>OV884021.1:80660200-85460200 GCA_930367235.1 Sarcophaga rosellei
AATATATAACACAAATATATGATGATGTAATTGATCAAATAAACAATTTAAACATTGAGGTAAAAAATGACAATGACAAAAAAAATAAAAATAAAATACATAGACAAAAGACACACGACGGAAATATATCACACTAACAAAAACCAACAAACAAAAACAATTTTTGTTTTTAAGATATTAAAGCAGATATCAAGCAGATCGTGACCCGATGTAAAGCAGATCGTGATCAGATATAAAGTAGATCGTGATCAGATACCAAGCAGATCAAAATCAATATCAAAAAATTGATATACTGAAACCGTGATCGTATAAATTGGTGTATATGTAGGAAATCGTCGTGATTTCAGATATTTTTGCGAAGAGGTATAAAAGTAACGAAAGAAAATGGTTATAATCTGGGGTCAAAATAAAAAACCCAGTCAGTGTAAGATGGGAAGAGGATTTGTAAACAACTTAATAAATAAATTACCTGTTGAATTACATCTGCCTGGTTATCAGTTTTGCGGACCTGGTACGAAACTTGAAAAACGATTAGCAAGAGGAGATAAAGGAATAAATTTATTAGACGCAGCTTGTAAGGAACACGATATTGCATATTCACAATCAAAAGATATAGACACAAGACATCAAGCAGATCAAATTTTAGCTGAAAAGGCCTGGCAACGAGTTAAATCTAAAGATAGTGATATTAAAGAACGTGCTAACGCGTGGTTTGTGACAAACGCTATGAAAGCTAAAGTGAAATTTGGATTAGGTTTGAAGGAGCAGACACATAAGAAAAGAAAGAATGAGAAAATAATGAGAAAAGGAAAAATGAATAAATGTAATAAGAAATTATTCACGGCTACTGTGAGAAAAACATTAAAAGAATTGAAAGAACAGAAACCCCTTGATATAAATGATGCTGTTAAAATAGCTCAAAAGACTATTCATTCAAATTTTAAAGGGAAAAAGCGAGCAAACATTATAATACCGAGAGTTATACCTGTACCGAAAATTGGAGGATTTCTTCCACTCATTCCCGTACTAACAGCATTGTCAGCGCTTGGTGGTTTAGCAAGTGGGGGATCCGCTATTGTCAAAGCAGTAAATGCTATCAAAAATGGAAAAGAACAATTGGCGGAAGCTAACCGTCATAATAGATATATGGAATCAATTGCAATGGGTAAAGGGTTATATCTCAAACCATATAAAACTGGATATGGTCTCTACTATAGTCCAGCTCCAAAAAACTACTAGATAACCTACCTGAGCGCCCATTAACAGATTTAGATATAAGAAAATATGGTAAACATCTCAAACATTTTAGGGGTGTTTTCATGCGTGATTCTTTACCTAAAAAACCATTCAAACAAGAATGCGGCATTGTTAATTTAGATGATTCAAATGGTATGGGAACACATTGGGTAGCATATTATAAAAACGACAACTATAAAGAGTACTTTGATAGCTTTGGAAACTTACAACCACCACTTGAGATTGTCAACTACCTAAAATTCCCCATTGAATATAATTATGAACGAAAACAGAACTTTAATACATTTAATTGTGGACACTTGTGTTTAAAATTTTTATTCAATAAATATAAATTGAAATGAAATAATTCAGAGTATTATTCGTATTCGTACTATTGAGCCTTAAAAGAAAGGAAAAAATGGTGACAACAGCTGAGTTAGAGGATATATTATATAGACATAGTAGTCAAATTGATAAACAACATGTTGATTTATTTTCAAGTATTATCAATAAACTAAGAATATGTAGCAGTAGTAAAATAAGTAAGCTATTTTTATGTATTAATAATATCATACATTTGTATTATTGTGAAAAAATGTACTCAGAATCTTTTAACATTTGTAGATGTCAAACATTTTATAAAAAATATATAATAATTCAAAAGCTAATATTACTATATTTCATAGATATGTGTACTGTATTATACGAAATAATAAAATCTGAAAATAAAATATACATACATAAGAAAAAAAATCTGATAAAATAAAAAAGTAACTTGTTTTAATTAATCTCTTTATTATATATAATTTCTTTTATTTAAAACAGTAAAACTAAAAAATTCTAAGTCCTTAAGACAAGTCTATTTATACTCTGGAATGTTGATGAAGGTGTAATACATTTTAAAAGTAATGGGCAGTAAATTCAATTATTTAAAAACAGATATTCTAATTATGTGTGAAAAAAACCGCAGGCACAACTATACATTCCTTTCTTATCAGTTTAAAATTGAAGATCCTTCTAACACAAACAACACAACAACAACAACACGTGCAACTATGTTTCTATTTCTTCAACATTAAATCACACAAAAAATAAAAAAACAACTATACATGTGTGCATCCCTTTTCTATTTCTTCAACATTAAACAAAAAATTAAATAAACAAAAGCATACCCTATATCACGTACTCGCTGATCATCGACAGCATGAACTCAGACTCGAGACGAGTCTACTCACTTTCAATTAAAGAAATTCTAACTAAATGCATCATAGAGAACAACCACACACATTACATGTTACAGATACTCATTCTGTCCGTCCAATCATTCGTTTGAAATACAAATAAAAGGAAATTCCCAAATTTGTATGGAAAAACTGCTCTAGAAACCCCATACATTTTCACATTACATGTTACAAACCTATCAACTAACCGACCACTACCAACTGTAGAGTACGCATGCTCCCAAATTTGTATGAAAAATCTGCTCTAGAAACCCCATAAACATACTACGCAGACCGTTACGATATTGAGTCGCATAGTCTTAGTAACCAAAACGTTATTTTACGGGATACAATGGTTTTTCCACAATCACTTCCGAGCTCTCTAAGTATCTTATGCTACAACTCAACCTGTCAACGTAACCACCCATTAGGAAATAAACTGGAAAACATTTTGTTCGATAAATCAGCGTTGAAATCTTGTTGTTCTAACACTCCATAAACAAATTTACAGCGTTATGGGTGATCAACTGACTTCAATTATTACTTGAATTGGACTTTAGGTGGATGGGTGTGAAAATCTAAATGTAAATAGCTATAAAATAGAGAAAACTCTAGACAATTGCTCACATCTATCATTCAGAATCAAAATTTAACTGGGATCTACGGTCACGATCCATTCATCAATATGGGAAATTCTTAGGTATATCCTTCTGATTTCTCTATGCAGTTTTCAATGATCTGTTGTTTCTTCATTACGGAATCTATATATCTGGCTTGTTGCGTTATCTACACATATGTCATCTAAAGATGCCACCAGTTGAATTTTCTGTGAGACTTGAAACATATGCTACAAACTGTTCTCTTCTCTCTTCTCAATCTATGGAGGTCCTTAATGTCGGCTCTCGAAAAATAGTCCAAACCTTGGAAGCCTCTGCCTAGTGTTCTTAATCTCAACCTACTAAGGGAGGATTTCGATAGTTTCGAACTCCTGCTCGTCACAACTTGCTCTGCTGGGAGCTGTTCCAGATCCTTGTTAGATATCTAATATCCAAGTACCATGCATTGAAAGCAATAACTAACCTCAGACAGAATTTATCTAAACCCAACAGTAAATCTGTTCTATCACTGACTATAGCAGGAACGCTTCACGATTTTTCGTGTTATCCTTGCGCAGCGCTATGCTAATCTTCCCTGTATCGTACCAATTTTAGTATATGTTCTGCCGAAGCAATACTTGTTAACATGCTACTGCAGCTCAGCTAATTGTTGGGAAAAACTTAATAGTTTTAGTTGTCAAGCATCTAGCGTGCTTAATAATATAAGGGATCCAAGCAAGACTATCCGAGTTCACTTCATACACAAGAATATGATGACAATAGCAAGAAGATAGATTTTTTTTTTATATATATGTGAACGCCCATTTTCTAAGCCTGTAACTAACTTTCGAGTTCGCTTCATGTACAAATTTATCATTTAAATGCCCAAAATTGTGTTTAAAGGACATCTCTATTAACATCCAATTGTCAAATTTAACACATTTAGGTAACTTGACAAATTATAATGAAATGTTTTAACGTCAAACGTTTTAAACTTGGCTTTTTGCAAAATTTTTCACTCTTTTTTGTAAACTCTTTCTGTACAATACTCATTCTAAACAGTATAAACATGCTCTCTACTCTGGTATTATAACAGCAACTGGTATAGCCAGTTTTAACACAAAAAAGATGGCAAAAAAGACCTCACAAATACTACAAAAACAATTTAATTTTATTTTTTGTATTAAAAATACTTGCTATTCTCAAGATCTCTGGCTCTCTAAGTCTCTCTCTCTCTCTTTCTCAAGTTCGCATATTTTTTTATTTTTTTTTTTTTTTTTATTAACGAACAACTTCACTACATAAATGTACAACCACTCTTCACCCACACAGGCCTATTTTGGTTGATTTTTATAACATTTCATAAGTATTTCTTTGCTTTTGGTGGTAGAAGAGCGGTAGTAATTGTTAATGGCGATGGTAGTGCAGTAGCGGTAGTATGAATTTTACATTAAAACTACAACAACGAACAGAAAGAAAAAAAAACAACAATTTTTTTTAAATAAAATTGTTAAATACTCTTACACAGTGCCCCAGCTACTTGGCATTACTTTATATATGTACGTATGTACATATGTACGTACAAACGCATCAATAATTAATAGGCTGTTGGCTGTTTGAACGACTGTTGCTATTGTTAACGCAGGTTTGTTTTAAGTGAAGAAGAGTACACACACGTTCGTGGTATTACCGCAGCGCGGGTATACACGAGGTAACAGAACACAGTACGTGGGTCATAATAAATATTTACTATCAATACACACATATGCTGCTACAGAGACAGATATTTAGCTGTATGCATATACATACATATGTATATACTGGAATAACAGATAAGCAAACAAGAATGCCTTGGAAATAACGTTTTTAGAATAAAATACATACGCACCTAATACCAGTCATATATTATTGTGTTTTATTTAAAACCTACAGTTGATATTAGATAAGTAGTAATGCTTACAAGAAGTATTTGATAAATAAAATTAAATAGTAAAACTTTAACTGACTTTTCAACAGAATTATGTCTGGAAGTTCTTAAACTCCTCAACATTTTCAAATTGTCTAAAAAATTTCAAATTACCAATAATTGAATCAATACGTACCAGAGATCAGCAATACGTATCAGAGGTCAGCAATGAATCGTTTTTTTCGCTACTCATAAGTACTCATGAAATTTTGAGTAAGAGTGAGTCAACAGTATGGAAATTCAACTACTCTGATTCAATCGTACTCACTACAACATTGATTTATAAGTACAGGTTGCAATGAGTATGAGTACAACGTTGACATCAAACTCATAACATTCGAAATATGTTTGATTCATACGCCTACTCATTCAGATTCATAAGTTTAGAAAAAATTCGAGTGATTCGAATCATTTATCAAAATTTACAATCTTAGTTGTTGTTGCATTTACAAAAAAAAAAGAAGAAAGAAAAAGACACAGACAGCAAGCAAAACAAACACACAACCTTCTAGTGAGCATTGTAGTGTTCATACGCGAATCATACTTATTTTGTGATTTTTGTAAATGTTGAGTAAAGTAGAGTCGAAATCAACAACATCATGAATATTGTTAAGTATGAGTACGATGAGTACTTCAAGCTTTGAATATGAGTAGTATGAGTATGATATTAAAATAAGTGTGAATGCGTGTAAGTATCAGAAATTATGAGTATGATTTCAATCTACTCATCTTTTTGAATACTCATTGCTGATTTCTGATACGTACATGTCCATTTTACTTTATCGTGTGTAAATGACCTCACATTCGAATTGACACTGGATGGATAGTTCAAACATAGTTGGAGATTTATTCTATCGGTTGGGGCATCTATCGTTTTCAATTTGATACCATCGGTTATTTCTGGAATCTGGCAATACTTATGTCATTCTATTCTATCACAAAATTCAGTTTCTTATTTTTACTGTACGTAGTGAATCGATTTACGCTTGGGCAATGTTGAGATTTATTGGGCTAATGAGAAACTGCACGATGCTGTCGATTTTGCAAAAAAAAACTCATTTTTTGGGATGAAGCTCATTTTTATCTTATTGGGTACGCTAATAACCAAAGTTGCCGTATTTGGGGCTCAAAAACCCCACTTGTGATCTTATAGAAGCCAATGCACCCATTACGAGTGATTGTTTGATGCGGCTTGTGGAGTGGAGGCATCATTGGCCCGATATTTCTTTGAAAATGAGGACGGCTCAACAATTACCGTCGTTCCATGATAACCGATTTCTTAATACCCGCTCTTCCTGGTATTGATGTCAATGATATTTGGTTTCAACACGATGGTACGACTTACCACACATCTCATGCCATAATCGATTTATTGGGTCAAACATTTGATGGCAGTTTAATTAGCTGAAATGGTTATGTCAGTTGGCTGCCACCTTGGAACTATTTTCTGTTGTGCGCCGTTAAAGAAAAGTGTTATGCCGACAAACCAGAGACAATTGAGCATTTGAAAGCCAACATTCATGATGATGAATACAACCCCATACATTGGAAAAATTTCGGATTAAAACATGAATCGAGAAGGATAATGCTATAAATCCGTATGACAAATGTAGAAATCATTTATCAAACGAGTGGAAGGGCACAGCAGTGCTATTCAATTCAACACCATGGTATACAATATAATGCTATTGCAACATTCACATGAATATCTCCCCAGGAATATCACCTAAACCTGTCACTGATTCAAACTCGAAAGGCTGATTGAAATCAAAAAAATTTACCAAAACTTAGTTGAGTTTAAATCTTTTTGACATGTTTATGAAATTGTGTGAGAGTACCTAACCAAGAACTTAACCTGTTTACAGACAAATCAGCAGATTTCTGGCAAAAACTCTGAGACTAAATACAATTGCCATGAAAAAGTTTTTCAAAAAAATCTGTCGTTCGGAGTCGACTTTAAACTGTAGGTCCCGTCACTCATGTATAAATTTAACACACATAACATAAAGTGGTGAGAGAAGCTAGGTTGTAATCCTGACTAAAGGATTGTAATGATCAATTATGTATGTATGTATTAATGGCATTCTTCTCACTACATCTTATATGAAAGAAAATGTTTTTTTAACTCACCTCCAGTGTTGATTATTATTTTAAACAAATTCCCTATTAACACCTCAATGTGAATTATAAAAACAACATCAGACTTTTTTGATTCATTCATATTTTTTAATTGAATACAGAAAAATTGTTGTTTTGACTTTTAAAACATCCCACGTATTTATTTTTTCTTTTAGCATTTGTTTCTTTTATTTGTTTATTTATTTATTCTTTTCATATTTGTAAGCAGGCATAGAATTATTAAAAGAGAATATATTTCCGAAACCATCATCATGATAATGTACGAGTATGTATGTGTAAACAATATGAAGTAATGAAAGATCCTTCCTGATAATAAATAATCATTCAATGAAATGAATCTCACATTTTAAATAATTCATGATGTGTTGGCTTATTTATTCATTCATAAAAATTGTTATTGTTTTGTTGTTGTTGTTTTTTGTTCTTGAGTACATTTTATTGAAAATTTTATTTTTATTTTTATTTTCGTTTTCTGATAAAAAAAAAACTACGACAATGTCAATGGACACATATAGGCAGTGAGTAATTGCGTGACGTTACTATGCAGTGTCATTTGAACAATTTTTGAACGTATCATGTACTTGGTTAAAACATTATACAAGAACGTTCATGCATACGTATGTATGTACATAAATTTATGTAGTAAATAACTTAAGAATATATTTTACATTCCTATGGAGTTAGTATGTACTCACCAATAGAATGGTTTTTATTTTTACTTGCCATATAAGCGCTTACATTAAGAATGTGCAGCGGATGGCCACTTATTAGAAATACTAACATGTTTATAAACACAAGCTAGCTGCTGGTAATTTGTTACTTGGGTAATGGTTTTGCCTTTTGTGATTTCAGCAAAGCAATGTATGGCATGCAGAATTGAGTGTCAATGCAAGAGTTTGGGATATACATACTTAGGCTATACATGGCCCATTCGGAAATAATATTTCTTCTGCGACAGAGTTTTTGCCAGAGATCTACTGAGAGAAAGTCGCCGGATAAATATTCTTTTCTTGTCAATTTTATTTACTCTCAGAGTTTTCGGCAGAGATCTGAAGTCGCCGATGAAATATTTCCTTCGTATTTCGTTTATTTGAAGATGTGTGTCCTAGGGTTTGAACCGAGGTCTTACGTCTAATAAGCCAACATACTACCTATTAGACTATGGCAACATAATGGATATACTTAGTCCATATATGGCCCATTATGTCTTCTAATACCACAGTCCTCCATTTTCCCTAGTTCTTGAGCTTTCCAAAGTTTCTTATGAAGCCACTTAGGTTTCTTGTATTTATTACCGACGGATCAGTGAGTTCGCCTATATCTTAATCAACACCAAGATGCTTTCACTCGAAATAACCCTTGTTATGTACTCAATAAATGAAGACCACTTTCCACTTCCTTCGTCTCTATAGGTCCCACTGGTTCTAAGCCAAATACATCTTATATGAGTGCTCATAATACTGTATAGTACATAGTAATGACTCTAACCACCATGCTGATTGTGTTCCTTTAGAGTTTGAGCAGGACTTCCATGCGTCTTTGGTTAGATGAAGAAATTCATTACTGGATAGTTAATTATAAACTCGCAAATTTTCAGTGGGCATCCCAACGTAGTTAACTCACTAGAAAATTTAATAATTTTGTGCCATATCTGGACGAATACGCTGAATAGCTCCTGTTGCATACGATCTACTGTACCCCTCTCATTTTATATAAGCTATTCCTATAATGTCTCCTCCAACTCTATTGCTCTGGCAGTATGCTACTCGGTATCAACAATGCTAGTTCATTGTACAGTATCTGGTACGCACTTAGGTGTTATCTTCGGAAATGTATTAATAACTCATAGGTTCCAAGGGTGTGCTTCGATGACTCATTTTCATCGTCACAGAAGGTACATGTTGGGCTCTCGACAGTCTCCGATCCAAATAAGTGTAATTTGACTCTACAGCGCCCTATAAAGAGAATGATAGTTAACTTTTTATTTATTTTATTTCTTGAAAATCTGATGCATGACTCAGTACTTCTAGTGTTATAATTTCCGAACAAAAGTTTTATTTGCCTCAAACTCACTTGGTTTGGAAAGCTTCTGTTATTCTCTTTGTCGTGTCTTTTGTTGAGCAGATCCGACCTCACTCCACAAAAGGGTTCTGGCCATGGCCTGGGACCCTGGGTAACCTTATTTTCTCTACGAAGGCTATTTTCTAGATAATCCCACATTATACTCGATTTAACCTCGTAAAACTTGAGTGCTGTAATGACGACCTGACTGCAGATAGTATTGATATGTCGTGACCTTTTGCATCTTCTATCTGAGTGGAATTAAGCATATGTGTCGATTGTATAAACTTCCGCTTGGAAGATACTTGCAAGTTTCTGCATGGCTTCTGAATATTTAATCCTGCAACCAAAACCTCCTACTTCAGGGTCTGCGTTTTATCCATCTGTATACGACAGGGTGTGAGTCTGCAACTTCGGAATTCCATTCACCATGATGGGAAAAACTACAGACCGAAAATTATTTCCGTTATTTGAAGTCAGCCTCTATGATTTGATGAATTTCACTTCAGAACGTGAATTTTCTGTTCTGGTTTAATGCCACATCTCCTTTATCTCTCCATATTTTTCCAAAAAAATCATTTTTTTCCATTTATTGTCCCAAAAATATTTGTCATGTTCTCTTCTACATCGTTTTTTCCTAATTTTTAATTTAATTTTTTAAATGTGGTTGTTTGTCTATTATGACAGACTTAGTTCGCCTTATAATTTTCCATGGACTTGAAGAAAGATACAGATGATTTGTTTGTAATGATGGGACTGATGTTTTACGAAAACAACGTCACGTCTCCATACAATTTATCTGTCTTTATTATGTTGGCTATTTTTAAAAGATGCCTTCATCAATATTATAATATCACAACAACAACAGCACAACAATAATAAAAAAAACCTACACACATAAAATTCAATGTCTCAGCCAGCCTATCTAGGGGTGAGGGCAATGTATCCCCACTTTTACAAATACTAAGTATTTTTGCATTCACAGGCTGGAAGTAGCATTTGCACGTTGCATGATAGTATGAAATGTATTGCCACTCAAGAACTACTAATGAAATGTAAACAAAAATTAATAAAGATGAGCTGATAACTAGTGTACCTCTCGTTGGGAATCTATCCCTACAACTTCAGACTGCAATTTAACTTGCTAAATGCACACTTTACGCATTCACATATGAACTTAAGCTCAAAGTACAAATCAACTCAGATTGTCTTAAAAACAAAAAGGAATACGACAAGGGATAGTTGTTTTACTTTGTTTTTTTGTTTTTCTTTTTTTTTGTTTCTTCTTCTGAAAACCTACACGTTTAAAGGAGTTTTGTCGGCTTTTTTACACACAGTGGACAAACACTGGGATCAGTTTAAGTCGAACTTAGTCAATCCCAAAACAAAAAGCCAACTCTTAAGATATTTCACACTCATTGTTGCTGTTGTTGTTGTGCGTTTATTTGTAGATAATTTTAGCATCTCTGGGGTTTAGGCTTCAACATATCATCTTGTTGTTGAAGACTAAATCTCTGTAGCCAGCCAGCCAGAGCCAGTAGGGTTGAAATCTAGAATTTGAAAGAGAAAAAGAAAAACGATTTGTTTTATTTTTGTGAGTATACTTATGTCGCCGTATTATTTGTGTTGGCATTTTTGTTTGTTTGTGTACGAGCACAATGTCTTTAGAAGGGCTTAAACTGTACATGGAATACAAGTATGAAAACAACGTATACATTTTTAAGATTTATTTTTAGAAAAATAAAATCGTATCCCAATGTACATACTATATAATCATAAAGACCATAACATTGCCTATAAACAATATTAATAAAATTTATTACCAATTGGTATGCCATGGCTGGCTGACTACTAGATATCAGGGGTATTGATAAAACAGCACGTCCTGTTGAATTTTTTTTTTTTTTGTTCTTTTTATGGCAGATATTAAGGAATTTGTGATAGAGAGAGAGAGAGAAAATATAAGAAATAAATTTAAAATTTTTATCTAAAAATTCCACAGAAAATTGATAAAAAAAAATCAAATTTTATTGAATTGCTTGCATAAATAGGCCCTTAGTTACAAAACAATGTATATTTAAATAATAAAATAAAAGTTTTCTATTCATTTACTTCTTACACTAACCTTGAATTTTGTTTTGATTTCAAATCAAGTCAATATCTTCATATAAAATTTCATAGAATTTTAAAACACCCACTTTTTCTTTGCTTTACTTTGTATAGAAGCCAGAATAATTTTTTGTATCTAAAACGCCTTCTCTTAAATTGTTTATATGGCATTAATATGTGCATAAATTAATTACCAACCATTCAAAACAACAACATACGAACACATTCGAAATTAACTCTACACTTGCATGAGTAATCGAACTGAAAAAGAAAAAAAAAAAGAATCACAAGAATACTTAAGGCAATCTAAGAGTTGGTATCGATAGAAGAAAATAAAAATCAAAATCGAAGACAGTGGTTGAAAAGGGAGAAAATTCATACAAAAGACAGAACAGAAAAGAAAATGCTTTTAAGAAAATTTTAATGGAAGAGTTAAGCGAGGAGATTCTCTAGCATGATCAACTCCCGGAATCCTTCACCAGGCAGCTCACAGGATCCTCATCAACGGTGCTTCTTTGACTTGTATCTCGGTTGTATCTCTGATAACCAATCTGCTATCAGATCCCCTTCCGGCGTTACGGTCAACTCCAAACTCGTCAGGGAGTGTTGCCGTTGTCTAGACATCCTCTCTGAATGCTTGAACGTCTTGCTTGCCTGGCTCCCCGGGCGCAGGGACATTCCATGCACCTGTAGGGCTGATGAGTTTGCCAGAGCAGGTACACTCCTTCCGAAACCCAACTCACCAACTGAATTTGGTATGCCACTTACCTCGATTAATTCGCCATTAGGCAACAATTCTTTCGGGACGCCAACCTATTATGGGTTAATGGAGAATATTGTTCCACTGCCAGAAGACTCACTTGGCCCATGATGGATAGGAGACGTAACAACCAACTACTCAAACTGAATTGCAAACTCATCCCGAATACAGTTGCCATGCTTACAGGTAATTGCGGTATGGAAAGACACTCGGAAAAACGTCAGCTCCCATCGAGCGACTACCTAAGAGGTTGTGCGTCTACTGAAGAGAAAGAAACTGTCATCCACTTGCTTTGACAATGTCCATCTCTCGTGAGCTACTGCTTTTGGCGCTCTCCATTCCTTAACGGCTCCATTGACATCAAGGATATATGTAGCTTCGTTCATAAAACTTTCAGGCTGGTTTCGAGCCTGCGATGACCAACTTCTTCGATGAGTTCGTAGGAATTTGGTCAGTATGGGGAGAGCGTTTACCCGTGACATCGCAACGGGCCGCTCTGCGTGCTCAAGACGTCTTGTAATCTAATGTCATTGAAAAAATCCGTCACCAAGACGCGATGACCGGAAAATGAACGAAATGTTCTTTGAATTGTTCTTTCAACTTCGTAAAAATATTTCCCTTTTTCAAAATAAAATCATTCTGTCGTTTAACAATACATGAAGGCTTTGCTGACAACCCATAGTTATCGATATCGATAGCTCGCATGCAATTAAAAAACGAAGAACTGTAGGACTAAATAATCATCATTCAAAAATCTTAAAACACAAACACAAAATTAAAGTAAATAATACATGACCACTGTGCCTCTTAATGCGATTAAAAATAACAGCCTTTTGCCATATTTATAATCACAGCTAACTTAAAGGGAGGGGTATGGTATAAAAAATAAAAAAATATTGGCCAAAACAAATAAAAAACAAACAGGACAGCAACAAAATCTAACGGAATATCAATAATTTGATTAAATGACGTCAAAAAGAATTGGAGAATAAAAAAAAACGAAAACAGCATTGGTATTGTATTTTGCTAACGATATTGGGGTCTTTGAAACTTTTTGGATTCCCTTTCATCGTAATACTTTTTTAATGCTAAAAATTCTTTATAGATTTTTTTTATTACAACTTACTATATATGTAAGTATGTATGTAAGTATGTGCTAAAAGTATTAACACATATAAGTAATTAAAACAAATACATATGTACATATCGGGTGGGCCATCTATCCGCTTAAATTTAATACCATCGGTTATTGCGAATCTGACAATATTTATGTGATTCTATTTTGTCGCAAAACTCAGTATATTATCACCGCTGAACGTAATGAATCGATTTACGCTTGAGCAACGTTGGGATTTATAGGGCCAACGAGAAACTGCACTATGATGTATATTTTGCCAACAAAACAATCATATTTTCGGATGATGCTCATTTTATTCTTGGAAATGCATCTATTACGAATTAAGAGTGAGTGTTTAATGCGGCTTGTGGAAATACGGCATCATTGGCTCATGTTTCTTTGAAAATGAGAACGGCTCAGCCATTACGTTTAATGAAGACACCTAGCGCACCATGATAACCGATGTTTTGTACCCGCTGTTCATGGTATTGATGTAAACGATGTTTGTTTTCAACAGGATGGTAAAACTGGCCTCATACCTCATGCCACAATCGATTTATTACGTCAAACGTTTGATGGCCGTTTAATTAGCCGAAATGGTGATGTCAATTGGATGCCAAGAAGCTGCGATTTGACACCGTTGGACTACTTTCTGTGGGGCGTCGTTAAAGAAAAGTGTTATGCCGACAAACCAGAGACAATTAAGCATTTGTAGGCCGATAGTCATGATGCCATTGCCGAGACACGACCCCATATACTCAAAAAGTGCACGAAAATTGGGCCGCTTGGAAGAGGTACTGTGAGGCCAGCTGCGGCAGTCATATGAATGAAATAAGATTCCATTTCTCGTCGCCGTAGTCTAGTAGGTAGTGTGTTGGCTTATTAGACGTGAAGCCACGGTTCATATCCCCGGTCAGACATCAAAATGAAATATGAAAAAATATTTCTTCGCCGACTTCCTCTCAGCAGATTTCTGGCAAAAACTCTGAGAGTAAATAAAATTGCTATGAAAAGTTTCTCAAAAATCTGTCATTCGGAGTCGACTTTAAACAATATGTCCCGCCGCTCATGTATAAAAATTAACACACACAACATGAGTGGTGTTAAGAAGCTAGGCCGTAATCCTGACTGAGGGGTTGTAATGGCCAATTATGTACATATGTATGTATGTATTATGCCGAAAAACCAGAGTCAATTGAGCATTTGAAGGTCAACATTTGTGATGCCATTGCCGGGATACGAAAAAATCCACGAAAATTGGTCCTACCGAAGGAGATACAGTGAGGCCTGTCGCGGCAGTCATATGAATAAAATAATATTCCATCTCTAAACGGAGCAATTGTACTTCACAACAGGAAACTAAATGTGGTAAAATTTCAAACCGTTTTTTTTTATTGAATTTTTAAATTTAAACTTTCAAGTGGTCCACCCTATATATGTATAACCATATTTTGTATTAAATATTGCACGTTAATGTCTTTCATTATTTTTTTTTTTTTTTTTTGTAAATGTTCGTTAATTTTAATCATCATTTCAAAATATCACTCTGTTCGTCTGTCTGTCTGTCTGTCTATTGGCCAAATTTTGATTGTTTGATACACGTTTCTGTATATTAAATGTTTTTTTTTAAGTTTTAATTTATTATAGAATGATTGATGGTAATCGAATATGATTGGATAGACAGACGGAGAGATGTTTATAATTCTTACGTCTGTTTCCCATATAAAAACTTCAACCCACTATTTTGATGTTTATAAGCAACAGAAATGCGGATTCTTTTAAAAGTTATTTCTTAAGAATTATTAGTCATATAATAGACGTATAAAATTGGCTATAAAAAATGGCAATTTGTGATTTTAAATACATGTTGGCAGAACATAAAAAAAGTTAATTCTTTTTTTTCGTTATTAATTATTGAATACGCGTAAATTGGGTAAAAGTTCGTTAAACCTTTCATTTGAGGAGAAGCCTTTAATTAACATATTCACTGTGTCAGAATTCAAAATCTATTGTCATATTATTCAAAAAATAGAACTTCTATAATGAAACTAGAAAGAATTATGTTTTGTTTTGTTTAAAGACAATAGAATCTAAAACAACTTCACAGTTTTTTGAAAGAAATTTCACTGAATTTTAAATTGTTTTCTTAAAAAGGTCTCTCACATTCACACCTCTCTAGAATAAAAGCTTCTTCGAATAATAATTTCAATAAAACCATGTTAACCAGTTCGAAAAACTTCGTTTAATTTCCAGGCCAAGTTTGAATTGACAGCAGCCATCATTTCTTAGTCATCTGGTTAGGAAAATTCTGTGCCAAGTTCTGGATAATAATAGAAAACAATCTTCTGTTCTCACTCATAATTACAGCTTCTCCAATAGGCGTTATAGTGTATTTTCAGCCTTTGCGACCGCTGAATGCTTACATACATCCATATATACATATGTACATAAATAATTGGTTGTTACAACCCTTCAGTCAGGATTTCGACCTAGCTTCTCACACGACTTATGTTGTATGTATTATTTTTATGCATCAGTAGCGGTACCATCAGTTTGAAGTCCATTACGAACGACAGATTTTAGAAAAACTTGTCATAACAATTTTATTTACTCTCAGAGTTTTTGCCAGAAATATGCTGAGAGGATATCTTACTTCGTTTTTTTGTACTTGTCTGGCCTGGGGTTTGAATCAAACCCAACACACTACCTATTAGACTATGGCCGCTAAAAGTTCCTTAAGATGAATTCTGGGTATAGTACAGTTCTAAGGCGCATCGTATCCTCGAAATGCCCAAAGAGCACTTTTTTCCTTTTTCGGTCTCAGTATAAAAAATTATTCGTGTTCTTAGGCTAGATATGAATGAAGAGCAACTAAAGACAAGTTTTAAAATTTTTGACTAATACCGTTGTAGTATTTCTATGTTGGATTTACTTATTCTCTGGTGGACAATAATTTCGTCTTAAAATAAACGCAATAGCGTTTTAAATTATCGGTCTTGATAGCATCCTTTCACTTCGTAAGCCCATATCAAAGTAGATTGAGTTGATACCGTATAAATGATGGTACTGTAGTGGAACATTCATAAGAAGCTAGTATTGCTGTATCGTCAGTGTATAGATGTATAGTATTGGTTCCAATATACTTCCTTAACGAACATCGGTATAAATCAATCAAATTTCTAGATTGAAGTGCCTCATAACCGCTCATTATTTATTGATTTTGTTAAACAAAACTAGAGCGCCAATGTTACTTAAATGAAATATAACCCAATGTATAATACAATACACGATACTATAAAATACAACGGTGAAAACACATGTTCCATTTTCACCATACATCGTAAACACAACCCATAGGTTTGTGTATTTGCTAAGTCTGCAGCCGCACCACCTATTGGCAAATTAAGTATATACAGTCAGAAACATACTACCCATCGAACAAAATGATATGAAACCAAGCTTGAAATCAAATCTCAAAGTGATATCTGTATTAAGGACTTATCAATTGAATGAAAACTGGATTTGGAGAAAGATACGATTATTTCTAATGATAGTTTGAGAGAAATTTAGAGAGTGTGTGGTTTTGAAAGTGCACTTCAAAGGCTGAAAAAGAAAAAATGTTGGAAAAACAACGAAAAGCAACATGTAGCAGAGAAAATGTTAGTGATGTTGCACTGCGTCTATAATCTGCAGGCTATGTTGTGTTTAAAGGCGAGGCAATAACTATAAATAATGGTGTGGACCTGAAAGCAAGTAAAAGATCTCTAACTACTAGCACCATTGGGACGTCTCTGTTCATATATGAATCTATTCTCACGGGTCATTACTCTCATTGGTTACCTGTTAATGAATTCTGCTGACGTTGTAGATTGTTTCCAGCTTAGCTGCACCCTTTCTCGATAGACTATTGAAGTTAATGGTACGTGATACTAGACAGATTACTAGAGTTACTAACCTTTCAGGCTGATATTCGACTTGATTCTTAGTTGTGCTTTAATGCAAAGTCATAATGATAATTGTAAAGGTCTAGGTCTAGGACATAGTTTCATGACCACTTTCAAATGACCACTTTGTATGCTTTTGAGAACTTTGTGATTTCTTCAGGCTTGCTCCTCTGGCTCCTCTGATATGAACTTATTAATTGATACGGCATATGATACGGATGGGAATAGCAGGGCTCTGAACCTACTTACCCTTTTATTGCAGAGTTACGTCGAAGATGGTAGGAAATTAGAAGTCAAGGAGCTCCGCCTCTTTAGTCGTCATTCGAAGGAGTGGCAAGTCTATCGACTAATAAGACAGTGGCCAGTGAAAGTTGTATTTCTGAGATTTAGGGATAGAAGACATTCAAGTCATTTTATTATGCATTCAAGTTCGGTCATTAGCCTCTCACACCACTTATGTTGTATGTGTTCATTTTATACATGAGTGGCGGGACCTACAGTTTGTATACGATTTTTTTGAGGAACTTTATTATGGCAATTTTATTTACTTTCAGAGTTTTTGTCAGAGATTTCCTAAGAGACAGTCGGCGAAGAAATATTTTTTCTTATTTCATTTTGTTAGAGATGTCAGACATAGGGTTTAAACCGTGACCTCATTTTTAATCAGCCAATACAGAACCTACTAGACTACAACGGCTTCGGTTAGACAGTATGTCGTTGTTCAAAATCCTTTCCAATATTTTTAGAATGATTAGGCCAGACTTTTGGGTCTACAGTCATTCGCGGCGCAGTTCAATATTTTCGAAGATGAAATAAAAATGGCCCTCACTCCTCTCCATTAAACAGTATGATATAAGAGTACTTATAATCGCAGTAGTCTAGTACGTAGTGTGTTGGGTTATTAGCTGTGAGGCCTCGGTTCAAACCCCAGGTCAGACATTTCCAATGAAACGAAATATGAACAAAGATTTCTTCGCGACTTCCTCTCAGCAAATTTCTGGCAAAAACTCAGAGAGTAAATAAAAAATTGCCATGAAAAGCCGCTAAAAAATCTGTCGTTCAGAGTCGACTTTAAACTGTAGGTCCCACCGCTCAAACGAACACACACAACATAAGTGGTGTGAGAAAATAGGTCGTAATCTTGAGAGGAGTATTTGTTTTTCTGCAGCCGATAGAATCACCAAATCAGATGTTTCGTTTAGGTCAATCGATATGGTGCCGTCAGAACTTGGGGATGTGATTATTTACTTGTATGTCGGTAGGGCAAGGGAGGTTTCTCAATTTCAACATACCTACCTACCAACCTATGAAAGAAACCACAAGTATTTCTTGTTTTAATATTTCTTTTTTTAAATACATATATTTTTTGTTTTTATTTATAATTAAATTTCTTTATATCGTATTTTTACTTATTATACAATTATTGTTTGATATCTATTCAATTATTTTTGTTTTTATTTTTTTATTTTCATAATAAATATCCATTTTAATACTCTCTTATAAATTTTGTTCTGTTTTTGTTTTTATTGAATGATGCTGATCATTAAATTCAATCTTTTTTTGTTGTTTTGTTTTCAATATTTTATTGTGTATTTAACGTTCTATTGTTTCTCTGAATTCTTTGTTTTCTTATTATTATTTTTTTTTTAATTATTTTTACAATATTTTGTTTATTTATTTATTTAAAGTCATTTATTTAATCGTTCATTCATACATTCGTTCATTTATTGTACATTATTTTGTATTTTTTCTGTTTCTGTTGTTGTTTTTGTTATTTCAATTTCATTACCAAATTTACATTGTTTTTTTGTAAGGAGAAGTGTTTTTATGGTTTCACACTCAACATTTTTTTTTTGTTAAAAACTAACAGCAATTTACGTTTATTTAATGAAACATTTTTTTTTGTTTTTTAATTCTTAAATTTTTTTTATTATTTATTTTAGGTTTTTATATAATTTTTTCAATTTTATTATTCCAATTTAATTTTTTGTTTTATTTCATTATAAACATTTTTGTTAAATCTTTATTTGCTTAAGGTATTGTTTTATTATAAAATTATTTTATTTTTTTAAATGCTTAAATATTTTTTTTAAAGATTAAAATAAAGGATTTAAATTTGTTTGAACAATTTTTTCGTTTGTTTGTTTGTTTTTAGCAAATATTGCAATAAAAGCTGCAGACAGGTGTAAATTTTTATTAAAAAATTCAAATAAAATAAATTGTTTAATAAATAAAATAATAAATGCAATATGCTTTTAGCGAATGGGTAAATATATCAGATATTACAAGTTCGAATTTTTTTTCTCCTTTGGCATTTGCCACACAAAAAAAAATATTGCCAAAACTACCAAGTACATACACATACAACCCTTCACTTACGATTAAGAGCTAACTTTTCACACCACTCTACATTAATTTCATACATGAGTGACAGGTTTTACAGTTTAAAGTCGACTTTAAACGACAGATTGTTTTAAGAAACGTTTCAAGGTAATTTTGTTGTACTCTCAGAGTTTTTGCCAGAAATCTACTGCGAGGAACCGAGGCGTCACCTCTAACTAGACTACGGCGACTTGTCGAAAGATGTTTTCAGTTCAACTTGTGTTGGATGTAAATAAGGCTAGACATATGCATACTAGCTAGGCCGTAATCCTGACGAAGGGTTGTAATGGCCAATTATGTATGTATATGCATACTATCTGATAGTTAGGCTGTTCTTATGGGGCTTAATCGAAGATTGTAAGGTTAACGTCTGCTGGCTCTCAGGTTTTTGGAGAACTTTTCTGCAATGAGCCAATGAGCGACGATACACCAAAACCTTTTGTGGAGTAGAGCGGATATTTGAAAAGGTATGCTCGATGAAAGGGAAGATAAAGAGAAGCTGCGTTTGAGACAATTTGCTGGGAAAATGTAAATCCAGAGTGTACTTCAAGTGCGGGCTGCCTTGATCCTAACATGTAGATTCTGTTACGATAATAATGAATCATCGAAAAAAATTCTTGGAACCTGTGGAGCATTAATGCATCCCTGGAAGTAACACCTGGGTGCATATTAGGTTCTAGGCAGGGAATTGTAATTGTTGCCACGGACCAGCATCCTCAAATTTGTCGGGGCTGTAGGCTTGGATAAGGTATTGTAGGGATACACTATAAAGTTTCAGGGGAGTACTATGGATCATATGGTCGAGGTACTAAAGCTTGTCTTTGAGACAACAAACAAAATAAGCATTACTCGGCAGAGGGGAAAGCAAGTGACCGCATGCAAACTTCGTTACATTTGCAAAGGAAAGATGGGATAATGAACATATTTGTAGAGAGACTACTACTGTATTAGACATTTAGGTTACTTTAGTTCCGACAAATACAATGGGCGGTTCCCACTCAAAAAATTACCTTATAATTGCTTTGCCCATGTTGCGCTGCTCCTTGTTATAATTAAAGGCTTTCAACAGCCGTTTAGACCACTCGAGGCCAGATTAGTGGAGTTTATATTTCTATTCTCAAATTTTTCCCTTCACTATCGGTTAGTTTATGGTATACCACGGTATAGTTTTGGTCCCAAAGTTTAGTAGTCGACCCACAGGTTGCTAGTTTACTAGCGATCTTATTTCCCGCAACTGCTCAGTGCTCAGGCACTCAGAAAAACGTAACCATTTTCCTCAATACAATGAGTGTGATGTAATTCAAAGACAGAGTTCGTAATAACACTCTGCTATCAAAGCATATAGTTATCGAAGCGTCTTTCTGTAGATTTCTGTACATGGGGACCTAGAACGAAACGCTTATATTTCTCAAATGCAAGATGGAACAGTGAGCCCTTATATGAAGACAACAGATACATACGTACCTCTACGGATTTGCAATAAATCTAAAGATGTTTTAAATATTTAAGGCAGGAGTCTAGTCTAGAGTTCAGCTGCTATTTAAAGGGTAATCTGAGTAAAAGTTCTTTTAAGACCAGATGCTGTAACAGTTCAAAGCAGCGGTTAAAGCAAGGGTGAAGTAACTATTCGACTTGTATAACCCGCAACTTGTATTTCTTATAATAAAGCAAATGAAAAAAGAAATTCGAAATTGAACGACCCTGTAAAAAATACATCCAATAAAATAAAACATAAAAGTTTGAATTCATTGTAAAAAAAACACTGTTTAAATTAGAAATAAAATGAACATATTTTTGAATTCTCCCATGAAAACTAATGAACAAATTACAATAAAAATAATACAGAGATAGAGAGAAAAATATCATTCGAAAACTGAAGCAATTTTCAATTAATAGGGGCATTCACTTTTGTAATAATCCTCAAAGCAAATTTGGAAATGTAATAAACATATATGAAATTTTCGAAATCCGTATTTAAAATATAAAATTTGGAAAAAGTAACTTCTTAAAGTTAATATAGGGTGGGCTATTTGAAAGTTTAAATTTATTAAATGCAATAAAACAAAAACGGTCGGAAATTTTGCCAAATTTATTCTTTTGTTCTGAAGTGCAATTGTTTTGTTTAGAAATGGAATATTATTTCATTCATATGGCTGCCGCGGCTGGCCTCACAGAACCTCAATCGATCGGACCAATTTTTGTTCACTTATTCGTTTGTATAGGGTCGTCTCTTCGCAATGACATTACGAGTTTATCCTTCAAATGCTCACTTGTCTCTGCTTTGTGGGCATAACAATTTTCTTTAGGGGCGCCTCAGAGAGAACAGTCCAACGATGCCAAATCGCTGCGTCCTGGTGTCCAATTGACATCACCATTACGCCTAATTAAAGGATCATCAAACGTTTGTCGCAATAAATCTATTGTGGCATGAGATGTGCAACAAGTTACACCACCGTGTTGAAACCAAACATCGTTCACATCAATACCATGAAGAACGAGTATAAAACAATCGGTTATCATGATGCGGTAGGTGTCTTTGTTGACCGTAATTGTTGTGTCGTCCTCACTTGCAAAGAAGTATGGGCCAATGATGCCTCTGCTCCACAAGCCTCACTAAACAGTCACTCGTAATATGTGCTCTTACAGAAGTAAGAGCATGTGTGGGTTTTTTGAGCCTCAAAGAGGTCAATGATACCTCCGCTCGACAAACCGCACCAAGCAGTTACTCGTAATATGTGCATTGACTTCTGCAAGACCACGTGTGGGTTTTTTGAGCCTCAAATTTGCCAATAATGCGTCTGCTCCACAAGCCGTACCAAGCAGACACTCGTGATATGTGCATTGGCTTCGGTAAGACCACGGTTGGGTTTTTGAGCCCCAAACAAGGCAACTTTGCTTATTGAAATACTTATCAAAATAAAAGTCAGCTTCATCCCAAAAAAAATTTTTTTTTGTCCAAATCGGGATCATCGTGCAGTTTCTTGTTGGCGCAATAAATCCCAACGTTGCTCAAGCATAAATCGATTCATTATGTTCAGTGGAGGTAATATACTGACTGTTATGGCAGAATAGAATGACATAAGTATTGCAAGATTCGTAATAATCGATGGTTAAAATTTAAACCGATAGATGGCCCATCCTATATAAGTAAAAGTACTATTCCTGTAACAACCTTTTAATACCACAAAGTTATTTCTCTAAAGCAGTTTAAAGATATCATATTGGAAAATAGTTAGAGATGTGAGCTAGGAATCTAAGTAAGTTTAACTCTTTGATATGAATACCCCTATTATTTCATTATTAAAAAAATAAATAAACAGAACATTTGTATGACATCAAATGTATTGAATATTTAATTTTTGTTCAAATTCAATATCGTTTCATTCTCTATTATTTCATTAAATATTTATAAGTATACTCAGATATGTATTTGTGTATAGTTGTGTGTGTATATATAAAATTGTGTATATGTATGGATTTGTGTGTATTTTATTTAAATGTTCCTTTTTTTCTGGTTCTATCCTCAAATGAATTTAATTTCACTTTCATTACCTACTGCCTGTCGCCTCAATGGTTTTATTTCAATTTTATTTTCACTTTTCTTGAATTTATTTTCATTTGAATTTAATTCACAATTTTTTTTCCTTTATGCTGATGAAAAACAAGAGCCAAAAAAAAAATAAATGCAAAAACATTTTTCCATTCGATTTGATTTTAAATAAATTTACATGGCAAATAAGCTCAACAAAATTGTTTCACTTGTTAAATAGGCACCACAATACAATACGTTTTTCATGTTGTTATTCTATGTTTTGAATACCTTTACAATTTCTTTTCCTTTCTTATAAGAATAATATTTTTATTTTAAATTTTAATTCAATTGATTTTAAAGCAAAAAATAATACAGGAGTATAGGTATTAATCAAGCATTGACAGGGACATCTGTTGCCTGCCTTGGAATTCTGCCTTGTAATCGACAAAGTAGTGACTGATACACTGAGAGATAATCACCTTAAAATTGAATAAACCTTACCTAAAATACATACATGATTGGTCATTACAATCCTTCATGATCAGGATTACAACCTAGCTTCTCACTGCACTTATGTTGTGTGTGTTAACTTCAAAGTCATACTGAGAAGTGAAGCGATAGTGAAAATTGTATTTTATTATCCTGGAAAGCAATGAACGTTTTAATTAACTGAAAGCTTCTTTATAACAAAATCGTTAGGCCCGATTTTATGGACAATTCTCCATAATTTTACATGTGATTTTTTCTTTCAACTTCTGCTAATATGTTGCTTGCCACATATCGCTGGGGAGTTAAATACTCTTCTTAAATTCTGTAAGAATCTAGGCAAGGCCGAGGACCTAACTCCTTCGAGCTTGATCATATGTGTGGATCGTCAAGCAGCAATCAAAACGCTGGGATCCCATCTCGTCAAATCAAAGGGCGTCAGGAGTTACATGGACTCTCTACACCGTACACGTCGACACAACATCCGTCTCTACTGGATTCCGGGCTATTGTGGCATAGAGGGAAATGAAAAGGCGAACGAACTGGAGCAGAATGGATGGAAGATGTCTTAAAAGGAGACCATACATAGAATGTATACGCCACTACAGAAATACTTCTCTAAATTGGGAAAAACAGCATGGAATTCTACGCAAATGGTTGCTGCTTTTCAAAATTGCTGTGTCCAGCAGTAAACAGCGGGAGATCCTGGGACTACTTCACTTCAACAAGGAAACGGTTAGCATTCTAACAGGAATTCTAGCGTGACACTATGCTATTGGCAGTTTCGCTGACAAGCTTAGTCTGCCCGATCGGGATTCCTGCAGAAGCTGCCATAATTTGTAGGAAATGGAGTCGTGTATGCGTGTGCCCTGGACAGACGTTATCGGTTTTTGGGTAATAGCATGTTTGAACATCTGGACGTGCCACTAAGGGAACTGGTCAGTTCCATCCGAAGCTCGGAGTTGTTCAAACCCTCCACTAGCGGTTCAGGGGGACTTACCTCAGATGGGTAACGCAGTAGGTCTTATGTCTGTGAATGGCAAGCTACCTGCTAACGTAACCTAACTTAACCTTGTATTAATATTTTGCTAGCATTTTGCTTGGGTGGTGCCATTGAAATAATTTTATTTGAAAATGCAGCTGAAGATGAGCTTTCCATTGGAGGATTATGATAGTAAAAGCAGCTATATATAGATAAGCAATGTGATGGATAAACCATATAGTGCGGCCGACTACGAAAATCTATTAAAAAGAGTAGAGTTTTCTCTAATAAATGAAATGCAACTGGAGCCTGGAAAGATATTGTGCCTCACTATACAAGGTCTCACCCAACATTAATTGGATGATAAATGCTCGATGCTTGTGTCAATGTAGGCTCTCCTAAAAAGTCCTACAAAATTTAGTAGGCTCCACACCAATACAATATAGAATTCCAATACCAAATGTTGATGTGGGCTATTAGTAAAGGCTCTATTTGAGAACAAATCCAGAGGCACTAACAAAGGCCGCAGCTGCTGTAACCTATTGGTGTTAAGACCTCTCAGCATTTAAAACCGTAACATGACGTAAGGCTTACTCAAAGTTCAACCTTTTCAACCGTAATTAGTAGATCCTCTTGCACAAGAAAATAATATGACACTCGATAGACCACTGTACCTATACTTCCTTTTCCCAATCAAATAGGGCAAGTAATTTATTGTTGTTGTTGGTTTTTTGTGTTTTAATTTAAAATTAAATTTAAATTGAAATTTATTATTTTGTTTTTGTTTTAATCATGTTTATAAACTTAAATACTAATTAATTATAATGAATGAATTTTAAATGCAATTAAAATTTACAATGAGAAAATAAAATCAGTCTGACTTTGATTTGTTTGTTTTTGAAAACGTAAATATTTTCATAAAATTTCTTGTAAATTTTTCTTTAAAGAATCTCTTTTACTTTCTTAAATACAAAAATATTGTTTATATGTACTTAAACTTAATATAAATATATGTACGACTTAAATTAGTTTATAATTCTCTTGTGTTTAGTGTATAGTATCGTAATAAATTATTTGAATGAATTAAACTAAAATGCTTATTTACAATGAAATAATTTCATGTATTTGAGAATATTTTATAAGAGTATTTTGAATTCATTTTTTAATGAGTATTTTTTGTTAAATTTTTCTTGTCAATAAAACTAATTTTTTTAAATTTATTTGTTTCATTTTAACATTATTTTACTTTAGATTCTATTATAAACAAAATATGTTTTTACATGAAAATGTTTAGCAACATGTTTAGCAACATTTTCATACACAGTATTTTTTGAATAAGTGTATATGAAAATGTAGGCTTAGTTTTGTAATTAATTGCAATATTTTGCCTTCAAAACGAAATTACAATGGACAATCCTACTTTTTTAACCACACTTTTCACATTTTAAGGCTTTTGAACTAAATTTTTGTAATGGTCAGCAGTTATTCACAAATATTTGTAAACAATGTTGATGTTCAATATAAACATTTTGTATTTGTAAATTAACAAACAACATGATAATTTCCCAACTTAGATATTATTCTATAGTGTCATAAGACTTAACATGTATGTAAAGTATTCTTTGAAATGGTGGCAACATGTTGCGCAACACATTTTGTTATAAAAATTTAAAGAAGCATATATAATAACTTATTCAACTATGAAAATAAACTGGTAATATTACTGACTAAACATATATTATTATAATTATATTGCAAGCTAGACTTACACAAGTTTCGAGATCCCTTAGACAGTAGTCCTACATGATTTCTGAGCTAGTCAATTTGTTATAGATTATACGCAATGTTGTGCAACATTTCTTGTACGAACACATTCAATATTAAGCTTGAATGGTTTATCAATGTTAAGGATAACTGCCAAAACCGAAGTTTAAACCTAGAACAATTTTTCTAAATATACAAAATAGTTTCTTTATCAACATGTTGTTAAGTTTTCTTGAAGTTTAACTATTTCTGAAGTTAAAATAATACAAATTTTATTAAATTTTGTAAAAAACTTTTTCGTTGTATTGCCAAAGATTTCTTGTAATAAATATGTGGGAAAATATTATTTCAAAGTTGAGCTCTTTCTTAACTTTAAACGTAATGATACAAAACATCGGTACGTCTTAAAAACATGTTGTTAAGAACCTTTTTATAAATATACATAACTTCTGTTTTAGAAGACATAGAATACATAGTAAAGTTTATACATAATGATGCTAGTGGTAGTGGGTTTTTAAAAATGTTTACATACAATATTAATAAAAAAAAATTTTAAATAAAACATGTTTTTCAATATATTCAACGATTTGAAACATTTTAGATAAGTTTAGCAGGCTCCTGAAGAATTCTTGTATTGGCCTAAAAATGTTGTTAAAAATTTCTAAAGTTTTTGAATAATGTTGCTGAACATTATCTGTTCTGAATAAATTGAAAAAATAATGTTTTGAGCTCAGCAGTCTCTAAGGATACTTAAATAATCATTACAACTATGTTTTGTTGTAATATAAGGAATACTGTGTATGTAAAGTTTATATCAAACATTGCAGTATATTTTAGTATTTCAGTCAGTATAGTAGGACATTATACGATTAATATAGAGATAATTTGAAAAGTTTATAAACATTGTTGCCAAACAATTCTCGTATTGGACAAGCCTGTATCATACTTTTTTACAAGGTTCTACAACATCGTACCTACACAATAGTGATATATACGTTTTGCTGTAAATATGTTGTGAAACATTTCATTCATTATTTAAAAGACATAAAAAACTTGTAAATTTGCTATACTAATGCTATAAACGCAATTAAAGCAATGCAGCAAATGCATCAATCTCTCAAAAATAGAATACATGGGTGTATATGGAAATTGAACCACGGGTGATGGTCTAGTAGGTAGTGTGTTGGCTCATTAGACGTGAGGTCTAGGTTCAAACCCCTCGTCAGGCATCTTCAACTAAACGAAATATAACAAAATATATGTTCGGTGTGTGAAACTAGGTCGTTATCCTGTCTAAAGGGTTGTAATGACCAATTATGTATGTATATGGAAATTATTATTTTAGAGGCAGTGCGACAACAAGCAAAGATTGTGCTGCTTGGTTTTGATGCTAATTTATATTTTTGTTCGCAGCAATGTGGGAGTTAGTGCTCACAGTGAGAGCATTTGTACCGGCAATGTGAGAATTTATGCTTTCTATACAATAACATACAGGAAATATAGGTTTTTTATTTTCAATGAATGTAATACAACGCCAAAGAAAAAAGTTTTAGTGGCACCACTGGTAAAGAACTAATGAATTGTTTATCTTTTAGTTGTTTTGCTTATACTTTGATGCCGCTGTCTCTATTAAAATTGATACACATGCAGCTTTCTGAGGCTTCAACGGCAAAATTTTTGTGCTTGCTGCTTTGCTTTGATTGTGTTTAAAGCATTACACTTTCATTTAAATTATGCTAGAATGTGATGACCAGAAAGTTTTCAAGACTATAGAGCGTTATCCATGTCGGTGGTCATTAAGTATAATATCTTGTAGAAAGGTTCAGTGTTCATAGCATAAAATATTTAAAGTAAATTTAGATGGCTCGTACGCAAAAGTAATACCGATTTAATAAAGTTGAGAATTTTTTGAAAAATTTTGTACATAATGTTGCTAAACATGTTGTTTGTATTAGACATGTTGTTAAACATTTCTATAAACATGTTGTTAAACATTTTGTAAAATGTTTTTTGTATTTTTTTATTTTTAACATGGCTATCTAATGCTAATATATTTATGTATATGATTTTATCTCATTTTAATACTATAATTTGTTTAATTTATTTTATGTATGTATATGTTTATGTATAATATGCATGTTGTTTGTATGTATATAAATAAATTGTAGTTTTTTCATTTAATGGGCCTCATTTCTCTTAATTTACTTTATAATATGAATAATAATCTCAATAATAATATGTATTTAATTTTTTGCAATAAATATATATTAATTCTTTTGTATTATAGCTGTAACTGTAAATATGTTTGTTTTTAACTGTTAGTTATTATTATTATTATTTTTAATACCAATATAATGTTTTTTTTTTGTTTTTCATAAAGTTTAAACCAATTTTATTTATTTAATTACATACATATGGCATTGATTTCATTTAATTTTTGTTTTTTTTATTATTTATTCTTCTATATCTTATAATTCTATTTTAAACAATATTTATTATCAATGTATACATATACTTGTGGTTGGTTGTTGTTGGTTTGTGGCTTTAAAAACTTATAGAAATTTTATTTTATTTTTTTATAGCTGTTGTTGTAGTTATAGTCCTCTAGTTTTCCTTTTTCTTATTGTAGCGTTTTTACTTTATAGTACAGATTTCTCTTTATAGTTGCTTTTATAGGTTTTCAGGATTTATTTTGTATTTGTTTTGAATTTTTTTGTTTTTATTTTGGAATTTCATAAAATATAACTGCTTTTATACTGTGGTTTCATCATCATCAATATTCCTCCTGTTATTTGATGGTTTTTTGAGAGAGAAAATAAAAAAGAAATATTTTTTATTAAAAATTTTGTTAAAATTTGTCAAAAAGAAAAATATATCATATATTTTTATTATTAAACATATAAAAAATGTTGTTAATATTTAATATACTTTATAAATGGTTATTAATTTGAATATAAAACTTTATTATAAAAAGCTTTTAAATACAATAATAAGTGGCTTGGGTTTAGTAGCATCTAAATTAGTTAAACAAAAAATTTTTAGTAAATCGGATTAATAATTCCATTCTACCATAAACATGCTTTTTATATTTATATAGGCTGGCTTATATACATATACATGTATATAGTTTTAAATTATTAAAGCAAAACATGCATTCAATTAAAATTTTTAAAAGTTAAATAAAAAATGTTGAAAAAACTTAATATTTAATAGTAAAAATCATTGGTGGAACGTATACATATAAACAGAATTTTAAAACATTTTTTTTTAAATAAGTTATGCAAAGGAGGAAAGAGGGAGTAGTGCTTGTAGGCACTAAACTTGAATCTCTTTATATCATAAGTGACAATAAGGAAGTTCCGCAATGGAATAATTCTGCTAAAGAACGAATTTTTATGCGATCCAGTGGCCAATCAACCACAAACGAAGGTGCTCGGCGAGAAAGATGAGCGTTACTTAGGAATACATGATGCTCATGAACAAGTCCCCTTATTTAGTTCGAGCAAAATCCGTTGAAGTAGAGATAGAACAGTGAAAGACGAGTATTACATGAGTTGTACTTCTCTGAGCATTTCAGAGTTCAAGTCTGAGGCTGTATATAAATAATCAGCATAACTAACAAGTCGTTTTTCATTAGCTTCATAAGTATATTGCAATGGAGAAAGTTCCCTATCAAGCGAGGCAGTACCTCCTTGAGCACTTTTGGAGTGCAATTTCTGATAATCATGGCGTTGTACAATTTATAATGAAATGAATCTCATATTTAGTAGAGCAACCAACAATTTGATTTTTTTCATTTAAATTTAATCTTCTTGAGTACAATCATTTATACAACAATTTTTTTCGATATTTTACAGATCGACTACCTGTGGCATCACAACGGGCCGCTATGCGTGCTCAAGTGAGTTTTTGATATAAAAGCTACCACACTAACTTAATCTAATCTACAGATTGACTAGTAATGGAGCACATCAAATGCCTCAGTAAAATCAATGAGAAGCAGCTACAGAATGATAAATGGACTATTCAGCTGGTAAGCGGAAGTAACAGTCGTGTGTGGATTCACATTTATATTTAATTTGAGAGTGGGATAACCACTATCTAAACTAGGGATTTGTTTTTGTCTCGCTGCATAGCCGTTCTTTAGTGTTTATGTTATCACATGTATTCATTTATTTTCGAAATATATGGCGTATACGTAATATTATCATTTTATGTAATATTAATCATACGTCATGTTTACCAAGTATTATTCCGCAAAACACAGATCGAATTAAAATATGTACACGATTTTTATATATTTTTAAATCATTAAAGCAAAACATGCATTTAACGAAATTTTTTTTTAAATTAAATAAAAAATATTGAAAGAAAAGTTAATATTTAATACTAAACATCATTGGTGGATCATATATATAAACAGAATTTTAAAACACAGTTGTCCTATTCACAAATAAAAATCTTAATGTACGTTTAATGTATACATTAGTTAAAATAACACTTTAAGTTTAACATTATTTAACATTATTATTATGCAAAATTCGTATTCATAAACATAGACTTAGCAAAGACCTTTCTTGCTACCTTATTTAAACACAATTCTCTCTCCAAGAAGTTTTAATGTGTCTTTAATGTACACATTAGTTACAATATAATTTAAATTACAAATAAAAAATTTAGCAAAGACTCTTCCTTTATTTGGGATTGAAAAATGGGTCATATTTTCATTTCATTTCACTTGTGATTTGATGAGAAAAATAACTTGTTTGTTGGCCACATAAAGACTGTTTATATTCTTTACGAGTTTGTGCTATGAAACACCCTGCTGCTATTGTGCCTCCAGTTCACCAAATATTTGATTTATTAGTGATACTATTATTCGACTAGATCTGAAAATACATATCCTATATAAACAAAATTAGTAGCAAGGTGCTTAACAAAGCCTTTCATGTGTCCTGATTATTACCCTGCAAAGTGGACTAGTACAAATGCTTCGTAAACCTAGCAAAGACCATACGAATATGCGTTGATTGCAAACGGTGAGCTACAATCTAGTAAATACTCTACAAAAACAGAGATAGAAGTGTCTTCTAGTTGAGTGCAACCGGTGGCAGTTATAGCTATGTTGTTACAGACATACTTAAATATTTGGTAATTACAAATAGGATTACGACCTAGTTTCTCACACCACTTATGTTGTGTGTATTGATGTAAGTGTGTGTGTAAAGTAATTTCTATAAAGATTGTTAATAATAATGTCTTGTAAACGACAGTCTCTGCAGTGGTTCTAACAGTTGCCGCTGTTGAGGTAGATTTTGAACACCATTTGGAATATTTTAGTCGGTATTTTGATGATATATTTCACGTATCGCATCATGCCACCCATAAGACCCACCTAGAGAGAATTTGTGGTGGAAAACTTTAAGACGATTCCTTACAAAGAGTAGTACATCAGCCGCGATAAAACTAGTTTTTAACGAAAATCATCATAAGTCCATTTTATTGTTTGTGTAAATGCGAATACATTTAGACATAGAGACCCTTTTAAGACATATGAATGGGTCAAGAAGAGATATTAAGATATTAAGCTCATAGGAAAATTCAAATGGCTTGACAGTCAAGCCACCATGTCAGCACTCGGTTCTTACGAGATTTATTTGAAAAACGTGTGGGAATGTCGGCGTAGTCTAGCAGGTAGTGTGTTAGCTTGTTAGACGTGAGGCCATGCTGTGGCTTCCTCTAAACAGGGGACAAAACTCTGAGAGAAAATGAAATTATATGAAACATTTTCTCGAAAAATCTGCCATTTGAAGTCAACTTTATTACTGTCTGTCTCCTGGACAGAATCAGTAGAATCCATGGAATAACCTAGTGGCTATATATTCTGCTTAAACATTTCTGGCATACGGATGGATCAAGAAGAGATATTGGAACTTTTTGGTCTCAAAAGTGAAATATTTCGAGACCATGAGGAATTCCGGGGGAGTTTTCAAAGTGAAAGTTTATGACATTGAAAGCAGTGTTCAGTTCAAATTGCATAGGAGGTACAAAGGACGTATTTCTTAGGGAAGCTCTTTTCTTAATCACAGCTGATGTGGGAATTCTGTGCTGTTATATGAACTTGAGAGAAGAAGGTAGATTGGTTGGAGTGGTAGCTTTGATACCTAAAGCTTACTTGAGCACGCATAACTGCCCATAGCGGCCTTTATTGTTTTCTTTTAATTTAAAATTTAAGGGCTCTTAGATATCTTAACTTTTATTTTGAAACATGGAGCTACAGTTTCAATAAATTTTTACCACAAATTTTTTATTTTTTCAAATATATATTTACGTATTGTCTATAAATGAATAGATTTCAAATACTTTTACAAATATATGTGGAGACCTGAGTATATATTAGTAGAGCACTAAACAAATAATAGTACGAGTAATACAATAATAATAACAATAATAATAACAATAATAATGATAATAATGATGATGATAATGATGATGTTGATAATGACGATGATTCAATATTACTTTATGCTATTGTAAGTATAGGTTTGTATAGGTTTTCTAACTTCAATATGTGTACATGTATGTATATTTGAATATGTTTATATTGTGTGTTTTTCTAGAGTACTTTGCAGTTGTGGTTGTATGTGTTTATTGGTATTGTTATTGGTATTTATAGTAAGGAAGAAAATTTAAATGAATCCATAAACTACCAGACTGTTAAGGACCAAGGATATAGACGCCGTTGTCGATGTAGCCATAAAATGTCCAACTGTGATAAATGTTTTGTTGTTTGTTTTTTTATTGTTTTTTTTTGTTTTTGTTAAATGTGTAGTAGAATATAAGAATAGAATAGAAAATAATAATAATAAAAAAAATATGTTTTTTATTTGTTTTTAGTTTTTTTAAGATTTATTTTTGCATGATAAGTTATTCAATTTTTTAGATTTTTTACAACAGATTTTCTATTAAAGAGTGTGTGGTTATTATTGTTTACAACTGTAGGTGTTTCTTATAAACTAAAGGAGATTTATTGGAAAACTAAAGAAATGTATATAAAAATAAAATTTTTTGTACTTAAGTTAGTATGTATATGAAAATAGAAAAACGAGTTTATTTTCTCTAAATTGTAGCATAAAATATAAAAACCAAATTTAATTGAAGATAAATATGTAAAGATTTTTTAAACAATAATAAACGAGTAAATGACCATAATATTATATCAAAACAAACTATTTATTAAAGTAAAGATATGATGTAGGCAAGTCAGATTATCTAAATTTCTTTAAAATATACAGTCAAAGAAAAAAGTCTGGCGTTGTTAAAGGCCTTTACAATTAAGACTTTTTGAAGAAGAAGCAAATTTTAAAGAAGTATAACGTAGAATTTATGGGAAAAAATATGAAAATTAGCGGGGAAAAAGTCTACATGCAGTGGACTTTATTCTTTGACTGTACATCACCCTGAACTGCACGAAAATACCGTACGTAGGCTAATTATTGTTAGCTGTTCCCATTTAGGTCACTTCTCATTCAATTAAAACGGCATTGATTTGCACTATTAGGAGAGTTTTTTTAGCTCAATCCACATAGTCTCTGATATGTTTTGAGCCAGGCCCCTAAGTTCAATTCCATAAGAGATATCGGGAATGTCAATTACGCGTTAACGCAGTTGATGGACAGTGGCACACTGTGTGACAGACGGTCTCTTTGTCCCCCTTCTTCGCAGAGGTATGCATCCCTTATCGGCAATGTTCCCCAAAAAACAGAAAAACATAGTAGCACATATCAATCCTTCCCCCAGCTCAACCTAACAGGCGAGCAATTCCTCTTTTCTGTCCAGAATGTGTTAGTTATGGAGTGGAATTTTTTTTTACGTATCTCCAACACAGTCGAGACATCAGTTATAGAGGGATTACAAATCAGTCATTTATACTAGCATTTTTTCGATGTTTTACAGATGGATCACATCAAATGCCACAGTGAAGTATGGAGCACGTCAAAGGCCTTAGTGAAGTCAATGAGGATCAGTTACACAATAATAAGTGAACTATTTATTTGGTAAGTAAAAGTGGCAGTCGTCCATGAATTCAGTATGGTTACACCTAACTGGTCCTAGACTGTAGTGTAATTCCACATTCAATGTGATATCTCTTTTTGAGGAACTTATTACAACGTTCACACTTAGTTTGATAACCAACTCATTACCTAAATTAATATTGGCTATAAAACGACTGCATAGCCGCTAATCGAAGTATATGGCGTATACGTAATATTTTCGTTTTATGTAATACATATTAATCATACGTGATGTGTCCTAAGTATTAACACGAAAAACACTACAATTTTACTACGATTTAAATATGTACTAGTATTTTCAGCCAAAAATAGGAAGTTTGCCGCCGCTTATCATTTTTCAGAAAAGTGACCATCACACTAAAGACTGATGGTCACAAATTAGTTCGATTAAAAAATTTCAGACCAAAAAAACTTTCCATAATTTTTCTGTTCATAATACATATTTTTAAATAATATTAAAAAAAAAACAGTTACAAACTACTTTTATATATTTACAAGGGGGTAACTATATTATGTTAGTTTTAATTAAATGAAATGCTAACCTTTAAAAGAATGTAAAAAGAATAAATCGAATTACAGTGGATAGCATAAGTGGCTGATGGGTAGAGTTGTCTTTTTTACACATACATACATATATAATTGGCCATTACAACCCTTCGTCAGGATTACGGCCTAGCTTCTCAACATAGCTTCTTTTTTATAGTTTTATTTAAAACAAAATGTCATACAAATATGTTTTGCGTGAATGTTTGTATGTACTAAGAAGTATACCTAAAGTATATTTTTGTTAGATTTGGTTGCTAATTTAACAAGAAACCTTTACTAATACACCGCACATTTTTTTAATTAAAAAAAAAACTATTCCAACTTTGACTTTGTAGGTTTTCTTAGCATAAAACTGCTCGAATTGTGTTTTTCAGCTATCTACAGAATTTAAATTAACATCTCTAAGAGAGTCCTGCAGAGATCATAAAAAAAATGATAATCTGCAGGTGTTAGATGTTTAACGTTATAATTTTCAGATCAAAAAATAAAAAGCAGTTCTCGAAAATAGAGCGACGAAAGTACATATATTGGTCATTGGAAAAGATTCTTGCACACTACCGCCTCTTTCTTTTCTCCTACAAAACTACAAAGTTTCCGGCTACGATGTATGCTCAAGGGCCTAACTAGTACAGATCTTCAAAGAAGCTGCAATTTTCCGGCGAAATAGTTAAAATATGGAAGTAAAAGAAGACGCAGATGTGGTGTCCGAAATACTATGCTACTTGGATAGTCATGACTTTCGTCTAGAATATCCTGCAATGATCTTTAAGCGGGTATGAGTACACTTGCAGATAAGTGCTCTGTTTATACACCACATCTCTTTTTCTGTCCAATTCCGAATTATCGGCGTTTATTTATATAGGAACTTAAAGATGATTTCTTTTCATTTTCCAGTCGTCAGTATCTTTCCCATATTCCAACATAATGCACTGCTATAGACTAGCGTGAAGTTGGCCCTCAAAGCCACCTACTGACCAATTTGTAACCAAACCCCGTAATATTAACCTTTTCCTGATCTATGGACACCAATACAATGGATATGTATAAACATAGGTGGTGTGAGAAACTAGGTCGTAATCCTGACTAAAGGGTTGTAATGGCCCATTATGTATGTATATATGTAATACAAACGAATGTAGATTTTTTCAACCAACAAAATTCCCGTATCACATAGTAGTTGCCATAGTCAAGCAACTAGTGCGTTGGCTTATTGGGCGTGAGGTCACGGTTCAAACCTAAGGTCAGACATCTCCAACAATATGAAAAAATCCGAACAATCTGAAAAAATATTTCTTCGCTGACTTTCTCTTAGCAGATTTCTGACAAAAACTAGGATAGTAAATAAAATTGACATGAAAAAGTTTAACAAAAAAATCTGTGTCGTTCGGAGTCGACTTTAACCGTAGTCTTCGCCGCTCATGTATAATATTAAAACACACAACATACGTGTTGTGAGAAGATAGGTTCTAATCCTAAATAAGGGAGTGTAAGGACCCATTATGTATGTATGTATATCAGTAAGTCCTACAGCTTGCATTATTAGGGCTTGGGAAAATTTCCACCATATAACCACTTATGTTTGCCACTGTATATGTATATATTTGTATTTATTTTTTTTTTTAACATAAAGGACAATTAAGTAAAAAACTTTATACGAAACTAAAAACACATACACGTTTAACAACAAATGAAAAACAAATGAAACATAATTAAAGAGAAACAAAAAAAAAAAAAAATAAAACATGGAAACAAAAGAAAACTTAATTTTAATACAAAGAGAAAAAAAAAACATTAAAGCATATACAGCATATACACATAAAAAACAATAAAATCAAATTGAATACAAAAACAAAAACAACAACAGTAGAGAGATAGAGAGAACACAAGAAAAATACTCATACTCAAGTTAAGTTAAGTTTATTAAATGAAAGCAAAAATATTCAAATGAATTTGTGGTTTACCTCTGATCTGCATTTATATTGAAAATGCATGTTTGTATACGAGAGCAATAGAAGAGAAGTTAAACGACAAAGGCACGACAGAGTGAGTGACAGAGAGAGAGACACACACCAAACGATAGGAAGATGAAGAGCAATTTTGCGTGTGTTTGGTATGCCATAAACAAGGACACATTGTTTTTAATTATGTTGTAGAGTATGTATGTAGTGGTGTTGGTGATGATAGTCGTAAATTATAACAATTTATAGAGCAGCACATTATTGTTGTTGTTGTTATAGTTGTTGATATTTTCATTATGTTCGGCAGTTTTGTTTAGGTTTCGTTGTTTTCAAGATTTATGTTGTGTGTTCAAATTGTTTGCATGTGTATAAGTGTTTATAGTTTACCAATATCCATGTTCGTATAAGAAATCATTAAATATTGTGCAGCATTAAGAGATGCATTGCGTTGTGTTGCGTTATGTTTGTTGGTAGTTGTGTTTGGTATTAATTGTATTTAAACACAGTTTATTGGTTTTATACGTGCGTATGTATGTGTGTGTATTTGTTTTTATATTTATTGAAGCATAAGTGCAAATGAAATATTGAGCACACACATGTATAAGAAATAACACAAACAAGCAAATGAAAACGCAAAATGAAAACAAAGAGAAATAAAATGTTTTTCATTGTATTGTTATAGAGACACACACACAGACACACGTTTTATGATAAAAGAGCGATTGGCATTAAGTGGAAGCAGAGTTTTAAAAAGAAAAAGAAGAAAAAAGAATGAGAACAAGAAAAAGAAAATGAAACAAACTTCACTGATTAGATTTTCTTTAAGCGTTCCCAAGACCAAGAGCTGTTGGAAAACAAATAATGGCAAGAAAACAGAAAAATAAAAACAAAAACAAACGAACGTTGGAGCAAAAAAATACGAAAATAAAACAGAAACACAGTGGAACAAAGGAAACAATTACAAAAGAAAAGCAAAATTCAAATCAAAAGAGAAGGAAAAAGAGAAAAAAACAATAAAAGTGGAAACAACAAGTAAAACAAACAATGGCCGAAATGTTTAAAAGCAAATTGTTGTTGTTGATTTTTTTATGAGTTTTTGTTATGTTATTTGTTGTTGTTTATTTGGAATGGACGTGAGTAATTTTATTTTTTCGTTTGTTTGTTTATTTATGTGTGGTTGTGTGTTTGTAGTATAAAGGTTGTGGATAAATGTTTGTGTTTGTGTATGTTTTCACAATTTAATGGCGTGGAAAACAGGATGGTTATTGTTGTTGGTTTCATTTTTATTTATTGTTTTCGTATTTTTTTTTTATTTTTTTTCGAGGATTAATGTTGAATTGAAAGGATTTTTTTGTTTGTTTTTGTTTTTGTCCATAATCAAACAAACAATGTTGTGATAGTGGTTGTTGAAGGTGAGAGAGAGGATGTGAATGAGAAAAACAAAATGGAAATAAAAGAAAGAATACAAACAATATGATAAAGAGGTTTCATTTAAAATTATTTTTCATATATTTTTTTTTGTTTCATTTATAATAAGATTACAGTTGTTTTGTTGTTTTATTTTGTTGTTGTAAATTTAATACTACAAATAAATAAGTTTATTTTAAAGTTTTTTGTTTTGTTCTAAAGTTTTTCGTTAAGCCGTAACCACTAAAAAGCAAAATTTAATGCAAAAAGCCATTTTAAATAGACACCAAATATGATTATTTTGAAATAAATTGTATTGGAAAATATAATGATGATGGTGTTGAACGAGAAGAATGATTTATACGTTGCGATTACTTATCTGCCTTTTCCATATTTTTTTTCAGCAGTCTATATTCCTGTAGTCTTAAATCGAGTTTCTTGCTTGAGAAGTTTTCCACTTAAAGATTTATTCCTCCTCCAAGTTGAGGTAACAGCCGTCACCGTAAGCTTAATACAATACTTTGTCTATGGTGGAAATCTATTGTTTATTGGTTATTCTTAGCCTTTGAAATCAGCTCATAGACATTTATACGATGATGATAGATTTGTTTAAAGCCAGCATTTATCGAAAATCTCCCAGAATATGTGGGCAGTTATGCAGCCCTTATATTCTACACAACTACATATTGCAATACAAGTTAAAAATTATTTGACTTTGAAGTTTTGTTTCAGTCAACTTATGGTCCAGATATTAACACGTTCGACTGCTATTTGGAACCGTTCATCAATTTTTCACAATATGCCCTAAAATTTAACAGAACGCTTATACCTTTGAGGTATAGACCCGACTTATATCGGGTATGCCATCTATAGGTTTAAATGTGGACCATCTACACCTAATCTTCAGAAACTACATTGACTCCATTTCTTGATCCGGCCCTTAAATTAGTGTAATGAAAGATTTAGAGGCTTCTACAATAGAAGCTTTCAACTTCAGTAGAAGTTGTCTTGCCATAGGTGATTTGGATTAAATCCATATTCTCATAAAATTGCCAGCATGCCAGGGAAATCAATGTCGTAAATAATTGGTCATTACAAGCCTTCAGTTAAGATTACAACCTAGCTTCTTACACCACTTATGTTGTGTGAACTAATTTTATACGTGAGTGGTGAGACCTACAGGAACTGAACGGCAGATTTTTAGGAAATGAGCTGAGAGGATGTCACTGAATAAATATTTTTTTATGTTTTGTTGTCTGACCTGGAGTTTGAATCGTGGCCTCACGTCTAATAAGCTAACACACTACCTACTAGATTACGACTACTCATAGGATCTCTTATAGGGGATAAGTAATCCATGCTTAAGGCGAATGACCATTTCATTTATCCTGTCAATGACATACGCTTTTCTCGATTGGGTATGTCATAAAGAGGATATCAGTCTTCTTATAGAATAGAAGGTTACAATGGTTCACATATTCTGATAGTAGATTCAGATATGCATTGTGCTTCTCAAAGAGACAAGTTGAAGTTCCCTGAATTCTGTCTTCTTTGGATGGATTCTTTGGTCTATTTTCCCCATCGTTTGTGCTCATGGTACCTCTTACATAGAGGATGAGGTTAGTTGTACTTATTGGCCAAAGAGTACTGTTTTAAAACACTTTCCAAAACAGTTTGAGAATCACATTTTTTCTATCAATAACTCATTTAATTCTTCCGTTTACTAACCATCATCATTATTTTCCAAATAAAATAAATTTTTTTTTATTTATTTTGTATTACAAAAACCATAATTGCACTTCCATAAGATAGAGAGCAAAAGAAAGAGAAGGAAAATAATTTTTTTCTTGTATCAAAACAAAACACCGGTTAATTTTACAAACAATTAGTTAAGAAGAAGAAAATGAAGAAAAAACAGTAACAAAAACAACATGAACCTTTTCACCTAAGAAAAGAGAGAGAGAGAGAGGGAGAGAAAACGAATAACTTACTCTGTATCAGTTATACTGGTGAGAGGAGCCAAAGGCTGCATCGGTGCCACTATGCTAGTGGATGGTGGCGATGAGGCTCTTGAACTATGGCGTGAACCATTCAAAGTATGGCGATGCATAAGGCCGGGATTGTTGATATCATTGACCAGGCCCGCATGATGTGCATGTGGATGATGTTGACTGTGATGACCACCACCACTGCTGAGAATCTGTTGTGAACTGTGTAAGGCAGGGGATTGTTGATTATGTTGCAGACTATGTTTGCGGGCCGAAGCCAAATGATCCTCTTCGGCTGTATAGGGGAAATGATAGCCATTCTTGTCCGATCCCTCGGACATGCGATCTGAATGATGATCGGGATGTTGTTGCTGCTGCTGCTGGTGCTGTAAGTGACGTTGCTGTTGCTGTTGCTGTTGATAGTCATTGCGCAGCAGTGAGTGTACAGAATGCATAGAGTCGCCTGGATAAATGGGCGGTTGTTTCTTCAAACTATAATGAGTATCCCGTGAGCCATAGATATCAGGTGCTATGCGCTCCTTGGACATATACGGTGAACCCAAGGTTCTTTGTTTGTCATAAATGCTGTCACTTAAATAAGCATTGTCGTTGTGAAATGTACGCATATGATTCACAATCTGTGTACTGCCACCATTACTAAAGCCATTATTGCCATTCGTACCGCTACTACTGCCATTATGGCTGCCATTCTGATTCTGATTACCATTGGCCGGGGAGCCATTATAGTCCTGTTCACTGCCATAATGGCTGGGCGGCTTATAGTTACTGATATTGGCTGTTATGCCTTCATATTGCACGTAATTATCCGTTCTGCGGCCATACAGGCTTTCACGCTCCAGACCATCATAACTATCAGTGGTGCGTGCATTTTGCAAGTTTTCTAATATCGAAGGAGTCATATTGATTTTATTATGATGCTGCTGCAGGTAAGAGGTATCGGTGAGATCAGGATTGGGCAAAGGATTTGGTGAGATAGTCATCTTCTGGCCATGATGGATATGCTCATTATCGGAAGCAGTTTCCTGGGACCATCTGCCCATATTGGGCGGTGATTGCAGATATGCATCAGGCAATTGGCTAGACCAGCGTGGTGCATATACAGGCTTATTTACACTGGGAAACAATTGAGGACTTTGTACTACATTCAGTTCCGGCGGTGTGGTGGCCTGCACATGTTCGGTAATGTTAGGCAGGAAAGATGGTGTTAAACTCACCGCTGTACTGCGATGCGTACTAGTACCAGTGCCTGTGGTCGAAGAACGATTAGTTCGGGACTCATCATCATCACTGGAATGACTGGAAGCCAATTCTAAAGAGCGTCCATCTGTTTCAGAGCCAGAATCCGAGTCTTTTCTATGCCTGCGTGACTTTCTGTCATGATGTTGACCACTGGCGGTCGACGATTCGAAACCTCTTAAGAAACTGGGCGCATCACTGTTCGAGTTATAATTCGATGTAGATGTGGATGTCTGCCTTAATTGGCCATCACTGGGTGAAGAAAGACTTCAAATTATTTAATATTCGTTTGCTAATCAAAATTAATCACTTTTACTAACCTATAGGGACTTGAACTGGTCTTGGCTGTACTTCTTGATGTTGTGCTGGACACACTTATACCCGCGTTTCTTCGCTGAGTATCATAGCCGTTGGCATTGAGAAAGTTATTCGGTCGGTTAGTGGCATTAACGTTGTGTGAACTGTTGCTAACCACCATAGATGAGTCCAGCAAGGGTACCTTACGTCCCATACATCTTAAAAAGGTTCTTTGCAGATTTTCCCGTACCCTTTTGTTAATGATACAGTAGCCAACCAAACAGAATATGGCATGTAAGACTACCACACCCGATAGCAACATACTCAAGAGCTGGGAATTTTCGGAGGCTGCTAGCACAGCCAATACCCACATGACACCCATTAGGGGTAGAGAAACCACTGATAGCCATAGTAAAGTACGTAAATTACCAAAACCAAGTACATGATCTTTCAGAGTAAATGCTGCCTTCACGGAAACAAAGAGTATCAGCAGATTGACAACTGACATGCCGGCTATAGGGCCCACCAGCCACCAGACCACTGGTTCATAGACGGATAACCAACAGCTGTAATGGGAAAAATTGATTAAAATGGATTAAAAAGGCGGTAATTTAAATGTGTCCCCCTTTTCAAGCACTAGTTTTTAGGATATGCTCCTAATAATGTAATACTTACAACAAACTATTGCCATATTCATGAGCTCGCACACCCACCGACAGACCAACAACAATGGCTGGAGCACCATAACCCATTGCAAAGTAGAAACCCATCGGACCATGATTAATATCACGCATCTCCGTTAACATACGATACAAATGCACACAATCAACCGTTGTCCAGCCAAATGCCGCCAACCAAAAGTAATGCAAACAAATGGCAATCAACTTACAGGGGAATTCATTCTCCAGCAGATTACGTCGTGATTGCATGCCAACAAAGAATAGCAATTCGGCAAAGAACACACACAGCACGATATTCTGATGAATGGTATTCGAATTGGTTTGTTGGCCACGCAGCAAAGCCAAGGCGATCAGTACACTCAGTAAAACAGGCAGAGAAACTAGAAAAGCTGAATACGAAGTAATTTGTACGAGTAAAGATGGTTCGGGTATATCTTCGGGATCAATAACATCCACAATGACAGCATAGTTGGAGATATGGGTGCAGGTACAATTGACCACAATCGGTTGTTGGGGCTGGACATGCAACATATTATCATAGTCGGGTATATCCGTCTGGCAGCCAAGGCGAGTCCATTGATTGGTGAAAGAATTCCAGCGTACACACTGTGGATTAGAGCGTGGACCAAAGCGTGTAATTTCGATGTCCAACCACATTTGCAGTTTAATCGGTTGCGAGAGATGAGGTGACCCCAGCGATCTGTAGGTTATATGTTTGGGGGACTGCTGCTGCTCATTCGGGTAAATAACCTCCACCTGGCGTTTCACCAATCTTCGATTGCGATAGAAGGCCTCATTTTCACCTTTTTCCTGGGAATCCATAGGCTCCTGGGAGGTATCATAGTTATTGTTGTTATGGGGATTACCACTGTCGTGTATATCTTCAGGGGAATCGATAACCTCTTCACCCGAATTACCATGGAATTCTATATTGTCGTCAAAGTGCACATTAATATGAGGCTCCTCAACATCCTCTATCTCTACCGCTTCATTACTGTCCTCCTGGCGGGACGATGTAGCTGGTGGTGGTGGTGGTATTTCATGTGCAGTTATGCGTATATTTTCAATCATATGCTCTTCACTAGCCGAGCCTGATGACATGGAACCAGTTGAAGATGATGGCTTTTTGGGCACATCAAACACTTCTATGAACTCCTGTTCTGAGGATCCGGACACTGAAAATGTTTTTTGTGATGATATCTTACGATAGGGTATCTCAATACGTTTCTCTTCAGCCTCGGTAGAGGGAACTAGTATGGCCAGGGAGAGAATAGGTGAAGCCACCTCAATATCTACGCCCCATCGGCGTGTTATAGTTTCATCAAACATATCCGGCAATAGCTGACCCACATCCTTATACTGGGCATATGAAACGATCGCCTTATAATCACTGGAACCATGTGTGACCTCATTACTCTCGGGAGGACTTATGCCCAGCATATCCAAAGGCACCAATACCTTGGTGAACTTATCAAATTTGCTTTTATCCTGTATGTAGTTATTGTACTTGGGAAAGGTTATCACGGGCTTCTGCTTGGCTGAGTGCTGCAAGAAGGCACTGGTATCTGGTAGAATAACACTTTCAGTGGTAAAAGCATTCGGCTTTAGGTACTTGGTCTTGTGATATTCACTTAACTGTTCGGGTTCATAGCCAAACAATGACTCCATTGTAACAATGTCTAGGCCAAAAGCCACATTGGGTTGTACGATTTCAAATGGATTCGTGTAGGTATCATGTTGAGACCGGGCCAATACCACCATGTATTTATTAAAGGCATCTAGTAAATCATCCGGACCCCGTTGGATCAATTCCGTGGCTCGTTTCCATTCTTGGCCATATTTGCGATCCAAAATGACACTGGCTGCCTCCACTAGATTCTTAATGAAATATTTATCCTGGGAATGAGTCAAATTCAGGCCATTCTGCATCAGCTCATAATTGATCAGTTCCTGTAATAGGCCCTCTGTTACCAATAGATCGGCACCATATAAGCGATCATGGCTAAATTTCATTTCATCCGATAGGTATTCCATTTCGATTTCATTGGACCAGACATTAGTGTTTTCAGTGTTCAGGAAGGAAGACTCCATTTTGTAACGCCTATGATCTTTTACTACCGGCTTCTTGTGGCTCTTCGAACGATCCACAATTACGCAAGCCTTTTGCAAGTTTTCCGCTGTTTTAATGGCCACAAAAGAGTTCAGTTCCAATTCCATTTTCTCCATTTGCGATAATTGTTTGCGCAGCTCTACGAACGGCTCAGAGGTACAATTAAACATGTCGGGCATATTCCAGCCGCCCGATAAATTATCACAAGAACGTTGACCTTTGCCTTTGGCAGGGTGGGGACAATTTTCTACAGTGGTACTGCCCAATGGAGTACGGGGCCACCATACCCCCGCGGCAAAAGAACGAGGACAGGCATCATACACAACTTCGCAGCCATTCAGGGTGACCTCGGCATAGGGATTGGAACAGGAATCACATCTGCGGCCTATGACGCCCTCACGGCATTCACATTGGCCCGTTAAAGGATTACAGGCACTATTGAACGAGCCTATGGAATAACAATCGCACGGTATACAGGCTGTTTCATTGGGTGGCTGATAGTGATTGGTTTTGCAATGGCACAGGCCGGTAGTTTTGTGACAGTCGGGATGATAACCTTGCTTGACATTGCATTTGCATGGACCACATACTTTCTCACCCCACCAGCCGCCTGGGCAAGGCTGCTGTACGGTCTTCTCACAATATTCGCCATGTTGATATGTAGAATTGCATTCACAATGATATCCGCGCAAATCGCTAACGTTGGCACGACATATGCCCGCCGCACAAGGTTTAACCGTGCAAATGGGCAAACAATCCACACCCACATAACCCGATAAACATTCACATTGCGCCTTATCCCAGCTAGTAACACATGTCGAATGGCTGGGACAGGCAGCCGGGCATTCAGCCTTTGATACACAACCATCCTCTACATTTTCACGTATTGTAGGACGCGTTAGCACCGATTGAGCTGAACCTATGCGTACATCTTGTATACAGCCTTCATAAGGCAGAAGATCTCCTGCTTGTCCTATGGATGTATCAGCATTGCCTATAACTATTTTGCCTACATAAAGACCTTGAATTTTTAATGATATCGGCACAGAGCCCACACGTTGTCCAAAATCCACTGAAAATTGTAGCTCCGAACCCAACCATTTGATTTCGATGCGATGCCATTCACCATCAGCCAAATAAGCACCGGCCAGAAACATCGGCTCATTGTCGTAAATATAATACAGGATGCCGTTCTTCAAGCATATCACCGCTGAACTATTTTGGCCAATTTGTATTTGTATTAGGAAAGCATCCTCTTGCCGGGTCCTCAACGACAACGAGGTAATCCAGGGCAATTGTATGGGCCTTAGTAATGGATTAAAACTTAAACTGCCATCTCCTAAGAAACGCCACGGAGCGGGTATGGTATCCTGGCATTGATTGCCTGCAAAACCCTCCGGACACTCGCAGCTGTATATATTCCAGCCTTCGCGACAGGCACCACCATTAAAGCACGGTTCAGAGGAACACAAAGGATTCTTTTGCGGGCATCCCGATATGGTGCCATTATCCGCCACGTAAGAGTTTAAATCCACAAAACGTTCATCGATCCTCAAATCTGATATGCAGCCCACAAAGTCTTGATTTTCAATGGGAAAATGGCCTGGTATTCTAGGCAGGCCACCAACTTGCAGGGGCCCTGTTAAATCCAAAAATCTGTGACAGGTTTCGGTAAGCAGCGAGCAACGTTTATCCAATTTTAAGGAAGTCTGATTGGCACAATTCCATTTCTCACCCATGTTGCCGGCTAAAGCAATCGCTGTATCGCAGTTGTCCAGAATCAAGGTGACCGTGCGATTAAGATAAACTACCTCCACTTCATGCCACTGGCCATTGGATACTTTGTGTTGCTGATGTACGGCTACCTTTTCAATGCGATCGCCTAAGGAAAACGAAAACGTAACGTGTCCCTGTACTATTTCCAAGGCTATAAAGTCATGCAATTCATTGTAACGGCCATTGTACAACAGCAAACCATTCTCATGTACGGTGGCAAAACGCAATTTCACATTGAAACGATGACGTTGCTTAAGGCTTTCGAACGTAAGGAAGGAATTGCGTGAGAATGAACGCGAACGCAATTCACACGTGGCTGTATAGGGTGGCGGTTGGGAGCTTAAGTAATTATTCATGCAGGATAAACCACCCTCACATATGTCTGACATGCAGGGTTTCAGTTTTCGTATATCGTTTTCGCAATTAACACCCGTGTGAGAGGGTGGACAGACACAAGTGTAGCCACCCTCACGTCGTACACAGGAGCCGCCATTCTCACAGGGATCCGAATAACACAAATCCACTTCGGTGTCACACAAATAATGTTCTTTGCTGCCAGTGAAACCCTCCGGACAGGAACAGGCAAACGTATTAACCGGATAAATGGGTCTGAATAACACAGTATCGCTGTGTATAAATTCAGAGGCATTGCCGAATTTCAAGACCGTCAAACACTCCTCAAAGTTCAAGCATGGCTCTCGTACACACAAGTTATCATCGAAAGGCAAAACTTCTACAGTGGCCAGTCTAGCCAAGATGGCTCTGTTCAAGTACACTCTCTCCTGCAAATACTGTGGCGTGTAAAATTCTTCATGCGAGACATCTGGACGTTTGGCCGAAAAGCTGACATTTAAAATGCGTGACGTAACGTCGGTATCATCCTGTATGGAGAAAATGAATATGTTTTCCTTGGGACAGGGTATTATGGCTGCCAGACCATCCAAAAAGAAGTTCAGCAACGGGGAGAGAAATGCCTCCTCTGTCATTTCGTTGAGCCGGACGGTGACCGAATTAAACAGCATGTCTTCGGTAATCAAACGCACTGCCAACTGCATTATGGCCTTGGCTTCATTAATGCCATCCGTAACGGATACTTCCATGGTTGCAAATTTAGGCACATTTGTATTCAATTGAGGACTGAGACTCAAACCCCCAGAGGTTTGATTTAATCTTATCAAATTGGCATTATTGCCCGATAATATGCGATAGGTTAGCTTGTCACTGACATCGGCATCGAAGGCTGGTATGCGACCGATATCGCCACTAGGAAAGTGATCACGGAAATTATTGAATATCACTTGGAAATCTCTTAAGACAGGAGCATTATCATTAACATCGGTTACTAGAATTTCCACATGGGCATCATTACGCAAAGGAGGACTGGCGGCTCGTATTACCAATTCAAATCTTTTGCGATTGGACTCATAATCTAACTCCGTCATGGTTAACAGTTGAGCTCTTTCACTGCCCGGCCTTGTGACTAAGGAAAAAGCATTTGAATCATCACCACCTATAATGGAGTAATGGACCACAGCATTAACACCCTCATCAGGATCATGAGCATGTATTTCCCCTACCACGGAGCCCACAGGAGAATTTTCCGGCACATATAAAGTAATCTTATCCGAGGGAAAAGTGGGCGGTGAATCGTTAACATCTTCCAAACGTATTTGTACCTCGACCGTGCTGGACATTGGCGGTGAACCCTTATCAACTGCTATGGCTGTCAAGTGGTATATTGCAACACTTTCACGATCCAAACCCTTGTTAGTTCTAATCGTACCCGATGTGGGATCAATAACAAACGAACCATCCTCTACATCTCTATCGCTTAACAAGTATTTTATGCGTCCGTTTAAACCAATATCGGGATCCGAGGCTGAGACCTGTAAAACTGACGTGCCCACCAGGGCATCTTCCAATATGGAGGCTTGATACAAAGGATTCTTGAATTGTGGCGGATTATCGTTAACATCGGTGACACTAATCTCTACGTCTGTGGTGTCACTTAAAGAAGGATTACCACCATCCTTGGCGGTCACAGTAAGCAAGTAGCCGCTTGTAGTTTCACGATCCAGCAAAGCATTGGTTACTATGGCACCTGTCTGGGGATTAATGGAGAACGGATCGGGACTGCTTAAACCATTAATGCTCTCTTCATTCAAAGAATACGTGATTTGGGCATTTATACCCACATCACTGTCGGTAGCCGAAACTACTAAAACCGTAGTGCCAATGGGAGCATCTTCAAACACTGAGGCACTGTAGGGCGCATTTTCAAATATGGGAGCAAAATTATTGGCATCTGTTATGTTGATATTGACGGTGGATGTGTCAGCCCTGCCACCCGAATCGGTGGCTGTAACAGTCAAGAGAAATCTCTTCTCCTGTTTGTAATCCAAAGACTGGGCAATGGTAATCAGGCCACGACCATTTTGTGAGGTTATGGCAAAACGTCCCCTGGTATTGCCCGACGTTATTTCATAGTGCAAACGTGAATCTTCATCGGGATCGGTGGCCGTAACAGTACACACTGGTGTACCAGGCGGTTGATCTTCGCCCACATTGGCTTCATAGTATTTGGGATTGAACACGGGATCATTATCATTGACATCTTGCACCGTGATAACCACTGTGGAACTGGCCGATTTGGGCGGAATGCCACCATCTTTGGCTATAACCTGAAAAGCATAACGACTTTGTTCTTCACGATCCAGCTGCTTAATGGTTTGTATCCAACCCGTACGTGAATCAACAGCCAATGGAAAATTATCATCTCTTTCTAAAATACTATACTGGATCTCGGCATTTGAGCCCTCATCCGAATCATAGGCTTGTACTCGTATGATATTATAGCCAACGGGTACATTCTCCAAAACTGATTCCTGAAACTGGCTGGTATAGAAACGTGGAGCATTATCATTCGTATCCAAGACATTAACCAATAACTGTGTTGTGTTACTGCGCGAAGGACTACCACCATCTTGGGCACGTATAACCAAACGATAACTGCGTACACTTTCATAATCCAAAGGTTTGACGAGACTTACATCACCACTCATCGAATCGATGGCAAACTGGGATTGTGTATTGCCACCTATAATGGCATAACGTATGGCAGCATTATTACCCTGATCAGCATCGGTGGCACGTATATGCGCGACGACATTATCATCGCCCCACTGATCTTCAGGCACTTGGACGGTATAGGTGCGTTCACTAAATTGCGGATAATTATCATTGTCGTCCAGGATTTTTACTAACACACTGGCTGTGGCCGTTTTACGCTCACTCTGGGCCGAAGACATATCCGAAGCCGTCACGACAATATTATAACTATCTGAAGTCTCACGATCCAAAGAGGTGCGTGTCGCTATGACACCACTGCGGGCATCAATGCGAAAAATCGGTATTTCCTGGTCCTGTAAAGTGCCGGTGCCATCTGCAAGATATTAAAGTTTTAAAGAAAAGGAAACAATAGTCATGATAAAGGTTTGCCAATAAAGATGGTCAAACCTGTATAACAGTAATAGTTTCACTTACCCGTTACACTCTCTATGCCATACTCAATTTCAGCATTTTTTCCAATATCTTGATCTGTTGCCCTTAAAGTAATAACCGTTGAACCTACCGTAGCTCCTTCCCTTATGGAAGTCTCAAATTGTTCAGCCTCAAAGGTGGGACTGTGATCGTTGCAATCCAAAACATTTACCTGCAATGTTGTGGTACCCGATCTGGGAGGAAAACTATCATCTGTGGCCACCACTCGAAAGTAGTGAACATCCATTAGTTCACGATCCAAAGAAGCCGAAGTGGTCACAACACCCGTGCGTGAGTCCACTTTAAACAGCGATTGGGAACGTGAATCCAAAAGTGAAACCATGGAATATACCACAGGAGAATCTTCTGGATCGCGGGCTCTTACAGTGGTCACAGTAGCTGCTGCTGGTTGTTCCTCGAGCACTGAGGCCACATATAAAGCCTGTTCAAAGTATGGTGACTGATTCCGCAATTCCCTTCTGACACGTTTGGCTATGTCGGTGTCATTGAACTCTTGATGATGATAGACAATCTTAAGGCGATGATCGGAGTCCACAATGTCATGACGTTCACAACGTATGTTGAAAGTAATGCTGACCTTCCACATGGACTCGTGTATGCAAACATCACGGCTCGCAACCAAATCACGATTTTGATGTTCGATGGCAAAGCGTTCATCATTCACATCCAGGAAATTGACCTTACAATACTGGCATATGGAGCGGGGCAAGAAGGCATTTAAATTGTTAATGAATTGGGACCTTTTCAAGCATATCTGATTCCATTTGTCCGTGGTGTGGATGGCATAAGAGGCATAGGTTTCCGAAATCCATTGTTTTGCATCGGTAATGCGGCGATGTAGATTCGTTTCGATCATAAAGGCATCGTTGTTATTGCTGAAACTGCGACGCTTACGCGATAAAATGCGATGACGCATTTCATTGTCATAGGCATCACCGAATAGCAAGTCACCCTCCCGGAAATCATTAAACGTGTGATTGTGATTATAGCTCACCACGGAATTGCTCTCTATAAGCTCGATTACAGGGGCTGCTCTTCTTTTTCTTCTGCTCGTATACCCGGTGTCTTCTTCCTCATAATGGCGATTGTGAATTTCCTCCTCCACACGCCGATCTTCATTACAAGTATGGCCCGATATAAATATCCTTATGGGCAGACTATAATAGTCTATGCTGCGCAAACGATTCGAGGTGGAGTCCACATAGAAGGTAAATAAATTCGGATAGTAGATGCCATCACACTTCAGTGATTTCTTCAATTGGATTTGCCCGTCCTTATGATTGACAGCGACTAGATGATGCACAAAATGTGCTGATTTATGAGCATTAATTTTATAATGGCGCTCTGAGCCTAGCTTATAAACTGAAGCATTAAATATCACCGTACCCGGTTCAGCATCCTCGTGTACAATTATCAAGTAACCGTTAGAAATTTGTACTGTATGACACAGGGTGAGAAGGAGTATTAAAAAGGATTTCAACAGTAGACTGGCTTTACTAGGTTTTGTTGATATTGGTAACGTTGTTGTTGTTGTGTTCTTTGTGCTTTTAATGTTGCATAAAGGGGTAACAAGATTGTTGTTGTTGTTGTTATTGTTACTCATCAAATTTCCTCTGGTTATTGTTGCCAGTGACAGCAATGACGGTGGTTGTGATTGTGATGATGCTGTTGTCGCTGTTATTGTGTTTGACGTAAATGTTGACAGGCATAACGTTCTTCTTGATGATTTTAATGATTTCATTGTTGTTGGTGTTGTTGTTTTTGTTTTACTGTATGGCATGCCATGTTGCGGGTGTTGTTGAAAATACATTTTTCCACACGTTGCTGTTGCCATGTATCCTTTTCTGTGCTTTTACTTCTTTATATGTGTGTGTGTGTGTGTTAAAATGCGGTTGTGGAATCCTTTTTTTCAGCTCTCCATCCATACAATAAGTGATTATAAAAGTGTTTTGCGTACGTATGTTTTATGTGTATGTAAATGTATGTATAATGTGCGTGCGTATTGCGTATAAGTACACGTGTAAAGGAGTCTATTCAATACGATTGTAATGCAGAGAACTGAGATTGATGTGGTCAGTATGTGGTTGTGACTGTAATTAACCGCACATCAAAAATGTTTCTTACAATAAAACAACACAGCATTGGTTTGTTGCTGTTACAGTGCTCGTATCCGTTTCTCATTGTACCCGTGGGCCCACAACTTTATTGTGAAACATTTTTAAGTTAAACTCTGCAAAGAGATTTGAAAAAAGAACAACAAAAAAAATTTAATAAAAATTTTACAGAGCCTATGGCTTTATAATTTGTTTGATTTAATGGATGGCGAATTTAATACGAAAAACTTGATAAAGATATTGTTCACTTACACTAGAGTTTGAAGCTGAATGAATAGTATCTGTGGTCCAGCAGCTTAAACACCGCAACACATGACTACAAATTTTTTTTTTGTGTTTTGGTGTGAAAATGAGTAAAATAGGTTGAGAAAGCTTCTCTAAGTATAGAAATGGTGAAAAAGTATTTCAGAAACATGATGAACTCATGGATGATTTGCTTGATTTCTTTCTAATGCGACCAACAATAAGGGAGTAGCCAGTCACCTACATATGAATAGCCTGCATGGACTTGCCACCGTAAGAGCCTGTGATCCATAGGACTCTCGTATGGTGTACTCCATGGTTTCACTTTTGGATTCACTTTACTAAACGCTGGTTAAGTTGGACTCATGCACGAGTGTTGTTACCACCTCGGCTTCTTCGGATCGTGAATTCATGGAGGTTCACTATTTTCAAGTGCTGGCTACCAGAGATCAACAATAAGTATCCAAAAAGATGAGTAGATTCGAATCATATTCGTAATTTCTGATACTTATACGCGGTCATACTTATTTTAATATCATACACATACTACTCATATTCAAAGTTTGAAGCACTCATCGTACTGATACCTAACAATACGCATAATGTTGTTGATTTCGACTGTGTGTTTGCTTTACTTGCTGTCTTTGTCTTTTTCTTTCTTCTTTGTTTGTAAATGCAACAACAACTAAACTATAAATTTTGACGAATGATTCGAATCACTCGAATCATTTATGAGTATTTTTCTAAATTTATGAATCTGAATGAATAGCAGTATGAATCAAACATATTTCGAATGTTATGAGTTTGATGTCAACGTTGTACTCATACTCATTGCAATCTGTACTTATACTCAGAATTTCATAAGTACTTATGAGTAGCGAAAAAGCGATTCATTGCTGATCTCTGGTGGCTACAGATGATAGTTTTTCTCCTAGATCAAGTACGACGACATTGCAGGTTAATGTTTAGGAGGGTGGGGGAGTATGTATTATAAAATAGGAGTAACTTTTTCCGAAAGAGGGTTTCAAAAACACATAGCACGACTAACGAACGAATTCTCTGGGAAACAGTAATTCTATTAAGCAGAAACCTCAAAATAAGTTTCAATACAACGGCAATAAGGAGTTGTATTGCATCTGCGATCCCTCATACCAAGTAGTTAAAATAGTAGCAATATATCTGGTTTTCCAAGTGGATTTTTGAGCATTGTCAAATGATAACGGCCATCTTGTTGAAGGGTACCTTTAATCAGTTGGCAACTGATTCTAATTTTCATTGAAAAATTATTTCCAAGACTAAGACCCATTTCTGGTTAGATGGGTAAGTGCACATACAAAATTATAAAATTTGGGATGATGCAAAATCGCATGAGAGCCAAGAGAGTCCGAAACATCTCGAAAAAATTACTGCTTGGTATGGATTTTGAACTGGCGTTGCCATCATTTTATATTTCTTTAGGGGCGACATTAACTAGGCCTTCAACGCGAGTACTTTCACAGAAAAGTTATCTTGAGCGAAGGGGATAATACCAACTCAAACGAAATTCGTGAGCGTCCAATGCTTCTCAAAAAAGTCACTGTTTGGTGAGGATTTTTAGACTGACGGTATCATCGGTTCATATTTCATCACTGTCAATGGCGAGCACTATAGGACGACGATTGCCAACTTTTTTTGTTTTGAAATGGGTTATATGGATACCAACAATACATGGTACGACACAGCTCATGCCACCTTAGATATTCAGAACAAGTGATTTTAGGTCAGAGTTATCTTAACTGGTGAATATATTAACTTATGAACGAGATCGTGATATTTGAGCACGTTAGACTTCTACTTGTTGAATTGTTTAGTGCTGCGAGTGTAAGGAAATAAGCTGCAAACTACAGTACCTTTCAAAGCCAAACATTCAGTCAAATTTAACCTAATTTATGCTTAAGAGTCATGGAAAACTGGACATTTCGAATGCACTCCACCCAAAGAAGCCTGGAGAGAAAAATTTAATTGTTAACTTACAAATACACATGCCCCCATTCAGTCAGGATTACGACCTAGCTTCAAACAGCACTTATGTTATGTGCGAAACCTACAGTTTAAAGTCGACACCGAACGACAGATTTTTTTTAAGAAACTTTTTATGGCAATTTTACCACGATTTGTGGTAATGGCGATGGTAATGTTTCTATGCAACGGTAGAAGATGGTTGCCAACTATCATACTGGACTCCTGTGTAGACCAATCACTTGGTTAACTCAACAAATAATTACTTTATCGATTAAAAAATGAATGAATGTGTGTTACATAAAGGATTTGTCTAACTTAAATAAGAGTTAAAGAAACAAACAAATATTCGGCAGCTGTCAGTTCATATATTTATACAAACAAAGACTTGCATTGTTAGCTATCTTTAGTTAACGTATTTTTAGTTTTTATGAATAACTTACGTATTCACTTGAAGAGTCTAAAGGATTCTTCAAATGAAAAGCTTATTTTCATCTGCCGGCATCTAGTATAAAACAAATCTTTAGGAGGTTAGTTCAATAAGTTCATAACATTTTCCATGAAATGCAGGTTAAAAAAAAAAAAACAACATTTTATTCTTTTACATAGTATTCCTTGCGTATTATGCGCTTTAAGTGAAAGTGTTTTACCTGACATAGATTTCTTTTATTGTTTTTGAAAGACCAACATAATTTTGACAATTGTTTTAATTGTTTGGAGTTTAGAGAACCCAATTGTGAGCCCGATATAATCTTTTTTTTCGCTGATGGTATGGCCACAATGTAATCCATTAGATTAAGCCCCGGTTAGTCAAATGTCCACGAAACGTAACAGAACGTACGTTCCGTTTTAGAATACGAAACGCAATGAGAGCGATTAACGAACCGTAATATAATTTCGGTCAAACATTTACATTGCTCTTCACATGCTACACACAAACGTATGTCGCGTTACGTTCCATGGACGTTTGGCTAACCAGGGCTTTAGTCTTACATGGTTTTATAATATTTCTCCGCGTAACATTATGGGACACGAAAACAATGATAACACAAATGAATCACAGTGTTTAAGACAGAGTCCTGTTGGTAGAACCAGTGTTATTCTCTCACATAGAACTCGATTATTTCAAAATATCAACGACTTATTGATACACCCTCGTATAGGATAATACTTCAAGAAGATAACATTTTAATGATTACAATTTGTATGTTTATGAGGTTGCGTGTATAATATTGTTACTTGTTGTAATTGTTGCTCTTGTTGTTGTTGGTATTTGGCAAACAACATGCTTTAGCTTTTAGGTATAACAGGTACAGCATTTACGAGTTTAAGTTCGTAAATTGAAGTACATTCTTCACAAAATAATAACAAAGCATACAGAGATGCACTAATACAGCCACAAATGCTTCTACAAAATTACCGCATATAGTGCACTTGCATACTTGTGAACAACGCAAAACCAGTAGTAGTAGTAGTAGTTCATATAAAATCCCTGTCGGAAAAATAGTTAACTTTAAACTAACTTTAAGCTAACTATTTCTCAACTAGGTCTGACTACCACTTGGATTACTTTTCAATGGCAGCAACTAACTATTTTAACATTGTGATGTCCTAGGCAGTAGTCAGTTGTTCTATACATTACTTTTCAACTAACTTAAAGTTAGCTTTAAGTCGACTAGTTATAAGTTAGCTTTTAGTTGACTTTTTGTATCTAGCTTTCAGTTGACTTTTTGTAGCTGAAATTTAACCTCTGCGTCTTTTATTTTTATAATTAAACTAGCTGTAACTTGCGCGCGTTGCTGCACCACCAACTAAAATAAATTTGAAGGAAAGACATTACACAAATCCAATTCATTTTGAATCACTTTATTGATTTTGTTTCCCGTTGTTCAGATGATTTAGACGAACGGGCCTGAGTAGTACGCATTCGATCAGTTTCTAATCTCACTTTTCGTTGTTCAAGTGATTCATGCCAACGGGTCTCAACGGCATGTACTCCAAGATTTTCCTGTCTCATTGCTTGTAGCCAGTCTGATTCTGAGGCTCGTAATGCTCTTTTCTTCCATGCTTGAGGTGTAGGTCGACCAATTGCTTGTCGCTTTGGAGGTATGATTACACGGTAACGACGTGAAAAATGCGTTCAAATTTATTAGAATATCACAATGTACCCAATCCAATTGAATCCAACATTTTTAAAATTTTTAAAAATATTCCAAAATTAAAATTTTCAAATTTGTGATTGACAACTGCTCAGAATATACACTTCAGTAGTGAAAACTCTGCATTGAGTAGTAGTTAGCTTAAAGTTAGTAAATAAAAGCTAACTTAAAGTTGGTTTTTTTTTGTAGTTAGCTACTCATTCTCCTACAGGGATACTACTCAGCACAAATACCCCCCTACATACACACATAGATATGCATTTACTTGCTCTGGCATCTCCTTTTATACTTATAAACCTGCATAATATTTACTAGACATTCAACAGGTCTCTCCTACACTCTGTGTAATGTACATCCATGTAAGTGTATGTATGTTTGTATAAGTAGGTTCATTTTACTCTTTTTTTTTGGTTTAAAAAGAAAGAGAAAATTTAAAAATAAAATATTTTCTATCCCAAGGTATTTACATTTTGATATAATCTATTCAAAAAAGATAAAAAGAAGAAGAAAAAGAAATAAAACTCATATATTCATACCATTCATACAAATAATGTTTTATTATGTGTGTGTATATCTCTCTCCCTCTCCCTCAATACGTATCCTTCTCTATGTCGTATTTCTTTTTCCTTTAATGCAGTCTGTTTGCCTTTGTATGACAATACGGTGAGTAAAATTGTATATTTTTATGCTGTGGCATACATAAATATGGAGACAAGAACAACAATATACCCGTTCACATATAGGGTGTTCAGTTAAGGAATAATTTTAAAATGGTTGTTCAATATTTTAAGACTTCCTTCTTAGAAGAAAAGCTCACTAATTAGGCTAAAAGGTCTTTAATGAAACGTTTCCTGTCTTTAAATTTAAATCAAATCAAAGGGTGTGTAAAGTCATCGTAGTAAACCCAGGTCAAACATCTCCAGATGAACGAAATATAAAAAAATAATTCTTCGCTGACTTCCTCTCAGCAGATTTCTGGCAAAATCTCTGAAAGTAAATAAAATTGCCATGAAAAGTTTCTTAAAAAATCTGTCGTTCGGAAACGACTTTAAATTGTAGGTCCCCCGCCACTCATGTATAAAATTAACGCACACAACATGAGTTGTGTAAGAAGCTTAGTCGTAATCCTGACTGAAGGATCGTAATTCCGATCAGTAGTACTTTGATTGAACATTTAATTGTTTGGTGACATTTTCCGAAGTTAGCATTATACGTCTCTACAAACACCCTATTATTCTAAATAAAGGTAGAAAAAAGAAAAATGAAAAACCATCATCATATCATCGTTTGTTATGCTAAAAACGGAGTCTGTTATGAATATTTATGAGCTGAGTTTTAAAACCAAAAAAAAAAAATGATTTCAAAACAAAAATGATAAAAACTGTGTTTAAAAAGAAATCAACACAAAATACATCATCTTGCCCTACTTACCACCCCTTCTACCTTTACACCATACTAGACATTAAAAAAAAACATACAACGAGTGTATCCTTATAAAACTTGAAATTAAATTAACATTAAGCAAATAGAAGAAGAAGAAGCATATTTTACCCAAAAATCTGTCATTTTTTGTTGTTGTTGCTGCTCGTAACATATTTGCATATTTTTTGTTGGATTTTCTTATTTTGAATATGCAAAAATGTTTGAGTAAGATGGGTCAGATTAGAAGTTTACTTAAAAGTTCATTGAGTAGTAAAATGCACTCAAAATTGCTTGGCAAAGCCTTTTCATATTATTCCAATGGGGTTTTATTTTACTTTCAAGAGTTTCATTTTATTTCAGTTTTCTGGTTTTATTTTTATACTCTTGAATCCAATATGCTGCCATACAGAGTAGATTTGTGGTATTGTAAGCATGGAATTGAAAAAATATTTAAAAAAGTTTAAAAAGGTTGTCATTGTACACTTTACGTTTTTGAATGGAAGTTTTTCGTTTTATGACAACATATGTATGTCATCAGAGAGAGAAGGTTTTTAATTGTTTGATCTTTGAACTATTCATGCATTTTAATGCAAAGAAAAACAAAGGAAAGATAATACATACCGTATGGATTATCATACATACAGACAAATTTGGTCATCACAATCCTTCAGTCAGGATTACGACCTCGTTTCTCATACTTATTTTATAAATGAGCGGCGAGACCTATATATGGACTCATCAGGTCGCCCTAAATGCAGGTACCTTACATGGAAATGAGAAGCTGTTATTTCGAGTCTAGCAATACTTATGACATTCTCTTCTGTCACAAAATTTAGTATATTGTCTCCATTGAATATAATGCATCGATTTACACTAGAGCAACGTTGGGATTTATTGGGCCAAAGCAGAAACTGCTCGATGATGTCGATTTTGCCAAAAAAAAAAACATCGTTTCGGATGAAGCTCATTTTCATGTTGGTGAGTACGTTAATAAGCAAAATTTTCGTATTTGTGGCTCAGAAAACCGACGCCTGGTCTTACAGAAGCCAGAGTATGTATTATGCCGACAAACCAGAGTAAATTGAGTATTTAAAGGATAACATTCGTGACCCCATATACTCGAAAAAGTGCACGAAAACTGGTTCGATCGAATGAGGTACATGGAGTCCAGTCGCGTAAATCATATGAATGAAATAGTATTGCATTTGTAACCGGAATAATTGTACTTTACAACAAAAAAAAAATATATATTTGTTATGAAACCAGACATCTCCAACAAACGAAGCATAAAAAAATATTTCTTTGGCAACTTACCCTCAGCTGACTTCTGACAAAAACTCTTGAGAGTAAATGAAAATTGCCTTGAAAAGATTCTCAAAAATTTTTAGCTCGAAGTCGACTTTAAACTGTATCTGTAGAGCGTGTGACTAGATCAATGTTGGTTAAACGAAAGTCCTCGTACTAAAAATAGGGTACATACGTACATATATAAATAATTGGCCATTACAACCCTTCAGTCAAGATTATGGCCTAGCTTCTCACTCCACTCATGTTGTGTGCCTTAATTTTATACTTCAGTGGCGGGACCTACAGTTTAACTTCAACTTCGAACTACAGATTTTGAGAAACTTTTGCATGGCAGGTTTATTTACTCTCTGAGTTTTTGCCAGAAATCTGCTGAGAGGAAGTCACCGAAGAAATATTTTTTCAAATTTCGTTTTGTTGGAGCTGTCTGACCTGCGGTTTGAACTGTTGTCTATCGTCCAATAAGCTAACACACACTTTCTGCTAGACGATGGCGATTGTAAGGTGAGGCAATACTGTCGCAAGGCTTGAGTAACAGATGGAAACATTTCAAAAATTATTTTCCTGGACATTCTGTTATAAATCTGATCAATACAATGAGTGATTTGTTAAATGCATCTGAAGTATATTCAGATGTTGTTCAATTAATTTGATGTAAAATATATCGAAAGAGTGATTCGTTGTGAATTCTCTAGTAATCTAGAGGGAATTGTGCAAGTACAACAGGTCGGACACGTTGAACGAAACGAAATATGAAGAGAAATATTTCTTAGACCACTACCTCTCCAGCAGATTTCTGACAATATCTCTGAGAGTAAATAAGATTGCAATGAAAAGTTTAACAAAAATCTGTGGTTCGACTATAGACAGTAGATCGTGACTTTAAACAGTAGGTAGCGCCACTCACGTCCTAAATTTACATACACAACATAGATGATGTGAGAAGCTGGGTCGTAATCCTGACTGGAGAGTTCTAACGATCAATTATGTATATATGTATGTGTGTACAAGTACAACACTTTAAAGATGTTCATGGCAGCCGCTAGCTATCCTAACAAGATGGAACCAAACAAGATGGACAGTAAAAATTTCAATTTAATATTGAAGGCCTATGTACGAAATACATAAAGGCATTGAGAATTATGTTATACAAGGCACATTTGTACGGCTTAAGATGTATGAGACTTAATAAGTGTATCAGTTTTCTGACTTTAGCAGCTGTAGTGGGCTGAACCACTGTAGTAGTAATTTCGTCTAATGAACTCTCCTCCTCTAGTTAAAAGACCTCAATTTACATTTTTCCATCCAAATATCTAACACGAGTCATTAATTAACTTTTCAACACAATAACAGATTAAATTAGAATAAAATTGTTGTCATTTTGGCATTTAAATAATTTGCTACATCGACAACAATAATGAGAACAACAAGCAACAACATTTGAATTTTTTTATTATTATAGTTTGTAATTAGCCAGACCACAATCACGTACACATGCATAAATAGAAGGACAGTGTGTATTTACACTTTAACATTACACCCTATCCGGTACTTTTATGACAGAAGGAAAAAAATATTTCATATTCTAATGAACATTTGGGGTAACAATTCACCCAAGAGTTTCTTTCTGGGATGCAGTAATATAGGTGGGCCATTTAAAAGTTTAAATTTAAAAATGCAATAAAACAAAAACGCTTTGAAATTTTATCAAATTTTTTCTTGTGTTGTGAAGTACAATTGTTCCGATTATAAATGCAATATTATTTCATTTATATGGGTTGTCATGGTTGGCCTCACAGTATCACATTCAATAGGACCAATTTGTATGCACTTTCTTGAGTGCATGGGGTCCTATGTCGGCAATGGCATCATGACTGTTGGCCTTCAAATGCTCAATTGGTCCGGGTTGTCGGCATAACACTTATCATTAATGGCGCCCCATAGAAAATAGTTAAACTTTGTCAAATTGCAGCTTCTTGACGGCCAATTGACATCACCATTTCGGTTAATTAAACGGCCATGAAACCTGTGACGCAATAAATCGATTGTGGCATGAGATACATAAGTGTCAAGTTGCATCATCCTGATGAAACCAAACATCGTTCCCATCAATACCACGAAAAGCGGATACAAAAAAATCGGTGTGCTAGGTGTCTCCATTAAGCATAATGGTTGCACCGTCCTCCTTTTCAAAGAAATATGAGCCAATGAAGCCTTTACTCCACAACCCGCACCAAACAGTCACTCGTAATGGGTGCATTAGCTTCTGCAAGAGTTTGATGGGTCCTGACAATCTAATCAGGCCAGATAAAGCCTTATGTTTAATGACATCGCTTAACTAGTATGTTTCCCTGTTGGCTATCTTTCTCTTAAACTGTTGGCTTTTGTCCTACACACATGGATATTATCATTATGAACGGCAAGTAGGTGTAACTAATGAACATCATTAAATAAATGATTTACAAGCCGTGGTGAGGGGGCGGGAATGTCATTAAAAGTCACAATATTTGCAAATAACGACAACAATAACAATGACAACAACAGTAACATCAACAATAAGTCACTAAAATTACTCATTTGCTAGAGTAAATCGTAGCAATGTATGTGCATGGGTAACAAAAATTTCAATTTCATATGTATGCTCACACACACACACACACATATTTTTCCTTGTTTTTTAAAATTGTTTTCTGCACACTAAAAAATTAAATAAATTTTCACACTTTTTTCTCTTTTGGTTTTTTGTTGTTGTTTTTCTTTACAATACAATTGTTGCTGTTGTTTTTTTACTCTTTTATTTTATATTCTGTTCCGGTTCTAATGCTCGGGTTTTTTTTTAATTTTTTTTTATTTTTGCTTTCATTCTATAGGAGGTTTTATTGTAAAATTGTTTTAAATTTTTTTCTGCTCCATGTAGCATGTAACAACTGCAAATATGTTGTATGTCATGCACACCTATTCGTTAGTACATACATTCATACATGCATACACATAGCCACAGAAAGAAATATAATTGCATACATACATATGTGTGGTATGTTTGTATGCATTTCTATAAATTCTGGTAGAAATTCTGGGAAAATTTAAATTTTCATATTCGTATATATGTTATGGGTGTAATTGTATGTTTGTGGGAGCGTGAGTGTGAGTGCGGATGTATGTTTTTTTGTTTAACAAGTGTATGTGTTGTTAACACTTTTGATCCGTTAACAATGTATGACCATTTATTCGGTGGCATATTTCATTTGTTTTAGATGGTCATTCGTGCTTTACAACAAACGAAAATGAAAATGAAAACTTAACTATACAGGGTGAATGCACATAAGGTGGTATATGTAAGAATTTTAATTAATTGAAGAGAAAATAAAAAAATTAAGACTTTAATAACACTTCATACAAACAGGTCTTGCGATTGTAAGTCGTTGCAGCATGATAAAGGCCCTGATAATAATCCCAGACTAGACCACAATAAAGCCATTTACGAGAAGAAAAAGAAAACTGCCTGAATGGAAGAATATTCCTGATATGGGTGAGAATATCACAGAAAAGGAAGGCAAAATACCTGGTAATAGTACTGGATAGTAAATTGGCATGGATGCCATATATAGAAAGCATCTCCGAAAAGCTATACATGCTATAATGATATGCAGAAGGCTTACAAGGAAAACATGAAGATAAAGCAATAATTGGGCAAAATACTCAGGCTAGAGTGTTTTGTCATAAGAGGGACAATAAGAACCTGTTCTACAATGAAGATGGAAGCTGTGTTGAATTTAAGTCAGCTCCAAATGGTAGTGACTACCAAAGATTTGTAGACTGTGGTTAGACGGAGGGGAATTTAATATTATACTCCCATCAGTCCAACACTTTGATCGTCAGTCTGTGGTTAGATTGATGGTAGTCCAATATTAATATCATGAGGGGATTTCGTGATCTAAGGAATCGATGTAGTCGCCGTAGTCTAGTAAGTAGAGTGTTGGCTTATTAGACGTGAAACCACGGTTCAAACTACAGGTCAGACATCTCCAACAAAACGAAATATGAAAAGAAATATTTCTTTGGCGAATGCCACTCAGCAGATTTCTGGCAAAAACTTTGAGAGAGTAAATAAAATTGTCATGAGAACTGTAGGTGGTGTGGGAAGTTAGGTCCTAATCTTGACTGAAGTCTGATCAATTAGGTATGTATGTATATAAGGAATCGATCAGCTTTCAGCTCCCTGATTGGAACCAATAGACTCCATGACTTTCGAAAGCTTTTCTCAAGAAGACTTAGTCACAAAAATGAATCAGTTTAAATCGAAAATAGTATGGCACTGTCTGGAGCAGCTGAATCAGTCAATTCATATAAAATACGACTACACTTCCTTGGGTCCCAGGCCATGCAAATATTCTAGCAATTCTTGCAATGAGCAAGCAGGCGAACATACGAGGAGGTAAGCTTTCACGTCGCTGATGGGACCAGAATCCTTCCACAGAGTCCATCTATGGATGTTTGGAAAGATAAAGACCAATTAGATTTGAGGTAATCTGAACTTATTCATGGAAAATTCTAATAATACAAGATCTGAAGTGCTCATCAGACTATCAAAAAAGAACGTGCGGTTGGGTATCCGAAGCCGTCGTAGTCTAGACGGTAGTGCGTTGCCGCATTAGACATGAGGCCACGGTTTATCCCTCTGATCAGAAATATCCAACAAAATGAAATACGGTGACTATCTCTCAGCAGATTTCTGGCAAACATTCTGAGAGTAAATAAAAATTGCCATGAACAACTTTCTCAAAAGGATATGTCGTTCGGAATCGACTTTTCACTGTAGGTCCTGATACTCATGCATAAAATTTAACACACACAACATCACTGGTGTGAGAAGCTGGGTCATAATTCTAACTGAAAGGTTGCAATGCCAAATTATGTATGTAGACTGTTACCCCCGGTATACATGGTCAATATGCTTACACCCTCACTGGTAGCAAGAGAAGTTATTATGTTCAGGAAGTTGTATAAAGTTAAACTTTTGATCGTATACTTCTCATTTTTATATTCACTGTCAGCTAAACCGATTTGATTTAAATTTTTGTTCTTTAAAAAGTTACTTTAAATCAAAAAAATTTTAAAATACCTCAACTGAATAAACCGCTTCCAGTATTTGTTTCGGTTTTTAATGAATTTTCCAATGTAAAATGTATTAAATTTTGGAATTTTTGTTAAAAAGCGACTGACATTTAATTAAAAATTTCACAATGAAAAAAGCCTTCAATATTCAGTTTTTTTTTTTTTTTTTTAATTGTCATTGAATTTATTTTACAACCAAAAAAACCAACAAATAATGGTTTGTAGAAAAACCAAAAAATATCGCAATTTTCCTTCATGTATTTGGCGTTTGTCAAATTTTGTTTTTGTAGTTTTTTGTTTTAAAAGTTCCCATAGAATCCAATTTTTTTTTAATTTCCCCCGGAGTACAAATAAACAAGCAGAACGCATTTTAATGGAAATGCCATCAATTTCAATTTTGTTAAGTTTCTTTCGTAGTTAGTTTTTCTATTGTTGTTATTGCTGCAGTTGAGATTTTTGATTTTCGAATATAAAAGCAAAGCAAACAAATACAACCAAATTCGTAGAAAAATCTTCAGAAAAAAATACACAAAAGAAACCTCTTTCACTTTCGACATTCTTAGAGTTTTTTTTAGTTTTCTTTTGGCTTTTAGATAAAATGGGAATGGGAGACAAGGCCTTGGTTAAAGAGGCCTTTAAAATTTGTTTCATTTTTTCAGTACAAGAAAGAAATGGAATGGTTCCATGGCAGTTTTTCTTAGTTTCCCCCTTTACGTTAGACTTGCGCTGACCAACTTCTTCCTTTTCCCTGATTTTAGTGGAACTTGGTTAGTACAGGGACTGCGTTCACTCGTGGCATCACAACGGGCCGCTATGCGTGCTCAAGTGAGCTCTTTGATATCAGAGCTACCACTCCGACCTAAACCTAAACCTTTACGTTAAGCTAGATAAGGTTGCGAACCTTTCTTGGGCCAGTATTTAGGCCGCTTGTGATACCACAATCAATATTCAATTTCGCAATCAAACATTTTCCATAGGAAACCTACCAAAGCACAAAATAAATCATGCTACGGCAGCAATTTTTATATTAAAGAGCTCACTTAAAGGTGACAAAAACTAAGACGTTACAAACCTATTTTCACAGACAGTCTCTTCTTCTTTTTCAGGCTCATAGATCCTGCGAGAATGTCAATTCTTTCGGCATGCCTTCTAACAAAACAGTGGCTTGCAAGAAGCACTGTTGTGTGGTAGATAGCTGTGCTATTTAAGAATAGAAGTGAGCCGACTATTTAGGCTCCTTATGAGACCACAATCAATATTCAACAATCAAACATTTCCTTCAGGAAATCTATCCGATTGCAATTGCAATCTTTATATCAGGGAGCTCACTCAAGTATATCGAAAATTGAGACATCAAAAACCTACATCCACCGACAGTCTCTTCCTAAATCTCATATTTGTAAATGCTGCTGAAATGCCAAGTCTTTCGCCATGCCTACCTAAACAACAGTATCTTGTAAGAAACGCTGTTGTGCAATGTATGGCCATGCTATTTAAGTGTGGCTATGCTATTTAAGGGTGGCCATTCTATTTAAGGATATTTCAAAATACCATGTGGTCATGCTGTTTAAGGATATTTAAGAATAGCATAGCCATACGTGTCCAGCAGAGTCCAGTAATATTGCACGCACCCTTTTGTTGCCTACGAGATTGGGCCTTTTTAACATGATCAAATAGGCCTTTCCGTTCCCTAGTTCAACTACTTACTTACACTGCTATTCCATTAAAGAAAGAACAAAAGCCTCTTGTAAAAATATTATTCTACTTCATCTTCTTTAGCTTCCTTTCGGGCAAAGTAAAAATCCTGTTCGAATTTTCTGCTCTCAATAATGCCATAAGATGTACAATAGCTGGGGATCTATTCAAAAAGAAGTGTTACACAGACTCCAGAGCAATGAAAAGAAATGAAAAGTTAAATAATTTTCAAAAGATTTAAAGTTTTTTAGGAAAAATAAATCAAAAAAAGTTCCAGTTTTTTCTTCTGTTTAAATTGAAACAATAGAAGTGAAGAATTAACATTTTCGAACAAAAGTACTGTCAAAGTGTCAACAAGAAAATTAATTTTGACTCGAGTTTTAAGTTTTTTTTTTTACTGAATTTCGCAAAAAAAAAAGGAATTGAAGGGGAAAATGGTTTAGGAGTGCTGAATTTATTGAATTGAATGGAATAGAATTTGATTCCTACTTAACAGAGGTACATATAACAGAGAATTAATGTTAGAAAGTCAAATTTGATTGTTTTTATAACAAAAGTAAGTAAAAAAGACGAAAGGATACTAAAATGGCTAAAAAACCAAATGGAAATAGTAAATAAATATTTCGCTCAAATTTTCAAAAGGCATGACAGAAAGGCTACCGAGGCAAGTTAATGGAAGTTTACTTTTAAATACACACAAAATTATTAGGTTTAACAGAATGTTATCATCTTACATGTTGAAAACACATGAATTTCCTGTTAGAATGCAAACCGTTCCCTTCTCGAACTCAAGTAGTTCCCTGGTTTTCCTGCTGTCCACTACTGGATACCTGTAGAGGCGGGTGTTGGGTCAACGTATACGATGTAAAGAGTCCATGCATCTCCTGACGCCCTTTAATTTGACGAGGTAGAATTCCAATGCTTTGATTGCTGCTTATCTGTCCACATAAATGTTCAAGATCGAAGGAGTTAGGTCCTCGATTTCAATCATACGTGCAGCTTGTTTAATAATAAAAATCTCCGCCTTAAATACGCTTGCCTGGTTGGACAATCTGTATGATTCGTTCAGTGATAGTTTACCGGAATAGAACCCTGATCCAGTCCCACAGTTTAAGCCATTGATGAAGGTCGTTATATCACCGTTACCGATGACAGCTTCGGCAATCCATTCTTCCCGTGTGGGAGTGAGAGTTTTGTATGTGCGTCCGAAAACAGTCTCTGGTACCATGTAGTCAGATCTAAAACCTCGGTGAGTCGCTTCTACTTTATGCAGTATTGGCCAACCGTACGCGGTCTAAACATATCTTTGAACTTAAGCCTCAATGCAGTTCTAGTAGCCATCGGAGGAAGATGTTCAATGGTTGCAGAGACAAGATGACCTCGAGGACAGCCTAAGGTTTGGACTTCAGAGCATCTGTGCCGTCCAAGCATGCCAATTTATATACCCTATCCAACGTTTTAGTGCGAAACATTCAGGAGGTAACCGTATGTACATTTCTTGACGTAAAAGGCACATTTGATCGCACTCCTCGCGAGATTATAAATACGGCGTCAGATAGACCAGGTATAGAACCTATAATGGATAATAAAACTGAATAACACTGGCTACTAAATTGACATGGAGGGTTCATAAATAGAGCGTTTCAATAGTGGCCAGAAATGCAAACCAAAATTCATTTATTCATTTAGTCATAATAAAGGTCAAATAGAATTGGAATGACAACATACAGATTTTAGAGTGTGTTGGCAGAACAGAATGCTCCGATGGATTTAAATCCGTTGCACATGGTTGAGAGGATACAAATTTAGATTGGTAGGAGACAAGTCTAACATAACATTTTTTAGAGGATTTTGTGATTTAAGGAATCGACAGCTCCAGCCTTAACTGGCCCTTGTACAGAACCAGTAGACTTCTCAATGATATTGAATTGGAATAACCTGGGATCTGCATACTCTTTGAAAAGTGGAACTGTTTTGTGGCATACAGATGGATCTTGAAACAGAAGCAGACATTTTTGACCGCACAATCAAATATTCCGAGTTCATAGGGAAACTCGTTTGTATCTTCCAAAACGAAGCATATGCTATCGAAAGATGTACTCAATTCAACTTGGACAGGATATACAAAAGATAGGACGTAGCAATACTATCGGACAATCAGGTCGCCATTACACACATACACAGATAAGTGGTCATTATAACCTTCAATCAGGATTGCGACTGCTTATATGATGACTATAGGCTACGACATATGTTCAGTAAATGGGTTCTAGAACAGTAACTTTCATAGAAATAGAGAGAAATCTGCTGAGAGGAAGTACCCTTAAAAATATTTCGTTTCATATTTTGTTTTGCTGCAGATGTCTACCCTGGGGTTTGATACGAGGCCTGCCGTCTAACAAGCCAACACATTATCTACTAGACTGCGACGACGACATTATGACGTTAAATTACTGCATATTGTTGAACTCTTTATAAAGAATACAAGCTTTGTTTTAGCTTCTTAATTACAATAGATTACTTGTCATTACTTAAACTAACTTCTGGGAGAAGTGATGTAGAATCAGAGAAAAGTAATCAATTACTTACTCTTTGTCTAGATAAACATTACAAAACGTTTATTTTCTGTCTTCATTTCCATAGGACGAGTAGAGACATTCTGTTTTACGATTGCAATTTAGTTGCGGGTTTAAGACTAAACATATTTTTTTTGTTCTTCTTTTCATTGCAATTAAAAATAATTTGCAGGTTAAAGAGAGTTGCCATGCAACGAATATTTTGTTGTACTATCTTAGCATGAATAATTTTGAATAGAATTCCTTACGAGTTATAAAAAGTCTACAAAGTATAGGCAAATGCGATGTGCAGCCTAAAGGTCTCATTATAGCATATCAATGTGGCATCATAACTCATTACTACATACTTAACAATGGAAAATTTATCCTCTGTTTTATCCTATTGTTACAACAACAAAAACAATCATCCTGAGTTTAAAGGAAATCTAACAATGTTATCCAAGTAACAACAGCAACAATTGTTGCCAAGATGTACTACCGTATGTACATACATATGTATGTCTGTGCAGAGATCACTATGCTAAGGTATATACATACCAATGTATGACATAGTCTAAGTTAACCTGTAATGTTGCTGAAATAATCGATGATAAATGGAGAGAAAAAAATTCAAAAAAAAACTAGAATAGAAACAAGGAAACAAACAAAAAGACTAGTTTTTTTCTTTCTAGGAAAGTAGCAAAAATAGACAAAAAAGATGAACAAAACAATGGAAAAGAAAGTAAAAAAACGATGTAAAAAATATTGCTTTAAGCTTTTCAGAACAATAGCAAAAATATATTGTGGAGGGAAAAACTAAATATAATGACAACGACGACAACGAAGACAATGATGGTTGACTGCATTATAAACATGATGACTTATAATGGATTTGGTGGGGGTTGGCATTATTATTTTTCCATCATTTTGAATGCTAAATAAACTTTAAATAATAGCAGGAAAGTGAGATATTAAAACAAAAGTTAAGCTATCGAATGACAAGTGGTCTTAGGATACTGTTATTACAATATTCTGTCATATATGGCTTCTAAAAAAGAAGGTACCTTGCTTATCTAAATAGCAGTAAAAGGACATGAAGTCCTTTATTTTCTTATCATAAATCAACTGAAAAAATAATGTCAGCCATGTACCTTAACTAACTATGTTGGCATAGATACATTGCTAAAGATTTAATCAATAAGATTACATGATCAACATCTCGGTCAAACTGGTCAGATCATCAGACCACGAGCTCATGTTGGGGTAATCGCCGAATACTATTCATCGATTATAGAAATGCCCTGGTGTGGTTGTTAAAACATACATACATACATAAATGGTCCTTACAACCTTTCAGTCAGTAATACAACCTAATTTCTCACACCACCCATGTTGCTTATACATACTTACATGAGGGGTGGAACCTAAAGACGACAATTTTAGTTACGCTATCAGAGTTTTAGTTTGAAAGCTGGTGCTAGGAAGTCACCGAAGAAATCTTGTATCATACTTCATTTTGCTGGAGATGTCTGACCTGAATCGAAGCCTGACGTCTAATCAGCCAACACACTACCTACTAGACTATGACGGCTAACAGTAAGGCCATTGACTGAAATTAAATCGCACACAAATGAAGAGAGATGCTAGACGTTAAAAACTTTCGAAATTTGACAGTTAAAGCTATCGCTTTGAAATTAGTTGTGATTTATTAGATCTACATGAAATCCAAGAGCGTCCAATGGATCTAGAAAAAAATTCACTGATTGGAGTGGCAGGGCTATCCCATATTTATTTATCGCTTACTACAGCGGTTACTGTAGGATATATGTTGTTTGGTACCAAAATATTTTGGCTTGAATTGGGTGATCTGGGTACCAGTGAGATATAGTTTACGTATCACACAGCTCATGCCACACTAGATAACCTGCACGACATATTTGAGGGCATGTGTCACGTCGAGGTGATGTGAGTTTTCCACCGAGGTAATGCGATTTAACTCCTTTAGACTTTTTCTTATAGGGTTTTCTTAGGCCTCAGATGTATGTGAATAAGCAACAAAACACATCGGACCTCTAAGCCAACATGACCTTGGGCAGCATTTAACTTCAGCCTCATTTATGAGCCAGACTCATGTAAAACTTGGTATTACTAATGCGCTTTACATAGATAAACAGCTTTGGAAATTCCCATGTTGATTGCAAATTTTGTGTTCTTTTACTTAGATTTAGTCGCTTGGACCTAGAATCCGACAACAGTGGGTTTAAAGCATACATTATGCGTGAAAGAATTTAATCTTTCGATGAGAAAAACCTTACTATTTATTAATTTTTCAATTGTAGGCCTATTTCTCTATATGTAAACAATTTGGAGCAATTTATTTGGAAAAGTAAACAGAATTTAAAAATCTAAATAAATCTTCTGGGCATATGCGTATCCAAACGTAAAGAAAATAACAAATGCCTGCATTAAAGAGGAGAAAAGATCCGCTAATGAAAAGAAAAACACAACAACGGATCCATGTATGATGCTAACAAGAGTTAAATGTAAGGAAAAAGAAAACAATTTTGCAAGTTTTCTTTGTGTGTGTTTTTCTAAACCACAAAACTGGCGTTCAGTAGTCATTAGCCAACAAGAAATGAACACAACAAAATGCCTGTCATTAGTAGAGTAGGAGTTGCGTATCTCTTTGACTGTTTGTTTTTCTGTACGTATTGCTATAGGAAGTCTTTTACCTTTTGTATAGTTTGATTGTTGTTATTGCTGCTGTTTCCATGGCTTTTAAGCATCACAATCTATGTTGTGGGATATGATTGTTATACCTGGCTATACAATACAATTGCAGATGTTGAGTGTCTCTTTTTAAAACGGAAAACAACAATAATATTCTCAACTGCAAAAGAGGAATTAAAGTTTATGGAGAAAACCGGCATCAGAAACGTAATTTTTATTATTTGGTTTCGTGGCTAGAAGCTCAATTTATCCTTTAATGATAAACATAGTGGTACGTGTGTATGTATCAATAGTGATACAAATTGTTAAGCACTACATATTCGAATGATTACTATTGTCTTTGGCGTATTAAGATGTTGACAGTGGAGTACCGTGAGAGTACTTTGAGTGGAAGGAGTGTTTACAGGTGGTACAAGCTTTTCACAAAAGGTCGAGAGGATATGATATGACGGCAGTCGCCCTGAACGCCTCAGTACATCGAAAACCGAAGAAAATATTGAAAAAGTAAAGAAAATAGTTCTGGAGAATTGTCGAATCACAATCTGAGAGGTTGGTCAGGATGTCAGCGTATTGATTGGCTCATGCCATGCAATTTATTCGGAAATTTGGGGCAAGAGGCGTGTATCCAGGTTAGGTTAGGTCGGAGTGGTAGTTGTGTTATCAAAAAGCTCACTTGATCACGCATAACGGCCCGTTGTGAACACAGTCTCTGTGCTGACCAAGTTCTACCAAAACCAGGGAAGAGGAAGAAGTTGGTCAGCGCAAGGGCTGTACATCAAAAGCACGACTACCATACGCTTGAAAACCAGACCGAAAGTTTGATAAACGAACCTATATCCTTGATATCAATAGATGATAGCTCCGTAAAGCTGACAAGAAATGGAGAGCCAAATAACCTATATCTGCACCTCGTAAGAGATGGGCACTGACAAAGAAAGTGGATAACAGTCTCCTCTTCCTCAGTGGCATCCTTTCCGCGTGTCTACCCATAACACAATAACCTTGAAGCGTGGCCACTGTGATTAAGATAATGTCGCGAGCTAGTCCAAGTAACTGGCTGGTACGCCTTCTATCCATCAAGGGCCAGTTGAATCTAGCGGTGGAGCAGAACTCCCCATTGACCCAGAATAAGTTGGCGTCTCGAAAGAATTTCCGCACAATGGCCAACTTGACCCTAGACGATCGAAGAGGATTCCGGAAGGAATGCATTAGCTCTGACGAGCTCGTCGACCCTGCAGTTGCCCGGAATGTTACTGTGCCCGGGGACCCAGACCAGTGAGACAATAAAGCGCCCAGACATAAGATCGAGACAGCGGCGACATTCCCTAACGATCCTGGATTTATTCACAACACTTGACAGAGATCTTATGGCGAGCTGATTGTCAGTGAAGACTGAAACGCTGGTGAAAGAAGCGCCGTTGACGACGATCCATTGAGCATCCCAGTACATGGCCACCACTTCCGCCTGAAACACTCTACCGTAATCCGACAGTCGGAGAAAGCTGCTTAGGTCCAGTTTCCCAGAATATACTTCGCTACCAACTCCATTTTCGAGTTTAGAGCCGTCTGTGTATATATCCAGGCGTGTATACAACAATGAGCTGTCTAATCTCCTCAATAATGTGGATGTTGAGCAGCGTGATTAGGTCGAATAAAAGAGGATGTTCCGACGAGATATGTATTGAAGGCGTGGATAAGCGGATGTCGCTTATCAGGTCAGACATCTCCAACGAAATGAAATATGAAAAAATATTTCTTGACCCACTTCTTCTCTGCAGATTTTTGGTAAAAACTCTCAGAGTAAATAAAGTTTGCCCTGAAAATTTTTTCAAAAATCTACCGTTCGGAATCGACTTTAAATTGTATATCCCGCCACTCATGTATAAAATTAACACACAGACTGATGGGTTGTAATGTATAAGCGGAAGTCGGCATAGAGGAAGACCTTCTCTTCGTTGAAAGGATCAAATCGGCGAAAGAGGTGTTAAGTCAGGCGACCGAAATGCGTTGAACGCGTTGTCAGGGCTAATATATTACGTAAGATGCAGGAGGGGATTTTAATTGCTCGAGAAACTGCAAGAAAATTATTTTACTGAAACGCTATACAACGTAATGCATTTGAGACAGCAACTGGGCTCCAGTGCACTGACTGACATAACTTGCTATGACCTCACTATGTGAGAGAACAAAATTAGTCAAACGTTTATATCAAAGATACTGTTGTATAAAGAAATCAATATTTCAACACCAGTATTATTAAAGTAAAAACTTTGCGTGTACGGATTCTATCCCCTAAACTATAACAAGATTATAACAAGGCTGTATCCTGCTTCCTTTCAACATGTGTAGACGTAAATACATAAGATTTCCTCTATGACATGAAGGCTTAAAAAAGTTTTTATATTTATTCGTTGTTGTTGTTTTTCTGATATTTTTGTTGTTGTTAGTTTTATAAGAAATATTTTTCTTTAAAATTCTTACCTCTTGTCTTGCAGTTTTGTTGATTGTAATTGAATTCATTTCATTGTGGCAGCTGGAAAGCCTCATTGTGGCATTAAAAACAAATCTAAAAAAGAAGAAAAATACAGAGAAAAATTGAAAAACATAAATAAAATGCTCGTAATCTTTCAAAGAAATAATAAAAAATTTTAAATATTTTAAATTTATAAATACGTTTGGGTGAGTGTGTGCTTATTTAAAATTTAAATTCTAACAAGAGAAACTTGTTAAATGTTTCAAGAAATTTAAGAGAATTTATTTTGCTTGAAATTATTGAATATTTTTTTAAATTTTTTCGATAAAAAAGAAATTTCCTGGAAACCAAAAATACCAAAAATGGAAGAAAAACCTTCTCAACCATCTGAATACAGAGAAGCAATCGATAAACTTTATCGAAAAATTGTTGTGTTTAAAAAAAGTTGAAGCGACAGGCAGATATTGAAATGGAAACCATGTACCACACTTACTACCCTTGACTTGAGTCCTGTAGCTGACAGTAAATTAAGTTTATTATTCATTTGATAACGTTTAATAGGCTCTATTAAGGCAGGAATGTGAAATGGTAATTAAAAAAAATCATATACTGAAGCAAGGTTTTCTTTGGCCTTTTTAAATTCACTATACAGGAGAATGATGGTTGCTAAGTTGGCACACAGATGCGACAGATGCTTCAGTCAATTCATCCTTTCGCTATATTCAAATAGATTCAGTGAATTATAAGCCTTTTAAAATGAAATTAAGAGGCTAAGAAATTAAAGGATTGTATTCGTTATAGTTCCTTTATTTATCTTGGAGCTGCCTTAAAACATTTCCATTTTATTATTCTGTTTTCTTTTTTAATCTAGGATTTGCTGTAGTTTCATTATTCAAGTTTTTTCGGATAATTCCTTTAAAAATTATACAATATCCTTCCATATATTGATCATTGTGAGTGTAGGCCGGAAGAGATGTAAACTAGGTGACTTGTGGTATATTTAATTAGGGTTCTGACTTTAAATTTTCTTCTATGTTGTCTGACTACTAAAGAGTTTTCAAGACATGTGGCCATCATGAACATTTAGACAGCGGCGCAATGCTCGATGGATGACGAAATATCTCTTGATCTACTTCGATAAGCAGTCTGGGATTAAGTCCCTACCTACTTAATTGGTCACTGCAACCCTTCACTATTTCTTATACCACTTATGTTGTGTATGCGACAATCAGTCTGGGATTAAGTCCCTACCTCCTTAATTGGTCATTATAACTTTTCAGCCAGGATTACGACATAGCTTCTCACACCAATTATGTTGTGTCTGTTAATTTTATAAATAGCTGGCAACACATACAGTTTAAAGTCGTTTTCGAATGACTGATTTTTTGAGAAACGTTTCATGGCAATTTTATTTCCTCTCAGAGTTGATAGATAGATAGATAGAAAGTCATCGGAGAAATATGATATCATATTCCGTTTTGTTGAAGATGTCTGATCTGTGGTTTGAACCGTGACCTCACATCTAATAAGCCAACACACTACCTATGCGGAAAACAACTGCTCAAAATACGGCTAACTATAGAAAATTTGTCTACGAAAAGAAAAATATACCTGCAGATTCTACAAATAGAATTTCTTTAATTTGCTTTCCATATATGAGGTTAGGCTTTGCCATTTTGCTTTACAAAGGTTGATGATCGCAATACCCCGATTCGCATACATATCGCATATCATGTGTCCAAAATGCAGGATCATATGGATAGACACCATCGACTACTCTAAACGAAGTCTATATTTTAATCTACAGTAAGGGTGCTCGAAGTCTAGTAGGTAGTGTGTTCGTTTATTAGACGTAAAGACCGGGTCCGAGCCCCAGGGGAGACATCAAAACGAAATATGAAAAAAAAAATATTTCTTCGGCGACTTCCTCTCAGCAGATTTCTAGCAAAAAATCTGAGAGTAAATAAACCTGCCATGAAAAGTTTCTCAAAATCTGTCGTTCGGAGTCGACGTTAAACTAATTGTAGGTCCCTCTACTCAAACATAAAATTAAGGCACACAACATGAGTGGTGTGAAAAGCTAGGCCGTAATCCTGACTGAAGGGTTGTAATGGCCAATTATATATGTAAGGGTGCTCGAACAGAATCCTTAAGAATTGTTGTTGGTTTGAACCCAAAATAAAAGTTTTTTTAAACATTGTTACTGACTACTCAGATCATTTCCTAAGAACTTTTCGGGCTCTTCAGGACAATTCTGTAGCAAACTAAATTGCATTAAGCTATGAAGTTGTCTTTCAAAAATCACAGTCTTTTTATACAAGATGTTCTCATTTTCGTCAAAGAACTGTTAGCCAATGACAGACAGTCAATAACGTGCTGTCATGTATCCATAGATGATTGTTTCGTTTTTTTGCCATTCTTAGTTGCCATAAAATCTTATGACGAAAACTGTTAATATTGCAGAAAATGCTGTAAATGCTGACAAATAAAGGATGTATTTCATAAAAGCACATAGTATAGCCCATATTGCCTTAAGTCAGCCACCCAAACCATACATACGTGTTAGGTAATAAAATAAATAAAAAAAATTCCAGAAGATTGTATAATAAAATGTTAAAGAGAAAATTTCAACTGCAAAATATTTACGACACGACATATTTAATGGCGAAATAAAAAGTGTTCAACAGCGCCATCAACAGCGCAATGCATAACAGCTTAGAATATGGCCATTTTGAATCACGTTATTCTAGGTTTGTTGACGCAGCAAAATGGCGGATAAAGAAGTAAAAATTATGGAGTATAATTTCAAATTAAAAAAATAAGAAAAAAATGGCATAAAAACCATTAACTGAAGAAATAGAAGAAATGAAAAACAAGTAAAAAATATTTCAACATTGCTCGTATATTTTATGATTTTTTATGTTACGATGCCATTGCGCGTTGTTGGCCATTTTTTAAGGGATTTATTAATACAAATGGAAATAAAATATCAAAATGGCCAGTGAAAAAAGTAAAAAAGTATAAATTAAAATGAGACACTGCTAAAATAAAATGTTAAAGCATCTACAATAATATCTTTTAAGTGCTTTGCTATTCAAAATAATTCAAAATTAAAGGCGAATTGCTTAAAAAAATTTTAAAATATAAAACAATTCTCCACTCTACATTTCATACGGTTCGAATTTCTTTGTAATATATACATTAATACATAATTGGTCATTACAACCAGGATTACGACCTATCTTCCCACACCACTTATGTTGCGTGTATTAATTTTATACGTGAGTGGCGAGACCTACAGTTTAAAGTCGACTCTGAACGACAGATTTTTGAGAAACTTTTTAATCGCAGGTTTATTTACTCTCAAATTTTTTTCCAGAAATCTGCTGAGAGGAAGTCGCCGATAAAATACCTTTTTGCTCATATTTCGTTTTGATGTCTGGCCTGGGGCTCGAACCCGGGCTTTACGTCTAATAAGCCAACACACTACCTACTAGACTACGGCGACTCCATTTTGTGTACAGATTATTGTTTTATTATTCTGTTAAGGAACATATTATACTCATATTTCATCGCTTTGTTTCAGTTTCTTTCATCAAATTTGATGAAATTTGAAGTTCTAGAATTGCAGGGTTGCCAAATAGCATTGCGTGGAAACAACGCCTTCTAAGAAAATCTATTAAATTACCAAGATATAGTTGGGAACGAATACCAAACATATTTTTTTTGTTACTAATTATTAAAAAACAAAATTATTGGGTCTTCCAACAAGAACTTTCAACTTTTAACAGTTGATAACAACCATCTTGTTGAATGCTATATCCGTTAAATTCCAGGCGATATAGCATTCAGCATACATAATTGATCATTACAACCCTTCAGTGAGGATTACTACGTAGTTTCTTATGTTATATGTGTTAATTTGGTCCGTAAGTGGCGAGTCCTACAGTTTAAAGTCGACTTTGAATGACAGATTTTTGAGAAACAGAGTTGTTGCCAGAAATTTGCTGAGAGGCACTCGTCGAAGAAATATTTTTCATACTTCTTTAGTGCGTTTCATACCACCCCTCACGTTTGGTGCACTATGGCGACTTCAGTAGCATTCAACAACACGTGCAATTATTAAAATTGTTTTTCGCATCGCTCACAAGTTTACGGACCTTTGAGAAGCACAACTTGGTGATCTCACTGCCTCTGAAGCTCAAGATAAATGAGCATGTGACCGCTGAACGGGATCTGGAGTGTGTGCAGAAGTATTCGCATCGCTCACAAATATACGAACCTTTGAGAAGCACAACTTGGGGCCTGTACCCGTGCAAATTTCAACTGACCCTGAAGCTCAAGATTAACCCACCACAGGCACCGACATTTGACCGCTGAACTGGATCTGGAGTAGTTTGAAAAAAACAGAAATTTTCATGGAAAAATCATCTTCGACGGTGAGGCTCATATCTGAATGAATGGGCACGTGAACAAAGAAAATTTATCGAACGTGGTACATTAACAGCCCATACGAGATTCAAGACCTTCCAATGGATTCCAAAAAAGTTACTATTTGATGTGAGTTATGAGCTGGCGATCTTATCGGTTCATATTTCTTTGAGGACAACATTAGCCAGGCCACTATTGGAAATGGCGAGCGTTATATATACAATATGACCAACTATGGCCTGAGCTGTTTGATCTGGATATCAACGGCAACACTCAACTCAGTTCGCTGGGGATATTTTGCTCGAGCGATTTGAGGACATGATCATCTCACATTGAGTACAATGGGTCAACTTGACCTCCGGGTACTGTACTTGTCTCATTTGACAAGTACACGTCCTCTAACCTATCTCGCATTGAGATGATGTGAAAGGGCTAGCGAGGTCATGCGATTTGACTCCGTTTGGGTTTTTCTTCTGATGTTTTCTTATGTCTCAGGTACAGATAAATAAGCTACCAAACTCAATGGTCCTTAAAGCAAACATAACTCACGCCATTGATCCAATTCAGCCTGATTTATGTCACAAAGTGATGGAAATTTGCTCTCCAACTAACGATAGGTTTGTCAAACCAATAATGAGTTTTTATTTGCAGCCTTCAAACCCCTCTACACTTTTAAATTTATGCAAAAAAGAACAAAGAAATTAAAACAAAAGGCAAAGGAATAACAAGATAATAATTTTTTAAATTTAATCAGGTGTATTGCTTAATTGGATGCTTCTGTTTTCAATTTTCCCTCGTTGCTTTTGTAGGCAAATCAAAACTATCAAACAAGGCCAATTTAAAAGCAGCATTTCATTTGAAATTGGATTTCAGAAAAGAAAAAAAAAAATCTTAAAATGACGTCTGTTATGACGTTCGAGCATAATTTTCTACACTCGTATTAATACTTTACGTCTGTTTTGACGTGTGCTTTCATACTTCATAGCTGCTGAGAGGGGAATATCACGTACTTCTGCAATGTGATGACGTTAAATACGCACATACAGTGAAACGTTGTTGGATGATAAAAAAAATGTTTAAAGAAAATATTTTTTTTGTGAAAGTGTGTGTTCTGGTAATTTTCATTCATAAAGTTTCAGTTTATTTTTTTAATTTTTTACTCTTGAAAAGTTGCCGGCAAACTTGTATTCTATGAGCTTTAAGTTCTGTATTGTGTTTCAAAATGAATATAAATTTTAAATCATGGAAATGCATAATGCACGACCAATTCAATTCAACGAAATAGTGTTTGAAATTAAAAGTAAATTGTGTTGTATCATTTAAAATTTTTTTAAAAATTTGCAAACTTTTGTAAATATTCCTCAAAGAACAAGTATTTTATTTGAATTAAAAAATCAGATCCTGATGGGGTAGGGTTTGTATTCATCGGAAAAATGCGTCTAATAATTGAATTCTCTTTCTCTAACATTATTCAACTGACTGACCACAGCGACTAACATACACATATGTACATACATACATACACAATTGGTCATTACAACCCTTCAGTCAGGATTAGAGATCAACAATGAGTATTCAAAAAGATGAGTAGATTCGAATCGTACTCATAATTTCTAATACTTATACGCATTCATACTTATTTTATTCATATTCAAAGTTTGAAGTACTCATCGTACTCATACTTAACAATATGCATGATGTTGTTGATTTCGACTCTCCATGACTCAACATTTACAAGAATCACAAAATAAGTATGATTCGCATATGAACACTACAATACTCATTAGAAGGTTGTGTGTTTGCTTTGCTTGCAGTCTTTGTCTTTTTCTTTCTTCTTTCTTTGCAACAACAACTAAGACTGTAAATTTTGATGAATGATTCAGATCACTCGAATTATTTGTGAGTATTATAAGTATTTTTCTAAAGTTATGAATCAGAATGAGTAGGCGTTTGAATCAAACATATTTCGAATGTTATGAGTTTGATGTCAACGTTGTACTCATACTGCAACCTGTACTTATAAATCAATGCTGTAGTGAGTACGAATGAATCAGAGTAGTTGAATTTCAATACTGTTGACTCACTCATACTCAAAATTTCATGAGTAGCGGAAAAACGATTCATTACTGATCTCTGGTCAGGATTACGATCTAGCTTCTCACGCCACTTATGTTGTTTGTGTTGATTTTATACATGAGTGGCGTGCAGTTTTTCGTTGGCCTATCTCGCAAAGCGAAAACGTAATGGATGTGAAATGTGACTTCAACTTTTCAACCAATTGAACTTTGTAAGCTCCCATACCGAGATCTTTTCGCAAAATTCGATGTAAACTGTTGCGTGAACTGTTCAATTCTTGAGAGCGATGACAAATTGATGTTGATTCACACGAACACTCTCAGCCACAGCTTCGTGTACGATCACACTCACAGCTTGGCGCATCTACAATGAAACCAGTTTCACGAGTCCTTCGAGTTGTTCGTCCTTCTCTGCGACCAAATTTTGTACGATATTATCGTGCAATTTCCGACAAATTATCTTTGTTTTGGAAATAAATTTCCAATAAACGTTGCATAAACGTAAATCGATTCATTACGTTCAGTGGAGATAATATACTGAATTTTGTGATGGATGATTCCTCATAACAACCATTCCCACCAAAATCTTAGATTTTCAGATGCTGGACTTTACTGAAATCTTGAAATGTTTTTACAGACGGGACACCCTAAAGCAATATACATAAAAATGCACTCTTGTTGCTTTGTTCATCATCTATTTGGTTTTTTAACACTTTTCAAACAGCAATAGAAACAAAAGAAACACTTGTGCTGGCTGTTAAAATGACACGTTCATTTCAAAATGCAAAAAAAAATATTTCTTTTGCAAAGCTTAAGGCTCCCCTTTAACACTCATCCTGGCTTCAACACTTTGAATGAAAGTACGTACCACTCTCTGTAGGCAGCATTGGCAACCGTTTTTTCAAATGAAATAAAATTCTTTGTTCGCGTGCATTTGTTTTGTTTTTGCAGCCGTATTTACATGGCTTTATTGCAGTGCAACAAAAACAAGGTTAACGTTGTTGTGTTTTGTTACAATATCAGGGTTTGTCAATTTAACAAAGACAACAATAGCAGCACAGGATACAGAACACTTGTCATCTTCTTTTGTTGTCGTTGGTTTCTATATTTTTTTGTTTGTTTTAGATTCCATCATACACCAGGTTTAGACTCCATTATACACGGGCTTCTTGCCAAGGAAATTGAATTCAAACGGTTTTTAGCTGCATTGTTAACTTTAATGAGTTACAATTGCTAGACGCCAAGGAAAAGTTAAATATCAGATGCTTTAATTCCGGACTTAGACTGTTGATAACGCCTCTCTTGATGCAGCTACGTTTGTCAAATTAGTTGTCAGTTATTCAGTCTCCTTTGCCAAATCAATGTGGACAGATATAGCCTTTAGCAATACGTGAATCTAAAATGACAAAATGGGTGTTCTGTCCCCCCATAATCGCCCTACCGATGATGAACAAATTTAAGTCGACTGGCTCAGCATAAGATCGTCTCCTACGCGCTTATCGACGAATCGGAAGATCTGAGGATCTTTGTTTGTGAGAGTGTGCAGGAGAATCTGAGGCTGTCAAATTCGCTTTGTTCACATGAACTCGGTCTTTGGCACACCACAACTTGCTGAATTTTTAGGTCAAGACTTCGGTCGGAATCTGTACAAAATTCATGTGCCAAAAAAAGCTGAAGGTAAATGGCCAGAGCCAACAACATGTGTTCGTTGAATGGGTTCAGGCAACATCTTCAGTAAAAAGGTCAAATTCTGGATGAATAGGCACAAATCCACAAGAGATCTATGAGTATCCAATACATACATACATACATAATTGATCATTACAAATCTTCCATCAGCATTACGACCTAGTTTCTCACCCACTTATGTTGTGTTTGTTAATATTATACATGAGTAGAGGGGACCTGCAGTTTAAAGTCGATTCCGAACGACAGATTTTTAAGAAATTTTTTCATGGCAATGTTTTATTCTCAGAGTTTTGAGCAGAAATCTACTGAGAGGAAGTGGCCAAACAAATATTCAAACTTCGTTTTGTTTGAGATGTTTGAACTGTGGCTTCACGTCTAATAAGTCAACACACTACCTACTAGACTACGGCGACTTCGAATACAATCGTAATGCATCCCGAAAAAGTTACTGTTTGTTGAGGTTTTGGGCCTGGCGATGTCATCCATCCCTATTCCTTTGAGAACGAAATTGGCCATGCCATCACTATCAACGGCGAGCATTAGAAAGGGGTATGATTATCAACTTTTTTTGGCCTGAATTGAATGATCTGGACACCAATAATATGTGCTTTCAACAGAGTAACGCTACAAGCACGCAGTTTATGCGCATTGTATCGTGTAGGCCATCTATCGATGTAAGTTTGAACCACCGATTATTTCGACTCTGAAAATATTTATGAAATTATATTCTGCCACAAAACTCAGTATATTATCTCCATTGAACACAATGAACCTATTTACACTTGAGCAAAGTTGTGATTTTTTGGCCCACTGCGCGATGATGTCAATTCTGGGCAAAAAAAAAATAATCGGTTTCGTCTTGGTGGATACGTTAATAAGCAAAATTTCCGTGTTTGGGGCTCAGAAAACCCACAGGTGGTCCTACAGAAGCCAATGCACTCATTAGAAGTGACTGTTTGGTGCGATTGTGAAGCGTAGGCATCATTGGATCATATTTCCTTGAAAATGAGGATGGCGCCACCATTTCGGTCAATGGAGACACATATCGCACAATGATAGCCGATTTCCTTGAACTCGCTCTTCATAGTATTGATGCGAACGATGTTTGGTTTCAACAGGATGGTGTAACTTGCCACACATCTCATACCACAATAGATTTATTGCCTCAAACGTTTGATGGTCGTTTAATTAGCCGAAATGGTGATGTCAATCGGCAGCCAAGAAGCTGCGATTTGACATCGTTAGACTATTATCTGTGAGCATTTGAAAGCTAACATTCGTGACGCCATTGCCGAGATACGCCATAAACTCGAAAATGTGCACAAAAATCGGTTCGATCGCATGAGGTACGGTGGGCCAGCCGTGGCTGCCATATGAGTGAAATAATATTCCATTTCTAACCGGAACTATTGTACTTCACAACAGAAGAATAAATTTGGCAATATTTCGAACCATTTTTGTTTTCTTGCATTTTTAAATTTAAAGTTTAAACTGGCCCACCCTTTATATTCTGAGCAAGTGATTTGAGGGCATGGTTATCTCAAGTGAATGTGAAGTGAACTGGCTATTGAGATCATGCAGTTTGACTCCGTTAAAATTTTTCTTGTACAGTCGCTGGTATATGTGAATAAGCCCCAAGCTGCAGAGCTCTTTAAAACCAACTTCAGTGAAACTTAAGCTTCACTTAGAGAAGCCGTGGAGGACTTTTGAACGATATTATTACACAGATAATGGCTTCAATAGCCCTTTCGAAGTAATTGAATATTTCGAGGTTATCTCACACACACACGTTGTTTTATTTAAATTTAAGGGCATTAAGGACCTAACAAAAGACCCGATATATTAAAGGAGGGAAAGGAAAATTGACTCTAAACCCTGTATTATTATTTTTTTTCAAATTTCTTTAAATACCTACACCCTCTGCAGTAAGCAGAGAGATTAATCACCATATCAGCCTGCTCCTAACACATGCATGTTCATGAATGATGTTGGAGCTGGGGTTGGTTGCCACTCATAAAAGTTTGGCAGTCTAACATTCAATTCTAATTTCAAATTTTATTCTGTATTTTGTTTTTTATTTTTTATTTTATTTTTGAAGTAAAAACTAAAACAAACTGAAAAACAAAACTGTCTGCAGTAAAGTTTTTGTTTTTTTTTTGTTTTTATTGATCCCGAGGTAGCAATGCAATTAAGTTTAGAAGAAGAACGAAACATTTGCCAGTGTTGAGTAGCTTTGTGAAAAAAAGTTTACACTTCATTGCAAATTTGTTTCTTGTCTGTTGCTGTAGCAAGTTTAAGTTCTTAAGGCAACTTTGTTCGAAAAACTTTGTTGTCAAATAAATATTTTGTAATAGAAATTGATATGTTGAATTAATTTTCGGAAAACTTTTAATATGAGTGTGAAGAGGAATAGAAATTTTACATTTCATTTGTTCTGTTTTGAAAAAGTTTTATTACTCATCAGGTGTAACCCTTTAAGAGATGCTAATTTAATAAAAAAAATTGCATCCAATAGCAATGCCTAAAAACTTAAGAATTATATATGTAGCAGAGATCACCAATCAATAATTTCTCGAAGCAGTGAACCTGCCATGAAAAAGTTTCTCAAAAACCTGTCCTTCGAAGTCGACGTTAAACTGTAGGTCGCGCCAACCACGTATAAAATTAACACACACAAAATGAGTGGTGTGAGAAGCTAAGCCGTAATCCTGACTGAAGGGTTGAAATAGTCAATTATGTATGTATCAAGGGGTAGCATCGTCTGGGAATTGGGAAAATAGATTGTGGAAAGGAGGACAGAGGGAGTAGTGAAGTAGGAGTCTTTATATCATAAGTGACAAGAAAATCTACTGCAGTTAGGATACGGATAGTCTGGCTAAAGCAAGAATTCTGTCTGTAATACAGTGTGCGATCCATTGGCCAATCGACCACGAACCAATATGCCGTGCGAGAAAGACGGGAGCTATGCAAGAATATATGATTTTCGAGAACAAGTCTCCTTATTCCCTTATTCGGGTAAAATCCTTTGTAGCAGCGATACAGCAGTGAAACACAAGCCAGATTGAGACAATGCTTCAATGAGTTAATAAAGTTGAATATCCTATCATCTTGCCTTACCGGTAATAAATTGTAGAAAATTACGAAAATATTTCATAAACAGAACCGACTCATATGCCATTAAATACAAAGGAAAAGAAAGAAAGAAAATAAAAATCAATTTCCATATTTTGTTTTAACCTGAATCTCACTGACATTCCAGGTTTCCCTTAGCTTTTATTGCAATTGATTGTTGTTGTTGTTGTTATGTTCATATTTCCACTTCATCTAGTACCAGGTAAAGTTATTGATGTTTGAATTTAACTGTAATCATTCGTTTATTCGTTAAAAGAAAATGGCATCCATGCCCCATGCTGTTGAGAATCAAGATCATAAAAAAACAGAAACAGAACAATAAACACAGAAGCTGTAAAAAAAACTTACGATAAAGAAAACAAATGTTCAGTCATTCAATAAGGAAGCCAATGTATATAGTAAAACATAAGAAAACACAGCAACAAAATAGGTTTTTAAAATGAAAAATAAAGTGCCAGAAGAATGTAAAAGAAAAATATTTTCTTTTAAGTCCCCTTACAAAGTGGAGGTCACTCAGCTACAAAATGATTCAAGCAATGTTATGCTGATGCTGCTGCTGTTGCTGTACCTATTTTACACCCGTTTTCTTGCCAATAAACTGGCTATAAAAGTACAGGCTTAAATAGAAAATACCTTAACAACAACAGCAGCCATAACAGCAAGTTGCAAGAACTATAACAAACAACATGTTTTTTCCCCTCTCTCTCTCCAGAGGAGAATTGCAAGGAGAGCATTAAATGATGGCAAAAATTGTGCAAATTTGTTAAGAATAAAAACGAAACAAGAAATTCCATTTAATGCTGCAATTACAACAGCTGCAGCAATAGCAGTAACGAAAATAAATTACAGACAGATCTTATGGGATAGAGGAGATAGAAGAGGATGGAGGACAGGGCAGTATTGTTTATGGAAAAGTCTGTAAATAAAATTTATATTTTGTTGTTTACATTTATTATTGTGCAGGTATGTATATGCGTTAACATACACAGCGATAAAGAAAATTGAAGGCACTTTTTTACGAATCGATATTGTTGAACTCCATCAAGTGGAATTTGATTAACTTTGAAATTTTCTTAAGCAATAGTTGGCAGCAACTAGTTGCCAGAAAAGTTGGCGCCTGTATTATTTTTAAAGCCATCAACGCAATATTTTGAAACGCTTACCTTTATTTTGTAGTCGCCGTAGTCTAGTAGGTAGTGTGTTGGCTTGTTGGACATACGGCCTCGGTTCGAACTCCAACTCAAAACAAAAAACTCTGAGGATCTGCTGAAAAATTGGGCTCCATTACCAAAGTTTCTATGGTCTAAACCCAACACCATAATATACTAAGTTTTCACAAAGCCCGTAGTCCCTATGCAAATGTAGTTGGCAACCCTGTTATTCTAGTAACTGTTTAAACAGACAACTCACCTACTTATCTAGAAAAACATTTTGAAACGCAGCAAAGAAGATGATAACATGGATGATTTGTGACAGCGCTGTGTTTCTTAAACGAATTGCAATGTGGATAAGGAGGACTTTAACCTAATTTTCTATAAAGATATTGAAAGTGAAAAAATGCTTCGCATTCTACACTTTTTATATTAAATTAGCAGTCTATTTGCGCTGTTGCTTCGTAGAATTATAAATGATGATAATTTGATTTTTACAACTTTTTTCATTTGCTTTCTTCTATTTCTTTCGAAATCAACAATGTAAGATTGTTAGAGAGAAACGAAGGAAGGAAGTAATTAAGTGAAGGAAAAAATTTCAATAAAAAAGAAAATTAAAGGAAATTGTAAGTGTTGAAAGAGAATTAAAAATCGACTCAATTGTAAAGATTTACTGTAGATTTAGCTTTCTTAAATAGAAGTTTAAGAATAGGAACGAACTTTAAAAAAAAATGTAGCCGCCATATCCTGGTGCCTAATAAATACCCCTTATTCTAATTACTTACTATTATGGATCAGAGCATTACCATTCAATTAATAAATTTACATACATATATAAAAGTTTAAATTTAAAAAAGGTATAAAACAAACACGGTTTGCAATTTTGCCAAATTTATATTTTTGTTGTGAAGTACAATTGTTTCGTTTAGAAATGGAATATGATTTCATTCATATGGCTGTCGTGGCTGGCCTCATAGTACCTTAATCGATCGGGCCAATTTTCGTTCACTTTTTGGAGGTATGTATGGTGGCCTATGTCGGCAATGGCATCACGAATGTTAACCTTCAAATGCTCAATTACCTCCGGTTTGCGCGCTTAACACATTTCTTTAACGGCGTCCCACAGAATATTTTCCAACGTTGTCATATTGCAGCTTCTTGACGGCCATTTGACATCACCATTTCGGATAATTAAATGGCCTTCAAACGTTTGACACAATAAATCGATTGTGGCATGAGATGTGTGGCAAGTTGCATCATCCTGTTGAAACCAAACAGAGTTCACATCATAGCATGAAGAGCGGGTACAAAAAAATCCATTATCATTGCACGATAGCTGTCTCCATTGACCGTAATGGTTGCGCCATCCGCATATGCAAAGATATATGGGCAAATTATACCACCGCTCCATAAGCCGTACTAAACACTCACTCGTAAGGGGTACATTGGCTTCTGTAAGACCACGTGTGGGTTTTCTGAGCACCAGATACGGCAGTTTTGCTTATTGACGTACCCATCAAGATGAAAATGAGCTTCAACTGAAAATATAATTTTTTTATTTGGCAAAATTGACATCATCGTGCAGTTTCTCCCGATGCGGATGGTCTTGCGGATTCAACTCTTGAACCAATTGAATTTGTAAGGCGTCATAGCGAGGTCTTTTTGAAAAATTCAACGTAACCTGGTACGTGTAGTGTTCAATATTTGAGAACAACTACGAGTTGATGGACACTCTCAGTCGCAGCCTCGATATTTTCGGGTGTACGCACTGTACGACCATCTTGGAGCACCAATAATGAAACCAGTTTCATGAACTTTAGCAATAAGCTTGCGTATACCTGGCACTGTTGGTCCTTCTCTGCGACCAAATTTTTTACGACATTTTCGTGCAATTTCCGACCAAAATTATTTTTATTTTGGAAATAAATTTCCATTAAATCATGATGTTGCTCAAGCGTAAATCGACTCATTACCTTCAGTGGAGATAATATACTGAATTTTGTGACAGAATAGAATGGCATAAGTATTGTTAGATTCGAAATAACCGATGGTTCATATATAAACCAATAGATGGCCACCTAATACAATGAATGAAAATTGAAAATAGACAGTAGTCGTCTTATCCATGTGCCTAACAGATTCCCCCTGGTCTCTTGCTTACTATTAAGGAACAGAGTATTACCATTCAAATATTTTAAATTTGATTTGTAAAATATTCCATGGGCTTTAAAAAAACATCAGAGTGTGAAGCTTTTTAATGGAGAGATAACACTGCAAGCGAATATTATTAATAAAATTAATTCCCAAGGAAATATTAAAAATTATTTGTTAAATTTGTATGATACTTTTTCAAATTTTCTTTTCCAATTAAATTTTGCATTCGCAGCAAATACATTAAAATGAAATAGAAAATTGCTTCATTTCGCTGATAGAGAAAGAAAGGAAAATAGAGGAAATTATAATCACTTTTTCCATTTTTTAGTGCTCGAAAAGGCTTTAAAGTGAAAGAACTTAATTAGCGAACAAATGATGTTTGAGCAAATTACACAAATTATTGTAATTTTGCTTTCTAAATAAACTTTATTTTCTTTCTTTCTTTCTTTTTCTTTTATTCTAGCCAAGGATTTCACTTAAAAAATGGCTGAAAAAGGAATTCAACAAATTACAAACACAAGAAAGGAGAGAAAAAAAATTTTAATTGAATGCAGAACCAACAGAGATTGTTACAGGTAAGTACAAGACTTGATAGCCGTTTGTTAAATATAATTACCTTTTGGTCAATAGGTTAAGAGGTGAAAACTAAACTAAAGGTCATAAGAAAAAATGCAACTGAAGCTCTTTCTCTCTGTCTTCTCATGCCATGTTATCAAGATGAAAAGTTTTTTTCATTTCTTCATCAGATTTGTTACTTTTAAAGTCTTCTACTGACTAAGAAAGAAAACAAGAACTCTTGTAACAACAATTATTCTCTAGTTTTAATATCTTTTTTTTTTCTTTCTCAATTCACTGCCTTCTTTGTTCAAATAGGATATATGCTGAGTGTTTATGAAGGAAACTGTAACTTTATATGTATTTATGGTACTGCATTTCCTTTATGATATTTTTTCCTTTTTTTGTTTCTATTTCTTGTTTAGTTGTTATATTGTTTGCCATACAATATGCAGGAATGAGTTTGTATGGTCGTTTTAAGTTTTCCTCTTATTATTTGTAAAGGAAAATATGTTTTCATAAAATGTTTCTTATGCCCCCCTACAATAGAAAATGGGTACTAGTCTGGACTTATATTTACAAAAAATATCAGGAACTCTCATAATGATTCAAAAATATTTCCATCAGTATAGTAGAGAAGCTAGGCCGTAATAGTGACTGAAGGGTTGTTAATGGCCGATTATGTATGTATGGTAGACATACAGACTTTAAGAATAGGTGTGTTGACTGTACTAGGTTGTAATTCTGACTGAAGGGTTGTAATTGGTCTGTAGGTCTACTGCTAATCGAACCTACAACTCTCTACGAAGAATGAATTCTAAATGTTTTTCTATTACTTTCATTGACTTTTAATAGAGTTTTAATACTCGGTTTCCATATTTCCCCAACATTATCGATAAAATAAAAAAAAATCCCACATATATCCTTATCGGCATACTTTCCCCGTTGAGATTTTTATATTTTCCTAACCCTGTTAACATTGAAAGTAACAGAAAGAAAAGTAAGTAAAAGGAAAACTCTTTATTTCTTTCTTCTTAGGCATCTTACAACATTACTCATAAAAAAAGTTTAAAAATCTTTTACAAAACTTTCTGAAATAAACAAACACAAACGAAAATAGAATCATAAAAGCTTTAAAAGTAAATAATAGTGTTTTAAGGCATATAAGGCAAACATGTTTTAAGAAACAATTTTAAAAAAACTAAAGGCAACATAATGTTGCAAATACTTTTATAGAGGCCTACTGAATAAGTGGAAGACCTAAGATACCTTAGTTTCCATGGTATAGGATGTATTTCTCGTCTGCATAGTCAAGCGACTCAAATTCAGGGAATTGGATTGAGGGAGATCCCAAACAATTTTTTGTTTGTAGCTGTTTAGGCCTGAAAACTGCATCTACCTTCATGAGAAAAAGGTATTAAGAAATGCAGAGTAAGTAGGAATACCTCCCAGTTAGATTTCAGAAACTGTTTCAAATACATACCTACAGACATAACTAGTAGTAACAACCCTTCAGTCAGGCTTACAACCTAGTATCTCACATCACTTATGTAGGTTGTGTACGTTAATTTTGTACATGAGTGGCGGGACCAGCAGTTTAAAGTCGACTTCAAACGACAGATTTTTGAGAAACTTTTCATGGCAATTTGATTTACTCTCAGAGTTTTTGGCCAGAAATCTGCTGAGAGGAAGCCGCCGAAGAAATATTTATTTTTCATATTTCGTTTTGAAGTCTGACCTGGGACACGAACCCGGGCTTTACGTCGAATAAGCCAACGCACTGCCTAATAGACGACGGCAACCTCATAATACTTCAGACATATTCACTTGTTGTAGAATAGTGCACTGAAATCTGTAAAAGCTGCTGCAGTTAGCTGAGCATATACTTCTAGAAAATCGAAACAAAAACAAATTCTTTTTCCGCCTCTTTTTGACAAGATTTATCTAAGTATTTAAAACAAAAACAAAATCTTTTTCCGCCTCTTTTTTAAAAGAAATTATCTAAGCATAATAATTTTCTAAAAAAAACTAAAAAAACAACGACTAAACAACAGACTCTAGAACTGTCACGTCCCTTTCATAAATAATAAAACGTCAACATTTTTTGTAAAACAATGGCATGAAAAGAATATAAGAAATCAAAAGGAAAAGAAAAAGACGTCTAAAAGTGAAAAACGAAAGCAAACGGCAAAGCAGCGACAATTTGTAAAACATTAAAGAAAAGGATGATAAAATACAAAATAAGTTCATACAGTATTTGTATAGAAGCTGCTCCAGAGTTAAAGATGCATATCTGTCTAAGGAGATAAACTAACAACAACAACAACAAGAATAAGTTTTTTCTGTCTCAAAGAGTTAATAACAGAGAAATATTTGAGGGTTGTTGCTCATTTTGAAGATAGTTTTCAATAAAAGGCCAGACAGGTTTTATAAACATTTTGGTTTTTTGAGTTTGAAACTACGAAAAACTAATTCAAGAGCTATTTGAAGTTTATAAAAAGTAAAAATTGCTCTGAACAAGCGAGCTTTTTTCCCATCAAATTCGGCATTTTAACGTCACATAATTGGTCATTACAATCATTTAGTCAGGACGACAACCTCGAGTCTTATGCCACTCATATTGTGTGCATTCACTTTATCCATGAGATGTGGAGCCTACTGTTTAAAGTCGTCTCGAGATGTATAAGCTGGGGTTTGAATAACAGGATAAACCAACACACTACCTATACGAATACTAATATCCTAAAAATAATCATGGGAATAAAGAATAAAAATCAAGAATGTATGCGCAATTCAAGGCCTTTGGAAAGGAATATCAAAAAAATAATTTCTCTCATTGAGATCCTGTAAACGAGAATATACTATGGGCAGTCTCTTAACTCTCTCACTTTCGCCACTACTGTATAATGTAGACTTTGGCAGCGGCATGATAAAAGAACCATTAACAGAAATAGGCATGGTACGGCGTCTAAATTGATAAGTATTGAAGCATACGTAAAACTAATAAATACCATGAATAGATTTACAAAAGAACTGTCCTTCAGAGTCGACTTTAAACTGTAAGCCTCGCCGCTCAAGGAAAAAATTAAAATTAATCTATAGAGTTGTAGTGATGAAGTCGCCGTGGTCTAGTAGGTAGTGTGTTGGCTTATTAGACGAAAGGCTGGAGTTCGAATCCCAGGTCAGACGTCAAAATGATATATGAAAAAATATTTCTTTGGCGACTTCCTCTCAGCAGATTTCTGGCAAAAACTCTGAGATTAAAAATTGCCATGAAAAAGCTTCTTAAAAAATCTGTCGTTCGGAGTCGACTTTAAACTGTAGGTTCCGCCACTCATGTATAAAATTAACGCACACAACATGAGTGGTGTTGAGAAGCTAAGCCGCAATCCTGACTGAAGGGTTGTAATGGCCAATTATGTATGTATGTATGTTGTAGTGCTCAATTTAGTAAGTTGAAACAGCATTTAACTGAGGCAATTGGAATACCAATGCCCTATAGCATGCTGAAGACTGCGAACTGCGTACCGGCCCTGGTTACCTAATCAGCAAAGCAATTTCAAATGATATACTTGTTACTCGTTGGAATTCATGGACGCATTTTGACGTTGGTTATGAATTTATAAATTTGCCGTAGTCTAGTAGGTAGTGTCTTGGCTAAATGGACATGAGCTCACGGTTCAAACACCATGTCAGACAACTCCAACAAAACGAATTATTAAAATTTTTCTTTGGCGACTTCCTCTCAGCTGTGTAAAGTTTTCCAAAAACTTGATGTTCAGAGTCGACTTTAAGCTGTAGGTCCCACCACAACTAAGTGGTGTAAGATACTAGTTCGTAATCCTGATTGAAGGGTTGAATAATTAGCTATGCATGCGTAAGTTTCAAATCCAAGTTCTCAAACAAATATCTGGGAAATGCTTGCTCTTTAGTGAGAGTCCATTTTTATAAAGCTTTCGATGTGTGTTTTGGCTACATTGTGCCACAGACTTCAATTCCAATGACATTATTACTGCCATGAATACTCTTAGCATTACTTTTCTCCAAGCAGCACTTTCATCTTAACTGTTACATGTAACACATAATTTTCCTCAAAAAACATCATTTAAAAATGAGGTCATGTATGGTTTGCAGTTTATTTTATTCTTTTTTTTTTCCTTTCCTTATAAAATATTAAATTATGTTTCTTTTTTGTAGTTTCTAAATCCTATCTATACTTTGTTTCTTTTGTAATCTTTTGAATTCTTGAACTTTTCCAACATTTCTGCAACAGCAATTGCACTTCAACACTCATAAATAAGCTTCTCTATAAGAACACAGCTTACTACCAAACATACTGGCCAAAATTATAGTGTATGGTGAGGTCAGTAAAATAATACAAAATTTAACATTAAAAATAAAAAAAAGAATTTTTTTTTGTTGAAATTACTTCAACAAACAGAAGAATTGCCCTTAAGCTGTATGGACTACAAGAATTCAAAAGTAGAACAAATTATACTGAAATGCGAAAAGAAAAAAGATGATGCTGCCCTGCCATAGAAATTTTGTTTAAACAGAAGGAAACAAAAAAAATGTTTTTCTCTGAAATTTTATGAAAAGCTTGTTTGAAAAAATTAAAACAAAAAATTTAAATCTTGCCGGGCTTCCTAGTTGGCGGAGGAATGGAAATAGAAATTGAAAATAAAAACCTTGCAAATAAAATTAAACAAAAACAGGCATTTTTAAAAGGTATTTTTAAACAAGAAAAAAGTTTACAATAATTTTGCAGAAGGGAACGTGATAAATTTAAAGCCCGACAGTAAACCCAAGCCATACCGTCTACTGTTCGCACTTTTTCAAGTTTATGGGGTCGTATCTCGACAATAGTATCACGAATATTGGCCTTCAAATGCTCAATTGTTTCTGGTTTATCGGCATAACACTTTAACGACCAGCCACAGAAAATAGTCTAACGGTGTCAAATCGCAGTTTCTTGGCGGCCAATTGACATCACCATTTCAGCTAATTAAACGGCCGTCAAACGTTTGTCGCAATAAATCGATTGAAGCATGAAGAGCGGGTACAAAAAATCAGTGCTATAAGTGTCTCCATTAGCTGTAATGGTTGCGTCGTCCTCATTTTCAAAGGAAAATGGGCCAATGATGCCTCCGCTCTACAAGCTGTGCCCAACAATCGCTCGTAATGGATGCATTGGCTTCTGTAAGACCACGCGTGGGTTTTCTGAGCCTCAAATATGGCAATATGGTTTACTAACGTACCCACCAAGATGAAAATGAGCTTCATCTGAAATCTATTTGGCAAAATCGACATCATCGCGCAGTTTCTCGTTGGCCCAACATATAGCAACGTTGCTTAAACGTAAATCGATTCGTTACGTTCAGTGGAGATAATAAACTGAATTTTGTAACAGAATAGAATGACGTAAGTATTGCATACATACATACATACATAACTGGCCATTACAACCCTTCAGTCAGGATTACGGCCTAGCTTCTCACACCACTCAAGTTGCGTGCCTTAATTTTATACTTAAGTTCCGGACCTATAGTTTAACGTTGACTCCGAACGACAGATTTTGAGAAACTTTTTCATGGCAGGTTTATTTTACTCTCAGTGTTTTTGCCAGAAATCTGCTGAGAGGAAGTCGCCGAAGAAATATTTTATTTGGCCTGGGGCTCGAACCCGGGCTTTACGTCTAATAAGCGAACACACTTCGTACTAGACTACGGCTCAGTGGAGATAATATACTGAATTTTGTGACAGAATAGAATGACATAAGTATTGCTAGATTCGAAATAACCGATGTTTCAAATTTAAACAGATAGATTATCTACCCGATATGCAGGATCCTGATATACCTTCTAGATGTGGAATTGTTAAAGAACGCCTAACAGTCAAGACAAATCTTGAGTTTAGCAATCAACCAACAATAGATGGAACTACTTATATCACAAGAACTGATCGGTTTTGTGCCAGACCTAAATTAAATATTAAGGGCTACGCACTACTTGTAAGTATAGTTAGGTGAAGTGGAGGCATAGTGTAATAGTTAAAATGCTTATCTACAAAACGAAGAATCCAATTGTTATGTTTTTATCTTTTAAAAACGTTTAAAATATGCGCTTCTAGAATGCAAATAAAAATAAATTTATATTCAGATTTTATTAAAATTATTGTTCGCACAATTCTGAGTGCCACTGTTCACAACTTGATGTAAACAACAACAATTGCTTTGTTTGTTATTCCTCTTTGCATTCTTTTGCATAAGCACTAAAAGTTACTAGTCACTTGTTTGACAGATCTTTATAACGGAGATCTTCAACCAACGCGTCTACTACTACTAAATCCGATCCGGCCTACTAAATCCGATCAAAAGCCTCAGAATTGTTTCCTTTTTATCGTATCAAAGTCGTCCAATATATATTTCTGTTCATTTCCTCTTTTTATTCCCCAGGCTAAATTAGTAATTTCTCGAAATTAAAAATTTTCACAATTTTTCTAGAATTGTTTTTTTAAATACTACATTCAGTTTTCCAAAATTGGTTGCCATTCTAAGCACTTTATGTAACCATAATTACTTCGAACGAGGATTGTATATTAATTAGAGTAGCATAGAGTAGAGTAGAGTAGATAGTTTAGAAGTTTAAATGATTGCAGCTGTTGCATTCTACTAATCCTGCAGCTACTGTTCTTAATGTTGCAATTAAACAAAAACACCAGCAAAAAACAAAAATTTAATCAGATTTTCTGCTGCTGCTGTTTTTCATAAACTTTTTTTTTTTGCAAATGATATCGTTTAGTTTGTCCAGAAGAAGTAAAGCTACGCGAAAAAGGAAAATAACTCAAAATGGAAAAAACGGTACCAATTTGGTACTAAAAAAGCGGACAACAAAAAATTAAAAGAAATACAAAAAACCTGATTGCAGAATACGTAAAACTATACCAAAAACATGTTTTAAAAATAATCTGACTGCAAATGCTCAAATTACACGGAGAATATAAGAGAGTAGTGGATATGAAAATAAACAAAAAACATAAACAGTGAGTCAAACTATTTTTCGTACACAAAGCAAGAACTATTCATTAGATTTAAAGGAAGTAAAATTCTTTTGAATGTAGAATTCGTTGTAGTAATAACAGGATGCAAAGAAATTTGTTTAAAAGGTTTCGTTTATTTTTTTAATCAAAAAATAACTTAAAAACAACACCAAACACTGGCTCAAAAAATCAAAAAATTATCCGTACAGCAAGGGATATTAATTTATTCGAAATTTATTTTTTATTACGAGTTTGAGGTCCTTTGGCTGTAAAAACTGAAATTTGTCCTTTAATACCTCCATATATTATATAAAATTTTTGAAATATGAATTTTTAAACAATTCTAAGGTTAAACAACTATGCGTTACTACACGTCACAATACGTCATCATGCGTTATTATACGTCAATATGCGAATGTTTAGATACATGCATAACAAACATAATTAGCTACTACAACCCTTCCGTTAGGATTACGATCTAGCTTCTTGCACCACTTAAGTAGTGTGTGTTAATTTTATACATGAGTGGCGAGGGACCTACAGTTTAATGTCGACTCCGAACGACAGATTTTTGAAAAACTTTTCATGACAATTTTATTTTAGTCTCAGAGTTTTTGCCAAAAATCTACTGAGAGTAAGTTTTTTCCTCAGATTTCGTTTTGTTGGAGATGTTTGTCTTGGGGTTTGAACCGTGACCCCATGTTTAATAAGCACAACACACTTGCTACTAGACTACGGCGACTTTGACTTTCGATTCGAACCATACATTTATCGCAAAAACAAACAGAATGGGCCATAAGACACGGCAAGGTAGTTGTACACACAAAGCAATACCGTTTCAGGACACAATTTAGGCATTGGGCTGGGAGCTGCTAATCATCCGCAGTATTCACCAGACTTGAGTCCTTTAGACTACAACTTGTTTTTATCGATGGCAGACTCATTGGTTAAGCAGGAGGTTGAAAATTGGGTTGCTTAAAAAGACGTGCAGTTTTATTGGCGTTGAATCCACAAATTTCCTGAGCTTTTTATACCTTTCCCCATCTCTCGTATCGAACTGGCATTTGTGTTTTATTTATTTTGGTATATGTTTTCAATAGAATGATACGTACGAAAAATTGTTTGGTTCAGTGTCTATATATGGAATGTTTTTATTTAATATGGTTTTAGCCTTTTTTCTCTTCTCTCTTTACTCTTTTATTCCTTTTTTCATTACAAATAAACCAGTATTGCTTTTCAAAGAGTAAGTTTAGAGAAGTTTTTTTGTGCAGGTATTCGATGCCTATTTTTTATATTTTTTTGTACGAGATTAACACAGTTTTACAGCAGCAATATGCATGTGTGCATTGCTCCATGGAACACAAACGGACATCAAGAAAAAATATTTTTGGTTTACAAGTATTGCTTATATTTTTTTTAATTTTTCCTCTTTTGTTTTTTTATTATTTATGGATCAGCTTTTTTGGTAGTCTGGTTAAACAAGTATTGGGTCAGTTGGTTTATACAATTTGAAGAATATTTGCACGTAGCTGAGAAACTTTGAGGAAAAAAAAATATTAAAACAGTTCAAAATGTCTGACTTTGTTTCTTAATGCAATGGTGGAATAATCACTGGAATACTATGTGTTCTGCAGTTTTTTCTTTATCAGGACACTGGAAGCATTGATGAGCTTGTCGATCTCTCAATTACTTTTTAACCATCTACCTTTTAAATCACCCACCCTATATTTTGAGGATTTTGTTCGAATTGGAAACGAAATTCACATTTCGTCCTTGTATTAAATATTTGTTCATTTAATTCTTATTTCATATTTATTGTACTGAAATAATGTTTACTTGTTTTTTACAAAATTTTTAAATTCCAAGAAATAATACCATTGGCCTGGGAAGCCAAAAACTAAACGAAATTATAGAAGCCATAGAAATTGGTGGAGAAAGAGAAAATTAAAACGTGCAATGCGTTTAGGATTTATTTATTTCGAGGAATTTTTTTCTCGTTTTTCATTTTCCCAAAATATTATATTACCAAAGCAAATGGATAGGAAAATGTTTAAAATCATTTAGAATAGTAGCGCGTATATTTAAAACAATGCCTCACTTATATTTCTGTTGTAAATGAAGGAAAAACTAAAGATTTTAAAAAGTAATAAAAAAAAAACCAATCCGAATTTAAACATTTATAAACATAAACAGAATGTTTCGAAATATTTTCAGCCCTTTTTGGGACCACACTTTTAATACTTATTTCTGTACCTCAAAAAGTTAGGGTGGCGTGCCCACCTTTTTCAGGCATTTAAGACCATTGTGATACTACAATCAATTCTACTCAGTGATCAAACATTCCCTAGAGGAAACTAAGGCAAGACACATGAGGAGCATGACAGTCTCTTCCTTTACTCCAGGCCCACAGCTTCTGTTGAAATTACTCGCGAAAACGCCAGAACTATGGGTATGCCTGGAAAAAGGATAGCGGCCGTTAGTGGTCATGCGATTTAAAGACAGAAGTGAATTGGCTCTCTTCTTATTCATACGTGCCCAGCAGAGTCTAGCAATATTGCACGTACCGTCTTGCTACCAACGAGATCGAGATCGAAAATATTCAAGCTAGCTGAGGCAATCGTAATACCTATGTATACCCTACAACATGCCTGCCTCGATCAGCTCTTCAGCAAAGCGATTTCCAACGATAACCCTATATTTTGGAACCCATCTAAGAGTTACCTTTGAATGATCCGAAATTTACCTGATAAATTCTCGGCATTCATGGACAATGTCATGAGCGGATAATATCAAATTTAATGGAGGCAATATGTTCTGTACAATTACGAGGACTGCTAATTACGTACCGGTTCTGGGCAAACATATGTATATAAAATATATGTAGAGTAATGAAAAATAGCTGAGTATAGCTTTTATATTTCGTATTTCTAAAGAAATTTGCCGTCACTACAATAAAATCAAGTTCATTCTTACCGTAGGCCCTTCTCAATTTTCGCTTTCTTCTGTTTCTCTAGATCTAACGTCATACAATGTACTGGCATGAGTAGTAGTCAGCATACTGATCTCTTATAAAAGAAAAGAAAATTCTAAAAGCAAATTTCCGAAATAATTAGAAAATGTTCATGGTTTTTTGCTTACCTTTAAGGTAGATGCGGGCTCAACATTTGATAGGTGAGGCTTTTAATTTAAGCGCTTCCTATCTTTAAATGAAACGAAGTGTGTGTGAAATATCATTCAAATTTTTGATGCTATTATAAGGCCTATTAATGTTATATGTGTGGTATATGACATTATTCAAATAACCGCTGCGGCTACTTTGAATGAAGCCCATTCATAAAGATAAATTTCCAACTTTTTCTGTATGCCATAAAATCGGCTAAATTTGACATGAGTTATGCCGGCTTTGATTTGTGGCTTATTCAAATACACCTGCGTTTTAAAAAAACCCCACCAGAAAAACTCTAAAGGGGGCTCCTCACCCTGAAATGACTATACTCTCAATTCGCTTGTGCAGGATATCTAATGCGGCATGAGCTATGTAGCCATGTAGCTCACACATGAAACCACATGTCCCAGGGATTCATTTAGAAATGGGCCTGACCGCTGAAGACTCATTTGCGATTAAATCAACTGTCAACTGTTTCAGAGCCCATTCAGCAAACACTTGTCATTGTCCATGGTCGTTTACCTTCAGTTTATGATGATTTGTCAAAACATATTGAATGAATACCAGCTATTTTGAAAGATGGTTGTTGTCAAATGTTTAAGTTTGGTGAGAAGCTAGGCCGTAATCCTGATTGAAGAGTTGTAATTGCCAGTTATGTATGTTAAGTTTGGATATCCCTGTTAGAAAACAAGATACTACGTACTATGGGCTCATTTTGAATTCTCTTCTTTATTATAGTTGAAGCAAATTTTGTCTTCCACACAGCACTTCTCCTTTGTAATTTCATGCAACGTCATTTTGGTTTTCAAGTTGTATAAGGTTTGAAATTTTTTTTCAGCATTATTAAATGAAATAATTTCATTTAATTTTATATTGAAATAAGCACCAACCGCCATATAGTTTTGAACAGAGGAAACCTTAATGAAAATTCCATCACTTTTGAAACTTTTACTGCTTCTAAGTACTCATTAAGCTGTTCACTTTTTTTGTATTCTTGTGATTGTTTAAAACATAAACGAAATTACCTTGAGAGTAAAAGTCAAACGAATACAAAATAAAGAAAAAAAAAAAAGAGTCATTAAATGCCTCAAATTTAAATGTAACGTCTACTGCGTAGCCTGCTTCAAGTCTTTTCTACCTATTGGTCGCTTCTTATATTTTTGTTTTTAACCCCAGTAATGTTAATGATCATGCAAAAGTCAAAGATAATTGACGTCTTAATGGTTCTTAAAATAAAAACAAAAACAAAAACAACACAGCAAAACTAAAATTTAAATAAAATGCTTTAAAACACGCAACATAATTTGAGAGAAAAAGAGCATTTTGTTGTTGCCTTAGATTTCAAACAATTTGATTATATAGGCTGGCGTTCATGGCAATGGCAAATTTGTTCATACAGAAAAAAATCATATAATTTACAGCTTTCAAAAAATGGTCGGTTAAGTAGACTTGGTGGAATGCTATAGTAAAGGACAATTGGTTATTACAATCCTTCAGTCAGGATTACGACCTAGTTTCTCACACCATTTATGTTGTGTGTGCTAATTTTATGCATGAGCGGCGGGACTTATAGTTAAGTCGACTTCGAACAACAGATTTTTTTTGAGAAACTTTTCATGCCAATTTTCTGTTTAGTCCGAGAGTTTCTGCCAGAAATCTGCTGAGAGCATATTTGTTCTTATTTCGTTTTTGTAAGAGATGTGACCTAGGTCAGTGTGACGATGGTAGTTTTGCACGTGAAACGTACTTTTCTTTTAAGATTACACTACGTATGTTTGTATCGAAGGCTTGCTTGAAATCGATAAACAGTAGAAGTACAGCGCCTCCTTTCTTTAAATTCAAATAAAATAAAGTGTGAGTACGATACCCTCGTAATTTTTTATTCGTTTAAAGACTTATTGATGCCGTCTTGAGTGGAAGTTAATATCGTTCGTATGCACGCTATGGCTTTTTTATGTGGAGCATATCTGAAATGACGAATAATTTATACGATGATTTAACTATGTGAGACGTCCATGCTCATGCGGAATATCCAGTATAGCATCAGCTGTGTTGTGCACGTAGCCCTTTTCTGCCTTTCAAAATCTCAAAAATTAAGTGGAATACAGAAGTATACATGAACACATATTCATGTACATATTTTATAATTTCACATACATTATAAAAATGTCATCTAAGCTTAGTTTTTAACTACACAAGCCACGAATTTCATATAACAAAAAAGTAAATTACGCTTTGACATCCACAACCTGTTCAATTTTATCATACAAAGAAATACCAACCATTTTTAGAAATTACCTTGGAAATGTTGTAAATTATTTATTGTTTTCTTCTTCTTCTTCTATTACAACAACAACAACAACGTAAGAAAGGCAAATAAATAAATTACAATGTAAATATAGAAACTCTAATGCATACACATGGAATTCCCCTTTGTGTGTAAACAACAACAACAACTTACAATATTAACTGAAATTGTAAAATTTATGCAACGCATCGGCCTGGCTGGGCTCATAGTATTCTTGGTCTTGGGTTTTTCTACTCGGGTTGTATAACCGGCATATTGTAGGGAAGAAGAAGAAAAATAACATTTGATGACTGCCAAGTGGAATATTAAATAATAACAAATGCAACAACAACAACAACGACAGCAAACAATTTACTTGCACTTGTAACCCAACTTAGTTTAGAACGTACAGGCAAGAAGACAACAAGGCAAAGACAAGAGAGTCTACGTAGAATGCAATAAAAGGGTGGAACAAAAAGGTGAGCGAATTTTGGATAATAATTGTTGTGTGTTGCTTGTAAAGAGTACCGTTACATTTCATGGTAATCTGTAGTCGCCGTAGCCTAGTAGGTGGTAAGTTGGCTTATTAGACGTGAGGCCACAGTTCAAACCCCAGCTCAGGCATCTCCAACAAAATGAGAGTATACTGGTTGTAAAGTCGGTCAGGGTTATGGCCTAGCTTCTCACATGAGTGGCAAGGCCTACAGCTTAAAGTCGTCTCAGAACGACAGATGTTTGAGAAACTTTTCATGACAATTTTTGCCAGAAATCTGCAGAGAGGAAGTCACCAAAGAAATATTTCTTCATGTTTCGTTTTGCTGGAAATGTCTGATCAGGGGGTTGAATCGAGGCCTCACTCACACTTCCTACTAGACTATGGCGACTACACATACAAGCAAAATAAAACAAGTGCTTATCGAATTTCCAATACGGTTGGCCAATCGCTTTCGTTGCCTTTCACATACTAAAAAACCAATGCACGTTGCATTAACATACGTCATCGTTCGATTAATTCTACCTTTACCGGTGATCTAACACCCCCTTATAAATTACCCTTTATAACTGCATATATTGCCGTCATTATACTTTGTTCTTACCATCAAGTACACATACAATCATAGTGTAACCAACATTATTGCTGTTGAAAATTTCCCAAGTGTCGTCAGTTCTCGTCAGTCTGCAAACAGAATGTGTAGTAGACGATGATGCCGGTATTGTTGGCTGCCAGTGATGGCTGTTGTTTTGACGGCTTTAATGTTGTAACCAGTTGTAGTTGTGATAACAGTGGTAGTGGTAGTGCTAGTAGTTGTTATTATTGTAGCCAAACACAAGTGAGTGGTGTATATGAATGAGTAGGTATGGGAAATACTACGGAATACATAGCACCGCTTAGTCTGTATGACTAGAACGTTTGCAAAATGAATAATTGAGTAGAGAGTGTATGAAGTGGTTGGTATAAAGTGGTCACTGACCCATGAACGTGTGGAATTTTAAACATTTCATTTTGCTTTACTTTATGAACGTACACAGACGCATACGTCTGTGTAACTGAAATTTTCTTTAATTAATAACATTCTAACGTAGCTATAAAAATCTACGTTGGGCGTTAGATGAAGCAGAGAATATTTTAAACAACCGACAGGGAATATGATAATTTATGATTTACACTTTTTAGACGCATACAAAAATGTTGCCAATGGGAGGCTAATTTTAATATTTTTATTGCCAGTGAGTGGAAAAAATATTCAGAAGTTGAAAGAAACACGGGTGGTACAATCATAGCTGCATCAAATCATAGCTCATTTGAATATGATTAAATTGGCATACCAGGAACAATGAGAATCTATCTTACATCAGCGCTGGAGGCTCTGGTGGTTTAAAGTCCGATGCGCATGGTAGTGGTGCTGAAAGCTTTGGAGACTTTAGTTAGGATGATGGGAGGCAAGTCTAACATGGAGTTTAAGTGAGGAAATGGCTGATAGCTCCTTTCTTAATTGTCCCCTGGACAGTACCAGTAGTTTCTTAAGCTTAGGATAGGTCGGAGTTGTAGCTCTGATATCAAAAAGCACTGACAAAGAAAGTGGATAACCGTCTCCTTTTCCTTAGCGGATCTGCATCCACGGCAGAAGTCGTTAAATTGAAGCCGCATCCTTTCCGCGTGTCTACCCATAACACAATGACCTGTAAGCATGGCCACTGTGATTGAGATTATGTCACGACCAAGCCCAAGTTGGTACGTTTTCTATCCATCAGGGGCCAAGTGAGCCTAGCAGTGGAGCAGGACTCCTCATTGACCTAGGATAGGTTGGTGTCCAGAAAGAATTTCCGCGCAATGGCCAGCTTGAAAGATGTGCTGAATTCAATTTGGATAAGAAGTAAAAAGGCTGCATATATCAATACTATCAGGCAGTTAGGGCACACTCGGCTCTTACGAGGTTAAATCGACGATAGTGTGGTATTAATTCGTGAAGCTGAAACAGCTAAGCTATTCTGCGGGGTCTCACGTTCCACGGGAATTCTCTGCAACAGACGATCTTGTGTTGGGGCGCTACCACGCCTTTTGTAGTCTGGGGGCAGATGTTTGCTCATGAGAGAATCTGTCTCATGCATGAGACTATCCAGGGATAACCTGAGGCTGGGACTCCATCTCTGAAGACTCAGGGTGCCTTTATCAGAAACGGGGCTCAACAACAACCTGTATTGAAATGCATTAAAGATTCTCAGGAAGAAACAGCTGAGTTGCAACATAAAATTTTTCAGAGCAATTGGCTTGGAGAAGACACTATAGGGTTATCCAATAAATTTTGAAGTCGTTGTAGTCTAGTAGAGAGTGAATTGAAAAGTTTCTCACAAATCTATCATTCGAAGTTGACTTTAAGCTGTAGGTACCACCCGCCACTCATGTATAACATTAACACACTCAACCTCAATGTATGTGGTATGAGAACCTAGATCGTAATTTTGACTGACAGGTTGTTATATATCTATGTATGTATACTTATACATATATATATATACTCAAAGAGCTCTGTTATATATTTGTATGTTTTTTTTGTCAAATTTACTGCTTTGTGTTCCGCTGATAAAACGAGATTGCTTACCATAACATTTACAATCATTTACCATTCATTTTTAGCTCAATTGACTTCGTTTTCTTAGTTGTAAAATCAAAACTTTTCTAATTATTTTTGCATAACAAACTACCAACCAAAGTAATTTGTTTTCAACTCACAAACAAAACTTGTTTTTATCTTCAAAACGTTAAATGCGCTGATATGGTTGGAACGAACTACTAGCTTTAGATAAGGATTCTATGTTTGCCTGAGGCTGAAACAAAATCGAGTTGTTCGTACTGAGGGTACTTTCAACATGTTCGCGTTCAGCATGTAAATCTACGCATATACCAGAAGCAAAGTAAGTTTATTTCGTTTACTTTTATTTTGAAGTGGTTCTATGGAGCAAGTAGTGGTAATAGAGTTGGGACAGGTGGTGGTAATATTAACTGAAATAGACGGGAAATATGATGGCATTGGTATTAAAAAACAAAAAATCTGCCTGATGGCTGTTTGGCTGCTGCTACTGTTATTCATAAAAATTTTCTAGTTTTGCTTTTAATTTTTCTTTTTCTGTTTTTTATTTTAATTTTCAAACAAACTTTTTACTCTTCTGGCTAATGATGACGATTAAAAAATAAAGTGGTTATCGTTGTTGTTGATAATGAATAATGTTGTTTCTGAAGTGGCCAATTACTTGTTTATTTCATGGCATATCAAGTATAATTTGGTTTCAATTTAAATTGTTTCCCTCGTTTTTCGTTTCTCTATTTTTCATTTTAAGCGTTTTAATTTGTGTGGTAAATGAGCAGTTATTTTAAACCAACTTTGTGGCAGGTTTTGCAAGTTAAGGCTTTCAGAAATATATGGAAAAATCACTTCATCAAATGGAAATTAAATTGAAAATTTGTTTTCAATTCAAAACAAATAAAATTTCAATTCAATTTCAATTGCTGCCTTAATTGTTATTGATGTGTTGCAAACAAAAGCAAAAAAAATTCCAAGAAATTGTAAAAATTTCAAAATAATTTCAAACAACAATTTTAAGTGACAACAACATTTCATTTTGGCTATAAAATACAAGTAGTATTGGTTTGTGTATTTAATTAAAAGCCGAAATTCAATTCAATATTTTATTTGGTAAACAAAAACCAAAAAAAAAGAACAACAAATTTAAATGCTGTCGCCACAAAGCCTATCTACAGCTATGGACATTAAATTAGCACAAAACTTCGTCATAAAAATAATCATATTTTTTATAGTATTTTAGGTCTACTCATAAAAAAATTTAAACATAGGAACTTAAAATACATATTCTTCTTTAAAAAGAAACAAAAATTTTGACGATATTGCCAGTCGTCTGCTCATTAAGACCTGAAGCGTACCAAACGCCAGATTTTACCTGGACAGTAAAATAGCACAAATTAAAATTTCTGGAATAAAAATGACGTGCTGTATAAAATAGTAAAAATATTAATGTTTTCAGCTTATTTCATTAATATTTAGTAGAGTAGCCCCTATTTTCAAGCGCCACGTGGCATCTACGGGACAATGTTCTTCGGGAAAGTTTTTGGGAATCGAGTCCAAGCGTTCCGTATTCCAATGCTCAAATCGTCCAAATTTTTGTACTTTTGTTGAGCAATTGTACATTTCACATCGTTCTAGGGGGTTTTCAATCGAGTTTAAGTCAAAACTTTGCGATGGCCAGTCTAAAACGGGAATGTGCTCTGCATAAGATCAATCCTTTGCCTGCTTAGATGTGTGTTTGGGGCCACTATCTTTCATAAATATGAATTAAAATGGCATGTATTTAAAAGCTTATGGTTCCATTTTGTTCTTTATATTGTCCAAATACTGATAACAGTCCATTTTTTCATTAATTTTTACAATGGGACTTACACCGTGCCTTGAAAACGCTCCCCGCACCATTGTATTTCCTCGAACATGCATTATGGTCCTTTGAGCATAGCGTGGATTGAATGTCTGACATTTTGGCCAATGAAAAACCACTCTACCATCCGGTCCCATACGATTTACCTTTGTTTTATCACTCCAAAATATTTTTTCCTTTGTGGATGCGAACAAACGTTAAACGCTTGTGTATATTTTTCTTTTGGTAGAAGTGGCTTCTTTCGGCAAGAGCGTCCAAAGAGCTTTTTGTGATTAAGACGTTGTTATAGGAGCATGTCCGATAAATTTAATCTGAATTGGGCGTTAATTTCGTTCAAAATATCGCGTGAGGACATGAGAAGCTCCTTCTTTGACTTCCGGACAATAGCACGACCAACGATTTCGGTTTGTTTTCTTGACACGTGGCCTTCAATTTTTGTTTTCTGCTACATTATTCTGTTTGGTTTAAAGGAAATGATGACGTTATAAATCATTTTTCGCTAGTAATTCGAAATTTCGGCAATTTCAGCCAGCTTTTTCCCATCATGCCACAAGTTAACGATAATGCGCTTCTCCTCTGGTGAGTAATCTTTTCCACGTACCATTTTTTTCAAAAATTACTTTAAATGCCACAAAATTGAAAGAATATACCGTAAAAATAAAAATACTCGAACAAAACTTGTACCTAAAACACTTTTAGGCACGTTGTGCTAATTTACTGTCCAGCTCGAATTTATGTACCGATACAAATTAGCAGTCAAAACAAAAAATATATACGATAATGGTAATATTTTTTGGTTAACAACAGCTAGATATCATCGTGCAACATTGGAGACCAAAACAATTGGCCTTATTACGATACAAATGAGAAAAAAATCACAATCAAAGTATATATGGATTTTGTGCTAATTTAATGTCCATGGCTGTATGTAGAGCAACTTTCATTGAAATTGCCTGAACAGTAGAAACATTATTTAGGAAAGTTTAGATAGAAATGGAATTGTGATGCTCAAAAGACCCTTACCCTTTATCTTGTATTGTACTCCTGTCTGTTTCTCTTAGGGACAAATGACTGACACAACACGTCGTTTTCAACTTCCTTATTTACTTCCTGATTTCCTTACTTTATCTCAGTGTCAATAATCATGTCCCCTCATTCTCCTACATTCAAAAAGATTATTTTTTTTTTTTTGGCAAAATCAACATCGTCGTGCAGTTTGTTGTCGGCTTAATAAATCCCAACGTTCCTCAAGCGTCAGTGGTTCGATGGTTCAAATTTAAACCGATAGATCGTTCACCCGATATTTGCTGTTTAAAATTTTTAATATTTTCATTAAAAATAGACGCACTCACATTAAAAATTTATTTAAAATTGTTTCTGATACACCAATACCCCGGTTTGCGTCGCTAATTGGGACTGAAAAAATGAGACGCAAACCGAAACGACGCAAACTGAAGCAGAATTTTCAATTTCAACTTTCAGACTGAACTTCACTCCACGACATATAATTCGTAACTAATAACTACGCTTAACATGTAAACAACGCACACCTGCAAATTTGCTTTCTACTAAACGGGAAATCCCCTTTTTCTGCTTTAGCTTTGTAAAAACATTTTCATATCAACAACGCAAATCGAAGCATTTACGACGCAACTTCGAAGCCATGCGACGCAAACTGAAACAAAAACGACTCAACATTGAAATTACAGAAACTTAAAAAAAGACGCAACTTCGAAGCGACGCAACCTGAAGCGACGCAAATCGGGGTATTGGTGTATTGTGCTGTCTTTGCCAAAAAGAAAAACTTCAAAAATACTTTTCCAAGCGACAAAATTCTGTTGACATTAAATATCTTTTATGTCAATGTAAAGTTTATGTCTGTCCTTGTTGCATGTCAGAAATAAATGTTCAAAAAAGAAATGTTAAAAAAGAAAAATGAATCATGACTGATAATGTTTGTAGACTTACATGCACGTAAAATCCTTAATGAAATTATGAAAACGACAGGAATCTGCAAAGAGAAAGAACAAATATTTTAAATTTATTTCTTTCGTTAAAAGCGTAATTTTTTTAAATAAATTTTTTAAATCAGAGGACTTCTGAACTGTAATTTATAAAAAACAAAACCAAAAAAAATTAACCCTTAAGAGTGGCAGCAAAATAAATTAAACGATGTCCTTTACATGTGAATTGCACAGTGTTTTCCTCGGGTATCATACAAAAAAGGAGTTTATTCTGAATCTGCTTCAATTCAAGCCATTTAGGCTGATGTTAATTACTATAATAATTTATTATATAATTGAGGACGTAGTAGTCTAGTAGGTAGATGAGACTACCAAACTCTAGGTCGGACATCTCAAACAAAACGAAATATGAAAAAATATTCCCTGCGCGACTTCCTCTCAGCACATTTCTGGCAAAAACTGCTATGAAAGAGTTTCCCAAAAATGTGTAGTTCAAGGTCGACTTTAACTGTAGGCCCCGCCATTCGTGTATAAAATTACCACACACAACATGGGTAATGTATGAAACTAGGTTGTAGTCCTGATTAGAGAGTTGTAATGCGAATTTTGTTATGTTACGTGGCGTATATACAATATTCTATCTTTTGCTAGACTTTTAGGCATTGTTTCTGTTGTATTGCTTGGAAAATTTCTTTTTCTGAGAAGACTTTATGAGACTTTGACCAGCAATACCGTCTTTCTGAAGACATTTTTTATTAAGTGTCTTAAAACTTGAAAGATTTATGTCACAACGCTGAGATGTTTAACGCATTTTACTTAAGCCTTAGCAGTTTATATTTTAATTGAAATCATATTAAGCTAAGCTTAATAAAAAAGTGTAAAATCCCATTGGATTTCAGACAATATTGTTACGAAAATGGAAATGGTGTTTTGCTTTTACATTAAATTAGAAACAAAACATTAAACATTAAAATTATAAAGCAACAAAAACAAAAACAATGAACTTGTTTGCATGATAACCATGTAAACAAAAATATACCAACAAAAACACTAGTATAAAACAGGGATAAACAAGTAAACAAAAATGCAATAACAAACACTGCAAGAATAAATGTAAACAAAAATACACAAACAACAATAATGAAACAAAGATGTTTACATTTTTAGAGATTTCGAGAAGGCTAAGCCATGAACATTTGACTTCAAGATCATTCATAAGACTGTTTACGCTGCCATATAAAATGCAAGGCAAAATAGGCAACGAAGTTAAAAGTTCAATCAATCTTGTGTGAAGACACTTTGTGTTTGAAGAGAATGATCGTGGTTTGAAGATCTTGGTTACAAAGATTTGTCGAACAATTGTTACAGTTAACGCAAAAGAGTGTAAACAGAGGAATAACAAACGCAGCAATTGTTGTTGTTTACATCAAGTTGTAAATAGTGACACACAGAATTGTGCGAACAAATAAAGATTTTTTTTTTATTTTATTTGCATTTGTTAAGAGTTCATATTTTAAATGTTTTTAAATATATTACAGTAGGACGTATCAATAATAGCTTAATACACAAAAATTATTGAAGTTTTGTTAAAGGAAATGAAAGTGTTCCTATTATTTCTACCAATATAATATGTTCGCTGTTAATTTTTTGGTTTGAATTTTATAGTAAAATTTTTTTGTTTTCTGTTTTTCTTTTTCTGTGTCATTTAACAAAATGAAAATAAAATTCTGTTTGTAAAGCAATTCATTCAATGACAAAATGATATGCCTTTAAATAGAAAAATTCTTTTTAAAATTACAAAAAAAAATTGTTTTCTAATTTCAGTGACATTAAATGCATTTCAATTGCCATCATACTCATCACATGCTTATCACTCGGCTGAGGGAAGTTTTACTAACAAATTTGTGGGTAAGAAAATAATTTTATAACATGACATTACCATTTAAACATACATAATTTAAATTGCAAAAACACAGATTCATTTAAAACATTTTTCCAAAATTTTCATATCAAATCTGCTTTTAAATTTGACTCAAACACAATTGCAACTGCAATTAAACACAATGTCTGGCATTCGTTTTAAATGTATAATTTCACTGTCATTGTGGAGATAGTCAGTCTACATAGCTTGGAGCTGTTTTGTAGACGAGCATTAATTATTATTATTATTGTTGCTGTTATAAATACAGGATATTGTATGTAGTTGTTGTTGTTATCTGTGAAATTTATTGTCATGTAAAAACCACAGACAGTTAGACCAACAAACAAACCGAAAAGTGTTGCGCATGTAAATCGCTTTGAAATTAAATTGGGGAATTCATTAACCCTCTAAGGTGTTGCGTTATATATTGTATGTATAGAAAAGTTTTCATTCATAGAAAACATGAAGTAAATAATAAGAAAAGTTTTTTAAGAAACAAAAATAAAGAGGCTCTTTATTTATTTATGACTCTTTTGGTAAATCATATAATACATACTTAAATGTACTATGTAATTGATCTTACAACCTCGGATTACAACCTAGCATCTCACACCACTTTATGTTGTGTGTATTAGTTTTATACATGAGTGTCGGAACCTACAGTCTAGTGTCAACTACGAACAACAGATTTTTGAAAAACTTTTTTATGGCAAATTTCTTTTACTGTCAGAGTTTTTGCCAGAAATCTGCTGAGAGGAAGTCGCCCAAGAACGTTTAAAATATGAGTTCGTTGATTGCAAACAAAATAAAAATAAATTGGTGTTTAGTTTCACTTAAACTCTTTATTGTTCGCACTACTTTTATGTGCCACCGTTTACAACATGACGAATACAACAATAATTGCTTGTTCGCTATTCTTCTTTGCTTACAACGCAGATCTTTTCAACGGCGATCTTCAAACCACGTCTGTTCTCTGCACACGCAACGCGTCTTTACGCAAGCCTGGCTGAATTCTTACTACTCTTTGTCTGCTTTGACTTGCCTTTTAACGGTCTGATGAAGGTTCTTGAAGTCGAACGTTCGTGATTTCGCTTTCTCGACTACTCTATCGCGACTTCATTGTTGTTTATGTATTTTGTGTACAGTGCTTGTTGTTTCCCCTTTTCTTTTATACTGATGTTGTTGGTTTACTTGTAACAAGTTCGTTGTATTTTTTAGAGTAGCTTTTGTTTATCATGTTAATGTTAAACGATGTTTCCATTCTTGTAACAATATTCAATCCACGGATAAAACATTTCCTAGAGAAAACCAACCCGATTTTATAATAAATCTGGCTACTGCAAGAAGCTTTATTTTGATGAGTACAGTTTGGAATGTCAGAAAGTAAGAGGACAAAAAACTTCGCCTTTCCTTGAAACTACTTTCGTTAGGAACTTAATTGAAGCCTGGCTGTTCGAGTTAATCAAGAGATTTTCAGGGAAATATCCGACACCCAGCAAGCATACACCTCTGTCAAAATGGTCATTACGTCCGCTTGGAAAACACTATAGTAGCCCGACAGACTTTAAGAGACTTCAATATCAGAATCCTCAATGAATATATCAAAGCTCAAGCTGTCATGCATCTTTGAGCCATCAGTACAAACCAGAGATCAGTATATGAGTATTTAAAAAGATGAGTAGATTCGATTCATACTCATAATTTCTGATACTTATACGCATTCATATTTATTTTAATATCATACTCATATTCAAAGTTTGAAGTACTCATCGGAATCATACTTAATAATACGCAACATTTACTCAACATTTACAAGAATCTCAAAATATGTATGATTTGCGTACGAACACTATAATACTCACTAGAACGTTGTGTATTTGCTTTGCTTGCTGTCTTTCTTTTTTTGTAAATGCAACAACAACTAAGACTGTAAATTTTGATGAATGATTCGAATCACTCGAATCGTTTATGAGTATTATAAGTATTTTTCAAAATTTATGTATCTGCATGAGTAGGCGTATGAATCAAACATATTTCGAATGTTATGAATTTGATGTGAACTTTGTACTCATACTCATTGCAACCTGTACTTATAAATCAATGTTGTAGTGAGTACGAATGAATCAGAGTAGTTGAATTTCAATACTGTTGACACACTCATACACGAAATTTCATGAGTACTTGTGAGTAGAGAAAAAAATGATTAATTGCTGATCTCTGTTGACAAACCTCAAAGGTGCCATTGGAAGAGTCCGGATCTTTAGACCAGAAGTCTCTGATGCGAAATTTAAAATCAAATGTTTTATTTAGAAGGCAATAAGGAACCATATAATCGACCCGTATAGTAGCATGCCTAAAGTACTGGTTGCGTCAGAATTTAATAGCATTGAGCCTGACTGCCATCAACTCGGCCTTCTATTTTAATAGAAGACCAGAGAACAGCCATTAAAGTATAGCAAAAAATACTTTGTTGGGTGCAGAACAGAGTTTACTTAGTATTGGGTTAGGTGATTGGCTGCGTACTCTATCAGTAAACAGCGACATTGATGGTTGTACACCGTCCACCACACATGTACACCATAAAGCAAGATTAGTTCCACCCTGACTTGATAGAACCAGCATATGGTAGTTTAAAGTCCCAGGTCTTGCCGGCGGCCCTTCTGCAAGGGTAACGCGCTATTGTCACTTCTGAGCCCTCCCAGTTGTATTGTCCTTCCATGAAGGCTTGGAATGACCCCTACATAGTTAACCATCTTGAATGAGAAAGTTAATTAAGGATAGGTAAGTTATAAGTGGGTACCTTATACAGCCTGATAAAAGGCAGTAGTTCTGATTTCCTTGCTTCAATCCAACAAAATAGCGAAACGCGCCATTGTTTTCTTCTAACACTTTATGCATGCACGTTGCAATGTACTCTACGAAAATATTCTGTCGCCTATCCTTGCCATGAATATTAAAAACATGCAGAATAAATTATTCATTTAGAATAAATAAACAAAAAATATATGTATGTCAGAGTATAATTGCTGTAATAAATAAATAAATATTTTGATTTTTAATATTCAAAATATTTTAATTTGTCTTTGGCACAAGTTTTACAAATAACATCATAAGTTGAAGCAAAATACAATTTTTAAATTTATTTATATTCAATGCAATTTATGGCAATAAATAGTAATAAATACTTGCTGCTCCATATATTCGACATTAAAAAATAGTCTGTATATAATATTATCAGTATTGTCTACATGATATAATACATGTTGATTGTACATACTCTATAGTCGATATAATGTATTACAAAAATTTTCTTCTTTTTATTTATTCATACTCTTCACAGAATCTATATATTTAGCTCGTGAGAACCCTATTATAGTATAGTATTAGTGTTTCCTGATACTGCACTGCCCTGTCAAAAGACCGGTTATCATATATCCATACGTACATAACTCATCTTTACAATGCCATAGTCTAGTAGGTGGTGTTTTGGCTTATAAGACGTAAGGCCAACACCTTCATAAATTATATTAAATTCTCGAGAAACCGTGAATTTTTACACAATTTGGAGATTATGCCACTATGCGTTAGTATACGTCACTATGCGTTATCATGCGTCATGATGCGTCAACATGCGAAGTGTTTTGAATTTTATAGATACATATGTACATTTATAATAAACATAATTGTTTATTACAACCCTTTAGACATGATCACAGACTAGCTTCTCCTACCACTTATATTGTGTGTGTTTTAATTTTATACAGCGGCGTTCTACAGTTTAACGTGGACTCCCAGATTTTTGAAAAACTGTTTCATGGTGATTTTGTTTACTTTCAGAGTTTTTGTCAAAAAGCTACTGAGAATTTCTGTTACCAAACTCTGGTTATTCCTGGATAGCCTGAAACATAAATCGAATCTTTTCTTATTGTAATTTCCCAACAAAAGTTTTGATTGCTTCAAACCCAATTGATTTGAGAAGAGTGTTTGTATCTCCTTATTTTCACTTTCGTCAAACATGCTTTTCAGAATATTCGCTCTTTCTGCTAAGATGCTCTCAGCAGTTCATCCACAATAAAGTTTCACATTAATGTTGAAAAGACAGCACCCTATGTGTAGCCCCTACTTCCACTCTTATTACTTTGTTTTCTGCGTATGTTTCAGTAGATAGAGCTTGTAGGATCTTTGCTATCCGTCTTGATATCAAAGGTTAAGTATCTCTTCTCTCAAATGGAATAATTCTGATGTCGTGAGTAGTGTTATCAAATGCGTCCTCTATATCTAAAAATGCACATATGGTTACCTCTTTTGTATCAAGGACTCCTGAATGTTTCCCATAAAGTCTACAGGAATTTTTGTTATGTCCCACAGCAGTCTTGTCGTACCCAGTCCCAGGACACAAGTTTTTACTCGAAACCGATGTAGTAAATAGAGTGGAAAAAGGTCAAAGGTTACTATAGTCAAACGCTTTCAAAACCAGAGAAAAATTACTGAGGAGCTCCTCGCTGTTGTGGAATGCATTAAACATTATCACAACTACGCGTACGGCCTACACTTTCTCCTTAGAATTGACCAATCAGCTCTCAGATGGTTAGAAACCGAAGTGGTATGGTCCGCAGCGCAGTATATTGTGCAAAGTTCTTCTCTGATTATTGCGCACAGACTTAAGGCCCTGTTAGAAGCATATGAATAGCATTGGATCAGAAGGAAGTTGTACCAACTACTACCCAGACAAAAACTAACTACCCAGACCAACTACTACCCAGACAAAAATGCTTATATTCTCTGCAGTCCAATATAGAGCTTAGAGCAGAGTTCGACTTCTGATTCTGATTGTTGTCTAATTCGACCAAAATTTCGTAAAATTAAAATTTCTTGAAATATTCCAAAAATTTTCGTTTAGTGCTTTGTAACATGTTACAAATTGTCTTTGTTTTCTTGTTATAAATGTTACGAATTGCTAAAGTTTTCTTTACAAATCAACTGCCATTCGAAGCATGTTTGAAATTCGTTGTAAATTTAAGGTTTTTCATATGCCACGAAAATTTAATTTTCAATTGATAATCTAGCAATCACCCCTCGTTATAGAACGTATTATTTTTGATAAATTTAAATAAATGAAATTCCCTGTAATTTATAGGATTTTTGTTTAATGATTGACTTCGATTTGTTGATGTATTCCTGGAATTCAAACGATTTTTCATGGAATGCTTACATTGGAAGAACACATGACTAGATGGCTGATGCAGTGGTTCATGTGAATTAAATTATTTCGTTAAATGAAGCCATATTAGGAGAAAATTAAATTTTTTAATGGAAATTAATTTCATTGCATAGGGGGTATTCTGTTTCAATTTCATTCTAATACAACTAAACCAACTAACCAACCTTTCTTCCATAATATGATGATTATATTGAATTGGAAACATATTCATTTTCTCTGTTCTTTTGTGTAAATTCAATACATAGCTCATCATACTTGATATCGATATTCTGTAGTCATGTTAATGCTATACAGCAATGACGAGCAGTTTAAAATTCATTGGAATTTGAGTTGTTAACAGTTCATAGAATTATTCATACACTCGTATTGAAAAGGTATTGAAAATGAAATTGAAATTGTTAAAATGAGTTCAAGAAGAAGAAGAGTTAGATTATATTAGAAAACAGCACATACATACATGTGCACATTAGAGAAATGGAAATTGTTAAGAAATACTTTTCATTTTTCGATTATTTTCATCCTCCTTTTGCTAAAGAATTTTGCGAAAATTCTCTGTTCATGAAAGTATCAATTTGTATGTCAAATATAAATACAGGGAATCAATGTAGAAATATCTACAAACGTTGGATGGAAATGGAAATAGACAATGGCAAATACTAAGTCCTTAGAACAACTTCAGCTATGGTATGGGCCTACCTATTACTATGAAGCAACGAAACTAAACGATATGAAGCACAGAAGCAAAGATCATGTTCAAATCTAAGGTACTGTGGACTTAAGTATTTTTCTTGACGATACAATACATGAATCCGCATTCTATTTCGGACAGATAAAGTCGCCGTAGTCTAGTAGGTAGTGTGCTGGCTTATTAGGAATGAGGCCACGGTTCAAACCCCAGATCAGACATCTGCAACAAAATGAAATATGAAAAAAATATTACTTCGGCGACTTCCTCTCAGCAGATTTTTGGCAAAAACTCGTTCGGAGTCGACTTTAAACTGTAGATCCCGCCACTCATGTATACAATTATAACACACAACATAAGTGATGTGAGAAGCTAGATTGTAGTACTGACCTATTACGTATGTATGTTAGGTAATATTATGTCAATGGCCTACATCTTCCTGTAAACATCAGTCTAGCTTTCAGTGAAGGTAAATAATCAGTCCGCTGTTCATTTTATCCGTCTATTCACGCCTGAATTAAAGCTCAGTCCTCTCTACAAAAAAAGAGGTGAAGTATTAAAGACACTTCGTTGCAACAATGATAAATACAAAAGCGGAGATGAATATAAAGCTCTTTTATTGGACGTGAAACCACCGTTCAAATCCCAGGTCAGATAACTCCAACAAAACGGAAAATGAAAAAATATTGCTACGGTGACTGCCTCTCAGCAGATTTCTGGCAAAAATCTCTGAAAAATCTCCATGAAAACTTTTTCTGTCCATCGTGCGGAGTCGTCTTTAAACTGCCCGCCACCCGTATATAAAATTAAAACAAACAACATAAGTGATGTGAGAAGCTAGGTTGTTATCCTGACTTAAGGGTTGTAATAGCCGATTTGTATGTATGTATGTATGTTTGTATGTGTATAGTAACAGAACTGACCTTGTCCTCGGTATCTTTATGATTAACTCAGTTTACTAAGATTGTGCATGTACTACAGGCACTTTGTGCCAAATTTCTCAAGATAGGCTAGCTTACATGAGCTGACAAAGAACTCAAGAACGTATCAATCGAACTATTCTAAAGAAACGGTGTTCTAGGCACTAAAAAAGTTATAGCGTGCCCGCCAGGTTTATCATACCCAATCCCAGGAGAGAAGTTTGTGCTGGACGTGAATGCGAACGGAATTGGAGGCGTTACTACTCAAGTGCTTACTCTAGGAGGAAAGGTCAAGGCTTGATATGGCCAAATACTAATAAACGTAGCGAAGCATTACTAGAGGATGCGTCTTGAACTTCTAGGCTGTGGAAGAATGTATAAAATATTATTACAAGTACATGTATGCCCAACACTTTCTTCTGAGAATTAACTAATTCGCTCTCAGATGGCTATTGCAATTCAAAAATCCTAAGAGGCATGTTGAATCATGCGCCTTGAAAGGTACGACTTTTGTATCGAGCATAGAAGTGGTATGAAGTGTGCTTGCAGTCTATAAAGCCTACATTGCGTCAAGGCGGTAAGCAAAGAATCCAATGTTGATGTCAGGCTAACTAGAATAGAAAACGAAGTGGTGTGGTCTACAGCATAAAGAAACTACACCATACTGGCGAAACACATAATGGCGAGGAAAATTCCGGACGGTGTGCCAGGAACGAGATATTTGCTGAAAGCCTTCTTGTGACAGCTTATTAGGTTCAATTGATTGATGGATTTTTGTGTCGCAGTTGAGAAAGGCTAGACAGCAAAATTATGATTTTTCAATGAAAATTAGGGTCCAAGCAAAACGCCCATTTGAAAAAAGAAAACTTATTATTTGCAGGTGTTGTTGAATGGTATATCCCCGCACGATGATTTGACAAAATGGACTGAATAAATCGTAACTAATTTGAAAGATAGATAGCAGATAACTTGAACAAGATAGCTGCTATCAATTGTCAAAGTTCGGAACACTCTGTTGGGAAGTCGACGCAGCAGCTTAATGAAATGCTTTGCACCAGGTGGAATGGGGAGATGGAAGTCCATGTTCACATTCATGTATAGTGGAGATGGACGGTAACTGGTGTCCCATGCTTCATTGGAACTTAAAGATATATGTACCACAAATATACGAGTATCGCTATTATAAACTTATTAGGGAAACTACCGTTCTCCTAGCCATCACGTGTATCACAAGAAATTGTACAGAAATAAAAAACAAATAAAAAAAAATTTTAAATAAATCTTGACTTGAGAGAAAACTTGTGTGTACCTATGGTATGTACATACATACACCTGTTAATGAAAAAAATGCAAATTTTCTTTAAGAAAAGAAAAGAGGTAAAAATATGTATGCAGTACTCCATTCTCCATTCCTTTACTTTGCTGGATAATAAATTAAATTTAAGTATGGAAAGAAGAAAAGAAAAATATCAAAGAAATATTGAAGAAACAGTATGTGTAGAGTAATTGTGTACGAAATCTTATACAAATGTTGCATGCAACTGCAATAACAGAAAATTAACAGCATATTTTAAGTGTGGGAAAATGATTTCAAGCGTAAATAGTAATAATTGTTCGAAACAGACGCATACACTTGCTAGATGAATACATACAATATGATAAATAGTTATGTATGTATGTGTGTTAAAAAATTTGTTAATAAGGGGAAAGAGAGGGAAAGAGGCAAGGAGAGAATCGGAAAAGATATGATATGCATATGCAATTAACATTTACGAATATAATACGCATGTAAAAATGCCGTCTAATTAATTGTTGTTAACGATGAAAGTATCGGGTGGGCCATCTACCGATTTAAATTTGAACCATTGGGCAATTTTGAATTTCGTAATGGTTATGTCGTTTTATTCTGTCACAAAATTCAGTTTATTATTATGGAGCAACGTTGGGATTTTTTTTTAGAAATTTACTTCCAAAACAAAGACCGACAGTTGGTCGGAAATTGGACGAAAATGTCGTACAATATTTGGTCGCACAGAAGGACCAACAGTGCCTGATATACGCAAGTTTATTGCTAAAGTTCGTGAAACTAGTTTCATTGCCGATGCGCTAAGATGTGAGCGTGCTCATACAGTGGGTATACCCGAAAATATAGAAACTGCGGCTAAGATTGTGTGTGAGAATCCATCAACATCAACTCGTCATCGTTCTCAAGAATTGAACATTTCACGCACCAGTTTATGTCGAATTTTGCGAAAAGATTTTGGTATGACGCCTTACAAAGTTCAATTGGTTCAAGTGTTGAAGCCGCATGATGACGTCGATTTTGTCAAAAAAATCATCTTTTCAGACGAAGCTCTCTTCATCTAGGTAATCAAAATTGCCAGATTTGGGGAACATAAAACCCGCACGTAGTCTTATAGAAGCCACTGCACCCATTACGAGTTAATGTTTGGTGCGGCTTGTGGAGCGGAAGCATCATAGTTCTTTTAAAGTAAGGACGGTCAATGGAGACACTTACCGCACCATGATAACCGAAGTTCTTGTATTGATGTGAACGAAGTTTTGTTTCAACAGGCTGGTACAACTTGCCACACATCTTATGCCGCAATCGCTTTAATGATTCAAAAATTTGATGGCTGTATATTTAGCCGAAATGGTGATGCAAATTGGCCGTCAAGAAGCTGCGATTTGACAACGTTGGACCAATTTCTGTGGGGCACCCATAAAGAAAAGTGAAATGCCGACAAACCAGAGACAATTGAGCATTTGAACGCCAACATTCATTACACCATTGCCGGGATACGTCTCTATACACTCGAAAAAATGCTCGAAAATTGGGTCGATCGAATCAGGTACTATGAGGCTAGCCGAGGCAATTATAGTAATGAAATAATATACCATTTCTAAACGGAACAATTGTACTTCACAACAGTTGAATAAATTTTGCAAAATTTCAAATCGTTTTTGTTTTATTAGATTTTTAAATTTAAACTTTTAAATCGCCCACCCTATAGGTGCAAGAAAAAATCATTAAAAATGTTATTGTTTATTTGCTGGGCTTACTTGTTTCCAAATTAAACACAGGAATGTTTTAAATTTCATTTCTTATAAATAAATTGTATTCCATTGCAATGTTAAACCAATTTATTTGATAATTTTTTTGTGGAATTTTTTATTTTGTTGGCAATTATTGTCACACATCATAAATCCGAAAACGTAATTAAAAAAATGTACTGCAGCACACTTTTATTTTTCATTTATTTTTCTGACAATCGCTTATCGCTATATGTACGGTTCAGTTGCCATTCTTATGCACCTTTTTTTGTTGGTGTTACGCTTAACAGGATTTGAGTTGGCCGATTTTTTTCTGTCTGATCTTTAGATAAACTGTGCGTGATTCTGTTGCAAAAAAGAAAAACAGGCACCAATCAGGTTTTATTATTTATTTTTCAGCTGCTCTTTTATTTATTCAAAGGGGATACAAACTAATATTAAATTGTCGTGTGGTATGAAATAGGGGTTCCCTTAAAAGAAACAATTTTACCCCTTAGCCTTGGTAGATAATTGCGTAGTTCTTTAGCCAAAGCTACAAAGATTGATTAATAAAACCAAGAAGAATACCAAGAAGAGAGGAGCACTCTATTTCTTAAAGGAACATAAAGAAATTGTTGTCGTGATTGTTTTTCATTCATAAATCGTTAGATTTCCTGACTACAACAGCCCTTTACATAACAAACATACATCATTGGTCCTTACAGCCAAGATTGCAACCTAGTTTCTCACACCACTTATGATGTGTGTGTTAATTTTATATACATGAGTGGCGGGACCTACAACTTAAAGTCGACTCCGAAAGACAAATTTTTGAGGAATTTTTCATGGCAATTTTATTTCACTCGAGGAGTTTTTGCCAGAAATCTGCAGAGAGGAAGTCGCAGAAGAAAATTAAAGATGTCTGAACTGGACTTTGAACCGTGGCCTCACGTCAAATAAGCCAAAACGCTACCAACTAAACTACAGCAACATCAGCCCTTTGGTAATTAAAATCTGTATTCATTAATAGGGCTGTTAAGAACAAGAACTCCTATCCTCATTACAATTGAAATTAACAATTATTTTATCACCAAAAAGGCTCTGTTTTTATTTACAGCCTTGTGTAAATACATTTGAAAATTATTTTTTATATTCAATTTAATTCTCCTTATGGGACACCCTAAATTGTATGGTGCTTATATTACGTTGCTTAACATTGTCAATATTTATTCGGGATTCAATTGTGTTTTTACCATTTTTTGTTTTTATGCTGTTTGTATTTCAAATGAATTTGTGTACACGGGTTTTGGTATGCAAAATATTAAATAACACTTTCCGAACACTCTAGAGCAAAATGAGAGCATCACACTAACTTATAAACCTTTATTGAGAAATTAATTTAAAAAAACAATACATAAAATTAGTTTTACAGTTTTTTTTCGCATTTTTGGAAAGGGAATGAAGCCCATTGCACCTCTCTAGTCGGGATTACAACCTAGCTTCCCACACCAAGGCGACACCTACACCTTAACGTTGAATGCGAACGACAAATTTTTGAGAACTCTTCATAGCAATTCTATTTTACTCTTAGAGTTTTTGCCTGAATGCAGGTCGCGTAAGTTTGCCGTTTTATTCGAGATGAAATTTAATCCAACACACTATCAACTGGACTACGGCGAGTTTAGGCTGTGTAAGAATTTAATACAACGTGACAGACTTGGAACACTGATGATCAAACCTCCTTTTTTGCACTATCCACAGAATTCCCAAAAGCCATCTACGTATGATTGTTATTCCCTTTATCTAGGACGGGCCGTTTAAATTTAAACATACAATTAAAAACAGAAACGATTTGAAATTTTTTTTTTTGTGAAAAGCGTTCCGGTTAGAAATGAAGTATTATTTCATTCACATGGCTGTCGCGGCTGGCCACACAGTATTCTCATTCGATAGGACCAATTTCCGTGCATTTTTCGAATGTATGGGGTCGTATCTCGGCTATGGCATTATGAGTGTCGGCCTTCAAATGCTCAATTGTCTGCGGTTGTCTGCAGAACACTTTTCTTTAACGGCGCCCCACAGAAAATAGTCCAACGGTATCAAATCGAAGCTTCTTAGCGGCCATCAAACATTTGACACAATAAATCGGTCGGTGCCTGAGAAGTGTGGCAAGTTGCACCATCCTGTTGAAACCAAAGATCCTTTATATCAAGACCATTAAAAGCGGGTACAAAAAATCGATTATCATTGTGCGAAAGGCGCCTTTATTGACCGTAATGGTTGCGCCGTCCTCATTTTCAAAGAACTATGACCTAATGATGGCTCCGCACCACAAGCTGCACCAAATAGTCACTCGAAATCGGTGCACTGGCTTCCGTAAAACCACGTGTGGGTTTTCTGATCCCCAAATACGGCAATTGTGCTTATTAATGTACCCACCAAGATGAAAATGAGTATCATGTGAAAATATGATTTGGTTTGGCAAAATCAATATCATCGGAGCAAGTACAACAATTCTGCAATTGCAGCCTAAAGTAAGCTGTATGCGCATTGGTTATAATAAAGGCAGCACCGGCAAAGCATAAGCAAAACAAATTAAAAATCAACAATTCATTCATTATCATTGGTGCCACTAAAGCAGTTTTTCGTGTTTTATTTCATATATCGCGTTTTTAAAGCTTCTACTTCATGTAAGCTATTGTATTGACAGCATTAATCCTCGCATTGCCAGCACAAATCCTCTCACTGTGAGCAGTATTTCTCTCATTGTAAGCGAATAAAAATAGAAATAAGCCTAAAAGCTAAGCGGCTGGATCTTTGCTTGTTGTCGGGTTGCCTTTAAAATAATCACTTCCGTATACGCTCACGTATTCTATTTTTGAGAGAGCAGTTTTGTTTGCTGCGTTGCGTCAATTGTGTTCACAGCTTTATAGTGTGCAAAACATGTTTAAAAAAGCCTTTTACTTTACAAACCGATTCCAATTAATTTTTAGTTTTCCACACAAAATGCTAATTTAGCAGACAAATAAAACGTTTAAGAAATTAATTGTAGAAAAACAAGTTTATAACGTTTTTACCTATCAAAGAAAAACATTTACTAGCATATCCACTTACTATGGATTTAAATAAACTCCGTTTGATTTATCCGAAATACAACTCAAAGAAATTCCTCCTCAAACTAAACGAATGCAATACAAATGCTTTCAACATCTTCACCTTATCGCAACACATTTGAAAGCAATGAAAAAAAAATAATTAATTGAAGCAATTGCTACATTAAATTCACTTTAAATTTCTGCTTATTAAGTGAGAGAAAATATCTGCCAAATCCCAATCCCAAAAGTAGTTTTTCTAATTTTCAAACAAGTTTTTTATACCACAAGTTTTCTGTATTTTTTTCTTCTTTCTTCGCATTCGAATTCATGTAAATTAGTTTTTCCTCACGTCTATGGAATATCTATTAAAAGGCAAAACAAGTGATTTCAAATCCCACAACAAATTTCGAAATTTTTACAAACAACACAAATACTCGTGAAAGAAGTACGTGATGTTCGTATAGTTTTTTCCTTTTCCTTTTAATCTGATTTCTTTGCGCATTTGTTTTGTATAGGATTATAGGTGACAAAGGACGACTTGTTAATCTACTACTTACATAAGGATTTTTGTATTTAAATTTAAGTGCATGGTATCTTGTCGCCTGAAGTCGCCATAGTCTAGTAGGTAGAGTTGGCTGACTAGACGTGAGGCCACAGTTCAAACCTTAGGTCAGATATCTCCAACAAAACGAAGTATGAAAAAATATGTCTTCGGCGACTTCCTCTCAACAGATTTCTGTCAAGAAAGAGAAAGTTTAGCCAAGACACTATGGCTAGACAAAGCATTCAACAACACTTGCGATAATGCATACATTATTGGACAATACAACCAGGGATCAGAAACGAGTATTCAAAAATATGAGTAAATTCAAATCATACTCATAATTTCTGATACTTATACTCATTCATACTTATTTTAATATCATACTCATACTACTCATATTCAAAGTTTGAATTACTCATCGTACTCATACTTAACAATACGCATGATGTTGTTAATTTCCACTCTCCTTTACTCAAGATTTACAAGAATCATAAAATAAGTATGATACGCATGCGAACACTAAAATACTCACTAGAACGTTAGGTGTTTGCTTTGCTTGCTGTCTTTGTCTTTTTTTTTTTTTAACTGCAACAACAACAACTAAGTCTGTAAATTTTGATGAATGATTCGAATCACTCGAATCATTTATGAGTATTATAAGTATTTTTCTAAAATGAGTAGGCGTATGAATCAAACATATTTCGAATATTATGAGTTTGATGTCAACGTTGTACTCATACTCATTGCAACCTGTACTTATAAATCAATGTTGTAGTGAGTACGATTGAATCAGAGTAATTGTATTTCAATACTGTGGACTCACTAATACTCAAAATTTCATGCGTACTTATGAGTAGCGAAAAAACGATTCATTGCTGATCTCTGGCGACAGCTACGTCTGACAAAAATGTAGTCATTTATTCAGGGAGTTTAACCAAGTCGCTATGGCTGGATAAAGAATTAAACAACGCGTGCAAATACTATAAATATTGAGGTTAAACCACTATGCGTTAGTACGCGTCACAATGCGTCATCATGCATCATGATACGTCGATATGCGAATTTATGTTGTGTGTGTTTTAGTTTTATACATGAGTTGCGGGACCTACAGTTTAAAGTCAACTTCGTCGAAACGTCTGACCTGGGGTTTGACCCATGGCCGCACGTCTAATAAGCCAAACCCAAACTACAACGTCTGTTCAAGCAACATAATTATCGAAAATCATGAAATCAATGAAGCCCATTTCTGAAGCCCAATTTCTAAACAGACGACGATTCCAATCCATATAAGAGACGAGAGCGTGCAATGTATCCTGAAAGCCATCGTTTGGTGTGGATTTTAGGCTTACGCCGCCAACGGTCCATATTTCTTTAAAAAAAAAGATGTTGGCCGGACCACTACAGTGTTCGACGAGGCCTATTGGTCGAAGATTAATATCTTATTTTTACATGGATTGAAAGATAAGGACAACAACGACAGGTTTTTTCAACAGGACTGCGTTATATTCCACACCTCCTATGCCACTTAGGATATTAAGCACGAGCTATTTGAAGGCGTGGTCGAGTTATGTGAATGTGATGAAGGCCGCTGAGATCATGGGATTTAACACCGTGAGGCTTCTTCTTATGCAGTTTTCTTATGTAACAGATGCATAAGAATAAGCCACAAAGCACAACAGTTCTCAAAGCCAACATTACCCATACCATCGCTCAAAGTCAGCGATATTTATGCACCAGGGCCATAAAAAAATTAGTATTTCGGGCGTAAGGAACACTTGGGCGATATTATATTTTACACTTCGTGATAGGTTTTTCAAATTATTAAAAAAAACCTCTTTAAGCCTTGTGCTGTCATTTGCCTTGTGCCTTTTTCGAATTGATAATGGAAACCGAATTCAAACTTGTGATTGGTGGATGGGTAAACGGTTCAAATATTTTCAATTACATACACAGAAAATAAGCTAAACGATGCACATATTAAGGCTGTTATCTTCTTATTGTATAAACGAACAGTTGAAAGCATAAATACGTAGGTAGTTTCAAAAGTTTTTGTTTACCATGACCAAATACAAACTGAAGAAGAATTATTATAAAAATTCGTTGTTGTAAAACGAAATTATAATAAAAAATTTGAATTTTTCATCAAACCTTCTGCAACCCACCACGTTCGCTTGATTGCATTAAACATTCCAGCTCTTAACGAAACGCTTGCAAGTGGGAGTATTTTTATGAAAAACAAAAAGAAGAAGAAGAAAAAAATTCGTAAACAAATATTAATTTAATATTTGTATCGTATCGTGTATTTGTTATTGTTTTTCTTTTCCCATTTGTTGTTATTTTTTGTTATTATGATATCAGGATTCAATTTCATATGGTTTCCATACACAAAGTATTGATTAAATAAATATTAGGGTGACTCAAATGTACTGACGAATGTTTTAAACATATTTGCCAATTATCATAAGATCATTAAGATTCTGAAAGAGGAATTATGCAGCTTTCATGTTCGTATAAAAAGTAGCTACGTTTACAAATCCAAGCAAACATAATCATTTTAGTTACTACTGATGTTGAAAATCTCTAATAAATTATGGCAGCAGCACGTCTTTCATTAAACGCTTCATATATTTAAATTTAAATGGAACAACATGTGTGTCAAACAGAGATTAGCAATTAATCGTTTTTTCGCTACTCATAAGTACTCATGAAATTTTGAGTATGAGTGAGTCAACAGTATTGAGATTCAACTACTCCAATTCATTCGTACTCACTACAACATTGTACATTGTTTATAAGTACAGATTGTAATGAGTATGAGTACAACGTTGACATCAAACTCATAACATTCGAAATATGTTGGATTCATACGCCTACTCATTCAGATTCATATGTTTAGAAAAATACTGATACTGCTCATAAATGATTCGGGTGATTCGTATCATGCATCTTCAAATTTACAGTGTTGTTGCATTTACAAAAAAAGAAGAAAGAAAAAGACAGCAAGTAAAGCAAACACATAACCTTCTAGTGAGTATTTTAGTGTTCGTACGCGAATCATACTTATTTTTTGATTCTTGTAAATGTTGAATCATGGAGAGTCGAAATCTACAACATCATAAGTATTTTTAAGTATGAGTACGATGAGTACTTCAAACTTTGAATATGAGTATGATATTAAAATGATATTAAAATAAGTATGGATACGTATAAGTATCAGAAATTATGAGTATGATTCGAATCCACTCATCTTTTTGAATACTCATTGCTGATCTCTGGTGCGAAGTTTCATTGAAATTTTTTATTCATTTGATAAACCTGTTGATGACATTATGTGTGGAATGGAACATCGTCTGAATGTTTACCACAACCTCTCTGGGTTGAATTATTCATGCCACTGGAGCATAAATCAGTCAAAATTTAAACGTTGGCATAAGTTGTGATCGCGTATGCCTACTTCTACAGAAAGCCCACAAGAAGGAGCCTAAGGATGAAAACACAGGATGTCGGTAGCCAGCTTATATCATCTTCACGTGAGATAATCGTGCTCATAGCCTTACGTCTAATAGGCCAACACACTACCTACTAAACTATAGCCACTACTGTGGTTCGACCATTCAATTTCGATCAAACGGACTTGACAATCATCAGCCTTGAGGAATTGCTAAAGTTGTGTGTGTTATCAAACAATAACTTTTTCGAAGTGAGTTTGATGTTCGTGGATGTCATGTATCGTCTCACAATCCACAATATTGTTTGTTCACGTTATCATCTCTCTGGGATCAGCGGGCTTTCTAGATGAGATAGTTAATCTTGATTTTTTCAATTATAACATAAAATTCCATTGGTTTCCTGTGGTATACCCTAATTGTATAAAACATCTCCTTCTTGTTTTTATTAAAAAAAATTTATTTTTAAATACTCCACACGTAGCGTAGAGCCATGAATGAATGAAATTTGAAATGAAATTTTTTTTGCTTTTTTTAATTATTCTACATGAATTTGTTGTTAATTTGATTATACAATATGTAGGAAAAATATGTTTATTTTAAATATTTTTTTTTATTAATATTTGTATTCCATTAATTTAATAATATTTTATCATCATTTCAGAATCTCTTTTGTTCTTAAAAACAACACAGTTTAAAAGACAAAAGCATTGTTTAATAAATTCATTAAATATTGTATATTGAAGCATAAAATTGTGCAACAATAACAGCAACAAAAAGAAATTTATTTATTTTCTTTTAAAAGATTATTTCATTTACTGTCTATTTATTTATTAAAAATATATAAATATTTGCCATCAGCATTTTGGCAACGTGCCTATAAGTGTTTGGAATTTTTGTTTCCCAAAAATTTTAATTCAATTGCTTTGCAAAAATTATTTTTAATCCCAAAAATCCTTGGTGAATCACGTACGTTTATAAAAATAAATTGAAATTTCAACAGGTTGTAAGGTAGCAGGACAACACAAACTGTTTCCAAAATGATGAAAATCAAGACAGAAAATACAGGAAAGAATGGAAATGTTACCTTCAAGTGATAACAGTTTCGTAAATGAAATAATATTCCACGATTTGATAAAAAGCTAGATAGCATCGGACTCATTGGATTGTATTTTGAGTTGATTTGTAATTTATATTAAACTGTATAATATCTAAGATTGTCGAAGCTATTAATGGCTATGAAGTATAAACTAAAGGCGTCAACTGAGAGATGCCTCTTGTTAAAGACTCCGCTGATTTGCACTTCCTCTTGACTGTTATCGTGAAGAGGTGCCATATGATCTATTGTACCGCCCTCAAACTCTGTAAGATATCCCCTTAATGTCTATTCCAAGTCTATTGCCTTCACAAATTTCAGAATGCAATTCACTGTCAACAATAACCATTCCCTGCCTAGCACCTGATAAAAACACCCAAGTGTTTCCATCTGGGATGCCACAGATGCAAAGAAATATAGTCCTGATGGCTAGAATCAAATTTGAAGTAATTCTCTGCGGCATTATTCGTTATATCATTATGTGTGTAGATAGAGATAGACATCGTCTAAATATCCAGCACAACCTCTTTTGGTGGAGCTAATCAGCACGTGTAATGACGTGACCAATTTTCTAGACACTTAGCACAAATCAGTCTCAATTTGACCGATGACATGAGTTATTTTCGCGTACACCTACAACTTCAGAAAACCTCACAAGAAAGAGCCTAAGAAGGTCATATCACATGACGTCGGCAGCCAATTCATATCATCTCCACGTGAGATGACTATGCTCTCAAATTGTTCGTGCCGAATATCCAATGTGGCATAAGCTGTGTGCCACGTAGCGCCGCCCTATTGAAACCGCATGTCTTTGGTGTTTACATACATACATAATTGGTCATTACAACACTTTAGTCAGGATTACGACTCAGCTTCTCACACCACTGATATTGTATGTGTTAGTTTTATACATGAGTGAGGGGGATTTGAACCTAGGTCTCATGTCTAATAAGCCAACACACTACCTACTCGACTACGAAGACTTCACAGTTCCCTTCCTTTATTGTCTCGTAGACAGAATCAGTAGACTCTATGATTTGGGAAAGGGCTTCGCAACGAGACGGAGTAACAAAAATTAATGAAGTAATCTGGAATCTGCATACTCATTCGCAAAAGAGACTATTTTATGGTATACATATAGTTCAAGAAAGGATCTTGGGTAAGGAGTAGAAGGTTTAATCCCAAAATTAAATATTTCGAACCCTTTTGGAAACTCGGGCGTATCTTCCAACCAGCATTCTACGCTATCCAAAGATATACTCAATTCAACTTGAATAGAAAGTACAAAAGACAGGACATAGCTATAGCATTAGAAAGTCAGGCTGCCATTCCAGCACTTGCTTCATATGAGGTTAAGTCGAAGATAGAATGGGCCGTAAGGTAAAGCTGAAACAGCTGGGTAGGGAAATAACAATGCTTTGTGTCTACTCGAGTGAAAATTGTTAGCAAACCAGCATACGAAGAGGAGATCTTCCACATTGTTAATTCGATCAGGTTCCTTCTGGGGAGTAGAGGAGGCTGTTTAGAGGAGTATGCTTAACGAAAGGGAAGATAAAGAAAGACAAAGTTTCTACTCAAACTAAGTTGTTTTTAGACATTTAAACTTTTGTTGAGAATTTACATTAAGAGGATGACTCATGCATCAGACTATCCACGAATAATCTGAGGTTGGTAACTGGTCTTTAGACAGGACACTGTAGACTCAGGGTATACTTATTCAGAATAGAGTTTTTAGCGAGCTCAACATGTAGACTCATTGACGATGAAAAATAATCATGGGAACATATCCTTTCTTGTTGCTAATATGATAAGGGATTCCCAGTGAGTGGCTCGTTAAATTTAAACATCAAACTGAAATAAATAAAAATTTTGTCCGTGTAAAGTCTGCTGTAAAGCAAAGTAAAGTAAAGTAAATTTAGAGCCTAACGAAAGTTAAAATTATTATTATAATTCTAAAATCCAAACTTATCCTCAGATCATTATGTTATTTTCATGTCATAAAGTTTTTTAACAAATCACTATCATTATGGGAATTTTTCCCTTCTATTTCTCTCTATATTCCCTCCATTAGAGGGAGTATTGTAACAAATTTAATTAATTTTATTACAGGCCAACAACTTTTCTTTTTCCACAAACTCAAGTTGGATAATTATTTCTGCTTCATTGTTGCTGTTGTTGTTATTACTGTGTGTGTGTGTGCGTGTTTATTTTAATCTAATAAAACAGAAAAAAAGTTGCTGCCATAAATTAATGACGAATCACCGCATATTTATAACAAATTTTCACCACTGCCAACAACAACACCAACAAGAGCAGTAATATGAAAACCATTACAATATTGCCAACAGCAACAGCAACAACAATTAGTTATTTTTGCAATAAAATAAATAATTTTCAGTAATATATCTAAAAAAGGGCTTAAAAAGTCATTAAATGCTCAATGAAAAGTAAAATTTCATTTATTTTTCATACATATGCGAAAATTTGATTTCATTTTCATTTGATTTTAATTCGTTTTATCAATTTAAATAATTTAAATTATATTTACACTCTCTAGTTAGTTAGGTAGTAGGTGTTGTTATTGTTGTAATTTTTCATTTCCAATTAAATTTTTATTAGTTGAAGTGCAAATTAAATTTATTTTATTTACTATGGACTGCATAAGTAAATATATGTGAAGTATTCTTTCTGTCAATATTTTATTTCATGTTATTTGAAATACATTTGAAATACATACATACGTACATATTTTGGTTTCGTAATGAACATTTTCAAATATTTTTTCATTCAAATAATCGAAATTAAATGCAATTATTGCTGGAGTAAATCTATTTAATTTATTATAGAAAGTGAGAGGCATAGGTTATCAATATATGTACGATACAGAGGCGGTAATAAGGCTAGCACTAGTCGTCATATAAGTTTTTCTGGAAATCTTAATTTGTTTACACAAACTGACTAATGGGACCTACAGTATAAAGTTGTCTCCGAACGACTGATTTTCTTGAGAAACTTCTCATTGCAATTTTTATTACTCTCAAGGTTTTTGCCAGAAATCTTAGAAGGAAAGAAATCTTAGAGGAAGTCGCCGGAGAAATATTTTTAAATCTCTTTTTGATGGAGATGTTTGACCAATGTTCTATGAATCCAATGTTCTATGAATCGATCTAAATGAGTCCGTGTCTTCCCAGAATACTCTCCGATAGCCAGGCGGCTATCAGGGCTCTGGGTTCCAATGTATTAACTCCAGGTCTGTCTACGGCTCTCGGAAACACCTGAACAGGGCAGAAAAGAGTTATAATATACATATCATTTGGATTCCGGTACACAATGATATCCCGGGCAACTGCAAAGCAGATGAACTAGCCAGACGCCACACGACCTTCAAACTCTCCGGCGAATTCTTAAGTATTGGGACCCCTTTAGGGACTTGCAGGCTCATTATTGATGATGAGATCATGGACTCTGTCAATCGCAGGTGGGTTGCCTTGGATAAGGCCAGAGTGGCGCGCATGATCTGGCCGAGGCTGGCTAGAAGGCGCACTGCAAAGCTACTGAAACTCCATAGAGGCGTTCTCAGTGCGGTTATTGGAGGTCGTGACGGATCATTGCATTGTGGGCGTCCCTGCGAGGCGCATTGATCTGGGACACCTAGCGAACGATTTCTGTAGAATCTGCACGGACGAGGAGGAAGAAGAAACAGTTCTTCTTCTACTGGGAACATGCCCGGCGCTATATCAAAGGAGGAAGTTATATTTTGGGTGCCTAGTACATCGATGATCTGAGTGATTTGACGAACATTGACGTCGCCAGCTTGAGTCGCTTCATTGTAAGCTCTACGTGGTGGCAGGACTAGGGGATAGTTAACGCGAACTGTGGTATCACAAAGGGCCTCATGGGGCATTCACCTTCTATTTTAATAGAAGGTCAGAGAGGAGCGAATTTTATATAAAAAATAATGTCTTGGTTGTAGAGAAATAAACAGCTTTGGTGACCAGGCATTGCTTACTTGCTTACTTTATCAGTCGGAAGTGGTATTGGTTTTCCACACTGTTCATCAAACATGTACACAATAAAACAAAGTTGGTTCGACTACTTCGAGGGATTGTCAAATAAAATTCCTGAGTAAAAACAACCAAAAGTTGAATAAACCATGTTACAGTGTACTACTACTCAATGGCCATTATTGAAAAATTTAATTCGTTTTGTAAGGTATATAATAGTCTGAATACATATGTGCATGTACATATGTATATTACTCACCAATTTCTTAATAACTTGAATACAGATCAGCTTCTGTCCAATTACTTAATTTTAAGCTGAAATTAAAAACGAAAAATAATTATTATTTTACAAATTGCATTAACAGGTATTCTTTATTCATTTCTTTTAATACGAATATCTTTAGTTTGTCTTGTAACATTTCCCCTTAAATTGTTCTCAATGTTCGTACCAATAAGTATAATAAATCTATCCTGAAGAGTGTCAACTCTCTTTTGTAACTCTGCCATAATAAATATGCAGTCTTTGTTAACTGATATTCCGATTTTCATAAATACAAAAACATTCTTCTTAATTTTTAACATATCCTTTAATAATGATAGCATGTCCTTAAAATCATTTCATGCCACAAACAAATAATTCCACGTATTCATTAAATACTCAATTAACTGCGAAAACAAAAGGCGAAAAACCATAATTTTCTTTCAATTCTTTCCCATCTGTTTAACACTACATGAGTAGCTCATATAAGTTTGGTTAAGTGTAACAGACAATATTGATGTATAAGAATCCTGCATAATACGAGATAATAAAAGATCCTTTCAAACTGTGTAAGTGTGATGAAATAATAAAAACATGTGGAACAAAAGATGATAAACAGAAAAGAAAATATTCTTTTTTTTGTAGTAATTATGGTTGTATGATATCACAATAATAATGACAGCATAATAATAATGATAATGATGAAATCATTTGAATACAATATGTTTCAGTGTTATTGACAAAAACATTCTTCTTAATTTTTAACATATCCTTTAATAATGATAGCATGTCCTTAAAATCATTTCATGCCACAAACAAATAATTCCACGTATTCATTAAATACTCAATTAACTGCGAAAACAAAAGGCGAAAAACCATAATTTTCTTTCAATTCTTTCCCATCTGTTTAACACTACATGAGTAGCTCATATAAGTTTGGTTAAGTGTAACAGACAATATTGATGTATAAGAATCCTGCATAATACGAGATAATAAAAGATCCTTTCAAACTGTGTAAGTGTGATGAAATAATAAAAACATGTGGAACAAAAGATGATAAACAGAAAAGAAAATATTCTTTTTTTTGTAGTAATTATGGTTGTATGATATCACAATAATAATGACAGCATAATAATAATGATAATGATGAAATCATTTGAATACAATATGTTTCAGTGTTATTGACATACAATATGTGAAATTAAGATTCATTTTTATTATTTTCACATCATAGTTAACTAAGGAAGAAGAGAAAATTATTAGAATTTCTTCTTTTCTGTCAATGTCATCATGTTGGAATTCACAAAATTATAATTTCAGTTACTTTAAATCTTAGTAATTATAAGAATATATCATGCGGGGTAGGAAGCGTAACAGGAAAGTGTTATAAACACAAAACTCCAATGTTCGTATACACCAAATGATAAACAATTGTTCATAATGATTTTTTGAATTAAGATGCGATTTTATTCGTTCATAAAATGTTTATATAAGGATATCAGGACCTTTACAAACAGGTATTGACGTGATACATATGTACATAATTGGTCATTACAACATTTCAGTCAGGACAGCGCCCTAGCTTCTTACACCACTTATGTTGTATGTGTTAAGTTTACACACGAGTGGCGGGCTTCACTGTTTAAAGTCAACTGCGAACGACTGAACTTTTCATGGCCAGAGTTTTACCAGAAGTCTACTATGAAGAAGTCGCTCAAAAAATATTACTTACTTACTTAATTGGCCACTAACAACCAGATTAAGGGATTTCCAGGCGCCTCTGCTTTCTGCGTGCCTACGCCAGTTGGTCACACCAATCGATGACAGGGCTTCCTCCACTTAGTCTTCCTAAAACAATTAAGGTCGTCCTCTCCGCAGACCCCCTCATCAAATACACGTCCTGTCGGAGCATCCTCCTCCATTCGAACGATATGGCCGTGCCAGCGCAGCCGCTCTATGTTAATACGCTGTACAACGTTTATGTCGTTGAGGAACTCACACAGCTCAATGTTCGATCGGATGCGGAAATCAACGCCAACTCGCACTGGACCTAAGATCTTACGTAGTACTTTTCTCTCAAATACTTTAAAGGCTGCTGCATCAGTGCTTAATAGGGTGCATGCCTCTGCGCCGTACAGAGGCGCTAGGAGGATGAGCGTTTCGTAGTACGAGAGAGGTCTCTGCCACTCATTTGCCTATTGAGACCATAATAGAACCTGTTCTCAAGAGTGATCCTGCGCTTAATCTCCAGACTGACAACATTTTTGGTGGCAACGGCGAAGCCAAGATAAATAAATTGCTTGACTATATCGAAATTATAGTTATCGGTCGTAATGTATGCTGCACAGCTATACTTGTCGATAACATATACTTCGTTTTGCCCTCATTTACTGCCAGACCCATCGTACTAGACTCCCGTTCAATAGCACTAAAGGCAGCAGTAACATCTCGCTTAGTAGACCATACGATGTAAATGTCGTCAGCGTACTCCAGCAACTGGACGCTGAAAAATGGTGCCACTACGATGCACTCCTGCCTTCCTCAGAACACGGTCCATGACGAAGGTGAAGAGGTCGCATGATAAGGGATCACCTTGTCTGAAACCTCTCATGGTATTAAAAGGTTCGGAGAGGTTCGGTCTTTGACAGAGCAGCTGGAATTGCTCAACGTCATTCTGCATACCCGTATCAGCTTCGCAGATATACTGGGCTCATACACTGCGGCAATAACACGATCCCATATGGGGCTATCGGAGGCTGTCTTATAGTCGACAAAAAGATGGTGTGCGTCGATTTGTTTTTCGTGGGTCTTTTCCAGGATTTGGTGTAGTGTGAATATTTGGTCGATGGTGATGCCAGATCTGAAGCCGCACTGATAAGGTCCAATCAGTGTTTTGACGAATGGCTGCATTCATTCACACAATACCCCCTTAAGAACCTCATATGCGATAGGGAGAAGGCTTATACCGCTGAGGAAATATTGCTTTTCATATTTCATTTAGTTTGAGATGTTTGCCCAGAGGTTTGAATCTTTTCCTCACATCCAATAAGCCATGACATTACTTACTCGACTACGGCGACTTCAATATCTCACACACACTTTGTTTTATTTCCATTTAAAGATACGGACCCGATATACATGTATTATTTATGTATGTTTGTATTGTACGTATGTATGTATTGGACGTATGTATGTATTGTACGTGTGTAGGTATTGTACATATATTATATGAATGGCGTGCGTCATCAGTTTTGTTTTTGTTTTCTTTGTAACAAATAATTGGTTTTATGGACCACAACTTATAATTTGTTTGTCTCAACAATAAAGTTTTCCTTTGGCTTTGCATTATGTGTGTTTTTCTTAAGAAAATCTAGAATCCAATACAATGATAGATGCCCTATCAATTTGTTAGCGTAGGCATATGCCAACCACAATTATGTTCAACCATATTTATTTGGGCATATAATTGATTTGTTTGAGAGGCTGGTTTGTAATCCTTACCAAAGGGTTGAAAATGGCCAATAATGTCTGTGTATGACTGTGTATCATTTTGTTTCCATATTAAATTGTTTTTGTTTGGTATTTCATAATAAGAATTATATTATGATTGTTAACATAAATGCAAATAATTGAAAAGATATTTGAGATTATTTTTGAATTTTAAAAATGTTTAAAGATAATTAAATACCAAATACTCGAATGATAAATCAAGAAAAACTTTCTTTTAAAATTGTGAATCCCTAGTGTAACAAGCAGAGATCAGCAATGAGTATTCAAAAATATGAATAGATTCGAATCATACTCATAATTTCTGATACTTATATTACATTCATACTTATTTTAATGTCACACGCATACTACTCATATTCAAAGTTTGAAGTACTCATCGTACTCATACTTAACAATACGCATGACGTTGTTGATTTCGACTCTTCATGACTCAACATTTACAAGAATCACAAAATAAGTATGATTCGAGTATGAACACTACAATACTCACTAGAAGGTTGTATTTTGTTTCACTCGAATCATTTATGAGTATTTTAAGTATTTTTCTAAAATTATGAATCTGAATGAGTAGACGTAAGAATCAAACATATTTCGTATGTCATGAGTTTGATGTCAACGTTGTACTCATATTCATTGTAACCTGTACTTATAAATCAATGTAGTAGTGAGTACAAATGAATCAGAGTAGTTAAATTTTAATACTGTTGACTCCCTCATACTCAAAATTTCATGAGTACTTATGAGTAGCGTAAAAACGACTCATTGCCGATCTCTGGTATCAATATCAACATCATCTGTATTTATTTCCATTATTTATCTTGAATTTCCATACTCAACTCTCACATGACCTGATGATTTGGCATTACATTGTGTTGCGTATTGTGTTGGCAATTATTTTTAAATTTTTTTCTTTCTTGTATGATTTTCAATTTGTGTCAGTTTTAATAACAATTTTATGGCTGTTAATCGAATAACCCATTAACCGCATAAAAAAATCAATTGAAAACGTATGGCACACAAAGCAAGTGTGGAGATACGAAAAAATAATCGAACTTTTGAACTCTCATTTGTAATCATCCAATCAATAATAAAAAAGATTTGAGAAAAATATAAAAAATGCATTAAATTACTGGGTATTTATTAAATTTAACACAAGCCATGTATAAGTATGCAGTTGAGGTACTTATGAGAAATCTGCTGAGAGGAAGTCGCCGAAGAAATATTTTCATATTTTCGTTCTGATGTCTGACCTGGGATTTGAACTCGGGCCTTTCATCTAAGAAGCCAACACACTACCTACTAGCGATAACAATTACCAGACAATTATTCTACAGATCTTTGTAATGGATATCTGCATACCACCGCGTCTTCACACAAGACTGACTGAACTTCACTAACTCAGTCGCCTGCTTTTCCTTGCCTTTTATATGGCAGAGTAAACAGTCTGATGGATGTTCTTGAAGGCGAATGTTCATGACTTCGCTTCCGCTAAATCTCTATAAATGTTATCATTTATGTAATAAATGTAATACATTTATTCAATAATGTAATCATTTATGTAATAAATGTAATACATTTATTCGTATAGTAATGTTTGTGTATTTTTGTTTACTTTTTTAAAAATTTTTTTATGTTGGTGTTTGTTGTTATATTAACCAGTACGATAATTTGTAAACAGGTTTGTTTACTGCATTGTTTTGTTTTTGTAGCTTTTTCTTATACTTTTAATGTTAAGCGATGTAGAAGCAAAACTCCAGTATCTTGATTTTTCATTTTCGTCACAGTATGTTATTATTTAGAAATTATCTGCGCGTGTGTTTATTTACTCGATTACATTTTTACCATGAATTTGTCTAATTAATTATCGTCTTGATGGTGTGAATAAAGTTTTTGTTACGTTATGTTCAGGCATTTCAACCAAACAAACAATCGAAGCCAAATAAATTGCATAGTTTTACTGGCTATTTATGTTTTCTACACAAATTTCTTATAAAGATACGAGTATTAGTTTTGATAATGTAGTAAAGTTTATATAAATTTCAAACATATTTACACACATTTCGATAAATATATACATTAGTTTTGTAAAAATATACTCATATGTAACATATGTATGTAAGTGTACTTATGCGCATAAGATATTTTCCAAAGCATCTTAAAGTTCAAATGTTTATGTCTGCTTTAAGGCAATATGTGATATGGAGTAACTCACGCCTTTTTATGTATTAGGGAGGTAACAGATTGAGGTGTAGTTGTTATGTTAACAAGGGCCGCACAATATAAAGCAGATTCCTCTTCTCTTTTGTTACTAAATCTTTTGACAAATCCACGTCATTCATGAACTGACATTGAAAATACGGTCATTAGGGAATTAATCGCATTTTGGTTGTCAGAGTAAAACAACAGATTCCGCTTTGAAAAAATCCCTCAGCTACGCCTGGAGAGTATTTGCAGTGATCAGGCAGCCTATAAGAAAGTTTAATATCGAAACCTTTAATAAATATATACATATATCAGCCTATCCTGTCATGCACCTTCGAACCATCGGTATTAACCGCAAGGTTCCCAATAGGTGCTTTCGGATTCAGAATCCCAAACTGTTTTAAGGGACCATTCTGTTCGATTGGATGTGTCTTATCTTATCTAACCAAAGCAGTAGCATGTCCACACCCGAGGCTGGGTCAAGATTTAATTATATTGAGTCTTACTGCCATCATCTCAGCCCTCTTTTTTAATGGAATATCGGAGAGGAGCTAAATTACGCTTTGGTTGGATTGGAACAGAGTACACTTCCAATCCGAACAGTTTACTGCCACTGTATATCAGATTGAAGTCGTCTACCGTCTACCAAAGACGTACAGCATATCACAAAGTTTGTTCTACCACGGCATGATAGAGCCAGATGTTATGTACAGACCCTTTGCAGCTGTAAAGCGCTATTGTTTCATTCTTAACCCCCTCAATTATGCTAGCCTTCCATGAGAACTTGGAATCCAGAAAGATCCATGGATATTTTACCCTCTTGGTTAACGAAAGTAGAATTCCACTAAATATTGATAAGTCGAAAGTAGTAAGTAGTTGTCGCCATAGTCTAGTGGGTAGTGTATTGGCTTACTAGACCTGAGGCTACGGTACAAGCCCTATGGCAGATATCTCCAACAAAAAGAAAAATGTAATAATATTTCTTCTGCGACTTCCTCTCATAAGATTTCTTTCAAAAACTCTGACAGTATAATAAAATTGCCATGAATAGTTTCTTAAAAGTTTGTCATTCCTGTAGGTCCAGCCCCTCATGTATAAAATTAACACACACACACGAGATGGGGTGATGTGGAAGCTAGGTCGTACTTATGTATGTTACATGTATGTAAGTCGAAAGTAGGTATCTTATGTCGCCAAAAAGCATCAGTTCCGTTAAGTTAGGATTGAAACTTAAACCACACAATGAGCACACTTTATGGAGATCAAGGGTAAGAGTATCTTCCACGTTAAGCTTAGCAAACAAAGTACATTCATTTGAAAAAAAAAGTCTCTTTTGTGACGTTGTTTTGAACCTCCTTATTACATTTTTAGTTGTGTAAACATTAAATATTTCGCATAATATTTGATTTTATTTATGGTTTTAGAAATTTTCTTCATCATTAAATATTTGATTGTCATAAAATATAGGATTTAAAGACACACACACATATACATACAAACATATAAAAATAGATTTAACAATCTAAATACACATGCATTCTTACACTTCATGAGCATGTTATTTGAGCAGGATTAATAAACTTTATATTGTATGCCAGCAAAGAAATATTCTTCTCTTGCTCTGTATATATGGAGTGCTGGCAACAAGATAACAAAAGGCAATAGAAATATATTTTCCAACCATATGGAGTGATAAAAACCCAATAAGAGAGCATACCATACATATGTAGTTTAATGTATTATAAGGAAACCCTTAAGAGAGATTTTAAATAAAGTTTTAGAAAAGGCAGATCATTAATTGCATCATCATTCATTAGAAATGTTGCCCTTTTTTTGCTGTTACACAATACATGGCTTAGAATTTTTAGTTTTTCATACACTAAATAGCCGAAGGATATGTAAGGATGGATGTACTTTCCTTTTTGCTTTTATAACTCAACTGTTTTCAATTTCTTTTTATTCTGTTTACTTGGAAAACAGCTCCTCGGGACTGTTTATCTTTTTGGGATGTCAATTGAAAGTTTTTCTTTCCTTTTTTTCTATTTCCTTACGATTCCATTACAATGAAAAGGACGACGGCAAAAAAGGACAACAAATTTAATCGCCTCAAATAAATGAAAACAAATCTTATAAGAGAATAACTTTATTTTATTGAATAAAAAAAAGGGGGCGAAAATAATTGCAATCGGCCTCAGCAGAAAATGTTTTCTTTTTTTGCCTATAAAAGTTAAATGAAGGCACTGTCAATGGCAGTCACAGGAAAATTAAGATGTTGAGCATGGTAAATAAACCTGACCTTTCCCTCTATTTTATTTTTTAGGGACTATAATGCCTGAAGCAAAATATTGTATTTGAGTTTGAAATGAAATATTTTTCTTTGAAACCCCCTTTTAAATATGTTTAGAGGAAAGCAAATATTTTTAAAAATTAATTTGAGAAGCAATTTCATCGAGCACATAGGGTAATATGGGTTTGAGGATGGAAACAAACTTTAAGAGGCAAAGATAAGCTCCAATTAATCATGGCAACGTTTCAATTAATTGAATTCTTATGGTTATACAGCTATAGGTTAGATTAGGTTATACAGCTATAACTTTATTAAGGATTGCGAAACAAAACAGTTTCAAAAGTTTTGAAAAATTTTTATTGACTTAAGCTATCAGAGGCGGATCATAACGAGTAATGCAGAGGCATTAAATACGTAAATATTGAATAAAAATCTCATGGCAAATAGCAACGGCACTCCACCAATTGTAAGAATTAAAGGAAATTCTCCATCATGATCTGTTGCAACCTAGCGAAACCATCAGTTCTTGTAGGAGATAAAAACAAGTGTCTTCATTCAATAAAAAGTACGTACCTTTAAATATCCTACCCTTGATTTATGTATTAATTTTCATACATTCATACACACAAAGTTGGTCATTACAATGCTTTAGTCAGGATTACGACATAGGTTCTCATACCACTTATATTGCGTCTAATAAGCCAACACACTACCTACTAGACTACGGCAAACCTTAATTTAACCTTCCTTGTTCACCATTATTTTCGCCGTAATTTAAGAAACATGACTTGGATGAGAGAATTAGAATGGATGTTTAAACACCTTTAAACACCTGTCAGATATCCCGAATAAAACGAAATATGATGGAGCGCTGAGACGTTTTTTCATAATTTATAATTTATTTAGTATTTATTTAAAAGAAATATGCAAACAATTATTTCTTAGTGCTCTACCCATTGACAGCAATGCCACACATACATACATAAAGTTCATCCATTAACAAAAAAAAAACACGGATACGTTTTACACGACCCAATATCTATAGAAATAGCTTTGAATAGGAATTAGTTTTTGAGGTTTTCTGTCTGATAATTTCAACCATGACAAGCATTTACAAATTGTTATAAAATAATTTAGATTTTAGCCAAATTCTAAAATTTATTCAAACGAAACGTAGTTATTTGTGGTACAATAAATCAGCATTCCATTGAAGTTTATTATGAATATTTCGATTTGGTTTTGGTTTTGGTTTTCGGCATTGGGATGCTGTAAAATATGAAACAAATTGAAATTTTAATGAAAACGTTGTGAAAAATTGAAAATTTTTATAAAATAATTCTTAAATTCAATTCAGACAAAATGTTGGCTTGAAATTCTGTCGCAACCTTCAATTGTCACAAAAACAAACAGAAATGCGCGCCTGTTTTCAAGCAGAGACTGAACAAACTCACATTGTTAGTGAATGTATGAAATAACTCTACTCTCTGTTGCTCTCTCTATGTAACACAGTTTTATTCTGTTGTTGCTGTTGGTCTTTTTTTTTGCAATTTTGCAAAACAAACAAAAATACTGTGTCTCCGCATATAAACAAAAACATTCCCACACCATAGAAAAAAACAGAAAAAAACTGAAAGAAAACTTGGAAAAAAATAATGTGAGTGTATGAAAGAAAAAAACAATAACAATAGAAGTGTTTATAAAAAGAAAAACTATAAAGAGAAAACACATAAAAAAAAGAAAATAGAAACAAAAAAACATTCAAATGAAAACAAAGAAAAGAAAAGCCATAAAAATAAACAAAACAAAACTCACGCTACACTCACACTCAAACCTACTGCCATATAACACATTTACGAACACTAACAAAGGTTAATCACCTCCAGAGGCGGCCATTAAAAAAAGCGTACAAACACTAGAATAACTTTAACGACAACTAAAGGAAAGAAAAAAATAGAAAAAGAAAACAACAACATTAAATCTGCATGAATCTGGGAGGGGGGGCTTTTAAACATATATTAAAGCACAAACACAAATACATAAGTACACATACATATATATACACATTTATTTATACATTTATAGGCTTACATGTGTACATATGTACGTATGCTCTCTCTTTTATTTATTAGCCGACATGCACATACATTTTTACATGTTTTGTATTTAAAATATCTGCCATCAAATATTTTATTTAAGCTCCATTTGAGCAAATTTTTTTCTTTATAATTTTTCATCTCTCTCGTGCTCTACTGTGCCATAAAAACCGGGATAGTGTTTGTAATGAAATATTTTTTTTCTCTCTCTCGTCCTATCATTCTCGCAGTTTTACAGACGCTTCTTAGTTAACACGTTAATAAATATTTTATTTCCTCTCTCGGTATTCAATATATTTTTTTATAACAAAAATTATTTGTTTTTTATTTACGACTACGGGTTGTTAAAGCTGTTGCTTTGCAAAAATATTTAATTTACTTAAATCTGCTTGAAAAGAATAAAAAACTTAAATAATAGTAAACGTGAAAGGTTTTAGGGGAAAAAAACTGAGAGAGTCAATAAAATCAAATGATTTATGGCAACGTAAAAAATAGAAATTCCTCCAGACTTAAAAGTCCTTACACCCAATCATACATACATACATAATTGGCCATTACAATCCTTCGGGCAGGATTACGGCCTAGCCTCTCACACCACTCATCGTAATCCTGATTGAAGAGTTGAAATGGCCAATTATGTATGTTTGTACATATGTATGTATTGTAGATCCCTTCATGGATTAAACTGTCGTTGTTATTACTGATTACCAAGAAGGATCACAAATCTGGTAACTTGCCCAAAGTTAAATCTGTTCTGCTACCAAGTTTTCCTCAATAATTGTCTTTTTATTTCCATCGATATCACTCGACTTTAAGCTGTAGTTCCAGCCACTTGTGTGTACATTTAACACACACAACATAGGTGGTGTGAGAAACTAGGTTTTAATCCTGACTAAAGGGCTGTAATGACCAATTAAGTAAGTAAGTAAGTAACCATTAAAACTCTAATGGTTACCTGTGGTACAATTATACACGTCTCTTAATGTTAACCCCATTACCTTAGATGCTAACATTTGCGTTGAAAAGGTCATGTTATGGAAGATAATTCTAATCAAAATGCTAATGCCTCTCTAAATTAATAAAACAAATTTCATTTTCTCTTTTGTTTTATTCGTAATCTCATTTAATTCTTATGACAACAAAATTTAAAATATTGTTTTTGTTTTTGTTATACAACAAAAAACTATAGTTTTAACGAAAATATTATGTTGTTGTGGGCCATAATCATTAGGTGTTCATTAATTGAAAGGAAAATTTTCGGGTACAAAATTTAAAACGAGATATACAACGAGTGGAGTATCTTTTCACACTTCACCTTTTGAATGATTAAAACAACCCCCTTTGATGAACCAACCATTATTAGAAACAACCCTTAACCCAAAAGACCAAGTGTTTCGTTACCAAATAATGAACAACAACGAGAACAACAACAGCAATTTAAAACATTAAAAATTATGACTCTTGTAAGAGTGATTAGAGAAACCTTATCAAACATTTTATCGGGGAAAGAAAAAAGGATAACAAAGGACCTGAACAGAGAATGTCGAAAAAAATTGAGTTTTTTGTTTTGTTGTTGTTTAATGAGGATATAAAAACTATTTTAGTTTGCCTAACATTTATCAGCTGCTTCAAAGTCATCAAACAACACCAGGTTGTTCACCATTCACTGGTGTCTCTCTCACTCCACAATCATTTTCAGTTTTATTATGAATCATTGGAAGGTAAAGAATGTATGAAATACAATTTTACACCTTCCGGCTAAAGAATAAAATCGAAAACAATGATAAGAGAGTGAGAGAGGGAAATAAACATGCACGATATACAATGATTAATGCAGCAGTAGCAGCAGTCACGTTCTTAGTCATAAAGGATAACAAGCCAAAGGAAAGCAAATTCACACACATTTTCCTTCCCTTATTAAAGCAATATTAGTGTGCTTGTATGCTTGTGTTTGTGAAGTACGTGTCTGTGTTTCTAGAGCGTATACCCTTGTGTTTAGAGGGGGGGGCGAATAAAACCGTTACACTTTGTAACCAAATCAAATAGAAATAAGAGAACGTGTCAGCGTTCCTGTGATAAACGAAAATTCATAAACGTTCATTAACTAGAAATGGAGAGAGAGAGAGAGAGAAATTCAGAGGAGGGATTAAAAGGAAAGAGGAAGGAAGAGAAATTCAAGTTTGCTTTGATGAAATTTTGAGTCTTAAAAAATTGTCAAAGAAATCAATAACTTCCAATATTCAATTGGCTCAGAAGGAAAGGGTCTTCCATAAAACGCATGCTGTCTTTAAATTGATGTAAAACAAAGTGGGTGTGAGATATGGCGTATCACATCATGTGTCGTATCATACCATTATGTGTAGAACATAATATCGATCAAATCTATGTCACGACTTCTCTGGGTGGAGTTTTCTGATGTTTTAAATTGTCAATGATCCGGGAGCATAAATCAGACTAAGTTTGACTGATGGCCTGGCTTGTAGTGAGTTTAAGAACCGCTGTGGTTTGCGGCTTAATCACATACACCTGCGTCATAAGAAAACCCTACAAGAAAAGGTATAACGTGATCAAATCACATGATCTCGGTAGTCAGTTCGCATCAACTTCACTTGAGTTATGATTATGTTCTCAAATCGCTCCGGCTCAATAACCAGTGTGCCGTGAGTTGCGTGACACGTAGTGCAATTTTGTTGGAACAACATGTCGTTAGTGTCCGGATCATCTAATTTTGCTAAAAAGAAGTTGTTAATCATAGACTTATAGTGCTAACCGCTGAAAGTGATGGCCTACCCAATATAGTTATCAAAAAGAAATGGAAAGATAAAGCTGTCAGCTCAAAATCCCTATCAAACAGTGACTTCTTTGGGATACAATGGACGTTGTAGTATTTCAACAATTTTGGTTTTTCACGTACAAAATCATCCAAAAATAGGCCTTATCGCTGAGGATAATTTTTTGATGAAACTTTGGTTCAATTGAAGTCACCGTAAACATTTTTTTCATAAGTAGACCCCACAACTCATGTATAAAATTAATACACACAACATAGGTCATAAGACTAGTATATTAGGTAGTATATTTGTTTATTAGACGCGAGGCGATGACTCAAACTCCACTCCAACCAATTGAGAGATGAAGTGTCAACAAGATGGCCGTTATCAACTATCAAAGTTCGAAAGTCCCTTTTGGAAAATACAATATAAGTAGGATAGCAGGAGTGATATCTGCCGGAGTTACATCATAAGCTAAGAGGGAATCTTAAATGGCCAGTAAAAAATAGCGTAAAGACAGAATAACATAAGAATAACATGGGAATTTCGTATGGAATTGACATCCTTCAAAGCGGAGTAACGAAACAAAACTCTGTTTTCTTTATTAAACTGTAGTTTCATTATTTTTTACTGCAGTTTTTACCTCTTAAGACTAATACTTTGGAATAATTTCAGAAATTTGTTCCTCTTTCAAAGGGTTACTTGAAAATTTTTTTTTGACATGAAATTATTTTCGTGTGGAATATTTAACAACAACAAAAAAAAAGAACTTCTTTTTTTTTTAAATGTTTTAAATCCCTTGAAAATGAATGGCTGTGAAAACATCAATATTTCAGGCAATAAATAAGACTCGTCGTCCCCTAAAACTGTGCAATATTTTATTTTTTTCCAATTTTTATATCCTTTAATTACTGCAAAAAGTCCAGTGGATTTAACAAAATTGGGGTTGATTTTGTTCCCCCCATTTATTGAAAGGGAATGTACAAAATGAAAGTGCTTTGACAGTCACTTTCATTGCACATTTCACATTTAGGGGGGAAATCAAAAATTCCATGTAGTAAATATGTATTCCCTTGTAAATTTAGTAAAAAAAACGAAAAGGTGGTGTTTGTGAATTCACTCAGGATATCAACAGAATTCAAAATTTTTAACGTAAAAAAAATTATTTTTTTTTAATGCAATTTTATTTGAATTCTCTCAATAAAACAACAACTCAAAGAAGGATGCTTTTAATGATGTTTGAAATAAAATGTGTTGCTGTATTAGTAGACATAAAATCCTGTTGTTTTATGGACCAATACATGCAAAAGACTTTAATATTAGAAACACAAAATTTAAAAGAAATTCAGCCGTAGTTTCAAAACAAACCCCTTTAAATGGCAGTCTTTTCTACAAAGATTTTACTGTATAAGGTATTTATACTGCCTTATACATGTTTGTAAGTGTATGTCTGTTTTTATCCCTTTTCCATAAACTGCACAAATAATTCTCTCCACTTCGTCTTTGGCAATGTCACCTACACATGCAAACATTAATTATTAATACAATACAATTACAAACACAATCACACACAGACCCACACATACAAAACGATAAAAAAAACCCGTTAAGAAAACACATTCATTGCTGAACAAATAGAATTAAAAAGGAACGTGCAAAAATTTATTTTCCTTTCATGTAATGGTGGTTGTATATCAAACATTTAATGTTTATTGTATATGCAAGTGACAAAGAGAGAGACAGGGAGAGATAGACAGAGAATAACAGAATTGCAGCATTTGTTATAAAATAAATAAACATTTATTTTTATGAGAATGAAATAAAAGAAAAAAGAAAACAAACTAATACCAACAAAATAAACCATGCGATAACACTCTTCACACATACACCTACACCTACACATACACATACAAAACCCTTGCTCTGTGAACGACAAACTTTAAGCCACACACATACAATCAATTTCAGTTGTTTGGTGGGATATGAAATCAAATTTTTAATTCAATATGGCCGATATGAAGTTCAACTTCAAGTTGAACTTTTAATTTCATTTCGGTTTGTGGTTATTTTTCTATTACCAGTACTCACTCAAGTGGTGTAGAAAGACGAAGAGAGTTTAGCTATGGTTGGTATTATGGACAGCGGTAAAACTTTGTTGCGTTCTTTAGCTTCAGTTTAACTGACACTGTAGACTGTTAATACAAATAACTTCCTTTCAGATCTATTTACCAAACATCTGGCTAAAATCATTCGAAGCTTACTATAATCATTAAAGAGGTGAAGTTCCTTCAGTAAAATAGAGGACAACCTTTTCCCTTGAAAGGCTAAATTACTACAATGAATAACAGTAGTTGAAGTTGCCATTGTCTAGTGGATAGTGTATTGGCTTATTAGACGTAAGAACGTAAGAAAGAAATTATAAATCTTGGAAAAAAGATTTCCAAAGACCCTTCTTAAACTATACCAAAGTCTAGTTTGAAGAACACAAATTTATGTACAGTAGTATGCACAGTAGTCGCCGTAGTCTAGTAGGTAATGTGTTGGCTTATTAGACGTGCGGCCATCGTGCAAACTCCAGCCCGGACATCTCCAACAAAACGAAATAAAGAAGAATATATCCTCGGCGCCTTCCTCTCTGCAGATTTCTGACTAAAACTCTGAGAGCAAAATAAAATTGCTATGAAAAGTTTCTCTAAATCTGTCATTTGGAGTCGACTTTAAACTGTAGGTTGTAATGACCAATTAAAGTGAGGTCAAGTAATCACAAACGGGGCTGTCAAGCCTGAATTCATATCGTAGTAATGTAAACTACTGCAGCCCCATTTGAGATTAATTTTCCATTTCGGAATATGAAAGTTGGAGGAGCCACTTAGAGCAGAGGAATGAAAATAAACAATTAAAATAAACATTTAATGTCATAAAATTTTAAACGAGCTAAAGCAGCTTCATAGATGAATGATTTGGATTGCTTTGGTTGAAACCTGTAATTCGCTTAAGCTCGAAAACCATGGTGAACATATTTACGGTGTTCTCCTGGACTTAATTTTAAACGCTACATAACTCTACCTCCTGCTATCAATTATACGGCAGTTCTGTTTGAAGTCGAACTTGAAGTAAGGACTTAAAACATCTTGTATGATGTTCAGGTTTTCTTTGGAGAGAATATAATCACTGATGGCATATCAGGAACAAACACCAGTTTTCCACTTTTAAGGACGACTGTTCTAATTAAATAGTTAGGTGAATGAGGTATTGTTATGTCACTATAGATTTGAAAGCATAAGGATTACATGCGTTCACATCCGATGCCTAGACAATAGGCAACGTTCAGTCCTGTTTTCAAGGAACAACAGGATTCTACCGTCAGGTACTTCCGATTAAATAAGATGTTGCTTAATTTATATCCCGGCTCTATTTCCACATAAAACGCAGATTATACAACGTACAACTCTCACTTATGCTGTGGCCAAATTAATTGTGCATGCTCAATAGATCATACTGCTCGACTCGAGAGTTTTATTATTTTATTGTTAACATATTTGCTTCGTAATCTGATCAGAAATGCTTTCTATATTACCATTATTTTGTAAAAGTAATCAACCTATGAATGTCAGCACGAAAACGTGTCCGTGTCTTTCTAATATTAGATCAGGAAAGGCTAAATGAGAATATATTTTCATTTAACTGGATTATATTCACCAAAGAAATGTTAAATAAGAAAATTTATTGATGCGTCGCCATGCGTTGCCATACGTTGACATGCGTCCACAGATTTACTGAATTATTTCGAGACATTTTTCTTCTTTTAGACAACATTGTAATAGAGATACAACTTTTGCGTTAGGTGTACTTTTTATCCAGTGTATATTTCTTATCCTTGATAAATTATTTCCTGCTAGAAACAATTTTAGTTCTAGATTTATTTGCCTGAAACTAAAAGCAGCGAAAGACAATTTTTTTAGAATTTCAGTTGCGCTTTAGAATCGATTTAAGCAATCCTTCTATTTCAGCAATACCTTCTACAATAAACTCCTTACTATCCTCATAGTTACTATATGTTGAAAGAACACTCCAGAATCTTAAAAAATTATTTACTGTAGCTCTTCTCACAGTCACCATATATTACAAGAATTTAGTCCTTACGCAACGATAATATAGACTGTGGTTGTGTTGCTTTTTTCATAATCCCCCTTTGTGCTAAACTCGATTTCATTTATCTTTCACTTAAGCATAATGCATGTGATTGTTTGTGTGGCAAAAAATATCCCAGTGTGCGTGTATTTCAAAGTATTATTGCAAGTTTTTCTCTGTGCTCTTTTCAAGTACAAAATTTTATTGATTTTCTTTCTCAACTTCGAGCTGCACTACTTGGCAGCGATGTTCTCTCCTAAAACTTTTATACAAGCAACGGACTTCAGCTGTATGTATGAAATAATGGAATTAACGCAATGCCTTTGATGAGAAACAAGAATAGCAACAACAAAATGAAAATAAACTCTTCGGAATGACTCACACAGGAGTTAGAATCGAAACAGAGAAAAGGAACTGCTTGTCTCTCGTTGTTTAGTTTTGGTTTTATTTTCTTTGAATGTGAGAGTAGATCTGTATATGTACGAGTGAGTTTGTAATGAAATAACGGTATCTAGTATTGGTGTCGATAAATGCCAGGAGTATGAGTACAGTAAGAATAACAGTGGACTCTAGAATTGAATATTTTCAGGCTACAAACTGCTGCTTATTGAGGAAAATAAAACTTAGGAATTCTCATCTCATCATGTTGATGCTGCAGTTGTTGGTGTTTATTAAAAAAGTAAACATCCCTTGTGTGGAAATATTTGTTCATCCCGTTATGATTGTTATTGTTGTTGTTATGTTTTTTTCCTGTTTTCATAGAATTTGATTTGCATAGAGAGTTAAGTCGTTGGGCTTGTTGTTTGTGTGTGCTTTTTTTTATTGGAAGTTTGGTTTGATGGTAATTGTCCGTGCTTGTTTCGTTTGGGAATGAAGTTAAGGGAAAGATGTCTAAAGTACTGTATATTGAGGACTGCTTAAGAAATGATATAAAATTTCTGTTCATTTATTTAAAAACACCTCAGTTTCCTTTTAATTGTCATATCGATTCAGAGTAAATAACGGAGGATCAAAGATTCAGACCGAGGGTGCGCTTGATAAGTACTATGGAAACTGTGAACCATCAATTCAATTTCAATGGTAAAAAGTTGATTTACTTAATGACACATGTCCAACGCTCGACAGTTAAAAGTGCACAGCTTGCGGAGTATAGGGATTTTGCACTACTCAATAATTTCAATTTCAAATGCGAAAGGTCTCCATTGCGCACAACCAACCACAAACATAATTGTGTAACAATTTCTCAGCAGTTGTTGACTGCAATATGGACGCGCTTTTGCACCGTTTAAAAGAGTTAATGATGACTTATTTAATTTGATTTGTACACTTTCCATGACAAAAACTCATGAATTAGTTCACAAAATACTTCCTCAAATCAAGCCAAAAGTATTTGTTTGACGGTAAGGTATTTGACTTCAATGATAAGATTATCGTAGAAAGAAATTAGTTCAGGTGTCCTCTATAAATCTCACTTCTTTGAACATATAATGCAATTGGAGAAATGTTATACGGCCTAAATATATCCCAGAGAGGTCAGTGTTTAAAGACTTGTATTTCTTTTAAAATATAATGGTTTTTAAGACAAGTCCTTACATTTGCAATATTTGTTAATATTTGGATAGGTAAAAATTGTATTCTATTTGCCTAAACTAACGTACATAATAAAAATTATTGGTGCGTCAATATGCGTTGATATGCGTTATTGTGCGTCTCTGAAAAATATTTGCAATATTCGGATACGTCAAAATTGTGTTCTATTTGCTTAAACAAAGGTAAATAATAAAAATTATTATTGCGTCAATATACGTTCACATGCGTTTTCATGCGACCAGCTTAATATTGCGAAATATTGAATCCTTTTTAAATAGATTTTCTATCTATTTTGAGAACTGTCTAGAAAACTGGTTATAAGTTCCCGTTCACTCTTGAGGACACTGTTCTTGCTCTTTTAAATCAATGAATTGGTAGGTCCTGCCATTCGTAGATGAAACACACACAACATATGCGTGGTGAACGAAGTGTTTCCTTTGTACTTCATGTCCTTCAGCCCTTAGCTACAGGAGCTACTAGTTGACAATAATTTAAGGTTAGTTTGGTCAATGGAGAGAAGTAAAGCTTAGTTGGCTCAAAATTTTTTATTGATAGTCGTCTGAAATTTATATCAGTTATATATGATTTTTTCACATGCCACGAGGCAAAAATGTAGACAATAGTTTAAGACCAGTTTGGTCAGTGGAGAGAAGTGGAGTTTAGTAGCTTCTTCGTTGCCACAACCATTTTTGTTGATACTAGTCTGAAACTTAGAGAAGAAACTGGTTATAAGTTCCCGTTCACTCTTGAGGACACTGTTCTTGCTCTTTTAAATCAATGAATTGGTAGGTCCTGCCATTCGTAGATGAAACACACACAACATATGCGTGGTGAACGAAGTGTTTCCTTTGTACTTCATGTCCTTCAGCCCTTAGCTACAGGAGCTACTAGTTGACAATAATTTAAGGTTAGTTTGGTCAATGGAGAGAAGTAAAGCTTAGTTGGCTCAAAATTTTTTATTGATAGTCGTCTGAAATTTATATCAGTTATATATGATTTTTTCACATGCCACGAGGCAAAAATGTAGACAATAGTTTAAGACCAGTTTGGTCAGTGGAGAGAAGTGGAGTTTAGTAGCTTCTTCGTTGCCACAACCATTTTTGTTGATACTAGTCTGAAACTTATAACAGTTGTACACATTAGCAAGATTTCTTTCACATGTCACGAAGTAGAATTGGATTTTTTTTAATTTTTATGTTAAATAGATTTCGTATCACAAACCTTACGTATTTCGTTGGCGCTTAGAATTCATGAATGCCTTCTTGGCCTATGAACTCTGTTCAATGTTTCTTTTGTAAATACATTTTTCAAGTTCTTCTCTACATGCCAAGAGAGTAGAAATGAGGTTCTACGTACGTGTTCATGTATTTTTCAGTGCGTCTATGTTGTACGTGTCATATCATGGTATCTCAGTGCTTCCGTGTTTTCATCAAGTCATAACATGAAGTCGAAGTCATTGCCGTAGTCATTGTCGTGAACATAACCGTACACATTGGTAATGATGACGATAATGATGATGACATTGTTAAAGGCAACGAAAAATCGAAAAAAAGAAGAATAACTTGATGTTTTTATTGCTTGAATGCGGTGTCAGTAATGAGGTATTCTTTGTTATTTTTGAGGAAAAAGCTGAAAAAAGAAACCTCCCGCAAATAAAAAATTCTTTGAAAATTAACATGAACGATAACCGTGTATGGAAAGATTACATAAAAAATTTAATCATATTTTAGCCGGTAGTAAAAACATCAACACATTGCTGTTTGATGCTCGAAAGGAAATTGCGCCTACTTCCGTTGCTACAACCAACAACATCAACAGCAATAACAATAAAAAGTGTTAATATTTTGCCGCTTGTCATTATTAACGCCTCGTCATGTCATCAAACGTTGTTAAACAAAATTTTCCCATCAATATATGCCCTGTTGTTACCTCTTCGATACCGCACATCATTACCCTTCTAATGCCAGCGTACGAGTACTTCTAATGCCAGCGTAGCAGTACTTCAAATGCCAGCGTAGCAGTTCTTCTAATGCTTTTATAATTTCTTTACACACGCCAATATCACGTTTAATAAACATTGACTCTCCGGGAACAATAGAACAATGACTGGCAGTAGAAGTGTGTAACGTTCAGATCTCTGATAAATCTTTGAGTAAAAATTTAAATTAATTTTTTACGATTTGATTTGAGATTTCAAAGTAATTGAAAATAATTTATTTTCAACTAATTTTGGCAAGTTTTTATTGCTACTACTACTGTTGTAGCTTCTGCTGCTGTTTATCTTATTTTATTGCCATTTAACTTTACGCCTCATTTAACCTGAAATTAATTTTTGTTGTTTCAATTTTAACAACCTCCTTAAATTACACATAAAAAGCCACTACCATGGAAGAGCAAAAGAAACGCTTTCAGTGCTTAAACTACCAGAGAACATTAAGAAAAATTTTAAGATTCCTAAAATTTGTTTCCTTTATTATTGGTTTTTAAAATTTAATTAAAAATTCTAGCCAAGTAATGTTGTTGAATATTTAATTTGCAATCTTACTCGTGTATGAATTGCCTTAGGCGAGTGAAGAAAAATGAAAAGCACGAAATACAGCTTACAGACCTTATATATAACGTCCGTTGGGGAAAGAGATAAACACAATGAAACAATTATATGAAGTCGCCGTAGACTAGTAGATAGTATGTTGGCTGATTAGACAGGAGACCACCGTTCAAACCCCAGGTCAGACATCTCCAACAAAACAAAACATGAACAAATATTTCTTCGGCTACTGCCTCTCAGCGGTCTCCTGGCAAAGAATCTGCGAGTAAGTAAAATTGCCAAGAAAAGTTTCTTAAAAATCTGTCGTTCAGAGTCTACTTTAAACTGTAGGTCTCGCCATTCATGCACAAAATTAACACACACAACATGGGTGATGTGAGAAGCTAGGTTGTAATCCAGCCTATAGGTTTAGAATGATCAATTAAGTAAGTGAGTAACAATTATTGAGTTACAGGCCATAGACATTCCGATTGTCTCTATTAAATTGGAGATTATCTAATTGTCTTAAAGGAATGAGACTCAATCTCATTGGCAGCAAATGGGTGTGTACAATATTGCTAGAGTCTTCTGGACATATTTTACATCGCATGGGCATTCTTCGCCCATTAGAGAAGCTCATGAGACAATGTCGTTTTGGAAGACAAACTGAATGGCTTCACATTTCCGCAAATGAGCTATGTGTCTGAGGAGAAGGAATAGACTGCCTTTCAGCTTATGTGTCACTGCATAGCCCTTGTTGTAAAAAAGGATCTTTTGATACAAAGTATGCTGCAATAGCAAGATTTGTTTTGAACTCGAGATAGTTTCCTTTACAATGTCCATAAATGCTGACCTAAGTGGGACCTCTTCTTTGAAGAAGGCCTAGCCTCTACGGACTGTTTGATCCCCTGGTTTGAATATTGATTGTGGTATCACACTTTAAGTAACCGCACCTACTTAAACTTGCCTGCCAACAAGTCTCTCTGAGAAGATGTGTTGTGGGTTGTTGTTCTACTTTGCCTGCGCTTCTTGACCTTTCTACTGTTGTCTCAATCAGTAGTGTGGATAGATTGCTTAGGATTATAGTTTACTAGGCATAGTCAGTTAGGATTTTCACAACACTTATATTGTCTGTTAACTTTATACAAACATGGCAAGGGACCTGCAGTATAAGGCGATTCCAAACGACAAATTTTTGTTGAGAAACATTTCATGGGGATTTTATTTACTTTCACTGTTTTTACTAGAAATCTGCTGAAAGTAAGTCACTGAAGGAATATTTTTTCCTTTTGTTGGAGGTGCCTGAACTGCGGTTTGAATCGAGATCTCATGTCTAATAAGCCAACACACTATTTACAAGACTTCATAAGTTATGCTCAATTGTTTTCTTATCTTTGTAACAAACTCTGAACCAATTAGTGGTAGAACAATGAATTACAGGCAACATTGCAATGGAGATGGATACCATACTTTCCTTAATAAGCAAGTTTGCCCTCTACAGTACCCGGCTAAATAGTTACCGGCTGAAACACGAGAGTTGTATTCTATTTTTGAACGGGTATAAGTGTTGTAAATAATAAAGCGATCGGAGGGAATGAAAGGTGAATTTTCAGGCAAAGACGCATGTAAACGTATGTGAACGCACATGAACGCATATTGACGCAATAATAATTTTTATTATTTAGGTAAATAGAACACAATTTTAACGTATCCTAATATTAAGGAAAATTGCAAATGTAAGGACTTAAAAAATGTGTTGCTTTCAGAGAACATTGCAAGTGAATTTCTATGCAAAGAACACCAAAAGCAATAATTTTAACAAGAAAATCTCTTTTCGTTTTTCTTTGTTTTTCTTTCTTTTGTGAAAACATGTCTGCTGTTATGTTTCTAATATTATTTGCTTATGGGAAAATAACATTTTTCAGAACAGTTTTATTTCTCTCAATTTAGTTTTATTCTCATAAACTCTTTTCTTGTTGTTGTTATCCATTTCACAAAAAAGTGTTTTATAATTTCTAATTAGTTTAGAGGCGATTTGAAATAGAGTCCTTGTTTATGACTTTTCTGTGAGAGACAATCACAAAAACCAAAAAAAGAGACAATAACTCCAATAAGAGAGTTTAAAAATACAAGTTCACCTAAGGCTAAAACTCAGTTGGAAAATTATTAAGAAAGAGAGAACAAGAGAGAGAGAGAGAGAGGACGACAGATAGATTCTCTATAAACAAAATTTTATAATTTAAAGGGAAGAACCAAACCAAATAAAAACACACATACACAGACACGCGTATATATGTATATAAAAGAGGAAATGAAAAAGAGCAGACATTACTCGTATATTGAAATTGCATTTAATTTAGTCTCGTCCATATGGCGCCATTTACTCCTTTTTTTTTTGCTCAGTCGTTTGGATTTCGTGATAGTCTTTCGTTGTTTTCTTGTTTTCTAAAAACTCATTCATTGTAGTGGTATTAGTAGCTGTTGTTGAACTGCTGTTGTCCCAACTGTTGTCGTTTTGGTTTTACTGCAGTATTGCCAAAGAGCGAAAAGTTTTAGTTTTATTAATGAGTAGAACAACACAATGAATTAAATATCCATTAGAACCCCCAAAAAATTATGTTGAATAGAGTAGAACACTTTTTTTTCAATGCCTGTGTATCTTGTTTTGAAGACCATTTATTGCTTCTTTTTTATAGATTTGCTTCATATTTAAAAAGCAGTTCATTTATTGTTTCTGTTCTTGTATTTTTATTGCAGTTGTTGTTTCTGTGAAATTAGCAAACAAAAGTTTATTAAAAACAAATTATACAGGACATCGTAGTTTTTCTTCCTCTTTTTGATTTAATTTTTCCAAAAATTTTTTTTGTGGCGATTTTGTTTTACCGATTACATTGCTGTTGCAAAACTTTTGATTGCCCACTAAAATGTGGTGGATTTAATTTGAATAGAAAACAAATGCCAAGTTAGGAAAAAAGGCCATTAGCGTTTCTTTCTGGTCGTATCAAAAAACCAACAAGGGTTTCACAAGATTTGCTTAGTTTTTTACAGGGCATTGTACAGTGGATAAAAAACATGAATATACATTTTTGGCAGAAGAAAAAGGGTAACGTGCTATAGGGTGGGTTATTTAAAAGTTTAAATTTAAAAATGCAATAAAACAAAAACGGTTTTCCAAATTTATTTTTTTTTGATGTGAAATACAATTATTCCGGTTAGGATTGGAATATTATTTCATTCATACGGCTACTGCGTCTGACGTCGCAATACCTCAATCGATGAGAATACTTTTCGTTCACTTATTCGAGTGTATGGGATCGTATCTGATTTGTCGGCATAACACTTATCTTTAAAGGCGCCCCACAGAAAATAGTCCAACGGTGTCAAATTGCAGCCTCTTGTCGGACATTTGACATCACCATTTCGACTAATGAAACGGCTATCAAAAGTTTGGCCTAATAAATCGGTTGTGGCATGATATGTCTGTGGTTCATTACATTCAGTAAAGATAATGGAGTGGATTTTGTGGTCGAATAGAATGCCATAAGTATTGCCAGATTTGAAACAACTGATGGTTCAAATTTAAACCGATAGATGGTCCATCCGATACCAATTATCTAGAGTAGTGCACTAACACGCTTACAAGTTCAGTGTAAAGATATGGGCAACCCTTTACTTCTTGTTACTGCCGTCAACAGATGCTTTATTACTGCCACGATACGATCCAAGTTTATAGAGCGTCTTTTAATATCTCTTCCAGGCCAATTGCCCTGACAAACTGCAAGATGCTGATCGGTGTCAACAGTTACAATTCCGTTCCTAGCACTTGATGATATTGATATTAGACGCCTTAATACCCCACAGGTTTCAAGAATGTATTGCAATGATTCAATTTCATCGTCACCGAACCCAAAAGTATGGGCTCGAAACTCTAACCCCATTCTGCATAAGTGTACTCCGAGTACTCCAGTGCCTTGCCAAAAGATCGATTACCAACCTTAGGTTATTTCTGAAGACACTGACTTTCCAAAAAAGTTTTGAATACCTCAAACTCACATACTTTGAGAAAAGTTCTTACCTCTCATTACATTCCCTTTCTTTAAGTATTCCTCCACAAAAGGTCATGGAAACTTTTCTCCTTGCAAAGATCGTCTGCTTGCTCATAGCCAGAAATTCCCATATAACCTTCAATTTGACAGCTCATGACAGCCGAGTTTTCTAATGGCGGTCTGATTGTCAGATAGTATTGTTATGTGCTGTCTTTTGTAACTCCAATACAAGTTGAATTGAATAAATTATCCTAATTTTTTTTATTTTTTATTATAAATTTGTTGTTTGTTGCTTACATTTAAATTTTTTTTTTTCGTTTTAATTACATTTTTTAATAAAATATTTGTGAATTTGTACAATGATTCACTGACTAAAATTTTTATCACAGAACGTTGAAGGAAAATTAATACTTTTTAGAGTTTTATTTTAATTTTTTTATTTTATTTAATATGGATTTTATTATAATATTTTTTAATTATTTTTATTAAATTTGCTGTTATTTACTTATTATTTTTTAATTTACTTGATATTTTATAATTTTTTTCTGCTTTTTTAACACATTTTTTGTAGTAACGTTTCACTGCGCTCTACAATACAACTTTTTTGTTGTTTATTTTTTATTTTATTTATTTATTTTTAATGCTTTTATTTGATTAAAATGTTTAATTAAACATTTTTTATTTAAAATTTTTCTTTGTTATTATTTTTTTTTTAATTTTTTAGCCTCTTTTTCTTGTTGTTGCGCTACAAAAATAATTTTTTGTTCCTTTGTATAACATGTAGTTAATAATCTGACAATTATTTTGATTTATGCATTTTTATGCTCGTTAATATTTCAATTACATTTTATAGGCGTAATTTTAATGACATCAAATTTTTAAATAATTTTCCGTTTTCTTATGTTTCATTTATTTTCATCATTCATTTCATTCTATTTCTTAAATTAATTTAAAAGTATTTTTTGTTTTTAATTTACATTTTTTAAATTTGTTTTAACATTTTTTATTAATTTTTTTTATTAAATTAATTTAAAAAATATTTTTTTTGTTTTTAATTTATTTTGATATTTTTAAATTTATTTAAACATTTTTTATTATTTTTTTTAATTTATTTTTCCGTTTAGAATTGAATTTTGGTTGAAAATAAAACACATTTGTTTTGTAAACCTAAATTAAATAAATAAACAATTTTCAATTTCATTCATTCATTGTTGTAAACATGTTGCTAAGCAATGTTGCAGACATCATAAAATTTTCTCCATAATAAATTGATTTTCATTCTTTTTTTATTTAATTTTATTAAACTAATTTTTCTGTTATTTCTTTGTTAATGATTTCTTTTGCTTAAATTTTCACTATAAAATTACTTTTTTTAGTTCTTGTTTAAACTTTTATTTAAATTTTTCCTTTATTTACGTTTCTTCCTTATAAAACACAAACACCACGAAATCATTGTTTAAGCATCGTAAAATTTGTTTAAAACACAAAAGCATTTGACATTTTACAACAACCCCCTTCAGTGAGAATGATGGTTGCATAGCACGACAACGAAAAAATAACAACTGCCGCCAGCAGGCTGATAAACAAACCATTCAAGCAGACGTTAATACTAGACAAGCATACACAACAACACCAACACCCCCTAACATCAGGCTTACGCGAACACAAAATTGAATGCAATGTAGCCAGTCAACCACCACCTAAGGGTAGTTTTTTGTTGGAATTCTTGTCGTTGTTGTATATTTTATTACACTTACTACGTACAACAACAAAAAATAACACACTTCAACTACGCCAACACCACCACTTTAGCAATCATACAACAAATGAAATACAAAAAGGCGAAAAAAAGAAAGCAAAACAAGAAAAAAACCGGTGAAAAAGTAAAACGAAAAACCATACAACGAAATTGTACAAAAACAACAATAACAACAACGATTATTTGAGAATTTTGTAAATAATGAAAGAGTCACTGAAATACGCTTCTACAATATGTGTGTGTACACTCATGCATACATATAAAACGAGTGTTACTTGTGTCTGTAATTCTCTCTCTTTTGCTATCCTTTCTCTGCGTGTGTATGCATTTTCATTCTATTGAATAATTTCAAACAAATGTATAGCATATGTTCAGGGGTCCCCCGAAAGAAAAGTAAATTTGTATTCGTTGTTGTTGTTTTGCACTAAACTTTTAACTGCACAATAATTTTGTTAAACAAAATAAACAACAAATTACACATTGAAATTAATGTATATACATATATACATACACAAATGTATGCAAAGTATACATATACAGTGGTGGTGATTGTTGTTAAAAGCATAGACAAGCATAGACATGCATAGACATGTAATTGTAATTACGATTTTAAAATCTCCACATTAATTTGCACAACGAATGGTACTTTGTAGGAATTTTTATTTTAATTGCATAAATTGATGAAATACTGGCAGCTTGTTGGTGCAATATGAGAACAAATAAAAATAAAAAATATTTATTCGGAGATATTTCAAAGCAATATTTTGAAATAAAAAAAGCTTTCAAAATTTCCAAAAATGAAACGAATGGTTAACTTCAAGGAAACAGTAGAACCTTTTACATACAAAATTGGTCATTACAACCCTTTAATCAGAATCTCGACCAAGCTTCTCACGCCACTTACATTTTGTGTGTTAATTTTACACATGAATAGAGGGTCCTATAGTTTAAAGCCGACTCTGAACGCAAGATTGTTTGAAAAACTATTCAAGGCAATGCTTTGTTTACTATCAGAGTCTTTTGCGAGAAATCTTCTGACAGGAAATCGCAGAAGAAATATTTTTTCAATCTTCAGTTTGCTGGTGATGTGAAGACCTCAGGTTTGAACAGTGGCCTCACGTCTAATAAACCAACACAATACCTACTAGACAACGGCGATATGACGGCCTATTTCTACACATTTCTAAAATGCTTTCTTGGTTAACGTAGGGTATTACACGACCAAATTTCGTCAAAATTAAAACAAATTTGCAATCCGTTTGCAGAAGTTAGCATCCGAAGCAATATGGCTCACTATCGCCAAATGCTGCACTTGGAGCACGACATCATTGGCGCATATGATTCATGAGTAACATAATTGTCCTGAGTGGCCTCTAAAGCCTCAAATTGCTTACAACGCATTGCTATAACAGGCCGACAAACTTCAGCAAAGATATAATCAGTCTGTCTAAAAACTCCATACGATAGTGGTGAACCAGATTACGTACAACTGCCAGAACTTGGGCAATACATGGCGCTATTTGAAGTCGCCGCAGTCTAGTGATGTTATTAGATGTGAGGCCACGGTTCGAACTCTTATATGGATTGGTATCATCGTCAATACAGGAATTGGGCTTCAGAAATGAGCTTCATCGCTGAAGATGATTATGTTGTTAGAACAGGAACATCAATTTGAATAAAAACAATTTTATTATTTCTACAGTAGTCGTCGCAGTGTAGCAGATAATGTTTTGGCTCATTAGACGTGAGGCCACGGTTCAAACTTCAGGTCAAACCTCGCCAGCAAAGCGGAATATGGAAAAAATATTTTTCGGCGACTTCCTCTCAGCAAATTTCTGGAAAAACTTTAATAGAAAAATAAAATTGCCATGAGAAATTGAACAAAAAAATCTGTCGTTCGGTGTCGACTTTAAACTGTAGTTACCGCCACTCATTTATGAAATAAACAAACACAGTATAAATGGTGTGGTCCTTTATGAAGTGTTGTAATGACCAATTAGGTATGTATGTATATATGGTAGTCACTTCAGAGTTCCTTCACGTGATTTGACCATGTACCCTTAAATCTGTCTTGCAGAAATATTCAATCTGTCACAAGCTGTGTAATGCAGCGCTGAAGCTAGGTCGTAATCCTGACTGAAGAGTTGTGATGACCAATTATGTATGTATGTACGTATGTATTTGAACCTCCACTAAATTTGAATTTAGTCAAGAAAAACTCCGTATGATTTTCAAATTGTATTTTCTATTCATCCTCTTCTGTACCACTGTGCTGTGGTTTACTACACATTTTAAGAAGGAACAGAATTTAATAGAAGAAAAAAAAAAACATGTTGACTCGTTAATAAGGGGTGGTGTATGTGGTATAAATGAAATAACATGTATATGTGTATGTATAATCATGAGTATTTACATGCCAGTCTAGTTTTCTCTCTGTCTGTTTATATGTGTTCCGTTAAACATGAAATGCCACATCATAGAGGGTTGTTGGTCGACTACATATGTATTGAAAAATACACGTATTGAGTTACAGTCAAAATGATTCCTTGTATTGCAATATAGGAGTGTGTGTGTGGGTGAGTGAGAGTGAAGAGTTTGTGTTTTTACTCTCTTTAGTAATCTTCAAAAAGTTCACATTTTCAGCAAATATTAATGCCAAGAGAGAGAGCAAAACAACATAGAAAAGAGAAAACAAAGTTTTGTTATTGTTTTTGTTTGGTTTTCCTTTTGATGTTGTTGTTACTTCAATATGTTTTTGCCTTAACAATGACGATGACGATGATGAGTCATTCGCATAGGGATTTTTCACCAGGTATATTCTGTAGCTGTATGTGTAACATGAATTTACTTAGGGATAGGAAGGGGATGACATAAACAGTGGATGTGTGCGTTATTTAGTTGCTCGTAGTAAATGTAGTAAACATTGTTAGATTTTTTTCTCTGCTCCGCTTAAACATGCTTAAATATCTGATTACATGTTTTGTGCTTGTTTTTCTTTCTATTTTTTTTTTTTAATATTTCAGGCAGACTGTTGTTTGTATTTGTATAGGATTTACTAATGATTTCCTATATTTTTAAATACGTGTTAAAAAATTTGTTTGAATTTCCCTTATAATTTCAATTCATTCCAATTCATTGTGTTATCCGAAAGCAAATTAAAGCATATGAGTAAGTGAAGAAGATTTAATAGAAAGAATTAAAATGTCCATGTATTACGGACTTCGTTCTCAAACAGAGGTACGTGCAAACAAATCATATGTCATCTGTTAGCTTGGCACATAGGAATTTAAATATCTTCACTAAGATTCATATGACAATTTGAATAATCGCTCCAAGGAATATGGGATCAAGGACTGTCATGTATTGTGAGAAGGCGATTAACAGTTACCACAGGCTCGCCACGGGCTCATAACATAAGGACCTAGTCATCTAGGAGTGACTGGGAATAAGGAATTAAGTAACATAGAAAAAATAGGTAGAAAACTACGGAATACAAATTTGTATAGTCAATGGCATATAAAGTGCGCATAAATCTTACGGTCTGAAGCGATACTGATGGGAAGACAAGCTGTAGTATATTAAGACTAAGTAAAGCGACTCACTATCAGTAGGTAGTGTGTGGGCTTATTAGACGTGAGGCCACGGTTCAAACGTCTCTAACAAAATAAAATACAAAAAAATATTTCCATGAAGAGTTTGTCAAAAATCTGTCGTACGGAATCGATTTTAAACTGTAGGTCCCGCCCTCATGCATATAATTAACACACACAACTGAAGTGGTGTGAGAAACTAGATCGTAATATTGACTGAAGGGTTGTAATGACCAATTATATGTGTGTGTATGTAAAACTACTTATGTACATTAATAAGCGATCCGTACGTGGAACCTACTGTGCATATAATATTGAACTGAATAGCTGTAGTGGATGGTCACCTAATACTAAGTTCACGTATGCACCTTTATTGCATAAATCGCAATTAACGCCAATATTGATCTCAATACTTCATATAAAATATCAATTAATTATTGCTCAATTAAAAACTAATTGTTATAATATTGATTAAAATCTTAAATACAGCACTGTCATAAGTCTCTTTAGTGAGTATATTATAAGTTACAGAACACTTCCCATTTGATATTTGACAACTCAAATGTCAACAACGACAAAAAAAAAATGGCAACTTGCATACAAACACAAACAAAAAATACAAAAACACGCGACCAAAATAAAAACAATGTTGTTGTTTATCAGCTGTTAAATGAATATTGCGTATATTTATTATACATGAACGGTTAAAGTATTGTTATCAATTAACCGACTATTGTTCTCAATTAATTTGCATACGTGAACATAGTATAAGGGAAGGAACATTTTTTATGTCAATAACCAGCTTTCGTAAGCCCGACATGCCAATATTTTTGGAAAGACCCTTATGCATCGCATACATACATATGTACATACATAATTGGCCATTACAACCCTTCAGTCACAGCTTCTCACACGACAACTGTTGTGTGTCTTAATTTTATACTTGAGTTGCGGGCCTGGAAAATATAAGGAAGGTTGTACAAAACATAAATGTCCTATTGGAGGTCTCTTTCGATAAACTGACACTGAACAAGTCAAATAGATTACCTAACCTGGCCAGCGTATTTCAGGCAGAGATATGTTTGAAACCAGTGCCCTATCTCCTTCAAACTTAACTGGGTGTGCGGACAATCAAGCAGCACTCAAAGCGCTGGTAGCCCATCTGGTCAAATTAAAAGGCGTTAGGAGTTGCACGGACTCTACATCCGCGTCTACTGGGTTTCGAGCCACTGTGGTATAGAAGGAAGTTAGGAGTTGCATGGCTTCTCTACATCGTATACTTCGACACAATACCTCTACTCTTCCGGGTCACTGTAGTATAGAAAGAAACAAAAGGACGGACGAACTGACATGAAAGGCATCGGAGATGTCTGAGGAGAAGGCGATAAAGGATAAATATGGGGCGCAACAAGAATACTTTTTCAAATTGGAAGAAGCAGCGTGGAATTCCATAAACCGCGGGTGATCCAACATACCCGGTTGCCGTGCTGTGCTTAGCAGTGGATAGTGGGAGAACTAGGTAACTATTTGAGTTCGACAAGGGAACGGTTCGAAATCTATCAGGAAATTGAATGGGACACTATGTCATTGGCAGTCTCGTTGATAGGTTTGGTCTGTCCTAGCAGAATTACTACATAAACTGTCATGGTACAGCACAGACGTCATTGGTTTTTGGGAGACAGTACGTTTGAAGATCTGGGCATGGTGGTGAACTTGCACTAAAGGAACTGGCTGATTTCAAGGAAAGAACTGGAGAAAATACGGGACTTAAACTTCATACAGAACTCATAGTTGGTACCCCTACATACTGAATGCACTACAAACCTATTTATTGTGTATAGGCGTGAGACATTTAATTCAATAGTACAACTTACCTACTGTTGCAGATATTTAAGTTTTTTAGAACTGAAATTAAAAGAAAGAAACTTAAATTAATAAAAGCTGTTAAAACATACGTAAACAAGAGACATTTAAATATTAGAAATAATTTAACCTTATAAGGGATTTACAAATATTTTCTTTAATTAAGCATGTCTAAATGCAAATGCAAATGTAAGCCGATTAAAATTTAAAACACTTTTAAAATGTCTGTCATAACACCTTCTTATGTTTTTACTTTTTTCTTTTCTTTGCAGGCTCCTCGCATTTTCTATTGCTTCAACTCCTTGCAAATACTTAGGTAATCTTTTTTATTTTTTCCAATAAACTGTAGAGTAAATGAGTACTGCATAGCAGTGAACAACTACATTTACAAACACAGAAATGTTTGACGTTTTTGCATAACTCTTTAGGGAGTTAGTCACGAAACACTAATGCTGTGTGCATAAGGTAACCTTTACATACTTTAAAGGAAAACGAAAACAAAGGAAACAAAAAAATTATAGAAAATGAAGCAAAAAAAAAAAATTAATGTAAAGGCTTTGTGTATATGTAAAGGGTGGGCAATTTAAAAATTAAAAATGTAAAATTTAAAAATGTAAAAAACGAAAACAGATGAAGAGTTCCTGTTGATGGATCCTCATGCATACTCTCAGCCACAGCTTTGATATTTTCGGGTTACTCACTGTGCGAGCACGCACATCAATAATGAAACCAGTTTCACGAACTTGCGTATACCAATTACTGTTGGTCCAAATTTTATACGACATTTTCTTGCAATTTCCGACCAATTGCCTTTATTTTGGAAATAAATTTCCATTAAATCCCAACGTTGCTCAAGCTTAAATCGATTCATTACGTTCAGTGGAGCTAATAAACTGAACTTTGTGATACAATGGAATGACATCAGTATTGCCAGATTCGAAATAACCGATGGTTGAAACTTAAACCGATAAATGGTCCACCCGCTTTATGTTGCACGAAAGTTACCTTTCTCCTACAATAAATAAGAAACACGTTAGACCTTGTCTTGTTTATAAACAAACATTTATTAACATGGCAAGTATAGTGGTTTTTCACTCTCTCCCTCTCTCTCTATTTCTTTTCGTCTGGTTAAGAGTATCACATGTACCGTTATTTATCGTCTATAATTTTACAATTTTTTTAATAAGAAAGAGAAGGAGAGTGTGTTTCAAAACATAAATATATTTCCCCAAGTGCATATTTGCATGAGTGCATGTACATATTTGTAAAAATAAATTTTCATCAGAATGTTGTTCGGAATTGATGTTTCCCACATAATGTTGTTATTCTTTTCCTCTTATTGAGTTTTTTCTTAACGTATTTATTATATTTTAATTTGTCTGTGTGTTAGACTTTTTATTGCATTTTATTTGCGTTTTCCTATGCATGAAGGTACATATCCTGAGCACATGTTTCGTTGGTAGACAAACTTAACTTTTGATTTAAAAGAGTGTCTGCAAAAATGTCGGTGTATGTGTGTATGTACTTTTTTTGACTTCAAAGCAGACATTTTGTAAAAGCCCAATAGGAAATCTACATAAACAGGTATTGATTTAAATTACACGAATTAGGATTCAGGTTCAACCGCAGATCAGACATCTCTGAAGAAACAAAATTTGAAAAAATATTTCTCCCGTAAGTGCTTCGCAGCAGATTTCTTTCAAAAACTCCTTGAATACATAAAATTGCCATGAAAAGTTTCACAAAAATCTGTCTTTCGGAGTCGGCATTAAACTGTAGGTCCCTCGCCACTCATGTATAAAATTAACACACACAACAAAGTGATGTGAGAAGCTTGGTCGTAATCCTAACTGAATGTTCAATTATGTATGTATGAATGTATGTATGAAAGTACCAGTCATGCCTGGAATAATCGCTTGTAACGAATTGCCAGATTCTCAGTTCAGATGCTCAGATCACTTCAAGTACTTTCTTTGCTTTTTCTTTACCCACATACAAGTCAAAATGGAATAAAGCTTGCAGACCGGTATCTCATAAACTAGTCTTAACTGAAACAGAGAAAATAAATATTATGGAGATTGGAGAAATATGTGATGATATATATATACATATATATATATATATATGGTATATATTTCCAGTGGGCAAAATTCCTATTGGGTCGAATGCTCTGTCTGCTTTCTGTGTGTTGTGGCATTTTAACTTTTCCTTTTTCTTCCTTTTTTTTTTTGTTATAATATTGACAAGTACTTTTTAACATGTCGTTAATGTCTGCTTTTTTCCTTTATTGTTATTCTCGTTCTTGTCGTTGTTATAACAACAACAAAATTACCGGTGTTTTGTAAGCTTATATTCTAAAGGAGCATATGTGAACATGTATCCTATGATACTTCATTTCTTTAATTATTTTTTACGCCATTATAAACAATAAAAAAAGAAAATAAGAAAATAAATAAAAGAATCAAGGGGAAGTAGAAAAAAGAAAAGTAAATTAAATGAAAATTGTGATACAGGGAATTAAAAGTCCTCGAGGAATGTTGGAATTTCTTTAAATGGAATTCCAATTAAACTCAAGTGAGAAAGATGAACTTGAAAAAGGAAACTTGAGGACCAGAATTGTAGAAAAATTGTTGGCGTGGATTAAATTTCTACGGGAGGTATTTTAAATATCGGGTAAGCCATCTATCGATTTAAATTTGAACCATTTCGAATCTGGCAGCACTTATGTCATTCTATTCTGTAACAAAATTCAGTACCTTTTCTCCACTGAACGTAGTGAATCGATTTACGCTTGAGCAAGGTTGTGATTTATTGAAAATTTATTTACAAAACAAAGACAATTGGCCGGAAACTGCAAGAAAATGTCGTATAAAAGATGGTCGCAGAGTGCCAGGTTTTCGCAAGTTTATTGCTCAAGTTTGTGAAACTGGTATCATTGTATGTGCGCCAAGATGTGAGCGAAAATATAGAAGCTGTGGCTGAGAGTGTGTGTGTGAGAATCCATCAACATCAACTCGTCATCATTCTCAAGAATTGAACGTTTCACGCACTTGTTTACATCGAACTTTGGTTAAAGATATGGTATGACGTCTTACAAAATTTAATTGGCTCAAGAGTTGAAGCCGCATGGCCATTTGCTTCATTGATTCAAGAGTTGAAGTGGCGTGATAAACTGCATGATGATGTTGATTTTGGAAATAAAAAAGGTCATATTTTCGAATGAAGCTCATTTCACTATTGGTGGGTACGTTAACAAGCAAAATAGCCGTTTCAGGGGCTTAGAAAACCCACACGTGGTCTTACAGAAGCCAATGCACCCAATACGAACTACTGTTTGATGTGATTTGTCGAGCGGAGGCAACATTTGTCCATATTTCTTTAAAAATGAGAATGCCACAACCATTACGGTCAATAGAGACAACTATCGTACCATGATAACCAATTTTTTTGTACCCGTTTTTCATGGTATTGATGTGAACGATGTTTGGTTTCAACAGAATGGTGTAACTTGTCATACGTCTTATGCCACAATCGATTTATTGTGTCAAACGTTTGATGGCAGTATAATTAGCGGAAGTGGTGATGCCAATTGGCCGCCAAGAAGCTGCTATTTGACACCGTTAGATGATTTTCTGTGGGGCGCCGTTAAAGAAAAGTGTTATGCCGACAAACCAGAAAAAATTGAGCACTTAAAGACCAACATTTGTGAAGACCGAAGTTTTCTTTTTATTGCATTTTTAAATTTAAACTATGAAATGGCCCACCATTCAGCAGACATAGCATCGGATAATTGCAAGGAGCACAGCACAAAGAGGCAATAGTAGATATGATTGAGGAAACAATTGAAAATAATTCTTCGCTGGCGGAGAAAGTGTCCTGTGTTAACTGTGTTCCTACAATGCAGTTGGACTTAGACTGATTTTTGTTGTAAAAGTGCTAACAATCTCAGAGGATTCATCGTCAGCTCTGCATGGTTTTTTCGATTAGAGGAAAATATTCATAGTGGCATGCCCTATCGCCTACAAGTGTTCTTGTAGGACACTTTTAAGGCTATCTAAACTATAATCTCTTCTTTTATATACATACAAACATAATTGGTCATTACAACCCTGCAGTAAGGATTACGGCCTAGCTTCTCACACCACCTATGTTGTGTGTGTTAAATTCATACATGGGCGACAGGGGCCTACAGTTCAAAGTTGACTCCGAACGACAAATTTCTTTGAGAAAGTTCTTGATGGCCACTTTATTTACTCTCAGAGTCAGAAACCTGCATTTTTCATATTTCGTTTGGCTGGAGATATCTGACCTGGGATTTGAATCGTGGCCTCACGTCCGATAAGCCAACATACTAGCTACTAGACTACGGTGACCTCAAATAGTTTCACTACATTAAAATCAATGTCATCCGGTATTCTCCGGTTCAGCGGTTTGCCTGGAGAAATCGTGCTGAAAATTGCACGTAAGAAGCCATAGGTATCCTAACATTTTAATGCCCACAATTTTGTATAGAACAACTGTTGACATTTTAACTTTCTGTAAGCTTTTGTCAACTTAACTTTTTTTAATTGAAGATTAAAATGAGTTTATTAAAATTATGCTTTCATTTAATAATTGAAAACATGCTAACAAATATTGTTTTAAAACATGTAAATTAAAATCCTTAAAAACAAAATTAATTTCAAAAGAATACTTTTTTATTTATTTTAACTTACTTTTGTTGCAAAGAGTTATTAAAAGTTGAAAAAGTTTTTAATACATGTTTTGTTTTCTCCTCTCTCCCGCCCTCATTCACAATTTTAATGCTGTTAACTGCCTGTTATTATTTCACAATGACAACCGAATTACAAACAACAACAACAATGACAATTATAAATGGCAAAACATAAACAATAAACAGCAAAAAACAACAGAAAAAAAAAGAAACAGCAAACGACAACAGTAACAGCAATGAAGGAAACAAGTGACAGTAACAACAACAACATGTTAATCCTGTCAGTTCTTATGTGTTCACTTAGCGAGTCTAAAGACTTCTCATCCGTAGACAGAAGGACAGATAGAGTGTGTATGTGTGATTGTGAGGAAAGTTTATTAAAAAGAAATATCATGATAATCATTATCTTTCAATGGTTTTATAATATCTTTTGGAGGGAAAGAAATAGAAGAGCGTGTAAATAATACAGTTGTACGTATACATATAGTACAGTGAGTCGTATATTCGGTGAATTACGGAGTAGAAAGAAAAGCATATATGCAAGATAGCTTTGATTGCCTTCTAAAAATCTAAGTCTTTATAATTTGTGTAAGAATTCATACATACATACAACCCTTCAATCAGGATCACGACCTAGCATCTCACGCCACTTATGTTGTGTGTGTTAATTTTATACATGCGTGGTTGTACATAAAGTTTTAAAGTCGACTCCGAACGATAGATTTTTGAGAAACTTTTCGTGGCAATTTTATTCACTTTGTCAGATATCTGCTGAGAAGAAGTCGCAGAAGAAATAATTTTATCATATTTCATTTTGTTGGAGATGTGTGACCTGGGGTTTGAACCGTGGCCTCACTTCTAATAAGCCAACACACTACCTTATCACACTCTTACTACCAAACTCTTATCTACAAAAATCTTCTCCAATGTGAGTACTACGTGCTAGGAAATTGTAACATGCTTTTACTTCGCGTTGTGATCAGCCTTTTTACTGCTCTTTTATCAGTTAGACTTTCTTATGCAGGCTCTGTTACAAATATGCGTGCGGATTTCCAATGATACTTGTAATGTTTCGTTGATTATTTTAATAATTTCTGACATACGTCCTCACTGAAGTTACTTACTTAATTGGCCATTAACAAACCGATTATCGAATTTTTGGCCTGCTTAGCACATCCTTCAAGGGGCCCCTGCTTATAGCGAGCCTTCGCCAGTTGGTCACACCAATCGATGACAGGGCTTCAACGAATTGGTCCTTCCAACTCAAACAAGGTCGTCCTCTTCGTTGACTCTAGCATATACCCGTACCAAATACCCAACTTGCCGGAGCATACTCATCCATTCTAAGGACATGGCCGAGCCAGCGCAACCGTTGGATGTTAATTCACTACACAACCCCCACGTCGTTGAGAAGCTCATACAGCTTTTATTACATTATTGGATCGAATACGGAAATCATTGCCAACTCACACTGGACCCAATACCTTACTTTTCGCTCGCTTTTCGCTCAAGGCTACTGTATCAGTGCTTAATAGTGTCCATGCTTCTGCACCATAAAAAACCACGGAGAGGATGAGCATTAGTGTAACATAATCCTGTTGTCAGTGCAACTTTTGTAATTTTGAAAGCATCATCACCAATCTAATCCCAAAGATATATTGTCTGCTATGAGAATGCCGAAATGTAAAATTTCCTCCACAGTCACCTCATTAGGTTCAGGCGGTTGTCTATGGTTTCCTCAGTATATGACGTCAGTGGTGAAGATCTCCCCTTTTTCGGTAAGAGTATGTGATACCATTTGGATAATTTTCATTCGTTTCATGAGCGACCTAACTACCTGGCATTCATCTTCGCACAAGTTATGGGCAGCTTTATTATACTGTTTGCTTTAGTTGAAGGCATTTTGAATTTCAATCGATAAAGTCTTACATAAGGTCGGCTCTAGGTATTCTTTTCTTAATATTTTCACACGTTAGTACTACTCTTCTTCGTAGTCTAGTGGGTAGTGTGTTGGCTTATTAGACGTCAGATCACGGTTCAAACCCCAGATCAGACATCTCCAACAAAACGAAAGTAAAAAAGTATATTTCTAAGGTGACTCCCTCTCAGCAGATTGCTAACAGAAACTCTGAGAGTTAATAAAATTGCCATGAATAGTTTTCAAAAATTTGTCGTTCCAAATCGACTTTCAAATGTAGGTTTCTCGCCTTTCATGTATAGAATAAACACACCCAACATAGGTGGTATGAACGGCTAGATTGTAGTCCTAGCTGAGAGATTGGAATGACTAGTTGTGTATGTGTATTTCTTCTCTTCTTCTACCAGTCGTTTTCGTTTTGTCTGCGTGACTTGGAAGTATTGTAAGCAGGACTTACATCGGGCTTTATGGACAATGTATCGCCATGCTCAATGCCAGCTATTAAAAATTCTGTACAACGGCTTGTGATTTAAGTTCTCCGTTCTCATTGTCGCCATCATTGTTGTTTTTATCGTTAAAAAAAAATAACGTTACAAGTAAAAGTGGCTTTCTCTCTCTCTTTCTCTCTCCTCCCTCATTTCTTTTGCTTTATGGTCTCCTAATAAATTTCTTCATGCATTCTTTCACATTAATTTCTTCATTTTAATTTAAAGAGAAGATAAGAGGGAGACACTTTACAACAACTATCTTGTATAACTGCTAATAAAAATGTTGTATTAGTGTGCGTGTGCTGCATATATCAAGTGAAAGAGTGAATGATACATTACGTTGTTGTTGTAGTACTAATATAACTATTCTTATGTCAGTCACGCTTGACATTTTTCTTCCGTTTTTTCGCATGCTTCATGCCTGACTATGGAAACCAATTTCTAGCAACTTTGACTAATAGAATAAGAGATATAGAATACAATACAAATGATATCAAAAATAGAACAGAACAGCGTAAAGATATTTTAACTGTAACAGTAACAGCAACTACAACTACAAATACAATAAAAAAAAGATGAAAAGTAGCATGGAAAATAACAGAGAAATTTAATAAATGAAATGCAATTTGTCAACATTTATTTGCCTGTTTGCACACACAAAAAAAGGACAACGATGTAAAAGGGGAAAATAAGAATGTATGTGTATGGGAGGGTTTCGTAGTTTGATAACAAAAAAAATTTTTTAACGTTCTCTTGTTGAAATAAAAGTGTTAGTATGGGTTTATATGTAGAAGTATTTTTCGTCATTCTGGCTTTTTGTATACTTTTTAGCAAATTTACAGCAAACTTTACAAAACAACATTTTATTTTTATTCAAAAAAGAAAAGAAATAATTGATGAAATATAATTGTCCTTGAACATTTACTCTTAATTAATAAGAGCACTGCTGCTTGACAGGCTTTAGGGCTTAATTTATATAAAATTTAGAGCGACTGTCTTTGTTATTAGAATTTTAACTTAAATGTTATGAAAAGTAGGGCTTCTCACATAACACGGCAGAATTCTGCTTCCAGGATAGAAACCGATACCCATTACACTTAACCTCTGCAAAGACGTTAGTTTACATTAACAATCTGTCATTATAAAAGCAAAGATACTGTTTAAGGTAGTAAACACATCAACATATCATTTAACACAATATGGACATCATTTTGTTGCTTTGCCTTTGTTCTCGAATTTCCATTTCACATCCAATTCGTAATTGAGAGGATTGCATTAATAATGGAATTTGGTTTTTGGAAGTCATGCCTTTTCTTATCAGCTTCCCTGAACGGCTGTCTGAAGTTTTCTGTATAGCTGATGGGCAAGGTAAGTCTCACTGTCTTACGTACGATATTTGGCCCAGTGCGAGCTTCTGCATCCCATTCAACAATGAGCTGTATGAGCTCCTCAACAATATGGAGGATTACGATCTAGCTTCTCACACCACTTATGTTGTGTGTGTTAATTTTATACATGAGTGGTGGGATTTACAGTTTAAAGTACACTGCGATCGACAGATTTTTGGGAAACTTGTCATGACAATTTTAATTAATTTTCAAAGTTTTTGCCAGAAATCTGCTGAGAGAAAGTCACTGAAGAAATGTTTTTCCAAATTTCGTTTGGTTGAGATCTCTGGCCTGGGGTTTGAACCGTGGCTTCACGTCTTATCAGCCAACGTATTACCTACATTCTCCATTCATGCGACTATATTCTTTATTTCTCACCCTATTCGTAACTAATAGGATTGCATAAATAATGGAATTTGCTCTTCGAAAGTCATGCCTTTGCTTATCAGCTGTTGTTGCCTGAAGTTTTCTGTATCGCTGATGGGATATGTAAGGCTCTGTTTGTTGCAAAGTAAGTGCCATTATCGGATTAAAAACAGGTCCTAATGTCCTCCACAAGTTGGAAATATTGTTCTTATTCCAGTATACTTCTTTTGCTTTCGTCTTCTTATAGGTAGTTGGACAAGAATCCTCTTCCTAGATAAGAATTCATAGGTCAGTATTGAATTGCTACGTTTTTCCGTGATGAAAATGGACATCTACTGTTGCTTGTAGCAATTGTTATATACGGTTGGTTTATATAGAAATATTGTCCACTTATTTTATACAGGATTTCGTCACCTAGGATTTCGACCTAGTTGCTCACTCCACTTATGTTATATGTGGTAGTCTTATACATGAGTGGTTGGACCTAGAGTTTAAAGTCGAAAAAACTTTGTGACAGAAATTTTATTTACTCTTAGAGGTTTTGCCAGAGATCTGCTGAGAGGCAGTTTTTCATATATCCTTTTTGTTGCAGATGTATGATCTGAGGATTGAACCATGGCCTCACATCTAATAAACCAACACTAACTACTGCAGTACGACAACTATAGAAGGGGACATCATTTCAAAAATAAAAACAATTTAGAAAATAAAAAGTAGGAAAACAAAAACACCGACAATCACCATAAATATTGTATTGCTTAGACTCCTCTGCATATGAACAAACACCGCCACATGTAGACTAATATACCATGTAACGAAATGCCAAACAAATAATTAATTTCGATTTAATTAATTAACAAAACAGTATACAAATAACTATAATTTATAAACAATATTATTGAGAAACCATAAGAAATCGCCACACATGATAAAACGTAATAAAAACAAAATGGCAACATTTGTTTTACTCCTGCTTCCTTTTCCAATCATTGAGTGCTACAATCTATTATTGCGACACAGATAGCCAGAGAGTATCAATGACCGATAAACACTTAATTAAAATGACACTTCTTCTATACACTCTTTCTCTTTTTCTCACTCTCTGTTTTAGTTCTTACTTTCTCTTGTTCATGCCACAATAAACACACAGTATAGTTGCCTTCCTTACGGTCTTGTGTCCTACTTTTTTTCTGTGCATGCTTTCTACTATTTTATTGCCATTTCTTTACAATATTATGGCCAATATTCTATAAAAATAAATATTGGATTTTGTTACGTTTTTAGTTTTTATTGTTGCCTTTAAAACTGGGTGTTGACTAACGGTGTCATAGAGTTTGTTATCTGTTACAGTGGTGAAGAAACTGAAAACACTTTTCACTTAAAAGACATGAAATTATTTGCAGGAATTAATTTTTGTCTTTGCGTGAAGGATCTATTAATGGCATTATGTGTGGAACGAAATATCGTTCAAATATCCACTACAGTTCTATGGGTGGTAATGTCAAACTTTCCATGACTCTGACGGCTATATTTTACCAATGTCATCGATTATGCTGACATTGAGAACCGTTTGCATATACCAGTGACAAGAAAAAGTCTAATGGGGACAAATCTCAAGATTGCGATGGCCAGTTCAGCTCTACGGCAGATGATCATGCCCTCAAATCGCTTGTGCAGTATATCCAATATAACATGTGCTGCGTGGCGTAGCGTAGCGTCGTCCTGTATAAGTCAAATGCAACTCTACCAAATCATACCAAAAAGGAGTTGTAAGTCCATCAATCTGCTTCTGTTGAAAGACCCTATTCTATCTCTATATTGTTAACGTCTAGTATCTCTCCTCATTCGTTTTCGATTTAATTTCAGTCAATGGCTTGTCTGGTAGTCGCCGTAGTTTAGTAGGTAGTATCTTGGCTTATTAGACATGAAACCACAGTTCAAACCCCAGTCTTCAATAAAATAAAATGTGAAAAAATATTTCTTAGGCGACTTCCCCTTAGTAGATGTCTGCCAAAAACTCTGAGAGTAAATAAAAATTGACCGGAAAAGTTTCTTAAAAAGTCTCTCGTTCGGAGTCAACTTTAAACTGAAGGTTCAGCCACTCATGTGTAAAATTTACATACGCAACAGAAGTGATATGAGAAGCTAGGTTGTAATCCTGACAGAAGGGCTGTAATGCCCAATTATGTATGTAAGACATCAATGTATAGTGCTCGCCATTGATAATGATGACCGATAACACCGCCAGCACAAAATTCACACCAAACACTCTCTTGGATCTCATGTAGATTGTCCTCCAGAAATGGGCCTTAGCGCTGAAGATGATTTTTCTATGAAAGTTATGGTCAATTGTCAACTGTTGCAGAGCTCACTCAACGAACACATGTCATCTGTGGCCATCGTTAACCTTCAGTTCGTGATAATTTCGAAAAACAGACATAATAAATGATAACTTGTTTGTCAGATGTTGCCCCAACAGACTGGTCATGGCATACATACATTCATAGTTGGTCATTACAACCCTTTTGTCCGGGTTACGACCTAGCTTCTCACATCACTTATGTTGTGGGTTAATTTGTATACATGTGTGGCGGGACCTACAGTTTAAAGTCGACTATGAACGACAGATTTTTGAGAAGATCTTCATGGCTATTTTTTATTTATTTTCAGTGTTTTTGACAGAAATCTGCTGAGAGCAAGTCGCCAAAGAAATCATTTTTCATAGTCGAAACCGTGGCCTCACGTCTAATAAGCCTACACACTACCTACTATACTACAGCGACTTCATTATTGGCTGCTAAATTTCGGAAGTCTCTGTTGCAAAACACGACTTTATTTATACAAACCCTTGTGTGCATAAGCAAACTTTGCTCGTGATATTATCTAGTATGGTGAACTAGAACTTCTATAGTGCAGAAGTAGGAATTTGGCATATTCATGCAAAGCTCTGTTGATGGAATTGTTTGCTGGGATACTCATTTGCTACTCAATGCAATAACATAATTCGTTTGAGAGTACGATCGAGAAGACATAAGAGAGTTTCCTAAGTCATGTAATGCTATTTTATAATGAGGAACAAATTGGTCTGATGTAGCCATCTTCTGTTTTGTTCGAAACATGCCTGTTCATCTCTGAGATTCTTTTCTATTTCACTTTTATAGTCATTTCTCAAGTCGCCACTTTTTGAGTAAGTTTACAATGAAGCTTTCGTTCCAAGTTAAGGGCAATTGACGCGTCATCGGAACAATATATTTTGGGAACCTGTGTGGCATTAAGGCTTGCAGGAGACAAAATTTGAGGGAGAATAGAAGATCGTATAGTTGCTGAACTATAAGAACTTTTCACGACAATGATAACACCACACCATCCCTACACTTAAAACAACAGGACACAAATACAAGCAATGAAATATACAAAAAGTAGGGCAACATTCATTCGTTGTTGACATACTCCTCTACTTGAACATTGTAATGTAATTAGACAACTTTCATCGATACATGCAATCCCTATTAATTTCCTTTTCTTCGCTTTTCTCTCTTTTATATATTCCTTTTGCTTTGTTGTATAACTTTTCTCGATTTTCCTTCCACAATTTTCACACTTTTTTTGGTCATCTTATGTCGGAACCATATCAAATGGTCGATAATATATGACGGCAAGTTACCCAAAGCAACAAGAACCATTAAAACAACAACAACGACACACTAAATAATGTCATGTTTATTAAATCGAAAACAAGAAAATAAACGAACGAAACGAAAATTATTTATTTGTGAGCTGTTGAAGGGGATAAGTTTTTATGACCATTTTCCGTTGAATGAATTTTTCATACGTAATTTCCTTTTAATAGCATTTTGTTATCGAAATTCGATGTTTATGTATCTTTTTATAGGTTTTAATATCGATATTGGTAGACACTCATCATCGAAAACTTGCAATAATGGCCATCGAATGTGTAAAATGTATGACCCATAAGCTAGGGGATCCAGAAGCTAACGAAACAGTAAGGGATGATGACTACTACTCTTGAGGACATTGAATACGATAGTAATGAGATAAAAAGAAAAGAATAATTTTGTAATAAAAGTCATTCCATTCACCAAACTCAAGTTATTACGTTGGATATTAATTTTCGTTTTTATATTTTCCAAGTCGAGGCCTATTGATTAAAATAAACAGGAAATGTTATGATTTTTTTCCTAATTTCCTGACTGAAAGTACAGCTTTGTGGAGCCAAGAGTAAACATTATCAGGTATTTTGAATCTGGCAGCACTTATGTCATTCTATTCTGTAACAGAATTCAATATCTTTTCTCCACAGAACGTAATGAATCGATTTCCGCTGGAGGAAGGTTGGGATTTATTGGAAATTTATTTCCAAAGCAAAGACAATTGGTCGCATATTACGCGAAAATGTAGTACAAAATTTGGTCGCAGAGAAGGATCAAAGTTCGTGAAACTGCACGATGATGTCGAATTTGCAAAAAAAAAAGATCTTTTCGAATGAAGCTCATTTTCCTCTTGATGGATACGTTAATAAGTAAAATTGACGTATTTGGGACTCAGAAACCCCACACGTGGTCTTACAGAAGCCAATCCATTACGAATGACTGTTTGGTGCGGCTTGCTGAGCGGAGGCATGATTAGGTTAGGTTAGAGGACGTGTACATGTCAACTGTGACAAGTACAGTACCCGGAGGCCAATAGACCTATTGTACAACATCCTAGCTTCTCCCACCACTCATGTTATATGCGTTAATTTCATAAATGAGTGGCGGGACCTACAGTTTAAACTCGACTCCGAACGTCAGATTTTTTTTGAGAAGCTTTTCATGGCAATTTTTACTCTCAGAGTTTTGCCAGAAATCTGCTGAGTGGAAGTCGCTGAAGAATTTTTTTCATATTTTCATTTTGATGTCTGAACTGGGATTCGAACTCGGGCCTTTTCGTCTAATAAGCCAACACACTACCTACTTGACCACGGCGACTTCTTGAGCGGAGGCATCATTGGCTCATATTTCTTTGAAAATGAGGAAAGTGGTCAGCGGAGACACCTACCGCACCATAATAATCGATGTTTTGTATACCCGCTCTTCATGGTAATATTGTGAACAATGTTTGGTTGCAACAGGATGGTGCAACTTGCCCCACATCTCATGCCACAATCAATTTAGTGCATCAAACGTTTGATGGCTGTTTAATTAGCCTAAATGGTGATGTCAATCGGCCGTCAAGAAGCTGCGATTTGACACCATTTGACTATTTTCTGTGGAGCGCCGTTGAATAAAAGTGTTATGCTGCCAAACCAAAGACAATTCAGCATTTGGAGGCCAACATTCGTGATGCCATTGTCGAGATACGTCCCCATACACTTTTAGGTTAGATTTGTCTAAGCAAATAAAATATACAGAGCAGTAGCTATTTTCATTTTATTACAACGCATAAGTGTGGATTACAACCTAGCCTCTAGCACCGTTTTTTCATATTTTGTTATATTCGACATGTATAAGCTGGGGTTTGAACCACGGAATGTTGTCTAATACTTCTTGACTGGGCGTTTTCATTTTACTTTGTTTTTATTATTATTTTTTTTAAATGTTAAAAAATTCCTTTTTACTCTCATTTTTAAAATACGTATATAAGGTCTTATCGTTCAAACGCCCTTAACGCCATTATCTAGCAATGAGAACTAAGAAGTAAAAATTTATGCCCCTGTAGAATAAAAAGCTACAAACGCCTCGATATTGAGTAGTTAGCATGGTAGAAAACAAACTGCAAAGTTCAAATAAAGGCTATTTCCCCGAGAGTATGAAATTGTTCTCAGCTACAAGCACCACCACAACTAGAGTAAAAGTAAAGCAGAAGTCCAAAGAAGTACAGAACAAGGCCACTACTTTCAAGCAAGATTTTAGGAGCTCCACATACATACATATATATATGGAAAAAATCAAATTCACAAAGTGTTTCAAAACCCGACTTCTCCCGTATTAAAGTGATTCTCAAATAATTATAGAGACATAACAACTCCTTGAGATGACCGCATAGTCCCAGCGTAAGGATCATTACGCGTAAAATATTGCAAATGTCAACTGGGATCACAATGGTCAACTGGGATCACAATAATAATCGATGATTAACACGCTGACTGCCGACTACGAGATAACTCGTAGATTGCGTTCCCTTCTCGGATGCCAACTACGAGTTATCTCGTACTCAGTAAACCTGCCATTTTTGCGTAGTTACGGATAAAATCGTATTATATCAGTGCTAGTATCGATAAATGGCTTCTGGGAAAAGAACAAAAAGTCAATCTTGGCTTGCTTGGCGAGTTTTCTGCAAATTGCCTTGGGAATCAACGTGTTAACTGCCTTTATTTGATTATAATTCGATGATCTGGACACAAACAGCATCTAGTTTTAAGAGGATGTCGTGACATGCCACGTAGTACATGTCATATTGTAACGTTTTGAGGGCATAGTGTCTCACGTGAAGGTAATATGAATTGGCCTCTGAGATCGTGCGGTTTTACACCATTTCTTGGAGAATTTTCATGAGTTTCAGTTGAATGCAAGTAAGACACAAACCATAGCGGTCCTCCTAGCCAATATATCTCTTGCCATCGGTCAAATTTAGTCTGACTTATACATTTTAGATGCGTGAATGATATTATATTCCACACGACATCTATCGGCCTTTCAAACGAACAAAAAATTTCGATGATATTTCATACCATTATATCATGCATACATACATAATTGATTATTACAACCCTTCAAACAGGATTACGACCTAGCTTTTTACACTAAGTTATCAAAAATTTTTTAAATACATTCATGATTGAAAGACCCTTTTGATTGAAGGCATAGTCATGATTGAAAGCCAACTCACGATTGAATGCCTAGTCATGATTGATGGTCTGCAAAAACTAAATACAGACAATATTTTTATTAAGAGAATAACTGTTCTTACTATGTTTTAAGCATTTTTGAATGAAGTTTTCGGTATTTCCGGGGAATATGTTGAAACTGTTCTTGTCAATTTTTATTCAAGCATACTACATCTATACTATGATGCCTGTACTGCATCTGTAAAAAATATTTTTTAGTAGATACAAAAGGGTTTAAAAAAGTCATTGTCTGGCAAAGCGTATCAATAATCGAAAATTGATGCCAACAATGGCAAAATAAAATAGAGAGTAGAATAGAATGGAGAACAATTTTTATTTACATGTTTTTTTTCCTGTATTTGGCAAGTGATTTCTGTTGGGTTTAACTTACATTGTCTGCCAAAATTTCAAAATGATTATATGTTTTCGTCCTGGCAACTGAAATGCATTTTACATATGTGTGTATGTAAGGCGTTTTGTCACAGAGCCAAGTAAAAAAATGGATAACAAAAGGGAAATTTTGTTATAAAAAGATCGATAAAAAAAATTCTTTATAAAAAATGAGAAAAGATTGGGAAATGCATACGACAGCAATAAAATGCTTAAAATTGCTATTTATCAATGAATTAAAATCTTAAATGGATGCAGTATGAAGAGAGAAAATTTATGAAGAAAAACTAGATATACTAGATTAAAAATGCTGATTATTCAGTCTTCATATGTGATATTTTCACTGTTATGCCCGGGGAAGAGTGGTGGCTTTTTAGACATCAGACCACAGTTTAAGTCCCAGGTCTGGCAAATACTCTGAATGTAAATAAAATGGCTCTGAAAAGTTTCTCAAAAATCTGTCGTTCGGATTTAAACTATCGACTTTAAACTAGAGGTGCCCTCACTCAAGTATAAAATTATCACACATAACATGGGTGATGTGCGAGGATAGGTTTTAATCTAAACTAAAGCCGTGTAAGGACCTGTAAAGCAAGTAAAGTAAATAAAAATCTGCCAATAGGCCCCTTAAGAATTTAAATGTGTCAACCTTTTGAAAATATTTTATAATTTATTATTGAAAGAAGAAAAAAAGAAAAACTGCAGGAAAGATTTATTGACAACAAATTTCTTCAAGCATTTTTTTATTACACACACACACACACATGGAAATAATTTACATGTGTATGCAAATACAACACGTAATAAAATATTGATAAAAAATTAAATAAAAATCTCTCTCAGTGCACAAAAAGCAACAAAAATATGGAATAAATATGAGGTTTATGTGTCTGGTCCGTATACATACATATACAGGCAAACCTATGTGGTCCATGGCCCACCACAGAACAATGCAAAACGTTTTTTTCTTTCATATTTTTATCCTGGAAAAATGCCACAAAAACTATTTTTGTGGAAATTTTCTTTTTCGTCTCTCTCTCTTGACTCTTCCTTGTTACACTCTTTAGTCTGCCTGTACTGGTCTAGCCCAGGGGATGGCAGTTTGCAAAATTTTGTTTTGCTTTTCTTTGTAGTTTTTCTTTATCAACTTGTTGGTCTAAATAGTTTTATTTACGGACATGATATAAAAAAAGTTAAAAAAATGGAGAAAAATAGCATGAGAGAGTCGAAGAGAGTAGTTAGTGGAACATTTTTATCATCGTCGTAATAAAAGTAAATTTATGGTTTCTCCCCTTAAAAGTACAGAAGTCCCAAAATAAAAATATTATAAGAACAACAACAATAATGACTGTAATGTTTTTATAAATTATTTTGTCTGTATATGTATGTATGTAGTTTAACGTACATATATGATTCGTCACATTTTTATCGTTTAAATAAATCATTTTCACAAGACTGGCTATAAACTCTCGTTTAATGGCAATCATCAAACGTAAATGACTTTCAAAATAAAACCAAGCAATAGGAAATGAAAACCAATAAAAAAAAGGAAAAATTTAATACAAGCAATAATTGAGAAATAATGCTTACTAAGGCAGACAAAAGAAAAACAAATAAATTCTTTAAAAATCAGACATATTCGAATGCATATGTATATCATGAGATAAAAAAATATTTTCAAATCGTTAAGAAACTTTAAATGAAACTGAGACAAATTTATTTTAAAATTCAAAGACAATACCACAATGCTGAAGCTGAATTTTTAAAATCACACAGTCATCGTCTATCCAAAATACTAGGAGACCATAACCTAGAATAATCCATCTTACATGGAAAGACGTAAAAATAACAGCAGCAAGGGTGCCCTGGAAGTATGCTAGGCAATTAGCGTGAGGATTATGGGTTCGATGGACACGGTGTAGTCCAAAAGTCCTTAACGACTTATTGCACTCGCGAATGAGCCGTGATTTGCACCATACCATTGCAGTGGCCCTTAGGGCAGCCTTACTGTCAACGAAGTTCATGTAAGATTCCAAAACGAGGCCACCAACTATGGCCTCAATAGCCATGACCCGGAACCCATCATAGATGATACGGTCTAGTCCAAAAGCCCTTAAGGACTTATTGCACTCGCGAACGAGGTTGCAAAAATCTCCGCCTGAAAAATGTTGCAGTCATCATTCAAACTGAAGTGCAGTTCAAGACCGAGTTCCCCACAGAAAACCCCAGCACCTGGTAGCACATCACTCGTAAATATTTGTTTACGAGACAGACAAGCTTGTATTTAATTTTCGGGAACAAAATGGCTTTTACACGAGCAAATCTTGTTGTAGTTTGAACAAGACACAAGCCACAGTGTTCTAAATAGCAAATAGAACTGAAGGTAAATAGAGGCTTCTGGTAGCTGTATGCTTATCCTCCTCTGATCGGATGTAACCGCTTAAGTCCATACCTTGAAGGCTCAATATAAACCAAGAGAATTGACTGCCTGCAAGGACAGTAAGAGGTATCCTCTCTATCTCTCTCCGAATGACAGATTTTTGAGAGACTTTTCATGGCAATTTTTATTTATTCTCAGAGTTTTTGCCAGAAATCTGCTGAGAGGTAGTCGCCGAAGGAATATTTTTTTCAGATTTCATTTCGTTAGTGATGTCTGCCCAGGGATTGAACCTTACCTCTAATAAGCCAACACACTACCTACTCACTACAGCGACTTCAAAAATAAATGTGTTCTGTTTCTATGTCTTTACCATCTAGTGTTTAAAGCCTTTAAAGATTTCCTCACTACGGCTGTAAATTTAAAAATTTTATGCAAATTGAGATATCACAACATATCAGAATAATTTATGTGTGATATAAATAAAATAAAAAATCATTATCATGCAATAATACAGCCATACAAAGGCTAAGATAATGTGAGAGAGCAAGTGAAGAAATCCTTTAATTTATGGACTACGTAAACTCATAAATATTTAAAAGGATTATGGATTATTTACGTAAAATTCAAATAAATTTCTATTACTTTCAAAATAATTCGCAATCTCTAATGCCTCTCCTTATTGCCTTGTTTAACACTCTCTCACTCTCTGCTCTAACGAAGAGCACAGTAATACAAATCGAAAATGACATGATTTAACCACTTACCACACCATTAATCACTGTCTCTATATTTAAGACTTTTTATCATTTAAAAAACTCTTTATGTCTCTCACGCAGAGACAGAGAGAAAAAGATAGAGAGAGAGAGAGGGCACTGTATATAACAATAGAGACAATGATTGAAGGATTTAAAATAAATAAATAAAAATGTTCAAAAACATTAAGAGAGAAAATTAAAAATCATTGCAATAATATGCTCTTCAAATCTCCCCCTTCCTCTCTCTCTATAAATTTTTAAGAAGTACAGCTTCTATCTACGTTTGTTTGCTCATGGTTGAATATTAAAAACAGCAACGGCAAATGGCATCAACCCTTATTAAAATCGTAAAATCGTTCATTTGTTTGTTTACTTCTTCGCAACCCTGTAATGTTTCTACAACTTCAGTTGACGTAGCAGATTTCCAACTCTGCATGAGGTCCTGTGTAGTTTTAGAATTTTTATCTTGTTTATTATTCTGTTCCCAATTGTGTGCCACGCTTATGATCCTGTCATTTCTCATGGAAATTGGGAAGTAAATGTTGTTGCTGTGCTTAACAACTGCTTGTCACATGGTAGCTGTGTTCCATTATCATAATTTCGTAATATTTTTGCCATTTTTCTGTCTGTCTTTCTCTAGAGAAATTGGCTTTTAAATGAGAGAAATGAAAGTAAAATTATGTGGAATTTTATTAAATATTTTACTACTAAAGTGACAGCAGGGAATGTCACGAATTTGAAGAAAGTAAAAGTAAAAAGTAAGGGTTGCTCTATAAATTTTATAAACGAGGGTTTAAATAGGTTACAATTAAATGAAATACAGTTTAAATTTTGCTTATAAAAGTGTTTTAAATGGAACTGAAATCGTATGAAAAATAAATAAAAAAGTTGTTAATTTAACAGCTGTTCTCTACCTCTCTCTCTCTCTCTGATCACACAGTACTCATATTGAATATGTAAACTCTGCATACCTGAGATTAAATTCCAGACCTAAATCCGCTTTGTAAGCATTGATGCTAGTACATTTGTTGGAATGGTCAAGGCCCTTGGTTTTATTTTAATATTTCCTCAGAATAGATGTTAACCATGTCCTAATCTCCCCTTGCAAGAGACTTCAGTTGAGTACAAAGGTGGCATTCCCTTTCAAAAGACTCCAGTTGAACACCAAAGTAACATCAGATTGTAGGAAAGTTCTTTCAGCCTCCTTTTGCTATTTATATCCACCGCCACCTGATGTCATTCCTGTAACCCGCATGACAATAATTTGATTTTGATTGGCGAAGTTATTATGCGGGTTTATGTCAAGTCTTGTAATGCATAGTAGAGAATAATAAGCAGCACTGTATGCTTAAAAAGAATTGTTTTTGAGATCGTTTCAAGTTTAATATGAGGTGAAGAAAATGAATCGCTCACTAGGAGGTATGAGCATAAAGCCATCTCTATATTGAGAGATGTTGGATTCAGAAAAGCCTCTGTATCCTCTATACGCTCTAAGGGTATTAACTTTAATGACATTGTGAAGGAAACTCATGCCGAATTTAGGTTTGGAGCCTATGAAGGGATATAGCAAGACGCAATGATGTATGTCATCCCTAACAAAGGCTGTTGATAATATTAGGCAGTCGAAAGCTTTTGCGAATTTTAAATTGAAAATTCGTATCGATATTTGCTACCACCACCATATTTTTTAATTCAATTCAAAACAAGAAACCAAGTACCTGCATCTGTCAAAAAAGAAAATAAATTTTAGAGTTTCCGTGTGAATACATACATTCAATGACCCAATGTTGTATGTCATCCCTAATACGGGCTGTTGACAAACTAGGCACTCGGCAGCTTTTGAGATTTTTAACTTGAAAATTCGTATCGACGTTTGCTACCACCACCATATTTTTTAATTCAATTCAAAAGAAGAAATCTAGTGCCTTGGTCTATGCAAAAAATACTTCACACCATGTAAACTGCTCGCTGGTTCCAGCAGAATCTACAATTGTTAAACATGTCCAGGCTATACAAGCAGCCGTAAGTGTTCTCTAAAGATTGTGGCGTATTCGCTCAATTTTTCACGTTGAAATATGGAAATTTTTAGAAACATTTTTCCCGCCTAAATAATCGAATTGAAAACTGCAAATACTTACTCAAATTAAAAACGTTGAATTTGTTTTTCCTTTCGAAAGAAAATTGTCAACAACTGAATGAAGGTTGATAATGATGATGGAAAATATTTGTTTTCTGTATTTTTCTTTCATTCATTTAACATTTTTTCACTTCTAATCAAATTAATTAAATGCTATTCAGGGTCTCCTCGAGACTTAATAAATATAAACAGCAGCAGCTAGACACTAGCTGCCAACTGATGATATGCGTACATGAATACAAAATTATTTTCTTGTTTTTTTTTTTTTATTAAAAAAGTAGATATTCATGCCATAGAAAGGAAGTAAAAGAAGAAAAAAAACCTGATTAACATCCTTTCCATTTAGAGTTAATTGAATAGAAGCAAAAATAAAAAATATGCTGAATATGGGTCAGTTCACAGTTAATATTCTTAAATTTTAAGAATTTGAAATAAAAAAAGAAGCAAATAAGATTGCCTGAAACCCGTAAAAAAACAAAAAGATATTTAAATTCATATTACTTTCTTCAATGCTTTAGCTCGTGAAATGACTCACACTTTAAGAGCACATATGGCTCAGTTGTTTACTTTATAGAGTCTGATTTATTTCCCGATGTACAAAACTAAAATTAATTAATTAAATCAACATCAGTTTACTTGCATTTTAGCATATGAGCACGTTAAACAGATTTATTAAAATTATGATAAACAAAAGCGAGGGTCGTTATTTGCATATATGAAACTATACGAAGAAAAATTCTTCTTAAATTCTAGCAAAACTTTTAAACTTAAATTTATGAAATTTATTAATAAGACTCGCTGTTCTATACATAGGGTGGACCATCTGTGGGCTTAAATTTGTAATACCGATTATTTCGAATCTGGCAATACTTATGTCATTCTATTCTGTCACAAAATTCAAGCTGTGGATGAGATCAACTCATCATCGGTCTCAAGCAATGAACTTTTCACGCACGAGTTTAAGTCAAATTCTGCGAAATTGTGTTGGTATGACGAATAACAAAGTCCAATAGGTTCAGGGTTGAAGCCGCATGATCATTCGCTTCGTTTTCAATTCTCTAGATGGGCCAACTGAAGCAAAACAGCAGAAACTGCATGATGAAGTCGATTTTGCCCAAAAAAAGTCATCTTTTCGGATGAAGCTCATTTTCATCTTGGTGGGTACGTTAATAAGCAAAGTTGCTGTATTTGGGGCTCAGAAAACCCACACGTGGTCTTACAGAGGCCAATTCATCCATTATGAGAGACTGTTTGTTGCGGTTTAAGGAGCGAAGGCAAACAAAGTATGCCACTCTTTATTTTATTGATGTTCGAAGGCATCATTGGCCCATATTTCTTTGAAAGTGAGGACGGTGCAAACATTACAGTCAATGAAGACCCCTATCGCACCCTGATAACCGATTTTTTTGTACCCTCTCTTCATGGTATTGATGCGAACGACGTTTGGTTTCAACAGGATGATGCAACTTGCCACACATATCATGCCACAATCGATTTATTGCGTCAAAGGTTTGATGGCCGTTTAATTAGGCGAAATGGTGATGTCAATTTGCATGCCAAGAAACTGCGATTTGACAGCATTGGACTATTTTCTGTGGGGGTGCCGTTAAAGAAAAGTATTATCCTGGCAAACCTGAGAGAATTGAGCATTTGAAGGCCTAAATTCGTGACCCCATACACTTGAAAAAATGCTCGAAAATTGGTCCTATCGAATGAGGTACTGAAGCGCCTGCCGCGGCAGCCTTATGAATGAACAAGAAGAAATTTGGAAAATTTTCAGACCATTTTGGTTTTATTGCATTTTAAAATTTAAACTTTTAAATGGTCCACCCTATATATTATTTAATGAAAAATGATTTTTTATTTCTCTATGTAATCTGCTTTTAGCACAATATTCAATAGCTTTGAAACACTATTTGAAAAAATTGTCTGCCTGCAAAGCTCCATTAAAAAACGAGTTATGCTGTAAACACAGTAAACGCAACGCAGCAAGCACAATAATTTTGCAATTGTAGCGTATGGAAAACTACATGCGAATTAGGTATATTAAAAGAAGCGGCGGCATAGCATAAGAAAAACAAATAAAAAGAAAATAATTCATTAATACTTTATCAATGATGCCACTTCTTTGGCATTATATATCATACATTGTGGTTCTCAAACCTCTATTTCATGCATGTTATTCTATTGACAGAATTAAACCGCGCACAAATCCTCTCATTGTTAGCTCTAGTTACGAATGCGAATAGAAAATAGCCCAGAAGCAAAGCAGTAGGATCTTTGCTTGTTGTCGCTCTGCCTTTAAATAATCACTCCCATATACGCTCCGTATTCTATTTTTGAGAGATTGCTGCGCTTGCTGCGTTGCGTTAATTGTGTTTTAGTATTAAAATGTTCAATATGATGGCGAGTAATTGCAAGTATTAATTTTAGTTTTATTTCGTTAAATATTTAATCAACGGTAAATAACTATACCTTAATTAAACGTTGCAACATCGTAATTGTTATTGAAGTTTCAATACAATTTTTTATTCTGACACAAAAAAAGAAAAGAAAAAAGGAGCCTAGCTCCAGTGTTAATTTAATCAAAGACCACTTAATCATCCAATGAATTCAATTTCCGTAGTTTATGTTTTAGCATTTAATTACGAATAATTATATACGTATGTATATTATGCGTAATGTACTGTTACTCAAGTATTATTAAATTAAATATTTTCCCAATTAAATTATCATATTCATTGAAATTCTTAATAAATTATTCCTCTCTCGCATAGAATATAAATGCATAATGAGCACTTTTCCACACATAGACATGATATGCAATATATTTATATGTGTATGTATGTGTTAATATTAATTAATTTTTATGGTCCACACATGTAAATAATTTGAAACAAAATTTAATAAATTAACTGAATTAATTACAAACGACAGAAGTATGATTAAACGCTTAAATATGTTGGATTGTAATGTAAATTAATTTCATTATTTGGGTCACCGACTTCTATAATTTAATTATTATTTAAATTTTCAAAATACTTGGAGGCTAATTACAGAATCTTCAGAAGAGCATTATTTCTGATGTTGTAATATGACTTTCGACTTCAAAATAAAATAATTAAAATATACTTATCGTAACTCCTAATTAAACAGAAGTTAATTAGCATTATAGTAGTATTTCCTGTCATTTAAAACAATTATTTTCTGACGACGAATTTCTAAAAGTTTTTATGATGGTTAAATACAAGGATGCTTTAATGGTTTTATGGTTATTTTCCCAAGTCACCATGCACATATATAGGATTGAATGACACGAGTAAAATTGTTTTATCAAAATGGGTATTCTGGTCTTTTTTTTTTTTTGTCATCGAAAATTCTTTTTCAGCTATGAGTCCCATATCTGGATGATTGAGTACGTGAGCAAACAAAACTGCAGAACTTGGGACAATACCAAACCACATGAGATCTAATACATCCCGAAAAATTAATTGTTTTGTGGGAATTTTGTCGTCATCGGTAGATATTTCTTTGCGAACGACATTGACCAGACTATCACAGGCAATTTAATAATAAAGATGGTATATTCCACACAAAGTAGCATCAATAGATCTTTCAAACGAATAAAAAAGTATCTGTCACTTTGTTTTATTTAAATTTAAAAACAGAAAATGAATGTAGTCTGGTAGGTAGTGTATTGGCTTCTTAAACGAAAACTTGTGGTTTAAACCCTAGTTCATAGATCTCGAACTTCCCCTCCGCAATCTTTTTGGCAAAAACTCAGAGAGTAAAAATAATTGTCACGAAAATTTCTCAAATCTATCGTTCGGAGACGATATTAAATTTATTGGTCCTGACACTCATGGTGTGAGGAACTAGGTGGCAATGCTGATGAAAGTTTCGTAATGACTAATTAAGTAAGTAATTAAGATTGGAATCGGAAGAACCGATATAATACAATTATATGAATCTAACGGTAACGCGAATAACTAGACTTTGCTATTAAATCTGATCTGATAAACTTTTTCATTGTAGATGATTACACTCAGAGCTTTTGTCTGAAGACTGCTGAGATCGTTTTTCATACTTGTTGAATTTTTATAAGATGTTGTAGCTTAGGTTTGAACTGATCACCTAGAATTGGCTAGTAACGTAATTCACTACCCTTTACAACTACTCTGACAACCACAAAATCTTTTTCAGTCACTGCAGTGTTGTGTGGCGGTGACAAGTCTTAGTTGATTATATCAGTCTATAACACCCCATCGGGAAAAAGTGTGCCTAATGTCTGTCCAAAAATAAATTGGATATATTGGTCCTCTTTCCCTTTATGCTGAACATCATTACCAGGTATAAACATACAATCTATTCCATCTTGCTTCTCGGTTGATGCCATCTTATAGAACGATTTTATTTCATTTTACCGCATAATTTGTTTCTTCACTGGGTTAAAGATCGAGACTGCAGTTGGGTCATAAATATTTTCCCTTTTTTTTGCATGTATTCCTTCATTGGTTTTGATATATGTACACTCATTCCATTAGTAGTTTTCGCTTGATATGGTCTTTTCACTTCTGTACTCTATCCCCAATTTATGATCTTACTTTTCCACTCAAGTATATTTAATTTCCTCTGTTGCTTGTGACAAATATGATAGCCTGTGGATCTATATGAAGCTTTTACTTTTCATTTTCTTCAACTCGCTTTATGCACCAAGTTTAAGTCGGCAATCTTCAAACCTAGCTTGGTTCATTAGAGTCCAACGAAACTAAATGCCCATCTTGATGTGGTTGACCTATAGTCTTGATAGTTTTTTACATAGCTTTTAAATTACCTCCCTAATGTTTATACATTTAGTATTGAACATATTACCTTTAAAGGGATTTGACGATGGCATTTACAGTGATACTGATTCTTTTGGCCCTTTTTCTCTCTTAGTTTTTGTCTTCCTCAACAATCTGATTTTCACAACGTAGTGGATTCAATCCTTTTCAAATTGTAGTATTTTTTGATTTTTGTCAAGCCTGTATTCATAGTATGTATATATGTATGTATGATGATGTAGATGTAAGCAACATTGTTGCTGTTGCTATTGATATTGCCATTGATGTTTAATTTGTTGGCAATAAAAGTGAGTCCCTTTCATTCTGTTTTTATTGAAAAGCATCTGCAGAAGTGTTTCACCATGACTACCAACACAAGCACGACATTATTTTTCACTTTAAAATTTACTACACAAGTAAAATGGCAGTCATTATATACCAGAGAGAAGGGGATTTAAATAAATGAAAACAAATTAAAGTTAAAAAAAAGAAAAAAGAAACGATAGTTTACGTTAAATGTACGTCATTTGGAAATGCAGTTCTTTAACTGTCAAAATCCATATCCTTTGGCTTGGTTTGTTATACAGTGAATACGCTCTATCAAAAAAGCTGTGTTTCGAGTGGTTTGCACGTTTCATTTTTACATCAAAGAAACATTACTCGATCAAGATTCGTGTCAGATTAGGCGCACTTCAAACAATCATTTCAAAGAGTTTAAAAGCATACAAGGCGGTACTTTACAACAAATAAGTTGGTTGCAACTGAAGCCAATAAACGTTGAAAGACGATTTTGTTGGATCGCAGATTATGGTCGATAACTATACTTTCGATATAGTCAAGGATTTGTTTATCTTGACTCCGCTGTTACCGCCAAAAATGATATCAGTCTGGACATCAAGAGCTGGATAACTCTTGCCAGCAGATGGTACCATGGTCTCAATAGGCAATTGAGCAGAAGTGACCTCTCTCGTACGATAAAACTAATGATCTACAAGACTCTTGCCCTTCCTTTATGGCGTAGAAGCAAGGACACTTTGAAGCACTGCAGCAGCAGCGGTGAGTGTATTCCAGATAAAAGTTCTACGTAAGCGTATTAACATTCAGCGGCTGCGCTGGCTCGGTCATGTCGTTCAAATGGAAAAGGATGCTCCGGCGGAACGGGTATTTGATGAGGAATTTTGCGGCAGTCGACGGAGAGGTCAACCTTGTTTGCGTTGGAAGGACCAAATCGAGGGAGCCCTGTCATCGATTGGATCGAACAACTGGCGAACGCGCGCAAGAATCATAGGTGCCTGGAAGGATGTGGTAAAGCAGGCCGAAATCCGTTAATCGGGTTGTTAATGGCAAATTATCTAAGTAAGTAAGAAATGCCATTGGATTTCAATTATCACTTGCACGGAAAATTATTTTCTTTACGGCAACCACAGCAGCAAGAAATTATATGTGAAAAGCAGGCAATGAGTAAAATCTATGCCCAAGCAGAATATCTATTGTGCGAAGGTAATGATCTAAATTTGGTAGAATCAGACAAGTGTGATACATTGTGCGCTAGGAAAACCATATCATACTATCATGACAGGCTTGTGCTGACAGCAATTAATTCGCTGCAAAATAGCATTGGACGAAAAACATCTTAAAATGCAGCCTGACACGATCCTATAATTTTCCGTGAAGACAACACTCGGCTACATATTGCGGAGGTGGTCAACAACTATTATGGGACCATAGTCCCATAGTCAGTAAATGGGAAAGTTTACCTCACTTGCCGTTTAGCCCAAACTTTGCCCTTTCTGGCTACCTTTTCTTCCATAAATGCTGAGCGCTTTCTTGTAGATATATTGTATGTAGTTGAATAAAAATTGGTACTTTAGCGATACATTATTTTGGTAAGATTTATGTAGGATCTAAGGCAAAAGACGCTTTCGTATGGTAAGATTAGCACTTTTAGATTTTATAATGAGATTTCGGAAATAACTTTATTTGCGACTTAGTACTAAAGCGCATAAGGCTAAAAACCGTGTTGTTTAGTAGGCAGTGTGTTGGCTCATTAGAAGTGAGACCACGATTCAAACCCGCAGGTCACACTTCTCGATCGAAACGAAATTTTAGAAAAAATACTTCTTCAGCGAACATTCTCTTAACAGATTAAAAAAAAAAACAGTAATAAATCCATGAATAACAAGATTGCATACCTTTAAATAGCTGGCTTTCCCACAAATTACCTTAATATACTCCGTGTTAATGAAAATCCCTCTGATTTTGGACAACAACTTAAATAAAATGAATTCTTTTTTCGTCTATTTTCCCAATCTCATCATTCAACCTCTTGTCTTATTATTCTCTCTCTCTCTCTCCCTCTCTCTCTTTCGTACATTCTTGCCACTTACAACAAAAACCCAACAAATTGATGGAATATTGGGGTTTAACGGAATTGTGTCACAACAAATAGTTCACCTGCATACTACATCAACCGAGAAGAGAGAATCGTTTACCCACTACAATGTAATGTAAATGGATAACAACAACAGCAACTATGGCATATCCTTTTGCACATGATGGTGGTGTTGGTATTCAATATACATATTTGGGGCACTTACTACACTTTGTTGTTGTTGTTGTGATATGTGGTTGTAACAATGTATGTGGGAATGTGTAAATACGTGTATTTATAGAGAGGGAGAGAGAGGGAGTGAGTGTTAAAATTTAATTAAATTCACAATTTTGATCCAATATATGCACAGATTCTGACTTGATTTTCTGTATGTACACTGTGTATGGGTAAGAGAGCTTTAGTTCACAGTTGAATAGTTTTTCAATTTTAGTTTAAATATTCACAAATTTGGCAGAGCATAATCTCTCAATCTCTCAATCTCAAATATCAATTAAACTGAAGTAAAACGTCATAGTCGATTAATTCTAAAAGATTGATTACAATTGATTCTCTCAGTTTTTCGTGTGAAGTTTTTTGATGTGATTTGAATAGTTTTGCTACAAATTAAACTATTTTGGAACAGATATAAGAAAAGTCAATAAGGGTAGAGAGAGAGAGAGAGAGAGTTAAAAATTCAACATAGAATTTAAGATCTTTATAAACCAATTGACACAATATTTCCAAAAAGTTATTCACATAATTCGTTGAAATGGTTTTTCTAGTTTGAAGTGATACATCAATACATCAAGTGTTTGTTTCTGCCTTTTCGCCTCAGCAGTTTTCTGGCAAAAGCTGTGTAAATAACATGAAATGTTGCTCAGTAAAACGAACAGCTCTGTTACGAAAGTTTATCGCGCGCTTCTTCCATTTTATGGTCAGTTTAACCGACCCACTGAAGCGGTCGATTTTGGAGTGAATTGTCGATTTTGGAGTGAAGATCAGCCAGAACCATTGCAAAAGCTACCAATGCATCCAGAACAAGTCACAGTTTGGTGCGGTTAATGGGCTGGTGGCATCATTGGACCGTACTTCTTCAAAGATGCTGCGAATCGTAACGTAACTGTGAATGGTGAGCGCTACCGTGAGATGATATCCAACTTTTTTTTGCCCAAAATGCAAGAGCTTGACTTGCATGACATGTGGTTTCAACAAGACGGTGCCACATGCCACACAGCACGCGTAACAATGGACTTATTGAGAGGCGAGTTCGATGAACATTTTATTTTACGTTCGGGACCAAACTTGGACTAAGCGGATGGACCATTTGAGGCGCAGCCACGATCAACATTTGCATAAAATAAACTTCAAACATTAAATTATATGGACCGTACTATCGATTCAAATAAAGATTTCATGCATTTTTCTGAATTTTATGTGTGTTTTGTTTTTATTTTCCTATAGCTCTTAAAAAATCACCCCTTATAACCAAACAATGCTATTTTCATGCTGTGATGTATGGAAATATATGAATATCGTAAAAGTAAATTAATTTCACGTTAATAATTCAGAAGCTTCAATTGATGAAAAAATTCGTGTGTAACTCTGTTATAAACTGTACGACGAGACTTATCAGTATCGTCAACAACTTTAACATCATCATCGCCAACACCATCATCTTCATTGTCATCGTTGTCATTATGTAGTCAATAAAGTTGACGTTCACTTCTACGAACAAAAGCCCCCTCTCCATCCCACATCCCATCAATTCGTATGCCCAAACACACTCTACTATAACTGTCCACACATTGAATTTCAATCAGGTAAATAACTAAACAACCATATGGGACGGACGGAGAATTAAAGTTGCGGGGATGCAAGGCAGCCTAACCAACCAACGATCATTGACTCAGGTCAGTTTACGATATCGAGCCATAAGCATGCTTAGTCTGAGCTGCTTAAACAAATACATGACATGTGGTTGTGTACACCTATTCGATATCTGTATACAATTAAAACCAACAAACACATGGACACATACTTGTTAGAGTGGTTTTTGAAGCCATTACCACTACCATTATATGTTTGGCAGAGAGCACTATAGGCTCAGAGAGCCACAATAATTGTCAATATTAACGTTAAACTTGAGAAATAAAACAAAAAAGAAAAAAACATCAGACAAAAATCCGGTTTTCTCTCTCTCTTTTTCTCATTTATTTTCTGTTTAGAATACTGGTGTGACAACAAAGAAAACGAATTAAATTACAATTCAACGATATTTTGAGTTTAAACCCAAGCTACACTCAAACCCAGTTGTATACGGCACTCATAATAAGCTTGAAATCAATTAAGGAGAGTAACGTATGAAAATGTGTTTGAGTGTATGTAATCAATATATATATATACAAATATTGCTTCCATGTATGCAAATATGGAGACACTTAACTCTTACTTGCTTAGCAATAAAAAAGGTATTTATAGCCACCGAATTAATTATAACTACACTTACAAAAATTCTGAATACAATGCTGAGCAATCAGTGAGCATTTAAAGAAGGTACTGTAGTAAACTAAAGTTCCTAACACTTGTGTAGGATAAGAGAAATATTTTATTTCAAAAGCTTGTGATCTTAAAATTTAATTTCAATTCTGAATTTATGAAGAGCTGATTAAAGAAATTTTTAAGATCATTTCAAAAAGTGCTGTAAAAACATATAACAAACACTTAAATACAGTAGTCAACCGTAATAAGGCAGGAGGAACAATATCGAGGAAAATCAGCAATTCAATCCAACGATGATAGCTACTATCACACCATGTGTAGTAAGTCGTTATTGTAATAGAATAAGACGTGCCATTATTAATACAGTACATAGTATAGTATGTTCCAACAGAAGATATAAAAGAAGTTATTTTTCTCGAAGTACAGTACACAGCTGCTCGAGGGTTTGGATGTGTAAATATCCAGACAATTAAGGTCATGAAAAAGGCTGTGTTATCACATAGAACAACATACCACACAGAGCAACCAGTTGAATGCTTATATGGTTTCTGCAAACTACAAGGGATTTAGGAAGAAAAGCAGGAGTTTTAGCTCCTAAGGCAATAACGAAAATTGCTTCCATGCCATCGAAAGATGTATCTAATAGCCAGGCTACTATTTGAGTACTCGACTCTTATGAGGTTAAACAGAAAATGCTGTAGAACTGCTAAGTACCAGGCCTTGTGAAAATTCCCGACATTTAGCAAGTAGACGAGTTTGCAAGGAAAAGCTATTTCTCGTCGTTCAACCCTCTGTCTTAAAGCGAAGGTGGGAATCTGCGAACGACATTTTTGTTCCAACAAAAGTGTGCACTATTCACCATCACTGCTGCTTACGTACTAAACCCATTCCCTACATTCTTCAACCACTCTTCCCCCGTGTTGGCTTTAAAGCTTTTTTATAATTAATTAAATTTCGCCTTCGTACCTCCAACCATGGAGTTCGAACCTCATCCATTCGACGATTATGTTGGCTCCATAAAATTCCAGAAGTCAACATGTCTCCCATAAGTCGTTTTGGCTCAAAACTCGTTTCCCCGGGCCATCTAAATCTGGGACAGTAAATTAAAATTAAAAAGTCCTTTCAGTGGAGTGGGTCCGGAAGATAAAGAGAGGCATAGGATCTTCTCAAACCAAGTGGGTTTGAGGCAATAGGCAGTTTTATTGTTGAATTATAATAAGATCTGAGCCATGCACCAGACGATCAAGTAATAACCTGAGGTTGATAACAGATCTTTTGATAGGACACTGTAGACTCAGCATAAACTTATTCGGAATGGATGTTGTTGCGAGCCCTACAAGTAGATTTTGTGAAGGTTAAATGCGTCTCAGAAGGAACACCAGGTTGCAGCTGCTTTGACAATAATCGATAACATGACACCTAGGTACACTTTGAGGTTTATCAGGGCAACAGGTTTGCTCATGACATTATAGAGATATCCCATAAAGTGTGAGGGGTATACAATGGACTGATCATCACCCCAATAATAACAATAATGCAGAATGGTAACATCGAATTGCGGACTTGAAATAAAAGCAAAAAACAGGTTCAACAGGACGAAAGCGATATTCAGACGATTTGTAACCAGTGTACAGAACAATAGTCTAGTAGGTAGTGTGGCCAAGGTTGAAACACCAGATCAGACATTCCCAACAAAACGAAATAAAAAAGATATTTCTTCGGCGGCTGCCAAATTGCCAAGAAAAGTTTCTCAACAAGCTTGGGTTTTGTGAGAAGCTAGGTCTTAATACTGACTGAAGGGTTGTAAAGACCAATTATGTATGTATGTATGTAACAGGGTACATTCGTTTGCAGTGCTCTAGTGCATTAGAATAATAGGCGTAATTTCGGTAGCCAACAGAGGTTCTCTGGTCTGTTACACTACACCGAGCATAAAGTCTAAGGTACTCAGCTCGTAATAACTATAATGTAATTAGGAATCGTATTCTAATTAACAAATAAATTAAATTAAATATTTTAACAAGAAATATTTGAATTTTGTTTATCTTTCCTGATTTAATTTTTCTCTGTGTATTTATAGCAACAATTTTTGGATTTTTTTGACGATCACATCATAAATCAAATATTGTCGTTAAACTTGCTATTCAAAGATACGTTTTTTTTAACAATTTCTTGTTTTTATTTCTTTTGCGTTAACTGTTTAGCTGTGTTTTCTGTGAAGCATTATTTCGACTAAAAATTGTACAAAAGAAAACTAAAATTGAAATGTTTTGTTTTGCTTTTTCCTTGTCTTTTCGGCGACAGATGATGTTTTTTCTCCCTCTCTCTCGTATTTGGTTTCATAATTTCATTGTTCGTTAAAACTATAGAAGCACAACTAAATACCAAACAAAAATACAAGAAAATTTTATTCAATTTGAATACAAAACTACAAAGAAAAAGAAAAAGAAGAAGAAATAAGTTGAAAAACTTTGTTTTGATTAAAAAAGCATAAGTTTTGGACATGTCCGCAGAAAAAACAAAAAACATAAACAAAGTTTAACTAAATTTAATAAAAATAAATGAAAAGTATTAAATGGGAACTAAAAATATTTCTTTTATTCTATTTCAGTTCCGTTTTTAATTCAAAAATTAAAACTTTTTCTTTTTTTTTTTAATTTAAGTTGAAGGAAAAATAGAATTAAATTCTGAAGGCATAAAATTTCTCTTTAGTAGGATGGGTTAGGTTAGTGGGTAGCTTGCCGTTCACAAGCAAGTTCACTCGAAGGCCCATATGGCCCATTGTGTTACCCAGTGTGATGTAAGGCCCCTTGTCATGATCCGTTAGTGGTGGGTTTGAATCACCCCATGCTCAGACCTTCAAACGTTCCGGCACCCAAAAACTGACGTCTGTCCTGAAGTGTAGGACACTGGCATAAGAAGTGTTGTGCCGATTTCTTTTCCTCCACATGATGCCAGTTTCTGCAGTAATCCTAGGGGGGGGCAGACCAAGCCTGTCAGCGAAACTGCCAATAGCGCAGTGTCGAACTGTTCTCTTGTCGAACGCAAGTACTTTTCTTGCTGTCTACTGCTGTATATTGGAGCACCCACGGTTTATTTTAATTCCATACTAATTTTTCCAATTTGCGAAAATATTCCTGTAGGTGAACATATATCCCCACTATCGTCTCCTCTTGAAACATTTCCCATCCCTTCTGTGCCAATTTGTGCCGGTTATAACCTATAGATAAAAAGACTCCTGTGTATCAACTTACCAGTCGGCCTCCGAAAAGATTTCTCCTGTAAACGAGAGTATCGCCGGAAATCCGAAAAGATAAATTCTGATAATGATGAAAGATAAATTCAGTTTCCTCAGGAGCTCATACCAACAGTTCATGGAAAGCGCCGGAAATTCGTTCATTTAGACATTGCTTGGAAATTTGGGGCTCAGAAAATATTCATGCAAGCATGAGAAACCATCATGCAGAATGGCGTTAAGCAACTCTTACAGCTCAAAGTATTAATGGATCTCTCCGAAGCTTTTGATACCGTGCGAGGTTTCAAACAAGGCGATTCCTTATCATGCAACATCTTCAACTTTGTCATGAAGAGTGTTCTGTGAAAGGCGGGAGTGCATCGTAATGCCACTATTTTCCACAAAAATGATCACTTGATTGCGGACGCTAACAACATTGACTATGATGGGCATACCTTACTGCTACATTTAGTGCTATCCAACGGGAGTCCATCAAGATTGGTCTGGCAGTCAATGAGGGCAAAACGAAGTACATGTCGCCTTCGTATCGGATTCCAGATTATAGCCGATAATTATGCTTTTGAAGTTGTTATTGAATTTATTTATCTTGGCTCTGTAGTTACCAGTCTGCAAATCAAGCGTAGGATCATTCTTTCCAACGGGTGCTATTATGGCCTCAGTAAGTACTTAAGTAGCAGAGACCTCTCTCGTACGATGAAACTTATACTCAACAAGTCGTTCATCCTTGCTTCTTTACGGCGCAAAAACATGGCAAGTTTTAAGCACTGATGCAGCGGTTTTGAGAGTATTCGGTCCAATGTGAGTTGGCGACGATTTCCGCATTCGATCTAATAATGGGCTATATGAGCTCCTCAAGGACATGGACGTTGTGCAGCTCATTAAAATACAGCGACTGCGCTGGCTGGGCCTTGTCGTTCGGATGAAAGAGAATGCATCGGCGTGTTGAAGATGTGTTTCCTTTTACAAATTTGCTACAAATTGATGTTTTTTTTTTTATTTTTTTGCCGTGTGAACTAATTTTTAAACCACATACGTATGTTAATAAATTTCCCACAAAAACATGTCCAATTTCTATCCAAATATTATTAACAGCTGTCAGTTATCTAACCGAACCGCTACAAATTAATTACATTTCATAACACATACATATCTCTACCTGCTGCTCTTGCACTTCATGTGGCTGTCAAACAATGCCTGCCATTTAGGGCTTCTATTTTCCCCAAAGAAGATAGAAATTTGGTGGAATTTTTGGAACAACAAAATTTACACACATATGTAGAAGAGAATTGATAGATGGAATCGCACATTAAATAACCATAAATCATGTTCTATTTAACAATTATTGTGAAGTCAAAAAAGAAAACACAAACCTCAAAAATACACTGTAATTAATCATACAAAATAGAAGATAAGCATTTGAATATGTTTAACCAAGAAACAGACACACTAAGATAGTCGGTTGGTTGAAATGCAGAATAAAAGAAGAAAAAATTTTCGATTATTTTATGTTTTACATACGATTACGACATTTCATATTTTGCCTTTAAAAGTATCATTAAAAATAGAATAGAAATGGAATCATAAAAAAGGGGCGGTAATGTTCCACAGCTTATGGAATGAAGGAAATGAAGAAGTTAAGAAGTCAGAACAGTAACAAAATGGAAATACAATAATTGCATGGATATTTAATGGATACGAGTTACAGTATCTTAAAAGAAAAGTAAATAAAAAGAAGATCTAAAGCAAGTAAGAGAAGCGAAGTGTAAGTGTAAGCCACCTATTTTAAGCCCTACTTTGCAATAATCATTTATCAACCACATTACGAGTGCCAGCCAAAACTATGGGAAATTATAAAATGTATACAGCAGGAATAGATTAACAAAATCATGTATTAAATATGGATTCATCTTGTGTTTGTTAATGTTGTCTATTGAGTGATGGGATCAACAGTTTAATGCCGACTCCAAATGACAAATTTTGGAAGAACTTTTCATGGGAATTTTATTTTACTTTCAGAGTTTTTGTGCAGAAGTCTATTGAGATGAAATTGCCAAAAGAGATATTGAATCAATAGTTTAATAAACCAAGACTACTGTGACTTAAAATTCAAAATAATCCCTGCCAGCTGTCAAATTCAGCTTGATTTGAGCGCCAAAGTCATGGAACATTGATAATTTTTGATGAACATTTGGACGATGTTACTTATATTCCATACACAATAATTCTTCCGAACGTTTAAAAAATGTTGATACATCACATATACATACACCAATTATGTTGTGTGTGTTAATTGTATCCATAAGTGGTGGGACTTTTTCTTGGGAGGTTTGTTTACTCTCAGAGTGTTTGCCAGAAATATGTTGAGAGCAAGATACTTCGTTATATTGGAGATGCCTGACTTGACCTCATGTCTAATAACCTAACACTACACTACGGCTACTACAAGCGGATTACTACGTGGGGATAAGTCCCACTATGAAGTCCTTATTCGATCAATTCTTCAAACTTAGAACTGCGTGACTGCTGAGAGGAAGTCACCGATATATAACACACATCTTGCTTTATTTAAAATTAAAGATAAGAAACACTAGTAGCTGCCGTAGTCTATTAGGTAGTGCATTAGTTAGACCCGAGGCCGTGATGGTTCAAACCCTGGCTCAGACATCTCCAATACAAAGCAGTATAAAAAAAATATTTCGTAGGCAAATGCCTCTGAGCAGACTTCTGGCAAAAGCTCTGTGGGTGAAATAATATTGTCATGAAAAGGTTCTTCAAAAATCCCTCGTTCAGAGTCGACTTTAAACTATAGGTCACACCACTCATGTATAATATTGACACACACAACACAAGTGTTGAGAGAAGCTGGTTCGTAGTTCTGACTAAAGGGTTGTAATTATCAATTATGTATGCATGTATATGTAGTATGTACGTATGGTTGAGTAATTCAAATTATTATGAAATTTTTGTGGATATCTTTAACTAGGATATGATGGAATATATTTTTGGGCCTAGTGATGGCAAGCTTTATTCTTTCTCCAAAATTTGACGCTGCGTGACCTTCTTGGGTTAATTGTATGGCTTTCACAAAACATTTTCCCATTTTCCTATTATTATTCCTTTGCTTCGTTTCATTATCATTAAACAAGTTCTTCTGGCTAAGCAGAAGATTGCTCTTCTGTAGCAGGTTCTAGAGGGGGACAGGGTTGCCATCTGTCTGCCAGGAAAAATTTCTCAAAAATCTGTCACTCGGAGCCGACTTTAAACTACAGGTCCCGCCACTCATGTATTAAATCAGCACACACAACATAAGTGATGGGAGAAGCTAGGTTGTAATCCTGACTTCAGTGTTATTATGACCAATTATGTATGTATGTATGACAAGAGACAATGAAAAATCCCATAATGAAAGTTATTATTGCATCACTAATGCTAGTATAGGGTATTCGAAAGCAAAAGCAAATGAAAGAAACCATCAACATGTAACACCTGTGCTCTATACCAATGACAGTCATATGCGCTGCACCAGTAAAGTCATGACATGCGCAAGTGCAACTGTTATGAAAAATATACAACACAAATGCTGTTATGCCACTTCTGTTATAACAACACAAAAATAAACATGAGGCTAAGTTGAGGAGGAATACAATTAACTTTTATATACATATATATTGCTGCATGAATCCGTATGTATGTACATATGCAGCTGCATTATAATAATAATTCTTAAGGATACATACGGCTACATTATTTGAGTATGAATATAGAAAACACACACCTGTAAACATCCTACTAGACTAGACCATTCTACAAAAAGTCTGGTAATAAAAATAACAACAACAAAAACAAATTGTGTTTAGAAACCCAACCGGTTTAAAACAAGCAGATTTCTTTTCCTTTTTTTTTTGAGAGGAAAAAAGTTTCTGTACTGCAAATATATTTTTGTTGCAACAACTGGTGGAACAAAAAAAACAGAATGAAAATGATTAGTAAAAGGAAAAACAAAACAAAAATTTTTTGTAATCAATGTGCCACATACCAAATGCCACTGCATCACATCAAATTTTGCGTACCCTCGATAAAGATACGACAGAAAAACAGGATTTAATTTGAAATGAAAAAAAGGAAAAAATATTCACAAGGGGACGATATTTGATGAATTCAATTATAAAGTTGATTAAAATCATTGATTACATGCTTATCAGTATAAAAATCAAGCTTTAATGTATTTACAGATGCATGGACTTTAATCGTGGATTTTTAATTGAAATTAAAAATGACGATGAACAATGAATGTCACTCATTACCACTTCAAAAATCTATGTACTGCATTCCCGCTCTGGGCCTTCTTTTTAGGTAAGGAAAGATGGCAACCCTACCCTCCTAGGACCTGCTGCAAAAGACCAATTTCCTACTTAGCCTAAAGAATTTGGTTAATGATAATGAAACAAACCAAATAAATAATAAGAAGATGGGATGTGATAGCCAGTGGTGTTGTGCTAATTTTTTTTACCGGAACGCGTTCCGGTTCAGCAGAAAAAAAAGTTCAGAACTCCGGTTCACGGTTCGGAAAAACAAGCCGGTTCGTTCCGGTTTTTGTTTCGTTTCGGGTTCGGTTTAAACCCTTGTTTTAAAAATACATATAAAAATTCGCCAAAAATTAGAAAAAAATCAGCAATTCTTTTTAATTTTTTTTTTATACGTCAGCCAATTCTCGCTATCAGAAATCATCTTTAGTTCCGGAACGCGTTCCTGTCCAAAAAGGAAGTACCGGAACGACGTTCCGGAGCGTTCCGGCTCGACAACACCACTGGTGATAGCCATTCGCCTAATACAGGAAAGTCAGACAAATGGCAACTATATCCTTCTAGAACCTACTACAGGAGAGCAATCCTCGTGAGCCAGAAGAACTTGGTTAATTATAATGAAAGGTATTACAGAAATTATAAAAAGATTGAGAAATGATTTATGACAGCCGTTCAACGCATACAGAAAAGTTAGACAAATGGCAACTCTATCCTTCTCTAACCTGCTACAGGAGAGCAATCAGCAATCCTTCGGTTAGCCAGAAGAACTTGATTAATGATAATAAAACGAAGAAATATTTAGAATTAGATGTTTGAGAAATGTTCTGTGACAGCCATTCAACGAACAGAGAAAAGTCAGACAGATGTAAACTATATCCTTCTAGAACCTGCTAGAGAACCTAAACCAGAAGAACGTGGTTTATGATAATGAAACGAAACAAAAAAATAATAAGAAGATGGGGAACTAATTTGTTACAGTCGTTAAATTAACGCAGGAAAGTCAGGCAGATGGCAACCCTATCCTTCTAGAACCTACTACAAAAGCTTAATCTCCTTGCTTAATGACAATGAAACGAAGCAAATAATTAATAATAACACGTGGAAATGATTTGTGAAAGTCATTTAACTAACACAGGAAAGCCGGACAGCGTCACTTTTTGGGGAAGAATAAAGTTTTCCACCACTAGACCCAACAATACCTAGCAACAATTGTTCCGTCATGTCCTAGATAAAGATATCAGAAAAAATTTCATAATAATTTGAATTACTCAACCATACACACATAGACATACATATTTAATTGGTCATTAGAAACCTTCAGTCAGCATTACGATCTAGCTACTCATACCACTTATGTTGTGTGCTTGTTAGTTTTCCACATGATAGGCGGTTCCAACAGTATAAAGTCGACTTCGAATGAATATTGTCTTTTCATGACAATTTTATTTTTCTCTCAGATTTTTTGCATCATCGAAGAAATATTTGTTCATATTTTGTTTTGTTAGAGATGTCTGATCTGGGGTGTGAACCGGGGCCTAACGTCTAATAATCCAAAACGCACTAAATACTAGACTACGGCAACTTCAAGATGCTAATATCGTGCGACTTGTTACACTTTCTCTTGCCTTTGGAAGCTGCAGCCGTATGCTAAAAAGCCACAAGCTATAGTGAACCTCAAAGTATATGCCCTTAGAACAAATTCAGCCTAATTTTGGCATCAGAATCATGTAAAGTTTGGCATTTCGAATGCGTTCGACTCAGAAACGATGTAGGATTCCACACATAATGCCATCAATTTGGTTTTTCAAACGAATAAAAAATTTCCATGATATGTCACACAAAATTTTTTTTTTTATTATTTTAATTTAAAGGTGGGAAGTTTTTAATAAACGAACCGTTATAGATAGGCAACGAAAGTCTCTACGAAATAGAAAATTAAAAGTAAAAATAAATTGAAATTTTGTTAAATTTCCAAATGAATAATATTTTCAATGAATGAAAGAAAAATACTACTTAAAGACTGTTTAGTGTGCTTTACTATTTACATTTTATTTTGTAAATGGGTGAAGGGTATTTAGTTTATTAAAAGAGGCTTGGCCTACTATAATTTCATTCTTTTGTTTTTCTATTGACTTTGTCTTCAATACTAACTCCCTCTCTAATTCTTTATGTTTTACCTCAACGACATTTTCAACTCTTTTTCCATAACAAAGACAAACAATAAGTAAATAAGACATGAATTAAAATATTAGAGTAGAGTAAGGCATCTACCTACCATAGGATAGAACGGAACTTTATTGTTAAAAGACAATGAAATGTTATACTCAAGCCAGTTATGGTTGTAGACAAATATTTTCGAAGAAAAACTCTTGCTGGAGACGACAATAGAAGTTCAGAGCAGTAATCCAATCGTCTTTTGTATTCAGTTTAATAGAAGAAAAACTATCTACAATTGTATGTATGTTTGTTTGTTTGTCGATTTGTTTGTTTTTATTACGAGAAATTTCTGTCTTTCTTTCCTTTTGTTCTGTTTTTTTTTTGTTTGTTTTTGTTCTAAACAAGTCTGTCTATGTTGGTTGGTTGTCATTGACTGTATTTGTTGTTAAAACATTCTTGTTGGTTTTCATAGCTTTTAGTTTTTCTTGTAGTTTTTGTTTTTGTACCTGAAACAACAGCAGTTGACTCTTTCAACTTCAAACTCGAATATGAAATTTTTGAAGTTTTTTTATTTCTTGCTTTCAACACTTTTTTGTGACTTCTTTTTTCCATTCGTTTCTTTATATACAAAGTAAAAAAATTGTAAATTGTGGCCAGAAGTAACAATAACCGGTATTACTCAAGCTGGCCATATATATCAGCGTTGTACATACATAAAATTTACATACAAATAGAAGTATTTGGCTTAGAAAAATATGAACAGAGTTAAACACGTTCACAAAAACAGATATTGGCAGCTCAAGAAAAAATTATTTCAACAGCCACAGCACTTAAGTTTTGAAGTTAATAAAAAATAAAATATAATTAAAATAAATAAAAACAAATAAACATAATCATCGTAGAATATTTTTATTATTTCTCATTTGCTTTTGTTTTCATTTTTATGTAAATTAAGCTTCACAAAAATAAAAATTGTCAGTCACTCATTCCCAGCTCTGTTTCATTGAGCATTTCATTTGAATTTGGCTTCAAGCAAAAGTTATTGAAATGAACAGCAACAGTAGCAGAACAAAAAAAATATTTTTTTTTTGTTTTTTAAATTTACTGTCATCACGTTTTGTTTAAAAAACAAAATTTTTATGTGAACATTTTCGCAAGAACTTTTTAACTTTTAGGGAAACAAGGTTAACTAAATGTCATGCTGTTTGTCAATACCAAGAATTACTCTCAAACTATACCAGCACAAATCAGAGATTGAAAATCATAAAAATTGTTTTAAAATTTTAATAATTGAAGTCCATAAAATACGTTTAACCCTTTAAAGGTTTCAAGAATGTAAAATTTTCCATGATTCTGATGCAAAAATTAGGTTGAATTTGTTCGAAGGGTATAGGCTTTGCTGTTCACTATGGCCTATTCGCCTGCATTTTCAAAGGGCAAGAGAAAGTGTAACAAATTGCATGATATTGGTATCTTGAAGTCGCCGTAGTCTAGTATGTAGTGTGATGGCTTATTAGACGTGAGGTCAGGGTTCAAACCCCAGGTCAGACATCTCTAACAAAACAAAATATGAACAAATTTTTCTTCGACGACTTTCTCTCAGCATATTTCTAGCAAAAGCTTTGAGAGAAAAACAAAATTATCATGAAAAGTTTTCCAAAATCTGTCTCTCGTTCTCGACTTTAAACTGTTGGTCCCACCACTAGATAGATAAAATTAACCCACACATTATAAATCCATATTTCATACATGAATTTGAAGTCTCTCCCATATCCTCTGTATAAATTCTATAATTAATTATTATAGTAATAATTATAACTGCCTGGAACTCGTAAGGTTAATTATGTGAGAAGCTAGGTTGTCGTCGTGGCTAGTGGGTTGTCATTACCAATAATCAAAAACGATAATTGTTCACATCAGATATGTATATAACATCGCTTACTGCTTCAATTTTCATGTGGGCCATACAAATGCCCTATAAAGGTGACAGTACGTCAGAGCACTATGTCCATTTCTTGCCCATTATAGTACAATACTTAAAATAGTGATGATTTTCGAAGAGATCTTATTACAGGTTGAATGATATCAATGATCATAGCTTCTCTAGCATGCAGTCCAAAATCCACTGACTTACAAAGCAACGTCAACCACAACGAGTACCTCAAGTTTTCAGACCAATACATTGAAAATTTTTATCAACTGGAGTGTATAATCACAAAAAGCGGCGGCAACAAAGCAGATTACAAGATATATACATACAAAAGAACTTTCATTTGTGTACAAATTAATTCGAATTTTAAAATCCAAGACGCAAACCAATATAGAAGACACTAGCAGTTTTGGCGTTAGCAGAACAAAATTTAACATCAAAAAGGGCACAGTTAATCTTTCACAAAAAAACAAAACATAATGAATAAATGGATACTATTTTGATTACACAAAATCACATAGCAAAAGTTGCGTTGAAATCCTTTCAAAACATACAAAAAGATATGTTATATCCTGCCGATTGATCAATGAGATGGTGTAGTGTGTGTGAGCGATGCACGATCGCATTCATTAAAATCAGGCTGTCCTCTAAACTTTGAGCAAGATATGTATATACATTACAACTCACCAGATAGGATTACGACCTAGCTTCTCACACCACTCATGTTGTGTGGGTTAATTTTAAACATGAGTTTAAAACCAACAGTTTTAAGTTGGCTCCGAACGACAGATTTTTGAGAAGCTTTTCTTTATTTTATTTACTCACAGCGTTTTAGCCAGAAATCTGCTGAGAGGAAGTGGTATGAGAAGATACTTAGGTTCTAATACTGACTGAAGGGCTGTAATGAGCAAAAGTGTATGTGTGTATGTAAGTTTTTTCCCACTGACATACTCTAGTGGTTAATATTTTAGTTTTACTAGATAAAATCTTCGATTTAAAAAAAAAAAGGTGAACTGATGCTGTTATCCTTACTAAAATATTGTGATGGCCAATAATATATGTATGTGTGGGAACCATTCCCATACGTGTATGTTTCTTATAAAAAATATATGATGGTTTTGGGCGGGGAAAGTTGTTTTTATTATTAAGTTAGGAAATACTTACCACGCTACTCCTAGTGTAATCGGCTAATCCATATAAGAAAATTGTTTCCAATTAATTGTTTTCTTTTTTGTTATTGTTATTGTTGTTGTTTAGATTATATATGAAATTTCACTTTAACTCTTTATTAAATGCTTTTTGTGTTAAGATTTTAACATTATTTGCTTTTATTATTCAAACATAATTTAATAACTTTTGAAATAACGTGGGTTTTTATTATTTCTTTTCTTTTTTTATGGTTTTATAAAAATTTATTCTTTTATTTTTTTATATTTAAAGATAGGTTTTTATGGTTTCATTGTTAAGATAGATTTTCTTTAGAGGAAATTTTTCTTATTGGATTTTCTTTGCATTCTTTTTTAAGACATCTTTTACTTAATTTTTCTATTTACTTTTTATTTAATTTATTAAAAAATATTTTTTAAATATTCTCAAATTTTTTCTTTTATAAGATATTTTAAACAGATTTTTTTTAATTATTTTTTTCCTTTTTTCATTCAATTTATTACGTTTTGTAGCTTGAATTTAAAAGAAAAATTTTGGGTTGAATTTTTTTTCTTTTTTTAATTTTACTTTTATTACTTTTGTAAAACGTTTAACATTTTTATTTTGAAATATTTTTATTTGGTTTTTTATAATTTTTCTTTTCAATTTTGCTTAATAATTTGATATTTCAGCACAATTTCCTTTCACTCACTTTATTTCTTTATATTTTTCCATTACGTTGCCTTATGGCTTAACATTTGTTGCTGTTGTTGTTATTTGAAAATCTATTTATTATGGCCATAATGTATAGGAATAACAAGACTAAGATGCAAGGAACAGAGAAGAGAGAAAACATAATCTTGTTATTTACTGGGTATTTCATTTATTGTATCAATGCAACAACAATAATAGCTGCAGCAGCATATTGTGGCAAGCAACAAGAGCTTTAAAATTTAAAAATGCCTGGCAATGGCTTAAAAGGGGACAAGAAAAACTGGTTTGAAGTTAAGATAGCTTTAAAAAAATTAATTTTAAAAGACTTTACAAGAAGGAAGAGAAAAAGAGAAGAGAATTTGAAGAAGCCACAATTGAGCGACAAAAAAATAGAAACAGTCAGCAGCAGCCAAGTATAAAAACTCAGCATGATGGTTAAAGCTTTAAATGAACAAAAGACATCTTATACAAGTGACCTGCACACTTGCAACACACAGCTTCAATGCAACACGCGTCGCCTAGAATGTTGAGTTATGACAATTGGAAAAAAACAACCACAAAATACAGGGTTTTTGACTTGGAAATGTTAAGCATTGAAGAAAACAATATTGTTTGTTTAAAAAGGGGACAAAAAAAGAAAACAAAACAAAAACCGGTAACTGAATTTGATGCCGTTCTCACAAAACAACAGCATTTTACACTCACATATAAAAGTACACTTGTTTCCACTTATTTATTCACTTAAACACTCGCTCATTTGATTCTCCTTTAATTCAAACACTCTTTTTTATTTAATTTTCTTCTTTTTTTTAATTATTTTTTTAAATTTTCCTTTTTAATTTGAATTTATTTACAAATTTTAATTCATAAACAAACTTTTTGTTGTCGTATATAAGCATATACAATGCCTTACTACCACTAATCAACCACACTTACTTATCCACATATACACTTAAACATGACTCTCATAGTAAGACAACGAAAACAAACAAACAAAAAAAATACCGGTTTTTTGTATAACAAGCATATGAGCAAAACAAAAATAATAAATAAACACTCTCTCTCACTTAAACCGTTTATTTCATTACGTTACCCGTACACTAACACTTGAAAAGCCGTTACAATGACTAAACCGCACGAAGAGCTCAACGAAACTAAATGCCATACAGCGGAGACAGCATAAAGCAGGCGTTATTTAGTGAAGCCAACTATTCAACATGATTAAACATGTTTAACTGTGATATGTTGTTACTTAGATGTTGCTGTAAACATGTTGCTAAAATTGGTATGTGGATTCTAATGTAAATAAGCAACATAAATAAACATGTTCCATTGTGATATGTTGCTATACAGTAGTTGGATGCAACATGATGCTAAAACCGGTATGATGTAAGCAACATTTTTATTTAAAATTAATTCTTATAAGAGAGTAGAGTAAGCATGTAAGTGAAGTATGGCATCGAACGTGTTCTTTTAATTCTGTTTGTATTTCAGTTTTGGTTCGTATACTAAAGTTGTTGTGGTTTTAAAACATAGCTGGGAGTTCTGCTTCTTTATTTTTTAATGTATTTGTGGACATAGGATTTTAAAGCTGTCCTGATCTGCAAACTTGATTTTCTGTTACGAAATTGATGATGGCTAGTAAAACAGAGCGATGTACAACCCAATATCGGGTACGTGCACATACACACATATATAACATAATTGGTCATTGAACCATTTAGTCAGGATAACGACCTAGCTTGTTACTTATGTTGTGTGTGTGTTAATTTTATACATGCGTGGCTTGACCTACAGTTTAAAGTCGACTTCAAACGACAGTTTTTTGAGATATTTTTCATCGTAATTTTATTTTTTCTCAGTGTTTTTGAAGGAAATCTGTTGAAAGAATGTTGTCGTAGAAATAGCATTTCATATTTCAAATTATTGAAGGTGTCTGATCTAATGTTTGAACCTTGGCCTCATGTCTAATAAGCCAATACACTACCTACTAGATCACGGCGTCGAGTTCATGTACTCTATAGTGGAATATAGAGATCGAAATCGCTAATAGGACTTAAGATTTTGTCATGGCCATGTCTAAACGAGGTTTAGTAACATTTTTTTATTCGTAAAACAACTTTTTGTATTTGAAATGCATTTTTAAAAAGAAGTTGTATCTGAATTGGGTTTGATGTGTTTTTGCTTATTTTACCTCTTAAGCACAACAATGCATTAGGCCTTGTGATTAAAGTGTCAATTCTTTTCTCTCCCTTACATTGCTTTTGTAAAACACCCCAAAATTTCCAATACCTTTGCATGACTTTCATTATACGAAAATGCCAATGTTGATGTATACAACATCAGGCTCTTTTGCCAATCTCTGAATCAACATAATTTTTTTTGCAAAGAATAAGAAGAAAAAGTAGAAGCAAATCGATTTAAATGGCATCATCATGTGAAAGTGTTACTGCAGCTTATAGCACAAGAAAAAAACCTTGAAAAATCATCGTTTTAGCAAAGAATTCCCATTGCTTGCTAAAGGCAAATCAGAGTAATTTTTCAATTCCCCATACTCTTATGAACGCTCCCCTCAAGCTCTACCATATTCAGCTGAGAATTTTTCTATTTTTTCTATTTTGTAAACTCGTCTAAAATACATACGTGTGTATTGCTTGGCTTGTCATCTTTCTCTCTCTCTCCACCCTCCGTTCTCTGTGCATGAGCCAGTGTATCGTTTTAATGTTAATTAATGCAATTCATTGACTTGGAAACAGAACATAAATGAAAGACCAACAATGATAAGTAACGTCAAATATTCACATACATACACAGACACCTATACTCTCGTAATAAATACAGTAACAGCTTGTTACTTATGCAGATTATATTCTAAGTAAAGGAGAGAAAATTGATGATGAATGCAAGGAGCAAAGCGTTTTATTGGATCTTTAATGGCAATCTGCTAATAGTGGGTGTGTATATTGTCGTCATTATACCCATTAATAGATTTCAATTTATTTAGAAATTAATAAATTGTAGACAAACTTATCACTGATTGCTCTTCTATTAGAAAACATAGCACATCGGAAAGAAATTCGAAGCTGCCTGTAGGAAACTGCCGCACATAATTGGTAAAGTAACTGCAGGACTAGATATTGGTTGCCATACGTATTCAACTGAGGGACTGTCATTGTAATACTTACAATACACTTTATATTCGAATTTCCAATATTAAAACGACTATTGAGCTGTTTTATTGCTTAAAGCTGTCAAACATAGTCTATCAGTGTTCTCACGGTGTTGATTGAATTGTTCTTGTTAAGAGGTATCTTAGTAAAGTACTGCGATCATACGATCTATTGAAGTCCCCTTAAACTTTAAAAAGTATCCCTCCAGAGGCTTGCCCTGACAAATTTCAGGATGCTACTCGAACAATTCTCTGTCTTTCACTGCATATGAATCCAAATGTTTCTTCCTGGGATGCATTAATACTCCACAGATCCCAATAATGTGTTCTGATGTGTTAATCGCTACAGTATTCATATTTGGAGCTCAATACAGCTTACATTCAGCAAAAGTGTAATCCCAGTTTACAGTGTTCTGTCAAAAGGCAAGTTGCTTACCTTAGTTTATTCCCGGATAGTAAGATGCATTACTTAGGCCTCCTCTTATTGTAATTCCTCAACAAAAGTTTTCTGACTGCCTCAAGCCCACTTATTTTGAGATAAACCTTTGCCTCTCTCTCTTATTGCATCCTCTTTGTTGAAAAAAGAACTGACTTCTTACTAGGAACATTATTATATTACTACAATAGCACTAATACTATTATTATAACATTACTGCAAGAATTTATATACATAGAACGTGTTGTAAGAGTACAACTCATGTCTTACATAAGTATGAGGCCATGGAGTTGCCATAGTCTAGTCAAACCCCAGGTCAGACTTCTTCAACAAAGCGAAATATGGAAAATATTTCTTCGGCTCTGAGGGTGAATAAAATTTGCCATGAAAACTTTCTCAAACATCCGGATTCGACTTTAGGTAGGTGGGTAGGTTCCGCCAATCATGTATAAATTAACACACACAACACATAAGTGTTATGAAAAGCTAGGTCGTAATCCTGACTGAAGGACAGTAATGACAAATTATGTTTGTTATGTATGTATGTATCTATGAAAATAAACATTTTCTAAAAATTGGCATATTGACATATCATGACGCATGATGACGCATTGTTACGCGCACTAATGCAAAGTGGTTTAACCTTAGAATTGTTTAAAAATTCACGATTTTTCAAGAATTTTATATAATTTGTCTAGCTGTTATAGGGCAACAGTTGTGCTTTGGGTGAATGATTTGCTCAGAAACATTATTTGCTTCTGGTGGATTAACTGAGCTGAAACTGAACAATACTTTTATATTATAAACCACTGTAACTCATATACATATATACGACTGTATAGCCGACTCTAAGTGATTCTGTCTGCACGTATGAAATTTTTCTCTTTGTCTGCGACGGCTTTGGGATTTGCAGTCAGAATCTGAGTGTAATCTTATATGCAAGATTTCTTGGTGCATGACCAATCCCTATGTACTGGCGGAGTCAGATTCTTAGATTCTTAGAGCTATTAATGCTTAAGGCTTTGAGCCAATATCATAATATATTTTAAAGGAGTAACCTCTGGACAGTGAACTGTAAGCAGACTTAAAGAAGACGACCTAAAACATTTCTGCAAACTCTAACTGAGGGAGTTTTTCGAATGAGTACGAAATTAATAAGGCAGTATTGTTTTGAGAGAGACTGAAGCCTCTTAATTTTAGAATTCGCAAATCCCATTCCAATTTATTTGGCCTTCACTTCATACCTGAATTGTATGGTTTTGTATTCAGGCACCATAGTCACTACAGATGTGATGTGATGTGATGTGGGGCAAGTTATATCATCGTGTTGCTTATTAACTGAAATTAATGTGGTTTAAACGGAAAGAAGAGGTTTTTTTATCTCTGCTGTGCCTATGCAATGAAATCTAAAATATTTCGCTCATTTTTAAAGTGACTTCAATTGATAAATTTTTTCTGAGTGTAGGAAAAATGTTAACTGTTAATAAAAAATTTACATTTACAACAAGAAAAATAAGAAGAAAAAAGGAATTTTTTTAATAATTTTTGCTTTAAAATTTCGGCACTCAGTATGTGCTTAAGAAGTTTTATATCTTCTTATATAACATACATCTCCTTCACATCTATACAGACATACAAAACACCATTTTATGCAAAAGTATGTGTGAGAGCACATGAATGAATATATGTAATGTGCATACATCGATTGAACATTAAATAAATTAAGAAAGACAGGTCAAAAAAATTTTTTTCTTCATCTACAACAGGATGTTGTCGTAGTAGATAGTGATATTGCTGTAGCCTTTATAGCTGCTGCTGCTGCTGTTCATAATGTATGAGTAAATAAAGTTCAGAGTTTATTATACACTTGAATGGACTTCTTGTAATAAAAAAAGAATTTTTTCATACACTTACACATAATAATACTTGAATATATCACACACATACGTTTATACATTTTCATATTGTTTTTCCAATTGACTTTAAGACAATTTTCTTTTTGACTTTTGAATCGCACCAACACAGTCAAAGTTTGCAGAAAAGGATTATGAATAAATGAAATGATATTTAATATTTAAGGATGATCACTTTCAAAGTGTTGTTACTTTTATAATTTTAAATAAGTTTTCCAAAAGAGTTGAAATATGTTAAAAAGTTTTTATATTTTCATTACATTTCCTCTTTTGTTTTTCTTCCTAACAAGAGATAAAGTGGATTTGATTTATTTTATTTGTTTTTTTTTAGAGTTTAACTTTTTAATTTAATTTAAAATATTTTATAAAATCTATTTGAATATAAAATTCCTTCGTTTTGTGTTCAGAATTTAAACAAAAAATTTGCTTGAGTCACTTCAAAAAATTTTGAAAACATAGTTCACAGAAATCCTCAAGATGACTTATAAATATTTATTTTAAAAAGAAAATTATTGTTGATCCAGCCTTTAAATATAACACTCTTCAATGAAATTGAAATTGTAGTAGACGTAGTCTAGTAGTTAGTCTGTTGATTTAGACGTAAGGCCACAGTTCAATCCTCAGAACGACAGTTTCCAACAAAACGAAAGATGAAAAACTATTTCTTCGAAGGCTTTTTATCAGCAAAAACTCTGAGAGTAAATAAAAAATTGCCATGAAAAATGTTCTTAAAAATCTTTTATAAAAAATTAACACACTCAACATAAGTCGTGTGAGAAACTAGGTCGTAATCCACACTGAAGCATTGTAATGACCAATTATGTTTGTTATGCATGTTTGTATCTATGAAAATGAGCATTTTCTAAACATTCGCATACTGACGTGTCATGACGCATGATGGCGCATTGTGACGCATAGTGCCATATGCTTCGAATTATGTAAAAATTCGAAATCATAGCAAATTCATTTAATCAAACCATTGAAGCCTGGCAGTCGTTTATATTAAATAGACGAGTTATAAACTGTAATATGAACTATTCACTGAAACATGTACAATATACACCATGACGATAGTAATTACCTGCTGCCCTATGTTACCTCCACAAATTATATTAAATTTTCGAAAAATTCTAACCTTAAACCACTATGCGTCACAATGCGTTGTCATGCGTTAGCATGCGTCATGATACGTTAAGATGCGAATGTTTAGAAAATTTTTATTTTCTTAGATTTATGTATGAGAATAACTGTTAAAATTGTAAATAAAACTGGTTACGACTAAAAACACCACTTAAAATAACAAGAAAAGAATGTTTACTATATGAAAAGAGGGAGAGGACAATACTCCCTGAAAAAAAATTGTTTAGTAATAATGTTTTAATAAAATAATGAATGTAATGCAATAATACAACTTATTCTTTCAATGTTGTGCCATTTAAACGATACCATAATTGTTCGTCATCATTTTTTAACATTTTAGCAAACATACAGTCCCTCAACATCTGCAATTTCAATTTTTTAAGCAAAATATTCAAAAGCAGGTATCTATTCCTATACATCCTACTAAACAGTCTTACCTAACTTTTTACAAAACTTATATTAAAAGTTATTATTCCAACACTCTTTCAGTGATACGTTTACGACAACTTTTTCCCTCACTCTCTGAACATATAAACATCATTGTCAACAGCTTGACTTACTTTTTCTTTTGAACTGAACAAACAGACAGACAGACAGAGAGTGAAAGACATAAAATAATTAAGAAATTGGCAAAAACTATTCTTGAGGACTCTACTCAACAGACACCTGAGTCAAGATACAAGAGCCAAAGAAAAAAGACAAGAAAAAAATCTTCTGCTAAAGTGTAATGGAGTAACGCATGACAGCATCAGAAACACACAAGCACAAGAGTTTAGTAATTTGAGTGAGTGTATGAATATTTTATATGTTTGCCACACATTGTCTGAATATATGTATGCTTGAGAAAGTTGTGTAAAAATGCTAAAGTTTATGAAGCAACAGAGAGAGAGAAAGATTTTTCTAGTAAGAAATGGAAGCAAAAAAGAAAGTGATTTTGAAACCAAATAAGCCTTCTTGTCAACATGTCGTACTTGATATCTTTTTTTGTTGTTGTAAATTTTCCCTTTTTCTGAAATAATAATTTTTTTTGTGTCAAACTAAAAAGTGTTTTTAAATACTATGAATTGGAAATTCCTAGAATGTGGAACAGACACATGGCTGCTTAGGTCATCTAGTAAACAAGGATGCTTAATAATGGTTGGGGTAATGTTGACTCTCAGACTATTAGCATAAAGAGTGGTTTGTATCCTTTTAAGAGCTATTGGAATAATGTTCTAATTCCATGTTTGAGTTGCATTTACTCTCTACACCGTATACGTCGACACTACGCCCGCCATTACTGGTTTCCGGGCCACTGTGGCATAAAGGCAAACAAAAGGGCAGACGAACTGGAACGGCAGAGATCGGAAATGTCTGAGGAAGAGACACTAGAGTGGATATATGCGCCTCTACAGGAATACATTTTCAAATTGGAAAACGTAGCATAGAATTCAACAAACCGTGGGTGGTCCGGCATACCCGGTTGCCGAATTTCATAACTGCTGTGTCCAGCAGTTAATAGTGGAAGAACCAGGGAACTACTTGAGTTTGACAAGAAAACGATTCGAATTCTACCACGAATTCTAACGAGACACTGTGCTACTGGCAGCTTCGCTGTGAAGATGTGGAGGAAGAGGATTCGGTGGAACACCTTTTATGAGAGTGTCCTGCAGTTCAAGACAGACGTCATCGATTTTTAGTTGGCAGAACGTCTGAAGATTAGAGCATGGCGGCGAACGTGAAAATAAGGGCACTGGCCGGTTTCATCCAGACCTCGTGATGATTTAAACCCACCATTAAGGAACCATGACATATGGCTTACCTTACAATGGGTAATGCAATGGGTCATATGGGCCATCAAGCCGAACTTAACTCTACGTTTATATAAATGTAAACATAAAAGTAATTCCGATCTCTTGAAATTCTATTCAATTCAAATAAATCCAATTTTATTAAAAATTGGAAAACGCATCAAAATTGAAGCGAATGTTTGAATCTATAAAGCTAACGAGTTCATTTCACTTCCCTTGTTTGGTTATCATTTTTATGCCACTTTTTTCGTTCTTTTTGAAATAAGATTTCAATCAAACTGATGATGGTGTTGTAACAAACAAAAAATGAGCAAAAGAACAAGGCAAAAAGTTCCAAACCTATACATATGTACGTACACATACGCAGACAGACGCATATGAAAAAATCGAAATTGGGCTATAAAAAGTGTTAGAAAATCTCAAAAAAAAAAAAACAAAATGTTTACGAGCAAAACGAAACAAACGAGAGTATGGAGCTGGAGAGTTTTTCGTTTCCACACATGAACACTTTTACATACAAAGACGGAAGCTAAAGTGTACGAGTATAAGTCGCACACGTTGAATACATGCATATATGCATAAACGTATGTACAATATATGTACGTTTGCTTCAGTGCGTATTTGTAACAAAATTTTTAAGAAAAAATACGTTCCGATGGCCAAATGAAAGTTGCTGTTTTGAATTTTTTTTAATTTCTTCGCTTTGCAGCTTGTAATGATTTGTAAGCTGCACATTGACGTAAAAAACTTAGAGTCCCAACAAGTTTAAAAAAATTTCCCATTTTTTTTAGAAGAATTTAATAAAATGTTTGAAATTATTCCCTAAGCATCGCATGTCTGAAGGAGTAAACGAAGGAAAAACATAGGAATTCTTTCAGTTTAAACGCATTAGCTGTAAAACGAAAAAAGGGCAGGTTAATTGAATAATCCGTAGAACTCAGTCAGGATTACGACCTAGTTTCTCACATCACTTATGTTGTGTGCGAAACTATTTTACATGAATATCGGAAGCTACAGTTTAAAGACGATTCCTAATGACAGATTTTTAGGGAGACTTTTCATGACAATTTGTTTTACTTTCAGAGTTTTGTTGGATATGTCTGACCTGGGGTTTGAGCCGAGGCCTCATGTCTAATAAGCCAACACACACCATCTAGACTATGGCGACAATAACTTTAACAACTGCTTTTAATTCTCCTTGTTTTCAACCTCATCCTTTAACTCCCAAATGGCTTCAACGTTTTGATTTCCTTGTCCTTTATTAAAATACACAAATAAGGTCAATTATTAATTATCCTAAGCATTATTCCTCTGGGATAAATTCTCTATCAGTTACAAATATTATTTACATTTAGTATTTCCATTTAAAATATTCAACTCTTTATTGATTTGCCTTCAACGCATTCCTCTTCAACGCAATAATTTCCCCAGCAAATGGGCTTCTATCGTTTCATTTATTATAATTTATTTTTATTTCTGCTCTCTGCGTGTAAATGTCAAAGAACTGTTCATTTTAACTGTAAACCTAAAGTGCCAATGAGCGATTCCCTTACTATTCTACTCCTTCTGTTATCAATTGAAAATGAACTAAATTGCGTTTCGTTTCTCTTCTCCTTCTTTTTTTTTATTTTGTTTTTGTCATTCATTGTGTACGCCAAACTCGAATTCAAATACTAATCAATTGAGTTTTCGATTTTCCTTTTTGTCAATGGCTTTATTGGAACTCATTGCTCTCATTTGCGTGGTCGTTCATTGACTTTTTGTCGTTTGTCAAATACAGAAGAGCAAGACATTACTGGTGGTGTAGGTGACTACAAGTAAAGACGACATTTTAGCGATAAACATACATTATTTTAAGCAGTAGCTATTTGAGCTCTCCATGACCTTTTATAGCGTACTCTCCTTAACAAAAGCTATTAACGAAGTTTTATTTGCCATTGTTTGTTTCGCAACATTTCTAATTTCAAGCAAATCATTGAAAACCTCAAAGGTATTCTCGTTTTAATTGACTGACGACCAACTTAAAAGTGGGTTTGTTTTGTAACAATTTCCCACAGTCAATTCAATTAGAAATTATGGCCCATAATTTGAACAATTAATCATGCAAAGAGAGAAAAAACTTGTGGAGTACAATTAATCAACAAAACAATTAATAATTAAACCAAATACTTGGCATTTAATTGAATAAATTATTGTATGATTGACAAATTAGTTGAATAAATAAAAATTAAATAAAAGATGGCACTCTCATTTACTGTGTATATATGTATCGCGATCCTTTTCATAAAAATTCCAACAAATTTTTATTTGTCTGGCAATGTTTGAAAGAACGCATTCCATCTGTTTTTTATATGCAAATAGCATATGCCTCACGTGTATTCAACATACAAATATTTGTATTGCATGCATGACTGATGCAGGCTATAGAGAAATAAAACAAGGAAAATATTGTTAAACAGCATGCATGCATGCGCTGCGAACAAAGTTATAAAAACTTTCATATATCTTTGTCGCACATACAAATGATATCGTGCATGTGTTATGTTTTTATTTGCGTTTGTAGTTATTGCCTCGGTATAAATTGCATTTACAAATGAACATATGTACACATCGATAAAGTCAATGCATTTGTATCTGCGCTTTTGAAAACATTTCATAGCTATTTGTTGCAGCCTTACGTGAACATTAGGGACATTCATTCATTTACAAAGCATGTCAAATAAAGAATTGAATTTTGGTACTTCAAATTCTTTCAGAACTAACGTATTGATTGAGCTCTCTCACTGACGATAGTAGTTGCAATTAGACTGCAGTATATTGGACAAAATAGCAGAATTTTATAGATCATAAGCTCTGCGAATTGCATAAAGTAATGGCGCTATTTAACCTTTGAATTTTTATCTTTGTCCTAACGTGACGCAGCCTAACCGGCCTCAGAGGTTTGTTGTTGATGTTATTCCCTCCAGGATGTTTAGGACTGACACGACATTTGTGCTTCAATTTTAAACACCCCGCATGATTCATACCTCGTAGTTTTCATCAGTGCAAAATTTTACAGCGCATCTATTTGTACAACGTTGGGATTTATTGGGCCAATGAGCGACTGCACGTTGACGATTTCGCCAAAGAAAGCATTTTTGCTTTTTTAAAGTGAATACGGTAGCATTGGATAAGATTGACTTTGCAATTTGCTTCAAATGTTTACCTCTTTTAATATTAGCTTGTATTTCAACATCCGTACATATCGTTTAGGTGCGATTATCCAATGTTGTTGTTTTAGACAAGCTAAGTTGGCAATCCAAGTTGACAATCATAGTTGGCATATTGTGGAAAAAATTTTAAGGTCTTTTCTACGAATCTTCTCTGATTTACTATGTACATACATATATAATTCGTCATTACAACCCTTCAATTAGGATTATGACCTAGCTTCTGGCAGTATGTTTGAGAAACATTGTCATGGCAATTTTATTTACTGTTAGAGTTTTTGGGCAGAAATCTCCTAGGAGCAGTTCGTGCTGTTGCAGATGTCTGGGTCTCCTGGGATTTGAACCGTGGCTTCTCGTCTAATAAACCAACACAACCTACTACACTACCGCACTAAATACTACACTATGGTGACTACTGAGTTACCAAGTCTCGTCAGAAATTTGGATTTTTTATTACGTTTTGCATACTCAGATCTAATCCAGTTGCAGTGTATTGCATTCCATTACATTTCGAAAAGAAAGGAACGAATGGCTTAAACGGGAAAAAGGAATTAATTTTTCGTACTTTAAACATAACCATTTAAAATTGCCTTCAGCCCTATTCCACAATGTCCTGTGTTATATAACGACTGCACATATTATAATCGCTAACGTCTACAGTGGCAGCAGCAGCATCAGTAATAACAACTAAAAAACAGTGTTACTGTGTCATTTTTAATTGCATGATAATATTCGACTAAAACTACTGAGCATTTCCTGGTTTATCAGAGATTTTATTATTGTTGTCGTACTCATTTTTTTTTGTTTTTTGTATTTTTATGGCTTCAAAACGAATGGAAAAAAATCTCTGTTTCATTGTCTATCTTATATATGCATGTATGAGGGTGTGTAAAATAGACAGAAAGATAGAAAAGAAAACAATTTTTTTTTTTTAGTGGTTTAGTGGTACTAAGCCAAATAACAAATGAATATTGTTCTATAAAACAAACATACAAACATACACAAACAATCACTTTTAAACAAAGCAACAGTAGAGGTTTTCAAAATACGTACCACAATATTATGAGGACAATGTTTGTGAAATAATATTTTTATGTTAACTCTGTACTGTTATTTCAAACACCGTTACATTGATTCATTAAAATGTATTTCGTATTTCACTACCACTCATACAATAACTGTGATACTGAATTCATAGAGTTGGATGAAATAATAGTAATATTATGAAACTTAACGACATTTCTGCTTTCTCTTAACTCCCTCGAAGGAATTGGTCCCACTTAGGCCGGTATTTAGGCTCATTGTTATACCACAATTATTTCTACCCGGTGATAAACCTTTCCCGAGTCGAAAATATATATTGCTATTGCAGCAATCTCGGTCAACGAAGTCAGAAAATGAGAATTCATAAACCTCCATCTGTTCTTGACTAGAGCCGGGCACTGAAACATGTGATGAAAAGCAGTCTCCTACTCCTCCTCAGATCTTTGGCTACTGCAGATGTCATTAACTGGAAACCGAGCCTTTCGGCGTGCCTAGTCAGAAGATTCGCTATTGTGAGATGGATGGCCATGCAATTTAAGGACAGCAGAGGCTAGCAATTTTCCACGTGCCTTCCTGCTGCCAACGAGGCTGCACTTCCCTGTAAAACGAGTGGATAATATTCAAATTAACGCAAGCAAAGGGAATAGCTATGCCCTATAATTTGTTGGAGATTGCAACGTCCGTACCAGGAGCGGCAATCAGCAATACAATATCCAACTATATCCCTGTGTCTACGAACCTATAGAGGAGTTATCTTCGAATGCTTCGAAATTTCTCGGTCCAACCACGTTCGTTAGGCACTTAACTGCTGCCTGGTTATTCGAATAAATCCAGAACATTTCAGAGAAAATCCATCCAGCATTGCGCCGCTTTCAAAGTTGCCATGACTTCTGCTTAGAAAACATCGGGGCTTAATGTCAGAACCCTTATTTAATTTATCACAGCCCACAGCCTATCACTTATCTTTGAGTCCTCCGAGATCGTAATGTGAACCTCCGACTCTTCCAATTAGAAGTCCCTAGTTGGAATGCTTAAATCGAATTTTGAAAGTTATAAGGAAACATATCATCAACATTGATTTGTATATGCCTTGCTAGAATAACAGTATGTCCATAGTCCACATTTGACCAGGATTTGACTGCATTGAGTCTTACTGCCATCAACTCAGCACTCTGTCTTAATAGGAGGTCAGAGGGGAATTATTAAATATCGCAAATAATGTCTTAGTTGGCTGGTGATCAAGACAAGTGAGTGCCGGCGTACTCTAACCATCCGTCTACAGTGATTTTCGTGTGTGCACACCATCCCCTAGATATGTACACCATAAAACAAGGTTCTCTGAACCATAGTCAGCTAGATGGTTGGTCTGAGACACCAGATCTTGACTGTAAATGTAAACCGATCTAGAGCGACCCCCAGATATTAAACCCTCTTGGATGAGACAACTTGAATACCATTAAGGATTGACACTTAAACCACAGGATGAGCACCATAAGCTTTAGAGTCTGGTTACATCTTGAAGAGAGAGACAGAGAGAGAGAGAAGAGAGAAGAGAGAAGAGAGAGAGATAGAGATAGATCTTGAGACCACGTCGCTGTAGGCGCAGATTTTGCTTGACACACTCCAATAATATTAGAATATTCCAATCGAAATACTTATAACAGTGAGTTCCAATAAATCAAAGCGCAGTCCATCAAATTTTTTGAAATGTACGACATCAGCCAACACTGTACGCTGTTTATCATTTGTTATTTATTTCTCTTTTTTTCCGTTCCCCATTTTGTTAGCTACTTCTTATCGTTTACAAATGACAAAGAGAGCAAGAAAGAGTTGAGTTGTTTTATATTTTTTTATTCCTTTTTTTTATTTTTATTGCTTCTCTTTGTATTGTTGCTGTTGCCTGGAATGGTTACTATTGTCTGTCTGCACTGTACTATAAATCTGTGCCTGTATTCTAACATTTAGAGGGTATGAGAGAGTGTGCATGTGTGCCTTATTGTATGTTTTTATAAAGTCTTGCGTATATTTGTTATTTTACATGTCAGAATTTTTTTGTTACCATTATTCAACAAAAAAAAAATTGTTTCTATATGCTTGAAAAGCCACCGTTTTATTTTGTAGTCAACAAATATTTCACTTCCGGTTGCAAAAAAAAGTACGAACAGGAACATTTTTTAAAATTACAAGAGAAAAGCTTGCATGAAATGTTCATTAAATACTTCAGTAGTGTTTTACATGAAAAAAATAAATAAATAAAAATTGAATGTGTAACATAGAAATTTGAAGTCGTCATAATTGAAGGAAGTAGTGCGTTGGCCTATTAGATATAAGACCACGGTTCAAACCTGAACGGAATAATCGAAAATAAATATTCTTAAAAATTAACAACGTTTTCATATCAAACATTGTTTAACATTACGTATGAGTAATATTTCTGTAGCAGATATTCAGTATATAATACTCATACGTCATGATGTTCATAAAATTTCAACAAATATGAAGAGAGAATTTAAACTTAAAACTATGCTGCACTCTTTGTTTACCTTTTAGGAAATAAATACGAATGCTGAATTCATTTAAATTAGAAATTTTAAGTTTTCCCAGCTTTCGCAAGCATATAAACAATACTGATATGTACCTATGTGCAGGAATTCTTATGAAGGTAACTCTTGCACGTCCCGCTTCCACTTACCCTTCTTCAGAGCCACCCAGTATACAGATCCATTGTTTATTTCGTTGTCAGTAGTCTAGAGGGAAGTGTATAGACGTGAGGCTACGTGTCAAACGCCTGGTCAGATATCTCCAACAAAACGAAATATTAAATAATATTTCTTCGGCGACTGCCCCTCAGCAGATGTATGGCAAAAAACCCTGAGAGTAAATAAAATTTCCATGGAAGGGTTTCTTAAAAATCTGTCATTTTTAATCGACATTAAACTGTAGGTCCCGCTACTCATGCATAAAATTAGCACACACAACAAATATGGTACGAGAAGCTAAGCGGTAATCCTGGCTAAAGGCTTGTAATTACCTATTATGTATTACCTTAAACGAATTAATTCACAATAATGTCTCTCTCATAATGTAAGCGAGAAATCCAAAATATTTTCGATCTTCTCCTCCAGGAATTTCATTTTCTTAAATTCAGTTTTCATCCTAATGATTGTAATCAAGGAAACTATTAGTTCCACTATGCACGGTACCTTGTTTCATTTTCTAAAATACTTTTGCTTTATACTTCGTTTACAGTTCGTGGTCGCTTGATGCAAACAACAACGACTTTTAAACTAATTGTAGTGACAGCATATTCAACAAAAAAGGAAAAATATTGCATGTAACACCAACATTAAACCAAAGCTGTAGTCCTGTATCACTCCTTTCTTTTATATATTCTTCCTTAAAAATGAACGCATGGCAATCTGTGTGAGTGTGTGTGTTAGTGTCAATCAGCATGAGCATGAGTGAGTGTTAAAGTGCTTTGGCGTGTAAAGGATATTTCGCTGTAACGGTGTCAAGTGGGTTCCGTTTCATTTGTTGTTTGAGTCGTAAGAAAACGTAAGAAAATGGAGAAAAAAGACGAGAATATGAAACACTAAAACTTACAGAGACAAGCTTAATACACACACTCAGGTTTATGCACATACATACATACCTATTTAATACAGTGCTGGCTTGGTTTTATGGCTGCCTTTTTACTTGTCTTTTTCTTCAGCAACTTTTGAAATTTTTTTTTTGTTCATTTAATCTCTTAACTATAAAAAGGAAACGAAACTGCTTTTGATAATGAGAACCCATTTAGTTTATGAACAAAATTGAAAGTGATTGTATGTGTTTTAACGCGTTTTTATAAAAAAGTCTTGAAAGCTGTTAGGATTTTTAAAAGAGAAATTAAAAATATAATCGAAAAACTAATTTTAATTGAACCGTTTTGACTATGTACCAAACATCCACCACATAGTAGGTTGCACTAAAATAGCTAAAATTGTTAGGTTTTTACTCTTAAAAACGTTTAAAATCTCGGGTCGTAGATTACAAATAAAATAAAAATAAAAATAAAGTTGTTTTTAGTTTTAATTAAAATTCATTATTATTTGCACAATTCTGTGTGCCACTGTTCACAACTTGATGTAAACAACAACAATTGCTTTTCTTTGTTATTCCTCTGCCCTTTGCATAAGCAATAATACTAGACAATTATTCGACAGATCTTTATAACGGACATCTTCAAACCCCGAAGTAACGAACATTCGCCTTCCAGAACATTCATTTGACTGTTTATCCTGCCATATAAAAGGCAAGGCAAAGCACGCACGCACGAGTAAGTCTTGTGTGAAGACGCGGTGCGTTTGAAAAGAGTAATCGTGGTTTGAAGATCACCGTTACAAAGATCTGTCGAATAAATGTCTAGCAATTGTTATTGCTTATGCAAAGGGTATAAACAGAGGAATAACAAATAAAGGCAATTGTTGTTGTTTACATCAAGTTGTGAGCAGTGGCTCACAGAATTGTGCGATTAATAAAGAATTTTAATTAAAATTAAACAGAGATTTATTTTTATTTTGTTTTCAATCTACGAGCTCATATTTTAAGCGTGTTTAAAAGATAAGGACGTGAGTATTATTTAAATATACCCATGTAAGCTAAGAAAATTTCTCGATGGTTTGTGTTATTTTAGCAGTCCACTCTTTTTGCTAGCCTATCCATGAATTTTTTGCTGTTCTTTTGTTTTGTAAATTTTTTTTATTGTTGCTTGATTTTTGTGCAGCTTAGATCATCTTCTTTAAGAGTTTAGATAACAGCTATCATCTGATATCCTAGATTTTATTAGCGGTTGCTCTACACCCATTGCTCTTCTGCGGTTTTATTAAATGTTTCTAGAATACCTTCCTATGGTTTCTGTTAGCTGTAGGTGAATTACTACCGCCTGAATTTGTTGTCGCCTTTGGTTCTCCTTTAATATCTCAATTTTACAAAAATTTCTTGCATAGTCCCACTACTTCTTCTCCTCAAAAAAGATAACCCTGGCAAATGTCAACCAAAGTTTTAAGTTTAATTCTCTTTTCAAAACAACAACTCGAATGTGAAATGCCTTGTAGTGTTCTATGTGTGAAAGAAACCGTCGTAAACATTAATAACCATGGTAACAGGCACGTTAACACTTTTACTTATTGAATAAAGGGTGGGGTTTCCCCTCATATAACACACGTCTTTTTCTAAGAATATTTTTAAAATGTATTATTTTCTTTTCATTTGAACATAATTATTTTTGTTTGTGGCATTATTTTACGTCTAGACGGAAGACATTAACTTGTTATATGTCGCAATTCTTACTATCTTTGTTGTTTAAAAAGAGAAAGCAAGCAAAAAGAAAATAAAAATTTGACTGCCAAAAAATTTATTTTAGTTATCTAAAGAAAGCGTTAATAATTGTCACTGGTCACGCGATATTATATTTAAAGGTGTTCAAATACAAGGAAAATGAATTTTTTTTTGGCTTTTTAATATATTACGGCTTCTAGTAAAGCACCATGTGGATATTGGCAAACTATTGTGAAGTAGAATATCAGTTACGTAGGCAGGTCAAAAAGTTCGTAATGCTCGGAATTCCCTGAAACAATATGATTAAGAGCAACATGGTCATTCCACCAGAACTCCTGCATGTATTCACTGACGGCTCTAGACACGATAATGTGGTGGGCGCGGTGTCTACTCTGGGATACTGTATCTGAACATTTCCCTCCGACTGCCGGATTACTGTAGAGTGTAGAAAAGTCGCCGTAGTCTAGTAGGTAGTGTGTTGGCTTATTAGACGGGAAGCCACGGTTCAAATCCCCGGCCAAACATCAAAACGAAATATGTATGAAAGAATATTTCTTCGGCGACTTCCACTCAGCAGATTTTTGAAAAAAATTCTGCGAGTGAAATAAAATGAACAGTTTCTCAAAAATCTTTCGTTCGGAGTCGACTTTAAACTGTAGCTCCCTCAACTCATGTATACAATTAACACACACAACATAAGTGATGTTGAGAAGCTAGGCCATAATCCTGACTTGATCAATCAATCAGTGAGTCCTCATCAACGATGCTCCATTCACCCTCGTCTCAATCTTCTCTGATAGTCAGGCTGCTAAAAGATCTCTATCGAGCGTTATGATTAACTCAAGGCTTGTTAGGGAATGTCGCCGCTGCCTCTATGTTACCTCAGGGCGGTTCAGTGTGTCACTGGTCAGGGTTCCTGGACGCAGTTACATTTCGGGCAATTGCATGGCAGATGAACTCAGCAGAGCCATTGCGTTATGGGAAGGGAAGACACACAGTAAAATTGTAGCTCCCGTCTAACGACTTCTGATGAAGAGGAGGAAGCTTTAACTTTCTTCGTCAATGCCCATCTCTTGCGAGGTCTAGATATATGTAGGTTATTTGGTGCTCCATTCGTAGTCAGCTTAACGGAGATATCATCCCTAGTTTGGTTGAATTTGGCTAGTAAAGGGACTTCACTGACTTGTGGCGCTACAATGAGCCCTTATGCATGCTCAAGTGAGCCCAAGGAATGCTTTAGAGTAGACTTCAAGTACCGCGGTTGAATACAGAACTAGGGAACATGTATACCAGTCCAAGAACTAAAACAGTTTACATGAAAATTGAAAAAAAATTGGGTGGAAGTTATACTCTTAGGGAAGCCATAATTCTGAAATAAACAAAACCGGACTAAAGCACTCTTTTAAATGTACCTTAAGGCCTGTGTCCTTTATTATATGTTTAAGATTTTACGCCAAAATGCCCTTTAATGCCCTCAAAATAAAGGTACGGTGAAGTAACCAAGCAAGAAAACAAAATCAAATAACGTTTACCACCAACCCATACCACTCGATAAGAGACCATCTGGTGATAAGGTTTAAAAGGCCACACAAGAAATAAATTTGTGCTGTCATGTCAAATCATTTGTAACCAATACTGTTGCCACACTGCAGAAGAAATTTAAAATAAAAATGAAATAAATTTGTCAACGGCCGTTATCATGGCATCAGACACAATTCATATAACCCAACACTCTTAATGTGGCTTTTAAAAATAAATTCTCTGATAAATTGTTTTTTTGGGATTTTTAATCAAATAACGTATGGCAGGAAAAAAATTGATTCAAGGAAAAAATGCTTCTTCTGCGCTCTTATTTCTTTACGTTCCGACTCTTTAACATATTGCTGCATATTACAAGGGGGTTTTTATTGCTATACTCATTACTGTCTCTCGCTCTGTCTCTCGCTCTGTCTCTCTCTCTCTCTCCATTTCACTTTTAAGTATTTTAATTTGAATTGTTGTTGAATCTGTTCTGTATTTAAATGAATTCAATTTAATGGTTTCTTAATTAAAAACGCTGCCAATCAGTACTGACTGAACCGCAAACAAGCATATCACGGCAAACAGCATTCGACAAGAAGAAGCTCGTACACACACAAGAGCATATGCTCACATATATATGTATACAACAGAAAATAATAGAGCAAATTAAAGAATCTCTTCACAACAAACAGAAAAATCTTGTCTCATTTAAACTCTCATGCACTGAAACACACTCGTACATACATATACTTATTGCAGAATAAGAAGTATACAGTCAAGTCCTCCATTTTTTCATTAAAATTCACTGCATTGCTCTGAGGTTGGTGTTCATATCGAATGCTACTGACTTTCAACTAAATTGACGGGAATTTTTAAAATTATTTTTAAAGGAGTGCAATCATGATTCTAACATTTTCTTATATTTTGTTTAGCAACTTATATTAAGTCCCTGCAATCCTTGGATATATACCCCGACAGCGCCAAGCTCGATAATAGGGTTAGTAGCGGTGTTTTTTTCAAGGAGAATCGACTTAAACATTCCCCTTCGATTACCCGGTCACTGTTGCGTGTTTCAGGCTGATGTGTTGGCCGTTCACAAGGCAGCTTATTGGAACCAGAGATCAGCAATGAATCGTTTTTTCGAAATATGTTTGATTCATACGCCTACTCATTCAGATTCATAAATTTAGAAAAATACTTATAATACTCATAAATGATTCGAGTGATTCGAATCCTTCATCAAAATTTAGTTTTAGTTGTTGCATTTACAAAAAAAAAAAGAAGAAAGAAAAAGACAGAGACAGAGACAGCAAGCAGAGTAAACACACAACCTTCTAGTGAGTATTGTAGTGTTCGTATGCGAATCATACTTATTTTGTGATTCTTGTAAATGTTGAGTAAAGTAGAGTCAAAATCAACAACATCATGCATATTGCTAAGTATGAGTACGATGAGTACTTCAAACTTTTAATATGAGTAGTATGAGTATGATATTAAAATAAGTATGAATGCTTATAAGCATCAAATATTATGAGTATGATTCGATCTTTTTGAATACTCATTGCTGATATCTGATTGTGACCTCATCAATGGTGCTCCTTTCCCCTGTACATCGACATTTTCTGATAGCCAATCAGCAATTAGATTACTTTCCAGCTTTATGGTCAACGTAACCGTTGGCTCGACGTACTCTTTGAGCAATTCAGCGTCTCGCTTGGCCGGTTAACCGGACACAGGGACATTCCTGGAAACCGTTGGGCTGATGAGCTTGCCACAGCTGGTACACTCGTTTCAGAACTTCAAATCGAATTGCGTATGCCAATTCTTTCTGGACCTATCCTGGACAAATGAGAAATTTTTCTGAATTTCTGTCAGACTCACTCATGTGCAGACCTTGCGCTGACCAACTTCCTCCTTTTCTCTGATTTTGGTGGAACTTGGTTAGTACAGGGCCTGCGTTCACCCGTGGCATCACAACGGGCCGCTATGCGTGCTCAAGTGAGCTTTGTGATATCAGAGCTACCACTCCGACCTAACCTAACCTAACAGACTCACTCATGATGAATAGAAGACGTATCAACCAGCTACTCAAACTCGATCGTAAGGGCATTTCGATCACAGTGGCCATGATCATAGATCGTTATGGGAAGACGTTTGAACGGCTACTGTCAAGGTTGTGAGTCTGCTGGGGAGGAGGAAACTCTTATTCCCTTTCTTTGCCAATGACCATCACTCGCGAGGAGCAGATTTAGATTGTTTGGCCTTCTATTCCTTGTCAGCTTAACGGAGCTATCATCCGTTGATATCAAGGATATAGCTTCGCTCATAATACTTTTAGGCTGCTGCTATACGTGCTCAACTAAGCTTTTAGTACCACAGCTACCACTCGAACTTACCTATCTACAATACTGGATACCTTAAATGTTGTGTGTGTTAAGTTTATCCATTTGTGGCGGGACTTATAGTTTAAAGTGGATTCGCAAATGCCAAATTTTACAGAAAGTTTTCGTGGCATTTTTATTTTACTCTCAAAGTCTTTGCCAGGAGTCTTTCAATAGTCTTTATCTTTGGAAATTGCCGAAAGAAATATTTTATTCAGGATTCGTTTCGTTCGAGATGTCAGGCGTTGAACCGCAGGCTTTCGTCTAATAAGCCAACACACTACCAATGGACTAAGGCGCCTTAACATCTGGTGCCAATATTGTGTCATTTTCTAATTCTAATTAAGTTTTGAGGGTTTTATTAAAACTCTTCCATCGAAATTTTGTACAAATTCTTACATTTTCTTTTTTCATTGCATGACAACATTCTCTTACTGCTCTGCTTAATTCATATCATGACAATGAACACGAGTCTGAAGAAAAAAAACTTTTACACACAAACAAAGTCAAAAGCAGTAAAAGAAACGCTTGCTATAGAAAAGAGTATCAAACAAAGAAAAGTTGGAAATACTTCTACTAAAAGATAGACACTGTCAAACGGAATGACAAGGACACTTGGGATCGTAAGTGAAAAATTTGGAAAAAAAAACAAAAAATTTAAATTTTTTAAAAACAATTCTTGCACTTTTACTTACACGCATGCAAAATATACTCACATATGTATATGCACAACAATATGTAACGAAAGTAAGATTTCTTCACATGATTATGATGGTTGTAAAATGCTTAAAAAAGTCGACTTCTCGGCGGTTATATATTAATGGCTATAGCAGCAGTCTTCTGATTAAAACTCTGAGAGTAATTGTAATTGAAGAAGTGTCGTTCTTAACTCTAAAGTTCATTTACCTTAAAATGAAATTGACCTTTGCATCATAAACTAATTATAGATATTAAGTGTAGATAACAACCAGTTATTCCAATAGGAAATGGTCTACCGCGAGTAATATGTATTGATAAAATACAGTGAGAAGTCTGCATCAAAAAAATAAAAAAGAAAATACAATATCGATTAATACATTATCATTTAAGAAGCATACATACTACTCCGTTTTCAAAACTCTTATCACTTCGACGTACGTATGTATGTGTTTGCTTTAATTAATGTTTAAGTATCATTTCACCATAACTCCTGTTATAATAACACAAGTAATTGTAAAATATTTTTCATAAAAACAGGCAGACAGATACGCATACGCGTAATAACGATTAACAACAGCTATTGCATACAAATATTTGAAATGTGTAAATTAGAATAAACATGATTCTGCATGAAATATATGCTAATATCAGCTCGCAGGTAATGTTAATTTAAAAACATTAAATCTCTTTTTTTCTTTACTTTTTACTTTTTTTTTCTAAATTAATATGCAAATCGTGTCTATCACCAGTTAACTGGTACGTATGATGAATATTTAATATTTAAATCAAATATTACTCATACGCATGAAAACACTATTAAGAAAATCCATAAAGTATTGCATATTTACAGGATGAACATGCGAATTCTCACAGAAAATAAGAAGTAGAAATGGTTAGGCATTAAAAAAAAATCTAAGAAAATTTTAATATTGAAGAAGTTGTTGCATTGCCAATAACGACATTAAATTTAGCAAAGGTCCTGAGTTTAGATGAAAGTTAATTTTTTAAAAACACAAAAAGAAAGGCTTTAGTGACAGGGCAGTGACAAATTACGAACATAGGTCTGAAAATATTTATGAACAATCCTATATGCTCACATATTATTATTATTTATTATTAGAAACATTAACAATTGTAGTACTGCAGCAAGTTATTTTACTTGTTTTTCTTCTTCAAAAATGTTTAATTTAAGAAATACTTTCTGCAGTAATTATTATTTTAAATTAAAAAAAAAATGAGACTGTTTGAAAACTACTTTTTAAAGTTATTCCAAAAATTATGTTTAATTTAAAACAAAAACTCATTAAAATTCTTCATTTTAAAAATTCTTCTTTACAAATTATAAAATCCTTTTCATACAACAATGTAATCATTCTTACATTTTACATTAGCTTTTTGGGTTTTTATGTCAGTTAGTATGGTAATTAGTTAGTTAAAATGCTTATCAAAACGACTATACAACAATGTACCCTCCGATGCATTGTAACAATTATTTTTAAAAGATAACGAAATAGCTACATACACTTTAGCAAAACCTTGAATATAAATCAGCAGTTTCGTTGCAAATATGAAGACGAATTTCATACCAATTTCATGTTAATGTTCTCATATATTATTCCCAATAGAATATATTACACACTGAAATTTGAGTAAATGTGCGTGTATTTTATATTTAAATTATTTTGAAGTGAAATTAATTAATTGAAATAGCCCTTCATAGGGCCTTAAATCATTTCAACAACTTTCTAGTTTAGGTTAGCAACGATGTATGTACAATGTTGTTGGCTTATTAGTAGTGATGCCAGGGCTTATGTAATATTTAGTTCCCAAAAAGCATTCCTTTTAAGTCCCCATAATTTATAAAAGTTTCAGCTGCTTTTACTTGTTCCGTAATAGTTGTTGTAGAGTGTCGGCGGTAAAATTTTTTTTGTAAATTCTGTTGTTATTGTTCAAGTCGTTGTTAGTTTTGTTTGCCTCAAGCCACTTTCAATTTCTCAACAAAGAAATTCTATTATTTTACATTACGTTCCTTATGAAAAACATCCATTTTATGTTTTAATGGATGTGTTAGTGCACGTATATACATATGCATTTAAATATCTATGTGTGCGTAAAAGCAAAAAGAGAAAATTTTGATGGTTTTAAGCAACCACCACATACTAAACATAAAATGTAAATAATCCTACACATGTACACTGGAAAACTAGTGCATACATAGGGAAATAATACAACTACATACAGAGACAGAGTCAAACAAGTAAAATGTTTGCACTGTAAAATGTCTGCCACCTCTACGACGTCGTCAATAGATAGGTCAGGAGGGGAAGGATCAGAGGAGTTGGGTGAATGGATCGGGTTCTTATGTTTCTAAGTGTATAGACAGTGTGAGAACAGCTTGGCTGCTGGGCTTGGATAAGGCCAGTTTGAGGTTAGTTCTTGGGTTTATTATGGAGCACTGCTTGGTTAGGTCGCTGACAAGGATCTGGAACAGATTCCATCCGGACTATTGCAGAGTATGTTGCAATAAGCAAGAGTTGGAGACTTTCGAACACCTCCTCTGAAACTGTTAAGCCCCTTACCAGGGGCTTCTTTGAGGGTTTGAATTATGTGTAGAGAGCTGACATCAAGGCTTTCCATAGATTCATTATTAGTTTGAGCTGGTTGAGAATTGCTAGGGATTTATAAGTGTAGTCGCGCTCTCCCTTTTTGTTTTGTTTGGCCATTGTAATTCCTCCGCTTCCCATTCTCCCCTTTCCTACTTGCTCTCCTTTTTCCTATTCCCTTTATTATCCTCTCTCCTTTAAGACGTTTATACAATGGGTCAACTTGACCTCAGGGTACTGTACTTGTCTCAATTTGGCAAATTCACGTCCTCAAACCTAAACCTAGGCCTAAACCTATGTTCTGTGTGTTAATTTTATATATGTGTGGCGGGACCTACAGTTAATGTCGATTTTGAACGACAGATTTTTTGAGCAACTTCTCATGGCAAAGGATTCTATCCTACCGCTGAGACTTCAACACACAAAAATAATTGATTTTCTTTCAATCTCTTATAATTCCTCGTGTCATTAACTGATGCTTTAAAGCACAATAAATACACGAACAGTAACTGAAATGCCAAGAAAAAGCCGGCTAGAGATTCCATTTTAAATGTCAAAAATAAGGACTCAATTCGGTATTCATATAGACAAAATGCTGTTCAAACAAATTAAAATTCTACTTCAAGTTTCTTGGAATTTTTTCGTTCTTTACTCTCTAGAAATAAATGCAGAGAATTGGAAGAAAAAAGGATTTAATACGAGCAATAAATTTCTAGTAAATGAAGTCAAACAAACAAGCTGTAGTAAAGGAAAGGAAAGGATCTCCATTTTCAATCATGTTTCGCTTCTCTACTTAAACCGCAATTGTCTCAATTTCATTGCATCCTCTTCTAGTTATACTCGTAAGTAAAAGTAGAAATGAGTGTGTATAAGAAAAAGAATTGAAAAGAGGAATGCATATGTTAAAACTCATATGTGAGTAGTTTTACATCTAAAAGAAAAGCAAATAAAAATTTACATTCAAAGCTAATTCTTGAACAATATTTGTTACAAGAAATTATCGCAAAGACTTTAATTTTGTGTCATTTTCTGTCATTCGAAGTAGACTTCAAACAGTAGATCTTGCCATCTATGGATAAAATTAACTCACACTACATAGGTGGTGTGAAATGCTAAGTAATTAATATTATTCGTTTGCCAGTGATTTCTTCGCCTCTCATTTCTTCAGCCTGAATTATGGTCTCACAATCGAGTTGTTTAGGGAACAGTATAAACATCAACTGTTTCCAAAAAAAATTCAACTATCGATCTCGTTGATCGAGATCTAACAGTTAATATTTGGAGGATGTTCTCAGGAAGATGCAGGGAATCACATCATTTTTTTTTTTTTTTTATTGTTGCAGCACCCCAATCTAATTTGGTTTGTGTTTTCTAAACTGTGTTAACACCCATATGCTACTCTTGTTTTCTATTTTTGTTTTCCGTATGCAACTTGACTGTAACCGTTATGCCATAAAGTTTTCCATATTTTTTTCCTCCTTTTCTATTGCTCTACAAAGACCATCATTTCCATCTCTTTGAATGCTGAAGCCATGGCTTTAGTTTGACAATTTATACGTTAGGAAAGTTTCAGTTTGCATTTCTTTTTTAGCACCTAGTCCTCATTTAACAGTGGAGTTTTATATTTCATTGATTAATTGCTTCTTAATTTTTATTTGCTAATGTAAAGCAAGTTGAAATACGGTCAAGCTGATATAACATTTGTTGAAAGAGGGTCAGGTGTTTGCCTCAGTTAAACAATCAAATGTTTAGTTTGAAATTCTTCGTTTTCTACAGTCATAAACCATGTGAAGTTGTCTTTTATTGTGGCTTGTACGTTGGAAAAGTTTTATATGACATGTAGTTTATGGTGTGCCTGTATGAGTGTTTGTCTTGAATGCAATCGTATGGACAATTTCATTATGAAATCAATTCACAGTGGGGCTAGTTGGAATCTATACTTCCTCAAGGCGATGCGGCTTTCCTGATAGAAATGGTTTGCTTCAGCAGGTCAGAGAGGAAAGTAGGTTTCTGTGAATGATGTGACAGCTCTTGTAGGCTGGCGATCGTTCTAGTTAGAAATGGGATTTCATTAATATGGCTGTCCCGGCTGGCCCCACAGTACCTCTTTCGATTGCACCAATTTTCGTATCGAGTATATGTTGTCGTACCTTGGCAGTGGCATCACGCATGTTGACCTTCAAATGACCAATTGCCTCTGGTTTGTCGGCATAACACTTTTCTTTAACCGCGCCCCATAGAAAATATCCCAACGGTATCAAATCGCAGCTTTTTGGCGCCCAGTTGATATCACTACTTCAGTTAATTAAACTAACATCAAACGTTTGACGCAATAAATCTATTGTGGCATAAATTTGTGGCATCGTGTTGAAACCAAACATCATTCAAAAAAAATACAAGAAAATCGGTTACAGAAAAATCGATTATCATGTTGCGATAGGTGTCTCCATTGACCGTTATGATAGCGCCGTCCTCATTTTCAAAGAAATATGGGCCAATAATGTCGCCGCTCCACAACCCGCACCAAAAAGCCACTCGTAATGGGTGCATTGGCTTCTGTAAGATCACGTGTGGGTTATCTGAGCCCCCAATAAGGCAATTTTGCTTATTAACGTACCCACCATGAGTAAAAATGAGCTTCATCCAAGAAGCTGATTTTTTTTAAGCAAAATCGATATCATCGTGCAGTTTCTCGTTGGCCCATCTAGCGAGGCAAAAACCAAGCGGATGGTCATGCGGCTTCAACTCTTGAACCATTTGAACTTTGCAAGGCGTCATACCAAGATCTTTTCGCAAAATTCGACGTAAACTGGTGTGTGAAATGTTCAATTCTTGAGAACGATGACGAGTTGATATTGATGGGTTCTCACACACACTCTCAGCCGCAGCTTCGATATTTTCGTGTGTACCCACGCTCACGTCTTGGTGCATCAACAATGAAGTCTGTTTTATGAACTTTAGAAATAAACTTGGGTATTCCTTGCACTGAGTCATCCTTCTCTGCGACCAAATTTTGTACGATATTTTCGAGTAATTTCCAACCAATAGTCTTCGGTTTGGAAATAAATTTCCAATAAATCCCATTAGGTGCTCAAGCGTAAATCGATTCATTACGTTCGGTGGAGATAATCTACTAAATTTTGTGGCAGAATAGAATCACATACATACGTATTGCACAGATTCGAAATAACCGATGTTTCAAATTTAAATCGATAGATGGACCACCCGATAGTTGTTGAATTAAAGCCTTAAGCAAGTAAATGTTGGTCTACAGCTGTTAAGTCTGGAGTCTCTTGTACATCTTTATACCTTTAAACACTTAATGAAGGGGAAAGTGCCCCTGGAATATTGTTTCTCTTCTGCTCCTATATAATGCCTACTCAGTAACGTACAAGTACCTGGCAATGTGAATGCTATTTAACCCTTATCTTTTAACTGATTTTTAACACGAACAAGTCGATTTCAGATCACAATTTTATTGTACTACTTATGTCAGTAAAGAAAAGTACGCAGAAAACTGTGGAGTTCCTGAACTCATGCTTGAAAATAGATTCCATTGTTAAGTCCTAAAATACCAATATTGTTACAAGATACATTCCTTTCATTTCCGATTCAAGAGTTTGATTAGAACGAAGCCTATTGTAAAACAAAACTTTGCCATCGGATATCTTTTAAAATGGCGAAGGCTTTTTCAAACAACTATGTAAGAAGACCAACAAACGGAAATTTTAATTATTATTTTTTTCACTTCTCTCGCTCTCTATCTCTCTCTCTCTCAACTGTTTTATCTTGAAGGCATTTATTTATTACATTCATGTCATATGCCGTTGTATACATTACTGTTTCCCTTTCTACATAACATTATGATTTAGTAGTACACGTATTGTTAAGCCTTTATAACTGTCACTTTCTCCTACAAATGCAACATACAATCTATTTTCATACATGTTTTCGCCTATTTATACATGCAGGCGATCATTTGTGTTTGTGTTCTTATTTTGCAGAAAGTTTTTCATTCACTAGCTCTTCGTACTGTTTTAGGATATTAGTTTAAAATTTAAATTCTTTAGAGTGTGTTGCATGCAGCGTAGCAATTTTGAATATCGTGGCAAAAATGCATTAAATATAATGTTTTTCTTTCGCACACCAGGTGTTGTTTGCAATGGCTTCTAATGTATCATGCTATCCTGCTGCAAATTCTGTATTCCTCGTAAAGCTACAGGTGGCAATAGTACGTAGTATTTCTGCTAATGTTTGTAACACCAAGAATAATTAGTTCCTTATTGTCTTTTAATTAACCCGCACTTGTTCAGACATCAGTTTTTATTGCTAACATTACATTACAAGTCTGTAAGTATTACAGTCGGAATGGATTTAATTTCAGTTACTATAGATCCTGCATTGCAAATGTTTTCCATTCAAATGAACATGGGCAAAAAGGTCAAAATACCTTCAAAAAAATTGCAAAGTCTGTCCTACATAAACATGCGAAAGAACTGGATGATCTCTCTTCAAAGTCAAATACATAAAGTTGAACTCACAATAAATGTAGCTAAGAATTCCTGGTGAGAAAGAATTCCAGGACATCACTTATTTACTTAATTGGTCATTAAAACCTTACACCAGACAATATAACTTATCAAGCGGTAGATTGCTTGAACTTAACTTGTTTGCTCATTACAAATCTTCAGTCAGTATTACGACCTAGCTTCTCACAACATCCATGTTGTAAGTGCTCAATTTATCAAAGAGCGGCGGGACCCACTGTTTAATGTCGACTGCGAACAACAGATTTGAGAAACTTTTCTTGGCAATTGTATTTTCTCTCAGCGTTTTTGCCAAAAGAAATATACTTTTTTTTATTTCATTTTGTTCAATGTGCCTGACTCGGGGTTTGAACCACGGTTTCTCGACAAATAACCTAACACACTACCTAGTAGTCTACAGTGACTTTGTTTAACTGATTAATTTCACTGCTCTCAAGGTTGAAAGAGGCTTTGAAGTCCTATAATACCTTTAAGCTTCTAGAATTGTTAGAAAATCTGATGCACAGCTTGGATTATTGCAAAAGCAAGACCAACAAAATAAGATTTTTTAAAACGGTGAAGTATGCAACGGTATAATGGCGATATTGTAACGTATACATATTGTAATTGCAATACAAATACATTTACGGGTGTATCACCGCAATGGTTTGAATGTCATACTACCGGTAATGGCAGTGATACTAAAGTACAAAATTGTTGTTGCTATCAAGATGAATACGTTATAGCACACCCATTACTGGGGTCCATACTAAATAGTTGTTTTATTGTAGCATTGCACTTGCCTTTATTTTATGGTTTTTAATCTTTAAGTTTTTATCTTCATGGTTCTTTACACTTTTATTGTGTGTGAGAAGAGGTTAAAAGAGAAAGAAGAAGATAAAATTTACGACAGTGTTGTAGCAAAACTTATTAAAAATATAACTGTATAAGAGAATAACTTAAAGGATAATGTAAAACAAAAGCTCATTTGTTCACATTTCGGTTTTAAAGTGGACTCAGGTGTTGTTTATTGAAATAAATCTCTTCCTTTTAACAAAGTGGAAAAATACCGTCACGATACAATACATGTGGTTAAGGTTAGCTTTCGAAAAAGTGATTGCACCAAATATTGAATATTAAATAAAGTTCATCACAACTATAATCAATATGTACAAATGATAGCCAATCTCTTTTATTAATAATTTAATCAATTTTTGTTTGACATTGACGTATCACGACGCACGTCAACGCATATTGACGCATGCTAGTTTAAACATAGATTTGCTAAAAATTTCTAGTTTCGGATTATTTATAAGCATCTATGGATCTCTTGTAGCTAGGCTGGTGACTACCATCGTTTAATAACTTGATCAATACAATTAAAGAAATATAAACAAAATGATTGAGATAAAATGCTTCACATGTCTCTGTTTCTAAAAATAATCGATTAAAATTATAAACTGATGTTATTGTTCTTATAAAGAATAGTATATGTACCTCCGTGGTATTATTCAATCCTGTTATTAAGGCCCTTCATTTTATTCATTCATAATCCATTACTGCAACCTTCGACTGTATTGTGTGCAACTCAAAAATCAAAAAGAAAATTTTCGTAAAATCAACTGGAAAAACAATATGAAAATGTACGAACGTATGTATGATATAATAAAGTATTGTTATGTGTATGTATGTATGACAATTTTCCTTTTTATTTGTTACAAGAAGCCCATTCAAGTGTGTAATAACCTCTGAATTTTATTTACTCATACATTATGAACGACAGTAGCAGCAGCAGCAATAACGACAACAGCAATATCACTTGCGACATCAGTAGCATCGTCATTATTGTCTACAATAGCCTGCTGTATGGATACATAATGTATAAAATTAATACACACAACATGAGTGGTGTGAGAAGCTAGGCCATAATCCTGACTGAAGGGTTGTAATGGCCAATTATGTATGTATGTGTACAAGAGTGAGATCAGATGTCCTTTTGTTATTCAGCGTACGTATGCAGTCTTGGAAGTGTGTAAAGTCGTGCGCTCTGTGATCCTGCTCCGTGCAGTCTTAGTCAAATTTAATGCGATATGACGTGGTGCCTACAGTATTTGGATCGCCACAGTTAATCTTACTGGTTTTACTGCGTCTTCCGCAATGTTCTATATGACTTTCTTTTAAGCTCCGGTAAGTCAGTTTTCAGTGCCTAGTATGACTTTGTTTAGGATCACGTATAATGAATGAATGGCCTGCCTATAAAAGATCCTTTGTCAATGTCAATAAATAGAAAACAAAAATTATCTTAAATTTTTACTTGATTACCTCGATTATATTACCAGTTAATGTGGCAAGAAAATATCTTAGGCCAATTGAATATATTACAACCTCTTTACATGTATACCCTTATAAACTGTAATAATAAATTAATTCCCTTCTAGTTTATGCTGTGCTAGAAACTAAATTATTTCAGGAACTTAACTTAATATTACGTCAACGTATCTCTCTAACAAGAATGCAGAATGCTGAAGCACATAATTTCACACATTACATTAATTACATTTGTATGTGTAAGTAAAGTTGTGAGTGTGACTATGTATTTTACATTTGCATATATGTATGTATGTATAATCAATTAGTCCTTATCATTGGTTTAAATACATGCATTTGTGTATATGTATGCGTTTGTGTTGCCATCTGATACAAATTTATGGTGAAATAATATTTAAAATATTCTGATTTGATGGTTTCAACAAATGAATGTGGAAATTGTCATCACAACCAATCTGTTCATCTAAATGGCTATTGTTTGTCTTGTCTTGCCCTAAGCGTATCGTTAAATGATAAACTATTTCCATTTCAATTTGATTAAAGGCATACTTAATCATCATTTAAAATTACCAGCGAATTACATATTTCAAATCAGTATACAACCACATCACATTTATTCATCGCGTTAAAAGATAGCGAATTTTGTACTAGAACATGATGATTTGCGGAAGGTATATCATTTTAAAGTAAAGTGTTAAAGTACTAATACTCTAAAAGACGATAATCCTCCCCATGCTTCTTTATGGCTCCGAGGCATGAACACTATTAAGCACTGATGCAGCAGCCTTGAGAGTATTCGAGATAAAAGTCCTACGTAAGATCTTCGATCCAGTGTGAGTTGGCACTCCGCATTCCATCCAATACTGAGCTGTATGAGCTCCTCAACGACGTAGACGTTGTGCAGCTTATTAACATTCAGCGGTTGTGCTGGCTCGGCCATGTCGTTCGAATGGAGGAGGGTGCTCCGGCCAAGTGGGTATTTGATGCGGGCATCTGCGGAAATCGTCGAAGAGGACGACCTTGTTTGCATTGGACGGACCAAGTCGAGGAAGCCTTATAATCGATTTGTGTGACCAACTAGCGTAGCCGCGCAAGAAGCAGAGGCGCCTAGAAGGAGTAAGTAAGTAAGCTTGTTAGTCGCATCAAACGCTTGTTGAGGCATACGGTGGTCATGCTCTATCAGAAGTAACATGCAGAAGACGGTTTCCCCGTTTCAGAGATAATGATTTCGTTGTGCGAAAAGAATAACGTGGAAGACCATCAAAGAAGTTTGAAGATACCAAATTGCAAATGTTATTGAATAATAATTGTGTCGCCGTAGTCTAGAAGGTAGTGTGTTGACTTCTTAAATATGACTCCACGGTTTAAAACCCAGCCCGATATCTCCAAAACAGAAGAACCACTTGTGAAATTTTGTTTCAAAAACACGAGAGGAAAGCAATGTTGCCTCGAATTATTACTGGCAATAAAAAAAGCTTTCTTTCAGAATCCTAAAGGGAAATATAATGGTTTAATCCGATACCACCATCAACTTCAGCTGTAAAACCAGACCGATTTGGCGAAACACAATTCTGATTACCTGCTTGGACCAGAAAGGTGTGGAGTACCATGAGCTTCCAAAAAGCTGTTTAAATCGTTAATACAGATCAGTACCCACAACAAATGATAAAATTGAAAAATGTATTGATCGAAAACCAATCAGAATGGGCCACCAGATACGGCAAAGTAATTTTTCAACAATACTGGACAATTGTAAACAAACAAAACCGGTTCAGGATGGAATCAATGCATTGGGCTGGGAGATGCTTCTCGACCTGTTGTATTCAGTATACCTTACACCGTCGAGAATAATTAAGCTTTTCTTCGCACAATCTTCTTATAGTCAAATAGTGTGTACAGATTTCATACCTTGAACATGCCTTATATCTGACAACGTACCATCAGACAACAGCATTAGATATGTTATACCTAATAAAAGGCTAAGAACCTATTGAACACTGGATTGGAATCCGCATGGTAGCCGCAGAAAAAGAAGACTGGCTAATGTATTGTGGTAACTGATAGAAGCAGAAGGACTAGGAGGTTGCTGCACATGTCGAGAGAATAAAAACTTTGCTTTGAATCGGTTATCATGGTGCGATAACGCTCCTCTTTACAAGCCGCACCAAAGAGTCGCTCATAAAGGGTGCTTTGGCTTCTGTAAGATAATTTTTTTTTTTAGCAAAATCAACATCATCCTGCGGTTTCTCGCTGGGCCAATAAATCCCAATGTTATACAAGGGTAAATCGATACATTACGTTCGGTGGAGTTGATGTACTAAAATTTGTGACAGAATAGAACTGACATAAATATTGTCAGATTTGAAATACCCCATACAAGGTTCATCGTTATGTAATGCAAAACTATTACATAATGCACACACAGTAACATTTGGCAAATTGCCATTAAAGAATCACAAGTATTACTAATGCTTGAGTTCAGTATCAAATTGCTCCTCAAATGCTGTCTTAAATAAAACAAAATTTCTCTAAAAGCTTACTTTACTTAATACTACTATCATGCATAACAAGCTTTTGCTTTTGTATTCATTAAGACAACATACTTAGGTTTTTATATGTATGTGTGTCTCGTAATTAACGTTACTTATCAGTGTTGGTCTTTCATTTATGTTGGGTTTCCAAATCAATGAATTTACATTAAAACGGTGTGCTGGCTCATACAGAACGAACTTTAGAGTGGAGAAAAGGAGACAGAGAGACAGAACACGATAGAAAGAAAGCAAGGATAAAATCACAGATTTTTATGAAACACACATATTGACGATACATATGCACTTAAGTGAGGTAACAAAAAAACAGGGATATATGGTGCACACTCATAAGAGTGTGGGGTATTAAAAAATTAATCTGCTTTAGCTATAGTTGTTGGATGTGGATATACTTCTGATACTCAGATTTTTCAAGGATTTATTCCAGTTGCAGTAAAACATATGTATATGTTGATTTTCCTTTTAAAATACATTTTAAACCGATTCACTTTTGTTTCGATTTTTTCTCTGTTTTGTAAAAATGTTTTGAACCAGAAATTGACATGACTGTACGTATACATTTGCTCATAATGAAAGTTATTTAATCAGTGAAGCAAGCAAAGGTATGGAGCTATCAAACAATTTTTTTTGGGGTGTTTTAAAGAAACAAATTTTATGGAGAGAGAGCAATGCCATGAAGCAATATACAGAATTATAGTCGTAATCATAAGGCTGCTGCATATGTGTGTTTATGGGGGTTGCAAATCACAGTCAACTTTTCAAATATAATTTTTTTCTTTTTCAAATAAAAAATTTGTTGAAGCAATTGGCTGCATACACATGTGAGTAAAGGCCACAAAATCAGGGATGTACAAGAACTATAGTCCAGTGCACAGGCCTACATATTCCTCTGCTCAAACACAATACACTGTTTAAATATGAGTCATATACTGAGTGTTGGTAACGAAAGAGAAAACGAAACGATTTTTCTATTTCGACAATAATCTTTGAGGGAACTTCATCTAACTATTGGGAACTGTTTGGAGCACTGAGGTGGTTATAATTAAAGCTAAAATTGCTAGTAATAGGGAATAAATATTAGAACGTTCTCTTTCACATTTAGTAGAGAATAATTCGAATAATTTCTTAAATCGTTACAAAGCTATCAATATACCCCTAGGAAGTGTATCTACTATATCGAAGATTCTCTAAGAATGTTGTATGACTTTGGGCGATAAATTTGTACCTGCTATTTTCTTTATATATAGGTTATCTCCCCTCCAAACATTTTTAAAAATTCATTGCATTCAAATGGAATGGAAAACTCCCAGATATGATTTAAAAATACCTACAACCACTTTAGTAAACAATGCAGAATTCAAACAAAAACACAACACTTTTGATATCATACTCGTATACATATACCATATCACAGGTTTACTGCGATTTGTTGCTTGTATTAAAAAAACAAATGTTGCATACACCTATTAGAGCTTACAAAACAACTTTTGCATCACCTTAACAGCAACATGTTATTATCAACATAACACAGTCAAACATGTTGCTGTGTGTTTAAATGTTGCATCAACTAAATAAAGGCATGTTTATGTTGCCATAGCCACATGGCATTTAGTTTCGTTGAGCTCGTCATGCGGTTTAGTTATTGTAACGGCTTTTCGAGTGTTTATGTACGAATAACGTAATGAGAGTGTTTGTCTTTGCGTACCACTATCCCAATTGTTTTACAAATAGCCGGCATTTTTATTTCATTTTCGTTATGGGAGTCTTGTGTTAGAGCAGTGTTAGTAAAGCATACAACAACCATAAAATGTTTGTTTATTAATTGAAATACAAATGTTAAAAAAATAATCAAATATAAGGCAAAAAGAGAGTGTTTGAATTTAAGGAATTAAAATAAAAGGTTTCAGAGAAGAAAAAGAGTGTAAACAACTACGCTGCAGCAAATGAGTGTGTATTGCTGTTGTCTAATGTAAACAGCGACAGCTTTAGTGACAAATCCAGTTACCGGTTTATTTATTTCCTCTTAACAAAGGTTTCTGTTTTCTTCAGAGCTTCTGTTGTAAAACCGTATAATTTGTGGCATTTGTTTCGGAGTGTACTTACGTACTTACTTAATTAGTCATAATAACCCTTTAGTCAGGATTACAACCATGTTGCGTGTATTAAAGTCTAAAGTCAACTCCAACTGAAAGATTTTTGATTAACTTTTCATGACAATTTTATTTACTGTCAGAGTTTTTGATAGAAGACAGCTGAGAGGACGTCACCTAAGAAATATTTCTGCATATTTATGTAGTTTTGTTGTTGATGCCTAAACTGTGGTTGGAACCACTGCCTAGCGTCTACCTATTAGACTACGTCACTTTAATGTATTTCTGTGTTCTTTTATTTTCTGTTCTCATTCAACATTATATCTGACGCGTGTTGCATTGATGTTGTGTGTTACAATTGTGTATTTCACGGGTATGAGATGCCTCTTTTTTATTTTCAGCTTCAACCATCATGATGAGTTTTTGTTATTGTTGACTGTTTTCATTTGTTTTTTCTAATTTTTTCATCGACTTTTCTTGGCTTTGGGTCTCTTGTGCTTTTCTTTAATGTATCTTTCTGTATCTCTCTTTCTCTTTCCATACTTTTAAAGTCACTTTTTAAAGTTTAAGTACCAGTTTTTCTTGTCCTCCTTTTAACCGTTGTAGCCGTATTAAAAATTAAATGTTAAGCGACTAAGCTTTTGCTGATTTAGCATATTATACTTCCAATAATATGCTATTGCTGCTGCAGTAAATAAGACGATAAGTTTTATCTTTTCTACTCCTTTTATCTTAGTTTTGGTTATTCTATACAGTATGGTCATAATAAATAGATATAGATATGTACATTACATTTATTATGGCTTATACTTTATGGCCATTATAAATAAAATAACAACAGGAACAAATATATGAAGCTGTAATACAATTTAGTGGAAAAATATAAATTAAGTGAGTGAAACGAAATTGTGCTGAAAAATCAAATGAATGCTACAACTAAAAAAAGAAAGAATAAAGAAAAAAAAAACAAAAAATTATAATAAAAATATTAAACAATTTATAAAAAGAATACAAATTTAAAAAATATATTGTATTGTCTTTATGTGCTTATATAAGCTCTGAAATAAAAAACGTAAAGTTGTTATTTAAACCATAAAAACTATAATAAAAGTCTACTTTGCTTGGAAATTTTATGAAATTAAAGTTGTATAATAAAAGGAAACAAATTTTTAAACCTGAATAAAAAAAAATCCATCATAAATTACAAATTATAAAAGTGAAAACGATGTATAATCCAAACAACAACAAAAAGAAAAAAACAATTAATTGGAATTTCGTTTCTTATATGGATCAGCACATATCTCGAGGAGTACTGTGGTAGGTCGCTCTCAATATAAACAAAATAACTTCCTTTATTGAGCAACAAAGCAAAGCTATTACAGATTTTTTCATATACAGACTATAAAAGATGCATACACAATCAAAAGCTTCTCACGACCTAGATCGTAACGTACAGAAGATTTAAATTGTATCTCTTTCCTTCTCACAATTTATTTTTCTATTTTCAAAACAATGCTTTGCTTGAGTAAGGACCACCGTACCCTTAAAAAAATACACAATAGGTCTGTCATTATCATTCACCACTAACTTCACTTACTTATGGTACTCATGTAGTCAACAGTAAATAAAATAAATTTAATTTTAATTGAAAATTAAACATTAAAACAACAAAAATAGAACAGTGTGGAGTGTAAAAATAATTCGTACATATGTACATATATAATGAATACCTAATATGTATATATAATGCATACCGATACTGTATAATTCATACCTAATAATAATCCTTTAGTCAGGATTACGGCCTAGCTTCTCTCACCAGTCATGTTGTGTGTGTTAATATGATACATGAGTCTACAGTTTAAAGTCAACTCCGAAAGAGAGATTTTTGAGAAACTTTTCATGGCAATTTTTTTTAACTTTCAGAGTGTTTGCCAGAAATATACTGAGAGCAGGTTCCCGAAGAAATATCGTTTAATATTTTGTTTTGCTGGAGCTGAATATTCTGAGGTTCGAACCGTGGTCTCACGTCTAATAACCCAACACACTACCTACTAAACTACGACTTCCTCTCAGCTGTATTCTGGCAAAAATTTTGAGATTAAATAAAATTTGCCATCAAAAGTTTCTAAAAAGATCGGTCATTCGACTTTAAGCTATAGGTCGCACCACTCAATGGATAAAATTCACATACACAAGATGAATCTATCTGTTATGCCGCTGTATAAATTCTTAAAGCCTAAATTGCCACAGCACTAGCTGGAACTCATAAGGTGATTAATGCTTATTGTATTGTAGGGCTTAAAACAGGCCGCTTTAACTGTCTTGTTTGTTTTAGAACTTCTTTTTATTTTCTTTTCCTATAAGATGTACTGTACCTTTCTGACTCCTTAAGTTCTTCATTCCCTTCATTTTATAAGCTGTGGAAGATTACCTCCCCTTTTTTTGTGTTCCCATTTCTATTCTATTTTTAATGGTACTCTCTTAAAGGCAGAATATAAAATGTCGTTCGTAATCGTATGTAAAACATAAAATAATCGGAAAAGTTCTCCTTTTATTCTGCATTTCAACCAAACGACTATCTTACTGCGTCTTTTTCTTGGTTAAACATATTCAAATGCTTATCTTCTATTTTGTATGATTAATTACAGTGTATTTTTGGTTTGTGTTTTCTTTTTTGACTTCACAATAATTGCTAATAGAATATGATTTATGGTTATTTAATGTGGTATTCCATCTATCAATTCTCTTCTGTGTGTGTGTAAATTTTGTTCAACAAAAATTCCATTAAATTTCTGTCTTTTTTGGGAAAATAGAAGCCTTAAATAGCAGTTTGGTTTGACAACCACATGAAGTGCAAGAGCAGCAGGTAGAGATATGTGTTATGAAATGTAATTAATTTGTAGCGGCTGGGTTAGATAACTGACAGTAGCTAATAATATTTGGATATAAATTGGACACATTTTGTCAAGAAAAAATGGAATTGTTTTCATAAGTGATTTAGTCGACCTAGCAAAGACTATAACAAATTTGGTAGACACATTTTTTAAATATTTCCTTTTCAGATATATTGAATTGCTTTCACCTGCATGCATACATCTCACACCACTTATGATGTGTGTGTTAATTTCATTCATGAGTGGCGGGACCTATAGTTCAAAATCGATTCCAATCGACAGATTTTTGGAAACTTTTCATGGCAATTTGTCGTGCTCTCAAAGTATTTGCAAGAAATCTGCTGAGTGACAGTTCACAAAGAAATATTTAGTCATATTGGTTTTGTTGGAGATTTCTGACTTGGATTTTGAATTGTGGCATCGCGTCTAATAATCTAACACAATATCCTATATAGGACTATGACGACTTCATATTTCCTTCACAATCGAGAAAATTGTGCATACATTTCAGCAAACCGGTCCTGTAGGATATGTAAAAACACCTGTGCAAATTTGCCCAGTTCGCTCTCTAAAAAATATTGCTGTTATTTGCGATAGTGTGGCAGACGTGTCGTCAATTTCGACTCGTCATCATGCCAAACAAATGTTGAATAAAGATTAGAATTGACCAACTTACAAGGTTGAATTGTATTAGGACCTGGAGTCTACTGATCATTTCAAGTGTCATCAATGCGCCCAATGATTAATTGAACAGACAGCAAATGAAAGGTGACTGTAGTGATTGTTTGATGCGGTTTATAGGCTGACAGCTTCATCGTACCGTACTTCTTGGGAAATAAGGTCGTCCAAGCAGTTAAAGTGAGTGCTGTTTGCTATCAGGAGATAATGACGGACTTCATGTAGCCAGAAATTGTGGATATGGGTCTAGACGATATGTGCTTCCAACAGCATAGTGAAATGCGTCACACAGCCAACGATACAATGGCTCTTGTGCACTGAGAAATTCAATGATCGTCTTATCTCACGACATGACTATGTCAACTGGCCTGCTATATGATGTGATTTGACACGGTTGGACTTTTTTCTTTAGGGAATTTTGATATGCTGGATATTCTTACTCAAAATGCTTCTTCGGGGTGTTTCTTCCAGGATTTTTAACTGAAAATAAAAAATAAAAATTATTTATAAAGTGAAATAAAATAAAATAAATATTTTTTGTTACAAATTTAATACTTTTTTATTAAATTCGTTATTCTCTCTTCATGTTTTCTCCGGGGACATGTTTAAAAGTTTCGTTTTTTAATCAAAATAAACTTTTTCGACTTTTTTCTGATTCTTTATAGTTTTGCATTCAATTTAAATAAAATTTCCATCTTTTTTTTTTGGCATTTTAGTTGTGATTTCGTGACTCTAGCATACGAAATTCATTTGTTTATTAAACTAAATGAAAAAAAAAATTAAATTTTAATATTGTGTGAATGGTTGGGAAAAAGACAAGAAAAAAAGGAGAAAAAAGAGAAAATATTTAAATTTGTTTAACGTAGTTTAGTTTTTTACTTTAAAAACCAAAACGAAATAAATACCAAAAAACTGGAACGAAACATTACACAGTCGAGCATTCACGTAGAGAAGGCAGATGAGTTGGATCAAGCCTGTTGGCAAAAAAAATACCATACCAGAAATTACGTACAAAACCAAAATATTGTTACGAAAATTAAAAATTTAGAAACTAAAGTCATTCGCCTTCAAGAGCATTCATTAAACTGTTTACACTGCCATATGAAAGGCAAGGCAAAGCAGGCGAGTGGGTTAGTAAAAGTTCAGTCAGTCCTATGTTAAGACGCGGTGTGTTTGAATAGCGTAATCGTGGTTTGAATATCTCCATTACAAAGATCTGTCGAACAATTGTTCAGCAATTCCTTCCCCTAATGTTTCATTTGATTTAGAATGGGTTCTTAGATTTGATTTAGAATGGGTTCAAATCGGAACATTTGTTAATGAATCCTGTAGCTTTTGCACGCTTGTATTCAATACCAGACAGATTTGATTTTTGTGCAATAGGAGTGACTTTAGATAGGCGCCAATATTCTGTGTCTGTCTGCATATTTCATTTTTCTTTCGATCCATCGATTGTTGATGTCGCTTAATACAATCTGCTAATAACTACCGAGTTATGTATCTGCGTATGCAACGGATTAGCCTTGTATTATGATGTTCTATGTGATGACGTTGTTTCCCTTTCATAACGATTATTTTCCTGACTTATTTCAGTAGCGATTGTAAGTTTTGGAAGCTTGAGTTTCTTCACAATATTCGGTTGAACTTGTTTCAAATGTCCCAAGTGTCGTTATGATTTATTCGATGGGCATGAATGTTCTTTTTTTATTACTTTCTTGCTAGACAGTCTTCATATGCTCAAGCGTTGAACCCATGTTTATCATATTATATGCTTACATATGTACATTATATACATACATGCTCATTTTTGTACATTATTCTCCTATTTCTAAGGATTTTTAGATTGAGTGTAGTTGGGTTTAAACCATCATTATTGTTTCATTGTATTTTAAATCGCATTCTTTGTTATAACACCCGTATTCTAAACAAAAGATATGAAAAACTAAGCGAGAAACAGGAGAAAAACAAGAAAACCTCTACAATCAGATATTTTGTTTGCCTGTCGTTGTTTTCATATGCACTTTAACGTTAATATTTGCAATCATTGTGCCTCACTGAACCTATAGCGCTCTCAGTAACGTAATACAAACATGTAATGGTAGTGGTAATGGATTTAAAACCACCACACTAAGTATATCTGCATGTATGTATTTGTATGGGTTGGTTTGAAATGTGTAAGGGTATCAAATAAGTACACACAACCACACATCATGTATTTGTTTAAGCAGCTCAACTCTGGATGCTTGTGGACAGATATCGTAAACCAGACTGAGTCAATGATCGTTGGTTAGCCGTTTCGATTCTATCTAACTTTCGTTGTTGTTAGTCCGTCGGTACGACTATTTACTTGTTTGCCTATTTGAAATTCATTGTGTGAACAGTTTTGGTAGCGTGTGTGTTTGGGCATCGCAATTTATTCAGGTTTTCGTCCACGTATATCTAGTTGGACATCATCAACTCTAGCGACAATCATAATGACGACGTTGACGTTGACAATGATGATGTTAAAGTTATTGGCGGTACTGATAAGTCTCGTCGCATAGTCTACAAATGCGTACACACAATTTATTTGTAAATTTAAGCTTCAACGTTATTATCGTGGTTATGATTTTATTATACATAAATTATGAGAATAATTTGCAAATTTTCGCACAAGACTTCTAATGAGCCTTACTTGTATTAAGCCAACACACTACCTATGGTGAATTATGTCCTCTGAATGTCCATTATGAAAATATAGTGGGTGTTAAACTTTAAATGGTAATCAAATAATTCTTTATTTATTGCTTATACAGTTTTGTTTATTTATTTTTAATTTTATCAATAAACAATAATAATAATACTCGATGTATTTATATTTATTTAATTAATTTAAATTCACAAATTGTTTCAATTTCGATTTTTGTTTTACAGATTTAAATTATACCGAAATCTGATATTTGTTGTAAAAATCTAATTTTAATTAATATTTAAAGGATTTAAAAGCAATTAATTGGTAAGTCGTTTCCAAATACTATTTCAATATACACTAATCTGTAGCAAAAATTAGAAAAACAAATTGCATTTTCCTTTTTTGCTCATTTAAATTTATTAAAATTTTAAAATTTAAATTGGAATTGATTTCCGTAGACTTTAACTCATTAAAGACCACATAAATACTAGACTTCGTAATGGAATTTTTTTTTAAATTAGCAGTCAAAAAAGTAAGTGGGCAGGGTTAGCGTAGAAAGCCTTACCCAGAACATAGTCTGTCCATATGAATTTATATTTTGGATTCAGAATTGGGTATAATATCTTTCGTATAACCCTCGTAGAACATAATACATAATAGTACTGCATTCAGCATTCTCCGGATATAAGCACTTTAAAAAATGTTTGCATGACAGTGCGGAGAATTCTAATATCGAAATCATGCACCTGAGAGCATATAATCACGTGTCATTCAAGCTGATATGATATATATTTATCTCGTTGACAACACAGGCTTCGTGTTCGATGGATTGCCGGTTGGTCGGAGAGAAAAGCTCGGTGCAGTGAACAAAGTTGCAATTTGCTGAGTGCCCGTTCACCTCGGAATTATACATACATATGTCCATAATTGGCCATTACAACCCTTCAGTCAGGATTACGGCCTAGCTTCTCACACCACTCAAGTTGTGTGTCTTAATTGTTATACTTGAGTGGCGGAACCTACAGTTTAACGACGACTCCGAACGACAGATTTTTGAGAAACTTTTTCATGGCAGGTTTATTTACTCTCAGAGTTTTTGCCAGAAATCTGCTGAGAGGTAGTCGCCGAAGAAATATTTTTGTTTTTTCATATTTCTTTTTGATGTCTGACCTGTGATACGAACCCTGGCTTTTACGTCTAATAAGCGAACATACTACCTACTAGACTACGGCCTAGACAACACCTCGGGATCACTGCGAAGAAATTGCTGAAGAAGATGAGACCGCAGCCAACCTCATAGGCATAATCAAGAATTGGAAGCAGAGAACTGGTTGTTGACACTATGCCAGATTAGTAGCAGACGAGCTTTACAAATTACGAAAGGCGAACATTTGTGAATTGTTCGTTCTTTATAAGGAGTCCATTATGTGAGATTGCGTTGCATTAGTTGGTTACGGTTGGAACAGAGTGTAGTCTCTGCCTCGAGGAGAATGAAACCATAAGGAACATTCTATGCAATTGTATTGCGCTGTCCAATTTTTTTTACTGCTTTTTCCCTCCGCGGTCGGGTGAGGGTGGGTTAGTGTGTGGCCGGGGACGTTCGAAAAAAAAAAAATCTGCCGTACGGCGTTAATGGTGAATAGAGGATTTCAATGGCTAATTTGCTACTTCAAGCGGAACCCGATGACTCAACATATCCACATAAAAAGAATTCAGGATCAATTTTAGAAAGAAACGAAGCAGGTGCATATAGGCGAATTTTTTTAGTGAATTTAAACTATGTAGTACAGTTTATCGCATTTATAATCGGGATATAATCGAGATATAAGTATGTATATACATATATATTTCAATATATTATAATCACCAGCATTCGGGCGACTGCACTCCGTATGGAGAAGCTTATATATGTATATCTAGGCATACTAAGCTAAGAATATTCAACGCTTTTGTAAAGTCAACGTTACTATATATCTAATACCATTACGCAAAAACTTCAGGTATTCATAAGTATATGCCTAAGAATCATATGCAGAATATTCTGGCCCAACACCATCAGCAACGCAGATCTCTGGACTCTTACAGAGGAGGAACCCATACAGAAGCAGATCAAAAAGAAAAAATGGGGGTGGATCCCAGGGCTCAAGAAACCATGGCACAACAAAAAACACCTGGAGATGCACGGTCCTTCAAGAACTAAGGCTAAATGACCTGACATGGAAAGGCGCAAAAACATCAGCGAAGAATCGTGTCAGATAGAGATGCTTTGTGGAAGTCATATACTCCCTAGAGGGGTAATGGAAAAAATATCAAGATTTCGTAGGTTTCAGTGCCACTTAGAGGGGTGTTTAAACCCGGGGAATACTGTAATACAAACCAATAAAATATTGTTTCCATGTGTCAATCGGTTTATGGAGAACTAAATTTCTGTGCTATTACCTGTGATGTTACAACGGACCACTGTGTGCTCAAGTGTGCTTTGCTAATCAAAGCTACCACTTCGACCTAACCTAGCCAACACAATATTCAGTTTTCCCATATCTTTCACTATAGTTTAAAGGAAAATTATTTAAAACACATCATTAAACATCACTTGAAAAGAAGAAAAGAAATCGTAATCAATATTTTAGAATTAATTGTCTGTGATGTTTGCCTCAGTTTAGTTGATATTTGAGATTGTGGTTATCAATCTCAAATTGAGAGAGGTATTTAAAATAAAATTGATAAACTATTCCACACACACACAGTATCCACAGAATTAGGGAGACAATCTATCTAACTGTATATGCATAGCAGAGATGAAAATGTAAATTGAATTTAATTTTAACACTCTCTCCCTCTATAAATACACACACGTATTCCTACATACATTGTTACAACCACATATCACAACACAACAATGTAGTATGTGGTCCCAATATGTTAAATACCATCACCATGTGCGAAAGCGTATGGCATAGTTGGTATTGATTTGTATGACATTACAGTGTAGTGGGTAAACCATTCACTCTGGGTGATGCATGCGGGTGTATTTTTTGTTGTGACACTATTCCTTTGAACACCAATACTCTATCAGTTTGATTGATTTTTGTAATTGGCAAGAAGTGAGACAGCGAGAGAGAAATATGAAAACATGAGACAAAGGGTGGAGTGGAAAGCGAAGAGATAAAAGAAAAAGTCGTTTGTTGTCCAAGATCAGACAATTTATTTATATAATCGTTTTGCAACAACACTAAGTATATTAAAGTATAGAGTGTGCCATCTATCGGTTTAAATTTGATACCATCGGTTATTTCGAATTTGACCTTACTAATGTCATTCTATTGTATCATAAAACTCAGTACATTGTCTCCACTGAGCGTAATGAATCGATTTACGTTTAAGCAACGTTGGGATTTATTGGGCCAATGAGAAACTGGCCGATGATGTCGATTTTGCCAAAAAAAATCATCTTTTCGGATGAAGCTTATTTTTAATATGGTGAGTACGTTAATAAGCAAAATTGCCGTCAAAATTTGGACTCAGAAAACCTACACGTGGCCTTATAGATAACAAAATGCATCTATTACGAGTGACTCTTCGGTGCGGCTTGTGTAGCGGTGGCATGGACCATATTTCTTTGAAAGTGAGGACGGCGCAACCAGTACGCTCAATGCAGCCACCTATCGCAGGATAATAACCGATTGTTTTGTGCAACTTGCCACACATCTCATGCCGCATTCGTTTTATTGCGTCGTACGTTTGATGGTCGTATACTTAGCCGAATTTTTGATGTCAATTGGCCTTCAAGAAGCTGTGGCGCGTCGTTAAAGAAAAGTATTATGCCGACAAACCAGACACAGACAGAAAACATTTGAAGGCCAACATTCGGGATGCCATTGCTGAGATACAACCCCATACACTCGAAAAAGTGCTTTAAAATTGGTCCGATCGAACGAGGTGTTTGAGGCCAGCCGCGACAGTCATATGCATGAAATAAAATTCCATTTCTAACCGGAACAATTGTACCTCACAACAAAAAAATAAATTTCACAAAATTTCATACCGTTTATGCTTCAATGCATTTTAAATTTAAACTTTTAAATCACCCACTCTATAAGAAACAGAATTGGAAGCCAGTGCAAATAAAGCCGACTGTTTTTTTTTTATCATTTTATCCTTGATTTGTTGTCTCTGGTATACAATGACTGCTATTTTACTTGTGTAGTCATTTTTAAAGTGAAAAATAATGTACTGCTTGTGGTGGTAGTGATGGTGAAACACTTCTGCAGATGCTTTTCAATAAAAACAGAATGAGAGAGACTCACTTTTATTGTCAACAAATTAAGCATCAACAGCTATAGCAATACCAAGAGCAACAATGGTGATATCATGTTCTTAAAACACTTATCAGGTACACATATACTTGCAAGTAACCTCACGCACGTAGTAAATAAATGCTTGCGATGAGTACAAATATTTCAATTTGAAATTCATTTAATCCATTCCAGATGTTGACAACTGTTGTTGTATTGCAGTGTGTAATGAAAATCGTATTGTCGACAACAAGGAAAGTTAAAGAGAAGCAGAAAGAACGTGCTACAACCAAAATAAAAGCGACTCAGTTTCAGTGTCAATTATTAAACCGCTTTAAAGGTTTCAGAGTTTTTGCCATCAGTCTGCTGCGGGGAAGCAGCCGAAGAAGTATTGGAGATGTCTTGTCTGGGGTTTGAACCGTGGCCTCACGTCTAATAAGGCAACACAATACCTTCTAGACCAGACCGGCTTTAAACTCTTATTTGCTTAGGAGAACACAGTGAATTGAAATTAAAAGGTGAACTTGAAATTAACATTGAAATTCAAACGAACACAAGACTTTCAAGTAAGTATTTAGGAAATCATTAGTCCAGCCTCTAGAACTACACTTAACAAACTCCCTGAAGTAAGAAAAGAAATGTAAGGGGAGCAAAAAAACTTACAAATGAAAATAATCCAAAACTTAGTAACATCCACTGTAAAGGTTATCCCCTGTTACATATACACTTACAAAATATACCTGGCGGAGAATTCTTGTACAATGTATAGCAATGACTCATCATCATTATCATTAATGAGGCAAAAACATATTGAAGTAACAACATCACGAGGAAAGAAAACCAAAAACAGAATTTTGTTTCCTTCTTTTATTTGGCGTTACTCTCTTGGTATTAACATGTTGAAAATGTGAACTTTTCGAAGTTTTTCAAGAGAGTGTAGACACAAGTCATCACTCGCTTTTACACACACACATGTTTATATGGCAGAGAATCAAGTCAACTACAACTCAATATATGTACGAATACATACTTAGGTGAACAACAACCATATTTGGGTTGCTAGGTTTATGTTCACTGAAAGAGAGACAAACAGACCGACAGAGTGGAGAGACAAACATGTACACAAGAGACTCAAATATGCCACAAGCAACCACCCCTTATTAACGAGTCATCATATTTGTTTTCGTTTCTTTCTTGTTTTTTTGTCTGTATCGTAAACCAACGTACAGTGGGAAAACAAAAACATGCACGAAAATTGGTCCGATAAAATGAGGTACTGTGAGTCCAGCCGCGGCAGCCATATGAATGAAATAATATTTCCGGAACAATGGTATTTCACAAGAAAAGAATAAATTTTTCAATATTTCTGTATATATATATTATCATGTCTGTGACAACTATTTATACAACAAATAATATTATCCTAAAGCATCAATCGTTTTGGAAATTAATGTGAAATTTAAAATCGTAATTTTAATTGCATGTCCATGCATATAACAATAATCACCACTATTGTCAATGTAGGCTATCCATACCTCTCTATATGTGCATGTGTGTTTGTATAATTTGTTGTTTATTTTTTGTAACAAAATTATTGTGCAGTTAAAAGTTTAGCGTATAATACAAAAACAAATACAACTTTACTCTTCTTTCATGGACCCCTGAACATACGCTTTACATTTGTTTGAAATTATTGAATACAGTGAAAGCACACACACACACACAGTGAAAAGATAGCAAGAGAAAAAGAGAGTGGATCGAACAATGTTTACAATGCAAGTAGCAGCATTCTATATATATGTATGTATGTATGAGTATACACACACATATTGTAGAAACGTATTTCAGTGACTCTTTCATTATTTACAAAATTCTTAAATAATCGTTGTTGTTGTTGTTCTTTTTGTACAATTTCGTTGTATGGTTTTTCTTTTTACTTTTTCGCCGGTTTTTTTGTTTTGCTTTCTTTTTTCGCCTTTTTGTATTTCATTTGTTTTGTGATTGCTAAAGTGGTGGCGTTGGCGTAGTTCAAGTGTGTTATTTTTTGTTGTTGTACGTAGTAAGTGTAATAAAATATACAACAACGAGAGAAAATAGTACAAAAAACTACCCTTAGCTGGCGGTTGACTGTATTTCATTCATTTTTATATGAGCAGGCATGGTGTAAGGACTTCACATATATTTTTGTATGTATACTTGTGTTGGTATAGGCTTGTCTACTATTCCAGTATGCTTAAATGGTTTGTTTATCAGCCTGCAGGCGGCAGTTGTATATTTTTCGTTGTCGTGCCTTGCAACCATCATTTTCACACAAGGGGTTGTAAAATGTCAAACGGTTTTGTGTTTCAAACAAATTTTATGATGTTTAAACAATGATTTCGTGGTGTTTGTTTTTGTAGAATAAAAGAAAATTTAGAATAAAAGTTTAAAATCGATTTGAAAAATAAACATAAAAATAACAAGAAAAATCTAAAAAAATTTACATAAAATTATTTAACACTCCAATTTATAATACATTTTAAATAAGAAAGAGAATTTGAGTGTCAATCTACTATGGATAATATTATGTAGCATGTTTTATAGTGTCTGCAACATTGCTTAGCAACATGTTTACAGCAATAAACATGTATGCAGTACGCATGTAAGTTCACCTGGCCGTGTTTCCTTTTGGTCCATTCGCCTATAATCGGTATGAGTCTTTAGATCCATCTTCCCTTGCTCGAATTGGATCTTGCTGCCATGGTATCATCACACAATTGGACTGAGTGCACATGACGTTGCAGCACATTTTCCACCGATGTATGTCAGGTGTCCCCTAAACGTGAGCCTGTTCTCAATCATTACTCCCAGATATTTAATCGCCTGCTTTGATGTTATGAGTTCGTCACCTACATCCGTTTTGTAATCAGCAAGTTTCAGACCTATAAGAATAGGTCCAGCTTCTGACCATGCAAATCGCAGTGTTACACGTTCCGACCAATTTATCCAAATGTTTTCGCTTATCACCAGGGTAATACCTCTAGGGAGTGTAAGCCCCAGTACACCGTCGCACATGACGTGCCATAGTACGGAAGCTTACGGAACGCCTTCCGTTACTGCATACAACTTTCTGTCGTCATTTGTGTCAGATATTAGCACTCTGTCCTTGAAGTATGTAGAAGGATACAAAATTATACGACTTCTTCTGTAATGGAAATATGCCAACAGTCTCTCTCTCTACCAAAAGTTTCTATTCATATTTTGTTTACCCACTGTGCTTTGCAATGTTTATGTTAAAAAAAAACTAGTCGATCTGCTACTGAAACCATTGTTGGTCTTTTGATTCGACCACAAAGAAACGCTAATGACTTTTTCCTAACTCAACATTTGTTTTCCAGTCAAATTAAATCGACCACATTTTAGTGGGCAATCAAAAGTTTTGCAACAACAACAACAGCAACAAAATTGTTAAAAAAAATGTTTATACTTAAAAGGAATTTAAAAATAATAAACAAAAATAACAGCTGAGTTCTGTTCATGCTGGGCATTGTATTGGAATACAGGAAGGATAGTTTAGTTTAGGCGAAGTGAAAGGGGACTCACCATATAATAAACTTTTGTTTACTAATTACACAAAAAAGCAACAACTGCAATAAAAACAAAAACAATACAATATTAAATCCTTTCTAAATAAAAGAATTTTCATAGCAAATCTATGAATACAAAAATGGGGCTAAACAGCCAGAAATATAGAATAAAAAGGAAGACTTTTCTCTTTAAAAAAAATAATTTCTTTGAACACTAATTAATATTTAATTTATTTTGCTGTTGTATTCACTATTAATATTATAATATTAGGCTATTGGCTAGAGTTGGTGCAGTTTCTCTAAGCAAACCACGACCATTCAACAACAGTCACTAATGCCACTATAATGAATGAATATTTTCCAAACAAAGAAGCAGAGCAAGACTTACACGCAAGTCAACCGACAGACAGAAAAGAAAGGAGTAAATGGCACCATATGGACGAGACTAAACTAAATGCAATTCTAAAATACCAAGTATTGTTATCCACTCTTCTTCGTCCTTTCTTTTGTACGGGTATGTGTGTTTTGTAATTTGTTTTGTGTGGTTGTTTCTTTTGCATTAAACAGTTCTTTAGAGAATCTGTTTTGCACGTCCTTTCTCTTTCTCTCTCTCTCTCTCCTGGTCAATGTTTTTATACCCGTCTTTGTTTTCATTTGCATATTCATTGTTATTTAGCCCTGGGGGTTTTAATTTTTTTTTTTATTTCTTCTCGGGGCTTTATTGTCTCTTTGCCTTTGTGTTTATATCGTATTATGCCGAAAACAAATTCTTGATTTAAGATACTTCTTAAATTAATCAGAAATCAAGCTAATTTTTTGGCCCAAAATATCGCCGAAGAAATATTTTTTTTTTTCATATTTCGTTTTGATGTCTGGCCTGGGGCTCAAACCAGGGCTTTACGTCTAATAAGCGAACACACTACCTACTAGACTACGGCGACTAGTCTAGTAGGTTTCTTTAACAAGGCTCCACAGAAAATAGTCCAACGGTGTCAAATCGCAACTACTTGGCGGCCAATTAACGTCACCATTTCGTCTACTTAAATCATCATCATACGTCTGATGCAATAAATCGATTGTGGCATGTGATGTGTGGCAAGTTGCATCATCCAGTTGAAATCAAACACCGTTCACAGCAATACCATGAAGAACGGGTACAAATTAATCGGTTATCATGGTGCGATAGGTGTCTCCATTGACTGTAATGGTTGCGCCGTCCTCATTTTTAAAGAAATATGGGCCAATCACCATAAGCAGCACCAAACAGTCACTCGTAAAGAGTGCATTGGCTTCTGTAACACCACGTGTGGGGTTTCAAAGCCCCAAATTCGGTAATTTAGCTTATTTCTTTGTTCTTTCAAAAGTCACATGACGTAATCAGTTCATATCAGCCGAAGATTGCAAATTAAATATTCAGCAGCTTTAATTCCTAGAATTTTTAATTAAATCCCACAATACAATAATAAAAGACACAAATTTTAAAGGACTGTAAAATGTTCTTACTATATACTGTCATAATAAGTAACGACCGCCTTTCTACTGCTCTTTTATTGTCTTGGTTTTCATTTGTAATTTAGAGAGGCTGTTAGAAATGTAAAACGGAACATGAATTTAAAGTTAAATGAGGCATAAAGTTAAACGTCAATAAAATATGGCCAAGCAAATACTATAACATTGGCAGCACAAACAACAGTACCTACTAAGCAATAAAAACTTTCTGAAATCGTTCAAAACAAATTATATTATATTTCTCAGAAATCATAAATCAAATCGTTAAAAATTAATTTAAATTTTTACACCAAATTTAACGCAACGCATTGCGTTGGGAAGATAATCGCAAAGTTCATTTCAAATTTCATGAACCTACAGATATTATAAAAGCGTTAGAAATACTGATACGCTACTGGTATAAAAAGGGTAATAAGGTGAAATGAATAGGGCATGCATTGTTATCAACGTATGATGGCATGACGAGGCATTACTAATGACAAGCGGCAAAATATTAACACTTTTTTCTGTTGTATTTACTGTAGCAATGGCAGCAGCCACAATTTCCTTTCGAGCAACCAACAACATTGTTTAGATGTTTTTATTACCGTCTAAAATATTATTAAATTTTTTATTATCTTCCATACATTGTTTGCATTACAGTTGTTCATTTTAATTTGAAAAAAAAAAATTTATTTGCGGGAGCTTTTGTTCAAAAATAACAAAAAAAAATTCCTCATTACTGACACGGAATCACAGCAATAAAAACATCAAGAATTTCTCTTTGGTTTTTGCCTTAAACAATGTCATCATTGTCATCATTATCAATGTATACAGCAATGAATATAACGATGATGGCGGCAATAGATTCTTCTTCATCATATAACTTATGCGAACACGGAAACACAGAGATACAACGATATGACACGTACAACGTAGACGCACTCAAAATCACATGCAAACGTATGATTAGACTCGTACTCATTCTCTTACAATGTAGAGTGCGACTCGTAAAAGTTGTACGTAAAAAAAAATCATTGTAGATATCAAGGCTGAGTACCTAACAATTACATAAGCATTATCGATGTTGCCTCTTGACATGGCACAAAATCAAGTTCGGCTGATATAAATTTGAAACAGGCATCTGTTTAAGTTTTTGCAGCAATTAATCTGCAAGACTCCCTTACATCTGCTCTGCCTAAACTATCCTACACGTTGTGTCTAGTCTACTAACTGTAGTGACCTAGTGTTGAGTGAGACGAACCACAGAGATAACAATCTGTATTACGGCCAAGAACTTTATTTTTATATTCACCGTCGAAAAGATTATTTAAGTATACTATGGAGGTGCTAGTGGCCCTTGCTCCTCTTAAGAGAAAAAAGAATGAAAGACTGGGTTAATAAATAGGCCTGAGTAAAAGTTGTTTCTCGAACATTTTTTTATTTTTATTATTGTTATTGTTATTATTTTTTTGTTTTTTGGTCAAGTTGTAATGACCCCAAAAAACAGCAGAAATGTTCATGATAGTAGGCTGGAACTTTGTTTTCTAGTCACTTTGGAAAAGAAATTAAAAATCCGTCCGATTTTGAATGTTTCCAAGTCGCCATTAGGCAAAAACGCATGTCAACGCATGATGACGCATGTGAACGCATATTGACGCATATTAACGCAGTAATAATTTTTATGTTAAACATAGCTCAGACAAATAAAACACAATTCTAACATTGCGAAATATCGATAAATCGTTCAAATACAAGGTTGTGTGGTTAAATTCGTAATATTTTGAACGAACAAAAGATTAGGTGGGATACAAGAGATAGTTCGAAGGGTAAATCATCTTTTTCGGCTTGGAAACTTCTCTTTATTGTACATTCTCATTTTGTACATTTAACCACAAAGAAATTAAAGTGGATTGTAGTTGAATTTAAAATCAGTCATATTGGTTTAAAAATTTGTTTTCATATCTAAGAAAAGAACATGTGTTGCACGTGGCATTAAACTTTTATTTTATTTTGTGGTGTATGAGTAAGGAAGAAAGAAAGCAAGAGAGTGAGGAGATTGTAATTGAATGGTTTGTTTTGTTAGTTTTTTACGACTCTCGTAAAAATAAATGTTTATTTATAGCAAATTTTGCAACAAAGCGTTATAAACTTAAACTGATATAGTGTTACTTGCTCTTTCTTTCGCGTTCAAACAAACAGAAACATTTCAAGTTTTTTATACAACAGCGATAACATTCAATGGAAAGAAAGTTTTATACGTTCCTTTTTAATTATATTTGTTCGGTAATGAAAGTTTTTTCTTCACGAGCATTTTCTTTCCCATTTTATGTGTGTGTGTATATGAAATCGTGATAGTGCCTGGTCATTACAATCCTTCAGTCAGGATTAAAACCTAGCTTCTCACATCACTTATGTTGTGTGCGTTAATTTTATACATGAGTGGCGGAATCTACAATTTAACATCGATTCCGAAAGACAGATTTTTGATAAACTTTTCTTGGAAAATTATCTGACATGACTGTGGGCTGTGAACTGTGGCTAAAAGTCAGACTTAATACTGTTATAAGGAGACTCTATTACTGTTAAAGCATTTGATTATATGTAATACTTTAATAAAATTACACCAAAACGAATTTAAATTTCTCGCCCTTTCACGTGTTTTTTCACTCCTCCACATTTTTGTTTATCAAATAAACGGCAATGCGTTCTGCAATTTCTATTTAAGTGGATTACAACATGTAACTGTTTTATATACCCCTTTCAAATACTACAGTATACACTACACAACAATATTAACACACACACACTGCTAACGCAAATATTGCTTTAATAAGGCAAAGCAAACATAGTGTGTATGATGTGTGTAAATTTACCTTCCTGGTCTTAATATCTTTGAATTGTTATCCTTTATGACTAAGAACGTGACTGGTGCTGTTGCTTTATTAAATATATTACCAGAATGACACAAACATCCCCCTGACCTTTTGGGCTTTTTCTATCCTCCTCTTTAGCTGGAAGGTATAAAATTAAATTTCTTACCTCCACTACTCTTTAGTGATTCATAACTGAATCGAAAATGAATTGGAGTGAGAGAAAAGCCTCGTGTTATTTGGGTACTATGAAGCAGCTAATAAATGTTAGACAAACTAAAATAGTTTTTATTTCCTCATTAGCTTTCCATATTCAATGGTCGGTTTTCCTCAGTTTTCTTTTGTTTTTCCTTTTTCTAATAAAATGTTTGATAAGGTTGCTCTAACCACCCTTACAAGAGTCATAATTTTTAATGTTTTGTGTTGCTGTCACTGCTGCCGTTCGCCCTTTTGGCTTACGGGTAGTTTTTAATGTGCTTTACCAAACAGGTTTGCTTTGGTCCACAAAGGTGACGACTTCTTTTCTTTGTTTTTAAATTTTTGGTTTGTATATGGAAATTTGTACCCAAAATTATCATTTTAACGTACCTATAAGTGATGATTATGGCTCTTATCTTAATTAAAATTATGGCCTTTGTGGCAAAACAAAGCAAAAAAGGTGCTGTCATTTGAATAACAATTAATGGAGATAATAGAGAAGAGTAAAGGCAGTAGTTTGTTTCATTAATTTCTATCAGACATAAGAATTATATTATAATTTCTGTCTGTAACATGAGTTTTTCATTATAAAAGATACCATTTAATTTAATAGGTTAGCAGGACCATCATTGAGAGCTGTACTGAAAATTTTTCTTGGACTTTACTAATAATAACAGAAAAAAAATAATTTTTAGGTTAGGTTAGCGAGTAGTTTTCCGTTCACAGGCAAGTTCACTTGGTGGCCCATACGTCCCACTGTAAGGTAAGCCCCCTTGTTATGAGCTGTTAGTGCTGTGTTTGAACCACCCTGAACTCCGAATGAAAGCAGCCAGTTCCCTTCCCTAAATTAATTTTTATTATCCATGTTTAGTGGGTGCTTTAGTTGATTTTCTTTTTAATTTTCCTGCTTTTATTGGCATACTTTTATTATAATTGAAATGATTTCATACTGAAATTTTTAATGCTCAAGCAAAAAGTAAAGAAAACCGAATAATAATAATAAATTAAAATATAATATGTCTGTCTGTCCTTGTGGTTTTTAATATTATTTTTGATAATTTAAATGGCCATTTTGAAAAAATTAATTTAAGCCTCGGGGAGATGTTTACTTAATATATACCTCGAGTATGGCGCAGTGTTTTAATTTTTAGTTTTTGGTTTAATAGCGATGCCTATAAAAATGTATTTTCCATGCCAGGGATTTTCTTGTTTTCGATTTTTATTTTCAATTTATTTAAATGGAATGAAAATAATAAATAAAAATTTCTCTCTCACAAATAATCACCTCGAACCAAACGTGTATTGACCGTTAAAAGTATGGAAAGCATGAGTTCAATCTACATATAGCAGGATATCCAGGCCTGGACAACAAAATTAATATAATAAATGCTCCACTCGGAAATGATAAAGGATATGCAGGGAGAAATCATTCGATGATTTCTTCTTACAAAAATAAATCAATGTTTTGTTTAGTGGTCGTTAAATGAAATCAAAAGAATTTTTATGATTTCCTGTTTCAATTTCTACAGTTCTTTCGTATAAGCTTGGCAAATTAAAAATTGAAAACAAAGGCGTATACTGTAGGAAAACATTATTAAGCCGATAGTATGCTGTATTTAACCATTATAGTCCTTAAGCTTTAAACAAAGAGCATAAGAATAATGCGTGAATGTGTTAATAAAAATTGGTTTTTCTTTTCATTGTTGTTGTTGTTGTTTTTATTGTTGTTGTGTTAAATTTTATTGTTTATCAATGATATGCAATTCAGCAACGGTATTTACCTTAAATCAAGCAATTAATTTTCCACAGTGGATCAATATAAATAAAGAAACGTAATAACGACTTTTTAAGGCAAAAAAAATTCAGAAATTCTTTAATTTGATATTCACTTACTTAATTGGTCTTTACAACCCTTCAGTCAGGATTACAACCTAGCTACTCACACCACTTATGTTGTGTGTGTTAATTTTATACATGAGTGGCGAGACTTACAGTTTTTAAAGTCGAATCCGAACAACAGATTTTTTGAGCAACTTTTCAGGGCAATTTTTATTTACTCTCAGAGATCTTGCCAGAATTTTGGGGCTTTAACCGTGGTCTCACGTCAACAATCCTACCTGGTACGACTTCATTCTACGTCGATAACTGTATAATATTTAGAGAGGACTCCTTTTTCGAGTAAACTTCTGAATGCTAAATGTACTATTTAGTACTTGGGACCACTAAAGTTAAAGTTTTGATAAGTCTGGCTTGGAGGTTTCTTTAGCTTCTTGAGCAAAAAGCTACAAAATTATACTGCGAGATGGATTTCAAATTTCTTCATGACCTAATTTGAGTCTTCAGGAGCAACAATGAATCACTATACTCTTTAAAAACGGAAAAGAGATTTTTTTTTGATTAAAGGGGTGGACGTACTGACTCCAACTGAGCACTACGGTTTTTAACATGGGATTGTGGCAAAACTATACGAGTCTGAAACAGCAGTTCCGCTCAAAATATTGCATCTACAGTCGAAGAGATCACAGAGAATACCAGAGCATCGATCTACCGTCTCGACACACAATTTAGCATCAGTCGACAATCTTTTCGACTTTTGGTGAAATACTTGAAGATGTCTGAAGTCGCTATAGTCTAGTAGGTAGTATGTTATGTGTCTTATTAGTCGTGTGGCCACGGTTTAAACAAGCTACCGATTGGACTGTAAGGGAATACTGAGTTCCTATATTATTGTCGATTTAGTCAATACTATGGCGTAGTCGACGTAGTCTAATGAGTAGAATGTTGGCTTGTTAGACGTGAGGCCACGATTAAACCCCCAGGTCATGTTGGGAATATAGAATTAAAAAATTTCTCGATTTTTTTCTAACTGATTTCCTTTGAAAATCTCTCATATTTCTTTATTCATACTTATCCGCTCTGGAAAATTAATTGCTTCATTTAACGTAAATACCGCTGATGAATTACATATCATTGATAAACAATAAAATTTAACACAACAACAATAAAAACAGCAATGAGAAGAAAACAATTTTCATTTACATATTCAGGCATTATTCTTATGCTCTTTGTTTAAAGCTTCAGAACTATGATGGTTAAATACAGCATATTATCGGCTTAATAATGTTTTCCAATGGTATACGTCTTTATTTTAATTTTGTTTTTTTTTTTTTATTTATTTTGCTGTTTCAACGCCATTCGTAGTTGTCCTACGCCATACATAAGAATTGTAGGAATTGAAACAGGAAATCATAAAAATTCTTTTGATTTCATTTAACGACCACTAAACAAAATATTGATTTATTTCTGTAAGAAGAACACATGGAATGTTTTCTCTCGGCATATCCTTTATCATTTCCAAGTGGAGCATTTATTATGATAATTTTGTTGTCCAGGCCTAGATACTCTGCTATATGTAGACTGAACTCATGCTTTTCACACTTTTTAATGGTCAATACACGTTCAGATCGAGGTGAATGCTTGTGAGAGATTTTTATTTATTATTTTCATTCCATTTAAATAAATTGAAAATAAAAATGAAAAACAAGAAAATCCCTGGCATGGGAAATAAATGCCTAAAGGCATCGCTATTTAACCGAAGAAAAAAATAAAAACATTGCGCCGTACTTAAGTAAACATATCCCCGAGGCTTAAATGAATTTTTTCGAAATGGCCATTTAAATTATCAAAAATAATATTAAAAAACACAAGGACAGACATATTATAATTTAATTTATTATTATTATTCGGTTTTCTTTACTTTTTGCTAGAGCATTAAGAAAATAAAAATTTCAGTATGAAATCATTTCTATTATAGTAATTGCGTCAGTCATAAATTATTTAATTGTGCCAATAAAAGTTGGAAAATTAAAAAAGAAAATCAACTAAAGCATCCACTAAACATGGGTAATAAAATTTAATTTTTTTTACGGAAAATTAATTTTACAACAACTTAAGAATGGAAGAAAAATTCATAAAAAAAATATTATAAATAACAAAACCATGTAGTTGTCTCAAGTTAATGACTCATAAGGACGTAATAATGACAGTGGTTAACTGTTTGGATTAGTGATGGAAAATAAAGAAGACAAATATACGAAAGCATTGTTTTCATAGTACTCAATTGGTATGTGAAGCTAGGATGTAATCCTGACTAATGGGTTGTAATGATGTATGTAATCGTAGGGTATTATTTCATATAAAAGCATTTATATTTTTTTTTTAATTTTTTATTTTATTATACCGGGAATGCTTTGATTTCATTGGCGTTAAAACTCTTTCCATAAAATATTTCACGCATCAAGTAATGTTCAAACTTTTTAAAGCATTTTGAAATAAATTAAATATTTCATAACACAACATAAAAAACAGAGAAATAAAATAACATCTGTGGTGAACAAAACACCAATAAATTTTTGTTGATATAAAAACGAATGTAGTAAACGAATAAAAAATTTAATAACATGGAAACTAAGTAGACCCCACTAAAAGTGGGAGTGAGAAAGCCTAAACCACTACTCTTCACACATATAAAAACTACTTTACAATCACACTCACGCTGTCACAGTAGTGCAAAAGGAAAAAAATGCTCAAATGAGTCTTAAACAATAGATTTGATGACAGATATTCTCAATAAAACCCACATAAAAGTGTATACATGTGAGTTAATATATATAAAAGAGACCATATGTGTAAATATGTGTGTATGTATATTCATATGAAGATGTATGTGTGTTTATGTTTTTCTGTTCTTTAATATTAAAACCCCACTGAAGATGGCAGATATTCTCAATAAAACCGCGTAAAAGGGTATGCATGTGACTTAATATATAGAAGAGGGCATATGTATGTACATACCAGAGATCAGCAATGAATCGTTTTTTCGCTACTCATGTAGTACTCATGAAATTTTGGAGTATGAGCGAGCCAACAGTATTGAAATTCAACTACTCTAATTCATTCGTACACACTACAACATTGAAATATAAGCACAGGTTGCAATGAGTATGAGTACAATGTTCGCATCAAACTCATAGCATTCGAAATATGTTTGATTCATACGCCGACGCATTCAGATTCATAAATTTAGAAAACTAATTATAATACTCATAAATGATTCGAGCGATTCGAATCATTCATTAAAATTTACAGTCTTAGTTGTTGTTGCATTTACAAAAAAAGAAGAAAGATGAGTATTGTAGTGTTTATATGCGAATCATAATTATTTTGATTCTTGTAAATGTTGAGTAAAGGAGAGTCGAAATGAACAATATCATGCATATTGTTAAGTATGACTACGATGAGTACTACAAACTTTAAATATGAGTAGTATGAGTATGATATTCAAATAAGTATGAATACGTATAAGTATCAGAAATTGGCAGTATGATTCGATTGTACTCACCTTTTTGAATACTCATTGCTGATCTCTGGTACATACATACCGCCGAGTTACTCGGTGATACATACAATAAATTTGTGAGCCTATAAGAGTGTAAATATGTATGTAGGTGTTATGTATATGTGTATGTTTAGTTGTTCTTTAATACTAAAACCCCACAGAGATATGCAGAATTAATGTTGTTGGTGTTGTTGTTTTTGTGTCGTTGTCGTTGTTATTTCACTTTTTTAATGGCCGCCACGGCCATTTGTTAGTATTTGTAAATGTTTATACGTGAACGAAGTGTATTTTCTTTGTTGGACTTTTATTTTCTTTGTTTTCATTTGAATTTTTTACTTCTCTCTGGGTTTTTATGGATTTTCTCTTTAAAGTTTGTCTTTATTCTTTAAATCGGCATTCATGGTACTTTTTGAAATTTTCTTTCGACTTCTTTATGGTGTGAAAATAAAATAAAAACAATCGATTAAAACTGTGTTAATATGAGATATAGAGTGGAAGAATTATTTTCTACATTTACTAAGAATCACTCGAATCACTTATGAGTATTATAAGCATTTTTCGAAATTTATGAATCTGAATGAGTATGCATATGAATCAAACATATTTCGATTGTTATGAGTTTGATTTCAACGTTGTACTCATACTTATTGCAACCTGTGCTTATAAATCAATGTTGTAGTGAGTACGAATGAATCAGAATAATTGAATTTAAATACTGTTGACTCACTCATACTCCAAAATTTCATGAGTACTTATGAGTAGCGATTAAACGATTCATTGCTGATCTCTGATACGAATATTTCAAAGAGTACATCATAACATATGAGGAATATTTTATATACAGAATTAAATATTACTCATACGCTTGTAAGTAATATTACGAAAATGACTAAAGTGTAGCATATTTATAGGATGAACTATCGTACATAAGTATACTTATGTATAATAAAAAACCAAGCTGATTAGGAACAGTTTGACCTTGAAACACTAAAAAATAAATAGTCAATATATGAATATTGATGTGTTCTAACATCAGGCAGTCACTGTATACTTTACCCAGCATGAAATTTATGTTTTCCTCTTTGCCTGTCTGTTTCGAAAGTTTTCAATTTTCAAAAATTACTCGAAAGTAAATAATTTTTGTTTACATGGAAGAGGAGAGAGAGCATTTATTGTATGTAAAACAAACTGGCTTGGGTTTTATTGAATAAATTCATGAAATGGTAAGGATGGTTGGGGATGACAAACAATTTTCAGTCACCCTAATTATTTTTCTCATTGACATTTATACTAGAAACAGCAAAACAGCAAGTGTAATAACAGCAAGAATAATAATCATAAAATTCTACACATACATCGAAAAAGAAATAAAAGAATATGTCCTGAATATAAAGGATATGATTTTGATGTCAGCAGAATTAATTCAACTCTACTCATATGCCAACTATTTTTAATTCCAAAATTTGATTGCCACAAACATAATGAAAAAAAGAGAACACATGAAAACATATTTTGCTGTTAAAATGTGTATAATTTGTTTAAATATTCAAATTTTCAAATAGCATAACTATCATCGTACACATCAACTGCCACATACTGGCCACATGCTGCCGCATACAATTATTTTGTTCGTTAATGGCCATCCATAAAAGCAAAAAATTTGATTTTTAGAATGAAATTTTGTGAAGATTTTATTTCAAATAATTTGAAAATGAAAAATTTTTATTTGATACATATGTGGTTGGTAAATAGTTGCAAATGTTTATGGAATTCCCACATAGAACATTTTTTTTGTTAAAAATAATATTAAATAATATTAAAATATTAAAAATAATATTTCTGATATATTGGGTCACATAAAAAGTGACAGGAGCTAAACATTTCCTAATAGAAAATCAATTTCAATATTGTTCCCATGAGCGACTAGGTTAGATTGTGTTATTATGAGTATACATAGCGGCCCATTGTGATGCCACAGATAAGCTTAGTCCCTGCACTAAACGAATTCCACCAAACTCACTGAAGAAGCCGATTAGCGCAGGGGCTACGCATGAGGCATTGCAATCCTTCAACTTTTGAAATTTTTTGAGTAGCTTCCTTTTGTGTTCGCTGCATAATTCCTATGCTTTATCAAGAAAAAGCCTGGATAATGTCGGCTACCTTTCGACTGGCCTCTTTTTATCCCTCAAGAGTGCTATAAAGATATCGAAACAAACAGTGGGTGTTTCAAGGCTTTGATAAAATTTGCGGTAAACTGCAGTAAATTATTGCAGGGTGATCAAATATGTGTATGATTTCCAATATGCCAATGGCTGGACGGAACCTTAGAAGTATGTTAAATGTTCACACAATTGAGGCAATGAAGGCCATTAATACTATTCCTTCAGAGCCAGGTAATACTTCATGCAGCTCCCATGCTGTCAACGTAGTTGAGTCCTCATATCCACCGGACTAATTCTGAACTCCTATGTCCTGTAGCAGATCGAAAATTGCCAGCCTTCCCTGCTAAGTTTATTAACAACGAAATTCCTAATGGTATCTTTATGCCCCGTAGGTCAAAATGAATGATTCTCCACAATAATGGACGACGAAATGTCGTTTGCATAGGACTTAATTGAAGCCGCCATATGCTAGTAGATAGTGTATTGGCTTATTAGACATGAGGCCTCGGTTCACCTGCAACCAAACGAAATATGAAAAAGTATCTCGACATACAGAAAGCTGCGCAATGTTTGTTGAATAATAGCTGCAATCAAGTCCTATACATACAGGATGTCAAGTCAGGATGACGACAATTATCCTCACCCCACTTATGTTATGTGTGTTAAAATTATACATCACCTACAGTTTGAAGTCGTCTCCCAACTACAGATTTTTGAGAAACTTTTCATAGTCATTTCAATTTTGTCATGATTAATTCGAACATTTCCTATTGCACTTTGCTTCTGACATCAAATCTGTTCCTCCACAAATTTTTTTAAAGCAAATTTAAATTTAATGTCCAACATAAATACATCATTTTGCTTTAGGCCATCTAGGCCCTAAGCAAATTAAAGAAAGGTCAGGGTTATTTACAATTCTCGATGTCTCAATTATCTGATGTCTGCTGTTGACAAAATGGATTTGAAGCCTTCATTTAATTTTTATGAACAAAATTTTTATGAAAAAAAAAGGATTGCAATTATTTTCTATTATTTTTGTTCTTTTCTTCTCTACTTTTATTCAATAAAATCAAATTTTTTCTTCAATAAGATTTGTTTTTATTTGTTCAAGGCGTTTAAAATTTATTGTCCTTTTTCTGTTATCCTTTTCAATGTAATAGAATCGGAAAAGAAATTTTCAATAGGCATTCCAAAAAGATAAACAGACTTCAGGCTCTGTTTCTAGTCAACAAAACAAAAAAAATTGAAAACAATTGAAAATATAAAGGAAAAGAAAATCTCGCAAATCCTAAGGCCTTTTATGGTATTAAAAACTAAAAATTCTAAGCCAAGTTGGAACAAAAAGGCAACGTTTGTAATGAATGATGGAATAAATGATCCGACCTCAGAAACTTTATTTAAAATCTTTTAAGAGTTGCCAATAACTTTAAACTATGCTCTCTGCTATGCCCTCTTCTTGGGTTGCTACAAGTCCTTATGAATGAAAAACTCTGTGCTGTTGTATTATGTTATTACCAGGACTCCTTATCACTGACAAAACACTCCTTTAGTATCATACAATATCAAGTTTATTATCCTGCTGTAACTAAAAAAAAACTTTGAGGAGTATGTGTTTACATTGTTTATGTTTATAAGTGAGTGAAAGAGGAAGATGCATTTAAATCCAGTAGTTTACGACACCGAATATTTAATGATTTAGAAAATTTTGAAAATCACAAATAATATCAAATAAATTATGGGATACAACATATAAAAGTACAATAGGGAGGTTAAGAATGCAATGTCGGCTTTCAAACAAATACTAAAACCTATAAGGGCATACGCAGCTCAACTTTGAGGTTGTGCCAGCCAAACCAACAGCGACTTAGTACAGCGGTTTAAAGACGTGCTGTTAAGACGTTTTGTACAAAACAGTGTTGTATACAACAACCTTACAACTTCATAGGGACGAAAACATATAAATCCGGAACTCTATGCACTAACGAAGATGTCACATCATACCAGAAGCATCTTCTCTAAAAAAATTAAAGGCCTCTTTTCCAATTTACAACAGCAATGTTGTTTGATATTGATATCGCCCCATTGGACATGAAGCCGTGGTTCAAATCACAGCCCATACCACTAAAACAAAACGAAAATATGAAGAGTTATTTTTGGCAAACTTACTGTCAACAGGTTTCTGGCGGAAACTCTGAGGGTAAATAAAATTGCTATGAAAAGTTTATCAAAATAATCTGTCGTTCCGAATCGTCTTCAAATCGTAGATAACACCACTTATATGAGAAGCTAGGTTGTTATCCTGACTGAATAGTTGTAAGTAATGTAGTGTGACAAACCGGCAAACTTAAATTATATGTTTAAGGCTAAATACAGTCATTTGGAGTAAACCGTAACTGTAGTTCCAGCAACACATAAATAAAATTAACACGCACACAACATGGTTGGTGTAGGAAGCTAGGTTGTAATCCTGAATCAAAAAGCTGCTCAGCAAATGCGCAGCCCATCGATGATGGTAGTCGGCTCCCACCCTAATGTTTTGACTGCATCCTGAACAAATTTTGCTTCGTGTGTATGTGGGTTGTCAAGTATTAAAATTATTTTGCCGTGTCTTGTGGCCTATTTTGGTCGTCATGCATGGTTCAAGTTGATCATAAGTTTTCGACAACAATCTTTATTAATCCATTTATTTAAGGTATCGTTCCAGATTCTTTTTGAATTCTTATCAAATTCCGAAGATTTTAAAATTTTCTGCACCAACAACTCTACACTTTAGAACTGTTTCTGTCTCTTGTTACTTCCCTAATATAAAATCGTGTGGTATTCCATATCACATACTGCCTTGAGAGTGACATAAACTGTTGAACTTTAGCACACTTTGAAAATCTACGCATAAATACGTGTATTTTATAGATTTGTATACAAAACATATAGAAAGTATGCTTAAGGTATACATAATACATAAAAACATATTTATGGTCATATAAGACAGTGTTTAAAAATGTTTAAAATTTATGTCCTCATACAGCATAAAGGACATGTATAGAAATCGTAAATTTCCAGTAAAACTATTGTAATTTATGCCACATTGATTGGGCCGACAAATGCTTGTGCATAACGTAAAGCAAACTTTATTTGTATTCATAAAACAATAATTAATTCAACAGATTCATGGTAGAAACATATATGAGTATGTACGCACTTATGCAAATACAAATACATCCTAAATAATACAATAACAGACTTACATTTGTAGATATATGCTGCGTGTGATATAATTGATGTATGTATGTCGTCATGTAGCAAATAATCGATTTTCTGATACCAAAAATATAATTTATTTTCCACAATATTAAACTTGGCCTTTAGGAGGGTATTACAATTGCCTTTCTTTGGAAAACATGTAATCAGATGAAATCATTTGTTCAATTATTTGTTTGTGTAGACATACATACTATACTGGTCAACATTATTCATTTGAGTGTTTCATTTGTTTTTAATTAAAATTTTTTTGTAATAAGAAACTAATCATAACGATAATCTAATGATTGTTATGAGAAACAAACAAAATTTCGATTTAGTTTTGATCGTTTAAGATTTAGTATCATACCTACATATCAGGGCTCAGCAATGAGTATTCAAAAAGATGAGTAGATTCGAATCATACTGATAATTTCTGATACTTATACGTATTCATACCTATTTTAATATCATACTCAAACTACTCATATTCAAAGTTTGTAGTACTCATCGTACTCATTCTTAACAATATGCATGATGTTGTTGATTTTACTCAGCATTTGCAAGATTCACAAAATAAGTATGATTCGCGTACAAACTCTGCAATACTGACTAGAATGTTGTGTATTTGCTTTGCTTGTCTTTGTCTTTTTCTTTCTTCTTTTTTTTTTGCAAATGCAACAACAACCAAGACTGCAAATTTTGATGAATGGTTCGAATCACTCGAATACTTATAAGTATTTTTCGAAATTTATAAATCTGAATGAGTAGGCGTATGAATCAAACATATTTCGAATGTTATGAGTTTGATGTCAACGTTGTACGCATACTCATTGCAACCTGTAGTTATAAATCAATGTTGTAGTGAGTATGAATGAATCAGAATAGTTGAATTTAAATACTGTTGACTCAATCATACTCAAAATTTCATGGGTACTAATGAGTAGCGAAAAAACGATTCATTGCTGACCTTTGGTACAGACATAAAGTATATACATAATTGGTCATTACAACGCTTCAGTCAAACCTTCAAAACTATGAAGAGGGTTTACAAAAAAATCGGTTATCCTGGTGCAATAGGTGTCTTCATTTAGCGTACTGGTTACGCCGTCCTCATTTTCAAAGATATATGAGACAATGACACCACTTGTAATGGATGCATTAGCTTCTGTAAGACCATGTGTGGGTATTCTGAACCCCAAATATGGCAATTTTGATTACAAAATATGGCAATTCTGTACCCACCAAGATGCAGATGAGCTTCATTTCAAAATATAATTTTTTTTTTTGACAAACTCAACATCATCGTGCAGTCTGTCGTTGACCCATCTTGCGAAGTGAAAACGAAGGTAAATCGATTCATTAAGTCTAGTGGAGGTTATTATTATTCCAATTTAAATTTAAGCTAATAGATGACCTACTCTATACATTATTATTTCTTGGTTAAATGCTATTACATACATACACACATAATTGGCCATTATAACACTTCAGTCAGGATTACGACCTAGCTTCTCGCACCACTCATGTTGTGTGTGTTAATTTTATACATGAGTGGCGGGACCTACAGTTTAACGTCGACTCCGAATGACAGATTTTTATTTTTTATTTTATTTAAATTTTAATAATTCAATGTGCTATCACACACGAGACTGTTTTTTTTAAGCCTCACAATTTTTTGTTCTTTCAGTCACCCACTAGACTATTTCATCTGTCATAAAATTGTATACATGTACTCTGCTTTGTGTGTATTAGTTTTTTTTCTAAACCTGCTATTTTATAAAGGTATGTGTATTGGTTTTGTGTGGTTTATGTATTGGTTTGTGCGGAGTAGAAGCTGCTTGAAAAATTAAGCCAGCAAAAAACCACTCTCCTCACCTCTCTTCCCTACAAACTGCCATTTTGTACCAGCATAATTGTTCTCGTGTGTGATTGCCCAATGGAAAATATTTGAAAAGTTTCATTACAAATGTAAAGTTATTTAAAATTTTAATAAAATATTAACAGGAGCTTTACTGGGGATAAACAATACAAAAATAAATCGATCCACCGCTCACTTCACTTACTTATGATACTCATGCAGGCAACAGTAACTAAAATGTTAATTTAATTTTCATTGCAACTCATAAAAATTTTATTGAACAATTACAACAACAACAATAAAAAAATAGAGCACTAGAGAGTGTAAAAATAATTCAAATCGTTTCAATTGAAAATCAAATGAAAATGAAATGAAATGTTTGCATACGAACGGGAAAATAAAAATAAAATTTTACTTTTCATTGAACATTTAATGATTTTTGTAAACTTTAAAAAAAGTTACTGGGAATTATTTGTTGTAAAATAAATAACAAAAAAAAAACCAAAACGTAATTGTTGTTGCCACTGGCAACGTTATAATGGTTTTCCAACATTACTGCTCTCGTTGTTGGTGATGTAAACTTGTTGTTGTAAATGTGCGGTGATTCGTTAATAATTTATGGCAACTGTTAGTTTTATTAGATTGAAATAAACACCCTGTATTTATTTATATATTGATTAAGTAAGAAGTAATGAAAAAAATTGGAGCAGAAATGTTTTCAACTTGAGTACGTGGAAAAAAGTTGGAGTGTAATAAAATTAATTAAATTTGTTACAAAACATATGTTACAACACATCCTTTCAAGTTGAAAAGGGAAAAGGTATTCTCGTAAGGATAATAGATTTGTTGCATAAACTTTATGGCAACAAAATAACACGAATGAATTACGGTTGAGTTCGACTTAAATAATGATGATTATGATTTAAATTAAAAAGTAAAAGTTAATCAATTACATGTTAGTTTGATGCACAATTAACAGGAACTGCTTTTCGATAAAAATGCTTATAAAATGCTTAACTCGGTATGGAGTTTCTCAAAATTCACTACCGGGCAAATATATTCAGTAACACTGTCATGTTTACAAGGTAGCTTACGTGTGAGATGGCGATGGTTTAAGAAATTATTGTGTTGTACTAAGTGATTATTTTCTTCATCTTATAAACACGATTAGATTGCTCTTTTATTGCTTATATAAGCCATAAAGGAAATTTGTGAAAGATCATCTAATTTTGTGTATTATTTTACTTTTATTTTGTACACATTTATCCTTCACTGTAACATTCATACGTTTATAGACATTTCCATATTGTACTTATCCTATGCAGTCTGTATTTGACATGTAAATGCGTATTTTTCTGCTTTTCGTCAAGGAATAAAAGTCGAAAAACGAGATAGGTAAGCGGAAGCAGAAATATATTTCTTCACAATTTCCATTTCTATCGTACATATGAACGTCGACCTTAAAAAAAAAAACAAATTCAAATGCTTTTTCGCTCTCTTTCGTTTCCAATAATTTCATGAACTGCCAACAACTCAAATTCCAATGAAAATTTCAACTCGTCAGTGGTGTAGCCTTAATAAGACTTCAAAATATCAATGTCATCAGTATGATGATATGAATTGAATTTAAACGAAAAGAAAAAAGAAAACGAATATTTTTTACTAATTCCCGTGGTATGGCACACATCCTAATCGAATTATGAGACGAATGTTTCAGTTGCGTTAGAGTATAGCTGAACTGGAATACCAATATTCTTTACCACCCCCTGTACATATAATGAAATTCATTTTCATTATGAATTAAATTTTCTCTTATTATGGCTTCGTTGAACGAAATAATCTCAATCTCATGATCCATCATCATGTATAATCGTTGAAACATATTGGTTGTGTGATAATCAGGCATAAAATTTAACTGTTCATTCGTCTTTTTATGAATTTTCTTGAACATCTACTAATTGCAATCAATCATTTAGAATAAAAAAAAAACAGGCAAATAAAAGAGATAAATTAGTGTAAACCACATTTATTTCAATTTATATAAAATTATACATTCTACAACGAGGGATGGCTTGAGTTTGGCAAAGTAAAATTAAGATTATTAATACATACCTTCAGAGGTGGTATGTAATGCAATTTTGTGATGAAGGCAGGAACAAGATTTCGTTTATTTTTAATAACTATTGCGATGATAACAAAATTTCGTACTTATTAAGCACAGTAGCAATTTCTAACATGTTACGAATCCATAACAAGAAAAATGTTAAGTTTTAAAAGTAGAAATTATTCTCAGTTAAGAATAAAACTGTGTATCCATAGTAATAATTCAATAAAATTTTCGAATCTTTTAGGAAACGTAAGTCAAACCCAAGGTCAGACATCTCCAACACAACGAAATATGATTTGCCAGCAGATTTCTGGCAAAAACTATAAGAATAAGTTAAAATTGCCATGAAAAGTTTCCCAAAAATCTGTCGTTCGAAGTCGACTTTAAATTGTAGGTCCTGCAACTCATGTTTACAATTAGCACACTGAACACAAGTGTGCCAATTAGGTATGTATGTATGTATTAGAGATCAGCAATGAATATTCAAAAAGATGACTAGATTCGAATCATATTCATAACGTTTGTAACTTATACGCATTCATACTTATTTTAATATCATAACATGAGTATGACTCATATTCAAAGTTTGAAGTACTCATTGTACTCATACTTAACAATACGCGTTATGTTGTTAATTTCGACTCTCTTTTACTCAACATTTACAAGAATCACAAAATAAGTATGATCACTGCAATATTCATTAGAAGGTTGTTTGTTGGCTTTGCTTGCTCCCTTTGTCTTTCTCTTTGTTCTTTTTTATAAATGCAACAACAACAAAGGCTGTAAATTTTGATGAATGATTCGAATCATTTATGAGTAAAATAAGTATTTTCAAAATTTATGAATCTGAATGTGTAGGCATATGAATCGAACATATTTCGAATGTTATGAGTTTGATGTCAATGTTGCAACCTGTACTTATAAATCAATATTGTAGTGAGTACAAATGAATCAGAGTAGTTGAATTTCAATACTGTTGATTCAGTCATACTCATAATTTCATGAGTACTTATGAGTAGCGAAAAAACGATTCATTGCTGATCTCTGGTATGAAAAAGAAAGATTAATTCACTCGACTGAGATGCATAATCTTAATGTATATACACTTTAAACAGATGAACTGAATATATTTTTTAAGACTATTTGATGAGTATAAAGGATTTGTCTTTGAGATTCGAATTAAAATTTCTATAAAAACCCTCGGTTGTTCTATGTTTCCTTCTCCAGATATTTAAAAATCTTTATAGATCGTATGGACACCTTTGACTTCAATTGAAATCAATTTATAATCCCAATCATATTCTTAAAAGAAAAAGTAGACTTCAATAGGAAACGGGTTGAGTTATGCCATAAACACAATAAACGCAACACAGCAAACGAAGCAATCTCTCAAAAAATAGAATACATGGGTGTATATGGAAGTGATTATTTCAAAGACAACGCGACAACAAACAACGATGTGAGAATAAGTGCTCACAGTAAGAGAATTTGTGCTGGCAATACAATAACATGTATTAAACAGAGGCTTTAAAACCGCAATGTCTGAAATATAAAGCGTAAGAACGTTTTAGTTTCACCATTAAAAAAGAATTAATGAAGTGTTCATTGTTTTTATTTGTTTTGCTTATACTTTGCTGCTGCTGTCTTCATTACAATTTATACGCATGTAGCTCTTAGGATGCAATTGCAAAATTGTTTTGTTTGCTGCATTGCGTTTATTGTGTTTTGACAATGTGATGTATGAAATATAATGCCAAAGAAAAATGTTTTAGTGACACCATTGACAGAATTTATGAATTGCTTACTTTTTGTTATTTGTTTTGCTTGTGGTTTGCTCCCGTTGCCTTTATTATAATTAACGCGCCTGCAGCTTACCTTAGACTGCAATTGCAAAATTATATACCGTGCTATATATATATATATATATATATATATATACATATAAAGAAATTGCACATATTATTTCTTTCAACACTGTATATTTAATTTGAATTATTTTTTTCATTTTCAAGTTGATTGATTTATTGAATTTACATATTTCCACAGCAAATATTTCACTAACAAACCGAAAATTAAATTCTAATTGTATAGACAATAATATGTTACAGGATTATAATTGAAAAATTACCAACAAAACTTAATCATAAATATACATACAGTCCTTAAAGAATTAATTTATGTATTCCCTGGAATTTATGATGTTCAATTGTCATTGTAATTTTCATTTTCATCATCATCAATCATAACCAAGGATTTACTTGGCTTAACAAAAAAGTTAACAAATTCTTGGGAAATAAAAAAAATAACTGCATTACATGACATTACATTATAAATCAAATGTTTCATTCCAGGAAAATAATACAAATATTTTAAATTTCAAATTACATAGTAAATCGTTAGTAATTTGACAAAAATTTTCCTAATTTTTCTATCGAATATACATACATACATACCCTGGCTTAGAAGGCTTACAATAGTAATTAAACAGAATATCTAACATTCGTTTAACATTAGTGTTTAACTGGTATTGTGGTCAAATAATAATAGTAATTGTTATCGTTGTTTTACATACACAATATATTACGTAGTTGTTATTATTATTATTGTCATTTAATTTTTGTTTCATGTAAAAACCAGAGCCATTTAGACTACATGTAAACCAAAGAGTAAAACTAAATTCACAAAATGTTTTCATATATCGGGTGAATCATCTATTGGTTTAAATTTAAACCATCGGTTATTTTGAATCTCGTAATACTTAAGTCATTCTATTCTGTCAGAAAATTCAGTAGATTATCTCCACTGAACATAATGAATCGATTTACCCTTGAGCAACGTTTGAGATTTATTAGAAATTTTAGTTCACAAACAAAGACACTTGGTTGGAAATTGCAGGGAATTGTCGTAGAAAATTTGGTAGCAGAGAAGAACCAACAGTGCCCGGTAAACACAAGTTTATTGCTAAAGTTCGTATAACTCTTTTCATCGTGATGCGCCAAGACGTGAGCGTGCTCGTATAGTACCCGAAGATATAGAAGCTGTGGCTGCGTAAATTCAACTCGTCATCGTCCCCAAGAATTAAACATTTCACACACGAGTTTATGTCGAAATTTCCGAAAAGATCTGGATAAGACGCCTTACAAAGTTCAATTGCTTCAAGAGTTGAAGCCGCATGACCATCCGCTTCGTTTTCGCTTCCCTAGATGGAGCAACGAGGCTCTGCACGATGCAAGGAATACCATACTATACTATACGTGCTCTGTATAGTGAGTACACCTGAAAATATAGAAGCTGTGGCTGCATTAATTCAACCCGCCATCGTTCCCAAGAATTAAACATTTCACACACGAGTTTACGTCGAAATTTACGAGAAGATTATAAAGTTCAATTGGTTCAAGAATTGAAGCCGCATGACCATTTGCTTCACTTTCACTTTGCTAGATGGGCCGTAGAGAAACTGAACTATAATGTTGACATTGCCAAAAAAAAAAATTTATCTTTACAAATGAAGCTCATTTTTATCTTGATGCAAAATTACTGTATTTGGGGCTCAGGAAACTCACACGTGGTCTTACAGAGGCCAATGCACAGAATGGTGCGGCTTGTGGAGTGGAGGCTTCATTGACCCATATTTCTTTGAGAATGAGGATGGCACAATTATTACGGTTAATGGAGGCACCAATCGTATCATGATAACAAATTTTTTTGTTACTGCTCTTCATGGTATTGATACGAACGATGTTTGGTTTCAAAAGGATGGTGCAACTTGCCCCACATCTCATGTCACAATCGATTTATTGCGTTTTATGGCCGTTTAATTAGCCAATATGGCTGTTAACAAGCCATTTAAGAAGCTGCGATTTGATACCGTTGAACTATTTTCTAGGGGGCGTCGTGAAAGAAAAATGGTATGTAATAATTGAGCATTTAAAGGCCAATATGCGTGATGCCATTGCCTAGATGCGACCCCATACCTCGCAAAAGTGCATGATCGAATGAGCTGCTGTCAGGTCAACCGCGGCAGCCATATGAATTAAATAATATTCCATTTCTAATCGAAACAATTGTACTTCAAAACACAAGAATAAATTTGTCAATATTGCAAACCGTTTTTGTTTTACAGCATTTTGAAATATAAACTTTTAAATGACCCACCCTTTATATTTAAATAAAATTTGCATTGCAATGATTTTTAACTGTATGTATTCAGAAATAGAAAGTTTTATTTCTCATATTCCCACTTTGGTAGTTTAAATAACCGCGATATATCTGCAAATCAAGCTGAAATATTATAGCTATGATAGAATGTTATTACTTAAACAAATTTAAGTTGTATGTGTTGAAAAACGCTCAAAATTCCACACATTCATGGGTCAGTGACCACATCATAGCAACTACTTCATACTCTACACACTCTACTTAATTATTTATTCTCAAATGCTCTACAATAGTCAGACAGACTATATGATGCAATGTACTCAAGTACTCACTTGCGTTTGGCTACAATAATAACAAATACTACCTAGTACTACTACCACTTATATGGGTTACAACATTAAATCCTACAAAACAACAACCATCATTGGCAGACAACAATACCAATACCGACATCATCGTCTGCTACACACGATATGTTTGCAGTCTGACGATGACTGACGACATTGAAGAAGTTCAACAGCAACAAAGTTGGTTACATTACAAGTGCATGAGTGCTTGATAGTACAAAGAAAGGATGTTGGCTGCTATACATGCTGTTATACAGAGTAATTCACTTAGATGTTCGATTGAGACTAATAAATGAAGTCGCGCTAACTTGATATTAAAAACTTTGTGGCTCATCATCTTTCAATATGAATTTCACGAGGGAATTCATACCGTAGTACTTGTCATATTATCAGCTTAGCATTGTTATCAGTTCCGTAGATATTCTCAATTCACACATCTTATTGTTTTACCCGCTTATTGTATGTATACTGCCTTGACTTCCTACCATGTACGTTCTGGAATTTGAGGGTTTACAAATGCAAATAAATATTTAAATATTGTTGTTGCATTTGTTATTATTTATTGCACATGGCAGTCATCAAGTGTTACGCTTCTTCTCTCCTGAAATCAAAGCAAAAATCCAAGACTTTTTTATATTAAGAACAGCCAGCACTATGCATTGTATACATGTTGCAGGTACATTGTAATGTAACATGTAGTTTACCCAAAAGGGAATTCCATATGTATGATGTATTGTAGTTGCACTTTACATTGTAATTTATTTATTTGACTTTCTTAGATTGTTGTAAAAGAAGAAGAAGACAATAAATAAATCGCAACATTTCCAAGGGAATTTTTAAAGGTGATTTTTAGAAAGGGGTGGCTGTTTTGTTTTTTGAAATTTTCACAGTATCTTCCTGTATGTCTATAAGGAGTTATAAGCTACTTTTTATGTTGAAATAGGCAAATAAAATTAAATAAAATAAAATAAATAAAAAAACAAGTGTTACAGTCTAACAAAATATTACGTATACGTCACCCGTCAGCTCCATGTAATATTTTATACACGACAGTAATTGAAATACGTCTATACATACTTATATATAAAAATGAATGCGTGTTTATTTGTTTGTGGGTTTGTTTGTTTGAAGTCTACAGATCATGCTTCCAAGCAATCTACACCTCAAGCACGGAATAAAAGAGCATTACGAGTCTCAGAATCAGACAAGCAACGAGCATTGAGACTGAAAATCTTCGAGTACATGCCGCTGAGACCCGTTCGCATGAATTACTTAAACAACGAGAAGTGAGATTAAAAACTGATCGAATGCCTACTACTCAGGCTGTTCGTCTGAATCGTCTGGACAACGGGAAACAAAATCCATAAAATGATTCAAAATTAATTGGAAGTTTGTGTAATGTCCTTAAAATTTATATTAGTTGGTTTCGCAGCAACACGCGCAGGGTACAGCTAGTTATGTTTATATGTATGTACTATTTCCAAAACTACGAGTCTACGTTTTCTCCCCAAGAAGAAAAAATTTCTGACCTTTGCGAATTCAGAGATTGCTTTCAAAGAGTGCTGTTTCTACACAACAAAAGTTTTATTTTCTTATTAATATGAATATATTTCAATGATGCAAACAGTTTTAGCTTTTCAATATGAGCCTAGACCAGTCCAAAATTTCTGCTGTAGGCTTTAAAAAAACTTTATGAAAATATTATTTTCTTTTCAAGGAAAAGAAAATTTACACAAATGCGTGTAGAAGTTAGTTTTTAAAACTATATTACAACTAAAGAAAAGTATAAAAAAAAATATAAAACTACGATAAACACGTTTAAAGTTACAGTTTCTACATAGAAACTCAGTATGTTGAGCAAACGAACCTTTGAATAAAGAAAGTTTAAAAAATAATGAATAATTGTTGTTACAAAAGTTTCCATTCTTTTCTATTTTTCTTATTCAGTAAGAGGCTTTTAATGCAAAGACTCTGTCTAAGAGAAGCAAATACATTTTTCATTTTCTAAGAAACATTTTTCTTGTATCAACAAGTATTGAAAAATGAGGAAATAAATTTCACAAATTCACTTCCACTTTTATGTCATGTGACCTTTATTTAATTTTTCATTTCTTGACCTATTGGCCAAACGCTAATTGGATTTAAGCAATTGCTGTCATCTCTAGTTGTCTGTAACAAACTCAGATTATTTTTTCTCTTCTTTTTTCTGTTTGTAATTTGTTTTATTCCTTTAGAGCCCTTTTCCAAGTGAATTCCTTGATAAGAATAGAAGAACAAGTAAAGAAAGAAAGTCGAGTTGATGTAGAAAACAAAATTACATTAATTTGTGTAATTTGCTCAAACATCACTTGGCCGCTAATTAAGGTCTTTCACTTTAAAGCCTTTTCGAGCACGTAAAAGTGGAAAAGTGTTTAAAAAATGAACAGGAAGAAGCAATTCTAATTTCTTTTTTTCTTTCTCTCTCTCTCTCTTTCTCTCTGCCTTTATAGAACAAACAGACAATTTTTCTGGTTCCATTATAGACTATATGCTGTGAACAAGAAATTCCATGTAAAAAGTAAATTAAAAGAATATTTTTTTTTAATTTAAAAAATCAATTTCGTTACTGATTTAAGAATAGTTTTATAAAAAAAATCGCTGAAGGTAGTCTTTTACTACGTAGTCTTAAGCTACGAGCTAGGGTCACGTTTTTATGATTGATTCTTGTACACTTAACATCACATTTGAGCGGTGATACTCAGTACGCATAGAGAAAGCAAAAACAGAGAACGTAAGCATAGAGAACGTAAGCATAGAGAATGTAAGCATAGATAACGTAAGCACACAGTACGTAAGCACAGAGAACGCAAGCATAGAGAACGTAAGCATACAGAACGAGAAGTATTTGTGGGACATCTGAATACTATAGCTACAGTATGATTTTAAATTAATGTTTCTTATTCCGCGTTAAGGATTTACTCCCCTTTTGAAACTTTACTGTTTTTTATTGTATTTTGACACTCCTTTTTTCCTCTTTTCTGAAGGACTTTAAATAACAATAAATCTCATACAATTTCGTCTTGTTCTAAACTAATTTCAACTCATTTATTTCCTTTTTTAAATTATTTGAATTCGTTCTCTTCTATCTTTCTGTTTTACTTTCGTTTTTCAAACAATTCTTCATTTGAATTTTCTAAAGTAAAGTGCGAACTAAAGTAGAAAGAATAAAAGAAAATAAAACGTGATTAAATCAAATCATCATTCATTTATGTGTTCATGAAGCAACAGTGTAAATGAAGTGATAATTTAATAAGAAAAATGAAGATTTTTCATCATTTCTACTGAATGCAACACATTTCTCATTTTCAACACTTCTTTTTATGAAATTAGGTCCGAACGCTTGCCTTGCTGCTTTTATAGTTTTTATTTTGCTTTTATTTATTTTTTTTTTTGTATCTTAAAGCTGCCGCAGAGAAGATTTTTCCATCATCTTACAATTTCTTTTCTTTATTTCCACTTTTTTATTAACAGGTCAGCTGTAGCAAAACCAAGGACAGTCACCCCCGACAAAACGAAACATAAGATTGCCATGTAAAGTTTCTAAAATCTCTGTCGTACGGACTCGATTTTAAATTGTAGGTCCCACCACTGATGTATAATATTAACACATATAACATGGCTGGTGTGAGAAGCTAGGTCGTAATCTGACTGACAGCTTGTAATGACCAATTATGTATGTATGTCTGTAATCTGGGAACCAATAATTAACATGTCCCCTCTTGTCGACAACATACACTTCGTTTTGCCCTCATTTATTGTCCGTCCCAACTTAATAGACTCCCATACAATTACACTTAAGGCAAAGTGTTTGCCAGAAATCTGCTGAGAGGAAGTTGCCGAAGAAATATTATTTCAATTTCGTTTTGTTGTCTGACCTGAGGTTTGAATCGTAGCCTTACGTCTAATAAGCCTACTAGACTTCGGCAACTGAGTCCCGGATTACAGCCGTTAATTATACGTTCGATATGGCCAAGCAATTTATTTATCTTGACTCTCCCGTTATCACCAAAAATGATGTCAGTCTGGCAATCAAGCGCAGGATCTTGCCAACTAGTACTGCTATGGTTTCAATAGGCAAATGAGCAACAGAGACCTCTCTCGTACACATGTCTCTACACGACGCTGTATCGCGCCATTGCTTCTTGCGCCCCTACGCCAGTTGGTCACACCAATCGATGACAGGTCTTCCTCTACCTGGCCCTTCCAACGCAAACAAGGTTTTCCCCTTCGCAGACTCCCGCAGACGCCTGCATCAATACCAGTCTCGTCAGAGCATCCTCCTCCATTCCAACGATATTGCCAAGTCGCCTCATGTTAATACTCCAAAACCGACCAAAAAATGTATGTCATCGACCGAGAAATGCAAGTTATCGACCAAGAAAAATTTAAGTTATCTTCTTGGTCATCGACCAAGAAAAATGCAAGTCATCTACCAAAAAATGCAAGCCATTGACCAAGAAATGCAAGTCATCGTCCAAGAAAAATGCAAGTCATCGACCAAGAAATGCAAATCATCGACCAAGAAAAATACAAGTCATCGACTAAGAAATGCAAGTCATTGACCAAGAAATGCAAGTCATCGTCCAAGAAAAATGCAAGTCATCATCCAAGAAAAATGCAAGTCATCGACCAAGAAATGCAAATCATCGACCAAGAAAAAAGCAAATCATAGATCAAGAAATGCAAGTCATCGTCCAAGAAAAATGCAAGTCATCAACCAAGAAAAGCAAGTCATCGTCCAAGAAAAATGGAAATCATCGACCAAGAAATGCAAGTTATTGGCCAAGAAATGCAAGTCATCGATCAAAAAAAATGCAAGTCATCGACCAAGAAATGCAAGTCATCGACCAAGAAAAATGCAAGTCATCGATCAAGAAATGCAAGTCATTGACCAAGAAATGCAAGTCATCGTCCAAGAAAAATGCAAGTCATCGACCAAGAAATGCAAGTCATTGACCAAGAAATGCAAGTCATCGTCCAAGAAAAATGCAAGTCATCGTCCAAGAAATGCAAGTCATCGACCAAAAGAAAATGCAAGTCATCGACCATAAAAAATGCAAGTCATCGACTAAGAAATGCAAGTCATTGACAAAGAAATGCAAGTCATCACCAAGAAAAATGCAAGTCACCGACCAAAAAATACAACTTGCGAAAAATAAGACATTTTGTTGTATTTATACATATAATTGCATATGGACTCAATGAGAATTATTAAAATTTTTAAGTCCATTAAACTAAAATTTAATTTTTATCCGTATTTACATAGAACATTTTATCATATATCCGGTTCAACGTAACGCACGACCATAAAGAAATCCTGGAATCCTGGAGACTATGGCTATCCAGCCCACTGGATCCGTTTCACCACTAGGTCCATTTTTTATCCGATTTTGCCTTTGTTGCTTATTTGAAGACATCAATTAGCTTCGACGGCTATATCTCAGGTCTCAAGTAAAGCTCTTTCGTAAGGAGACCTGTTTTGGAAGTCTTCAGACTATGGCTATCCAGCCCACTAGGTCCATTTGCCCCACTAGGTCCATTTTTTATCCGATTTTTCCTTTATTGCTCATTTGAAGGCATTAATTTGTTTCGACGTCTATATCACCAGTCCCAACTAACACACGACCATAAAAAACCTGTTTTGTAATCATTGAGACTATGCCTATCCAGCTCACTTGATCCAATGGCCACACTAGGCCCATTTCTTATTAAATTTTGCCACGGTCGCGGAAGATAAATATGAGAAGAGCAGTAAGAAAGACTCTACTACATTTCAAGAAACAGCTGCTAGCAATCTGAGCGTAAATTGGTACTTTTTTTCTCCTTCCAAACTGTTAAAGACATACGATTTTCTATTGCAAGTAGTACCATCTTTTTCGGTTAACGTCCTGTTGTCATGTTTGTAGCTGTCAATGCTTTCGTGAGTGCTTCAAAGGCTTCAGTAGCAGGAATATTACATATCTTTTTCTTATATATAAAAATGAATGTGTGTTTATTTGTTTGTGGGCTTGTTTGAAGTCTGTAGACGGCTAAACGGCTGAAGCGATATTCTTGAAATTATCACAGTATCTTCCTGTATGTCTGGAAGGAGTTATAGGCTACTTTTTACGTTGAAATAGGCAAATAAAATAAAAAAAAATAAGTTAATGCCGCCTATGGAGAGGTTCTTTCATTAAAAGTGTTAAAGGCAGGAGGAGTGTTAAAAGAGAACTTGGTGAATCGAAGAAAGAAAAAAAATCGTTTTTACTTCCAAAAAGAACGTGTCATTTCAACAGCAAGAAAAGTGTTTCTTTTGTTTTTATTCGTGTTTTAAAAGGTTATGAAAAATTGTTAATGAACTCAACAACAAAACTGTACCTTAGGCTGACAAATATTTTACTTTAAGGTATGCCGATGATCAAAACATTTAAATTTTTTAGAAAACGAGGAATAGTTTTTGTGAAGCCATTAAAATTCGTCTTGAAGAACATTCATCAGACTGTTTAATTCGCCATATAAAAGGCAAAGCAGGCAACTGAGTTAGTAAAAGTTCAATTCGTCTTATGCGAAGACACGGTGCGTTTAAAGAGGATAATCGTGGTTGGAAGATCTCCGTTACAACGATCTGTCGGACAATTGTCTAGTAATTGTTATTGTTTATACAAACGATGTAAACAGAGGAATAACAAACAAAGCAATTGTTATTGCATACATAAAGTGGTGAATAGTGGCACACAGAATTGTGCGAATAATAAAGAATTTTAATTAAAACTAAACACAGATTTATTTTTATTTTATTTGCAATCTACAAGCTCATATTTTAAACGTTTTTAAAAGGTAGGAACGTAAAAAATATTCAAAAATCTACAATAAATAAAACCATTTAACTTATAAATATTAAAACTACAAACGAAAGGAAACTTCACTTCAACTGTACCTGCCTACATAGTCACCACCATCATTCTGTGGACTGAAGTAAAGAATTTCTGTTTCTTTACTCTTGCTTGATTGTATGGTTATATGATTATCCTTCATACTCCTTTCTTACTAAAGTCTATTGAACTTTATAAGGTTAAGAATGAACTCAATTTGCTGTCAGTTAAAGCACACAAGGCAAGAGAGCCAAGTATACTACTGCCCAACAATTCAATACAAGTCAGTTCAACTTGTTTTAGTTGTGCCTTGTTAACACTTTTTTTTATAAATTTTATCGATTGCTTCTCTGCTTTCATCTTTGAAATTGTTGTTTTTATTTTTCTTATATTTTTGATATTTCTAGAAAAATTCCTTAAATGACATTTAAAATTTCATTTTAAAAATTGTTCAAAATATGCTCTGTTTTTGGACAATTAAATAATCTCTCAATTATTTATAAATTTAAAATATTTTTCATTTTTATTATTATTTTTAAAGCAATTTATTTACGTTTATAAATGTTTCTTTGAATTTTTTTTTTATTTTTTTTTCAGATTTTTTCTCTTGAGCCACAATGAGGTTTTCTAGCTGCCACAATCAAATGTATTCAATTTCAATCATTAGTAGTACAAGACAAGAGGTAGGCATTTGAAAGAAAAATGTTTCTTATAAAAATAACAATAAAAATAGAAACTCTTTTTAAATATTCATGTCACAGAGGAAAACTTATTTATTTACGTATAAATGTGTTGAAAGGAAGAAGCATTACGGACTCCTGTTAAAACTCAAAGGACAGGCTCCATACAAGAATGATTACTAGTTTAATGGTACTACTGGCAATATACAAATTTTGTTTGGATTAAATGTTGTACTCCTATAAATTACGTTCACTCTAAGGTAACAAATCTGATCTAGTCAGACATCTGCAACAAAACGAAATTTGAAGAAATATTATATAATATTCGTAGAACAGACGTATAACACTCGCAGTAGAGGAAATCCATCCTTGGGACCTAAAAAAACCTTATGCTTCTGTTGTAGAGACTAACATCAGTTCTACAGATGAAATATGGTGTTGAATCGTAATACTAGTACAAGTCAGTATGTCAATGAATTTTTGAATTTCCCACCTCTTCACTTAAAGAGAAATACCGCTCCTGTTAGCTGGTCTCTATCAGATGAATTTCGACAATAATTTGAAAAATTTGCAACATTAGCCACTGAAAATAGACATCCTTGAAATGAGAAAATAAAGAAAGAAAAAATAATTCAATGCAAAATTTTTAAAAATCCATGGTATTGGCTACGCATTGCTCTCTCTCTATTTTCTAGCTTCAGCGTCTGGTATGCTAGAATTAGCCAAACGTCCATGGAACGTAATAGAACGTACTTTCATTTATAGAATATGAACAGCAAAGAGAGCGATTACCGAACCGGAAAGTAATTTAGGTTAGCATTTCCACTGCTTTTCATATGCTAAAAACAAACGTTCGTTCCATTACGTTTCGTGGACGTTTGGTTAATTCAAGCATAACCCTTCAGTCAGCATTACGACCAAGCTTCTTACACCACTTAATTTTATATATGAGCGGCGGGTTCCTATAGTTTAAAGTCGACACCGAATGACAGATTTTTGAGAAACTTTTCCATGGCAATTTTATTTATTATAAATTCACGTGCGTTCACATGCGTTGTCATGCGTTCATATGCGTTTCTGTATAACAGCGACTTGGATGTTTCTCTAATTTCTTTTCTGAAATAACTAGAAAACAAAGTTCTAGCCCACGATTGTGAATACTAAGGCTGTTTTTCACCATCATTACAACTTAGAAGCAACTTTTTTTCAACTAGTGAGCAACAATACATACACATACTTTCTTTCTTTTTTTTCCTTATGAGTAGCAAGGGCCACAAACAACTCCATACATACATACATAGAAGTAAACTGTTACGAATAAGTTTGGCAATCAAGTGTGAGGTGAATACATACATTATTGGTAATTACAACCCTCCAGTCAGTACTACGACCTAGCTTCTTACATGACTTATCAGGTGTGTGTTAATTTTATACATGATTTGACTCCGAACGACAGATTTTTGAGAAACTTTTAATGGCAATTTTATTTTCTTCCATCGTTTTGGCCAATAAAATGTCTCACGCCACATACACTTAAGCCCTCATGTAGGCTTGTTGTTAGGAATACCACCTAGCTCTCTATAGAAAGCAAACACTATTAACTTCTTCCAGTTCATGTCTCTGAGTTATGTCTAGTATAGTGTCATTTCGAAAATATTGGGGTCTCAAACTTAAGGAAGCTGGGCAAAAACAACAAAAACTGTTCTATTGTTTCGATGTCTGCACCGCATGCCATGCATTTATTATCTTCCACTAGGCCAATACGGTTTAGGTGTACATGTAAAGCGGGGAGTCCCATAAGAACGCCCATTAGCGTGCTCAAGTCGCCTTGTTTAGTTAAATGTTCTCGTGGTTCTCTTCTCGTTAGGATCCTCTCAAATTGTTTTTATAATTCTAAATTCTGTATCATTATTCCACAATAGTCGATGGCACGTTTTCGCCTACTTTCTTAGCTTTTTCTGTAAAAAGAAACTATTTTGCGTAGAGCAGTTGTAGTTTACATTCTGTATTACCTTCTGTATTTCACTTGCCTGTACATTTGTCAGTGCATCTACGAAATTAGCCCAAATAAACTTTAATCTTTTGTAACCCTGAGATAAAGCCATTAATGGCGATACACATACAGGATGTTCAAGTACTCGTTTATTCGTATCACAATTGAAACCCTTCCAGTATGCTCATCAACAAGGATATAATTTACCCTGTAGCCACAAAACCAAACAATAACAATTACGTTCTGGATCTTGTGTTTTTCTAACTCTTTTCCTCTACAAATTGTTTACATACTTAAACTTCTATTCTCTTTTACAGTGGCGGAGATTATTATAGTTTTCCGTTTTAAAGAGCTACGCTCATACGCTTGAAGTACATTGTATAGTTGGGTATAACAATGATAGAGAAAATAAAGATTATGATACTTAAAGGCCATATAAACAGCAATAATAACAACAACTAAACTACAACTATAATACATCCCTAAAGGTAAAATGATTTCCTAAAGAGAAACAGAAAGACATACAGACTGCCAGATAGAAATGCAACTCCAACGTTAATAACAGACAGTTTGTTGTTGGCTTGTTGGCTGACAAAACAACTGTTTTGTGGATTAAGGGAAACTACACAAAAAAGGCATGGAAAATTGTTTTCCTTTTCCCACACATTTAACTCTTGTTTTCATTATGCATGATTCGTTTGTTGTGTTTTTCTTTTCATTAGAAACAGTTTGCCTATGTCATGTTTTTTTACCCTTTAGTGCAGGCAGTAGGAATTCTTTTTTTGTCTACTTGCGCAAATGCCAAGAAGGAAGCTTTGCTATGATTTCATTCATATGTTTTAATTTAAATACTTGAGACCGATCTATTTATCTTCCCGGTCTTAGTTTTTAACACAAGTTTTGGCGTTGACAGTCATTTTAGTCTTGAGGCTAAATTTAGCTGGCATATACGGTTTTTACTTAAAATTGGCCCCTTATCGAATTGGCCCCTTTTGACAAATAGACATTCATCGCCCTCAACTAGTCAGATCCTACAGGAGTTGGTATGTTTGATTTTTTTTAAATATCAACAAACCAGTATCCCTAGCATCTACAATGCTGGAAGAATGATTTTAAAGTCAGCAGGACATTGTCGAAACATCTCTTTATAGCTGAGAAAATCAAGCTATCATAAGATGCCTCTCCTCATCGTTTTATGACATCTTTTCCTTGGTTTTATTAACAAAATTTGTTTCCACCAATGCAGTTGACTGATCTATTGTAGCAAGTCTGAGCATGCTAGGCGTTATGGCATTGGATGATAAGGTTGCCATTTATATTTGCTTAAAAATAACCCTCTCTCTCTGGAAGTTGTCCTCACTGGTGATTCAGGTGACTATTTAAAGCCTTAGAAGATATTACGGTATTCTTCCGGATACGTAACTGGGTTGGTCAAGGACTACTACACCATACACCTACAGCATCTACATCGAATTGTTTATCAGGCACTATACTCGGTGAGGTTCCGCCATTCATGTATAAAAATTAACACACACAAGATAATTAATGTGAGAAATTACGTCGTAAACCTAACTGAAGGGCTGTAATGACTAATTGTGTATGCGTATACTCTGTGAGAGATAATCCGCTAGTATTCCATGATAATATCACAGTATGATTCGGAATAATTTAGTCTCAGTTTTCGTTGACAAACAGGTTAGTAATGTAGCCTTCCAGATTACATATATATATACGCACATAGTTGGTCTTTACAGCCCTTCAGCCAGGATTACAACCTAGCTTCTTACACTACTTATGTTGTGAGTGTTAATTTTATACATAAGAGGCGGGTCATACAGTTTTAAATCCATTTTTGTGAAACTTTTTATGCCAATTTTATTTACTGAGAGTTTTTGCCAGTAATCTACTGAGAAGAAGTCACTGATGATGTATTCAAATTTCGTTTTTGTTCAAAATGTCTGACCTAGAGTTTAAATCGAGGCCTCACATCTAACAAGCAAACACACTACCTACAAGACTACGAGACTTCTTCCAGATTAAAGTTTTTAAAATGTAGCAACGCCAACATTGTGAGCAAGAGTTCCCATTCTGTATTATGTTCAGACCTTGTTTACGATAAGGAAAACCCCTGGAAATAAATGAAATTGCCATGAAAAGTATCGACTTTAAACTGTAGGTCCTGCCACTTATGTACTATATAATTAACACACGCAACATAAGTGGTCTTAGAAGATAAGACGTAATCCTGACTGAAGGGTTGTAATGGCTAATTGTGTATGTATGAGTGTAAGAGTTCAAAGCTTAGGCAATCCATCACGAATGTTGGCCTTCAAATTCCCAATTGCCTCTGGTTTGTCGAAATAATACTTTTGTTTAACGGCCCCCACAGAAAATAGGCCAACAGTGTTAAATCGTAGTTTCTTGGTGGTCAATTGACATCACCATTTCGGCTAATTAAACAGCCATCAAACGTTTGACGTAGTAAATCGATTGTTATTGTAATACAAATCGAATAAAATTTCTTTAAAATGCTTACCAAGTAAATATTTCCTTTGATTTTCAAAATCCGTAATCCTTTAAATCCTTTAAACCATAAATATGTAAAAATTGGAATAAATCTGTCATAACTGCATAAAGACTTTAAAAGTATTCTATGAACTCCTGTCTATTCAATAGTTTAACTTTTGAAAATATATTGTCTTAATATCTCACTTTCTTGCCACTTTTTAATGGCAAAATTATAATGCTGAACCCCACAATTCGCATTATAAGTCATCATGGTTGTGTTACAGTCAACAATCATTGTCATCATGCTCGTCATTATCGTTATGTTTAGCTCTCTTCCCTAGCATGCTTTTTTTTTTTTGCTATTACAGCCATTGTTCCGGGAAGCTTAAAGCAATATTTGTACATTATTTTGTTGCTTTCTTTTTGATTTCCTCTCCTTTTTCTTTATTTTACTCACTTGTTTTGTGTTTATTTTTTGTCCTTAGAATCGAGTCGGGTTATTTTCTTGACTTCACAGACATTTTTTTGTTTTTTTTTTCCTTTCCATTTTTCTTTTTCAATTTTTCTCTTCATTTATCATCGATTATTTCAGCAACATCACAGGATAACTGAGTGCATTTCATAAACTCCAACGTAAGTACATACCTTAATGTAGTATATCTTGGCTACAATTGTTGCTGTTCGTACTGGGATAACATTGTTAGATTTCCTTAAACTCACGATGAATTTTTTTCTTTTGTGGCAACAATTGGAAAATAGCGGGAAAGATTTTCTATAGTTAAGAAGTCATCTTGCAGCAGCGATGACTATAATGAGCACTTTGGTTAGCACACAGCGTTTGCTTAAGCCACGTACATAACATAATTGGTCATTGCAACCCTGTAGTCAGGATAACAACCTAGTTTCTCTGACCGCTTATGCAGTCTGCGTTAATTTTATACATGAGTGGCTGGACCTACAGTTTAAAGTCGACTCCAAAGGACAGATTTTTTGAGAAACTTTTCATGGCAATTACTCTCAGAAACTTTGTCAGAAATTTGTTGAAGGGAAGCCGCCGAGGAAATATTTGTTCATATTTCGTTTTGCTAGAGCTTGTCTGAGCTGGGGTTTGAACCGTGGCTTCACGTCTAATAAGCCAACGCTCTACCTAGACTACGGCAATTTCTATAGGATACAATTCTCTGGAAGACATATTGATTTCGTAGACTTTTTCTAATTTCTTAACACAGAGTTTACTGTCCTTACATGATTACTTGAAAACTCCTATCAGAGATCAGCAATGAGTATTCCAAAAGGTGAGACAATTCGAATCATACTCATAATTCCTGATACTTATATGCATTCATACTTATTTTAATATCATACTCATACTACTCATATTCAAAGTTTGAAGTACTCATCCTACTCATACTTAACAATATGCATGATGTTGTTGATTTCGACTCTCCTTTACTCAACATTAACAAGAATCACAACATAAGTATGACTCGCATACGAACACTACAATGCTCACAAGAAGGTTGTGTGTTTGCTTTGCTTGCTGTCTTTGTCTTTTTCTCTCTTCTTTTTTTTTTTTTTTTTTGTAAATGCAACAACAACTAAGACTGTAAATTTTGATGAATGATTCGAATCACTTGAATCATTTATGAGTATTATAAGTATTTTTCTAGATTTATGAATCTGAATGAGTAGGCGTATGTATCAAACATATTTCGAATGGCAACGTTGTATTCATACTCATTGCAACCTCTACTCATTAATCACTGTTGTAGTGAGTACGAATGAATCAGAGCAGTTGAATTTAAATACTGTTTATGAGTACTTATGAGTAGCCAAAAAGGGATTCATTGCTGATCTCCAACCCCTATACAAAGACACAGAAATCGTTGCTGATCATCAAAGGTAACACTGTTTGACTATGACCTTTGCAACTCATTTATTATGGCATGTTGAAACAGTACAGCATGTTGTCATACCGATTCGACGTCAATCTGCGGGGCCAGCTACTCATGGCTAAAATTACAACATGAATGCTGTGAGAAGTAATACAATAATCCTGACTAATTACCAACAATGTACACATTTAAATTGCGCGTGTAGTGCAACAAAATATTCGTGGTATTCCTTCTTATAATATTCTTATCTCCAGCTAAAGTCCACTTTATTTTTAAGTGATTTTTAATTACTCGGAATAAAAGAGAGAAAATGTTGAAGGGTTAAAACCACAACTAAATTGCAATCATTAAAAACAATACTTATCTATCTTTTGTATAAGAAAACATGTAGAAAATAATACGTTTTGTAGGGTTTAGCAAGACAAGGAGTAAATAATTGATTGCTTATCTCCCCCTCGCTGTTTCTTGCAAAAAGCTTGTTTAAGTCATTTTGTGTAATTAAAGAATTAAAAAACAATTGCAATGAATTGTTGCATTCTAAACAGGTATTACATTCGTGCAACAAAGTAGATTTGACACATTCATAGAGTATTCTAAGTGTAATTCTTTTAAATTCATCCGAGCTCCTTTTGAGGCAACTGATTGCTTTTTTTCTGTGCCACTATGCCTATGCAGTAGAAGCCATAGCTCTTGAAGATTGAGAAAAGCATTCGTTGTAAACCGGGAGCCGAGGATCTAAAAGTAAAGCTAGACAGACTTGGAAAATTATTTCTTTACTTACTATGATATGTAATGTCGTATCAGTCGTAGTCTAGTAGGTAGTGTATTGGCTTATTAGACGCTAGGCGATGGTACAAACCCCCGATCAAACATCTCCAACAACACGAAATATTCATCGGCGACTTTCTCTCAACAAATTCCTGGCAAAAACTCTGGGGGTAAAATAAAATTGTCATAAAAATTTTCCCAAATTTCTGTCGCTCGGAGTCGACTTGAAAACGTAGGGCAATAACAAACAAACGAACCTGAATGCCTGTAACTCTTGCTTTACATTAAATTTAAATACGAAATAAATCCCATCGAAGTCAATAAATTTAGCACTCCAACAGCATTTTTCTTGTCTCTACTCCTTGATTTCGTTGCGAAATTTTCTTGAAAATCTAAAAAACAAGAGTGAAAATTAATTTTCTTGTTGACACTTTGACATTATTTTGTGTTAAAAAATGTTAATTTTTCTCGTCTATTGTTTCGAGGGAAACAAAAGAAAAAGTAACGTCTGCTTCTGTTTATTTTTCCAAAAAACTTTCAATCCTTGAAAATTGTTTAACGTTGCATTTCTTTTCTTTGCTATAATCTGTATAACTTTTTTTCTTTTTAAGTAACGTAGTGCCATAGTGCCTTAAACCATTATTGAGAACAACAGATTCACAAAGGATTTTATTTTTGTCAGTAAGGATAATACAGTAAATGAAGTTAAATAATATTTTTAAAAGAAGTTTTTTTGTCCTTGGCTTTATACAATCAGAATATAAGTCAGAGAATTATCTATGGAAGCTAGAAGCCTATTTGAAAGCCATAAAAATACCAATTTTTAGGCCTTCCAGGAAGTAGAATTTGTCGATGTCATTCAAATAGATTTGTTTATGACATGGTTTCATTGCTGGAGTGATATTCCTTTAGTATTGGAAACAAGAAATGATCTTTCGGAGACGAATTCAAGAAAACATTACCTACATATGTATATAATTGGTTACTACAACCCTTGAGTCACGATTACGACCTAGCTTTTCACACCGCTTATGCTGTGTGTGTTAATTTTATACAGTTTAAAGTCGACTCCGAAAGCCGGTTTTTTTTAGAGGAACTTTTTCATGGCAATATTATTTACTCTCGGAGACTTTGCCAGAAAAATGAGAATATTTTTCATAAGCAAAAGATTATTTTACTCAAATCCAAAAAAAAAAAATATTCAGCTTGATCCTATCCAGCGAAACTTATTTCATTTGAATTCGAAATAAATGTTCTTTTCTTGTTAAGACATATGGCAACAATATTCGATTCGACTGTTACGGAAAATAAATGTTATCTTAAACATATTAATAATAATGGTTTATTCAATTTATGTACGAGAGCAACTGTGAATAAATAAATTTTTAAGCATGCCGCCACCCACTTAAGTTGCTTCAAAACGCCTTATAAATATTCCATTTATTTGAGAAAATATGCACAACAAAAAATTGTTTTCTTATATCAAAAAAAACAGATAAGCATTCCCACTCATTTGTCATTTCAATAGAGCAAATCATTGAAATCATCATTCAAAGAATTCATTGTTAATTTGAACAGATTGGAATATGAATGTTGATTTCAATCTGAAGGGTACATAAATTGATGAAATGCCTGGAAATGAAAAACCTGAAATCAAAAATTTGTCTCACAGAAAAACAAGAATATAACCAAGAAGAGAAATTAATATTCCTGTTATTTTATTAATTTGTTGTCGATGCCTTTATTATTGTTGTTTTTACTCCTACATTTTTCCTTTAATAATAAGTCATTGGCACTCAAAAAAATAAATCAAATTTTTTCATCAGCTTTTTTTAATTTATGCAAACATCTGTTAATTTTCACAACTATAACTACAGTTTTAATAAAAAAAAATAAATATTCTAAAAAAAATTATAACAACAATAACAAGAATTGTGAAAATAAATAAAAAAAATTGTTTTGTTCGCATATGAAAACAAAAATTTAAAGTTTTTCCTAACATTGTTGCACTTAGAAAGGGGAAATTAAATTCAACTCCATAAAGCAGAAAAGTCGGGATATTTAGCTCGAGTTGTAATAAAACAAATCAGAACGTCTGTTTAGAGCGACTCTATGATACCGTACACAATAAGGAACCTTCTACAGTGTAATAAGGTGACATGCTTTGACTTGTTTTCATACATACATACATACATAATTGGCCATTACAACCATTCCGTCAGTATTGCGGCCTAGCTTCTCACACCAATTATGCAGTGTGCCTTACACAAAATGAGTGGTGTAAGAAGCTAGGCCGTAATCCTGACTGAAGGGTTGTAATGGCCAATTGTGTATGTAAGTACGTATGTGTATATGATATCCTTTGCGACAGTATATTGAATTGTTTACGTATCATTCCTGTCGAGAGTTTGGAGATCAGGAGACTTACTGAATATACATATAATTTTGTGCAAGACCGTAGACTCTTAATTTCTTATAAGTGACAATGCCCATAGTAAATATAACTAAATGGTGGGCCTTTTCAACAAACAGTCGTATATTATAATTCCGATTCAAGTTCATTAAAGCACAAATTTATTTCTATTTGCTTGACATGCATTTGTGTATTAAATTGTAATTTGACCATCATACACATGCAACATTACGTTTTTAATTAACTTTTCAACACAATTACAGATTAAATTGTAATAATTCTGGTTGTCATTTTGATATGTGAATAACTTCTAACATTATATTTACAACAACAAGAACAGGAACAACAATAATAATCGAAAATTGTAATTACCACAACCACATAACCAGATTCAAAACTGGCAACTCTACAGAAATACCCTTCTATGCTATCAACACACACTTTTCGTTAGTCCTCCCAGCTGTCGACTAATAGACAGTTGTTGTTGTATTTTTGTCTATCCATTTATGACAGAAGTGTAAATTCTCCGGGAAGACGGGTATTTGATGCGGGTATCTACGGAAGTCGCCGAAGAGGTCGACCTTGTATCCGTTAGAGGAACCAAATCGAGAAAGCCCTGTCATCGATTGGTGTGACCAACTGGCGCTTGGAAGGATGTGCTGCGGCAGGCCGAAATCCGTTAATCGGGTTGTTATGGCCAATTAAGATAAGTAAGTAAATTCTTTCAGCTTTTTGGCGTAAGAAATCCTTTAATACATACATACGTAATTGGTCATTACAGCACTTTAGCCAGGATTACGACCTGTGCGGCAGGACCTAAAATTTAACGTCGTCTTAAAATGACAGAGTTTTGACAAACTTTATCATGACAAGTTTATTTACTCTCAGAGTTCTTTCCAGACATCTGCTGAGAGAAATCCGCACGTCTAATACGCCAGCACACTACTCACGAATTAGATTTCTTCTGAAACCTTATTGCAGTATTGGAAAGTGTTCATCCTAGCATTCAAATCCTCTTTTGAATTTTTGAAATATCTTTACAGTCTCTAACATAAACTTGAGTGTTGATGTTTGTCGCCGTAGTCTAATTGGTAGTGTGTTGGCTCATTAGATGTGAGGCCACGGTTCAAAGCCCCAGGTCAGATATCTCAAATAAAAGGAAATATCAGGAAATATTTCTTCAGCGTCTTCTTCCTCTCAGCAGATTTCTGGAAAAAACTTTGGAACTAAATGAGATTACCATGAAAATTTCTCGTTCGCAGGCGATCTCAAACTGGTCCTGCCACATTTATATAAAATTTACACACACGATATAAGTGGTGGTAAAGATGCTTTGAGGAATTTATGTATGTCAGCAATTAGTGGAAAAAAAAACCTTTCCAAAAGCAATGGGTTATTGAAAATCACTTGAACGCTTGTGGTCAAATATAGAGCTTTTGTTTCGAAAAATTGTTTCCAATACTACATACATTTCACTTAAGCTATGTATACTTAAAATGATGAGGATTTCAGTATATTTTTAAGTTAGCCATCCTTCTCTTAGTCACTGCTTTCATAACCTATTCAAATGAAAATTATTATTATGACCGGAAAGTAGGTGTGACGAATCAACATCAGTAAATCAATGATTTACAAGGTCCTTTATGGGGAAATGTCCTTAAAAGTCACAATATTACAAATGACTACAATAGAAACATTAGTAATGATAACTGCTGCAACATGAACAACAACAATATCAACAGCAATTATTTACTAAAATTATACATTTTCTGTATTTTATGGATCTGGTATTGTAGATAATATTATGAGTTTCCGGTTTTCAATATATGTGCCGCAACTAAACCTATATTTAATAAAACCTTATTTTTTTGTAAAATTATTGTTTTTGCACGCTAAAAATTAAATAAATTTCCACACTTTGTTTTTATTTTTATTTTTCATGTTCAGTTCACATTGGGTTCAGATTCTGCTGCTTTTTTTCAATTTCATTTCATAGAAGGTTTTGTTTAAAAATCGTGTTAAATTTTTCTGCTTCATGTAGCATGTAACAACGGCAAATATGTTGTATACCACGCACATCTATCCATACACACATACATACATATGTATGTCCAAGTCCTCATGCACATATCTTGTGCACAGGTATTTGAAATCATTCTGTAGTCATAGCAAAATCCATGAGAGAAAAAAAAGAGATATGATAGCATATGTATGAAATACGTCTGTATGTATTTGCATAACTTTTTGTAGCCCGTGGTACGTGAATACGTCAAAATGTGTGCATATTTACATGTTTGTTTAGCTAGTTTATGTGTTGTTAATACTTTTGATCTGTTAACAATATATCGGCCATCTATTCCGTCGCATATTGTATTTGTTTTAGATGGCTATTCGTTGTTTACAAAGTCGAAAACATAAACAATACAGGGTGGAATCAACAAGAGCTGGTATTTGGTATTTCAACATATCCTAATCCAATCCATAGTCCTAAAGACATATCACTGCATCAGTGAAACCATCACGTAAACAAATTTATTCTACTTCCTGGCAGGAATAAAAATTTGTATTTTTAAGGCTCTTAAGGCTCTTCTATAGATAATTCTCTGACACACATTTTGATTGTATACAGACAAGGACAAAAACTTCTTTTAAAAATATTATTTAACTTCATTCGCTGTAATATCATGACTGCCAAAAATAAAATTCTTTGTGAGTCTGTTATTCTCAATAATGCCTTACGACACTATGTATGGGACTACGTTACTTCAAACTAAAAAAGCTACATGGATTATAGCAAAGAAAAGAAATGCGACGTTAAACAATTTTCAAGGATATAAAGTTTTTTGGAGAAATAAACAGAAACAGGCGTTACTTTTTCTTGTTTTACTTGAAACAATAGCAGAGAAAAATTAACATTTTCAGCACAAAATTAATTCTTAGCTTTTCACGAAAATTTCGCAACCAAATCAAGGAATAGAGACAAGAAGTGTGATGTTGGAATGCTAATTTATTGACTTCGATGGGATTTATTTCGTATTTAAATTTAATGTAGAGCAAGAGTTGTGGATACTCACATTTGTATTTTTGTTGGACGCTCGGGAGCAAGTAAGTTTCTTTCCCAGAATGTTCAAAAGCAAAGGATTTATTGAGTTTTCTTCGCCGAAGTAAAAACGTTTGAAGGTGACATCAACTGTGCGAAGTAGGTAAAGGATCACAATGATAAACATCGTACTAGATTTAAGGTAGTACCAGACTGAAAACTTTGTCTAAAACTGTTTAGTTTTGAGCATTCAATAATCAGAAACGTTAATAATCATCATTATGATAACGTGACGTATACGACGTATTGTATTGTATTGCACAAAATTACAATATTACGTATACGCTATATGAACTTACGTATGCATTTGTGAATAAGTTACTTATTATGTACTTCAGTGCAATCCAATATTTAACAAAAAGTGTCTTTATTAGTACTTTAAAGATTTTTTAATATTCAAACATTAAAAATTAAAAAAAAAAATTAATTAAAAGTCGAAATTTTTATTGCGTTGAAGCACAATCACTAAACAAAAAAAATGGGAAATGCCTCTTAATTTTAAAAATTTTTTCAATCATTATTAAAAATATTTTACAGCATCCAACATCCTTTGAACATAACTCGAAAATTTCAAAAAGCCAGTAGAGACAAAGAGTACTGGGGTAATGAGAATCAAAAAATAAATAAAATTTTAAACTGACAAATATTGGAATTATAACTTCTATTATTTTCTCAGAAAGGTGAAATATGATCAAAACATGGTTCTTTTCAGGACCACAGAATATTTAAAAAAGAGGGATGAGATATAATTCAAACAGGAACTTATTGCAATTGTATTCAGCAACAGTCACTAGATTAAAGCAAGCGTATATTAAAATAGCCTAGTATATTACATGTAAAAAAAATTTTAAATTTTCTTCCCACACTCTCCGATAGCCAGGCGGCGATCAGGGCACTGGGCTCCAATGTGATAAACTCCAGGACGGTTTACGGCTGTCGGAAACAACTGAACAGGGTGGCGAATAGGTATAAAGGCATAATGTACATATCGTTTGGGTTGCGGGACACAAAGATATCCCGGGAAACTGCAGAGCGGATGAATTGACCAGACGCGGCGCGACCATCGAGTTCTCCGGCGAATTCTTAAGTATTGTGGTCCCTTTGGGGACCTCTAGGCTCATGATTGATGACGAGATCACGGACTCTATCAACCGCAAGTGGGCAGCTTTGGATACGGGCAGGATGGCGCGCATGATGTGGCCGCGGCTGGATAGAAGGCGCACTGCAATGCTGCTGAAACTGAAAGAGGCGTACTCAGTGCGGTTGGAGTCGTGACGGGTCATTGCATTATGGGTGTCCACGCGAGGCGCATTGGTCTGCGACAACTCGCGAACTATTTCTGTAGAAGCTGCAGGGACGAGGAGGAAGAAGAGACGGTTCTTCATCTATTGGGAACATACCCGGCATTATGTCAAAGAAGGAGGAGACATCTTGGTGCTTACTACATCGATGATCTGAGTGATTTGTAGAACATTGACGTTGGCAGTTTGAGTCGCTTTATTGGAAGCTCTGGGTGGTTCCATGACTAGGGCATGGTGAGCGCGAACTGTGGTATCACAATGGGCCCCATGGGGCCCAAGTGCATCCATCCAATTCATTTGGAGGGACGGCCACTTATACCTATCTACCTACCTCCCACACTATTCCACGCCTATTTTACAATTTTAGATTCATTTAAAATTTTCTTAAACATTTTATGACTGACAACGACACGCGCAAAGTAAAAAGTTTAGCTAAGATTATAAGAAAAATTCAAATTTAATTTCATTATAAACTTCCAGAATATCCCTCAAAAAGAAGATGAAAAAAAATGGAAATCTTCAAGTCATAATCCTTTAGCCATAACTAGTAAAAGCAACAAAATAAAATGGGTCACACGTATTTTTAAAGATGCTGCTTCTGCTACTACTGCTGCTGCTCCTGTTGGTGTTTATAATTTAATAATGCCTGGGCCACATTGTCCATTATATCCAACAACTCTCATGTGCAACTAAACTAAGTCAACATCCATTTATACTATTGGTGGTCACAAATCATAAAAACAACATCGGTAGTAGTAGTAGTATTAGTTTATCCTGTAAAGTATGTATACTCACGCACACACACTAATACTCATGCATTGTATAAACTATCCCTTAAAACGTTTCTGAGGATAATTCAACTGCAAGTTAATTTGCTTAAGTGCTTTGGATGTTGTTACATTGCTACGGCAACAATTGCTACTTAAGCTCGTGTCACTGTCAGTGAACCTTCATTCATTTTTTTTTATTTTATAGTTTTGCGTGTAGTGCAGTATAATTTCTTTTTGTGGTTTTCGCTGTTATAGTGTTTTATTGATAAACGTGATGTGCGTGATTCTGTGTAAACGATTTGAATTGAGGGGTCATTAGAGCATGAAATGAATCAGAAATTAAAGGAATCAGAAATTAATGCTTAAAAGTCAATTGCTATAAATATGAAAAGAAAGAGAGAGAGAGAGAGAGAGAGATAAAACGCTCAAAGTTAATTTGTTTTTACAGCCAATACGTATTCTATAATAGCAGTTAACCGTTTTGACCAAGAGTAATATAAAATGGAAAACAAAAACATTTAATGGCGCCAAATGCAAATTGGAAGTTGCAATAAAATGCTGGTATAAGAAAGCATATATCCTTCAACACCAAAGTGTGTACAAAAATCACTATCAAAAAAGTGTTGAGCATGCACCTTATTGCCGAACTGATTCATCCTGCTCAGACAGTCCCATGGAGTGACTCTCATACGATATTTCTTTTTCCCGTCATCTTTACGTTCCGTGAAAGTTCAATTGAACTTGTGGGTTACTAAGATATACGAATTTCTTTTGGGGTTCACTAAAAACCTTTCAAACTCGGAAAATTATATACTTGAGCTATCTAATTAGAAGGAGCAGCTATAAACTATTTCTATCAGTTCTTAAACGCAATTTTGATGAATGACTTGGTGGGGGATAAATAGAAAGCTCTTGGCGCAAGCATAGCAGCGCTATAATCTATGCTTGGATGGAGAATTTTGCAACATATTTTTGTAGTATGACATGTTGTAGGAGTCGTAGTCTAGTAGATAGTGTGTTGGCTTATTAGACATGCGGCTACGGTTCAAAAACCAGGTCAATCATCAAACAAAACGAAACATGAAAATAATATTGCTTTGGCGATTTCCTCTAAGGAGATTTCTGGGAAAAACTCAGAGAGCAAATGATATTTCCATGAAAAACTTTCTCAAAAAATCTGTCCTTCGGAGTCGACTTTAAGCTGTCCGTCCTGCCACTCATACATACATACATACATAATTGGCCATTAGAACACTTCACTCAGGATTACGGCCTAGCTTCTCACACCACTCATGTTGTGTGTGCCTTAATTTTATACTTGAGTGGCAGGACCTACAGCTTAACGTCGACTCCGAACGACAGATTTTTTTGAGAAACTTTTTCATTGGAGGTTTATTTACTCTCAGAGTTTTTGCCAGATATCTGCTGAGAGGAAGTCGCCGAAGAAATATATTTTTTTTTTCATATTTCGTTTTGAGGTCTGGCCTGGGGCTCGAGCCCGGGCTTTTCATCTAATAAGCGAACACACTACCTACTAGACTACAAAGACTAATCAAGTATAGGCTTTTTATATTTTTACATGTGGCTCACAAATTGATGAGAATTGGTCTACTGTAGTAGGGTCTAAGACGATTTAGTTTTTAACTGTTATTTTGTCAAAATATTTTGGGTTGTTGTATTTAGTACAGTGGTGGAAAGCTTTGATTATTGACATCTACTCTTACTGAAGACATACTGCATTCCGATCTCCCTATAATTTTGTCGATGTTATTTTCTTTAGAGTTGCAGTAGTCTAGAATTAAACCTGAGGCCATGATTCAAAATCCAGGTCAGATATCTCCAATTAAACGGAATACAAACAAAAATATTTCTTAGGCGAATTCCTCTCAGTATGTTTCTGGTAAGTAAATCAAATTTGCTATGAGAATTTTCTCAAAAGTCTGTCGTTCGTAGTCGACTTTAAATTGTAGATCCTACAGCTCATATATAACATTAACACACAACGTAAGTGGTTTGAGAAGATAGGTTGTAGTCTTGACTAAGGCGTTCGAATGACCCATTATATACACATGTATGAATGCATTTGCTTTAGAGCATTCATCCATGGCTCTACTAAATGCTTTCTTTATTTACGTAAAGTCAGGCGATGGAAACCTATCGAAATCCAAATAAAATTTAATTTCTAGACCTTAAATGAAATAGAAGTTTATCAGCGGCAAGAAGAATGTTGTAGTTTTATTTAATTTATTTCAGTTTACATTTGTATTTTAAATACATTTTATAGAAATTTATGTAACATAGAAAATCAATAAAATTTTAAGTAAAACAAAAGGATCCTTTCAATATGAATAATATGATGGCAAGCTGGTATATAAAAATGAATGAAAAAATACTCAAAAAAAAACACACCCACAGGATAATTGAAAATAAGTGCTGGTAAAAGGGAAAATCAAGTAAAAATTAAAAGGAATAACAAAAAGAGAAATAAAATTATTATATTGTACTTAAAGACAAAACAACTGGAGTAAATAAAAATATAAATAAAATGAAAGAGAATAAGTAAATGAAGACTGGAAAATATACTACACAATAGCATACCTTTCAGTCAGGTTACGACTTAGCTTCTCACACCACATATGTTGTGTGTGATAATCTTATGCATGGGTGGCGAGATCTACAGTTTTAAGGCGACTTCGAACGACAGATTTTTGAGAAACTTTTCATAGCAATTTTAATTACTCTCAGAGTTTTTGCCAGAAATCTGCTGAGAGAACGTCGTTGAAGAAATATTCTTTCGTATTTCATTTTATTGGAAATCTCTGACCTGGTGTTTCAACCGTGGCCTAATTCTAATAAGCCAACGAACTATCTACTAAACTATCACGAATTCACATAAGTAGTTATTGTAGAAACTAAATAAAGATGCACTTCAACAAGGAAAAATGTATCTGAAAAGATATATGAAATGTTACAAACATCTTTATTAACCTAACATTTGATTCAACTATACCACATAAACCTTTACAAACCACTTCCAGAAAAATTGAATTTTATTTCGAATCCGCCAACTCCACTCAGATCAACGTGGTTCTGTTCTTCTCTGTTTTATTGTTTTCAGTTGTCATAACCACACACAATAAGCCTTTGGCGAAATTAACTTCACTGTAGTTGTAGCTGCTGTATTAGTAGTAGTAGTAGTCAGCGTATAAATTAATTGAAACTGTCATTCTATTATTCCATCTCTGCTTTTAGTTATCCAGGCAAAAAGGAAATATGCATATCGCTGTGTGTATATGTAAGTGTGTATTAGAGTCAGTAGATGCTTAAAAGGACCTACGGGGAAGATATAAAATAATCCTACGCTGTAGGACATACAATTGAAATAAACTGGCATAATTTAATTTACAAATCAAATTAAACTGTACAGAGGAAAAAGTGGATTATAAAAAGAATTAAAATGATGAAATGGATTACAGCAACGGAGATAATAGAAGTAATGGTTTTAGCAAGGATTCTGACTAATACCCGCAAAATGGCAACCAATACATTCTCCCAGAGGGTGTTGCTTCTAGCCGACGAATCCTTTTTCTTCACTAAATTGGTGAAAATGTAAAGGGTATTGTGGTTGGGGACCTCATGATGGCTTCGTGGAGGCTTCTTCATTGTGAAATATGTAAGGCAAGTAAGTGGTATTTGCTACCAGCAAGATAGTAGAACGGAACATACTTTGTCAACTCAAGTAGAGTTTCAGTCTTCAGGTGTGGTAATACACTGATCAGATTGTAACGTTGAGTGCATCTAGTGGAGCAACAAGGTATACCTCCCTTAGAACACTTTTTTTATATAATCGAACGATTAAACAGAAGAGTTTTAAGTCACTCCACTCTATTTTTGGTATTTGGGTATCCGTTTGGATACCTGCATGCTTATAATTGGCAATGCAATCGTGAGCCTTGTCAACAATAGATGGACAGCTTCGGCCATGGGCAGAATGGTGCAGAAAATCTGACCAAGCCTCAGAACTGTTGTCGGGATTATTACGAGACATTGCATTATTGGAACGCATGTGAATCATATTGGTCTTGGACACCTCTTCTGCAGAAGTTGTGGAAATGAGGATGAGACTGTTCTTCACTTACTATGTACATGCCATGCACGTAGTCCAAAGAGAAAGAAGCACCTGGGTGCCTACTATATCGAGGACATAGATGAATTGTCATGCATTTATATCGGCAGTCTGGGTCGCTTCATCGGATGCTTCGACTGGTTACTGGACTAGGAGGAAAATAGCTCCTATGTGTGGCCTAAATCTTTCCGCTGATAACTCCATTGATGAGACAGCCACTTCTACTTACCTAACTACATTTCAGCCTAAACTAACTTGAAACTGGGATGCTTGGTACTCAATAAACAATTGAAATTTAAATTTATGGCTTCCATTGTTTAAATCTTTGTTTCAAAAAGTATTCGATTATTTCACAACTAAAAGCCTAAAATGCTACTTTATTTGAGTTTTTTTCTGTCATGACAAAATGAATTTCCATATAGAATATGTTGTAAGCCTCAGTTTCCCTGCAAGGCAGCTCTTAACACCTTTAAAAGCCTCTACTCGTATCATTTTTATTTTTTTCTTTGCTAAAGTAAACGAAATAAATTTTTATCCCAAATATGTAAATTTTATTCCACAACACGTTTCAGTTTTCTGTAGTTTCTGTTTTTCCTGCCGGCTTGCATTTGATTTGAATAAAATGAGCAGAAAAATAAAACAACAAAAAAAAAATTAAAAAGTTTTCATTTCAATTCGTTTTTAAGAGAGTGAAAAACTTTAAATCTCTTTCTTAAATATGCTGTCTTTATATGAAGATTGTAGAATATAAAGTACTCAATGGAATTATTGAAGACTTAGTGAGTTATACATACCTATTGAATGTATGATATTGTAACACATTTTCAAGGTATACACACATGTATATAAGAATATATAAGAATGATATTTTAAGCATATTGTTACGAAAATGAAAAAATTTAGATACTGGTGTTTTGTTTTTACATTGTTTACCATTAGAATTATAGACAATAGCTACAAAAACAAAAAAATCAATGAACTTGTTTACAAATTATCGCACTGAGTAATGTAACAACAAACACCAGCATAAAAAAATGTTAACAAGTAAACAAAAATAAAACAACAAACACCACAAGAATAAATGTAAACAAAATACACAAAGACCGATAATGAACCAATAATGTATACATTTATACAGATCTCAAGAAGGCGAAGCCATGAACATTCGGCTTCAAGAACATTAATCAGACTGTTTACGTTGCCATATAAAACTGAGTTAGTAAAACATCAGTAACGTTGTTTGAAGATCTCCGTTACACAGATCTGTCGAATAATTATCTGGTAATTGTTATTGTTTATGTAAAGGGTGTAAACAGAGGAATAACAAACAAATCAATTGTTGTTGTTTACATCAAGGTGTGAACAGTGGCACACAGAATTGTGCTTACAATAAAGGATTTTAAATAAAATTAAACACAAATTTATTTTTATTTTATTTGCAATTTACGAACTCATATTTTAAATGTTTTTAAAAGTTAAAACCGTAACAATTCGAAGAGAGAAGTTATGTTAAATTTTTTAAAGTTCGCTAGGTGGCCCATATGGCCCATTGTTATCCAGTGCAAGGTAAGTCCCCTTGTCATGATCCATTAGTGGTAGGTTCGAACCACCCTTAGCTTCTGTTCCTTTAGTGGCACTTTAGCCACCATATCCAGATCTTCAAATGTTCTGTCACCCAATAGCCAATGACGTTTGCCTTGATGTGCAGTACACTCGAATAAATTTGCTATACCGATTCCGTTTCTTCCAAACCCTGGTAGCTTCTGAATTAATCTTGATGGGACAGACCCAGTTTATCAGCGAAACTGTCAATAGCACTGTGTCTCTTTAAAATTCCAATTAGAATACGAACCGTACTCTAGTAGAATTCAAGTAATTCCTTGGTTTTCCTGCTGCCCACTGGACACAACAGTTTCGAAATTTGAAAATCATGTATATTTCTAAGATAGTTATGATGTGAGCTTTAGTACTGATAAGAAAAAAAGAAATCCACACAGAACTTCTGTGCTGTACTTTTCAAGCTAAACTCTACTTCCAAGATAAAACGTCCAAGTCCTGACATGCGATATTTGTCAGAACACAATCTACATGTTATCTCGCAACTATGCAGTCAACGTGTTTATACATGAATATTTAATCAAGAAAATTACTTTCATACCCATTACTTTAAAACAGCAAAAGATGACGAAGGAATCAGTCCAGCAAAAGTTTAAGAAAAAATGAATATGCAACGAAATGGTGTCAAGTGGCTTCGTTTCATTTGTTATATGTATGGGAGAAAGAAAAGGATACTTGTGTGACAGAAATACATGCCAAATGAGCTGAGAAAAAATATATTCTTACCGTTTAGTTGTTATTATTGTTGAACGAATAAAAGTTTTTTAGTGTTTATAAATTGCCATTTTATTTTGGGTTTAAAATGCTGGATAGTTTTAGTAGGTACAGCACATGCAACAGCGTAAGCAGGTGTAGGAGTACGATGGGAAGATTAAGGCTAAGGACAATAAAGAGTATGATTGATGATGAGCACAATTGGTGCAAACAAAAAACAAGCAAATACGGATTATTTCTAACCTCATGGGACTGTGACTATAACGTGAATACCAATTCAATGTTCGGCAGAAATATCCCGGGCTCTATGTGAGTATTATACAGATACTTGCCCTAGTACATATATTAAGTAGGCGTCTGGTTCACAGGTTAATTATATGATTCTCCTGTTAATCCACAATTCACGACTCGTTGTCTACTTATCTTCAAAGTCGATGTTCCTTCCTTTTTGCCGTTTCTCAATAATATCATGGCTGTTGTCAAGGGTAATAAGGGCCCCTGGTTTCGACTTGTTGGCTTCAACAACAACTGCTACTGGTTTTTCGCTTTGCTGTTCATGAAAGTGTATGTGCGTATAACTTTGGATCTATCAGCTTCAGTATAAATGTGTTTGATGATAAATAAATGCGTTCAAATGCGCCGTTACTTGAAGACAAACGGGATGAGCCTGAAGCAAGTGGATACGGAAATGGCAGGATGACAAGATGAGTGCAGATTTATTTTATTGCTTTAAATCGTTTTAGAAAATAAATGAAAAAACTAGAAGAACAGTAAAGAAGAGAAGAATATTAAAAAGGAAAATTGAAAAAATAAGAAAGATGAACACTTCCTTTATTTTCTTTTTATAGTTAAGTTAGGAAGTTGTAAAGTTAACACTTTTAAAAATATTGAGAAAAAAGTCAAAGAATTTTTGATCTTCAACTTTTGATCTTCCTCAAGCCATAAAGGCTTAGAGATTCTGATGCTGAATTAGTTCTATTTCCATACTCTTTTCTTCTTAATTATGTCCCATTTTGCAATATAATGAGATAAAATTATTCCCTATATTTGAAAAATATTTAGAGTCTAACATTTCTATCACATTCATTATTCGATTTATTTCTCAGCATCCTTTACAGACATTTCCCTCTAACACAAACAGCCCACATCTTTCTCTGTTTGAAATATTTTATTTTATTTGTTTTATTTTATTTTATTTTATTTTATTTAAATTTATTTTTATTTAAATTATTTTTTCCTAAGTCCTTCCTTTTCGTTTCCGTTTTTAGGTTTAAACACCATCAGCTACAGAGCAATAGCAGCTGCAGTCACAACTGACCAGTGACCGCAATTTATTGTATTTTTTTCTTCATCCTGTTCAGGTGCAATAGTTTAATATCGTTTTCGGTCAAATTGTTTTTAGTTTTATGGCCATGTGGTGTGGTTAAGTAAGGCAAAAGTTATTGCCTTAAATTATTAGAAATGGCAAAAATAATACAAGAAATAATGGGGGAAACTATACAAATAAATACAGCATGACTTACCCATTATATATGCCACATAAATAATTGAAATATTGTGAATTCTTTAATACATATACGTATTAAAACAATGTTTTTCAAATGTGATAAAAGACGCAATTTTTGAAAATATTTTCAAATGCTTTGCTTTAACAGCAGATGACTCAACAGCATATTAATAGCAGAAATGTTGATTTACCTACCGAGAAATCAAAACTAAAACTAATGGCTTGAATATCCTTAACTTTTGCATAAAAATTTATGTTTCATTTGCTACATTTTTAGGTAAAATAATTCTATAGGCCTTCATGAATGTTGTTTTATTGAAGCAAAGTTTTTACCAACAAAAGTGTTTGATACAGACTGGAACGGATGATGAGCAATTTCGGAGCTCAGGCTGTAAGAAACTACTAGTGCTTTAATGATCTTAGTATTTATCAATTATGAAAGTATTTTATTTTATATTATGGACTTTAGCTAAAGTCTGTCTCACAGTCCATACAATAGCAATGAAAATATCTAACACAACGTTAAATAGCAGTTTATTTTCATTGTCTTCGACAGTTTGACTTAAAAAAACATGTGGTGATAAAGTAAATTACTTTATGAGGCACCCCATGAGTTATTTAAAAGGCATAGCAAGCCGCTGTGATGCCACGGGTAAGCGTTGTCCCCGTACCTTCAGCCTAAAAAAGGTCAGTAACTGTGCTTAGAGATTATGTGGAGTAAAAATGGATGTCGCTTCTAACAATTTTCATCTTGAATGTTCTGTGCTGTAGTCACCGTAGTCTAGTAGGCAGTGTGTTCGCTTATTAGACGTAAAGCGCGGGTTCGAGCCCTAGGCCAGACATCAAAACGAAAATATGAAAAAAAATATTTCTTCGGCAACTTCTTCTCAACAGAATTCTGGCAAAAACTCTGAGAGTAAATAAAATTGTCATGAAAAAGTTTCTCAAAAAATCTGTCGTTCAGAGTCGACGTTAAACTGTAGGTCCCGCCACTCAAGTATAAAACGCACACAACTTGAGTAGTGTGTGAAACTAGGCCGTAATCCTGACTGAAGGGTTGTAATGGCCAATTATGTATGTATGTAAATATGTTCTGCTGTATTTCTGTTCTGTTGTATTTCCACATTCAAAGATTTCAACCCAAGTTTAATCACTCAAACACGCTCGTTATCATGTATTATAACCTCGTTATCATATGCAAATCCTTTAAGTAATAAAAACTACTGTGATATCGTCAATTAATTCCTTAGTGGTAGCTTTAGCGGCTATTATCAACCGTAACAGGCCATCTTATTTAATGCTCGACAAAAGTGGTCTTAAATTCTAAACTCGAAGAACTATCACCTTACTTGGGATCCTGTTAGAGAAATAGTTCATAACGATTTGAGGTAGATACTCTACTATAAGTTCTTAGATTATAGAATTAACGTAGACAGAGAATGATACGGTGAAGTGCTTTCAGTTCAAAAAGTAGCTCTACAGAACTTTCTAATTATTTGTGTAAAGGTTTTCACGCTTAAGTTCAAGTTAAGTGGCACATAACATAAAAAGTAAAGCATTTCACCAACTTCTACTCGCTCTCCTTGTCTTAATAAAATTTTGTTATGGAGTTTCCGCTGCTTGTTTTCTGGATTAATTTCTTTTAGTCTAGTCTGTTAAAAATTATGAGAGATGTAATCACAAAATTTCTTAGAATTTATTCATATAAAATATTTCAATTAAAAATTCAAAAATGCTAAGCATAATGAAATGGCATTCTCATGAACTCAACAGGAATTTAAATAAGAAATTATAAAATTGTAGCCATTATCTAAAGAATGTTTGCTAACATACATCATATTTTTTAAATAAAAATCTGACGAAGCCTCCTTACTACACTAGAGTTTCTCTAAATAGACCCTTTCAGATTATGCAAAACATTCCATCACATAATAAGAATAGCAAGTGAATTATGTTAGGTTATGTTGGCGTAGACAAAGACTATGAAAATGATTCATATGTCTTATATATATTTTGCTTACCCTACTCTTTTATTTACTTCTGATGTTGTTGCTTTCGTCACATTACGAATTATGTTTATGAATTTGCATAAAACATTACAAGACAATGGTTTCTCTCTCTCTATGAGAAAGAGTATTTATTATACTTCTTATATGCATATATACCGCTATTATTAAAGTTTACAAAAATTTATGTCAAAACAAATTTACATTCAAAAAACTTGTTGTCCAATCCCTTATGAGCCCTTTTCACATTTTTCTTTTATCGCGTCAAGAATAGTACTTCGCACTCATTCCCAGTCTCATTTATTTAGGATGTAATTGTAGTAGTATTAGTAGAAATAGTACTTGAGATAGCCATTCAAAATATTTATATTAAACTGCCTCAACAAAATGACATTTTTACTGAAAGTCTTGAAGAAAACCATAAAACAGAAACAAAAGTAAGAACATAAATGGGCAAAAAACCCTGAGATCACCATAAACTTTAAACGTTCCTGATGGTAGTTGCAATGACTACATGAAGGAAAAGTAAGACAAAGTTTTTGGAAAGAAAGAAAGTTCATGGAGACAAAAGAAGAAAGTTTTTTGAAGTCGTTTATAATGCAAGCGAAACTATTCTCAACACTCCACTTGTTATGCACACACAGTCCCTAGTAGACCCATCAGAGGAAACATATCAATTTGTTTAAGTTTCATTACTTTCTAACAACAACACGACAAAAAGTAAAACTTTTGATCGTCAATGTTGTTGAGCAATGAGTTTTAAAAATATGCAAAAGAATTGCATCTTTATTGCATATTCCCCTGTTTAAAAAGAATATAACTCACACAGTTTGTTAACGTCAAACATTTAATTCTCATTTGGAACCTCAGTACTCTTTCTGAGAGTATGGCCGATCCATCTCCATTTCCTACGTTTTATTTGAGTTATTATGGATTCCTCGTTCCTCGTTGCATATGTTATTAGGCCAGTTTTTGCGTTATGGTGTTCGATACCCATTAGGTTTCACTTCCATACAACACGGTAGATTTTACACATGCGTTGAATATTCTGTGCTTGGTTCATCTGGATATATGAGAGCTTCTCCGTATTGGCTGTAGTCGTCCGAATGCCGTTCTCACTTTATTTAGCCTGTTGATTATGTCTGTTTCTGCGCCGCCAGTTGTCACCACTATACTGCCCAGTTAGCAGAAACTCTCTACGCATTCGACTGGTTGACTTTGTAGCATGAAGGTTTAGGTGCCTTTTGAATTTTTTATGATTCAATCTTTTTCTGTTATAATGCCATGCAAATATTTAAAATTTCTATATGCGTTGCACTAGTATTTGTAAAACATGTAAACAAACATGTGAGTGGACATCCATAGCATTTAATCTTAGATCAATTTTGTTCTCCTCTTCAGGAAACATTCCCCGTTTGTCTACATACCTAATCTTTAAGTAATACGCTTCAAGTAGCATACGTAACGTAGTAACATAATATTTTTGAATAATTCTTGCTTCTGCTATCGTCTCTGGCGAACAAAGCGTTTCTATAGAAAATGGCCTGTTTATTGGTTATTAGTTTTGTTTTTCAGCAACTTTCTTTTATTTTTTAATGAATTCATTACTTTACATGTCTGCCTAGTTCTATTGCTTTTGAAATTGATGTAATTTGTGTCATAAAACACACAAACGTACAAACTACTTCCACTTCAAATATTCGTTCTTTAGACCAACTATCGTCACCATGCCATGTCATGAATTTTATATGAAGATTCGGTTTTCCTTTTTATACACTGTGCAACAGAGAAAGTAAAGTTAAAGAAAGTATCACATAAAATATAGGAAAAAATTTAAGAGTTTAGGGAACGATAAGGAGTTGGTTGTTGAGAAATGCTTAAGTTTTCCTTAAATTTCTTGAAGGCAAAAATGAGAAATTATTTACTTCTCATACTCTATTAATTGTACCCTGATGAAATGCTATACAGTGGTTAAGAGACAATTTAGAGAAATTATAGAATTAAAGGAGAAAGAAAATTACTAGCGAGCATATTCCATAAGTATGTACTGTTTGCCGACTTTAAGAAAGCCTTTGACACTATCAAACGAGCTGCTATATGGAAAGCATTGAGTAGTAAAGCAGTACCCCAGACAATAGTAAAAATAATTAGAGCTATGTACGAGAACGCAAACCTCTCAGTCCTACACAACGGCAACATCAGTCAATCGTTTCAAATAAACGCTGGAGTCAAGCAAGGATGCCCACTATCACCTCTGTTATTCATCATCGTGCTGGATGAAATCATGAGTGAAGTCTGTTCAAAGACGAGAGGAATAACATTGATTCTCTCACGCCAACTGGAGGATTTGGATTATGCAGATGATATTTGTCTTATCTCGCGCAAGGTCTGCAACATGCAACCTCGTACACATAGAAACACTGGCTTGAGATAAATATCAAGAAAACCAAAGCCATGAGAATTAACGACACTATCATAGAAAACATCATGCTACAGCGGTAAATAGTAGAGTACGTCGATAGCTTCTGCTATCTATCCATTATTCCATTCCCGTTTTTATTCTTTACCTTGTTTCAACTTCACTAATCAAGTTTTCTTAGCAATTAATTGGTCTATTGTACTAGGTCCTATGTTCGCGCAAATTTCTCGTAGCCTTAAAACGCCGACGCATGGGAAAATGTACATTCTTTATAAAACAGAAAATGTATTCCTGTGATCCACATTTGAATTTCCTCTTAATATGTACCAAATTTAAGTGTCCAACTTAATCTTAATAATGACTGCCATTCGTATTGCAAGTAAAATTATGAAAGAAAGTAAGAAATGTAATCACCAGTTTACTTTCAAGGGAGGCAAAATCGTAATTGAAAACTAAAAATCAATCAATTATTGAAAGAGTTTTTTAATACTTGAGTTTAAGAATTCATTTGTGTGTTTTATTAAAGAGTTTTAATGAGTTTTCTTCGGTATTCAGCATTAGAGAAGAGACAGCTATTTTGGTTGAATAAAGACTGTAATTTTGTGTTGGACCCAACTAAGGTTGGCTTAACAATAAGGTAGATTATATGCACACATACTTAATTGATGCTTACTACCTTCAATCATTATTACGGCATACAGTTTAAAGTTGATTCCGACCGACAGATTTTTGAAAAACTTTTCATGGCAATTTTATTTACATATCAACACACTTACCTTCTAGAATACGGTAACTACTAATAGGGACAATGTGCCTTATATGAATACCTGCACCGTATTGACGTAATTGAAATGATGAATACGTGGCTTCTGGTGAAGATATCAAAATAATGGATCAATTTTTATGTTCTGGCACTTGGTTCGTAACTCCAACTAAAATTTTGAACCACTAGTATGAATTTCAATTAACAAAATTAAGTAGAACCTTTTTTTTTTTTAAATGTAAGACAAATGCTACCATTTGAATACTCTTTTGGTGAAAATTTATAAAAATCGTTGTCAACAGTTAGACTTGCCTCTTTTTTGAGTTGAATTGAACAAACAGACAGACAGAGAGTGAAGGCCATAAAATAATTAAGAAATTGGCAAAAAACTATTCTTGTGAAACAAACTTAACAGACACCTGAGTCAAGACACAATAAGAGCTAAAGAAAAACAAGCCAAGACTTTTCTGCTGAAGTGTAACAGAGCAATGCATGACAGATTCAGAGACACAGACAACAAGATACACTCACATAAGAGTTTATTAATATATATAAGCGTATGAATGTTTTATACGTTTGCCATATATTTTTAACGTAGAACTCTGAATGTATAGTGGAAAAAGTTATCAAAACTTTTTTTAAGCTAAGGAAAGAAGAAGATTTTTCTATTAAGAAATGGAGAGAAAACAGAATAAAACTACAAGCAAATAAGACTTCTTGTCAACGTGTCCCAAGTGATATGTATTTTTTTTTTTTTTTGCTCTCTGAATAAGTTTTTCAAAACCAAGCTAAGAAATGTTTTTTTAATTACTTTGAACTGAGTATTCAAATGACACACTGCAAAATATTACAACTATCTCGTTTATAACTTATGAACTCTTGTTTACATCCTATGTGATCGTCTTGTACTATTGGATACAAAATAAGTTCCATTAGGGTTGAGTCTAAATGAGAAAATGAACGTTAATGCTGGTGTAAAATAAGGTCGTATGCTTACATAATTGTGTGACATAGAATGCGCTTAAAGCTGTAGCCACAATAGAGGCATCATCTGGTGATTACAGGATATATATGAGAATTTAGAATATGCTGACAGGTAATGTCTTTTAAGATCCATAGATTTCCAGTAATTGAAATAAAACTGTCGCCGTAGTCTAGTAGGTAGTGTGTTCGCTTATTAGACGTAAAGCCCGGGTTCTAACCCCAGGCCAGACATCAAAACGAAATATGGGAAAAAAAATATTTCTTCCGCGAAGAATTGGTTCTTACAACACTTAATTCAGGATAACGACACAGAACTTGTGTTGTGTGTGTTGATTTTATACATGAGTGGAGGGACCTACAGTTTAAAGTAGACTTCGAGTCGACAGAATTTTGAACTGTCCCCTCACATCTAATAAGCCTTATTAGTGTGAGTAATTGAGTTCAGTAAATTGCGATTTCAAATGAAATTTCTTACTTGGTTAACAACGATACCAACATCAATTCATTTCGAAATCAAAAAAAAAAAATTACAATGAATATATCCACACTTTCAGAGATGTTGTACCTTATATTGCCAAACGGTCCAGAGATTACAACTTGTCAGCAGATGAAGAGGGTGTCCTTTATTTAATGGGAAACTGCAAAGAGAGACTGAAGTCGCTGCAATAAACTTCAGATCAAGTTAGCTCAACAATCTTCCTTTAAAAAAACATCTTTGGAATTCAGTTGCGTCATTTCCATTGCTATCGGTTAGATTAAGTTATGTTAGCGGGTAGCTTGCCTTTTACAGGCAAGCTCATTCGGTGGCCATATGGCTCATGGTGTTACCCAGTGTGAGCTAAGTTCTTGTAATGATCCGTTGAGTGATGGGTTTGAACTATCCCAGGCTCCCCAGTTCGCTTAGTGGTACGTTGCCCAGATCATCAAACTTTTAGTCACCCAAAAACCGATGGCGTGTGTCCTGTAGAGAAATGGAATTATGAACAGGCAGTTTAAACACTTCGATGGCAGCTTCATCATTACACAAGGATATAACAGATGAAACATTTACTCAGCGTATGTATGTTTACAGCAGCATTTCTTTAACCGCATAATTGTAAGTGTTCATATGCACATGCAATCACTTGAGATTCAATTCAATTCAAATCAAATAAATCCAATTTTATTCAAATATATTTTGAAGAACAGACAAACAACAGACAAACGAAAAAGAATAGTAGAGAAGAGAATATTTGAATCTATAAAGCTAACGAGTTCATTTTAACTCCAACTTTTTTTTCTTATTTTCATTGTAACGAAATAAGATTTCAATCAAACTGATGATGGTGTTGTAACAAACAAAAAGCAAAAAAAAATGGCTGAAAATTCCAAACTTCACATACGTTCACATACGCATACATAGCCATGCGAAAATTTCGAAACTGGGTTATAAAAAGTGTTAGAAAATCTCACGAAAAAATATATTTGCGTGCGAAACGAAACGAACGAAAGTATAGCTGGAGAGTATTTCATTTTCACAGATGAATACTTTTACATACAGAGACAGAAATGTGCTAAGCACTTACATACGTATATATATTTAAATATTTTGTTATGTGAATATGAATATGTGTATGAATATACATATGATTGTTTGTATGTATTTTTAACACGAATGCATTTATATGGTCAAGTGAAATATTCGAAATGAATTTTTTATTTCCTTCGTTTAGCACCGCCTGTGATGACTTGTAAGTTGTGCTACAATATATGGAAGCCTAGATTCCGAGAAGGAGAAAAAAAGTTTTGTAGTTTTTTTTAGAAGAATTTAATAAATGTTTGAAATTGTTTTTATAGCATCTGTATGAAAGAATAAAAAAAGAAATAAACATAGAATGACGTTCACTTTAATTGCATTGGCTTGAGGCTTTTAGAGGTTCGTTTTCTTACTTACTTACTTGCTTACATAATTGCGCGCTTACGCCAGTTGTCCATACCAATCGACGACAGGGCTTCTGCGATTTGGTCTTTCTAAGGCGAACAAGGTCATCCTCTTCGCCGACTCCCGCATAGAAAATAAGCCCACACAGATGGAAGCAAAAGAGCGAACGATGGTCTTTAGCTTATCTGAATGGGAGCTAAGGACACAGCTACTCACCGATTGGGGCTAAACTGGCGGTCACATACATACATACACACATAATTGGTCATTACAACCCTTCAGTCAGGATTACGACTGAATCTCCTCACAAGTCGACTTCGAATGACAAATTTTTGAGAATCTTTTCATGGCAATTTTTATTTATTTTTTGCCACGAACCTACTGATAGTCGCCGAAGAAATATTGTTTGACCTAGGGTTTGATACGTCTTCTCACACAATATCTACTAGACTACGACAGCAACTGGCAGTTACAGCAACTAATCTAAGCAACCATTCCTCCCAAAAAAAAACATTTGGATTTTTTGAAAACCAACTAAAATGCAAATACAAATCGAAACATGGTGAACAAGGAAACCACAGAATTTCATTCCATAAAATATTTCTGTTAATATAATAAGAATTTTTTTAAAATTCTTTATGTTCTATAAAATGATACAATTACCATTTTAGATAGAATTGTTAAATGTTTTCCAAAGTATTGATTTTGGCCATTAACTTGCTTATTTGTACTCCATTATATGGTATCTAAATTGCTTCGAAATTAATTTCATTACTCTGCACTGAAATGTTGCAAACATTAAGTGAATTATTCATTTTGCATAATGCTTTGCATGGAATTCTCTATAAATTTCGTATATTATTGACATTTCCATTACAAATATTCATCACTTGATCAGTTTGTTTTCAATTCATTCCTTTTTAATGTAATTATTTTTGCAATAATGGTCTCCCATGAAATTCAAGAGCTAATAAATAATTTTTAATGCTGCTCCCACTCCCTCTCTCTCTCTGGGTAAATGTCAAAGAACTCTTCATTTTAAATGCATACACAAAATACCAATGAGTGTACCCTTTGGGGCTCTTTCTGTTACCAATTAGAAATGAACTAAATTTGGTTCAGGTACTCTGCCTCTTCTTGTTTTTCTATTTTATTTTTCACCCATTGAAAAACGTTTGCTTTTTTGCAAATACTGCACCGCAAAATTCAAATACGAACACTAATCAATTGAGTTTTTGATTCTCTTTTGCCAACGACTGAATTGGAACAGTGAACGCTCGTTCGTTCATTGACATTCTATTCGACATTCGTGTTATGTATGTTCGAATTAACTTTGTGGTGGTGTAGGTGAGTAGGAGTACAGGCGACATTTCAGTCATGAACGTTCTAGCTCATCGACAAAATATTATCCATGCAACGTATCATTTTTGTAATTAAATTTGAAAAATATATTTCCTTATTACCTGACAACGCAAGGCATATTAGTTTCAATTCAATTACAGAGGTAGTGGATGTAGCGAATTCTAACAAAAATGTGTAAAACCATAATCCTCACTTCATAATAATAATAGTAATAGAATTCTTGCATCAAATTATGTACTGTACAATTCTGTGTGCCACTGTTCACAACTTGATGTAAACAACAACAATTGTCCTGTTCATTGTTCCTCTTTGCACTCTTTTGCATGAACAATAACAACTATTAGTCAATTGTTCGACACATCTTTGTAACGGAGATCTTCAAACCACGATTACTCCCTTCAGACGCACCGGGTCTTCACATAAGACTGACTGAACTTTTACTAACTCCGTTGCTCCAGCTTTTTCTTGTCTTTTATATGGCAACGTAAACAGTCTGATGAATGATCTTGAAGTCGAGGTCTCTATAAATGTACACATCGCTGTTTCATTATTGTTGTTTGTGTATTTTTGTTTACATTTTTTCTTGCAGTGTTTGTTGTTGCATTTTTGTTTACTTGTTTATCAATTTTTTTTATACTGGTGTTTTGTTGGTGTATTTTTGTTTACTTGTTCATTGTAACATGTAAACAAGTACAATGAACTTGTTTTTGTAGCTTTTATTTACAATCCAAACGATGTGAAAGCAAAACACCATTTTCACTTTCGTAACAATATACATAAACTTATGAGCTATAAGGCTTTGCATAGGGTATACTACTTAAGAAATGCAATTCCAACTCCAACTTTTAATTTCTATTTTTTGTTTCGCTACGTTTTTAATTTGAAGGAAATCATTAAAAATCTCAAAGGAACTCTCGCCTTAATTGACTGTTTACTAACTTTAAAGTGGTTTTGTTTTTAACCAATTCATGCACTCATTCGATTATAAATTATAATCGATTATATGACAGAAAGAAAGAAGAAAATGGGAAAACTTATAAAAAAAAATGGCAGCACACAGAGGAAAAACTTAGGACCACAAATAATTAAAAAATGGTAGTTAATCAAATACTTTAAATATAATTTAATAAATTATATCATATGATTGAAAAATTAGTTGAATAATTAAAAGCGTTGGATGTGCTTTTATTCAAAAGCTTGGCACAATATTCACCATATATGAGTACAGGTTATTTTCATAAAAATTCCTACAATTTAATGAATTTATCTGTGCTTGTTTTTCAAAGAACGAAGGGTTATTAAAATCCACTCTTTTTTCGATTTGCCAGTGACATTTGCCTCAGAAATACTACATACATATATGATGTGGATTCAACATACAAATATTTGTATCACATGCATGAGTGAAGCAGGCAATGAAAAAATATTGTTAAACAGCATGCATGCATACAGGCACTGATGTGTATGTGTTTGCATATGCAAGCAAAGCCATAAAAGCTCACAGATATTGTTGTCATATGTATTCATATGACTTCGGTCGTATGTGTGTGTGTTTCATGTTTTTATTTACATTATATCTGTGTGTTTATTGTTTTGTTATACATGACCCATACACATGAGTACATGTCTACAGTTTGTAAAGTAAAAGTATTTGTAAAAACATTTTGTAGTTATTTGTTGCAGCCACACGTGAATATTAGGGAGGTACAGATTCTTTAAAGTGTGACAATTAAGATACTAGGTATCTTTACACACATATACATACATAACATACATACATAATTGGTCATTACAACCCTTCAGTCAGGATTACGACCTAGCTTCTCGCACCACTTATGTTGTGTGTGTTAATTTTTTACATGAGCGTCGGAACCAACCGGTTAAAGTCGACTCAGAACGGCAGACTTTTGAAAAACTTTTCAAGGCAATTTATTTACACTCAGTGTTTTTGTCTAAAATCTGCTTTGAAGAATTCGCCAAAGCAATATTTCTTTATATTTTCGTTTTGATGTCTGACCAGAGGGTTTAAACGTGGCCTCACGTCTAATGAAATAACACACTATCTACTAGACTACGCCGACTTCTGTCCTTCATTTCACATTCGTTATATTTTAAACGGAAAAAAGAGATTATTTTTCTGGTCCAAGCGTAACTGTTTAAATATATGTTCCACTCTATTTCTCTCTCTCTTCCATATTATAGTAGCTAACATATGTATATAGTGGCAGCACCATCAGCAGCACGAATTGCAGCAATGTTCGTGTGCCAGTTTTAATTGCATGATAATATCTATTCGACTAACACTCCTGAGCATTTTATTTCCTGGTTTATCAGGAATTTTATTGGCGTTGTCTTTGTTGTTATTCTTATTGTTTATGTTTTTGCTTTTTTATGGCTTTGAAAGGGTTAAAATTTGTATTTTGTTTCATTGTGTATATTACGTGTACATGTATAGGAGTGTATAAAATAAATAAGGATGGCTAGAGAAGAGAGATTATTTTATTTAGTGGTTTATGCATTAAGCCAAATAACAAATGAATATTGTATACAAACACAAACAAAAACCCACACACAACAAAAAATTTAAACAAAGCAACACTAGAGGCTTTCAAAATAATTACCACGGCACTAGAATTACAGTCTTAGTTTCTTAATTTCTGCTAAACTTGCACTCTTATTTCCAACACCATTAGAGTTGAATCCTTAGAATACATTTTTGTGTTTTCACTACTGCTCAGCAATTGTAGCAACTGACAGTTACAGGTTGTGCTGTATGTAAAGTGGTGAAAAAATGTTGCAGACACACCAAAATTTCAACATTCTCAAAAAATTTTTATTTTCCATTCTTTTTTTAAAGTTGTGTAAAAATAGCTAAAAAAACTTTGTTTTTTAGGAAATAAATAAAATGAACTGAAAGAAATAATAGGGACACGTGCATCGTTGCTTCATTGAATTTCCAAAAATTGAAACAAACTTCAAGCTGCCCTGGTAGTCTAGTGGGTAGTGTGCTAGACTATTAGTGTGAGGATCGTGGGTTCGATTCTCACCAGAGACTCTGGTCTGTGACACTACACCGAGCATATGGTCAAGTTACTCCGCTCGTATAAAATTAGAATATAATTTGTAATTGTATTGTAATAAATAAATAAATAAACAAACTTCAAGGCAAATTGTTTGCCAAACTTTCTGAATTTTATTTTCAATTTCTGGCTTACATTCAGCATTTAAAAAGCCATTTTACTATTGACAAGTGCCCAGTAATGAGCGACGAAAAAGCAGCTCTAAGACCAGTATTTGATTGTCTTAAAACTATAATTTTACAGTTCGAGTGGAATACATTGGAATCATTGAACCGCCTAAATTAACACCTCATCGTAAGGAGAATGTATATTGCTCTGTAGCAAATACAGATATTTGGTTGCTTGGCCCCACCCTTGATGGCCCCCAACTCCAGGGTGTAGTATTGAAAATTAGTGACACTTTGATGTCACCAAATTCGTGTCAAATCTTGGATACTTTTCTAAGACTCATATCAAAAAACTTGTTATACAACATTTTTTAACATGTTGTTGAGCGTATTATTTCCCCTAATACTGTATTTTGTTTATCGTTGTTATTTATTTTCTTTTTTCTACTCCCTGTTTTTTCATTTTTTAGTTATTCTTATCATTTTAAACTGACAAAGAGAGTAAAAAAGAGTTGAGTTTTTTTATTTGTGTTTGTTGTTTTGCTCCCTCTTTTTGATTTTATTTATTATTGTTTGTCTAAAATAAACTACAAATGTCTGCCTGTTTTCTATAGCTTTCCAAGTGTACCAGAGTGTGTGTGTTTTTATCTTTGTGTATGTTTATATATGTCAGGTTTTTAACGCGATATTTTTATTTGCATGATAAGCTGCCGTTCTGTTTTATAGTCAACGTATATTTCACTTCCGGTTAACAAAAAAGTGATACAAAACAATTCTTTTTTTTTAATTACGAGAGAAACATTCTTCTGAAATCTTCATTAAATATTTGTTCTATAAACAATCGCATTCGTTTATTTATTTCTGTTACATTTTATAGAATAAAATAAATATTCCAAAACGATATGAAAAGTTATCATTACGTATGAGTAATATTTCTCCATATCATAATTAATATAAAATACTCATACGTAATGGTGTACTTGAAATTTAAATTATTCTAATGCAGGGTCCGCCAAATAACTTTTTTTTTTTTAATTATGCTTTAAAAAAACTACTGAATATTTTCTCAAATTTCTTTTTTTATTTGAAAGTACAATCCTTTCGGTTAATAATGGAAAATAATTTCATTCAAATGGCTGCCTCGGCTGGCCATGCAGTAGGCTACACGATCAGTCCAATTTTTAAGCACATTATCGATTGTGTGCAGCTGTATTTCACCAATGGATTCACGAATATTGTCCTTTAAAGCGTCAATTGTCTCTGGCTTGTCGGCGTAACACATATCTTTGACGGCACCCCACAAATAATAGTCCAGCGTTGTTCAAGCAGCCTCTCCATACGAAGCTGAAGGGGTCACATGACAAGGGAGAACCTTGTCTGAAACCTTGCAGGGTGCAAAAGGTTGGAGAGGTCCATTCCTACCTTGACGGAGCTACAGGAATGTTTTCCTGAAAATGCTCAATTGTTTCTGGTTTGTTGGCATTGCACTTTACTTTACCGGCGCCCGATAGAAAATGGTCCAACGGTATCATATCGCAGCTTCTTGGCGGTCAATTGACATAATCGATTGTGGCATGAGATGTGTAGCAAGTTGCACCATTATGTTGAAACCAAACTTCATTCACATGAAGAACGGGTAACAAAATCATGTTATCATGGTTATCATGGTGCGATAGGTGTCTCTATTGACTGTAATAACTGCTGTCCTAATTTTCAAAGAAATATGGGCCAATCATGCCTCCGCTCCACAAGCCACTCCAAGCGGTCATTCGTAATAGGTGCATTGGCTTCTGTAAGACCTCGTGTGGGTTTTCTGCGCCCAAATACGGCAATTCTGCTTATTAACATACCTACCAATGTTTTCAACCGAAAAGATGATTTTTTTTTTTGGCAAAATCAACATCATCATGCAGTTTCCCGTTGCTCAAGCGTAACACGATTCATTATGTTCAGTGGAGATAATATACTGACGTTTGTGACAGAATAGATAGACATAAGTATTGCCAGATTCGAAATAACCGATGGTATAATTTTAAACCGATCGGTGGGCTCACCCGATACAATTTTCATACGGTTTTGCATTTTAAATGCTAAAAAGGAAAACTAAAAAAATTCATTTTAATTTTATGCTGAATGAAACACAAAGAAATTGCATGTTAATGATCAAAAAAAATGTTCCATTTACTGAGTATTCCTACGTGACACGTTGTTATTGAATACGAAAATTTTAAATTTTGCTTAAAAGCTTAAAATTTGGAAGGAAACTTTTGCAAGGAAACGGAAACACCAGTGCAATTACTTGTCCTTGTCATCGATTGGGTTTCAAAGACGTGCAAGTACCTGTTTTTGAATTGAATTCGTATTAGTTTGCAAAATTCAAAATGTTGAGCACATACAGAGATAGAGGAAGGACGCTCTTAGATGAGTGAGAATGGGTATTAAAGACTATGCGTAAGTATATAGAATGTACTATGCGTTGTATAAAGCATTTGTTGAGTTTAATAAATTTTTAGACATGAGCCGACTATTTATCCAGTTAATTATGCAGAATTCGAATGTTTTTGTGTTTATAAATGTAACTGTAGAAAATTCTATCTATTCATGGTTACAAATGCCAACAGCAGTCGTAACGCGAGGGCCCAAAAATAGACGATTGCGGATATTTATACTAAATACAATATTAAATTACGATATTATCTTCTGTTCCATAGAACGAAGTCAATTTCTTTTTTTATTTTGGTATGTATATTTTGTTAATAATTTAAAAAAATAAATTTTAATTTTAGTTCAAAACATTTGACACATATTTACGTAAAAAACTCTGGCTTACGTAAGAAGCCAGTATAGTGAGCATTGGCTTCAGAGCTAAGTTCTGTAATAATAAAGAGTACGGCTCACACATTTTCTTTCGTGCTCTGCAAAAATTAAATCAGCTTAATCCCCTTTTCGCCTGTGATCATTGCTTACGTCAGCACACTTTCTATTGCTCACATACGAGATATGTTAACATGACAATTTCTTTTACAAGTTTTAATTTTTTTTAACATTCAATGTTTGGATGACACCGGCACAAACATTAATTGCCATGGTAATAATCACTTTAACACTTTTACTTATAAAAAGTGGGGTTTCCCTTTTTCTGAGAAAACATTTATGTTTTCTTTTTTTACCATTTAAATGAAATAATTTCAGTCAAGTCTAGACGGAAGACATTAACTTATTATATGCTGCAAGTCTTACAGTATTTGCTTAACACAAACAAAGAGAGAAAAAAATTTGACTGCCAAAAAATTTATTATTGTTGTCTGAAATAAGCATGAAAAATTGCCAATGGTCACGCCATTTATAAATAAAAATTTTTAAATAAAAGGAAAATCAATTCGTTATTTGAAGTCACCGTAGTCCAGTAGGTACTGCAACACACTACTAGACGTGAGGTGAAGGTCCACTCTCCAGGTCAGACATCCCCAACAAAATGAAATATAAACAAATATTTCTTCGGCGTTTGCCTTTCAGCAGGTTTCTGGTGAAAACTTTGGGAGTTTGAAAAAATTTCTTAAAAATCTGTCGTTTGTAGTCGACTGTAGGTCCCTCCGTATAAAATTTACACACACAAGTGGAAGTGGAGGAAGTAATCCTAACTGAAGTATTGTAATGACCAATTATGTATGTGTGTACGTATGTAAATTTAAGCTTTTTATATGATAACACTCACCATACAATTGTTCCTTATTAAAATCAATAATAAACAAAACACCAGCACAGTACTTCCTTAAATATCCTTAAAGACTGTCTCTCTTTGCCTGCTTAAGATTTTACGCTAGAATACCCACAAAACCTTAAAACAAAGCTACGAAAAGGTAACCAAGCAAAGAAACGGAAATGAAATGACACACACTCTCTAGGTTGATAAGGGTTTAAAGGTTCCACAAGATAAATTTGTCTTGTCATATCAAGTAATTTTTAATGTGAATGGCTGTCAATGTAAATTTAAAATTTAAATAAAAACGAAATAAATTTACTAAAAGAAGCTATCGTGGCAGAAGGAAAAACTTATTTAAAAAAATTTGGTTTAAATAAGAAGTGGCAGAAAGAAAAAACAACTCCTCTGATAAATTGTTTTTTGGGGTTTTTAATCAAAGCCCTTTGATTTGACGAGATAAGATACCAACGCTTTGATTGCAGTTCGACTGTCTACATACATATGTAATCAAATCCAAAGAAGGTAGATACCCGATTTCAATCATATGTGCAGCATGTTCAATAGCAAAAATTATCGTCTGAAATACTCTGGTAGGTAATCTGTATAACCCCTTCAGTGACATCATATTGGAATAGAGCCGAGGCCCGAGATCCAGTTCCATTATCCTTATTTTGAGCTATCGGTGGAGATCGTTATGTTATGATCGTCACCAAGCTGCTGGGATTTGGAAAAGGGGGTAGGAAAGTGGAGAGATCGGTAGTACTTAGTTTGTATTCATCCAATGCCAGTCTGATATGGTTCAACCCACCATATATGATTTGGAACCCACCAGAACATGATCGTAAGTAAAATGGCTAATCATGTAGCAAATATAGTTAGAAAAACACAGAGGATTAATTGGAAAACCCAAAGCTTTTCGGGGCTAAAAGTCGAGTTACAAGAGTAGGCTAAAATATAACTCGCAACACCATGGGACAATGACAGGTTAGGGCAAATAATAAGGATACTCAGGGATGACCCATACAGACAGAAGGGAACAATCTTACATAGGATGAATATGACAGAACCTAGCACTGAAGAGCACTTAATTTTACAGATGGATTTGAACCACATAAGTATGTCAAATAACTGCGAATGCGGGGCATGTATTGAAATTAACGAAACGGTGGAACTCTTACTGAAACTGTGGCTTTATTTTGTAGCTATGTATGTATGTGACCCCAATATTTTATGGACAGTATTTTACAGGTTGTCAACTATTAAGGGAAGTGAATTGAAAAAGATGTGGGAAAATCCTATAAAACGAAGGTAATAAGAGTTTGGATTATCGTCTGCCACCTTCAATTTAACTACCTTGCCTTCAATTCATTTAACGCGTACAAATGTGACTTAGAATTACGCCTAAAAAATCTGTAATTTTTCTACTATTTTTTGTTATTCCAAACAAATATTTTTTATTTGAATACGAAAACATTACCTTACAGCTCTGATTGCTTTAAATTAATATTTGAAAAATAAAAACACACACATAGAAATATAGCAAAAGCAGTGAAAGGGTATCAAACAAGAAAAAGTCGAAAGTACTTCCAGCAAATGATTGACACTGTCAAATGATATGACAAGGACACTTGGGAGCGTAAGTGAAAATGTAGAGAGGAAAACAACAACAAGAAAGATGGAAATATTTTTAAAACGAATTTCGTCGTTTTACTAACGTGAATGCAAATTACACACACACATATGCATGTAACCATAGTGTAACGGATATAACATTTGCTTTTATGATTATGACTGCGGTGAAAAGCTTTAAAAATAACGAATACTGTACTCTCCCCTATATATTACAGAGTTTAGCTCGTATAAGTTTCTTTTTCAATATTCTGTGTGGAATTGTTGAGAAATGGAGTTACAATTATGGGATATGTATACAAGAGTGAAAGCGTAGAAAATCCACAATAGGAATAACCCTGTATAATGATGTTAAAAAAAACATGCATTACAAGACATCTGAGAGTCAAGTGAAAATGATAGTGGTTAACGAGAAAAGAGAAAAATTAGAAACTCAACAAACAGTATATTTCTGTCATAAATCATGTAAAAAAATAAGTGAAATTCAGTGAACTGTAGAGAAAAGAAAGTAAAAAAAACTCTTCTTTCATTTTTTGCTCTGTATCTCAATTTGTTTTTTTTTATGTAATGGGTGGATCATTTAAAAGTTTAAAAATGTATTCTTTTGATGTGAACTACAATTGTTCCGGTTAGAAATGGAATATTATTTCATTCATATGATGCCGCACCTTGCCTTACAGTACCTCCTTCGATCGAACCAATTTTTGTGTACTTTTTCGAGTGTATGGGGTCATATCTCAGTAATGGCATCGCGAATGTTGGCCTTCAAATGCTCAACTCTCTCTGGCTTATCGACATAACACTTTTCTTTAACGGCGCCACACAGGAAATAGTCCAACGGTGTCAAATCGCAGTTTCTAGGCGGCCCATTGGCATTATCCTTTCGGCTAATTAAAAGGCCATCAAACGATTTTGGAATGCGATGTATGGCAAATTGGACCATTCTGTTGAAATCAAACATCGTTCGCGTCAATGCCATGAAGTGCGGGTACAAAAAAATGGGTTTTCATGGTGCGGTAAGTCTCTCCATTGACCACAATGGTTACGCTTTCCTCATTTTCAAAAAATATGGACCAATGATGCCTCAGCATCGAATATGGCAATTTTGCTTAATAACGTACCCACCAAGATAAAAATGAGCTTCATCCGGAAAGAAGATTTTTATTTCGCAAAATCGACATCATGGTGCAGTTACTCGTTGACCAATAAATCCTAACGTTGCTCAAGCGTAAATCGTTTCATTGCGTTCAGTGGAGCTAATAAACTGAATTTTGTAGCAGACCAAAAGTATTGCCAGATATGAAATTAGCGATGCTTCAAATTTAAACTGATAGATGGCCCACCCGATACATACTTTATACAACCACATGTACTTTTTTATAAGAGTACCATTCTCCTATGGTTTCTAGTTCAAAGAATAACAACAAATTATGATTTACGAAAAATCTACAAAAAAATGTATGTAACAACTAGAGAGACATAAAAATATTTTAAAATAACGGTAATAAAACATACTTTATTCATACGTTATACAGTCCCAGTGATAGCTACTATTATTGTTGTTTTACATTTGTTGAATTCGTGCACACTATTTTCATATTTTTACTATCTGCCTGCTGCTCTTAATATATATTTTAAGACCATGAGAGGGTGATTATTCCATGAGTGTAATCGTGTTTTTACATACATTAATTCGCTGGGGTATTAAGTGCATTACGATGGCTCATATCATTAATAATTATAAAATTTTAAGAATTAAATTCTTAAACAAATGGGTGGCCATGTGGTAAATGCGACTTTAAAACTAATCAATCAGTTTTCCCCCAACAATTATTTGGCATATATGTATTCATTGTTACATCTATTAGACAGCATATACGTAGACACGTATACTTTATCTTTTTAATGGCATTCTTGCTTAAAAATATTTGTATCATATAAAAACTTTGTATCTTCTATCGTAATTAAATTGAATCTGGAACTATGTGGACGTAAAAATTTAAAAATTTTATTTTAAGACGTAGTATTTTGGGCCTTTTAAAAACAAGTAACATAATCTAAATGTCATCTTTAAAAACACATTTGAGTATCCTACGAACCCGTGCAGCCCTTGCTCTGACCAACTTCTTTCTCTTCCCTGATTTTGGTGGAATTTGGTTAGTACAGGGACTGCGTTCACCCGTGGCATCACAACGGGCCGCTACGCGTGCTCAAGTGATCTTTGTGATATCATAGCTACCACTACGACCTAACCTAAGCTATCCTACGAACCCTGAAAGGAGTTCAAAGTTATGCAATTCATTAAAGAATAAAAACTTAAGTGTGTGTGTGAGAGAGCAAATAGTATATGAAAAAGGATTGTATTTGGTAACTCAGTAACACATGTAGCCATTATTGAGTACTTTTAATATCAAACGAAATATTGAATTTTTATTGCAATCTTTTAATCCCATGGTGATGATGCGAAGGTGGATAATACATAACAAACATTAATTTCAAAAGTCAAGAGATATTAGAAAGAGTATCACATGTTAAAAGTTCAAATTCAAGTATCACAGTTGCATCTACGATTGTAAGGAGAAAAATAAACAAGCTCCAGTTCCAAATTTTCCATAACACAAGGAAACAAATGTTTGACTTCCAAACGGACATTTAGTTTATTTAGGAAGCTGTTGACTGATCGTCGCCGTAGTCTGGTAGATAGTGTATTGGCTTATTAGACATGAGGGCTCGGTCCAAACCACAGAATACGCATTGCGAAAGGGACAGAAAATATTACCAAAAAGTATTTCTGTCCCTCTCTAAATACAACTCTTTTTTGTTTATTTACGTTTTTTTTAGTTTTCGGGGTGGGTTTTTATATTGGCGAGAGTTAATAAAAAAAATGTAATTTTTGTCTAAAACTATCAATAAATAATAAAAACAACTAATAACAATAACCTTTTTAACATTTCCTTTCAAGAAATTAAAAAATATTGGCATCTTTAAGCAAGAAACATTTTTTATGAGCAGTACGTCTTATTTTGATCCTGTAATATTTAGCTTCTTAATTACCTCTTACACAAGAAACTATATTCATTATGACCGAAAATTACCCACATTTCGATTATTATTTAAATATTTAAGAATCTTTAAACTTTTCATTGAAGAAATTAAAAAATATTCCAAATTTTCCCTATTTTAACACAAAATAAATGTTTATTTACATTTAGTTTTTCTACTTTAACCTCCACTTTTCACTCTGTATATCTATTGCTTCTAACACATTTGTTTCGCAACACATTTTAATATTTTGTTTCTCCCTCTAATTGGCAGGTTAAGCTACTGCTTTCAGCGTTTATTAAACGTCAAAGGTATCGATTCTGTGTGTATTCTTTAGTGCAAACCCCTAGTCAGACGTCTCCAGCAAAAGGAAATAAAAAAAATATTTCTTTGGCGACTTCCTCTCAACATATAACATATTTCTGGCAAAATATTTGGGAGTAAATATAATGGACATAAGAAGTTTCCGTAAAATCTCTAGCGTGGAGTCGACTCTAAGTTGTAGGTCCCGCCACTCATGTATAAAAATAACACACAGACAACATAAGTGGTGTGATAAGCTAGATTGTAATCTTGATTGAAGTGTTGAACTGAACAATTATGTTATGTTATGTAATGTCATATTGACTGACCGAGATATTATTGAGTATTCTTGCATAGAAGAAGAAATCCAAATAATAAAATTGAAAGAAATCAAATATATACAACAGAAGGCAAATAAAAATATGGAGATACTCTCTTTATATAGCAGCCGTTTAGAGTGTCTGTCTTTTATTTGTTTCACAGTGGGATTACTATATAAACTTTAGTGGGAAAACTTTGAAAAAACCTTAACTAATCCAACAGTTGTTCTATTCTTTTCGCTCTTTTCAAAATTTTCTTTATAAAGTTCTGTAGTGAATGCAAATTAAAGTTAATATTGAAATAAAATTCCTTTTTTAATTCTTTTGACTACCTTATAACTTGTGCCGCCTTTCTTAGAAAATCTCTGTTTGTTAGAATTAAGAAAAAATACATAATATGGTCACCCTAATTTTAAATCAATAAAAGCAAAAGCCCTTTAAAATCTTCATGAATTTGTACGGGTTTCTAATATGTATTTGGAACACTTTAATGTCACACATTTGCCAGCATATGATGTGCCAATAAAACACAACGATATTGCTTGAGGGGCCAAAAAAATTGTGAGGGTATTTGAAATGTAAGTGTATTAAGAAAGTTGGCGGTTATGGAAGACTTATTTTTTGTAAAACTCGTAGAAATAAATTATTTATTGACTAAATATTTACTAATTAAGCTAAAATAAAATAAGTCTCGTACTTAAAGAAATCTTTTAACAAAAGAAACTCAACATAACAAAACAAGTGTCATCATTATCTTTAAGGTTCATTTACCTTAAAATTAAACCGGCCTTTAAATCATAAACACATTACATACGTATATTAAGTAGAGATGATAACCAGTATATCTCATCAGGAAATAGTCTACCACAAGCAAAAACCGATACAAAAAAAACTTTATCGATTAGTATATAACCTTAAGATAAGCATATTACCCTGGTCTCTTAATCTCTCTCAATTCATTGACATACGTATGGTATATAGGTATGTACATTTATGTTAAAGTATCGTTTTGCCTCATACTCTTTTCAAAAGAATAAGCAGACAAAAATGCACACACACCAACACATCACCAAATACCATCACCATCAAGCCGTATAGTATCCTACATAAAACATGCCTGTGCATGACAATAAACTTATAAGACCACATAGGTAGTTTGAGAAGTATAAATTTAGCTTCAGCATATTACAATTTTTTTTTAGAAATTTCAATACGAAAATTTTAAGCAGTACACCATAACGCATGAGGAATATTTTATTTAGAGAATTAAATATTACTCATACGCTTGTAAGTAATAATAAGAAAATGATTAAATTGTAGCATATTTATAGGATGAAATATATTAAGTATACTTATGTATAACAAAAAACCAAGCTGATTAAGAACAATTTGACATTGAAACACTAAAAAATAAACATTTTATGTATGAATATTGAGTATTCTCTGCCACATAGTAGTAGTACATTCTTTAGAGAGCGTATTTCATTTGGGGTTTTATATTGATATGTTCTCTGACCAGCTTTTAATAAGAAAATGTCATTTCTAGATCACGTACGTAATAATACAACTTGGCATACTATTCCAGATTAGCTTGAATCGAATATGACATACATAGTAGGAAACAGCTTGGGTTCCGAACAAATGTTCGTATTATTTTATTCAGAACAAATGAAAATGGTTTTATTTTTCATAAGGATATTTCAAATGGCATTACAACCATAGTCTAGTAGGTAGCGTGTTTTCACTTATTAGACTCGAGGCCACGGTTCAAATAATTATGAAATAATAGTTCTTCTGCGACTGCCTCTCAGCAAATTTCTGACAGAAACTCTGTAAAGTAAAATAAAATTTCCATACACAGTTTCTCAAAAATTCGTCGCTCAGAGTCGGCTTGAAGCTGTACTTTTCGCCACTAATGTATGAAATTAACACACACAAAAAAAAACTGGTATGAGAAGCTACGTCGTAATCCCGATGGAAGAGTTGTAATGACCAATTGTGTATGTATATATGTACATACAGTATTACAAATTACAAAAATATTACTCAAAATTTTCTCATACTAACCTCGTATTTATGTTATAAAATCCATAACTGTCCTACATAAGTATTTATTCAAAAATTATGCAAAGGATTCTTACATATGACCCTTTGTGCAATCCTTTTCAATTGTTTTTTGTTTGTTTTTTTCTTTATATTTGAAGCAGACGTAGACGCAGCTGTAAGACTTGAATTTGAACTTTTAACATGTTATACTCTTTCTGATACCTCTTGACTTCTGACATTAATATTCGTTATGTAGTATCTACATCCACATCATCTCCATAGAGCTCGAAAGATTTCAATAAAAATTCAATATTTCGTTTGATATTGAAAGTACTCAATAATGGCTACATGTGCTACAGAGGTACCAAATACAACTCTCTCTCACACACACACACACACACTTAAGTTTTTGTCCTTTAAAGAATTGCATAACTTTGAACACCTTTCACAGTTCATGGGATACTCAAATGTATTGCTAAAGATGGTATTTAGATTATGATGCTTGCTTTTAAAAGGACACAATATGGGACCGTACTGGCTTTAAAACCAATTTATTTCTTCTATTTCGTTACGTCAACATAGTTCCAGATTTATTTTAATTATGATAGAAGACACAGTTTTATTCAAATATTTGGGTGCCCTGGTAGTCTAGTGGGTAGTGTGCTAGACTATTAGTGTGAGGGTCGTGGGTTCGATTCCCACCGGAGACTCTGGTTTGTGACACTACACCGAGCATATGGTCAAGTTACACCGCTCGTATATAATTAGAATATAATTTGTAATTGTATTGTAATTTAATAAATAAATAAATAATATTCAAATATTATGTGCAATAAAATTAAGATCAGGAATTAGAAAATTGTATTTGTTGTAGTTGTATTAACGGTTGGGTTAGCGGGTAGCTTGCCGTTCACAGACAAGTTCACTCGGTGCCCTATACGACCCATTGTGTTACCCAGTGTAAGGTAAAGCCCCTTGTCCGGATCTTTTAGTGGTGGCATAAAATCACCCAGAGCTTCGGATGAAACCGGCCAGTTCCCTTAGAGCCACGTTTGCCACCATGTCCAGATCTTTGAACGTTCTGTCATCCAAAAACCAATGACCCAATGACGTCTGTTTCTAAGTGCAGGGCATTCACATAAAAGGTGTTGTACCGATTACGTTTGTGTACCCATTTTGTTTCAGTAATTCTACTGAAATTACCGAAAGCGTAGTGTTCCGTTAGAATACCTGATAGAACCGTTCTTTTGTTGAACTCAAGTGGTCCTTTAGTTTTGCTGCTGCACAGCAGTTTTGAAATTTGAAAATTAAGAAGTCTAGACTTTATGAACTAATATAAATGCTAAGCCCTCACCTAGATTGCTAGAAAGTGAATTTTTTTCTTTTGCTACCAAAACGTTAGCGGAAATGATCTTCATTACATACAATTTTACGGTACTCAACATCATCATGAAGTTGATCGTATTTAATGCCTCAACTTCTCAGTATAATATCCACGTTTGTGATCTTCCCTTTAAACGGAGAAAGAGAAACTAATACCACACCGCTTCCTGGGCAGTCGTTGCAGTGTTAAGCTCAGTTAAGCCCTTCCGCTAAGAAGGCCAGCTAAATTGTATGTGTAAATTCGCCGAAGAAATATTTTCTCCTCTTTAGTTTTGTTGGAGATGTCTGAGCTGGGCTTTGAATAAGTCGACTTAATTGAAGGAGAAACTCGTACTAAAATTTCATAACCAGTGCTGGAAACAATATCAGAAACCCAATTTACTCTTGCCACCATTTGCATTAAAACGTATACAAAACTTATGGCAGGATAATATGTGTAGAAGCCAACTCCAAAAAACACCTGATGTGCGACACGAAATTTTAAAATTTTATGCACTATTACCAGGATCTTAAACACAGCCTCTCTACAAATGATGGTATTTGAAGAGTTTAAATTTTAAACTAAAATTATTACGCCACAGCAAAGCAATAGAGAGTGAAAAACTTTCTGCAGAATTAGAACACAAATGCCATTCGCCTGCCACAACTATAAATGCATGAAAACTTGTATGAAAATGGAGTATGGCAGTGTATGTGTGACAGCATTGTATTGCAACATTAGAAGAAAATGACAGTCATAAAGGCATACAGAAACGTGTACCACTAAATCATAATAACATAGAGAGACAGGCAGAGAAAGAGAGAGAGATGCTACAATGTATACAACGGCATGCCACATGAATGCTATAAATAAACGACTATATGAGAAAACGTTTGAGGGGGAGAGATAGATTGAAAGAGACGGGCATGAAAATGGAAAGTAGAAGAAATTAAATTAAATTAGAACGTGTTTAAAAACAAAGAGAGATAACTTTACAAAGAAATACTTGCTCAAACTGACACATATGGGAAGAGAAATATCTTGTAAACTAAACAAAACACATGAATAACGGAATATATGGTATGATAGTTAACATCGGTTATGGCAATTGTATTATTCTCTAAACTAGCACACACACACACACATTACTTGCCACAAATATGCAAGAGTGTGTATATGCCAAAGAGTTTGCATTTATTTGCCGCAATAATGTGATGGTCTTCCAACGCAGTTCTTTAAACAAAACGACATCAGCTCTTGAGAATAAACGAGAATGGCTTCACAAAACGTTGAAATGAATGGAAATGATGGTCGTTGTAGGGCAATAGAAATAGAAAGAAGGAGAAATATGACAAACTTTATGGCATAATGGTTACAGTCAAATTGCAAACGTCAAATAGAACAAGCAAGAAATGCATATGTGTGTTTACATAGTCTAGCTAACACAGCACAAACTATGACTATGACGAGAGTTTAACGATTCAGTAGTATAGTATTGAAACTAAATTGCAAGAAAACAAAGAAGTACAGAAACTATAGTTTTAATCACGGTTAAGTTAGATTTTCCTACTGACTAAACGTTAAAAATGATGTAAGAGACAGAAAAATCAAACCGAAAAATAATGTGCGCTTAAAAAGTTTGATTAAATATGAAATTTGTTAGGGTTAGATGATATGTCTTTATAAAATTAAGTTTTTTCATTCTTAAAATTCCCTGTCCTTTATGTCAATAATTTATTTCTATATCTCTGCATATGACTTTTTCTCAATATTTCTCAAAGTGTTAACTTTACAACTTCTTAACTTAACTATAAAAAGAATATAAAGGAAATGCTCATCTTTCTTATTTTTTCAATTTTTCTTTTTAATATTCTTCTCTTATTTACTGTTCTTTTATTTTTTTCGTATACTTTCTAAAACCATTTCAAGCAATAAAATAAATGTGCACTCATCTTGTCATTTTGTCATTTCCGTATCCATTTTCTTCATATTCATTCCATTTGTCTTTAAGGAACGGTACATTTGCCCGCATTTATTCGTCATCAAACGCTATTATACTGAAGCTGATAGATCCAAAGTTATACACACATTCATACTTACGTGAACAGTAAAGCGAAAAACTAGTAGCAGTTGTTGCTGAAGCCAACAAGTCGGAACAATGGATCTTTATTACCCATGACAACAACCATGATACGTATTATGTATTGGGAATTGACAGACAGTCTAGAATACGTATTCGACTTGAATACGTTTTACTTTTGAAAATCAATTATCAGTTACTATCATTATCGTCGTCATTATCAATTCTCCAATCGAACTTTTCAAATTGCTTCAGTTAGCTCCTGCTCCTGCTCTTGTTTACGCTGTTGCATGTGCTTTGCGAACTACAACTGTCCAACAATTCAAACTCAAATAAAATGCAATTCATAAACGCCTTAACCAGGCAAAAAGTTCTATTCGTACAACAATAACAACAACTAAATAGAAAAGATTGTAATTTTTTTTTCTCCGTGAATTTGGCATGTATTTCCGTAACACATATAAATGCCACGAGTTTTTAAATTTTTTTTTATTCTCTTCTTTCTCCCCCTCTCTCTCTCTCTCACTGTTCTGTGCTCATGACATTTAACAAATTAAACGAAGCCACTTGACACCATTACGTTGCACATTCACCACTTTTTCCTAAGCTTTTGCTGCTCTGTTTCGTTTGCCTTCAATTGCTGCTTTAGAGTAGTGGGTACGGGAGTCATTTTATTTCATTCTATTTCCATATTACGTTGTATAATGGTGTGTATTCTCAGTAAATTGTCTTTAGCATTCGGCAAAAAGCCAAGAAACGAAATAAATGATGTCTCACAATTCTCACTTAGTAATCGCATTCTCTGCTGCCCTAAACAAATGGACACTTGTTTTTCTACTGACAGCATACAAGAGGACAATGGATGCATAAAAGGAAAAAGGACGTAGGGAAGAAAAAGTCAAATGAATGAGAACAAATGAAACGCGTAATGTACTGTCAAGTCCATGTACCTTGGAAAAGCAGTTGATGAGCACTAATTAGTAATAAAAGTCTAGCTCTTTGGGAACTTTAGTGCCGAAACAAAACTTGTTATTTGTTTTATTAAAACAGAATGTGCAACATAAACCAGATAATATTTTGTAGCAGCTCTAGTTCGCTGTTCAAGTTTGCTGTCAAATTTTGAATCAAACATCCCCTGAAACCTTATTAATTCATTAATTAAAAGAATGACAAATAGATACAGATGGATAGACTGTGTCATCTCATCCCAATAGCGAGAAAATTTCAAATAAACAAATGGTATACTCTATCCTAGAAGAACTTAATTTAAAAATAAAATAAAAATAAATTCATGTTTAGTTTTAATTAAAATGATTCATTATTCGCACAGTTCCGTGTGCCACTGTTCACAACTTGATGTAAACAACAACAATTGCTTTGTTTGTTATTCCTCTGTTTACACTCTTTGCATAAGCAATAACAATTACTAGGCAATTATTTGGCAGATCTTTGTAACGGAAATCTTCAAACCAGGATTACTCTCTACAAACACACCACGTCTTTACACTAGACCGACTGAACTTAACTAACTCACTGCCTTGCCTTTTGTATGGCAGAGTAAACGGTCTGATGAATGTTCTTGAAAGCGAACGTTCATGACTTTGTCTTCTCGAAATCTCTATCTTTGTTTACGTTAATTATTTTAGAGTTGTTAGTATATTTTTGTTTACTTGTTTACTGGTTTTTTATGTTGGTGTTTGTTGTTGTATTCTTGTTTAACATTTTTTTATGCTGGTGTTTGTTGTTATATTAAGCAGTACGATAATTTGTAAACAAGTTTGTTTACTTACATTGTTTTGTTTTTGTAGCTTTTGTTTACAATTTTAATGTTAAACGATGTAAAAGCAAAACAACGGTATCTAGATTTTTCCTTTTCATAACAATATAAACAAACATACATAACACAATGGGTCATTACAAGCATTAATTCAGGATTACAACCTAACATCTCACACCACTTATGTTGTGTATGTTAATTTTAAGGATGAGTGGCGGTACCTACAGTTTAAAGTCGACTCCGAATGACAGATTTTTGAGAAACTTTTCATGGCAATTTTATTTACTCTCAGAGTTTTCTCCAGAAATCTGCAGAGAGGAAGTTGCCGAAGAGATATTTTTTATGTTTAGTTTTGGTGAATACAAAATTAATACCAATGGAAATTATTTTAGCAAAGCTGTGAATATTTAAAAAGCAAGTAGAGTTTATTTTTAAATTCAATAAGAAATATGGATGGAGAGACAAACGTACTCATTCACACTTATAAAATACTCATGAATATAAAATCGAATAAGAAAAGGAGAGAAAAAAATGCTGAAGAGCATTTTCTTTCCTCTACAACTCTCTGGAAAAACTATATTTTAAATAATGTATTTAGAGTATATTCTTTAAAATATGTTTCAAATATCATTGCTATGTATACATGCGTATATACCTTGTGAATGTGTTACAATTCCATACATTCTATTTAGACCTTCTCTAAGAGTGTGATTCAATTCCATTGAGTACTTTATGCCTTACAATCTCCATATAAAGACAGCATATTTAAGAAAGAGATTTAAAGTTTTTCACTCTCTTTAAAACGTATTCAATTGAAAGTTTTTTCCTTTTTTTTTTTGATTTTTTGTTCATTTTATTCAAATGAAATCAAATGCAAGCCAGCAAGAAACATGAAACAACTCGAAACTGTAACGTATTGTGGAATAAAATTTAAATATTTTTGGGGCAACAATTTATTTCATTTACTTTAGAAGAAAGGCAAATAAAAATGAGACGAACGTAAAGGGCGTTCAAAGTAACCCAAAAGCTAAGGCTTAAAGTAATACAAAACTTTTTGATTACACTAACAGTATATTCTATATGGGAAATTCAGTTTGTCATGCTAAAAAATGCTGAAAATACTTTAGACTTCATACTTAAAAGTTCAGATACTTTTTCAAACAAAAAGTTAAACATTTAAAGCAATAAATTTAATTTTTAAATGTTTGCATGATGTAATGGATAAAACAGTTTGACAACTAACCTATGCAATACAAGTATTAATGCGGAAAACGGTGCCTAAATAATCATCATGGCCTTTGAAGTTTTAAAATTTAATTCTCTTCAAACAATGCATTCAGAAAATTCCTTAATCTTCCAAAGAAGATATCTTACAACGCACAGTTAGAAATACTTGTTTAACACCCAAGTTCCAATTTTCCTCATCATATCAGCTGTTGTATGAACAAAAATAGATTTTCACTAACAGCAATACAATTTATACAACGAAATATGCCAACCTAATAACTTTAGAATTTGATACAATCGATAAGTTTATTGCTTTTCAGCAAAAAAGTTATTTAAAGAAACTGAAACAAAAACAAAGACATATCAAGAAGAAAATGCTATGCAACAGCGCTTTGTTCTTTAATCATTTGGTAACTACCATGGCAACTACAGGTTAGTTTAGGTTGTAAAGGTAGAAGAAAAATGGTCCATAGTGGGTATCAAAAATAAAAACAAAAAGAACAAGAACATTAAGAGGAGATAAATAGTAGTAGTAGTAGTAGACAGTAGTGGTAATAGATAGTAGCAATTGTAGTAGTAGTGGTAGTAGTAGATAGTAGCAATAGTAGTAGCAGTAGTATATAGTAGTAGTAGTAGTAATGGTAGATAGTACCAATAGTAGTAGTAGCAGAAGTAGATATTGGTAGTAGTAGCGGTAGATAGTAGCAATAGTAGTAGTAGCAGTAGTAGACAGTAGTAGTAGTATTAGTGGTTGAAATGCTTTATTATTTATTTATTATTTTTTGCAAACACAGGTTAGTTCCGGTGACAAAGTTAGGTGGAAAATACACCACAACATGAAAAGTTCCTTGAGAGTACCAAATCAAAAAAAAAAATAAAAAACGAGAAAATAAACAGAGGAATGAATGAAAGAAAACCGACTAAGAATATCAGTGGTGTGTAATTATCTCTAACAGGAATAACTGAAAAAATGAAATAAATAAATAATAGAGACTAATTATGTGAGCCAACTAATTCAAGAGTTGGTACTCTCTAAATCTGAAATCATAATTGTAGCTGACCTGCCACTGCGTTTGCAAAAAACTTGTCATTGAAGTATGTATAATGCACAGATAAGAAACCTAACAAGATTCAAATATTGTAGATTTTCTAAACACATTCAGTACCCATGCCGTTGAACGTAAAACACAATACCCCACAAATTCTGAAAGCAGTCCTGTACACCATGAAATCTTCACTGTCTGTTTGATCCCAGAATCGATCTGACCGAAGGAGTGTCCCTTAACCTGGAAGGCATAGGTTCGAAAACAACAGAACGTCATTGTTGTTCCATTGAAAAATTAAGGGAATTTATTCCTGTCTCATATAACTGAAACTAAAGCATCATACAAAGAATGACATTAACCATAAACATCTTAGGAACGTCGTCTCTTGGGAGAATGTAGATTTCAGTGAGCTAGGTGCCTCACTACTATACTATATATATTTTCACCTATTTACTGTAGCACATCGTAGAATGTCGTTAGATGTAGTCTATTTTATTCTTTATTATATTTTTTGTTATAATACGTATCATTATTCCACGTGGCACATTTGAAAGCCTTTTATTTGATTTGTAAATTAAATGATTCCAGATAAATTTCGTTGTATGCATCTCCTACAGCGTAGGATTAATTTGTAATGTGCTAAGAAAACCTATTAAATTCTATAAAGACTTACACCCACGCATGGCGAAAGACATTTTCGTTTTGCCAGGACAACTAGATGCAGAGATGAAATAATAAAATGACAGTTTCAATTAATTTATTCGTTGACTATTATGCCAAAGTAGATTATTGTGTGTGGTTATGACAACTGAAAAGTATTAAAGAGAACTGAACTACACTTAACTGAGCAGAGTTGAATGGCAGTTTCAAGTTAAAATAGATTTTTTCTATGCGAGTTTTGCAGAGATTTACATAATAATGGAAACAAATATTAAGTTTATGAAAATGTTGGTAACATTTCTTTTATTTTTTTATATAAAATATCCTTGAGTGTCATGGTATTCTAGTGGGTAATGTGCTAGACTCTTAGCGTATGGGTAGTAGGCTTGGTTCGCACCAGAGACATTGGTCTGCTACACTACACCGAGCATATAGTCGAAGTGCTGTAATTAATAAATAAATAGAAATAATTTTCTTTTTTGTTAGAAGCCCTTTTGAATCACTGTCAATACAGCCATCTTTATTTAGTTTCTTTAATAACAACAAGTGTAGAGTATTTTGCAGCCATCATTTACCTTGTCTTGTATTTTAATTCTACTGTTATTTGCTGCAGCTTTATATAATATTTTCTGTTTTTTTTTCTTTTTGTTATTTATTATTCCTTTTAATTTTTATTTTTTATTTGGTTTTGCCTTTTACTACCACTTATATTCAATTATCCTCTGGGTGTAATTTTCCAGATTTTTTATTTTTCAATTATTTTTATTTTTAGTTTGTCGCCATATTTTTCATATTCCTGCGATTTAAAAAACTTTAATGGTTTTCTATGTTCTAGAAATTTATGTAAAAAATAGTTGAAATATAAATATTACATGCACTCACAAAAATGTAATGGTGAATAAAGATACAATAATCTTCACATTAAATGGACTACTAATTGATCAGCTTTCACTTCAATAGATTTTTTTTTTGTTTTTTTGCTTAGCTTCGCAAACCACTCATGTCATATGTGTTGATTTTACATATGAGCGGCGGGACCTACAGTTTAAAGTCGACTCCGAGAGACGAATTATTTGATAGCAAGGCGGCTATCAGAGCTCTAAGTTCTAACGTGGTGAATTCCAAGACGGTACACGGGTGTCTTAGATATCTCGATGAGATAGTGGAGCGATATGATATCCATATCGTATGGGTACCGGGACACAGTGGTATTCCGGGTAACTGCAGAGCTGATGAACTTGCCAGGCGGGACACGACCATCGAACTCTCCGATGAATTCTCAAATCTGCAATCGCAAACAATGCAATCGTCGATTCCGTCAACGACAAATGGGCGGCCTCGGACACGGGTAGAACGGCTCGTATAATCTGGCCAAAGCTGGTTGAAGGGCGCACAATGAGTCTACTTAAACTCCAAAGAGGCGCGCTCAGTGTAGTTGTCGGTGTCATTACGTGGCATTGCATTATGGACATGCATGCGAGACGCATTGGTCTTGGACACATTGCTAACGACTTCTGCAGTAGCTGCAGAGATGAGGAAGAAGAGGAGACTATCCCACACCGGCTGGGTACATGCCCGGCTCTTTGCCAAAGGAGAGGGAAGTACTTGGGAGGAACTGTCAAAGATTGACACTGGCAGCCTAAATCGCTTTATCAGGAGTTCCGATTGGTTTTGAGACTAGGGGATAGCGCATAAATTTTGGTAGCACAATGGGCCCAATGCGGCCTGTATGAGTCCATCCAAGAAAATTTTTCTTGAATGGGCAGCCACCTCTTCTTACCTACCTACCTACTCTGTTCTCACATTACATTGTCTAATAAGAAGGTGTAACCAACGGCGTTATTTCTTCGCTGGATCGCAGGAAGAACAAGTACCGCCTGTCACTTTAGATGTCAATACAAGCTACTCGTGCGGAAGAATACTGGGAACATGTCTGGGATGTTAAAAACTTTGCTAACATCCAAGACGCAACTGTTGGGTCAATGAGAAAACTCACAAATGAGGAATAAGGATTGATATCACGAAAAAACATGTATTTTTATTTTTAACTGGTATTAATAATATCTATCTGGTCACTTGATTTTTCTCAGTTCAAAAAGTACGAATATGTACATACCATATGGGAATTAGAGCATGCCGATGCACTAGGACTAGGGACTTCTCTCTGTCCTCTACCAAGTTGTTTTTCTACGAAATTTTGCCAGTTTTAAAGGTCTTCAATAAATGTCAATAAAATAATTCATACATTTTAATACCTCACTTGATCCATTCACCTTTTTAGAGAACGTAAAGATGACGGGACATTGCAATGTAATATAACAGTTATTCCACCGAGTTCCTAATTCGTTATTAGTAGGGGACTATCTGGGCAAACTCTGTCAGCAAGGCAGTAGAGTAAGAGTAAAATCATTGCGCTGTCATCTAACACCCTCAACATTTGCTTTTGTTTTTTTTTTCTTTTGATAGTGATATTTGCACACAGATTGCTGTTGATGGATGTTTACTTTCTTTTACCGGGATTTTACTTCCATTCCCAATGTATATTTGGCGCCATTAAATGTTCTTTCGCACTTTATATACCAAGAGTTACTGTCAAAAAGATTAACTGCTATTATAGAGTATGTATTAGTTCCAAAAATAAATTAAATTTAAGTGTTTTACTAGTTCCTTTCTCTCACTCTCTCTCTCTCTCCCTCTCTCTCTCCCTCTCTTGATTTGTTGCAATTTGCTTTTAAGCATTAATGTCTGATTCCTTGCATGTTCTAATGGTCCTTCAAGTCAAATGGTTTTAACAGAGTCATGCACATCACGTTTATCAATAAAACACAATAACATCGAAAAGCATTGAAAGAAATTATACTGCACTACACGCAAAACTATAAAATAAAAAACATGAAACGGACAACAACTGTACCTTAAGTAACAATTGTTGCTGTAGCAATTTTGTTGTATGTGGTGTTGCTGTAACAGCATCAAAGCACTTAAGCAAATTAACTTACAGTTGAATTATCCCTAGAAACGTTTCAAGAGAGGGTTTATACAATGCATGCGTGTGAGAGGGTGTGCGGGAGTATATTTCTTAGGATAAACTAGTACTACTCATGCTGCTGATGTTGTTTTTATGATTCGTGTCAGTAATAGTATAAATCGGCGTTGGTTTAGTTTAGTTGTACATGATGGTTATTGGATATAATGGCCCATATAAGTAGCCATTATTAAATTATAAACACTAGAAGGCTAGTAGTTGCAGTAGCGTTGGCAGCAGCTTTAAAAGTTCGTGTGACCCATTTTCTCTTGGTTCTTTTATTAGTTATGGCTAGAGGATTATGACGTGAAGATTTCTTTTTAGTTGGCTCTGCCTTAGCGTCGAATGTGGAAAAAAATAAGAAAACCAAAAGCAAATTCCTAAAACAATAATATCTACCCCCTGATGTTATACAAATTCGTACTTCTTTGGCTTTCATTGGAGCTCTTGGTAAAAACGATGTCGCTAAATGGAAAACAACAGACCTATAGGAAGTAGAAATGAATTTCTTTTCAAATTATATTATTAAGTATTTAAGATTTTTTATTTCTAACTCTTCTGCTGTTGACACATATCAACAGCTGTTGAATTAAACCTGATCTATTTTGGAAAATATTCAATGGCCCTGAAAAGAACCGATTGTTGGTAATTAAATATAGTTTTACGATGTTACTGTGTTTGTATATGAATTAAATCTCATCTCTTTTGTTAAATATTTGGTGATTCTGAAAAGAACCCTTTTTTGAACACTTGATCAAGTAGATGTTATATCTGAGGAAAATGATATCGTCTCTACATTTTAATTTTCTTTACATTTTCAATCCTTTCTTATGTCGCTTTAACATCATTAGTAGGCATCAACGAAGAAATAGAAAAATATTGCGTGATGTGATTGCATGTAAAATACTTACCTTGGGAAACTTCTAAGTCCTTCCATAATTTACGAAATCCCAGTTGAATACAGTTGGATGATTATACTTTCAGAAAATATCTTTCAACATTCTGCAATACCGGATTTCTACACCTATTTATTATTCAAATACATACACACATACATACATACATATATACATACATACATACATACATACATACATAATTCGTCACTACAACCCTTCAGTCAGGATTACGAAGTAGTTTCTCAGACCACTTATGTTGTGTGTTTTAGTTCCACTCATGAAGGGCTGAACCTACAGCCATCCGAACGACATATTTTTAGGAAACTTTTCTTGGTAGTTTTATTAAAACTATCACAGTTTTTGACAGAAATTTGCTTAGAGTAAGTCGCTGTAAAAATATTTTCTTTGATTCGTTTTGTTGGGGATGTTTGATCTGGGTTTTGCACCGTGGACTCATGTCTAATAAGCCAACACACTACCTACTAGACTACGACGACTATATATTTATTCATTAAAAAACAAGTTTACATACCTTTTGATATTTGCTTTAATTACTGAAATGCTTAATAAAATGCATGGATGTAAACAGGGAATTTGGAACTTTTAGTAGGTCTATGAAGTGGGTCTAGCAGTTTTAGGGGGTCAGGTCTACTAGTTGTATGGGAAGAGTTAACAATGCAATCTAAATCTCTATTCGTGTTGCTATTGGCTGCAGACTGTGATACATAAGCATTATTAAAGCATTTTGTGTACAATGTTTTTAAAATTTCACTACTATTTCATACATATTTCGAATGTTAAAATTTTGATATCAACGTTGTACGCATACGCATTGCAACCTGTACTTATAAATCAATGTTTAGTGAGTACGAATGTATTAGAGTAGTTGAATTTTATTACTGTTGACTCACTCATATTCAAAATTTCATGAGTACTTATGAGTAGCGAAAAAACGATTCATTGCTCATCTCTGGGCGCGATCGAATTAAAACCTTTTTTAACACTTGGTTGAGGGAGACATTAAAAAGTGACTTCTAGTTTAATATTTAATTTTTAAAATCCCTTCTAAGGCAACCCCTTTTATGTAAATTGTTGAGCATGCTTATACGCTTTGGCTTTTTTTATTTCTTGCTTATCACATATGCATTCTGGTGTTGCTGAGAGGGTTCTCATACATAAAAGTGTTGCAAAATTTATTTTTTATTACTTATTCTGCAGTTTCAATTTCTAATTCGAAACTTTATTCCGTATTTAAAATTTTGATTTCATTTCGAAAGTAACAACTAAAAAGCAAAACTGTCTGCAGAGTAAACTTTTCTTTTCTCTTTTTTGTTTTCTGTTTTTCTTTTATTGATCCTGTAGTATCGTATGCAATTACATATAAAGGAAGAACAAAACACATGCCAATGATGTGTATCGTTTTGAATAAAATAAAGTTTTCCACTTCATTGGAAATTTGTTTCTTGTTCTTAAAGCAACTTTTAAAATTTTGTTGTCGAATAAAATATTTGTATTAGCAATTGATATTTAGAATTAATTTTTGTAAAACTTTTCACATGAGTGTGAGGAGAACACAGGTTTTATACACGTTTTATTTATTTTGTTTGAAAAATGTTGTATTACAGGTCAGGTTTAAACCTTTAAAGCGGGGTTAGCTTCACAAAAATTATTTTCAACACTAATATTTACCAACATTTCTAAGGTTATTTGTCATAAGATGTTTTTTCTTTTTTTTCATAAAAGCTACAGTTTATCTTAAATTGTTACTCCGGAGGAGGTTAAAAAGTTATTCAGCTTGTGAGTATCACAAAATTCAATGCCACATGCTACATCATTATATATCTACAACTATAACATACAATAAAATAATTAACCAACTTGATGCCCACATAGTAGTTGAAATAATGGGTTTTAAGTTTTAGGACATCACGCTGTTAGACATCCTTTTTTTCGGGCCATTTTCATTTCAAAAAGATTTTATACACTGACAGAATGGATTGGCTTTACCTAAAAAGATGGCGTTGGGTAGTGGTGAAATCAACTGAGAGGAAGTCGCTGAAAAAATATTACTTCATATTCCGTTTTGTTGGAGATGTTTGACCTGGGATTTGAAGGGTGGCCTCATGTCTAATAAGCCAACACCCTAGCTACTAGACAACGCCGACTATATAAGTATTCTTATTAAAATACGTTCAATAAATTTATTCATTCAAACACAAGTTTACATACCTTTTCATTTATGCTTTAATTGCTGAAAAGCTTAATAAAATACATGGATCTAAACAGGCAATTTGGAACTATTAGTAGGTCTAAGAAGTGGGTTTAGAAGTTTTAGTAGGTCTACTAGTTATATGGGAAGAGTTAACAATGCAATATAAATCTCGACTCGTGTCGCTATTGGCTGCAGACTGTGATACGGAAGCATTATTAAAGCATTTTGAGTACAATGCTTTTATGTTTTTTAAAATTTAATTCTTAATTTTTTCTTTTTAACATTAAAAAATGCTTATATTGCTAATAAAGAAATTTTATGTTAAAAACTTTAAAAACATACAAAATTTTATGCAAATTATTATACTTTTTCACAAACATGTTCCATAAGCGTATACGTAATATTATCCGCCTTATGTAATATTGCTCATACGTCATGTTACCATGATGATGATCATGTTGAAGAATTAAAATGTGGAGTTTTTATTAAAGCTATTTAAGTAAAATATTGTGTTTTCTAAATGTGATTGATAGAGGATATTTTATTATTGATGTTGCTTTCCATAAGCAGAAAGGAAGATAATTAAAAAAAAAATATATAAAAAAATAAATTTTGGTTATTAAACCTACGTACGCAACGCAAAAAAGGAAATATAAATGATATTTGCTTATACCATATTCAAATAACATGTAGTGTGTTGGCTTATTAGTGTGTTGGCTTATTAGACTGTTCGTCATCGAACGACAGATTTTTTAGAAGCTTTTCATTGCAATTTTTAATTTCTAAAAAGAATTTTCTGTTCAGAGCACATATTTTTGTTCCGTTTTTTTTTTCAAAAGTAAAATTAGAATCTGTTTTTCGTATTAGTTTTTCAAATACTTTCCCACTTTTACGTGCTCGAAAAGGCTTTAAAGTGAAAGAACTAAATTAGCGGGCAAGTGATGTTTCAGCAAATTACACAAATTAATGTAATTTTGTTTTCTACATCAACTTTACTTTCTTTCTTTCTTTACTTCTTCTTTTATTCTTGCCAAGGGTTCTACTTGTAAAAAGGGCTCTAATGGAATTAGACAAATTACAAGCGGAAAAAAGAGAAAACTAAATTCAATGATTGAAAAACAAATAGAGATTGTTTGTTACAGGCAACTAAAGATGATGGCTGGTGGCTAAATATAATGAGTATTTGGTTAGCAGGTCAAGAAATGAGAATTAAATGAACGGAAATGGCGGAAAAAACGTATAAATAAGAAAAGGTTTCTCCCTGTTTATTTTCTAATTTCTTCAACATTCTTAAATGTGACCAGGGTTCACACATCGAATGGAAATATGAACAAATATTTACACAGACTTCCTATCCGCAGTTTTCTGACAAAAATTCTGACAGTAAATAAGATTGTCATGATAAGTTTCTCCAAATTCTGTAGCTCGGAGTCGGCTTTAAAGTATAGGTTGCGTCACTCATGTATAAAATTAACACACACAAGATGAGAATTGTGAGAAAATAGGTCGTAATCCCGACTGAATAGCTGTAATAACCGATTATGTATGTATGTATGTTTGTAATAGAAGAAGAATTTAGTTATGAGAGCTACACTACAGCTTTGGATTAAGAATTAGTCCAAGGATTTTTGCTCAAATATTTTTCTCTAAACCCACTGACCCAACACCTACCTGTTTTACATGCTTATCAAAACTGTTTCATAAATAAATTAAAAAAAAAAGCAGGAAAAATTTAAGTGAAACAATATGAATAAGACTTGCAACCCATTCATGGACAGTTACATGACTGATGTCCGTTTGTGTTGCATGTAACAACAGAAACATAAAGCAGACAGTGCATGTGCAGCAGTAAGACCATGTTAATGTTGTAACAAAAAGTCTGAAAATAATACAGGCATCGAACCAATATACGCTAAAAAAGTTCTCTAAACTTTCCGTAAAACAAGGAAAAACTGTTTGATGTACGTTCCAAAAGGATAAAGAGTGAAGAGAAGAGGAAAAGCCTAAAACCATATTGAATTAAATTAAAACATTCCGTATACTTGTGTACGTTTTTGTTTAATTTTTATTTTGTTTACACTTTTTTCTCTCAGTGTAGTTTGTAGTTACCTTATCACTGAAACTTGTTTTTAGTATAGTTTTACGTTTTCGGCATCAGGTTTTCGCATTTGTTTTGCTTGTTGCTGTTCGGTTTTCTAGTATCAAATTTTTGTTGGAGTTATTTACGTTTTCCATGCTGTTGTTATTGATTTTGTTTTTTAATAGACCAACTCAACGAAATCATTTTTAAAAGTTTCGTAATGAAACGAAAAAAAATTCTGCTAAAATTCTGTATCATTAAAGAGTATCTGCAGGAATATTATGATGCAACAGCTGAAATCACTTCAAGTTTTAAACTACTCCTGCTGCTCTAATTAATACATTTGCCTCGTCTAAAACATTTGTGGTTTCATAAAGCGCTTCAAATAGGGAGAAAACTAACTTTCAGGAAACGAAAGAAAGTTAATTTTTAATAAAAAGTTTTTAAAACAAAATTTGATTTGGGAAACAACCAATTTAGCCAGGAGTATTAAGGAAGTGCTTAAAGATAGAAACTTGAAGAGAGTAAATAAAAAAAATTAATTTATTTTTTAATTAAATCCATAAAGTGTTAATAGTTTGTGGCCAAAAAGAAATGTTATTGTCACAAACAAATTCCATTTCAATTTACTTTAAAATTTTTACATTCATTCGATATGTTGTAACACATCAGTATCAATTAAGGCCGTAATTGAAAATTTTATTTGTTTTGAAGTGTATTTGAATTAAAAACAAATTTTCAATTTGAATTAATTTTTAATGAATTTATTCAATTTCAATTTAAATCATTTTCATTTGATGAAGTGATTTTCTCAATTTACAACTAATAAAACGTATCGTAAAGGCAAATTTCAATAGCTGCTCATTTACCACCAATTTAACACGTTTGAAATGCATAAAATAGAGGCATGAAAATGGAAACAATTTCAATTTAAACAAATTATACGTGATTTAAAATAGTAATTGGCCACTTCAGAGACAACATCATTATCAATGACAACAGCAACCACTTTATTTAAAATCACCATCATTTAGTAAAGAAAACTTTGATTGAAATGTAAAACAGAGAAAACAAATATTGAAAGCAAAACAAGAAATTTTAATGAGCAACTGTAGCAGCAGCTAAAACGCCATCAGCTAACTTTTTAAGTACGACGCCATCATATTTCTCTGGTCTACCTATCTGGTCTACCTCTGCCGCCAAAATAGCCACTTCTATTTCCACAACACCACTTTAAAATAAAAGTAACAGAAACAAACCTACGCTTGCTATTGAGGACACGATAAAGTTACATGCTAAACTTCAACTGGCAGCAACAACAAAAAATGTTTGTTGTACCCTCAGGCAAAACAACAACAAAATTCATTATCTAAGATGGTACCTACCATATCACGGCTATCATGATTTATTACAGGCTACTTGAGTGGGTAGTTTGGTATGCCAGGAAATGTTAAAAGCTGTGGATTTCGATGAAAAAAAATCAAGTCAATTAAGGTAAAAATTACTGTTTAATGAATCTCTACTGCTGTGGTAAAAGTTCATCTCAAATATGATCACATGTTTGGACAGTCAAGTAACAATCAAAGCGATGGATTTCATCTCGTCAAATCAAAGGGCGTCAGGAGTTGCGTGAACTCTTTACACCGTATGCGTTGACACTGCACACGCCTCTACTGGGTTCCGGGCCACTGTGGCACAGTGTAAACCCAAAAGGCGGACGAATATGGTACAGAAGGAATCGCTGATATCTGAGGAGAAGACGATATATGATATATATGCGGCCCTACATGAATACTTTTTCAAATTGGATAAAAACATGGAATTTAACAAATCGTTGGCGGTCCAAAGTCATCGTCGCAGAATTTCGAAACAACTGTGTCCAGCAGTGGACAGCGGGATAACCAGAGAACTACTTGAGTTCAACAAGAGAACGGTTCGCATTCCAACAGGCACTCCAAAAGAATACTATGCAATAAGCAGTTTCTAATAACCCAACACACTACCCATATACTACGGTGACTTCGGTCATGTGGCAAAATACTATGTCTGTCTTCATAGCAGGCCCTAATATAGCTGAGAAAAGAGATAATTAACGGTGTTTCAGACTGCCCAACTACAATCAGCATATCTACAGGAAGATCTCACTTTGAACGTTCTACATACTATGCATAAGTGCAGTTTCAGTCTTAACGTATAACTCACATGGTGGCTGAAATCTGCCTTGAAAATCCTTGTTTACTAAGTCATTTAGGCTGCTCAATTAAGTTCTAATTTTTAGTCGTACACATTTATGCGACGTAAAAAACTTTGCAGATTTTTATATTCCATCCCACCATAAACACGGTGGATATTGAGATTTTTGTAGATAATCTCGCAGCAGTTAGGGCTTGCGAGTCAAGCATCGTTGGCATACAATTCAAAAGTATTCCACAGTTCATTAGATCATGAGTTCATGAGTTCTGAGAAGAAGTTTATGGATGCGTTTAAAAAATTTACATCCGTCGAGCAGCTTAACTGGATGCTATCTGCATATAATTCACGGTAATTCGATTTATCAGAACTGTTGGCAAACGTAACGACTGGTAACGATTCCGTATTATTGATGACACGGTTCAAACCCCTGGTCAGAAATCACCAACAAAACGAAATATGAAAATAAATATTTCTTAGGCGACTTCCTCTCAGCAAATTTCTGGCAAAAACTCTGAGAGTAAATAAAAATTGTAATGAAAAGTTTCTCAATAAAATCTTTCGTTCGGAGTCAAACAAAAAAGTTTCTTAGGGTCTGAATATTTGCCTAGGTTGCTAGTGTACCACCACGAAATAGAAACAAGAAATAATCGATTTTAAGTATTCCGTTCACCCCTTTAATATTTCAAATAAAATATTTCTTATTATCTTCAAGATCTTGTTTGCATATGTTTTATTAAAAAACTTTTCATTATTCTATATTTATTTTGAAGAAATAAAAACTTTTCTAATATAATGCAACACAACACCACCTTAGAGGGTTAATAAATTCCCCAATTTAATTTCGAACAGATTTACATGCGCCATACTTTTCTGTTTGTTTGTCGTTCCAATTGTCTGTGGTTTTTACATGAAATAAATTTAACCAACCAACAACAACAATAATTACAAGAACATTACATATGCTCTATATACAATAACAATAATACTTATAATAATACATATTATTTGACTACAAACAGCTCGAGGCTATATAGACTGACTGTTTATTATGCCAGTCAAACTCTAATTTTATATAAATGCCAGACATTCTATTTAATTGCAATTGCAAACGATTTTAGCCAAATTCAAAGGAATGTTTGACGTGAAAATTTGGAAAAATTTTATGCTAAATCTCTCTAATGAATGTATGTACAGTGAGCGTCAAAAGAAACTGTACATTGACAAAATATATACATTAATAAATTACCGTTATTTTTATTTTAAAATTGTTTCATTGGCAGTTCTTAAAATGAAAACAAGAACAAAATTACAAAATATTATGAAATTTGTTCGTGCACTGTTTTTAAGTGGTAAAAGTAGTGTACAGTTTCTTTTAACGCTCACTGTATATGTGTTTTAAAATCTAAAATATGTGTATTGTTTTTATCATGCAATTATGTAATTTTATTACCAACAAATTTGTTAACTTTTTGGATAAGCATTCTAAGCCAGCTAATAAAAACCTGATTAGGATTACATTCTTCAGAAATTCTATGTCGTTCTGGAATTAATTTCGTTTTTTTTTTCTGTAATTTTTCAATTAAATTCCAGAAACATATTATTTTGTCATGGCACATATTCTACGAAATTAAAATTTTTTTGTTTTATTAATGAAACATAAAGAGAGCAACACAAAAATATTTTTTATGAACACAAGTTTAATAAATAATCAAATTCTACAATAGAATAAAAGTAAAAAATACACTAGAATCCAATATACAGTGTTGGCAGAAAGAATAGGAACAACTTCGTCTTTCTCAATAATATATAAAGAAATTATTTGTACGTGGGGGTGGCCGCAGTTCAGTTGGAAGTGTGTTGGCTTATTAGACGTGAGGCCACGGTTCAAACCCCAGGAAAGAAAGACATCTCCAACAAAACGAAATACGAAAAAATATTTCTTCGACTATGTTCAGATGTACACTTTTATTGAGTCAATATTCGGTTTATTGAGTACAATATTTTAAGTGTTCAGGCATAATAATATATGCAGTTTAGCTGTTTATTCAATATTCATTTGACAGCTGGTAAACAAAACAGCTGGTTGTTTTAACAACATTATTTTTATTTATTTGTTTTTTTTTGTCGTTGTTGATATTTGAGTTGTCAAACATCAACAGAAAGTGTTCGATAAATTATAATATGCTCACTAAACACACTTATGACAGTGCTGCATTTTAAATTTTACTCAATATTATAACAATTTGCGTATTTATTGCGCAATAATTAATTGAAACTTTATATGAAATATTGAGCTCAATAATGGTGTTTATTGCGATTTACGCAATAAAGGTGCATATCTGAACACCGTATTACTCTCAGCAGATTTCTAGCGAAAACTCTGAGAATAAATAAAATTGCCATAAAAAAGTTTCTCAAAAAAAATCTGTTGTTATTTATTTATTTATTTATTTATTTATTTATTTATTTATTTATTTATTACAATACAATTACAAATTATATTCTAATTATATACGAGCGAAGTAAATTGACCATATGCTCGGTGTAGTGTAACAGACGAGAGCCTCTGGTGGGAATCGAACCCACGACCCTCATGCTAACAGTCTAGCACACTATCCACTAGACTACCAGGGCGCCCAATCTGTTGTTCAGAGTCGACTTTAAATTGTAGGTTCGCGCCACTCATATATATAAAGAACACATACAAAATAAGTGGTATGAAAAGATAGGTTGTAATGCTGACTGAGGGGTTGCATTGACCAGTAAGTACAACTTCTAAGAAATGAGTTTATCAAGCATCACAAATGAAATTACGGGCATTCACTCTGTAAGGAATATTTTTTGGCTTTATTTATAGCTGTTATCGTACATTTTGTGATTTAATTGTTTCATTCTAATTTTTTTTGGCTTTAAATTTTAAGTTTATTTGGAAAATTTGTGGCAGAAATATTTGAAAATATTTTGTATACTCAAAGTCCAAATATTTATTTATTTATTACAACAATTATACTTGTCTCTACTGATACATACTCATATTTTTTATTTATTTTTCTATTTATTCCATTTGAATAATTTAGGCTGCATGTTTAATATATTTTCGAGATAACATACGAGCATATTTTATATATGCAGTATTGAAATGAATAATAGGAATTTTTATTTAGCATAACATAAATAAAATCAAAAATGCAATTTGGTTCAAATTGTGCAAATCGTCTGCATAAGAAATTATATTACATATATTATTATTATTGGCTTATTAGACGTGAGAACCAGAGATAAGCAATGAATTGTTTTTCCGCTCTTCATAAGCACTCATGAATATTTTGAATATAAGTGAGTCAACAATATTGAAATTTAACAACTCTGATTCATTCGTACTCACTACAACGGTGACTTATAAGTACAGGTTGCAATGAGTATGAGTACAACGTTGATATCAAACTCATAACATTCGAAATATTTTTGATTCATATAAATGAGTAGGCTATTCAGATTCATAACTCTAGAAAAATACTTATAATACTTATAAATGATTCGAGTGATTCGAATCATTCATCAAAATTTACAGTTTTAGTTGTGGTTGCATTTACAAAAAAAGAAAAAAGACAAAGAAAAAGACAGCAAGCAAAGCAAACCTACAACCTTCTAGTGAGTATTGTAGTGTTCGTACGCGTATCATACTTATTTTGTGATTCTTGTAAATGTTGAGTCATGAAGAGTGGAAATCAACAACATCATGCGTATTGTTAAGTATGAGTACGATGAGTACTTCAAACTTTGAATATGAGTAGTATGAGTACAATATTAAAATAAGTATGAATGCATATAAGTATTAGAAATGTTAAGTATGATTCGATTCTACTCATCTTTTTGAAGACTCATTGCTGATCTCTGGTCAGGACACGATTCAAGCCCCAGGTTGGATATCTCCAACTATACGAAATATGAAAAAATATTTTCTCGGCGACTTACTCTCAGAAGATTTCTTGCAAAAACTCTGAGAGTAAAAAAAAAACAAAAATCGATCATTCAGAATCAATTTTAAACTGAGATGCTGCCACTCATATATAAAATAAGTCGTGTGGGAAGGTAAGCCATAATCCTGACTGAGGAATTGTAGTGATCAATTATGTATGTGTATGTAAGGGTTCAAGGTTTTTTTGAATTCCACAAAAATCGTGATTTGTGTAAACTCCATCCGTTTACATTTACCATTCCATTATACAGAGCGTTTAATTTTATCTAAATTGAAATGAATATATTTTACTATCTAATTTATAGTCTTTACTTTTTCCAAATGATTGACTACGATTAGTTAATGGAATTCTGGAATTGAAAGCATTTGCCATAAATTGTTACATTGTTGTGCTGCTTATCACGTAACCATATGTACAAGCGATTTTGCATAATGACGGTTCACAAGAATTAAATTATTTCGTTAAATGCATGGCTTCAGTAGTAGAAAATTTAATTTTTAATGAAAATGAATTTAATTGTAAATGGGGGCTGGTAGTGAAGAGTATTCAATTTCATTCTAATTCAACTAAATTATCCACCCCCTACCATAATCTGATTATGTGTGCCATGTTATGTAATACGCTGAAATCAATCGTTTTTCAGTTCAAATTTAGTCATCATAATCGTTTCGATATACTGACATTGATATTATGAAGTCTTATTAATACAACAACACAGCATCGATGAGTTGAAATTTTTTGAAAATTTTGAATTGAATTTCAGTTGCTGGCAGTTCATATAATTATTCATACTCCCGCATGGAAGGTATTGAAAATAAAATTGAAATTGATGGAATGAGTTGAAGAAGCAGAATGATGCTTTTTTCTTTTTTTCTAGATAATTGACGAGAATTGATGAGTATTGAATTGAGAATTGTTTAACAAATTCAAACTGCTTGGAATCAAGAACGGTGTGAATGCACGTTCGTTTAACTGTTCTATAGCTACTACAATGGATTTTGCTTGAGCGAAACGTGGTAATTTGTTCCCGAGAATCATGTATTCCTGTGTAACACTCGCCTTTCTCGGTGGGCATATTCGTTTCTGGCCGATTGGCAAGTGGATTTCACATAGCATTACGGACAATATTCTTCCTCTAGCCGAACTATTCATATATGGTGGAACTCCCTTCCTGCTGAGATGTTTCCTGTCACTTATGATATAAAGAGATTCAAATCTTGTGTCCACAAACACTACTTTCTCTTTACTCTTCCCATAATTTATTTCCCTAGTTCCAATATAATGCAGTGCATGTATAGGGGCCATCCCATAAAAAACATAAAATTTAATCACCTGCAGTCCAATATAAGTCCTGAGAATGTTCTAGCCGTGGGTAAAGTAACCGTCGCTCAGTGAAATTGTTAAAATCATTACACTATGAAAACACCTATGATCCGTATTAGTCTTGGTCATATGACTAATAACTCAACTTTATGAGACAAGCTTTATGATTTACATTACCAGCTTTATGCCTTAGAAACGCATAGCAATAGGACTTCTATTGTGCAGATGCTTTGTCAGAACCTCCGAATATTTCCTGAAACAGGGGAAATGAATGGCTGCAGTATTGCAGTGCACAATGTTTGTCCTCAGAGTGTTCATCCTTTCGGGTTGACAGCCACTTCAACCTCCCTAGCCACCTAGAAAAACCAGCTTGAGAAACAGAGTGGTCAGTAGAAATACGTAATTCGCTATGGGCAAGTCACATATTTCAGCACAAGGATGGAATCCTTCTCCTTTTTTAGGACATCTAAAACACCACGCATTTCGACAGACATTCTACAAACGAAATATACAAACAAATTTTGCCATAAAACAGTGTAGTAAGTATAGGAAGGCAATTATTATTGAATTATATTCCAGTGGGAATTAAAGGCATGCCATCATACATACACGCCTATAACATCGACATCGTTTCTTAAGCTTAAGTATGGAAGTTATCCTCATCCTATCTCAGGAAGTTGTGTACAAACCAAAAACGAATCTTAAAAGCTGAAAAATTTTCATCTAAAAACCTTGTACATACGTATGCATGCACGTTTGTAAATCAAAAAAATTCGAATATTCTTTAAGAAAAAATAGGAAGAAAATTTTATACGACACTATCCCTCTCTTCCTTTCTGTGCTGTATTGGTAATCACGGTGGGCACGCTAATAAGCAAAACTGCCGTATTTGGAGCTTCGAAAACCCCCATGTGGTCGTACAGAAGCCAATGCATCCACTACGAGTGACTGTATGGTGAGGCTTGTGGATCGGAGCCATCATTGGCCCATATATGTTTGAAAATGAGGACGACGCAACCATTACTGCTAATGGAGATACCTATCGCACCATGATAACCAAATGTATGTACCCGCTCTTCATGGTATTGATGTGAACGATGTTTGGTTTCAACTGGATGATGCCATTTGCCACACATCCCATTCCACAATCGATTTATTGCGACAAACGTTTGATGGTCGTTTAATCAGCCGAAATGCTGATGTCAATTGGCTGCCAAGAAGCTACCTTTTGACACCGTTGGACTATTTTCTGTGGGGTGCTATTAAAATATGTAATCCCGACAAACCAGAAACAATTGAGCATTTGAAGGCTAACAATCGTGATGTCATTGCCGAGATACAAACCCCATACATTAAAAAAAGAGCACGAAAATTGTTGCGATTGAATGAGGTACTGTCAAGCCAACCGCGGCAGCTATATGAATGAATTCATATTCCATTTCTAACAGGAACAATTGTACTTTCCACCGTATATTACCTGTGCCACTTATGTTTTAAAATAACCTCCCACCACCATCATCAATTTCATCTCAGAATATTGAAAAGAATTTTTTTTTAATTTGATTTATTCGGATAAATTGCATTGCATGTTGCAACCGAATAAATCAATTTATTTCTTTATTTAATTATTTGTGTGGAATTTTATATTTTGTTGCCGATTATTGCCACATCATAAATATAAAAACGTAATTAAAACAAAAAGCTGGCCTAGAAATTTAAAAACATTTCAATGCATTTGTGCTACTGACAAGCAATTTTCGTTATATTCGGTTCAGTTGCCGCTTTTATAGATTTTAAGTTCTTTTTTTATTTTCAGATAAAATGTTCGTGATTCTGTTGCGAAAAGAAACAGGCACCCCAATCAGGTTTTATTATTTATTTTGCTTTTGTTCTTTTTCTTCAAAGGGGCTACAAACTTTGCTTTGCTTTAAATGGCACAACACTATGCAGTAGGGTCTCCCTTAAACAAACAATTTTCTGAGGTCATGGTCCTGTTAATAGAGTTCTTCTTACAAATAATGTTGCTGTTTGCATACAATTCAAATATCTCGCCTCTATGTTTAATTGAATGCAAGATCTAGTAAGAAAATTAAGCAACTGCTACTAGTGAAGTGGGTGGCATAATTGGCCATTACAACTCTTCAGTCAGAATTACGGCCTAGCTTCTCAACACCACTTATGTTGTGTGCGTTCATTTTATATATGAATGTTGGGAAGCATGTATATGGGGCAAAAACTTACATACATACATACATACATAATTTGTCATTGAAATCCTTCAGTCAGGATTACAACCTAGCTTCTAACACCACTTATGCCGTATATGTTAGTTTCATACAGGAGCTGCGGGACGAACAACAGATTTTTGAGCAACTTTTCGTGGTAATTTTTTTACTTTCATAGTTCTTAACATGTCTGTAGTTATTGCTTCCCATGACGTATGTTGTTCTTCTGTAGTTTTAATGGACGAATCGAATTCCATTGCATTTTCTAACCATTACTAAAGCTGTGTATTGTATAAACATCTTATAATAATTTTTGGAATTCCATTTTATTTTCTTCATAGGGGACAACCTAAATATTTGCATATGCATTGCGTGTATTCATTGCAAATCATACTGTGTGTATGGTGCTCATAATACATATGTACATACGTTATTTAACGTTGTCAATATTTATTCGAGATTCAATTGTATTTCTGCCACTTCGCTGTTTGTATTTCAAATGAATTTGTACACAAGTTTGGTATACAAAATTCAACAACACTCAAGAGCAAATTAATATGTAAATAAGCCATTTACCTTTGGAAAAATTCCCAGCCATATAAATCTCAACAAAAATGTTTCATTTGATATTCACTTGATAGGGACCAAGCAGTAAGACAAATTATGATATAAACTTTCTTTTAGAGGCCGTGATAATACCATGGTACACAGTATCATCTAAAGAACAAAGTGATTAAAAAGTGATTAAAAGTTTGATAATATAACACGAAATGCGTTGTTGTCACTGTATTTATAAAAAGTCTTGGAGAGAGCCAGAACAAGCTGCTTCACTTAGGTGTCTTCTCCTATTAGAAATACTGATTAAAAGCTAATGTTGTTTTATGTACAATAGGAATTGTTTTATATGAACACTATATTACTAAAACGGAAGGAAAGTAAATACAAAAAATACTTGCTGTTAAGCCAGAATCGAACACTTATTTGCTTGAGCGTTTGCCTTGCTTGGGAGGTCAATTGAACCACCATGTATAATAATATTATATAATTGACGCTTTAGTGAAGTCGCCTTAGTATAGTAGGTAATGTGTTGGCTTATTAGACATGAGGGAGGCCACAGTTTATATCCCGGTTCAGACATGTCCATCCTCAGCATCCCCTCAGCAGATTTCTGGCAAAAATCATGAGAATAGACAAAAATTGCCATGAAAAAATTTCTCACAAAAATCTGTTGTTCGAAATCGACTTTAAATTGTAGTTCTTGTGGATCAAATTATCGCACTCAACAGAGGTCAGCAATGAGTATTCAAAAAGATGAGTAGATTCGAATCATAATCATAATTTCTGATACTTATACGCATTCATACTTATTTCAATATCATACTCATACTACTCATATTCAAAGTTTGAAGTACTCATCGTACTCATACTTAACAATACGCATGATGTTGTTGATTTCGACTCTCCTTTACTCAACATTTACAAGAATCACAAAATATGTATGATTCGCGTACAAACACTACAATACTCACTAGAAGTTTGCAGGTTTGCTTTGCTTGCTGTTTTTGTCTTTTTTCTTTTTTTGTAAATGCAACAACAACTAAGACTGTAAATTTTGATGAATGATTCGAATCACTCGAAACATTTATGAGTATTATAAGTATTTTTCTAAATTTATGAATCTGAACGAGTAGGCGTATGAATCAAACATATTTCGAATGCTATGAGTTTGATACGAACGTTGTACTCGTACTCATTGCAACCTGTACTTATAAATCAATGTTGTAGTGAGTACGAATGAATCAGAGTAGTTGAATTTTAATACTGTTGACTTACTTACATTCAAAATTGCATGAGTACTTATGAATAGCGAAAAAACGATTCATTGCTGATCTCTGGTATTAGTAGAACACTTTTTGGTGTACGTAGGTGCGTATACTTAATTTTTATTTCATACTCAATACATGCTCATATGCTGGCTTTTATATAAATGGCCGCAGACCTTCTGACCTTGTCAAGAAGTCTAACGTTGTGTAGTTTATCCAGAGCGGTCCACCAGAAAGCAACACCGTATAGGAGGTGGGTTCAATAACCGTAGAATATATTCATCGCTTATTCTAGAAGAGTAATGGAAATTTATGCCAAAAGAAAAGCCACTGCTACAAAGTACTCTTCTTCCTTGTTGAGCACAGAACTTTGTAAACAATTAATAAGAATAATGCATTAGGCATTAGTAATGTTGGGCTTACATTCAAATGTAATTACTTTTCCTTTTCAGAACTTATTTTCGAATATTTGCATAAGTGGGGGCCATTCTGCGTAGATTGGTTAGAAATAAAAAAAATATTAAAAAACGGAGAGAGAAGCATGGAAAACTTGGAAAACATGAAACACCACATAGACAATACATATAAGCAAACAATTAACTTAATTTGTATAAAAAAAAAGAAAAATATGAAATGAAAAACTAAATTAATATCGGCCACTATATTGTATCGGGTGGGTCATCTATCCCAACCGATGGCTATCGTATCTGCACTGAAAGTAATGATAATAATGCTTTCGTTGAAAATGAGGCGGGCACAACCATTACGGTCAATGGAGACATCGAGTTGACACCGTTGGACTATTTTCTGTGGGGCGCCGTGAAAGAAAATATGTAATGAAGAATTCAAACTTTTAAATCACACACCCCATACTATATTCAAAGTTTAACAGAGCTTCCCACTTTTAATGATTTACTACAGGAATAATGAAATTTAATTATTTAATGAGAAATATTTGAAAAATTCCTTGCAAAATTAATATAATTCATGTTTAAATAAATTAATGTATTGACAGAAACATTATCGACGATAAACAAAAATAAATCGATACTTCACTTACTACTCGATGTATTCATTTATGTGCAGTCAATAGTAAATAAAATTAATTTAATTTTCACATCAATTAATAAACATTAATTGGAAATGAAAAATTACTACAACAAGAGCAAAATAATGCAGAGGAAAGTGTAAAAATAATTTCAATTGAAAATAATGAAAATGAAATCCAATTTTGTTCTTTCTTCGAACGAAAAGTAAATTTAATTTTACTTTACATTGAACATTTAATGACTTTTTAAGCTTGAGAATTATTTGCTGAAAAACAAGTAACAGAAAAAAAAAGTAATTGTTGTTGCTAGTGGTAATGTTGTAATGGTTTTTAATATTACTATTCCTGTTGTTGATGGTGTAAAATTGTTATAAATAACCGACGATTCGTTAATAATTTATTACAACTTTTATTAGATTAACAGAGTAACAGTGGCAGCAGCACTACATTGAATCTGAAACAAAAAATTATGCAGAAATTATCCTTATTTACCAGATTTAAATACAAAGCAACTGATTTGTAACCTCACAGAGAATGCATTGAATAGGGTTAATAAAGTGACCATTGTGCAATGTACACCTATAAGAGGGCTGTTGTACAAGGATTTGTGGCTTAAACCAGCCAACATCAACTGGCTTTGTCAGGCCATAGAAGAGCTTACTTGCTTGATTGTGCAGTGTTACAGGATACGGTTACTGAGTACTTTACACCACTCTAATAAAGGCATTATTTTCTATACTTACTTTATTTCCCTCTTGACCTTCTATTGAAGTTGAGGGCTATTTTAGTAGAAGAAAGTTAAATGTTTCTGGCCTAGCGCGAACTATGAACATACGTGCAAGCCAGGGAAGCCATAGATATAGAAGGCGAATGCCCTTGTCATCTTTGCTTCATTTTCATTCATGAATTCTAAGGTTTTTTCAGAGAATTTTTGCACCATTTAAAAATAACACTTACTAGGTTACGGACCATAAATGTACTTACTTACTGAATTGGCCAATAAGAACCCGATTAACGGATTTGGGGCCTGCCTTAACACATCCTTCCAGGCGCCTCTGCTTCTTGCTCGCTTACGCCAGCTGGTCACACCAATCGATGACAAAGCTTCCTCGATTTGGTCCTTTCAACGCAAACAAGGTCGTCCTCTTCGACGACTTCCGCAGATCGCCGCATCAAATACCCGTCTCGCCGGAGCATCCTCCTCCGCTGGATGTTAATACACTGCACAACGTCTATGTCGTTGAGGAGCTCATATAACTCATTGATGGATAGGATGCGGAAATCATTGCCAACTCGCACTGGACCGAAAATCTTACGTAGGTCTTTTCTCTCGAAACTCTTAAGGCTGCTGCTTCAGTGCTTAATAGAGTCCATGCCTCTGCGCCATAAAGAAGCATGGGGAGGATGAGCATCATGTAGAGTAGTAGTTTTGTCCTACGAGAGAGGTCTCTGCTACTCAATTGCCTAGTACCACCTGTTGGCAAGAGTGATCCTGCGATTGATCTCTAGACTGGCATCATTTTTAGTGGTAACGGCGGTGCCAAGATAAATAAATTCCTTTACTATATCGAAAATAAAGTTATCGGCCGTAATCTGAGAATCAATACACCGCACGTCTCTACTTGTCGATAACATATACTTTGTTTTGTCGTAATTTACTGTCAGACCCATCTTAGTAGACTCCCGTTCAATAGCACTAAAGACAGCAGTAACATCTCGCTTGGTACGTCCTATGAAGTAAGTATGTACGGAACATAAATGCATCGTCGGAAATTTTGGTGGCGATGAACTCGGCAGGGAATGTACAGAGCTTGCAATTTGCGATCTGCTATCATACATAAGAGTTCCGAATTAGTTCGACTTATAAGAGGGAACATATGTACACTACGAACATACAATATTACTATGCGATACAGGAGGAAGACCAATTGTCTTCTTCTTTTAAATTGCATGAGGAGCAATTGCAGTTTCGAGGTTCCGTCACCCTATTGCCACATTAAAGACCATAATCACATGAAAGTTTTCTTAAGTAAAGAAACACAATTTGAAATACAAATAATTTTGAGCAAAATCTTCGAATTTTTTCACCAAAAATCAAATTCTTTGGTTGGGTGGATAGTTCGTTAAAGAACAAAAAGTTTGTTTGTAAACCATATGGCTGTTGATGTGTGTGTATTTCAATTGTGATTTAAAATTTTAATATTTAAACATATCTGTACAAACATATCATACAGTTAAATATGTTTTTCTGTGTTCTTTTTTATTTCAATAAACAATGGTTGTCATATGTGTTCAGTTGAATTAATTCATGTACTTTATATTAACGACATATTCTTTCATTTCATTTTAAATGTGTATGTGAGAGTGTATGTGTGTGTGTGTATAATTTTATGATTATTGTTGTCTTTACTACACTTTTATTGTTGCTGCATTGTAAAGGAAAACAAAATATTTATTATACATTTCCAAGCCAGAGTTAGGCAGGGTGAAATTTGTTTGCCCAACCCCTCATTTCACCTCACCATTTCATTTCATATATTTATTCAATAAAACATATGTCAGTTTTGTTTTATTTTCTATGACAACAAAAATAATTTAATTTCCATTAATTTCGAAAATTGAAAACTCTCGAAACACGCCAACACACAGAGAGAGAGAGAGGGAGAGAGAGAGAGAAAGGAGCAAACCCTTAGTTCTATGCTTAACAATGAATAGAATAGAATTAGAAATTACAGACACATGTCAGTATTTATTCGTTAGGCTTCTATGAAACCAATTTCTATTCAGTAAACAACCAAATGCTATACATACTCCATTCGTCAATATCAAACAATACGTGATTGTATTAAATGAAAAATGCTTTAAATAAAAACCAGTTTCTCTCATTGATTGTTAAACACACAAAAATATTTACATACATATTTCAGAATATGATAGATATGTTGAAAGTATTTGAAAAAAATTCTCAAAGTAATAATAATTCTAACGAGAACATGTGGTTACAAAAAGGATTTTCAGTTGCAATAAAAAAAAAATTATTTTAGCATGAGTTTCTTCTTTTAAATTTTTCGAAAAACTCCCAAAAAACATTGGTTTGGTCGTTACTTACTTCGTTCATGGCAATTGCGAGGTAGTTACGGTAAAGAATTCTACGATTTCACAAGCACATCTACACAGACTATGATAAAAAAACAAACAAGTAATTTTCAAAAATATAGGTTTCATTTCATTCAAAATGCCAATTACTTATTGATCCACCCACGTATTTGCAATTGCTCTTAAATGTAATATTTTTATTTTATTCGCTATTCTCCTCAAGAAAAATTATTATTGCGTTGATATGCGTCGACATGCGTTCACATGCGTCTGTGTCGAATAGAAACGCAAATATAGTCACAAATTGATTTTTTATAATTTGTTTCCTGAAATGACCCAAAAAACAAAGTTTCACCATACTTTTGCTTATAGTTTTACTACGATTTCGAAACATTACTATTACTTAGGAAGAAAATTTTAGCATTTCACCGTGTATTATTTAAACATTGCACAGAACCGATAAGTCTCACATATTTTGTAGGTACCCAGAATTCAAGACAATAACTTTAGCCTTATGAAGCTTTCAATGTTTTTTTTTTTGTACAATTTGTGTACATGTATGCTTAGAGAGTGAGTCGGATTCTACACGTACGTGTTCATGTGTTATCGAGTGCGTCTGTATTGTACGTGTCATATCGTTGTTTGTCTGTCCTGTCGTGGTATGAAATGGAAGCCATTGCTGTGTTCATTGTCATCATCATAACAGATAATGATGATAATGATGACATTGTTAAAGGCAAGAAAAAAAATTCTTGATGTTTTTATTGCTGTGATGCGATGTCAGTAATGAGGGTTCATTGTTATTTTTTAACAAACAAACAAAAAATGAAAAGATGCAAAGGAATACCGCAAATAAAATTTTTAAATTAAAATGAACAGCTACAATGTGTGAAAGGTAATAAAAAATTTAATAATACTTTAGCCGGTAATAAAAACGTCAACACATTGCTGTTGAAAGGAAATTGCGCCTACTTCCGTTGCTGCAACAACAATAATGACAGCAAAAAGTGTTAATATTTTGCCTCTTGTCATTACTAACGCAACGTCATGTTATCATATATGTTGCCAACAATATATTGCCTGCTACCTCACCATTTATTCGACCTTATTACCCTTCTAATGCCAGCATACCAATGCTTCTAATGCTTTTATAATTTCTTTAGTCATGCCAATATCACGTTTAATAAACATTGACTCTCTTTGTTAATTGGATTTAAAATGAATTCGCAAAGATTACAGTAACAATGACAAGCACATTGTAGCATTAGATCTGATAAATTTCGTGTAAAAATTTAAACGGTTTTTAACATTTTGATTTTGATTTTCGAGAAAAAAAGGCAGCTGATCCTGCCGCCGTTTATCTGCTTTTAAATCAGCAACATTTTATTGACGTTTAACTTTTATGCCTCATTTAACCTGAAATGAATTTCAAGTTTCTCATTTCTAACAACCTCCTTAAATTACAACTTGAAACCGAGCCCATAAAAGGACTACAGCAGCACCGTCATGCCATAAAATATTCCAGAAATTTTAAAAGCATTTTAATTTATTTCCTTTATTAATGGATTTAAGAATTTTAATTAAACATTCTAGCTCGTAAGCTAAGGAGTATTTAATTTGAATACTTTGCTTGCGACGTGATTCACGTGGACTCGTCTGCAGGCATCAAGTAAAGTCTACTCATCAAGCAATCCCCAACATAGTACAGATTTGTCTCATCACCTTATCAAAGAGCTATTTTGGATTGTTCACTTTTATTTCATTCGTTCGTTAATGTCTTTACGGCTAAGACACTGCAAAGTTACAAACGGTGACTACATGGCGCATATACAGTGCTTGGATTATAATTCGTGTGCCATTATTGGCCAAAAAAAACAATTACAAACAACTTTTAGAGGAAAACAGCAGAATTTAAATCGAGCATCATAGGAATGTAAACAACCCTGAATTCTTATTCCAAGAACGGGAGTTAAAGATGGCTTATACACAGAGAAACGCACAAGCCTTCAGGCATAGAAATATCGCGTGGGCCATTTATCGGTTATTGAGAATCTTCAATATTTATGTCATTCTATTCCGTCCCAAAATGCAGTATATTGTTATGATTATGAAATACGCCGTAGTCTAATAGGTAGAGTGTTCGCTTATTAGACGTAAAGCCCGAGAAAATTTTCTTCGGCGGCTTCCTCTCAGCAAATTTCTGGTAAAAACTGTGAGAGTAAATAAACCTGCCACGAAAAAGTTTCTCAAAAGCTGTCATTCGGAGTCCATGTTAAACTGTAGGTCCCGCCGTTCAAGTATAAAATTAAGGTACACAACATGAGCCGTAATCCTGACTGGAGGATTTTAATGGCCAATTATGTATGTATGTATGTTACGATTATAAAAAATCAAGATACTGGTGTTTTGCTTTTACATCGCTTAACATTAAAATTATAAACAAAAAGCGACAAAAACAAAACAATGCAGTAAACAAATTATCGTATTGTTTAATATAACAACATACACCAGCATTAAAAAATGGTAAGCAAGTAAACAAAAACACAACAACAAACACAAACGTGAATAAATGTAAACAACGATATTTAAATGTAAACAACGATGTTTACATATTCGCCTTCAAGAACATTCATCAGACTGTTTACGTTGCCATATAAAAAGCAAGGCCAAGCAGCCGACTCAGTGAGTGAAGTTCAGTCAGTCTTGTGTGAAGACGTGGTGCATTTGAAGAGAGTAATCGTGGTTAGAAGATCTCCGTTACAAAGATCTGTCGAATTGTTGTTTTGTAATTGTTATTGTTTATGCGAAGTGTATAAAGCGTAGAAACAGAGGAATAACAAAAAAAAAGCAATTGTTGTTGTTTACATCAAGTTGTAAATAGTGGCACACAGAGTTGTGCGAACAATAAAGAATTTTTTTCAAACTAAACACAAATTAATTTTTATTTTATTTGCAATCTACGAGCTCATATCTTAAACGTTTTAAAAGGTAAAATCGTAACAATATTACCTCCACTGAATGTAATTATTCGATTAACGTTTGAGCAACGTTGAGATTTATTGGAATAGATGGGCCAACGAGAAACTCCACAATAATATCGATTTTCCAAAAAAAAAAAAAATATCTTTTCGAATGAAGCTCATTTTCATCTTGGTGGGTGGAAAGTCAGTGAAATTGAAGAAATATTCTTTTCATATTTCGTTTTTTGTTGGAGATGTCTGACATAGGATTTGAACCGAAGCCCCACATCTAATAAGCCAAAACACTACGTACTAGACTACGGCGACAGAATTTTTTTTTTGCTTACAAAACAATTACTCTTCTATGAACTTCATCATAAATTATGCTTCAGTTGTTTTGTTATGAAAAGTTATTTTGGAAACAGTAGAAGCTTACGAATTTATTTCCTTCTTCTATACAATAGTACTTTCCTCTTTAAAAGTAATTTTTTAAAATTTTCTGCTCCTAACACCTGGCCACAATGAAATAAAATGCCTACCAAGTCATTTTAAAATTGTTTACTGTGATTAATTCTCTTCCTTTTCAAAGTTATAAGCATGATTTTTTTTTTTATTTTTCTCTTTTATTACGAGCTTAAACAACGTTAATAACAATTTGTCTCAATTTGTCAGATTTTCTTTTTATTTATGTTTTCAATAATAAATTTAACAAGAAAAAAATCCACTTTTTGTTTTTTTCTTTCTTTATGTTTATGCTTGTAAGACATTTGTTTTGAACTGTTTATGATTTTTATATGATTAAGGGCGGATAAAACTTTTTAATGCCAAGTTATTGCCTCTCAATTTTGCTTAATTTACAAAAAACTTTTTAAATTGTCTACACATTAAGCCAAAAAGCATTTGTCATGTCAATTTGTAATTAGTTTGGGGGGAGTGGGGTACTTGGAATTGAGTTTTTGTATTTTGATTTTCCTTGCCTTTTATATGGCAGAGTAAACAGTCTGATGAATTTTCTTGAAGGCGAATGTTAGTGGTTTCGCCTTCTTGAAACTTCTACAAATGTAAACGTCGTTGTTTACATTCATTATTGTTGTTTGTGTATTTTCTTAATATTTATACTTGTAGTGTTGTTTGTGTATTTTTGTTTACTAGTTTACCATTTTTTATGCTGGTATATGTTGTTATATTAAACAATACGATTATTTGTAAACAGATTTGTTTACTGCATTGTTTTGTTTTAGTAGTATTTTGTTTGTTTGTTAAGCTATGTAAAAGCAAAACAACAGCATCTAGATTTTTCATTTTCGTAACAGTAGATACGCTTCACTCAATGAAATAAATCGATTTACGTTTAAGCAATGTTAGGATTTATTGGGCCAACGAGAAACTACACAATGATGTTGATTTTGACACAAAAAAATTTTCAAATCAAAAGTTAATAAGCAAAATTGCCGTAGTTGAGGCTCAGAAAACCCATACGTGGTCTTACAGAAGCCAAGAAACCCATTACGAGTGACTGTTTGGAGCGGTTTGTAAAGCGTAGACATCATTGGCTCATATTTTTTTTTTTTTTAAATGAGGACAGCATAAGCATTACGACCAATGGAGACATCTATTGCACCATAATAAAAGATTTTTCTGTACCCACTCTACATGGCATTGATGTGAACGATGTTTGTGAGCAACAGGATGGTGCAATATGCCATACATCTCATGCCACAAGCGATTTATTGCATCAAACATTTGACGGCCGTTTAATTAGCCGAAATGTGATATCAATTGGCTCCCAAGAAGCTGCAATTTGACACCGTTGGACTGCTTTCTATGGGGAGCCATTAAAAAGATGTAATATGCCGTTAAACCAGAGCCAATAGAACATTTGAAGGCCAACATTCGTGATGCCATTGCCGAGATATGAGCCCATACACTAGAAAAAGTTTACGACAATTGGTCCGATGATCGAATGACGTACTGTGAGGCGAGTGAGGCGTATGAATGAAATAATATTCCATTTCTAACCGGAATAATTGTACTTCACAACAAAAATAAATAAATTTGGCAGAGTTTCAAACTGTATTTGTTTTAATGCATTTTTAAATTTAAACTTTTAAATGGCCCACCCTATACAATACCAACCAAATGTATATAATAATAAAAGCAAAGAAAAACTTAGTTATAAAAGCATTAACAAAGAGAAGGGAGAAGTGAATAAACAAATTAAGCGACACTCTCTATACGCAACTAAACAGTGATATTTCATACACAAACATGCATAAAGTTTTTAATTTCAAAGGCTCAACCATACACACACAATGGAGGAAATAAACGAGAGCGAACATTATTTGTTGTATTGAAATTGCATTTAATTTAGTCTCGTCCATATGGCGCCATTGTCGTGTTTTTTTTTTCATTGTCAGTTGTCTTTCGTGATAGCCTTTAGTTTTCTTTTCTTTTTTTTGTAAATTTTGATTCCTAGTAGTGGTATTAGTGACTGTTGTTGAATGGCAAACTGTTGTATTCGTGGTTTATTTTTTGCTCAGAGTAACTAGCAAAGAGCATAGTATTGCAATTTTAGTAATGGGAATAATAATACATTGAACCAACAAACATTTCGTTTCTTTTTCCATATTTTATTGTCTTCTTAAATAGATTTCCTATGACAATCCTTTTATTCAAACTCATTTGGTTTATCGTTTTGGTTTTAATTTTTATTGCAGCATATGTTTTTTGCGTAATTAGTAAGCAAAAGTTAATTAAACACCAAATTGTTCAGGACAATATTGTTGGTTTTGACTTTCTCTCTCTCTTTCTCTGTTAATTTGCGTTTGTGGTCTGCCTCTGCCTTTTTTAGAATGAATTTATTGTTGATGCAAAACTTTTTATTGTCCGCTAAAATGTGGTCAATTTAGTTGAAATACAAAACAAATTCCGATTTGGGAAAAAGCCATTAAATTTCTTGGTGGTCCAATAAAGTCCACAATATCTAATATGCCTTGCATAGCAGAGCATTAGTAATTCCATGTAATGTGTTAAACATTATAGCAGAGAAATAAGACAACATTATTTAAGAAATTAGTTTTTCGGTGAGTACTCCCATTAAAAGAAAAAATAATCATATAAACTAGGTTTTAGCAGCTTCAATACTACTGCTTTTGGTTAAGATGTTAAGATCAGATTTTTTCAAGATAAACTCGTAATAATTCAAATTGTTGGAGATGTCTGGACCGTAGCCTCACGACTAATAAGACTAGACTACAACAACTTGAAATTAATGTGAAATGATGCTGACATTTGCTAAATTATGAATAAAATGAAAATGAAAAGCTAATTAAGAGTTACCAGGAAGAATGTTAAAGAAAGAGGGTAGGCTTATAATATTCGTTAATTTAATAGAAACTGTTCTAAATTCACATGCATATGGCTTGTTCTTTAATAGATGCTAGTATTACGTCGCTATTTTAAATCCCTAAAACAATCTGCCTTGGTCAGCCCATTATTATTATATCGTTAATTGAATTCAATTCTGCTTGGCAGGTTTTTAAAGAGCATTTGTGTTTAAAGAGATCTTCAAATAATTGTTGATGATATTTGGTACACATGTTGCTAAACAATGTTGAACACAAAATAAACTGATAGAATAAGCTTTTTATTCTATTTTTTTTAATCCTTTTTAAAAATTAATTTGAAATTGACTTCATACTTAAGTTTTCTCTTTACAAAAACAATCTTCGTGAAATTTTTGTTCAAACGTATTAAAAAATTTGTTTGAAGCAGAGAAGCGTTTAACATTTTTACAACCCCATCTCTGAAAGTGATGGTTGTATGGCAGGACAAGGAAAAAATTACAACCACCGCTAGCAAGCTGAAACACAAACCACTCAAGCTGACATTAATAGCTGAAAAGCATAGACCAACACACTTACACTAAGAAATATTAATATGAAGTCCTTACACCATACAATGTATTCAACCACCACCAAAGGGTAGTTTTTGTAGCAATTCCTGTATCGTTGTTTTATATTTTATTACACTTACTACGAAGCACAAAATATGACACTTGAACTACGCCAACACCACTACATTGGCAATCAAACAACAAATGAAATACGAAGAAAAAAACCAAAACAAACCGGCTAAATGTGAAGTAAACACGCATACGACGAAATTGTACAAAAATAACAACATTTATTTGACCATTTTGTAAACAATGAAAGAGTCAATGAAATACACTTCTTGCCATAAACACAATAGACGCAACGCAACAAGTAGAACAATTTTGTAATTGCGGCCTAATACTATGTTCACGTATGCAAATTAATTGAGAACAATAGTCGGTTAATTGATAACAATACTTTAACCGTTCAGGTATAATAAATATACGCAATATTCATTTAACAGCTGATAAACAACAACATTGTTTTTATTTTGGACGCGTGTTTTTGTATTTTTTGTTTGTGTTTGTATGCAAGTTGCCATTTTTTTTTGTTGTTGTTGACATTTGAGTTGTCAAATATCAACGGGAAGTGTTCTGTAACTTATAATGTTCCCACTAAACAGACTTATGACAGTGCTGTATTTAAAGTTTTAATTAATATTATAACAATTAGTATTTAATTGAGCAATAATTAATTGAGATTTTATATGAAGTATTGAGATCAATATTGGCGTTAATTGCGATTTACGCAATAAAGGTGCATACGTGAACTTAGTATAAGGTAAGCTGCATAAGCGTTAATTTTGTCGTATGAGTAATGTCAGATTTTTATTAAATATTCATCATACGTTAAGGTGTACAGTTAGAGGAATACATTTGGGTGTACGTAGACATGACGGCTCGGTGCAAACTCCAAGCCAGACATCTCCTACAAAGCAAAATTTGCAAAAATATTTCTTCTGCAATTCCCCCTCAGCATATTTCAGGCAAAAACATTGAGAACAAAAAATTCGCCATGTAAAATTTAAGGTCCGCAGTCAATTTTAAATAGTAGGTTCCGGCACTCATGTATAAAAAATTACCACACACAACATAAGTGATATGAGAAGCTAGATCGTAATCCTGACTGAAGTGTTATAACAATTATGTATGTATGTATGTATGCTTAAGCCAATATTTCGACCACCATTGATGTGTTTTAATAAGAATGTTTTAAATATTTTAAAATATAATTCTTCTCTTGCCACAATTTTTTTTTTCATAACAAAATTTACAACTCACCTTGAGATGCAATGATTTAGATTGCTTTATTCTGAAAGTAAAATAATTTTTTTTAAATTAATAAAAGCTGTTTGAAGTACAAACATAAAAAATATCAATAATTTCAAAAGCATTTAAAAGAATTTACAAACATATTCACTAATGAAGCGTGTTTAAAAATAAATGTTGTACTTATAATAGCTTATAAGAAGATTACATTTTAAAACTCTTTTAAATGTCTGTCTTTACACCTACACATAGAAGGTTTTCGTTCTTTTTTTTCATTCTTTGGGTATTTTTCCCCGTTTTACAGGACTTTCTGTAAATGTAATGCTATAAACACAATAAATGCAACGCAGCAAGCACAACAATTTTGCAAATGTAGCCTAAGTTAAGCTGCAGGCATATTAATTATGTATAATAAAGACAGCAGCAGCAGAGCATAAGGAAAACAAATAAAAAATAAACAATTCATTAATTCCTTTTTAATGGGGACACTAAAACGTTTTAACGTCTTATATTTCTAAGATCACATCTTAAAAACCTCTATTTCATGCATGTTATTGTCTTCACAGCATCAATCCTTGTATTGCCAGCACAAATTCTCTCTGTGAGCAGTAATTCTCTCATTTCTTTAAACTGTATTAAATTAGCAAACACGTGGTGTGAGAAGCTAGGTTGTAATCCTGACTGAAGGGTTGTAATGACCAATTATCAATGTATGTATGTATATGGCGTCGATCTTTTGCTCAGTGTAGTCTAACAGACCAGACTGTCAGGTGGGAATCGAACCCACAACCCCTACACTAATAGTCTAGCACTCTAGCGACTAGACTGTCAGAGACTTCTCTTTATAAAGTTATCCACCAATTGCTAATGTTGCGGATAAGGTTACCTTTGAAGGAAATCGAAGAGAGAAGTAGAAAAAGTCATATAAAATGATAAAAAGAAATTTACTTTCCTAAAGGTTTTATACATGGTTAAAGAGTATAAATGTGTGCAAAAAATTATTTCTCTCTCACCATAAAGAAAAAGCAAATTAGCTCCACTCCAGTCTACATACAAACATTTATTAACATGACAGGATTCGTGTTTGTTTTTCTCCTTTTCGTCTGGGTAAGCGTATGTAATGTTATTTTTACGTTTAAAATTTCACCTTTTTGTAAATGAGAGTGAGTTTGAAAGAATGTTGCATGGGAGCATGTTTGTCTGCATGCTTGTATTTAAAACTCTTCAATCTTTATAAGGATGTTGGCATTTTTGTTTCCCACTTAAATGTTTTCCTTTTGGTGTTAGCTTTTTAACTGGTTTATTATGTTTCAGTATGTTTGTTATGCATGCTTGCACATAGAACGAGCTCATGTTATTCTTTTTTAAGGAGACTCATTTAACATTCAATTTAAATGTGTCTGAGAGAAACTGTGTCTGTTTTTTTAACTTCAAAACTTATACTTGTTGATACCCGATAGGATATTTACAAAAAGTAGGAGTTAATTTCTATTACGGTTCCATTATCATTGGTAGATCAGGCACTTCTGGATGAAGACAATGAGAAACATTCTCCACCACTACTCGTAATGCAGCAATCCAATTGCTTTTACGAAAGACAGTTTGCCAGGTATTTTCTTGCTTTCCTGGTTTATTGCTTTAATCAAATTGTTCCAACTAGCTATGTAAGTGGCCTACGGTTCCAGATGCAAGGACGATAGTTTCCTTATTAAAGTTTGAAACAGTATGATTAGTGGGTAGTAGGTAGAGTGGAGTGGTAACTTTGATACCAAAGCTCACTTGAATACGCATAACGGCCACCGTTGAGACGCGACGGGTAAACGCAGTCCCCGTACTGAGCAAATTCCACCGGACTCATAGGAGAAATTGGTCAGTGTAGAGGCTGCAGACTAAAAGCACGACCATCCTAAGCTGAAAACCAGCCTGAAAGTTTTATGAACGAAGTTATATCCTTGATATCAATATTCGTTATGCTAAATAACCTAAACCTGCAGCTCACAAGAGATAAGCATTGACAATGAAAGTGGAAAACGCTGTCCTCCTCTTCAGCAGACCCACAACATTGGAAGTAGTCGTTCGATTAGAGCTACACCCATTCCGCATGTGTTCCCATAAAGCAGTGAAATGTAAGCATGGCCACTGTGAATGAAACGACCTTGCGATCAAGTTTGCGTAGTTGGTTGGTACGCCTCCTATCCATCATGAGCCAAATGAGCCAGGTAATGGAGCAAGGTTCCTTATTGCCGCAGGATAGGTTGGCGTGCCGAAAGAATTGTTGCCCAATGGCTTATTTAACCAATATGAGTGGCATACCCAATTCGTTTAGTATGATTAGTAAGTAAGCTCTAAATGGTATGGAGAATTTTTAAATCCAGACCCAAAGCCTGTAGTCAAGATTATGATTGTAAAGAACAAACCTCCTGATTCGATGAACACATATAGCCATCTACATGCATGGTCAATCTACATGAAACAAAACTGATGAGAAGGTGTCCTCTACACCAATTACTCGTTTATCTGAAAAAAAACCTAAAAAATTTCTAAGATAGATGCTCTGTAACATCCCTATATTCCTTACAGGATCAAAAATAATTTAAGAGTACGGTTCCTATTGGGTTGTTAAGCATTCTTTTTTGTATTTCTTTCCTTATGTGTTGTGGCATTTTAACTTTTTTTTTTGTTTTTCATTTTGCATTGTAATATTGGCAAGTACTTTTTAACATGACGTTAATGTCTGGTTGATACCGTCGTTGTTATTATCGTCCTTGTTATAACGACAAAAAAAATTGCCGGTGTTTTGTAAGCTTATTTTCTAAAGAAGCATACGTGTACATGAATCCTGTGATCCTTCATTTCTTTAATTATGATACGAAACCATGATAAATAATAAAATAAAAAGAGGTAACGAAATAAAAGAAAATTAAATGTAGATTGTGATACAGGGACAGGAATTTCTTTAAAGGGAATGCCAATTAAAATCAAGTGAGGAAGATAAATTTGAAAGACTCTTCTTGAAAATGAAGAATGTTTATGAATGAGTTTATTATGTGATGCACTATAAAAAGTTATGGATTCGATTCCATCAGAAACTCTAACCAATAAGCTCGTAACTATTAAAATATGACTAGGAATTATTGCTTGTGATCTAGAAAGATATTCTCACAGAACGCAATTCCAATTTTTACATTTCTAATTTTTAAAAAAAACGTTTAAAACATAAGCTCGTAGATTGCAAATAAAATATAAAATAAATTTGTGGTTAGTTTTAATTAAAATTATTTATTATTGGCAGAATTCTGTGTGCCACTGTTCACAACTTGATGTAAACAACAACAACAACTAAGCAACTATTCGACCGATCTTTGTGACGGAGATCTTCAAACCACGATTAATCTCTTCAAGCGCACGGCGTCTTAACACAAGACTGACTAAACTTCAGAAATTATATGAAATAAAACTCAGTTGACTACGCAGCAACAGCTTTGAATAAGGGTAAGATAGCAAAGCACACATATCTTCTAATTAACTGGATAAATGCCCAGTGTTATTCCCAGAAAAGTACCAGATTTGTGGACTATAGACTAAGACAAAGCCATTCTATCATAAGCTCCGGATGATTCCATTGTTTGCAAGAAGGATTCATTGTGGTATCAGAATGAGACATACAGGCTTACGGATGCCCATAGTTCTGGGAAAACAATGCGTCAATCTTGTATAGGAACACTGTTAGTTTTTCCATTTTGAGCAGGCTTTTCTAAGCTTTACTTTTCGCATTTATAGTTCCAAAGAAATGTAAGGTTTCGCTTTCATTTAAGTTAGGTTGTTAGGTTAGATTAGCGGGTACTTGCCGTCCACAGGCAAGTTCACTGGGCGACCCAAATTTCTCATTGTGTTACTCAGTATGAGGTAAGCCCCTTGTCATGACCCGTTAGCAGTGGGTTTGAACCACCCTGAGCTCCGGATGAAACCGGTCAGTTTCCTTAGTGTCACGTTCGTCACCATACCCAGATCTTCAAACGTTCTGTTACCCAAAAACCAAGACATCTGTTCTGAAGTACAGGGAATTTTCATAAAAAGTGTTGCACCGACTCCGTTTCCTTCACATCATGGCAGCTTCTGCAGTTATCCAGATGGAGCAGACCGAGGCTGTCAGCGAAACTATCAATAGCGCAGCGTCTGGTTAGAACTCCTGTTAGAATACGAACCATTCTCTTAGCGAACTCCAGTAGTTCCCTGGTTCTCTTGTGTTTTCATTTAGTGGAAGACAATTCGAAGACACATTTCATATTTAAATTAAATAAAACCCATCAAAGCTTTGGAAAAACATTGTCTTGTATTCCGTCCTTTTTCTCTTCTCAATGTATTAATTGCCTGTTATTATTTTACAATGAGAATCATATTAAGAAGTACAACAATGAAAACAACAACAACGAAGAGTATAATAAAATGCAAAACATTAACAATAAACAGCAATAAAAAGCAACAACAAACGGCAACAACGACTTAAACAAATGACAGTAACAACATGTTAATTCCCTCATTTCTTATCCTTTCAGCAAACGCATCATACAGAACTCTTTTTCAAGAAAAGAGATTGTAAGACAGTAGTAGGTGAGTAAAAAAAAATCATGAAAAATCGCGACAATCATTATCTTTCAAATGAGAAATACTGGATTATAGCTAAGGATGTAAGTAACTTAGTTAGTTCATAAGTATACAGTGTATTACAAAAGTAACGTATTACTGTAATGAGAAGAAAATTATTTCTATATGTATGTCTCATTGGTCTTCTTGGACTTTTACCAATTCAAACCTACACTAACTGGTTTACTCTTCGCCCCCACACGAACTGTGTTACTATTTGACGTGGCTAATTTATTTGCTTGCATAACTGATTCAATTAACTTCTACAGTATATCCCAGTATTATCGTCATCGGAGTTCCAGCATAACTTCAGCCATTCTCTGGCTATATTGCCTCCATAGAATCCTAGACTTTCGTCTAAAACTCATTTCCCCGGGCCATCTAAATCTGGAGCAGCATGTTAGAATATGCTTCGCATCTTTCTCCTCATCTACACAGTTTGGGCATATAGAAGAAGTATCATATCCAAATCTTGTGCACATACTTCCTGAAGCATCCATGACCAGTTAGGAACTGGGTCACGTAGAAATTCTGCTCGAAATGGTCTTTCTCCATCCAAGGGGTTATTTTAGGGACAAAGTGAAATTTCCATCTTCCTTTTAAGCTGTTCTTCCACCGTGACTGCAATTTGTGCACTTTAACAAGATAGTGATAGTAAAAACATTTTTTTTAAACAAACTTGAAAACATATCCATACCCATATTCATTTTCCCTTTACATACTTTGTTTGTAGTTGCTTTTAGCCTGTGTAAAAAGGCAAATAAATGTTGACAAATTGCATTTCATTTATTAAATTTGTACTGCTATTTGCTTGCATACTACTCTACTCATCCTTTTAAAAGTATTTGTTATTGTTGTTGTAAAATGACTTCACTCTATTCTACTTTGATATCATTTATACTGGATTCTATCCAGACAGACAAAGTTGCTTAAAATTGGTTTCCATATCAGGCATGAGAATGAGAACAAAACGGAAGAAAAATGTCAGGCGTGACTGACATAGGAATAGTTATACTAGCATTCAAGGAACGTAACGTATCATTCACTCATTCACGTTTTACATGTACAAACATGTACACTTACAAAGTACAAGTACATATACGAGTACTTCTACGAAAGTTGTTTTACAACATAGTTGTTGAGATACTCACTCCTCTTATCTCGGCTTTAAATTAAAATGAATTAATGAAGAGAGTGCGTGGAGTAACTTATAAGGATTTCAATGATCAAAAAAAAAACAAGGAAAGAGAGAGAGACAGTCGCTGTTACTGGTTCTACTACTTCTTGACAATATAAACAGCAATGATGGCTACAATAGTAACGGGAAAAAGAAGTTGGAGTTGTAAGAAGAAAAACACAATAATAAGTTTACAAAGCGGAAAGAGGAGGGCGTTCATATATTTAGTTATTTCAATGATCCTACTCTTCTCTTGTAGTAGTATCTACCCTCTCCAATCCTGACTATCCAATAAATAAAAAAAGGAATAACAATAGTCGTGATATTAGCGGGCTTTAGCATTCTCACTTGGCTTTAGCGTTGTGTTCTGGTCGACCTACACCTCAAGCACGGAAGAAAAAAGCATTACTAGCCTCAGAATCAGACGGTGCAACGAGCATTGAGCCCGGAAAATCTTCGAGTATATGCTGCTGAGAACCGTTCGCTTACACCACTTGAACAACGAGACGTGATATTAGAAACTGATCGAATGCGTACCACTCAGGCCAGTTCATCTGAATCATCTGGACAATGGGAAACCAAATTAATACAATGATTTCAAATTACATAATTGGATATTTGTGTAATGTCTTTCCTTTAAATTTACTTTAGTTGGTGGCGCAGCAACACGCGCAGGGTACAGCTAGTATTAAATATTTCTTCCTACTTATTGGCAAATGCCAGTGTATGTATGTATGTTATATAGTTCTTGTCCTAATAGACCTAAAGAGCTTGTAAATTCTTCTGTTGAAGAAGAAGAAACTGCGAGAGTTGCTTGACTATTGTTGTTTAAGTCGGGATTTTATTTGTCACATTTATATTATTGCTCAGTACTTTAAGATTAAGAATTTTAATTTTTAAGTTCTGTGACTCACTTTTGAAAATTATTATCTCAATGGAAACGTATTGCCTTTGAATGAATTTGATCATGATATCCTTACAGAAATATGTCTGTTTTTTTCGTAATAATTTAATATTATTTTTGCTGTCTGCCTATGTATACATTTTTCTTTCATAAATTTTTCTCGTTTAATTTATCATTCTTTATAGCTTCTCATTTTCTATTCTCTCGTTAATTTTGAAAGTCATTTGATATTTGATTATTATTGCAAAGAGTTTATAGTCGGTCTTGTGGAAATGATAAATTATTTAAAAGATAAATGTGATAAATAATGTACACATACATTCATTCAGACATGCATACATATGTACATACATACATGTTTAAAAGAAAATTTATAAAAATATTATCGTTATTGTTATTTATTTTATTTTCTTCATTTTTGTTGTTGGAAAGAAAACAAAAGGAATAAATAAACCCAATAACTTTAGTTTTATTGCAGTGATAACAATACTCAAGAGAAACTAACTACTCACTCTATATGGCTTATCTATTCCCCTCTCACTATCACCCTATTTTTTATTTATTTTTTTTACCACATATATAATGGCCAACAAGTTGATAGAAAAACTAAAGAAAATAAAATTTACAAAATACCATCATACAGGTCAGACATTTACGGGCAGACGAAAAAGAGATGAACAAGGAAAAAGATATGAAAACAATTCCTCCAACATAGTTTTTGTGGCATTTTGTTATTTGAAGAAAATGAAAATAAAATAAAATATAATAAAAGGAAGTATAAAAACATTTTCCATTCAACTATTTGCATTGTTCTATGGTGGGCATAGTACCATGCCTATGGGACAGACACATAAAACTTATATTTATTCTGAAAGAGAGATTTTTATTTTATTTTTATTAGTATTTTACTACACAGTACATATGCAAATATAAATGATTCCTACGTATGTGTAAAATTAAATATTTTACAATAAATATAAATTTTCTACAGATTTATTTATTTATTTTTATTTTCTTCTTCCATTTCAATAATAAATTGTAAAATATTTTAAAAAATTTGTTACATTTGAATTCTTAAGGGGCCTAATCATATAGATTAAAAATGAATTTTTAAAATCGTTTAACACAAATCTATTCCCTTTAACAAGAATTAAAGAATAACCTCCTCATAATTTTCCAGTCTATTGGAAATGCGAATATTGTTCTTATCGAATGCTAACAAAATGTTTTTATTTTTTTCATTTGCAGACTTATTAACTGAGTTATACACATACATACATATATCATGGGCCATTACAACCCTTCAGTCAGAATTACGACCTAACTTCTTACACCACTCATGTTGTGTGCCTTAATTTTATACATTAGTAGCGCTAACTACCTACCTAGCTTCATTAACCAAATTTTTACAGTTAAGCAAATGATTGCTCTCCTCTACCAGAGCAGTGTTATCTGTCTGTAATGATGATCTTTGTACTGGGTAGCAAAATTTCCTTTTCCAATAGGTTTAACCGTCTCTCTATAAAGAACAGGAGTATATAACCTATCAAAATGGATTATTTGAAGGTGATATCAAAGCCTCTTCATCATTACGACTGTGAATATATGTATGATGTAAGGCCTTACCTTTTAAAATTGTTTAGGAGTTGTAATTAAATTGTTTGGCTTTACAACACTGTTATAAACGCCTACTAAAACTTTTATCTGCAACCACTAAAAGCCTTATAGTATTATTCAGATTTCGAATATCATATCAGAATAATTTATTTAAAATAAAATAAAAATAAATCACAAAAAATACTGCCGTATCATAAAACAAAAAGAAAAAGGACCATTGAAAGAAGAAAAATGGCTTAAGAAATGATTTATTTTAGGATCTACAAAATCCTTAAATATTTAAAATGATTACTTATGTAAAAATTCAAATAAATTTCTATTATTCTTCCTTATCTCTGTCTCTCTCTCTTTCTCCTTTTTTTTTGGAATATCGAAGAGAATAATACGAATACAAAGTGACAATGATTTAACCACTTACCACACCATTAATCACTGTCTATAGAATTTAAGATATTTTTATTGTATCATTTATAAAACTGTTTATTTATCACACACACAGAAAGACAGAGAAAGAGAGAGAGAGAGAGGGTGAGATAAAGCACTGTAATCAACAATAGAAACAATAATTGAAGAAGAATTTACAAATAAAATAAATAAAAATGACAAGAAAAAAAGGAAACATTAAAAGCAGATTAAAAGTTATTGCAATAATATGGTCTTGCACACTCTCTCCCACTCTCTCTCTCTCTCTACACTTTAAAGTAGTGAAGTTTCTGTGGTAATAATTTCCTTTTACAATTTGTGCATACTCATGGTTAAATATTAAGTATTAAAGCAACAGCCAACAATCCTTATTAAAATTCATTTGTTTGATTATTTTTTAGTAACCCCGTAATGATTCTACAATTTAAGGGGTTAGTATGTATACTCTGAAATTTTTAAAAAGGAATACTTTTTCAAAACTTCTGTGTCCAACAGTGGACAGTGTTAGAACCAGAGAACTACTTGAGTTCGATAGGAAAACGAGCCGCACTTTAAGGCGAATTCTACGGAGATACTGCGCTATTGGCAGTTTCACTGACAAGCTCGGTCTGCCCCACTAAAATTACTTCAAAAGCTACCATGATGTGGAGAAAACGGAATCAGTACAACACATTTAATGCAAATGCCAGGCATTTCTGGACACACGTCATCGGTTTTTGTGTGACAGAACGTTTGAAAATCGGGGACAAGGGGGCTTACCTCACACTGGGTAACACAATGGGTCATATGTGAACTTGCCATCGAGTGAACTTGCCTGTGAGCGGCATGCTACCCGCTAAGCTAGCCTTAGAGCCATAGAATTAAGGCAGGAATCTTACTTTTCCTCAGGCGATGCGAAAGAGAAACACGCAAAATGGCACAACGCATCCAGGTGCGCGCAACTTAAAGGCGTTTATCTCGGAATAACTTTTTTTTTGACACGGCGACCACGATTTAGTAAAAACCAATTGACCGATTTCGCTGAAATTTTGGGACAATGTTCCTAAGACAAGTATTTTTACTCGAACTCGAATATGCGTCAAAAATTATAAATTTTTTGCAAACAATTAAGTTAAGTTAAGAGAGGGGAAAACAGGAAAAACAATTAAAAACGCCACTTACATTGCTAAGGCTATAGCTAGAAATATATTTTATAGGAAACCATTTCGATTTTTGCTTTCAGAAGCTCCTAACTGCTCAAATCAGGGACTCCAGATTTTAATATGACCCTCTTCAGGCTGCATTGCTATTGACGGTGCTTACTACAATTGAAAAAAATTGTTTTTCTATAATCAATCAAATGTCCTCTTTGACATATAAAAAAATTCATTTGTTTAAATAAATTTATTTTTAAAAAGTCGAAAAAAGACCAATAGGTAGGTATACTAACCCCTTAAGTTCACATAGCAACTAACCAACTCTCTCTATGTGGCCCTGAAAAGTTTGAAAAATAAAATTTTATGTTCGGTTTTTTTTTTGCTCATTCCATTCCCAGTTGCGTATCTCGTATACGATCCTGTATTTTCTCATGGCATTGGCAGAAATAAATGATGATGCCCTTAACAGTTGGTTGTCACAGAAAACTGTTTCATTGTCCTAATTTCGTAAAATTTTCCTCCATTGTTATGTCTCTCTGTCTTTAGAGAAATTGGCTTTTAAATGAAAGTGAAAGTAAAATTATGTGGAATTTTATTACAATTTTATTACAGAAAATGCAGTAAAGTATGTCATAAATTAAAAAGGGAACGTATAATATACAAGATAACACACAAAAGAGAGAGAGGATAATAGGTCACTACTTTTTGAAAGACAATTGAATTTTTTTTTATATGCAACAATACAAAAAGTATTCTTCTCCGTATGTTCTCTAGTACAGACTTTTCTATCCAAATTCAGAGAAGGGTCTATATTGCTAGCGTCAAACCTGAGAACTTTCTTGGAACACTCGACGTCAAATGCGTCATACATATATGCATAGTCAATAGGGCTTTAGTGTACACTATTTATAATTCATTTCGTAGTAATTTTAAGTACGCTTTCCATTTTCGCTGCTCGGAAAGTAATATTTTATCTTCTAATAAAACTGGCATAGCTCGTATGAGCTATGTTTAGTATGACCCTCGTACAATATCGTGAGATGAACAATAAGTTTTACTGCCTTTTAAATTGCTGAAAGTGGTATTAAATTCAGAAAAGCCCCCAAAATCGATTTTACCGCCGAATGCAATATCACTGTGATAAAGTCAAACAAAAGTCAATTCAAAAGTGAACACTATACTCTATACTGTCAAATGGCAGTCTCCGGATGATGTCTCCGTGGGAGTATATTTCAATGCGTGCAATATTTCAATGTAGCACATTAACTCATAATTGCGACACTGATAGAAGGTCATATGTTACAGAGGGTGATACAAATATTGGGAAACAGACACTTATGATGTTTTGAGTATGAAAATTAATGGCATTGTGTACCACAACCACCGTATTTGTGGTATACTTCTCTCCATCTATTTAGGCTTTTCGACAGTTTACAGAGAGGACGAAAGCACTTGTAACCGACGTCGCCTATTACCATTTACGTAGTTCCAACAAAATATGCTGGCCAGTGGCATCGATTGAAACCTAAGGTCAGATATCTCCTACAAAACGAAATTTGAAAATTTTTTCGGCGACTTCCTCTCAATAGATTTCTGGCAAGAACTCTAAGACTCAATAAAATTGCCATGAAATTGTTCCCAAAAATCTCGCGTTCTACTCATGTATAAAATTTACATACACAACACAAGTGATGTGTGTATGTGTATTACAACTAGGTTGTGATCCTGACTAAAGGGTTGTAATGACCAATTATGTATGTATGCATGTAATGTCGATACAATTTTTAATATTTAAAATTTCTACAAACAGTTTTTTTAGTTTAATTAATCGAATTGAAAACTGAAAATGTTTATTCAACTCAATAACGTTGAATACTTTTATACTTTTTAACGATACGTATTGTCAATCAGTAAATGAATGAATGTTGATAATGATGAATTATATTCAGTCACATTCATTAGACTCTTTTCACTCACTTTCCATTAATGAAATTGGATTTGCCTTCTAATCAAATTAATTAAATGCTATTCGAGGAGACTAAATAAACAAACAGCAACAGCCAGTAGACATGACGTGCGTACATGAATATGAAATTGTTATCAATTTTTGTTGTTTTTTTTTTTTAACAGAAGCTCATATAGTCATCAGAAACGAACGAAAGAACTTATTTACGTCCTTTTAATTAAGAGTTAAGTAAAGGGGAAACATCTAAATATGAGTCAGTTCACAGCAAATTGGAAAAGAAATGTGGAGAGTTTTTGAAAATATTAAAGAATACGAGGGAAGGCATCATTCATACTACTCTCTTCAACACATTGCTTATGGAATAACTCACAGTATCCAATAACTCAATGAAAGTATTTGATTTTATGACGAATATTTCGACGATGTTTTAATTTAATCATCATATTAATGAACATACAATCAAACGTAAATAACCACAGTTTCAATTATGTAATAATGCTATTTTATTAACACGTTAAAACATTGTAATTACCATTACCATTTTTAATTATTTCGTAGAAAAAAATTACATTGCCAGTGTTGAGTTAATTAAAAAATACTTCATCACTTGAATGAATTTAATTTACGAACTTCATGTTTTAGCATTTAATTACGAATGTTTGCTTATGTATATTATGTATGCATAATAAGCTTTTATGCAAGTATTATTAAATTAAACATTTTGCCCAATTAAATTATTCTGTTCATTGAATTTTTTAATTAATTATTGCGCTCTCGCATAGAAGTTAATATGCATGGTAAGCCTTTTTCTATCGGGTAGGTCATATATCGGTTTAAATTTAAACCATTGGTTATTTCGAATCTGGCAATACTAATGTCATTCTATTGTGTTCATTTCAAACCGTGTTTGTTTTATTTCATTTTTAAATTTAAACTTTTAAATAGCCTACCCTTTATATAGAAATGATTGGAATGTTCTTACATGTGCATATAAGTGTTAAAATTAATTAATTTTTATGGTCCACACATGTACATAATTTGTAATAAATTTAATAAATTTAACTGAATTAATTACAACAGCCACTAGAATGATTAAATATTTATTTAAATATGTTTGGTTGCAATTGAATTTCAATATGTAAGGAATTTGTTCCATGCTTCAAACGCTAGGATTCCGAACAAAACGAAAAATGAAAAAATATTTCTTCGGCGAATTCTTAGCAGATTTCTGGCAAAAACTGTGAGAATAAATAAAATTGCCATGAAAAGTTTCTCAAAAAAATGTTGCTGTTCGGAATTGAATTTAAACTGTTGGTCTCACCATTCATGTATGAATAAATATGTACAACAAAATCGGTGTGAAGCTAGATTGTAATCCTGACTAAAGTGTTGTATTGACCAGTTATTTATATATGTATGTATTGCTATGTGACACTGACTACTTTATTTTCTCTCTGTATCTCACTCTTTTTCTCTCTTTTTTTCTTATTGTACTCTTTATTGTATGGGTACCGGGGCACAGTGGTATTGAGGGTAACTGCACAGCTGATTAACTTGCCAGGCGGGGCACGACCATCGAACTCTACGATGTGTTCTCGAATCTAAGCAACCCTATGAGGACCTGCGGGCTCATAATTAATAATGCGATCGTCGATTCCGTCAACGACAGGTGGGCGGCCTCGGACACGGATAGAACGGCTCATAAAATCTGGCCAAGGATGGATGAGGGGCTCACAATGAGTCTACTTAAACTCCAAAGAGGCGCGATCAATGTGGTTATCGGTGTCATTACTGGGCATTGCATTATGGGTACGCATGCGAGGCGCGTTGGTCTTGGACACCTTGCTAACCATTTCTGCAGAAGCTTCAGGGATGAGGAAAAGGAGGAAACTGTCGCCCGGCTCTTTGCCAAAGGAGAAATAAGTACTTGGGTGCTTGCTGCATGGATGACCTGGAGAACCCGCCAGCGATTGACATTGACAGCTTAAATCGCTTCATCAAGAGCTCCGAGTGGTTACGAGACTGGGGGATAGCGGATGACTGTGGTAACACAATGGGCCCAATGCGGCCTAAGTGTGTCCATCCAATTTTCTTGAATGGACAGCCTACCTATCTACTTACCTCGCTACCTTTATTGTACAATTTACATTACAATTTTCATTGACAGAACAGTTGCCAACAACATAATAGATTGAATGAATTGTTACTCTTCTCAACGATTTATTCATTACCTGTACATACGAGGACGTGTATGAGTATATATGTTACTGATGAGATACAACATTGTTGTTTTTGCTGTTGCTATTGCCATTGACGTTTAATTTATTGGCAATTAAATACGTTCATCTTTTTTATTGTGTTTTAATTGGAAAACACCTACAAAAGTGTTTTACCATGACTACCACCACATACAGGACATTATTTTGCACTTTAAAAGTGACTGCAAGCATAATAGCAGTCAGTATATGTATAGTAGTTGCCGTAGTCTAGTAGGTAGTGTGTTCGCTTATTAGACGTAAGGCCCTGGCCAGACATCAAAACGAAATATGAAAAAAAAAATATTTCTTCGGAGACGTCCTCTCAGCAGATTTCTGGAAAAAACTCTGAGAGTAAATAAACCTGCCATGAAAAAGTTTCTCATAATCCATCGATCAGATTCGACGTTATACTGTAGGTCCCTTCACTCAAGTATAAAATTAAGGCACACCACTTATGTTGCGTGTAATAATTTTATACATGAGTGAGAGCCAACTTATAATTTTTTAGACTACGGCGTCTTTGGGACTTAAACAACGAAGTATCCCTATTTTGAAAAAAGTGACGCGTTACGAGGTGGCCGGTAGTATTAGAAAAGACAATGAAAACTTACATTAGGAAGGCATTATTTGTGCAGAAAATATTATTACAATTTATTGTTTTCATTTCTTATCGTTACAATGTTTTCCTTCTTTTCTTAGCTATTTCCTCCGAAACATCATTTTAATCAAAAGTTTTATTTTGTTTTGTTTTGTTTTCTGGAATAAATAACTAAAAACGTTGTACAAAATTTAAATGTTTTTCAAGTTTTCTCTTTCTTTTTCCCCATTTTTCCTGTCATTTCTTAACAATTCATTCAGTTTTATAAATTTGATTTCATTCTTCCTCTCATTTAGTTTCCTAACAAACGAGTTTTTTGCGTTGAAAGCATAGAATCTCAACCAAAAAATATCAACAAAAAAGAGCAGAAAAACGGACATATAATTTAAATTGAATGCAAAACTATAAAGAATCTGGGAAAGAAGAAAAAGTTGAAAAAGTTTTTATTTTGATTAAAAAACGTAAGTTTTAAACATGTCAACAAAAAATAAATAAAGAAAGTATGTGCAACCAATTCAATAAAAATAAATAAATGAAAAGTATTAAATGAAAACCAAAAACATTTGATTTGAAAATGAAAATTTTTTACATCAAGTTTAAGCTCAAGGAAAATAGAAAGGATACAAAGTGAGTAAGACATCCTTATTTTTAGCATATGATTTATAAAAGAAAACTTAGGAGTAAAAATCAAAAAAAAAACAGATCTTGAGAGTCATACAACAAATCTTGAGCATTATGAAATATACTCGATAGTTTTAAACTTATGATTGTCGTAAAGAGATGCCATAGTACTTTGACTATACGATCTTTTATACTTCCCTCAAACTTAATAGAGTATCCCTAGAATGTTTTTTCGAAGTCTACTACCCTGACAAATATACCGTACCCTCTCGAAAGATCACTTACTAGTCTCAGTTTATTCATGGATAGTTTGATGAGTAACTCAAATCTCTTCCTATGGTAATTCCTCAAAAAAAAAAAATTGATAGTCTATTGGGTAGTGTGCTAGACTATTAGCAGTGAGGATGGTGGGTTCGATTCCCACTTCAGAATCTAGCCTGTGACTGTAAAACGAGCTTATGGTTATAGTTACTCAGCTCGTATATAATTGAATATAATTGTGTGATTGTATTGTAATTAATAAATAAATAAATAAAAAATTAGTTTGAAAAAAAACTTACCATATAAATCCTGTGGTAAACTGCTAATCCATAGAAGAAATAATTTCCAATTAAATTTATTTTTTTGCTTCACTTTAACTGTTATTTAAAAGCTTTTAATCTGTGGTCCGAGATACAATTTTAATTTACGTTGAGACTTTAACAATTTTTCTTTTTATTATTCTTAAGCTTAATTGTGTTAAATATCCAAATAAAGTAGACTTTTTTATGTATTAAAAATAATTTTGTATATTTTTTATTTCACAATTTTTATTATAACGTAAAGTTATGTTTAAAAATATTTTGTTTTTGCTTATGTTATGCTTTTATTTAATAAAAATTCCTTTTATAGAAAAGTATAATATTCTTTCAATTTCCTTTGAGTACTCTTTAGTGATTTATTCTCTTGAAATTATATTTTTATATTTTTCCAATTAGTATAAGAGATTTTAAAATATGATTTAATTTAATTATTATTTAATTATTTGAAAATATTTTCAAAATTTATTTTTTCTTTTGTACACTTATTTTATCACATTTTATTTTATTTTTTTTTTAATTTTTTTATTTATTTTTATTTATTTATTTTTTTAATTTATTTCTATTTATTTATTTTATTTTTAATTATTAATTTTTTTATTTATTTTTTATTTAGTTTTTTATTTTATTTTCATTTATTTATTTTATTTTTTTATTATTAATCATTCTTTTATATTTTTTTTTTTTTAATTTATTTCTTGACCTTTTTTATTGAATTTTTTTTTTAAATACTTTAATTTGAAAATCAAAATTTTTTTGGGTAGAATTTTTATTAAATTTTCCTCAATATTTCTGAACGAAAAAATGACGATAAATATTTAATTTGTCTTAATTTTTTTTTTGTTTGTTGCTTTTTATGTCAATCGTTTAAATACATTTCATTTCAATTTCTTACTGACTTCTTTTTTTTCTTTTAATTTCTCAATAATTTGATTTGATTGTTCAACACAATTCTCTTTTACCCACTTCAATTCTTTATATTTTCCATTACGTTGCATTATTGCTTAAAAGTTGTTTTTGCTGTTGTTGTTTTGAAAATCAATTTATTATGGCCATAATGTGTAGAACAGCAAGACTAAGTTGCCAGGAGTCTAGAAGAGAAAAATAATCTTATTATTTACTGGTTATTTCATTTATCGTATCAAAGTCATTGCAGCATAAGCACCATATTGTGGCAAAATTTAGTAGCACAATATTAAGCATTTGAACATGTCGACATGCGGTTAAAAGAAGGACAAGAAAAACTGGTATCTAAACTTAAAAAGAATATCATAAAAGACTTTACAGAGAGAGAAAGAGAGAGAGAGAGAAGGAGATAGCGAGAGAAAGAGATGTGAAATATGAAGAATATTATGCTATAAACACATTAAACGCAAAGTAGCATGCACAACGATTTTGTTACTGCAGCCTAAGGTAAGCATGAATTATAATAAAGGCAGCAGCAGCAAAGCCTAAGCCAAACAAATAAAAAAAAGCCCCGTTCATTAATTCTTTAACAATGGTGCCACTAAAACGTTCTTCCGCGATATATTTCATACATCGAGTTTTCAAAACCTCTATTTCATGCGTGTTATTATATTGACAGCATTAATCCTCGCATTTTCAGCACAAATCCTTTTACCGTGTGCACTAATTCTCTAATTGCTGTGAATAAAAACAGAAACTAGCCGAAAAGCAAGGCATAATAATAATAATATAATTACTTCCATATACAGCAATGTATTCTATTTTTAAGAGATTGCTGCGTTTGCTGCGTTGCGCTTATTGTGTTTATAGCATAACAAAAACCCCAAAACCACAAAACAGTAATAAGAAATCATAAGAACTGACAGTCTGCAGCATCCAAACAAAACGACCTCAGCACGAACAAAAAATATTTCAAACAAATGGAACGCACACTTGCAACACACTGCTTTGTCTATAAGCTTGGCTGATTAACTGAAAGAGAACAAAAAATCAATAAAGAAAACTCACAAATACAAATACCAGATAACAACTCATGGTTTTACTCGTGGAAGACTTAAGTAAACAATTCAACATCAACAAAAATATTCAAGAAAAGCAAATATATTTGTTAAGAGGGTACAAATAAACCGGTAACTGAATTTGCCACTTTAAACCCCTTGTTTCCACTCTTTTCTTCTCTCAAACACTCTCTGATTTTAATTCCTTTAATTCAAACACTCTTTTTATTACTTTATTGTTGTTGTTTTTTTTCACCATTTTTATTTCAATTCATAAACAAACATTTTATTGTTATTGTATGCTTTACTACCACTACTCAACCACACTCAGTTATCCATGTAAAGTTTACATTGTAAACATAAACTTGAGTCACTCACAATGAGAAAGAAAGAAAGAAAAACACCGGTTGTTTGCAAGAGCGTAATAATAAATGAAATGCTTCCTTTTAAAATTTGTACTTCATTAAAATCGAAAAACCGTTACAGTAACTAAACCGCATGAAGAGTTCAGCGGAACTAAATGCCATACGGCTGAAACAATATAAAAACAGTCTTTATTTAGTTGTGTCAACATTTTAATGTTCAGAAACATGTTTCTCTGTGATATGTTGGATCATAACATGTTGCTGTTAACGTGATGCAAAAGTTGTTTTATGGATTCTAAGTGATGTCGTCAACATTGCAGTTTAAAATTTATTCATACACGAAACAAAGTGTGAAACTTATTGCGTATGCTAACCAAAAAGTTTGTGTTTTTATTTGAAGTAAAACTTGAAACATAATTCAGCACGCTTCACTGTGATATGTTGCTTTAAAATGCTGCTGTTCACATGTTTCTAAACATGATGTGTAAACTTTAATGGTAGACGCAACCTTACTGTTTAAAACAAAATGTAATAGAAGGAATGCAGTAATTTATACATACATACATAATTGGCCATTACAACCCTTCAGTCAGGATTACGGCCTAGCTTCTCAACGGCCTAGCTTCTCAATGCAGTAATTACATGAAGCTAATCTGATATGACATCCTTACTGAAAATTGTTTATTAAGTGAGGTATGCAAAGGTACGGAGCAGGAAATAATTTTGAAAAAAAATTTAAAAGAGAAAGCAATACTTGCACTTAATAATTCTCGTTCTAAGCTGTAGACTGATGCATCAGTGTATTTGAGGAAAAACAAACAAACCAAAAGGATTAATAATTCATACGAAAACGCAATATGTTGACGTCAAATAGTGTAGCCTTTTAAATTATGCAACATGTTGCTGACAACATGATGCATAATTTGTTTTCTGGATTCTTATTGCTGTCAGCAACATTATTGTTCAACATGGTTCATGACATAAACAAAGCTTAGTAAACATGTGAAACTTATTGCTTCTGCCATCGAACTTGTTGTGTTTTTGTTTGAATAATAAGTCGTATATTGAAGCCAATCTAGAAACATAAATAAATATGTTTCACTGTGATATGTTGCTCCTAACATGTTGCCGATCAAGTGATGCTAAAGGCAATATGAATTGTTGTAAGAAAAGGAGTGCAGTAAACACATGAGACACGTACGTGTCAGTGATAAAATTGTCAGTGTGGTATGCCATTTCAGCATGAATAGAGCAACAAACAAATGTTGCTCCCGAATTATTCAAATATGTGATCAAATTTTGAATATTTCGAACAGGCTGTTATCGCCGTAGTCTAGTAGGTAGTGTGTTGGCCTATTAGACGTAAGGCTACAATTCAAACCCCAGGTCAGACATCAAAACGAAAATATGAAAAAATATTTCTTCGGCTACTTACTCTCATCACATTTCTGAGCAGAAACTCAGAGAGCAAATAAAATTGCCGTTTAAAGTTTCTCAAAAGTCTTAACACACACACCATAAGTGGTGTTGAGAAGCTAGGCCGTAATCCTGGCTGAAGGGTTCTAATGGCCAATTATGTATGTATCACATGAATGCACTAATAACCGGATTTATTATATGTGGTGTGAAGAGCAGACGACGCTTTTCAAAAACTGCTAACGCACCCTGCTAATGAATCCTCAGTTCGTTTTCCTTCAAGAATGATGAAAAGCGGCTCCTCTCAAGCAAAGAAGCTAGACATCGTGCTATGATTACAGATTTTTTTGCCTTTTTGGAGAATAGCGCCTAGTTAACATGCGGTTTCGACAAAGACAGTGCTACATGTCATATGACATCTTCGAAGTATTGAATCCTTAGGTATCCACCGGCTGCTTTTTTAGGCGTATGTACCTAGATGCAATGCACTTTAAAACTGAAGGCTCTGTAAGCATTATTTCAGCCTGAGTTTTTGTCCTTCATCACACATATATACATAATTGGTCATTACAATCATTTAGCCAGGATTACGACTCAGTTTTTCACATCACTTATATTGTGTGTGTTATTTTTAAACATGAGTGGCTGCGGACTTACAGTTTGAAGTCGATTCCGAACGACATATTTTTGAGAAATAGATCTCTGCTGAGAGAAGTCACTCTAACAATATTTTGTCACATTACGTTCAGTTGGAGATGTCTGCCCTGCGGTCTTAACGGAGGCCTCACATCTAATAAGCCAACACACTACCTATTAGACTGCAGCAACTTCAATAAAGACTACAGAAAACAATATTTGCTATACGATTTGCTAATATTTAAATAAATTGACATCCATCGACATGTATGTATGTATGTAATCTGGTAAGTTGCCATTAAAGAATCAGTACAACAAGTTACTCCTTGACTTTAGCATCAAATTACTCTTTAAATATAACATGGATAACAAGCTTTTATTGTATTCATTAAGAGACTGTATGTGTTAATACGTATGTGTGTATGTATTTAACATTACTTATTATTGTTGGTCTTCCATTTGTGTAGAATTTCCAAACCAATGAATTGCATTAATTTACATTAAAACGACAAACTGAGACGACGCTAAAGGAGAGAACGTTAGATAGAAAGGAAGCAAGGAAGAATCACAGATTTACATTAAACACACACAATGGCAATACATGTGCACTTTAGATAAAAAAAAAGGAAAAGGTATAGGATACTTAAAATTAGTCTGCCTTGGCTGTACCTTAGCAGTGTGGATATTTTTCTAACATTCAGGTTTTTCATGGATTTATTGTGCTGCAGTAACACTTTCGTATGTAATGTTCTTACATTAAAATACCTTTTAAATCGATTGAGTTTTGATTCGACTTCTTCTTATCCTCCTTTTTGCAAAATTACAATGATCCAGTGATTGACAGAAATGAAAATTGTTTATTCAATGGAATCAAGCAAAAATATGGAGTATAAAACAATTTTTGGGGTGTTTTTGGAACAACAACAATTTTAGTAGAGAGAGAGAGGGAGCACTAGCTACTCAGTATTATAACCCTAATCATAACGCTAATATACACATGTGTTTCAGGGTTAAAACAAACGAAAAATAAGCTTTGCAAACCATAATCAACATTTCAATTTTAAATCAGCATTTTAAATACAAATTTTTTGTTTTTAAAAATTTAACAAAACAGGCAGCTTTAAATACAGCAATGCGACCAAGCGCCACGAAAGTCTGGTGGCACAAGAACTACAGTCATGTCAGACTCTTAGGTGCTATTAATATTGTTACGAAAATGAAATTTTTTTTTACATCGCTTAGCATTAAAATTATAAACAAAAGTTACATAAACAAAACAATACAGTAAACAAACCTGTTTACAAATTATCATACTGCTTAATATAACAACAAACACCATCATAAAAAACATAGTAAACAAGTAAACAAAAATATACAAACAACACTACAAGAATAAATATAAACAAAAATACACAAACAACACTACAAGAGTACATGTAAACATTGTTGCTTAAAGAGATTTCGAGTAGGCGAAGTCATGAACATTCGCCTTCAAGAACATTCATCAGACTGTTTACTCTGCCATATAAAAGCCAAGGCAAAGCAGACGACTGAGTGAGTGTAGTTCAATCAGTCTTGTGTGAAGACGCGGTGCGTTTGAAGACAGTAATCGTGGTTTGAAGATCTCCGTTACAAAGATCTGTTGAATAATTGTCTAGTAATTGTTATTGTTAATACAAAGGATGTAAACAGAGGAATAACAAAAACAGGCAATTGTTGTTGTTTACATCAAGTTGTGAACAGTGGTACACAGAATTGTGCGAATCATAAAGAATTTTAATCAAAACTAAACACAAATTTATTTGTATTTTATTTGCAATCTGTAAAAACGTAACAATATTTAATGTTTGCGATAAAGTCGCCGTAGTCTAGTATGTAGTGTGTTGGCTTATTAGACGTGAGGTTCAAACCCCAGGTCAGACATCTCCAAGTGAACACACCTCCGAATAAATGAAAACAAAATTTCATCAGCAACTTTCGCTCAACAAATTTATGGCAAAAATTCTAAGTGTAAATAAAATTGCCATGAAAAAGTTTCTCAAAAATATGTTGTCCGAAGTCGACTTCAAACTGTGGGTCTCGCCACTCTTCAATAATATTAACACACACAATCAAAGGTGGTTTGAGAAGCTAGATGGTAAACCTGACTAAAGAGTTTTAAGGACCAATTAAGTAAATAAAAGCCTTTGTAACAATTCAATAATCGCTCTGCATATAAATTGAACTACCTCCCTAGGACATAGGGACCATGATGAGAGTTTTTTTTTACTTTAAATATGGTTTTCGAACTAAGAGTTGAATTGACCATAATTTCTTAGAGATATAAACGAAGAGTTTCAATTCTATTTCATCGGAAGTTAAGTTTTTAATTCCTAGTCATGTACAGCAAGTTTCCAGTCCTTCTGTTTGTTCCAGTTTCCATACTATGTTAGGAAGACCTCTTGATCTACGACAACCGTGCTGATTCTAGTTCATGGTTGCACCTGCATTATAATTCTGGGGTTTCTTTAGGATATTACGCGTCCATATACACTAGAAGTATAAGAAATCTAATGCTGATCACGTATGGTACGTAGGGGATCACAACACATATTTAATGTATCAATATGCTATGAAAATAAGCCAAAATATTTCATCGAATGGACCTAAGAAAAGAAACTTAAAATATTGATTTAACCAGGAAAGAGGTTTCTTCTTTAATGGCCTTTAATTTCTTTACTTTATTTTAATTTTATTCATCAAGCAAATGAGTGGCTCTGCTACCTACAAATAATCTACAAACTTACAAAGCCAATCAACGTACATACATATGTATTTCCATATAAACTCACACAGAGAATATTTAACATGCATTACAGTTAATAACATCGCTACTACGCAAATATTCTTAATGTAGCCTCGTTCTTCGATGTTAATTGAAAATGTTTATTCAGTATGCCTTTTGATCAGATTGAAATTGAAGTAAATGCCTATTTGCAATCATATTCTCTTAAGGTCAAGCAAACAATAGCCATCAAACCGTGAAACAGATTTGTTGAGATGACAACATTCGCTATAATTTGTTAAGACAGTCAAATTGAAATAGTCCACACATGTTGCTCTCTCATTAATTCATGTCATATATGTGTGTGTGTAGATATGTATCACACATACATACATATACAGATGCGTATATTTAAAGTGGCTATAAAGACAGCAAGTGAAAAACCACAAACTTAGGCTTGGTTAGTTAAAGTGGCGGCAGAGGTCCCACTAAGGCCATTATTTATGCCCATTGTGGTACTAGAATCAATATTCAAGCCGGAGATCAAATATTCTCTAGAGGACACCAAGTCGAGTCTAAAATAAATCTCAATATTGCAACAATCTTTATCATAAAGAGCTCGGTCAAGGAAGGGTTTTTATGACAAGAACTGGGGGCCTGCTCGTGAGTTGAAAGATACCCTCCTCCTGCTTCTCCTTATATCCACAGATCCCTCAGAAATAATTCGACAGAATGCAAAGTTTTTTGGCATGCCTATCATAACGGCAATGGCAGATGAGAATTGCTATTGCGATGAATGGATATGCAATTTAAGGATTGACTCGATAAGTCTCCAGGAGAGTCTACCAATATTGTAAGTACCCTCTTTCTACCAACGAGATTGTGGTTCCCTGTATTAAGTGTGGATAATATCGAAATTAACTAAGGCAATCTGAATACCCATACTATGTAACACGATATTCCTCACGGCTAATAAGCCAACTGAACTACTGCGACTTTACTAACATGTTATAGGGTATCGGTATTCCAATTGCCTCTACCCTGTAACATATTAGCAATGATGATAGACGTGATACCACAGTTCAAACCCCAGGTCAGACATCTCCAACTTAAGCGAAATAAAATGAAAAAATATTTCCCCCGGCGAGTTCCCCTCACCAGATTTCTGCCAAAAACTCTGAGAGTAAATAAAACTGCCATGAAAGGTTTTTCAAAACTCCGACTGTCGTTCGGAGTCGACTCCAAACGGTAGGTTCCGCCAGTCATGTATAAAATTAACACACATAACATAAGAGGTGTGAGAAACTAGGTTGTAACCCTAACTGAAGGCTTGCAATGACCAATGAAGTGGAGGCATATTTTGCTAGAGCTAACATACCTAGAGAACCGCTGGAGTAAAATTTGTAGAATTCAAAGCCTTGATAATGCAGTCATAAGACTGGACTAAAGTGTTACAATCAATACAATTATGCAGTCGATGGACTTCTAGACTGGTGTACTCTTTGCTAAGTTCTTTATTGGCTTGCAGTTTATGTGCAATTCCTTTGTTTTTGCTTTCTCAAAGGACGAAGATGTACGAGATTTTAAATAACAAAAAATTACATCAACATGTATGTTCCATTCTCTCCTCACGTTTACCTATGAATACTCATTGCACGTGTTTATAAGAAAAACTTATACTCTTGTCACTTACACTTGATGCTATTAAGCATGTAAGTATGTACTCGTATATAGCAATTTTTAACAATACCTAGCCTAAATTTGTTTACTTAGGAGGAACATTTTCTTTTCCATTTTTCTCTAATGCCGTTATGATAGTCAACAAATTTTCCTTACTTACAGTATTCATGGGATTTACTTTAGTCAATTCCAATAGCAAACAACAAGAACAACATATAACATACAACATGCATATCCATAGGCTTTATATAGCTTCATAAGGATTTGTGTACTTATTTGAAGATACACCATTCAGTATTCCCAAGCAATAACAGCCTAAGTCGATTTCAGTCAATTTGAGTTATGTATGCTATACTATATGTAATGTATGCTACTAACAAAACTTTATATTTACATGAAGTACTCATTTCTCTAACAATGTTTAATTGACCTAAGTCGTAATGAAGCCCCATCACTTTAATATGAGAAGTAATTTTCGACTTAGGCTGTTATAGCTTCGCACACAAATATATGGTTGTGTAAAGGCTGTCTGATATGAATAAGCACATATATTTTGATCCTGCGAAGTCGCCGTTGCCTATTAGGCAGTGTGTTTGCTTGAGGCTACAATTCAAACCCCAGGTCAGACATCTCGAGAAAAATATGAAAAGATATTTCTTCGGCAATTGCCTCTCAGCAGAATTTCTAGCAAAAACGCTGAGAGTAAATAATAAAATTGTCATGAAAAACTTTCTCAAAGTCTACTTTAATGATGTACTCATCACCTCACTTTTTGCGTGTTTAAGAATTCATGTAACAATTCAGCCTATAAATATGCTACATTTTACTGAGTTTTATTAATTTTGTCGTATGAGTAATGTTAGATTTTTATTAAATATTAATCATACGCTAAGGTGTACAGTTAGAGCAATATATTTGGGTGTATTAGACATGACGGCTCCGTGCACACTCCAAGCCAGACATCTCCTACAAAGCGAAATTCGAAAAATATTTCTTCCCCAACTTCCTTGTAGCAGATTTCAGGCAAAAACTCTGAGAGTAAAAAATTCGCCATGAAAAATTTAAGGTTTGCAGCCAATTTTAAACAATAGAAGGGTTGTAAAGACCAATTATGTATATATCAGAGATCAGCAATGAATTGTTTTTTCGCTACTCATAAGTACTCATGAAATTTTGAGTTTGAGTGAGTCAACAGTATTGAAATTCAACTACTCTGATTCATTCGTACTCACTACAAGATTGATAAATATGTACAGGTTGCAATGATTAGGCGTACAGCGTTGACATCAAACTCATAACATTCGAAATATGTTTGATTCATACGCCTACTCATTCATTCATAACTTTCGAAAAATACTTATAATACTCATAAAGGATTTGAGTGATTTGAATCATTCATCAAAATTGACAGTCTTAGTTGTTGTTGCATTTACAAAAAAAGAAGAAAGAAAAAGACCAAGACAGCAAGGAAAGCAAACACACAACCTTCTAGTGAGTATTGTAGTGTTCGTATGCGAATCAGACTTGTTTTGTGATTCTTTTAAATGTTGAGTAAAGGATAGTCGAAATCAACTACACCATGCGTATTGTTAAGTATGAGTACGATGAGTACTTCAAACTTTGAATATGAGTAGAGGTTCCATGATATTAAAATAAGTCTGAATGCGTATAAGTATCAGAAATTATGAGTATGAAGTCGCGGTAGTCTAGTAGGTAGTGTGTTCGCTTATTAGAAGTAAAGCCCGGGTTTGAGTCCCAGGCCAGACATCAAAAACGAAATATGAAAAAAAAACTCTGAGAGTAAATAAAGTTTCTCCTAATCTGTCGTTCGGAGTCAACGTTAAACTGTAGCTCCCGCCACTCAAGTATAACATTAAGACACACAACATGAGTGGTGTGAGAAGCTAGGCCGTAATCCTGACTGAAGAGTTGTAATGGCTAATTATGTATGTATGAGTATGATTCGAGTCTACTCATCTTTTTGAATACTCATTGCTGAAATTTCTTAAATTAATCGGTTAATTTAAAAACCTATATTAATTCCTGCATTACATAGGGTATGAAAGGAATACTAATACTTTAGAAGAACACTCACACTATGACGATAGGAATGATCGAGAAGACGTATGCTGCAATGCGCTACTGAATGCAATCTTTTAAAAAAGAATTGAACATGAAATTGGAGATCAATATACAAGAAATATTAAAGAGTAACAAATTGTGCTTCGTGACTGTAATAAAAATCAAAATCTATTGAAAAAAAAACGAAAAGCGAATAGTCTTTAATAAGCTTTTCTATTTCCAATTGTTTATTTTTTTATTTGAAATATTTATTTTCAATAAAAAATAGTTTTCCAATAATATATTGCTGTGTGTGCATAAGTAATAAAAAGTTGTGAAAAGTACTGTAAAGGCAGCCTGTTATGACATTTTAAGCTCAAAAAAATAAATTGTTTAAAGCGAATGTAAGCGGACTTATTTTCTGATCATATTTACTGACAATCTCATTTAATATTATTCAACGAGTACACGATTTTTGTTTTTTCCAAATAAGTTAGGTTATGTTAAATTAACACATACTATTTACATACATAGTTGGTTATTGGATTAGGACCTAGTTGCTCGCACCACTTAATGTTGTGTGTGTTAATTTGATACATGAGTGGCGGGACCAAAGGTTTAAAGTCGACTCCGAACTTTTCATACCAATTTTTTTTTGCCAAAAATGTGCAGAGAGGATGTCGCCTAGGAAATATATTTTCCAAATTTCGTTTTTTTTTGATGACGTTTGACCTGGAGTTTGAACCGTGGCCTCACGTCCAATAAGCCAGCACACAACCAACTAAACTACAGCGACTGGAAATTAGTAGACGCTCTTACACGCAAAGTTATTGCACCTTGTTGACGTCTGCTAGCTTACCTATTTAGGCTACCACTTAGTTTTTCTACTTCGTCTTTGAGGATTGCCTGTAGTGCACAGTTTGAATATATTATTCTTGATTATAAATTATCTGAACTCAAATGGTTTTTATTATTTCATGATATATGTATGTTCATTCCATATTTTCAATAGTTGGCTGGATTCACCATAGTCCAGTAGGCAGAGCGATGACTTATTAGACGTGAGCCCATGGTTCAAACCCCAGCCCAGACATCTCGAACACAACGAAATATGAAAAATATTTCTTTGGCGGTTTCCTCTCAGCAGATTTCACATACACACATACATACATACATACATGTATACATACATACATAATTGGCCATTACAACCCTTCAGTCAGGTTTATGGCCTAGCTTCTCACACCACTCACGCCGTGTGCCTTAATTTTATATTTGAGTGGCGGGACCTACAGTTCAAAGTCGACTCCGAACGACAGATTTTTGAGAAACTTATTCATGGCAGGTTTTTTTATTCTCAGAGTTTTTGCCAGAAATCTACTGAGAGGAACTCGCAGAAGAAATATTTTTTTTTCATATTTCGTTTTGATGTCTGGCCTGGGGCTCGAACCCGGGCTTTACGTCTAATAAGAGAACACACTACCTACTAGACTATCTTCATGATAAAACCAATAGTGTAGAAGAGAAAACTGGCCCGATTGTTATAGAGGCGAAATCTGAATGGTTGGTTATAATTTTGGTACCGAAAACTATTTCTGATCGTCTAAGATACGGTAAATTTTGATAAAATCAATGAACAATTTTTTGTGAGTTTAATTCTTACTGTTCTAATACTATAAATACTAGTTTTACAACAACAACAAAAAAACCAATAAAAAAAGAGAAATTGTTGTAACAATTTTTGCTCTTAAGTTCCTGCACTCACTATGTACTTAAGAAATTGTATATCTTCTTATGCAACTTATAAACTATACTTGAGTTTATGCGTTTGTGAGTGTGTACATACAGCCATAAACAACACTATTATATGGTAAAATATATGTGTGTGTGTAAAAATAAATACTTATGAATACATATGTTGATTAAACATTAAATAAAAAAAAGGAAAAGGAAACTACAAAAAAAAGAAGTGTGTCTACACAACAGGATGTTGTAAATGATGATGACGATGATGATGATGTTGTCGAAATCGAAGTCAATAGACATTTTGTTCTTACTGCTGCTGCAGCTGCTGCTGTTCATAGTGTATGAGCAAATAAAGTTCAGAGTTTACTACACACTTGAGTGGACTTCATACATACATACATACATATATGTACACATGAGAATGCTTTGTTACATTAGACATTCAGGCATTTTCATATTATTTTTCCGATTGACTTTAAGAAAATTTTCGTATTGACTTTTAAACTGTACGTATACGGTTAAAGGATTAAGAATCAATGAATGGAAGATATATTTTCAATTAAAGGATGTAAAATAATCAAATTGTTTAAAGTTTTTATAAGTATTTCATTTGAATTTCTTGTTACTTGTTCTTGTTGAAAGTTGTAAATCTGTTTTCAGAAGAATTGCATTTCTTTAAAACTTTTCATAATTTTATAAAATTTTTCTTTTGCATTTAACCTTAAACAAAATAGATTTATAAGAATAAAAATTTATTCTTTTTGAATTTTATTAAAAATATTTCCTAAAATATATTTCAATAATAAATTCCTTCGTGTTGTATTTAAAATGTAATTCTTTACTTGTGCTCAAGATTACATATTTTCATACTAATCAAAAAATATTTCTATTAAAAGGAAAATTATTGTTCATACAGCATTTACATACCTAACATACATACATACATACATAATTGCTCATTACAACGCTTCAGTCAGGATTACGACCTAACTTCTCACAAGACTTATTTTGTGTGTGTTAATTTTATACATGAGTGGCGGCACCTACAAATTAAAGCCGACTGCGAACGACAGATTTTTTTGATTTCATTTGAATGGCAAGTTTTACGTTTACTCTCAGAGTTTTTGCGAGAAATCTACTGAGAGGCAATAGCCGAGGAAATATTTATTCGTATCTCGTTGCTTTTTTTTTTGGAAACATCTGACCTGGGGTTTGAACTGTGGCCTCACATCTACTAAACCAACACTACGACTACAATCTCACAATCCGAAGGAAAAAGGAAAAATACAGATTAAGTCCAAATGCCAATGTGTCAAAGTTCTCGACCACATACAGAACAGGAACAAAGAGCTTAGTTTGAAAAGCAGGGTATCCAGCTCTCTTAATTAATTAAACAGCCTTCAGTCTCTTATAGAACATTAATCTGTGGTAGATTGATCAGTGTATTGCCTAATATTCAATTGATGTTTTTAGTCCCCAGTATCCATATATGGAATGTTTTGCTTGCAGAGTTCTTACAATGGAAACACTACTCCAGCTTACATCATACACCATAGTCCACTACAAAGTTCCAATACAATAAAAAAAAAACTTGATTAGGCGCAATTAGCTTATAAACAGAATTATGTTAATCAACGTGAGCTGATTTAAGCAACACTAATTCAATTAATCGTCGCCGTAGTCAAGTAGGTAGTGTTTTCGCTTATTAGACGTAAAGCCCAGGCCAGTCATCAAAACGAAATATGAAAAAAAAAATGTTTCATGGCTATAGTAATTGCCTACTCCCATGATTGTATTGAATTATCGAAAAATAGCGTATATTTAAACAAATTTGAGTTTAACTAACTATGCGTCAATATGCGTCAACATGCGTTGTTATACGTCAATATGCGATTATATAGAAAAAAGGTTTATTTTCATAAATATATTGGGAATAAGTGATAAAATAATAAATTATAGTAATAAAATAATATAAAAAACACTTACAGCTTAAGTAATGTCAAGTGTGTACCACATATTATTCCATTGGAACTGCGGAAACGTTTCTAAAATAAAAAATATTGTTTACTTATAACCTTTATTATATAATAATATTATAATTAATTATAGGTAAACCATTTAAAATAGTTCTATAATATCCCCCGTCAGTATTAATGCTTAAATCCTATGCCAATTGAAGATTTCCAACATTTTAGTTTACATGTTTATTTAACATAAGAATACTTGCTTATGTAACAGATCAATTTACCTCTAAGCATGTAAAATATATGTATACAACTAAATAGTCTTCTGAAACTTTTATGCTAACTTTTTTGCAACATCCTTTTAGTGGTAGGATTACGACAACCTTCTTTTCTTTACTCAGCCTCTCTGCATTTATGGAACTCGTTGTCAACAGCTTGCCTGGCCTATTTTTCCTATTTTTTTTTTCTTCTGCATGGTTGTTCCGCAACTAGACAGAGAAGAGAGTAAAAGACATAAAATAATTAAGAAATTGACAAAGAAAACTATTCTTGTGGAGTAAACTCAACCGACACCTGAGTCAAGACACAATGAGAGCTAAAGAAAAACAAGTAAAGGAAACACTCCTAGTGAAGTGTAATGGAGTAACGCATGACAGCATGAGATATGCAGGTGACACGACATACATACACTACATGAGTGAGTGTATGAATATTTTATATGTTTGCCATACATTTTTAACTAACTTGTCTGAATGTATGTATGTATGCTTGACAAAATTGTGCAAAAGATGGTAAAGTTTTTGGAGCAAAGGAAAAGAAAAAGATTTTTCTATTAAGAAATTGAAGGCAAAGAGAAGTGAAACTAAATCCAAATAAGCTATCTTGTCAACATATCATAGTTTTTCTTGGTATTTGTAGGTTTTTCCTGTACGTAACTGAAAATTGTTTTTTAATTACATTAGATTTGGAATTGTTTGGAACATTTTAAAAGAGGCATTTAGTAAATGAGAGTGTTTTGTATGGGTTCATTGCTAGACTGTAAGTCTCATAAATTTTTGGTAATCAGCTTAGATTACTTTTTTGTACAGAATTCTGCAGCCTTGTCCAGTAGGCCTACTAGTTTGTCTTTAACAGCTTAAAAATACAGAATAAATGCAACAAAGACTGTCTGTGAGTGATTGAGCTTACAAATTCATTCAATCATCATCACGACCTGGCAAATCGAGTTGTTGGCAGTTCATTCCATCATTAAGAGAAAAGCTTTGGAAAAAAGCCCTTTGGATAGAATAATAATACACCCCAATTTTGAGAACAGCTTAGCAATGAAACTAATTACTACCCTGACGCCATCGGGCACGCCTAACGCACTATCCCCCCTGTGTGGGGTTCTCACCCACTAAATCTCCCCCTCCTCTTTTGGACTCTTTTTGCCCACTCCGGAACTCCCGTGGTATTATTTCGAAGTGGAGTCCGTCTGACCATTTGACCCCTTTATATCCATATCCACGTCTGAATTGCGCAACAAAATCTGAGAAGGTGTTCAAACATCCATTCAAATTCTCTCATCCAAGTCAAATTTCTTAGATTTTAGCAAGGCCTCAATGTAACTGGCAATGCTATTCCAATTTTCCTCGCTGCTCAGAAGAACATCGCAGAAGTTTTCGACAGTACAGACGCCGACTTTGGCCTTAAGATTCCTTTTTTCTACACTCCATCTCTCACAATGAAAGAAAGTGTGTTCCTCTCCACTATTCGAGCACATATGTAGATGCTATGAAGTTGACTTGTAGTTAGTATGGGAGTTAGTCGAGACAAACTCAGTGAGTTACTCAGAAGAAAGATAACCCCACTGGATTCCAAATAAAGTCAGAATTGGATGCAGTAAGCGAGCCATTAAATAAATTTGGAAATGCCCTTCAAACAGTTTTTGTTTTATTCGATTTTTAAATTTAAACTTTTAAAGGTCCCACCCTATATTTATATGATAAATCCGTAACTATCACTTGAGATTCAATTTAATACAAATAAATCCAATTTTATTTTAAATTTCGATTGAAAAACAAAAGCAGAGAAACGTAAAAAGTCGAATTGAATGTTTGAAGCTATAAAGCTAACGAGTTCATTTCACTTCATGTTTTGGTTTTCCATTTTTATGCCACTTTTTTATTTCCAATTTTTATTGCAGCGAAGTAAGCTTTCAATCAAACTGATGATGGTGTTGTAATAAAGAAAGTACGAGTAAAAAACGTGTTATACATATACGCACTCATATAGCCATGTGAAAATTTCAAAACTGGGTTATAAAAAATGTTAGAAAAACTCGCGTAAAAAAATGTTTGCAAGCGAAACTAACGAATGAATGTATGGCTGGAGAGAATTTCGTTTTCACAGTTGAATACTTTAAAATACACAAACGAAAGCTGCAATGTATCTGAAATGCTACTACACACTCACGAGCACATTCATACATTTAAATATTTAAATATATGCATATGTACATATGTATTCGTTACAAAATTTCGAACAAAATGAAATTTTCATTTCGAATTTCTTTTTTTATTTCCTTCTCTTAACAGCTTGTGATGACTTGTAAGCTGTGCTCTCTAATAAAAGAAAAAACAAAACCCAGAGTCCTAAAAATAGACACTTTTTTGGAAGAAGAATTTAATAAAATGTTTGAAATTGTTCTTCCCACATATGTATGTACGCAGGAATAAAAGAAAAACGTATAAATTCGCACATATGGAGATGAAAAATGCAACGTAAATAATGAAAGAAAAACTAAAAACGTTTTGAATTTGTAACAGAACAGTCTAATCCAAGAGGCCAATCTATCTATCGAAATATAGCGTATTTTTAAACAAATTTGAGTTTAACCAACAATGCGTCAGTATACGTCAGCATGCGTTGTCATACGTCAATATGCGATTACATAGAAAAAATCTTATTTCCATAAATATAATGGGTAAAAGTGATAAATATGTAAATTTGAGTTAATAATATTAAGTTATTTGAGTGAATAATTTGATAAAACGTTTGGAATTTTTCTTCAAACATATGTATGTGTGTGCGAAGGAATAGAAGAAAAATAGAATTTTGTAAAACGGATAAAGAAACGTATAAATTCGAATAAATGGAGATGAAAAATGCAACATATACACCGTGTATGTCGACACAACCTCCATCTCCACTGGTTTCAGGGTCACTAGGTCATGAAAGGAACGAACAGACGGATATATTGGCACGGAAGTAAGCAGAGATGTTTGAGGAAGTGACCAAAAAGAGAATAGTTATACACCATTACAATAACACTTTTTCAAAATGGAAGAAAAAGCCTGGAATTCAGCAAATCACAGACCATTCAACGTAACAGGTTGCCAAATTTCAAAACCCCTATATCCAAGCAGTGGACAGCCGGGAAGCCAGGGAACTACTTGAGTTCCAGAAGAGAAATTATAACTGGACACTGCGCTATTGACGGTTTTGCTGACAAGCATGGTCTGCGCTACCAGGATTACTGCAGAATCTATAAGGATGTGGAAGAAACGAAATCGGTACAATAACTTTTATGTGAGTAACCTGCACTTCAAAAGAGACGTTATCTGGTTTTTGGGTAGCAGAACGTTTGAAGATCAAGGCATGGTAACGAACGTGCCACTAAGAGAACTGACCGTTATTGTCCCGAACTCGGGGTGGTTGAAACCCATCACTAACAGATCATGACAAGAAAGATTACTTCACACTGGGTAACACAATTTGCCAGATAGGCCACAGAGGGAACTTGCCTGTGAATGGTAAGCTACCGGCTAACCTAACCTAACATAACCTAAACAAATTCGTCACCTATATGTCTTATTTCTAACTCATTCTATAATTCCCCATTTATTTCGAAAATGATTTTCTTGTTCTTTATTAAAACAAGTAAATTATTCATTACCATTTGCATTATTCCTTCCATTAGATTCTCTATCAATTTCAAATATTATTCATGTTCTATATTTCCATTTAAAGCATTCAACCCTTTAGTAACATGCTTACACTCTATTCCTTTTTTTAATGTAATAATTTCACCATCCAAATGGCTTTTTAATAGTCTCTCATGATGAAATTCGAAAGCCATTCGTTTCTTGTTTTTTTATTACTATTCGCCCTCTGTGTAAATGTCAAAGAACTCTTCGTTTAAAATGCATACATAAAATACCAATGAGTGCGTCCTTTAATAATCTCTCTCTCTCTCTCTTATCAATTGAAAATGAACTCAATTTGGTTCAGTTTCTCTTTTTTAATTTTTTTTTCGTTTTTTTTTCAGTTTCATTCATTGAAAATCGTTTGTGTGCGGCAAATTCAAATTCAAACTCTAATCAATTGAGTTTTTGTTATGCTTTTTGCAATGCTTTTATTGGAACCCATTATGCGCATTCGTTCGTTCGTGCGTTGACATTACTATGATCTAGGGAATAGTGACGAAAAACGGGTGAAATAACTTATTGCTGGTGTAGGTGACTACACTATACTATACTATGGTTACTAAAGTCATATCGGGTGGGCCATTAATCGCTTTAAATTTTAAACATCGATTATTTCGAATCTGTGCAATACTTATGTCATTCTCTTATGTCACAAAATTCAGTATATTATCTCCACTTCCATACGTTTAGTGGAGATAATATATCGACTTACGCTTGAGCAACATTGGGATTTATTGGAAATTTTTTTCGCAAAACAAAGACAATTTATAGAAAATTGTACAAAAATATCGTACAAAATTTGATCGCAGAGAAGGACCAACAGTACTCGATATACGCAAGTTTATTGCCAAAGTTCGGGCAACTGGATTTATTGCTGATTCTCCAAGACGTGAGCGTGCTCGTACAGTGCGTACTCCCGAAAATATCGAAATTGTGACTGAGAGTGTGCGTGAGAATCGATCAAGTCGTTATCGTACATACATACATACATAATTGGCCATTACAACCCTTCAGTCAGGATTACGGCCTAGCTTCTCAACACCACTCATGTGGTGTGCGTTAATTTTATACATGAGTGGCGGGACCTACAGTTTAAAGTCGACTCCGAACGACAGATTTTTTGAGAAGCTTTTCATGGCAATTTTTACTCTCAGAGTTTTTGCCAGAAATCTGCTGAGTGGAAGTCGCCGAAGAAATACTTTTTGTATTTTGTTTTTGATGTCTGGCCTGGGATACGAACTCGGGCCTTTCGTCTAATAAGCCAACACACTACCTACTAGACCACGGCGACTTCCCAACTCGTTATCGTTCTCAAGAATTGAACATTTCACGCAACAGTTTATGTCGAATTTTACGAAAAGATCTCGGTATGACGCCTTACAAGAGTTGAAGCCGCATAACCATACGCTTTCTTTTCGCTTCGCTGTATGGGCCAACGAGAGAAACTGCACCATGATGTCGATTTTGCCAAAAAAAATCATCTTTTCGAATAAAACTCATTTTCATCTTGATGAGTACGTTAATAAGCAAAATTATCGTAGTTGGGTCTCAGAAAACCCACAAGTGGTCTTACAGAAGCCAATGCCCCCATTATATCTGACTGTTTGGTGCGGTTTGTGAATCGAAGGCATCATTGGCCCATATTTCTTTGAAAGTGAGGACGACGCAACCATTAGGGTCAAAGGAGTCATCTATCGCACCATGTTTGGTTTCAACAGGATGGGGCAATTTGCCAGACATCTCATACCGCAATCGAGTTTTTGCGTCAAACATTTGATGGTCATTTAATTAGCTGAAATTGTGATGTCAATTGACCGCCAGGAAGCTGCGATTTAACATCGTTGGACTATTTTCTATAAGGCGGCGTTAAAGAAAGGTGTTATGCCAACAAATCAGAGACAATTAAGCATTTGAAGGCCAACATTCGTGATGCTATTGCCGAGATAAGACCCCATACACTCGAAAAAGTGCACCAAGATTGTTCCGACCGAATGAAGTACTGTCCGGCTAGCCCCAGAAGCCTGGGGGTCGAACACGGGCTTTACGTCTAATAAGCGAACACTCTACCCAATAGACTACGGTGATGGCATATATAATTATGAGTATTTCTTCTTATTTCACAAACATTATCTTGTTAGCTAAATGTCCTTCTATAGTGCACACTTCTTAAGGAAACTAACTTTTGCCAACTTTTATTTGCTTTGATTTGTTTCGATACGTTTTTAATTTCAAGGAAATCATTAAAAACCTCAAAGGAATTCTCATTTTAATTGACTGTCGAACAACTTTTTAAGCGGTTTTATTTTTAACCAATTTATTTAGTCATTCAATTACGAATTATGGCCGACAATTTCAAACAAAAACAACAACAATTAATCATGCCCAGAAAGGGGAAAACTTGTGGCCACAATTAATTTATAAAACAATTGATCAAACAATTAATCAAATGCTTGTCATTTTAATTGAAATAAATTTTACGATTGACAATTTAGTTGGCATTATTAAAACAAGGATTTTTTAAAAAAATTATTATTTCTGAAAACAAGCGTAAACATGCAGTGTGTGGCCTTCAAAAAAATCGTACAAATTATTGAATTTTACTCGACTTGCCTTTGAAAGACTCAGACGCAGAGTTATTAAATTCAATTTCTCATTTGCTTTGCAAGTGCTTGGCATATGCATCATAAATGTACGTCACGTGGATTAAACAAACGAAAATATTTGTTGTATCGCATGCATGCATGACTGACGTAGAAAACTGTTGCAGAAAACAATGAAAATATTGTTAAACAGTATGCATGCAAGTGAGTACATACGAGTATATATGTGTGCGAACAAACCAAAAAAAAACTCTTCGATATTGTTATCATACATACAAATGATTACGCGAGTGTGCATGTGTGCATTTTTATTTATGCTTGCAGTTATTGTCTCTGTGTACATTGTTTTGTTACACATGCCCTATGCTCATGAGCACATATGTACAATTTGTAAAGTCAATGTATTTGTGAAAATCATTTTGTAATTATTTGTTGCAAGCATATATAAATATTAGGGAGGTATAGACTCTGCAAAGTGTGATGATAAAGAGACTAGATTTTGATACACTTTAATTCAATAAATATTAACACATCTCTTGGGAGATTTGTTCGACTATTTTTAAGGATAAAATTATTTAAACATCATTGTTAGTATAGTAGGTAGTGTGTTGGCTTAATAGTGATGTCTCAGTACAAACGCCAGGTCAGACATCAAAGCGAAATGTGAAAAAATATTTCTACGGCGACTTCCTCGCAGAAGATTTCTGGCAAAAACTCTGAGAGTAAATAAATTTGCGATGGTTTGCGTTATAAAGACCAAATAGAGGAAGTCCTGTCATCGATTGGTGTGACCAACTGGTGTAGGCACGCAAGAATCAGAGATGCCTGGAAGGATGTAAGGCAGGCCGAAATTCGTTAATCTGGTTGTAAGTAAGTCTTACGTCCAATAAGCCAACACACTACCTGCTAGAGTACGGCGACTTTAAGTAACAGAACTGTATAGTTAATTGCCTCTCTATATAAAACACATTTGGCTGTTTAGTATCTTTAAGTTGCTATGCCAGTCTTTCATTAGCATTATCGGAGATAGACTTTTTAATACGATATAAATCTCTACTCCTTTTGGGTATATCCAGCAGTCTTTTCTAGGCAAGAGCCTTTGTGTAACGGTACTTTTTTAGCAAATAACGCTTTATGGTCTATATCAGAGATCAGCAATGAATCGTTTTTTCGCTGCTAATAAGTACTCATGAAATTTTTAGTATGCGTGAGTCAAAAGTATTGAAATTTAACTACTCTAATTCATTCGTACTCACTACAACATTGATTCTTAAGTACAGGATGCAATGAGTATGAGTACAACGTTGACATCAAACTCATAACATTCGAAATATATTTGATTCATACGCCTACTCATTCAGATTTAAAAATTTAGAAAAATACTTATAATACTCATAAATGATTCCAGTGACTCGACACAACCTTCTAGTAAGTACTGTAGTGTTCGTACGCGAATGTTACTTATTTTGTGATTCTTATAAATGTTGAGTAAAGGCGAGTCGAAATCAACAACATCATGCGTATTGTTAAGTATGAGTACGATGAGTACTTCAAAATTTGAATATGGGTAGTATGAGTATGATATTAAAATAAGTACGAATGCGTATAATTATCAGAAATTATGAGTTTGATTTGAATCTACTCATCTTTTTCAATACTCATTGCTGATCTCTGATGGACACCCTATACCCTAACGCCTCCTTACATGAGAATGACGCATTTATAAATATCAAAAATTATGAGTATGAATCGAATCTACTTATCTTTTTGAATACTCATTGCTGATCTCTGGTCTCTATACGAGCAGTTTTCACGTGAACACTCCCTACGTTACCCAGTATCGTCTGAGATTTGGATTTTCGAGCCAGGATATGCATCCCATTGCAATATGTTTCCTTTATTTTCAGAAAAGCAGTTACACCTGAAGATTTTCAAACGACAAAAACTGAAACCTCTACAAATAAAAAAAATTTTATATTAAACGGAAAAAGAAACTTATTTTTCTTACTACAAGGTTACGCTTTAAAAATATGTTCCACTCTCTTTCTCACACAGTTCTGGTTTACAAAACAAACACAATATAAAATACGTAACATTTACAACGGCATCTGTAGCGACATCTGTAGCAACATGGGTAGTAGCAACATCAGTTACAACAGCTATAACAGTGTTATTGTGTCATTTTTAATTGCATGATAATATTCGACTAAAACTCCTGAGCGTTTCCTGGTTTATTAGAGATTTTATTGTTGTTGTCAGTTTCCGTTTTTCTTTTGTTTTTTTTTACATTTTTATGGCTTTATCGCGGTTGAATAAAAATTTCATTGTCTAGATTATTTATAAATGCCAAATAGAAAGAGAGAGAGTGACAGAGGAAGATAGAGAAATTATTTTATTTAGTGGTTTATGCACGAAGCCAAATAACAAATGAATATTGTATTCTAAAACAAGCCCATACATATAAATACTTTTAAGGGGTTAGTATACTTCCTAAGGGACTTTTCTAGAATTTTTTTAAAGATAAATTTATTTAAACAAATGCAGCTTTTTATATCCTATAGAAGACATTAGATTGTTTATAAAAAAACATTTTTTATTTACGGCGAAGTATGGCAGTGGTACGCCACGGTACGGTATGGGGACCATCTCAAAATCTGGTACCCACGGATTTGAGGACTTAGAGAAGTCTGAAAGCAAAAAATCGAAATGGTCTCTTATGAAGTATATTACTGGCTATAGCCTGAACTAGGATATTTTGAAAAGTTACAGAAATTATAAATTGATGGCGTTTTCCTATTTTCGTCTACTTTTTTCCATCTTAATTACTCAATAAAATTAGTAATTGTTGAAGGATTAAAACTATCCTCCCTTACAACCTCTTGATGCCTGCAGCGTGTTTCAGGCGGAGATTTTCGCAATCTTAAAGGCCGTTGAGGCCATAGCTGATGGCCCCGCTTCGGAATCGGCATCCTACATGATCTTCGTTGACAGTCACGATGTACTAAGGGCCATTGCGTCGGTCTGGTGCAAATCACAGTTAGTTCGCGAATGCAAGGAGTCGTTGAGGACTTTTGCGCCAGACCGTATCCGTCTATGCTGGGTTCCGGGTCATAGCAAAATATTGGGCAGTGAGACGGAGGATGCTTTCGCTAGGTTAGGTTCACTTTCTGAGGGCGATTTAATAGTTGGTCCTGACCCCCCAATCTGCCACCTCTACGGACTCATCGATGAATGGGTCAGGGAGAAGAGCAGGGGGCTTGGGGGAATGGATCGGTCATGTCTCCCGATATCTATGACCTGCTATAGATAGTGTAGAAACAGGTTGGCTGCTGGGCTTGGATAAGGACAGTTTAAGGTTGCTTATAGGGTTTATCACCGGGCACTGCGAGATTAAGTACCTGACGGGGAGCTGGAGTATGTTGCGATAAGGACGAGTTAGAGACTGTCGAGCACCTCCTCTGTAACTGAATAGCCCTTGGTAGGTTGAGGACCCATGGCAGGGGCTTCTTTGAGGGTTTGAATTCTGTGTCGAGAGCCGACATCAGGGCTCTCCAGAGATTCATTAGTAACTTGAGCTAGTTGAGAAGTGCTAGGGCTTTATCAGAGTAGCCGCGTTCTCCCTTTTTGTTTTGTTGTTTGGTGTATGTAAGTCCTTCACTTCCTATTCTCCCTTCCTACTTCCTCTCCTTTTTCCTATCCCTCTTGTATAATTTCTTCTTAAGGACGTTATGTACAATGGGTCATATCGACCTCCGGGTACTCTCAGGTGACAGGTACACGTCCTCTAACCTAACCCAACCTACAACTTTTCTTGACGCAAAATTTCAGCGAGAAAAAGTCAAGTAGTTTTTGCTAAATCGTTGTCGCCAAAAAACTAATTTCAAGAAAAACGCGTTAAAGCTGCTCGCACCTAGACGCGTTGTATTATTTTCAGTTTTCTACATTCTTTTGGCATCGTTTGAAGAAAAAGAAGATTTCTATCTTAATTCCTTGGCTCTAAAGTAACTAAAACTGTAAAGAAAATCAATTTTTTATTTTGGAAAATTAGCAAATATACTAACCCCATAAACATGGCAACACTGGAGGTTTTCAAAATAAGTACACCAACATTATAAAGACAGTGCTACAGAAATAGTAATTTTTTACTAAACCTGTACGCCGTTACAATTGCTTTATAGTGTTAAAATACGCTTACAGTGGTGGCAAACGTCATTTGTTTTCTTTTCTGAAAATACTTTGTATTTTAACGAAAAAAAATTTGGAAATTTTATTATATTTGAAGAAATTTTGCAGGATTTCCTTCAATAACAACTCAGTTTACAAAATTTTATAACACGTTGTTGAGGTAAAAAAGGAGAATTGTGCTTATTATTTCACTTAACACTGTATTTTGTTTATCATTTTTATTTATTTTCTCTTTTTTCCATGTTTTGCATTTTTCTACTCCTTCTTATCATTTTAAAATGATAAAGAGAGCGCGAAAGAGTTGAGCTATTTTATTTCAACTTTTTCTGTGTCTATTTTTTGCCTCTATTTTTATATTATAGCCATTGCCACATGTAGCTTAATATAGTCTGCTTAAGCTAAACTACAAATGTTTGCTTGTTTTTTAGTTCTGACAGGGTATGAGTGTACATGTATTTTTTTCTTCTCCGTGTGTGTGTTTATAGAAGTTGTTTAGCATATAGTTATTGTTATATATGTCAGGTTTTTTATACCGTTATTTTTATTTGCATGATAAGCCACCGTTTTGTTGTGTCGTCAACACATTTTTCACTTCCGGTAAAAAAGAAAAACAACATTTTACAAGAAAACTTTTTTAAGGTTACGTGAGAGATATTCGTTAGAAATGTTCATTAAATATTTGAACATTTGAACATTCTACATGACAATAAAAATGATTTAAAAAAAGTGAAACTAAAAACCATTTATTTTTCCTAATTTATTTCGGCCTGTCTGTCAGATAGTATTGTCTTCCTTTTGTACCTCCTATCCGACTTGAAGGGTACAGCTCTTAAATGATGGCAAAGCCTTCGTTTGGAAGGTTCCAATCAGTTTTCCCAAGGATTCGAAATTTTTTTTGTTTGTTTTTATAATTTTGAAAGCTTTTGTTCAATCATTTGAAAGAGAAAGTAAAAGTAATACAGAATATATTCAATTTAGAATCGTTTGACTTAAATTTGTATGTTTTAATCCTTCAAACTGCTTTAAATAACCGTCTTTTAGAGAAATACAAGCAGTTCTGACTTTCCAAGGTCATAAAATCTAAAGTATTCAAATATGCCAAACGATATTTGGTATGCGAATGTATTCAAATGTTATGTATAAGTCTTCCAAGTTTCAGCTCTATCGGGTTTAAAATAGAAAAGTTGTCCACATATCCTTTATTTATACCAACTCGAAACTCTACAGTATGCAATGTAGGATTGTCCATATGACAACTGTTCTCGGTAGAAATAATGAATATATGATGCTGCCACTCTAGTTGATCCCAAAAAGCCAAATAAAATATTAATAAACTATAGTTTTTCAAGCCTACTTGGCTCCTCCTACGAAGTATAGGGATGTGAGACAACAACTCACATATACCAGGTATGATAAAAGGAAAAGGAACGATATTTGGTATGCGAATGTATTCAAATGTTGGGTATAAGTGCTCCAAGTTTCAGCTCTATTGGGTTTAAAATAAAAATGTTGTCCATATATCCTTTATTTATACCAACTCGGAACTCTACAGTATGTTATGCAGAATTAACAATATGAACCCTGTTCTCGGCAGAAATAATTAATATAGATGCTGCCACTCTAGTTGATCCCAAAAAGCCAAATAAAATAGTAGTACCCAAGTTATCCAAGCCTACTTGTTTGCATATGATTCTGAAGCACTTGTTGATGAATACCTGAAGTTTTTTGGTAATGGTATTCGGTACAAACCAGGTTTTACTTCCCTACAACAGAGTTGATTTTACACATGCGTTGAAAATTCTAAGCTTGGTCCGCCTGGATATTTGTGAGCTTGTCCGTATTGACTGTAGCCGTTCGAATGCCGCTTTTGTCTCATTCAGCCTGTTATTTGTGTCTTTTTTTGCCACTTGTTGTCACTATACTGCCTAGTTAGCAGAATCTATTTACGTATACGATTGGTTGGCTTTGTAGCCTCATGTTGTCGGTGCTTACGTTGTTAATTATCATGGCTTTGGCTTTCTTGATATTAATCTCAAGTCTAACCTTGCACTCTAGTCTGTCTACATTTTCTAGATCTGTTTGCATGTTAAAGACTTTGTGCGAGAGTAGACATATATCATCGGCATAATCCATATCCTAGAGTTTGCGTGAGAGACTTCATGTTATTCCTTTTCGATCAGAACAGACTTCGCTTATGATATCATCCAGTACGATGATGAATACCTAAGGTGATAGGAGGCATCCTTGTTTTACCCCCAGCATTTGTGGGAAATGGTTGATCTACAATTCATTTCTTCCCGGTTGGAGTTGACTTATCTTCCGACCAGACTGATGTGATGTGGGGCAGTAGATGGTTCGATGGCCTCGATGTCTATTTCTGCTGGTATTCCATCTTCACCTACTGCCTTATTGTTTCTTACTCCTCAACGGCCTCTTTAATCTCAGTTTTACTGGCAGGATTGCGTAATATTCGTAACATATTTTCTGCAGGATTGTTGTTTTCAATTTCATTTTGTTCAATTGTTCAGTGTTGTTCTAATGAAGGGACTGAAAACGCTTTACTGACTTGATAACTGTAGGTCTTGCTACTCATGTATGGTAAGTAAGAATCTGGGCTGGTTTTCCCTTTCCTTTTAAACAATCTTATGTTTCTTGTTCTTGTTATTACGTTGCACTGTTACCTTCACCAAATAAACTCACTCTGACAAGAGGTTAGAGAAGTCTCTCATGATGTAATTGAAAAAAAAAATTCACTTTTTTGTCTCTCTTCCTTTTGTGGCATTTAGGTTTCCTTTAAGTCAGCCATCATTATAACGATTGTAATCAAGGAAACTATACTTTCAACTATACCTGCATGCTTTTTTTGCATTTTCTAAAAACTTTTCCATGTTCTTTACGTTACACTTCGTGGCCGTTTGATGCAAACACAAACAACAACAACTTTTAAACTAATTGTAGTGGCAGCACTTTAAAGCCAAAATGTTACATGATGCAACCCAACATTAAACGAATAATGCAGCTCCGTTTTACTCGAACTTCTTTTTTGATCTGCTTGCTAAAATTGGATGGAAATGGAAATCTCTTTGTAGAAACGCGTGTGTATTACTGTTAGTGTCAATCAGTGTGTACGCGCATAAGTGTGTGTTAAAGTGCTGTGGCGTGTAAAGGATATTTTAATGTAACGGTGTCAAGTGGGTTCCATTTCATTTGTTGTGTGAGTCCGTAAAAATGTTAGAATAAAGAAAAAAGACGAGAGACAAGCTTAGACACACACACAGTTACTCACACACACACACTCGTGCGTACTTACGTAGCACACTGCTGACTTGGTTTAATGGTTGTCTCTTTTCATGTTTTTTTTTTTTTTGGAGCAACTTTCAAAGTTTTTTTTATTGTTTTTTGTTTCTTTTGATATCTTGACTATTAAAAGGAAGTGAAACTGCTTTTGACATGATAATGAGAACACATTTAGTATATTAGCAGCTTGATAACTGATTGGATGTGTTTTAACCCGTCTCTACAAACAATATTTAAATCCTTTAACAGGATTTATACGAGAAATATTGTCTTTTGAAAATTATTCCTAAAAATAAATATACGTATACTTACATATGTATGGTAATTATAACCCTTCAGTCAGGATTACAACCTATCTACTCAACATCAAACACGTGGGCAAAGTATTTCGTTTCACAAGCTGGGTAAACCTGGACGGAAACGTTCCGTCTTGCATTGGGAGAGGAATTCGTATCGCAGGGCTTCCACTTTCTTAAGGAGATTTGCAGGCTGTGACGTAGATTCCCTCTCTATTAAAGAGCAGAAGATGCTGGCTCGACACAAAGGCACTGTTTCGCTGTATGAGGATAAATACCCAGGCGGTGTCCTCTCACGAGGCGCTGACTCTGGTATGAAAGATGGACCCTTGAGACGGACGGGAGCTTGTTTCTCCTGTCTTTACTCTCAGAGTTTTTGCCAGAAATCTGCTGATTGGCACTTGCGGAAGGAATATTTTTTTCGTTTCGTTTTGTTGAAGAGGTTCCGCATGTCTAATAAGCCAACACAGTACAAACTACTACAACTTACAAGACCTCATAACTAACTGAATAAAAAATTGATCAAAATCTTTGAATTTATTGACTTCAACAAATGTTTAATAAGACACATATGTATACTTACATGTAATTTTCATTATCATTCTTAATGCATTACATCATCGTCTTATAACTCTCTCTCTCTCTGTCCCTGCTTTTTATTTCGCAAACTAAAAAGCTACTTTCAGGTCTTTGCCACCCAAGCGATAACAAGTAATTGCACTGCTGATTGCCTTGCCTAGCAAAAATTTTAAAATTTTCAAGTTTTTCTTTTGAGAAAAACTTCCAAAATTTACATTTCCCAGTAACTATGTGTCACGTAGGAATACTCAGCAAAAAAGAAAAAGAATTTCTGGTCATTAACAATGCAATTTCTTATGTTGCAGCATCAACTAAAAATACATTTTCTTTTTTTTTTGTGACATTTAAAATGTCAAAATTGTGTGAAAAATGTATGACACGTAAGTGTTTTACTTTAAGACTGTATAAGATCTGTAATATATATCCGCGAGTATCATCATCACCATACTAATTGCTTTGCCTTCGTGTAAAATATGTGTTTAAAATTGTGGCTTTCGGAGAAAGTATCCACTTAAACATGTTTTTTAACATGAAGAGAAGTCAGTGAATTTCAAGTGCTCTTTTTATTTTAAATATGTTTCGTGGTTGTTACACATTTAAAGAGTTTAAAAACACTGTTGCTATGCTATTTAAAAATCTAAATTTGTGCGGCAAAAGGTTTCAAAGTCTAAAGAAAATTGCCATGAAAACCAAAAGGAAACCAGTCATGCCCGGGTTGGGTCAGTGTGTGATACATACATACATAATTGACCATTACAACCCTTCAGTCAGGATTACGGCCTAGCTTCTCACACCACTCATGTTCTATGGCTTAATTTTATACTTGAATGGCGGAACCTATAGTTTAAAATCGACTCCGAACGACAGATTTTAAGAAAATTTTTCATGGCAATTTTATTTACTCTTAGAATTTTTGTCAGAAATCAGCTGAGAGGAAGTCGCCGAAGAAATATATTTTTTTTTCATATTTCGTTCTGATGTCTGGCCTGGGCCTTGAACCCAGGCTTTACGCCTAATAAGCGAACACACTACCTACTAGACTACGGCGACTACAGTTTGTGATGGCAAGTGAAGAATATATCGTCACCTAGAGATGAGAATGGACCAACGAGAAACAGATGGCCTAGGCCTCGAACCCAGGCTTTACTGTCTAATAAGCGAACACACTACCTACTAGACTACGGTGACTTCTCTTATACTCCGTATTTAATAATGTCATCAGTTGTTCTTAGATCATATAGTTCTGCCTCCTTCTATCCTCCATTCAAATAATTACCATATACTGGCTTAATTTTTTACAACTAAAATTAAAAACTTTTATCATTTCCACTTTTAAAACTAATTTAATAAAAAAACAAAAACAAACAAAACAAAATTAATAAAAAAATATTGGCAAAATGCCTTTCCTCCCCATATAGAGGGCTATGCCTGTCATTGGCTTTTGGTTTTGTTTTGTTTTCGAGTATTGCTTCGTCTAAACTCATTAGAAAATGTTTGCTTTTGGAAAATTTGTGTAACATCTGGGCATATTGTGTTCACTTTCACTATAAAATAAATTTCAGTTTTCATATGAAAACTTTTAGTTTTTATTATTAAAATAAGGAAATAAGTTTGCGCTGCTTACGTTGCCTACGCTAAAGTGGAATAAAAATTCAGGATATTCTCATACTTTTGTGTTTTTAGGCCAATAAGGCATATAAATAAAATAAATTAGAAATTTAAACATGATAGTAGTTCAAAGCCTTTATGTGTCACAGAATAGAAAGCATCTTCGAAACTATTACATAATATCCCTACTATGCTAGCTGGGCATCTGCTTGATACTCTTTTCTCCGTAATAGTTAACACCTCAAATATTCTTTTTAAAGTAAGAAAGCTAAATCTGGTGACTATACAATGTGAAGAACCTAATTCATTGATTTTACTTCGACATTGGTTTAGATATGCTAACCCCAGCATCAGCGTTTCCAACTAGATAGGTAGGTACAAGTGGCAGTTCTCGAAGGAGTCTTGAGCGGACACACTTAGGCCGCACACAGGGCCCATTTTGAAACCACGGATTCTCATTTGCCCTATTCTAGGAACCATTTGGACCTTCCAATGAAGCGACTCAGACTGCCAATATCCATACATGACAGGTAGAAGTGGCTGTCCCTAGATGGAGTCTTGAGCGGACACACTTAGGCTGCACAAAGGGCCCATTGTGATACCACGGTTTCTCATTTCCCCTATTCTAGGAACCATTTGGAGCTTTCAATGAAGCGACTCAGACTCCCAATATCCATACATGACAGTTCATCTATATCCTTCATGTAGTAGGCACCCAAGTGCCTGCCGCTTTCTCCTCCAAGTGCCGGACATATGCACAGTAGGTGAAGAATAGTCTCATCCTCCTCTTCATCTCCACAGCTTCTGCAGAAATCATTTACAAAGTGTCCAAGACCAATACGCCTCGCATGCGTTCCTATAACGCAATGTCCCATAATAACCCCGACAACAGTGCTGAGCCTGCTTCTTTGGACTCTTAGCAGAGTCACCAACTGAATAAGAAAACAATATTTCTATGGCGACTTCTTCTCAGCGGCTTTCTGGCAAAAAGTCTGAGAGTAAGTTGTAGAATTGCCATGAAAAGTTTCCCAAACAATCTGTTGTTCGGTAGGTCCCGCCACTCATGTATAAAATTAACACAAACAACATAAGTGGTGTGATCCTAACTGAACGATTGTAATGACCAATTATGTATGTATGTCTGTATACCATGAAGTCGCCATAGTCTAGTAGGTAGTGTGTTGGCTTATTAGACGTAAGGCCCGAGTTCAAACCCCAGCTCAGGCATCAAAACGAAATATAAAAATAAATATTTCTTAGGCGACTTCCTCTCAGCAGATTTCTGGCAAAAACTCTCTGAGAGTAAATAAACCTGCCATGAAAAAGGTTTCCAAAAAAGCTGTCGTTGGGAGTCGACGTTAAACTGTAGGTCCCGCCGCTCACATATAAAATCAACGCACACAGCATGAATGGTGTGAGAAACTAGGCAGTAATCCTGACAACCTGAAGGGTTGTAATGGCCAATTATGTATTATGTTATGTATGTATACCAGCTGACTACAAATATCTGATGTTCTTCTATCTCTGATATCTGATACTGAATTATACGTGGCAAACTTCTTTTCAGATTTTAAGCTTATCTTGCTTGTTTGGAAGATAGTATCGTATACACTACTTGCAATTATTAAAGCATTTTTAACACTTTTACTCATTCAATAAAAGGAAGATTTTTTTCTTTACACTTAACTGGCCCTTTACTAAGAATATTTTAAAAACATGTCATTTTGAGTTTTGTTTTCCACCACTTAGTTGTAATAATTTGTGTCTGTAGTATTGGTTTTAGTCTAGACGGCAGGTCGCAGGTCTTACTATCTTCGTTTATCACAAAAAGAAAAAAAAATTGATATGTACCTCCCCAAAGATTTATTGTTAATGTTTGAAATAAGCGTTAATAACTGCCACTGGTCACGCGATTTGTATTTAAATGTTAAGAAATAAAAGGAAAAGAAATTTTCTTGATGACTTTTTAATACATTCAAGTTTGTAGTGGCAAAAATTTATGGAACAGCCTTTCAGTTACGAGGGCAGATTAATAAGTCCATAATGTTTTGAATTTCTAAAAGTGACAGCACGAAGTGCGACTAGAAAAGTAGGCAAAAGAAGGCGCTAAAGTAGAATCTTCAACCTTTTTAAGAAGATGAGGTCAACCCAAACAGCTGATACGAGAACTTTCGAAAAACACAAAAACAAGGGTAACTTACTTACTTAATTGGTCATTATTATCCTTCAGTCTAGATTATGAACTAGCTTCTCACACCACTTATCTTGTATGTATTTTATTTATTAGTGGCGCAGACCTATAGTTTAAAGTAGACTCCTAACGACAGTATTTTGAGAGACTCTTTCATTGCAATTTTATTTATTCTCCGACCTTTTGCCAGAAATCTGCTGAGAGGAAGTCGCCAAAGAAATATTTCCGCTGATATATCTCCACTGAACATAGTGAATCGACTTACGCTTAACGCTAACGTTGGAATTTATTGGGCCAACGAGAAACAGCACGGGAAGAGGTCGATTTTGCCAAAAAAAAATCCTTTCTTTTCGAATGAAGCTCATTTTCGTTATGTAAAGAATATTTAGTGGTCAAGAAACTCACACGATTACAATATTACACCCTTTATTTCTTACATTCTTTATTATTATTATTTGTTACATTCTTTAACTGCACACCACAACGTATGATGAATATTTAATAATAAAAACCTAATATTACTCATACGTTCATAATAATAAACTCAGTAATGTGTAGCATAGTTATAGGCTGAATTGTCACATGGATTCTTAAACATGCAACGGCAGCCATATGAATGAAATAATATTTTATTTCTAAGCGGAATAAGTGTATTTGAAGTCGCCGTAGTCTAGTAGGTAGTATGTTGGCTTATTAGACGTAAAGCCCGGGTTCGTATCCCAAGTCAGGCATCAAAATGAAATATGAAAAAAAAATATTTTTTCGGCGACTTCCTCTCAACAGATTTCTGGCAAAAACTCTGACAGTAAATAAACCTGCCATGAAAAAGTTTCTCAAAAATCTGTCGTTCAGAGTCGACGTTAAACTGTAGGTCCCGCCACTCAAGTATAAAATTAAGGCACACAACATGAGTGGTGTGAGAAGCTAGGCCGTAACCCTGACTGAAGGGTTGTAATGGCCAATTATTATATTATTATATTATAAATGTATTATGTGGCGACTGTATCACAAACAAATCAATAATAAACAGAACACCAGCAAAGTGTTCATTTAATTGTCAACAAATACTGCCCTCCTTTAACTGTTTAAGATTTTCTCTATGATAACCACAAACTCTTAAACTAAAAACAGAATTTAAAAAAAAGAAAGCTAGCCAGCCAAAAAACAAGGATATTAAGTGACTTTTTCCACTACCCTCTACCACAGCACTTGCAAATAACCACACAGTTGATAAGGGTTAACAGGTTGGCTACGCAATATAAATTTGTCTTGTCATGTTGAGTCAAGTGAAGTCCTTTTTAACCAAAGTGGTTGAGATAAATTTCACAAAAACCGTTGCCCTCGTAGACTCAATTTGTCTTAGCCACCTTTTAATGTGGCTTGAAAAAAATAAATTCACTGATAAATTGTTTTTTTTTTGTTAATCAAATAACGTATGACAGAAAAGAAATCGAAAACGTTTTTTTTATATACTCTTGGTAATGTTTTCTTTTTACTCTTTCATATCTTATTGTGAATTGCAAGGATTTCATGTTTTGTGCTCTTATTGCTCAGTTCTTTTCTCTCTCTCTCTTTCTCTCTCTCTCTTTCTCTCTCTCTCTCTCTCTCTCTTTTCAATATATTACTAGTAATTGTGGTAATTTTCTTATTCTGTTGTGTTTAAATATCCTCAATTTAATGATTTTTTAATTAAAATTGCTGCCAATCAGAACTGAATGAACCGCAAACAAGCGTACGTAATGGCAAACAGTACTCGACATCAACAAGCTCATACATGTACATATACTCACATACACATGCAATCGCATATACTCAACGAAAGAGAATACACAGGGAATCATAGTGTTTCTTTACAAAAAAAAACAGAAATATTCATTTGGTATCACATACTTGTCTCATTTAAACTCTCTTATATAGTCAGGCATACACATGGTCTTAAATACAGTTGAGCATATATTCGTATGAAAAAGAACAAAAAAAGCATAGAACGGAGTCATCACGTTATACAAAACTAGTAAGAAAGCACAACCACAACATAAAAATTCAAACAACACTATAAAAGACGATTGTCGTAATTGTTTTCGATTTTAAAAAAAATTTTTTCTTTTATTCGTTAATTTACCGCATTGCCCTTGTGTTGATTGATGTTCTTCATGACGAATAATGCTGGCTTCCAACTCATGTTAGGAACAAGTTTTGAATTGCTTTTAAAACAATTCATTCATTTTTATAATTTAATCTCAGAGAAGTCGCCGTAGTCTAGTAGGTAGGGTGTTCGCTTCTTAGACATAAGCCACGGTCTAAAATTAGTACAGCTATCCCACTACCGCCAATAGCACATAATTCCTTTAGAATTCCAGTTAAAGAGCAAACCGTGCTCCTTTCGAACTCAAGTATTTCCTTGGTCCACGGTTGGACTCGGCAGTTTTTGAAATTCGGCAACCAGATATGTTGAACCACTTATGATTTGTTGAATTCAATGCTACTTTTCCCAATTTAAGAAAGAATCCCTGTAGGGGCGAACATATCCCCTCCATCATCTCCTCCTCAGACATCTCCGATCTGTCCGTCTTTTCGTTTTCCTCTATGCTATGTTGTGACAACGTATATGATGTAGAGTCTATATTACTCCTGACACCCTATGCTTTGATGAGTTGGAATCGCAGCACTTTCATTGCTTCTTGACTGTCCACACATATTATTAGGTTGGAAGAAGGTACGTCGCCGTCGCACATGAAAACATTACCTTACAGCTCTGATTACTTTAAACCATACCCAACAAACACTTGTTTGAAATAAAAAAAACACAAACAAACACACACAAATTAAGGCAAAAGGAGTAAAGGAAACATGTGTATCGAACAAAGAAAAGTTGAAAGTATTTTTTAGTGAATAACAGACACTGTCAAACGGAATGACAAGTACACTTGGGATCGTAAGTGAATAAAATAGAGAGAAAAAATAACAAGAAGATGGCAACTTTTTTTTTTTGAAATGCATGTAAACTACACGCACATACTCGTATACTCGTATGTACATATATGCAACAATATTTATCGGATGTAGCATTAACTCTTATGATTACACCATTATTACACCATTACAGACGATGGCAAATTTGAGTTTTTTTTTTTAATGGCAGCATATTTCATTTGAAAAATTTTAAAACTCTACTAGAGACTTCACTGCGCTATTGGCAGTTTCGCTGAAAAGCTCGGTCTCCCCACCAGGATTACTAAAGAAACTGCCATGCTGTGAAGAGAACAGAATCGGTACATCTCCTTTTAAGTGAGTGTCCTACACTTCAGAATAGACATCATCGGTTTTCGGTTGACAGAACGTTGGAAGATCTGGTCATGATGGCAAACATACCGCTAAGGGAACTGGCCGGCTTTATCCGGAGCTCAATGTGGTTCAAGCTCACCACGAACGGATCATGACAAGGGGGTTAACCTTACATAAGGTGACACAATGGGCTAGATGGGCCTTTGACTGAATTTTACTGTGAATGGCAAGCTACCCGCTTACCTAACCCAACAATATGTGCAAGAGTGCAACAGGCTGGGAATTTCCATTAAAAATGTGTGACTAATGTAAGAATTAGAAAAAATCTATCCTTGATGTTCAAAACACCATAGATTTTAAACATCTGAAAGCCAAGTAAAAACGATAGTGGTTAACGAGAAAAGAGAAACTCAACAAACCATATTTGTAATAAATCATGTAAAGAAGTCAAGTCATTGATAGTCAGTGAACTGTGGAGTGGAGAAAGTAAGAAAAACTTTTCTTTCCTTTTCTTGTTTTGCATCTCAATCTCGAATTTTTTTATAATAAATACTTCATATCACAGTATGTATAACAGTATGCATATATGTATATACATATGTATATGAATAACATTCCGTTAGGGTTTCTAATATGTGACGGAAATATCAAAAAAAAATTATAAAAACAACATACAGTCTCAGTGGTTGTCAGGCATTATTGTTGATATTTTTTCATTTGGTTAAATTGTGCACAGTTTTTTTTTAATTTGTTTTTATTATTATTTTCTCTTAATATCTTCTGAAAGCATGAGAGCATAATGATTGTTCTTCCACGAATGTAATTGTATATTTACATTAATTTACTTGAGCATTGAGTGCATTACGATGGCTCATATCGTTAATGAATACAAGCTTATGTAGATTTATTCCTTTAAAAAATAGGGTGGCCATGTGGTAAACGATACCTTTAAAACGGGTATTAAATGGTACACACAAACATTACGGGGAGGCTTTAAAATATCGAAACCTGAATCTTTTCTGGCATGAACTCTTATTAATATCTTGCTCAGGATTCGAAAAAAAAGGATGCGGAAGGAAGGCGATGACATATTAATTCAAGGAAGATTTCTATTTTTCAATACACAAGCGAAATCGATTTTCTATAATTGGTTAATAGAAAGCGAAGGATAACATCTAAAAAAGTAGTATTTCAGGGAAACTATTCGACATTTTCTCAATATTGTCACGAAAATAAAAAAAAACATCTAGATACTGGTATTTTGCTTTTACATCGTTTAACATTAAAACTATATAAACAAAAGCTACAAAAACAAAACAATGAACTTGTTTACAAATTAGTGCAGTGCGCAATATAACAACAAACACCAGCATAAAAAATGGTAAGCAAATAAACAAAAATACAACAACAAACACCAGCATAAAAAAATGGTAAACAAGTAAACAAAAATACAACAACAAACACTACAAGAATAAATGTAAACAAAAATACACAAACAACAATAGTGAAATAACGATGTTTACATTTATAGAGATCTCGAGAAAGCGTAGCCACGAACAGTCGCCTTCAAGAACAGTCATCAGACTATTTACTCTGCCATATAAAGGGCAATGCAAAGCAGTCGAGTGAGTTAGTGAATTTCAGTCAGTCTTGTGCGAAGACGCGGTGCGTTTGAAGAGAGTAATCGTGGTTTGAAGATCTCCGTTACAAAGATCTGTCGAACAATTGTCTAGTAATTGTTATTGTTTATTCAAAGGGTATAAACAGAGGAATAACAAACAAAACAATTTTTGTTGTTACATCAAGTTGTAAACAGTGGCTCAAAGAATTGTACGAATAATAAAGACTTTTAATTAAAACTAAATACAAATTTATTTTTATTTTATTTGCAAACTACGAGATGCATATTTTAAACTTTTTTAAAGGTTAAAAACATAAGAGATTTCCACATGGATTTCAGTTCTTCAAGTCGAGGTATCGGTTTTTTATTGGGCTGTTGATCGACTGATAGTATTATCGAGCATATGAAAGACAGTAGTCGTCTTTCTCTAGTAGGTAGTGTGTTGACCTATTAGACGTGAGACCATTAAGAAATCGTATGACAGTTCAACCTATAAATATGTGCATATGCTACCAGCTTACTGAGTACATATATTAATATGGACGTATGAGTAATATTCGATTTTATTATTAAATACTCATCACACGTTGTGGTGTACAGCTAAAAAAAACATTTGGGTGTAATATTGTCGCCGTTGTCTAGTATGTAGGGTGTTGGCTTATTACAAGTGAATTACAACAGGAAACGAATATTTCTTCACTGACTGCTTCTCAGCTGATTTCTGGCAAAAACTTTGAGAGTGAAATGAAATTGCCATGAAAAAGTTTCTCAAAACATTTGTTGTTCGAAGTCGACTTTAAACGATTGGTCCCGCCACTTGTGTATTAAATTAGCACACACAACACAAGTGGCGTAAGAAGCCAAGTCGTAATCCTGACGGATGACCAATTATGTATGTAAGTATGTACGATTTAGGCATCCTTACATAAAGTCAAACAGCTCCAAAGGCTGTCTATACATCGATTACTTTGATTATGATTATGATTATGAAATACCAGTCGCAATATTTCCACTCTTGCCATGATACAGGAATTTGAGGGTTTTAAGGGAGTTTTAGTTGCTTATACACTAACAAAGGCAGGGAACAGGTTTTAAATATACAGAGATCATACGGTTGAAATCCAACAATTAGCCTTCCAAGTTGATGAGTGAATTTTGCGCCCTTCATAATCTTAAACTAGACATTATAGCTTTCATAAGAGGCTTATTTTTTAAATTTTGCTTATAAAGTTCTTTTGTGGACACAAATTAAAATTGTTGTTGAAATATTATTTCTTTTGAATTCATTTTGAACACGATTTGAAAAAAATATGGTAACTTCAGCTGTACATCTGCAACAGCTAAAGACCTGAAAATAATTATGAAGATAATTTGCAAGGATTTAAAAAAAATTCATTTACAACACAATAATGTTGTACATTTGCTTGCATGTGACGGCAATAAGTAGAGGGGTTAATTAAACAAGAAAAAAATCCTTAAGAGTCTATAAAAAAGTTTAAGGGTATTAAAACTGTAAGTAAATTAAAAAATGTATTGGTTATGGAAGGCCTACATTTCTTAACTCAATTTAAAGTTTTTTCCATGTTAAATACTTAAACGGTAAACAGAATAGCCACCGGAACACAGTGTAACGCGTAGCGCCGCAAGGTGTCAAAAATTAAAAACAGATCTTTAAATTGTTGTCAACAGAATACATAGTTGTAGTAGTCGCTGTAGTAGAATCTGATAGTCAAAATTAAAATGTTTGAAATATGTCGCACCACAAATATGAACGCTGCAAGCTGCCCCAAGTTAAAAACAGCAACTGGTGTCAACAGTATACTACAGTAGTGGTAGTAACCGCTATAGTAGAATCTGATGCTCAAAATCAAAATTTTTGAAATATGTCGCGCGACAAATGTGAACGCTGCAAGCTGTCAAAAGTTCAAAACAGAAATTAAAATTGTAGTCAACATAATACGTAGTTGTACTAGTGACTGTAGTAGAAGCTGATACTCAAAATTAAAATTTTTAAAAAATGTCGCGCGACAAATATGAACGCTGCAAGCTGCCCAAAGTTAAAAACAGAATACAACAGTAGTCGCTGTAGTAGAAGATGAAAATTAAAATTCAAATTTTTATAATTTGTTGTTCGATAAATGTAAATTATAAACAGAGTTTATATAGTTTCCAATACATTTGACATTAAACATGAAATTTCATATTACTGGAGACATGCAGCATGCATTTCGTTAGAAACTTCACATAATATTCTTGCATTATGTTGCTATAATTTTTTAAAAAGATTGTTTGGCAACATTATAAGCAAGCTTTACTACTCCGTTTAAATTTTTTCTTAATACGCCACTCATTACTTCGTAAGCATCAGCTGCTACCACAACTACTTTATTCTGTTTCAGTCCTTAATTTGTAGACTATAAGCAAATAAACCCCGTATTCATATCGCATACTTCTTTATAATAAGTTAACATAAAAAATCGAAGCGTCATTAAGATCTTTAAAGTTCATTTACCTTTAAATAAAAATGAGCTTTTAAATCATAAACTCATTACAGATATTAAGCAGAGATGATGATAACCGCATATCTCAATAGGAAATAGTCTACCATATGGAGAGCACTACGGTAAAAAGGAAATACAATATCGATTAATACATACAACACTTTCTATACATCTCTCATACGTACATATTATGTACATACTTATGTAATTTAATGTTCAAGTATCATTTGACCATAATTTGTTCATATCACTATGATAACACTCATATTGTGTAACATATTTCACAAGAATAGACAGATAGACACAATTGCGCTCAACAACAAAGGACAACACCACTTACATACATTACCAATACTGAGACGTTTAGAGTAGTATAGACATGTCTGTGCGTGACAATATACTTGCATGAGCGCGTGGGTAGTTTAACAAGTGCATATAATTGAAGCACATCATATTACATACATATGTACATACATAATTGGTCGTTGTAACCTTTTTCAACGACCTAGCTTCTCACACCACTTATGTACGTTGTGTGTGTTAATTTTATACCGGACCTGCAGTTTAAAGTCAACTCCGAAAGACAGATTTTTGAGAAATTTTTCATGGCAATTTTATTTACTCTCACAGTTTTTGCCTGAAATCTGCTCAGAGGCAAACGCCGAAGAAATATTTTTTCATACTTCGTTTTCTTGAAGTTGTCTCTGACCTGGAGTCTGAACCGAGGCCTTCGTTCTGAATAGCCAACACCCTACCTACTAGACTACGTCGACAATATTACATCCGAATCTATTTCTTTAACTGTACACCATAACGTATGATGAATATTTAATAATAAAAACCTAATATTACTCATACGTCCATAATAATGAACTCAGTAAAGTGTAGCATATTTAAAGGCTGAATTGTCATACGAATTCTTAAACAAGCAGAAAGTGAATTGATAAGAACAGTTTGACCTCATAAGAATAAATATTAAACAATTTCGATACATTTAATAATGGGTGGGCGATCTATCATGTTTAAATTTGAACCATCGGTTATTCACGAATCTGGCATTGCTTATGTAACAAAATTCCGTATATTATCTCCACAGAGCGCAATGAATCGATTTACGCTTGAGCAACGTTGGGATTTATTGGCACACGACACAACGTATTTCCAATCACTGTATTCCAGAATGGCTCCAATTTTCAAAGTAGGAGTTCATAATAATTTATTTAAATCACTAGGAATAGGACCTACTTTTTGCATTGAAATTACGATATAAAAATATTACCGACAATTTTTACAATCTACCCTCGCATTTAATGTAAACTCTATAACTATTACACATATGCACAAAACTCTTACGTATGACCCTTTAGAAAAGTCTTTTAAAACAACTTTTTTTTCTATCCTTCCACAATCGTTTGAAGTAAACGTAGCTGTGCTGCTTGAATATGAACTTTAAACATGTGAGATGCTCTATGTGATACCTCTTGACTTATGACATTAATATTCAGTATGCATTACCAACTTTTTTTATCGTAGCCAGGAGACGAAAAAAATTTCAATAAAAATTCAATATTTCGTTTGATATTAAAATGGCCTTATATGTTCTACGCTCTCTCACCCACACACTTAAGTTTTAATCCTTTAAAGAGTTTGTATGTAAGAACAGTTACATGTGTGTTTAAAAATAACTTTTCAATTATGTTACAACTTAGGATAGAAGTCCTTATGGTCAAAAAATCAATTTTTAGGATATGTAATCACACATTAGAATAGAGAATATTAGAAATTAGAATAGAAAATATTAGAAAACAACAGACTGAAATGATAGTTTTACAGTCAGATTTAATTTATTTATAAAAGAAGTTGAGCAATTGAAGTAGGCTAGATTGTTAGTTACAGATTCCAAACCATTCACAAAACCCATATCTAAAGTACAGTTGTATAAGCTCCTCAAATATACACACGTTATGCATCGCATTACCATACAACTGCTACGCTGACTCGGCCATGTAGTTCGAATGGAAGACTATGTTCCGGCGATATGGGAATTTGACTTGAGTATTAGCAGATGTCTACATGGAGAAGGACCTTATTTTTGTCAGATCTAGAATCAAATCCTATCATCAATTGGTGTGATCGAAGAGAGAAGGTGCGCGTATACTAGAGCCAGACCGACGGACCAGCTGCCGACGAAAGGCGGGCATATAAGGAGGCAAAGAAGTCTCTGGAGAAGGCTATATCGCGCAAGAAAAATCAGACATTCTAGGAACTACGCGATGACGTAAACGTAAACCCTTACGGACTTGGATACAAAATTGTAATGGACAAACTGAACAGAAGGAAACCAATGGAAATTATGGACGAGCGAGTAATATAGAAATATAGTGGATACACTATTCCCATGAGTAGGGGTATAGTAGTGAGTACCGGCGAACGAACAACGACAGAATACGTCCAATACGGAACCTTTACCATTTTCCGTAGAGGAGCTGAAAGCAGCTGCAGTCGGACTAAAACCCGGTAAGGCACCAGGTCCCGATGCATCCCGCCTGAAGTAATGCGGGACCGCAACTCCTACTGGGAATGTACAACGCGTGCCTAAGGGAGTGTATTTTCCCCGAGAAATGGATGTAACAACGGCTAGTCTTAATACACAAGGGAAAGGTTGATCTGGAGCACCCATCCGCGTACAGGCCACTGTGCAGGCTGGATACGTCAGGGCAGCTGCTCGAGAGGCTTTTGAAGCCACGGCTTACAGCTGCTATTGAGAATAGTGGAGGACTGTCTGCTCGGCAATATGGTTTTCGATCCGGTCAGTCAACAATTGGCGCTTTGAAAAAGGTGGCTGAAGCGGCTATGGTCACACAACGTGGGAATCACTTTACGAGGCCTGTGGTATTGCTTGCGACTTTAGACGTTAAAAACGCGTTAACGGCCTTAGATGGAGCGATGTACTGGATACTTTGGAGAACAATTTCTATGTACCACACTACATTCTGGCCATGATAAGCAGTTATTTGAGTAACAGGCAGCTGGTGTATAACATAAGCTCGGGATCAAGGGTGAAACAAATAACATCAGGAGCGGTACAAGGATCTCTCCTCGGCTCCAACCTGTGGCCATGATGGAATTCTGAGAGAAGATATGCCGGACGGAACTTTTTTGGTTGGATACGCAGATGATATCGCAGCTGTTATCATGGCCAGGAACACGGAAGAGCCAGAACGAAAACTTGGCTAGACTCCCACGGGCTAGACCTGGCCATGCATCAAACGGAATTATTGTTAATCACTGGTCGTCAAACTGGAAAACGAGGTAATTAGGACTAAGAGGTAAAGAACTATTTTCTTTGGAAAATTTGCTGATATCGACAAACTTCAATAATAATAAGAATATATTTCAAAAAACGTAGTTTCACAACAAAGTTCAATACAACAAAGAATGTTGCTTATCGATAGTGTTAGGATAAACTGATAAACAATTTCTTCCTATAGAAAATTTATCGATATGTTTATATTTCTACGGATAATGAAATTTAAGAAAATATTGAAAATATAATTGAAAATAGTTTTGGAAGGCGGGAAAAAAGTGCTGTCAAGTTGAAAATTTTAAATACTTTTGCATTTTCTATTCATTTTTAGCTGGGATAAAATCCTTTGCTACCCTGTGCTAAAAAATTAGTCCAAGGAAAGTGCCATGAAGTTTTTGCAAGGCACAAATACAAAACATTAAAACGAAAGAATAGATATCTATTAAGACAATATTGCCATATTAACCACATGTAAAGCATGTTGACTTAACCTTACAAAAAGGGAAAGGATTTGTATATACAATTTATAACAAGACACAGAACAATTTCATAATTTCGTTTTAATTACTAAATATTTGCAATAAAAACAATTGCATTAAAGACACCAATATTATGTCAATTAATTAAATTTAAATTTTTGATTATTTAAGGCAAAGATAGTTTTGATAAGACAAACTAATAATACTTACCCAATAGAGAGAATAGTTGACTTTCGATAACAAATATTGCTTTGCGGTCAACCATAATTATGATTCTGATTGAGAAGCAATGAAGTAAAAGAAACCACAGAACCAAGGTTGATTAAACTGCAAATGAAGTTTAGAAATTTTATTATAAAATTATATTTAAAATGAATAATAAAAAAATAATTTAATTATTATCGTCAAAAAGATTTAGAAATTAGAAGAAATTATTTTTTACTAGATGATCAATACCATTACCACTACTTTCTCACTTCGACTTTTATTGTGTGTAATAAGGTTAACATACTCATAATCGCATACATTCAATAATAATACAATGATTTCCACAAGAAAAAAAAACTTCGAAAAAAATTGCTCATACACAACACATGTACTCGCATTGCTGTTGTATTTTTAATAACAATTACTTTAACACTGTCATAAATTTTCTCCTCCTTTAGGTCTCATTCTCTTTTAAACCCCCCTTCTTAAAACTCATAAAATTGTAAAGAACCATAAAAACAAGAACAAGAAGAAAGATTAAAAATCATAAAATAAAAAAGCAAAAGAAAACTTTGAAAGTAGGCAAGACCGACTATATGATAGGCTATAATACAATAAATAGTATGGAGACAGATAATGGTGAATTATATCTTCTACGACATAGTCGCCGTAGTGTACTACGTAGTGTGTTGGCTCCAACCCAGGTCAGAAATGTTAGTCAAAAAAATTTGTTGTTCGGAGTCGGAGTCTTTGCCAGAAATCTATTGAGAGCAAGCCGCCGAATAAATATTTTTTCATGTTTCGTTTTGTACCAGAAGTGTAACCTGGGGTTTGAGCCGTGGTCTCACTATAAAAGCCAACACACTACCTGTTAGACTAGGGTAACTTCAATGAAATCATGGAAGAAAAAGTGCACTCTGGCATTGTATCAGCGTATTATTAACAATTGGAGTAATCTGACTACTTACTCTCAGCAGTTTGACAAAACTCCACGGGTAAATAAAATTCCTATGAAAAGTTTCTCAAAACTGTAGGTGCCGCCTCTCGTGGACAACATGGGTGGTGTGAGAAGCTACATTGTAATCCTGACTAAAGGGGTTGTAATGACCAATAAAGTAAGTAAGTATGAGACTAATTGCTTATGGTGTTGCAAGCATTAGTAGAAACACAATTTACTCCGACCACTTGTGTTAGTGTTAAAAAGTATACCAAACTAACAGCAGGATAATCAACAACACCTGATGTGCATAATAAAATTTAAAGCGAAACTCTTAAAACTGTTTTGCAGAAAAAATTTAAATTTTAAACTAAAATTATAACACAGAACACACAGCAAGGGAGAGTGAAAAGAAACTTTCAATGGAATTAGAACACAAATGCTATTCGCCTGTAACTACTATAAATGAATGAAAACATATATGAAAATGGAATATGTGTGGCATTTTAGTGTCATGTTGCAACATTAGAAGAAAATGACAGCCATAAAGGCATAAAGATGCGAGTACTACTAAATCATAATGTCACATATATATAGAGAGAGAAAGAATAAGAACAATATATACAACGGCATACCACATGAATACAATAAATAAACGACTTTAAAAGAAAACTGTTGGAAAAGAAATGGAGACGGAAATGGAAAGTAGAAGAAATGAAATGAAATTAAATTTAACATAGTTAAAGACAAAGGGAAAGAGAAAGAGAGATGTTTGTAAAGGACCTAAATGTCCAAACTCACACTTACTCTGGCATATGTACATATGTGGGGAGGGAAATATATTGTGTGCTAAACACAACACATGCATAATGGTATGAGCAGCATGACAGTTAGCAACTGTTGTAACAGTTATGGCAACTACCATATTCTTCTAACACATACATACATTGCCACAAATATGCAAGTGTGTAGAAATAAGTGTGTGTGTGTGTATAAGAGAGAATGTGTGTATTTATTTACCGCAATGAAATTTCAGTTTGTTGGTCTCCCAACATAATTGTTTAGCAAAAAAAATTTTACCATCCTTTTAAAATAAGTGACATGACAACGTTTTGTTTTACAGTAGGGTGAACATATGAATTTAATTTTAAGAACTACAAAAGGGAATGTCACCTAAGGTCTTAACTATGAATAAAGTTTTAGTTTAGAAATAAATTGCAACTCTTGGTTTAAATGTTTCAACTGAAATACGTACCTGCCTAATAGAGCATTTGCATTCAATACCGTGTGGCATTTTAAATTTTTTTTTTTTGTAAAATCATCTCATAAGGTTTGCAATGGAATAACAAGCAATATTGAATTTTTAATAAGTATTGCACAGGAAAAAATGTGTTTTAAATTCTCAACTAGAAAAGAAAGATTTGAATTATCTCTGATTGAAGACAAAACAACTGTAATGTTGTATTCCATCTACACCTAACTTCAAGTAGGTTAATATCGTATTTTTTCACTTCGCTATCATACACATACAGATGTATGTATGTATGCTATCGGGTCAGGAATATTTTATTTTGGGAAATATCTGGGCAAGACCGCCTTCCCTTACTGTCTTTACGAGGAAGGGGAAGTAATTGATGATGCAGAGCATACTGTTTTCAAATGTGCACGCTGGCAGAGCTATCGCTCCGTACTGACGTCAATAATTGGAACGATCACGGCCGCTAACATTGTCGGGGTTATAATTGCGAGTAGAGAAAATTGGGCATCGGTGGTGAATTACGTGGAGGGCATTCTAAGACTGAAGAAGAGGGATCTTGAGGCTGCAGAACATGTAGGCACGCCGGCATAGATGATGCTGGCACACGTGTCAAACGAAATTCACGTACACGTCTTTACAAACAATGTGTTTTTAAAGGGCCCCCCATCCTTGCATCTAAGCGGTGCCCTATACAATGGGTAAATACAAATACAATTCACTTGTAAACATCAATCTGAAGGTATGAATTTGATCGTGGGTTACTGCCATTCCATTTGTTTCAGTAGCCACTTAAGAGCCCTCTTTCGTTTTTCCTATGGACTAGTGACTAACTACACCCCTTGTAATGTAATTCTTTGTCGAATAAACGTGTAAACTTCTGCGAGAAGAAATATTAGCCAACTCAATCGTAAATATGTATATTACCCTCAGGGTAGACATGAAATCACCAATCGAACGATACGCTTTGGGTACAAAACCAACACAACCTAGAAATGCTTTTCAAGATGACTCAGAACTAATGACTAAATACATCTCATTGTACTGAAATTCAACTCCTTATCCAGAAATAAATGAATTATGTACCATGAATAAGACGAAATATTGGCCAACACATTCATAGACATAATCGCCCCAACGTTACGATAAACTACAAAAAAAAGACATAAACAGAATACTGCTGATGATGTATGATACCTTTAGTAATGACTCCATCAGTCAGAGTTAAAGATGCATTAGAGAAACCGCGTTTCGTCAGCATAAATCCCAAGCTTAAGCCCAAGCTAAATGTGGATGTTTTTGGCCGTATATTCCCACAGACATATATCTATAAAGCGCTGTACTATTGACGCTGCTTTCTCATCCTATCAGCCGACAAAATTCAAGAAGCAGCAATTCATTCCTAACTTTAAGGGAAGCCTTGTAAATCGAAATAGCATTGAATCATTTAGAAGAAAAGACTACATTTTGCTTCACTGTAAATTGATTTCAAAATAAAATTGTCCATATGATTGTGTCCAGAAAATATTCGCACATATTCACATTTCTACACGTCATACACGCTACATTTCATAGAAAACTGCAACAATATACGAACCACAATAAAAGACAACTTCGCAGTCTTATGACAAGTATAGGGAACGGAGTTTTTCAAAATGAACGTATTATTGTTTACTGGAGGGAAGCATCTGAGCCTAATTTAACAAGCCTTAGTTTATGATTTACATAAGAGCTGTAAATAAGAATGTTAAATAAATTTCTTATGTTACCCACCGTTAAAAGAGGTTAAGGTGTAAAAGAAAAATTAAACTGAAACGTTGCTAACGTATAAATTGTTAAACTAAATCTATGGCATCAGAAAGTTGCTAAAAGTAATAGAAATTATGGTCTTTGTAGAGCAATGGAAGAGAAAGAAAAAATACGAACAACTTTATGGCATAATGGTTACAGTCAAGATGAAATCGCTAAAGGGGTAGTAACACAAATTCAAACTGTAGTTAAATTATAAGGGAATATTGATGCAGGAACCTAAGAAATTTCATAAAGTATTCAAAGGGAATCTAAGAATGAAGCTACGAAAGCTAAGGAGTATAGTTTGTGTACAGTTAGTTATGACAAAATATTATGTACTATTGATTCGGAGCTCGGTATAGGCTAGACGATACCAAAACTCAATTTCGATTCCGGTTTTGTAATAAAAATACAGAAAAGACTCATTGTGACAGTTGCTTACGACTTCCAGAGGACAGCGTTCCTTCCTTATTAACGTATCCACTAAGACGGAAATGATTTCCTCCGAATAGATGGTTTTTTTTTGGCAAAATCGATATTATCGTGCAGTTTCTTGTTGGCCCAATATATCCCAGTTGCTCAAGCGTAAATCGATTCATTACATTCAGTGGAGATAGTATACTGAATCTGTTAGTCTGAAGATCAAGCGTATGATCACTCTTGCCAACAGGTGCTACTATGGTCTCAATAGGCAATTGAGTAGCAGAGACCTCTCTCGTTGGACAAAACTACTACTCTACAAAACACTCATTCTCCCCGTGCTTCTTTATGGCGCAGAGGCATGGACCCTATTAAGCACTGATGCAGCAGCCTTGAGAGTATTCGAGAGAAAAGTCTTACGTTAAATCTTTGGTCCAGTACGAGTTGGCGATGATTTCCGCATCCGATCCAACAGTGAGCTGTATGTCGTTCGAATGAAGGAAGATGCCCGGCGAGACGGGTATTTGTTGCGGGGATCTGCGGAAGGCGGCGAAGAGGACGACATTGTAACCGTTGGAAGGATCAAATCAAGGAAGCCCTGTCATCAATTGGTGTGACCAATTGGCGTAGGCGCGCAAGAAGCAGAGACGCCTATTATATACTGAATCTTGCTAACAGAATAAAATTAATGATATAAGTATTGCCAGATTCGAAATAAGCGATGGTTCAAATTCAAACCTACTGATGGCCCACCCGATAGAAACCAATCCATTGGTTACCCCTCATCAATGTAGGAATTAACCGAAGTATAATCTCGATTCAAAAACCCTCTAATACCAGTTCATCGTTTTCCCATGCTGTTCGTAAATGTTTTGAAAGTTTTGAAAGTCTGTAAAATCCTACAGATTTCAAAATCATTTCCACTTGTCCTTAAGAAATAACTTAGTATTCTAGAAATAGCTTTAAATATACGTTTTTATTTTCTTTTCCTTTTCTAAGTGAAATTACTCATATATGAGTTATACATATGAACTCCTGTTCCAATACACTTCTTTCTCACACACACACTCTTTTATTATGAGTACATCTAGAAAGGGTAAAATGAAATTGAGACAATTGTGGCTTGAGTAGAGGACGAATGAAATAAGATTGAAAATGGAGATTCTTGTCAATTTTTCTTTTGCTTGTTTGTATCCATTTCCTGAACACTTTTGCCCTGATTTTTTTGCTGTTCCGCTTCATTCACAGAAAAAGGGAGAAAAATAATTGTAAAAAAAAGGAATAGAATTTCAATTTGTAAAACAATACTTTGTATAAATGATTGCAAGTGAGTGCTCACTTTTGCCATTTGAAATAGAATCATGACATTTGTCTTTCTCTTACTCTCTGCTTTTTTCTTGTCATTATAGTTATAGGTTTTGCTGCTCTTTAATACACTAGATAATGACACTAAGGGTGCGAAAAAAAAGTAAAATTACTTTAACTGTAATCCTCTGATTACCATTTAATAAATAAAAGTATCGCCCTACTCAATAGAACTATGTTCAGACAAGCACTTTTATTGCGTAAATTGCAATAAACGCTATTATTGAGCTCAATATTTCCCATAAAGTTTCAATTATTATTGCAACTCAAATGTCAACAACGACAAACAAAAAAAAAACAAACAAAAAACCAAACATTTATCGTTGAAACAACCTGCTGCTTTGTATACAAGCTGTCAAATGAATATTGCCTATATTATATCTGAATACTTAAAATATTGTACTCAAATAATAGAATATTGGCTCAATAAAAGTACATGTCTGAACATAGTATTACAGGGAATTGCTTTAATTTTCTACACCAGCAATTTTAATTCCAGATAAACTCTTTGCTTTCAAATTTAAAGATACGTGTACTTTCCTTTTGAGAAGAGAGATATTGTGCTTATATTTCTTCGGATATTGTGTATCTCTCTATAACACTTAAAATCATAAACACAATTGGTCATTACAAGCCTTCATTTCTGCTGAGAGGAAGTTGCCGAAGAAATAATTTTTTTTATTTCATTCGAGATATCTGACCTGTGGTTTGAAGCGTAGCCTCACGTCTAATAAGCCCAACCACTTTCTACTAGACTACGGCGACTGTAATGTACTTATTTTCTTCTTCTTCTTGTATATAAAAATTAATGTGTGTTTATTTGTTTGTGGGTTTGTTTGAAGTCTATATACGGCTAAACGGCTGAACCGATTTTCTTGAAATTTTAACAGTGCCTTCCTGTATATCTGGAAGGAACTATAGGCTACTTTTTATTTTAAAATTTTAAGTAGGCGAGGTGCCACGCCCACATCTCCTATATATATATATATAAAAATGAATGTTTGTTCGTATGTAATTAATAGAATCGTAAACTATGTATTTAACCATGTTATAATCTTCAGGAAAATTGTTGCTCATGAGCCCGGGAAGGTTTCTAATTTGGTATGACCAATTTAAGACAGGTGGCGCCACTGAAAATTACTCAAAATGAATTAAATCGTAAACTGTGCATTTTATCGTGGTATGTTCTTTAGCAAAGTTGTTGCGCATGAGTCAACGGAGGTTTATAAGTTGGTATGACCAATTTAAGACAGGTGGCGCTACTGAAAATTACTCAAAATGATTTAAATCGTAAAGTGCGCATTTAATCATGTTATGATCTTTAGCAAAATTGTTGCGCATGAGTCGACGTAGGTTTCTAAGTGGGTGCGATTAATTTCCAGTAGATGGCGCCACTGAAAATTATTCAAAATGAATGGCAAGACATTGATCAAGCACCGCAGAAAAGAACATTACGGGCCTCAGAATCAGACGAGCAATGAGCATTGAGATCGGAAAATCTTCGAGTATATGCCGCTGAGACTCGTACGCATGAGTCATTTGAACAACGAGAAGTGAGATTAGAAACTGATCGAATGCGTAATACTCAGGCCTGTTCGTCTGAATCATCTGGACAACCAAAATCAATTAAATGATTCAATATTAATTGGATATTTGAGTAATGTCTTTCCTTCAAATTTATTTTAGGTAGTGGCGCAACAACGCGCACAGTGTACAGCTAGTTAATTTATAATTATCATTTTAATTGTATTCCTATCATAATTTTAATTTCTCTTTTAATAAAAATTTTTTTTAATCAAAGCGAATCCTCTCTTTATTGTTACAAACCTCCAGTATATTTCCAAAATATTATATGAAATGAAAACAATAAAGTTTACTTTTCAACTTTTATAAAATATAGTATGTTTTTACATTACCGCTTAGAAAGAAGCAGAGTAAGAGAGAAAAGGGAGCTAAAAAAGCAACAAAATATGAAATTACTTTGGCAACACCAAAAGCTATTGGGTGTTGGTAGAACAAAAGGAAACAAAAATCAGAAAAAATCTCACTGTTTAACAAGGAGCCATAATTTATGCAGCAAATAAACTTAAAATCACACTCACACATACATAAGCGTATACACTCAAATGCTTATAGATTACTTTTTAACACCAATATACAGACATAAATTTCTAACGCATGCAAAAGTTCATACAAGACTCATGCATTCTGATGTACATCGTAACAAGGACATGAGAGAAAACTTTATTCGTATGCATTTTTAAAATGCAATGCACACATAAACATACATATTACGGGAAAGACAAAGATGAAGCGAAAGGGAGACCTAAGAAAGAGAGAGGGAGAGTGAAAGAAAAAGGTGAAGAGACTTTGTAATTCTTATGGATGTTGTTCAAGAGTAGAAACATGCACTTTAATGGGAATTGCTTCATATGGATGTGATGCTTTTTTGTGAACAGTTACCATTCACTACGAACGAATAATGTTGCAACATTGTAACAATATTTCAGGGCACTCATTGGAGCGAGTAATCGCCTCAACGATATGCACAGAAATTCGAATTCGCTGAGAGACAAAGCGGCCAAAATGCTTTTTGGTGATACATCCATCATTATGTTAGTGGTGCATTTTTGCTTTGAAGTTATAAGTTATCATTCCTCTTTTTTTCTTCCTCTTAAAAGTTGTTTAATTGCAAATATATTCGATTCGATCAATGAAAACTAGCAGCACTTCTCGAAATGTAACGATTTTCTCTTTTGTTTTCTTTTTTTCTTCTGCTGGCATCATCATTGCATGATTGACTAGATGACTGACTGAATAATGAATGTCGATGAGATACAATGAACGAAATTACATGAATACATTGAAATTTTGTAACATAAACGAGCTTACAAACACAAACGCATTTTAAAGATAGCAGTGAAGAGCAAAGCAAGGCAACAGAATTGGAATAAAATTAAATGAGAATGATTGAAGGATGATTTGTTATGATATTGAAACAGAAGAAGAGTTGTTATTGTATTTTTAAACATGTCTTTAGGTTTTCAAATCGCAGCTAAATGCGAGGTTGAGGATCAATTCATAGGCATTTTACCTCCATTGCATGAAATTATCAAATTAGAGCTCGCCGTAGTCTAGTAGTATGGTGGCATATTAGACGTGAAGTTCTGTTCAAACCCCATGTCAGACATCTCCAACGAAACGAAATATGAAAAAAAAATTGCTTCGGCGACTGTCTCTCAGCAGATTTCTGGCAAAAACTCTGAGAGTAAATAAAATTGCCACGAAAAATTTCTAAAAATCTGTCTTTCGGAGTCGACTTTAAACTGCAGGTCCTGCCACCCATGTATAAAAATACTAGACACACAGCCTAAGTGGTTTGAGAAGCTAGGACGTGGTCCTAATTGAAGGGTTGTAATGATGCCCTGAAAAGTTCCTTAAAAATCTGTTGTTTATACTCATATATAAAAATACTACACACATACAGCGGAAGGTGTTTGAGAAGCTAGGAGAAGCTATCATTTCGAAATGTTTAATTCTCTATGACTGTAGCTTTTAATCAGGCTGAATTGGACCGATGGAATGGTTGGTTTTGTGGACTTCTGTGTCTTATACGCATACATGGTCGTTTTCAGAGAATCGGTAGCCAGTTATTATCACATTTATGTGAGATGACCATGCCTTTTGTGCAGTATATCCAATGTAACACAACATGCGTCGCATGTTGTTTGTGTACAGGTTATCCAATTCAAGCTAGGAAAATTTTTTAATCATCCAACCATAATACTCGCCATTGACAATGATGGCCTGGCCAACATTTTTTCAGAATAATATGAACAAAGTGCAAAAGACCCCATACAAAAGAATTTAACACCCTTTAGGACAAAACTGAGATAGAAACGGATTCTGAGAGATAAATAGAAAAGTTTTAGCCTAGTTGATAGTGTTTTGGCTTATTAGACAAGAACCCGTGGTTCAAACCTCAGCTAAGCCATCGCGAACAAAACAAAACTCCGAAGAAAATATTTCTTTTGGCTACCTATCTGCAGTCTTCTGGCAAAACCTCTGAAAGCAATTAAAATTGGAGTGTAAAGGTTTTTAAATCTGTCGTTCCAAGTCGACATTGAGCTATAGGTCGGTGTTAGAATTTATGTTGTAATCCTTACTAATGGATTGTAATGACTCAATAAGACAGAAAGTATTTAGGAAAGCTCTAATTCTCTGCGGAGTCTCTTATTTGTAACATGTTTGACTACAGTCACCATATATGTCTAAGAACTGAGGCACTGCACACGTCATCTCAATTGTAAATGTTATACCTAGATCGGCCTTTAAATTTTTTTTGCTTTACATATAACATTGTATCACTTAATGGTAGTCAAAGAGTGTAATATAAGGATCTAATAACTAAAGAATGAAAAAAGTGCCCTAAATTTCTCGCCCACTGTATTTACATGTACAAACCATTTTACTTGTTTAACTCTGTCTCTCTCTGTGGTTGATCCATTTCATATGCATACATGCCAGTATGTATACGGATATGCATATGTGCTTAGTTTGTGGTGGTTGTCGTAAACTAAAACCCATCAAAATTTTCTATTTTCTGCTCATATTTACACATACACACATATAGTTTACACACCTACAGACACACACATCGTTCCATTAACATATAAAGTGAAATTTATCTTCAGTGGAAACAAAATGTAAAACAAGTGAATTTCTTTGTTGAAAAATTGAAAGTGACTGGAGGCAATCAAAAATAACAATGACGGGAATAACAATAACAACACTAAACATTTGCTTAAAAATTTTACTACTTCTACACACTTTCTAACAATTATGACAGAACAGCCGAAATAAATTTGAATTTGAAAATTAAGGCGCTTTAGAACGCATCAAAAGATAATTTTATGGATATAAAATTTTCGAAATATTGCACGGTATTGTCCAACGCCGTAGTCTAGTAGGTAGTGTGTTCGCTTCTTAGACGTTAAAGCCCGTGTTCGAGCCCCAGGCGAAATCAAAACGAAATATGAAAAAATATTTCTTCGGCGACTTCCTCTCACCAGATTTCTGGCAAAATTTCTGAGAGTAAATAAACCTGCCATGAAAAAGTTTCTCAAAATCTGTCGTTCCGAGTCGACGTTAAACTGTAGGTCCCGCCACTCATGTATAAAATTAACACACATAACTTGTGTGGTGTTGAGAAGCTAGGCCGTAATCCTGACTCAAGGGTTGTAATGGCCAATTATATATGTATGTGTTGTCAAACAGGAATTGATGACCAAGTAACTGTGTTGTGGACCATTTTTGGAAAGACATACCAGAGTTTGAAATAGATCTTGATAATCCAACAGGCACTTCCGAACTTTGACAGATGATAACTGTCATCTTGTTAAAGACTACATCTGTCAAAGTACCCACATACATACATAATTAGTGATTACAACCCTGCAGTCGGGATTACAACCTTCCTTCTCACATCATGTATATGTTGTGTGTTAATTTTATACATGAGTGGCGGAACCCACAGTTTAAAATCGATTTCGGACGACAGATTTTTTTTGAGAAACTTTTCAGAGAAAAAACTTTTGCCAGAAATCTGTCGAAATCTTTGCAATCACCAGAATTCTCTCTGTTTAATGTAATGAAAAAAACTCATTAAAATCTTTAATTTATTGTAAAACGAATAAATGAGTTCAGAACTTAAAGTATTAAAAACTGTTTGAATAATTGATTGATTTCTTTTATATTTATTTCAATTACGATTTTGCCTCCCTTAAACTTTATAAGTGAAAACTGATGATTACTTTGCTACTTTTTTCTCTTCATAATTTTACTTGCAACACCAGTGGCAATCATCATTAAAGTTGAATGGGACACTTAGATTTGGTAAACTGACGCAAAAACAGTTGAAAAGTGGATAAGAAGAAAATTTTCTTTCAATTTTTGAAAGCGATATTTTGATATAACGAGAGATGGCAACCCTGTTATCCTAGAACCTACTGCATTACTCTGATTATCTGTATAATTGTATGGCTGCTGTTTACATTTCGAATTACATACATGCATACATAATTGGTCATTACAAAATATCAGTCAAGATTACAACCTAACTTCTTACACCACTTGTGGTGTGTGTGTTAATTTTGTACATGAGTTGCGGGACCTACTATTTATAGTCGACTCCGAACGACAGATTTTTGAGAATTTCTTTCATGGCTATGTTTCTAATGTCTACCATTATTATGGGCACCATTTTTCACAGTTCGCTTAAAGTAAGGAAACTTTATTGAAATAAAATGTAAAGAATAGAAATGACAGAAAATATACTTTATCTGATAGTTTAAGTTCAAGTAATAAATTTCTGGAAAAGAATTAAAAAATTGTCACTCATTTATGTTGCACGGTGGGAAGCCAATAATACAAAATTGCCATAAAAAGTTTGTCAAAAATCTGTTGACCAGAGTCAACTTTAATCTGAAGGTCCTGCCACTCAGGAATAAAATTGAAACATATAAGGTGGGGCATCTATCCATTGGTTATTTTGAATCTGGCAATACTAATGTCATTCTATTCGGTCACAAAATTCACTATATTATCTCCACTGTAGTCGCTGTAGTTTAGTAGGTAGTGTGTTCGCTTATTAGACGCAAAGCGTCTAATTTATTTGGATTTATTTTTATAATTTCAAATCCATTGTTCTTTCTAACCACTGTGCAACATTTCACCAAACGTATAATCAATAGAGTAAGAAAAGTAAGTAAGTTTCTCATTTTTGCCTTCAAGAAATTTTCAAAAGAAATAAACGTTTGTCAACGACCAACTTGTTCTTACATTCCCTAAACTTTAAATTTTTTTTTTATATTTTGTACGATACTTTCTCCAACTCTACTTTCTCTGTTGCACAGTGTATAAAAGAAAAGAAAACGGATTCTTCATAGAAAATTCATGTCATGGCATTAGTGGCGATAGTTGGTTAGAGCACGGAGTATTGCAAGTAGAAGTAGTTCGTGTGCTTGTGTATTATGACGCAAATTACATCAATTTCAAAAGCAATAGAAATCGGTAGTCAGGTATGTAAAATAATGAATTCGTAAAAGTATAAGAAAAAATCTACCGAAAAACGTTTACAGTTTCAGCTTTACAATTCTCACAGCAACATTTTCTTCCATTTCTGAAAGCTGCAAATCATCTCAAGCTAAACAGGAGCGATAGGGTTGCAATTTCTCATTGCCTGGAATTGATAAACTGTTTGAAAAAGTCTTCACTTGTTGTATTTACTTTGGTTAGTAGATTTATGTGAGCGCCCATATCTACTACATATTCATAACCTTCAGTCAGGATTGTGATTTAGCTTCTCATCCCACTAGATGGGTGGTGGGATATTCAGTTTAAAGTCGAGGCAGTCGCCGGAGAAATATTTTTTTTTTCAAAGTTCGTTTTGATAAAGATATCTGACCTGGGGTTTGAAGCATGGCCGCACGTCTAATGAGCCAGCACTCTACCTACTAGACTTCGGCGCCGAACCAATTCGAAACTCTTATGCCCGATAGCAGGTGGCAATTCTTTGTCGAGTTCATTATATTTTTAAGAAATTTTCCGTGATATTTTTATTTTGCGGTCAGCTCTTTTGCCAGAAATCTACTGAGAGGACGCAGTCGCCAAAGAAATATTTTTTCATACTTTTGAAACACTCAAGGAATTTATTTATCTTGGCTCCGCCGTTACCACCAAAAATGATGTCAATCTGGAGATCAAGCGAAGGATCATTCTTGCCAACAGGTGATAGGCAATTGAGTAGCAGAGACCTCTCTTGTGATACAAAACTAACACTCTAAAAGGCACTCATCCTACCCGTGCTTCTTTATGGCGCAGAGGCATTGACCCTATTAAGTACTGATGTAGCGACCTTGAGACCATTCGAGAGAAAAGTCCTACGTAAGATCTTTGGTCCTGTGCGATCCAACAGTGAGCTGTATGAGCTCCTCAACGACATAGACGTTGAACAGCGTATTAATATCCACCGGCTGCGCTGGCTCGGCCATGTCGTTCGAATGGAAGGGGATGCTCCAGCGAGGCGGGTATTTGATGCGGGAATTTGCGGACGACCTTGTATCCGTTGGAAGGACTAAATCGAGGAAGCCCTGTCATCGATTGGTGTGACCAACTGGCATAGGCGCGCAAGAAGCAGAGGCGCCTGGAAGGATGTGTTGCGGCAGGCCGAAACCTGTTAAACGGGTTGTTATGGCCAATTAAGTAAGTAAGTAAGTAAGTATTCTCTTACTAACCCAAAAGGTATTAATTTGCAATTGAAGTGCAGGGAAGGCCACCTGCCTATTTAAGTCAATATATAAATACACATGCGTGCTACGATTTGAGAGGGCATAGCACTAGCTCCCATTATAGCGAAGATTTTCGCTTGAAATACGCTTGAACTAATAGGAGTATTGTAGTTTGACTAATTAGCCACTGAGGAAATACTGTGTAGGAATGAGGAAATGTGTACGTACACTGGATTCCATTGCTATAAGCCATGGCTTTGAGCCATGCTTCATCTCATGTAGTGACTAGAGACATAATTCGTTTAAAAGTCTGCAAAGCTTCGAACACAACAACATTGACGATCAAAAAGTTTTATTTTTCAATGTTGTTGTTGTTAGAAAGTAATAAAACTCAAACAAATTGATATGTTTCCTGTGATGGGTCTACTAGGACTTGTGTGTGCATGTCAAGTGGAGTATAGAGAATAGTTTCGCTTGTATTACAAACAATTTCAAAAAAAAAAAAATTCTTCTTCTTGTGTCTCCAAGAACTTTCTTTTACATTATTTTTTGTGTTTTGGCCAAAAAGTTTGTCTTACTATTTCTTTATGTTGTCATTACTACCATATATAAACGACGATAAATATTTTAGCCAAGTTAAGCAGTTCTTCGTTTATATTCTTATTTTTTTTTTTTTGTTTTCCTTTTGCTTTGGATTACTTTGGTGCTTTCTCAGTGAAATGTCATTTTGTTGAGACAGTTTAATTTAAATATTTTGAATTGGTATCTCAACTACTGCTACATAGTACCACTACAAGTACATTTTTTTAAATGAAAACAGGACTGGGAATGAGTGAGAAGTAGTCAAAACGTTGGCTTGTTTACAAAGTATTGTTTACATGCAAAAAAAAGGGCCATAAGGGATTTTAGAAGTACTTTTTTGAGTTTAAATTATCATCTATTCGTATACATTTTAATATAAACATAAATGTTAACGGTATATATGAGTGTAAGAATGACTAAAGTTAAGCAAGAAGAAGAGGAATAAAAGGAGAACCCATTGTCTTGTAAAGTTTTATGCAAATGCCTAAACAACATGACCAAAACAAAGGCTTTTGAGAGATATAAATATGACACCCGTTATTAATGAAATGTTGAGTCGCTGATTGCCTACTGTAAAAGACAGAGAGATAAAACGAAAGCGAGAAAAATATTCTCTTTTATATCACTTTAATAGTCTTTGTACATAACAACATAACCCAACATAATTCACTTGTTAATCTTGTTATGTGCTGGAATGTTCTTCTTTAATTCTTAAGCATTGTCTTAAAAAAAAGCGCCGTTAAAAGAAACTCCATTTTGTTGATGTCATCGTTTTTTAAGAAAACTCTGTACTAAATCAGCGTCCTTTAGTTAATGACTATTATTCTATTTTTTCGTATTCAAATTCATGTTAAGTCTGTCATGATACAGCCATTTCATTATGCGTAGCTTTTTCTGTTTTTAATTTAAATATTTTAAATGAATAGATTACAGAAAATTGTTCTTCTTAAATCTCTTATAAATCTTAACAGACAAGAAACGACAAAAAATCTGTAGCACGACATGAATATTAAAAGGATTTGAACATTCTAATTACAACCCTACAGTCTGGATTACTGCCTAGCTTCTCAAATCACTTATGTTGTGTATCAGTGGGAGGCACCTAAAGTTTGCCATGACAAATTTTTGGGAAACTTTTCATGGCAATTTTTATTAACTCTCAGAGTTTTTGCTGAAAGGCACTTACCGAAGAAATATTTCTTCATATTTCTTTTTGTTGGAGACCTCTGATCTGGGCTTTAAACCGTGGCCTCACATCTAATAAGCGAACACACTACATACTAGACTACGGCGACTAAAAAACATCCAAGCAATACTGAGCAGAATTTATTGAGCTTTTAAGGATTGAATGTATTATGCCTTGTCAATTCGATACACACCAAAACAGAGAGCCTTAATTGCCAAACTGCGAAGGGGTGGAATGTGGTATATTTGTGAAGGGCTATGATGTTAAACTTTCCTATAAGCTGCATTGCCATTAGCAATGTTCTCCAGGCGGAAGTCATGGTCACTTTAAAAGCGACACAATGCTTGTTGGGTGGCACAATTTTTCCTGAATTTCCTGATTTGCTCGGACAGTCAATCTGCGATTAAGTCCCTAACGAAAGTACATATTTTCAACGTCAATCCTTATCCATGAATACAGAGGATTTCTCAAAGAAATCCCTGGACATTCATAAGTAACTCCTTTGGAAATTGTATTGCTGATGAGCTGAAGTCGTCGTAGTCTAGCAGCTAGCTTGTTGGCTCATTAATTTCCTAATTTGCTCGGACAGCCAGACTGTGATTAACTCCCTAATGAATGTACATATTTTCAACGTCCATCCTTGTCCATGAATGCCGAAGATTTCTCAACGAAATCTCTGGACATTCGGAAGTAACTCCTATGGAAATTGTACTGCTAATGAGCTGAAGTCGTCGTAGTCTAGCTGCTAACATGGTGGCTCATTAGACGTGAGGCCACAGTGCAAACCCCAGGTCAGACATCTTTAACGCAACGAAATATGAAAAAATATTTCTTTGCGACCTCCTCTCAACAGATTTCTGAGAGTAAAATTGCCACGAAGAGTTCACAAAAATCTATCGTTTGGAGTCGATTTTAAACAGTAGGACCCTACTCATGTGTAAAATTAACACACACAGACATAAGTGATGTGAGAAGCTAGGTTGTAACCCTGACTGAAGGGTTGTAAGGAGCAATTATGTATGTACTATGTAGTGTACCAGCAATCCTATCTAACTTATTCCTTCCTATTGCAGACTTGTTGATTCACCTGCAGTTTAATTAAATTTGTTATTCTCACTGCATTTGCCCAAATATTTATGGTATGAACTATTAATATATCATGAAATATTTCAATTACTTAGGAGACAAGTAAAGACCAGCAGTCAAAAGTTATTTATTTGTATAGTTCCCACCATTTGGTCTTCTACTATTTTGGCCATGGTTTGCATGACTATTTTTGGAAACTAACATTTGAGGCAATAATATTTACCTTCCTTAACCACAATATATCGTCATAAAATTAAAAAACAACCTGGCCGAAAACGACCGAAAACAAATGCACCTGCTCAGGCAGAAAAAACAACAAAAAACAATAAATTGTGGTTACTGGTCAGACATGACAGCAGCCTGCTGTTGTTCTGTAGCGGATGGCTTTTAAGCTTAAAAAAGGAAACTAAAAAAGGAGAAATAAAATTTTAAAATAAAATAAAATGAAATAAAATATGTATTCGAAATTAAAAAGGATGCGGAGGGCCATTTACTATTCTTTTTAATGAAAATAAAAAGGCATGAAAATTCGTCAAAATTAAGAGGAAAAACCAGAGAGCATGGAAACAAAAGTCATATCTGGGCCATCAGAATCTCCGAGTATTTCATGCCCGAAAAAGATTACTAGAGGACTATAAAACTCGTATGAGAGTGACAATGGGTTAATTATGCACCACAATGACATGGTCATGGCAGCTTACCAAATTTATCCACACCAACAAATGATGCAAAAGTAAGAGAAGAGAAAAATATTTGAAATTTAACAAGTGCTTCAAAAGAGTTTTCTTAAGCGTATGGTCCATAAAGTTTAGTTGACTCTTGAATTCTGTGTACAGTATTCCTTAGGTTAAGTTAGGTTAGTGTGGTAGCCTAATACCAAAAACTCACTTGAGCACGCATAGCGGCCCGTTGTGACGCCACAGTATTCCTTACTTCATTATTATCTTTTTCGTTCTTTCGCCATTAAATTCAATGGATTTTATTATTTCATTCTCTTTCTCTCTTTTTCTCGTTTTACAGTTATAATTCAGTTCTATATCTGTATTTGACATTTTCTCAATATTTTTCAAAGTGTTAACTTTACAACTTCTTAACTTGGCTACAAAAAAGGGAAAAAAGAATGTGAATGTGTTTTAATATTCTTCTTTTTCTTCATTCTATTTGTCGTTTGCTTTCTAAAAATGGTTTAAAGCAATAAAACAAATGTGCACTCATCTCGTCATTTTTGCCATTTCCGCATCCGTTTTGTTCATCTCGTTTGTCTTTAAGTGACGGTACATTTGCCCGCATCTATTCATTGTAACGTCAAACTTATTCTCATAATCACACACACTTTCATGTACTGAATCAATATGTATAGTACATACAGTGGGCATTTATTACCCAAGAACACAGTGAGGCAATTATCCAGAAATGGCCAGCAAGATTGAACATACATACATACATACATACATAATTGGCCATAACAATCCTTCAGTTAGGGATTACAACCTAGCTACTCACACCACTTATGTTGTGTGTGTGTTAATTTTATACATGGCCGAAGACATAAGGGCCTCAGCGGCAAGTCTATCCCTTTTCACCATCGAGGAGCTTCAAAAAGCGGCACGAAGTTTAAAGAGCAATAAGGCTCCAAGATCTGGTAAGAGTACCTCCGGAAGTACTGAAACTCATAGCCAAGGAACATGCCAAGGTGCTCTTGGATATGTACAATGCATTTCTGATTCGAGCCGTCTTCCCAACTAGATGGAAGAGACAATAGCTAATGTTAATTAGTCTGCATTGCTGGAGAAACTGCTGAAATCTCGTCTGAATACAGTGGTGGAATATGCAGGTGGTCTCTCAGAAAGACAGTACGGCTTTAGAGCGGGTAGATCGACAATGGGAGTCATTAACGAAGTATTGACTAGCGTAAAGGCTGTCCAAAGCGGAAACCATTTCTCGAGACACAACTATCTGTGTTGGCGACCTTGGATGTCCCAAATGCGTTCAACAGCCTCCGGTGGGTTAACGGACTTGATGCTCTGAGGACGTATTTCGCGGTTCCTGATTACCTGCTGAAGATTATGCAGAGCTACTTACGAGATCGTGAGCTTATTTACGACACAAACCAAGGACGAAGGAGAAAACAGATTACGTCTGGTGCAGCTCAAGGATCAATTCTTGGCCCTGACATATGGAACATAACCTATGATCACATCTTTCGCATTGAGATGCCAGATGGCACACATCTTGTTGGATATGCCGATGTCATAATTGTGGCTCGAAATGTCGAAGAGGCTCGAAGAAAGGCCAACAAGGGGATAATAAGAACGAAGTCATGGCTCGAGGACAGAGGATTCAAACTCGCAACGGAGAAAACTGAATTGATTCTGCTTACGAGGAAGAGTATAGCGCTGGAAAATGATATTACGATATGCGACAGAAAACGACTCACTACGCAGAAAGTAGTCAACTATTTTGGCATTCGACTGGACCCTAAACTGACGTTCTGGGCTCAGATCCAACACGCTGCAACCAAAGCCGCATGGCACATTTATTTTACGCTCAGAGTTTTTGGCAGAAATCTGGAATGTGGCATTGATTCATTCTGTTTGCCAAATCACCACGGACGGATATAGCTTGCAATAAGACGTGCAAATAACAAAATTTAATGGGCACTGAAGCAGCAGTCCATATCTAAGTGAATGAGTTCGTTAACAAACAAAAGACATTACCAATTCACATATGATCCAAAAGGGTCCAATACGTTCCGAAAAAATCACTGTTCGGTGGGAATTTTGGGCTAAGGGCCCATATTCCTCTGAGTACGGCATTGATCGGGTCATCACGCGATTAAGTAGTCGCTAATTAACAACTTCTTTTGGCCTGAATTGGATTTGTGTGCGAATAAGTCGGAAACCATAGCGGTCCTCAAAGCTAACATAAACCATGCCAACGATCAAATTCAGCCTGATTAAACGCCACAATCATAAAAAATTTAACATTTTAGATGCGCTTAGACAGAATGTAGACCCTTTGTTGATTTTTAACAGTTCTTGTTGATCTCTGTATAGCCTCAGCAGGTAACGCAATCTCTATTTATTTTTTAATCTCTGAATTCTTATAAAATTATTACGAATGTCAAACGCTAATGACCTAAACCTGACTACAGTCTGTACAAAATATGCTTTTACAATTTTATTGTGACGCCAATAAACCTTTTGGGTTTGTTGCGAAAACTCTCTAAGAGAGACATTTCTATTACTAATTAGTTGTCATCAACAATTTTTGTTTAGAAAATATGAACTTGACAGCACATTACGCGTCTCATTTTTTTCAATCATTTGAATTTTTCTTTTGTTTTGTCTTTTTGTTCTACGTAAACTCATTGTCAACTGTCAGTTGTACATCTTTAAGGGTGAAGAAAGAAGTGCCCATTTGCGTGGGCAGCAACAAAGAACGCGAGTACTGCCAGTGGTACAGTCAACCCTCCTATAACACGGTGAGTGCATACCGCGTTGTATGGAAACCGCGCTTTAAGAAACTCGAATTTAACCGTACAAACCAGGCTAATTCGTAGCGTGTTCAATGGAAACTGCGTTGCGATAGTACCGCGTTATAGGAGGGCTGTCGCAATTTCAGCTTCGCGTTATATGAATACCGCGTTCTGAGAGTACCGCGTTATATGAGGGTGACTGTAGTTTATTTTTTTTTCTTCGACAATTTGCTGAGAATACATACACCCAACTAAACCGTAAAATGAATATGGCAGGGAATAAAATGACTACAAAATCCATTATATTCCAAGGCATCAATAGAAGGCAAAGGAAGCTATGCTGCAAAACTGAATGTGCAACGTAATGGTGTCAAGTGGCTTCATTTCATTTGTTTAGTGTCATGAAAGTGAAACAGAGAGAGAGAGAGAGAGAAAGAAAAAACTCGTGGCATTTAAATGTGTTATAGAAATACATGCCAAATGAATTGAGAATAAATTACATTCTCCGACATTTAGTTGTTGTTGTTGCATGTAGTAGAAGAAATTTTTTTTCTTGCCTGACTCTATACATGCATAAAATGCATTTTATTTTGTATAGTTATAGTTGTTAAAGTAGTTGCAACAGGAGCTAATGGCAGGACTTTCTGTGACAAGTTCGATTGGAGAATTGATGATGCCGAAGATAACGAGAATAATTGATGACGAGAATAATTGATTTTCAAATGCAAAACGTATTCAGAGAAAGAACAAGAACAATACATTTTATTTCTAAGCTAATGGCTATAATAGAGTCGAAGAAATTCAATCAATTTATAGGGAATATAAGAAAATTTCGACATTCCGACATTCTGACTTCTGCAGGAGCTTTGGGTCTTAGGAGAATGGATAAGGAGACAGTCTTTCAACTCATGTGCCAGTGCATTGCCATTGTCATAAAAGTACAGAGATTTTTAAACTCTTACTTCCTTGACCCGGCACTCTTATATAAAGATTGCTGCACTTGCAAGATTTATTTTGGATTCGGATTGATTTTCTCTAGGGAATGTTTGATCCTGGGGTTGAATATCAATTGTGGGACTACAATCCCACTCTAAAAATGTTCGTGAATTTAAAAAAAAAAAATTAAAAAAGAAGAAAAAGCATAACCAACATACTCTTATAGCGTAGCATTTAAGTATGTTTGCTTAAATTTATTTTCCTTTCTCTATTGCTACCTAAAAAGGAACTTAAACATTGTCCTTAAAAAGGAAGAACCATAAAAAATGTCGTAGACTAGCTATATTTTAAATATTGTAACGTGAATATATATTCCGTAAAATATGTTTCAAATTTCATTGTTTTAAAATACATACATACATATGTATGTGTTAAAATACTCATGCATTCTAAGTGCAACCCCCAAGGTACACTGTAACTTTACTACATATTTGAAGTGTTGCAATCTCCATACGAGAGCACAGCATATTTAAAAAAGTGATTTAAAGTTTTTACATTCTCTCTCTTTCTCTCCCTCCCTCTCTCTCTCTAACTCTGTGGTATAACGAATTGAAATGAAAACATTTTTTTTTTTTTAATTTTTCCTCAATTTTTTGTTCATTTTATTCAAATGAAATCAAGTGCAAGACAGCAGCAAAGGAAACTACAAAAAAAAACTCTGAAACATATTTTGGAATAAAATTTAAATTCTTTGACAAAAAAAAGTATGTGGTTACTCTCATAAAAAAAGTAAACAAAACTGAGAGGAATTTAAGTGGAATCCATACAGGTATCAAGAGGAGGCTAGGAAGGAATGCTGTTTTTTTTTTGGCTATGCTATGCACTACATTCTACATGGGACATACATACATTTTGTTTTACCACAAAATAATCAAATAATTTTGTATGTTTTTTTGTTTCAAAATTTCAGACACTTTTTGGAAACAAAAAGTTACAACACTTAAGACCATAAATTTCATTGTTTTTAAATGCAAAACTTTATCACCAAAAGTTTTTACTCGTACGTGAATAAACGGGTCATTAAAAATCATACTTTCGCTTCTTTCTTCTTTCCTTCCATAGCGGCTGAACCTTCAGGTAGACTCTATTGATTCGACAATGAGATCCACTTCCATTACCATCCATCTAACAGGAGTGTAAGCGAAAAGATTGAGCAATGATTCATATGTATTGGATTTTGTAGCACTTGATGAGCTCAATAGATGTCATAACTGCTAAAGAAAATACCCAAAGTAACCCTCCTTAAGTAAATCGCCAATTGACGTTGAAGGGCTCTTGAGAATTCAATAGAAATTGAAGTCGCCTTGATAACATTGTAGTCACCGTTGCCTAGTAGGTAGTGTGTTTGCTTATTAGACGTAAAGCCCGGGTTAGAGCACCAGGCCAGACATCAAAGCGAAATGTTAAAGAAAAAAACATTTAAGATTACTCAACAATCTAATGCATATATTGTACACTGATAGATCATTCTCCCCTTGTGGATATTATATACTACTAGCTATACCCTGCGCGCATTGCTGCGGCACCAACTAAAATAAATTTGAAGGAAGGACATTACACAAATATCCAATTAATTTTGAATCATTTTATGGATTTTGTTTCCCGTTGTCCAGATGATTCAGACGAACGAGCCTGATCCGAGCATCCGATCAGTTTCTAATCTCACTTCTCGTTGTTCAAGTGATTCATGCGAACGGGTCTCAGTGGCTTATACTCGAAGATTTTCCAGTCTCAACGCTTCTTGAGGTGTAGGTCGACCAATTGCTAGTCGCTTTGGAGGCATGATTGCACGGAAACGATGTGAAAAATGTGTTTAATCCAATTGAGAATTAAAATGTTTCAAACTTGTGATTGACATTTTGCGGGAATGAGTTATACTAAATGTTATTAAAATCATAAATGATGAATTATAAAATGTCTGGTATTTGTCCGATCAACACATGATCAAATGCATAGTTTACAATTCAATTCATTTTGAATAATTCTCAGTAGCGCCATCTATCGGAAATTAATCGCACTAACTCAGAAACCGACTTAGTCGTCTTATGCGCAACAACTTTGCTAAAGTTCATATCATGAAATGCACAGTTTACGATTTAATTAATTTTGAGTAATTTTCAGTGGCGCCACCTGTCGGATATTGGTCATACCAACTTATAAACTTTCGACGTCTCATGCACAACAACTTTGCTAAAGATCAGTATAGGATTTAAATCATTTTTAGTAATTTTCGGATATTGGCCATACCAACTTAGAAACCTTCCCGGGCTCATAAGCAACAACTTTGCTGAACATCATAACATGATCAAATGCATAGTTAACGATTCTATTAATTACATACAAACAAACATTCATTTATATATATATAGAAGATGTGGGTGTGGCACCTCGCCTACTTGAGTCTTAGCCATCTATAGACTTCAAACAAACCCACAAACAAACACACATTCATTTTTATATACATATATAATAATATAATTGTAGATTACATAGAGCTGACGGGTGACGTATACGTAATATTTTGTTAGACAATAACACTCATACTTTTTTTATTTATTTTTATTTATTTTATTTGCCTATTTCAACATAAAAATACTCTCCTATAACTCCTTCTAGACATACAGGAAGATACTGTGAAAATTTCAAGAAAATCGGTTCAGCCGTCTATAGACTTCAAGCAACGAGAAAAACAAAGAAACTGAGTAAGGTATGGGCGAAAAACCATGGAAAAAATTAAGAGGAGGTAGGAGAAATACGATTTAGAAGGAGAAGAAGGACAGAATCAGCTCACAAGCCAATTCACCAAATAAGAAATCCCAATAGAAATTAACTCCCGAAGGCTATTAATTCAACACCGGCCAAGTATCCTGAGTCTTCGTTCCTTTACGCCAGAGCATAACGCTTAGTTAAGAAACCAAAACGGTTGAGCGTAGGTCATAATAGCCTGGAGGTTCTGTAATTTTTTTCCATTCTACCGTGAAGTATGCTCTCCGTCTAATTTGTCGATCAATCACATAGCACAAGTATTTCGAATGGATGTGTGTGTAACTGACAGCTCGACTAGTTCCACGCACTTAATTGTTCATTCTTATCTCATTTGCAATATTATTGCCACCAATGCTGCGTACAACACAATGAATAGTGGGAGAAACAGTGAACTACTTGAGTTTGTCAAAAGAACAGTTCGCTTTCTAACAGGAATTCTAACGGGACAATCGGTACAACATATTTTATGGGAGTGCCCTGCACTTTAGAAAAGATATCGTCGGTTTTTGGGCGACAGACCGTTTCTACAAAGAAAACTATCTCGTTTCATCTGGAGCTCGAAGGGGTTTAAACCCAGCACTAAAGGATCATGACAAGGGGGCTTACCTCACACTGGATAACACAATGGGTCATATGGGCGATCGAGTGAACTTGCCTGTGAACGGCAAACTAACTGCTAACCTAACCTATTGCCACCAACGCACCAATGCCGTGGAATCCAGCACACATCTTATGTCTTACAACCGACGAAGGACTTCCAACAGACTTCTAACTTCGATCGGCTATAATGTCCAGTCACTGCTTTCAAGGCACCCTGACTATCTGCATAAATAGTTTAATCGCGAACACCTCTGCCTGGAAAAACAAGTTTGAAAACAAGAGAACACAAAAAATTCCCTACTAAAGTCTCCTGACCGCCAACAGAGAGAATAGCAGCAACAATTAACCACCATATGAAGATAACTTCTTGAGAATGCGTAGGTTATAGTAAGCAAGATTCCTTACCATTATACCCACTACCATGATATGAAGATAACTTCATGGGCAAGTGTAGGTTTTAGTAAGCAAGACCTCTTACCATTATACCCACTACATTTTTACGTACATATCTTCTGTAACATATCATAAAACGTTGTAAATGAGGCCGTCTGTAAATTTTTTCGTAGTGTTGTTGTATAGGGTGTAATAGTAAGAAATCTTGTTCGAACAATAATTATAGCATTTATTGTATTTATTCTTTTGTGGTACAATTCAAAATTTTTATTTGTGTGGTTTTTAAATTAAATTATGCCAATTTATTTCTATTGTATGTGTCCTATTGCATAGGATTATTTTCTATTCTGCTCTTAAGTCCTTTTAAGCATCTACTGATTCTAATAAACACTTACAACCACACACACCCACGAAATCTGTACATTTCCTGCTAGATGCAGAGATGGAATAATAAAATGACAGTTTCAATTAATTTATTCACTGACAACCAACACTGCTGGTGCAACAACTAACGGGTGATTTTTTAGCTATTATCTTTTTGGCAACACTGGTTTAAACACCTAACGCACGTTTCGTGTTTTGTTTCCCTGTCAAACATCTTCAGTTTAGTCTATAATTTAACCATGAATCGTCTTACAAACGAACAACGCTTGCAAATCATTGAATTTTATTATCAAAATGCGTGCTCTGTTAAGAAAGTTCATTGTGTTCAGCGACGAAGCTCATTTTTGGCTCAATGGATACGTAAATAAGCAGAATTGATGATTTTGGAGTAAAGATCAGCCAGAAGCATTGCAAAAGCTACCAATGCATCCAGAAAAAGTCACAGTTTGGTGTGGCTGGTGGCATCATTGGACCGTACTTCTTTAAAGATCTGCGAATCCTAACGTAACTGTGAATGGTGAGCGCTACCGTGAGATGATATCCAACTTTTTTTTGACCAAAATGCAAGAGCTTGACTTGCATGACATGTGGTTTCAACAAGACGGTGCCACATGCCACACAGCACGCGTAACAATGGACTTATTGAGAGGCGAGTTCGGTGAACATTTTATTTTACGTTCGGGACCGGTCAATTGGCCGCCTAGATCGTGCGATGTAACACCTTTGGACTATTTTTTGTGGGGCTATGTTAAAGCTCATGTCTATACAGATAAGCCCGCTTCAATTGACACATTGGATGACAACATTGAAGCATTTATTCGTGAGAAACCGGGCGAAATGTTGGAAAGAGTATGCCAAAATTGGCCAAAACGGATGGACCATTTGAGGCGCAGTCGCGGTCAACATTTGCATGAAATAATCTTCAAACATTAAACTACATGGACTGTACTACCGATTCATATAAAGATTTCATGCATTTTTCTGAATTTTAGGTTTTTTTTTAATTTTCCTATAGCTCTTAAAAAATCACCCCTTACTACTACTACAGTGAAGTTAATTTCGCCAAAAGAGATTATTATGTGTGGTTATGACAACTGAGAAGAACAGAACAGAACACAGAACACAACTGAACTCTACTCAACTGAGCTGAGTTGAGTTGAGTTGACTGGCAGCTTCAAGTTAAAATTCTATTCTTTTGCAGAGGTTTATATGATGATAAAAGCATATGTATTAAGTTTATATAGATGTGTTGGTAACATTTCTTTGATTGCCATCAAATCAGTTTTCATTTTTTAATTAAAACTATCTCATCCGCTTGATGTTATTTTCTTTATTCCATTTTTATTTAGTTTCTCTCTAATACGTACTCATATAGGGTATTTAGTAGCCCTGCTAACCTTCTCTTGTAGTTTATTTCTATTATCATCTGCTCCAGTTATTGTTGTCCCTTAATACAATACGAGTATAATATTTAATTTTTTATTATTATTCCCTTCCACTTTCATTTGATTTTGCCTTTTACTACCACTTATTTTCATTTATCCTGTGGGTGTACTTTTTTCAGATTTTGTTTTTTCAATTATTTTTTTTTATTCTCAGCTTTGCGCCATATTTTTCATATTCATGGCATCCTTTTTTCTATTTAAAACTTTATTAGTTTACTAGGTTCTAGAAATGTTTATGAAAAAATTTTAAATACTACATACACTCAAAGAAATTGAATGGTATTCTTTAGGTTAAATAAACCTCTAACTTTCACTCGATCTAGAATTGAAGTTTTATTTGCATTTCCATGAAACTCCTATCACCATATAATTGGCCATTTCACACGACTTTGTATCGTGTGTATTGTATTGAATACACTTGGTTGTTTGTGAACGCTAAATGCTATACATACTGTATTGTGTATTTCTTCTTCTTATTCGTCTTCATAATTTTTGGCATTCAAACAATTTGATAGCACGAAACCAACACAACGTTTTAAGAACAAGAGAGAAACTAAATAAAAATGGAATAAAGAAAATAACATCAAACAGTTGAGATACATAACATAATTGGCCATTACAACCCTTCAGTCAGGATTACGGCCTAGCTTCTCAACACAACTCGTGTTGTGTGTGTTAATTTTATACATGAGTGGCGGGACCTACAGTTTAAAGTCGACTCCGAACGACAGATTTTTTTGAGAAACTTTTCATGGCAATTTTCTATTTACGCTCAGAGTTTTTGGCAGAAATCTGCTGAGAGAAAGTCGCCGAAGAAATATTTTTTTAAATTTCGTTTTGATGTCTGACCGGGGATTTGAACCGTGGCTTCGCATCTAATAAGTCAACACTCTACCTACTAGACTATGGCGACTTCTGGGTTTTACTTTTACGAAAACAACTGTGTTATCCTTTATAAATAGACATCCATAAAATATAATTGATCCCACAATTTTTCTCAGTGCATAAAGTAGGAATTTAAAGGACTTACAATATGCTGTCGTAAAAGCATACGTAGTATGTGTGTTGCATAGTGTTGCTGCATAGCGATTTATTTGCAATCCTCTTACAAATTTGATTTTGTGCGTATCATTTAAATATTTTCATTTTGTTCTCTTCTACTACTTAATTTCATTTAATTCAGCACATTTTATTACATGTATTTTAATTTTAACTTTTATTTTTAAAATTCGTTCTTACTGTGGTCATTACAGCCTACAAGTGTTTCCATTCAAAAAATATTTTTAATTGTTGTTACGCTCGCTTTCAAAGTCTTTAGTTATTGATGGAAAAAATCTAATTTGGAACCTGGCATGTATGGGGAATTGTCCGGCTAGCTCAATCCCGTGGGTGTTCCTGACCCAAAATTTTGCGAAGCGTAAGCATAGAAATAGTCATACATGCCAAATAGACGAAGAGTTGCAAAAAAAATACTTACATCTTCAATCACACTCCACTCAAACCCATGGAACCTTCACCCTCGTGCAGAGAAAAAAAAAAAAGATATTATTCGAAATGCATTATTTTAACTCAGTTTATTTGAAGTGATAAAAATTCAATATTGCAAACAAAGAAAAGATTGGAAAAGAAAAAAAAACTACATTAACAATTCATCAGTTATAAATTAGTCAAATACATTTAAATCGAAACTTAAATAAAACTGTTAGTATGGGAGAAATATATGTTTTAAATAATTATAGGTAAATATCATGTATTAAATTGTCAGTATGGGAGAAATATATATTTTAAATAATTACAGGTAAATATCATGTATTAAATAACCTAGTTAGCATATGATTCAAATTTACAATAATAAGCTTACTCTAAAAAAAATACTATCTTACATAAAAAAAAACTTGATGATTTTGGGGAACTGCTGTGATGTAGTAGGAGGATCGATGTCAATGCTGGAGGCCTCTGGTTGATTGCTGATTTTTGACTGGCGAGGATGTGTAGCAGCACGTTGTTTGCACAATAGGAAAGCTTTAATTAACATTTATCAAAAAAAATTTTGGCGCAAAAATCTGGTGTTGAGTTTTTGAGTTTTGTTGCTTTTGTAGCTTTCTTAGAGGTAAATTTAAAGGTTGTTTTGTGTTATCAGTTCATTTGAAATTTTCTTTTTATGTTTATAATATGAATTCATTTGGTTTTAAGGATAATTTTTTTTTTATTTTTTTTTTTTTTTAAATTTTTTTTTTGAGTTTAATTTTTGGTAAATTCCGTTAAATGTTATTCTTTTGTAGTTGTTGTTTTATTTTATATTTTATTTAAAATTACATTTTTTTTTTTTTTTTTTTTTTTTTTTTTTTTTTTTTTGATTTTTTTTCTCACTTAAACTATTTAATTTTAGAATTTTTTTGACTGAAATAAATTTATTTAATAATTCATGTTTCATTTAAATTTGCATTTTTTTCTTCGTGTTTTTTTTTTTTTTTGTATTATAATTTATAATTATTTGTTTTATTTAGTTTATCATTTGATATTTATTTTCATTATTATTTTTAAGATTTCTATTTACAAAGGTTAATAGTAGATTAGAAATTTTTTTTTTAAAGAAATTCGAACTTTTTTTTTTTCAAGATTGTAAGAAAGCTCAACATTTTTTTTTCTTTGCACTGATTTCTAGAGTTGTAGTGTGTAGTTGTGTTTATAGTTCTTGCGATTTTTTTCTTCTTTTTTTTCAAATTTTTATATGATTTTTGAGTGCAGCACTAATTTTAACATTTTAAAATTTTGATTAAAAAAAAACTTTTTCATTTTTTTTTTTTTTATAAAATTCTACACATTTTTTCTTTTTTCCTTCTTTAGGTTTATAAAAATAAATTGCAATATTTTTTATTAATAAGTTGTTTATTTATTTAATTATTATACTTTTCCAATACTAGTTTTATATGCAAGTTTGTAAATTGTATTTTCAGTTCATGTAAATTTAATTATTTTCTTAATTTATAGTATTCGATTTTTCAATTATTTAAAAAAAAATAAATTCCAAGTTTTCAGTTTTTTTGATTATATTTAACATTTATTTAAGTTTCGATTTATTGAACATTTAAAAAAATATATTCATAGTTATTTTTTTTTTTTTTTATTTCTTTTAAATGCATTTAACTTTACAATTCTATTTTTTAAATTTTTCTTTAACATTATTTTTTCTTTTGTTGCTTTACTTATTTAGAATTTCTATAAGGAATTTTATTTTTTCCCAAGATTTCAAAGTACAGTACACTATTACTATAAAATTTTATAGTTTATATTTATTTTATAAAAATTCACGAGAATTAACAATTAAGTTTTACTTTTTATTTCGCTGGAATTAATAATTCAGCTTTTTTTTCTCTTCTTTTTTTTTAAATTCTTTTTAAAGTTTTAAATTCTTTTTAAGTTTTAAAGATAAAGTTAAAGTTTTTTTTTTTCTTGTCCATATTAAAATTGTTTTTCTTTTATAAATTTTTTTTTTTTTTTCACTACTAACTCACACGAAAGTTCACCACCGACTGACTTCTTCCTAACAAAAGCTTTTGCCTCTTTACCTATGCCCTTTTCTAGAAAAAACCTAAGCGTCACGTATACATAAAAAATTATCGTACGACATATACCGTTATTATTGGTTAACCAATCAGAAGAGCGCACGTGTAGCGTTTTTGACATTTCTTCTCCATAAGACAGGGTTGCACTTCCACTCACGCGCAGTGTTCAGACAACTCTGCCTCTATAAGGCAGAGTTGCAATTCAAATCGTGAACAGCGGTGCATTTCCATGAAAGATCGCAATGTACACTGTCAAAAACAATTTCGCTATACGTTGAATGCTCTAAATCCCTAACATTGTTTAACGAATTTCCTTTAAATTATTATTTTATTACCGGAAGTCTCATTTACTAAAGTCAAGGGAAAAAATCACATGACATCCTTGCAACCTGTCTACGAATAAGTTACGGGAGAACACTACTAGTTTAGCTTGTGAGTATGGTAATTGAATTACAGTTGGTATCAGGTAATTAGTAACTTACGGTAGAGTTATGACCTGCTCAACTGAAAAAAAGTTGTTTAAGGAAACTGAAACAAAGCAAAGAAACAATAAGCGGAGAATGATACGTCCTACAGTGTTATGTTCCTTCAAGCAATAATAGGAAATGACAAGTAATTAGTAACGGAGCGTACACATAGCTATGCACCGTAAAACATTGCGGTTACATGACGGAGGTCTTAGACTTTCGAAGGTAGTTCCTTATATCCTATTATGTCGAGAGGGTTGGGTCATTCAGTAAAATCTGATTAATTCGGTGGTATGAATGTGAACACGACAGCAGGATTTGCTTGTTGAGGAGCTCGCTGCTTAACTTTACTCGAACCATTTCAGTTTTCTCGTGCAGATAACTCATCTTCACATAACCCTGTCGCCGTTCTTAGTGCACCATTTTGTGCCCTATGCACACCTCTCCATTGAGTTTCACAGAGAAAGAATGTGCGCATACCAGAAAGCAATGCGTTATTTAGGCTAGGTTAGAGGACATATACTTGTCAATTAAGACAAGTACAGTACCCGGAGGTAGAATTGACCAATTGTACAACGTCCTTAAAGATTGAAGGATAATAGAGGGAATAGGATAAAAAGGAGAGGATGTAGGAAAGGGGAGAATGGGAAGCGGAGGAATTCTGCAGACCAGACACAACAAAAAAGGGAGAGCGCGACTACACTGATGAAGCCCTAGCACCTCTCAACCAGCCCAAGCCATTAATGAATCTCTGGAGAGCCTTGATGTCGGCTCTCGACACAGAATTCAAAATCTCAAAGAAGGCCCTGCCAAGGGTCCTCAACCTCAACCTACCAAGGGCTGGGCAATTACAGAGGATGTGTTCGATTGTCTCCAACTCCTCCTCATCGCAACATGTCCTGCAATAGTCTGGCTGGGATCTGGAACAGATCGCAGTGCCCCGTGATGTACGGGTAACATCAGCACTGGTTATCTTCGCAGGTGTACTCTTCTCGGTGCTGTTCTTTATACACTCCTCCATGAAGTGTCAATGAGAAAAGTGCCTTATACTGGGGCCGTGCCTGCTAATACTAGTCATTGCAAAATTACGAGCAGACGCAATTTTACTACACAGGTCAAGAAGATGTGAGGTGCAGCGGTCATAAATTCTTTTAAGTTATTGATTGGCAAGTTATTCGCTGAGACAGTAGAGATATCATTGCCTAGAAGAATATCTTAACCTTTCTCTCTCTCGAACGCTATCACTGAGTCCACCATGGTTATATCTTATGTATCACAACCCCCACAGTGCAGGGCGCAATGCACAGGAGATAGCAACTGCGGTAAATATTAAAACATATTTAAAAATTTCTATTTAATTGTCCTCGACTGTCTGCTGCTATATCTAAACACAGTAATATATCATGACATACCCCATCAAAATTTATTAAAATAACATTTTTCCACCCATGAATTATTTTTGAAAATCTACATAATTTATGAGCAACATTATATCGTGGTTGTTGTTATTGGTGTTGCTTCAGTAAATCATGATTTTTTGACTGTACGTTGCCTCTATTCCCCAACCGTACAAGTGAAGTGTTTGCAAAATTCCACAACTTCAATGTTACCAGACACATAAAACTTTTGCGTTAAGTATACTTAAAGTTATGTTTAAATAAACCTTTAACGGAAGTATAATAAGTATGTGTTAAATATCATGATGCATGGAATAGAGGCAAAATAAAATTCTTGAGGGTAATCACAGTTTACTAGTGAACCAAAAGAAATGAAAATTTAATTTTCCGTGCTGTGTGCAGCATTATGAACACGAATTTTATTGTATCACCTTAAGAAAATTGTGTGAATGTATATGTAATTGACTAACATTTGATCTGTGATGCTCCCTAATATTTGCATCAGGACGATATAACTGCAAAGGAGGGAAAGTCTCTTGAAAACAAATTATCTCTCTCTGTTTACTTTAATAAAATCAGGGAAAAGTACAAAAAAAAACATAAAAAATATGATATTTTATCGTTGCGGTTGATTTATTTAATTTTAAAGACTTTTAATTGAAAACTGTGGTATCACAATGGGCCTGATGTGATTTAAATATGCCTATCCAACCGATTTTTTTTTTTCTGGACCTATCCTGCCTAAAGGTTTTTATTACCAATTCCAGCTAAATAGATTCCAGCAGAGAAACTTTACCAAATTCTAAAATGACAGGCTTGCCATCAGACGTTTTCACGCCAAAAGATTTCGCTTCTATCTCTACCAAGTCGTCTTCATATGGAGCAATTCGACCAATTTCTTAAGCAGAAAAGTTGTTCATTCCACTTTGTTATCATATTTCATCTCGAACAGTAAGTACATAGGACGGGACATAGCAATGATTTCAGATAGTCAGACCATGCACTTAGCTTCTATGAGGTTGACTTTAGTTCGGAACAGACTGGGAAAACTGAATCAGCAATGGATCCCCGATCTTATGAAAACTCAAGGCAGTGAGCAGACAGTTAAGCTCGCCAAGAGAGGAGCTTTCACACTGCTAATGAGTTGAGAACGAGGACAGGAAGAGGACCAACTCACTTCTGTCCTTAAATCGCAGGATCATCCATCGCACAATGGTGATTCTATCCACAAGGCCATTGTCATTTTGGTAGCCATGTCGAAAGACTTGGCATTACGGCGAATGACTTCTATAGGAGCTGTGGGTCTGAGGAAGAGGAAAAGACTGAAAAGACAAGTGCCCTGCACTTGTCATAAGGAAACGGAGGTTTTTAGTCGCTCATTTTCTGACATTGATGGACATCGAACTCTGTCATATAAGGATTGCTGCCATAGCAAGTTTTATTTTGGACTCGGGATGAAGTCCTTTAGGGCATGTTTGATTCCCTGGTAGAACAGATTGTGGCATCAAAATTAGAAGTCACCGTAGTCTAGTAGATAGTGGCTTAATAGACGTGAGGCCTCGGTTCATACCCCAGGTCTGACATCTTTAACACGGCGAAATATAAAAAATATTACTTCGGCGACTATCTCTCAGCAGATTTCGGGCAGAAACGGTCGAGAGTAAATAAAATTGCCATGAAAACAAAAAAATCTATTGTTCGGAATCGACTTTAAACTGTAGGTCCCGCCACTCGGCATAAGTGGTGTGAGAAGCTAGATCTTAATCGCAATGGACGGGTTTTAATGTAAGTACAATGTACATACATATGTATGTATGTGTATCACAATAAGGATTCCTTTAAAGGAATCTACCTAATCTAACCTAACCTAACATACCGACAATCCTGTATACCCACGGATAGCATGTTTGCGAGCAAATATCATCAGCAAAATTTAAATCCATGTAATCCTCATGTATTTTGCAAAAGTTTCTTTCAACCTAACATAGCAGTCGTATTTTACTCCTGATTTTTATCACTTATTTGAACCTTATGCAGGATTTTCTTTGTACTAGTTTTTCGGTCTCCTAATTTCGGAACTGCACTCCTTATATTCAAGCTTTGGGAGCATGTTTTTCAGTCTCGAAAATCTATTGAATTTATATTTGACGCCATTAAACTCTTTTTTTATATTATCGGGCAAAAAAGTAACTGTCAAAATGATTAACTGTTGTTTTCGTATATCTAATCGCTATAAAATAAGAGTAACTTTAAGTGTTTTCATTTTTCATCTCTCTCTCTCTGTATGTTTCTGTCTCTTGCCTTTCTTTGTAGCAATTGACTTTTAAGCATTAATTTCTCATTCATTTCATGCTTAAATGGTCCCTCAAGTCGAATGGTTTACACAGAATCACGCACATCACGTTTATCAATAAAATAGAACAACAACAACAACGACAACTATTGAATGAAATTACACTGCAGAACTATACTAAAAACTATAAAATAAAGTAGGATGGCGGTTTACACTGACAACAACAGGCAGTAGCTTAAGTTGTGGTTGTTGCTGGGACCAGTTTGGTTTTAGTTGTTGCTCGTATTGTAACAGCATCAAAGCACTTAAGCAAATTAACTTGCAGTTGAATTATCCCATGGATACGTTTTAAGAGAGAATTTGGACAATACATATATAAAAGTCTGTGTGTGTGTGTGTATCAGAGAGAGAGAGAGAGAGAGAGAGTATGTTTCAATTCTTTTTTTTAAAGTATACTTTACAGCATAAACTATTACTACTGCTACTATGGACATCATATATTTGTTGTCTTGCCACTAAAAATGGTGGCAAGCATGAATTGCTGTTGTTGGTTTAGCTTAAAATGTATATGACGCTTATTGGATATTATGGTCAATGTGACCAGGCATTATTAAATTATAACCACTAACTGAAGCAGCAGCAGCAATAAGTACCAGTGGCAGCAGCATTAGAAGTACGTGTGACCCATTTTCTTTTGGCATTTTTACTAGCTAGGGTTTAAGGATTTCCTATCGTCTATTTTTTTTTCTTTTTAGAGAACTTTTTGTGAATTTGCAATTGTCTTTCTTTCTTATTCTTAATCACACTTTTTATGGTTCGTTTACCATTTTGAGTCAGAAAACATTAAGGGAAGGAGGGCATAGGAATTTTTAATAATTTTCTTGTGTCAAGTATTTTAAAGAAATCTAAAATAGCAGTGGTATGCCTTTAGTTAAAACATTTGATACCATGATTTTAAGTATCGGGTGGGCCATATATCGGTTTAAATTTTAATCATCGGTAATTTCGAATTTGGCAATACTTATGTCACTCTATTCTGCATATTATCTCCACTGAACGTAATGAATCGATTTACCTTTGAGCAACGTTGGGAATTATTGGAAACTTATTTCCAAAACAAAGAGAATTGGTCCGAAATTGCACGAAAATGTCGTACCAAATTTGGTCGCAGAGAATGGCCAACAGTACCGGATATACACAAGTTATTGCTTAAGTTTGTGAAACTGGTTTCATTGCGCTAACAGACGTGACCTCGCTCGTACAGTGCATATACCAGAAAATATCGAAGCTATGGATGATAATGTACGTGAGAGTCCATCAACATTCGTTGTCGTTCTCAAGAATTGAACATTTATTTGGCCCACCAGTTTTTCGAATTTTGCGAAAAGATCTCGGTATGTGACGCCTTACAAAGTTCAACTGGTTCAATTACTTCGTTTTTGCTTCGCTAGATGGGCCAACGTGAAACTGCACGATGATGTCTCGGATAAAGTTCAATTTCATCTTGGTCGCCGTAGTCTAGTAGGTAGTGTGTTTGCTTATTAGACGTAAAGCCTGGGTTCGAGCCCCATTCCAGACATCAAAACGAAATATGGAAAAAAAATATTTCTTCGGCGACTTCCTCTCAACAGATTTCTGGCAAAAACTCTCAGAGTAAATAAACCTGCCATGAAAAAGTTTCTCAAAAATCTGTCATTCGGAGTCGACGTTAATCTGTAGGTCCCGCCACTCAAGTATAAAATTAAGGCACACAACATGAGTGGTGTGAGAAGCTAGGCCGTAATACTGACTGAAGGGTTGTAATGGCCAATTATGTATGTGTGGGTACGTTAATAAACGAAAGTGCCATAATTGGGGCTCAGAAAACCCACTCGTGGTCTTACAGAAAGAAGCCAATACACCCATTACGAGTGACTGTTTGGTGCGGCTTGTGGAGCGGTGTGGCATCATTATCACATATTTCTTTGAAAATGAGGACAGCCCAACCATTAAGGTCAATGGAGAGACCTATCGCACTATGTTAACCGATTTTTTTGTACCCGCTTTTCATAGTACTGATGTGAACGATGTTTGTTTTCAACAGGATGGTGCAACTTGCCGTACATCTCATGCCACAATCGATTCATTGCGTCAAACGTTTGGTGGCCGTTTAATTAGCGTGTTGTTGAACAGAAACCACGCTGTACGAGTACCGCGTTGTAGGAGGGCTGTTGTAATTTCAGCGCCGCGTTATGTGAAAACCGTGTTATATGGAAACCGCGTTCTGAAAGTACCGCGTTATAGAAGGACTGTCGCAATTTCAGCGCCGCGTTATATGGAAACCGCATTCTAAGAGTACCGCGTTATAGGAGGGTTGACTGTATTTATATGGTCTTTAAAGAGTTCAAGTCCACTTAAATCAATTCTAATTTGAATTTAGAAATTTTTAATAAATTTAAATGCGCTTAAAAAGGATATTAAATTTGTTTTTCCCCAATTTTCCTACAGACTAATTTCTATTCAAATAGTATTTTGAATATAAATATTTAAGTATGTGTATATTGTTGTGTATACCAACTTACCAAAAATAATTGCTTTTAAATCCTTTAAATTATTAATTGTAATATTTAAATAAGCTGCAGCTTTTTGGTTTCAATAAAATTAGATTTTTACAGCAATTGGCTGATTTCGATGTGATTTAAATCTAGAAAACAAAAAACAAAAAATATAAATTTAAATTAATTAAATATTAATATTATAAGTATTGCATATTAATGTTGTTTATTGATTAAAAAAAAAAAAAAAAAAACACAATTAGATAGCCAATAAACAATCTCTAACAATTATTTTTGATCACAATTTTAATGTCTAATACCCGATACTATTCGCTGCGTAAAAGGAAATCAACTATATTCTCATGATGTAGGGGAAGTCGCCGTAGTCGAGTAGGTAGGTAGTGCATTGACTTATTAGACGTGTGACTCCAATATTCAAACCCCAGGTCAAACATCTCTAACAAAACGAAATATGAAAAAATATTTCTTCAGCGACTGCCGCTCAGCAGATTACCGGCAAACCTGTCGGTGTCGACTTTAATCTGTAAGTCGCGCCACTCGTGTATAAAAATTAACACACACAACATACATAAGTAGTGTGATGTGGATGCAGCCCTTGGGCTGACCAACTTCTTCCCTAGTTTGGTAAAATTAAGTCAATACAGGGACTGTGCTTACTTGTAGAGTCACAACGGGCCGTTGTGGGTGCTCAAGAGCGCACCAAAACTACCACTTCGAGCTAACCTAACCTAGGTGGTGTGAGAGACTAGAAGGGTTGTAACTATATATGTATGTAGTATGTATATTCCTACTTTCTGGCATCAATTTCGATGATATCTCAGACACTTACTTACTTATTTAATTGACCATAACAACCCGTTTAATGGATTTCAGCCAGCCGCAACACATCCTTCCAGACGCCTCTGCTTCTTGCGCGCCTACGGCAGTTGATCACACCAATCGATGACAGGGCTTCCTCAATTTGGTCCTTCCAACGGATACAAGGTCTTCGCCGACTTCTGCAGATTCCCGCATCAAATACCCGTCTCACCGGAGTATCCTCCTCCATTCGAACTACATGGAAGAGCCAGCGCAGCCGCTGGATGTTAATACGCTGCACAACGTCCATGTCGTTGTGGAAATCATCGCCAACTCGCACTGGACCGAAGATCTTACATAGGACTTTTCTATCGAACACTCTCAAGGCCGCTGCATCAGTACTTAATAGATCCATGCCTCTGCGATACACATTGTTTTATTTAAATTTAAAGATAGGAAACGGTTTTTCAAAAATCCGATAAATGAAGAGAAAAGTTGTGCGTGTTTTGTTATGGTACAAGTATTAACATGTTCACGGCGACACGTACCAACAGTGGCCTGCACCAGACTGTGTCAACAGCCGGCAACCCGCACTAGACTACCTCATCGAGTGGTATGTACCACCCGTTGTGCGCATTTAATTGTGCTGCTATTAGATGGTACGTGAAGTCGCCGTAAGCTAGTAGGTAGCTTGTTATCTTGTTAGACGTAAGGCCACGGTTTAAACTCCAGGTCAGACGTCTTCAACAATATGAAGAAAATATATCGTCGGCGACTTTCTCTCACCAGATTTCTGACAAAAACTCTGAATTATAAGGCCGGGGTGAATGTGTTAAAAGTGTAGCAAGAAAAACTGCTGTCCATGCCAAACAGAATAACAACTTTTACGCTCGTTTTAAGAGAAGTAAAAGTTTAAGTTTAAAAATGCATAATTTTGCTGATAAATAATCTGAATTGAAAGCTAAGTTAACAACATAGCATATGTATGCATGTACGATGTTATTGAAATTTTGTGTCTTTTTATCTCGTACTATTTTTAATTTATTTAATATCTGATTTAAATCTTCTTCATTGCATTTTGAAATGTTTTCGTTTCAAAATATCGCTTGTCTCTAACTAACTATATATAGAAGCAGCATTTCATTAAACATTCATAATTAATTTTTGATTTCAAAGTGTTTTTATTTTTATCATTAGCACCTGTCTTTATCTTATCGATAGAAACTCAGCTTCTTATTCATAATAAATATTCTCTTCGAAAAAAAAACTATTAAAATATCACAATATTTATTTGCACAGTGTAAAACACTAGTTTGTGAAGAAGTCATCATGAATATAACATCGCTCTTGGTCTGTATTTTGATGGTGATTCTTCTTTGTGTGCAATCAAACAGTTGTCAGGGCCTCATTTTGGCTGAACCCTTAAACTTATTGGATCGCATACTATCGGCAGCCTTAAATACTAATAATAATGGACAGCAACAAAGGCCAGCGAATTTACTATTACCCCAGACCATGGAACAAATAAACAATTTATTGGTTTGAGACTCTGATTTAGAGAGTTTGGAGGGAGTATTAAAAGGAGATTTCTTCTTTAAATAAAAATAAAATAAATATGAATGGAATACCAACGAAATATGAATAAAAACAAATTATAAAAATTGCAAAAAATAAGAAAATTAAAGACTGAAATTACTGAAACCAACTCTACTTCCCATCCTTTAGGTAAACCGAAATATGGTGATACAAACACTCACTCGTCATCTGTTTACTGTACCCTAACGTTGATAAACTGCTGTCCATCATTAAATTATTTCGCTAAGTTATAAGTTGTAAAGAAATTATCACAAACAATATTCCGTCCACAGTTCCACGATAAAGATTGATGCACAAGTCCTTCACTACCCTCTCGACTACGTTTTTTTGCCCCGTTCGCCGGATGCCGCCAATCCAGTATAAATTTGTCCCTTCGTTGGATAGGATGCGACGGAGTCACATTCCCACCATACATTAATTCCGTACTTGGCGGGTTTCGATGGTATGTATTGGGTGAACCCATTACCACCACGGAAGGGATGCAACTACTTATCAACTGCCAAATTTGGACCTGCTACGTAATTGCTGCGTAGATTATCACTCAACACTAAAAATAAGTCCGTTATGGTTGCAGCTTTGTCGGTTTTTTTACGCTGGTGACCTGTGTTTCCGCTGTCGAAACGTATAAAGCGGCATATATCCCAAAAATGCCGCGCCCTCACGGAAGCTCGATATAAGGGATGTGAGGTGGTTTTCCATAAGCCTTTAGCACTAAGTCTGTAGCTCTACCCATCAATAGAAGGCCCAAATATATATACACGAATTACGTATGTATGGTATTCACATTTACAGAACATGGAACTGATAAGTAAAGAAAGATGGGCTGAATTTAACTTAAATAAAAGATGCTAAGGGCCAGAAGATAGCAATACCATCCGACAGTCAGATCGTTAGCCCAACTACTCGGCACTTATGATGAGCTCAAATCGAAGATAGTGTGGGAATGTCTGGAGAAGATATATCAGCCGAAAAGGAAAATAAGCTGCTGTTAAGCCTAAGGTCTTAGTTTCTGATCTATTAGCCACTGCTGTTCGCTTGTGGGCGAATGGGTCATTCCACAAAACACACAGAGTAACATTCTTGACCGTCAGTACCTAGTTAACTCCCTATTTTGCGTTTACTTGCCGCAATTAAGCCTAACGTTGTCATGGTAAATGAATTTCTTACCGATAACACAGCCCTGCATGGGTTTTGCACATTACGGAGGTCCTTAAAAATTAATCAGATTTACTTGAAAATTGTTACTCAGGGGTTCTTGGGGTCGCTGATTACAGATCTTCATATAGATTTAAAAAATTAAAAATGGCGGATCCAGGTTTATAAAAATTAATCAGATTTACTTGAAAATTGTTTACTCAGGGGGTTTTGGGGTCGCTGATTACAGATCTTCATATAGATTTAAAAAATTCAAAATGGCGGATCCAATATGGCTGTCGAGGTATATAAAAATTAATCAGATTTACTTGAATATTGTTACTCAGGGATTTTTGGGGTCGCTGATTGCAGATCTTCATTCAGATTTAAAAAATTCAAAATGGCGGATCCAATATGGCTGTCGAGGTATATAAAAATTAATCAGATTTACTTGAATATTGTTACTCAGGGATTTTTGGGGTCGCTGATTGCAGATCTTCATTCAGATTTAAAAAATTCAAAATGGCGGATCCAATATGGAAAGTTTTTGAACCCGAATTCTTGTTCAGCGCGCAAAATCCTTTCGGAAACACCTGGAGCCATCTTATTTGCACAAAAAAAGTCCAAATTTGCAGGGCTGTGTAATCTTATTAGTATGTATGTATTAGATATATAGGATCGAAAAAAAATATAAAAAGATTCCCAACTCCTCTTGAACCTAAACAGATGTCCCTACTTTGTCACGCGTATACCATAAGTTTAGTAAGAAAGCAATCAAAACGATATTGTGCAGCAGCTCTGTCCAAACCAATAGAGAGGTACTTAAGAAAGAGGAATATCATCTGGAAGGAATTGAATTCGCACTCAAAATCAAACTTAAAAATAAAACTTTATAGAAATTAAATAACTAACTAATCACACAGCAAAAGCTAGTGAGGAGGCTTAAAGCCTCCTTTTCTAAAATCATAGAGTCTACTGATCTTCTACAGAGGAGAGTTAAGGAGAAAGGATCCATTCCTTGGGACAATAATGAGGATCTTAACATGATAATAACTGTAACGGGATTTGTTAGAGCTGTTTTGGAGAAGGAGAAGAGGAGGCTTGTTTTATGAAGCCATATATATATTATGAGGGCCTATTTATATAGAACTTTTCTGCAATTAAAGTAATAAAACAAAATGGCTGCTTTATGCGACTTTATTTTTTAATTTATAAAACATCTCCCTTCAAATTTTCTTAATCCCTTTTAGGATATTTGGGTGTTGGTATCACTTTGCCATTAAAGTACTCAACATCATCCGGTTGATGTTTGATGACATCGATTATATTGTGAACAATTTCTTCTGCAACTTCGATTTTGGGTATTAAAGGATCCTCCTTCTCTTTGATCACCATTGGCGGTTGTGGTTGTTCGATTTCAACAAGTTCTGGTGTAGGTATCAAAATCTGTGGTGGTCGCATGGGTTTTTTCACTGGTGGTAGTGGGCGATGATTATTTTGCTGGACCATATCTACTAACAAGGGTTGAGAATAGGCCAAGGCAAACAAGGCAAAAACACCAACAACAATTAAAAACTTCATCCTCTGTTTCTTTTAGTTAGTGGTGGCTCTTTAGTTATCGAAATCGATTACGGAAATGGTGCTGATTTGTTTGAAAACGAAAGTTTAAATAGCGAAACAAAATTTAATTTTTTTAATCAGAGTTTGCAATAATAATGACAGTCAGAAGAGAGAATTGATTCATAATTACACTGTTTTTTAATTGGTCTGTTGATAAATTTGTTATTGTTGTTGTTATTCATTTTTTGGCAGTTATTGAGAAAATATATGATAAAAAAGATAAGATAGATAGAGCGTGTATGATGAATATTATTCAAAAATCAATTTACAAACAAAATTTATGACAAAGGAAATGAATCTTCGGTAATTCACACATCTCAATACAGTGTTGGAAGAAGTAATAGGTACGCTTTCGGGGAGGTCTGTTGGCCTAACGTATACGATAGAGAGATCGCTGGCGCGGAAGGCATAAAGGGTCCGCCACCTAACGTTTTTTTTTTCAACTAGTACCTAGATGAAACGATGGTAGAAAGGAGGACGACTAACTTGAATCTGGCAGGGCGACTGCAAGATCTATCTGCGTAATAATTTTCAGGCGGAGGAATGGCAATGCATTCTTGAGTCCCTCTGGGACCTACTTAGCTCATTGATTGACAAATGCGGTCATCACAGGCGGGCGGCATCGGATACGGCATCACAACAGGCCCATCCATGTCCATCCACCGAATTTCTTGGGGGGACGGACGGACGACCACCCACAACTGATTAAAATATTTCATTATTTTTTTGCAAATAAAAAAATTGCGCTGTGTGTGTGTGCTCTCACTTTCGGTCAATGTTAATTAAATTTTTCTGGTTTCCTTCTTTTTTTTTTTTGTTTGCTTTCAAAAAATAATTAATTTAATTTTAATTTTTTAAATTTGATGGACCCCACCCATTTTCTTTCCTTTTCAGGATTTACAAAAAAAAATCCTATCTGGCAACCCTGGTGGTTGGAAAAATTCGTTTGTTCGTTAAAAAATTATACCGTTTTGTTTGTGTGTTGGTTTGATCCGTCTGTCTGTTAACATGGGTGTGTGGGGGGAAAAGGAAATTCGGCGGAATTGATGGAAATTTAAAAAAATTAATTTTTTATTTTGTTTTTAGTTGCGTGGTGAATTTTTTGGAGGTGTGGTGAATTTAGTAAGTATGGTGAGTTTTTGCAAAGGGTGGTGAATAAAATTGGAATTCACCAAAGTGCCGTTATTCCAAATAGGTACTGTATAAATATAAATGTGTGTACTGTCCCTGTGAATTGGCTGGTGCTTGTCAAGGGTAAGTAATTTTCACCTCCATTAGCGCAGCCATTGGAATACCGACATGTAGTACAACAAACATGTGTCAAAGATAAGTTATTTTACCCGAGTTACCCATATACCGCTACTATAAATTATTAAGGTTGCCAAACTATTCCGACACATTTATCATACAACAGCGGCTTATGGCTATCCAGCTTTGCATTTCTCAAACAGTTACATGACATCATAGACAAAACCAACAAAACTAACGCCGTTGAGTTATAAACCATTTGCCTTTGATTTTTTTGGCCAGATGTTTTAGGCAATTTTATTTTTTTACTATTTTAACACAAACAATAAGAAAGAAAAAATGTTTAGTTTACGCTAAAGAAAAACAATCGTGAAAAATTATAAACGTATAATACAATAAGAAATAGTACTATATTTTACGACAGAAAAAAGTGTTAACGAATCTAAAATATAAGAAGGTAAAACGAAAACGTATAAAAAATATTATAAAAAACGCAAGTGAGAGTGCAAAAAATGCTTAAAATAAGAGTTCGAAAAAAAAACAAAGCAAATAATTAAAATAATGTAAAGCGCAAAACAAGATAAAAATAAATGCGTGGCATTGCATAGATAATAAATATTTTTCATTTTTTTATAAATTCTTTTATTCTTATGGTAATTGGAATGTGGTTAAAGGTGAAAAATAAAACAAACAATACACGAACGAATAATAAAAAAAATATAATGACACAAACAACAACAAAATAAAAGAAATAATAAAGAAGCCATCCATGTCTAAGCTAAACTAACTAAACTGTATTCGAGTGAGAACATATATATGAGTGTGCATGTGTGTGGGAATATTTAAAAATCAAAGAACACAATATTTCAATTGATTTTCCACTTCCTTGTACTCTTTTTCTTCTTCAATGATGATGCGGTGACAGTTTCTTTTTTGCAAAATGTATTAAGTTGTTGTTGTTTTAAAGAGATGTTAGTGTGGAACAGTGTTGGAGATTGGAGGGCAATGTAACTGTTGTACATTTATATTGTTTCTTGTTTGTAGTTTTGCAAGTAAAGCAATAAATTACCCTCTCTTTGGTTTTACTACAAGTGACTTCTACAACAACACGGGGTATTTAGTGAACTAAGCTAACTCACTCTCCTTTCCCCTTGTAACGTGTAATCTTACATACATACATATGTATTTCGTTATTATTTTTTATAGTAGTTAGCAATTTTTACCATTGTTGTTGCTGTACATTTTTTTTTCTTAAGTTTCATATTTCTTTTTGTTTTTTACCTCTTATTTGCTACCTTGGTTTCAAATCAACAAATATAATGTGATGGTGTGAGAGTAAAACAACAAAACCAAACAAAACCCGTCTATATGTCTAGTTTATGATGATTCATTTTATTTTGTTATACATTATGAAGTAATTTTATTATTGTTTGGAGAAAATCAGAAAAATAAAACATTAGAAAAGCAAATTATGTTTTTTTCCATACGTTGCACTCTTTACTAGCAAATAAATTTGACATAAATATCGTGATACATTTTATTATTCATACTTTTATTTTGGCCCCTAATATTTGTCATTTGGAAGTTCTTAACAAATTTGGTATTTAATTCTAACAAAAGTAGTCAGTCACATTTAATATGAAGGACAAAAAAAAACCTCATTTTTATCTCTTCATTTAAATTTGTTAATTTGTTTAGGGAGCGGGGTGTTAATAGTATTAATACGTACGTACACAAAAGCAATTTGATAAACTTCGTCAGAACTGCCAAATAGCTTACAAAGTTTTGCCCCAAACAAGCTTCTAAAATAATAATTTTGTAGGCATTTATAACTTGGTATTGAGGCTTTTCATAGGTTAAGTACAGACTACATACATACATATATACATAATTGGCCAGTACAACCCTTCAGTCAGGATTACGGCGGCCTAGCTTTTCACACCACTCATGTTGTGTGTGCCTTAATTTTATACTTGATGGCGGGACCTACCGTTTAACGTCGACTCCGAACGACAATATTTGAGAAACTTTTTACACTCAGAGTTTTTGCCAGAAATCTGCTGAGAGGAAGTCGCCGAAGAGGCTCGAACCCGGGCATTACGTCGAATAATTTTTCCTATGAAAGAGAATTAGCCTTTTAGTTTAAAACCATACACTTTTTCAATATCTGTTGTATGAACAGAGTGCCCTATTATTAGATTATTATTAAAAGCACACAATGGCTTCACTGGAAAATTGATTTAGTCACATTAACCAAGAGTTTTCACAGCTATTAATTACTTTGTTTAAAAATATGCACTTTTTCCATTTAAGAACAATAAAAGTATTCCTATATTATTACTTCCATGGGAACTTGTTTGTTACTTTTCCACAAAAGATTTAAATTTAAAGATTTAAAATTTAAATATTAATACAGAAATCGCATTGCATTTGAAGGATATTTACATTGAAATTTACGAAAAGATAATTTCGGCAAAGGTAGCAGGAACGCAGTGAGGATAGATCGGAATGCTACATAGCTAGAAGCCATTGGCCATTTATCAAGTGGGATAGAACTAACTCGTTCTACAACATAATAAGGCCAATCTGAGTCTGCTAACCAAGTTTTTTACGAAACAATTTGTTGTCAATTCGCTGATGGGGATCTGTTATAGTTTCCAACCGGTGGAGATAAAGAGGAAAACGGTTGTACACCATGATAAAGGGGTTCTCTGACACTTAAAATCTCCGCCGGCAGCCGATATTCAGGCTTTTCTGATATTTATAATAGAATTACGCGGGCTAAGGAATATGTATTTATCATCGCCGAAAAAAATGTATAACTCTGTTTGTTTTCTTTATCCAGATCGTTTTACTTCCTTTCTTACAGTTTTCCATGACGATTACAATGATACTCATGACCCCTGGGTCTTTTGTGTATTTGCCAGTTGGTCAGACACGCGTTCTTATCTATTTACGTTATATATATACCTACTAGTCGCCGTAGTCTAATAGGTAGTGTGTTCGCTTATTAGACGTAAAGCCCGGGTTCGAGCCCCAGGCCAGACATCAAAACATTTTTATGAAAAAAAAAATATATTTCTTCGGCGGCTTCCTCTCAACAGATTTCTGGCAAAAACTGAGAGTAAAAAAACCTGCCATGAAAAAGTTTTTCAAAAAATCTGTCATTCGGAATCGACGTTAAACTGTAGGACCCGCCACTCGCGTATAAAATTAACTCACACAACATGAGTGGTGTGAGAAGCTAGGCCGGAATCCTGACTGAAGGGTTGTAATAGCCAATTATGTATGTGTGTATATAGCATCAACGAATTACATACATAAACGCGTAGAATGCGTAACTAAAGCTATGCATTGAACATAATGGATTTCTTTTAATTACACCCTTAACACTAACTACCGCATAACTTAACTGAGATTTTCACTTTCACATAACATTTATAATCGCAAGCTATAAAGTTGAAGCCATAAAAGTAGACTCTTCAAAATTTTATGGTGACCCTAAAGCTTTATTGTTAATGTTAGTGTATTAACAGTAGTTTTTGTTTTCAAATACATATACGAGTACATTCTCTTATCAATCTTAACAGATATTAAAATAATTTGATAAAAAAAATATAAATTTCTCATTATCGCTGTGAAAGCTATTTAAATATTTGTCAATTACAAAATATAGATAAAAGACAGATAAAAAACAATCGAAAAACATTCACACATAAAGAAAGGAAATGTAAAAATATTGAAATATTTAAATGTAAATTTAATTTGTTTAAAATTACATCATAAATGTAATATTTCTAGGGTAATAAACTATCTCTGCTGTAATAGTATGATGCCGTCTGCTTTACGATTATCTCGTAAATAATATTTGTTTATAAAACTTTTCCATTATACTTTTATAACAAATAAACTCTTAATGATTTAAATATTTCTTTGCATTTTTATTGAAATGTATTAGTCATTTGACCCAATTTGATAAAAAATTAAATGAAAACTATTGTGTATGAAAGCAATTCATTTACGTAGCCAACATGCATGATTATTAGAATAAAATGATTAAATTTATTAATTGGCTTTTAAATAAACAATTATAGACACACTATACACTTATTATTAAACTCTTTGTGTAAATCGAAATTATAATACAAAATGAAGACCAAAATAAAAGTGAGAGCGTCTCTTTTGAACACTTCTAAACTTCCAAAAACTCATGTTCTAACAAGTATTTCAATAATTCGTATTTAATTTAATTTCAGACTTTATTTTCTACCATAAAACTGCATAAATTGCGTTTAGACGCAACAATATCGCCTATATACCCTCGCAAAAATGGAGAGTCTGTTTAATTTACGTGCCTGGGATGATGATGCTAAATATGGCTGTAATGCAATTAACAAAACATCACTTATCACAAATGCCTACAATGGCATACCAGAAACATTAATACTTAATGTTTTGGCCTGGACTTTACTAATAGTATTGTTTACCGTTCTAAGACATCAAGCTGGAGATTATGGTCGCCTGGCATTGGTCAATAGTAATGGTAGTCGAAAAAGATGGACAGAAGTGTTTTATTCGCGTGGCACAAGCCTAATTGAGCAGCCACATTCATCTAATAACTCAGCACATCAACACAGTCAAACGGGCGCAACAAGTCCGAATGGTCTGGACGAGCCAAGAGGTAGTATTACGTCCAATACTACAGACTCTACACCACTCTCGCCCATACAATATGATCAGGGTATATTTTCTTGGATTATTATAACGTTTAAATTGCGCAAAGAACAAATCCTACTGCACACCGGACCCGATGCAGTGTATTATTTGTCATTTCAAAAACATTTAATGATTGTCATGGCCATAGTGACAGCCGTTTCTTTGGTTGTCATATTGCCAGTGAATTTTCTGAATGGTTCCGATGAATACGATGTTAATGCCTTTGGTCGCACGACCATGGCGAATTTATCGCCCGATTCAGCTTGGCTATGGGTTCATGTCATGGTCACCATTATTTATGTGCCTTTAATTGTATTGATTATGCGTCGTTCGTCTGGCCGTAATGCATTTAAAAAGGCTGCCACCCGTACCATAATGATAACGAATATCTCGCACAATGATCGCAATAAGACCGTCATACGAAATTATATACAGGAATTGTTTCCCGATGTCAATATAGAAGATGTACAAGTGGCCTATAATATATCAAAATTAAGTGTACGCACCGCCGAATATGAAAGAGTTTTAGATGCGAAAATCTATTGTGAACATCATCGTGATAAAGATACTCTGACGGTAAGTAAACTTAAAGGCGAGAAGAGTCAAATTATTGTTAATAATTTCCATTCACAAATTGCAGGTTCATCCTGAACTTTGTTCGTGTAAAACTGAAAATGCCTATGAATACTATCAACGTGAAGAGCGCAGTTTACATGGAGATGTAGCCCGTTTACGTGCTGCTGCTCTCAATGAACCTTTAGGCATTGCTTTCCTCACCGTATCCACAGTGCAAGAGGCCCAGAATATCGTGGGCCACTTTACACCAGGCACATATCGTCAATGGAGCTTGACATTTGCCCCTTCACCGGATGATCTCTTTTGGGAAAATTTAAGCGTTAGTCGTACACATTGGATTTTGAAATGGGCACTAGTAAACACGTTACTCTTTGCAACGTTATTCTTTTTAACAACACCCGCTATGGTGGTAAATCTTTTGGACAGCATACATTTGGCCAAAGATAAAATAACAAAACTATCACCTTTGATATCGGAATTCTTACCCACTTTGATGCTGTGGACATTGTCCGTTTTGATGCCGGTCATAGTTGCCTTTTCCGATAAATGGATGAGTCATTATACTAAATCCAAACAGAATTATTCAATAATGACAAAATGTTTTGGTTATTTATTATTTATGATTCTGATTTTGCCCTCTTTGGGATTAACATCGGCCCAGGCTTTATTAGAATGGTCAGTTAGTAATGATACCTTAAGATGGCAGTGTATTTTTGTACCCGATCGTGGTTCTTTTTATGTCAATTACATAATAACCGCTGGTTTTATTGGTACCTCCTTGGAGTTGTTGCGTTTCCCAGAACTGATTGTCTACATTTGGATGTTATTGACGGCCAAATCGAAAGCTGAAACGCCTTATATACGCAAATCAATTCTAATAGAATTTCCTTTTGGCACTCACTATGCCTGGACTACCTTGGTTTTCACCATTTCCATTGTCTATAGTGTTTTCTGTCCACTTATAATGCCGTTTGCTATGCTTTATATTTGTTTTAAACATTTCGTAGATCGTCACAATTTGTATTTTGCCTATGGACCCTCTAATATGATCTCGCGCAATGGTGGTAAAATCCATTCTACTGCTGTAACAATGACTAAATTTTCAATTGTTATACTTTTACTTATAATGGCCATGATTTCAGCTATTAGAGGTTCAGGCATGGCTAGAGCCATCATATTAATTATCACATTGGTATTGACTTTAACGCTGTTTACGTTTATGTCGCCCATAAAACGTTGTACACAAGCTAGACGTCCTAGCATAGTTGAAATAGCCGGCCCAGCACCAATTTATATACCAGAAGTTCTGAAACCGAGAACGGCCCATAATGCTACACCATTAGGACCACACTCCTATAATGGCGCTGGCACTTCAGTACCAACGGGTAATGGTAATGGTGGTGGCTATGGTTCAGATTCTGTTTCAGATTTCGATATTAGTTCTCAATGTAGTGTAAATAGTGTAGAGGCCTAAACAGTATAGCAGCACACACATGGAATCTGTTTGTGTTTGTTCAACAGAAATGTTCATTAAGGGATATACAAGTTTGAAACAAATGTTGCCACTGACGAAGATTTTTTATTGAACACACAAAAGCAGATTCCGAATTAAATAAAAATAGTGACCTATGAACCCTTAAATTTTAGTTTTAACACTGTTTAAAATTTATGTATGAATTCCAATCTTTCTGGCAAAAAGTTTTTAATATAGTTTCGATTTTTATTAATTGTTTGTCAAATTATAAGTATTTTCTCCTCTACGATATTGGCCTTAAGCTTTCTTTTTGGTAGCAAATTCAAATTGATAATGAAATTAAAGTTTTCTTATTTTTTTTCTTTTTTCAAAAATGTTTGTACACATTCGTAATAGAATAAACAAAGTGAAACACTTTTTGTTATTAATAACGCCTAAACTAATGTATATACAACTATTAACTTATAATATTAACTTTAAGCTTCTCTACTTTACTCTAGTTTTTTATTTTCTCAATAATTAATATTATTAAAAAGAATATGTATTAATTATTTCTGATTAAGTATTAAGTCGTAATTGTATATACAAATTATTCACAATTATTTTCTTTTTTTCGAGAATTAAAAATAATAAACCCTTTTGCTTAAAAATCAATCTCAGTTTTTGTAAAAAAAAAATGGAAAAAAACGTTGTTTTAATTGTTCTAAATACATCTAACTTAATGCTGTAGACCTTACTACAAAAATGGTGATTCAAACCTGGCCTTAACCGTCCTATTGTGCAAGAAGTTAGCAATTTTATAAAAAACAATTTGAAGAGATTCGAAGCGTGTTCATCATCACGATTTACTCACAGTTGAATATACAGTTTCTGTTAGTGAAAATATAGCGGATAATTTTTCGATTCCACGGCGTTCTTAGCAATTGAGCTTACAGTACGGCTTTTGATTTAGACGTCCTTCTATATAAAGCCAGCTGACCATTCACAACACCAAAGATAAGCTGATTTTCAAGCAAAATAGTCACATATAGGGCTCGGAGAAGCCAGAATTGAATGTGGCAAAGTGATTGCATTAATAAAAGATAACTATTTGATGGCCATTATGGTCTGGAAGTTTCTGGGACCTTATTTTTTCAAAAGACACGGCAACAGTATAAATGACTGAATTAAGCCACGCAATACTACCGATTTTGGCCTTGATGTATGAGAATAAGTAATTTCACGTTTTGACATCATGAGTTCGCCACCAAGGTCATGGAATTTAGGTTAGGTTTTTACTAGGACAATATCCAATGGGGAATAAGCTTCCAAGCCATCCGACACGGTGTATTTATACTAATGCTCATCATGGAGGAAACAACATTGCCTGCCTAATGACACCAAGAGATGGTAGAGGAACTCTCTTAGTGATAGGCAGCCCATTGTGGAGTTTAGAAGTGAGATGGCGTTTCCATACATACATACATAAATACATAAGTGGTCCTTGCAACCCTTCCGTCAGGATTACGGCTTAGCTTCTCAACACCACTGACGTTGTGTGTGTTAATTTTATAAATGAGTGGCGGGACCTACAGTTTAAAGTCGAATCCGAACGACAGATTTTTGAGAAACTTTTCATGGCAATTTTATTTACTCTCAGAATCGCCGAAGAAATATTTTTTCATATTTCGTTTTGAGGTCAGACCGGGGATTTGAACCGTGGCTTCACGCCTAATAAGCCAACACACTACCTATCAGACTACGGTGACTTCATGGTCGTATCCATAATCTCCACAATTTGAGTCATATTCATATGATATCTCCGTATTTATTTACAGTAAGAAACTTAAAGAAATTACGATCAGGACCTCCATCTACCGACGTGCTCTTACGGATTTCCTTGCTGAGAGGAATCTGAAACTCTCACCGTAAAGTTTACAGTGACTTTATTCAACTCCTATGCTATAGAAGTACAGCTTAATGTGGGCATTGCTATCGGAAGGCGGATTATAGCAACAGTTCGATCCCCAAAAACCTACATACATTCAGGAAAAAGTGAAACACAAAACAAGATCTTAAAAGCATTAGCAGGCAGGACAGGGGCTAAATCAAAGGAGGTGATAATATCAACATACAAGGCCATAAGGAGATATATATTGAATCATGCCGCCCCTGCATAAGCCTCCATCCTCAGTGATACTCAAGGGAAGTAGAAGAACATTTTCATTCCGGAGCATTTACATGAGGAAACGAGGGTCCTATAAGTAATTCTTATTGTTATTTTTTCATCTTCACCACACCAATAACCACATCTTACAGGACAATTCTTCTCCACGGCTCGTTCGGAAGGATATCAGAAGCTTCCTTCCGGATAACATTCCCGGCCGTGGAAAACGATATTGATAAATAAACTGGATTTTAAATGAAAAATGACTTACCATACTGACAGGACACAGCTGAACTTCCAAAGAGACGAACCAATCTGAAATCTTTGGACAAGACCAATCGAAGAAACAAATTTGCTGTAGTGGCACATAGTAGATGACAACTAAATGAATAACATTAATAAGTTAATTAATTTTTATATATTTTCTCTTCACCTTAAAACAAATCTGGAATCAGCCAAGTAGTTACAACAACAACTTTTATAAAATCAGCAAAACTGTTGTCAAATCTTGGAATATGATTATTTCAACACAAATCAATAAGAATTCAATTCTCTCAGTGAATCTAGACATTGAATATTTGTTAGTAATTCTATATTAACTGAACAATAATGAGAACTTGATTTATTACACTATATTAATTTATAACAATAAATTTACGTTACTTTCTGTTGCAACTAAAACAGAGTTGTTTTTCTTTGAAAGAATATTAAGTTGGCAATGCTAAAATGATTACAAATTTTCAAACAGATGAGAAAACATGATGAAAGTAACTACAAAACAACTCAGATAAAAACAATATACCACTACATTCATAATTTAACGACACTATACATATGGGAACTAGAACTAGAAGAAATGGTTAAAATAAATAAACAACATGCATATAAATAAGTAAATAAAATAGTGAGAAATTCTAGTACATCAAACGCAATTAAAATTCTAACATTGTTTTTTGGCTTACTAAGCATACTCCGCAGTGTAGAACCGTAATTACAAACAGTTTCAAAAAGAAAATATCAAAAATAAAGAAAAAAAAAAACAATTATTAAGAAAATTAATTTAAATTTTTAAATGTCATTCTGACCGGTTAGATTTTCTTTAACTTTTTTTTTACTTTTGGTTGTTAGTATAGTATATTTATATTAAGCGATTTTTTTTTATCGCCATGAACTTGTAAAACATCAAATCAATTGTGAAATTATTTGAGAAGTAACAAGAACAAAATTTTTAGTAATAAACGTTTTGACTATCTAACACCAGCAAAATTATTTTTGCTTGCAAATAAACTTAGAAAGGCATTTTAGACAAGGAAAACTAAATGCATTTTCAAATAAGAATAATAAAATTCAAAGAATATTTAAACTAAACAATAAAAAAGAAAAGAAAAAAACAAAAGTAATCTAAGCAGCAACAATAACAACAACAATGGCTCTGGCAACAGAAAAGCATCAGGCGGATATTTGTCAAACTACGATGGACGTAGAGGTGAGTGTAAAAATAAAAATAAATAAATTTTAAATTCATAAATAAAAATAAGGAAATAATAAAAATATTATTATTTTATTAACAATTTCAAACGTAATTATTTGTTCATGGATTTCATAATAAAAAAATGTATAGAAAATATTAGTTTTGTGCGGTTTTTGCAATTCACTATATTCTATAAATAATTTGTTAGTACCTATTTCTTTCTATTTTTTTCTTTTGTAAGTGAATTTTTATTAGATAAGTGAGTACGAGTATATTATCGCAACCACCACGAAGCACCATTATGATTAGTTTTTAGCCGGTTAGAAATAATAGATCAAAGTTCAAACTCACATAAATCAGAAAATGTGATTAGACATTTATTGCGTTTGATCTTTTTGTTTGAGCCACACACAAAGGGTGTAGATTACTAAGCAAGTTCTTGTGTGTGTGTTCATTGAGATTATTCATTAGAACTCTCCCCTAACAAGAGGTGTGTTGATGTAAGCAATACCTATAAAATTAACTTGGAACACCCTAATCTATGTATGTATATGATGTCGATCATTAGGGAAGGTAATTGAAATCAAAATTAAATGCCACCATATAAGACCAATTGCAGTAAAAACTAAAAATAGGTTTTCTTACAACAGCCGGAACGACCTAGAAAAGTAATGAATAAGGAGATTGCACGAAACAATTAAAAACTGAGCCAAATTCTAAAATTATTTAAATTTTTATTATTTAAGTTCCTGAAATTTATTAATAAATTCATTTAATTTATTCTGAATAGGTAGATTGGAAAAGGAGAATAGAATGAGACCAACCAAGGGTATAGAACCAAACTCAGTAGGTTCGTTGTGCGCTCATCATTATGGAATACTAACCATACTTTCAGAATTAGACTGTAGCTTATTTAAATTTCCTTAATTACAAAATTTCCTTCTTTTGTCCCCTCCCCTGAGAGGAGACAGGTCTGTAGTTTGTTATCCCTTAAATATTGTGATCTGTAAAGTAAAGGGCAAGTTTTATCTGTTAATGTTGTCATAAAGGCATTAGTTAGCCGCTATATTATTAGACTTCTGACACTTTTTGTATAAAAATTTGTTTTACACATGAAATTCAATTCATACGCGTAATTCAATTTCTTTTTAACCTAAGAGCCATTCCATTACTAAGGTATATTTATTAACATATAATTAGTTTACATAAATTAACACGTAACAATCTATTTACAAAATTTTAAATAATTTAATAAAAACGTATTTTTATAAAAAATCGATTTTCTAAGTATTTAAAAAGCTTAAGATCTTATTAATAATGCTGTAAATAACTAAAAAAAAATAACATAAAATAAATAAATAACAAAATAGAAGGAAATTTGATATCAATTATAATATAACAATGCTTTTTGACCATGACATTACAAAAAACAATAAAAAAATATGCGCAAATTGATAACAAAACCCTGCAACAACAAAAATAAAACTATTTTTGTCGATTAAGCCGTTGATTGCGAAAACGAATTGCGTCTGTATTCCTTGGCATGCCATTTAAAACAAATAAAATCATGTTCACGATTTGCCTATACCTTGATATAAATTAAAAATGAATTACGTACTTATAAAGGAAACCACCATGAATTGAATTTAGCTAGGAGAGGAAAGTTATACTAGTTATTTATATATACTTTAGGATTTGTGTACATGCTTCTTTAACCTTCTGATAACTATAATACAAATTCATTTATTAAAATTAGTCCACAATCTATATAATAAAACGTAAGAGTAAAGCAAAAATAATGTCATTCTGTTAAACGAGTATATCTAAACCTAATAAACATTCCTATAATTTATTCTTTTTAGCCACAATTTATTTATTGCTCATTTCAAGTTCATATTAATTTTAAAAAACAGTATTAAATATTTTTATTTTCTTCCTAATAAAGGACTACAAGCCTAAAGGATTCTGGATATTTAAATGGTTATATAATTGGACTGCTAGTTCTCCCGCTATGTTACGTGCTGTTGAAAAGAAAATTTTGTCATTTTTAAAAACGCCATATCGCGGTTTCTTTGTGGATATTGGACCGGCCATTGGAGAGGCGGATAAAATATGGACTTTAAGTTTTAATACAGATTCTAAAGAGGTACCGCTGGTTATGCTACATGGCCTGGGTGCGGGTGTAGCACTGTGGGTAATGAATTTTGATGCCTTAGCCAGAGATCGTCCTGTGTTTGCCATTGATATATTAGGTTTTGGTAGAAGTTCACGCCCAAAATTCTCTAATGATGCCTTGACTTGTGAGAAACAATTTGTTAAATCCGTAGAGGAATGGCGTAGAGAAATGAATATTAATAATATGATACTATTGGGCCATTCAATGGGTGGCTTTATAGCTTCCAGTTATGCCTTATCATATCCCGATAAAGTAAAACATTTAATATTGGCCGATCCCTGGGGGTTTCCGGAAAAACCCTCTGAGGCACTGACTAGCAAACAAATACCATTATGGGTTAGAGCTATTGCTTATGCTCTGACACCTTTAAATCCCTTGTGGGCCTTAAGAGCAGCTGGACCATTCGGTCAATGGGTTGTTCAAAAAACTAGACCAGATATTATGCGTAAATTTGCGCCTACAGTAGAAGACGATATTCACTTGTTGCCGCAGTATATACATCAATGCAATGCCCAAGATCCCACCGGTGAATCTGCCTTTCACAGTATGATGGAAAGCTTTGGCTGGGCCAAAAATCCTATGATACACCGCATCAAAGATGTTCGTCAAGATATACCCATGACCTTTATATATGGCAGTCGTTCTTGGATTGATTCGTCTTCGGGTGAGAAAATAAAATCGTTGCGTGCTAACTCTATCGTTGATATTAAGACCGTTAGTGGTGCTGGTCATCATGTCTACGCCGATAAGCCAGAGGTGTTCAATCGTTATGTTAACGAAACCTGTGATTTGTATAAAATAAAACCGCGAACACCATTAATACGTGAAGGTACTGAATCTGATGAAGAACACGACCGTTCGTTGCCACCATCCATGGCAAGAGCACAACGTATAGAAGAATCGGCAGAGCCTGAATCCGAGTCAGCACTAAACAGTGAAAGAAAGTAAACTATATGGTAATATAATATTAATTCAATTTTTGTTATAAACAATTATCTATCGATAACGTATTATTATTATTTTATTAGATTAGTTGCAATTTCATTAATTTTATGTAATATATTAATTTAAAAGAAATTGTTTTTGTTTTAACTATTTTGTTTTGCAAGCAAATGATCGTTACCAATATTACAGTAATAAAGAGTATTAGAAAATGATTTTTTTGCAAAATTGTGTTAATCATTAGACATTTAATAGAGAAAAAACATGTATCATATTATTTTAGTTAATTAGTTAGTTAATAATAAATGTATACGTATAGATCAAATTATCATTATTTTCTTTTTTTTAACAATTTATAAATAAAGAAATCACGAGTTAAATTTTCCATCAAAAGAAGAATTCCTATTATCGCATAAATGTTTCTTCAATTCGTTTGCAATCAAAAAAGCAACACCCCATTCAGCTGTGGTCATAAATACATATGTCTGTCTAGCTGTCTACTTTATATATACCTATATATTCTCAATTAGTTCAAAGTTCTTTTCTGTTGCTATTTCAAATGAATTGTATTACGTTTTGTGCATTTGTCATTACTAAGGCTTTGCCTTTCTCAGGCTTTCTTATCTTGCAGAATTCAATAATTGAAAATAATGACTCGATGAAACCTTTGTTTCGTTTTTAATAAAGCCTAAAAGCTTGCAATGCATTCCATTTCATATTGTAGATAGGGCAGTTTTCTTTCATATAGAAACGCTTACAGTCAACGGCAGCATGTTCCATGATCAAATTACAGAAAGAGAAATGTATTTGGATTTTGCAAAATATTTAATTATGACTCATATGATTTACTTATTGGCAATATTCCAACGCCTCCTAGCACAAATCTAATTAGTCTTATAAAACTCGAATTTAAGATTATCAAAGCCATCTTTTAGATTATTATGAATTTCAAAATACCTTTACTATCCTCTCTCTCTACCTTAGGACATATTACAATGGGTCATTTTGACCTCCGAGTATTTTACTTGTCCCAATGGCAAATACACTTTCTCAAACCTAACCTAACCTAAATACATCCTAGCAGCTTCTTTTATAAAATGTACTTTGTTAGTCAACAAAGAGTATGGAAGAACAGTTTATCTCGATGATTCGTTTAAAGCAGCCTTTTTAAATGTTTTTTTTTTATTATTTGTATTCTTCTTTCCAAGATTTCAAGCTTCTTCTTTTCTGTTTATTCCTTTTTGTCCATTTAGGAAGCATAGGGGCTGTAAAAAGCATAACTACATCTTCTTTTATTCCCGTTGCTTTCTTTCAGCACTTTAATTAATCAATAATCCAGCTAAGAGTTGCTAATATGACGGCTTAATTCATCATTAGTCTGCGTTGCCTAGTAAAAACGCCCTCTCTGGACATGTATTGGGTCAAGAGGCGAAGAACTATTTGCTGCTTGAATCCTACTCTCTCTCAAGATGATGTTTATTGTTTATATTGTCTATGTTGACCTACTTCAATGGATTATATAGAAGGAATTCAAATTGGAGAACAATGGTGAAAAGTTTTTCAACTTTTCTGGGTTTAAAACTTGGATTGTTTGAGCTTGTGGTTGTGCGTTTTAACCATTACGCCATACCTCTTCACTTGCTGAGCATAAACTGTCTAAAAGATTTCTTTATTTCTGTCAATGTAAAGCTATATCTCCCTTATAATTGACGTTTTTTCCAAAGCTTTCTAAAGTGAATGTTATTTATTTTAGTGTGTATCTTCCTTACGTATTTACAGCCTAGTGCTTGATTATATATTACATGAGAAGCATGCATGACCTATTCAACCAATTGTTCCTCTGTTCCAAACGAAGTCTTGCATTTACAAAGAAGCACAGTCAAAACGCAGGATTTGAAAATTATTATTGAGTACTAATTCTGTAAATGATCCATTTTTTACGACTTTTGTGGCAGGACTAATGAAGCAAGTGTGTCTCAATAGAACTTTCAGTATCTCTCTATTATCTTACTAAACAAACATTACTTAAGTTAACATCAAGAGACGTATTTACAATTTTTAAGTTCTCTTCCTTCTTTAATAGCTGATCAAAGTTGGAAGTAAATTAATAATCGTAGGTAAATATTTAATAAAAGCTGTAACAATAATATTATGAGAGTCAATTTAACAATACATATCAACTTTCATAAGAATTTTATGTTGTATGGGATATAAAGCTATCATAATGCAAATAGAATTTGCAACAAAGAAACAATAGAGCCTTTTACAAGACTAACATAACCAAGTACCTAAATTGCCAATTGGGATTTATAAATATGTATGTATGTACGTACTCTGTAGTGATTAATTACAAATATTTTTTAATCTCCTCTTAAGGCATCATGAGAAATAAAATAAAATAAAATTATATCAACGACTATAATGATTTCATAGGCCGGCCGGTCATTGTAAACAAAAACTGACATACAATACAAACCATTATAAACATTTGTTATATATGTACATATATTTAAACAATTTGCATTTTCAATTTATAATGAATAAGTATAAGAAAGTTCAATGTGTTATCACAGATTAATTTCTGTAGAGAATAACAAATGCAACAAGAATACAAATGTTAAGAAATAAATAAAAGTTTTAGTATCAACAGTTATTATTGATATTCAATATGTATTTGTATGTACATATGTATTTATGCAAGTATGTTTTAATATCAATAAATAAATATGTACATATATAAGTACGTTACCCTATGATATATACGTAGATATATTGTATAAAGGAGTTATTTAAATATTTGGATAAGTTATCAGTTTAAGTACAATTATTATTGTTTTAAGTAAAGTTATATCTGAAATCTCAGTTGAAATTATCTGGCAAACAATAAAATAAATATAATAGTAAACTTTCAAGAAAACATTGTATAATGTTGGCTCGCTTAAGAGTTTGTAAAGCAGTGTTCAATTCCAGACACTATTATGATAAGACTGACCCACCTCAATGTGGACATTGCAACGTAATCCTCACAATTTCGCATATATTGACGGAATGCCCAATTTCGAAGATAAACTCACCTCTGGAGAAGATACTTGACTGCACTACTGAGTTAAATATTGGCAAAATTAAGATGAGCATGGCAAGACATGAAATTACAGATATCTAGAACATTCCTCATTGAGGGATATTAACGACGCATGCGCATATGGTCTCGATACCCGGCGCATCTTCTTGTATATTTTGTAAATTTATTTTATAAAATGTCCTTTAATAAATAAGTACATATTTTACAAATACAATATTGTATTGTTGTATTTTCAAAAAATTCATGAAAACTATGTACATGGCATATGTATACATATGCTGGCCAAATACGATCATTAATGTGTACGGACCTTTGAAGGAAAACCTAATCAGAAGAAAAAAATTATGATGATGATGATGGTATGGACTCAACAAGCCAGCTGAAAGCATTTGCGGAGCTACACTGAAATGTAACCTGCAGGCAGAAGAACATTACAGATGGATTCGCGAAAACTAGACTAAATTATAAATGGATCCCTAGAGTAATTAAATAAAGGAAACCAAACAATATTTTTGAAATGCATATGTATTTTAATTTTATTTGCAGTAGTCTATACACATTACTGGAAATTATTCAAGATTTTATATGGCTTATTCCTAGAAAAATATTTTTATGAATAATTTTCCAATACGTACAAATATATGACTGTGTTACTAAAGTTTCTGCAAATGTAACTCGTTTTTCTTTAAATGCATTGTATGTACATATGTATATGTATTCGTATTTATTATATCAAAATATTATGATTACAAAGTCTGTTCATTAAATATTGGCAAATTGATCTTACAAAATTTATTCATATATTGATTGATTGATTGATTGTGAAAAGCGTCAGCATTGCTAAACGTAGTAGATTTGTTTCTTTCTTAGAAATTAATGAATCATTTAAATTGCTACAACTAAAACACAATTTATTTGTATCTGCTTATTGGATTAGTATTTTTCTAATTGGTATTAATTTCCACTTAGTTTTAGATTGTTTTTTACAGTCGAATGCTCGCAAATTCTTTTAGAATATTGAATATAACTTTTCTTGTTTACATTTAACAATAAACATTTTCGTATACCACGCCCACAAGCTGTTGGGATTTAGAATAGAAAACATTGAAATATGTAGTATAAGGCTCTTGATTTTAAAAATTATTCAATTTAATGAATTAATCCAAACCTGTTAAAAGAAAACGTTTGCAAAAAGTCTACGATGTTGATTTGTTTATAATTTTAGCATGTGGATGCTGTCATTGAGTTCTGTTTTGGTGAACACATTATCAAGATAACATTAACAGACTGACAAAGCAAATGTAAACTTGTATCTGTATGCTTGATTTCACAAGGAATTTGCTTACTAGATTAAGTGTTGTAAATTTCTAGAAATAAGAATTAATCTTTTTAACCACTAAACTACATTAAATATGTTCATAATTTAATTTGTCCTTTATTCTTTTATTTTACTTCAAATAATAAAGCATAAGAGAAAACAAATAATATTAAATGATAAAGATAGTTGAAATACGCATATACATACATGTTATGCTTTCTTAATAAATGTAAATAAATTTATTTGGCTACAGCAAAACCAACACGATCATTGCCCATATCAAATTCAGTATAGTATTTGCCAATGAATACATCACCCAAAATCCACAAAGGACCATTTGGTGGTGGTATTTCAATGCCCATGAAACCAGACAAGCAAATGGTCTTACCCATTTGGGAGACACGTAAAATATAGTCCTTACCGTCCAATTCGAATGTCTTACCACCTAGAACAAATTTAATCACAGGCAAATTGGGTATAGCATCACAGGATACAATATATTGGCCACCCACAATTGGAGTACCACCAATGGCCTGATTAATCGAAGTGGCTTCAGAGGGTGGCAAGGCAATGAGAGAAGTGCCAGTATCAGCAATGACTTGACAACCACCTTTACAGAGTTCTAAATTACCCATAGAGGCAGAATCCATTTTAATTTGCCAATAGGCTTTGCGTGTAACAGGCAAATAAGTAAATTCTCCTTCGTAGTGGTTGGGATCAGAGCCGCCAAATATAATTTCACCACCTTCAGGTGCTGCAGGATCACGATTCAAATAGAAAGAGAATACAGGTTGGGAAATCAAACCCTGTTCGTACATGTTATAATGAGGGGGTTTAACACCGTCAACGGCAATGGAACTGTAGCCCAAACCGAGAATGCCATCAAATTTAGCAGCTACGAATACCAAGCCGGGTTCACTTAAGGCCTCAGCAAATGTTTGTGCTTTAATATCCAAACCACCAATGTTTACCACATCTGTGGACAAATAACCCGATAAACTGCCCGAACCATAATGAATGGCAAATTCGGTGCCATTCTTTTGATAAGTCTTTGACTTTTTGGCATCGTACTTATTGTGCATCAAACAGGCAATGTTTGTAAGATGACACTGTTTCGAGGGTACCCACAAATTCGATGAGCCTGTATCGAAGACAACTTTAAAATTTTGTGGAGGTGTACCAATCGATATTGGACCATAATATTGGGCATCCAAATAATTCGACAATGGTTCAGGTGTCACACCACCAACATCAGCTCCATACTTAAGACGCAATTGTTGCAATTCAGTACCCACCTCATGGAAATGTGTACGGGCCGACTTTATTTTAGTCACCGGTACACGTATTAGTTTTTCCTCCGCCCAGCATAGCTGCAGGATTAAGCCCAGGCTTAATATTACTAACAAATTTCTCATTTTGCTTTACTGAAATTGAAAAAAATGTTTAAAAATCAATTTTGTTATGCATTTTGATCATATCATTTATTTTGCTTATTCATCTGAATTTTTCTTTGTTCAATTTTTGTTTTTATCAATGCAAATTTACCTTTTATTTCTTTATGTTAATTCCTCTTTTCCCCTCCCCTTTTTATAACACTATTTGGATTTATTATTTCAAATTAATTTTTTCTGATGTTTTTCAATTGCCAGCTAGTGCTTGACTAATATTATTTACTGTTATAATAGCAGCAACAAAACAAACTCACAATAACAGAATCAAAGGAAAAGAGAGAAAATACAAAATTACAAAAAAAAACAATGACATAAACACAAAACCAAAATAATCGAAGAATAGCGTTACCAATCATTTAAGAGCAGATTAGAGTAACCAAGATATTTTTTATATAAAATAGGAATTTAAAGCCTAAAACTGCCAGATAGTTAGTGCCGTTAGGGTTTTCACCCAGAAAGCGAGTATTATCGTTGGATTTTTAAAAAAACGTAGCATAGAAAGCCATTTTGCTAACTAAGACGTTGCATTTGGAGATTAAGGTAGCCTTACCATACGAAAGCATTGGCTGTGCAGTATGTCAGCTCGAGCCTGGTTGCACCTTCCAGGAAGGCCCTCACAAGTGTGTATAAACTTGCTCCGTGACGAGAGGTGACGAGGTGAAGAGCGTAATTTTGGTCGAGGTGTCATTAAGGCCTGCCATGGAAACATCTTCATACTGTTCCCACGACAATCGGATGTTCGCTCCGGAACGACTCGACTCAACATCGGCCTAGGATTGTCAACCCAGTGAAAGCTGTATCAACCGGAAGTTTTTCCCCAAGGGAGAAGCCGAACTGTTACAACAACAAAAACAGATATATAATCTTCAGACTAATCTGACCACAACAGAATGGCTTCTATATCTAGACATAGTATGAGAGCGAAAAACAGATTGTACGACATAGGTAGCCCTGTTTTCCGCAGAGTATGCGGTGATATAAGGGAGCCTAAGTCTCTTAAACTGCTCTGCTAGTCACAAATACAAAGAGAGAGTTTCTCTCTCACTCTAAAGGACTTAAGTAGTTAGCGTTCACAATGCTTTCAGACCTGGATTGTCATCTTTACAACTCAACAATCACATGCTGCTGGATAAACTTCCTCCCCGGCAAATTCACGAAGACATTAAGAGCTGCCTCTTGGACATTTACATCTATATACCCGCACATTTTGAATGCTACTTTAATAATCAATGTCCCAAAGGCACAACAGCACAAATTGCTGTTGAAAGTACCATTGACAATTATAGGCTAACTCCTGAGGTTGCTGAAACAGACAAGAATAAGTCTGTCACAACACTAATCTGGACTTAGTGGACTGCTCAATAGTGCCAACAGGGCACTCACAATATGATATGCCTTATTTATTGTTCAGGGAGGGTCACCAACCTACTGCATTTAGATGTCTGAACAATTGATGTTGTTAATTTTACAATGTATTCATTAGTACAGTTGATATCCTAAACTTTTGACGATGCATACTAAACAGCTACTAACTACTGCAATGGGAGCCAACTAAAGTAGTTTGCTATTTCTATTTCTATGCCCTTGTATTACAAAATACAAAGTGTTATCGTTTTAACATATTTTTAATAATGTATATATTTATTTATCAATCGTATATGTATTATATTTTCGCTTAAGTTTAAAAATTAATATATTATAAATTTGTTAGGTATATACACTTAGGGATTATACTGAACATATCTTTTATATTTTAAACAAACATTTATGGCATTTTAGTTTATAGCAAACATTAATAATTTTTACACAAAAAACTAAATAATTTGGGAAAAAAATCACACTTTAAAAAGTCAAAAGAAGTAAAACAACAAAACTTTTTCAGTTAAAATGGAACTAAAGACTGTTATTAATTAAAAAAATAAATATAAAATTGAACAACTTAGTTTAAAATTTAAAGTAAAAAGTAATTTGTAAAGGACATTCACTGTGTCTTAAAATTTTAGGTATGTTTTCGTTTATATATATATAAAATGCATCAAATTGAATAATTTTTTTTACAATATCTATTAATGTTATGACTATTGTTATTATTATTATTATGTATTTTGTTTACTTTTAATTTTTTTGTATACAAATTTGTTGTTTTTTTTAATGTTTTTTATAATGAATTTTTATTTTTATTTTTTTTTTTCTGTAAAAAGCTGTATCTGTTTTTGTTTCTCTCAAAAAAAGGTACTTTATGTGATATTTAGTTAACATAACTTACTAATTATTGTATAATTTACAACTATTTAATTATTATGTATATGTTAATATTTGTTTTTTATTTTATGTATGTCTGTATGTACTATATGAATTAAATTAGTAAAAATCGTTTTATATTAATAATAATCAACTATTGCTACCATATATAGTAACTTTTTTCATTTTCGTGCTATAGAATTTTATTTATCTGCAAAAGAAATAACAATAATGGAAAGAGAAATTAGTTCAGAAAAATATTTCTACACTATATCCTTATAATCTAATAAATTAATTAATAAAGAAAGAGTTTTGCGGCAGTAGAACTCACTCCCTGTCTATCAAATAGATTTTTTGTTTTTTGGTATTTTGTTTATCTGTTAAAATTTTTTCAGTATAAAAGAAGACTAGTGGCACGCATCAATCCCATTTAGCAGAATTTATTATTTCACTACGCATAGATTAACAAACGTATAACACTTACAAATCTTTGAACGTTATTAGCCAAATAATGCTATCTTAGAAATATGTTTCTAACGAAAATTTACTTCAGCGTTGAATCAATGGGTATGTCAACAAATAGAATTGCCTAATTTAGAGTGAAAAGGAGCCAAAACAGAAACTCACGGTTGGATTGTCTACATATGGTATAGACGCGGGCAACATTTATAGGATACTAGCTGTACACTGCGCGCGTTGTTGCGCCACCAACTAAAATAAATTTGAAGGAAGGACATTACATAAATATCCAATTAATTTTGAATCATTTTATTGATTTTGTTTCCCGTTGTCCAGATGATTCAGACGAACGGGCCTGAGTAGTACGCATTCGATCAGTTCCTAATCTGACTTCTCGTTGTTCAAGTGATTCATGTCAACGGGTCTCAGCAGCATGTACTCGAAAATTTTCCATTCTCAATGCTTGTTGCCCGTCTGATTCTGAGGCTCGCAATGCTCTTTTCTTCCGTGCTTGAGGTGTAGGTCGACCAATTGCTTTTCGCTTTGGAGGCATGATTGCACGGGACCGGCGTGAAAAATGCATTTAAATTGTTTGTTAAAATGTTTCAAATTTGTGATTGACATTTTACGGAAATGAGTTACACTAAATGTTATTAATAATATTCATAATTGATGAATCCTACAATGTCTGGTATTTGTCCGATCAATATATGATCAAATGCATAGTTTACGATTCAATTCATTTTGAATAATTCTCAGTGGCGCCATCTATCGGAAATTAATCGCACCAACTTAGAAACCTCCGTCGACTCATGCGCAACAACTTTGCTAAATATCATATCATAAACAGTGTACGATTTAATTCATTTTGAGTAATTTTCAGTGGTGCCACCTGTCGTATATTGGTCACACCAACTTAGAAACCTTCCCCGGCTCATGCGCAACAACTTGGCTAAATATCATAACATGATCATATGCATAGTTTACGATTCTATAAGTTACATACAAACAAACATTCATTTATATATATATAGATAATCGTTAAAAATAAATGGCGGACACGAAGTAAATATTTCATTCACTTTTGTAAATATCTTGTTATAAAGTCCCGTTACTGCTGCCATTGGTAAGATACTGGCCGAGAGAAAATTATGCCAAAATTTAAACTCCCAAATAGGCCACCGAGATCGTAATCACGGGCCACATGTATTGGAAATAATCTTTTAAAATAAATAGCAGACATTCATTTATCGCCCCAAATGAATATTTCATTCGCCTTTGTAATTTTTTTTTTTTAATTTTCATATCCGATTAAGATGGTGATTACAACAATAACACGTTTCTCTAATAGAAAACACTTACCAATGATCTTCTTTGATGTTCCTTTTCTAAAGCCACTTGTGTTTGTTGGGGTGAGAATTTCAAAACTGCTGATATAACCTTAACCAACGTTTCATTATTGCCATTTGCCGAACCAGTAAGATACTATAAAAAATTATAACATTTTAAATCAAAGAAATAGCCGGCAACAATATATAATATTTACCTGGAACATTATATTTCTTAAGTACTCAAATTCAGTATTAGCTGATATGCCTTCATTATGCTGCATGGATACCTTTAGAGATATATTAAAAATCAAATTATTTTACAATAAACAAACACAATAAATAAAGTCTCAATTTTTACTTACCAATGTTTCATCCAACTGACGAGATAGTTTAGCATTTTGCAATTTTAAACGTTCATTAGATTGTTCCAATATTAAATAGTTTTCACATTTCTGTTCTAAAAATAAATTACGATTTGATACATCTTGTACTTCAGCCATAATGGTTTTTAATTTTGCTTCTAATTCTTCTTTTTGCATTTCCGTTGCATTCGAAGAATCGGCATTCGAACTGTTGGTCTTAATATTATTGTTAGCATTACTGTTATCAGTGAAGCCGAAAAGTTTTTGCGCTTGTAGACCAGCACGTAAACGTTCCAAGTCCATAATGCGATCTTCCATTTGTTTATTAGTCGCTTGTAAATCTTCATAGTCTTGCTGAAGTGTTGAGATTTCACTTGTCGATTTACGTTTGAGTTCTTCCAATTCACATTGTAAGGTTTCATTTAATTTACGCAAATTTTCATTATCTTGAGATGCAGCAGATGCTTTGGTAGGATTATTCGATTCCAGAGTATTCGTTTGTGTATTTGAAATTGTAGATCGTTCTTCCAGCGTTACTTTTAAGGCTTGTAGTTCTTGTTCGAATGCTTCTTTCTTTTCAAGTTCTTTGTTTAAATCATTTAATTCTGTTTGTAGCGTTTCTATGGTTAAAGAGTTACGTTCCAAATCCTTTTTCAAGCTTCCGATCAGCTTCAAATGCTCCTCATTTTGAAGTGTAGACTTTTGTTTAAGCTCATCATAGTCATGTGCAACATTGTTATGTTTTGTTTCAAGTTCTTTTAGTTTGTTTTGGGTCAGCATCAAATCTTTTTGCACAGTGTCATCTTGTTCGGTTATATATTTAATATGTTCCAATTGACGTTGTAATTCAGATCTTTCCTGTTCTAGTTCACGAGTTAGAAGATTATTCTGAGCTTTTAATTCTTGCAAATGTTTTTCTTTGTCTTCCAGTTCCTCATTATGCTTTTCGGCATTCTCTTTGAGTACATACAGTTCACATTGTAATGAATTCAATTTATCTTTTAATTCCTGGGAATCTAAGTTTTTGTATTTTTCTTGCTCCTGATGTTTGGCTATTTCGGTTTCTAATTGTTTTGCGTGCTTATTTAAGTATTCATTTTCTAGTTTCAATTGTTCCAACACGGTATTATCGGACGTGTGTTTCGAGAGCTTATCCTGTAAATCTTCCATGTACTTTTCTTTCTGCTTGCAATCGTGCTGCAATTCATCCAATTGTAATTGCGAGCTTTTAAGTAACTCTGATAGTTTGTTTTTCTCTTGTTGTTCGGTGAGAAGCTTTTCTTCAATTTCTTTTTCTTTACTTTCCAAATGTTCTGTGTGTTTTTGTTGCAATTTTTCAATTTCTTCCTTTAGTTCCTTACATTGTTGCTCAGTGTTTTGTGTTTCCAAATCCCTTTTTTCCTTCAATTCTTCTAATTGCTGCAATTTGTTTTCCAAATTCATTTTTTCCTGTTGCATATCTCTTAGTTCTTTAGTGATATTTTCAATTTCCTGGTCTTTTTCTTGTAAAGTATTTAATTTTGAATTATTTTCCAATAATTCCTGATTGAGATTATCCCTTTGTTCACTTAACAACAACAATTCTTCTTTAAGTTTTTCAACTGCTTGATTTCTTTCTTCCTTTTCAGTCTGTAAAAGCTGATTTGCTAGCAATATTTCATTATCCTTGGCCATTAACTCTTGCTGTAATTTTTCAGTAAGCTCTTTGATCTGCTTGTCCTTTTCTTCCATTTGCTGTTGTTGTTTTAACTTTTCAGCTTTCAATTCATTTTGCAATTCTTGCAAGGCTTGCTGTTTCTCTTGGAGAATTTCATTAACTTCGGTTAAATTATTTTGTGTGGTGTCCAATAGCTGCAGTTGTTCTTGCAATTTATGCAGTTCATCTTTGGCTGTTTCGCTTAATTCTTTTTCATTTTTGAATTCTTTCTCTTTAGATTGTAATTCTTTAGTTAACTTGTCAACATGTTCTTGTTTCTGTTTTAGTTCGTTTTGTATTAGTTCGTTTCTTAAATGCTCTTCTGAAAGCCTTGCTTTCATAGCATTTAGTTCCTGTTCCAAACACTGTTTATTGTCTTCTAGACAGGCTTTTTCTTTTTCCAAAGAATCGTAGCGATCTTGAAGAGTTCTATGGTCATGATCATTTAATTCTTGACTATTGTGTAGGCGAGAATTTTCATCTAAAACTTCTTGCATTTTTTCATTAAGTTTCTGTAGAGAGTTTTCTGTGGTCTCCAACTTTAATCTCAATTCACTAACTAAAGCGTCATCTGTTTCAGTTTGTTGTCTTTCCTTTTCCGCCAATAGTTTCTCTAGTCTGTGAGTATTTTCCTCTAGCAAACAATTCTTTTCGGCCATTTGAGTATGTTCACTTTCGACGGTTTGTAATTTCTGTTCACATAACTTGAGTTTTTCTTCAGTTTCATTGACAATCTCTTCCCAACGTTTTGAGTCTTCTTGTTGTGTTTGGTTACGATGCTGCATACTTTCGATTTTCTCCTCTAGAATGACTTTTTCATTCTCTAATTCCCGATGGGATTGTTGGACAATGCGCATTTGTTCTTCCATTTGGGATATTTCATTGAGTATGCTATTGATTTGTGTCTTAAGATCATTCTTTTCCATTTCTGTTTGCTGTTCTCTTTGTTGTGAGGCCTCCCTTAGAGATTCCACTAGATTTTCTTGTTGCATTAGATCGTTTTTAAGCTTTTCAATTTCATCATTTTGTTGTTGTATCTGCGTAATAAATGATTCTTGTTGTTTTTCGTTTTTCGTTGATTTCTTTGTTAACGACTTTAATTCCTTTTCTTTATTGCTTAACTGATCCTTAACCGTTTTAAGTTGTTGGTTCAGCTCGCTGGTTACTCTTTCAAGTTCCGCTTTCAAATTTGTTATGGTTTCAGATTCGGTGTTTGTATTTTGCTCTTTAAGTATTTTTAATTCATTCTCTAACTGCAGAGATCTGCCCTCAAACTCTTCTATCTTTAGTTTTTCCTGTTGCAATTGTTGCTGAAGTTCTTCAGTTGTATCTGCAGCTTGTTTAATCATTTCTTCTTTTGCTTTCAAATCGTTTTGTAACTGTTCTATAACCTGTAAACGTTCGTTATATTGTTTTTCGGTTTCTTGCAATTTTACTTCATATTCAGATAAGCTTGTTTTCAGAATATCATTTTCGTTTTTAGTCCTATTCAATTCGTTGTCCACTTCGGCCAGAGATATTTCATTTTGTTGATATCTCGTTACCATTTCGTTAAGTTGTTGATTTTGTTGCTTTAGTTCTTGCAACTTTGCTTCCGAATCTTTTGCTTGCGCTGCTAATTCATCCTCTATGGTTTTATAGTGTTTCTCCTTGGCATTGTGTTTCTCACGCATTTCCTGTAGCATGTGTTCAGTGGCTATTATTTTAGCATCTAGTTCTTGTTTTGCCAATTGTGTCTGTTTTAATTTTTCCTTAATTTCGTTGAGTTCTTCAGCCGCTATGCTCGTTTGTTTTTCTTTCTTATTGGCTTGCTGTAAGTCATTCTGCAATTGTTTAACGGTTTCATTCAACTTTTTAACTTCGCTTTCTTTATTTTCTAATTCCGAGTGAATAGCGGCTTTTGTTTGTGCCAAAAGTAAAACATTTTCCTCTTCTTGTTTACGCAAAAGATCCAATTTAGTATTTAATTCTACTATCTGTTCATCACGTTCTTTTAATAACTTTTCGTAATTTTCAAGTTTAGTTTTGTAATCTTCATCATTATTCGATTCAACGTTGTCATTAGTTAGGGATGATTCTGTTGATAAATCGATTAGTTGCTCATTGTTAGTGCCGCCGGCTAAAGCGGTTGCTATAGTGTCGGGATTTTCGCCAAGTAGCTTAAGTTTTGTTTGATAAGATTGCATTTTACACTGCATGTCATCCATTTCGATACGCAAAGCTTCTTCTAAGTGAGCCTTAGCTTGCTGCTCTAAGGCACACTGTTCACGCAGTTCATTGATACGACGTATGGCTTTTTCTTGAGTTTCAACCAAAACCGACTGTAAATAAATTTATGGATATAAAATTAATATCTTCAACATATAAAAACTATATCAAAAGGGATGCTTTAGTAGTCTACTGGATAGTGTAGCAGTCTGAGAGTAGTGGGTTTGATTCTCAACAGAGACTCTGGTCTATTACACTACACTCCACTTCACTCATTAGAATTTGATTTAATTAATTGTATTGTGATAAATAAATAAATAAATAAAGAAAAAAATAAAAATAAAAATAAGGCATTAATACAAAAATTTTTGACCAGATTTTAATTCATCATAACATTTCTATTGCTTTAGGATGAAATATAATATTTTTCAATAATGAGTGAGTATATCGTTTTGTATTTTCTTCTTGCATAGTGTTATCATCTTAAACAACAAAACCAACTGTTATTGAAAATATCAAATTCTTATCTATGCTTATATTTATTACAAAATTTATCTTTTATTTAAAGCGTAAGACAAACTACAAAATATATGAGTAGTAATAAAACATACCCTTGCCTTAGTGCTATCACGTTCAAGGTCTTTATATTTTTTAGCCAAATCCGTATATCGACACCGATATTTATGATAACGATCTAAAGACTTGCGATAGGCATCGAATAGTTGTTCTTTCGTTATAACATCTAATTTTGCGACAGTTGAAGCTGTATCACCCATTTCACTACCCGATTCATCCAAATCGGACTGAAGATGATAGACCTGAAGGTATAATTAAAGGGAAACTATTTCAATAAATTTAATTTGCATTGTTGTACTAGCATTATCAACTGTTAAGATTCCAATTACGCATACAATTCTAGTTGGAATGTTTTCTTTTATTCTAATACTTACTGAGCCAGCATCCCATGTTGGCAGACGAAACGATATATCACTAGCCATTGAAGAATTCGAAAGTTTTCGAGTTCTTGGTATAGCACCCGTTCCATTATTATTGTTCTGGGGATGCGTGGAATTGCGACCTCGTATAGCACCGGCTGGCAATTTTAATGGTTTATACGGAGAATTTTGAGGAGTGTCTACAAAGGCAAAAAAAAAAGTGAAAGTGAATCAATATTTTATTAAAATCCCACACATCAAAAAAAGGAATGATTAACGGACCTTCTTCGGTAATACTGAAAAAATTCTCATTTGTAGCATTTGTTGTGGCAGTAGATTCGGAACCACTGGGTGTTGTACTTGCAGAAGAAGAGACGGCAGCCTAAAAAAACAATAACGACCAAAAAAAATCATAAACATACTTATACGTTACAAATAGTTTTTCTTCTTTTTTTTCATTGCTTTTGCAATCTTGCTGCAATTTATATTTTTAGCTTTTGAACCCATTTTTCCCTATTCGAAGGGAATTAGCACAATATCCAGTACTATTTTATCTTCATTTTTTTGAACGACATTATTTATCTTAATCATTATTATGTTGCTTTTTTTCATACTCGTTCACTTTTTCCCATTACCTGGGCTGCATTAGCAAATTGTTGAAATTTTGAGGGAGAAGCTTTAACTTCTTCGATTAACTTGTTTTTTAAATTTGCAAACATTTTTGTATTTTACAAGAATTTTTAATTAAAACAATACAGAGATTTATTATTTCAATTTAAAATGTACAAAATTATTTGTTTTTTCACTTAACTACATCGATACGTGTAAAATTTTTTCTTGAAGAAGAAAATTTTGACAGATTTTTATTTTTTCTCCAATTTGCCTTTACTTTACCATTCGTAAATCTGAGTTGCCTTATTATCGCCACAATAGTGTAAAAACGGTCAGTTTTGATTTAACAGTATGGCAACTTTTTATTGAAGTTTTCTCGCTGGCAGCATTGGACTGAAAAAATGTCTGCCGCCTCGCTTTTAGAAAACGTTTTCTATATTGTGTGCTAGTAATTTTTTAATAATTTTTGTGTTTAATTTCATTTATTTTACAAAATAAACTGTGAAAAAACGTAATATAGCTTAAACCGCATCAAGTGAGTACAAAATTTAATAGAGAAAAGTGTTTATTTTTGCTAAAAAGTATTGAGAAAATTTTTCAAGAAAAGTATGCGGTGTCTGGTGTGAAAAAAAATTGTGTCTCGACGCCGTATAAAAAAAAAACACATTTTGAGACTTCTCTGGCGAAACACAACAAATATATTTTAACATTGATTTAATGAAATTATTTGCATAATTTACAGAAAATTTATGTAAAGAAAACAAAAGTAAAACGGAAAAATGTCTTTACCGCCATATATGATACCGCCCAATGCATGGGCGGCTCAGATTATGGCACAACAACAGGCTCAGGCCTACGCAGCGGCAGCTCAAGCCCAACAGGCTCAAATGCATGCCCATCAAATGGCCAATCAAATACAGCAAATACCACCTCCAGGTGCTCCGCTACCACCACCACCCCAACAGGTCGGCATACCACCCCAGGCGCCCCAAGTGCAATTGGGACAAATTCCTACACCGAAACCAGATATAACAGAAGAAAAATTGCAAGAAAAAGCATTGAAGTGGCAGCAATTGCAATCCAAACGTTTTGCCGATAAGCGCAAGTATGGCTTTGTCGATGCCCAAAAGGAAGATATGCCTCCTGAACACATACGTAAAATTATAAGAGATCATGGTGACATGACGTCACGTAAATATCGTCATGACAAACGTGTGTATTTGGGTGCTTTAAAGTACATGCCACATGCTGTCCTTAAACTTTTGGAGAACATGCCTATGCCGTGGGAACAAATAAGAGATGTCCAAGTACTTTATCATATCACGGGTGCCATTACGTTTGTTAATGAAATACCCTGGGTCATTGAGCCTGTCTACATAGCTCAGTGGGGTACTATGTGGATTATGATGCGTCGTGAAAAACGTGATCGTCGTCATTTTAAACGTATGCGTTTTCCTCCTTTCGATGATGAAGAACCTCCTCTAGATTATGCTGACAATGTTTTGGATGTTGAACCCTTAGAGGCTATACAAATTGAATTGGATACCGAAGAAGATGGTTCTGTTTTCAAATGGTTTTATGATCATCGTCCTTTGGTTGGCACACCATATGTAAATGGTTCCACTTACCGCAAGTGGAATTTAACTCTACCGCAATTGGCCACATTATATCGTTTGGCTAACCAGTTGCTAACGGATTTGGTAGACGGCAATTTCTTTTATTTGTTTGATCCAAAAAGTTTCTTCACTGCTAAAGCCTTAAATATGGCTATACCAGGCGGACCCAAGTTCGAACCCTTGATAAAGGATCATAATGTTGGGTGAGGACTAATAGTTGTTTGTTAATAGATTTGATTTTTTTTATAACATTGTTTTGTAAACTTTGCAGAGATGAAGATTGGAATGAGTTCAATGACATTAATAAAGTTATTATACGTCAACCTATACGTACAGAATATCGGATTGCTTTCCCTTACCTGTATAACAACATGCCACATTTTGTGCACCTTTCTTGGTAAGAGTTTTTGCTTATTGAAGTTGGATTATAACCTAGAAAATTAGTTTTAAAGACGTTGCTCTACTAACCGTAAGAAAAATTGACATTAACGTTGTATATGCTTTGGTAATATTTTTAAATGTCAAAAGTATTTTACTTGTATTCCATAACAATATTTATTCACTAAAAAACAATCAAAAGGTTGAAAATAACTTTTGATTCATTTGCTTATGTGATATATTAAAACAAACCTTATAAGAAAAATTACTACAAAAATTATCGCGAAAAAAATATATATATTTTAACCAACACTTTAAGGTGATTTGTTAACGCAAGTATTTATTTTAAGAGTTCGAAAACTAATGCTGCTGAACAAATCGAACATTTTTTAAAACTTTATAACATTATTTTTTTAACATGATTCGAACACATTTTAAGAATATATTTCGAAATCTTTCAGGTATCATACACCCAATGTTGTTTACATTAAAACAGAAGATCCAGATTTACCAGCATTCTATTTTGATCCTTTGATAAATCCCATTTCTCATCGTCATGCTAATGTTACAAAAATTCCTGAACCCTTGCCAGATGATGATGAAGATTTTTCATTGCCCGAAGAGGTTCAGCCATTTTTGCAAGACACTCCTTTATATACAGACAACACAGCAAATGGTATTTCATTATTATGGGCCCCGAGACCCTTTAATTTACGATCGGGACGCTGTAGAAGAGCAATTGATATACCTTTGGTTAAGGGATGGTATAAGGAACATTGTCCTCCAGGGCATCCTGTGAAAGTGCGTGTCAGTTATCAGAAACTATTGAAATACTACGTTTTGAATGCCTTAAAACATAGGCGACCAAAACCACAAAGAAAAAGGTTACTGTTAAATAAAATATTGGAGATTGGAAACATTTTATTAATTTATAAAAATTTGTACTTTAGATATCTTTTCCGCTCCTTCAAGTCAACGAAATTCTTTCAAACTACTACTTTGGATTGGGTGGAGGCTGGTTTGCAAGTTTGTCGCCAGGGTTATAATATGTTAAATCTATTAATACATCGTAAAAATTTGAATTATCTACATTTAGATTATAATTTCAATTTGAAACCAGTGAAAACATTGACCACCAAGGAACGTAAAAAGTCCAGATTTGGCAATGGTATGCTATAAAACGCTAAACTATAAATCAAACATCTTAAATTGTGTTCTTCATTTCAACTATTTTCAGCTTTCCATTTGTGTCGGGAAATTTTACGTCTTACTAAGTTAATTATAGACTCTCATGTTCAGTACCGTTTAAATAATGTGGATGCTTTCCAACTGGCCGATGGTCTACAGTATATATTTGCTCATGTAGGCCAACTGACGGGCATGTATCGCTACAAATATAAGCTTATGAGACAAATTCGTATGTGCAAAGATTTGAAACATTTAATCTACTATCGCTTTAACACGGTAATTTAAAACAAATATTGTATTAAATTTAGAAAAATCAAAAGTCTAGAATATTTTCTTTTTTAATTTCTTTTCAGGGTCCTGTAGGCAAAGGTCCAGGCTGTGGTTTTTGGGCTCCGGGCTGGCGTGTTTGGCTTTTCTTTATGCGCGGCATTACACCTCTATTGGAACGTTGGTTAGGCAACTTATTATCACGTCAATTCGAAGGTCGTCATTCGAAGGGTGTAGCTAAAACTGTAACCAAACAACGTGTTGAATCCCATTTCGATTTGGAATTACGTGCTTCTGTTATGCATGACATAGTCGATATGATGCCAGAAGGTATTAAACAAAATAAGGCACGTACCATTCTACAACACTTATCAGAAGCCTGGCGTTGTTGGAAGGCCAATATTCCTTGGAAAGTGCCGGGTCTGCCCATACCCATAGAAAATATGATTCTACGTTATGTAAAAATGAAAGCCGATTGGTGGACCAATACCGCCCATTACAATCGCGAACGTATTCGACGTGGTGCAACAGTTGATAAGACAGTGTGTAAGAAAAATCTTGGACGTTTGACTCGCCTTTATTTGAAGGCTGAACAGGAACGTCAGCATAACTACTTAAAAGATGGTCCTTATATTTCTCCTGAAGAGGCAGTAGCTATTTACACTACTACTGTGCATTGGTTGGAATCACGAAGATTTGGACCGATACCTTTTCCACCACTGTCGTATAAACATGACACTAAACTTTTGATCTTAGCTCTGGAACGTTTAAAAGAGGCCTACAGTGTAAAATCACGCTTGAATCAAAGTCAACGCGAAGAATTGGGTCTTATCGAGCAGGCCTATGACAATCCCCATGAGGCTTTGTCTCGCATTAAGAGACATTTGCTTACACAAAGAGCTTTCAAGGAAGTTGGTATTGAATTTATGGATCTGTATAGCCACCTTATACCAGTCTATGATGTTGAACCTTTGGAAAAGATAACAGATGCCTATTTAGATCAATATCTTTGGTATGAAGCCGATAAAAGACGTTTATTCCCGCCCTGGATTAAGCCAAGTGATACAGAACCCCCACCACTATTAGCCTATAAGTGGTGTCAAGGTATGTTTTCAATACATCTATTTTATACTAGTCAGTGTGTTCTAGCTACATATAAAAGTATGCCTACACAACGTGTGATTTGAAGCAAGGTGATTTGTATTTGAAATCCCCTTGTTGCAAACCTCACGCTGTTTGGGTGTTTAAGCATCAAGAAAACTTAAAAAGATTTCCATTGAAATTGCAATATTTCTACAGAAGAAAAAAAACGCTGTGCTAATTACTAATATTCCTTTTGAACAGGCATTAACAATCTTCAAGACGTTTGGGATGTAAGCGAAGGAGAATGCAATGTTTTGTTAGAGAGCCGTTTTGAAAAGCTTTACGAAAAAATCGATTTAACTCTACTCAATCGTCTGTTGCGTCTTATTGTCGATCATAATATTGCTGATTACATGACTGCGAAAAACAATGTTGTTATAAATTACAAGGACATGAATCATACCAACAGTTATGGCATTATACGTGGTCTACAATTCTCCTCGTTTATAACACAATATTATGGTTTAGTGTTGGATTTGTTGGTGCTAGGTTTACATAGGGCAAGTGAAATGGCAGGGCCACCTCAAATGCCAAATGATTTCTTAACGTTCCAAGATACCCCAACAGAAACAGCTCATCCTATACGTTTGTATTGTCGTTACGTTGATCGCATACATTTGTTCTTTAGATTTACTGCCGAAGAGGCCAGAGATCTTATACAACGTTATCTAACCGAACATCCGGATCCAAATAACGAGAACATAGTCGGTTATAATAATAAAAAATGTTGGCCCCGTGATGCACGTATGCGTTTAATGAAACATGACGTGAATTTGTGAGTTCTTTCATTCGTATATTATTTCAAATAGAACTTTATTGAAATATTGCTTCTACTTTTAGGGGTCGTGCCGTGTTCTGGGATATTAAAAATCGTTTGCCTCGTTCAGTTACCACCATTAATTGGGAAAATACCTTCGTCTCTGTATATTCCAAAGATAATCCTAATCTGCTCTTTAATATGTGTGGTTTTGAGTGCCGCATTTTACCCAAGGTTCCATTTATAAACATTTTTTTGAGACTAGACTAGATTTCTAACGTTTACTTATTTTTTTAGTGTCGTACCCAAAATGAAGAATTCACCCATCGTGATGGCGTTTGGAATCTACAAAACGAAGTTACTAAAGAACGTACTGCTCAATGTTTCTTGCGTGTGGATGATGAGTCCTTGGGTCGTTTCCACAATCGTGTTAGACAAATTTTGATGGCTTCTGGCTCTACCACCTTTACAAAGGTTCGTGACCTAGCTTTCTCTAGTCTTAAGTAATAAATTTAATAAAAGTTTCCTTCTCATTTTCTTTTAGATTGTGAACAAATGGAATACGGCCTTGATTGGTTTGATGACCTATTTCCGTGAAGCTGTTGTTAATACCCAAGAACTTTTAGATCTTTTGGTCAAATGTGAAAATAAAATTCAAACACGTATTAAGATAGGTTTGAACTCAAAAATGCCTTCGCGTTTTCCTCCCGTGGTGTTTTATACTCCTAAAGAATTGGGTGGTCTGGGCATGTTGAGTATGGGTCACGTTTTAATACCCCAATCAGATCTGAGGTGGTCTAAGCAAACAGATGTCGGCATAACACATTTTAGATCGGGTATGTTCGACTTTAAAACATTTTTGTTTTGATACAAAAAGAATTTTTTTTAAATTTTTTTAATATTTATAGGTATGTCCCACGATGAGGATCAACTGATTCCAAATCTTTATCGTTATATCCAACCATGGGAAAGTGAATTTATCGATTCCCAACGTGTTTGGGCTGAATATGCCTTGAAACGTCAGGAAGCCAGTACACAGAATAGACGTCTTACTTTAGAAGATTTAGAGGATTCATGGGATCGTGGTATACCACGTATTAATACGCTCTTCCAAAAAGATCGTCACACCTTGGCATACGATAAAGGTTGGCGTATACGTACCGAATTCAAGCAATATCAAGTATTGAAACAGAATCCTTTCTGGTGGACACATCAGCGTCACGATGGTAAATTATGGAATTTGAATAATTACCGCACAGACATGATTCAAGCCTTGGGCGGTGTTGAGGGTATTTTGGAACACACACTCTTCAAGGGTACCTATTTCCCTACATGGGAGGGTCTTTTCTGGGAAAAGGCTTCTGGTTTCGAAGAGTCTATGAAATATAAGAAATTGACTAACGCCCAAAGATCTGGTTTAAATCAAATTCCCAATCGTCGTTTCACCTTATGGTGGTCACCCACTATCAACAGAGCAAACGTTTATGTTGGTTTCCAGGTACAATTGGATTTGACGGGTATATTCATGCACGGCAAAATACCCACGCTAAAGATTTCACTCATTCAGATATTCAGAGCTCACTTGTGGCAAAAAATACACGAATCTATTGTTATGGATTTGTGTCAAGTATTTGATCAAGAATTAGATGCTTTGGAAATAGAAACTGTACAAAAGGAAACTATACATCCTCGTAAATCCTACAAGATGAATTCTTCATGTGCTGATATTCTGCTATTCCCTGCCTACAAATGGAATGTTTCGCGACCTTCGTTGCTGGCCGACACTAAGGACACCATGGACAACACCACCACCCAGAAATATTGGTTGGATATACAACTCAGATGGGGTGATTATGATTCTCATGATGTTGAACGTTATGCAAGAGCAAAATTCTTGGATTATACCACAGACAACATGTCTATATATCCATCACCAACTGGGGTTCTCATAGCAATAGATTTGGCTTATAACTTACATTCAGCTTATGGCAATTGGTTCCCCGGTTGCAAAACTCTCATACAACAGGCCCTGGCCAAGATTATGAAAGCTAATCCTGCCTTATATGTACTGAGAGAACGTATACGTAAAGCCTTGCAGCTGTACTCTTCAGAGCCTACTGAACCTTATCTAAGTTCTCAGAATTATGGTGAATTGTTCTCAAATCAAATTATTTGGTTTGTTGACGATACTAATGTATACCGTGTGACTATACACAAGACATTTGAAGGCAATTTAACTACCAAACCCATAAACGGTGCAATTTTCATTTTTAATCCACGTACAGGACAACTGTTTTTGAAAATTATCCATACGTCTGTGTGGGCAGGTCAGAAACGTCTTGGTCAATTGGCGAAATGGAAAACTGCTGAAGAAGTTGCTGCCCTTATTCGTTCATTACCTGTTGAAGAACAACCGAAACAAATTATTGTTACCCGCAAAGGCATGTTGGATCCTTTGGAAGTGCATTTATTGGATTTCCCCAATATTGTTATTAAGGGCTCCGAGTTGCAGTTACCATTCCAGGCTTGTCTGAAAGTAGAGAAATTTGGCGATTTAATTCTAAAGGCCACTGAACCACAAATGGTGTTGTTTAATCTTTACGATGATTGGCTCAAGACTATATCTTCATACACAGCGTTCAGTCGTTTAATATTGATACTTAGAGCTTTGCACGTGAATACCGAAAGAACTAAGATTATACTGAAGCCCGACAAAACTACCATCACGGAAGCTCATCACATTTGGCCAACACTTACGGATGAGGAATGGATAAAGGTTGAAGTGCAACTAAAGGATCTTATATTGGCTGATTATGGCAAAAAGAATAACGTGAATGTAGCCTCCCTAACACAATCAGAAATTCGTGACATTATTTTGGGTATGGAAATCAGCGCTCCCTCAGCGCAAAGACAACAGATAGCGGAAATTGAAAAACAAACAAAAGAACAAAACCAATTGACAGCCACCACCACTAGAACAACGAATAAACATGGTGACGAAATTATAACATCCACCACCTCAAATTACGAAACTCAGACGTTTAGTTCGAAAACTGAATGGCGTGTTCGAGCTATATCAGCCACTAATCTGCATCTAAGAACCAATCATATTTATGTCAGTTCAGATGACATCAAAGAGACTGGCTATACGTATATATTGCCTAAAAATATTTTAAAGAAATTTGTTACTATATCCGATTTAAGAGCTCAAATTGCTGGCTATTTATACGGCGTTAGTCCACCGGATAATCCTCAGGTTAAAGAAATTCGTTGCATTGTAATGCCACCACAATGGGGTACACATCAAACGATCAATCTGCCCAATAGCTTGCCTACGCATCAATATCTCAAAGATATGGAGCCATTGGGATGGATACATACACAACCTAATGAATTACCTCAACTGTCACCTCAAGACATTACCACTCATGCAAAAGTAATGCAAGAGAATTCCTCATGGGATGGCGAGAAGACAATTATTATCACCTGCTCGTTTACACCCGGCTCTTGTTCTCTTACAGCCTACAAATTAACACCATCCGGTTTTGAATGGGGCTCTAAAAACACCGACAAGGGTAATAATCCCAAGGGTTATCTGCCCTCCCATTACGAAAGAGTACAAATGCTGCTGTCCAATAAATTCCTTGGTTTCTTTATGGTGCCCTCACAAGGCAGTTGGAATTATAATTTCATGGGTGTTCGCCACGATCCAAATATGAAATACGATTTACAATTGGCTAATCCAAAAGAATTCTATCACGAAATTCATCGTCCTTCACATTTCCTGCTATTTGCTAATCTAGAAGATGGCGGTGACGGAACTGGAGCTGATCGTGAAGATATGTTTTCATAAAATATATTTCAATATTTATTTCAATTTGATTTTCAACTTATGTCTTCTTCTTTTTTTATATCATTATATTGTATAGAGTTAGTTAACAAAACGAAAATCAGAGTTATGTTAGGATGTTTAGTTTTAAAAAAAGTTTATTTTTATTATAAATTCATGGAAAAAAAAACAAAACAAAAGTAATAATTTAATTTTAAATAATCACCGCTTAGTCAAGTGGTTATAAAAACAAATATAATGAGACTTTTGAATCTATTAATTCAATAAAGAAAAGTGTAACATTAACACGTCTATGCTTTCAATAGGTTTCTTATCGACAATAACAATGTTAAATATGTATAGCATATGTATATATGATTCTGCAACAAAAAAGGTGAATGAAGTCGAAAAAAGTTTTTAACGATTTTAACAGAATTGAGACCTTATAATCGTACCAGGAACAGTGCAAAATTATAAGTGAAGCTTAAGTGATGCCAAAAAACAAAATTGAGAACTTTTTTCGATACGGAAGAAGACTATTTTAACAAAGGGAGAGATGGTAGAATCTCGGATAACTGCATCTCCGCCTAGCCTGTTCTAAAACAGAGTCTATTAAAATCCTCATACGTTTTTTTAAAGGGGCATTGTAATTTAAGCGCAAGATCCAGTTTTGTGTGGCATAGGCACATAGATGGAGAAATTTTAGATGTCTAGCCTGTTCTAAAACAGAATCTATTAGAATCCTTTTCACGGGACTTTGTGCTTCGAGGGCAAAAACCAATTATGTGTGACGCAGTCATTCCCCTATTCTTCACAGCTAGCTCTAATATGTGGGAGCCTAAATCTGTCGAAACACATTCCGTGGCTCTAGCTGGTGTACCAAAGCAACAATTCATGTTTCTTGGCCGGGGTTTCTCCAGTAGAGAGTTTCATCACTAGTATCAGGTAAAAATGATGAGATAACTAAAACCATTATTGTTTCTTTCTCTCTCTTCTTTGATTATGACTTTAACTTGTCCTCAAGCTTTGTTTCATTTTATTACCCTCTGACTTGTTTTTTCTTTTTCCTAAATTTTTTTATTCTTATTCTTAAAGGCTCCCCCAATGGATCTTTTCTGGTTTTTAAGTAGAAGTGAGTTTTTTCACATGTTCCTTCAACCTCACTTAGCTTCAATGCTTATGCAAAAAACGTGTAAAAACGGAATTGTACAGCGACGTTGTCCAATCGAAGAGGTTGGAAAGCAAGTGTGGTACATGACATCGAGAGATCTATAATCCATACCCAGTTGATGTATATACAGATATCAGATAACTCTACCACAAAACCTGGTAATGCTCCCTTTTGGAACTCTGATAAAAAACGTTTCCCTTAATTTCTTTAAATATAGAAATTTCGAAAGAAGGACATTTAAATGCATTCAGAGACTTAAAGCCTACATTTTAACGATTAAAAATAACAGCTTTTCAAATCGAAATTAAATGTGAAACTGTCTAGAAACGAAATTCAATTTTTAAATCCCGCTTCCTCTGAAGTTAAAAATCAGAATCTTTTTTCGACCAAATTAAACAAAAATTTTAAATTCTATTTTGTTTAACTAGCCGTAAAATAAAATTAAAATCTTTGAAAAATTCAAAATTGAACAAAAAATAACAATGCAATATTGTCTTAACAAAATATAGATGAAAAGGTTTAAATAGGGGTTATTGATCAAATATTTCTTTTTAACAATAATCACCATAACAACAATATTGCTAAATTCTTCATACATAGGAATGTAAAAGATTTTATTTTATTTAAAAAAATATATGTATATCGTATATAGTTTGTATATATTTTTTAATTTTAATATTTTATAAAAAAAATCTAAGAGCACTTCCACAATAATATGGCTAAATTGCCAGCAAAAAATAAATATAAAATATTCTTAGTTTCGTAAGTGATTTCGAAACCAAAACCTTCACCCACAACTACATGCCAGTAAATGCCAAATTTTTTATCCATTGTTTCCTTTATAACACGGGCTGCATGCTGTGTACGTACATAGATGTAAGAAGAAAATTAAAACATAATTACTGACTGCTATTGTTACAGTTTAAAAGTTAAATACGAACTGACCTCATAATTGGATGAATATTTCTCACAAGCTGTAATGCTTAATTCAATGGCTTCTGTACGCATTTCTTCATTCATATCGGAATGCTTTATAGAAATTTGGAAAACAGGAATTTTTTTAATGTTTTTTTTAATTATTACCATATCAAAATATACCTTTACTAAGGGATAAACATGTACGATTTTTTTCTCAGCTTCCTTTTCCGGATTCCCGCCATCATCAGCCATATTTTATTTAAAGAGAGATTTTTTAAAAATTCTTTTATTATGGCTTATCGGTTTGTCAATGAATTAAAATTTGTTTTCGTATAATTTTTATGTTATTTTTTTACGTTTCTTTTTTCTTATTTTATTTGTAAATGCCAGTGTTTATAAATTAAAATCAAAAATTTTCTGGGCTTATAACTGACTAATGACTTCTTCGAAACTAAAGTACTGCTTGACTTTCCCCTTTAGCCGTTGTATCCTTTTAATGTTTTTGTTTATATTATTTTGTTTTTAAACAAGAAATAAGATGATGGGAAACGCATGCGCCAAGCTTCACCCACATGTTAAGTACTTTCTTTTAAGTAATCCAAAAAAATATGGGTGACTCCAAGATAATTACATAAAACTTTAAAATCTCAATATAAACTTTATAAAATAAAATTAAAAATAAAAAGTAAGTTTAAGACTTAAGTATGTTACTTATACTACAACATTTAAAGAATTCTTATATGTTTAGCTATAAAATAGGAATACCCCATATGTATTTAAAAACTTCATATCATTTATAAAGCCGGAAGTATGAATGCACGCACATACATACATATTTGTATGTACATTTGCAAAATTGTATAAAACTTCCTCCCCTAAGTCTTCGCAGGCAAACAATTGCAACACTAAAGACAATAAACGAAAACATGTTTTTCAATAGCTATTGTTATGCCTACCCCCAGTGGGTTTTGGCAAGTCTTCACATACATACTTAAATATCCATCGCATAGTTTTTTAAGTGTTGAGCTCATCTATCATGTGTTAAAAGTAAAGTTCAACCCTTGAAAAGGATTCAAGAATTTCTTGACGCTATACATCAAATTTAAAGGATCAATTAACCCATGATTAGCGAATCCTGATTTGTTATGAAAAATTAGATTTAAATAAGATAAAAATAGTTATTAAATGTTTTAGCATACATTACAGCCTTCGTAATTGCTTTTCATAAAATTCAACTCGATGGGCATTTCTCTAAAGTTTTTAAATTCAAAAATTAATGTTTTATTAAACACATTAATAATATTGTACATGCATATAAATCCAATGTATTGTATTATAAACACTATATTCCATATACTTCATGTGGAATGTACAAAATCTATTATAAAAACAAAGAACAAAATAAAAAAATTCAATTCAATAAATTATTAATTCAATCCCAATCTTCTTCTGTATCGTAGTTAACATTTCCAGCATTAACACTACAAGCGGATGCTAAATTTTCCGATATTTCCTTCTCTTCTTCATCATCTAACTTATACCTGTATGGCTCTGCTTCTAAATTATATTCACCATCGTAGTCCAATTCATCTGTAGCATCTTCATCATCATCGTACTCCGGCAGTACAATAAAATCTCCTTCAATAACAAATTTATTCGATTTTAAAATTTCCAATAACTCTGTCTCTGTGCCATCAACGCTTTTCACATAATCCATGAGATTTTTCCATGGAAGTTGATAAATACGACGTTCACTATTGAAATGTTTTTCATTATGCCTTGATTGATTGACATAGTAATTGGCTTCATCTAAGATTTTTTGCTGTTTCGAACGCTTATCCTTATTATAGGGAAAGTCTACCGCATAGATAGTTTTATACTCAACATCATCTGCAGTAGGTTGCTTAACTATTTCATATTTAAGTGGTAAATCCAGTATGTCTAAGCGTGCGAAAATTGCTATTTGTGTGGCATAACCAAGATTTTCATGGTTTGCGGGAGCATTGCCTACACCAATAAATGCTACTTGATAATTGGGATATTTTGTACATATATTTTCAGCCCATGACTGAAATTCACTGCGTGTCCATTCGAACTTATGGTCATCATGACGAAACCCGTTGGCTAACATGGTACCAAATAGAACATTAAATTCAGAATTTGGTGTTGAGAAAATTGCCAACTTGGGTTGTATAAAACCAAAAATATTTTCAGGTACTTTTTCCAGAACCTCTGGGTGTAGATGTTCAATACTATTTAAGTAGAGACGTAGAAGAGAATAGTACATATGATTTATTATGTAAATATTAATCGATAATCAATACTTACACTTCCAGAGCAATAATAGCATCTACATCATACAACTGTTCTACAGCATCTGTTATACTACCCTGTAGTACTTCAATTCGAAGAGGTATTTCACGTTTTTGTAAATAGTCGGATACTAAAGGAACTGCTCTTTGTTGGTAAACAACTAATAAATGTGCATCTATATCCACCTTATAATAAAAAATAAATAATAATTTTAATAGTAATTAACAAAAGAATCCATCAGCTTGTAAAATATCAACCACAGACAATACGGTTTCCGTAAACCCCGTTCGACTGCTGAGATGTCGCTGGAACCTATCTATTTTTCAAGTGTGGAGAGCAACATGCAAGTGCCTCGGTTCCTTAAGATGATGTAAGAAATACTTCACCAAATCTGATCACCTTACTGTTTACACAACCTATATCGGTCTGAATAATATCAAGAGTCTGTCAAAGTAAACTTTAAACGTGCAAAAGGCGAATACTAAATTCTAATTCCAATTAATTTCAAATTTGCTTCATTAAAAATAAGTGCTATTAAAAACACAATTCAAATAAGCGCTTCAATGGGCACCACAATTTCAAATTTAAATTGAGTGATTTAAATCATTCACAGTAACAAATAGTGTGTTCAACTGAAGCAACTCGGTTTTATCTTCTATTATAGTGCTGTTAATAATTTAATTACATTAATTTTGTACTATTCGTTGCAACAAAACAATTCAAATAAATTAGTAAACTAGAAAAATTTTTTATTTTATATTATTTGCACTCTATCTTTTGACAGTAAATGTCAAATACAACATATAAAAAGCGCGCTCATTTTTCTCTACTGCTTTCCATCTGGTAATATTAAAATAAAAGGAATGAAATTGAAACATCTATCAGATTTGGTTTTGTTTCAGTATGTAATGTCAGTCCGTGTGTGTGTGTACGAAAAGTCGAGAGTGATAGAAGAAAAAATAAAGCCCCCATTAAAGAGGCTATAGTTTTTGTAAGTTTTTAGTGGTAAAATTCTAAGAAATAATTACAAAACTATGTGAATTGTACAAATAAGTGTATGTTAATACTCTATAAATAAAATTTGTTTGAATTAGTTTAAATCTAAAGCCTTTTAATTAAGAGTGAAATGTGGCTGAAAATTTTTCATTGAAAAAAAAAAGAAAAAATATAGATAGGAAAAAATGTTTTAATGTGGAAATGAAACAGAAAATTAAAAAGAAAACATAATTTGAAAATAAAACTAATGGAATATACAATTTATATACATGGTGTTAACGACGTTTGTGTGTGCCTTAAAAAAAGTAATATGCTACTGCAGACTAGTTCAATTGATGTGTAAATTTGTTAAATAAAATATATATAGATAGAACTAAAGAAACAAAAACGTTTTACTTAAAATGTAAACCATTATTTTAATAAAATATTGGCAATAAATTTAATAGTAAAAGGGAGATGTAACTCTGGATGGATATATTAATTATCTGCCAACTAATGCGGTGCGTTGTCGTGACAGCGCTGTTTCTTTTCCTCTTTCAATTTCTTGTTCGGTCGGTTTTCTCATGTGTTTTTGTTGTTCCGTTTTGTTTGATTTTTACAATATTTGTTTTTTTTTTTCGTCTTGTCTGCTATAAAGCGGTATTGTCGGCAATGTTTTCAACATTTTTTCCTCGCTGCCTTCTTTAATGTGTTCAATACTTTGGTTGAGTGTGTGTTTATACATTTTTTTGGTTGTATGTGTCGTTTCGTTCAAAAGAAAACGTATTTCTAAATATTTTCTTTGGGATTTTTAACTTTTTCAAGGCAATCATAAATGGTCTGCTAGTGTTTCTAAATTACTACGAAACTTGTGTATGTATGTATTTCCTCGTTAAGAAAACAAATTTGTTGCAAATATTAACAAAATGAAAAGAAGCAGAAGTAGTATGTAGTTGTAAAAAAAATAATTAATTTTGTGTGAACTACATTCATATATATATATATATATATACTCGTCTACATACATTTCCTTTAACGATTTTTCTTTCATATGTTTTTGTTCTTAAAACCAGAGTTGCTATATTGCATGTAATGGGACCATTGTTTATATGGAATAAATGGAATTGAAGCACGTTTAAATGTCAAATTGTACAATGTATTGGGTTCGTTCAAGGGATGTTATACATATGTTTAAGGTGCTAAATTTTTTTTTCTTTTCTGTAGAGACTTCAAAGGACTATGGTATATTTTCTTCTATATACAAATGCTTCCACCATATTTTTAAAATCAAGTTTAGAGAAGAAACTACATTACAAATATTTAGGCTTATTATTTGCCTTTTTGAGGGAGAATTGCGATAGTATATGTGGCTTTTGTTAATAATATTAAGCTCAAAAACATTAAATTCCACTATGTGAACTTGAAGCTATATTCGTGCAATAGTAAATACAGTGCACAATATAATTATAAGGTATTTGCCATAACTTCGGGGAGATGATTAGAAACCAGTCATAAAAATGGAGTTGGGTATTGTCATTAATTTCTAGATCATTAGGGGCCAAACTCTGCATAAAACTATATATGGAAATATCATTGAATTTTTATTTAATAGTATTTAGAAACAATTTAAGATGGAATGTAAATGTTATTTATTTAATCCTACGTCTCAAAGCATAGCAATAATGTTATATCATCCACTGTCTGTATATTACTTTATATGAATGAGTATTGAGTACGTACATATACATGTGTGTATAAATTCGTGAATTGTAACTACTTAACAACTAACTTTTCTTTGTAAATATTTTCTTTTCATATGCTTCTTACCTACCAAATTGCACGGTACAACTTTATGGAACGTTTAAAAAATACAACAACAACTGCGATTACTAATTTAAAACAGTCAGTTTTTTTATAAAAAGAAAAAAAACTTCACAATATTAAAGGTACATAAAAACAACAACAAAACTGACAACGCTGATTATAATGTTTTAATGCAAGCCAGAGTAGTAAAACAAACAAAAAATAAAAAACCACCAACAAAACAAACAAATCACAATAACTTGAAGAGAGAAATAAAGAAGAATAAGAAAACAAAGATAAAAATTAAATACTGAAACCAACAACAACATAAGAATATAAATAAAACAACATTCAATTAAATAACGTTTAACAGAAAAGAGCAAACATTTCAAAGCCAAACATTCGTCAAGAGAAAGAGCTTGAAAAAACGGTCGTGGACAAATCAATTAAATTAAAAAGGAATATTTCAATAGATGCGATAATAAATATCTATTAAATATTAATAACAATTATAACGTTCCTGTTTTACTGAACAAAAAAAATTACAAAACCAACATTAAAATGAAATCGTTTAATAACAAAGAGACTGAATCTTATAAAAACTAGAACAAAAATTAGGATATACCCTTCTTTTTTCGTTACCGGCGAACTCATTAAAACATCGCTATACTGGCGTAGAACATCAAATGTTTTAACACCAACGGCAAAGGACAATTAAACAGACCGAAATTCCAGTAAAGTGAATAAAGGAAAACATACTCAACACATACGCACAGGCACAGTATACAATGGGTAAACGTGTTATAGTGGAAACACACAATAATAGCCAACACGTTACACCAGTGACTGCAGGCCAACGTAGCATACGTAAACGAAAATGTAATTCCAATATTACGAATGGCAAAAATCTACGCATGAATACTGCTTCCCATAATAATTATTGGCATGAAAACGATGATGAAGATTCATCATCAAACGATGGTCCGCCATTGGGCATGTTAACAACACCACGTAATGCTTCAAGTAAGCATGCCAATAATTCCTCCATACTCCTAAATAACTCCTTAAATATAAGCCTTACACAAAACGATAATAATTCTCCATCAACGGAATCACCAAAACCTGTTTACACTCTGAGACCGTCTGTTGTTAATGGTACGGTTTTACGTGATTTAACACAAAAGCCATGGCGTTTAGGTCGACCCATTGGTAAGTGCAAAAAAATTCAATTAAATTTTTTTTTATTATTATTATTAAACAATAGATTTATTTGAATCGCATTATTATGTTAATGTGTTCATTAATTGCTAATATTATTTTATTCTGACATTTTTTACAATTAATCAATATTATAAATTTAGAATTCTTATTTGCTTTCTTCTAATCTTTGCAGGCAAAGGCAATTTTGGTGAAATATTTTTAGCATCTGACAACATTAGCATTCCGGTTACAAATGAAAATGCAAAATTCGTTGTTAAAATTGAGCCGCATTCTAATGGTCCACTGTTTGTGGAAATACATTGTCTTATGAACACTGCCAAAAAGAATCGTACGTATACAAATTACGTCTCCTTAATATCCGCTAACCTGTATAAGGAATCAGTGTATATATACATACGTACGTATTGTATATATTTACAATAAGTAGTATACATATATACTCTGGATCCTTATTAGTATAGTATTACAAAAAAGAATGACAGTAGGCTTCTTTCAAACATGTTTTAAATTGTATTTTATTTATGATGGCATGCGAAATAAAAAGTGGTGGCAGTTTGTTGTAAACAATTGTGTAATATAAAATATACTTTGCACTTTTTCTCCTTTAGACGTCACTAAAAGCGAAAATACTACTGAGGCCGGCTATGATGATGATGATCAAGCCACAGCTGCTTGCAATAATATTCCTAAAAAGGCACCATCTGGTATTCCCGATTATATAGCGTCGGGTTCACATTATTTTGGCAATGCACGATATCGTTTTTTGGTATTACCACGTTTTGATCGAGATTTACATTCACTAATTAAAAAATGTCGTGTCCACCAGAAATCGGTTTTAACACTGGCCATACAGATTATAAATGTGTTGGAAAATCTACATGACAAGGGCTACTGTCACAATGATGTTAAAGCTCAAAATCTTATGATATCAAAGTGTAAATATTTAACTCAACGAAACAAAATAGTTGCGTTAAAAACTGAGCCGTCCTCTTATCCGAATGGTATCGCAATAGCTGGCGGCAAACAGTGTGTAAAATCATCTACAAAATATGAAGATCACTATGATGAGAAACAACAGACTACCGATAGTGGGAACAGTTCGGAGCAAGAGGCAAACGACGAAGACGATAAAGATTTTGTTGTTAAGCGCAAAATGTACGACAAAGACATCGATCGTGACTACGCAGAGGAAGAATCACCAGCCGAAGAAGAGGACGAAGAGGATGAAGATTTTGATGATGGCGCCACATCAAATAGTACGAACAGTAATAGCATGGATGCGTATCATACTCCTTTAAACAGAAATAAACGTCAGAGTGAAAAGAAGAAGACATCGCGTACTGTTGTACAATATAGTGGTTCAAATCCGGTGAGATCTTGTCGTCGTGAAAAACCGAATTACATATACGATGAAATGGTGAAATCCCATTATTTGCGTCCTACTAAACGCATCAGCTATTTGGAATTTTTCAATGAGGATGGTGTATCAGTGAAAAGCCATAGCAATGAAAATAGTAACTCAGCTAGTGATATGCATTCCAGTTCGGATGATGATTCCGAAGAATTTGTGCCTCGGTATATACGTCGCAGCATTAAGTCATCGACTAAAAAGTCATACCGTACGAATATGAATTCGCGCCGTTTAACCAGACGTCAGGAAAAACTTTTAGGAATCAATAACAAACCTAATCACAAAATTTCTGGTGATGTGGAGAACGAAAATAAAAAGAAATTGAAGAGCGAAAGACATGAAAACACTCTACACCACACACAAAATGAACCAGAAGAATGGGTTGAGATAAATGAAGAACGTATTTTCCTAATCGATTATGGATTAGCTTCAAAATTCATTGATAATGGCGTTCATCGTCCCTTTGTTATGGATCAGCGGAGAGCCCATGATGGAACACTTGAATTTACTTCTCGCGATGCTCATATGGGCGCCCATTCTCGACGTAGTGATATGGAGTGTCTTGGTTATAACCTGCTTTTCTGGTCACAGGGCTATTTGCCTTGGAAAGAGGCGGCCACAAATCAACAACAGGAAAAGGTACATCACGCCAAAGAATTTCTAATGACCGATGTTCGTGAACATTTAAGGCAAATTTATGGTAAACAAGTTCCCAAATATTTGGGCGAATACCTTCATTTAGTTGGTCAGCTGGCCTATCACGAACGTCCTGATTATAGCCGTTACAGGCGGTTGTTTGAAAGAGAATACCAGCAACTAGGCTATTCTCTGTCTGATATGCGTTTACAAATGCACGAAATACAGCGAACGTGCGTGCGTGTCAAAGAAGAGATTGAAAATAAAAATGAGTTCTTTGAATCAGATAAAAATAATGGCGCTTGCAACATGGTCATGAGTATTATGCAGAATTTGTCTGTAGGAGGCACACCATTTCATGAAAGAACGCTATCTAATCGTGTCTCACCCAAAAATTTACGTTCTAAATCTGACAAAAAGGCCGCAAAAAAGAAAAAGTTCTCATGGACTGAAATACTATCGCAAGATCCCGATCAAATAGCGAGAGAGCGAGCGGAAAAAGAATTTGATCGCGAAGAGGAATTGAGTGATGTACAACAACCTGTAGTAAGGCGTTACCAGGGCAAACCAACAAATGCTATACGAGTAATGCTAGCGCTGTTAGGACGTTCAGTATCGGACTATGAGGCAGAAACTTTGGAACTAGAAAAGCATACTAAGCAAAAACACCACAAAAATGAGAATGAGGTAAGCTATAGTTTTTATTTTGTACGATAATCATATGTAGTCATATTAATAATCTTTAATATTTATTAGAACAATATGGAAATAGATGAATGTGATAATAAAAAAGAGCATAACGGCGCAGCGGAGGCTATGGACGAAGATTATGATTACGACATGGACAGAGATGGCGAACATGATGTTGAGTATAACGATCAAAGTGGTGGCGATGAGGACGAAACAGATGCTACAGAAACATCCGACCAATACACAAAACGTAAAACAACAGCTCAACGACAACAACAAACAAATAGCAAACGTAGAATTAATGCGAGCAAACTTCCTGCTTCAAGAAAATTGATATTAAAAACACCGAACATGACGCCAGCTGCTGACAATAACACATCTATATTAGTTACCCCTATAGTTACGCGAACCAGAGGTAAAAAGGGAACTAAAGTTAAAAGGGTTACATTATCGTCACCCGGATCGAAGTCTAAAACCAAGACGACAAAGTCATCTACAAAGCGTGGCAGTACTACAAAAACTCCAGCTCGAAAGTCATCATCTTCATCATCAACAACAGCTGCCTCCGCTGCCGGTGAGATTGAACATCAGCAACAGCAGCAAAGTTCTACGATAGGCACTAAACGGGAACGTCGTACAAGACGATGCCTTTTAAAGACTGATCTAACAACAGCCGAAAGTCTACACGAAGATGATTCCAATTCAAATTTTAGTCCAGATGTTAAAGGTTTATTATGGAAATTTAATAACACAGAAGCAATGCATTCACGCAACTATAAAAAATGATTATTTTATGTGAAGTAAGCAACCCATATAGGTGGTAATCCCAATATCTTTTTTATTTTTTATTCTTAATATGAAGTCGTTGAATTTCAGTTTTTAAGAATTTTAAATTAGTATATGCTAAATGAATAAAACAAATGTAAGTTACATACATTTACTGTTATAACATGCATACAAACAGACATGCACACACACACACATATACCACACATACATAAATGTAAAATGAACAAAATTTTAATGAAAATGTTTCGTTATAAGGAATTATAAGCCACATAAAAAAAATCTATGGAAAAAAGTATTAAACAAACATGAATAGTTAAAACAGAACCCGATGATATAAAATTAAATGCATTGAAAAAAAACTAACTTTCTTCTCATTCAAACTACAAAAAAACAGTATCCTACAACTGAGCATACATGCATACAATATACACTTAAAACAAAATCTATCATTTAAAATATAAAAAATAGTTAATAGTTAAAATGAAGATTAAAAAACAATTAGTAAATATAAAAGATTACTTAAAAATGGAAAAAAATCATCACTTAAAATTATATTACAACAATATGTACAATTGGCATAAAAATAAAAAATAAATATTTATTAAAATGAAAAGAAAGAGAAAGAAAAATAAATTTTGTAACTTTAAATAACTGATTATTGAATTTCTATTTCATTTTCATTTCTACTCTACTACTTTTATAAACTATAAATGAAAAATATTGAATTCAATTCAAGCTTCTTTGATTAGTTTAAAAAACAAATAAACTGTTAAAAATATATATTCATCCTATCAAAAACCATTATTAATATGATCCTGTATCATTATTTCTTCTAAGTTTTAATATTATTGTTAGTTATGTTACAGTTATTATCACTTTTTTTTATCACCCCCTATCATATTTTTTTTTTTTTAATTTGTGTCACCTAAAGATTGTTTTTTTAATTTTTTTTGTTTATATTTTTATTATTACATACTTTTTTATAAAGCATAATTTAAGTAGATTTAATTGTCTTATTTAATTAATAATAGTAATAAAACAAAAACTATATAAAATATCGTAAAAATCAACAAAAGAAATAAAAAAAATCCTTTAAGAAATATTTTAGGTTATCTATATACATATATATAAATTCATAAGAAATTATTCGTAATATATTAAAAATACAACAATGAATCAACAAAATCAAATAAACAAAAAATATGAAAAAGAAACGAACCGTTTTTGCCCTGAATTATTATTATTTTTAAATATAAAATCTATATCTATTAGTAAGTAGCAAAGACTACTTAACTACTGCTACTTGAAATCCCATCCCCACCATCACATAGTCATGGACGATCCTTCTCCTCGCCGAATTAGCCATGACTTTACAACTTACAACACGGGCATCAGCCACCTCATACCTTCAATAGCAGACCCACAGTCAGTAAGGGAAGCACAAAATTGCTTACATCAAACGACAGTCACGACAACCATTGAAGAACTCAGTCACAACAGGGTCATAAATTCTCAATCCACCACCAATCTCCGATAATGAAAGGCAGCTACCAAGGGTTACCAGAATAATCCTTGCCCAGCTAAGATCAGGATGGTCGAAGATCCTGAACAGCTATATGGCAAGGATCATCCCTTGGGTCTTTGGATTGCTGCCCCTCACGCAATCAGGCACCACACGACACGGTGCAGCTCTTTAGCTGCCCAGCGACCCATAAACTTGTGGCTGAACCCAACGACAGCTGCGGACTCCTTAAGACTACCAGCCACATAATGTTAACAACACACACGCACAACTAGAAACATATAATTACATCTCTAATACATTCCATCTCGACCGAATAACACAGGCATACAATCAAATACACAAACTAACTATCTTATCCACAAGGAGATACTTCCGGAGACAACAGCAGAACTCTTACAACAACAACTTAACTACTTATTCAGGGAACCACTATTTTTGGCAAATATTTTTTTTAAATTTTTACCATCAAAGTACACTAAAAAAGAAAATTGTGGAAGAGAAAGGTATTTCTTAAATTATAAATAAATATCGTAAAAATCAACAAAAGAAATAAAAAAAAGATCAGGATGGTCGAAGATCCTGAACAGCTATAGGGCAAGGGTCAACCCTTGGGTCTTTGGATTGCTGCCCCTCACGCAATCAGGCACCACACGACACGGTGCAGCTCTTTAGCTGCCCAGCGACCCATGAACTTGTGGCTGAACCCAACGACAGCTGCGGACTCCTTAAGACTACCAGCCACATAATGTTAACAACACACACGCACAACTAGAAACATATAATTACATCTCTAATACATTCCATCTCGACCGAATAACACAGGCATACAATCAAATACACAAACTAACTATCTTATCCACAAGGAGATACTTCCGGAGACAACAGCAGAACTGTTACAACAACAACTTAACTACTTATTCAGGGAACTACTATTTTTGGCATATATATTTTTAAAATGTTTTAAAGTACGATAAAAAAGAAAATATATGAATGTGGAAGAAAAAGATATTCCTTAAATTTGTAAGAAAGACGAACACTAGCTATGTATGTGGGTTTGAAAACGTGTATAGTCATAGTAACAAATACAAAATCACCTAGAACTCATGAAATCCAATGTGTTCGTTGTAGCAAAAGGAAAGACGAGACGTAAAAGAATCCGAACAGAGAGAGTAAAATTAAAGAAACAGAAGGGAAATTACTAGTGGATGTACGCACACTCTTAGGAAAGCCGGGATTTCGTGGGCTATTCAATTTTTTTTCTACCAGTGGCCAGACAGTCATAAACGAGATGGCATAACTATCTTCGCTACAGAAATCTATCCCAGATCTCCAACAGCGGTCTAACATCGAGGTATTTCGTAGGAAACATTCTGACCAGTGTCAAGTTGTGTTTATTTAGTCCCAGCAGTGAGTCAGTTCTACTACTGTCAATAGATTCCCAAAAATATCACTACATTTCAGTTCAGAATGACCTTTCGGACAAAAGGCTCCTTACAGTCAAGGCTTACAAAATAACAATTCAAACGCCCTCATTACAAAGATCTAGTTCGAGCACCGCATAAAAGACCAAAATATCCGTCGCCCATTCGTGAAAACCGTTGAAACAAGATATAATGAGAGTTCCCAAAGTTCCGGATACTAAAATCCAAAGCTAAGATTAACACAGTTCCGGGATCCATAAGTCGATGGTTCGATCAGAATTTCTTTACTTCTCAGTGGAGAAAAGAAGGATTGATTCAGGTGCAAGTCGCTCAATAATCTTTTTTGGGCACTTAAGTCTATGCTAAATTGACTATTGATATGTGTCTTCTAATAAATAATAATGGTTTTAAGTATGGAATATATATACATATATAAAATTTACTGTTACATTAATGTCTTTAGTTTTTGTAATTGTAATTACATATTAAAGAGGTTTCTGGAAGGTATGCGTGCAAGCAAATCCTATCTCCAAATGAAAGCTCTTCATATGGTCTAATAATTTTATAAACCAGTAATTGGTTTCCAACATTTGTAGATTATATGAATTGTTTACTCATTCAAAGTGCAATTCGTATATGGTCCATAAATAGTTTTTCTTCCATTTCTTATAAAATGCCTTTTATTATGTATTTCTATCACTTACCTCCAGTATATGTTCAACGCCAGGTATGCGTCTTAATAATGGCAGCAGTCTTAATTCAGCACAACCGAAATCTACAATCTTTATAAAAGAATTCTTATTTTAAACCATACAGAAAACTTTTCGGGTGATTTTATACCTTCTTCATTGACTGTTTCCATCGCTGGTCATTAACAATACGTATTGCCGTTGTATAGCGCTGTTCGAACACAGGCGGATCAAATTTTATTTTACCTTCTGGTGTTATATATGTGTTGGTACGGAGACCACCGTCCGGTAAAGTATATGAAAACATAATTCAATAAGATCAATATATAAATTAAACCAGTCCGTATTGTTATTTCCAATGTTTGTTCGGGGAAATTTGAAACTACTTTCATATAAATGCAATTTTAACTATTCACAATAGTGCCGGCAGCCCTAAAGAATGAAATGGAATCGAATCAAAATAGGCATTGGTGAAAAATATTGGGTATGGGAAACAGTAAAGATAATTTAAAAGTATGAGGGCGATTCAATAAGTAAGCGGTGTGTTAAATTACGCATAGCCTGCTATCAGCGGAGGTTAAAGGGCGTTATAACTGATCAAAGAGGCACTGTTCTATCAATTAAGAAGCTGGTGCTTTAAAAGGTCACTTATGCCTTAAGCTATTTTCTTATTACTATATAAACTCAATAGACCGGCAGTTGGCAACAAACGAGGTAAATTAATTCCTCCAGCCAGCCACTATCCGATACTAACTGACGTACTAATCTGTTTATTACACTTTCAGAACCAGTGGACTTCAAAGCGAATTCATGTAACCGGTGGGACTATCTAAACAGCTGAGCTCTTTCTTAATGTCAAAATTTTGTTGTTTTTGTGTGTGTTTGTTGTGCGTGTTGTTGTTCATTTTTTTCTTCCCATTTTGACAACATTAAAGGTCTTTAACAAAAACAAAATGCCTGTTGTTTTTGCATTGTTGTATTTGTTGTAGACCTGCGGCTACCATCTATGAATTTGCCTTGATGGACTTGCTACAACAAGCAATTTATGGCTCGGTTGAGAGGCAACGGAAATGGTATCATGACGGCTACTGACAGCCAACATTCGAAAATGTCACTAGATTGTTTATTGGCAACAACAAACTGTCTGTCTGCTGGCAACGCAATAGGATTTCTATTCGTCATTGACCGAGTGTTGTATTATCCCCTGAATCACTTGCTTTCATATTTGAAAATGATACAAATCCCATTATGAATCGAAATGTATTAATCCCCCCACCTAGGTTAGTTTCCTATCTTGTTTTTGGAATGTCCACGTTTCAATACCACTGAATATGACATACAATTATGCCTTTACTTTGTTAGTTCTAGTGGTAAGTTAGTTCTTTGTGAAATACCGAGAAAATATCTATTCAGGACATTTATTTTCCAAACCAAATCCTCTATTTCTACCGATGTATAACTAGTTTTTATAAAAAATTAAATAGGTGTTTTTGTTTTGTCTTCTTTTATTTCAAATAATATTATACATATTTTTAAGCATTTCCAAAGTAAACACGGAAACGGAGAATCCATCCATCCATCCTTTGCCTGTAAATAAAATAAAATGGTATTAGTTTTTTTCGCATACATGTTGTGCTCGTTTTAATAAACAACTATTTATTAAATTAGTTTTCAGCTTGTTGGTATCATCAAGCATGTCTTTATGACAGGGATAACTAAAAATTCATCATTGCCAACTTAATAAACAAATTAAATATCGAAAATAATAAAATATATATTTATTATTACGAAATTTAAAGAAATGTTTTCAAAACGAAATTTTCAAGTTCAATAATAAGAGAATTTTATACACACCTTTGACTAAAATCTGGCAACACCGAAATATTTTAGAATTGAAACATAATTGTTGTCAATAGCGGATTTAACCCATATGCTAAAAAAAATACAAAAAGCACGTGTTAGATATATATTCATTCAAGTAAAAATAAATATTCTCATTATATTTATAATCAGACGAAAGTAATCAACAGAAATAATTCAGGTATATGCTTGTCTACTTTAATTATCATCACATAATATACTATTTTTTAAACACAATTTTTGCTTACCTATTTCATTTTTAAAGGCATTGTACATGCCTTATTTATTGAAAATCCGCATGTCTTGAAAGCATAAAACAAACAAACCTGGAATAAGAATGAAAATATTCTTTAGTTTTTTGAAATTAGTGTTGTTTCATTTACTGTAGTTAGATAAAATTCAGATAAAATAAACCACTCAGCATAGTAATCTCAGACTGGGACGGTACAAAAAGGTCATCATACAGAATCTGTTCATTTGCAAACTGTTCAGTTGGGAAATGAACAGGTACTCTGATTTCATATTAGAAATATTTGTGCTTTTGTTACTAACCTCAAATTTTGCTATCACGCTTTTAATGAATTCACATATCGGCCTCTATATTAACCAACCCATATTTTCTAAAACAAAAAAAAAATAATATAATTGAATTAATTTCAATTGTTTAAAAGAAATAGGTAAAATTAAGTAATAATAATCAGTTAGAAAAAACCAATCCGCACAGTAAATCAGACTGGGGCGGTAACACTAATCATCACAAAGAATTTATTGCAATAGCGTATACCAATTTAATTGTATGGCAGCAAAATGTTCAATACTAACCTTAAATATTTTCTTTTTTCAATTTTAACCGCTGTGGTCCATTATAAACCATCAACTTTTATTTTTGTGTATTTTCCAAGACCCATTGCCTTTTTCTTGAGACATATTGTTTAATTTCCAACAAGTCACAATCACTTCTAATTTACAAATGAAAGAGTCTATGGAAAAAATGTGATTAAGTGGACAAGATGAAAATTGAAACAAACACCTAAACGGTTACCAAGTACTTATCAATTCCACACATTTTCATGTACTGTGAACAGCGTTGCCATTTTCAACTTTTCCAGGTTTCTGAGATGCAAAAAAGATTTCATTAAATTTATTTTAAAATAAAAGAAGTTTTTTCAATAAATTTTAAATAAATCAACCAGGCAGAGCTAGTAAAGAAACACCATCAGAGGAAGTAACAGAGGCAGAGGAAGTAATAACAGAGTTTTTTTAGAAGTATAAAGTTAAAAAAACATTACTGGCAACTCTGACTGTGAAGTTGGCTGTATCACATATATCAAAATGACAATTGTTCAAACCAGCCGCCGTAAAAAACATTGCTTACTACAATTGTATAATGTCCCAATGTAATGCCGGTTGTACGTGTTTCGTCATTCATGGAATCCACAATACGACATGGAGTACTTGGCTAGAATTTCTCAACAAAGTGATGGTTTTATGAATATGGGCTTTTCCTCCAAATCATCTTTGGCTTAACATGTTAAATTTCCACAATGGCAAAGTGTGACTGGAACCAGTTTTCATTATGGGAGCTATGAGGTTCTTCAGATGGATTCTGGGTAGGTTAAGCGGTAATTTTTCCTCCCATCTTTCCTTTGGAAACGAATGAAATCAATTATTCTCCCTCTGCACAAAACTGGCAGTTTTACAACACGATTAAATTCTCTGTTGTACCCAGCTTTAGCAAATACGTCAGTTGTTGTTGTAACAAGTTTGCCGCATTTTTCGGACTATTTCGAAATACGTGAATGAAGAAAATATAATACTTATCGCCAAATTTGGCTCCCCGTTTCTTGTCAGCTTGACGGAGCTATCATCTATTGATATCAAGGATATAGCATCGTTCATCAAACTTCCTGGCTGGTTTTCCATTGTGGGGTAGTCGTGCTTTTGATGTGCAGCCCTTGCGCTGACCAACTTCCTCCTCTTCCCTGATTTTGGTGAAACTTGGTCAGTACAGGGACTGCATTCACTCACGACATCACAACGCGCCGCTATGCGTGCTCAAGTGAGCTTTGTGATATCAGAGCTACCACTCCGACTATCGCCAATGTCAGTTATTTAGTTACTCTCAATGTCCCATTGTCCAGGAACCAACATGACAATAACCGTTGAATATCCCGCTATCAACTACAGAACCCACGACATTCTTGGAATGTCTAGGCAGCTCATCAAGATCTTAAATAATAAGAGTATATCCTTTTTTAATATATGTACTCTAATTCCACACAGTCTTTGTTTGGTTGCCACTATTCTCATAATTCGCTCAACTCGGGTTTGATGATTTCTGTGCTATAATAGCCAACAAACAAACCGCAGCTCAGCATAATAAAATTATTTTGATTACAAAGTCGTACATCACAGTATAAAAAGGAAGGGCAAATATTTTCGTGTGAGTTATTAAATGGAGATCAATTTAGTGATATAAAAAATGTTGCCAAAGCACTTTATTTTATAATTTATTTTCCATTTGATTCCAAATTATAAAACAATTTAACATATTTTTCTTTATTAATTTAAAAATAAATATTTAGTTTAGGAATTTAAGAATACAGTTCAATCTAGAAGTACTTATAATTTAAATTAATACATAGCAATATAATTACATCTTCAGATGTACAACAAATTTTTTTATAAAACCAAATGAAACAAAATTTATTCAAAAATTAAATCTTATGTAATTGGGCAAAGCTATTCCTATCCTAATTGAATCTCTTATATCATAGGTATTTTGTTAATATTAAACAAATAATGAAAATGTTGAATTGATACTTTTAGATTATGCTGTTAATTTTTTACAATTAGAAATTAAATAATATTTTCATATAAATTTTTATGTTCCTGAGTTTAACATAAATTATAATTTTTATTGATTTATCTTACATTTAAATTTCATACAAAAAATAATTCCTTAATGTTTGACTACTTCAGGTTATATTTTAAGCTCTATCTCTATCTTAAGGGTTTCGCTAATTGGATTAATTTTTTATTTTAAAAAGGGTATCGAATTTTCAGATGTTTTAGTCTTCCAAAATGTTAAAGTTCGACGATAGAGAAATGTCTTTAGCATTGCCTGAGTGCTAGTTTTTAATTCAAAGTTTGGCTGGAAATGTCGCAACGAATTGTAACAATCATCTACACCAAATCGTTGCAAGCGTAAGATAGCACTTAAGGCAGCTTCCTGTAAAATAGGCCGCTCAATGCTATTAAGAAATCGCGAAAATTCGTTCAGGTATAACTTAACGTCTGTATTGCTTGGAAATGGTTTTAAAACCATAGAAATAACTTCTAATAAAACAGCTATGGAATCGTCAAACTCATTAGTCTTCAAAGCCAGACAGTAATATTCTTGTGCCAAAGGTAATAAATGCTGCAAAAGTATTACATTTTGTGTGTGTTGAACACCCAAACGCTTACATAGTAAACAGAATGCCTGGTATAAATTGTAGGATTTATTACTTTTAATTTTTTCTACTAGTACCTTAACAACCTCTTCTGTTTTGGGTTTGAAAGGCTCAAAATGATATTCATAGCGTAGTTTGGATAGTAAAGATCTACCGCGCAATTCCATTTTGTCCATATCGTATTTCGTATTCATTAGAATGTGAACTATAACAGTTATTAAGGCATCCGAACGATCATAGGTTTTGTCTTCACGATATGGTAGTACGGTAGGGTACCACATTAAAACCTCATGAATCACTAGAATTGATTTCTGTACGTAATAATACAGGCATTTCGCAATGAAAAGACGGGCTGGATTTTTTTCTAAACCAATAGACTCTTGTACTCTACACGCCATCAGATAAAGTTGGGTCAAATTTAAAGTAGAATCAAGCGATAGTTTCTCTAATGGTTTTGAACAGAAGAGCACTGATTCAATTTGTTCCATTAGTTCTATACAAAAACAATGATTTTTTGTGAGAAAATTTTTTAAAACTGGAAACAAGCGTTGCATGCATTTGGATAAGTGACGTGGTGGCATTTCTTGAATAATTGATGGCAGATCTTTTTCAGGAACCTGTGTAGATTCCACTTTTTGGGAAACATGTATTATAGCTGTATAAATTAGTTTATACTCTGGACATATGGAAAGAAGTTTATTTATTAAACGCATAGCAGTACAATCAGAATCTAATTCCATATCATTGTAACAATACTGCAAGATAAGCTTCTCAAATTCATTTAAAATCATACTCTGTTGTTGGCGTTCTTTTTTGGTAACGTTTTGTGTTGCTTCTTTGTGACAGTTCATGGAATAGCAATTAATTAGCATATCTAGGAGTGTTTGATTACCTTGTTTCGGAACAAATTGTGGTGGCCGTTCGATGGGTATAACAATGGCTGGATTAGATTCTGTTTCATGATATTCCGTTGGCGCTGGTGATTGTGGCGATTCAAAGCCTTCTAGATTAATTTCCACTTCTGTTTGACCATTTGTAGGCACTTGCATTTGCTGTTGATTTGAGGAAGTTTCATTGCGTACATGTATTGAAATATCAATAGATTCATCCAAACAACTTTCTCTAATCTTGCTGGGTATTAAGCTGGTGTGAGACTCGTTTCCTTTTGAAATATTAACGGTTTCTTGATTTTGTGGCACATTAAGTTGAAATTCTTCCAGTCGTCTTTCTTTGAAAAACCCCATCTCAGATATGGATAGATTGATCGTTTCAGTTGCTTTGCATTCGGACTCGGTGGTGGAATTCCTGTTAGCCAAGTGAGTAATTTTTTCAGATTGTATCTGTTCTTTCCAAGGAGAACCATTTAATTTTTTTGTATACTTTCCAATTTCTATGGGCGTATTATTTAAATTTAAGGATGATTCCAATATAATCTGTTGAGCTTTTAAGCGCTGTGGACGTTTGCATGGTAGCAAATCGTTTAAAGGATCTGTTTTCCGTTTAAGACATTTTTTATGTATATTCTCCTGTGATGGAGTGTTTACACATTGATCGTTGAGTATATCATCCACAATGACATTAACAGACTCTGATAGGACTTCATTGTATAGAGAAGTATTTAGTATTGTCGATATGTTAGATGAATTTAATGAATTATTTTTAGCATTATATGAACCAGGTTGTTCAGCATCAAACTCTTCTTCAGTACCTTCCGCCGGATCATCAACGATTAATAAGCCGCTATCGAAACTATCACTGTAATTGTTTTCATCTTCCTTATCAGCGATTATATCACCAATTTCATTATTTTCAGTCGATGTATCGAAAGCAATTACTTCGTTCTCTTTGGGTGTTTCTTGCATTATTTTTGGTACTTTTTCAGCATCAGTAGAGTCATGAATCGCTGTAAGTGACGAGTCTAATGAACAGATTTGTTCATTATTTGAAACACTGTCGTTATATTGCAATGAATTGGCTGCTTCCTCACCTTGATCATTCGCATTTTCATTATCCTCCTTTTTAGCCTCATTTTCTGGACTTGTTGTATCTGAGTTCCCATATTCCGCTGAAATATTCGAGTTTATATTGTCTACATTCGATTTACTATCCATGTTCTCGGGTAATTTTTCTTCAATGAAATCTATGCCCTGTTTTTCTGTATCATGGTTTTCGATTGATACATTATTTTCGGAGCCATTATTTGTGGCTTCTGCCAAATCCTCTATTGGACTAAAAACAGGCTCATTATCACATGGAAGACTTTCATCGTCCGAAGATAATTCAAAATCTTTTTCAAAGTCACTGGTGTAATTTATATTTGTATCGTTTCTATCAAAACAGTTTTGAATCTCTTCATATTCAATATCATCGTCTAATGAAGGCAATTCATTGCCAGCATTTATAGAATTTACTGTCAATGGTTCCTTATTCTGTGTTGTGGATTTTATTACTACCGTGTCAGTGGCTTTATTTCCGTTGCTTGTAATATCATGTAAATTAAGCGTAGCATCATACACACGATTTTCTTTACAAGTAGCATCTACTTTAGGCGATTTTATATTTAATAAAGGCTCATTTTCAATAAAAGTGGTTTTCATTTGTTTAAATATTGGTTTTGGATTATCTGGCAAAGAAAATGTATTATTCTTAAAAGTTTGACTTTCTTTATATATCGGACCAGTAGTATTATTTAAATTATGGTTTTGGCATTCCTGGCTAGTTACTAAATCCCTTTTTCTATCAGTTTTATATTCTAAACTTGTATTATTACTTAAATTTATTATACTTTTTATCACAGGTTTTTTATTTCCATGGTCATACTCACTTTCCTTTTCATCAGTCTCACTGTCAGAATCACCAAAAAGTAAATGATATTTATCTTCAACATTTTTGGAAGATTTTTGTGTTTTACACTTTGTTGGTGGTTTTAAAAAAGTATCATTGCTGGATGTAGTTGATTTCTTGTGTCCTTTTGGACCTGTGTAAGAGGGCTTAATAAAATTGAAATCATTTTCATTCTCCACCACACTTTGCAGTTCTGAAGTTTCGCCTGAGCCTTGCTCTACTGGTTTTTCATTCTCAGTGAAGTTTCCTTTACAGAGCTCTGTATTTTCTTGAGTATGTGTAAACATTTTCAAAAAATCCACAGCCGTTTCGAACTGTTCATTGCAATCTTTTGAAATTTCGCCGGCAGATTCAAATTTATCTTCCATAATAGGATCTTTTTTAATTTTAGATAATTTCTTTACATGATTTTTGCTCTTTTTTAATCTTTTCAGAGTTTTACATTTCTTTTTCGGTAACTTAGTTCCGGCTATAGGAGCTTGATTTTGTTCAAGTATACTATTTTTGGGTTTCCCAACATTTTCTTTGGCACAAGAGATACTACTTAAGATTAGCTCATGATTATTTTTCTGGGTTTCAACTGAAGATTCAATTGAATTCGAAAGAGTATTTATTTGTTGAATTTCCTTATCGATAGCGCTGTCAGTGTAGTCTAAAATTAAGATATGATTATAAATTTAGGGTTTTTAAAAAATATTAATTTTTAAATACCTTGTGAAGGTTCGGAGTTAATTACTACTTCCATTTCCGTACTATTGACTCTATTTGGCATAGCCTTTTGAGCTTGAGGCCGTACAATATTTTCGACAAATAAGGAAGATGAGCTATTAAAGCTTACAGGACTGTTTGAAGTCATAGGAACTATTTTAAACAAAAATTAATTAATTAAAATATTAAAAAGTATTCAACATTTATTGTAGCATACCTGATTCTTCCACTGTTTGGGTTTCAGCTGAAGTCGTTGCTTGTGCTTGAGAAGTAACATAAAGACCCATGAGCCAGTCAAGAAACTGTTGCTGATTTATTGTGGAATTAGTATGAGAATTTGAAATGCCAGCATTGCTAGATTGCAATAAATTCAATAACATTTTACCGAATATTTGCCAAAGTTCATTGAAAGCATTGCAGGTGAATTCACCCAGTGACGAAGTATTTGCTGCAGTATTCAATAAATTAAGTATAGCATGGTGCTGGTTTTGATTGCTTGTGTTAACGTTTACATTTGGAAGCATAGTATTACATTGTCTATTCATGGTTATTCGTTGGGTATTAGGCGTAGGCGAGGCGGAAGGCGTAATTATTTCTTGTTTAATTTTAGAAATATTAGGTGGCAGGTAATCTATTTTACGCCTGATATTACACAGCATTGTACATGTACCAATGGTTTTAAAGCTCTTCAACAGTTCTTGAGCACTAGAGTGTGATGGTGATTCCTGCAAAGGCGATACTGATCTAATATGAGCCCATTTAATGAAAGTATTTAAAATATCATCTACTGGTGGACCAGCTTGATCTTCAACAAACATTGTTTGTACATGTACATGCTTTTGTATTACTTTCTCGGTGTTTGTTTGCCTGGTTATCATTGTACTAATGTATTGAGATCCCTGATCTCGTTTTGAGGTATAACACTGAGTTGTCCGGTCTTTCATTATGACTTTTGCAGTCACATTTTCTTCAAGCAGATTGCATTGCGTTGACGAAGCTACTGTAGACTTTTCTTTTTCTCTTTCTGAAACATTGTGAATTTCCGAAGGAGGTGAGGCTGTTGTAGGGGGAGTCATTGTCTCTTCATATAGATTACATTGAACAAATGCTTCCACTGTTTTAATTTTACGAGTTTTTACTTTATGTTTCCTTGGACTATTACTCGATGATATTTTAAGTTTCATATTAAAGCAGTAATCTTTTAACCTCTCCAATAAGTCTTTATCACTAGAATATTTCAGTACATCATCACCATCTAATTTGTTCATCAGCTTTACATATTTAACTACCAAATCATTAAAATTTATGGGACGACCCTTGTACTCTTCCAAACGAGCCTTCATCTGATCGTTCTCCATAATTTTATTGATTAAATCATCATCAATATTTTCATACTTCGCTTCTAAATCGATATATTTTTTCTTTATAGCTTCGTGTTCCTCCTTTTCTTTACTGTACAGGATCTGTATCTCTTGAGCTGTTCTTTGAAAGTCTTTTAGCTGTGACTGAAATTCATTATTTTCATTTTTTAATCTATCAATTACCCTTAACAATTCGTCAGCCTTAGCTATTGATAGCGCCATTTCTAATTTCTTCTTCTTGCCATGCTCCTTTTTTCCAAATCCGCCATCCATGCCATTGCACAGGAATGGACTCGAGGGATAACTTTCAGTTGATCTAGAACATTTTGGAGGTGATTCCAAAAAATCCAAAAAACTAGTGTCTTCCATGGCAGACTAATATTTCGAGGACCACTCTACACCTTCCAATTGAAAACAGTTTGCCCGTTAATATTTTCAAAACAGTATCAAATAAAATTTTGTAGCATTTTAATATTTTCACGAATTATAAACGTTTATATTTCTCACATTTCACATTTTTAGCGCACATTTTTTATGATAAACAAGACTTTTTTAAATAAAATAACACAATTGACAAACCAGCTGTCAAAAAAGCCGAAAAACATGCTTAAGAACAATGTGTGCAACTTGAAGTTTTTAAAGTGTAAGAGGCGGATTTATTTTAAGCGATAAAGGTACAATGTCACACAAATAACAACATGTATAAATGAGCGATCACAGACGAGAACAATTATGCTGGCACAAAATGGCAGCTTGTTGGCAAGAGAGGTGAGGAGAGTGGTTTTTTGCTGGCATAATTTTTCAACCAGTTCTACCCCGCACAAACCAATACATAAACAACACAAAACCAATACACATACATTTATAAAACAGCAGGCTCAGAAAAATAAGTAAACAAAAACTAATACACACAAAGCAGAGTATATGTATACAATTTTATGCCAGATGAAATAGTCTCGTGTGTGACTGAAAGAACAAAAATTGTTCGGCTTAAAAAATAGTCTCGTGTGTGAAACCACAATAACAAATATATATAAATAAAATTAAATTAATTCTTTTTTATGCGAATTGATCAACGTGGTATAGGACTTTAATAATTGCAAATATTTTGATTTATTATTCTAAATATATTTATATAAATTTTTTACGGTGTATTGATGTATTCCCCACACAATGGAAAAACAATAAAAGTATAGTAATTCACCACAAAGTTGTCATTCGCTCTGTTCATTTATTCGGGTTAACGTCAAGTCGGTAACGTAGAAAAAGTTCATTTCATTTTTGTTTTTTTCCAAAAACAGTGCACACACCAATTACAACGCAGCTTTTCCAAACAGAGACAAATTTTTAATTCATTTTGTGAATAAATAACAATAAGAAATTTCGAGTATATTTGATTGAAAGTGATGAAAAAAAATTATTAAAAACTCATTTATTTAGGACAATAAAACAAAAAAGAAAATCACATTTTTTGCAAAAACCAGCAGCTGTAACAAAAACGAAAAGTGACAACAACAATAACAACGACGACTGACAAGTTTAATACACCACCATCACCGCCACCAACAGCAATATAATAAAAAAAAATAAAAAGTTAAAAACATTCTGCCAGACAACTCATAAATTAGGGAAAATATTAAAATAAAACAAATTAAAATTTTGTGTTTAAAAATTAAATAAAAAAATTATAACAAAAAATAATAGTACATAATTAAATAAGTTTTTGAGGCTGAATATTTTTTTAAAATTAGTATTAAACAAACACTATTTAAGGACTAATTGTATAAAAACAAAACATTATCGCTCGTAATACTCGAAAATTTCTTGAATTTTTAGCATATTTATCGATCAACTTGAATAATTTTTATTAAAAATGTCCACAAATCTTCGTCAGATTCCTTTGACTTGCAGCGGTCATACTCGTCCCGTAGTGCATTTGGATTTTAGCGATATTTGTGATAGCGGTTACTTTTTAATATCAGCATGCAAAGGTAAGTAACAAATTAAAAGATAAAACTAATAAGTAAGGTTTAAGAAATTGTTAAATATACTGCCTTGGATTGCTAATTCACAAGTAAAATGAAAGGACTAATAAGATAGTATAAAATCCTAGATATCGGGCGTATATACAAATATTTAATTTTATTGTATTATTATTCTTAGTTTTTGTGCAGCCCCTGCACTGACCAACTTCCTTCTCTTCCCTGATTTTAGTGGAACTTGGTCAGTACAGAGACTGCGTTCACTCGTGGCATCACAATGGGCCGCTATGCGTACTCAAGTAAGCTCTTTGATATCAGAGCTACCACTTCAACCTAACCTATTCTTAGTTTTTGCTACAAATTTTGCAAAATAAATGGAAAAACGTACCCAGGTTGCCGCGTCATCTAGAACAACAATTCAAGCTTTGCATAACACAAAAATTGAAAATTTCGCCTTGAAATTTTTAAAGCTCACCTACATATCTTGAAAAATACTGCATTCATTGTTCGCAGCTTAACATGCGAACGAACCGTGTATTCTTAGTAAAAGCACTTCATGAAGCTGGAAAGAATACAAAACACTATATTACGGTGAATTTGATGATGCCTTGTCGTCTACAATCTGTTATTGATCCTCAATGCGGTTCCTCTATTATCAAATAGTTTAGCAATAGAGCTTCATACGTACATATTTATGTATATTCATAATGAAATATTATACCCAGTCTCCTTTCCCTAGCTGTCCATTTTTATAGAATTCAGTTATGATTTATTCGACGATTATTTGTACCTGACCAGTAGTTTCAGTCTAAGTAAAATGTAATTTTTTCCAGAATGGAGGAATCACTTGTACTGTGTTATAGCAAAGCCAGCTATATTCTTGGGAGCAATAGGAAAATAGGGTATCAACACCCGTGATTGCATGTAGCTCAAGAACAATTTTCGTCCAAAGAGGCAAAAAATTTAATGAGATTATAATTGTTTGCGTTTTAAGAGCATCTCATCGCTTCACACCAAAACTTCTTTTTGGGGAAAATAGGGACAATTGAAATACAAACATATACTATAAAAGGTCTTAAACTGCATAAAAATATTTGTAAGAAAGAAGATAACATGGATAGATAACTGACTTTAAATTAAGTTTCAAGCAGTTGAAAGTGGCCCTGTAGCCTACGCATAACTTTAATACACCGTCTAAGATAATCTGATGAATCTTATATAAAACATTGATTATTGGATAGTTTCGTATTCGGAATGGCATATTTTAATTAATAAACGACGCTTTCTGGTATTTAGCAATTATAACTTTAAATAGTGCAAAATGATATTGCATTCTTTCTCGGAAAGTAGTATTCGTTTGTTATGTAAATTTATTTATTTCACTTTCAGTAATATGAATAGGGAAGATAAACATAAATAAATAGCCTGTATATAGTCGGTACAAATAATAGTTGGTGTCCAAAGACACAAATGAGAATTTGCAAAAGAAAATAAAAATTTCTTTAAGCCTGCAAGGAACTTGGGTAGGATAGGTATGTAGTTAGGGACTTAAATATTAATAAATTCAAAGACATGGCTCCACTGTATGCTGTCTCTTAAATTAGAAGAATAATTTTTCGTATCAATACTTTTATAATTGAGCAAAATAAATATTTTTTGATGATATGTTTCCTTCAGTCAAACTTTTAGTCGAAAATCTGTTGTATTCATTAAGCTTGTTACAGAAATGTTTACAAAAAGTTTAAACAAATGTAACACAATTTCTATTCCTCCATTGTATCTCATTTGTTACATGAAAAAAATCCATAGAGTAAATAGTTCGTTTTCAAGTTTAAACAAAAATTTGTTACCTTTTGCTTATATTTGAAATTACCTTTATTAAACCAAACATGTGAGGTTTTGTCTTTTGATATCGTTTTGCTATTTTGTAGAGAAGTCTTTATTCCGTCTGTACATATACCTACTTCCTTTTCTGAAGGCCTCAAAACACCCTTTACGGATATTACAAAATAAGGGAAATCAAAACAATTTTCGAGATGCATTGTCCGGGCTATATTGTGGATGCATTTAAAATTCTCTGAACAGTTCGCTCAATTTCTGCAGGGTAATCAAATACTAAGTCTTGAAAATTTTTGATCGTTTTGATTGAATTATTTTTTTGTCTTTAATCAAGTTAGTTGTAGACATTAGAGATTAAAAACAATCGTTTAACCAGGTTGTAGCAGCTTATAATTAGCAATTCTTTTCTAATCCCAATCCAATGCCGTCGTCTGCGATTGCGCATTATTGTTGTACGTGATCCGCTTTTCATCGTTCGTAATTATATGTTTCCGAAATGATTCGATTATGATCCAATTTGGCAGTAAGAAAATAAAATTTAATTGAGCTTCTTTGTGTATCCAGTTTTCTTCATATGGTTGATAATTGTTTGTTATCATATCAAAGACGAAGAAATAAAATTTCTGCTGTCCTTATTATAGCATCGTAAAGTTTAAACAGTTTTTCAACAGCCTGAAAGGCCTTCTTACTTTTTCTATGATGGAAATGCAAATTAGGGCTGTAATGTTTTGAATTTTCATTCATTCGTTTTTAGATTAGAAAACTTTGTACAGAATAAAGTGATTTTAATAATGTCTTTTAACAAAGTAAAGCTTAAAATGCCACATTTAAATCAAGCTATAGTTATGTCTGATCTCATGCACAAGACCGCTTTTTAGTTTTTTACATTTTCTCTTAAATGTTTAAGATCCATATGTAAGGGAGTGATTTCTTTCGAATCCTTGTGATAGGTACACACATTGCAACATGTTTACACACCATGTTTATCCTTTAAGTTTTTATTTTGGTATACACACTGGAACCATTAGATGGAACCAGTAAATATCAAACTATTTTTGATGTTTGTGAAACCTGCAGAGTAAACATTTACGTTGCATTGTGTTTACCTTTCAATAAATTCTACAGATTTTCGTTCTACTAATTTTTACAGCCAATTCTTTTATATTTGACAATCACACTGCAGTAAAGTTGAGTACTGAAAAGCATTACCAGATAGATTTATTACTGAATTTTCTCGAGAACCAAATATTTATCGATAAAGAACATTATTTTTAATAATTATTAGCAAAATATGCAAATTAATAAACTCAGAAGAGTGGACTATTTCTTTGAAAACTCCTAACATATAAAGCTATGTTTCATTCTGAGCACTTGATGAATAAGAAATCTACTTAAAGTCAATATACTGAACCTTGACCTAAATGTAAGCATTTCATTATAATAGAAATTTGGCTTATTGTTTGTATTATTGTATTAGCCATCAATCATAGTAATTATACACTAAATAAATAGTATAATAACAATACAAAAAGATTAAAGAAACGTGTTATTTTTTCATTTGAATATAAAAAACGGAACATTAGATACCTATAGAATTAGAAATAAACAGATAATGATTTAATATAGTTTTGTGTAGTATAAGTGCCATTTCCAAGAAACAAAAATTCAGGAAATATATTTAGAAGTGCCTGTATAATTAAATTTCCTGTTGCGCTTACTTTTGTAATGCATTCATTAATAATTCTTTACTTTGTTCATATTTGTTTTTAAACCATTCGAGTGCTATACTTATATTTTATTAGGCAATTTCTTTCTTTCCACATCTGTCAATTACTATGTAAATATCATATAATTTTATAACAATTTTGTTTGCAAAGAAAACAAATGTATGTACAACTTTCATATGCTTTCTTGTTAATATTTTTTTTTTTGCGTGGTTCCTGTTTTTTGTTTTAAAGAATGCAACAACGAGTTTTTATTATAAAGTGTTTATTTTAAAAATGTTTATAATATTGAAGCAAATTTTTCATATTCTTAATTGTATTTGTTAAATTAACTGACGTTCAAAATTACAAATATTACAACAACGATAACAACAACAACAACATTGTAATATACATACGTGCAAGTAGTAATTAATTTCCTTTAAGTGAGAGATTTTTGTTGGTACTGCACCGGCTGTAATAGCGGCAGCGGCTGCTGTTCACTGTTGTTATTGATTCCGTTGATAAACTCGTTGCACATACGGGAAGCACCTTGAAATTTCTCATGTTTTTTTTGTTTGTTTCATTTTCAATTATTTTTTTGTGTGTGTTTCGTGAGAGCTCTTAAACAATAACGCACATTTTTGTTTTTTTTTTTTATTTCTATAATTATTTTAACATTTTTAGTTTTGCTATTAATATTCGCCTAAAGTAGAAAGGAAGAAAATAAAATAAAATAAAATGCGTATTGCAAAATAAGAACAAAAATAATTGATTATCCAAATAGTACTGTGTTTTATTTATTGTTTATGCTTTTTCAACTGCTTTCTATATATTATAGTCTGTAATATTTCTGCAAAGTTTTATTTTAAATATAAGTGTACATATTATAAATATTATTTTGAATTTTTTTGTTTTTGTTTGTTAATGATTTTTTATTTTTGCTTTCGAACTTACAACATACATTCATTCTAGTTCACCTTGATTACGTACACAGAATATTGCAAATCGTATAAAGATCTTGAATAAATTCAATTTTTATGAAAATCATTTTTAAATATTATTCTTAACCCATTATTATTATACATAAATAAAAGAAAGTTTGCTTTTTATTTTATCAGATTATTTTAAATAATAAATTGTTAAATTCTGCTCTATTTTATGTTAATGTTAAAGCGAGAAAAAAAAACTGAATTTTACTTGTAAAAAATTTTTTTTTGTAAATTTAAATATTTAAGTTGACCATTCATAATGTGCCCCTAGGTTAGGTAACGAAACTATGTAAGACACTTCCACTCGGAGTACAGAAACGGTCCATTGTGATTAACTTCATAAAAGTCTGCCAAACCAATTAAAATATAGTCATTAAAAATAAGAATGAACGAAAAAGAAGAAACTCTTAATAACTAATTCACATTCATACATGCATAACTGGTCATTACAGCCCTTCGGACATGATTACGACCTAGCTTCTCCCCTCCTACCACTTATGTTGTGTGTCACAATTTTATACATGAGTGGCGGGACCTGCAGTTTAAAGTCGCGAACAATAATTAATTCTCCTAGGCCAATAACGAAAACATGAGCAAGATTTTTAATTCTTCGACTCTGCTTTGAGATCCAAGATATGCGTAATAGCTAATGGCTCTACCTTCACGTTACTACAAACTTTTTAGAAGGAAGGATCCTCCTTAGTTTCAAAACCCATTCTAGTCTGAAGCGTTATAACTCTGGTTATATAAGCCTGGAAATTCTGCACTCTTCCCTGTTGCGCCATGAAGACTCCACTTTTCGACTCATCACCTGATCGAACAATCCGAAAAAGTGTCACAGAGTTCAACACATAAATTTGTTTGTGGTTTTTAAATTCGAAAAGCTTGTCAAAACCTCGACGTTTTCAACTCTTTACTTTAGGTTAGGTTAGAATAGGCATGATAATAATGTGTGTAAAGAAAAATTCGAATTTAACTAGACAAAACAAAACAAGACAAAAACAAAAAATTTTAACAGAGCTAATGTTAGAGTCGACAGAGCAATGTTAAGTGGTTAACAGAAAGTACGAAAAATAGTCAAGGAAGAAATCACCCAAATATATGAAAGCAGAGACTTGCTGCAGATATCTGACTATATACAAATTGTAGCCTAAGGTGTCCCTAATAAACCCAATAAATGGTATACATACATAATTGGTCATTACAACCCTTCAGTCAGGATTACGACCTAGCTTCTCACACCACTCAAGTTGTGTGCCTTAATTTTATTCTTGAGTGGCGGGACCTACAGTTTAGGGTCGACTCCGAACGACACATTTTTGAGAAACTTTTTAATGGCAGGTTTATTTACTCTCAGAGTTTTTGCCAGAAATCTGCTGAGAGGTAGTCGCCGAAGAAATATTTTTGTTTTTTCATATTTCTTTTTGATGTCTGGCCTGGGGCTCGAACCCGGGCCTTTACGTCTAATAAGCGAACACACTACCTACTAGCCTACGGCGACGACCAATAAATGGTATATCCCAAGTAATTTTGGAACTGGGCTTCAAATATTCCCTATGTTAACAGTGTCTGGGTAGGATGACGGATGATCGATATTGTGGAAAAACGGGACTTGCTGCACATATCCCACTATATACAAATTGTAGCCTAAGGTGTCCCTAATAAAACCCAATAAGTGGTACAATATCCCAAATAATTTTGGAACTGGAGATATTGGGCTTCAAATATACCCTATGTTAACAGAGTCTGGGTAGGATGGCGGATGATGGATATTGTGGCAAAATGGGACTTGCTGCAGATATTCCACTATATACAAATTGTAGCCTAAGGTCTCCCTAATAGAACCCAATAAGCGGTATATCCCAAATAATTTTGGAACTGAAGATATTGGGCTTCAAATATTCCCTATGTTAACAGTGCTTGTTGCGAGTCATCCGCTCAAAAAGTGCAATTCATCTACCAAAAAATGCAATTCATCTACCAGAAAAATGCGAGTCATCAACCAGAAAAATGCAAGTCATCAACAAAAAAAAAAAAATCCAAGTCATCGACTCAAAAAAATGCAAGTCATACCAAAAAAATGCATGTCATCAACCAAAAAAAATTCAAGTTATCAACAAAAAAATGCAAGTCATCGACTCAATAGGTGCAAGCCATCTACCAAAGAAATGGAAGTCATCAACCAAAAAAATGCAAGTCATCTACCTATTTATTAATATGCAATTATAGCTCTGTAGTATCCCCAATAATGTGATCATAGAAATCCTATGAATAAAAAAATGAAACACATGAGCCTAAAATATCTTATCTGAAAAGTTATCGTTTAAGCTACTATACCAGTACCATTGGGATATGAATTGCAAAAATCCTATGGACCGATCCGCACAGCAATACATTAAATGCGTCCGTTAGACAAAAGCTTATTCTAATATCATAAAAACAATTTAAAACCCATCACCCACTTCCCTCTAAGTTTCACGGTAACGAGTTTCTGTTAAGGTTACTCATGTCAATTATTTACTAGTTTTAATTTCTAAACCTCCTTGAGATTTACTTTCGGAAAAGGATTTGTTTGATTTAGATTTTGCACCATCGTTGACTAATGAATTTAATGCTTTCTTTAGTATTATTGTGAACTAAGCACCCAGTAAACAATTAATAGGATAAACATTATATTAAAATTATTATGAATTGATTTGCTGTACAGTCTTCAAGTTAATCTCTCAATTTATTTTCCATTTAAATGCGACATGATAAATGTAGAAATTACTCGGATAAAAAAAAAGCGAATGTATTTTGAAAAAGCTCTCAGTGTGTTTGTTGTGTCTGACTGATTGAAAATGCAATTACATACACGCTTTTGATATTTTTTTTTTGTCGTACGACTGACTATATGTTCATAGGTTTAAACTAGTCGCTATTGAATGTTGTATGTTGTGTGCATTTCATTTCGTTTTGTATGTTTGTTTGTACGTTTGTGGATAGGAGGCTACAGGTCGTTGGCATTGATGCAAGTTATTGAGTCAAGGTTGCTTCCGCAAACTAAAATTTGTAAAAAGAAATGATAAAAAACCGTATTTTAACATTTTAAATTTGATTTTTTGTTATTGTACTTACAAAACTTATGTTTATTTTGTTTATTTAAAGATGGCAGCCCTATGTTACGACAAGGCGATACTGGTGATTGGGTTGGCACCTTTGAAGGTCATAAGGGAGCTGTTTGGGGTGTAGCTCTCAATAAAAATGCAACATTAGCCGCTTCGGGTGCAGCTGACTTTACGGGAAAAGTATGGAATGCCATAACTGGTGGTGAACTCCATAGTTTCCAACACAAACACATTGTGAAATCGGTTGCATTTGATACCAACTCGGAGAATATAGTAACTGGCAGTAATGAAAAGTTAGTGCGTGTCTTTAATCTCGAACAGCCGCAGGCTGAACCGGAAATGTATAGCGGCCATACGGGCGCTATTAAACGAGCACTGTTCTGTCGCAATGACAAATGCATTTTATCGGCCGCTGAAGATAAAACCGTACGTTTATGGGATCGTTTGACCGGCAATGAAATTCAACGTCTTACATTCCCCACCAATCCGAATAGTTTAGAGATCTCAGCCGACAATCATATACTCACTATAACACACGGCACTAGTATTAGCTTCTGGGAAGTGGACTCTCTGAAGAAATTAAAAGAGGTTAAAGTGCCCACCAACGTCTCATCGGCCAGTTTGCATCCGGATAAGCATGTGTTCGTTTGTGGTGGTGAAGATTTTAAAATGTATAAATTCGATTACATAACTGGCAATGAGATTGGTACGTATATTCTTTCTTTTATATGTATGTATATCCTGTAATTGAATAATAACAATTGTAATATTTTATAGAATCTTTCAAGGGTCACTTTGGACCCGTTCACTCAGTGAAGTTTTCGCCAGATGGTGAATTATATGCCAGTGGTTCGGAAGATGGTACTTTACGTTTATGGCAAACCACTGTAGGCAAAACTTATGGTCTCTGGAAGTGTACTGAACCCAATGAATTGAATAATTCCTTAAATTCACCTCGCGAAGTTCACGCCAATTAAACACTACCTTCAATATTTTATTATAATCTTTCATCTTTACTATTATTTTATTTACAAGAAAACAAAAGAAAACTCTTATGTTAACGCTTAGTTATAGTAACATTAAGAAAGCAAAAAAAAAAATCAAATTATTTTCTATACCTATACCTTTACATACCTATGTATTACCTACCTACCAACCTATCAGCTGCTATTTCTTTATTTTAATTTAAGATTTGTATTTGAAAAATATTTCCTAGAAAACAAGTTCAACTGAAATTGAATTAAAACTCTGCAAATGTGGTAATATTTATTTCAAATTAAGAAAAACTATACAAAAATTCATGGACCAGGCTGGTCCATGAACTCATTTGAAAATTTAAAACAATTGTAATCGTGCATAATTTATCCTTTCTTAGCCAGCAACTTAAATATCACTTCTTGATCTTTCTCTAATGAAACAAATAAAAAATTCGTTTGATTTTTTTAATTTTAATTTAATTAATTAATTTTTTTTAATTTAATTTTAAACATTACAAAAGTGCTTATGAATTTTAATTACAAAAATGCTTTTTAATTTTTAAGCAATTATAAGTATGAGAAGAAATAAATATTGCTTTAATTTGTGTATTAAAACAAAAAAAATAAATTAAACGTGAGTACCAGTTGCCCAGCCGTGCAAGTAGATTGTTGTGAAGTTTAATAAATCGCCACCTTGTCGCACTTCAGGCATTTGTTGTAAATGATCATACCAACGCGATAAATTTAAATAGTTTTCCTTATCGATGGGCGAAAGTGATTTCTGTAAAGAGAAGAGAAACAAACAAGTTTTAATTCAAGTTCATGACTGATTATTAAATAAATTCATTTATTTTTTTAGGTTATATTTTAAGTTAGGTTAGGTTGAAGTGGTTGCTTGGTAGACCAAAGCACGCATAGCAGTCCGTTGTGACACCAATCGAATGCCATCAAACTCGTCGAAAAAGTTAATCAACGCAGGTGCAGCACATTAAAGCACGACTGCCCTATGCCGAAAGGCTAATAAATGAAGCTATATCCTTGATATCAATGGATGATAACAGCGTTAAGCTGACAAGGAGTGCAAAGCCAAATAACCTACGTATATATATAATCTACACCTCGCAAGAGATGGGTATTGACAAAGAAAGTGGATAATAGTTTCCCCCTCTTCAGAAGATCTACAACCACAACAAAAGTCGTTTGATGGGAGCTGCGGTTTTTCCGCGAGTCTTCCCATTACGTAATGACCTGTAAGCATGTGTACTGCGATCGAGATGACATTGCGATCAAGTTAGAGCAGTTGGTTGATACGCCGCCTGTCATCCATCGTGGAGCAAGATTCCTCGCTGACCTAGGGTAGGGTGAATTTAAAGGAGGCAAGTGGCATACCAGTGCGAATTGGCGTTGATTTCTGCATTCGATCCAGCTGTCAACAATGTGGACGTTGTGCAGCGTATTAACATGCATTTGGTGCGCTGGCCCGGAATGAATTCGATGTTAGATTTATTGTGAGAATTTGTGGAAGTCGGCAAAGAGTACGTTGTTTGCGTTGGAAGGATCAAGTCGAGGCAGCCCTCTCATCGATAGATGTGACGAACTGGCGTAGGCGCCTAAAAAGATGTATTAAAGCAGACCGAAATTCGTTAATCGGGATGTAATAGCAAATTTAGTAAGTAGGTGGCATACCTAACACGATTGGCGAGATTTCCAGAAGGCGTGCTCCTGCTCTGGCGTGCTCATCGGCCCTACAGTTGCCTGGAATGTCCCTGTGAACAGGAACCCAGACAATAGAGACACTGAATCGCCCAGAAAGAACGCCGGCATTCTCTAACGAGTTTAGAGTTGCCCGTAACGCTCAAGAGGGGTCTAATAGCATATTGGCTATGAAGAAATCAGAGATATGGGTAAAATCAGTACCGCTGATGAGGATCTTTACTTACTTACTTTAATACATCCTTCCAGGCGCTGCCGTTTCTTGCGAGCCCTCGCCAATTGGTCACACCAATCGATAACAGGGCTTCCTCGACTTGGTCCTTCCAACGCAAACAAGACCGTCCACTTCGCCGACTTCCACAAATCCATTCAAACGCCATGACCGAGCAAGAGCAGGAGCTCGATGTTGATACACTGCACAACGTCCTCGTTTCACGGCTGTTGCATCAGGTAATAGTGTCCATGCTTCAGCGCCATAAAGAACCACGGGGAGGATGAACGTCTTTTCTGCAGGAGTTGCTCAACGTAATTTCGCATAGCTTTATCAGTTCGCAGGTGTATCGAGCTCAGACATTGCGACAAAACTACGATTCCTTATGGTGCTTTATAGTCGACAAAAATATTCATAATGTATTCTATTTCAAAATGCCAGGTCTGATGCCGCACTGATAAGATCCAAACAGTGTAAACAGACTGATGTATGCATCTTACTAGCCTATTACCTCCGGTCTGAAACAATTTAGCGGCAGGCTTTCAAGGCCTGTAGCTTTATTGTGCTTGAGAAATGTTGTCTGCACAACCTCAGCATCCCTTGCAAATCTGTAACCAAGATTCCGTTTTCATCCTTGCAGGAAGATGCTTCGAGCTTGAAGCCCACGTTTAGATGCTTAACCCTTTGATATAATTTTTGAGCATCTCGCATTTCCTGCTCTCTCTTTTTGTGTCTGAAAAGGCGTCTCTTCTCCCTTCTCCTCTCTCTATAGTTCTCGACAATGATTCGCTTAGCGGCAGATTACAAAGTTTTCTTATATGCGATGTTTTTCGCTACAGTTTTCGCAGTAGTACGTAAAGAGTGGGAGATGTTGACCCACAGTCCACCAATGTCGTTAAGATTGGTTGGGGATTGAAAGAATGCTGTCCATAGTAATTGCAGCTTTCGCAATGTACTAGATCGCACAGATCTCGAAAAGTTAATGTGCAATCGAATCTTGGCTGCGCCAAGGTAGTGAAGCCCATATTTTGATCTCTAAAAATGCGCACGCCTGTCAACAACAATGTGATCAATCTGGTTGGCTGTTGATCGATCAGGGGCAGCCAAGTGGCTGTGTGGATATTGAGGTGTTGAAACTTGGCGCTACATGCCACCATGTTCATCGCCGCAGCGAAATCGATCAACCTCATACCATTAGAGGCAGTGGTCGTGTGGAGGCTGAACTGACTGATGAGATGACGTAGACTCTTACCAACCACAAATTCATATCCAATTTCGAGCTTTTCCTCATGGCAGCTGTAATAAATATATATAGAAGTGTTATATTGGCATTAAAAACCCTTTGTTTGCTAAGAACAACTAAAAATGTTCAAATATCGTACAAAGGAGACCAGGGGGGTTACCGCGTATTTCGTTTCGAAAAGTAAAATTTTTCGAGTGCGATTTCCGAATCGAAAGCAGGGTAGTCGCAGAATGTATTTAATATGTAGATGAGATGAAAGAAACTTGCAATGGCTCTTTCATCATATCCTACCCCTGTACAAATGAGACTAAATCGGATAAAAAATGGACTGGATAGCCGTGGGATCAAGAATTCCATAACAGTTCTTGTTACTGCCGGGCGTTACTTGGGACCGGAGATATACGCGACGAAGCTAAATGTTTTCTTTAAATGAGTAAAATGGGGCTCAATCGGATAAAAAAAATGGACTTGTGGGAAAATGGACCTAGTGGCCGTATAGACATGGTACCAAGGATTCCAAAACAGGTTTCCTTAGAGTCCAGTTTTACTTGGAATCAGAAATATAGGCAAGAAACTAACTCTTTTTATATAAAATGAAATTTTGCGGAAACGAACTTAAAGATTTTAATAATTCTCATTGAGTTAATATGCATTTATATGTATATATACAACAAAATGTTGTACTTTTCGCAGGTTGCATTTTTTTTGTAGATGAGTTGCATTTTTTGGACAATGACTTGCAGCTTTTTTGGTCGATGACTTGTATTTTTTTGATGATGACCTGCAGTTTTTGGATGATGACTTGCATTTTTAGGTGGCTGACTTGTAGTTTTTGGTCGGTGACTTGCATTTTTTTTGACAATGACTTGCAGCTTGTTTGGTCGATGAGTTGCATCTTTTGGATGATGGCCTGTACTTTTTTGGACGATGACTTGCAGTTTTTGGTTGGTGACTTGCATTTTTTTGGTCAATGACTTGCATTTTTTAGGTAGATGACTTGCATTTTTTTGGACAATGAATTGCAGCTTTTTTGGTCGATGACTTGCACTTTTTTGGACGATGACTTGCAGTTTTTTGGTTGTTGATTTGCATTTTTTTTTTGGTCAAGATCCAAAATATTTGATGAGTCCCTTACTATTTTTCTTTGGACTCTTTCTGGAATGGTATCATCATAGGACCACAAGGAAACACAATCCATAATTTTTTTTTTTTTGGAAATTTTTGTCCATTTAGACATTTCTATTGGAGTGCTTCCAAGTTTTCCTAATATTTCCCATTTGTTTATAAATACAACCTTGCCATCATTTCGAACGAGTTACACAGTACGGTTTAGCTTTCGATTCGGAAATCCCTCTCGAAAAATTTTACTTTTCGAAACGAAATACGCGGTAACTTCGCAGGTGTTATGTTATTATGGTTGAGAAGCAGAGTCCTCCTTCGGGCGACGAAACTGATGCTCCACAAGTCACTCTTTCTTTCTGTGTAGCTCTGTAGCGCGGCAAGCGTTTTCTTCTTTTTAATTTATTGTAAGTACGGATTCGGTTGTGTAAACACGTGTTCAATAAAATAGATTCACTTAGAAGAAGTAATAGAATTTTTTAACTTACAACCCGTTGTTTGATATTAATTGTACAAACCGGTAAATCTGATTGATTTTTAATAATATTAAATAAAAATAAAGTAAACAATTAAACTTTAGAATTGGTAATGGGCAGAGGTAAACAGTCCTGAAGTGAAAACTTCATAATGACTTCAAAAGCTATAGAAAAATTGCTGCAATTAACGGCTGTTCATATAGAATGGTCCAAAACGTAATAAATTATAAGTTTAGGATAGAAACTTGAGGAAAATGACCCGTTTTCAACCTCTGCTGCCAATATATTAGAAGGGTTTTACTAAGATCATAATTTAAAAACCGAAAGTAGCAGAAAGGTTCAATTTTTATCTAAACAACACAATCGCCGGACTTAAATCTTATCGAAAATCAATGCAAAATTGTCAAAGCAGCTCTCTGATGAAAAAACCCTTCGAATAAAGAATAGTTGTTTGGGTTCGTGAACGAAGCGTGGAAAAATATTCCATGTCAGAGACTTGTTGACTCTATGCCAAAACGGTGCTCAACAGTAATATAAAAATAAGGGTTATTCCCTTCATGGTGAATCTCATTTTTTGAACAGCACTGTATGCCGGCTAGACCATGTCATTTGAATAGAAGAGAATGTTCCGGCAAGACGGGAATTTAGGATGAGAGAACGGGGATGAGCGGATTCGGCGTAGAGAATGACTTTGTGTACGTACGTTAGAAGGATCAAATTAAGAAAGCCCTGTCATCGATTTGTGCGACTACCTGTCGAAGGCTCCTGAAAGGATGTGTTAAGGCAGACCGAAATCGGACTAACGGGTTGTTAAGGTCAATTAATTCGAATTTTTATGTTAAGTGTAGTTTCGCTTTAGTCTAGTAGGTAGTGTGTTGGCTTATTAGACGTGAGGCTACGGTTTAAATCCCAGGTTAGACATCTCCAACAGCACGAAATGTAAGAAAAATATTTCTTCGGCGATTTCTTCTAAGAAAACTCTAAGCCTCAATAAAATTGTCATTAAATGGTTCTCAAAACTCTGTTGTTCGGAGTCGACTTTAAACTGTTAGTCCCGCCAGTCATGTATAAGATTAGATAAGAAGGATTTGATATAGTTTAACTTAAGGTATTAATACTACGGATTTTATCGATTAAGGTTTGCCGAGATTTCTCGTGCAATAATTAATTAAATTCAATAAACTTACCACTAAATCCGATATTGCATAAAATACAGCCAAATCGGCTAAAGTAAGATAGTGTCCCAATAAATATGATTGCTTGAAGAACAATTTGTTAAAATCACGCAATAGCTGCTGGGAAATGTGTTTATCCTTGGAACCGGGTGCAACGTATAGGACAGCAAATTCAATCCATTGATAAACCTGTGCCTCTATTTCACGTGATTGTATGCTATTGGCAGCAATATTGGATTTTGACTCTTTGGCTATGTTATTGAGGATGGTAGCAAAGCCAGTTACGGATTTATTGTTGACAGTGCGTGTTACCACCTAACGAAAGGGGAATTAAGACAAAAATGCACATTAATAAAGCGAAATTGGTTCACAAGGTCAATGGCAAATTAATTTTTGGGAAAACATTCATTAAAGTTATGAATGAGAGTGTCAATTGAATTACTCACTAACCTGTTCGTCATTTAGATAAATTTTACCTAAAGGCACTTCCAGGCATTTGGCAATTTTGGTTACAGCTTCAACTTCACACATTATTTACCGGTGGTGCAGCGAATATTTCCTAGGATTTTCGGAAGCTTTTTTTTCTCTAAAAAAAGTACACACGCTTTTTTGCTTCTTCTTTTTTTGTTTTCTTTTGGTTTTTTCATGGATTACGTTATAATTGTTGACGTTTGCTGAGTGTCACATAATATGGGGTATACAAAAGCTGTATGTTATGAAAATGCTAACAGCTGAGTGAATTGAAAATATTTAACCTTTCAGTGCCGCTTTTTTGTTTCTTTTTTTTTCAAAATGTTATCTCTAAATGGAAACCTATCATTACTATTATTATTTCACTTAATAATTTGTGTACCAATGTTTATATTTCAAGGATAATGATATTGTCATATTAGCATATGTTTGTATTGAAAATATTTAACCTTTAAGTGATATTTTTTTTGGGCCAAAATGTTATCTCTAAATAGAAGCCCATCATTATTATTATTATTTCATTTAATAATTTGTGTACCAATGTTTATATTTAAAGGATAATGATGTTATCATATCATACTGGTATTAATGTAAATTTAGTTTTGGTCTGCCCGAGTTGTGGGTTCTTGTCAAGGCTTCCAATGTGATATCGTATTGCACCAGAAATATAAATAATGTTGATATGGCCACTAAAAGCTTAAAATAATTTCAAAGCTTAATAAAAAAAATTCATTCAATATTAAATAATTTTACTTACTGAAGTTATAAAGTTCATATTTAACGCTGCTAGACCACAAATAACATTACTTCTAGTATCGGATACAAGCTGGAGTATGAAAAGGCGGATCTAGAAAAAAAAATAGATTGAAAAAGATTTAAAATTCCTTCATCTAACTCCGAGTACAAGATTTCTAGTGTAATCAGATTAAATTATACAACCTAATATTAAACTACCACATCACTTAGATGGAGTCATAGCCTGGAACCAGAACATACACAAATTAGAGTATAACTACCATTGCAAAAATACAAAACAAACGGGCCATCAAGATAACTTTACTGCCTTTAATCTATATAGCATGTCCCTATAATGTCCCTTCCAATCCTATTGCTCTGAAAAACGTTAGGATACTGTTCGGATAACCCATTTTCCCTGCCGAACTGATTCAGCTTACCCAAGCAGTAAAAACCACTCTCGAGTTTGATGTTGTCAGATAAGTATTGTCCGTAGCCTATACTTCCTGTACAACTTAAATAGGGCACATCTTTCCGTACGTGTCTTATGATCTGTTCTCGACCCGTCGCTATACCATTGCGTATTAAAAGAGTATATCATATTGCTCCAGTTCACTAGAACAGTTGTCTCTTGAGCTACCCTATTCCTGTAGTTCTGTAGGCTGAAATAATAGCTATAAGGAGTGCCACTGTGCGAATCCGTTAGTGGGCTATGTAGAGCGGAGATATATACATATACCCTGACAATAAAGTAGTTATTAGTTCTCTAGAGAGTGTGTCCCCATGTAAGATGAAGGAAGTAGGGAAACATTCACGGCTACCTATTTATGGGTTCCTGATCAGTGGTAACAACGGAAAATTTAAATCCCTTTGTAGTATAGGAAATAATCGCACACAATTACTGATTTGTATAGTAAATTATATATAGGGACCGGACAATTCTGATCTATGGATATGTGAAGAAAAATGTTGCTTAAAACCTCTTCAGAATTCACCTTATGAACATCTTATCAGTGACAACCAGGCACTGGCTTATATATGTTTAGATATGCCCGGTGGCTGGTAAAATCTCACAACGACACAGAAAATATTGACTTTCAATGTTCATTACTTGGAAATCTTAGACGAAGAATGCTTAGGCACCTAGAAATGATTGACGGAACAAATTTAGCCAAAGGTGAATAGAATAAAAACCACACCTTCATAGAATTATTGGGAGGGAGAAGTGAGAAATGTCAGCCCAGAGTTGTAGTGGAATTATGAAATATATATTATCGGACTTGAAGTCGCCGTAGTTAAAAAGTAATGCGTTGGCATACTAGACATGAGGCCTCGGTCTAAACCCTAGGACAGACATCTTCAACAAAACGAAATATTGAAAAATATTTCTATGGCGACTTCCTCACAACAGATTTCTGGCAAGAACTCTGAGGGTGAATAAGATTTCCATGAAAATTTCTCAAAAATTTGTCCTCATACTCACACGCATACATAAAATTGTCGCATTCGACATAAGCCCCGTGTGGAGCTAGGTCGTAATCCGGACTGAAGGGTTGTAATGACCAAATTATGTACTATATGTATATGCATCGGAATTACCATGAACTTTGTGTTATGTTTCAAGGCCTATTTTGTAGGTCACAACTTAACCGCTTAATAAAAAAAAGTCAACAATACCTCGAACTTACCGTAGGTTCAATAGCGTTATGTTGAAATTTGAAGGAACTTAGCACTGTCACTGAGCAATTTTTCTGAAATTATAAAAATATCGGATTAAACAATAGTATGTCTGAACTATTTCGTATACTATTCACCATATTTAGTATTTGTTGATTGTAGTACAGAATCAAAAACATTTTGCCCACATGCATGCAGGTCCAATCCAGGGAATAGGCAATCCAAGCCCAGTTCGATGTGTCCCAGGCCTTCAAATACTTATAGAGTAAAAATATATTGACACTTAAATTGATGGATGAACCGAAATAGACCAGCAATATGGAGTAGGAAAATTGATTATTAACCAGTAGGGTGAACTCCTCTAACCTGGCATAGAGGCTACGTATGTAATGTAATTGCAAACGACAATTCCCGGTATCTAAGGAACAGCGATTATTTAAGTGTTGCTCCACGAGACAACATAACTTTTGCGAACGTTTGTAGATCATATAGAGCAGAGCGTAATATTGTATCAAGGATATGTTTATGATGATATTAGGCAGCACATAGACGGTATTTGTACGCGCAAAACTAATCAATTTGCCATCGCTGTAGAAATAACCGATTATAATAGTGAAGATAAAGTGGAGCACTACTAAGCCCATGTGCTGGTGTAAAAATCGTTTTAAATCATTATAATCGGATTTCAAATTAAAATTCAATAAATCACGATCGAAATCTATGATGAAAGATTGAAATCTCCAATAAATAATGCCACCTCTGACGTTTACCAAACGTATTAACTCGAGCAAATGGAATAGGTATATCAGATATTCACTAAAATACAGAGGTTTCTGTGTAGTCGGCAAATCAATATTCGATTCGGTGTATTCGTCGTAAACACAGATCGCTAATGCGAAATATATACCCAAACACCACACGACATGAAGATAATGCTGGATTTTATCTTTACGTTGCCTATGCCAGAGAGGCTTATGCACACCCATCGGAGCATTTAGAAATATTTCCGATGTTATTAGAAATGATTTGCTGGTCTTGTAAAATGACTCTTCCAATTCTTGTCTCTTTGGATCGTTCACCCAGTGCGGTTGGATTTTAGAGTTGAGCGTAAAGATTTTAAGGAACTGTTTAAACGCTTGCATGTCTACAAATGATTTGTATCTTTACCGCCCACATTAAGAGGGTTACGGGTTCAAATGGTCTCAGTGAACAAGGTGATTATTGTTGACAGACAGCCTTCCGTTTAATTAATTTTTTTATAATTGTTGTACCATAATTAGATATGATTTTATTTTGTACGAGTAGCGTGAATGAATTTCGAAAGATAGAGAAACACGAAATGTTTAATTGATAAAAGCAACAGGTTACAGTTTTGAATTGGTCTTAACGAACTATGAATACTCTACTACAACTACATTATGTACGAATATCCGAGAGTGAAAAATATTGATTTCCGAAAAATATAAAGGTTGGTCCAACCATAAAGTACGATGTTAATTGTGAGTCAGACCTTACATACATACAAACATAATTGGTCAGGATTACGACCTAGCTTCTCACACCACTTATGTTGAGTGTATTAATTTTATGCATGAGTGGCGGGACTTACAGTTTTTAAAGTTGACTCCGAACGACATACTTTTGAGAAAGTTTTCCATGAGAATATAATATTTATATCCAGAGTACGATTTTACGTCGGTAAATTTTTGATGGATCTACGCTATAGAACATATCTACACCGATAACCCCCTAAAGTTGCAGCACCAAAATTCGTAAAGTTATCGCCATGTTACCGCCGAATAATGTGCGAAAAAGTAATCGCAAGTTAACTCCAAAAAGATCGACTGCTGTAACCAATTTAGAGGAGATCATTCAGATGATATAGTATTGCGAGAGTTAATGATAAGGCCTAAGGCCACATTAAGTATGGATAACCCTTTCGATTTTACTCCTTTCTACAATATTTTTAGATTGGAAATTTTCTATTCTATTGGAAAAATATATTCTTATGTGATCCGAGCATTGGGGATCCCTTTGGGTACCTGCAAACTTACAATGCAATCGTAGATTTTGTCAACAGAATGTGGGCACATCTGGCCAAGGCTGGATAGAAGGCGCACGGCAACTCTGCTTAAACTCCAAAGAAGTAGGCTCAGCACTGTTATCGGGGTGGTTATTACGGGGCATAGTATTGTAGGAACGCATGCGAGGCGTATTGGTCTTGGACACCACCTTGCAAATGATTTCTGCAGAAGCTGTGGAGACGAGAAGGAGTATGAGACTATTCTTCACCTATTGTGCATATGTCCGACGGAGGAGAAAGAGGCAGGCACCTGGGTGCCTACCTACATGGAGGATATAGATGAACTGTCATGCATGGATATTGGCAGTCTGAGTTGCTTCATCGGAAGCTCCGAGTGGTTCCTAGAATAGGGGAGAATAAGGAACTGTGGTATCACAAGGGGCCCTGTGAGCGGCCTAAGTATGTCCGCTTATGAATCCATGGAGGGGACAGTCACTTCTACCTATCGTGATCCGAGCTATACTATATATGTAAATTTGATAGGCTCTGCTAATGTTATATCAAACTGTCTGTGAACAGTGTGACATGTTAGATTTGCGTAGGGTGTTCTGAGCCCTGTGTGCGGCCTCAGTGTGTCCGCTCATTAATCCATAGAGGGGACAGCCACTTCTAACTACCGTGATCCGAGCTATACTATATATGTAAATTTGATAGGCTCTGCTAATGTTATATCAAACTATCTGTGAACAGTGTGACACATTTGCTTTGTGTAGGGTGTTCGAGAATTTCTTTTTCACTTTTTTCAATAATTTTCTTTAACAAAGTGGTGAAACACAATTAATAATTAATTATTGAATATTAAATACACATTATCAATATACTACAACAACACCAATTGCATTCAAGTACTAAGTATTCTTTCATAAACATTTAACGCGTTACTAACACTAAATGGCCGTAAAATTAATGAAACGGAATAAAATAAATACGAAAAGGAAGCAAAAATTTGCTTCCAAAGAGAAGGATAAACTCTTTAAAGTCTTGAGGATATATCGTCTCTTATTGCAGCTGCTGGGAGTTTTGCCGGTTTTGGGAAATTCAAAAATTTTTAATTATTTACAACGTATTTGGTGCACTGTACTAATACTAACGATAAGTTACATGAATGTAAGAGAGGCTTTGCTGTTAGATAAGAATATAACGGCCTTAGAGAAAGGTTTCTATTTAAGTGAAATGATATTCATGGTGGTATTGCCTTTGAATATTTTCATATTGAGTTTTACGCATAAAGAGAAATTTCTATTGATTTGTGATCGATTTAAACTTTTAAATCAACAGTTGAGGTTGTATCATAGCGCTATTAAATATCCTTGCAAGTCCATCTATCATACATTATGCGTGGAATTGTTCTTATTAACATCCTTCTTTGTGTTGTTTTATGTGTATTGCATAATCCTTAATTCTATTCGCAATCAAGGCCGGATCCTGGCTGTTTTGAATACATTTGCCACTTATCATGTCGGCAATATTATAATGAATGGAAATTTGGGCCTCTATTGGTTTTCAATACGTGCCATATCATTGGCCTATCGTTATTTGAACAGCATTTTGAAAAGTTTCCGAGAGGACTGTGCCCCTAGTACAGTCAACTCTAATCACCAGCTCAGTCACTTGTTAAGTTTCTCAAAGGCTTTATGGTTTCAAAAGGAATTTGGCTTTGCAAGTTTTAATAAATTCTGGAAATTCGATGATATTTTCGTTAACCTCAACGAAATCTGTTCCAATTTAGATCAGCTGATGCGTGATGTGGTACATATATTTCGCATCATATTGATTATGAATTTCATCAATTCATTTCTAATATTGGCTTTGCAATCGTTCTTGGTCTATAAATACTTTGATAATCCCGATGTACGTATTCTCTTGTTATTTCTATTGAAATGTGCTCGTATCATATTGCATACGTTTAATATAATTCATATTCTGCTCTCACATAATGCCGTTATTAATCAGGTGAGTTTTAGATTTCCTTGCTTAAAATGGGTATAGCAGCCTACGTATTATATGAAATGTATGAATTTTTCTTTTCAGAAATGCCAGACAATCTATATACTAAGCAATTTACCAGTCGATACTTTGAATAGGGAGAAGAATATCACATTTTTTCTTCTACAAATGATGTTTCGAAAACATACGATATATGTGGCTGATATATTCGAATTGGATTCTACATTTCTGTTGTCGGTAAGTAAAAATTTTGGTGAGATTGAAACTTATGCCAATTATTACACTCATACACACATACCCTATAGTCAGAATTACAACCTAGCTTCTAACTCAACCTACGTTGTGCATGTTAATTTAAAACATGAGTGTCGGGACCTACAGTTTAAAATCAATTCCGAAGGACAGATTTTTTGAGAAAGTTTTTCATGGCCTTTTTTTATTTACTCTCAGAGTTTTTGCCAGAGGACTGTCGAGAGAAAGTCGTCGAAGAAATATTTTTTCATATTTCGTTTGGTTCGACATGTCAAAGCTGGGATTTGAACTCACGAGCTTTCGTCTAGTAAGTTAATACACTTCCTCCTTACAATAGGATTCCTAGTATTATCGCAACTTCGCTAGAATTAACGCTATGGAGCGCCTAGTCGGCGATTATGCCTCCCTACTACGCAATGTTCCGTGTTCCGGATAGAGACCAGATAATGTATTTGAATTAGATACACAAAAGTGAGCTTTTTCGTCCCACTTAACCTAGCTATCGAACAGATTTCCCTGTTCAATACAGGAGATATGAGGCAAAGAAAAGAATTTGTTGTTAATTTCCAGCCTAATCGTGGCCAAAGGGACCCCTATGGGCAAATCACATATGAAATTTTCCAGTGTCGTTGCCGTTCAGGCCAGAGGGTCCGCGACATAGTTTTCAAGTATCACTTATGCCCAAAGACGTTGATATTAACGATCGCATATTGTACTGTTGAGCAGTCATTTAATCGCCATGAGTATAGTCATGATTTCCGCCTGGAAAATATTGCAGTGGTCTTGGAATCGGATACGTTCTGATACATAAAATAATTTAGCAATGGATCTCATTTATCACTTGATCACAAGCAAAATTGTCACATAGCCCAGAACCAATTGTATTATATACACAAATACATGCATAATTGGTCAACCATTTAGTCAGGATTACGACCTAGCTTCTCACACCACTTAGGTTGTGTGTGTTAATGTGAGTGTGAGTGGCGGGACCTACAGTTTAAAGTCGACACCGAATGACGGGTTTTTTGGGAAAGCGCCTTGTGGCAATTTTATTTTCTCTCAGAGTTTTTGCCAGAAATCTACTGAGAGGAAGTCGCCGACGAAATTTGTTTTCGTATTTCATTTTGATGAAGATATCTGACCTCGGGTTTGAACCAACGCCTCACGTCTAATAATTGAACAAACTATGTACCTACTAGACTTCTTTATAATTTTGCAAATTCGTTGCACAGTAGGTCAATTAGTTAGTTAGTAGTCAATTAGCTTAAAAGTGGCCACGTTTGAATTAATTAAATGGGAAAAAATTTTTTGTACAATGGCTCAATTTGACCTCCGGGTACTGTGCTTGTCTCATTGACAGATGCATGTCCTCTAATCTTGAATTATCTCTTTTCGGAATCACTTTAAGTCTATTTTATACGTTCTTCGCTTGTTAAGGAATCCATATTCGTGATATGCTATAAACACAATAAACGCAACGCAGCAAACGCAGCAGTTTTGCAACCAAAATTTGCTTGTTGCCGCATTGCCTTTAAATAATCATTTTCATATACACCCATGTACAGTAAGACCCCGGTTAACGTGGGGGATACGTTCCAATTAGTTCCAGCACTAAACGAAACGAGATTAAGGTTCTTCTTCATTTGTTTTTTGTGACGAAGCAATCTAAAATCGTCTGTCTTTTCCTGTTTTTTCTTCAGCAAGCAGTTGTCAATAACAAGATACCGCATCAATGACACTTTGTCTTGCCTTTGAACTTCTATCCCAATACTACCGCGTAATACTGAAACAGCGTTAAACGGAGCAGCGTTAAGCGGTGTCTTACTGTATTCTATTTTTGAGAGATTTGTGTGTTCGCTGCGTTGCGTTTATTGTGTTTACGGCACTAGAGGTTATACAAATTCACTTCACTAATAGTACACTTTGAATTCATGGAGCATCTTAAAATCTTATTTAATTTTTAACGATTTTTTTCTTTTTCAGATCACTAGCGCCTTAGCGATGTATGTTATATTTTTAATACAAATCGATTTGGGAGTTGTATCGATCGAAGAGGCAGCTACACTCAATGTTACATAAAATGAATATGAATTTAGTTTAATAACCCCTTTTCCCTTTCCATGTAAATTACAAAAGTAGCAGGGGGAGGGGAGGGACATAAACAAAGGCACAATAGAATCAATTAAATGAGACTAAAAGGAAACGATAATAGGCCTTTTATAATGTATTATTTATCGAATAAAAAAAATCTAATAAAACACAATACAATGGCATAACAATTCATACCGAAACTGTTTGTATTTCTGGCAATACATTTTTGATTTCCTAAACGAAATGTTGCTGCAACGATTTAAATTCCAGCAATTGTTTGGAAATCTAAAAAATATTTTCAAAGTTTTCTTTGAGCTACTGAAGCAGGTGTTAACTTATCTGGGATGTGGTATAAAAATCTTGTTAAAATTTTTATGGCAAAGAACCAGCACTCTGCTGTATAATGTAGGCGATGAGACCGGCATATTGGCTTTAAAATTAATGTTCAGTCGCCATTTGCATGCATTCGAAAGGTAAGAGGTCTTGACATTCCACTTAGCAGTCTATTCTAAAACGATATATGTATCCTAGATTCTTCTGGTTTCTTACCTTTATCGGTGGTATTTATGGTGCCCACTATATAACGCGTGTTCAAATTGTTCGTTACTTTAAATCGCCCACTGTGATTTCGGTCGATCGTAATTATCGCGATTGGGTGGGCTATGTGCCGGCCGTAACTTTATGTTACTACGATCATATTGATTCTCTTAAGGCCAACGAATACATTTTGGAACATTGGAATGTTTCCATTGTCGATGAGGATTATTTCTATTTTATGGATTTTTTATCGGCCGTTGTCAATGCCTCCGCCAGTAATTATGTTGACTTGGCAAGATTTGCCGAAGATGAACGTTTCGATGAGGTGGATTTGTATGATATAATACAGGCTATCGATAGGCCATTTGAACAAATTATTAATACCTTTGAGGCAAATTTTGAAGTATCGGTAAGCACAGCCATGACCGAAAGAGGTTTGTGTTATATTATCAACTCGGCAATAGGTGTAGTATTAGGCGACAAGTAAGCATTAGAAGTTAATTTTTTAAGAATATTTCTGTTGATTTTGTGCTTTAGTTTCAGATATAGTTTTCAAACGTATGAGGACTTGAAATCACCTTTAAAGTGTAATTTTGGCAAACAGCAGTGTTACATTAAAATTGATCTTTTGGAAAGTACTGGAGTGGTAAGTTTACAAATGTTTTAAGGCGCCCAAAGGTTACGTACACAGCAAAGTGAAATTTCTAACATTAAAAGATGAGCTGATATTTGAAATGAGGCAAAAGTGAAATTGTTCTTTTAGAGTACTGTTTCTCTAATAGAGAATGGTAGGAAGAAGTAACAGTTCTGTTAAATCAAAGCATACTTGGGCTCGCAAAGCGGCCCGTTGTAATACCATTTGAAGTGGTGCCACATAATTAATTCGTAGGTCCCGATTAACAGGTCTTTAACTATCAAACTTCCTCTGTAACTGTCCAGCCCTTAGAAGGTTGAAGTTGGGTCAAGTCTTTGCCAAGTGCCGACATTACGGCTCTCCATACATACATACATACATACATAATTGGCCATTACAACCCTTCAGTCGGGATTACCGCCTAGCTTCTCACACCACTCATGTTGTGTGCCTTGATTTTATACTTGAGAGGCGGGACCTACAGTTTATCGTCGACTCCGAACGACAGATTTTTGAAAAACTTTTTCATGGCAGGTTTATATGTATACTCTCAGAGTTTTTGCCAGAAATTTGCTGATGTCTGACATGGGGCTCGAACTCGGCTTTACTTCTAATAAGCGAACACACTACCTACTAGAGTACGGCGACTATATACGGCTCTCCATAGATTCACTAATAGTTTGAGCTTGCTGAGAAGTGCTAGGGCATTAATGTTGTAGTTGTGCTCTCTTTTGTGTTTATGGTCTGTGTTTTTCCTTCGTCTCCCTATCGTCCCTTTCCTATCTCCTCTCGTTTTCTCTATCTCCTTTATCATCCTATTTCTCATGGGTCATTTTGACCTCCGAGTATTGTACATGTCCCAATGACAAGTACTTAGAGGATGTGTACCTAACCTAACCTAACAAGTCTTAACAACCAGCATCAGGGCTTTATTAGAATCAAGCTTACAACCAGTCTAAAAATTTAAAAAGTATTGTTGGTATCGATCCAATATTAAGAACGTTAGACTATTCAGGGTGAAAACGAAAAAAATTTTAAGGATACAGGAAGACTCCTCGATTTGAATCAAGGAATTAGGAAAGTGCAGTATCAATGAGTAGAGTTCTCTATCACCTCAACTTTTGCACAGATGCATCGGTAGATTCTATTATTCTAAATAACGAAGGGAACGGTCGGATAACTTCACCCTAAATGTCCCGCCAAAGGACGTTTCTAAAGACTTTCTTTCGTAAAGCGCTCCGTGTTATAATATTACAAAAAAATTAACTGAGACCGCTTGCAAATTTCTTTGAATTTGTAGGTCATAGGTCATAAACCTGACACAAGGATTGTAATAACCAGTTAAGTCTGATAACAAATCAAGCTCCTTCTTCGGTCCAGGATTTGTCAGAAGCCATTAAAATCCTTTCCCTAACGTTAGCAGTATAACAAAGTCGATTGATTTTCTATAGGAAGGTTTTTCGCAGTATATGCTCACCAGTTTAGACCAGATGATTGCAACAGAAAGAGAGATCTGGTAGCTGCTTGGCTGTCAGAGAGGATAAATATATCCAAAAAAAAAAATTAATGAATGACTCTTACTCAGGGTCAGTTCAGCCGCATTGTTGATAGTCACACAACAGTGACGCAGAGATACCCTATGATTAACTCCTTCGGGGAACATTTCACATCTAACCGTGAAACTTGAAACTACAACTGTCCGTATAGAATTCATGCGTGAGTTAGAATACCAATCTTTCCTACAACTGTCCGTTGTAGAATTCACCACTGATTTAGAGTATCAATCTTCTGTCTTTGGAATTCTAGTGTGAAATCTCCAATCAGGACTGTGTCCAGACGTGGTATAGTCAATTTCATTTCAGAATTTAAGTACCATTAAATACGAGAGGAGAGGATATCTCATAAAATTTTTGGAAGTTGCCAGTGTTATAGTAGGGCTTACATAACCTCATTCAAATGTTAGCAAATATTTCGACTGATAAAATATTTTTTTAATTAAGAGCCTATTTATGTAGATCAAAAATGTTCCTTACCTCCTGTTTATGCTTTAATATTGCAGGTCGAAGTTCATTCACCTTTCGAAATTGCCTCCACGGATGGCAGTGTTATTGCCTTACAAAAATCCGATGAAATTATAGCCTCCTATAAGGTTTTGGAAACTGTGTAAGTATTCGGCTCATAGATACATATCAGAGATCAGCAATGAATAGTTTTTTTCGCTACTAATAAGTACTCATTAAATTTTGAGTATAAGTGAGTCATACTGTTGATTGAAATTCAACTATGTGCTCTCATTCATTCGTACTCACTACAACATTGAGTATGAGTACAATGTTGACATCAAACTCATAACATTCGACATATGTTTGCTTCATACGCCTACTCATTAAGATTTATAAATTTAGAAAAATACTTATAATACTCATAAATGATACGAGTGATTCAAATCATTCAGTCTTAGTTGTTGAATTTACACGAAAGAAGAAAGAAAAAGACAGCAAGACAGTGAGTATTGTTGCGTTCGTACGCGAATCATACTTATTTTTTGTGATCCTTGTAAATGTTGAGTCGTGGAGAGTCGAAATCAACAACATCATGCGTATTGTTGAGTATGAATACGATGACTACTTCAAACTTTGAATATGAGTAGTATGAGTATGATATTAAAATAAGTATGAATGCGTATAAGTATCAGAAATTATGAGTATAATTCGAATCTACTCATCTTTTTGAATGCTCATTGCTGATCTCTGATACATATACTATTTGTTCTCATTTCTAATTTCTGATAGAGCGTCTAGCAATTTACGTGATCTCAGTGTGGACCAGCGAAAGTGTGTGTTTAATGATGAAGAAACATCAGGCCTAACGGTAAGACCTCTTCTGTCTATTGATATCTTGATTACGTGGGGACTAAATGTTATACTATTTGGTGGTAGATTTATAGCAAGACGTTATGTCTGGCCAGATGTCGTGCCATGATGTCATTAGAAATGTGTAATTGTGTGCCATTTTTTTATAACTTTGTGGGTGAGTTCTATTAATCGAGTGAGAGATTGAAAACAAATCCTTTACAGTTCAATTCGATTTAGATGGTCCATCTTGTACTCCTCCTGGTTTTGAATGTCTTATGGATTTTAAATGGCCTGTATGGGCTTTGCATATATGCAAGTGTCCCAATACATGCATAGAAATGGAATATACAGTGCAAACGGTTAAGAAAAGTTCTTGGGGTGCCAGCAATATGGAAGAAACATACAAATCGGATGTGGTAACGTCTAGTTTTCGCTGGGACCTAATACCGCCCAAAGTACGTCTCAGGCGTGATGTGGTTTTCAGTTTTGAAGATTTGCTAGGTATGATAAAAGTTTTTTTATCATCATACATATCGTCTTAAAATGTTATTCTCTTTTCCCTGTTTAGTTTCCTTTGGCGGCACTTTGGCTTTATTTTTGGGCTTCAGTATTTTATCGCTAATGCTCATGGGCTATACTTTCGCCAAACATATACTTGAAGATATTCTTTGTATGTTTGGCCTATTATGGCGTGGTTTCAGGCTCATGAGAAACAAATTTTGGCAGCGTATGTGTGAAAAGAAAGTTCTAATTCGAAAGAGTTCCAAAGAGTCAAAATTCTTGCAAATAATGAAACAGTGCCGTAAGAGGAATAAATTATTAAAAATTCATATGAAAACTTCAAAGGAATTAATTGATGTCAAGCCTAAACGCGAAAAGGATCTGGCAATTGAGCACAGTCGTAATAGTTCTGTGTTTGAATTTGTGAATTAAAGGCTTTAAAATTAAAAAAATAAAATAAAAAGGAAAATGAAATTATATCAGAAGACTTGTTGATCATAAGACTTGTCCTAATTAATTACTCTATGTATTCCCCTTCATTACAAAGGGGAAGATTAACCTGCACAGCGTGGTATAAGCATCATAGATCAGCAATGAGTATTCAAAAAGATGAGTAGATTCGAATCATACTTATAATCTCTAATACTTATACGCATTCATACTTATTTTAATATCGTACTCATACTACTCATATTCAAAGTTTGAAGTACTCATCGTACTCATACTCAACAAAACGCATGATGTTGTTGATTTCGACTCTCCTTGACTCAACATTTACAAGAATCACAAAAAGTAAGCAAAATTCGGGTACGAACACTATAATACTCACTAGAAGGTTGTGTGTTTGCTTTGCTTGCTGTCTTTGTCTTTTCATTCTTCTTTTTTTTTTGTAAATGCAACAACAACTAAGACTGTAAATTTTGATTAATAATTCAAATCACTCGAAACATTTATGAGTATTTTTAAGTATTTTTCTAAATTTATGAATCTGAATGAGTAGGCTTATGAATCAAACATATTTCGAATGTTATGAGTTCGATATCAACGTTGTACTCATACTCATTGCAACCTGTGCTTATAATTCAATGTTGTAGTGAGTACAAATGAATCAGAGTACTTGAGTTTCAATACTGTTGGCTCACTCATACTCAAAATTTCATGAGTATTTATGAGTAGCGAAAAACGATTCATTGCTGATCTCTGATAAGCATGAGTGAGTCTCGCTTGTTGACGTCAGAAAGAAAGCCAACATAACCTATCTATGCCATTGGTCTAATTCAGTCTGAGTTATACGCCAGAGTTATGAAAAACTGAGAGTTAGCATCAATAGGTATTGGACATGTAAGGATGTGCTCCATCCAGAGAAGCCATGGTGGACACTTTTATGATCCTATTTTAAGTGGATCATATTTTGAACTTAAAGGGCAATTATTACAACTTGCCGTTAACTAAAGGGAGGATTTTAACGGACAGATAAATTGATTTTCATTATTATGAGTACCCAATAAGATAGAAGTGAGCGTTAGGCTAAAGGTAGGATAATGTTGCCGGTAACTTTTAAATTTAAGTTTATGAGCAGTTTAATTGAGCAGTTTTATCGACATTGCTCCTGCACTGCCATATTTTTGACTTTATTTTCTCCGTAACTTGTAATAACGAAAATAAGTTAAAGGTAACTTTACAGTTCCCTTTAGCTAAAGGTACCTTTAACTAAACCCAAGTTTAACGGCATGGTGTAATAAAGGCCCTCAGAGTGTAACCAGAAGAACGCTGAGAGGAAGTCTCCGAAAGCAATCTTTTTTTTAAATATTTGGTTTTATTCAAGATGTCTGAGCTGGGATTTGAACCAAGGGTACTCATCTAATAAGTCAACAAGACAACCTACTAGACTTTAGCGATTTCTTCTTTACAATTTAATAAGAAAATCGCAACTAAGTATATCCAAAAAGAAAGACAGCATTCTTAATGAGACATCCTTTAGTAGAGCGAAGCTAAGTGATTAACACTTTGACTGCCGCGGTAATTTTCAGAAAACTGGTCACACAAGCTAACATTGACTTTTTGTTCTTTTCCCAGAAGCCATTTATCGATTCTAGCACTGATATACATATGTAATACGATTTTATTCGTAGCCAGTTACAGAAAAATGGCACGTTTAGTGAGTACGAGATAACTCGTAGTTGGCACCCTAAAATTCAATGCAATCTACGAGTTATGTCGTAGTCGGCAGTCAACGTGTTAATAACACAATAGAAAATTTTGGTTGTACAGATCTGTTAGCCGCTAAAGATACATGCGTTAGATACGCTAGTTAAACAGTTGCATTTCGTTTAAAACCTTTGTGGTTAATTGAAATTGTCAACTTGTTTTAGTCAGTTAATATCATTGCAACAATAAGGTTCTCTTTATTATTCTAAATTTAATTAAAAAAACAAGTGTAAAGTATTTAATAAAAAAAATATTACATTAAGAAATAAATTAAAACAGAGTGAATAAAATTTAAATATTTGGATCGTCTTCTGTTAATATTTACATAAGTTAACATTGTATCAAGTTGTTGTAGTATTAAGATCTGATAAGGCAGATAAAAACAAACGGTACAGATAAGATTTTTCTTTCTCTGAATAGACTCGATAAAAAAAAAACATTTTAGTTGTGGCTAGACTTTAATGTCGATAAAAAAAATTTTAGTTACGGCTATAAGGTCATCACAAATGGTGTTCTTAAATAGAGCACGTGTTTAATTCTTTAATTTTCTATTAAAAAAAAAATAAAAAAAAGAATTCCTAACAATTTTGAAACAATTTTAAACAAATTAATCCAACAACAAAAACAAAAAATAATTATAAAATACAATAAAATAATGGACAATACCTATGCCCCCGGTTTGTGTTTGGAATGGAAGAATTTAAATTATTATGTCCCAGCCAAAGAGGAAACAAATTATACGTTCTGGCAATCATGTCAAAAGCAAAACGAGATTCAAATCTTAAATGATGGTGAGTAATTGAAGTCGTTAACTCAATGCAAGATTTAACTGATAGATAGCAGACAGTATTTTGTATTTGTACTCGCATGTTTCATAAATTTTTTTTTTTGTTAAAGAACATAAAAATTGGTTCAGTATTTTATCTGTTTTGTTTTCATACAAAGATTTATTGGTGTTTATCTGTCTGTACATATTGTTTTCATAGCATTCAGTTGCATTCATATGATTTCTTATTGACTATTAGCGACAGTGCATTAGAGAACAAAGCCTACAGTGCCACCTGAGGCACAACTGTAAAATTACTTGTTGCACTTCTTATCAACGTTGAGTTGATATTTATTTGACTGCTGTTATCTGTTATCGAATTATAAATATTTAAATTTTTTATTAAGGGGGTTTCGCTCTCAATTAAGAATTTTTTTGAAAAATTTCTTAACCCTTATAATACAGGGATAATTGTTATGGTGCAGTAATATTTCAAATTTAAAATATTTTTTAGGAAGAATTGCTTGTTTATCGCGAATGTTGGTCTATGCGAAACGGGTTCATACATTGTATCAAGGTGTCCCAATCGTAATTTTTCCCATTCCTAGCGAATAGCAATTTCCAAGGCCCTTCACATTTTCTACTTGCTGAGAGTAACCATGCTCTCAAATCAAATTGTACAGAATAACCCATGTGGTAAGAGCGTAGCACCGTCCTGTTGAAACCCTGTATGTCGTTAGTGTCCAAATCTTCCAACTCAGACTAAAAGTAATTCGTAAGATGGCTTGGCATACGACATTCTCAAAGAAATATGAATCGTAGATGCTATCAGCTCGAAATCCACTCCAAACAGTAACTTTTTCGGGGTGCATTGCATGCTTTTGGGTGACAATTTTGTAGCTTCACGTACCAACTCACCCAGAAATAGACCTTTTTGATGAAAATTAGGTCAAACTAACTATTCCAGAGTCCGTTCAGCGAACAGGCGGCGTTGTCTTTAGACGTTTGCCACCATTTCCAGGGTCAGTTGAATTTTGTACGGGTACAGGCCCAAGTCACGACACAAAATTCAAATTCTAGTGTTGTAGTCTGCAAAAAGCCATGAGCGACGCAAAATTACTGTCTCGTACTCTTCTGCATACTTTCGATTATAGCGAAGATATTTTGGGCGGTTTTTAAGTTTTGTTGTAGTACGAGTGTTGGTCAATCGATATTATTCACCACATTGCTAAAAGTTCTCTCCGTGGCCGGCTGAAACGTGCGGTACCCGTTTTGATAAACAGAATTTTATTATTTGCACATGCTGTAGTCACCGTAGTCTAGTAGGTAGTGTGTTAGCTTATTAGACGTGAGGCCCAGGTCGGGGTTTCAAAACGAATGTATATTTCTTCGGCGACTTCCTGTCAAAGAAGACTTCTGGCAAAAGAAAAAAATTTGGAAAAGTTTCTCAAAAAAAATCTGTCGTTCGGGATCGACTTTAAACTGGAGGTCCCGCCACTCATGTATAAAATTAAGGCACACAACATGAGTGGTGTGAGAAGATAGGTTGTAGTCATGACTAAAGGGTTGTAATGACCATTATTATGTGTGTGTGTTGAATGCTATATTCATCCATGGTAGTGTAACAAAGCAGACTGAATAAATGACAGCCAGTTTGACAAGATGGCCGTTATTAACTGTCAAAATTCGGAAGATCAGATATTATCGTTTGAAACCACATATATTATTAATCGAGTTGAGTTTGTGAGTGCTTCCCAACTGTTTGCGTAGGGTATCAAGTTATGTTCTAAAGAGTCAATATTACACTTGACACATGTTAATTGTGACATTATACTACAAGTGTAATTATCATTTCCGTATTGTTTTGCATACCGTTGTAAATAATAATGAATTTTTATTGTTTTTAGTTTTCATTATTATTATTATTATTAATCTCTTATTGTATTATTAAAAAAACATATAATATTATGGCATATTTCTTGTGACCTTTGCGGTTTTCAAAACATAAATTGTTTATAAATTCCTCTTATAAGGGGCGCTCATACCCGCATACATACTTATGTCTTTGTTTACAGTGAGTGGTCATATGAAAACTGGAGATCTCGTCGCAATATTGGGTTGTAGTGGCGCCGGCAAAACCACACTATTGGCAGCCATATCACAACGTTTACGCGGTAATTTAACGGGAGAGATTATCGTTAATGGTACAGTAACACAACGAGCAGATATGATACGCATCTCAAGTTTTTTACCACAATTTGAAATTAATGTGCAAACATTTACGGCCTACGAACACTTGTATTTTATGGTGAGTACATGGTGAAAAAAAAGTTTATATTAAAAAGAAAATATTCAGTTTTTTAATGTTGAAAATTATAATTTTAAATTTCTTTCGTAAAACTTTTTCGTTTTAAAAAATTTTAAATTAAAATTTTTATTTTAACCACAAGATTTCTTTAAGTGTAAAGCGTTTTTATACCAGCAAATTTATGATATTCTTATTTTTTTTGTCTTATTGCCAGTCCCATTTTAAAATGCATCGTAAAACAACCAGACTAGAAAAGCATCAACGGGTTACTGATCTTCTATTTGCAGTGGGCTTAAGAAATGTCGCCCATACACGCATTCAACAGTTGTCGGGTGGAGAACGTAAACGTTTAAGTTTAGCCGAGGAGGTAATTGTTTACATAACCATTCTTAAACACTTCATAAAACCCTATTCTTCTTTCTCTAGCTCATAACGGATCCGCCATTTTTATTTTGCGATGAACCCACCACTGGCCTAGACAGTTATAATGCCTATACAGTGGTGAAAACATTAAGGCATCTGTGTACTAGACATCGCATTATGGCACCCTCATTATGTGCTTTATATGGCGATGATTCCTATTCTTCACCTAGTGAGGAAAGTAGTCCTCATAGTTCAATTGAAATGGAGAATTTTAATTCAGACTTGCCTAGCTTAAAGGCTTTAAACAATAGTCCGAATGGCCGTTATAAAAAGGGCATTATATGTTCAATTCATCAGCCCACATCGGATATATTTGAACTGTTTACGCACATTATACTTATGGATGCTGGTCGCATTATATATCAGGGCCGTACCGAAGAGGCTGTTGAATTTTTTACCAGGTTTGATTGGCATTTACTATAACCTCTATTTCCAAATTAAGTTCTATATTTATTACAGATTAGGCTATGCGATACCACAAAATTGTAATCCTGCCGATTATTATTTGGAAACAATATCCGATAGTCATACAAATCGTAATGATGGCCAATTAATCAGAGCAAAATATAGTCTGCAAAGTTCGGGTTTTCACAGCGATAGTTGGCTTATGCCTAAGCCCTATAGTGGAGAGTATTTAACGCATACGAAAAATTTGTAAGTATGTATTTATGCAATAGGTTTGTAAAACATGGACCCAGTTTTTTAAAATCTACATTAGCTTAGGATTGCAAAAGCTTGACCTACTTTGAAAGTTCTGGTTCTACTACTACTTCTACTTATATCTACGCCTGACCTTCTATGTCTATGCTGTCATCCAGTGTCCACTACAGTACAGTACCCGGAGGTCGAATTGACCCATTGTACAACGTCCTTAAAAAGGAAGGATAATAGAGGGAATAGGATAAAAAGGAGAGGATGTAGGAAAGGGAGAATGGGAAGCGGAGGAATCACACAGACCAGACACAACAAAAAATAGAGAGCGCGTCTACCCTGATGATGCCCTAGCACCTCTCAACCATCCTAAGCCACTAATGAATCTGTGGAGAGCCTTGATGTCGGGTCTCGACACAGAGTTCAAACTCCCAAAGGAGGCCCTGCCAAGGGTCCTCAACCTACCAAGGGTTGGCAGTTACAGGGGAGGTGTTCGATACTCTCCTGCAATAGTCCGGCTGGGATCTGGAACAGATCCGTCAGCAACCTAATCCCTTTTACTTCGTTTTCAAATATGGCACATGCTTACATTGAGATTCCTTGTACAGGAGTCGATTGCTGTATAAGACCCTTTGGAAATGACATTGAAGTCGATGATGGTACTTTATAGCAGATCCCCTACGATCCAATTCGTTCGTGCTAGGTCTCCCCAAAATGGTCGCATTAAACATCAGCCATACATAATTAGTCATTACCACCCTTCAGTCAGGATTACGACCTAGCTTCTCACACCACTTATGTTGTGTGCGTTAATTTTATACATGAGCGGCGGGATGTACAGTTTAAAGTCGACTCCGACGACAGATTTTTTGAGAAACTTTTCATGGCAATTTTATTTGCTCTCAGAGTGTTTGCCAGAAATCTGCTGAGAGGGAGACGCCGAAAAAATATTTTCGTTTTGAAGTCTGAATTGCGATTTGAACCGTGGCCTTACGTCTAATAAACCAACACACTATACACCCTTATATATTTCATTCAACTAATCTATATATTTGAATTTATTTTTCAGTAAAAAAATCTGGTGGCCTTTTCAAGTGTATCTACTCCTGAAGCGATTTGTAACAGACGATACCCGCAATATAAAACAGGGCATTATATCCATGAGTTTCTTTATGGTAAGTTTAAATGGAATAAAAAAAAAAGTTTGAAATAATTCCATTTCTCTTCAGATCACCTCCCTCACTTTGGCTATTATGTACTCGGGAGTGCGTAGTGCCTCACAAACCTCGATACAGGATATTGGCGGTTCGATATTTATGTTGAGCAGTGAAATGATTTTTACATTTTCCTATGGTGTTACCTATGTTTTCCCCGCGGCTTTGCCTATAATGCGTCGTGAAGTGGGTGAGGGCACATACAGTTTGTCGGCCTATTATGTAGCCGTGGTTCTATCATTTATACCCATGGCTTTCTTGAAGAGTTATATATTCTTTGCCGTAGTGTATGGTGCCATCTATTTGGATCGTGGCTTCATGTTATATCTAAGCATGGGTTTAGTATTGGGCCTATCGGCAGTGGCAGCCACGGGTTATGGCTTGTTCCTATCGACCATATTTGAAACCGATAAAATGGCTTCAGAATGTGCAGCACCATTTGATTTGTTGTTTTTAATATTTGGTGGTGCTTATTATAATGTGGATTCAATACCGTTTCTAAAATATTTCTCTTTGTTTTTCTACTCGAATGAGGCTTTGATGTATAATTTTTGGATCAGTGTTGATAAGATAGGTAAGTTAAGTTTCAGTTGGGTTTTACATTCGAAATTTATTTCGTTTTTTTTTCTTTCTTCCAGATTGTTCCCCCTATGAGGAACATCCTTGCATAAAAAATGGTTATGAGGTATTGCAGCGCGGCTCTTTTCGTACTTCACCGGATACCTATTGGACCGATTGTTTGGGTCTCATAATTATAGCGGTGGTTTTTAATTTATTGGCCTACTGTTTTGTACGTAAATATGTACGACGTAGTGGTTATTATTGATTCCATATATCCTTCACCCGAGAATGTGCTCCATATCATGTCAATTTAATTTTAATTTTTTTTCTTTCTTTTTTTGAATAGCATTACTATTTTTATTAAATTTTTAGAATAAAACAATTTTTATAAATAATTTTCATCAGAATCTGTTATTTAAAGTAGTCGTTACACTGTGTATCATAGTGTTTCAATGGTCTACGGGGTCTCCGGGCACTGAAGCCACTATACACATACACACACATAATTGGCCATTCAACCCTTCAGTCATGATTACGGCCTAGCTTCTCACACCACTCATATTGTGTGCCTTAATTTTATACTTTAGTGGCGGGCCTACAGTTTAACGTCGACTACGAACGACAGATTTTTGAGAAACTTTTTCATAGAAGATTTATTTTACTCTCAGAGTTTTTGCCAGAAATCTGGTAAGAGGAAGTCGCCGAAGAAATAATTTTTTTTTTTCGTTTTGATGTCTGGCCTGGGGCTCGAACCCAGGCTTTACGTCTAATAAGCGAACACACTACCTACTAGACTACGGCGACTTTTACTCCTTTATAACACGTCCTAAATCTCTGTTTTCAGGTTCTCTCTCAGCCTTCATCACCACTTTTCTTAAGCCCTCTGACGACGTACTCATTATTTAAAAATTCCAATGTATGTTCACATCAAAACTTAATTTTTAACACTTGAAATTTGTATTTTGTATCCTGCTTTTTTGCTACTCTTACTTATATTTTTTTTTAAGGAAAAATTCTTATACTTCCATTCGAATCAAACTTTACACATGTTTCCTTTTAATTTTTCTCATACAATTGACTTCTCCGCCTCAGTCGTCGTCATGGCATGGCATGATATGGAATGCAATGCAAAATGATTGTTCGTTCACCTACATACACAAGTTTGTAGTTGTTGTCAGAATCAATTGTAAAGTTTTTAGTTGTTTTTTCTTTTTGAGTCTTTCTTAAGTTGAATTGGGTGTGCACACATCTACACTACGTGTACCCGAATTGAAGTTAAAAACCAAGTCATTTTGACAAGACAACAGTCAGTGTGGCCCAGTAAGAGGAAGTGGCAGAAAATTCAGAATGAATTTCTATTGTAACTGCATCATAGAGCAAGTTTTCCTGCTGTTTAGAACCTGCCAAAATTTTTCCTATTAGACCCACATATATTAAGTGTATCAGAGATCAGCAATGAGTATTCAAAAAGATGAGTAGATTCGAATCATACTCATAATTTCTAATACTTATACGCATTTATACTTATTTTAATATCATACTCATACTATTCATATTCAAAGTTTGAAGTACTCATCGTACTCATACTTAACAATACGCATGATGTTGTTGATTTTGACTCTCCTTTACTCAACATTTACAAGAATCACAAGATAAGTATGATTCGCGTACGACACTACAATACTCACTAGAAGGTTGTGTGTTTTTTTCTTTTTTTTTGTAAATGCAACAACAACTAAAACTGTAAATTTTGATAAGTGAATCGAATCACTCGAATCATTTATGAGTATTATGAGTATTTTTCTAAATTCATAAATCTGAATGAGTAGGCGTATAAATCAGACATATTTCAAATGTTATGAGTTTGATGTGAACATTGTACTCATACTCATTGCTACCTGTACTTATAATCAATGTTGTAGTGAGTACAAATGAATCAGAGAAGTTGAATTTCAATACTGTTGACTCACTCATACTGAAAATTTCTTGAGTACTTATGAGTAGCGAAAAAACGATTCATTGCTGATCTCTGATATGTATGTACATATATACATCTGAAACATACATATATATTTACATATTTATTTACTCCTATGTGAAGCTCTGCAAATTAGATTCCAAACATTTCTATTTAAAGAAACAAGCTTTAATTCACTCTCGGGTGCCCTGATATTCTACTGGGTAGTGTACTGACTATTAGCGTGAGTGTTATATGTTCGATTCCGAACAGAAAATCTTGTCTGTTACCTTACATCGAGCATAAGATCGAACTGACTCAGCTCGTAAATAATTATATATATGTAAGTCGTAATTGCAATCTCACTCCATACTTCTTTGTTTGCTGCCATGCTACTGCAGCTTGCCTAGAAATATCTTCCCTAACCTTCCTGAAAATGGGTTCTATACATTCCTATTTGCGGTTTCTGATCTCAAGATATTTAATTGCTATTTGTTACTGATCACAAGCAGTTTAGGCTTTTCCGAAAACAGTTGTTCGGGATTGGAAGTCACGGATTCATTCACTCACACCCATCGTTAGAGTTGAATATACTCAGTTCGACTTTCCCTAATAGTGCTATTCGATATCAAATGCCAGAATGCTTCTTTGATGAGCTTCGATATATCAATTCCTGACCCTTCTGACTTATTGAATATACTGCCGCAGTATTGAAACGTTTTCGAAATCTTTTTCATGTGGAGGCCTTTAGTATTTAACACGCTAATATACATAGACTTGGTTCTTTTGATGTTGAATTTTAATTCGACTCGGCTCCAACTTTTGCATTTGCATCAGTTTTGCTTTTATATCGAGATATCATATATCGTCAGCATAGTTCAAGTCCTCATGGTATTCCTCTTCTAACACCAGTAGCTTTTTATATTCCATCCCTTGTCCACAATTCAAACGTACTCTTTTTAGGATATCAGCTATTTGGGCACACCTAGGGCATTCCAAATTGAGCTGTGGGCACAACATGCCTACTCAAAGCCTATATATGTGAGATAGAATGATGGCCTCCATTCCATTGACTGCTCTACATTCATTCCTAGGCTGTTCATGTGTTCTAAGCCTGATTTAAGGAATGGAAACGTTTTTATTTTTTCTGAGCTTCGCTGTTTGGTTTATGAGCAACTATTCTGTTCATCGTACTCTGCATCTGGTCATTGGATTAGTCGGAACTACAACCTAGCTTCTCATAGCAACCCATGAGTGGCGGAACATGCTAATTTAACGTCAACTCTAAAATTTGAGAAACTTTTCATTTCTTATTTACTCTCAGCGTTTTTGCCAGAAATCTGCTGAGCGGAAGTCGCAGAATAAAATATTTTCTTTATATTTCGTTTGGTTTGAGATATCTAAGCTGGGGTTTGAACTACAGGATCTCGTCTAAGAAACCAAATATACTACATACTAGACTACGACGATTCCAACAACTTGAACAATCATTCCTTCAGCTATTTAATTAAGAAATATTGCCTCTAAACCTAATAAGAATATATCGGATAATCAAATTCGAATTGACACCCCTATTTAAAATCCGCTGTTATATAAGCCTGGTATCTTACTATCCAATTGCAAGCTATGGTACTATTGAACTCAACAATAATTCCATGACACCTATTTAAAGTATTTTAGAAACAGAATCAAATTTAGTCAACAATTTAATTTTCTCACTTGGCCACACTGGCTGCAATTGTTGAAACAAAAGTTTTGGCAATATTTTCCGCCGCTTGTTACTTCACTAGACAAATGAAAAATTACTGGAACAGAACAGAACATCAGAAGTGATAATGAATGCAATCTTATTGCAAACAGAAACGACCATAGGAAACTATTTAGTGTTCAATTATCGTTTTAGGTAGACATTGTCACAGGCCACTGTCCTTTTGGTAGGTATGCCGAAAGATTTGGCATTCCATCAAATGACTTCTGAAAAACCGGTGGGTTTGAGGAGAAAGAAGAGACTGTCTTTTACCAGATGAGTCAGATTCCTGTTCTTATGCTAAAACTGCAGCCTCCTTGACCTAGCTATCTAATACAAAGATTGCTGCGATAGGAAAATTTACTTTCGTAGTTTACACTACGGAATGTTGGATACTCGGGTTGATTGTAGTATCACAATGGTTCTAAATGCTGGCCTAAGTGGGACCTCTTCAAGAGGGGTGCGCTACATTTCTTAACCTAGTTTAGCCTCGATAAACTTATTCCATCATTGACTTGATTTAGGTTAGCATTATGAACTTTAATGTGGTTCTAGTAGCATAAACGTTAGCGGATATGGTTAGAGTGTCATAAATATCGAGAAGCTTGTTCATTTAGATCAAAAAATCTTTGACGTACTTAGCGAAATAAAATCTGAGCTTGATGCTAGCAGAAATGAGCCAGAAGATGAGAGTTATAGTGTCTCTTCTGGCTGGAATTTATAGAAAAAAGCCATCAAAAGCTGCTATATAGAAAGTATTGAATAATAAAGGAGTACTTCAGAAAATAGTCAAAATAAGTAGAGCTATGTACGAGAACGCAGACCTCTCAGTTCTTCACAACGGCAACATCAGTCAACCGTTTCAATCAAACGCTGGAGTCAAGCAAGGACTATCACCTCTGTTATTCACCATCGTGCTGGGTGAAATCATAAGCGAAGTCTGTTCAAAGAGAAGAGGAATAACATGAAGTCTCTCACGCCAACTCGAGGATTTGGATTATGCAGATGATATTTGTCTACTCACGCACAAGGTCTCCAACATGCAGTCAAAACTCGAAGACCTGGAAAGATTGGCTGGCAGCGTTGGACTTGAGATAAATATCAAGAAAACCAAAGCCATGAGAATGAACAACACTAGCACAGAAAATATCATGCTACAGGGAGGGCCAAATAGTACGTCGATAGCTTCTGCTATCTAGGCAGTACTATGACAACAAACGGCGGAGCAGAAACAGACGTAGATAACAGACTCGGTAGAGCGAGAGCAGCATTCGGGAGAAGCTCATATAGGCGTACTAAGCTAAAAATATTCAACGCTTGTGTGAAGTCAACGTTACTATATAGTAACGAAACTTGGCTTATATCTAACACCATCACGCAAAAATTTCAGGTATTCATAAATGCCTGAGAATCATATGTGGCCCAACACCATCAGCAACGCATATCTCTGGACTCTTATAGAGGAGGAACCCATACAGAAGCAGATCAAAAAGAAAAAATGGTAGTGGATCGGCCATATATTGAGAAAGAAGCCCGACAGTATTACAAGAATGGAATCCCCAGGGCTCAAGAAACCGTGGTAGACCAAAAAACACCTGGAGACGAACGGTCCTGCAAGAACTAAGACTAAATGACTTAACATGTTAAGGCGCAAAAACATCAGCGGAGAATCGTGTCAGATGGAGATGGTAATGGAAAAAAAATCATCCAACAAAAGCCAGAACTATAAAATCATGATCAATTATAAGGAAGTCATATGACAGGGTGAAAAAAATTCAGATCTTGAGAACTTCACAGTTTAACCAACAATAGAGTATTAAACAGTAAAGTGAAAGGTGCTCAGACCAAGATTAACGAATTCGCTTGAAAGCTTCTTATAGAAGTTCCGAAATCTTTATTTATGATTGCATTCTTTTGAAACCCTGTCAACCCTCTATACAAATTCAGACTACCAGCCAAAGCCAGAATTAAACTCAAATCTAGTTATAATGAAGTCATATGACAAGGTAAGGAAAATTTAGATCCTGAGCGAATATGTTCCGATTAAGGCAAGAGGGTACTCCACAGTTGAACCAACAACAGAGTATTAAACAGTAAAGAAATGTGTTCAGACGAGGATTAACGACTTCGTTTGAAAGCTTCTTATAGACGTTCTGAAAACTTCATTTATGATTGCATTCTTTTGAAACCCTGCCAACCCTCTATACAAATTCAGACTGTTGCTGATTTGGAATTCTATTATTGTCGGATTTTTTCTTCTGTTTTTTTTCTGACTTAAACTTAAAACTTACACATACAAAAACTACAAAAACAAAAAATGCAAAACAAAAAAATAAAAAAAACTTTCTTATCAAACTTGTCTTAAAAATTTTGTGGTGGCACAAAAGTTAAGAGTGCATTTTGTGCAAAAAAAAAGCAAAAAACTTTCTGTCGAGGTTCGTTTCGTTTTGTTCTATTGAGTTTCAGTTCAGTTCAGTCAGTTTTGCTGTTTTCATTCTTATTCTTCTGATTATTCTTTTTTTCTTTTTAGTTTTTTTTTTTACATTATTTTTCGGTATGATTTCAAGATTTGTTTGTAAAACTTATAATTGAAAATTTTATGTAACGTTTTTACCATTTCATTTTTTTTATTGTTGTTGTTGCTGTTGTTGTTTGACATTTTTTCAAAATGTTGTAGAGCAGAAATTTTAGTTTTGAATTACAACAAAAAAAAAGGTGAGTTTCTATTTGTTGGTCTTAATTCTCTCATGCCTGAGAATGTCTTTTCTTACGGTTATTAAAAGAGAAGACATAAAAGTAAAAATATTTGGTGAATCTAGTGGGTGAATTCAATACCCTATGATTAGTTGGTTTATCAGTGTTTTAGCATTCAGTTAATAATCTCAGATCTCTCAAGAAATAGCCACAATAGAATAATGTGAGATGAATTACAATTATTGACTCTATCAGAAAGCCGGTAAACTTTTATCTCCTTGCCAATCGAGATCTTTTACAGAACTTTCGTTACTTCGTCAGTGTAAACCCTAGACATTCTCATACGAATAGATTTTTAGGTTGATCCTATAAAGGCGGGCACGGTAAAACAACCTTTGACGGTGGCAGACAAGCACAAAACTCGAGCTAATAGTTTAATCCATTTGAGCGTCAAAGGTTTTCTCCCATTTTGTCGAATCTTTCAACAGGAAGATTGACAGTTGATAACGGCTACGAATTGAAGCAATATCCGTCAAATTAGTTGTCATTAATTCAGCTTGCATTGCCAAATCAAAATGGGTGTTCTGTTCGTGTTTTGTGCATTTTACGATCACTATAATCGTTTTATCGAGGGTGGTGGATAAATTCTAGAGCACTGGTTCAAAACAAAACTCGGTCTTTTGCAAGTCACAACTTGGGATTGCTAGCGACGTGTGGACGGAGCTACATACCCACACAGCTGCTGGTGCCACCACATTGGATATCCTGCAAGACAGAATTGTTGGCGTGGTCATCTTACGTGGTGATGCGAACAGACCATCAAGATCGTGTTACTTGACCTAGTTAGACCTTTTTGTGGTGTTTCCTTAAGTTTCAGATGTATGCGAATTAGTTGTAAGCCACAGTGGGCATATCCCATGTTATTGGTCGAATTTAGCCTGATTTATGCAACAGAGTCAAGAAAAATTTTATATTTCTGATGCGTTACACCCCGAGAAGTTGTGGTGGGATATGTATACGATATTATATTCAACACATAAATATATGAAAATGTCCTATTTTGCTCTGCACGTCAATAGAGATCCCTCTTTTCATTCTCAAAGGCCTATAGAGAATAGAACTCTAGGCTATTATTCTGATCCTGATTAGATTGAGAACACTGAGTAGGTACGATTTGCTTAGGCAATGAAAAACAATTGAGAATATAAGTTCTATTGTGGCGCCCTCTGTTCAGATGCTATGCTATATATCTCCTGGAAAGAATGCTTCTCAGGGAGTTGTAATCTTTCTTAGGATGGTTGTGATCTTTTTATGAATTTCATTGTTAATGTTATCTTTGTTGGGTATTATGGAAATTTAAGGATGATGAAAATTTGTTCGTCTTATTCTAAATTCGCACCTAAATCGCTCGGGTTTTCAATCCAGGACTTTAACTTTCTTATTAATGAAGGGATAGTTACAAACGATAAATCAAAACCATTATAACCATCACACCTTAAGTCTACATGTAGGGTGTATTGTAAAATTAAAGTTTCTCCCACAGCAGTTGTTGTTGATAAGTGCAGTAGACTTGAGAGTTTTGGTGGAGAAGGCCTAAAAACTTTTCTTCCATTTATTATTTTATTTCATTTCATTTTGAATGTGTATTTGAAGAAGTGAAATGTACTTGTTTTTGTAATTTTTTTTTTGTGTCAGTTTTAACTATAATTGTAATTTTTGTTGAAACATTTTTTTTTTATTCTCAATTCGGTAGATTTCTTTTGTTAAATTTTATGTCTGTCCCCCCTGTGACCCACTCGCCGCACAGTGCCTTAACAATAAGCATGACTTAACATGACTTATTTTCGGTGAAAGGCTTTTATTTTAACACTCACTTGCTTAAAGGCTATTCCTTGCTGTTGGTTTTTGTTTAATTGTTAAGTTAAGTTAAGTTTTATTACGTGGTACTTGAAGATGAATTCTGCAAAGTTTTCAAAAAAAAAATTTTTATTCGTAATTTTGTGTGATTGTTTTAATATTTCCATTTTTCTTTTTTTTAGATGAAATGAACTTTGACTATTTGTCTGCAAAGTTTAGTTATAATCAATAATTTTATGATTCTTTTCTAAAGGGTTTAATACGTTTTACTTCTTTTAAATCATATGCAAATGTACTATGTGAAGATAAATTCGAATTTAACTAGCAAAGACAAAAACCAAAAAATTTTAACAGAGCTAGAGAAAACATATCTATGTATCCTTCACAGTTTACAGACAATGCTGGACAATGACATAGGAAGTAGGTGGTAATTTAAATTTCCTGAGTTTTATTATCTAGGGAAAGCGGAACATAGTCCACATCTGCGAATTCTGGTTATAGCAAATTACCCTTAATGCTGCAGATAGTTTCTCTGTCTCATCCACTCTGCTTGATTGCGAACGAGCTAAGATCCACGAGCTGTAGGTCCCGGCACTCGTGTATACAATTAACACATACAAGATGGGTGGTACGAGAAGCTGGGTTGTAAACCAGACTAAATGCTTCTAATGACCAATTAAGTTAAGTAAGGACTTCATTATCGTTTTGAGGCTCTCAACAATATATATATATTTCCCGGTACCTGGCCAGCGTTACCACTTCTACCAAAGTCGTGGGCGCATTTTATTTCTGCTTATGGCTCAGTACGTCCAGCCAAGAAAAAAAGTTTCATCTTTCCCATAAAGGCAGTTTGAATGTAACACTTATGATCCCATTAAAAAGTAGGGGAAATCCCCTACAACTTTTAATATCTTCCTCATATCCCCCTGTTGAGAAATATTGGAACAAAATCTGAAATTATTTTTCTTATGAAAAAACAACCACAAAAAAAAAAAAAAAAAAAGCGAAAAACTAAAATATTTCAAACGCCGACCAACTGCACATGAATCACATACCAAAACAAATAGTCATCGGCAAGGCAACAATAAAGCCATGTGTAACCGAATTCCAAATACTCGTAACACATACGGATACTATTAAGACGGACACCACGAAACAAACAGTCACAGGCACACACATATTCGTAGACAGACTTATGGACGGACGTACATACATACATACACGTTTAGACAGACATTAAGACATTTAAAAACGACCCACAAACCCACCGGCTGTGTATGGAAGGAAAAACACACATCCATTGAAACATTCGTTTTTTTTACTGAGGCAGACGCAAATGGCCAGAAAAAAATGGTAAAGTTTTGCCACCAACAACAACAATAGCAAGAAGAAAAAAGTTAAACGAAACTCACAGTCAATCCACCAACTCTATGCTGTTCGACAGTCAGTTGGCGGCGGGCTTGTTTGCGAACAGCCAACACGAGACATTGTTCGAACACAGAGAGAAAAATTAAGGATTTTCGAACGAAATTATCTTCAGCGATAGAGAACCCAGAAATGGTTGGATAAAAGCTATTGCAGCTGGAGAAAGCTACTTACGTATAAATATTAAAGCACACAACATGAGTGGAGTGAGAAGCTAGGCCGTATTCCTGACTGAAGGGTTGTAATGGCCAATTATGCATGTATGTATCTGGAGAAAGCGACTGTTTTGCATTATAAGTTGGAGATAATCATTGGACTACATATTGTTTAGCTGCTTAAAAACCGCCGCATTCAATTCAGAGGGCAATGGTAGTCTGATCCATGGACTTTTTTGGGCAGCAATTGTAGATCATAAACTGGATAAAATATGATGCCATGAGTCACACAAAACGACCGAATGTGACAAATTTCATGTTTAGGTGATGGCTATTGACTACCGACCCTATACGATTTAGTGCCGTTAGACTTTTTATGGAGCTACGTAGCACGCAGACACCATTCCAGAAAAATAATTTCTATGAATTGTTTTCCTGGAAACCGAAGTTGTTTGCATTTGAAAGACGACGAAATGCAAGATCTACAGAATTCAGCGCCGTTTCCGCGATACTGTGCAGGAGAAATCGAGGCAACCGATATCACGTCGCTCATAAAACCTCGACCTTTCCCAGACGATATCTTGGGAAATTTTGCGTCATGGTCAACTCACCATCCAAAGAATACAAGTCATCGACCAAAAAATGCAAGTAATCGATCAAAAAATGCAAGTCATCGATCAAAGAAATATAGGTCATCGACCAAAAAAATGCTAGTCATCGTTCAAAAAATGTAAGTCATCAACAAAAAAATGCAAATCATCGGTCAAAAAATGCAAGTCATCTGCCAAAGAAATATACGACATTTTGTTGTACCATTATATATAAATGCATATTAACTCAATGAGAATTATTAAAATTAAGTCCATTTGCATTTGCCAATTTAATTTTTATCCGTATTTACATAGAGCAATTTTTTTTGCTCATTTAAAGAAAACAATTAACTTCGGAGCTCATATTTTCTATCCTAAGTAACGTACGAACGTAACGAAAACTGTTTTGGAATTTTTGATACCATGGCTATCAAGCCCATTAGGTCCGTTTCTTCCACAATACGGTTTTTATCCGATTTTGCCTGATTTATATAGAGGACTTCTTTTTTGCTAATTTGGAAAATAAATTAGCATCGTCGCCTATATCTTCGATCTCAAGCAATGCCATACCGTAACGAAGACGAGTGTTTTGAAATCCTTGCTAACATTGCATTCCGGTTCACTAGGTCTATGTAACTCACAATATTATTTTTTATCCGATTTTTTCCGATGTATCTAGAACACACTTTTTCTTGCTAATTTTCCGATTCCAAGTAATGGCCGACCATAAAGAAAACTGTTTTCGAATCCAGTCATAAGCTTTGTTTATTTCGATTTAACCTATGCTATGTTAAAATTTCTTTCAGTGTACAGTGTCTGAGAGATTATGTTCAATTGTTTAAATGTTTATCGTTTTAAGCACGTGTTTGCCATCATGTAAAGCCCTCACATACCCATTCTCATTATACTCCCGGTAAGCTCTTATGCGAACTCCTAAATAACACATAAAGACTTTGTTGTCGTTGTTGTTGTTATTAAATTTAATTTTTTTTATTTATTTTTTTTTTTTTAACGAGAGTGTGTAAGTATGCACACTCAGACTCAGGGCAACACAATTGCAAATGTTGGAGCGCAGAAAAAAAAAGTTTAAATGCAGCTGTAAATTAAAATATTCTGTCAAATACGCAAGAAAGCTTTGGCAAAATGTGGACAAATGTTGCAAGAACACCAACAACAATAACAACAACTGAACAATTGAACTGAGAAACGAAGAAATATTAATTCGAGTTTGAAGCAGAAAAAACAAACGATTTGATAAACGAACACATTAGAGTATGGGAGGGCTATGCAAAGGGAAAACAATTATATACACAGTGTATGGAAGTGTGATAATATAGGAATATAGGAGTCAGGGTTAGGAAATCAAATTATGAATTAAGTTGGAATTGCTGGGACTTTTCTGAGCATCATTTTATGCTTGCATGGTATTTAAAATCGCACAGTTATATACTATGTGCAGACATATACTTTTGTTGAGTCAATATTCGGTTTATTGAGTACAATATTTTAATTGTTCAGACATAACAATATACGCAGTTCACCTGCTTATTCAATATTCATTTGACAAACAAAACAACTGGTTGTTGTTTTTTTTTGTTTGTCATTGTTGACATTTGAGTTGTCAAATTTTAATAGAAAGTGTTCGGAAAATTGGAATATGTTCACTGAACGTACTTATGACAGCGCTGTATTTGAAGCTTTGCTCAATATTATAACAATTTGTGAATTTATTGCGCAATAATTAATGGAAATTTTATATGAAATATTGAGCTCAATAATAGTGTTTATTGCGATTTACTCAATAAAAATGCATGTCTGACATAGTAATACAGTGATTTTAAATCAATTGCCATTGTTTTCTGAAAGTTTCAGTATATATATACGCGTGTTTTTTATTCATTTTAGTAGCGACATTGATTATTCTTCCGAGAAATTGTTCAGAAATTTCTAAAAGTTGTCAATCGTATGTTACTTTGGGGGGGCAGTGTAGATTATAATGATAATATCCTTAGTTTTGCTTGAAAATCTAGAAAACTCAACTCGTAGCAGCATTAGCTCTTTATTAAATTTAAATCGAGAATTTGTCTGTATATATTCCGTGCCCTGACTGAATTCTCCCAAATCGGCAAAAAGTTCATAAACGATTTTAAGTCTTTCGCCCGCAGTTCAGAAATTTCTGAACTTTTTTAATCGTATGTATACTTTTGTAGCCCAGTATACATTATAAAGATAATAAGCTCAGGTCGGCTTGTTAGTCCAGAAATCTCAACTGTAGTGAGTAAAAACATCTCTTTTATTAATTTAAATCGAGGTTTCGTCTGAATACATTCCGTATCCTGCCTGTACTCCCTCAAATCGGTAAAAATTTCGTAAATGAATTTAAGTCGTTTGCCCGCAGTTCAGAAATTTCTGAAAATTGTTAATCGTAAGTTTACTTTTGTGGGCCAGTATAGCTTATAATGATAATAAGCTCAGGTCGGCTTAAAAGTCCAGAAACCTCAACTGTAGTGAGTACAAATAACTACACACCATTCGAGATTTTGTCTGTATACATTTCGTACCCTGCCTGTGCTCTCTTAAACCGGCAACAACTTCGTAAATGAATTTAAGTTGTTCGCCCGCAATTCCCTTTAAGATTTTCACAGTCGAACAAATTTGCAAACTTCGATTTGCAAGAAGAGAGTATGTAATCAAGTTTTCTCACAGAGAGCGAGAGAGAGAGAAACCTAGCGACCTACCGAACGAACAAATGAACAAATTGAAACGAAACAAAACGAAAAAAAGTCAACAAAGTTTTTCACTGTTTAGGTATTGCGTTTGATTTTCGCACTCCAGTAATTTGGTGAATACTTAGCCCCCCACAAACGACTTTAGAACTCAACAATACAGTAACACTCGTTCAAAAAGAAAAATATGTTGTCACTCAACTTATTGGCTGGCTGGGCTGTTGTTCTGTGAATTTTTTTGTTGTTGCTGAGATTTTAAGTTCGATTTTTGATTCTAAGTTTTGTTTTGTTGGCTTGTTTTTCGTTTGAATTTTATCTCGGATTTGTATCGTTTGTAATGTTAATGACAGCAACAACAATAATAACAACAGCAACAATTTCAATCTAAATCTTGAATCTTTTCTTTTTGAATGTTGGTGTGTTTAGCTTTTCGTTCAGCGAAAAGTATTTCGAGAAAAACAAGGCGATTCAATGCAAATGTTATGAAGCTAGCAAATAATACCATACAGTGGTTAAACTGGAGAATCTCAATGTACATATATTATCACGTGCTAATTTCATAGCCTTCTTTCTCCTCCATACTCCATACACATCTAACAGATGTCATTACTAGAGAACCTAGTCATTAAAACGACAGTTTGAGGGATGGTGTGTGGGACGGTGTGAGTGACAGTGTGAGGGACAGTGTGAGTGACAGTGTGAGGGACAGTGTGAGGGATGGTGTGAGTGACAGTTTGAGGGATGGTGTGAGGGACGGTGTGAGTGACAGTGTGAGGGATGGTGTGAGTGACAGTGTTAGGGATGGTGTGAGGGATGGTGTGAGGGACGGTGTGAGAGATGGTGTGAGGGACGGTGTGAGGGACGGTGTGAGGGACAGTGTGAGGGACGGTGTGAGGGATGGTGTGAGGGACAGTGTGAGGGACGGTGTGAGTGACAGTGTGAGGGACGGTGTGAGTGACAGTGTGAGGGACGGTGTGAGGGACAGTGTGAGGGACAGTGTGAGGGACGGTGTGAGGGATGGTGTGAGGGACAGTGTGAGGGACGGTGTGAGTGACAGTGTGAGGGACGGTGTGAGGGATGGTGTGAGGGACAGTGTGAGGGACGGTGTGAGTGACAGTGTGAGGGACGGTGTGAGGGACGGTGTCAGGGACAGTGTGAGGGATGGTGTGAGGGACAGTGTGAGGGATGGTGTGAGGGATGGTGTGAGTGACGGTGTGAGGGATGGTGTGAGTGACAGTGTGTGTGACAGTGTGAGGGACGGTGTGAGTGACAGTGTGAGGGACGGTGTGAGGGATGGTGAGGGACGGTGTGAGTGCCAGTGTGAGGGACGGTGTGAGGGATGGTGTGAGGGACGGTGTGAGGGATGGTGTGAGGGATGGTGTGAGTCCCACAAAAGGACTTACAGTGGATTTTAAAATCTGAAATCTGGGAAAATTTCAAAATCTACTATGAAAACAAGCTCAGTTAAAGATTCTGGCGATTGGGTTAGTTAAAGGGACGTACAATGCTTTAAAAACAATTTACTTTGTCCGCCCACTCAGTCCTATTTTCCTACAATATTGATTTATTTATCGAAGTACAATAGCTTTCCGAAATGTCTGATTATCTGTTAATTGTAGTTCTTATTACGCAATATTTTATAACAGTGATTAACTATAGGACTTATTTTTATCAACTTTTGCTTTTTTTTTCTTATTTTACCCGGGAATTTAATTAATTTTTCCTGTTTTTCTTTTCCAGTTTTAAATTAATTATTTAACAAAGTTCCGTTAATAACATAACAGAGCTCTGTTAGCTAACATGGAGAGATAGATTTTAAATCTATCTTCACACACATACCTACCATAAACCACGAAGATTTTTGCCTTCATTCTTTTCTAACCTGCAACCACTGTGCAACGGGGTTTTTTTTTTTTTACAACAATACAAATAAAAATTGAAACATAAATAACTGTTGATCGCACACAATAGCAAGAAGCACGCGACGCCTATTCAGCAAAACATTGCAACTCTGTATTGTTGCAAATAGGGTTTCCTACTGTATGCCCCGGCAGCTAAAGACACTCGTTTTCACTTACTCTGTACGCGAGATATGTACGAGAATGTATGTATGTATGTAAGTAGGAAAGTGTATGGGTGCTTTATTGGAAGTATCGTAAGTATGCCTGTGTGTGACTGGGGATATTGTATATGTGTGTGGGTTGACAATTGATTTGACATTTTGCTTAATGTATTAATACACATCTAATCTTTGTTGTTGTGGCCTTTTGCCGTTATTGTTATGGCTGTTATTAATATTGTTGTATGGTTTTCTGTTGTTGTTGTTGTTATTGTATTTTTCAATTGAATAGGCCCGCGCTGATTAGTTGGTATTTGGTGTAAAAGAGTTTGCGTGTGTGTGTGAGTATTTTAGTGAGTGTTTATTGTTTGTTTCGTTTTCATTTGCAAAAATCTAGTTTAGAATTGTTTTTTCATGGGTTTTTTTGTTTTTGTTTTTTTTTTTTGAACATTTTAAACACGTGTATAATTTATTTGATTATGACTAATGATTCTGAAAAAACGAAAACCGAAAATAGAAAAATCTGAGAGGAAAATAAAATAAAAAAAACAGAGAAAAACTTAAAAAATAAAATTCCTTTTTATCACAGAGGTGGAACACACCAATCAGTCCGTCGTTTGTCGTCCGTTGTTTATGTTTTGGCTGGTTGTCTTGCATTTGTGTTTTTGCGAAAATTAATCGCAACTGACAGAACATGCGTGTTTCTGCTGTTAAAGTTCAGTTGTAAAATCACATATACACACACACATATATGCACACTTAAATCGCCTATTGTGAGGGCACAGATGTACTATGCAAGTAAGACCACGTAGTACGAGTATTCACAATATTAACCACCTTTGGTTATAAATGATATTCAAATATTTTAAATGATTTTGAAATCTCTGCGGATGCATTTATGCGGCAAATGTGTTTTTTATTATGTGCCAAATTAATAGTCTTTCAGTATGTTATTTGGGTAAATGCTTGTACTGTTGTTGTTGTAAATATTTTCAATTCATTTTTAAACCGTTTGATAAGCTAACACTAAACGGGTCATACAGATTACCTGACCAGGCCAATGTATTTCAGGCGGATTTTTTTGCTACTGAACCAGCTGCGCATATGATTGAAACCAGGAACCTATCTCCTTCAAACATGATCACATGTGTGGACAGTTTAGCGGCAATCAAAGTGCTGGTATCGCATTTTGTCATATCAATGGCCGTCGGGAGTTGCATAAACTCCCTACACCACCTCTACTAGCTTCCGGGCCACTGTGCCATAGGTTAGGTTAGGTTAGTGTGGTAGCTTCATACCAAAAGCTCACTTGAGCACGCACAGCGGCCCGTTGTGACGCCACAGATGAACGCTGTTCCTGTACTGACCGAAGCTATATCCTTCACATTAATGGACGATAGCTCCGTCAAGCTGGCAAGGGTCGGAGAGCCAAATAACCTATATCTGCACCTCGCAAGGCATTGACAAAGAAAGTGGAAAACAGTCTCGTCATCCTCAGCAGATCTGCACCCACGGCAGAAGTCGTTAAATGGGAGTCGCATTTTTTCCGCGTATCTACCCATAACACAGTGACCTGTAACCATGGCCACTGTGATTGAGATGATGCCGCGACTGTGCCATAAGAAAAAAAAAAATAACGAAAAAGCAAACGAACTAGCACGAACGGGATTAGAAATATCTAGAAATAACGAGACGATAGACGAATGTATGCACTCCTGCAAGGATATTTTTTCAAATTGAAAAAAAGGCTACAAAGGCAAAGAAGGAATCGAATTGACAGACGAACTAGAGCGGAAGGGATTGCAGATGTCTGAAGAGAAGACATCCAACATATCTGGTTACCGAATTTAAAACTGCTGTATCCAGCAATAGACAGCAGGAAAACCAAGGAACTACGTGAGTTCGACAAGAGAAGGATTCGCACTCTGGCAGGAATTCTAACAAAACACCTCGCTATTAGCAGTTCCGCTGGCAATCTCGGGCTACCTCACCACGATTACTGCAGAAGCTGCTGTGGACAGCAGGAAAACCAAGAAACTGCTTGAGCTCGACAAGAGAAATGTTCGCAATTTAACATGAATTCTAACGAGACACCATGCTATTGGCAGTTTCGCTGGTTAGATCGGTCTGCTACACCAGGATTACTGCTGAAGTGGTCATGATGTAGAAGAAACGGAGGTTTCAAGCTCTGAGCATGGTGGCTAACTTGCAACTAAGAGAACTGGCCGCTTTTATCCGAAGCTCATGGTAGTTTAAAATCACCGTAGTCTAGTAAGTAGTGTGTTCGCTTATTAGACATAAATCCCGGGTTCGAGCCCCAGGCCAGACATCAAAAACGAAATATGAAAAAAAATATTTCTTCGGCGACTTCCTCTCATCAGGTTTCTGGCAAAGTTTCTCAAAATCTGAATGGTGTAAGAAGCCAGGCCGTAATCCTGACTAAAAGGTTGTTATGGCTAATTATGTATGTATGTATGTAGGTGGTCCAACATACTTCGTTGCTGAATTGCAAAACTGCTGTGTTCAGAAGTGGACAGCAGGAAAATCAAGAAACTACTTGAGCTCGACAAGAAAAAGATTTACACTCTAATAGGAATTCTAATGGGACACTGTGCTATTGTAGATGTGGAAGAAATGGAATCGGTGCAACATCTTTTATGTGAGTGCCCCACACTTTAAGACAGCCGTCATCGGTTTTTCGATGACAGAAGGTTTAAAGATCTGGGCATGGTGACGAACTTGCCACTAAGAGAAATGGCCGGTTTCATCCGAAGCTCGAGGTGTTTCAAACTCATAACTAACGGAGGGGGCTTACCCCCTTTCACTGTAAGGCAACACAATGAACCTTATGGGCAACCAAGTGAACTTGCTTGCGAACGGCAAGCTATCCGCTAACCTAACCTGATTTATGTGTGCCCATGGGAGAATTGGGTTTAACAAAACAAGGCAAAGCAAAGCTGTTTTTGTCCTAGAATACATGCTTCAATATCACATAGAAGAACAAAAATACTGACTGAAGGGTTGTAATGGCCAATTATGTATGTATGAACAAAAATATTCAGAAATATTTCAATACATTCATACTTTCCGAATGCCGGACATTTGAGAAACTTTTCATTGAAATTTTATTTTACTCTCGGAGTTTTTGCCAGAAATCTGGTGAGAGGAAGTTGCCTATTTTTCAAATTTCGGTTTTTGTTACAAATATCTGACCTGCGGTTGAAAACGTGGCATCACGTCTAATAAGCCAACACACAACCTACTAGACTACGCCTACTTCGTAACTATCCAGCTGACCTACTAGACTACGGCGACTACAATTTGAGCATAGACTGCTTAAATCCATATAATTCTTAGTGATGGACAAAAATGTGTATAAAATTTCCTCCTATTTATTACCTTTTATCGATTAGCAGCCAGATTTGAATTTCCACTTAATTTCAGTTGAAATTAATACAATCTTAAGTACGTCCATAGAAAATCTCAATTTTTATACTCAAATGTACGTTTTCGTTAAAACATATGTTTTCTAAAATACTTTTTAAAGCATTTTTTTTCTTAAATTAATATAAACTGTTATAACATATCTTATTACCAATTAGTTTAAGTACATGACGGAATAATGTATTTTTCAAAAAATTATTTCCAATATCGTATGTAGTTTACTTAGTTACACGACAGACGACAGACAGCCTTTGAAATTGACTGTACTTGTAAGTGAATGAATCATTTCGCTTGGATTTAAATTTTTTAGAAGAAAAATAATATTTTAGTCCATATGAGTAGATGATAAAAGCTTAACTCATAAAAAAAAATGAAAAACAATAACAATAACAATAAAACAAAAATAATAAATAAATTCTAATTAAATAAACAAAAGTCAAAGCCAAGTCATATACTAAGTGAGTCAATTTCAACATTTTCTTTCAAGCAATTGCGCAGTGGCGAAAGGCGATCTGTTAGGACCCTAAGCTGTTATTATAACCTGAGGATTTTTGGTGGAACAGAGGCTACTAAACGCCATGTCCTAACTTGAATAAAGGGAAATACTTCTCGAACATGTGTAGTAAGAGTGGATTTCAATAGCTTAAGAGGACCAACAGATAGTCTGAGCATTTATTTTTCAAGTTAAAAATGACTTAAGAAAAGTTTCATTCTTGGTAGCGGTTTATACATTGCTGAGCTAGTATTAGAGCTGGCCGCACCAATTCAGGTTCGGATGCTTCGGATTACACTCCTGGTTAGCTAAAAATTAAAGATTAACTTAATCCCTCACAATTCGCCCACGACAACATAAGTTAGAGTCAACAACAGACAAGAAAAGTTGAACATTTTCTGTTAATCACTTAACATTGCTCTGTTAACTCTAACATTAGGTCTGTTAAAATTTTTGGTTTTTGTCTTTGCTAGTTAAATTTGTATTTATTTTCACAAACATCGGATCCAGAGGGTGCCATACACTCCGTTTAAATAGGCAATGGAACTGGTCTTGCAGACCAAATTTTAAGACCCTTGTCTGATCATAATTTAAAACACTATCCCTTTTAATATTTACCTTAATGCTTACGATGGTTACAAAAGTAATGTGGTGATAAAACTTTTGCGACTAACTATAGGGTGTCTTAGATGAAAACAAAGACTCTCCTTTTCAGTGTATTTAATACGAGTGTATATTGACGTTTCGCATTAAATTAAATAAGTTGCAAACTAAATGAACATTTTAATGTAGATTTTGTTTTTGTTGTTGTTTTTGTTTTGTAGTTATTATTGTTTATTTAAAAATTCAATATGTTCATCTACAGTTAAGGATAAAATAATAGCAGCAAAAAGTTTTAATACTTGATTAATTCACGTTAGTTTAGCAGTTTCTGTTCAATAAGAAAGCATTTCAGACTTTGTTGAATTAAGAGCGGTGGTGCTATAATTCTGATCAGTACTGTGAGATGAAATGCATATCCATAAGAATGTTTATAAGTAAAACTAAATAGAAAAAAAGAAGAACGAAACACATACAAATCTATGCCACATTTGAACTTCCATTTAATTTGATCGATTCAGCTAATTGTAGAAACTATTTTGTAAACTTTTTTTAATGCGAATAAGACAGAATTAAATAAAAAAAAAATGTATTACATGGGAGAGAAAGAAAGATAAAAAGAGAGAGAGAGAGTGAGAGTAAGAATAAATGAATATCTTTATTCATAAGTTGCTAACTAAGTTTGTCTGTCCGTTGGGGATATAAGTATACATCCAAGTCTGTTTATTCATATTATAAGTATGCCTGGTTATTCAGTGCCTGCCTATAGACATATGTACGTAAGTATATGTAAGTACGTACATACACTTTAGTAACAGAATAAGTTATCGAATTTGTCATCGTCTAGAGGCAATGCTGGTGGTGGACAAAAGGAGGTAGTACTTGTCGTCTGTTTATTTGTATGAATGATCCGACGAGGAGGTTTATTTTAAAAATTAAAAATTATTGATGATTATTATTTATGATTTTGTTGTTGTTGTTGTTGTTAGCTTTTGTTTTGTTGTTGCTTATTTTTAATTATAATTGTTATTATTTCTTAAATTGCAAATATGGTTTAAATAAATAAAAATAATAAGAAAAATAATACGACCATATGGTGCCACCCCAATGATCAAATCATCAATAAGAATGTATACTAAAAAAACCAACAACAACAACAACAAAAATAAATTAAATACAAAAGAAATATAAGAAAAGATATTGAATAATTTATACTTGAGCAATATTTTAATGGAAATCTTTCTAAAAGGGGGTCAAGTTTACAGAAATATACGCAAAAATTTATTTCAATTTTCTTTCGAAGAAGATTCATCTTCTTATTTTGGAATACAATGAAATATAATTCGTACAAGTGTTTAAAAAACATAAGTAATTACAAGTTTTTTGTTGACTTCTTACATCTTGTGGCCATAATTGATTGAAGAGTTTGATCTGGATTGTGTGACATGTGACGTATACGGCAATAGTTTAAGATCCCCCGCCTTCGTCGAGTTTCTTTCGGGTGCCACTCAAATCTAGAATGATATATCTTTTCTTAGGACTTTCCCCGGATGTGGTCTAAACGTGTGTGAAGATATATTGGAATTAAAAAACCGAAGACGCAAACCCATACTATTAGCAGCGCCTCTTTTTGCCTTTACAGAGCGGGCTTGTTCAGATCAACACTGTTAAACAGCTAACAGTGCTATGATAAGAGTAAATTTTGTTCTGTTAAGAAAAAATGTTGCTCTGTTAACGGAAAATGAGGCGCTGCTAAAACGTATGGATTGTGTCTTGGATTTTCAAATTGGAATTTATCTTCACACACATGAGACCTTATCGTGTCAGCTTTCGACGTCTTATTTATAAATTAATGTCGTACTGATTTGTTCGGGAGAAAGCTGGAACCGCCATCGGGATATTTCTTTGTTTGTCATTATTTCGGAACGTGATTGAACAATTTTGGCGATTTTGACCCCTCGAACCTTGTCATTTGTTTAGGTTTTACATGTTTGAGGGTTATCTCGCTTTCTATACTGACGTCATAGCATCGTTTGCGAGAACGGGGGACGCCGCTGAAAGGTGAGTTTGCAAATAAGATTGTAAGAGGTTTTGTGTTCCGCATTGTAATGTATTGAATGATCTGAAAGGGCTAGTAATAAGCTCGACATTGGCATAGAACGTAAATAACTCAGAAAGGATGTATTAATAGAATGGAGATTTGTTGTTAAATAAGAATAACAGCGTAGGCATAGGCTAGCGAGTACCTTTCCGCGTTCATAGGCAACTGAACACGGTGGCCCCTATGGTCCGTTATGTTAACCAGTGTAAAGCAAGCCGCCTTTTCATGATCCGTCAGTGGTTTTAAATCATCTCGAGCGTCGGAATGAAACCGGTCAGTTTCCTGACAGCTTCTGCAGTAATCCTGGTGGGGCAGACCGAGCTTGTCAACCAAACTGCCACTATTTCAGTGTCTAGTTAGAATTCCTGTTAGAATACGAACCTTTCCCTTGTTGAACTCAAGTAGTTCTTTGGTTTTCCAGCTGTCCACTGCTGGACACAGCAGTTTTGAAATTCGACAACCAGATACGTAGGACCACTTCAATTTGTTGAATTCCGTTCTATTTTATTTTGAAAAATTTTTTTTTGGAGTAAAGTATTCTTTCTCCGACATCTACGTTTCCTTCTGTGCCAGCTTGACTGCTTTTTCCTTCTATGTCACAAGGCGTTAAGCGTTACCAGATTGAATTTTAGGAAGTCATTGTTAAGAAAACGGGGGGTTTCATAATTCTCTGTCTTTCACGTTAATTCTTCGAGGACATGCCCAGAGTCCAGTGCTATGTTCGGAGCAGGTTCCGCTGTTCAGAAAACTGGGATGGATATTTTCACCTTTGTTCGTATAAGAGTGTGTTAGCTTATTAGACGGAATATGATGAACGGTGAGTTCCCCTCAGCAGATTTCTGGCAAAAACTCTGAGAGTAAATAAAATTGTCATGAAAAGTCACTCAAAACATATGTCGCTCGGAGTCGACTTTAAACTAGGTTGTAATTCTGACTGAAGGGTTGTCATGCTCAATTACGTATGTAGCTTAAGAGCTGTGCACCGAGATAAGATATAGGTGAGGTGATATGATAATATGTCTTTCTATGGTGTACCTCGCTCGAAATTATCTCTTAGCTTTATATCATATGAATTGCACTTTATTCACCCATTTTCTCAACATACGTTTGATCAAATCTGTCAGCGTCATGAACTCTTTTAGGCTAAATTGAACTCTAGGTTAAAAGCTTCTCAAAAACTAAAGAATTTGTAAGCCGTTAAACACTCACTCATCAATATGAGAATGATATTAAAAATATTTTTTGTGTTGTTGTTTATTCTGTACAAAATTAGTACGTGCGGTTAAAATTTAACACAAATTTATGAGTTTTTATTGTCTTTTTTTTAGTTTTAGTTGTAGTTATTGTCTCAAAGCGTTGCTTGTTGTACGTTACGTTTTAATCACACGGTTTTCTTTGAAAATTTTCATCTCGTACGAGCGTATATTGATTCATTGTGAAGTGTAGTAAAGTGTTTTAATTCTTTATAAATTTGAACTTTAAATTTTTTTAATTTATTTTTTAAATTCAATTTAATTTCTTTACGAAACACATTTTGCATTTAAATGAGAAAAATTCATTGGTATTGCGTAGCGTTACGTATTCAATTCAATTAAAAGCGTAAACTTATGTTTTTTGGGGTTTCGTGTTTTTTTTCTTCTCATCCACCATATTAATCGTTCAAAATCTACAAAATATTGACGAAATATTTATGAATCATTAAAATCATAAATTTTTTTAATATCAGTGTTAATAAATCGATTGAAAACGAAACAAAAAAAATTAAATTTTTATTTTTGATTCCAAGAAGATGTAGAAAGCAAGGCATTGGTAAGTGTTGGGGTATTGTATGCTATTATGGTGATATATTTTCATGATTAATTCAATTCCTTAAAATATAGAAAAAATTTATTCATCATGTTTTTGTTTTGACTGAAGACCAACAGTAAAATAAAAGACAGAAACACCTAAAATAAGTTAAATTTCTCATCTTACATTTGAGAATAAAGACTGACCATGAGAGATCAAATGCTTGCACTACAGCATAGCCAAAAAAATTTAACTCTCTGTTGCACTAGGTTTTGCAAGTGTGCCAGTTATCTTTTTGCCTCCTCGTTTGGTCCATATTCAAGAACACGCGTGAAAGTTACAGTTGACCGTTTTGTTATCAAAAAATAGATCAACATCCACATACTTTGTTTACGAATTTATGCTGAGACCAGACCTAGCCATTATCGATAACAAAGGGGAATGTTATAAACACAATAAACGCAACGAATTTATGCTGGGACTATCTTCCTAGCCATTATCGATAACAAAGGGGAATGTTATAAACACAATAAACGCAACGCAGCAAACCACAGCAATTTTGCAACAACAATTTGCTTATTGTCGCGTTGCCTTCAACTACTCATTTCCATAAACGTCCATGTATGCTATTTTTGAGTGTGTTTGCTGTATTGCGAGTATTGTGTTTATAGCATGAGGGTAACGGCCCTCAATAAACTGAACCAAATTAACAATAGCCGTGACTCTGGGGCATAAAAGTATCTTCTGTGGTCCAACGTTCCGTGCCGTATTTTTCAGTTGTTTGTTTCTCTGAAATATCAGAAGGTAGGCTGTAAAGGATAGTGATCAATACTTTACAAGGAGTAATTCTGCAAAACGCTATTTTGCTATTATGAGCGGCATTAGTACCATAATACACTTAAAGCTGTGTGTATGGTGATTTCTTTTCTGTAAAGCCAACCCGAACAGTGTAGGCAAATAGTATAGAATTGGTTTGATTACAAATTCGTATTTACGTTTTTAAGCCAGTTTAGGTCCTATTGCCTAATGGCCTATTATTATGCTGGCACCGTTATCTTTACACATAACAACTGTTATAAAAACTAACCCAGAAAATAATTTCCAAAAAGAAAAAATAAAACAACAATGTTAACAACTGTTTTACAATAGATTTTATAAATGGACCATGTTTTTGAAGCATAACACAAACACGCGACAATTCTTAACAATAATGAACATAAATTTTAAAATTGATAAAAAAAACACGCATAAAAATACCTGAACCGCAAAGAACAAGTCAACTACATATTTTAAAACAACAAAGACAGATTGCTACAGGATATTTATACATATTATGATAACACAACCACAAATATATGTACATACTCGGTCGAGACACATTTTAGAAATTTTTACTGTTAAAACAGTGTTTTATATTTAGTACCTGTACACTAACTAAATACTCTTTGGAAATATTGTACATGTATTTGTGTTTATATTATCAACAGGCATGTTATCGATTATTGCCACTCTCTCTTTCAATTGTTTGCATTGTTGAGTTTTAGTTTGCAGGGGAATATGTTTTGATAGTGCAACTAAATTTTCTTAAAAAAAATTTATAAAAAACAACAACAACAGGCCATTTATATTTAATGCAAGGATTAAACAATTATTAGGAGTTTAATTGAAACAATAATTCGGGCCTTATATCTTAGGTTAGGTTAGGTGGTGGCTACTCTTGAAGGTAGAGGTCCCACTTAGGCCAGCATTTACCGCCATTGTGATATGACAATTAATTTTACCCGGAGGCCATACATTCCCTAGGGAAAACCATCCCAAATCCAAAATAAAAAATCTTGTAGCAATCTTTATATTAGAGAGCTCGGTCAACGATGTCAAACAATTAGAGGCCGTCTCTTCATGACAAGAGCAGGGCACGGACAAATGAGGACCCACAGCTACTGCTGAAGTCACTAGTTGGAATGCAGAGTCCTTCGGCATGCCTACCAAAAGGCCAATGGCTTGCAAGAATGGACATCGTGCGATAGATGGCCATACGATTTTAAAGCAGAAGTGAGTCAGTCCTCTTCCTTATACCTTACTTATATCGGGTGGGCCATCTATCGGTTTCAATTTAAGCCATTGGTTATTTCGAATTTGGCAATATTTGAGGTCATTGTATTCTGTCACAAAATTCAGTCAATTATCTCCACTGAACGTAATGAATCGATTTACACTTGAGCAACGCTGGGATTTATTGGGAATTTATTTCCAAAACAAAGAAAATTGTTTGGAAACTGCTGGATAATATCGTACAAAATTAGGTAGGAGAGAAGTACTAACAGTGCCCGGTATACCCAAGTTTATTGCTAGAGTTCGTGAAACTGTTTTCATTGCCAGTGCCAAGACTTGTACAGCGCGTACACCCGAAAATATTGAAACTGTAGCTGAGAGTGTGCTTGAGAATCAATCGACATCAACTCGTTATCTTTCTACAGAATTGAACATTTCTCTTACCAGTTTACGTCGAATTTTGTGAAAAGATCTCAGTATGATGTTTTACAAAGTTCAATTGCCTTAAGAGTTAAAGCCGCATGACCATCCTCTTGGTTTATTATTTATTAAAAATTTTATTTATCTACAAATCACAAAATAACGGATTTTAATACGAAATTATTACAGCGGCAACGCTAAACGTAAAAAATCTTCATTTACACTCATATTTAGAGAGAAACCAAGTATGTAAGTCTGAGACAGAGAGAGAGAGAGAGAGTGCATACAAAAAGGACACATACATACATATTGTTATTCCTGAATCATTATTGCTTGCGTATGGTAAACAAACAAAGTAAAAATGTAAACAAAGAGACAGACAAAGAGAAAGTGTACTAGAAAGAGAGAGAAATTTAGAGAGACATTTATACATACTTCATCCTAACATCCTTGTCATATTCTGTGGCTAGTTTTTGTTGCCCATTTTAAGTCCCTTTTTTGTTTGCACGTAATGTCGTAGAGTGTACACGTACACGTACACCATAGAAGAATATTTTTAATCCTGAACGTGTTTAAAACTACGTTTTGTGGTATTTTTTTTTTTTTTGTTTCGTTTCGTTTTTTGTATTTGTTTTGTTTCCTTTTTTTCTATGGTTTTAAGTCAACAGGTGTTGTATACACGACGTTTGTTAACATTTTATGTTTTTTTGCTGTGTCATCAGGACATTTTTAATAATTTTTCTATAAGTATGAGTGCATTTGCCAGCATTTCAGTTATTAGTGTGTGTGTGTTTTTTATAAGTGTCCACGTGTTTTGAAAGCAATTCGCAACAGGTAGAAATAGATTTGTGTGTGCATATTAATCCGGAAATATTGCATTTGGTGAGATGTTAGTAAAAAACGAGAACTGTATGTATAGTTTGTACATCCAGTCTACAAATCTATACAATTATTATAATAAAGTATCCTTGGCTACCTTTAAAGGAGCAGAGAACTGTCACAAAGAATTTTTGTGTTCTTATTTGATTTTCTATTAAATTTTTAGTTTAAATAATAAAGTTTTTCCAAATAACCGGGTCCTCGAATGATCTGATTGCCATCTCTCGTTGCCTAGAACTCCTTGGGTAGCATTGTACTTTGGATGGATATTCAAGGCGAATGCCAAGGTGCCACATCCACTCGTATTAATGCAATAATAAAATTTGTTGGGAATAATGATAATAAATAAACAGAATATTTAAAAGTTAGACACCGTGGATTTGTAGACATCTCCAATAACTAAAGCTCTTGCATTTGATCTATTTCTAAAAGGAGCTTCAAAAATTCTTCAGAGTATTTTGAATTGATGAACTACCCGCACTGTTAAAGTGAATCCGTTCCAATAGTTTTAAAACCCAACCGAACCAAACCCACAAATGCGGTAAGCAGTTACAACTTTGGATGCAGTAGATGTCAAACCCAGCCGCTGAAGAAATGTTATTGGAGAACTAAAATTAATCGGCCATCGTCATCGACAGAAAAATGCAGGTCATCGATCAAAAAAAATGCAAGTCATCGACAGAAAAATGCAGGTCATCGATCAAAAAAAATGCAAGTCATCGACAGAAAAATGCAAGTCATCGACAGAAAAAATGCAAGTCATCTACCAAAAATGCAAGTCATCTACCAAAAAAAATGCAAGTCATCAGCCAAAAATACGAATCATCTACTAAAGAAATGTAGAGGACGTGTACTTGTCAATTGAGACAAGTACAGTACCCGGAGGTCGATTTGACCCATTGTACGCAAGAAATGTAACTTGCGGAAAAAATGCCATTTTGTTGTATGCATTATATATAAATAATGAGAATTATTAACATTAACACATGGATATTAAGCCCACTAGGTCCATTTTTCCCGATTCATATTACTTTTGTTTTGCTCATTTGAAGAAAACAATTAGCTTTGTGGCCTATATGTACATACTTACATATATGCGGTCCCAAGTAAGTCCCATTTTTCCACAATAGCTATTTTTACGCCTTCTACGGTCGTTAAACTGTTCATATTTGCAGGTAGCAAACCTTTCACTAAATAAATGGAACTTCAGATGGAATTTCGAAAGGAATTTCAGATGAAAGATGGACCAATCGGCGGTTTTAAAATTACTAAATGGACAATACGAATTTTACAAACCGATTTATTTATTGTTTATTACAGAGAATATTGACAAGAACCATTACATAAACTAACTATGAAGTAACTGTTATTGAATTAAGAAATTTTTTGAGGTTACGTTGAATGCCTTCATTAATCAACCCGTATTAAAAAGATCGGAATTCATATGAAATTTGTATGAATTTTTCTCCAATAAATTACAATTTATAATCAACAACAACTGTCAACTCGTTCATTTTGTTTTCGTTTTTGTTCTTTTCATCACCAAAAATCAATTCATTATGAAAATTAAGAACAACAACAACAACAAAAGAAAATGTATACGATATAGAAAATTTTTTAAGAAAAAAAAAAATGATTTTCAGACAAAAGCATTTAAATGTTGAGATTTTTTCTAAAGAAAATTGAACGATAAAATGCAATTACACGAGACAAAGTAATTTCTGTACAATTGAAATTTGATTTTTAAATGAAATGGGGTAAAATAGGAACAGAAACACTACTCAAATGGTAATGGAATGGAATGGATTGAATTGAAGCCCCCTTTTTTCTTTTTTTGTGTGGTTTGAAATATGTATTACGAAATGAAATAAAATAAAATAATTAACAAGTATTTGAGCCCTCAATTAGAATATTTTGACACAGCAATCAATAGACGGCAATGGGCACCAGCATTTTCTTTCTCTCGTCTTATGTATCGTAGAGTACATGGCATATTTATGTTATAAATTGTTGCTTTTAAGCGGATGTAAAATGAAATGAAAAAAAAAGAAAACGTCTTATAAAATCTGTATCTACGCACTTATTGAATGAATGAATCAGTTTAATTGTCAATTCCAGAGCATATTTTTAAATAAAAACTGAAAAGAAATTAAATATTTATAACCAACCCAACCAGACTTTATACCATAAGTGCTATTGAAGTCACAAATTTTTTTTTTGGTATTTCTTAATACATACATATGTACGACGTTCCCCTCCTCTATATGCACATATAAAATCAATGATTTTAAGAAATCCAATTGAATTATTTATGTTTTGAGATACAAATCTTTCTCAATTTCTTTGGCTTTTAGGCGGTTTTATTAAAACATCTGTATCTTTTATAGAACGGACTTAGAATGTTTGTATCTGGTATTTTTTTTCAAGTGTTGCATTAATTTGGAAATGAAATTAATTTTAAAATTTTGTATACAAACTATTTTGAACTCCCGTTTTTTTTTATTTCAAATTTCAATTGAAATTGTATGTCTCTCCCACTCCACTCTCTCCTACGACTTTCTATTGAAGCGAAGAGTTGAGCTAATGGCAGTTAGACTTAATGCAAATTAAGTTTTACGATAATCTGGTCTATTGACAAGCTGGAATTTGGTTTGACTATATACAGTGGGGTGCACAAATGAGTACATGGCTTAGTGAGCAAAATTTTCAATTAGTGCAGTGGCCAGCACAAAGTCCCGACCTCAATCTGATTGAGAATTTGTGGTCAGTCGTGAAGAGACGGTTGGGACAGTACCGATCAGCCCCGACCAATTTAGATGAGCTTTGGCAATGGATTCATCAGGAATGGATAAATATTCCAAAAGAAATTATAGAGAATTTGGTGGAGAGCATGCCAAGTCGCGTAAATGAGGTTTTACATAACAAGGGTCTTTGGACTAAATATTAAAAATACTCGTATTCCCTAAAATTTTGTAATGGTGCAAAACTGAGTACATCGGAGTTATTTTCGTCTTGATTGTTCCTTAGAATTTGATAATTTTAGTTTTGAATTTTATATTATTTTGTTAAGTACTAAATACTAAATAAAAAAATATTTGGAGTTGCTTTTTTACTTTCATTTTTATGCAATTAAAATTGCACAGAGAATAAACATGTACTCATTTGTGCACCCCACTGTAATTCTTTATAGTAGTCGCCGTAGTCTAGTAGGTAGTGTCTTCGCTTATTAGACATAAAGCCCGGGTTCAAGCCCCAGGCCAGACATGAAAAATGAAATATGAAAAAAAAAATATTTCTTCGGCGAATTCCTCTCAGCAGATTTCTGGCAAAAACTCTGAGAGTAAATAAATCTGCCATGAAAAAGTTTTCAGAAATCTGTCGTTCGGAGTCGACGTTAAACTGTAGGTCCCGCCACTCAAGTATAAAAATTAAGGCATACAACATGTGTGGTGTGAGAAGCTAGGCCGTAATCCTGACTGAAGGGTTGTAATAGCCAATTATGTATGAATGTATCAGAGATCAGCAATGAGTATTCAAAAAGATGAGTAGATTAGATTCACACTCATAATTTTTGATACTTATACGCATTCATACTTATTTTAATAGCATATTACTCATGCTTAACAATACACATGATGTTGATTTCGCGTCTCCTTTACTCAGAATCACAAAATAAGTATAATTCGCATACGAACACTACAATACTCACTAGAAGGTTGTGTTTTTTGCTTTGCTTGCTGTCTTTGTGTTTTTCTTTCATCTTTGTTTGCAATGCAACAACAACTACGACTGTAAATTTTGATGAAGGCTCGAATCACTCGAATGATTTATGAGTATTATAAGTATTTTTCTAACATTATGAATCTGAATGAGTAGGCGTATGAATCAAATATATATCGAATGTTATGAGTTTGATGTCAAAGTTGTTTACATACTCCTTACAACCTGTACTCAGTGGTGTTGTGCTAATTTTTCTTTTACCGGAACGCGTTCCGGACTCCGGCTCACGGTTCGAAAAACAAGCCGGTTCGTTCCGGTTTTTGTTCCGGTTCGGGTTCGGTTCAAACCCTTGTTTATAGAAATACATATAAAAATTCATCAAAATTTAGAAAAAAAAAATCAGCAATTCTTTTTATTTTTTTTTTTTTCAAAACGCCACCCAATTCTCGTTATCAGAAATCATCTCTAGTTCCGGAACGCGTTCCTGTCCAAAAAGGAAGTACCGGAACGACGTTCCGGGGCGTTCCGGCTCGACTACACCACTGCCTGTTCTTATAAGTCAATGTTGTAGTGAGTACGAATGAATCAGAGTAGTTGAATTTCAATACTGTTGACTCACTTATACTCAAAATTTCATGGGTACTTATGAGTAGCGAAAAAACGATTCATTGCTGATCTCTGGTATGTATTTATGTATGTATGAATACCAAGCTACTGTATCTTCAAGCTACTCACAGCCACGTATAAGTTTTATTAATTTTTAGTGGCCATGGCCGCCGCCGTCGCTTCAATTCTGTTTCTCTACGTATTTAGTGGCAAAGTTATAGTGTTTTCACACCAAAAGTTAAAACCAGATTTTAGCATTAAAACCATAGTCAGCTGATTTTGCGTTCACACTGCAAATTTTCTTAAATCAGGTTTTAACTTTCATACATTCATGACGGAACAGAAATGTTTTTGTTTAAGAAAAAACAAAAAATATGAAAAATTAAGAAATAATTGTTATTTATTATTGTTGTAGCATTCATTATTTGAAATTTTACATTTTTATACAACCGGCTTTCTATATTTTCACATTTGTTTTGTTTTTATTTTGTTTTTATTTAATTTTCATCAGCTGTTTTTACCATTTCAGAGCTGGTAGCTCTGATTTAGTACATAAAACAAGGTTGTATTTCATAAAATCAACTTAAAACCAATTCAAAAAAGGTTTTAAGTTGATTTTAACACAATAATTTTGTATGGTAAAAGCAGGTTTAATTTTTGATTTTAACATTAAAACCAACTTTTGCGTTAAAACCACTCGGTGTGAAAACACTATTAATAAATTGCTTTAATTTTTCTTAAACAAAAAAAAAAAAAAAAAACAATAAAAAATATTTTTTTCTTTTTAAAATAATTGTAACACATAAATTAAACTCTTTTAAGTGTAAATGATTTGTAGAGTCTTAAAATAATTTTTTTGTTTATTATTATTTTTGTTGTTATAATATTTCCTATTAGTTTTACACATACGCCCGCCACTTTGTTTTTTAACTAATTTTTGTGTTTTTTTTTTCTTGTTTATAGCTTTAGGCTCTTTTCATAACCAACACAAGTACAAAATAAAGTACCATAGTTTTGTTTTTTTGATTAGCGACAATAATGGGGGAGTTTTTAGTACCACAAGTAAAAAAAGAACGCAAAACGTTCGTTTTGTCTAATTACGAATGAGGTTTGGCTAGATGGCTGGCTGGCTGGCTTATAAAAATTGTTTTTATTTGAATAAAAACTCGATTTAGTTTTATTAGAGGATTTATTTAAGTCATACGAAGTACTATTTTTATACAATAATTTATATTTTATTTCAAGCAATTTATGTTTGAACGTATGTATCTTTTTTCGGTTTTAGAAACCGAAAACATGATCGTATTTAATGTACATAGTTACTATGTACGCATGTTGTGATTGTGGTACGTTTATTGGAAGGTAATTAACCGCTCGACTTAGTTGACCTTGAAGTGCGTAGTTTTGATTTTTAGATTTTGTTAAGAATAGAATTTTTAGTCACTTTTTTTTAAATTTATTTTCTGTAAAGTTTTTAGTGTTTTTGAAAATTGTATTCTTACAGTAGAAATTACCCGTAACTAAGATATTTGTAGGTGAGAGAAAAAATAATTTCGACGCGATTGCTCATTACTTTCTCACGGACGGCAATATTTCTAGACAATGCCAAGTGGAAGTCTCATCATTATCGAATCCATTATTAGCTTATCTGTGAAAAACTCGATTACTGACAGTCACCGTAGTCTAGTAGGTAGTGTGTAAGCTTATTAGACGTGAGGCCACGGTTCAATCCACTCACTTTAGATCACGGATTTGGATTCTGCGGGTAGTATATGTACTGCCTTTTCAATATGCAAGCAAACTAGAAGAAAATAAATAACGTGTGTACAGAGATTATCATGACAAACAGACGACAACGATGATCCCTTAGAAACATACGATATCATGAGGCTCAACAAGGCCAGTCTCTTGCGATCAGTAGAGAGAAGCTTACTAACAGCCACACAAACAAAGCTTAGAATATTCAATGAACATGTAGAATAATCAGTGTAGTATGGAAAAGAAATATGAGACATAGCATCGAGTTCGATCACATAAAATCAGTAGATATTCATCAGAAAGAAGATTTGATTCAGAGTCATATGCAGGTTTAAGATCATTAGCAATATGGTTCAGTGGAAGCAACGAAGAACCTACAACGAAAGGAAACAAAAAAAAAAAAGACAACAATACAGGCAGGACAAAGCACGATTATATCATAGGGAGGAAATTAAGCCTCGAGAAGCCGTGGTGCACTGGAAGGAACGTAAAAACAAACAGAAAATGGAGGTGGATCGACTATGCAATCAGGGAAAAGCCCGATTGATTACAAGAATGGATTTAAGGCTCAAAAAGCTGTGGTGGAATAAAGGATTCGTTCAGAGCTAGGATAGTATAAACTCTCTTGACACGACGCAAAAATAACAACAGCAAACGGTGCAAGATTGAAATGTATGAGTGGGTGGTAGTTTTCTCCTACACTTCGCCTTACTATTACAACTTCGGTAGCCATACTGTATACTTTTGCCCTGTACTAATAATTAAAAAGGTGCTTATTTAATCAAATACGTATATTTAATGTAATTCAACATCTTTTTAAATACAATGATTTGTATAAAATTGCCGTTTTTTTTCTTCTGACTTTTTTAAAGAGTCTTTGTTAAAATTCTTTATTTAACGATTATATTTCTTGTTGTTGTGTGTGTGTGTGTGTATCTTAAACGTGATTTGATTCGAAATATAAAATTTAAAATAAGTGTATAAAATAACAAAACAAAATAAATAAATTAAAATAAGAAAACGAAAAGAACAAGAAAAAAACATTATTTTCACAACAAATTTAATTCAACATTTCAAAATAATTCCGTTTGTCATTTCACCAACGCAAATTTAAGCAAATCGTGTTAGAATACTAAACTAAATTGGGGAGGAGGGGGTGATTAAATTATCATTTGTTTAAATTCTTATTTTGTTACTCAATTTAGTTTACCTCCCTTATTTATTTGTTTTGTTTAATAAATAAATCTGTTTTAATATTTATTTATTTTATTTTATTTTATTTTTATTTATTTCTTGTTAAAGTTTTCATAAATCACGTATTTTGTTTAATTGTATAATTTGAAATAAAAATTTTAATAAAAAAAAATTAAACGCATACTCACATACAAAATCAAACAATCAACGAGCCAGGCAGCCAGTCAGTCAACTTAAATAAAAAAATTAAAAATAAAAATTATAATCCCGCGTTATTGTTTTGTATTAAAAAGTAACAAAAACAAATAAAACAAAATAAAAATAAAATAAAATGAAATAAATGCTTAAGGTACGTGATTATTAAGAAATTAATTTCAGATTTTCTGTTTCTGTTTGTATTTTTGTTCCGAAGTTATACTCAACACACGACTAATAAATATAATTCACCCAGTAAAACGAAAACGTAATACTGATTCATGTATTCACAGCTTTTTAAAAAGAAAAAGGTTTTCTAAACTCAAAACATTCCTGTACATAATGGACCAGTCAGGATTAAGGCCTAGCTTCTCAACACCACTCTTATTGTGTGTTTTAATTTTATACATAAGTGGCGGGACCTACAGTTTAAAGTAGATCCCGAACGACAGATTTTTGAGCAACTTTTCATGGCAATTTTATTTAGTCTCAGAGTTTTTGCCTGCTGAGAGGAAGTCGCCTGTGGGTTGAACTAACACACTACCTACTTTACTACGCTCAAATATATGTATGTACGTCCAGTTACACAGTATCTAGTAATTACACTTGTAAGGAGACTGTCTATATTCCTGTTTAAAGGTAAGGAAGATGTGGTCCTCATATCGGCGAGGTTCGCTAGCATTCCGAAGTTTCTATGAAAATTAACATTCGGTTGAGTTGTCCCTTGTGGAATCCGATTTGTCTGAATGAATAGTGTTTGACCTGAGGTTTGAATTCAGGCCTTATGTCTAATAAGCCAATAAGTACACTAGCTTGTAGCCGTTAAAGGATTATGTATTCTCTGTGAAATATTATGTTTTAAGCTAGGTGATCAATTTAAAACGCTGTAGGTTTACAGAGATACTTTCCCAAAAGCAAATCCGAATATTTTAAAGAAACTATATAAATACTCTTATGCTCCACCCAAAACTTTTTTATTAAAAAAAAAATAAGAAGCCAACATCAGCTAAAAACAAGCAAATAAATATAAAATTAAAAATCCGATAATTATTTAAATCTAAAATCTCAAAATATAATTTTTTTAAACAGAAAAACAAAAACAAAAACAAATTTCATTCGTTTAGCCTTGCCTTCTTTTTTTATGAAATGTTAAGTTAAATTGCTGAAACATGCTTTAAGTCTCCAACGACAAAGATGTTGCCGCTGATATCAATTCAAAATAAAATTCATAATAAAATCAATTTAAAGTTAATAAATAACAAGTATATTACTACAGTAGGTAATGTCTATAACGAATGGCATTTATGAGAAGAAAACAATGTATTGCATTGCATTGCATTCGTTACTCATAAGTACTCATGAAATTTTGAATACAAGTGAGTCCACAATATTGAAATTTAACTACTCTGATTCATTCGTACTCACTACAACATTGACTTATAAGTACAGGTTGCAATGAGTATGCGTACAATGTTGACATCAAACTCATAACATAACTCGAAAAATGTTTGATTCATACGCCTACTCCTTTAGATTCATAAATTTAGAAAAATACTTATAATACTCATAAATGATTCGAGTGATTCGAATCATTCATCAACATTTACAGTCTTAGTTGTTGTTGCATTTACAAAGACAAAGACAGCAAGGAGAGCAAACACAGAACCTTCTAGTGAGTATTTTAGTGTTCGCATGCGAACCATACTTATTTTGTGATTCTTGTAAATGTTGAGTCATGGAGAGTCGATATCAACAACATCATGCGTATTGTTAAGTATGAGTACTTCAAACTTTGAATATAAGCAGTATGAGTATGATATTAAAATAAGTATGAATGCGTATAAGTATCAGAAATAATGAGTATATTTCGATTCTACTCATATTTTTGAATACTCATTGCCGATCTCTGGTACGGACACATGAAGTCGCTATGGTCTAGTAGGTAGGTTTCTGGCAAAAACTTTGCCTTGAATAGTTTCTCAAAAAATCTGTCGTTCGGAGTCGACTTTAGGTCTGTAGGTCTCGCCATTCATGTATAAAATTAACACACACAACATAAGTTTTGTGAGAAGCTAGCTCGTAATCCATATTAAAGGGTTGTAATAACTAATTATGTATGAAGGTATAGAGGCAATAGTACTTTTGGTAATTTTCGAATGAGCTAACTCTCTCATTCTATGAAAATCTTTTAAAATCCTTTAATAATTAATTAATAAAAAAATTATTATAAATTCCAGTTTAGACCATCCCAAAATATTTGTTGAGATTTAAATGACATAAAATTAAATTTTTTTTCTTTAATTTATATGTTCAATTTAAAAATAAATGACATCAATAATAATATCATTTCATTTTCTATATTCATTCTGTTGTTGTTTTTATTGTTTTGTTTAAAATATTTCAAATGATTAATAATATTTTGAGAGGATTTTGAATACATATACAATAAAACGAATAAATTCAATAATTTAAATGCAGATAAAGTATGATTTAAAACAAAAAAAATATTGTTATTAAGAAAACAAAAAAAGACAAACGAACAATGATGATTGTCGCCTCTATTTGAGCATGAAATGGCAAAGTAAAAAGTCGCCATTTCTTAGAAATCCAACAAAAAAATGTGCCGCCGACATTAAAATTAACTTAAATTCATACAACATTAATCAAAATCTGTTCGACAGACATCTTATAAGGACAGAGTAAAGACGTTTTGAGTAATACTCTACATTAATAAGAAAGATAATGTTATGGGAACTCCTAAAGCCGTAAAGATAATCTCCATGACTAGAATTAGGAATTTAATTAGAAGAGTTAATATTCCTATTTCTATTTCTATTTCTGTTCAGGCAATTAAAGACTGTTAATGGGTAATTCATTTATTCTAACTATAACCCTTGTACCTAAAGAAAAGCTACATTCCAAGTTCTCCCTCTAGTTACGTATATAATACAATATAGATTTGAATTATACATACATATATACATACATAATTGGTCATTACAACCCTTCAGTCAGGATTACAACGCACCTTCTCATTACCACATATGTTGTGTGTGTTATTTATATACATAAGTGGCAGGACCTACAGTTTTAAACGTGTACTCCGAACGATAGATTTTTAAGAAACTATTAGCGGCAATTGTATTTACTATCAAGGTTTTTGTGAGAAATCTGCTGAGAGGAATTCACCAATGAAATTTTTTTGGTTCATATTTCGTTTCATTGGAGATGTCTGATCTGGGATTTGAACCGTAGCCTCACGTCTAATAAGCCAACATACTACTTACTAGACTACGGCTACTACAACGGGGAAACATCATGGAGAAAGAAAACTTTGACTGAATGTGAAATGTAGAGTGTGTAGTTTTGGATGTAAGCGGTCAGTGAACAAAATAGCCAAAGTGGGGTCATCAGCGTGGACAAGTGTGAAAGTGCTGGCAAGTGGTTAAAATATCAGAGGAAAAGTGGAGGTGTTTAGACGATATTGTCAAAATGTCTGATGATAAAGCATTTGGGGGATGTGTCAATGCATTTTCCACTCTTGCTTCGTATAAAAAAAATCGGCCTTCAGTTTCAATCATTATTAGCCTTTCCATAATCAAGTCTTTCTAGTTAAGCAGACTAGAAATCTACTACAGCAGGTCCTGGGGAATGATATGTATGTCGAGTGTCGTTAAAATATGTACATAAATATAGCACGTTGACTGTAAAGTAAAATCTTCTTTAGGCCACGCATACCGCTGTACGCAAGTAGTCAAATAAGCGTCACCCCCGATCAGAAACTTTACTGTCACTAGAATATGGGTGACGCGGCAATCAAATGTGCGTGAATATAAATTAAAACTTGACTAGCAAAGACAAAAATCAAAAATTTTAACAGATCTAATGTTAAAGTTAATAGCAATGTTAAGTGGTTAACAGAAAATACGAAAAATAGTCAAGGTAGAAATCACCCAAATATATGAAAGCAGAGACTTGCTGCAGATATCTGACTATATACAAATTGTAGCCTAAGGTGTCCCTAATAAAAACCAATAAGTGGTATATCCAAATAATTTTGGAACTGGAGATATTGGGTTTTAAATATGCCCTATGTTAACAGTGTCTGGGTAGGATGACGGATGATGGATATTGTGGAAAAATGGGACTTGATGCACATATCCCACTATATGTAAATTGTAGCCTAAGGTGTCCCTAATAAAACCCAATAAGTGGTATAGCACAAATATTCACTCTGTTAACAGAGTTTGCGTAGGACGATGGATGATGGATATTGTGCAAAAATATCCATCATCCCACCCAGACATGTCACATGATGACAGTCAACGTCTTAGGAAAGTTGTAAGCGTTAGTGTTATCGTCTTAAGAGGATAACGTATCTGAATGGATTAGTTGGCGGCTGAATGAGGCTTCATTATTTTTTTTACTTCGAAAAACCGAGAGGAAAAACTCAATGGGAATGAATTCAATTTACGGTATGAGTTCCTCATCCAGTAGTTATGCCTCAGTCACAATATATATGAGGGACCTTTTCTGTTCTGAGATTTAAACATATAACCCTTGAAGAGAATGATATTTGTGTCTCCCAGAATTGGAAGCACGTATGATCAGTTTTTTCTAAAGAGAAATACGAAATTGTTTCAACCTAACACGCAGTTATTTAATGTATTTTAAAGTCTGTTTAAAAATCTTTTATTCTGTTATTTTAGGAAATAAATTATCACACTGTAAACTTTAACAATTGACGTAAATAAAAATTTGTATAGTCTTTTAAAATTCTATTCAGTTTTAAAATAATATCGGAAACAATAGATTCGAGATACAAAAGTATTGACACTCAAAGTCAAATCATTCAATCAGCATTCACAGACATAGTGTTTGAGTAAATGCTACTTTCCTAACACCCTAACTACCAACATCTTCCCCTTTTAGTAATATTTTTTCAATGTTTTTCAAATTGTTCACTTTAATGATAAATGAACGAATGGATAACGAAACTCATCTCTCTGTCTTGAGTACTTTTATTTTTCATATGATTTTGGTATTGGCACTTAAATAATAAGTACCGTTAAAGGCTTAGTAATCGTATATTTTAAGATTTTTCAATTTATTTTTTTTGTTTGTTTTTGTAGCATACCATTAAGATATACAGTGCGCGAGAAAAGAAATCATACTTTTAAATTAAAACACACAAAAAAAAAGAAATTAAATATTCTAAGACAACAACAACAACAATAATAATCATAATAATGGCAGCTAAAACAAATACTTTAACAATAATACTCACAAGGAAAATAAAATATCTCATCCCCTATATTCTATCTCTTCTCACATCTTGGGTTAAATATCTGACTGTTCCACCGAAATAAGGAAAAAAAACTCTTTCAGTGCTTAGGCATTAACAATTTGAAAGAAAAAGCGCAAAGCTACGTAAAACAATATGTAAAATAAAATCAAATGAATTACAAACACAAAAAAAAGGTTTCGTATCTCAAACTTTAGGTTTCCATTCTATTCGCTGTCTGTTTTAAATTTGAATTGTTTTACGCGCATACAATTTCGGATTTTTACATAAAACTTAGCCATAGAGGAAGTTAAAATACAATTGATTTGAGCTGAAGTACAAATATTTAATTGGGATTAACCCTTGTTTTGTTCAGTTTAAATGATAGAACAGAATACTATCGCTATTTCACTGACAAATGAAACTGTCATCAACCACACAAACGACCACGACTCGGCAAAGTCGTAGGGACTTTGGAAAATGCATTAATTTTCCTTAAAGTGTGCCAACATTGTTCGAAGAATGTGAATACTCAATTGAGAGAAACTTCGCTGCTAAGATTAGGTCTCAAATTATTCAAGTTCATTCCACTATAAGGCCTGGTCCATTTTAATGCTCTGATAATCTACCTCTATATATTCATTTCATACCCTATCTTTCTGACAATTCCAATCTAATTCGTCAGGGATACCTTTCCGAGGCAAACCAGTGCTTTCCTTTAGTTTCTTAAGGATTCTACTGATTCTTATAGTCATCCAAACAGATCTTACCAAAGTCATAATTTTAATAGTCTATACGCTCAGATATATGTATGTACTATATGTCCAAGTATACAGTATCTAGTACTTACACCCGCAACGAGACTGATTCAATTCCTGCTTAAAGCTGCGAGAGCTTTGGCGTTAATGTTTAATAGGATAGGTCATAGTAATCTAGAAATTCTGTATATGGCAAGAGTCTTCAGAACAAAGGCCCTGGCCATTAAGAAATGCCTCCTACTATCTCAAATCGAAGTTCTTGGTCACATCTTTGCTTGTGTGGGCAGAGAGTTGTAATGAATTAAATACCCTTGAATGGCAAAGTATCCGTAGTCTAATAGGAAGTGTGTTAGCTTATTAGACGTAACACCTCGGTTCGTTCAAACCCCAGGTCAAACATCAAAACGATAATAAGAAAAAATATTTCTTTGGTGACTTCCTCTCAGCAGATTTCTGGCAAAAACTCTGGGAGTTAATAAAATTGCCATGAAAAGTTTCTCAAAAATCTGTCGTTCGTAGTCGACTTAAATATCAAAATTAAAACACACAACATAAGTGGTGTGAGGAACTAGCACGTAATCATATCTGAAGGGATGTAATGACGATTACGTACATGTATGAATGACGATTATGCGATCTTCAGGTCACTGGAGTTTCTATGCTAATGAACCAATTGGACTAGTCCACACGCGCACAAACTAACTTCTGCGAACGTATAACGTTTATCCATAAAGTTGATTTTAGAATGAATTCTGCTGTCCTGAATGGTGTACGGTTTCGAGGAATGACTATGATATCAGCACTCTAAGCACATTAGGGCGACGTGTCCAGACTGGAGACTGTATTTACTAGATACAAGGCGAACAGAACAGAACAGACCTATTGGATTCCTCTACTGTTTAAAGGCAATTAAGGTAACTGCCACGATGTGGAACAGAATGAAGCAGTTGACCACTTCCTTGGAGGCTGTTCTGAATTTAAAAACCACCACTGTTGGAACTTTGAAATGTTATTTCAGAGATAACGAGTTATAATTCAGGGGACCGCACTATATTTGACCTTGCGTCTAATAAGCCAACACACTACCTATTAGAGAAGGGCGTGTAATTCGAAAACGCCTACTGTGAACGCGCAACGACTTTCTTCTATCACAACTGTAAGAATTGGGACCGGAGACATGTGGTTCCAACATTAAGGGCAATGGCAGGTGGTGCACTACTTGAAACCAAAACTCGAAGAACTGTTTTACAGCCTTTGTGCTTTAGCCTTAAAGGGTTAACGTTTACAACTAAATAAGTTTGAAGTGTATTCACAAAATATCCAATACTCTGCTACACTTTATGCCAGTTTTACTAAAATTAGACAATGAAAGAAAGAACGAAAAAAAAAACGAGGAAAAAAAGAGAAATTCGAACAAAATATTTTCCAACTTCAAGTCTAATTTAAATAAATGCGATGGAATTAAAAATGGCATGAGCTAAGATAACTTTAGAGACTCTTCGGAAGGAGTGGAAGGAGTAGGAGGAGGTGGTGGTAAAATCCATATTCTAAAGTTTATACAATAAGTACGAGTGTTTAACGAGAGATTGGTTGTCTATGTAGAGACAGTCTACCTAAGCAAATGAATGAATGTTCCATTCGTACAATATTTTCATAATTCGTAATTCATTTTAACGCATTTTTCATTATATTTACATAATAATGAGGATGATGGCGATGATGACGATAAGGAGGATGAGAATCAGTATGATGTGTTGAGGCTGCTGATGCTGTCGCAACTTTTTTCATGAATTGTGTTTTTGTGAGAAAGGGTAGAAGAAACTTGGAAATTTTTGGAAAATGTTCACTTAGATTCAAATTTATAGATAGAAAATAATTTTATATTTAGTTGATACACTCAAACAGCTATGTATGTATAGTCTGATAATTTATATATTCATGCTAAAATTAATACAATAAAAACAATGAAAATGGAAAGAAAAAGGTTTTTAGTATTACGGCTGTGTGAAACAGTCTTCCATTTTCAGAGGGAAATAAAAGTTGTTAAGTTTATACCCCCTACATTGTATTCGATATATTCTTCGAAAAGAAGCAGGAATTTTTTGTTCTCGCGGTTATCTTCCAAGCCTATGCCATCGAAATATGTGATCAATTCAACATGAACGGTTAGTCAGTATGGAATTGTGCGAAGAAGCTGAATCAGCTCGTAGACAGAATAAATGTATTGAGTCCAAAGTGATGTGGAATTCCCGCAATAAGCAAACAGAGAAGCTTGTAAGGAGGGAAGCTTCCACGCCATTGATGGTTCGAAAACCCATCTTCAAACTCTTCTTCAACTAAAAGGGTTTGAAACAATTAAAACCTTTTTTGGGAAACTACAGTAAGAGCAGATCTGAGTTATGCATTAAACTAAACATGAATAACCTGAGGAAGGAACCGGTGTTTTTGCAGGGCAATGTAAATTCAGAATGCTTATTTAGAATGGAGGTGAATATATTGTTGAAGTCTGTGGAGCATTAATGAGATCATGAAAGGTCAGACATCTCCAACAAAACGACATACATACATATAAAAAAATTCTTCACTGACTTCCTCTCAGCAGATTTCTGACAAAAACACTGAGAGAAAAAACTGGCCATAAAAAGTTTCTCAAGAATCTGTCGTTGGGAGTCGCCTTTAAACTGTAGGGTCCGCTACTTATGTATAAAATTCACACACACAACATAAGTGGTGTGAAAAGCTATGACGTTATTCTAACTTTTCGACAATGAGCAACATCCTGAAGTTTGTAGGGACATCGGATTGGAGGAAACACTATAGTAATACCTTATAATGTTTCGTTAAAGTGTAACGGATCGTATGGTCGCAGTACTAACGCGCTTCTTCACGACCATTATAAGAGACATCGTAGTATATGGTAGACGTCCTTGGCTGGCTGCTATTCAGTAGCAATAAAGCAGTAGGCTTTTGTGATGAAAAGTATTAAAAGAAAGGATATAATGAAGACAAGCAGAAGACGATGTTTCGAAATTCTTGGAATAGATATTTAGAATACCTGCCATACCATTTTTCGAGCAATAGGTTTGAGGTAGGCATGAAAAGCTCCTGGCATAACTTATGTTAGACGAAAAATTAGAAGAAAATTTAATTCTGTAAATGGAGTAACCCGCTTCAGAAAACCAAGTAAAAGAATGCTATCCACTGGTTAACTTGAAGCTATTTTTATGCTGTTTCTACATAGAGAAGTCAGTATTGAGCAAACAACGTTAATGAGATTGGATTCATGTAGGTTAGAGGACGTGTACTTGACAAGTACAGTACCCGGCGGTCAAGTTGACCCATTGTACTTGGATTCATATAAAATAACATTGATTTCCAGTAAGCTTAGGTCCATGCTTTTATTTAAAAAAACTGTATCCGATATACCGTCAACCCTGACCGACTAGACTATAACTTCCATAATTGTTCTCTTCTTGGTCATATTAAGGCATGAAATCGAATAGAAATGGAAAAGAAATTCCATTCATTGCCAAATGCTAGATTATAATGCCTTTTAATCAAAAAGCACACACACTAACACACACACAAAAAAAGGATAAAAATGATAAAAATTATTATTAATGAGCAAATATTTTCAAATGATACTACATCTTGTGCCATTACCACCACAATCACAATACCAATCACAATCCTCATAATAATTATCATGAACATCCCTCTACTCTATCCAGGATATCACGCAAATTTAATAAAGGGGATGTTTTCCTAAGTATCTCTTTCAACTGTTTGTGTGTGTGTGTTCAATATTAAAACAAAAACAATGTCTTAAATGTTGTTGTTTTTGTGTTCCAACGATGGCTGATGCCAAATCATCGTTTTTAAATTTCATGCGAAAATTCCACAATCGTTACGTTACGTTGTCTTTAGGATTTTTAGTTTGTATTGCTTTGGTCGGGTTTCGTTTGCTTTTATTTGGTTGGTAATCATCACAATTATAAATGGAATTTAAGATTTTTATTAAAAAAAACATAAAAACATTAAAACAGAGAAGATGAGAAGAATTTATTTACAATACCATTAATTTATTATCATTTAAAATAAAATTACTCATAGTATTGGTTAGGAGCAAAAGTGCGAGTTGGCGATGATTTCCGCATCCGATCCAACAGTGAGCTGTATGAGCTCCTCAACGAATATCCAACGGCTGCGCTGGCTCGGCCATGTCGTTCGAATGGAGGAGGATGCTCCGGCGAGACGGGTATTTCATGCGGGGATCTGTGGAAGTCGGCGAAGAGGACGACAGAGTATCCGTTGTAAGGACCAGAAAAAAATTAGCCGTTAAGCAATGTATATGTGGTTCGTTCCTGATCTCAAGCTCTCATGAAAGCACAACATAATTGATAGGTCTCGGAAAACGACATTAACGCTTTGCACATGCAAAAAGGCCGTAGACAAGATCTGGGAACTCAGACCACCCGTCTCAAACTGGCTCTATCGGGCTATGTTGGAACAAACCTTACTGTATGGTGTGCATGTTTGATGGACGGTGTGCTAACACCAAATACTGTACTGAGACAGTCAGCTGTTTTGATCACCCGTGTGCTCTGTTCCACCTCAATTAGGGCATTATTTCCTATACTAAATTGGCTCCTCTCCACCATTCTATTAAGTCAGAGGGATGAGCTGGCGGCAGTAAAACTCAATGTAGTCAAATTCTGTATCAATCAAGGCATCAACATCATTCCTTATAATTTTCTGAATAGAATATTCGATTTTAGAATTCCGATTAGGGTATTTTGGTCTGAGAAAGCGAAGGTTACCGGCCGGGGACGTTATAGACCTTGCAAACTCCAACATGTTACAAAGTATAGGTATTCCGATTGCCTCAGTTAATTTATATATTGTCCACTCGTTTTATGATTAGCGTCAATCACGTTGGCGTCAAGATGGTGCGAACAATATTGGTACACTCTTCTGGACATGTATGAACAGGAAGAGGACCGACTAAGTTCTGCCCATAAATCGTATGGCCATCCAAAGCAAAATTGCTATGGCGGGCCCCTTTGCATTTGTAGGTACGCCGAAAGACTTAGTATTCCGACAAATGACTTCTGCAGGCGTTGTGGATCTGTAAGAGACACATGTGTCATGAAATTTAGCATTTTGGATATGCTCGAGCCAGTGAAGCCTTCGGCGGCTTTTCGATCGATATTATATTCCACCCTAAATGGCATCAATGTCTCACACACACTGTGTTTTATTTAAATTTAAAGATAGGAGCGTTTAGGGCGACCATGGCGTACGCAAATTGAAAACGGGATAAGGAAGAAAACTGGAGTGAAGAGAAAACAATAGAAATGAAGACATATGAAGAGAGCTGCTTGAAGCCTCGTGCTTCTAATAGAATCGAAAGTAATGCAATAGTTGTCTGTGAAACTATAGAAATATATAAAACCAAGTTCAGATTTCCTCAAAGAAAATCTGTTGAATCACAACGTTCGAAGAGCAGGACAGCTTTGAAGGTAAATTCTTACTTATCTTCAAATTTAGTAAAGACAAAAACCAAAAATTTTAACAGAGCTAATGTTAAAGTTAACAGAGCAAAGTTATGTGGTTAACAGAAAATACGAAAAATAGTCAAGGAAGAAATCACCCAAATATGTAATAAAAGAGAATGGAATCTCTATTGCATTCCTTAAAAATTATGCCCCACACGTTCCTGAGTGGATCAGCAGCTCTGCAGGTATACCATTTAACACAAATTGTAGCCTAACGTGGCCCTAATTAAACTCAATTGGGGTTTGAGCATGCTTTATGAACCTTTGACCATTCAGGACACGACTTTTTCGCCTACCCAATTATGTATACTACTGTACTTAATATTAAATTTGTAAGTACGTAAGTATGTATGTGTATATCTATGTATGTATGTATTTGTGAATAAATTTGTTAAAATACAAATTATAGTTTAAATGCGTCGTCGTTCTAATTCTAGACACCAGTAGCAAATGGTTGAAAAACTTTTTTTCATTTCGTCTCCCTTCCTTCATTCCCCTTATATTTCATAATTTTTATTCAAAGATTTTTTTATTTCTGCTTTTCTTTTTTCTTCTCTAGCAAGCATTTTCAGTTTCCTTAATGGGCTTTGAAAATTCAAAAACAATTTCGCTGCTAAAATTTTTACATCCAAAAGAAAAAAGGGGTAGTTTTTGACTTTCTACCGACTTTTCCCATTCAGTTAAAGAGGTTTTTTTTTGAATCACAGGCAGAATAAAATTAGAAAAAAAATAGAAGGAAAAACCAGATTCATTTGAATTTTACATTGAAATCCATTTATTTTAATAATTTCGTTCTATCCTTTTGTTGTTGTTGTTTTCATTACATTTCTTTACTGATTTGCAGTCTAGAGTTTTTATTGTTGTTGTTGGCTGCGTTAATTATGAATTTTTGGTTTTTTTTCTATTTTTGACTGATTAAGTTTCCTTCATATTTTTTATGCTGGATTAGAGATATTTATACGGCTTCTATTCTATTCTTTTTTTTTTCTTCTATCAATTCAATAAAGAGTTGTTTTATAAAAACAATATAAAAAATTATTTAAATAATGTGGGCCTTAATTTGATTTGCCATTCGACTTTCGAAAAAAAGGGTAACTACTTGATGGTCGTTACAATATTCAATTGGGTTTCGATTTTCCATTGTATTTTCTATTCATTGTTAATACAATAATCAATAATTAGTGCTGATTGTATTACGAATGAAAATGAAACTTGATGTTAAACTGCGTTTTTGTTTCAAAATATTATGGAGGAGAGTTGCTAGAGTTGCGTTAGTGAATGAATTTTAGGACATCCATTCCGGAAGGGGAGGACTGGAGGGATGGTGTAGAAAACCTCTCAAGGGAATCTGCACAAATTTACACCGATGCCTTCAAACTCGAAGGAGCCGTTGCAATTGGTATTTATTCGAAATCAATCGGAATATTCAAGTCTATAAGGCTACCGCATCACTGCAGCGTCTTTCAGGCGGCAGTGTCAGCAATTCTGGCTGCGGTAAAAATTACTGTGGACAAAAATGTTCACAGGGGCAAAATCATCATACTTTCCGATAGCCAGGCGGCTATCAAGGCATTAGATTCTGGTGTAATAAACTCCAAAACGGTGTACGACTGTCGCAGATAACTCAATGAGGTGGTGATGTTTGTATCACATCGGTACCGGGACATAAGGATATTGCCGGTAACTGCAGTGCGAATGAACTGGCCAGAAGGGGCACGACCATCGAACTGTCTGATGAATTCTCTACATTGGGGATCCCTTTTGGTACCTGCAAACTTATAATTGACAATACAATCGTAGATCTTGTCAACATAATGTGGGCAGCTTCGAACAAGGGCAGAGCGGCGCAAAAGACCTGGCTAAGGCTGAATAGAAGGCGTACGGCAACTCTGCTTAAACTCCAAAGAAGTAGGCTCAGCACTGTTATCGGGGTTATTACGGGGGGCATTGTATTATAGGAACGCATGCGAGGCGTATTGCTCTTGGAAGCTGTGGAGAGGAGGAGGATGAGACTATTCTTCACCTATTGCGAACATGTCCGGCACCCGATCGGAGGAAAAAGAGGAACCTCCAACTGGTTCCTAGAATATGGGAGAATAAGGAACTGTAGCATCACAATAGGCTCTGTCTGCGACCTAAGTATGTCCGCTCATGGGGACAGCCACTTCTAACTACGTACCTAAGTATTTGATAGCTAGGTAGTAATACTGAATGAAAGGTTGTAATGATCAATTAGATATTTAAGTAATTATCACAAACACATAAGGTTCTGAAAAGCCTGTTTCAAAAATCAGTTCAAAATTGGAAAAAATATCATAAGTATTACAGGACTTTGCAGTGATTTGTCTTGTTGAAACCATTTCAGTAAACAAGCTTTATTAGCAAGCTCCTAATCATGCCCTGCATTGTGTTCAAACTAAAAAAACAAGTTGTAGGAGGGCTTTGGCTTTCAATCTGTTTATGGCGAAAGTGAAAGCACTGACTTCTTCAGTAAGAAGATTCTATGGGGGATGGCCTCTAGTTATGTAGCGTCTTGAGTTATTAGACGTGAGACCACGGTTCAAACTTGAGGTCAGACATCTACAACAAAATGAAATACGAGAAATATTTCTTCGGTGGCTTCCTCTCAGCAGATTTCTGGCTAAAACTCTGACAGTAAACTAAAATTGCCATGAAAAGTTTGTGATTGTTTGATTGTTTGTCTGACATTGTACATGATTACATACATACATATACATAATTGGCCATTACAATCCTTCAGTCCAGTCAGATAGTGGGATATGTGCAGCAAGTCCCATTTTTCCACAATATCCATCATCCGTCATCCTACCCAGACACTGTTAACATAGGGTATATTTGAAGCCCGATAACTCAAGTTCCAAAATTATTTGGGATATAACACTTAGTGGGTTTTATTAGAAACACCTTAGGCTACAATATGTATATAGTCAGATATCTGCAGCAAGTCCCTGATGTCGTATATTTGGGTGATTTCTTCCTTGACTATTTTTCGTATTTTCTGTTAAGCACTTAACATTACTCTGTTAACTTTAACATTAGCTCTGATGAAATTTTTGGTTTTTGTCTCTGCTAGTTAAATTTGAATTTGTCTTCACACACATTGAAGTTTGATGGTTTAATTTTCATGTGTTGCTATGCTAAACAAAACAAATATTACCAACACATATGTACAATTTGATCAGTTAAATTTGATGTATAGCCATGAGCCATTATGGTCGATTCTTCTTTACGCAATACAATTGATTTGGATGGGCAACTTCAAATCCCCAAAGTCCTACCATTTAAATTCAAATGAATTTAAACTTAAAACGCATAACTATGGGTAACTAAATGATGTTACGATGCTTGATGGATCAGAATTAAGTACAATATTGTTAACACTCTGACAGATACGCTTATTTACATATTCCAATATATCTTACAATAAAACGCTTTGCTTGAATAGAAGTTGCCACAGCTGGAATAAGCGGCAAATAGTATGCAGAAATTGGCTTTTGGTCACTTATTACGGTCACAGTTGTGCTATGCTCAACTGTTTGATCATGACATTAGTCACTAACTGCAAATGCTACTGAGTGGATTATTATGCCAAATTTCCAACAAAAAAAAAAAATTAAAACAACAACAAACAATAACAATAGGTGGCAGTGGCAAAATCGTATTGCTTTGCTAATTTTTTTAGCTGGAAATAAATTTTGCAAAAATATTAATTTTCTAAACAGAAGCCAAGCCAATGTTGTTGTAGAAATCATTGGCAGTGTCTTAGATTTAAAATCTAAATCGTTTACAAAGAACTGGGCACCAAGTATTTCCTGCTTAAGTCAGCAGTTAAGCGTTTGGTTCCCTTGCAGACTCTTGTTAAGGAGATGTTGTTTTTTTTGCTTTTCTTTTTCTCTTCTCATATTTGTTTGTTAAAGTATGATTACAATTAGTTTTTGCTTTTAATGTTTTTATTGTTGTTGTTGTTGTTTTTTTCTTTTTTGGAAACTGAATTAAATACCAGTAGTAAGTAAGTATTGTAGCTGGGGTATCTGTCTTTTGCTGTATGACTGTGCAAATGTGGCACAGCTGTTACCAATGGGTGCAAAAACTCTATTTGAGTTGATTTCTTTCAAACATTTTGTATTTCTTCTGTATTTATTTGTTTGGATTTTATTTTAAACATTTTTATTTGTATTTATTTCAATACGTTTTTCTATACCCTTTAATTTATATTTTTGTAACTGACATACTTATACATACGTACGCATGTATGTATATACACATCAAGTATCGATACTAACCAAAATCCATTGTCTTACATCTTTATCCGTGATTTCTTATAAACATTGTTTACAATACAATTTCATTGTATCCCCTTTAGCCTAAGGTCCCTTAATACGCACTACGCCAAATGGCTTACGAACTAAAAAAAAGGAACGAAATAGAGGATCAATAATGGAAATAATCAACCCCAAGGGTAGAAGAATTTCACATCCAAGTGCCAATAGATGTGTTTCAGCATGTAAAAGGAAGACAGTTTAACTAATTTTTACAATTCTCTCATCCTTACAATACATTTACAATCCATCTGCAAATGGATTTCAGGGCCAATCACAAATTACTCTCTTAGCGTGTTATACACTTTGATCAATCTTGAGCTTCATTTTGAGATTTGACTTTTATAAACTGAAGATTTTTATGTGTGTGATGAAAGATTCGAATTTAAAAACCAAAGTCACAAACCTACACTTTTAGCAGCGCCACTTTACGGCTTTAACAGGGCAAACTGTTTAACAGTGGCAATAAGTCTGGATTAGTCTTCTACTTTGCAATTATTGCAGACTATTTGACATACAATTTAATTCTCATTATGATCATTATTGTTTGTGAATCACACTACCACGGTTCGAAAGAGGACCCCCTAGACTACCATTTGCATATAGTCTGGTAGGTGTACTATTTTTTATATGTTCCCAAATGGCCACCGATCTTCTAGAGAATTTTCAATCAAAAAATTGATAGTACCGAAGTCAATTTTCACAATACCACAATACAATACAATATTATTATATTAAGAGGCCTTCGAACCTTCCTTCGAGTATGATATTGTACTCATAGGCCAAGTATACAGCTATGGACATTAAATTAGCACAAAACTTCGTAATAAAAACAATCATATTTTTTATAGTATTTTAGGTCTACTCATAAAAAATGTAAACATAGGAACTTAAAATATATATTTTTCCTTAAAAGAAAAACAAAAATTTTTACGATATTGCCAGTCGTCTGCTCATTAAGACCTTCAACATATCAAACGCCAGATTTTAGCTGGACAGTAAAATAGCACAAATTAAAATTTCTGGAATAAAAATGAGGTGCTTTAATAAATAGGAAAAATATTAATATTTTCAGCTTATTTGATTAATATTTAGTAGAGTAGCCCCTATTTTCAAGCGCCGCGTAGCATCTACGGGTCAATGTTCTTCTGGAAAGTTCTTTGGGAATCGAGTACCAAGTGTCCCGTATTCCAATGCACAAATCGTCCAAATTTTTGTACTTTTGTTGAGCAATTGTACATTTCACATCGTTCTAGGGGGTTTTCAATCGAGTTTAAGTCAGAAATTTGCCCCGGCCAGTCTAAAACGGGAATATGCTCTTCATAAAACCAATCCTTTGCCTGCTTAGATGTGTGTTTGGGGCCATTATCTTGCATAAATATGAATAAAACTGGCATGTATTTAAAAGCTTAAGTTTCCATTTTGTTCTTTAGAATGTCCAAATACTGATAACAGCCCATTTTTTCATTAATTTTCACAATGTCACCTACGCCGCGCCATGAAAATGGTCCCCACACCATTGTGCTTCCTCGACCATGCGTTATGTTCCTTTGAGCATAGTGTGGATTTAATGTCTGACATTTTGGCCGATGAACAACCACTCTACCATCCGGTCCCATATGATTTACCTCTGTTTCATCACTCTAAAATATTTTTTTCCAGAATGGGAGGTCTTTATCAGTGTGGGTGCGAGCAAACGTTATACGCTTGATTAAATTTTTCGTTTGGTAGAAGTGGCTTCTTTCGGCAAGTGCGTCCAAAGAACTTTCCTTGATTAAGACGTCGTCATATGAGTCTGTCCGATAAATTTAACCTAAATTAGGACTTAATTTTGTTCAAAATATCGCGTGACGACATGAAAAGCTCCTTCTTTGACTTCCGGACAATAGCACGGTCAACGATTTCAGTTTGTTTTCTTGACACGTGGCCTTCAATTTTTGTTTTCTCCGACATTATTTTGTTTGGTTTGAAGGAAATGATGACGTTATAAATCATTTTTCGCTAACAATTCGAAATTTCGGGAATTTCAGTCAGCTTTTTCCCATTGCCACAAGTTAACGATAATGCGCTTCTCCTCTGGCGAGCAATCTTTTCCACGTACCATTTTTTTCAAAAATGACGTTAAATGCCACAAAATTAAAAGAATATACCGTAAAAATAAAAATACTCGAACAAAACTTGTACCTAAAACACTTTTAGGCACGTTGTGCTAATTTACTGTCCAGCTCGAATTTAGGTACCGATACAAATTAGCAGTCAAAACAAAAAATGTATACGATAATGGTAATATTTTTTGTTAAACAACAGCTAGATGTCATCGTGCAACATTGCAGACCAAAACAATTGGCCTAATTACGATATAAATGAGAAAAAAATCACAATCAAACTATACATGGATTTTGTGCTAATTTAATGTCCATAGCTGTGTGTCCTAAAATTAGCTCCTAAACAAGTGGGCTGGTTCAGTTGGATACTGTTGGATCAGCTAACAGTGCTCTGTTAAGGCCAAATTTTGTTCTGTTAAGAGAAAATTTTGGTTTGCGTCTTGGATTATAAAATTCTTGGAAACAAAATTTTACATAATTAAATGACATCTGAATCCTTCTGGAGGAAAACTGAACCAGAAGGAGTGCCACTATATTCAGATTCAAATAGAATCAGACGGAATCATTAAAGAATATTGGCAATAACATATGCAGGAACTGCCTCAGCTTGAAAAATGATGAAACTTGAGCGATCCTTAGATTAGTGAAAGGATTGTATTCGTATTGTATTTTTCAGGACTGACAAGGATTCCATCTATGTAGCTTCACGTTTGGATTTATTAGCTCCTTCTGGAATTGAATGATTGATTGAATCGATAAAAAGAACAAATCAATTCTATTTCAACTGTAGATCCCGCCACTCGTGGGAAAAAAAATTAGCACACACAATATAAGAAAGAAGCTACCTTGTAATCCTGACTGAAGGGTTGTAATGACCTAATTATGACCCGGTATTGATATATTCTCCACCTACTTTGTCATCATTCAAGGATTTGTCACATATGGTTACCACATACAACTTAAAAAGTAAGAGATAGAGAGAGTTTACATTGTGTTGTGTTTATTGGTCTGAAATGGGCTGTTGGAATCCTGCAGTTTTTTACACAGCGTAATATAACGACAAACATGTCTTATGTGACCTTGTTTAACGCTTTTTCTTGTTATCTATAACTACATTGGAATATCTTTTCGAACATCCATACACTTACAATATTTGTTTACAAAATAAGGCTTCTTGTGTGGCAGTTTCTGTTTTATATTTGAATTGGATTCTGCCCTTTTGCGACTCACGTGTTGGACGTGAAGTTGGGGTTTATTTTTAAGGCATTGCTTGTTAAAAGGATGAGATTAGTAATAAAGGTAGATTGCAGAGCCAAGTATGTGAATAAATTCCCAATGTGTGTGAAGATAAATTCAAATTTAACTAGCAAAGACAAAAACCACAAATTTTAACAGAGATAATGTTAGAGTTAACAGAGCAATGTTAAGTGGCTAACAGAAAATACGAAAAATAGTCAAGGAAGAAATCACCCAAATATACGATATTAAGGACTTGCTGCAGATATCTGACTATATACAAATTGTAGCCTAAGGCGTCCATAATAAAACCCAGTAAGTGGTATATCCTAAATAATTTTGGAACTGGAGATATTGGGCTTCAAATATACCCTATGTTAACAGTGTCTGGGTAGGATGCCGGATGATGGATATTGTGGAAAAATGTGATCCGTAGGGATATTTAAGAAACTTGGAAATTTTATTTTCTGCTGAGAAGAAGTCGCCAAAGAAATATTTTTTCATACTTCGGTTTTGTTGGAGATATCTTCTTCTCGGGTTTGCACCGAGTTCGCTTGATTTTGTTTACGTGATGTTAATACTAAGGCTTGGGAATAATGACTCTAACCGCCCTGATTCTAGTTTTTCTTGAATGTCAGCATGTCATGTGTGTCAGCAGACAAGTCAAGGTCTTCTATTCTTCTCAGTATTATCCCTGTTGTCGTGGGCAATCTGAATTCAGAGGCTACACAAAAACCATTGCTTCTCTTTAATATGGTGTACATCTTCTGATTTTAAAGCTGAAATTGACAAAATAGTCCTCATTGTGTAGTCTGTTTTTGTAAACAATTCCTCCCCATAATTTTCTTTCAGTGTACACGACTGACAGATTTCAATACAAACTTCTTGAACTGACTTACAAAATTTATGATGATTTTTTATTATTATTTTGTGTGTGTTTATTTTTATTATTTATTGTTGTTCCTAATGGCGTTGTTGTTGTCGTCTAAAACCAGGTAAAGAAAATAGACAACATTTTAACGCTGGCAAAATTTTAATGTGAAAAAAACAACAAAAAAAAAACAGGGAAAAAGAAATTACGTTCCACACAACATACAACAATTGAAGTTTTTAATAGTTTTTCGCACTGTAATTTTCATTGACAATAGAGAGAAAGAGAGACTCAATTCCAATAAAACATAAGTATGGGTCTGTGTGTGTTTTGTACACAGACTAAGTCTGGGTCTGATGTATGAGTGTTAAATATGGGAGTTCCCTGTTATTTTGATTTAAGCCTCAAAGAAAATAAACCAAAAACCATTAATATCAAGAGCAAACATTACACAAACAAACAAAAAAGATTTGTCTTGTTCGTCATCAGTATCATCATTATCATCATCATCATCGTGATGATCATCGCCATCAGCAGCAGCAGGACCATTAATAGCAACAGTAACAGCAGCTTCAAACAAATAATTTTTAGGCCTGGTTTGCTTTGCTGTAGTTTGTCTGTGATTTTTATTTTTTCGTTTCGGTTTTCTAACAGCCATTCAGTCAGTCAGTGTGTCAATAATTTCTGGCTTACATTTATGCTTTAAAAGATTTTTAATGGCTTTTCTCTCTCCTTCTCTTTCTCTGTCACTGTCTGCTACACTGTGTGTGTGCTGCAACAATTGTTGTGTCACTGTCATATTTAAATCGTATGTTCCTGTCACTCTGTGTATCTCTCTGTGCGTGTGTGTAGTGTGAATAATTGTTAAGATTTGATTGCGTTACGTTCAGTTCAATTCAGTTCGAAGATGTCATTTATAATCATTTATTTCATGTCCTTATCATTCATTATTTACCTTTTTGGCAGAAGTAGAAAAAGAACCAAAAGAAGGTCTCTGAAGTCTTGTTTTATTATCTTTTCTTAGAGCGTAGTAAAGAATTGATTTTTAATTGAATTTTTCTTTTATATAAGCAAAGGAAGGTACAGTCAGTCAAAATAGATATTTAATTAAACAACAACAACATAAAAAATGTTAAACAATTTTTTAGATTGAAGGCCTATTTACTGGCATTACAAAACAGTTTTCCTTTTTCCTTTATGAACTGAAAAGAAGAGGCGTAATGCCTCACTACGGCGACGCAAAACACTCGGTTCTTCCTAACGGAAGCATTCTGTTATACCAACACTGGCGTAAAACAAGTCTACCATTTAGTACCTCAACTGCTTACCACTGTGCTGGATTATATCATGAAAGAGCTTCGTATAGAGATGAAAATAAATGGATTCATTCTCTGGAGCCCAATGGCGGCTTATGAAGATCTTCAACTTCCAAGAGACGACTTTCGGCGACTTACTCTCAGCAGATTTCTGGCAAAAATCTGCTGTTCGGGGTGGACTTTAAACTGTAGGTCCTGCTACTCAAGTATAAAATTAACACATACACAACATAAGTGATGTGAGAAGCTAGATTGTAATCCTGACTGAAGGCTTGTAATGACCAATTATATACAAATGTGTGTGAAGATAAATTCAAATTTAACTAGTAAAGACAAAAACAAAAAATTTTAACAGAGCTAATGTTAGAGTTAACAGTGCAATGTTAAGTGCTTAACAGAAAATACGAAAAATAGTCAAGGAAGAAATCACCCAAATATACGATATCAGGGACTTGCTGCAGATGTCTGACTATATACATATTGTAGCCTAAGGTGTCCCCAATAAAACTCAATAAGTAGTATATCCTAAATAATTTTGGAACTGGAGATATCGGGCTTCAAATATGTTAAGAGTGTCTACCATAAAAAATGCAAGTGATCGCCCCCAAAAAAATGCAAGTCATCGACTCAAAAGGTGTAAGCCATGTACACAGACAAATAATGCAAGTAATCAACCAAAAAAATGCAAGTCATCTACCAAAAAAGTTCAAGTAATCAACCAAAACAAAAATGCAAGTCAACAACTCAAAAAATGCAAGTCATCAACAAAAAAAAAAAATGCAAGTCTTCAACCAAAAAAAATGCAAGTCATCAACAAAAAAAGTGCAAGTCATCTACCAGAAAAAAATGCAAGTCATATACCAAAAAAATACAAGTCATCAACAAAAAAAGTGCAAGTCATCTACCAGAAAAAAATGCAAGTCATGGACTCAAAAAGTGCAAGTCATTGAAATTCATGTCAATATGAAAATTCTATAATTCTTGGTACTTTTGGAGCTTTAAGGCATTTCAGAAGGGAATTTCACGAAATGGTGCAGAAGAGCTTCCTGAAGTTCCTCAGGGCAATAGGGATGTGTAGACGTTATAAAGAAACACTACATAGATAGAGGGCAATACAGTGCATCGTTTAGTCCCAGTACCTTAACAGCCCTAAACAAAAATAATCGAAGGATCATATTTAACTTAGAAAAAAATTAAATTTTTATTCCTAAAATTAGAAACCTTGAAATCTTCGGTAAAGAGTTTCTTAATACAGCCTTGAAAAATTCCTTCAACTATTTTTTCTTTTACTTATTACCATCTGTCATTATTATTTTCACCCTCCACTGTTACTCATGCTAAAGTTACAAAAATACGAATACGAAAACGTATAATAAATGATGAAAACAGTGCGATAACAATAAAAATTATAAATGTTTTCTCCTCCTTTTTTTTTTTTTGTTAAAATCTTCAACTAATTTGCCCAGCGAAATCTGTGTAAATGTCACGCAGACATACATACATACATACACTCTGTTTAAGTATTCAAATGTTACAAAAAGTTACAATTGAATGTAATTTTTGTGATTTAGTTTTGCTTACGAATTGAATGGCATTTAGAGATGAGGAGAATTGAAGTAAAAGAAAGGGTTGCTCGAATTCTATACCGCTTTATGGCTGACATGTATTGTTTGTATTATATACACACACATAAAAAGGTTCTGATGTAGAGTACTTACTACCTCAGATTAAACAAAACCTGTCCATTATTTAACCCCTAAAGTCATTGAAATGAAATCGTGAAAAATCAAAGAACAAACGAATTAAAATTTACAACAACAACGCAAATATATGTTGTTGTCGAATGTCCTTGTTGTTGAACTCATAAATTCTCATTATGATGGCAAAAGCGAAAGAGTTAAAATTCAATGCTGAATAATGTATTAAGGAAATGCTTTTATACAAATAAATAGGCCACCTTTTGATAAAAATAAAGCAAGGTTTTTGTTACATACCGTGTATGTATGTTTCCTAACCAGGCGTTAGTTAAATAAAAATACATGATCCTTTGTAAAAAAAATTTTAATTCGTACACTTTATTTTGCAGCTGCGTGATGTCAACCTAGACAGCTTTATAGAAGGTATATGTGTTTACTTGTAAGTAAATATAAAAACGATTTATTATTGCAAAAGTTTTCCTCTTACGCTGCGTTAACACCAGTGTTAATTATTTTGGTAACTACCGTCCGTCTATCGTCCACATTCCACAGTCGCGCAGGGCGTCTCATACGCCCAAACATGCATCTGATCATACAAAATTTAGCAAATACCAGTGCGGGATAAACAATTGAATTCCCCGCCACTTAACTGAATGGTAAATATGGTTCTTATCTCTGTCAATCAATCACGAATGTTATGGCAACTGATTGAGGCTGCAGATATGATGGTAACTAAAAAAGGCAGATGACATTGCAAGTGTAACACAATGATAGGTCCAAGGATATGGTTGGACTAGAACTGGTCATACGTAAAAAGGAGTTCTAACTGTGAGATGTATGTGCGTGACGATGGACATTATGTATGTTGCTGATAGTTAAACTCCCAGAGAAGACAAGGATGATATGTAGTCTGTTTTGTTAGTCAATAGTTAGGTTAGGCTAGTGATGATATTGCGAACGTAATACAATGATATGGTCTTGCTGATTATCAAACTTCTAGAGAGGACAATAATGATACTGTTTTGATAGCCTATAGTTAGGTTAGTCGTGGCAACCATATCTCATTGGGACCTACATACATATTATATCTCATTATAATACTGAGTATACCTCTTTTTCAGTTTAAATCTTAAAACGATAAGATTCATGTCGAATAGCGAATAGTCAGAATTGACGCTCTGAAATATTTTTCTACTTTACAGGCAATAAATTGCTGCGAAAGACTTAATTCGAATCTGTAGCGTCCACAATTGGAGCGTTTGAAAGAATATATCAATGACTTTCTGAATTTCTCAACTCATAACTAAAAGAGCAATGCTGCTCAACAGATTACTGTCAGTTGACGTCTGTCAACGTAGGGCGGTGTCTTCTAGTTCATGTTTTATAGCTACTGATAGTAGACACTACAGCGATATTAATAATAATTGCCCTGAAAAGTTTCGGCATTAAACTGTAGGTTCCGCTACTCTTGTATAAAATTAACACATACAACATGGATGGTGCGAGTAGCTAGGTTGTAATCTTGACTTAAGGATTTTAACGACCGATTAACACGTTGACTACCGACTACGAGATAACTCATAGATTGCGTTCCCTTCTAGGGTGTCAACTACGAGTTATCTCGTACCCACTAAACCTGCCATTTTTGTGTAGCTGGGTACGAATAAAATCGTATTATATCAGTGCTAGTATCGATAAATGGCTTCTGGGAAAAGAACAAACAAACAATGTTAGCTTGCGTGGCCAGTTTTCTGAAAATTGCCGCAGCAGTCAACGTGTTAAGTACACAAGTAAGCTTATTACTGTTAGAAGAGGTTTGGGACATGCATTGAATTATCCAGACTTAGTGTGGGGCTAGAAATCGGATATCTGATCATATATTGTGGATACAAGGATCTATTGTTTAGAATAGACATCGATTATGGATCAATATGACATTGTTACTTGAAACATGTGCGGCACTGAAGCATCTCAAAAGGAAAAACCAAACAACTAAGTGCTTTTTAACAAGCTTTGAAGGTTATCAGGGTAACAGTACTAAGGGAAGTATTATAGGGTTACTCTAAATAGACTTGTATGTCCAGTGAGGTACAATGTGTATTCCGATTGCAGTACTCTAGCATCTCTATACAACATTAATATCTTTATATTGGTGAGGTTGTCTAAGAATGGAGGGTAACAATACAATTGTGTTCCTGGTACTTTTTAAAATATTAGGAGTGATTAAAAGAGATCAACAATTTAATTACAAACGACTATATGCATCAACTGTAAGGCTATGGATTCTCCCTAACTTGTTTTACAACCACTTTTAAAACCAATGACTTTGAAATAATTCTTTAAATTTAATTTTATAATTAAAAATTAAAGCTTACAAATTAACATTTACTCTACAACCCCTTGTCTAAGGGTACTTATTTCAACAACCATGCACTGTAAGTAAATGCTTGCGATCATCACTGATTCAATAGGCCTGACGAATATATTTTAAATGTGATTTTTTCTTCCTTTTTTCCCGGCTTCATTGTGATTATATTCCCAAAGTACTTAGTGTACATACTCATAAAATGTAAAATATTTCGAATTATAACTTTAAATGGTTGTGTTATTATTCCATTCCATTCCATTTAGATTTGTTATTATTGTTACTGTTGTTGCTATTGTTGCTATTACAATAGTTGCTGTTATGTGTTTTGTATGGCAAATGGGTTGTACTAAAACCCTCCCATTTTATACACTCTCATTTTAATCTCTTAAAAACATTTGCATCCTTTTTCTTTAGTTTCCTTTTCGTTTCAGTGTGTTTGGGTTTTTGCTTTAGACGATTGGGAACGACAGCTGTAACGATATTGTATTTGAATTTGTTGTTGTTTTTTTGTTTTTGTAGCCTGCCATTATATTATTTGTGTGTTCTATAAGAGCAGCACCGAGTAGACCGAATGTATTTTGATTTTGGAATTTTTAAACACGTTTTTGTTTTTGTTTCTGTGATTTTTGAAATAAAGTTTGAATTAAATTTTATTTGATGAATTATTAAAAAGGACATTTGAATAAATACGATAGAAACAATCATTGAAATATGAAATGTAATAAGAATTATTAAGGTATTGTATTGGGAAGTTCGGTGGTAGCAGCTGATGTATGAAGATTTTACATAAATACTACCACAGGCGAATGAGGCTTCCTGCTGTTGTTTTTAAAACCTCGTATTATTAGCTCCACGCTAGACCGACCAAATGACATCGAATATATTGCTGTTCGAACTACGAATGATCATCTATCTCCTCCAGTCTTCCGCTAATCTAGAATTATCATACAGTCTCGTCAGATTTGAAACATTTTCGATGTGAATCCTTCTAAGGTTGTGAAGAATATAATGTACCGCTTACGTTACCAATGAGGCAGTATTATGGAGCGTAAAAAAGTACGCAATTGCACAAGTATATCAAACTGAGAAACACATCATATCTGGGCTATGCAATGCAAGGCCATGGCTATATTTTTTCATATGAACCACCACAATGTCCTTCTTTTGTTCCGCAGGTATTGCATGGAAATGTTTTTGTACACGCGCTAAAAACCAGTGTAAGATAACTACGTCTGAAGCTAAGTTCTTATGACTCAACGAAAGGAAAGGTGAAGGGAGGTAAAGACTCTTCTTAAATCAAGTGGGTTTCAAGCAATCAAAAGTATTTTTTGACGGGGCTTTGACGATGAGAACGATCGAAACAGATTCTTCGAACCTGTGGACCATTAATGTATCCCAGAAAGATACACCTGGATACATATCAAGTGCTACTCGGGGAAATGACATTGTTGACACCAAGCAGCATCTTGAAATTTGTCATGTCGGTAGGCTTGCGGGAGGCATTATAGGGGTCCCGACAAATATACATAAAAAAGAACAGTTCTTATCACCGAAGATCCCTAACTGATGCTTGGCATCTCAGATGGTAGAAAGGGAAAACGTTTTCCCTTAGAAAACTCATGCCGAAATACGTAATGCCAAATCTTATTCTGCAAGGTAAAATCGAAAGAAGAAGAGGAACTGGCCGTAAGCATATTCCAGAGTGATCGAAAATTGAAAATCTGAAAGCGTTACAAACTTGGTCAGATATGTGCATGATAGCAATTCATGCAATGCCGAAAGACAAAGTGTGTGTGTGTTAATTTTTATACATGAGTGGCGGGTCCTACAGTTTAAAGTCGACTCCGAACGACAGATTATTAAGAAACTTTTCATAACAATTTTATTTACTCTCAGAGAGTTTTTAACAGAAATCTGCTGAGGAAGTCGCCGAAGAAATATTTTTTCATATTTCGTGTTGTTAAAGATGTCTGACCTGGGGTTTGAACCATGGCCTTACGTCTAATAAGCCAAGACACTGTCTACTAGACTACGGCGGCTACCGCTTATACTTGTCGTACTTTTTTCCAATATTTTAACTGTTCTGTGAAGCAATTTTTTCTAGAATTTTGTGCGTTTGTCTTATGTCTGCATTATGTTAACATTTCCATACTGGGGATGATGATTTGCTTACCGAATGCCTGACTCTCCTCCACCTCCACCAGCGAGATACCACCCGACATATGCGAATTAGTATTCGAAAGCTATCTCAAAAGGTTGGATTTGTATTGCGTATACAGTGACCAGGTCCAAGCATTATAATGAAATAAAAGTGTCCTCAAAATCATAGTTTTATGTGTGCTTTATTTGAACTTACTTTTGAAAGCTAGATACGGAGCCGATTATATTCTACGATTTATATTCTGTATGCTCTTTTTAACCAATATGTCGATCCAAAATCAGCATTTCTACACACTATTTTTACAGTTCACATACATACACAATTCCTTTGAAATTATAAAAAGGACTCACAGAAAAATTCAATAAAACATCCTTCCATGCAAAATTATTTGATTTGACAAACTGTAAACAGGAACGAATTTTCAACTGACATAGAGAGAGAGAGAGAGAACTTTGAATAAGAATTTCTATTTCAATTTAAACATTAAAATTGAATTTAAAATACCTTCCTTAGTGGCTTAGACAAAACAATAGAATTTATTTTCTATTTTTTTGTTTTTTCTTTTTAGATAAATAGGCTTGAAAATGAATTCCTTTTAAACTAGTTTTACCACTTGGTTTTTGTTTTTTAATCTCCCTTCTTCTTTTTTTTAATTTCTTTTTAAAATTAATTTTTATTTTCTAAAGAAAAAAAAAAGAGAAAAAAAACTTCTTCATTTAAATGTAACTTCGACTGGCATACATACTACATATCTATTTGGTGAGTAAATGTCTAGCATAACGTAAGTACATACATGTATGAGTTGAAATTCCTTTTTTCTATTGTTATCACACAAAATAGGCTCACAATAGAATAAATAATAATACCAACAGCAACAGCAACAATATGGAGAACACAAATCCTCAATCCTTAACGGTGTTGTTGTAATTCATCACCTACAAATCAATCATTTTGACGAAAGAAAAAAACGAAACGAAACGAAGAGAAAATAAAAAAAAAGGAAAAATCAAAAGAAACGTTTTGTATTCAAAGAAGAGTAGTATTATAAAAGCAAGAGAAAGGCCAAAAAGTATAAAGAGAAGAAAGAAATCATCATCGTCATGATCACCATCAAAGTCGTCTTTTGAAAAGTAAACAATAAGACAACGAAACGAATAAATCCGAAACGAAATACCGAATTCTATTAAGAAAAGTGTGTGTGTGCGTATTGCATGCAGCGGTAATAAATAGACGATATTAACATTATAATAAATCATCAGGGAGTACAGTGAGCGAAAAAAGTTAATGGCACAAAAACACAATAGACGCAACATATGCTGCACAGCAATTTTCCAATTGCTGTCTCAAGCAGTGGCAAAGCATAAGTGAAATAAATAAAAAATAAACAGTTAATTTATTCTTTGTCAATGATGTCACTAAAATATTTTGTCAAGTTTTTAAGACTTCTATTTCAAGCATATTATTGCATGGACACGGTAATCTTCTCATTGCAGTCACTAACTCTGTCATTGCTGTTAGTAAAACTAGAAATTAGCCTAAATATGAAGCAGCTGCATTGTCACTTGCTGTCAGTCGTGTTGACTTTAAAATAATTATTTCCATATACCATTTCTATTTCTGGCAATTTGCTGTGCTGCATATGTTGCGTCTATTGTGTTTATAGCGACAAAATGGGCCTTTCGAAATATATAGTTATACACTGTTCAAATTCGCTACTATTCTTGTTGTTTCTTCTCGGCCATTACAAATTCATGACATTCAGCTCCAATCCTAAAGTGTTGCATTGATTCCAGCTCTTCTTGTGTGTTGTAGTTTTCTTTTTTATTCGCCAACTCAATGTGTTGACTGATCGACCTGGTCTTCTATTTGACGGACTTCTTATCATATTGTTAATTTCTCTACACATAACCTAATATCACGTATCCAAAACTCTAAGCTGATCTATAGAATTGAAAACTATAGTCTTACATGCTGATACTATGTTCAGACATGCACTTGTATTGAGCCAATATTCGATTATTTGAGTACAATATTTTAAGTGTTCAGATATAATATAAGCAATATTCATTTGACAGCTGGTAAACAAAGCAGCTGGTTGTTGCAACCACAGATTACTCAGTTTCAACAACATTGTTTTTGTTTTTTGTTTGTTTTTTCTTTCTTTTTGTTTGTCGTTGTTGACATTTGAGTTGTCAAATATCAACAGAAAGTGTTCGAAAAACTGTAATATGCTCACTGAACGTACTGATGACAGTGCAGTATTTTAAGTTTTAATCAATATTATAACAATTTGCGTATTTATATTGCGTATATATAATATTGACCTCAATAAAGGCGTTTATTGCGATTTACGCAATAAGAGTGCATGTGTAAACATAGTATTAGGAGACCCTATACATTTTCTAATAAAGCCTAGGAAATGCGTTCATTCATTAATTTTATTTTTTTTTTATCCCACTGTACCTGTAATTTATACATATGAAGGGAAAAAGAGAGGGAGATATGTACATAGAAACAGAGAGAAATGAAAGTTTAATTCTAAAGTATATTTTTTTAAGGTACTTAACGATTATAAAACACAGTAAGAAGATTTACTTATGCCAGTAAGGGTATGTACACGTTGTTAACGCATTTACATGCTGAAGATAATGATTGCAATGATGATGATGATCATCAGCATGATGATGAAGTAAAATGCATTAGTTTCACGTTAAAAAAATTCTATCTTTTTCCAACAGACTTAATCTCCAAAAAATATAGAAAAAAAGTCTCTAATTGTTAATGTACAAAGAGACATTTATAATATAAATATCGTATCGTAATTTTGTTAAGAGTTACACTCTTTTTTTTTTTTTGATTTTTTTGTTTAAAATTTTAAGTTCTGCGCCTTTTTTTAATTTTTGAAAGAAAAATTACATTTTCTCTGAGATTGATATTTGAAGATTAAAATGATTTCTAAAAAAAAAAAAAAAGATTATTTATGGAATAATGAAAACAAAAAACCGAATGAATTCAAGATACTGGTTTAAGAAGTTTGTAATTTAATACGAAATGAGGTGTGTCCCCATAAATGATATTGAAATTTGATTACAAATCCTCAGCGTTCATATTGGAAAACTGTTGTTCTTTCTTATGGTAACACATTTCAATCATTTGCCATAGCCTGCATTTTAAAAATTTGTCTTTTTTTTCAAACAATTGACAACAAATTTCTAGCTCTACTCTGCGTAGTAATTAAGCTGAATTTCATTGAAAATCTCACGTTTTCGTAACAAATTTCAAATTGAATCTGTTGCACCTTTCAACCAATTTTACGAGTATTTCCTGTTTCCTTTTTTTTCTATTATTGGTTCATATAAAAAGTATCAGCGATTTTTTAGATTATTGAAATATAATTTTCTTCATGGATAATAGACACAGAAACTGTCTCTAAGGAATATAGAAACGCTAATCAACCATGGCCTAGGAAAGACCTTTAGTACATATCGGCAAAACCACATCTCTAATAAATCTCCCTGCTCAATCCACCTAGAGATGCGTAGGCGCTAAGTAATATTCATCAGATGAAATTGCTAGAGCAGCAGGTGAGTGGAACTCTCAAAAGTGTATTTCTAGTTTCGATGCCTGAACAAATAAGGCTTGATCTCTTGAAGATTCCTCTTGAAGGAATTACAATCCAATTTCATTTCTTACGTTAAACTTGCTTCAGTTTGTATTCCTGTTAGGGACACTTATAGAAAATCACTTTGCAGATAGTGTTTCTGTGTGGTTGTATTCCAAATTATCGATGTTCTGCTTTTCCGCCATAGAGTAAACTCTACTCAGGCGTTCAGTCTTCTAAATGCCACTCTCAATTTCAAAGCCTGTTGTTTATATCTGTTCTGGAGTGCCGCCATTCGTTGTTATTATACTGCCTGCAAAGCAGAAGTTATCTATTGACTGCAAGATGTCCTCTCCACGAACATAGCTTCCTTGAGCTGGCTCAACGTACAGATATCCTTCCCTCTGAACAGATATCGTTGAAGATATCATCCAGTACGATGGTATGCGTTTGGTACGAAAAAATTAACTGGAGTTTCCATTGTGCTAGACGTAACGTTCAGCTTAATAGTACTTTCACATTCGGATCTCGCGTGAAAACTGGCAGTATCTTCAAAGTGGAAAATTCTGCCATTCAATTTGGACAGGAAATGGCAATACTTGAGATTAGTATAGGACTGTCTGGGGAAGCTTAACAACCTAGGTAGAGGAGTAAATGGACACCCATCTGCTAGATTCCAGGTCATTTGAGGTTTAAAGGCAATAAGCAGAGTGATGTACTTAAAAGGAGAAGAGTTTCTACGCCACTAATGGCGCCAGAATATTCTATGGAGTATGAAGAGCAGTTTGAAAGAGTAAACTAGGCGAGAATGAAGAGAGGTGGAGAGTCTTATCCAGCCAAATGTGTTTGACACCATCTAAGCTCTTGTTAGATAAGAGAAGAGATCTAGATGGAAAGAGAACTTGGCTTTTGAAGGGGCATTATAGACTTACAGAAAAGGATAAAGACCGCTTTAATATGTAGATTTCATTATGAGGAGAACGAATCACCAGAATTCATAATCGCAACTTGTGCGGTATCCTCAGAAGGGAAAACAAGAGTATTGGAGAAGGATGTTTTCCTTAATAACACCGAATAGCATCGTAAAATTTATCAGAGTGACAGGACTGTGGGAGATATCCTCTATGGATTGAGGGTAAAATATTAAAACTCCTGGTCCTAACACAGAAGCATTTAACGTAAAACTGATTTACATGGCGTAATTTAAAAGCAAAATGATTTCCATAAGAATCCTTACATATTTTCAATATTAAACTCGAATAAATGAATTTCCATTATGCCAACGTTTTTCTATTTTCAATCATTTTGAGGTTTCGAAAAATTCACAAGACGATTAAAATCTTTGGAAAGCATTTCTTACCTGTTCTAACTAAAATCAATAGGAATACAGTCAGTACCTGAAAGACTCCCACACTTATACTCATACACATACATACATAAGCGTTTACATACAAAAATTTAAATCCTTTTCGTTTTTAGTTGTTGTTGGATGAATAATGGCTACGTATTTGGGAAAACCGTAAATGACTGATAAGAAAATTTGAAAAAAAGAAAAAAATGTTGCTCGTACACTGGTCTTGTCAGTAATCTGTCAATTGACAGTCAAAATCACTTGGAATTCATCATCAAAAGAAATTCTTTTTTTTAGGAGTGTATGTGTATGTCAATATTATAAATTAGTCGCCGGTATTGTAATTTCATTTCATATCGTTTTAGATTCTTTTTGTTTTTTGTTGTTGTTGTTTTTCGATGATAATTTTAAGAATTAAAAGTCATTAATTTTAATTGATTTCGTTGAATATGTTGTTCTGTTGTGTCGTTTGAAATTGAGGCAGCAATAATTACGTTTTCAATTTATTCGGCTTCGGGTTGCATTCAATGCAATGACTCATGAAATGTTTTATTAAAGAAGCCAAACCCTGATTTCAAAAATGATTTACGATATCCTTTTTTTGAAGATTTTAGATTCGCTGGACATTATTTTCATTTGACTCAGAACTCAATTTAGTAGAGATTCTACCATAAACATCCTATTGATAGGGTTTCCCGTCTAGGAGCACGGCCCCACCTTGGTCAAGGCACGAATCATTATCAGGCATTACATGATGTTCGAAGGGGGATGTAGTAAATGATGCTTCTAATAAATTCTTAATACATTTCACTACTTTGCCGTGAAACACAGGCAAGTATATAAGTCAGAGACAATTTAAAGCCATGAATTTGATCGTGAACTTCCCCTAATTAGATGTCATAGACTATCTACAAGCTTGCTGCGATACAAGCTAATGCGCCGTAGTAAAGCTAATTGGTTGCTAGAACAACATACTTTCAAGGCGGATTTGTTGAATTTCTTACACTGTTGTTTTACAGATCTTGCGCTGACCGACCTCTACCTCTTTGGTTCGGGGGAACTTGGTCAGTACAGGAACTGCGTTTACCTGTGGCGTCACAACAAAGCAGCGGATGTTAGATGTTAGGTTTTACACGAAATCTTATGATGCTTCAGTTTCCTGTAAACTTTAGATTCTGCAATGTTTCGACAACTTGTTACTGGATATAGTGATGTGACGTGCAATTAGAGATGCTAGAGTTAGTTTACCAGCTGCACCAGGTCTCAAGCCAAATGTGGGAAACATCAAGACTTTAAGTATAAACTGTAAGGTATCACATATAAACAGCTTTAAATCAGCAAATTAAACACTAGATGGCCCTAACAACATATTGAGATCAATATGACTAGCTCTCTACGATACAATAAAGATCTTTTACACCAAATCAAATCATACATACAACCCGTCAGTCAGGATTACGACCTAGCTTCTCACACCACTTATGTTGTGTGCGTTAATTTCATACATGAGTGGCGGGGACCTACAGTTTAAAGTCGATTCCGAACGACAGATTTTTCGGAGAAACTTTTCATGGCAATTTTATTTACTCTCAGAGAGTTTTTGCCAGAAATCTGCTAAGAGGAAGTCACCGAAGAAATATTGTTCAAATTTCGTTTTGATGTCTGACCTGAGTTTGAATCGTGGCCACTACCTACTAGACTACGGCGACTTCAAATTAAATCGTGCTTGACAAAAAATCGGAAATAATGGAAACTCCAGGGCTATTGTAAAAGAGGACATCCTTTTCACACTTGGAGCCTTCAAGACCGTAAAGAGGCTGACCCTAGCGCAATATAAACGAGAATTGTCTACGAAAAAAGAAAGAAAGAAAAAATTCTACGTACACCGCTACACATACAGATAACAGATTTAGATCAGCAAATTAAGCACTAGGCAGTCTTAATCAATATGACTAGCTCGCTAGGATAAAATAAAGATTTTTAACACTAAATTAAATCATGCTTGAATAAAGATTCGAAGGAGGGAATGGAATTGAATTGGTTATAAAGTATAAAGTAAAAACTGCAATATAATGGAAACTCTAGGGCTATTGTAAAAGAAGACATCCTGGAACTGTTAAGACCGTAAGGAGACTGATACAATCAAAAATACAACGGTGAATGTGTACGAATATAAAAAATATAACCTAGAAATTATTAGAAAATTACAAAAAAATTATCGGCAAAAATGTCTACTTGTTACGTTGTATGTAGACTTTTTTCTGTGACTGTATATCTCCTGAATCAATAATTTATAAAAAAAATCATTTTAATTTGTAAAAATTATTTTTAATTTTTTTATTTGAAATAATTCTTTCCTATTCTTATACTCGTATTTTCTTGTACTCTCTCTCAATCTCTTTTAATTTATAATTTTTATTAAACAACATTTTTGATTCTCTTATATTGTGTTATAATATTAAAATATGTATAAAAAATATAATTGCTTTATGTACTTACTTGTATATGCTTGAGTATATATGTATAGATGTATGTGTCTGCTTGTGCATTAGAATTATTTCACGAATTCTAATTATTATGCTGGAATAAAAGTTTCAAATAACAAAAACACATTATTATTGTGCCATCACTAAACGATAATCGTCATCGCCAGCAGTAGTAACTACACTACACAACTACTAACACCACCACCACCACCACCGCTACCATAATCACCATTCGCGTTGAAATGTAAACATTGTTATATGGCCGACTACGCGTTTAGCATTAAAGACTACAAAAAAACATTGATGAAGACGATGATTACGTTGATGACGACAAAGATGTTGTTTTGTTACAATAATAATTATGATTTTTATTGTTGCTATTGTATTCTCTCTCTTTACAATGTCTAGTTGTTTTTGTTTTATTTGCTTTACTTCGTTTTACTTTTTTGCTTATTCCGAGTTCCTAACCACCAATTGTTTTTTTTTTGTATAGTTTTTCTTGCGATTATTTTTCTTTTCTCTGCTATTCGTTTTTGTTTTGCTCAATCTATTTACAACAACATAATGTATGAACGTAAACTTGTGCTGTTTAAAAGCATGTGTCTTGTGTTCCTTTGTCATTACAATCATCGGAGAGTAAAATTTGCACATAATGTTTGTAAATGTGTATGTGAATGTTTGTTTGTGCATGCAATGCGCAACAAGACTGTGATCTGCGTTGTGTATTAAAAAAACACAGTAAAAGAGAACAAAAGTTTTTCTCTCTATCTTGTTATATAAAAACAAAATCTTAAGCCGGTTAACGGTACATTTGGTTAAAACAAGCTCTTATTGAAACAGAAGTATGTAATAATTTGCATCGATTTCTTTACAATAATTACGCTTCTCGCCTGATACGATTAATTCTTTTTCTTTTTGAAAACCACAGTCTTTTGAATACGGAGTTAACAGAGCTGTTGATAATGCTCTCTCTCTCTCTTGTTATTGCACGTGTTTTAATTTAATATGTAAACTTAACATTGTTACGAATTCTTATTACACAAATTACACATAATTTTTTTTTTCGTTCTCTTCTCTTTTTTAATAGGCTACATTTAGTACAGACAATTTATGTTATTTCTACATACAAATACATGCTCATGTTCCTTAGAACAGTACATGTAAAGAATTCTTTAAATTTCGTACGACGTACGTTATGAAAGGGTTGTTATTAAATTAATTCTTGTTTACATGATTTGAATACTCTTCATAATAACATGTAACAGTGTTATTTACAAAATTAAAGAGAACAGATTTTAATGTTAACTTAGCTAGTTAACAGTGTAAATAAATGCTTTACTCTCTTCGTTCTTTATTTTGTTTTTATATTCTTAACAGGATCAAGAACAAATTACAGTCGTGTTATATAGTGTAGTAACCAACTAGTGTTGCAAAACTGGAATTTTGAAATGGTACGGAACTATAACTGAAAGGCTACTTTTTTGCATCAAATGACACTTTTGTAAAAAAATACATACATACATACATAATTGATCATTGTAACACTTCAAACAGGATCATGACCTAACTTCTCACGCCACTTATTTGCTGTTTGTTAATTCTATACATGAGTGGCGGCACACCTGTTTAAAGTCGACTCCGAATGACAGAACTTTTTCATGGCAATTTTATTTTACTCTCAGAATTTTTGCCAGAAATCTGCTGAGAAGAATACGCTGAAGAAATATTTGTTCATATTTCGTTTTTTTTGGATATATGTATCTGACATGGGGCTTGAACCGTGGACTCACGTCTGGAAAACCAGCACACTATCTACTAAACTATTTATTTATTTATATATTTAATACACATAGGGCAGGGTTCAGAAAAATTAACGAATTATTCGTGTTCCCCACACATCAGACAAAAACGTCTGATTCGGAATGTAAGAAAACGTAAAAGCCCCGTTTAGTCACACGTAATGTAATATACATTCGTTTTTAGCATATGAAGAGCAATGCAAATGCTTACCTATATTACATTTTACGGTTCTGTAAGCGTTTTCATTTCGTTTTGTATTCTAAAAACGAGCGTAAGTTTCGTGTACGTTTGGCTAATCGGGGCTAAAGCCTGAATCTGCATTTTGCATTACGATGAACATGTTGCTAATGCATTAATAGTTGAAAAGCGGAAGACATAAAATATGTAATAATAAAAAAAGGTACTTTTGAAATGAAAAAGTACCGAAAAAAGTACTAAAGTCCTGAACTTTTCAACACTATAACCAACCAATAAGCAAAATTCATTGGCTTTTTTACTATATTCTATGGCCTGTTGGTTAAATGCAAATAATATTGCAAAAGAGTATTAATTTTGCAATAAGTAATTAACTAAAAGTTAGGTTATATAACCAATAATAAATTTAAATTTGAAAATTCCAACACAATTTTTTTTGATAAATTAACGATGTGGATTGCAAACATAGTTCAAATATTTTTAATTTTCATTATTTTCGATTAAATCGTTTGAAAACACAATAACGCTTTGCAGTTTCATTGTAACTATAAGATCTTAGCGACAAACAAGTATTTTTGTTTTGTTTTTAAGAGAACACCGGCACCTTACATTCCTAAGACTCCATGTTCATTACAACATGTCACCACAAATTTTGCAATTGCAAAAATTTTCTTTGAATTTCTTTGTAAAGCTTTAATTATTAACGATTATGGTCACAAATTTGGTTAAATATATTTTAATTCTTCATTATTTTACTTCAATTTTCTTTAAAAACAGAAAATATTTTCAATTACAAATCCCGCACGAGCATCAATTGTTTTTTTTTTAACGAGACACCGGCATTTTATATTCCAAGATGCTATGTTAACTGCAACATTCCGCCAAAAAAAATTTCCAAACACATATTTTCATTGAATTTCTTTATAAAATTTAATTAATTACCGATTACGCTCACAATTATGGTTTAAAATATTTTTATTCTTTATTATTTCACTTTAAAATGTTTAAAAACACAAAATATTTCAATTAAACTTCACAGTTTTAAGAAAACAACCAATTCGACACGCAAAAAGAAAATTTTACTAAAGAGAATGCCGGCATTTTATGTTCTAAGAGATTATGTTAATTTTAACATAGACACTGTTAACCTTGAAAGAGAGAGAGAGAGAGCCACTTAACGTAGCTTTTAATTAAATGCATGTAATTATTTCCACATACATATATATTGTATTTGATTATGTTATTCAACAGTGTTTATTACACTGAAATGTTATTCGTTTACTCGCTCCTGCTGTTATCTATCAATCGCTGTATGTGTTAACATAGTGTTTATTTACGTTTTGGGTGTTTGATTTTGTTGCTTTCGTTTAAACAATTAATGTTCATATTTGCCTTAACAACAACAACAATAATAATAATTTGTATAGCAAATAAGCAAACAACACGAAGAAATAGGAATCGTTTCCAATTGTGAGCAAGTATATGTAAATGGTAGCATTTTATTAGCAGTTAAACTAAAATGTTAAAATGCTAGAGTTTTGTTATTGTTTTTGTTTTTACTCAAATGTGCTAAACTTGTTGTTGTTATTGCTGTTGCCGTTAATGTTAAGAGAAGCAAGGAACGAACAAATCGTATGAATGAATGAATGAGTTTAAGTAAGCAAGCAAGCATGTATATGTTAGTTGCTTCGGTTTGGTTTGGTTGGTGGTTTAAATGTTTGTTTGAGAGTTTGCATGAGTGTTTGTGTGTGTGTATGTCTGGTCTAGAAATTGATTTCATTAGTTTTACTCGTACTATGTACACATTTATATTGTGCTTAACATTTGTGTGTTTGTGTTTGTTTTTGTTCTTTACATTTTTGTTTTTTTTTAATTTAAAATTTTCTTGTTGTTGTTTTTACTGCTGCTGTTGTCGTTTTGCTTGTGTATTATTTTATGTGTTGATTTAAATTTTTTTTCGAATCGCGCGCCCTTAGTCATTGACTAAACGTGCAACAGCAAACAAGCGTGAGCGGCAATATTATAATTATTATTATTTTAATTTTTGTTGTTTCAAGCAATATTAATAAATTAAATTGAAATTTAAAAAATAAAACGAAAAATTATTAAATAATTTTGAATAACAAAAAACAAAAAATAAATAATTTTAACAAGACATGGGTTTTAGTTTCAAACAAAAGTTAAATTTTTTAAAAATTTATTTCAAATATTCTACAAACGTTTAAAAGCAACAAAAATAAAAACGTTTTTTTTTTTGTTTTAATTTGTAAGTGCTTTTATTTGTTTTTCTTTTGTGTGTGTGTGCAGTTTTTTTTTATTACTTCTCGTCGTTCTATGTTCCGTGTGTGCTGTAAGCTTTTTTGCTCTCCTTTAAATTCCTTTTTATTTTGTTTACTGTGACATTTGTAACAATGTATGTTTAATACGGCAAAACAACAACTGTGTATGAAAAAAAAAAAAACAAAAACAAAAGCAAAAAATATGAAAAGAGAATTATGAACGCGATTTATTGTTCCGAAAACAAAACCACACACATAATTTGACAGTTATAACAGCGGGAAAAACTTAGTAAAAGAAAAAGAGTGTAAAAGTAATAGAAAAAGAAAGAAGTTTCTATAGAAAAAATTAAAACAAATTAATAAAGAAAAAAATTGTTACAAATATTAAAAGTTATTAAAGAAAATCTTAAAGAAATATAAACAAGAAAAGTGCAAATAGTGCAACGCTAGGATTATTATTGGAACACCAACAACTGCATCTCAGCTGAAAATTTTTGTTTTGGATTAAAACTCTCTTCATCGGCAGCCAATTTTTCATTTTCTTTTTTGATTCTTCATTTATTAACAACAAATAACAATTGTTTTTTTAATTAAAAACATAACGGATTATTTTACACAACATCACAATGGTAAATATTCTATTTTTGTTTTATTCATTTTACATAAATTGTGAAGTTTTTATATACGATTCCCCCTAACCTATATTTCGTATAAATTTTAGGATTTTTTTATTGTTTCATCATCGAATTTGAAATGCGTAATTGACAAATTTGCCGGAATTTAATAAGAAAAAGAAATATTTCCTTTAATTTTTAAGGATAACATTAATACTCCCTAAACAATTATGCTCTTTGCTGTAAACTTCTAAGACAGGCCTGTCATTGAGAATTTTCTTCTGACCTTGATCTGTTATCCCGATCAGAGAATTCTTATTAGTATCCTATCCTATAGCATGGCATTGATATTAGCAAAATTAGCTAATGGTGGTTCTATTTATCAAAGAAAAATTAAAAAAAATATTTGTATATTTATTAATTAAATTCCAGTTATAAATTAACAACAAATTACAAATTTACTACGAGCTGAGTAAACTGACTAGAATTTACTTTATGCAGTATAGAAGACCACAGTCTCTAGTGCGAAAGGAATTTCTATGTCAGGGTATTAATTTCAAATGTTCCTTCAAGGTTCAGGTCATGGCCTTTTAAAGTGTATAACCGAGTATATGATATTTAAACCCAATGATTATATTCAGATGAATGGCACTTGTGGGCAGAATCCTAGGATTCAATGCAATCTTGCGATGGAACGAACACAGCTGATCTCCTGCAAATCAAATTTTACCACCGACTGGGTTAAGTGTTACATTTCATCGTCTCCTTTTAAAACAGATTATGAGGCTGGAATATTTCGCTTTCCCTCATTATGTCAAACATTTGCCTCACAAGGTTATAAGGTGCTAAAATTGTCCGGCATCTGTCATATAAGTCTTCTTCTTCTATTACATCTTGTCAATGGAAGGACGATGTGTTCTGTATTTTCTTTCTCATAGCCATATAACCGGCAGTGCTTGAAGGTGTTTAGCTAACTTATTTACTTAATTGGTAAGGATTACGACCTAGTTTCTCAAATGAGTTATGTTACATACATACATAATTGGCCATTACAACCCTTCAGTCAGGATTATAGACCTAGCTTCTCACACCACTCAAGTTGTGTGCGTTAATTTTATACATGAGTGGCGGGACCTACAGTTTAAAGTCGACTCCGAACGACAGATTTTTTTTGAGAAGCTTTTCATGGCAATTTTACTCTCAGAGTTTTTGCCAGAAATCTGCTGAGAGGAAGTCGCCGAAGAAATACTTTTTGTATTTTGTTTTTGATGTCTGGCTTGGGATTCGAACTCGGGCCTTTCGTCTAATAAGCCAACACACTACCTACTAGACCACGACGACTTCAGTTGCCGTTGAGTTCAGTTCAGTTGAGTTATGTTGCGCATGTTAAATTCGAGCCCCAAGGACAGATGTTTGAGAAACTTTTCATGGTAATTTTATTTATTCTCAGAGTTTTTGCCAGAAATCTGCTGAGTTTGAATTGTCTAACTGCTATTTATTTATTGCCATTTTTTTTTAACATCACTCAGTGTGAGGTAAGTCGCCTTGTAATGATCCATTAGTAGCGGGTTTGAAACACTGCAAGCTTTTGATAAAACCGGCCAGTTCCTTTAGTGACACTTTTGCCACTATGCAAATGCATGTATTTTCAAAAAATTTACTTTTTTTGTCTTTATGAAGAGAAAAAAAATGAAATTTAACTGGGTTTAGTTTGTGGTCGTTAGATATTTTATAAATTATTCGAATAAAAATTTTATCGAATAAAAAAATTATCGATTAAAAATTTATTCGATTAATCGATTTTTAATCGATATTAATCGATAATTAAAAATCGATATTAATCAATAATTAAAAATCGATTGATCGATATTAATCGATAATTAAAAATGAATCCAATAAATTTTTAATCAATACATTTATATTCGAATAAATTTTATTCGAATAATTGATTTTTAATCGATATTAATCGATAATTAAAAATTAATTGAATAAATTTTTAATCGATACCTTTATATTCGAATAAATTTTATTCGAATAATTTATAAAATATCTAGCGACCACAATTTTTTTAATTAATTAATATTTTAATCGATAACTTTTAATTCGATTGAATTTTATTCGAATAATTTATAAAATATCTAACGACCACACACTAAACCTCATGTTAAATTTCCTTGTTTTCTCTTCACAAAGATTTACATAATTAACGATTAAAAATCGATAATTTTTAATCGATTAATTTTTAGTTAGTTTGAAAACATTCTTAGACAAAGTATTAAAGTATAACGAGTATAGATATACTTTACTTTACACACGGTAAAGCGGCCGTCAGAGTTCTAAAGAGTGTGATCCACCACAACGAAGATTGTTGAAGATGGTGAGACTGGCGGAGATAGTGAGACATTCTATTTATTTCCTTGTGGGTTCCTTGGATATTGAAAGTAACAACAGAAAATTCAAACGAATTCATTTGCGAGACTCGTCTTCCTATGCAGATCTCACAAAAACTTCAGTCATTTGCAAGTCTTGCCTTGTTAGCTTTCTAAGCGTTATTGTAAAGAAGTGATAGAATCCACTTGTGTAGAGACAAAAAATAGCTGAACATCTATGAATATATATGTATACATATATACAAGGCAAAATTTTCATTAATATTAAGTAGAAGTTAATGTAGAAAGTGCATAACATTTGTAAAGGGACACTAGCCTCTGGTATGCACATAATCAGAGGCTGGGAATACCTTATAAGGACTTCTGTGAAGTTTCAATAGTAAAGAAAAAGGAGAAAACCACAGCACAGATTTTCAGTCATATAAATAAATGCATAATAAAGGATTAGGAAATGAACAATATGAGAAGCAACAAGAAATTGAATTTATTTTTAAAAGTTTTCATTGATTTTCCTTCAAAGAAGGAAACCAAAAATTTAATTTTTATACAAATTTGTGTGTCTTTTTCTGTATGTTTCTCTTAAGAAATTAATCAATATTTCCGTTCTTCTAAATTTAATTTATTTTTATTTATTGTTATTATTGTTGTTGTTGTTTTTTTTGTATTTTCTGCCATTTAATTAAATAAAACCATCTGTTCTTAATTTTCATATGAAATTGTTTTCTTCTTCTTCTTCTTATTCGATATATTCTAATAAAGTTTTCATTTTAAAATTGAATGACTAAGAAAAAATAAAACAAAAAAAATTAAATAATAAATGGCATTTAATAATACACAACAACAAAAGTGAATAATATTTTAATAACTAACATGAGTACATATTTAAAACAAATAGTACAATAAAAAATAAAAAACATTTTTAAGTTTTAGCTTCTATTGTTTCTTATTTTGTTCAAATGGTTTAATTACAGTCAATTAGTCATAGAATTTAAATTAAAACTAATCAATTTAGAACTTTAGAAAAACGCATATACATACATACATACAAACGTATGGTTTTAATAGAGCGCAGAATGAAGGCTTACGAAAAATGATGAAAGGGTTTTAAAACGCCTACAATGATCAAATGATAAACAGATTATTATTCAAAAGCATTCATTGGTAAAGAAAAGAAAAAATATAAAGAGATATGAACAAATAAAATTTTATTCGAATATAATTTTATTCGAGTAAAATGTAAAGGAATTTAATTTATTAAAAAACTTTTGTAAATAATTTTTGTTTTATAAGATTTGCTTGAAAATTCATACGAATAAAAATTATTCGTAGTCTAACATAAATCGAATAAAATTCAATCGGTAAAATTATTCGTTTAAAACGTTTCTTTCATTTATTCAGCCTTAGGGTCTTAATAATTTAATAGAAAGATAGAAAAATATAATTTATTATTTAAAAAATATTCGAGAAAATATACAGTTGAAAATTTTATTCGTATAAAATTTAAATTTCCTTGCTTAAAAATTTTAAGGTTTTTCCTGGCTAATTGCTTTAAAATTTATAGCAATAAAATATTACTTAAAAATAATTTTTTCGAATAAAAATTATTCGAATGAAATTTATTCGAATAAAAATTAATTACATAAAGTTTATATTCGTCCAAAATTTAAATATTTTAATAACATGAAAATAACAATTGGTATATTAGCAATTTTAAATACTAAAAAAATAAATAAAATAATTGTTGAAAATTGTATTCGAATAAAATTCTGAATTATTCGATTAAAAATATTTATATTAATATTTTATATTTTTCATTCGATTAGTTAAAAAAATTCATATGAATAAAATGTAATACCATTAATTTTCCTAAATAAATTACTCGAATAAAATTTATTCGAATAAAATTTATTAAATATATTTTTTAAATTTTTATTTAATTATTTATATTAAAAGAAATATATAATTATTACTGAAGTAAATTAATAAAAAAAATATAATCCAATAAAATTTTATTCGAATAAAATTTATTCGTTTAAATAATATTAAAAAAATATGTTTTTCCTACGATTATCTTAAAAATTCATATGAATAAAGTGTATTGGCATACAAACAATTTTAATGGCCTAAATAGTAATCGAATGAAAATATGTATGTCGAATATTATTCGATTATAATTTGCGATTAAAATGTTTCAAACACAAGTTTTATATGTTCTTTTAACATTTAAAGTTTATATAATTAAAAAATTATATAATAAGAATGAAAAAAAACAAAAGAAAACTCATAGTTTTATTCGAATAAAAATTAAAATTAATTATTTTAAATTTTACCTATAGGATTTTTTATGTCATTTGTGAAATAATTTATGCGAATAAAATATAATCGCCTTAAATTTATTCGAATAAAAATTAATCGAATAAAATTTATTCGATTAAAAATTTATTCGAATAATTTTAATTTATTTCCACAATATTTATTAATCAAATATTAGTAAGAAAAATTATTTGAATTATAAAAATGTATACATACTTAAAAAAATTAATCGAATAATTATAATTTAAGGAATTTATTTTGTAGAAATAAAAAACAATATTTTATTTACATTTACAATGCTATAAATTATTCATTTCATATTTAAATTAAGAATTATTTCTTAAACATTTATTTCTCATGATTTTAAAAATATACAGATCAGCTGACCCTCTTTCTTCCAAATCAATTCAATCAGAATGTGCCACCATTTTCACATTTGTTTCACCTCAATATTAATAATTAAAATTCTTGTAAAGGCGTGTTTAATTTTATATTTATTCGCTGTGTTTAAATCTTAAAAACAAATGTATTTTCAATTAAAATTTTCTTACTAAAAAAAAAGAAAATGAGAAAAAAATGTAATAAAAGCCCACAAATCATACCCTTTAGTAGAAATTTTTGAGAAAATCAAAATTAAAATTAAAAAAAATAAAAAAATAAAATACAAATATTTGTTAAATGTTCATAAATTACACATGAATAGAGAATTTTTATTCGTTTCATTTTTACTCTCCCCTCCTCCTCTAAAATTGTTGTTGGTTTTGTTTTTGTGCTTCTTTGATTTCTTAAATTATGATTTAATCAGCTATTTTTAATTATAATAAATGCATTTGCCAAAAATAATAATAATAACAACAACTACAGCAACAACAAAATATAGTTACAACAACAACCACAACAACACGAAGAAGTGGCAAGAAAGAAATCAAATAGTAAATAATATTCATATTAGCAGATTTATTAAAATATAAATTTTTAACCAGGAAAAAACATGTACAGTGTGGCAAAAAATTGTACGGCAATTTTTTTTATATTTTTTATATGTTTTTGAAAAAACAATTAGAAGTTAACTATACTTTCATAATTATAATTGAAAATAGTATCCTTTTAACAAATATATTCAAAATTAACCACGTATTCGCATACATTTTATTCGAATTTGTATTATCTAGCAAATACAGCCTGGTTTATGAGCTAGGTTAGGTTAGGTTAGCGGGTAGCTTGCTGTTCAGAAGCAAGTTCACTCAGTGGTCCATTGAGTTTTAGTGGTGGGATTGAACCACTCCGAGCTCCGGATGAAACCGAACAGTTCCCTTAGGTGCACGTTCACCACCATGCCCAGACCTTCAAACGTTATCACCCCAAAAACTGATGGCGTCTGTATTGAAGCTCAGTGCACATTTATGCGGTAGAGCCATGAAAAATTGGTCTTTTCTGATGTGTTTTTAGCTCAGAGAAACCGTGACTCACACTTAAACAATGTTATATTCCATATGTAATGGCATCAATATATCTTTCAAACAAGGAAAAAATTCGATATAAAAAATATTCGAATAAAAATTAATCGAATGAAAATTGTTCACACTTTTCTGTCCTTTGGAAAATTTTTGTAAATTTGTTTGTTCTTTATTGTAAATTTTCATTTTTAATTACAAAATTATTGGAATTAAAATTATTCGAATAAAAATTAAAAATTATTCGAATAAAAATTAAAAATTAATCGAATAAAAATTAATCGAATCAAAATTATTCGAATAAAAATTAATTAAATGAAAATTGTTCACACTTTTGTTTCCTTAGGAAAATTTTTGTAAATTTTTTTTGTTTTTTATTATAAATTTTCATTTTTTTAATACAAAATTTTACAAGTTTTTGTGCCATACTGTGTGTACTGTACTGTACTGTGGTTTTTCTTGAACGTATACATATGTATGTACATATGTACACAATAAAAGATGAAATAAATGAAAAATTATAGATTTACGAAAACACTTTATAATAATTCATATACAAGTATCGTATAGATTATTCATATTTTATAACATTCTTAATGTTGTTGTTGTTTTGGTCTTTAATATGCTTAAGATACAATTAAACAGATGCAGCCAAAAGAAACCAACAACAAACAACAAATACACACTCATTTACACTCGAATTTTTTGAATAATCAAAACACGAACAAAAAATAAAAAAATTGAATTGAAATCATGACGATGATGATGTTGATGATGATACTGTTTATGGTGGATATTTAAGGAAATGGTAGGCAGCAGGCAGGCAGGCAGGCAAGCAGCAGCAGTCAGCATCTTTTTAATAATAATCATAAAGCCAAAGTATTTAAAAATGATGAGATACTTTTTATTTGAATTATATTTTTTTTTAATTTTTATTTTGATATTCTTCTTCTGATGATGATGATGATTTTGTAAACACATTTCTTGATTTTAAATCAAATGATTCCGAATATTGTTGTAAATGTGTTCTGCTGCTCGTTTTTCCTTTTTCTTTTTTTTGGTTTTGGTTTCTTTAGATATGTATTTAGCCTGGTTAAGTTTTCTTTTTTGGATTTTATTTCTTTTCTTTTTTTTTTTGGATTTTTTAGTACATACTCTCTTTATACTTATGACTCTTTATTTTGATGTATTAAAGTAGCAATTTATTGCATTAAATCTCCTTCTTTGTCTTCCTCTAATTTTTTGGGGTCTGATTTATATTGAAATTAGTGGCTATTTTCTCTTGAAGTTTATTTTCTTTCTTTGATTTTGAGATTTATTTTCAAAAAAAAAAAAAAAAAAAAATTTGTTTGATTTCAAAATATGTTTTCATTTCAAAGTATACCATCACGACCATATGTCTGTGTCTATACAAAAATAAATAGCTTTTTGAACTATAAAAACAATTTATTTTAATACACTTAAAGGGTAATTCATTTAATGGTTTCAAAACCATTAAGACTGGAAAAAGTATCATTTAACGATTAGCCACCCAAGAACACGTGTAAATCGTTGAAACTGACTAGATCAGTGGCAATTTAACATATGTATGTATTCTCCGCCAACAAGTTTTTTCATAAAGTGACTGACAGCACTCAATGACAAATTAAAGTAGGTACTCAGTGTTAGTTACTGGTAACTGACATAGCCTCCCTTGGAGTATTTCAGTGTTAGTCACTGGTGACTGACTAGGCGGTCAATGTGTTAAATCCTACCACTTTCGAGCTTTACGCTGTGGTTACTGTGCAAGGCATAGACAAAAGATGCAGGCCTGAGCGTCAACGCAATGTATGCACTCTGAAGGGTTCTTACTGTCGCCGTAGTCTAGTAGGTAGTGTGTTGGCTTATTAAACGTGAGAACAGGGTCAAACACCAGATTTTTTCGGCGACTGACTCTCAGCAGATTTCTAGCAAAAACTCTGAGAGTCAATAAAAATTGCTATGAAAAGTTTTTCAAAAAGTCTGTCGTTCCAAGTCGACCTTAAACTGTAAGTTCCGCCACTCTTGTATAGAATTAACACACACAACAAAGGTGGTGATGACAAAACATTGCCGAAAATATCGCTTTAAGTGTAGGTGATAATCCAAATTTGTCGATTCTAAAGCGTTCTAACTAATCGGGCCTATTTTACGGTTCATACGCTCATAATCGACTTAGTGGGCAAGGAATTGTCAGGATTATGGAGAAATTTGCATCATCACAATGAACGCACTGCCGAAACTGCCGCTTTTGTAAGTGGAAGTCATTGTGGCGATTTTTTGCATTTTAAATTGCACATCCGTCTATATAACGTGCAGTCCATCCATTAATTAGAATCGGAAGGACGTCATATATGGACTAATTTGCGTGTTGGAGCAATCGGATTTTAATGATGATTCTTAGAACAACCTTTTCCTTTAGCGATAGCACTGATCGCGGGCCTTATCATTATTATGACTTTAAATTTATATGTTACGGAATAATAAAGTACTATTCAACACGTCGATGAAATTATTGTGAAAAACCTTTTGCCTCCATTTATAGCCTGGAGGTATCACTGGGCCGTGTTTTGTCGAGAATGAGCTTGGAAGTGCACAAAGCGTGCTCATAGCGATTCAATGCTCTATGCTTGCATGATAACCGACTTTTCTTTGGTCTGCAATTGAAGACTTTGAAATGGATGATTCGATTCAATTCGATTCACCAAGACCATGTCGGGAGCCACATAATACGATCGATTTTAACTTTATTATATGAGATGCTTCCAGTATGATTAATATTTGTTTCGGCGACGTCAATAAGCCACCAAGAATATACGATTTAACATCGTTTGACTCCTTTTTTTGTGCAACGTTAAGGACTACGTCTAGATTGATAATCTTTTAACGTTAAAGCTTTTGAAACCAAATAATTGGGGAGATATCGCCTAGATCTCGCCCATGGTAAAAAACTACTAGGTCCAAGCATTGTATAGGAATAAAAATTTCATCGTGATCATAGTTTTATCTATGTTTTCTTTAACCTCACTTTTTAAACCCGAGTAGTGGATAACCCTTTACATTTAGAGCACTCATCGGATATAATTAAATATGATAAAATTTATAAAATTTAATGAAAATATCATTGAAATTAAATATAAAATAAACGAAGACCCTTCTTAGAGGCTTACAATTGATTATTTATTGATTAAGAAAAAGAAATAAATTTATAAAATAAAATTTCCTACTTCTAGACTAGCAAAGCAAGGGGAAAGGGAAGAAATTAATAATTTTATTGGCATTCCTTTTATTTAATTTTTTTCTATTTTTTTATTAATTTTTTTTTATTTTCTTGTCATTTTTTTTATTTTTTTTTCTATTAATTGCAAATCTGGGGAATCTCTTAATTCTCCATTTATTTATTCACGTATATATTTTAGACATTTTTTTGTTTATTTATTTCTCTATTATTGTTAGTATTTCTTATTCAATAACTTTTTGCATTTTTGCAATATTAATTCTTTTGTTTATTATTTCTATTTAATATTATTGGCTCTCATAAAAATTTTTTTCTTTATTTCTTAATTGTTTAAATTATGTCATGTATTTTATATTTTATTTATAAAGCTTTTTGAAATACATATTAATTTATAATTTATTAAACCGGATTTCAATGTAAAAAATATTAAATTTTTTACAATACATACATTAGTATGTACATACATAATTGGCCATTACAACCCTTCAGTCAGGATTACGGCCTAGCTTCCTAAAGAAACATGGTATTTGTATAAAGGATGCAGCATACTGCTCTGTAATTAAGGCAATAATTTTAAAGTCAAACAACCGTCACCTTTTTACACAACTAGTGATATGAACTCATGCATAACATTAACGCACACAACCTGGATGATGTGAGAGGTCAGCCAACCTGCATCAAGGGTTGGAATTGGACAATAATGTGTGAAAGTAGTTAATGGTCCTTCGGTATATCTTTCAATCTCAGCTTAAATATTACTTGCTAGCTTTATTCAATACTTCAATGCATATTAATACTGTGAGCCTTAAATACATCCTACGAACCAAAAAACGTTGGGTACCCCATTGGCCTAGTTAGTTGGTAGTGTCGAGGACGTGTGCTCGATTTCCACCAGAGATTGTTTGTGATTGTCTGACATTATATGTATATGATAACAATCGAAAAAAGAAAGTGAGAATTATTAGCAATTCTTGAAAATAATTAAGAGTGTCTATTAAAAAAACAAAAGTTGGCACCCACTCTATACTTTCTCCTATAAACTATCTTTCCTTACATAAATAGGGATCATCTTCCGAGTGTTGGCGTAAAAAAAAAACTCCTTCATCTCTATCACACACCATAACACGTGCTTGCTGAATTTCAAGCAAAGAAAATACGAACTTTGTGTTCAATTCGTTATAATCGAATGCTACTGTATTAATAAAAATCAAATTACATTGACTCGTGCTTGAATGCTGTATTTAAATAGTAAATCTCTATAGAAAATACAAATAAAAATACATAAAAAGTGAAGGAAAAACAAAAAAAAAAAAAAAAACGACTTAAAAGAAAGAAAAAAATACTCATATCTTTACTGACTACAACTAGTTTCCAGCCAATCAGTATTTGTTTTATAATTTTTTTTTCTCACAAAAGAAATAAAGAAACAAGATTTTTTAATTCTAAACCAATGAGAAAAATGTAAAAAAATACCAAAAACAATAACAACAACAAAACTCAGTAGAGAAACTAAAACAGGTTCAAAAACAAATCTCAGCTTTCAATTTGATTCGGTCTTAAATTAGAGGCTGTACCATGTTGTTGTTGTTGTTGCTTGTTGTTTTTCTAAAACAAGTTAAAATTTTAATTATTATTATAATAAAACAATAACAATAACAATTATAATTAAGAGTATGAAATAGAAACATAAAAAATGGCCATTTTTATTGTTACTATGTATTATTATTGTTGTTGTTGTAAATAATTAAGTAAAACATAAATTTGTTTTATTGTAATTACTTTCAAACACCCACCCATTTTGAAAATATTTTTATTAAGAAATTTATTATAAAAGATTGATTATCTTATGTATTTGCCTTAACTAGAGTTTTAGTTGGACTAACAATAATCCCAACTGTGGAGCTTAACAAAAAATCACTAGGTTTTATATTGTTACGTTTTTACCCTTTTAAAAAACGTTAAAAACATGAGTTCGTAGATTGCAAATTAAATAAAAACAAATTTGTGTTTAATTTTACATCAATTCTTTATTGTTCGCACAATTCCGTGTGCCACCTTTGGTAAAATTGATTTACACAACAACAATTGTTATTCTTTCTCTGCTTACAACCTTTGTGTAAGCAACAACGCATATACCGTGTACAGATCTATATTGGAGATCTTCAAACCACAACTCGTGTCTTCACACAAGACTGACTGAATTATTACTCCTGTCGTTGCTCGCTTTGTCTTGCCTTTTATACCGCTGGATCAATAGTCTAATGAATACTCTCGAAGGAGAATGGTTAAGTAGCAACTTGACTGTGTGTGCTTTCAGTTGTACGAAACGAAAAAGAGATTGAGGCTACGAAAAAATTTTTGAGAACTCATTGAATGTCTAAGTTATCTGCGCCAGAAGAACTGGCTGATTTCATATCGGTTTTAGGATATATATATGTGTGCTGGCTCTAGTATTCAGAGGAGAACCCTCGGGAGAAAATGTCTATTCATGACGAGCATTCTGTTGAAAGAAAATACTGAAAATTGGAAGAGAAGAAAAGAGAAACCTTATGCTGTAGAAAGCTTAGCCTTTTGCAGAAGTGATGGTTAGGTTAGGTTTGGTTAGATTAGCGGGTAGCTTGTCGTTAACAGACAAGTTCACTCGGTGGCCATATGGCCCATTGTGTTGTAAGGTAAGCCCTTTTGTCATGATCCGTTAGTGGTGGGTTTGAACCTGAGCACCGGATAAAACCGGCCAGTTAGCTTAGTTGCACGTTAGCCACCATGTCCAGACCTTCAAACGTTCTGTCATCCCAAAACCATTGAAGTGCAGGGCGTTCGCATAAAATGTGTTGCACCGGTTCCGTTTTCTCCACATCATGGCAACTTCTGCAGTAATTCTGGTAGGGCAGACCGAGTCAATAAGGCGAATCGTTTTTTTTGTCGAACTTAAGTAGTTCCCTGATTCTCCCTCTGTACACTGCTAGACACTGTAGTTTTGAAATTCGGCGACCAGATATGTATGTTAGACCACCTACGATTTGTTGAATTCCATTCTCCTTTTTTCAATTTCTTCGTATATCTCCGGCTTTCCGTCGTTCGCGTTTTCGTTTCCCTCTATAAAACAGTGGCCTGGAACCAACGGGTATTGTGATTCGGTTCTACTTCATGCAGTATTCAAGCATGGTCCATCGTAAATGGCCTAAACATATCTGTGAGCTTAAGCCTCAGTGCAGTTTTAGTTGCCACGCTTCAGAGGAAGATCTTCAATGGTTGGTTTCGTATCAAGCATTCATATAGTCTACTTTTGGGTTAGCAAAGGCTTTCAATTCAAATTTTTAATGGAGAAAACAGTCATGCATTGGAAATCTTGGTCACCTTTCTAACGAGTACGGTTAGCTTCCGTCGTAGATGTGGATGATGATGAAGAGGAATTTAATGAGCCGATAGTTAGTATTATAAAAAGCCCGTAAAGGAGTTTGCTTTTCAATTCGGCTAATGACAGTTAATTTTGCTGAAAAGAGGCATCGTGTTACCTTTTATCATTGCAGCGAATGTATCTAAATTCGGTGCACAATTCAACTTAAACTTCTGTAAATACTTGCGAATTCTATAGGGTTTGAAGAAGTTTTGACCAATAATGGTCCACAATTCAAACTATTCTGTCAAGTCATGCCAGTTTTGTGATACGCTTTTCTAACTCTTTTGAGTCCGTACAACCTTTAACATTTTTTTTGTCGTACAATTTCTTTATATTTTTCCATTCGTTACAATTTCTATCATTTAAGTCTGCTTTTCATTTTCCTCCTGTAGCATATGAAATTCCAAATTTCAATTGTAGGCGTTCAATACGATTATTCAATAATGAAGACGAAGAAAAAAAAATTTTTTTTTGTACAAAAACTTGTGACGACAAGAACAATTGAAAAAAAAAAATTGAAAAGTAGAAGAAGAATAAGAAGAGGAGGAAAGAGAATAGAACAAGAATTGAATAGACATTGAACAGATAAAATGTTAAAATGATTTGTCAAACTGTCAGGTATATTCAATCAAATTTTTTCAAACACATGTGAGTGAGCGAGTGAGCGAGAGCGTTCTGAAAATTGTATGAAAACCACAACACTAAGAAAACATTGATTGATTGTTCGGCAGTCAGTAGAATAGAATAGATGAAAAAAATAACAATTTTTTGTTTCTTTTTTTTCTAATTGCCGTCCCCAAAAACATTCTATGTGGTGTTATCTTTCAGTTAAGAATCTTTAAGCCAAAGAGACCAAAGACCAAGACTAGAAAAAATGGGTTTTTTCTTTCAAAAACAATTTCAAAAACCAAGTATTAGAATTGCTTAAAAATACCTAAAGTACAGGATGAAGAATACTAAAGTAGTACTGTGTGTAGTGATGTTTAAACAAATACACGAGAGTTTTTTGATGTGATGGAACGAATCTAATGAATTTCTTTATTTCTTTTATTTGTTTAATTTTACAACAATAATTTGAAATTTATAAAAACAACAACAATAGTATTGTATTTATTTTATCTTTTTTAATCACTTAATATCTAACTGAGACTGAGACTGTGACTGTGAGTCTTTCTTACAAAGAATTCAATCGAAATTCTAAGCACGTTTAAATTGAAAAAAAAATTTAAAAAAAAACAAATTCTTTCTTGCTATAGTAGTAGTAGTATTAGTAGTAGTATTAGTAGCAATACAAACAATAATAATAGTAGACAGTGTAACAGAAATATTTTTAATATTTTAACTTAAAGAGAAATATGATCATCATGATGATGATCCCTCCAAACACAATATTTATATGCCTGTTCTACACACCATAGCCGATCGACAGCTCTCTCTCAGGGTATTGTTGTAGGTGTTGATATAAAAAAAATTAATGAATCAAATTATTTAAACTAAAACGCTATTGTAATTATTAATTGCCAACGTTAGCATTAACGTCATCATTGTTCTCATCTTCTGTTCAACGTTTTAATCATATTAATCAAGTATTTTTTCTATACATACTTGTCTCCTTAGTCTCGCATTATCGATAGTTATTCTTGTTGTTTTTTTTGTATTCTTTCTGTAATAAATTCAAGAATTTCAATTATTTGTCAATGACTATTTTATTAAAATCGATTCTGTATACTATCAATAGAAAAAATTAAAAATCAAAATCGTTGGAGTAGAGGCAAAGAAAAGTTATATGAATACGCAAATATTTGAACAAACTTTTATAAGAAGCATTATGGATGTCCACGCGAGGCCCATTAGTCTGGGCCACCCCGCAAATGATTTCTGTAGAAGCTGCAGGGCCGAAGAGGAGGAAGAGACTGTTCTTCATCTAATGGGAATATGCATCGAACTATTTCAAAGGAGAAAGAGACTTCTTTGTGCCTACTACATCGATGATCTAGGTGATTTGTCGAACATTGACGTCAGCAGTTTGAATCGCTACATTGGAAGCTCTAAGTGGTTCCAGAACTGGGGGATAATTAGTATGAACTGTGGTATCATAATGGGAACTATGGGGCCTAAGTGCGTCCATGTATTATAAGAAGCATTAACCCCCCGTAGACAGGGTATGTGAGGATAAAGTAAAAACTCTGATCTAGGTCAGGTTAAGTTAGGTTAAAACCACGAAGTAAGAGGTCGCACTTAGACCCCATTGTGATTCAGTAGAAGTTCATTACTCCGGCATCCAACAGTCCGGAATGCCCGATAGTCCGTTTTCTCCAAAAGTATGTCTCTAAAGCAAATAAAAACGCTCGAGAGCTATTCGGAAGTTTTCGGGGTAGTTCGGGATAATCCGGAAGCGCTCGGTGTTGTTCGGAAACTGAGGCTAGTACTAGCTACAGTGCTTGAGATATTATTGATTCTGTACTAAACTCCAAATGTCAAGAAAACAAAAAGAAATTCGTGACTTTTTTCGTACGTGTACATACATTATATGAAGTTTAAAATAAACTTTGTTGTATGTATTTGCATACTGTATTTGTAGTTTAATTACTAACCTAATTGTTCTTATAACTACCGCTCAATAGACCGGAATTTTCGGTAGTCCGGCACCGAGCCGGTCCCGAACCTGCCGGATTATCGAACTTCTACTGTACTACTAATTTACCTGATACCAATCTAATCCACTTCAAGTTGACTAAAAAACTTCCACATGGTGATCTCTGGGTGACGTTTTTCATATCCTGCAAAATTTAGCGAGTTGTGAGTGGTAAATAAAGCAACATTTAAGGCAACTGCAAGCTGTCATTAATATCCAGATAGAGCAAATCGCAATAGTTTAATTGTTTATTGCAACCCTTTAGTCGGGATTACAACCTAGCTTCTCATACCACTTGTGTTGTCTGTGTGTTAAATTTATACATGAGTGGCAGGACCCAAACGACAGATTTTTGAGAAGCTTTTTCAAGGCAATTTTATTTACTCTCAGAATTCTTGCCAGAAATCTGCTGAGAAGAAGTCGCCAAAGAAATATTTTTTCATATTTCGTTTTATTGGAGACGTCTGACCTGGGTTTTGAACCTTGGCCTTATTGCATAATAAGCCAATACACAACCTACTAGACTACGGCTACATCGTCCTGTAATACAGAACCCAATATACAATGTCCAGTCAGTCAGTACCTTTAAGACAGTGTGACTACGCACATATGCTCTGAAATGATCCAATCCCAGACCAGTGACAAACGCCTCAGCTTGAAATACCCAGCACTTAAGAGAGGGCCCATGGGTATTCTATCTAGAATTCAATAAAACGGGGCGACCCTTCAAAGAAATTCTATTAAAAATTGATTTCATATCAAAGCATAAGTTTTTTAAAAAATTTTTTTAATTTTTTTTTTTAAATTTTTTTTTAATTTTTTTTTCAGGTTTTTTATGTTTTTTTAAATATTCTTTTTGTTGTTGTATTTTTTAAATTCTTAAATTTCAATTGGCATTATGGTTTGTGATTTAATTACGATTGGTTGTCAATTGATTGGCATGATGCAGACCAATAAATTAATGATTGTTGTTGCTTGTCTTTGTTACTTTACTTTGTATTTTTTTTTTAATAATTTTTTTCAATTTTTTTTAATTTTCAATATTTCAACCATTTTTGTTTGCATTCCGAAACTCAAGTTAAATTAAGTTTATTGAACGCAGAGTCAAAGTATAAAGTGAAATAAAAAAAACATAATAATGCTGCTGCTGTATATACAGCAGATGCCAGATTAACTGAATTAATGCTATATTCAGGCGATTTTAGGGGACATCAACACACATACTTCGCATTATGATGGGGCAATTGGCTGAAGATTGTAAAAAGCTTTTGACACGTTATTCTAGATCTTGTCTACCTAATAACCACAGAACTTTAGCTATACATAGCTGCACAGTAGAGTGTAAGGCCTGCGTTAGGGGACATACTAGCAAGGGTCGGCATAATCAGTGTTTCTACACAACGAAAGGTTTTCTTCATTAGTAATATAGAGAGGTTAAGGATAAACTCTCAATGAAATTATTTGAGTTCGGCATTGACTATCCGAAAAAGATTGTTTGAAAACAAACTTTGTCACAACATTCGAAGGGGACTTGATATTATGGGACGATACTGTGTGTAACCCTAGCAAAACCCTAATCATACAATAGTGCTAGAGAGCTAGGTACACCGTAGTGAAATGTATAGCTTAAGTTAGGTTAATGAATAGCTTGCCCACTCACAGGGAAGTTCACTCGGTGGCCCATATGACCCATTGGAGATCCGTTAGTGATGGGTTTGAACCACCCCTAGCTTTGGATGAAACCGGCCAGTTTAATTGGTGGCACGTTCGCCACCATGCCCAGAACTTCAAATGTTCTGTCACCTAAAACCCGATGACGTCTGTTCTAATGTGCAAGGCATTCGCATAAAAGTTGTTGTCCTGAATCCGTTGCCTAATGTTATGTATAAGGCTTAAAAATAAAATCGGTTGTCACACCCGTTACATATAGATTTCACACCCGTTACACTTTTTTCGCGTTCCAAATTAATGCTGATAATATTGAAAAGTCAAAATAAATTATTACAATTTATTGTGCATAGGTTATGTACATGATGTGTCACACCCGTTACATCGAGATTTCATACCCGTTACACTTTCTTCGTCCCAAAATTAATGTTGATTATATTGAAAGCCAAAATAAAAAATTCCAGTTTATTTTGAATAGGTTATGTGTATGATGTGTCACACCCGTTACATTTTTTTAAATGAATTGGAAATTGGAAACGTTTCCCAAACAGTCTGTCGTTCAGAGTCGACTGTATACGATGTATAAAATTAATACACACAGCAGAAGCGGTGTGAGAAGCTAGGTTGAAATCCTGACTGAATTGTTGTAATAAGCAATTATGTGTGTATGCGTATGAATGCAAGATAACTGAGGTTCGTAAGGTTTTAGTTTCCAAACAAAATACCTTTAAAAAAATTATTATTATGCTGCTTCAGCATCTAAGTTTCCCCAATTGTTTTTATAAATCCAATACATCTGGCAACTTTGTTTGAATAAGAGATACTTCACAGCAGCCTTTTGATCACAACGCTTTTATTGTTGCTGTTACTGATGCTATAGCTGGTGTCGATGTTGTTTTTGTTGTTGTTTTTAATCGACAAGATACTTTATTATAACAAGTATCTTGAAACAGTAGCCGGGTAATGGTTAACGCCTATTGCTTTAAGGGGGTAATAATATAAGAAACTTACAAACACATACAAAAACGAAACGGAATACAGAGTAAAAAACAAAAAACGCAACAATAAAATTAAATTTTTTTTGTAAATAAAATATTAAACAAACAAAAAACAACAACTACAGAAAGAATTAATTCCCTGCCATATAGTATATCTAGATCGGTTTTAATTTTATATTCGTGTGCTTATGGGTTATAATAGCGAGACGATAGAAAATTGCCGAAAAAATGGAAGAGTGAAAAAAAAGACGTTGAAATTAAAATGCGTATAAATAGCCCGCATTTACAAGCACATGACAATAAAAAATTAAATTAATTTTTATTATTTTTTATTATCACCATTGCCACCAACAACAACAACAACAACAACAACAAATAAAAACATAAACATTGTAACACAATGATTGTTGTCTTTAGAGGAATTAAATTTTTTTGTTTCGTTTACTTTGGAAAATAATTGTTTCAACTCTAGTCTGTTCTGATCATTACGAAGCTTTTCTCCTTCGTTTGTTACTTTTTTGTATTTGTTTTTACAGCGTTCAGCGTTTATGTCAATTGCTAATTAAAGCCCTTCTACTAAAAACTAGCATAATTTTCATTTCATTCTTTTGGGTGTATTCTACAGCCAAAAAAATAGAAAGAAGGGAGTAACGAAGTTATAAGGGCTTATTCTTTAAACACGTTATAAAGCCATTAACATATTGCGCTTACCAAATAAAAACACATGTTCATGAATGGCGGTCTTTTGTCGAAAAATAAACACAGGGCTCTCTGATGGCATTTGAAAATTTGATCGATTGTTTCAAAAGAGAAACATTTTTGAGGTAATCTGGTAAGACTGTCTGCCATTTACCAATAAATAGCTCGATCTCGTTTAATAACCGAGAAGAAGTAAAATTTAATAAAACTTATTCTAAAAGTGGTATCTCAAATGTGATTACTTTTAGAGCTTTGCTGGTTGAAGTTTGGAAGTGTAATTGTCTCGTATTTTTTCGCAAATAGCCCTGGAACAAAACATTGCCTTCAATTCAAAGCTCTATAGCCGTAATTTCTAGGTTTGCAATCGAAAATTTTTGAACTGAACAGTGTGTGAGCTATAAAAGCTATACAGACGACTGAATTTGAGCAACCACTTGATCTCTAATATTACGCAATTTGATCCCATTAAACTTCTTTTATAAAGCTCCATCGACAACTTTCTATATCGGGGATAGTCCCGTAACGTTAAGGCATTTGAAAAGTAATATTTGACAAGTTCTTACTAAAATACCACCCAATAGTGCTGGATGGCTATCACAAGACACACACATACATACATAATTGGTCATTACTTAATTAGTTAGTTACTTAATTGGCCGTTGACAACCCGATTAACGGATTTCAGCCTCCCCTAATACATTCTTCCAAGCACCATTGCTTCTTGCGCGCCTTTGCCATTTGGTCATATCAATCGATAACAAAGCTTCCTCGATTTGATTCTTCCAACGCAAACAAGGACGTCCTCTTCCTCGATTTCCAGAGATTTCCTCATCAAATACCCGTCTTGTCGGCGCATCCTCCTGTATTTGGCTGAGCCGGCGCAGCCGCTGGATGTTAATACGCTGCACTACGTCTTTGTCGTTGAGGAGCTCATACAGCTCACTGTTGGATCGGATGCGGAAATCATCGCCAACTCGCATTGGACCGAAGATCTTACGTGGGAATTTTCTCTCAAATACTCTCAAGGCTGATGCATCAGTACTTAATAGGGTCCATGTCTCTGCGCCATAAAAAGGCACGGGAAGGATGAGCATCTTGGTTTTGTCGTACGAGAGAGGTCTCCGCTACTCAAGTGCCTATTGAAACCATAGTAGCACTTGTTGGCAAAAGTGATCCTGCGCTTGATCTCCAAACTGACATCATGTTTGGTGGTAACGGCGGAGCCTAGATAAATAAATTCCTTGACTATATCGAAAGCATAGTTATCGGCCGTTATCTGAGATCCAATACGTTGCACGTCTCTACTTGCCGATAACATATACTTCATCTTACCCTCATTTACTGCCAGAGCCATCTTAGTAGACTCGCGTTCAATAGCACTAAAGGCAGCAGTAACATCTCGCTTGGTACGTCAATGAAGTCAGCGTACGCAGAACACTCTCCATGACAAAGTTGAAGACTGATAAGGGATCGCCTTGTCTGTAACATCTCCCTTGGTATGCCCTACAATTTTTTTTAAAAATTGTGCCATTGTGATGCACTCCCGCCTTTCGCAGAACACTCTCCATCACGAAGTTGAAGAGTTCGGATGATAAGGGATCGCCTTGTCTGAAACCTCACACGGTATCAAAAGGTTCGGAGAGGTCTATTACTATGTTGACGAAGCTGCAAGAATTGCTCAACATTCTTCTGCATAGCCTTATCAGCTTAGCAGGTATACCGAGCTTAGACATAATTGGTTTGTAATGACCCTTAATTTTATACAAGCGTGGCGGCATCTACAGTTTAAATTCGACTCTGAACGACAGATTTTTTTGAGAAACTTTTCCATGGCAATTTTTGATTTACTCTCAAGAGTTTTTTGCCAGAGATCTGCTGAGAGGAAGAAATATTTGTTCGTATTTCTTTAACAGTGGCCTCACATTTAATAAGCCAACACACTACCTATCAGAGATCAGCAATGAATGGTTTTTTTTGCTACTCATAAGTACTCACGAAATTTTGAGTATGAGTGTGTCTACAATATTGAAATTCAACTACACTGATTCATTCGTACTCACTACAACATTGATTTATAAGCACAGGTTGCAATGAGTATGAGTAGAACGTTGACATCAAACTCATAATATTCGAAATATGTTTGATTCATACGCCTACTCGAAATCAACAATATCATGCCTATTGTTAAGTATGAGTGCGATGAGTACTTCAAACTTTGAATATGAGTAGTATGAGTATGTTATTAAAGCAAGTATGAATGCGTATAAGTATCAGAAATTATGAATATGATTCGAATCTACCCATATTTTTGAATACTCACTGCTGATCTCTGCTACCTATTAGTAGGTAGTTTTATAGATCGGGTTTTGTCTTGGCTAATTTTTAAAAATTGTCATAAATTTTGACCTTTTTTTTAATTCTTTTTTTAAATCCTTTTCTAACTAATTTTAAATTAATAATGCCTTTGCTTTTATTATATGCCAATAAGAAATTTCATTGTCGTCAATATTTAAATCATTTGTTTGTGCGTTTCTTCATTTATTTGAGAATGAAACCTTGAAAATGCATTAAAAAAAATTGTGATGTGATTTAAAACATATCGAAATTCCTTTTAAATCTTAGAAATACAATAAAAACAAAAAAAGATTTTAAATCAATATCAAAATGATTAAACAATCATGTTGAGAGAGAGGTGAGCAGAAAAGAGAAAAAATTATAAAGTTTTGCTGGGGTAACGATTTTTAAAATTCAACAGAAAAACGACAAATACTTATGTACGTACTAAAGTTGTTCGTTGTTCGAAGTTCGATGTTGGGGTATTATTGGAACAGAGTTGAGGAAATGATAAATAGTTTTTTAAACTAATCTGAAACCCAAATCAACCTTAAACTAAGCAAAGCAAGCAGCAGCAGTAGAAGAGGAGAGTAAAAGACAAAAATGAAACGTTAAACACAAACGTTTTTAAACAACCGAACTGACTGACTGACAATAAACCCACTCAATAAGAAACAACAACTAAATCCTCAAATCATACAAACAAACAAGCAAAAAAATTCTATAATAAAAAAGGTGTGTTTTAATAAAAACAACAATAACAACAACAACAACAAATGATAAAAACAAAACAAAAATTAAAAACAAAACAAAATTTAAACACGAAAAATAAAACACCAACAACTACACGAATTTAAGCACCCAGAGAGTAGCAGTAGTAGTAGTAGAGGAGAGACCCCACCAAAAAACTAAAAAAAATGTGATGTAAATATTAATTTAAACTCTTAAATTAGTAGAGAAGAAAACAAACGAAAAAAACGAAATAAATCTTTTTAGAAGAAGTCTGTCTTTAAATGTGATGACACATGAGTTTTCAATACATGGCTTATGGTATCGCACTCTGCTGATACAAATTAAATATCTCAAGCAGGCAAGAAAGAAATGAAACGATTACACAATCGATTTTCTATTGTATTTTCGAATTGTGCGATCGAATTTTAAGCAAAAAATAAAAAAATTAATTTCAATCTCACACACTTATACACTCACACTTATGCTCACTTCAATACAATTCCTTGTATTTCACAAAATTTAAGGGAAAAAAAATTTTTTCAGTCTGTCTTGAGAGATTTAAATCGTAAACATTTGCATTATTTGCATCTATTTGTGACAGATTTTGTGTGTTTTTTCCCATCAGGAAGTTGTATCACAGAAATCTGGTAAAAAAAACTTTGCATGTATACGAGTACGTACACACACACACCCAAAAATGAATATTAAAAGCCTTACAAATGAAAACAAAAAAATACAAAATAAAAATTAAACCTACAAATACCTCAGTTCCTTCTTTAAAGCGTTTTGATGTGAATCAACTTTCTGTGAGGAAAGGGCCAGGTAGGTCCAGAAGACGCCAATATAATAAAACAAACCAGCTTTTAAGACTCCCAACATTACATTAATGCAGCTAAAAATATTGAAATATCCTTCTCCTAACATTGAACGCATGGGGGCATATCATAATAACCTCAAAGTCATTATATGCTGAAACCTCAAAATATTCCATTAATCCAATCGAAAAGTTTACTGAGCAGAAAACGTTGAAAACATCGTATCAAGTTCATTCAATCCAAACAAATTATTGTTTACTTGGATTGCCGTAGAGCAGTATATCAGCAATTCAATCGTACGTTTATCGAGAGTATTTAATCCAAACAAATTTTTGTTTACTTCGATTGTCGTAGAGCAGTATATCAGCGATTCAATCGTACGTTTATCGAGAGTCATTACTAACTTGGTCGACTTTATTGAATGTACATTAGCAATGCGACCATGCTATCTATTGTACTCCCCTCATAATTTATAGGGCATCCCCTATATATGTTTCCGCCAAGCACATTGTCCTGACAAACCACATGAATCAAGATCGATGTTAACAGCACCTGGTATACACTCAAGTGTTTCATTCTGCGGTGAACTAATGCCTCACAGGTTCCACGAATGTGTTTCGATGGTTCGTTCTCAACGTTACAGAATATACATGTTGGGTTCGAAATGCTGAGTTTACAATGACTTCTGTCAAAAGGCCGGTTGCCAGCCAGATTAAGACCTACTTACGTTGTGTGTGTTAATTTTATTCATGTGTGGCGGAACCTACTGTTTGAAGTCGACTACGAACGACGATTTTTGAGAAACTTTTCATGGCAATTTGAATTTCTCTGAGTTTTTACCAGAAGTTTGGAGATGTCTGACCTGGGGTTTGAACAGCGGCCTCACACTGTCTAATAAGCCAACACAATATCTACTAGACTATAGCGGCTTCAGTTATTCCTGGAATAGTCTGATGCATGACTCAGATCTCCTTGTATTAGAAAATCTCCAACAATTGCTTTTGATTGCCTCAAACCCACTTAGTTTGAGAAGAGTCGTCGCCTCCCTTTATCTTCGCTTTTCTTCAGCAGAGCTTAACAAACACCGGCTGCATCCCACAAAATGGTTCTCGTTCCATACACAGTATGTAATCTCGTCTGCTTCCCCGAGATTACTTACGTGAACTGGGATCCAGCAAAAAGTAACCTCATATTTCCTCTCACATTGGTTCAGCTTCCCTAGGCAGTTCCTTACTATATTCAATTTATCTGCTCCATTGGCGGCCTGACTGTTACGTAGTATTTCTATGTCCAGTATTGACACACGACTGTTGACCTCGGTTCTCTAGTTGGAAAATAAAAGTGTGTATAATGTGGGTTGATTATTGATTCTTTCACTTGAGTTTTATTCTCCTACTTTTTCATTGACTTACCGACCATGTATTAAGTGCTTTTATTGCTGAAAATTTATCAGGCATTCTGAAAACTTGTCCAACTTTTTTAGCTTTTCACATCATCTATGTTGTGTGTGTTAGTTTTAGCCATGAGTGAAGGGACATACAGTTTAACAGTTTAATTTTGCATGATAACAGTATTTCCTCACAGAGCTTTTGCCAACATTCATATTTCTGTTGTACGAGACGTTAGAGTCGTACCAGATTGTAGAAGCTCATAATGAATGATTACTTTCTAATCAATCCTGGCTTTGCCACTGTCTGCAAATCTTCACCTTGCTTTATACATGTCGATTTCGAACGACAGATTTTTAAGAAACTTTTTCATGGCAATTTTATTTTAAAATTTTCGTTTGATATCTGACCTGGGGTTTGAATCGAGGTCAGGCCTAGTAGACAATAGCGACTCCAACCGAATAGAAGTTCAATTCATTAAATTGAAAAAAACATTGTGTTTCATTTTTGTGTTCACTTTTCTATTCTTCCATGAAGCCTTGGTTTTTTAGTGATTGTGGTCGACCAGTACGAGGTGCATCTTAAAATTAAAATCATCGCCTCTCAAACCTGCTATAGTGTTGCCTGGTGCACTTGACAGTACCCAATACTTAAAATACTAAATCCAAACCATTCCATCGATTGGTGTTTAGTACGCTGCTAAACAAGAATTAAATTCTTAATTTACTTTGGTTTCCCCTTAACAAATATTTGTTCATACGTTTCTTATTACAAAGTAAAATAAATATTTTAAATGCATTGAATAAATATTTTATTATAATTTTTTATTATAAACAATTGCATCTAATATTTCTTCAAGATATTTTAAATAAATGAATCTCGGATTTTTTTATTATTATTATTTAATCAAGACAACTAAAGTGTTTTCTAATAAATAGTTGCCATAATAAAGTTTTTTTTTAACATTTATTTCCTATATTTTATTAAAATTAAACCAGTTTTAATTGTTTTTTTTTCGTTCTTTCAATTGAAATAGTTGTGGTCTTACTTGATTACCATAAGATTTATTGTTTATTTTATTAATAATTGTTAATGTTGCTTTATTTTTTTATTTTTATTATTATTATTATTATTAATTAATTTAACTTTATTTTTATTGTTATAAAACAAGTTTTCTTTTGTTTATTGATTTCAAATACACATTGTATGTATTTATATTTCTGGTTTATATTTTCTTTAAGATTTATTAACAAAAAAAAAAAGACAATTGTTTGCATTAAAGTATACTTAAGTAATAATTGTCAATATCTATTTTATTTGATTGTATTTATTTCGACTCAAGTTAAATAATTTTTTAAATAATTATTGTTGTTATTATTTGTATTGCTTTCATTAATTTAATGCTGAAAAATGAGTATAACATTTAATATTTATTTTGTTTATTAATAATAAATATTAAATATTAAAGTACATATTTATTTAAACTTATTAAATATTTTCAATATATAATTACATATACAGTGTTGGAGTAAATAATAGGGACAGTTTTTTTTTAAATAATCGAACTTTCGATATAAAGTCCTCATATTAAAGTCTCTCTAGTCTAGTAAGTAGTGTGTTGGCTTAGTAGACGTGCGTTGAAGGTTCAAATCCCATGTCAAACATCTCCAACAAAAACGAAGTATAAACAAATATTTCCTTGGTAACTTCCCTTCAGCAGATTTCTGGCAAAAATTCTCTGAGAGTAATTAAAATTGCCATGAAAAGTTCTGAAACGAATCTGACGTTCAGGATCGACTTTAAACTGTGGGTCCCGCCACTCATATATAAAATTAACACATACAACATAAGTGGTGTGGGAAACTAAGTCGTAATCCAGACTTAAGGGCTATAATGACCAATTATATATGATTGTATCTATATTTCCCTGCTTAAACGGTGTAAATCAAACAATTTCTGAGGCGCATGAATAGCGTCCATCACAAGTGAATCACGTGTGACAACAATGTGCGTAAATAATTATATACGAAGTACAGTAAAGTTTTGCAGACGTTGGCAAAACTAGCATTGATATCAAGAAAATGAATTCTTACCGATTTCAACATAAACAAGTCTTCTGGGCCGGATGGTATTTCAATATTGCTCCAGAAGCAGTATTCTTCGACACTCATTAGTCCATTAGCTAACCTTTTCAGTGTCTCATAGCGTGATGATATATTTTTTTATCTCGCTGGAAGGTTGCCAATGTAACTTCAATCCATAAAAAGTGTGAGGCTAAAATACCATAAGGACGACTGGCCAATAGCAATATGTACAGTACTTTTGTAATGCAAAAATATAATAAACTACCCGCTTGCGAAATATCTAGAGTCTAAAAACAGATCAGCAACAAGGATTTCGGTTTTCGCATAGCCTGTTCTATTGGTGGCAGGTCGGCATTAGTTTCAGAAGGGTGGAACTAGTCTATGCGATAGTTTTGTGAGAACAATGTTCAGGGTATGGTACGATGCACTTCTATCGAAATTTATTCCTTCTGGTGTTGGTAGTCATTTTTCACAACTTGTTTAGAGATTATTACAGATATGATACCCTCAGATAAGTTTAGGCTTAATTTAGGGATTCCGCGAGGTACCACAAATCATACGTTCTTATGTAGTACTTGTCTTCCTTGCAGAGCTTAACTGTTTGTAGTCCGTTTGCCAGTTGATTGCACATTGCATTACACAGAGCGTTTGTTCTTAAGCCGAGATGTCCATATTTGCAAGTTCTACCCTGCAGATGTCTTGGCTGTCGCTTATAGTATAAATATATTGAAATCTAAGGTCCTGAATCACTACTTCGTCTTTCCTACTTCTCTTAATCTATTTTCCTAGTTTTAAAACAATTCTCTGCATGTGAAGGGGTCATCCCCTGACTGTTGGTCTTAAAAATTAAAATCCTGTTTAATTGGTGGTATGAGCAGCTGTTTTAACATTTTCAATCGATTGCTTATGATGTCTACTGTCAAGCAGTAATGAGATTGAAGCAAACAATTCAATTAAAACTTCTAGAATTGATTAACTGTAAAGGCTCCTTCATGACAATGCCAGAAAATTGTTTTTTTGGGCCCAACACCCCTATTCATGCAGTGTATTGTGTTGGAATACAGGAAAGTTTATAGGAGAAAGGAAAGAGGAGGTAGTGTGCGACAATCTTTTTTCTTTTATGGAGTAGTCACTTTTTTTTTTTGTCGAGAATAGCTTTTTAGTATTAATTCTCACTTTCTTTTTTATTATTGCGAGTAATCGCATATATGTAATGTCAGACAAGCAATCAGAGAGTCACAAACACCCAGAACTCAAGGCCCTGGTTCTTGAAGTTTAGCATACTATCAACTGCCATTGGGGCACCTTATATACACGACTTTTATGATTCACAATAAACTGAGAGAGCTTGAGTGGGAAGTTTTGCATTCGCCATATGGTCAGGACCTTGCAGCTTCAATGTATCAGTTGCCTTGATCGCTTCAAAACCGTCTTATTAGAGTGTATTATAATTCCTTCGAATCTCTACTACAACCTACTGGCAACCTCACTTTTAATAGTCTCAAGCATTCTTTTAGTTTGATTATTGATATTAGAGTACATATTTGTTTTATATAATAAATGTTTAGTTGTGGTAACCAATGTTATGTTTGTAGTTTGTTTCCCTGGATTATAAAATTTTCAGTTGAATTAAAAAAAAAATTTTTTTTTTTTTGCTTTGAAGGATGCGGATGCTGATAATTATTATGAAAATATTTCATATCACAATGACATTCATCCTGAGGTACGTAGAATTGCAATATGAAACGATAATAATCTTGTGTAGAGGTGGTTGAATTTTTTTTTATTACAAATTTGTTTTTTTTTATTGTATGGAAATCTATTCAAACAAATCCGAATTAGATTTCACACAAATCTGTTGTATTAAATCAAATTTCAATGATTTGTTGTTTGCCTGCCAGTGTGCGTGTATCTTTCGAATTAAATTCTAAAGGGGTTGTATTAAATCCCAAAATACCTAAAAGAAAAAAATTTTATTAAATTAAACTACATTAAGGGGGTTAAGAGGGTTGGTTTTAAGATCACAACCAAAATAGTTTAAACTGACGATGATGGTTACATTTATAATCAGCAGCGGCAGCAGCAGCAGCAGCATTTGCTATGATTAAATAACTGAGTGAATGAAAGGAATGTATGAATGCATGTTTGAAGTGTAAGGAAGATGAATGTTTATTTAAAACTGGCGAAGAAGAAATCATAATGCTTGGTTTTATAATTGAAAATAATTTTATTTCAGGCAAAATGCGTTTTTCAACTACGGTAACCAACTTTTTTTCGTTGTTGTCTTCTAGTTCTGTTCTGTTTAGTTTTTGGTTTTGTTGTTTTTTTTTTTTGCACTTTCCCACAATCTTTTTAAATCCATAAATTACGAATCTAAAATCTAGAATTTCGTTTTTATTTCTTTGAAAAGAATTTAAACAGCTGCACTCATGCCTTCTTTTCAATCTTTTGAATTTTTTTTTTTTTTTTGAATTTTTAGTTCTTGTTGGCTTTTGTTTTTAAAGCATTTTTGTAACAACCAGTTTAAGTAGGATTTTTTTGGAATAATTTTTTTTTAAAAATAATCCACAGCAAGCAGCATATACCAACCAAGCATAAAGGGGTAGTAACAGTATAACAAAAACAATAAAACATTTTTTTTTTACACAAAATAGTAACATTTGTCAAAATTAAATTGTTGTAACTACTTTACATATATACATAAATACATATGTACATACATATTCAAAATAGTAACAATAGTGTTGGTTTTTGACATGTGTACCAGTCAGTATGCATAAAAAGTGTATGTATGTATTTATCATATAAAATTTTAATAATACATTGTGTGTTGAAGAATATTTATGACACTGCTGCTACACCTTTTTCGCTTAATAATAATATTCCTTCATTCAAATTCACTTTTATCTCAGCAGAAAAATCAAAAATTGTTTTAAAACGTTAAACGTTTGCTTTCAATCATCGCTGCAACGAAAAAATTGCTGCTGCCTATGACAGATTTGATTTTGGCTACATACCCTATCTCTTCAAATAAATGCACAAACTGAATTTTTTAATTATATATTAATGTTCATACAGTCAAAGAAAAAAGTCTACATACACCTACTAATTTTTATTATTTTCTCTGATAATTTTTATGTTAAATTTTTTTATATCCTTCATACCTACATAACATACATAATTGGCCATTACAACCCTTCAGTCAGGATTACGGCCTAGCTTCTCACACCACTCATGTTGTGTGCGTTAATGTTATACGTGAGTGGCTGGACAGTTTAACGTCGACTCCGAACGACAGATTTTAGAGAAACTTTTTAATGGCAGGTTTATTTTACTCTCAGAAAGTTTTTGGCAGAAATCTGCTGAGAGGAAGTCGCCTAAGAAATATTTTAATGTCTGTTGGAAAACTAGCAAAGCACTTCGCTGCAATGTTTTTGGATACAATTTCAATCCAGTAAACTGCACACATTTATTTATTTAGTCGAATACAAATTCGTTGCAATACCATCCGACACACAACATCAATCCTTTGTCACTGTCTGGGAAACTTCCCCCTACTTCATTTTCTATTCACTTTTCATCACTCGTAATCATTCGTTTTACAAATGATTCGATTTCTTTTCATTCTAGCAATGAAACTGAAATGCAATATTTTGTTCATCCAGCTCTTTTCATGTTGTTGACACGGTGAATACCTGGTTTGTATATTGCCAGTACTGCCCTTCGAGTCTTTTGATTATATTGTGCAGGAATAAGATTGGGCTGTACAACAAAGTCAGTCCTTATGTATTACTTGGCTTGATCTTCTTCTACTTCTATTTTTTATACAGTAGTTTTTTAAAAAACGCATTCAGTTGTCTTTAGTGCAAAGTTCAAAGCCTTATTGGGAATACCATACTGTTCTTGAGCAGGATCTAATGATTTCCTCTACGGCCACCTCAAAATTCTGGGGTGATGTCATGCTGACACATCGGCAAGAGGTGTCCTTATTAACTTTTTCAATAAGAACACATGTACGGAATGGTTTAAAGTCGACCCCGAAAGACGGATTTCTGAGAAACTTTTCATGGTAATTTTTTTATTTGCTCTCAGAGTTTTTGCCAGAAATTTGCCATGTTTTAGATATGACGCCCAGATAGTCTAGTCATTTAGTTCTGGGGCAATGCTTCATGTGCTCAAATAAACCTTGATTTAAAAATACTTCTACTTCTTCTTCCATCACTCTTCTTTGTGATTAGTTCATGGTGATTAATATTTTTTTATTTATTTTTTGTTTGTTTATATAATTGTTTACTGGGTTATTGGTTTTAAGTTATGGTTTTTATATTTTTATTTTGTTTTTAATTTACGACTATTTTTTTTTTTTTGATTTTTCTTGTTGCTTTATTTTGCTAAATTGCATTTAATCTGTATGAAACATATGAAATTCCTAAGAAGGATTAGTTTTTGTTTCTCTGTTTCTTTTATTAATTTTTTGCAAATTTAAATAATTTAATCGTTATTTACGATGAGCATATTATAAACAATGAAATTCTAAGAAATATTCGCTTGCTCGCTTATATTTATATTTCAAAATCTTTATTTTTTTTTTATTTTTTTTTATTGTGTTGTTGGGCATTATTAAACAAATCAATGTCATATTAAAAGCATATATGAAACAATTTAAATGCCATTTTTTTTTGTTATTAGTTTAAGAAAAAAAAAGAAAAAATATGCAAAAATTATACCCTTTAGTGAGAAATAAAAAAGCAGAAAATAAAAAAAATGAAAACGAAACTATTTATGAATCATAATCGAAGGCAAATAAAATAGAAACACTTGGGCACTTGAAAATCATTTTTTTTTCAATTTTTTTTTTATTTAATTTTAGACAAATGTGTGCTATTTACGTTTACAAAAATATGAATCAAAACCAATAAAATTCTATTTTTTGTTTCGATTTTATTTTATTTTCAAATTTTAAAAAATTGTTTGTTAAACTCGAGTAAGAGTATTTGAAAACCCCAAAAAACAACACAGTTGTTGTATATCAATTTTATATATTTTATTACGATTTATTTTATTTATTTGCTGACGTTTTTTTGTTGTTGTTGTTGTTGTATTCTATAAACAAAAACTAAAAAATAAAATGAAAAAAAAAACTGCAGCCTGGCTGACAAATATTTTTCGGTGTCTGTGGCTTGTATTTTCATATGTGAGTAGTTTATGGCCAAACAGAAACCGAAAAACCGAAATCTTTTTTTTTTTTTTTTTTTCTATATAGATTAACACCCTATAATATAAGAATTATGAAAGAATTCCTTGAAACTGAAAACAACAACTACAACAGCTTGAACAACAGCAAAAGCCAGCAACAATTCCAAAATTAGTTCAATATTTGTAACAACTAAAGAATGTTTGAAGGTTTGATTGTCGAATGGATAAAGAAAATCTAGTAACAGAAAAAAATAAAATTTGAAATCGTATTTTTCTCCATCCAACCTAATCCAGGTGTTCGTTCAATTGCTGTGGAAGCACAGCACAACACATTTAGCTTTAGCTGCAGCTAAATGTGCTACATACGTTGCCGTATCTTACATACATACCGCATGTACTCGTTTTGTCACCTAAGCCAGGCTGTGCAGAAAACAAAATTTTTTTATTTATTGCTTTTCTTTTTTTTTTTTTGTTTCTTAAAGAAAAAATTAAAAAAATATTAGTTAACACACTCTCGAGTTTTCTTAGAATAATTTGGGTTATTGGCTCAGAGAAAAAAAAAGAACACATTAAAACTGCTTTAAAACCTAGCGGGAAACATATTAAATTCTATTAACACATGACGACTTAAAAATACCTTCGAATTAATTTATATTTGCAAGCCATATTTTTAATTTATTAAAAAAAAAAAAGGAGAAAATTGTAACGGGTGTGACATAGCTTATACATAACCTATTTAAAATAAATTAGAATTCTTTATTTTGGCTTTTCAATATTATTAGCATTAATTTGGAATGGAAAAAAAGTGTAACAGGGATGACATATTTATGTAACGGGTGTGACACATCATGTATTCAAAATAATTGCAATCCTTTATTTTGGCTTTTCCAAATTATCAGCATTAATTTCGGGCAAAAAAAAGTGTAACGGGTGTGACATCTTTATGTAACGCGCGTGAAAATTCAATATTATTTAATTTCGCACTAGTGATGGACGTTAAAACCATACATTGATACATTTTTCTATGTAATGTATCGCGAAATATCATTGATTTACTACAAAATACTTCGATGTTTTCTGTGCATCAATTGATTTTTACAAAAAAAAAAAAGAAACATACTTACTGTAGAGTATTGATAGTAAAGTATCGCGGCCAGATGTTTTATTGTATTGCCCTCAACCTATATATAGAGAATGGTATTTGACATCCCTAAGGATATCTCTCCCTTTTTACTAGGTTTAAGTCCTGGTATTTTCTTCTAAGATGCATTAATGTTGCATAGATTACAAGTATGTGTTCTGGTCATTCATGATGCAACTGTGCAACATTCATGTTTGAACTGTGGCCTCATATCTAATAACCCAATACACTACCTACTAGACTACGACGGCTACATTCGATTACAATGATCAGGTTGTTTCTCAATAATTTGATGAAAAAAGTGTCCGAGTATAACCTGCCAAACTCCTGTTCCTCGTACACGAAAAGTTCTGGCCTCATTAGCGACATGGTAGCTACTCTCCTGGCAAGCAGATATGTCTGATTCAGCTTTACATTATCATATTGAGACAAGTTCATATGTCTCGTCCTCTGTACGTTCGTTCTAAGTTGAATTAAGATTATCTTTCGATGGCGAAAGACTTTCGTTCGGAAGCGAGGATTCTGATATTTCACTCTGCACCCGAACAATCTCGTTGTTGTTCCATAATTGTATGTCCTTGATCCATCTACATATATACCATAGAGTGGTCCCTATCTTTAAGCTGTAAGTAGCTTTCAAATTGCTCTGCTGGTTGTGAGTCACTTCCTAAAATCGTAAAGTTTACTGGTACTATCTTCTAGGGGGCAGTTAAAGAGGAAATTGTTAGACATTCGAATTGTCAATTCACGATCCCACAGATGAACCTCGCACTTGCCTTGTTTCTTATTAACCCGAACATAGTCTCCAGAGATTTATTCTCACTATCATAAATTCAACAGGACCTGCAGTGCCTGTTCTATGGTTCTTAACGCTACAGTTATATCAACTTATTGTTGTCCCTATCCCTATCTCTGTATCTTATCTTATTTTTTTTTTAAGTTTTAATACTAAAATTAGTGAGTAGAACCTTACAGTGCAAATATATGATTATACCTGGTATCCCTCTTTTATGTAGGCTTTATCCTTAGAGCCTCTATTTCTCCTGTTACCTGCAGTAGGGTATTGGGGCAAATATTTATGGCTTTAAATGCCACAACAATTGTGAAAACAGTAGTAGGTGGTCTTGTAAATGGTTTTGTTCTCGTAATTTTTTAACAAGATTTTTTGTTGTTTTTGTTTTTATTTTGTCCAACAATGTTGGAAACCCAGTCATTGTTTGTTGTCTAGTTTTTAAACAATTTCAGTATGTGTTGGCATTTGAAACAACTTAATTTTTATTTGATATTAATAATAAACCTGTGGCCACTAATTAAAATAATTAAAATATTAAATGATAAACAGCAAAAGGAAAGAATTTAATACTTTGCCCCCTAATACTCTCGCATATAGCGTAGCATATGACTTTAATTAGTCATTTATGGTGTTTGAAACCATTTCAATATTTGTTTTTGTATTAAATAAACTTTCTTATGAAATTTTTGTGGTAATTTATATTGATAGTTAAACTATTATCTTTATTTTTAAATTATTTACTTAACAAAACCATTTATTTTTATTTTTATTTTTATTTCACATTTTTTTATTTTTATCAAAGTAACATGACTTATTTATCAATTAATGTTATTAAAAATTAATCAAACAAATTATAAAAACGAAAAAATATAAAAAAAAAAATTCTAAAATTAATCAAAAACAAATCACTCCCATGACTTTAATTTAAAAAAAAAAAAAAAAGTTAAAAGAACTCAAAGTTTAGAACTCATTAATGTTTTTAAATAATGCCGACAACAATTTTAAATGGTTTTACCAAAAATACACACTCATTTAATTACAATTTCTTTATAAAACAAAATATATTTAAAACTTTAACCCTTTAAGTACATACATACATACATACACACATAATTGGTCATTACCATCTAGCTTCTCGCACCACTTATGTTGTGTGTGTTAATTTTGAATATGAGTGTCGGTACCTACAGTTTAAAGTCGACTCCAAACGACAGATCATGTCAATTTTATTTACTCGCATTGCTTTTGCCAGAAATCTGCTGAGAATACATACGTTCAGTAAAATACCTTCACTACTTTCCCTTGAGTAACTGATATGGTGCGCTGTAGTGATTATGATAGATTACTACAGATATATCTCGTATATACATACGCCCTCCAAATCATTTATTGTGGGAATCCTCTGACCACTGAATTCTCGGAGACGATGTCTTCAACAACATACAGCATACATTCGAACGGTTCGGCAAGCAACTTTTCATTTTCCATCCAAATAATTCATTCAGAAGGTCCTTAGACCTCTAAGTGCGGTAAAATTACGAGTGAACATCATTCTAATGATCATATAGAGCACTTCCCTAGAAAAAGAAACTCACGAGCAACGTTTCCTACTCAACAAACTCAATTTGATATACGAAGACACAGTGTTAATATTATTTGGATCTATTGGTAGGAAAGGTTAGGGTTGCTACTATTCTTCTGCCCGTCGTAGCTAATCTAATGTCAGGCGGTTTTTAATCTTCTATACAGTCATTTGATGTTAACATACATACATACATGTATTACAACCCTTAGGTCATGATTACGACCCAGCTTCTCACACCACTTATGTTGTGTGCGCTAATTTTGCACATGAATTGCGGGACCTACAGTTTAAAGTCGACCCCGAATGCCAGATTTTTGAGACTCTTTCCATAGCAATTCTTTTACTCTCAGAGTTTTTACCAGAAATCTGGTGAGGCCAAGTCACCGAAGAAATATTTTGTTTCGTATATTGTGGCCTCACATTTAATAAGCCAATGCACTACCTACTAGACTACGGCGACTTCCAAATTGATTGATGTTAAGATGACCTTAATGACATCTAAATATGTTGAGAATATATTGCGACAAATTTTTGGTTGTGTTTTCAATCCTATGCTGGAATTGGTTCAATATAAACTCCAACATAAAAGCGGGTATCGGTTAGTGGGGTAGATAACCTTAAAGCCACTAAATTGTTACGGACAATTTTTAAGTTTTTATGAACACTTAAATAAATAAATTTTTTCAACTAAGCAGGTGTAGTAGGATGTTCTAGGATGACAGGGTTGCCATCTGACTTTGTATAGGAACAACGTTTCCTGTGAAATTGTATTGGAGGTAGTGGCGACGAACTTTACCTAAGGAATCCTACTTTTTCCAAAGAGATAGAACTTCCAGGCTTATTTCTGATGTCTGCTTTGTCGTTACCCACTGCACTAAGGCTAGGGGCTTGCTATATTTCTGATAAGGAATGAATTTTTTTAATTTGAAATTTCACAAATCGCGATAATAATACATACATAATTGGTCATTACAATCCTGCAGTTGGGATTATGGATCTAGTTTCTCACACCACTTATGTTGTGTGTTAATATTTTATACATGAGAGGCGGGACCAACAGTTCAAAGTCGACTCGGAACGACAGATCTTTTTGAGTAATATTTCATGGCAATTTTATTTACTCTCAGAGAGTTTTTGCCAGAAATCTGCTGACAGGAAATCGCCGAAGAAATATTTTTTTCATATTTCGTTTAGTTGGAGATATCTGACCTGGTGGCCACGGCGACTTCAATGATAATAATAGTAACGATAATAATAGGAACATTATGAAGATGCTTATGAAACAGTGCTATGCTGCTTTAATGAACATCAATGAGCAAACTTTTCGGGTTCACACTTTTACGGTTAAGCGCGTCATATTGACTTGTAATTTATCTACATAGTACATACATATGTAGAAGATATATCTTTTTCTTTGAAATAAAAGTACCCGCAATTCAGAACTCATCGAAGCAAAGAAATTAACCCCATTTAATAATATAGTTGTACTTACTACACGTATTATAGTCTTACCGTGAAAGCGTATTTAAATTTCTTATCTGCTTAGTTTAAAACATACAAGACAATATGTTAAGTTTACTACTACAACTACTACGACTACCACTATATTCCAACAACGAATGGTCCCCCCTTTTAGAGACAATATTTATTTAATTAGAAGCAATTACAACTAAAAAAAACTTTAATGTTTTTTTCTGTTTATTTTTATTTACTTAAATGACAATGTTTTTCTTTTATTGTTGTTGTTTTTTTATCATAGCAAATGAACTCACCTAGAGTCAATGCGAGACGGTGTAAATAGAGTATCTAATTTCAATAAGTTTTTAATTAAATTTTAAAACCTTGTGTTATTTATTATTTATTATTACGAGTAATTTATTTATTTTTTATTTTCGTTTTGAATTTAATCGGGCACAAGAAATAACAGAAAAAAATGGTAACAAAATACCGATCCATAGACTCCATAAAATCACGGACTATTAATGACGAAGAGGAGGGAGGGAGGCGGTTTGGTTTTATCATAAGGAAATAATAAGAATGTGACTTAAAACACAAAGTAAATAGACAATCTTAATACATAATAATTATTATTATTATTAATAATATTCCGTTTATTATTGTTGTTGTTGTTGTTTACTTTTTTTTTGGTTTTTATCAAACTAATTACCGAGATTGTTTAACTAATTACTTAATTTGTTGTCGTTGTTGTTGTTGTTGTTCTATTTAATATTCAATTAAAAATTTGTTTTTGTGGTTCTTTTTTGGTAAAAAACCGTGTTTATTAACTGATAAGCGGTAAATTATTTTTTTTAATAAATATCTGCTTACTTCTCGCCCTACCCTAGTTAAATACTAAAATCGAGCGTACACACCTAAATAAATATTAAAATTTCTTTAAAAAAAAAAAAGAAATTCTTTTAGAAGAAGTCAATGACAAGATGGTCGTTCGTACTGTAATTACATGGAAGTCTTTTAAAATATTGGTTTAATGTCAATATATAGTCGGTGTTACATGTGACATGACTTTTTGTGCTATGAAATCGTTTTTCTTATATGAAGTTGGAAAAGATATACCCACTGGCATGTGTTCATACATCTAATGTAACCAGAACCCGTCATACAGTGGCGTTGGACCGGAGCTATAGTTACGATAAGGGGGGAAAATCTATCAAGAGATTAATCAGAGCTATTGTAAACTGATTGCCAGGTAGCATAGCCTTCGTTAATGGACTAAAAGGAAGCAATTTGGAAGATATTTCGTAAGTATCTTCCAAGGGAAGTTTATGCCTTCAAAACTTGTGCCTACTTTAGCTTGTGCACGAATACTAGGAGTGGCGTATAGTCTTATTAGTTAACAATCATGTTGTCATCTTTGTCGGCTTTGTGAAGCCGCCGTAGTCTACCAGGTAGTGCGTAGACTTATTAGACGTAAGGCCGCGATTCAAACCGTAGGTCAGAGATTTCGAAATTTGAAAACAATATTTCTTTGGCGATTTTCACTCGATTTCACTCTCTGAGAGTAAATAAAATTGCCCTGAAAACTTTCTCAAGAAATCTGTCGTTCGAAGTCGACTTAAAACTTTAGGTCACGCCACTCATGTATGAGCAACTAGGTCGAAATCCTGGCTGAAGGATTGTAATTGTAAGCCACAGAGAGCATTTGTTCATAAATATGTAGCTGCACAATTTGTATGCATTGTATATTAATCCGGCATCACTGAAATGATATTGTTCACACCTAATTCGTTTTCTAACTGTCCTGTTTCCATCTTTGTTGAAAGACCTTGTAAAACATATATGGTATGCTTGTTCGTCATCTTCAATCAGATCATAGCAAGAGTCTAACGCGGTAAAACTAATGTTCGAATGCAAGCAATGCTTGCATTCAATAGTTGTTTATGTCATATTTCTACGAATAATTATTCAAATCGTAGATGAACTCTTAGAGGATGGCCCCTACACCAGTATTGTATTCTGTTGGAATTAGGAAAATACTTTGAGAGAGATAGAAAAGAAGTTGTGGTGACGATGGCCAAGAATTGCGTTTTATAGAGATAGATGAGGCGTTGTAGTCGCCTTAGTCTAATAGTTAGTGTGTTGGGTTATTAGACGTGAATCCAGGTCAGATATGAACCAATAAAACGAAATACAAAAAAATATATCTTCGGCGAGTTTCTCTCAGCAGATTTCTGGCAATAACTCTGATGAAAAGTTTCTCAATAATCGACTTTAAACTGTAAATCCCGCCACTGATGTATAAAATTAACACACGCAACATAAGTGGTGAAAAGCTAGGTTGTGATCTTGACTAAAGTGTGTTAATGATCAATTATGTAGTTATGTAGATGAGCCATTGAAGACATCAAAGGGATATGTTGGACATATCGTGCATGAATATTTTGGTATGCGGCACGTCTGCTAAGAATTGGGTGCCAATCAACCAAAACCAAAAGGGAATTTATAATTCTAATAAATTTACTGCAAAGTCTGCAAAGACGCAACAGATCATTGGCTATGTATTTCTGAAAGAAGAAAACCATAAAGAGAGACTATTACAAAGCGTTAGTGCAACGTTGGAATGTATGTTAGCTTACGAATTTATAGTTACTCTATCGCTTATTTTGACATTTTTTAGTCTGAAGTTCCAAGTTTTGTAAGACCTTCGATTAGTCCCAGTTATCGCTTAAGAAAACATGAAAGTTTCATAGTTTATTTCACATATTTTAAATAGAGGAGGTAGACATGGTTTTGAAGTTAGTAAAACTAATTTTGTGGTAATTGAAGCAATTTAAACTCGTATTTAGTTTTTCAAAAGAAATCATAAGAGAGTTGAAAACAGAAACCAAAAAAAAATAAAAACGTAATGTCATCGAACCATATACGTTATTTGGTTTTTTAAGTTCATTTCATTTCATAATTTCCCAAGAAATCATAATATTATTAAATTACAACAACCAATTGTTTAGATAAAAACAAAAAAGAGAAAAACATAAAAAGAAGAAACAAAAAAAAACTAAAAGAGAAAGAAAACATATTGTGAAGTTCTTTAATGACCAACAAGAAATAAAATCCAAAAAAAATATAAAAAATTGAATGATTTTGTAAAAAATAAAAGAAGTTTTTATAATGAGCATGAGTGTGAGTATGAGTGCTAAGTGTGAGTGCTAAGTGCGAGTGTGAGCGTATGAGTATGTGAGTTTTTTTTAACGTTTCATTTGAATTTATTTATTTTAGTTTATGGATCATATCGTATCGTATATTATTTGTGGATCATTTTGGAATACAGAATGAATATTTATTTTGTATTTCATTTTTTTTCTTTTTTGTCTTTCGCTTTTTTATTTATGAAATCAAATACATCTTTAGTAATTATACTCTCTTTTCTTTCCATTTTTTTGCCTTTGCTTTCTGTAAATAAACACTTATTTTAAGAAGAACAAAAAAAAAATGAAGAAAAAATTCCAACTGAATTGGAATAATAAAATAAATAATGACTATAAACATTTGTTGTATTGCCTGTTTAATGCTTCAAATATATACATTTTGAAATTTTTAAAAATTCTTTTTAAAACTAAAGTTTTCAAGTGCTCTCTGAAAAAGGAAAAAAAAAATACTCATCATGTAGACCCCGACTATAACTCTTCTAAAATGATGAATTGGTAGTTAAAAAAATATTTTAAACTAGGTTTTCTTTTTAAGATTTCTCAAATGTTTTCAAAGTTCATTTCCTTATAACATAAGCCTTTGGTGGTAGTTTTACATAAATTTTCAAAGTAACACTCAATAAGTAATTAAAGTAACTAACAGGGGTAAAGTTGTGGAAGTCTAAATAGCTTGGTTCCAACAAGAAGAGATATGAAAATATATTTCTGGAAAATACTCTGAGGGTAACATTTGCCATGAAAAGTTTTTCAGAAATCTGTCGTTCGGAATCGACGTTAAACTCGAGGTCCCGCCACTCAAGTATAAAATTAAGGCACACAACATGAGTGGTGCGAGAACCTAGGTCGTAATCCGAACTGAAGGGTTGTAATGATCAATTATATGTGTACGTTATGTAACAGAGAAACGGTGGCTAAGGAAAAGTAATCTACACAAATTTTGAATTACATGTCTGCCTCAAAAGATCGACTGGCGAAGAATTTGAATTAAACGCTGGCGTAGAACAGACTTCCACTTTATCGTCTCTATTGTTCGCCGTTGTAACGAGCGATTTCTATACTCTGGTTGGTTTTTCCACGGTAAATTTTTGCAGTATAAAAAAGATTCGTGACATGTATTTACTTAATCAGTCATTACAACCATTTAGTCAAGATTGCAACCTAGCTTCTGACACCGCACATGTGGTGTGTGTTAATTGTATCTATAGGTGGCGGGACCTACAATTTAAAGGAGACTCTCAACGATAATTTTTTGAAAAACTTTACACCGCGATTTTATGCCAAAAAAAAACTGCTGAGAGGAAGTCGCCGAATGACATGTTGTTTTAATTTTTTTGTTTTGTTCAATTTGTCTGGCCATGACTTATTTTTTGCTCAGAGGGCTTTGAAGTCGCCATGGTCTAGTAGGTAGTGTGTTGGCTTATTAGACGAAAGGCCCGAATTCGAATCCCAGGTCAGACATCAAAATGAAATATGAAAAAATATTTCTTCGATGACTTCCTCTCTGCAGATTTCTGGCAAAAACTCTGAGAGTAAAAATTGCCATGAAAAAGCTTCTCAAAAAATTTGTCGTTCGGAGTCGACTTTAAACTGTAGGTCCCGCCACTCAAGTATAAAATTAAGGCACACAACATGAGTGGTGTTGAGAAGCTAGGCCGTAATCCTGACTGAAGGGTTGTAATGGCCAATTAATAAATGTATGTAGGTCAACAAACAGAATTTGTTGTGAAGAATAGCTAGAGTCAGTTCAAAAGCTGCTGATACATTCTGAAAGCTACATGGTGTAGTTTACGGGTCGCCTACATTGTCAACCCTAAGTCTTCAGTTTCTTAATGACGTTTCCACAGTAGGCAAATAACCCGAAAGTTCGATGATTGTGCCATAACTGGCCAATTCAGTTTCCCCTGAACTGTGAGTGTCGGCATCATCTCGGCCGGTATAGCTTTCAGTCGATAAGGCTAGTGAATCATTACAGCATAAGGGTCCTGGTGGTAATTATTAATTATGACCATATCTCTAGGAAAGACATTGCCATATTTTCGCACATCCATTTAATAAGTACCGGGACATCTGGTATTTCGGCATACAGCAGTTTCCTCTTCAGTTTCCAACCATCTATCCGGAATAGACGTTTTGAACTTTTTCTAGAAGTCGTAGTTACAATGTAAACTATATTTCCGAAGGTTTCTAATTTCGTAAAAATTCTCGGGAGACCGATATTCGTTTCGTATTATTGTCCAGTTGCCCATAGACGCTGACTTGTATTAGCTGCTGTGAAAGTCTAGAGCGAAAAGATATAAAATTGTCTCAAAAGCCGACTCACTATGAGTAGTGCGTTGGCTTACCATACGAGTGCTAAAGAATTTACAATTTTTCGATTTTAAAATTTAAAAAAAATTTATTTTAATAAGTTAAGCTTTAAGAGCGTGTTTTTTAATTATTTTTGCATTTTTTCAATAATTTTTTATGTTTTTTTTTTTTTTTTTGTAATTTTTTAATCCCTTTTGTGAGTGAGTAAACATGCAGTCTGTAAAATATTTTTTTATGGCGAAGAAAAAAAAATAAATAAATAAAAAAAAAAGTAAATGAAAAGTGAAATAAAAAACCGCGTAAGATTGAAAATGTTTACAGCTGTGCCTTCAAGAAAAATTTATCAAAACTGTAACAACTACAACAACAGCAACAATAACAGAAAAAGCTGTTTATAAATTTATGTATTTTAAACTAAATGAATGTTTATTTTATTTATATGTATGTATGTACATTGAATAACAACAACAATAACAGCAACAGCAACGATAACAATAAAAGCAAAAATATTTACTTGAACATGTACCTACGCATGCGCGCCTTAATTTCACATTTTAATGCGGTTTGCTGTGTTATGGTACATGTCAACTCAAAGGTATGAAATAACAATAACAACAACAACAACAACTAGTACTAGTGTTGTTGTTAAGTACCGAGACTGCACACGCAATTCGCAAAGGCACAACAACAACAATAACAAAAAAATTTAAATAAAGCTTCAAACACACAACTTAAACCAGAGTTAAGGCCTAAAAAAGAAGGAAAAACAGAATTCAATAAAAAACTGATTTTTTTTATTTCAGCCTCAGCCTTAAATATAAAGAAAAAAAAACTTTAAAAATCAAATGAAAAATGTCACTGAACTAAACACTGTGGAAAAAAGTACACAATTTAAGATCTCATTTGCAACAATAGCAACAACAACAACAACTACGCATTACGTACCATTTGGCATTTGACAAATTTTGTACAGATTTTGTTTTTCTCTTTTCCGAAATCAAAAAGGGAACGAGAAAATCAGAGTCATGTTTTTGAACCAATTTTTTTAAACACTTAAACGTTCAGAGTAACTATGTTTAGCCAACAGAGAATGTGACAAAATGCGTCACAGACAACCATTAGACAAGACAGACAGATCACACCAGACCAGACCAGACTAGACGTTCATAAATTAATAACACACTGTTTAGTTCAGTTTTTTTAATGCTTTTCCTATAACCATTGCTATTAAAGTAGCACGTAATTTAAGTTTAAATTTTTTATTTTTACAATCGTAAAAATATTCACAAATTGTCACTCTTAATAGTCGATAGTAGCATAACAATTGTAATAAAAATAAATTTATTTAACAAAAAAAAAAAACAAAAATTTAATTTATCTTTTAATTAAGTTTTCAGAGAGGAAAAAATAAAATTAATAAATAATTTACTTTAAAATTTATGTTCTTGAAACGTATAGGCGTACTTTGTAATGCCTTACAACCGATTTATTTATGATGTTCTATAATACGTTTATCAATTTATCTACAGTGCTGCTGGAAATAATAGCAAATATTTGTCTTCTCTCTATAATATTAACGTGTTTTAGAATTTTGTTACAGAGCTTTATTGAAACTCACTACCTTTATAAAAAGTTTTTAAGTAAAGGGTGTTTTTTAAGAGCTCGAGAACTTTAAGACCGAAATATATGTAGCTGCAATTATTTTTTCTTAGGATCTGGTAGATGCTATTTAATTTAGATAAATGATTTCCGGCATATGTCTGTCGCTGCTACAAGTTGCTAAGTCCATTTGATCAGACCAATTTTTGGTTACTTTTACCAATAAATCTATCCTGATGGTCGTGAAGAACATTAGAAAGACATCGATGAAATCGGGAAAAGAACCGTCGATGTTATATAAACTTTTCACAAAATACATCGATGCTTTCGTTGCATTGATTGAATTTTATAGCAAATTTGAAATATATAAAATAGTATATAGAGTTCTACGATCAGGCGATTAATAATTTAACCCTCAACCTATATCTCTATAATGTCTCCCGCAATTGTTCTCACAAACTTCAGAATGCTATTTGGCATTCTGCTGTGTGTTCGAGTGATACATTCTCCTCATTACAAAAGTTATGTACGTACTGGGTTTAAACCAAACCCTATTCTAATACAAATGTTTCTTTGAGTCTACCATGCTTGATTGCTTTATTACTCAGGCTGCTTTTTAATTGTCCAACAAAAATTTGGATTATCGGAAACCAGTTTAACTCGTGAACAGTGTCTGCAGCTTTCCTTCTGCCGAATATAGCTTTTCAAACTCCATTTCCTGCCCCACAGAAAAATTATGGTATAATTAGCAGCAGATAGTAATACTTTGCCTCGTATATTGTAATTTCGGCTCAAATCACATCTTCCTATGGAGAAAATTTTCGTTAATTGGGTCTGATTTTTCAGACTGATTCTGTCTCACATGTTGCCTGTGGTATCATAACAGGCCGCTATACATACGTACATACATACAGGATTAGTCATTACAACACTTCTTAGCTTCTCACACCACTCATGTTGTGTATGTTGATTTTATACATAAGTAGCAGATTTTTTGAGAAACATGTTACGGCAATTTTATTTACTCTCTGAATTTTTGCCAGAAATCTGCAGAGACGAAGTCGTAGACGAAAAGTTTTTTTTTCATATTTCGTTTTGTTGGAAATGTCTGATGTGGGTTTTGAACTCTGACCTCATGTCTAATAAGCCAATACACTACCAAGTACACTACAGAAACAAGACAAACGTGGATTTAAATCGTCCACCACTATGATATCTCCTCTTTGTTGCCAAACAGCCTAAGGAATGAACACAGTACTCATATTTCAGGTCACACAATAAGAAAAATATTGGGAGAAACTGGACTTGTGGTTCGGTTTGGTGTCCTCGGAGAAGTACTTAGTAAACACAGCAAACAGATTATGTAAAAATATCGTCCTTAAAAAAATTCGGCCCAGTAAAGTTGCCGGCCTACAAACAGTCTCAAACAGTGCATTTTTCACGGTTCATTGTTAGTTCTGGAACTGCCTTTGGCTGCACTTTACACTAAATTAGGAATTTTTCAATTTTTCTTCATCGCTGAAGATAATTGTTCGATGAACAACCCATTTCCCATACAGCACGAATTTTAAGTTATTTGTACAAGTTTTCTGTTTATTAGTCTATTGTTAATGAAACGGCGAAACTTATTGACTTTTTTGGCATTATCAGATGTTACGAATTCTTTATTTGCTAAATGCCAGATGAAAAATAATCATTTCTTTCTAAATTGTAAGCATTACCCTATATTTCAGAGTACTTTTTCCTGTTTTTTTTTTGCTAAAAAAAAAGTACCAAGAGGGGATTTCAAAAAAGTCTCCCGGTTTAAATTTTAATTCGATAAATAGTGTCTGTACTTATTTTCTTATTCTTTGTAGATTTCTATGCAATTAGCAAAAAAATTTTAAAATTTTTGGTTTAAAAAAAGGTACCAAACTACGCTTGTACAACTCCCCCACTTTATTAAATTGTGTTTTTTTATTTATTTTTTTTATAAGGAAATCATTTTTAAACCTTTTCTTCTATAAGTACTTTTATATTTCTTTTCTTTTTTTATTCGAAAAAAAAGTACCAAAAAGGGGATTTCAAAAAATCTTCCAGATGAAATTTTAATTCGGTAACTAGTGTATGTAGTTATTTCCTAATCCTTTGTAGATTTCTAAGCAATTAGTAATAAATATTTAAGAACTCTTTAGAGATAAAAAAGGTACCAAACTACGCTTGTACAACTCCCCCACTTTATTAAATTGTGTTTTTTTTTATTAATTTTTTTTTATAAGGAAATCATTTTTAAACCTTTTCTTCTGTAAGTACTTTTACATTTCTTTTATTTTTATTAAAAAAAAAAGAAAACAAAGTTTTTTTGATTAAAAAGCATTAAAATTGAACCAAACCCATAATTGATGGTGTTGCTGTGTTAGTAAATCCATTTAAATAATGTTGTTGTTGTTGTTGCTGTTGTAAAATTAAGAAGAAAATAAATACAAAAACGAATAATTTTATAATAAAAAACAAAAATCTATCAAATAAAGTACCAAAAACGACAACAACAACAAAAAAAAATCAAAATTAAGAAAAGAAAAGTAACCCACATCAAACTTGTACTTCAAGTAGTACTTTGGGTACAAAGTAAAGACAACAACAACAACGAAAAAAGAGTTGAATTACTTTTTCTTCCCTTTTTTAGGTGTTATTGTTGTAATATCTCAAAGATACATACGGACATACATACATACATTTATACAATAATAATGACAATTTAAATAATTTTTTTTTCTTTATTCCTCTTTTCTCTTCCAAGATTTTCTGTAATTATTCGCTTTAGAGTCTAGTGTAACTTTCTTTTGTAGAAACGTTGCGTTTCTTTCCATTTCATTTCATTATTGAAGTGATAGAAAATGACTGGCAGGAGTTTTCATAAAATAAGAGGCATGTGAGTGGGGAAAAAATCTTTGGGAATTCAAATAAATTTCATTTCAATTGTTTTCATAAGAAAAGCTGTTTTCTTTTCAAATTTCTTTTTTTATTTTCTTATTTCAATATTATAATGTGGCTAGAGAAAGAAGTTGCCATAGTCGTAATTCATATTTTATGGAATTGATTTGAATTTAAAGTTCTTGTGGTTTTGAAAAAGGCAAATGAACTTTTCTTTCTTTCATTCATTCTTTCATTCATTGCTCTGTACGTACATCATGCCACAATCAACCAACAAATGGAATGTAAATTTCTAATAAAGAAAGAAGGAAGACTAACCATAACGTAAAAGTTTTTCGACAACAAACAATAACAACTTTTGCAAAAGTAAAGTTTCAATATTTCGAAAAAGAAATGCAAAAAAAAATTCTCAAAAAAGAAATTTTTTTAGTCGTATTGAGTTAGGTGGGTTAGAGGGTATGTTGGAGGTGTAACGAAGGGTTGGCTTAAGTTTAAAATAATTTAAAAATATTATTTATTAAAGAAAGTTTTAGCAAAAATGCGATCATTAAGCTTTTCACAGTAAGTAAGCTTTGAAATCGCCATAGTTTAGTAGGTAGTGTGTGACATGAGGACTCGGTTCAAACCCGAGGCCAGACATCTTCGACAAAAGGAAGTTTGAAAAAAATATTTCTTGGGCTCCTTTCTCTCAGCAGATTTCTGGCAAAAGCTCTGAGAGTAAATAAAATTGCCATGAAATTCATAAAAATTTGTCGTTCGGAATCGACTTTATACTGTACGACCCGCCACTTATGCAGAAAATTAACGCACACACGTAATCCTTACTAAAAAGTGTTGTAATGGCCAATTATGTATGTATCAGAGATCATCAATGAGTATTCAAAAAGATGAGTAGATTCGAATCATACTCATAATTTATGATATTTATACGCATTCATACTTATTTTAACATCATACTCATACTACTCATATTATAAGTTTGAAGTACTCATCGTACTCTTATTAACAATAGGCATAATGTTGTTGATTTCGACTTTCTTTTACTCAACATTTACAAAAATCACAAAATAAGTATCATTCTCGTACGAATACTACAATACTCCCTAGAAGGATGTGTGTTTGCTTTGTTTGCTGTCTCTGGCTTTTTCCTTCTTCTTTTTTTGTAAATGCAACAACAACTAAGACTGTAAATTTTGATGAATAATTCGAATCACTCGAATCATTTATGAGTATTATAAGTATTTTTTTAAATTTATTAATCAGAATGAGTAGGCGTATGAATCATACATATTTCGAATGTTATGAGTTTGATGTCAACGTTATGCTCATACTCATTGCAACCTGTACTTATAAATCAACGTTGTAATGAGTACGAATGAATCACAGTAGTTGAATTTTAATATTGTTGACTCACTCATACTCAAAATTTCATGAGTACATATGAGTAGCGAAAAAATGATTCATTGCTGATCTCTGGTATTTACATATGTATGTATGTAATGTCCATTAGCACCCTTTTCTGAGTAAATATCGCGGAAAAAGTCGGAGATCTGTTCACATGTTTTTCGCTCCCATCGTATCTAACCTCACTTATTAAGATTTTATGTGCTGAGTTAGGATACATAAGTGTTTTAAAATTTCATTTGAAAAAGGAGTTTTTTTGTGTCTTTTCTCGTATTCCTACAGTTCTTTAAAGAAAAATCTACTCTTGTTTTAATCACAATGAATTAAAATTAGACCCAAAGAAATTTAAAGAAATTAAATGAATAAAATAATTCTTATAAAAAAAACACTTGAAGGCATTAATTACAAAATAAAAATGGTGGAGATTATCCCAAAAAAAATTTCTAATGATTTAAAAAAAAAAAACTTCGTATGAATCGTATTCAAAAAAGGTATAAATTTAGTTGCGAGTACTTATACAGGGAGAAAGACAAAATGATTGAAAGTTTAAAGATAGACGAGATACAAGATACAATAACTATTTATTGTATTTATAAATAACAATCAAAATCGAAGATTGTGTACGTATGTATTTGTAATTGTAATTGTACGAACGAGTAAGAGTATTTTATAGATACAAAAATACATAATTTAATATACAACATTTCTTTAAATGTATCTTATAAATTGTCTGGTGTTGTTGTTGTTGTTGTTATTTTTATCTGTCTATCTTATGGGTTGGTTTTAAAACTTTATTTAAACAAAGAAATTGGAAAAAGAAAGAAAGCAAAGTAAAAAAAAAACTCAATTACTTCTTAGTTTGTACTTAAAAGAAATATTTTTCAAGCATTAATTGTTTAAAACATGTATACAGAAACAACAACAGCAACAAAAATTCAAAAAAGAAAAAGAAACAAAAACAAAAAATCTTTAAGATTGATGGCAGTTTATTTATTTGTAGGATACAATATTTATTTCTTTTATTATTTATTTTTCTAAAGTTTTTTTTCTTAATTTTTTTACGCTTTAATACAATTGAATCAATTTTTTTTTGTTTTTTGTTTTTACATACTCATTGTCTCTGGGTGAATGACTTTGTAACAGTACGAGTACGAGTACGAGAGAGGAGTATGAATATCATCTGAATATCTGCTGTCCGGAATGACGGCTGTATTTAAATGCGTTCATAGATTGATGTCAATTTGATTTTGATTTTGAATTGTGAATCGAATTTCAGTTTTTCAGTTTTCTTTCTTTAATATTAAGTGCCAGTTTTGTTTGCATTTAACAAGATATGATGCTTTAATCCTCTAATATTTGACATATTTAAGTTGAATTTTATTTGAAAGGCTTTACTACCAATTCATTAAATCTCAATATTTAAATATTTTAAATATATTTAAATATCTTTATGTTAAAATTCTTGACATGGTAATACTGATCCTACATTTCTAATTGCATACATACTTAATGGTCCATTAAAACCCTTCAGTCAGGATTACGATCTAGCTTCTCACACCATTTATGTCGTGTCTGTTAATTTTATACACGAATGGCGGTACATACAGTTTAAAGTTAACTCCGAACTATAGATTTTGGAGAAACTTTTCATGGCAATTTCATTTATTCTCAGAGTTTCTGCCAGAAATCAGCGTTTTGTTGGAGATGTCTGACCTGGGTGGCCTCACGTCTAATAAGCCAACACACTACCTACTACAGTTCCTATCCTAAACAGATGTTCTTTGGCTTCTGGTGCGTAACTCAAATCACTTCCCATTGTTATTACTTAATTAAAGTTCCCTCATTCTCTCAAGTCTGTATGAGAAAACCTGTTGAGAAAAGCTGTTCGCCTCTCTTCACCATTCTTTTCGCTGAATATACCCTCCAAAATTCCTCTTCCTATTCCACAAATAAGTTCTAGCCTAATTAGGAGCGTGGAGGTTACATTCCTTGCAAGTCGAATCTGTTTATTACATCATCCTTGCCCATTGTGCTCCTTAGGTACGTAAAGGATTCAACATCCTCGATAAGTCGTATTATCAGTGAGATCCGTGTTGTTTTCTTTTTCGTAGCTATGCTTATAAGTTTAGTCATCAAACTTTAGCGGTATGTACTCACCGTTGAGTAAAATTATTAGCTGGATCGATGGTCTATTTGGTAGTAGACTGAAGTTCAAACGCCAAAGTCGTGGGTATTTTGTGATTGTCTGATTGTTGGCATTATATGATAGAATAGAATAGAAAAAGAAAGTGAGAATTATTACAGAGCAATTCACGAGAAAAAACATTGGTTTGTTTCAAATTAAAATTTGTCGCACACTACCCCTGTTTCCTTTCTCCAACAACCATATTTCTGTTATTTCAACACAATGCACGACATGAGTACGAGTTTATCTCCTGAGCGTTGGTCTTAACAGAAAGCACAGAAGATAGGACATACCACTGCTTCATACCCCATCATCGTTATTAAATCTTACCTTACTCCTGTGGTCGTTGTTTAACTCCCGTATCAGCAGTGACTGAGTGACTTCGATGCACATAAAATGGTATCAAGGGTTCATTAAAATCAACAAAGAGTGGCTGTAATGGATTGTTACATTCGATGGGGCGATATCCTGCACAATATAATTACTGCAAGAAGTTTATTTGCCGTATTCTAGCCAAGTAATACCCTCTCCAGTTGTTACAATATTTTTGATCACCACTTTTCTACTCTGCATTTTCCATTTTTCTCTCTCTCGAAATTGAGTCCATAAATAGTCAGAGAGATGATTAAAAGATGGTTAAATAAAGGAATGAAAACATTTTCTTGTGCAAGTATGGCGGTAGTCGAAAGTGTAGTATGATGTACAGCAAAGATCAGCAATGAATCGTTTTTTTCGCCACTCATAAATACTCATGAAATTTTGAATATAAGTGAGTCAACAATATTGAAATTTAATACTCTGATTCATTCATACTCACTACACAATTGATTTATAAGCACAGGTTGCAATGAGTATGAGTATGAATACAATATTCGCATCGAACTCAAACCATTCGAAATATGTTCGATTCATACGTCTACTCATTCAGATTCATAAATTTAGAAAAATACTTATAGTACTCATAAATGATTCGAATCATTCATCAAAATTTACAAAAAAAAGAAGAAGACAAAGACAGCAAGCAAAGCAAACACACAAACTTCTAGTGAGTATTGCATTGCTTGTACGCGAATCATACTAATGTTGTGATTCCTTATTGAGTAAAGGACAGTCGAAATCAACAACATCATGCGTATTGTTGAGTATGAGTACTGATGAATACTTCAAACTTTGAATATGAGGAGTATGAGTATGATATTAAAATAAGTATGAATGCGTATCAGAAAGTATCAGAAATTATGAGTATAATTCAAATATACTCATCTATCTGAATACTCATTGCTGATCTCTGCTAAGACGCTAGGTTGTAATCTCGACCAAAAAGGCATATAATGACCAATTATGTATGTAAGGTTATGTATGTAATTATTTTGTTTTAAAAAAATCTTTTAATAATTTTTATGATTTGAAAACGGTTTTAATTTTAAAACATTTAAAACTATTTCGTGCTGTTATTATCGTTAAAGCAAAATGTATGACAATTTATAATGATTTTGGCTGTCTTTTTATACACTATCTGTCTCTCAAAAAAAAAATCGGTTTATTGACCCTAATTATTTTACATTATGGGCACTAAAAAGCCAAGAACAAATGAAGCGAAAACTAAACGAGTTTTTTTTTCTGCAACAAAATTAATACAAAGCAAAGAAAAAAAATAAATGATTTTTATTTAAAACAATTTGTACTGAGAAAGAATAGAAAAGAAATGAAAAAAATTATAATTTACCGCCTACAATAAAATGGATTCTATTGTTTCGTTTCAAATACTTCAATTGGCATGATGTGTACTCATAGAAAAGATATTAGAAACGTCTTTGTTGTTGGTATACGAATATCGAGTATCTGGTTAATGGATCTTAATGTGTTTGTAGTTTTCATGATTACGTAGCGTAATTATTAAAACTTATATGAAATAGCTTCGAATATATATGGATGGATGGATGTATGGATGTGGATGTATGGAACACATTTTTATTATTAAAAATCATTAAAAATGTGATGCTAAACGAGCTTCTAAAAGTAATAGAAGTAGCCGTTTTGAGCATAAATCGTATGATTTGCTAAAAACAACACAATTCATCTTTTAATTTTTTTTTTGTTTTTGTTGTCTTCGTTTTTTTTTTTTTTTATATCATTTTTATGAATCTATAATATATTCATTCGTACGTACAATATGTCTTCCATTAACATTAATTTTTAATGTATTTTAATACATCATTTCATTTCATTTTTCATTTCATTCTTCATGTCTTTAATGTCTGTATATAAAATCCATGTATGTACATAGATACAATGACACAATCCAGGCCTCCCTATTCTTAAATGATTTTTATTGAAACTTACTCTTCTTGCCATTTTCTATGAATTAAGAGCCCGCCAACTAGCCAGCTAAACAGCCAGCCCCACTCCCTATTAACTAGAGAAAGAGGAAAACTGTGTAGAGGGAGATTGATAAAAGACGCGTGCCTAAAGAAAAAAAAAAAGAAACATATTGAAGTGATCTTAAATAAAGAGAGAAGAAAATCTCTTATAAAAGATCTTAATTGTGACAACTGCTTACACATTCACACAGTAGAATATGGTTATAACGAATCTATGTATAGGTTTTGGTCTACGAGATACGCACATCTTGTGCATTTCATGGATTGTGTCTCGAATACTGTGAAGCAGTTTGAATTAATCTTCTAGAAGTAAAGAGCGAATCAGGGGATATATGCAACTTAGGGTAGGGCATGTGGTGTGAAAAGCTAGGTCGTTATTCTGACTGAAGGGTTGTATTGATCTATTATGTATGTAAAGTAGGAGACATCACCCACCTAATCGAGTAAGGTTCTTACTTAAGCCAATTCATTACATATGTACACACATATTTGGTCATTACGACCTACGAAGCTTCTCATATCATTTATGTTGTGGTTGAGATTTTTGAGACCCTTTTCATGGCAATTTCTTATTTACACTCTCTCAGTTTTTGCCAGAAATGGACTGAGAGGAAGTCGCCGTAGAAATATTTGTTTAAATTTTGTTTTGTTGTTCAGTCTGAGCTGCAGTTTGGCCCGTGGCCTCATGTCTAATAAGTCAACACACTAAATACTACAATACGGCGACTTCATGATTCAATTTATTATTATTCCTCGATTAAGATACTGACGCACAAAATTGGGGAAAAGTCATTACGACTTTCTTATATAACAGGCAAACTCTTTAAACTCACTTCTGCCATTCCCATTGGAGGGAGTATATTGTTCAAAGTATTCTCATACGACTGTGCAAATAATTGGTTCGTTCCTATTCCTTTGAGTCGGAACTACGGCAGAATTAGCTCAAGAGGGCTTCTCAATTGATGAACTTACCTCCTCATTAGGCAGTATCCCATAAGGACGAAGACTACATAGTAAACGTCTTACTAAAAAGAAAATTGATTTGTTCTCCCTGGGTTCTAATTCAGCCGGCTCAACATACCGCTGTAGCAGATTCTCAAAGTGTAGGATTGCTTACTCTACTGAAAGTCCTCCCAATAGTAGGCAGTATACCACAAGCACAAGCTAGAAAAGAAAATTCGGGTGATTTGTGGTCCTCGAATTAAAAAAAAACCTGCTACAACGCTAGCAGCTGAGCCGGCTCTCCCAATCCGGATGCAGCCGCATATTTTAATGAAATCTATTGAAAGATCAATAGAATTGGGATAAATATACTCATGAACAGCTCTCGGAAGTCTATGATACTTCAGAAGAATTATGTGAAACATGTTGAAATGTTAGTAGAATTGAAGAATACACACCCTTGGACTGCTGCCGAAAGTCTTGAATATTTCGGAAGCATGGGGTTTGAATCAACCCTTTAAGGATTAATAGAAGAACGTTTCTGTTACAGAGTAATAATATCATTGAACTTTAGTACCATTCATACTCTGAGTGTGCAATCTTGTTACAACTAACCTGATATCTATGCAGCCTTTAACAAAGTCTCCTGGAATTTTGAAACGTCCAACTACCCGTACTCGGGATATGGAATCCGGCAATAAGTAATCTGACTTCTAGAGAGTCTTTCACTATATTGAGTACTTTTTTTTAATTCTATATCATCTTTTTATTGACCTGAAGTCGCAGTAGATAGTATGTTGACTTTTTACTACGAGAACCACGGGTTCAAACCCCAGCTTACACGTCTTGGATAAAACGAAATATGAAAGAAATTTTTCTTGAGGCGATTTCCTCTTAGCTGTCTCGCGGCAAAATATTTGAAAGTAAATAAAATTGCCTTAAAAAGTTTCCCAAATCTTTCGTTCGAAGGTTTCGTCACTCATGAGTAAAATTAGTGCACGTAACATGTTTGATGTGTGAAGCTAAGTTGATGTCCTGATTAAAGGGCTGAAACGACCAATTTAAAGCTCGGTTTTAAGAGTGACTATTAACTGTTGCGTTAATTGCTGCTGCTCCTAAGATTATTTCAAATAAAATATTAAAGAGATTACCTACTGACGCCCCTTACAGAAATTGAATTGATTGGAACGAAATGGACTTTTCTTATTATAATGATTGTCTCTTGTAGGTTAGGGTCTTAGGTTAGGTTAGGTCGAAGTGGTGGCTCTGATATCTGCTCGTATCACTATATTGACAGTGACCTAGTATTTGGCACTTATTCACCGTGTCATGCATCAATTTGTTACTCCTTAGTCTTTTCCACGTCTTTAGTGTGGAGTAAATATCTGTTTGGTGGCAGATTTACCAGATCTAAAGTCCAGTATTCATTATAATCATACGCCACTGTAGTGCATGTGTATATAAGCATAGAAATTCTTCACCATCCAACATCCCATCCCTCTAGTCCACTCATTCTGTATGGATTTAAGTTTTTTAGTCATTCTTTTAGACATTAATTCATGATGTTTTCATTTTATCCATACATTCAACCATTCATTCATTCATTCATTCACTCACTCACTTGTTGGAAGTTGTTGGAAAAAATTGTTTTTCTTTGATGTTGTTGTTATTTTATGATTTGAAAGAAAAGTAATTTTTTTCAATTTTTTTTTTTTGTTTCTTCAATAATTAGTTTCTCTATGCTGCTGCTGCTGTTTTATTTTATAAATTTTAGTTTAAAATTATAATATTGCCTGGCGCCTACTATATTGTTGTTTTAATTTGATATGAAAAGAAAATTTTCAAATTTATTTATTTGATTATAAATAATTTTCTTATTGTTTAAAAGAAAAAAATTAACATTTATTAGCTTGGTGGCAAGTTAAAGTATTTGAACATAAATTTATTGATTGTAGTTTTTCAAATTTTTGTGTGTTTGTTTAGAAGAATTTAAACTTTAAAATACTTTATAGGCGGATAGAATAGTGAAAATTCACTAGCTTACGTGTGTAGTGGTGAGGAACTTTGCTAATTGGGTTCTACTCTATCCCAAAAGTTGGCTATCTGATCTATCTAGTCGTTGTTATCCATGTTTAATGGGCTGAATGGATTATTTAAAGAGTATTGCAACCTTTTAATTCTTAAAATTCAAAGGCTGTGAAAAAAATTGTTTTTGGCCTGAATTGCTAGAGTTTATAGTCTAGCCTTTTAGCCTCTACACCACTCCGTCTCATAATAAAACTCTAAAGTTGTCAATAATCAAGCTTTTTCAGTTATGGTACGTAAATATTAGCGGTTGTTAATCAAAAAAAGGAGAAATAAAAACGGAGGTGATATGTATGTAGCCCACTGTGATACTACAGTCATCCCTTTTCTCCAATCCTCAAATCATTCTGAGATTTGAGATTTTTATAGAATCACTTAGAGCTCCAATGTTAATTCTCTACAGACCAAGATACTTTCTCCTCTCCTGACATATAACTGGGCATTTAGCGAATACATAAAGGGCGGTTGCCTTCTTTTATTCATCGCTGCAGCTATTATAGAATACGTTGGTCATATCTGCTAGACCAACATATCTTACATAAGTGAACATAATGCAATCACATATAATAACTTCAACTGATAGGTTTCGCGCGGCTTTTAATGAGTTGGCGTAGACTTTTCGTGCGTACTACAACCAGGCTACCCTAGAATGAATATCTCAATATCCATATTCTTTGGTGATATCTATGGCGTATAATTCTATAATTCTGGGCGAATTTAGTCAAGACTACAACCTAGGTTCTTATTATAGGTTAGAGTCAATTTTTTTGCGTAAGTTTTTGCAAGGGAAAACTGCTGAGAGGAAGTCATATTTCATTTCGCACAAGATGTCTCAGCTGGAGCTTGAACCACAGGCTCTCGGGCAAACCAACAACTAATTCAATATGACATCATGGATAGGAAGTTTGCATAGAAAGGATATACATTGAATTCCAACAGAGATGAAACAATAACTACAGCTTCAAACAGAGTTCGATGGAAATTACTTCCATGCTGAAAATAGAGGAACATTTTAGTCATACGAGAGAATCAATGAAGTAAATTAGTTTAGTTCTCTACTAAAATAACGCAAACAACATATTTATCCACAATATGCCAGCATATTGTATACTTTTTATGGGCACCTCTTTTCTTTGTTTTTCTGTACCAACGAATAGTGCCTCCATCTGTTCCCCTGTCCATCAATACTTGCGTTATTATTGGATTGTTCAGCTTCTAAGCTTTTTTTTTGTGTTTTAGCAATTACCATTAAGTAAATGGTGTGATTTTAATATTTTATTTATTATTCAAATATACAACACCCTTCTCTTAACCCTCCCCCTCCCCCTCTACTCCCCTAATCCTTCAATCAACAAACTTTGTTGGAAAATTTCTAAAAGTGTGGTAAAATTTTTTTTTTAAAACCAAAAAGATTTTCGAATCTAATGAGAAGAAAATAAAGAGAAAAAAATAATGAGAAAAGAAATAAAAGAAATTAAGCAATCAAAATAATCATAATCACTTTTAGTAAAACGAAAATGAAAATGAACATTTTTATGCGATACATCGTTTCGGTTTTAAGTGGAATGGCAAGAGGGTTTTAATGGAATTTTTTGGGAAACAAATGTTTTGCGTTTAAAAAGTAAACACATATTGATCATCACCAAAGGCAAGGGCCTTCCATATGTATATATATATTATGCTATAAGGAATAGCCAAATGATATAAAGGGTGGACCATTTAAAAATTTAAATTTAAAAATGCCATGAAACAAAAACGGTTTGAAATGTTGTGCCAATTTTATATTTTTGCTGTAAAGTACAGTTGTTCCGTTTAAAAATGGAATTTTATTTCATTTATATGGCTGCCGCGGCTGGCCTCACAGTACCTCATTCGATCGAACCAATTTTCGTGCACTTTTTCGAGTGTATGGGGTCGTATCTCAAATGTTCAATTGTTTCTGGTTTATCGGCATAACACTTTTCTTTAACGAAGCCACACAGAAAACAGTCCAACGATGTCAAATCACAGCTTCTTGGCGACCAATTGGCATCACCATTTCAGCTAATTAAACGGCCATCAAACGTTCGATGCAATAAATCGATTATGGCATAAGAGGTGTGACAAGTTGCATATGATGAATGGGTACAAAAAAATCGCGTATCATGGTGCGGTAGATGTATCCATTAACCGTAATGGTTGTGCTGTCCCCATTTTCAAAGAAATATCGGGCCAATGGTGGCTTCGCTTCACAAGCCGCAACAAACAGTCACTCGTAATGGGTGCATTGGCTTCTGTTAGACCACGTATGAGTTTTGTTGAGCCCCAAATGAGGCAATTCTGCTTATTAACGTTGCACCAAGATGAAAATGAGGTTCATTCGGAAAGATAATTTCTTTTTGGCAAAATCGTGCATCTAGCGAAGCGAAAGCGAATGGTAATGCGGTTTCAACTCTTGAACCAATTGAACTTTATAAGGATTCATACCCAGGTCTTTTCGCAAAATTCAATGTATACTGGTGCGTGAAATGTTGATTTCTTGAGAACGCACGCACACTCTCATTCAAAGCTTTTACATTACGTGCTCGCACAGTGCGTACAGTACATCGCGCTTACACAGTGGCATCGCACTGCGCGAGCACGTTCAAGTATTGGCGCATCAGCAATGAAACCAGTTTCACAAAGTTTAGTAATAAACTTGCGTATACTGGGCACCACCGTCGTCCCTTTGGAAATTTTGGAAATAAAATTCCAATAAATCCCAATATCGCTCAAGCGTAAATCAATTCATTACATTCAGTGGAGATAATATACTGAATAGAATAGGTTGACATACATAAGTGTTGCCAGATTCTCAAAAACCGATGGTTTAAATTTAAATCGATAAATGGCCCACCCGATACGTGCTTTTCTTTTAAATTCAACAATTTAAATTAATGGCGTTAAAAACCGATTTTTTTAAAAAATTTTTTTTAATTAAAATTTAATTTTAATTGAAAAAGAAATGTAAATGATTCTCAGAAGTGCCTGTTATATTTTAGTTTTCATAAATACCTTCATAATAGAAATTATTTTTAATCTCCTTAAAAAAGTCTCTACTGTAACTACGATCCCTAAACTGTTTTATTTTAAATGTTAAAGGAATACGTGATTTTATTGAAATCTAAAATATTATCATATTATTTGTATTTATTTTTTTTACTATCAGTTCGCAGTTGTTTAGTTATTTTAATAACCTTTAGTTGTTGGTGATTATTACTCAACAAAAAATATTTGAAAATCCCTTCAACACAGGAAACACCACAAAATGATTTTTGTTTTTTTTTTTCAAGTCCATTTTTATTGTGGTGTAATGAATTTCGTATTTGTAAATGAAATGCACTTTTTGTATTGAAAACAAAAAATGCAATCAAAGCAAATATCCGTACGTGTAGAAACATAATTTACAGGAATAAGACGTCCATAAATTGTATTCCATATTAACCTTTAATCGTAAATTTACGAGGGTGAGTTAATATGTTCATAACTTTCTGTTCTCACATTCATAATATCAATGAGGTTCTTCAGCTCTCTTATACATACACTCTTCAAATAACTGATAAATTTACCGAAAGTAAATTTTGCAATAAATATAACATTCCGAATGATCAGTGCTGGATAATTGCAGAATACTCGTATATGTGATTTGGTTTCCTTTTCTTCATGCTCTACCTTGATGATAAATCCATAGGCTTTATGAATTTCCTGCCTCTTTGCTAAAAGCACTGCTGTTAAACAGGCATCTGCCATCTGACTCTTGTCAAAATTTAAGCAATTTAAGTCATTTAGTTGGTGTTTCACAGCCACTGATCATATTGAGTGGGTAAAAACAACAAAACTTTATGTATTAGACTACGAATTATTCCCTCATTGAAATTGCCGTAGTCTAGCAGGTTGTGTGTTAGCTGATTAGAATTGACATCAAGGTTCAAACCACATGTCTGACATCTACACCAAAGCGAAATATAAAAAAATATTTCTTCGCCGACTTCCTCTCAGCAAATTTCTGGCAAAAACTCTGAGAGTAATATAAAATTACCATGAAAAAGATTCTCAGAAAATCAGTCATTCGAAGTCGACTTTAAACTGTAGATTCCGCCACTCATGTATAAAAATCAACGAACTCAACATAAGTGGTGTGAGAAGCCAAGTCGTAATCCTTACAGGAGGGTTGTAATGACCAATTATATACGTACGTAAGTATGTGTATGTATTATTACCTCATATGGCCTATTCATCCGCCGAAATCAGATGAATGATTAATTCTTTTCTCCAAACCAGGCTCGGTGGACATAGGTTTGATTTCAACGCTGAAATCGTCTCACAAATAGATCTATTTTGATAGCCTCAACAAAGTAGTCTAATGTGGCTAAAGTTTGTATTCCTTTCAAAAAGTCGCTAATATACGAGCCATTCCCATCAGAATCCTATTTACGTCCTCCTGGTGTTGAATCCTGTTCTGTATACTGTTTGCGTCGACATATGGCGATTTCATTAAGGCAGTTTGCACTTGTCAAATGTGAACAACTTTTCGAATTTGACTCGAAGTTAGCATGAGTCATTCTGAGCAATTTGCATTACCTAGGCAGGGAAAATAAGGCGGCTTATTACTGGATTTCACATCATGTGGAAATTCATAGCAATGAGCAGGCAGATAAGCTTGCCAAGAGGGAAACTTCAATACTGCGATCTGTGGAATGGATAAGTCATTCAGAAAGACAGGCAGGTTCTACGGAATATCGTATTATTTTTTTTAAGTTCAAAACCTCTAGTTGGTAAGTGTCCGCTTGAATAACAACGGAATATTCCCCTCATATTGTTTGTGAAACAAAATATTGTGTACGCTCATGGCAACATCTTATTTTCAATCTTGAAATCGAAATGTTAATGAAACAATATTAAATAAAATTTATTGAAAAAATTAATTTAAAGGAGTTCAATAAAGCGATTTTTTTTTGTTTTTGCTTAAAAATTTTGACAAGCCAATAACATTTTAATGGAATGAAATTAAAACGAAATTATATTTTTATTTTTCCGTTTTGTGTTGTTTTTTGGGGTTTAATATCTGCCATTTTGTTAAAAAAAAATTGAATATTTATTGTTAATTTCAATACCAATACTTAAACACAAATCCCCCAATTTTTTATTTTTTATTAAAAAAGAGGAATATTTTTTTCTTTTTTGTAACACCATCACCACCACCATCATATCATCCTGTATTATGTTTAAAGGCTGTCAATTTGTGGGTCATTGTTTCTTAAAAAATTTTATTTTATTTTGTTTTTGTTTTTAATTTTATTAAATCGTGTGTTACTTAAAATTACTGCGTTTTATTATAAAATTTTCAAAAACATTGATTGAATTTTAAATTCTTTCCATTTTTTTTTTCTGGATGTTTTTTTTGTTACGCCAAGAATTATTATCAAAATAAATAAATCTTTTAACACAAATACAATCTATTGTTTAATATTATTTTATTATTTATTAAAATTTTTTTATTTAATTATTAATTTATTAACAATTGATTTCTTACTTACAGGTTAATAAACAGTATTCAACTACCGATTTGGAGGCATTTATGAAATTGGCTGCCAATTGGCAAAATACAACGAATCATAATTTATTAGAGGGTGTCGACATAAAAGGCGGTAAGTACAATGGTGACATTTTACAGATTTAAGTGATATTCAACAACAACATAAAGATTATCTTGAGTCTAGACTTTAGGAAAAAAAAGACAAACAAATACATAAGCATTCTCTTGAAAGGAAACCGCAAACAAAATATCAGTTGAATTATATCAGATCAGCAGTATTCAAAAAGATGAGTAGATTCGAATCATACTCATAATTTCTGATCTACTTATACGCATTCATACTTATTTTAATATCATATTCATACTACTCATATTCAAAGTTTGAAGTACTCATCGTACTCATACTTAACAATACAACATTTACACGAATCACAAAATAAGTATAATTCGAGTATGAACACTACAATACTCACTAGAAGGTTGTGTGTTTGCTTTGCTTGCTGTCTTTGTCTTTTTCTTTCTTCTTATTTTGAAAATGCAACAACAACTAAGACTATAAATTTTAATGAATAATTCGAAGCACTCGAATCATTTATGAGTATTATAAGTATTTTTCTAAATTTATGAATCTGAATGAGTAGACGTATGAATCAAACATATTTCGAATGTTATGAGTTCGAAGTCAACGTTATACTCATACTGATTGCAACCTGTACTTATAAATCAATATTGTAGTGAGTACAAATGAATCAGAGTAGTTGAATTTCAATAGTGTTGACTCACTCATACTCAAAATTTCATGAGTAATTATGAGTAGCGAAAAAAACGATTCATTGCTGATCTTTGGTTGGGTCAGAATGAATTGGAAGCATAGTTCATTCCACTAAAAATTATTTATTGGGTAGTAGTTAGTAAGTAGGTAGTGTGTTGGCTTATTAGACGTATGGCTACGGTTCAAACTCCAGGTCAGTCATCTCCCACAAAACGAAATATGAGAGTAAATAAATATAGCCATGAAAAGTTTCTCAAATCTGTCGTTCAGAGCCGATATTAAACGGAAGGACCCGCCACTCATGGATAATTTTATCACACACAACATGAGTGGTGAGAGAAGTTGGGTTGTAATCCTGACTAAAGGATTATAATGATCAATTAAGTATGCGTAAGCTTGATTAGCAATTTTGGTTGCTTGGTACAGGCTATATATGCAAATGCTCGTTGGGGGGTTATGGGTTTATGACGTAACATGTCATTAAATAGGCGTACATTTTGAAAAAGAAAAAGCAGTAAACACGAATTCCATTGGGAGAGGCTTAAACATTTTAATTTATTTTTATATTTTTAAGGATTAACAAGATCCAAGACACAAATTAATTTATTTAAAGAAGATCCCTGTTTTAATAAATCTTCTGATTTTTCTTTTGCAGAAATGCAGCAATACTTAAATAGTCCGGCCATGAATATGTATAAAAAACGTGAACGTACCCAGAACTGGAATCATCAAGAGAAGAAATTCTTACTCGATTTGTGTCGCAAAGATATGCGAATCATAGAAAATAAACGTTTAGATGCTGGTCTAACAGCGGTCAAGAATAAAGCATGGAAAATTATTCATCAGAAATTCTCCAATCAATTTGGCACGGATCGAACGTGCAATCGTTTAAAAGAACAATGGCGACGCATGAAAGGTGAGTTTCAAAAAAAAAACACAACACTTTTCAAAGCAAACGTTTTAATTTCTCTTAATTTTTTTTCTTTTTTTATGGAACAGCCTGCACTCGTAATGAAATCTTGGACTATAATAATCGTTTGACTCGTTTCGGACCGGAAGTGGCGGATCGCAAGAAACCTTCACCGTTTACTTTCGAGGTATGGGAATTTATGCAAGAGGCCAAAAAGGCCTGTAAATCAGAAGCCTTAGATGGCATCGATTATTCAAAGATACCCTTAGCCTTGGAAGAGGATTTTGTGTTTAGGGAAGAGGATCACAATAATGAAGATGAGCATGATTTGGATGAGTAAGTTTTTGATTTGTTTTAATGGAAGGTTTTCAATTTTTTTAATATTTTTTCGTGTGTTTCCCAAAGTAGCAGCCGTACACCACCGCAGGATTTATGTGATGTGGACATTAAAGAGGAGACCAATGAAACCTTAAATGACAATTATTTGGAGAATGATAAACACAACAACTTTTCTTCGCCTTCACATCGAGCAGCAGCTGCCATGAACCATGAATTGGATCGCGCTAGTATGCATAGCCCTACCAATCTATCGACTAACGATGATAATAATGCTGCGCCTAGTAGTGCCAATTCGGCGTCATTTTTGCCTCAGGGAGGCAGTGATATAACCGGATTTCAGCCTAGTTTTAATGTGAATAATTTATCGGCCACATTGGAAGCTTTAAATGCCCTGCGTAGTGGACAATTTCCTACGGCAGCTGCTGCGGCGGCTGCAGCCTTACAAAATAATTTTGCTGCTGCCCAGCAACAGCAGCAACATCAGCAGCAACAGCAACAACAACAGCAGCAACAACATCATCAACAACAACTGCATGCAGATACAGATGATCAAACACCGCCCGTTAAAAGACCACGCACGTCGTCCCTTTCGAATGGCAATGCAGGCGTTTGTTTAGCAGAAGACTTGGATTTGCCCGAAAATCTCAATAACAATTCAAACACTTGCCTAAACTCATCCAACTCCCTTACCTCTTTGCATACAAAAACTACCGGCTTCGATAGCTCCCCCGAACTGAGAGCCTTTATGGAAATGCAAAACAAAGAGCATATAATGCGCATGCGCATACTCGAAGTGCAATTACAGGCGGCCAAATATAGTCGTGATTTAGTGGAAATCAATAAAACGCTGGCTTTGCAAAAGCTACAAGAATATGCCAGTAAACGTTTAGCAACCACATAAAAACAAAATTCTTGTGTTTTTAAGCATTCTTTATTATTAATTTTTTTTAAATAAATATTTTTAATAAATTGAATTTAGTTTTTACTTAAGATTCTTTAAACAGAAACACGAAATTGTTATTTTATTTAAGGCAGTTAAAAAGTATCATTTTTTTGTAAAAAAAAAGAATAAAAGAGCTGCGCTCGTTTTATTATCAAGAAATTTTTACCAGAAAGAAAATAATTTTAAATAAAAATTAGTTTTAATTTTAATTAAATGAGAATATAAACAATATCGTTTAAAAGCTTAATTTCACATTTAGAAAAGAAAAAACAAAAAAGCACATTCCTTTGCAAACAAAAATTTGTTGAAAAGAATTAAATTAAAAAATAAAAATAAAAACAAAAACATGTGCCAATACAGTATTTCAGATTCTATGAAAATATGTGTAAAAACTATTGTAAACAGTTATTTTTTGTTATGTATAAAAAAAATAAAATTGTTTTACAATTAAAATAAAAAATAAATAAAACACGAGAGAAAAATGGTCCTTCGTTTAACTTGTTACATAAAAAAAAATTAAAATTAAATTTTAAGTAAAAAAAGAAAAGTAATAAAATAAAATTAAATTTACGAAATACTACCTCACATTGTTTAAGTAGCCATATGAATAATAAATTATTAATAAGGTAATTAAATAAAACAAAATTATAATAAAAAAATAATTTAAAAAATAAACTTAAATATTCATTTCAAACAAAAAAAGTTTAGTTTTTGTTTTAAAACTAAAAAGAAATACTTAAGAGTATAAAGAGTTCATAAATATAATTTCAATTGATACAATAAGTAACGAATTTACTTAAAAAAAACCACTTTTTTTTTAAATAAAATAAATAAAAAATATATATTTTAATAGTACCTTATTATTATGTTTTATTTTTTAATTTAATTTTTTTAAGAGTATAGCATAAGTACTTATGTTTGTGTTTCGTTTAAATTATGTTTTTTTGTTTCGTTTTTTATTTTTTTTTTAATCAAATGCCATATTTTCTTGTTTTTTTTTAATTATTTTGATTTACAGCAAAATATTCAATTAATTTTTAATTAATTTTTTTTTATTAATATATGTTCGTATATATGTATGTAGTAAGGCATCCCTTTAAAAAATAAATAAATTAAATTTCATAGACTGTAAATCTGTTCTTATAAGCAAAAAACCAGCATCATTTTTAATTATTTTTTAAATTTCAATAATTTTTGTTAATTTTTTATATTTTTATTTAGTCATCTGTCTCCCTCATTTAATGTATGTAGCATATGTAATACACTTTATATTTTATTTTTAAATGTAGTTCTGTTTCATCAATAAAAAAAAAAAGAAAGATAAACAATTTGACTAAGGGCTTCAAAGTGTAAATTAATTCTTTATTTTCACCTTAGGTTTTTTTTTTAAATTTTTAAATATTAAAAAAAAATAAACAGAAAAACAAGTAAAAAATAATCTTTTTTCCATACGTAGCATGTAGTTATAGTTTTGTTTAATTTAATTTTATTAAAAAAGAAAAAAACATGTAAACTTTACTTTTTTAAACAACGCCCTGCAAACATTTTTAAGAAAAGAGAACAAAAAATAAAGGAACAAAAATTAAAATTTATAAAAAAGAAAAAAAAAACAATATGTTTTGCTCTCTTCAAAGTTGTGGGAGAGTTGGTTTGAACCAACCTTGTGTCAAATATTGAAATGGATTCAAAATATTTCGGCATTTTCATTAAGTGTGTCATCACATCTTTAAATTTAAATAAAACAAAGTGTGTGCGAGATATCATCGAATTATTTATTCGTTTGACATACCGACCTATTGATGCCACTATATGGGGAATACCAGATTGTTCAGATGTCTGCCTCAGCTTCGTTGGACGGAGTACATTTCAGATGTTAAATTTTCCAATACTCTGACGATTAAATAGCATTCGAGGAATATTCGCATACATCTACGACTTAAGAAAACCCTAAAAGCCTAGCTGAGTCAAATCACATGATCTCGGTGACCAATTCACATCGCCTTTACTTGGGATGACCATCCCCCAAATTGCTCATGCAGAATATCCAATGTGACATGAGTTGTGTAGCGCCACATCCTGTTGAAACTGCATGCCATTAGTGTTCAGGTCATACAATTCGGGCTAAAAGAAGTTGTACGCATGACCTCTCAGTGGCCAATTCACATCGCCTCCGCTTGGGGTGACCATGCCGCTCGTGCAGAATATCCAACATGACATGAGTTGTGTGTTAAAACTACATACCATTTGTGTGCAGATCATGTAATTCAGGTCAAAGAAGTTGGTACTCATCGACCTAGAGGACTCACTGTTGACAGCGATGGACTAGCCTGGTGAACGCCAGACAGACCAAAATCCCAACCAAATATCACCCTTTGCGGGATGCGTTAGAGGATCTTTGATATTATATGGATTGGTATTATCCTAAATTTGCGCCCATTTAGCTAGAATTGGCCTTATCGTTGAAGATAATTTTTCGATGAAAGTTAGGATCAGTTGCCACATGCTCCAGAGGCCATTTAGTGAACACTTGATATTGTCTGGGGTTGACCGTGATAATTTCGAAACACAGAGTGATTAAATGACAACAAATTTGACAGATGTAGCTTCAACAAAATGGCAGTTATCAGCTGTCAATATCGGAAGTCCCTGTTAGAAGATTAAATGAAGCGTAATTCGTTTGGGTCACAACAAAGATCATATGTACGTTGCGCTCCTACTTAAAGTCAATTGGCGTATGTGTAATCCTCAATTTATTTTTTTTTTTGAGGAACCTTCCCCTTGTCAAAATTTTTCAAAGACAACTTTTTTTGAATTCCAATATTATGTCCGATGTACATAACTCTGTTAGGGTCCCAACAAAGATCATATGTACGTTGTGCTCCTGCTTGTAGTCAATTGGCGTATGTGCAATCCTCCATTTTTTTGTTTTGATGACTTTCCCCTTATCAAAATTTTTCCAAAATGGTTCTAGTCAAAGACAATTTTTCTTGAATTCCAATATTATGTCCGATGTACATATCTCTGATAATGGGCCTGTTCGTAAGTGCATCATTGCGCTGCATAATATGATTATTTTGCGCTCACATTGCTAATCACATGTTGCTGATGCTTCTTTATTTGTTTGCATTTATGAACGAACAAACACTGCAGAAATTAAAAAATTATTAATAAATTTGATTTTTGAACTGGACGATAAAACAAATGACAAAATGTTGTTAAATGCACAAAAAAGTTTACTTTGTGCAAAAAGTACACTCATTCAATGCATCAGCCATTTTTATGATTAATGTTTTGGGTTTATTTGCGCATAATATGATTTAATGTTGCATTTACGAACATTTGACAGATGCAGTGCTGCCAAGATTTGCATTTATGAACATGATGCGCATAATATGCAGCGCAGTAATGCATTTACGAACAGGCCCAATATCAAATATAAACCATAGGGTTTCATAATAGACCATTTGGACTACGATGTAGTTATAGTGGCATGTAGAATCAAAAGTTGAAGATGGATTATATACAGAAACTGGCATACGTTGCCAATGAGAACCTTTCCAACGTCGTTCCTGCTGAATTTAAGGCCCATTGCATATAGCAGTGGATACGGAGTTAAATATAACGATCAAATGAAAGATGAAGAGAAGCGTGGGCTCTACCTAAGCCAAATAGATTTGAAGCAATCTCAGCTTTTCTTCAATAGCAGATCAGACTATCCAAAGCAATCTAACATTAGTACCCAGCCTTTAGACCGTGCACTCTGGGCTCAAGGAGTATTTGAGGGCCTCAAGCCTTATAAATCGATTCCGTGATGAGGAAAATATATCCTCAGGACCAATGCTGGGGACCTGTGCGGTGTCAAAACAGAAGAATCCCAGAAGGAAATACCTGCGTCAATTAAAGTTTGTCAGGCCTAGGATTTTAAAAGACCTTGTATATGATATAAGGCCAGTACAATTGATGGTTTTATCGCATTGTCTCTGAAGTTGTCACGGTTCAAACCCCAGGTCAGACATCTCCAACAAAACGAAATTTAGAACAAATATTTCTTCGGTGACTTCTGCTCAGCAGGTTTCTCGCAAAAGCCCTGCGAGTAATTACAAAATTGCCATGAAAAATTTTCTTAAAAATTCCCTTATTTGGAGTCGACTTTAAACTACAGGTCCCGCCACTCATGTATGAAATTAACACCCGTAACATATGTGGGGCGAGAAGATAGGTCGTAATTCTGACTGTATATACAACATGTAATGTATGGCACCTCTTCGCGACAATAATAATAACAACAATATATTCCTTTGCCGAAAACGAATTTATGCAGATCTGGTAGAATGACCAAATATTTCGCCAGAATAGTAAAATCATGACTTTAGGAAACTCAAGTATGCATAACGGAGTTGTATTCTCAATTTATGGGGGCTTGGACCTCTTTATTCTTAAGCATACAATGGCTTCTTTAGAACTCAACGATAAGAAAGAAAAGGAGTATAACAGTTAGGAAGCTTGGAAAGTTTCTTGCAACCTAGTATACGGTAATGGTTGATGGCAATCCAAATCAAGTTGCCTTATTAAATTTATTTGAAATTTACGTTGTTAAATTTTATTTATTGAAACCAAACATACCGAAATGAAATGTGTGAGTGTGTTTTGGTTGAAGCATTAAAATCCAAAATGAAAAAGTCATCAGTGCCTGAGGGAAGTCGCCTATCTCTTTTTTAATTTTTCAGTTGTTTCTTCGATATCCTGTAACATTTTATTGGTTTTATCCAGACGACCTTGCAATTTTTTCTGTTGATTCTCTAAACGATCCATGTATTTGCGAAGTTTCCGAATTTGTTCATCTTGCTGTTCAAAAAAAAAAAAAAAAAAAGTGGCAGAATATACAGTTAAGTGAGTAAAAATTTTAAATCCAATAATCATCACCACGTACCTTTTTTATGAAATATCGATTTTCCTCTGACATGCCTTTTTCTCTAAAAGGATTTTTTGGTGGAAATGTAAATTTGTATCGTGCAATTAAATTGATTCCCTTAAAGGGCCGCAAAGGATAGGCATGTGTTAACATTTTCAAATTTTGATTTTATTTCTTTGAGAAATTTATTGTGTTTAGAATTTTTATTTTTTTTCTGATTTTAATTTTAATTTTTTTGTTGTTAAATTTTGGTTTTTATTTACAAAAAAAAAAAAAATAATTGTCAACAGGAAAGGAGACAAACACCTGCCTCAATATAATATTTGTTTTTTTTTTGTTTTATTAGAATTATAGAGGGGGTGTTAAAGAGAAATATAAAAAAAGAAAATTAATTTTGTTTTAAATAAATTAAAAACGAAAACGCTTTCGTGTGGTCCTTAATCTATTCTACTTAACGTATCACTTGAAACATACAATGTCTATTAAAAGTAATTTTAAGGTAGCGAGTATCTGTAATCGTTATAAGAGATAATTGCCCTTACTTACTTAATTGCCCATTAACAACCCGATTAACGGATTTCGGCCTGCCTTAACACATCGTTCCAGGTGCCTATGATTATTGCGTGCCAATCGATGACAATGCTGCTTTGATGTGGTCCTTTCAACGCAAACAAAGTTGTCCTCTTCGACGACTTTCGCAAATCCCCGCCTGGCCGGAGCATCCACCTCAATTCGAACGATATGGCCGAGCCAGCGCAGCCGCTAAATTTTAATACGCCCAGGCCGTTGAGGGGCTCATACAGATCACTGTCGAATCGGATGCGGAAATCATCGCCAACTCACACTCAACCGAAGATCTTACGCAAGACTTTTCTCTCGAATACCCTCTACGCTTGTGCAGCCCTTGCGCTGACCAACTTCCTCCTTTTCCCTGATTTTGGTGGAACTTGGTTAGTACAGGGACTGCGTTCACCCGTGGCATCACAACGAGCCGCTATGCGTTCTCAAATGAGCTTTGTGATATCAGAGCTACCACTCCGACCTAACCTAACTAACCCTCTACGCTGCTGCATCAGTGCTTGTGTCCATGCATCTGAGCAATAAATACAGACTCGTATTCATACAGCCATAATTGGTCATTCAAACCTTCAGTCAGGCTTACGTCCTAGCTTCTCGCACCACTTATGTTGTGTGTATTCATTTTACGCTTGAGTGGTCGATTCCGAACTACAGATTTTCGAGAAATCTTTTCATGGCAATTTTGTTTACTCACAGAATTTTTGCCAAAAATATGCTGAGAAAAAGTCGCCGACGAAATTTTTTTTTCATATTTCGATTCGTTGGAGATGTCTGGCCTAGGGTTTGAACCGTGGCCTCAGGTCTAATAAGCCAATACACTACCTACTTCACTACGGCGACTACATTGTCCCTTACAGTTAAGTTAAATGCACTGCGAAATATGAATGTATTTCTTAGCATATGGGCAATCCAGTCCATCACCGCCTTTACGAACTTAAACTCATTCATACATACATAATTGGTCATTACATCAAATGATAACATCAATTGCATGAGATGATGAAGAAATGCAACACTGAATAAATATTTATAGATGGCAATATTGAAAAGAGATGGCAACCCTATAATAGCAAAACTTATGACAGTAGACCAACCACCTGTTTTGTTGGAAAATTTTGAAAACAAAGAAATATTAAAAAGGGGGAAGAGTAGCAGAAATGAAAAGGAATTCAAATAAATTAATTTTCTTGAAGATTTCAAAAGTCAGAGTTCTCCAATGTGTGTTAATTTCAATCTCAACATTTTATTAGGAAATTCATTTGACACAAAAAATTTTTCTAAAGTTTCCAAACATATCCTTTTTTTTTTGTAATTTTTCATTTGCCTGAACATTAAGACATAAGAAATACAGTGGCTTACAGCTTATTTCGTTCAATCCTTGATAGAAAATTTTAATCTTTCTTTCTAATACGAGCTTAATAATATAATTTTTTTGTTGTTTCTACAAGAAATCTGTTTTAAAATTAAAAAATAATACGAGTCTAATTTACTATTGAGAATGGAACGTACGAAATAAACTGTAAGCCACTGTATGCTTACAATACGAACATAGCAAGAAAATGTTAACTGTACCAAGGAGGATGCTGCTTTTCGTATCATTTACTTCCATCTCTTTGCTTTGTCTTTTTTCTTTTGTTTTGCTTCTTCCTCGGCTTTTTCTGCTGCTTCTTCTTCTTCCTCTTGAATTTCCTGTAACAATCGAGAGGTTTCATCCAAATCAAGTTTTAACCTTTTTTGACTATCCTCTATACGCTTCAGATACTCGCGAAGATTTTTAACTTGTTCTGCATGCTAATCGAAATAGAAAAGAAAATTAAAAGAGACAATAAAGGAGTGTCACTTGAGGACCTCGAACAAACCTCTTTAACGAAATAGCGATTTTCCTCAGCTTTTTCTTTCTCTTTAAATGCATCCTTTCCCGGCTTTTCTGGCCTTCTTGGACCTTTTGGTCTAAAGTAAAATGAATTATTTTTTAATACATTTGGACTCTACTGAATATAATTTCTTTTTTTTTGTGGGGAATTCTGCTAATATACTCGTAAACGTACCCTGGATAAAGTCTTTTACACAAAATGTGTCCGCGAAAGCGAGGCAAAGGTAAAATACTTTTTAACATTTTTAATTTTGTTTTATTTTCTTAATTTTTTTTTAAATATTAACTCTTATAATTTTTGTTTTTATTTCAATAAATAATAAAGAAAGAATGTGGAAAAAACAAGGGGCCCTCGGTACATAATATTCCGAATGAAAGCAATTTCAAATTAATTCAAAATGAAGAGGGTGTTTAAGGAAATTTAAAAAGAAACATATTTTTTTTGCAGAGGAATGAAGGTCCCTATCATCACATCTCTTTTGTTTTGATGTAAAACAAGTTATGCTGGCATCGCCTCGGATTCTAATAACGTTTCTGGCCTAAGGAATCAGTCTTTTCCCAATTGGTCATATTTTGCCTTTAAGCACACATAACTTGTGTCTTCTATTCAAGATTATTCGGTACGGTTTTATTCGTAGCTACACAAAAATGACAGGTTTACGAGATAACTCGTAGTTAGGGAACGCATCCTACGAGTTATCTCGTGCTTGGCAGTCAGCGTGTTAAGGCAAGAGCAGACACCCAAAAATCTCGACAACATATATGTGTAACAGAATTGGTCATTATAACCCTATTGACTCATACCGCTTATGTTGTGTATATCGATTTCATACATGAGTGGTGAGTTTAAAGTCGATTCCAAACGACAGATGTTTGAGAAACTTTTTCATGGCAATTTTATTTACTTTCATAGTCTTTGCCAGAAATTGGAAGTACGCCGAAGAAATATTCTTTTTTTCTTTTCTTGGAGATTGCCTGACCTGAGTGGTTTGACCTCACGTCTAATAAGGCAACACACTACTTACTAGACTACTACGGACATAATGTCTTCAATTAATAGCAGAACACTTTATTGAATGCTGTACATCACTTGAGAAGGCTCTCATTAAGATGTAAGGGGTTTCAGGAGCAAATGACGAGCCTTTACACCATTACCAGAGTCTAACTATATTATTAGTGGATTAGGGTAGGAATAAGATAAGATGAGAGTCAGTCTTAGGTTGTTACAGGCATATTGGGTGTACGACTGAATCCACTCGTCAAAACACTGATTGGACCTTATCAGTGCGGCTTCAGACCTGGCAAGTCCATCATCGACCAGATCTTTACACTACGCCAAATCCTGGAAAAGACCCACGAATAACAAGTCGACACACCATCTTTTTGTCGACTAAAGGCAGCCTTTGATAGCCCCATAAGGGATCGTGTTTTTGCCGCAATGTCTGAGCTCGGTATACCTGTGAAGTTGATAAGGCTATTGCCGTTGAGCAATTTCTGCAGCTCCATCAAGGTAGGAATGGACCTCTCCGAACCTCTTGATACCGTGCGAAGTTTCAAACAAGGCGACCCCTTATAATGCGACCTCTTCAACTTCGTCATGGAGAGTGTTCTGCGAAAGGCGGGAGTGCATCGCAATGGCATTATTTTTCAAACAAAACGTTCAGATGCTTGCGTACGCTGATGACATTGACATCATAGAGCGTACCAAGCGAGATGTTACTGTTGCCTTTAGTGCTATTGAACGGGAGTCTAGTAAGATGGGTCTGGCAGTAAATGAAGGCAATATATGTTATCGACAAGTAGAGACGTGTGGCGTATTGATTCCCAGATTACGGCCGATAACTATACTTTTGAAACAGTCATGGAATTTATTTATCTTGGCTCTGCCGTTACCACCAAAAATGATGATGTCAGTCTGGAGATCAAGCGCAGTATCACTCTTGCCAACAGGTGCTACTATGGTCTCAATAGGCAAATGAGTAGCAGAGACCTGTCTCGTGCGAAAAAACTAACACTCTACGAGACACTCATCCTACCCGTGCTTCTTTATGGCGCAGAGGCATGGACCCTATTAAGTACTGATGCAGCGGCCTTGATAGTGTTCGAGAGAAAAGTCCTACGTAAGATCTTCGGTCCAGTGCGTGTTAGCGATGATTTCCGTATCCGATTCAACTGTGAGCTGTATGAGCTCCTCAAGGACATTGACGTTGTACAGCGTATTAATATCCAGCGGCTGCACTGGCACGGCATTGTCGTTCGAATGGATGAGGATGCTCCGGCGAGACGGGTATTTGATGCGGGAATCTGCGGATGTCAGTGAAGAGGACGAAATGGTATTCGTTGGAAGGACCAAATCGAGGAAGCCCTGTCATCGATTGGTGTGACCAACTGGCGTAGGCGCGCAAGAAGCAGAGGCGCCTGGAAGGATGTGTTGCGGCAGGCCGAAATCCATTAAACGGGTTGTTATAGCCAATTAAGTAAGAGTCAGTCTTTCATTTAACTCGGCTTTCTTTTCGTAAAGAGGTGGATATGATTATGAAGAGTTTATGCTATAAGAAAGCGATTCGATAAGACAAAGCATTCATATTTAAAGCACAATGTTACGTCCATATTGCTGAATGGTAGTGAAACATGGAACATAACATTTGTGAGGGCTGGCGTGATCCAATCTTTCATAAATTGTTGGGCTATACTTATTACCAGTAAAGCTCTATACAAACGTCTCTGAAGGATGAACTTCTAAAACTAAGGCACATAGACACATAGAAAATCGTCTGAGGATATTTAAAGAACCATGATTGGAATCCTGAAAGCCTCATATGTAGACGGCAACTGGAGCAACAGAGCAAACTGAACGAATGTAGCTGCAGATTTCTGGCAAAAACTCGGAGAGTAAATAAAATTGCCATGAAAAGTTTCACAAAAATCTGTCACTCGGAGTCGACTTTAAATTGTAGGTCCCACCGCTAATGTATAAAAATGAACGCACACAACATAAGTGCTGTGAGAAGCCAGGTCGTAATTCTGACTGAAGGGTTGTAGTGGCCAATTATGTATGTATGTATGTACGTCTCCGTAGATCTCAGTTTTGTTTTCTGGGCTAATGGTGATTCAAGTAATGTAAGTTCGACTGTATTGTTATGATATTTTTTTTTTATAACCGCCCCAGTGGCCTAATGGATAAGGCATCGGCCTCCTAAGCCGGGGATTGTGGGTTCGAGTCCCATCTGGAGTAAAGCCTAGGGCAATTTTATTATAAGCAACAACAAACTGAATGTCTACAATTGTACGTTTAAATTATTTTTTCGTTTATTTTATACGCCAAAGGAAATATTTTTTTTTTAAATATTTTCTGGAACACCCTTTTCAAATTTAATTTCAAAAAAAAGTTTTTTATTTGGATTATTATACACTGGGACTATTGATTTTCTTGTTTTCCTGTCATTTTGTATTTTTCTAAATAAAAACAAAAATTCTAAAAAATTTAAACAAAAAATTAAAAAAAAAAATCAACAATTAAAAAAATTAATAATGTTAACACGTATTGATCCTTTGGGCAGCATTTATAAAAAAATTTTCCATGCAAGATGTTATCATAGGTAGATATTCCCGTTAAACAACATAAAACAGGTTTCAATTGTATTAACGATTTTGTTTTACTTTAGACCGCAACCCCCCAAAAAGCCTAGTAAGGATCCCTTTAAAGAAAAACAAGAATCCAAGGATATTGAGCATCCCATGAAAAAGGTTTACTTCTATCTGCCTATGCAGCATATGCGTTTAAATGTGAAATTCCTTTTTTGTTTTTCTTTATTTTGATTTTGATTAGTATGCGGAAAAATATAAAGACGTCCACTTACTTATGGAGCGTTTAGAGAGACGTCAAAAGAAATTATTGTCTGAAATGGATGAAGCGGATAAAATGTTACTAGATATTCTACAGAAAGATAAGAAGGCTGACGTGAGCGAAGGCAACAGTACAAAGAAAAGCACATAAAATATGTAGTACATCCCATGGAGTAAAGTGTAGCAGATACCCTCCTTAGCTCCACTGTGTATTTACTTTTGTATTTTTTTAATGTTTCCATGTCCATGTAATAAACATTTGGCGGCAATTTCATGTATTTTTATTGACAATCTTTAAAAAAAAAACCGATCACAAAGAAATTTTATAAAAAAATTGCCCTAGGCTTTACCCCTGATGGAACTCGAACCCATAATCCCCGGCTTAGGGGGCCGATGCCTTGTCCATTAGGCCACTAGAGCGGTTTACAATAAAATATAAAAAAATAATCATAACAATACAGACGAACTTCTAAAACTTGAATCACCATTATCCCAGAAAAAAAAGAAAAAAACTTAGACCTACGGAGACTAAGACGAGTTACAGAACTTGGTGTTATTATGGATTTTTTTCCTCTTCATTAAAACAGATACTTACTATCTAGTAAAACCTTTTAAACTTCTAATGCTACTCTACTAACTACTAGTAACAGAAGTCATTAGCCATATGACGAAGAGCAATAAGTCTCGCATGAGTATCCAAAATACAATCTCCCATAATGACTCTGACCTCAATGCTAAGGATGTTCCTTTGGGTTTGGATGGACTTTGCAATCGGCCTTTATGTAGCATTGTTTAGATTTGCAGCTCTATATCGCCCCTATCCAAACCTATTACTGCATTATCAATCCTATACTTGCAGGTTCTCAATACTTTACGAAACTACAGAATTCGTTACATTTTTAATCTACAGTTTCTCGAACTACTATTATGTACCGTTTCAGAGATATCAGAGGAGCAGACGATAGAGCAGATACATACATATGTATATCCAGTAACGATTGTGAAAACTACGCTAAGAACGTTTCTTTGCTTGTCATAATCTCTAGAAGGTAGTGTTTTGGCTTATTAGACTTGAGGCCTTGGTTCAAACCCCAGTCCAGATATCTTCTAACTAAACGAAATATGAAAAGATATTTCTTCGACTATTACTTCTTAGTACTCTTTGGAAAAAAACTCCAAAAGTAAAATAAAATTGCCGCGAAAAGTTTCTCAGACTGTAAACTGTGGGTCCCGTCACTCTTGAATAAGTTGTGTGCGAAACTAGATCATAATCCTGACTGAAGGGTTGTTATGACCAATTATGTATAGTACGTATGTTATGTATGTATATTCAAGTTAACATTACTTTAAACTTTCTTTGAGAACTAAAATTCTTATTACGTTTTTGCCTTTTTAAAAAGTTTAAAAACGTGAGCTCGTAGATTACAAATAAAATAAAAATAAATTTGTATTTAATTTTAATTAAAAGTCTTTATTATTCGCACAATTCTGTGTGCCACTGTTCACAACTTGATGTAAACAACAACAATTGCTTTGTTTGCTATTCCTCTTTGCATAAACAATAACAATTACTAGTCAATTGTTCGACAGATCTTTGTAACGGAGTTCTTCAAACCACGATTACTCTCTTCAAACACACCGCGTTTCACACAAGACTGACTGAACTTCATTAACTACTCAGTTGCTTGCTTTGCCTTGACTTTTATATGGCAACGTAAGCAGTCTGATGAATGTTCTTGAAGGCGAATGTTCGCTTTCTCGAGATCTCTATAAATGTAAACATCATTGTTTCATTATTATTGTTTGTGTATTTTGTTTACATTTATTCCTATAGTGTTTGTTGTTATATTTTTTGTTTACTTGTTTATCATTTTGTTATGCTGGTGTTTGTTGTTATATTACGTAGTAAGATAACTTGTAAACAAGTTCATTGTTTTGTTTTTGTAATGTTTTGTAATGTGAAAACAAAACACCAGTATCTAGATTTTTCCATTTTTCTAACAATATAGAAGTATATATAAGGAAAGAAGTGAGGTTTTCTGACGTTTATTGTGTGCAATCATTGAAACACAGAAAAAAAAAAAATATCCAAAAAAAAAATTAAAAACCAAAGAAAATTATTTTTGATGCCAAAAGGGGTAATACTACTACACAGGGGAATACACATTTTAGGGTTATTTCTTCTTATCCCTACCCATCTCTTCGTCCATATCTATATCTATATGATTTTCTGATGTTGTGCCTTCTTCTTTTTCGAGTTCGTGTAATATTCTAGTGGCTTCATCCATTTCATCTTGTAATTTCTTCTGACGTTTCTCTAAACGCTCCAAATAACCTTGAAGATTTTGTAGCTGCTCGGCATGCTATTAAAAATAAAAAGAAAATTTTGAATTTCATTTTGAAATGGACATGTTCAGAGGCAGATGCCGCGGCAGAGAGAAGTGTACCTCTTTGACGAAATAACGATTTTCATCAGATCGTCCTTTTTCTTTAAAGGCCTTGTCAATTTTTTTCGGAGGCTTTCCTCTAAAGTGAAATTAAATTAAACCGTTAATATTGACAGCAATTGGCTTCTATTTTCTTTTGCTACTAAATGTATGTACCTGTGAAAATATTTTGGAAATAACAAGCTATGCAAAGGATATATACGTGCTAACATTTTTAATTTTGTTTGAAATGTTTTTCAGTAAGAAATTTGGAAACTTTTTTGGATTTTTTTTTTTCAATTTGTTAAAGAAATTTTATTTTTATTACTATTTAGAAAAAAAAGACGATAATGACTTAAAACAGAAAAAAAAATGTTTTAATTTAAAAATATAGGGGGTGTTTAATAAAATATTTAAAAAACCAATTGAAAGATTTGTTTAAAAAAAGTATTTCTTTCAACGAATAATATCCTCTAAAAAGGATTTTAATATAGGAGAACGATGGCTTCCATATTATTTCACATCAATTTATTCCCACTTCATCTGTCATTCCAATAAACTTCTCCAGATCGGAATGCAACTGTAACGTCTTCACCCTCCATTTTAAAACTTTCAGTCTTAAAACTGAAAATTTTTTACCCATCATAGACCTTAAATATGGGACTTACTGCAAGTCTACCACTACATATAAATTTTAGCCTAAGGAGACCCTAAAAAACTCAGTGCTACATCCCAAATGATTCTGAAATTTGAGAAATCGTTCCAGAAACATTCACTCCGTTAACATGGTGTGTGAAATATGATCATTATTGTGGAAAAATGACACTTGCTGAAGGGTAACACAGTATATAGCCATGATATCAAGGATTTCAAAACAGTTTTCGTTAAGTTCAAGCGATACTTAGGATCGGATATATATAGGCGACGGGGATAATTGTTTCCTTTAAATGAGCAAAACAAAAGTGCTCCGTATAAATGGGACTAAATTGGATAAAAAAATGGAATTCTTGGAGAAATGAATCTAGTGGGCTGGATATTCACGGCATCATGGATTCCAAAGTAGTTTTTATTACGGTCGTGCCTGACTTAGAACAAGAGATATAGACTACGAAGCTAATTGTTTTTTTCCAATGAGCGAAACAAAAATGCTCTGTATAAATAGGGCTAAATCGGGAAGAAAATGGACTTGTCGGGGAAATGGACCTAGTGTGCTTAATAGCCATTAGGTCAAGGATTTCAAAACAGTTTTCTTTGGGGTAGGAGATATAGACTACGAAGCTAATTGTTTTCTTCAAATGAGCAACAAAAAAAAATCAGGCAAAATTGTCGCATTTCAGTCTTTCTGCCGATGACTTACATTTCTTGTACCGATGACATGCATTTCTTTGGTGGATGACTTGCATTTTTTTTTTTGGACCATGACTTGCATTTTTTTGAACGATTACTTGCATTTTTTGGTCGATGACTTGCATTTTCTTTTGGTGTATTGACTTATAGTTCTTGGTCGGTGACTTGCAGTTTTTGGTCGATGACTTGTATTTTTTTTGACGATTTTTGTCTCAGTGGGTACATCAACAAACAAAATTGTCTAAATTGGCACGAAGAGCATCTAGAGGCAGTTGAAGACTTACCAATACACTATGCAATAAAGCATTGCTTAGGGGAAGTCGCCATGCTGACGGCTGTGCCTAGGCCAAGAAATCTAGTCATATCCGGTGGGTACAACCATGTCAGGCGGGTAGTCAGACAGAACAAATTAAGTACTACCCATCCCTTTCCATTCTTTTTCCCATATACTCCAGTTTCCCATCTTTCTCTCCAGAAGCGCCTGTCCTACGTTGGGCGGCTCCCTGGTCTGCGTTTGATTCCCGTGGTTTGGCAGTTCTAAAACCTGGCAGTAGGTATAAAATGCAATGTGATCTTCCCCTGTCTTCTATTCATAATGATGATCCGAAATAACAATCCTCAGTATCCAGCAAAAGAGGGTGCTAAAATCTGAGGAGACCCATTTGCTTAGGTTTAGCCTACAGGCCTAGGTGATTGCCATGCTATTGGGACCTTGGCTAAACAAATGTCAACCTCAGGCTTGGATATTCGACGGGCTACTGAGAGGGCTTTTCAAAGACAGAGCAGAGCTGTCTCCACAGACTCTGAAATGTCGGCGCAAATGTCAGAGCTGCCGGGATTGACTCTTTACTCAACTGACGAAGAGGACTTGAAACTCCTCTTTCAGTCGAAGACAGTTTTCGGAGGTTCACAAAATAAACACAGGCCTGGAGCGTAAGCGAAGATCGGGTTATAAAAACTTACTTGGGCTTTTAAAGGAGTTGAGTAAGCGTGATCTAAACTTGCTTACGCCCCAGGAATGAAAGCTGAAGAAGAAACATGCCTATCTCGTTAGGTGCGAGGACACTCTCGGTTCCGATGGAAAACTCAATACCACCGGGGAAGAGACGAGAATATCCTTCTTTGATTTTTAAATAATTTAAGTGAACGTGACGCAAACTTGCTTACGCTGAAGAAGAAACATGCCTAGCTCGTTAGGTGGTTAGGCGCGAAGACGCTTTCGGTTCCAATGGAAAACTCAATACCGCCGGCGAAATTATAATATCCTCCTTATTAGAAATACTGCCCCTCTTTTCAAACAATTTGGGTTGTTGTATTAGCTGTAGTGGTGATACACTTTGCTTTATGGTACTATCTGATCCTGATAATTGTTGTTGAATCCTTGGATCAATTCTTTAAAAGGGGAGAAACTAAAGACCCTTAATTAAATGCTTGTAATTCAAACAATAAACCACCAGACAGAAAAAAATTAAAACATTGCCTGTTACTGTGCCAAGAGAATGAAAACTAAGTTCTGCTGCTTATCAGCTTAACACGAAATCGATAATGCAAATGTGGCCTGAAAATGTTTAAGACCCGTATAATTTTTTATCAGTAACGCATACCATAATAGCCAAATAGCTAGCGGCTTAATCTTAAGCAATAATTTGGTATAAAAGCTTAATTTTTAGAATGTTGAATTCAGTTACCACCTATAAACCCTGGCATATACAAAGGCCAGGAATATTTTTAAACTAAGCACTCTCTTCACATATAACAGATCTCAATTATCATGCGCTATTGCTGCCTCATTATTTACGCTTTAATGTTGCTGCTGCTTAACATGGGCTGCCAGGCAAACGATAGTCCCGGTTTCTTTTTGAAGATCACCAAAAATGTACCACGCTTGGGCAGAAGAGCGGATAAAGATTTTGAAAGTGGTTTCTTGAAAAATTACAAAATCATACCGAGAATAGGAAGGAGTGCAGAAAGTGTAAGTACAATTTTACTACTCATTGTATTAGTTTGTTTATAATAAAATAATTTCCCTTGCAGGACAACTACTACAGCTTATTGCAGAACTGGTTGAACTCTGATGGTGGCTTAAAGAAATTTAATAAACGTGTCCTCTTAAATGGTAATCGTCATGTCACAACGGAACGTGAATTGAGTGTAGTACAACCAGTCAATTCGAATACTCTTATCGAATTACTTGACAAGGATGCCATACCCAGTGATAATGTAAAGTTTGTGCATTGGAAAGATTTTGATCGTGCCCTACAATTGGATGCTGAATTGTATGGCAAAGTTATTTCGTTAGGCAGACGACCAGATCAACGCTTGAAACAGGATCTTAGCATGGGCAGTTATATACCGTTAATTGGCAGCGATCCCGATGATGAAGCCAACAATTTTATGTTTTACAATCAGGGTAACGGCTTGGAAGGGTCTTTCAAACCTGAGGCTCTGATTTATAATCGAATTTAGTGGAGCGCCCTCGATTTTTTCAGATTGGTGATGATAAGTCGCTTAAGTATTGTAATTAGAATTTAAGTATATGTAGCAGCAAGTACTGCTAAAGCTTTCTAGGCTTCTATATGATGAGAATTCTAGTCATAAATGTTTCTTTAATCCATGGATTTCATAGGTCATAGTTTTATTGCAAATAAAGTTAATTTTGCAGAACAAAATGGACGATTTTTAAAAGAATTATTTACAGCAATAGGTACTAACGAACATTTGTATTCTATCGGGTTCTCCAACAAGGACTTCCGAATTGACGCTATATCTGTCAAATTAGTTGTCATTTGTTTGTCTGTTTTGTTTCCAAATCACCATAGACAGATATAGCATTTAACAACATCAAAATCGGTGTTCTTTTCGATCTTCTTAATCATTTTTCCGATAAGTTCAAGCTCGCTGATTCACTAAACGATCCATCAACACCCATACACTGACGAAACGCAAGATCTGCTAAAAAACAACGCCATTATCCATAAGAGAGTGCAGCAGAATCCGAGGCAGTCGATTTCCCATCGCTCACAAGAACTTCACAGACTCCATACATAGTTGGTCATTACAACCCTTTCAGGTCAGGATTACGATCTAGTTTCTCACACCACTTATGTTGTGTGTGTTAATTTTATACATGAGTTAAGGAACCTACAATTTAAAGTCGACTCCAAACCCGAGATTTTTTAGAAAATTTGTTTCATGAAAATTTTATTTACTCCCAGACTTTTTGTGAGAAATCTGTTGAGGGGAAGTTGCCGAAGAAATATTTTTTGATATTTCGCTTAGTTGTAGACGTTGACCTGGGGTTTGAACGGAGGCCTTACACTACCTACAGAACTGAGGCGAATTGGCAGACCACAATCTGGTAAAATTATTGGCGCCTTGGGTCTGCACTTGTAGAAAATCCAAGAACATCAAATGCATTCCGAAAAAGCTATTATTTGGTATGGATATTGGGCTGGTGGCATCAATTGTCAATACTTCCATGAGGACTATATTGGCCAGGACACCACCATACTACATTGAATATTCTGCATGAGGAGAATCGAGGGCATGGTTATCTCACGGGGAGGAGATGTAAATTTACCATAGGGATCGTGCGAATTGAACCCGTTACACCCTTTCTTGTGAAGTTTTCTTAAGTCGCAGGTGTATGCGAATAAAGCACAAACCACAATGGTCCCTAAGACCAACATAACCCATGCCTTTGGTTAAATTCGAATTACTTTGGATGTGCTCTAGTCGGAGTATCTGTAGTCATGTTGTATTCCACACATAAATTACTCTAACGTCTGAAGGATCTAGGTAGGCAGAGGCAGCTGCCCATCCAAGAAAATTGGATGGACACACATAGGCCGCATTGGACCCACCACATATCCCATAGCCTCGAAACCACTCGGAGCTCCCGATGTAGCGATTTAAGCTACCAATGTCAATCCCTAACAGTTCATGTACCCAGCAAGTGAAGGACTGTCTCCTCCTCTTCGTCATCTCTGCAGCTTCTGCTGAAATCGTTAGCAAGATGTCCAAGACCAATGCGCCTCGCATGAGTACCCATAACGCAATGCCCCGTAATGACACCGATAACCACACTGAGAGCGATTTTTTGGAGTTTAAGTAGACCCTCATCCAGCCTTGGCCAGATTTTACGAGCCGTTCTAACCGTGTCCGAGGCCGCCCACCTGTCGTTGACGGAATCGACGATCGCGTTATCAATTATGACTGAAGGATCTAAGAACTTGAATAAATCTTTTGAAATTTTAAAAATTTTGCAGGTTCCCCAGCACATCGCATTCAATTTTTTTGCCCAGGACATCATCATATTTACGTAGGTGTGGCCGATATAGTATTAATATCGTCCTCATGAGCCCATAAGCAACAATGGGTCATGCGTGCGTTAAAATCGACAAGAGAGTTTCGTGCGACTTTCTGTCAAATGTCTAGGACCACAGTTTTGCTTGCATCGAGTCATGGGACTGACTGGTTCTACCTGCCTAAAGGTAATGCGAATTACTTAGCAGGGAAACATGGTTGCGGGACACTGTAGATCCAGTCGTTTGATATGGTCAGGACTCAAGGTCTTTTACCATGACCTGGTTGAACCATGAACTAGGTACTGAAGTGTGGAACATTGCTATTGAATGGCAGTTTTCCAACTTCTTTGGAAATATAATTTTTTTGAAGGCTTTAAAAAAATTGAAAAAAAATTTATTATCCGATTACAAAATATATAAACCGGTTTGCTGCCCACTGAAAAGACTTGTAACGGAAGCCCTAATCGATTTAAAATATTAACAGACTCATGGATTTAACAGAAGTATACACGCTATTATCATGGCTTAAATGTTTAACATAACAAAACTGCATTATTGTTGTACAATTTATTCTGCTACCAATTAACAGATGGCGCCACAGTATGTCCAACTATTAGATATTATTTCACAAACAGTTTCAATAATTACCAACAGATGTCGCTGCTAATAGTTTTTTAATCTTTGAAAATATTCCATACCCGGTGCCTTTTGCAAAGCTGACTTTTCCGTAATTTTTGCCTGACTTGGTTCTCCTAATATTTGTTGTTGTGTTTTCCAACGTTTTTGTTTTTATTTAATAGAGAAACACATGCCAAAAATATTTCAAATATGAAATGGACAAGTGATGGACAGCTGCAGCAAAACGTACTTGAGCAAAAATTGCATGTCAATGGCAACATGAAAAAAAGAAACCATATTTGTTTGAAGGTGTCAATGAGGGCGATCCTTCAATGTTTCTGGTCTTTTCTTTACACCTGTAGCAATTGAAAAAAAAAAAAAATAAATAAAGAAAATTTAATTATGAATTTGGAATTCTAATCCTATTTTTTTTTTTTTTGTGATCAGATTGCAAACTGCTTGCTTTTATGCTGTCAGCAAAAAAATTTTTTTTTAATTTTCTTAATTATTTTGAATTATTTTTCTCTGATAGTATGTGTGTATAAAGACTTAAGATACAAACTTTTTAATTTGACTTTACTTTAAAATAAGTTTGTGTCTTAAGTCTTTTGTTCTATTTGAAATAACACAACGTGTTGGAAGAAGTAAGGTATTGATGATTTACTTATGGAACTCACTGTAATATTCTTTCAAATATAATGAGATTTTAACTTCTGCTTTAGTTTTGGTGACGTTTCTTCTCTAATGATGTTGTGTAGTGCATTAACATGCACTGGAAAAGCCAAGTTCGTGTTGGGTGAAAAATAATGTTTAGATACGTTCGGATATTTAATCCAAAGGTTAGCAGAAGTTAACGTAGAGCCATTCTTTCTCCGACATGCAGTCGAAACTGGATCTAGTTAGCGGGACTAAAGATGAGTATCCACAAAACCAAATTACTCAGAATGAATGCAAAGGCAACGGGGAAATTCCTAATATACGTCAAGAAAATTGATGAAGTGGTGTCCTTCTGCTATCTAGGCAGTATAATCGATAAATCCGGTGATTCATCATTAGATATTGCCAGCTGCATTAATAAGGCCCGCAATGCTTTTGCCCAACTTAACCCTGTTTGGAAATCATCTAACATATCGAGACGCACCAAAATTAGAATTTTCAACTCCAACGTTTAATCCACACTGCTTTACGGTTGCGAAACGTGAAATACGACACCCCGCGATTCCCAGTCTCTTCAGGTATCTATTAACAAATGCCTTCGTAGAATCATGCGCGTTTACTGGCCCTCCATAATACTCAATGCCCAACTCTCGTCAGATATAAACCAGCAACCAATAGAGATGGAAATAAGAAGACGCAAGTGGGGTTGGTTTCGGCACACTCTTCGCAAGCCATTAGATGACATCACAAGGATACCCATAGATTGGAACCCCAGGGAAGCAGGCGCATCGGACGACCATTACACACCTGGAAATGCCAAATCACAATCGAATTATCCAAACTACGTCTACAGTGGAACGAAGTCAAACACTGCGCTGACGATCGAGCTCATTGGAACCAACTTGTTGCGCCCCTATGCTCCCTAGAGGAGTAAGAGGAACATATATGTATATATATAACGTAGAGCAATTGGCGTGAAAGCTCTGGCATCGATTAGTGTGACCAACTGGCATATAAAAGTATATGAAAAGTCTTCTGCCATTTAAAATGAAATAAATTTTATAAAATTTTATTGTAAATCTTACAAAGCACTTCATACCATCAAATGCTTTCAAAATGATTTCTCATTTAAATTAAGAGATTTTATTAGAAATTCTTCTACTAAATACGCTTCTTAAGTGCGATGTTAGTTTTGTTAAACAAAAAAATAATTGCTTTAATGAATGATGAATTGTGTTTAGACACGTCATTTCTATACATTTCACTCGTATTGCATAATAAAATAGGTTTTTATTACTCCACAGAGAACAGAGAGAGAGAGAGAGAGAGAGAAAGAGACAAAAAAATTCCATTTTAATGAAATTGTTAAAGACTGACTGACTGACTGCAACGGATACGTGATACTAGATACGGGATTTATGAAATCCATGATTATTTTTTTTTATTGTTATTATTATTGTTGTTGTATTTATTTATTTATGCATTTCCATTTAGTTTCATTTGTTCTCGAAAACAGTCAAAAGAAACAAGAATTTGAAGTGTTTTGCGATTAGCACTTGATTATGGGTATTAAACTTTGTGCAACATGTTCACAAAACCTGGTCTGTCTACCATGTTTTTTTTTCTTCGTGGCTTAGAAATGCTTTATAATTTTTGATTTCCTTTAAAACAATTTCGTTATTTTTGTTGCCATTTGTTTTAACAGATTCTTTCGTGTTTTTTTCTGCGCTTTTTTTTCAAGATCGTTTTGCAACTTTGTTAGCAAAAGTTGCTGCCTTGAGTTGAGCATTTCATTTTCATTTTCAATTCAATTCATTTGGTGATTGTTGTTGTTAATTTATTGTTTTAAAAAATCATGTTTGTTATTGTTATTGTTATGTATTATTGTTATTAAATTAATTGAAATTAAAATAAAATACAAAAAAAAAAAATACAAAAAAATTCCATAAAAATTCACAAGAAATTGAAAAGCCACTCGTCTCTCATGTAATTGAATTCATTAGTGAATCATTAACAAACGAATTTCATTTACAAGTTACCCTGCCTGACAGACACATGTTCTGCATAAATTTCACGCAACGTCTAAACATGTTTTAAGACCGAAGAACAAAAACAAAAAAAAACAAAAATGAGGAAAGAAAATTCATTAAATGGATTAAAACTACTTCTATAAAGGAAATGTAAATGGAAATTCAATAATTGCCGGTTCACCCATTAACGAGCATGGAATAGAACAAGATTTTTATGCAACAAAAGACTTAAGCAACAAACGCGATTCAGGGTTACCCTAAAACCAATTGGTGCATGGCAGCATTACTACATTATTGGTCATTGGCGTAGCTTCTTAAACTAGCCTTTTGCCAAAAAGACTGCTAAAGGAGGTCGCCCAAAGACCACTTTTAAGAGCTGTTGACAGTGATAGCCAGGAGTTACCAAAGAAATACGGACCAAGAGAAGAAAAAATCCCTACTAAACAATGACTTTTTCGAAATGCATTAGACTGTCTTGGATGTAATGTGGATTGTTGTAGTTTCAAATTCGAAGAGTTTGTTTACTCATGAGCCATTTCATCATACGAAATGGCCGTTCTCTCAGAATATGATTTTTCATAAAAATTACAGTCCGTTGTCAACTGCTTGTTGATTATCATAAGTTCCTGGGTCAATGGAATTAGGTACGTGTGTAGGTGCAAGGATCTCGGGAAAGACCGAATTCCTGTGAGGGACGTGACATCTACTACCTTGGATTCTCCTGCACTCTCTCACGGACAGTGGCAATATTATCGGCATATATTATGCTCAATCTCAGAAGTCGTTGTAGTCTAGTGGGTAGTATGTTGGCTTATTAGGGGTAACAAACAACAAGTCAAACATCACCTACAAAACGAAATAAGAAACAAATTTCTTCGACTACCTCCTCTCAGCAGATTTCTGAGAGTAAATAAAAAATTCTCTTCACACAAGACTGACTGATTTGTTATTAACTCCGTTACCTGTTTTGTATTGCCTTTTATATGCCAACGTAAACAGTCTGATGAATGATCTTGAAGTCGAATGTTCGTGGCTTCGCCTTCTCGAGATCTTCATAAATGTAAACACCGTTATTTCATTGTTGTTAGTGTATTTTGTTTACATTCTTTGTTGTTGCATTTTTGTTTACTTGTTTATGCCCATTTTTTTTACTGGTGTTGTTGGTATATTTTTGTTTACTTGTTTATAATGTAAACAAGTTCATTGTTTTTGTTTTTATAGCTTTTGATTATCATTTTAATATTAAACGATGTAACACCATTTCCATTTTCGTAACAATATGAATTTAGGTAAATAAAATCACTTGCAGATATTTGTGAGGATCGTTTGTATATACATATGAGCAGTAATTGATATACATAACTCATCAATTAAAAAAAAAATATATACATATATATATTGTTCTATACGAAACCAGAGATGCAAAGATGCTTTCAAAAACCCTGATTTATATGCTCCTTTTGAGGAAAGTGTTAATACACCATTTCCATCATTAATAGTTTGATTGAAAATACAATTCAACAATTAGACAATTTTAAAGTATGAGCCAGAGCTTCAAAGCCTATTTTAAGATTTCTTAATCTCTTGCGAGTGGTATCGTGTGGTATCATCCCAGTTATAAACAAATCCCTGCATTGATGCGTACTGCTTATTGCCTGTTCCAGTGCTAGTGGCTTTAGCCTTACAAGGTATTTTAGTTGCATACTTAACTACTTAGGTTTCAAATGTTCATCTGAAATTATTATCGTTATGCCTGTGCCTCCCCTAAAGTTGTATTTTAAGCAAACAAAACTTGTACTCAAGTATGACAAATGTGGCCTCATTTGAATTATAAATTAAATCGTTTAACCAATTAGACTTTTTATAAACTTTTCTATTTTTTAGCTGCAAATACGCCACAAAAAAAAAAAAAAAAAAAAGAAACAAAACAGAAACAAATTACCCTTTGGAGAAAAAAAGCGAATGCAAAAACTAAAATTACAATTGCATGCCTGCTTGAGCAAATAAATTGTCGGAAGGCAATTTTTTTTTTGTTTTTTTCTGCTGATATTTGCAAGCATTCTGGATTTTTGAGTGTTTGACAATAGACAGCAATAAACACACAATTTAATCACATCACAACATATGTGAACACATCACATCACAGCGAATCGAATCACATGTGCATCATAAATAAATTGCCGACAATTTCTCGCCAGATTTGAATGCCTTTTTTTATTGTTGTTGAACTTCAAATCGATTGAAGTTGAGTTTATAAGGGAGGACTTTGTTTTTTTTACCGTACCCAGAAACAGTTATTTTTCAAAAGGTCTTATAACATTTCGTCGTCGTTCCATCTGAAGAATGCTTGAAATTAGTTGTTAACAATTGATGCGGTATTGTATTGTTTTAAAACATAAATTCCAGTTATCTTGTGTGGCATAATTGTTTACATAACGTCCTGATAAGCATTCCTAAGAAAATTGTCAATTACGAGAGTATCAGCCAACACGCCTGTGGCTCTAAAGATTCCATTTAATGGCCATTCTGCTCAAATTATCATTGTAAAGTCAATAATGAACAATGATTTTAAGGAGTTTTTTTTGCTTTTGCATCAGTATTTCAGTATACCAAAGCAGCGGTTAATGCAACAGTAATATGCAGTGTAAAGGGGGCACTACAATATATGGTAACTACGACACTAGAATAGATAGACGAACATGACTCAATAACTTCACCTAACACGCTTACAGGACAAATGAAGTACAAACGATTTGGGGGAAAAAAGTCAAAAGAAACGCCACTGGTGAACTCGATACATATGGTTAAGTCTAACTAGTAGCATTGTGTCTTCCAACAGACACTTTTGAACTTTAAGAGTTGAAAATGACCATCTTGTTAAAGCCACTATGGAATAGCATTCAACAGCAAGAGCAGCGAATAACAAAATTGTTTTATGAAAATGGGTGGAGTTCTGTTCGGTCAACGTACTGTGCGTTTCAACCAATTTACAATCGTCATAATCGTCTTACATACATACAAACATAATTGGTCATTACAACCCTTCAGTCAGGATTACGGCCTATCTGCTCACACCACTCATGTTGTGTGCCTTAATTTTTTAAACTTAAGTGGCGTGGCCTACAGTTTAACGTTGACTCCGAACGACAGATTTTGAGAAACTTTTTTATATCAGGTTTATTTACTCTCAGAGTTTTTGCCAGAAATCTGCTGAGAGGAAGTCGTCAAAGAAATATATTTTTTTTCATATTCCGTTTTGACGTCTGGCCTGGGGATCGAACCCCGGCTTTACGTCTAATAAGCGAACACACTACCTACTAGACTACGGCGACTTCGTAATCGTACTACGGAGAGCACTATTTGACGTGAGGCCACGGTTCAAACCACAGGTCAAACATCTCCAGCGAATCGAAATATAAAATAATATTTCTTCTGCGAATTCCTCTCAGCAGTTTTCGGAGAAAATTTCTGAAAGTAAAAGTAAAAAAAAAACCAAAAAGCCAATTTCAAATTATAGGTCCCGCCACTGATTGATAACATTAACACACACAACATGAGTAGTGTGCGAAACTAGTCCTGACTCAAGGGTTGTAATGACTACATAAGTAAGTAAGTAGGCAAATTAAAGCTCAGGCTTTCCTATGAAAGCCTTTTCAACGATCATACGTCGTTGTCTATGGTTGTCACCATGTAGAAATAATGTGAACTGGCCACCGAGATCGTACGATTTGTCTCAAAAATCGTAGAAAATTAAGTATTTCGCATGTGCCTCTAGAAAAGAGAAGTGAAAGTATATGGTTTCAGAGGATTTAAATCAATTTATAATGGGATCAAGATAGGCCATAAGACATCCGTCATGTGTGGAGCAAATAATATGCCCCAAAAGCCAGTTATTAAGGAATTACTTAAATAAGCTGAAAACTAGTATGTGCTCTTAAACCTCAAAAGTTTTAATTCTACTTTCTAGGACACATGTTCAAAATTTTATTCTTCAGTCACGCTTATGTGTGCCTATGTAAGCCGCTTTTACTAAAACATTCAATTTTTGTTTGATCACATGTTTAAAGCAATAAATTTTCATTATGACCACAAACAAACCATTGATAAAAGGATCAACAGATCATAAAATCCTCAACGATTTAATACACTTTCAGAAAAAAAAAGACAAAAAATACAGGACACCCTTACAACGGTGTTACAACCTACAAATTGGAAATGGGAATGGGGATAAGAATGGGAAACAATAAAAGGTGTTAATTGAAAAGCCATAAATTCTATTCAAATACACAATCAATACCACAAGGCACAACGGCATACAATGCAATACAAAAGGAGAAAATGACACAAAAGGAAAAATTATGAAAAAATTTAAAATAAGGCCGCAATTTGAACGCCTCTTCAACAAAAAAAAAACAAAAAAAAAGGTCAAGAAAATAATAAGAAAATTATGAAATTTTTATTAGAAAAGCAAAGCAAATTGAACAACAATAAAAATATCCTTAAGGACCTACCGCAAGGCAATAAAACATTTTTACGATTTGTTTTAATTCCCACCTTCAGCCAAAGAAAAACCAAAGACAGCTTGTATAACCAAAGCAATATTTATGAGACAGAAAAATCTGAAATTCGTAGATTTTTCTTTCAATTGTTTTATTGTCAGTGTAACAATAATTTGTATTGTTGTGTGTGTTATATTTGTGCTCTAGTACTTCTTTTATTTGAATTTTATTGTTCAAAACTATTACCTCAGGTTACAGGTTACAGGTTACGTGTGTCTTACTTCATAATTTATAAGAATCCTTAAATGCTTGCACTTGCAATTCAGTCTTAATAACATAAAACACTTCACTTTGCTTAATATTTCTATGAATTCCTTAATGAATTTCGATTTTGGCTGCAATTGTTTTGTGCTAATTTGTCAACTCAATAGGACACCAACAATTTGATTAATTTTTCCGAACATCATATTGTGTTTCTTGTGGAACACACTTTGCTTTGTGTACTCTGCTCATGTTTGTTGAGTGATGTCTGTATATATACCATTGTCACTGTGGGCTGACGGCTAAGATGAGCAGTCAGTTTGCTATCCTGATCTCCAGTAAACCCTGTTTCACTTCATCTATAGGTAATTGGCTTCCCTCTGATCCTTCTATTAAAGCAGAAGATTCAACGCAGTTGAGAGAAGACCTGATGATAGGATCACAATTAGATGGTTCCTTGAAAATCTCCTTACTCCAACTGCTCCAGAGCCCATTTAATGAACACACCACGATGCCTATGGCCATGCATGGCAATGATAACTTATTTGATAGACGTTGCTGCAACAGAATGGCCGTTGTCAACTGTCAATGTTCAGAAGACACTGCTGGGAAATGGGCTTTTTTGCAAGTCATACAGCAACTCCACAGAAGTTTGGTTAGAACGAATATTGTGAGGTTATGTTGAATTAATACAAAAGACTTAAGAAACAAACCTGTTTACATTTTTGTGACCAAAACCAGAAATATTTGTTTCATGTTTCGCTTTGTTGGCCATGTCCGATCTGGGATTTACACTAAGGCCAACATAAGCCAACACACAACACCCACGAGACAACAGCCATTCGTTTAGTCAAATTTTAAAAATTAACAGGCTTCAGTTTACCCTACTCAGAGAACTCTGAGAAGAAACAGGGAACAATTTGAGAAGCAGTGCAATTTTCTGTAAGTAGAGCTCTCGCTCCCTACTATAGTGTGTTTCAGATCGAGTTACGATTGAATTACGCTACGAAACTCATCCTATGTAAGGGTTCTCGAACATTTTGTTTCTCTGATAGCCAAAAGTGTGTGTGGTCGAGCAGGCCTATTTCTTTAGAATACCAAGCCACAAATAAAAATAATGATATCGTTTACCTCCGTTAGGCCTTGCTTCTGTGCTTCATGTATTTACTGTCTGCTGGAAAATCCCAGACCTGATGCTTTACTGTCAGATTCATCTGACCTACCAATCTGGATTTGAACTGGATCGTAAAGATATCTCTGTATTTAGTCTTTTCTCCAGAGATTGTAGATCCATTTAATAAGGACAGAATATTGTCCACTTTATTTTCCAGCGTCTGCCCCTGATACGATGCAGAGTTCTTTCATTTGACTTGATTTGTACTTGATATCGGACCGATCACTAAATTGATTAAAGTTTCAGTCAGGCTTTCTGCCTGATTCTAAGGGAGTAATATAATCGAACCCCTGATGCTAATTGTCGAGATCGGTTAATGAGAATGTCTCAGTTTGTACTGGGACATCGATTTAGATAGTGTCATATTGAAGTTTGATAGGTCGTATTATAGGTTGTATTAACCAATTATGTTATGTATGTATGTAGCACTTGCTCTCACCCTATCCCAAGCACTGTAGTGAATTCAGACGTTTTACTAACTCCTTCAAACATGTTGTATGCTACAGTCGATAGTCGGTTTGTAAGATTGAATGGAAATAATCAATGAAACACGTCAAAATGAAAAAAAAGAACAAATGATTTGAAAAAGTCAACAATGAAAACCACAAACTGACCAATTTTTTTTTTTAAAGTAGCTGGAAAACATTAAATTTATAAAATGAAACAAATTAAAAAAAAAATTTTTAAAATTTCAATTCAAACCGGAAGTCGTAAATCAAAATTTTTGTATCAAAAAAAAAAAAAACAGAAACAAAAAATATTTCGTTTTATTGTACAAGTATTTCATTTTTTTTGTTATAAAAAAAGAGAATGTTTTGTTTTGTTGTTTTTATTAAAAAAAATATTTTTTAAATTGTTACAAAAAGGAAAACAACAACAACAATAAAAAATACTGAAAATAAAAGACATGCAAGCGCATTGGTGCTGACCAATTTCAGTTAAGACGACAGCTATAATAATAGAGGCCACTTTTGCCGACACTCGCTCACTAGCTCGCTCACAACAACTCTACTCCTCTATATTAAATGCGTACCATACTTGATGTATGTATATACACATAAGCACACGCATACACACACATTAAGACCAACTTCCCCATACTTATTAATATGAAATCTAGTTGTTATAAATTATTGTTATTGTAGTAGTCGGGAAACCGAAACACGAAGATTTTTTTTAGAGTAGAAAAATTAAAAAAAAAAAACAAAAAAAAATTAAATAGTGGTAGCAAAAGCAGTTGAAATACTTTTAAATCCAAAAAGGAATTGAAAATATTGGTTAAGGGGAGAAGCTAAATTCTTGGGGATATTTACAAAATGTATATGGATTACGGCGTTCGTTGACTTTCAATGTAATTGAAGACTACTAGACACGGAGGTTTATATTGAGTTATGACTTCTCCTCACACTTGGTAACACCATGGGCCACATGACCACCGAGTGAACTTGCTTGTGAACAGCAAGCTAGCCACTAACCTAACCTATGACTTCTCTAAAGCATTCATATCTTCCTCTGCTGGCTGCTGTTGTTTTCATACCTTCCCATGAAGGGTAGGTTAGAAAGGTAGTTAAAACTACATCTCCTCAAACAAAAACAAAGAGAACAGAAACAACCCTTAAGTCAGGATTACAACCTCTAGTTTCTAACACCACTCATGATGTGCCACGTTTTATTGCTTATAAGTTTCGGCGCCTACAGTTTAAGGTCGATTCCGAACGACGACGACAGATTTTTGAGAAACTTTTTCATGGCAATTTTCTTTTACACTCAGAGTTTTTGCCATAAATCCGCTGAGCGGAAGTCGCCGATGAAATATTTGTTTCTATTTCGTTTTGTTGGTGATGCCTGACTTGGGGCTCGAACCGCTGCCTGACTTCTAATAAGGCAATACACTACCAGCTAGATTACGGCGACTATAATGCAGAATGGAATAACGAATAAAACGATTGAAAAACGATCTCAAGCAAGATCATACTGAGAGTGTCCTGCTTTTATTTGATCAATCACAGCTTGTTGATCCTTAAGGATTCTATTTAAACTCCATCCCAGTCATAATAATTTTTTGTTTTGATGGTAGGATCAATCCCCCATCCATATTCTTTTCTATATTTGCATCAGTATGGGGTAAGAATATGCGTTCCTCGTTGATAATGTGTACGGTAACAACCAATATCTTATTCCCCTTCAAAAGAGTGGACTATGAAACGAATTCAAGCTTGATTTGACTAGGTATTTACGCCCTCTCAACTTAATATTTTTAATCATCAATAATTTATGTATGATTGCATATCATAGCCTTGATCACGCTCAAACTCAGTAGGTCCACTGACCTCAACTGAGCTTAAAGGATTAATCCCTTGGGAATGGTCCTACGTAAGATATTTAGTCCAGTACGAGTAGGAGATGACTTCCACATCCGACAATGAGCTGTCGGAGCTCCTTAAAGACATCGACATGTGCAGCATATTAATATCCTGCGCTAGCTTGGCCATATCGTTCGAATGGAGGAGGATGCTCCGACGAGACGGGTATTTCATGCGGTGATTTGAGGAAGTAGGTGGAGATGACGACCTTGTTTGAGTTGTAAAGACAATCGTTCATCTATATTCTGTGTAGTGTCTATATTTTATTTTACGAAATTATTTTTTCTCTCACCCCTTAATTTACTAATAATCACATACACTCAACAACTTGCTCAAGTACGAGAAGAAACTAAAAAATCCATCTTAAAAGAAAAATGAAAACTCGACATCAAGAAAAAAAAGTGAAAAAAATAAGAGGAACAATGAACATCTTTTCAAAGCATGTTGTGTGTAGCAACAACAACAAAAAAAAGACACTTCAACTCTAACAATTATTTGACAAGCCTTTTTCCTTTTTTCCTTCACTCTTTCCTTTCGTTCGTTCGAGTATTTAAAAACATGGGAGTTTTAGTTTTCTTTTTTCTTTTCCAACCATATTTCAGTCTTTTTTTGTTGTTGTTGTTGTTGTTTTCTTTAAAGAAACGGATGTGCATGAGACGCCATCGTTGTTCATATGAGTCTCTCCTCTGATGTTATTTGTTGGACAACGGGGTTGGTGGTGCCTCATCTGGTTTCTTTGCTGTGGCTACGATTGTTATACACTTTCATTCAATTCGTTTAAGATTGAAATAAAAAAATAAAAAGAGTTGAGATTTTTTTCAAAGTTAAACTCAAAAATAATAATAAACAAGACCTTCCGCTTGTTGTAAAAGGTTTTCCTTAAGATCGATCTATGATTTGTGTACGATAGAGACGAACGACAAAAAGGTTTAGAAAAAAAAATGGTTTTCCAGTCTTACTGCAGGGATGACAAAAAGAAGGCACGCAAGGCGTTTAAAATATGATAACCTTTCATGAATACTACATGAACTATCGGTATCAAGCAATACTATAATTTGAATCAATCAATACTACAGTCTGAATCAAGCAGTGTTACAGTTTGTATTAAACAATACTACAGTTTGTATCAATCAATACTACAGTCTGAATCAAGCAATACTACAGTTTGTATCAAGCAATGCTACAGTATGTATCAAGCAATGCTACAGTTTTCTTCAAGCAATTCTACAGTTTGTATCAAGCTATAGTACAGTTTGTATCAAGCAATGCTACAGTTTGTATTAAGCAATGCTACACTTTTTATTAAGCAATATTACAATTTCTATCAATCAATACTACAGTTGATATCAAGCAATGCTACAGTTTGTATTAAGCAATACTGCAGTTTCTATCAAGCAATACTAGATCGGTCGAACTCTAGTAGTTGCCTGGTTCTACCGCTGTCCACTGCTAAACACAGCAGTTTGAAAACCGGTAGGTTTGTTGAATTCCATGTTGCTTTTTCCAATTTGGAAAAGTATTCCAATAGAGGCACATATATCCTCTTGACTGTCTCCTCCTCAGACATCTCCGATCGCCAGTTGGTCCGCTTTTTCGTTCCCCTTTATGTCACAGTGGCGTGGAAGCCAGTAGAGGCCGGTGTTGAGTCGACGTATACGGTAAAGAGAATCCATGCAACTCCTGATGCCTTTTGATTTTACGTGATAAGATTCCAGCTCTTTGATTGCTGCTTGATTGTCCACACATATGATCAAGTTCAAAGGAGGCAAGTCCCCGGCTTCAATCATTCATGCAGCTTGTTCAATAGCAAAAATCTACGCCTGAAATACGCTGGCCTGGTTAGGTAACCTGTATAACGCGTTCAGTACCAGCTTATTCGCATAAACACAAGATACAGTTCCGATTTTATTTCGAGCCATCGGTGAAGATCGTTATATCGTCGTCACCGATGGCATCTTCTTGTGTGGGAATGTGAGTCTTGTAGCCTAGTAGATAGTGTGTTGGCTTATTAGACGTAATGACACGATTCAAGCTCCAGGGCATACATCTTCAACAAAACCAAACATAAAGAACATATTTCTACGGCGAACTTTCTCTCAGCAGATTTCTGGCTAAGGCTCTCTAAGAATAAATAAAAATTGTCATGAAAATTTCCTCAAACAATGTGCTGTTCGGAGTCGACTGTCAAATGTATAGCATGGGTGCTGCGATAATATATATTGTGTTCTTGACTAAAGGGTTGTAATGGCCACTATGTAAGTAAGAAATCCCTTTAAGAACCCGTCGGCATGTACATGCAAATAATCTGCTTAAACTCCTAAAGTGTATGCTCAGTGACGTTGTTGAAGTTTCCAGCATATAATGTCGTGTAAATTGTAAGCCAGGATATTGCGCTAAGCGTACTGGATTTGTCGTCAAATGATTGACGTTTCCAGATCTTAGAAAGAAATGAGAGGAAATGAGTCTTCAGCTATTAGACCTTATGCGGCGGTGGCTTTTTATCCCCTGAAGTTAAACTCGTTTTTGTCGAAGTTGAGCTTTAGAAAACTCAGCTTTAATATGAACTACGGATGACTAATCCTAGATTAGTGACAATTATGCGGTATGGTATCACGACCGGCAATACTGGCTTACACATGTGTATTGTTTTTCATGGAAACGGTTCCTTCTGCCTGCCTGTCAAGTTATTCTAGCTTAGAAATCAATAGGAAATCTTAAGTCAGCTTAATATGCTGTGATGATGCTGTGATACTTGAGCAACATAATTCTCCGATCGTGTCCTTATGCACAACATTGCCGCGTCAGAGGTCCCTTACAGCCTTTTTTATAAGATCATAAGAAGTTTTTCGATTAACTCCGGCTTAAGTACCACATTGAAGGTAAATAAAGTAGAAAATAAGTCTCATAAGTCTAGCAATGGCCTGCTTAATTCTGTGGCACTAGCCTGGCGATAAGAGAAGACTTTTACAAAATAGTCCATGGAGTACTTAATTATGGTTTCCCCACTCTGTTAAAGATCTGTCCACACGCACACCCTCCATAAGTGAAAAAAAACGAAAAAGAAGAAGATGAAATAGATTATAATACCGATAGCCATTGTATATCTGTGATTGAATGTTACGTTGTGTCTCACTATATCGCTATTATCAAGTGTCCAACCTGTTTTACATACATCTTCAACATCAAGTTGTATGCATGAACAAAACTGTTGCTGTTCCATGTCATTTCTACAGTCAAACACTTGTTGATGATGATGATGAGATCATGTGGAATATTAAATTGAAATAAAAACGAAAATAATCATGGAAATAAAAAATAAAAAAAAATAGAAATTAAAATTAAGAAGGAAAAAAAATACATAAAGCAGAAAAACGAAAACAATCTTATAAAACAAATAAATTTTTCTACATTTCGTTTGATAATGATTGTCGTGATAAAGACAAAACAAAACAACAACAAAAAAACGCGTATTTCCTTGTCTCCGACAACACGCCATTGTAATTTTGTTTTCTGAAATATGAAAACAAAACCAACAAATAAAAAACAAAACCCAAAAGAATGAATGAATAATAGAAACACAGAATTTTTTTAAGATTTTTCAATAATTTTAATGACTTATGTGAGAGGGGACAACACATTTCGTTTTCTATTGAAAATCTTTACAATTCTGGAAAACGAAAAAAAAATGCACAATCAATAATACATGTAACAAGCAATTAGTTTTTACAAAAATATTTAAACATCATTAAGATCATCATCATTACAATAAAAATTCATATGAATTCTATTTAGTTTGTGCAAAAATTTTAATTTTAATGATGTTTTATTGCTGAGGAATGCCATGAAATTTGCATGAATAGAATTTAATCAAGAGGTTTCTTTAGAAACCTTAGAAACATAAGAAAAGTATGCATAGAACGATCTAAATTAGGCTCATACTCCAATAAAATATGTTTTAAGCAATTTTCTATGCAATAAACATTGAAGTAAACCTTCTATCATGAAGGAAAAACGAAAGACTTAAGCAACAAACTTTGTTTATACCACATACCAACGAATATATGTATGTATTAGTGTTATATGGAGTTCAGATATGCATAAATCGCAATAAACACCATTATTGAGCTCAATATTTCATATTTCAGTTTCAATTAATTATTGAACGTATATTGTTATGTCTGAACACTTAAAATATTGTACTCAATAAACCGAATACTGACTCAATAAAAGTACATATCTGAACATAGTATTACGAGCTACATCTGTTAAGAGCTCAGCTGACTCTCGCCGACAACCTTCGCAGTGAGTTGGCTAGTTTTCGTCCTATTTAGTCTGGCATTAACCACATTAACAGTCTACGTATAATCAGTTGTACCTGATATTCATCGATTTTCTGGATCTGGGGTCTATTCCGACAAACTGGCACTGATCGGGTCATACAAACCTGTGTATGTCAGGTAGAGATTTTTGTTATCGAACAAGCAGCACGTATGATATAAACCTCCTTCGAACTTGATCATATGTGTCTACAGTCAAGCTCGATCTACGGTTAGATTAGGATTAGTCCCACTCGGAATTAAGTCTTGGATTCAAGGGGCAGATTACTATGCCAAGCCAATTTCAAAGCGTTTCCAAAGACTCAATTAATTGAAAATGACATCATAAATCTGTTGAAGCCTGTTTTTAATTTTGGCAACAGGCAGGCGTTATTTGGTTCAAAATGAAAAAAACCCTTTGTGGTGCACAAAAAAAAGGTTTCTTTTTTTAATTTGAAATTCCCACAGCTATTACACAGATTCCATTATACAATCCACAACCACATCCACTTACATGTTTAAGCCAATGAAATCAATTAAATTTGTTTAAAAGTAATGCGTTTAACACCAATGATTTGGCAATTTTTTGGAAGCCAGTTTTTTTTCTTCTTTTTCCCTCTTTTTTTCAATTCAAAATTAATTTTATCGTTGAAAAGCCTGAGAATTTCTTTTACACGGGGTTTTAAGAATAATGATGTGTTGCAAAATTATTCTTTTTTTTTCTCTTCTTGAACTCGAAATTGATTGAAATTTATGACGGTTTTGGCTGTCTGTCTGCCTGTCTGCCTGTCTGATCTGATATCTTCACTAAGCTTCAATTTCTTTCCATTTTATCTTTCAATTTCAAAGGTGATAAAAAGGAATGATTATGATGACGAAATGATGATGATAATGATGATGATAATGATGATGACTACGTTGTTGGCTCAATATTTTCAATCACCATAAAATTTCTTTGATGGTTACTGGTGTTGATTGTTTTCAAATCGTAAAAAGAATGAAAAAATTGTCGATAATAAATGATAATGAATGAATCAATGAGTGAATGAATGAATGAGTGAACGGATGAATGAAACGAATTCAATTAATTTTGAATTTAAAAAAAATATTTAATGCTACTGTTTAATTGAATAATCTTCGGTATAATGATGGACTCAATAATTATTGTTGCTTTCAGTTAAAGATTTCTGGCAAAAACTCTGAGAGTAAATAAACCCGCTATGAAAAAGTTTCTCAAAATCTGTAGTTCGGAGTCGACGTTAAATTGTAGGTCCCGCCACTCAAGTATAAAATTAAGGCACACCATATTAGTGGCGTGAGAAAATAGGCCGTAATCCTTACTGAAGGGTTGTAATGATTGATGTATCAGTTAAAGATTTTATTTTTGTTTTTAGGTATGTATTCCTGATATAAAAAACTCTTTCTTTTATATCTCCAGCTTGAAGCCACATAACTCTACAACTCCAATTTTTATTTTTATTTACAATCTTCTCTCTTTAACTTTCAGTCATATCTACCCGTTTGCAGTTGACAGTAATGCTTGTCATTCATATTCTTTTAATCGTAGCCCATATCCTTAGAAAATTGAGGTTAAAAGCCATAATACGAATACGACTAACTCGTATCCGACCAACAGTCAATTTCCAAACCTGTCAATTTGAATGCTCCGACCGAAGGACCGAATTTTGTTTATTAACTCGTAATGCCAAACATAACTGTTACTTGTGTTAATATTGAGGAATCAGAAGCTCTTAATGTACAGACCATGGAAATTCAATTCGAAGCATATTCAGCTATTATCGAAAGAATAATTTTTACTATTTCCAGCACTTATATGTATATATCCGACCGAGATTGAAATCATGCATGGGTGCATGCGTTGTCACTGACGGGACCAGAACTTTTATGCTCAGGGTAAATAGAAATTTGGAAGGATACACACGTTGAAAGGGAATGTGGATCAAAATTGGTTCAGGGCAGTTTAAATTTTAGTTTGTAATAACAGTCGCCGTAGTCTAATATGTAGTTAGTTGGCTTATTAGATATAAGGCTCCGGTTCAAACCCCAGATCAGATATCTCCAACAAAACGAAATAAGAAAAAATACGACTTAGGTAGGTAGGTGGGAGTGCCAGCTTTGATACCAAGAGCTCACTTGAGCATGCATAGCGGCATGTTGTGACGCAACAGGTAAATGCAGTCCCTGTACTAACCAAACTAGGACAGAAGTTGGTCAGCGCAAGGGATGCACATTTTTTACCCCACAACTGCCCAACGCTGGAAAACCAGCCCGTAAGTTTAATAAGCGAAGCTATATTCTTGACATCAATGGATAATAGCTCCGTCAAACTGGCCTATATTTGCATCTCGCAAGAGATGATCATTGACAATGAAAGTGGATAACAGTCTCCTCCTCCTCAGCAGATCTATACCCACCACACAAGTCGTTAGATGGAAGCTGCATTTTTTCCCCGGGTCTTCCCATAACAGAATGACCTGTAAGCCTGGCTTGACCACTATGATCGAGTTAACGTAACGATCACATCAGAGTAACTGGTTGGTGTGCCTTCTATGCATTGAGGGCCAAGTGAGTCTAGCAGTGCAGCAGGATTCCTCATTGACCCAGGATAGGTTGGCGTCTCGAAAGAATTTCCGCCCAATGGCCAATTTAACAGAGGTAAGTGGCATACCCAAATTGATTGAGTCGACCACTCCGGAAGGAGTTTATCAGATCAGGCAAGCTCGTCGGCCCTGCAGTTTCTCGGAATGTGACTATGCCCAGGTACCCGGACAAGTGAGACACTGAAACTTTCAGAGAGAACGTCGAGACAGCGGTGAGACCCACCCCCTAACGATCCTGGAGTTAATCATAACGATCGATAGAGATCTTATAGCAGCCTGGCTATCAGACAAGATTGAGATACGGGTGAAAGGAGCATTGTTGATGAGGATCCATTGAACAGCTCGGTAGATGGTCATTACTACCGCTTGAAACACACTGCAGTAGTCCGGCATTGGGAGGGGAAATGTTTAGGTACAGTTTCCCAGAGTAGACACCGCTACCAACCCCATTATCGAGCTTAGAGCCATTAGTGTATACCTCCAGGAGTTCTGGCGTGAACTTGATCATGTCAGGGTCCCTATTGTCCCTGCTCGGGATCAGAAAGTTAAAATCCCTGTTAAAATAATATTCCACAGGGAGAAAGTTGATAGTTCAGTGGGTTCACAGGATCAACCTTCAAAATATCATGTGTGGACCAGAAGAACTAGTCAAATGTGGCACAACAAGCACACACTCTGGTTTCTTCACTTTTGTTGTCCTTCAATGTCGTTCAACTTGTTTGGGTGGAGAGCTGCCTTAAATCATCAATGCAACAGTGAAATAACTCCTTACTTGGTTGTGTCAAAATTACAAATAAATTGAAAATGCTTTCTTATAATAAACGAACGGGTCAATATCGATAAATAATTGAAAAATTAAAAATTCTTACAACTAACTGCCTGCAGGCATTCTAAGGTCTTCCTTTAGTCATAGACTAGACTACCTGTTATCATAGGCTACGACGCTATTATTGGGAATTTCAGCACATGTGACGCATTGGGAAAAAAAAGTAAAGAAAGAATCAATTTACGTTGTAGCATGTCATTCGGCATATGAAATGGCATGGCATGGCATGGCATTGCATGGCATAGAATAGATTGGAATTTCATTTTAATGACTATCATATACGAGTAGTTTTTTTCAATTTGTTTCTGCTTTTTCAGCTCAATAGTAGCGCGAAATGTGTATGAATATTTAAAAAACTTAGAAATTAAAGCCGTATTGACGAAAGAAAAGACCTTAAAACCGAACTGTGTTGGCTAATAATTTTTCAAAATAATTTTTTTTTCATTTGAAAGTCATTAAGTAAACGGTTTTTCTAAACAGAAAACAAAAAAACTGATTTGAAATCGAACTGCAAAAAATAACAAAAAGTATTGATTAGTAAAGTAACGTTAGAGTTACTGTTTCTCTACAACAGAGTTCACTATCATTAGTGTTGGAAAAAAAGAGGAAAAAACAAGAAAAAAAGAATCAGAATAGCTTCGCAAATATAAGAATTAACTTTCAGTCCACAATTCATAATAAAAAAAAGACAAAAAAAAATCTCGTAAAACAATACTAAACTTAGCGACTAATGCTGGCTGGCATCTACAGCCAGCCAGCCAGCCAACATTTCAAATACGCCTCACGCGTCGGCGCTACTTTTTTTCTTCTTATTGTCTTCTTTTGTTTTCTTGATGTCTTTCATTTCATATCATTTTTGGCTTCTCTAGAAATGTTAGCAACTTTCAGCCAAAAAAAAAACTACGAAAATATAGCGGTACAATTAGGCACCTTTATCACCCAAGGGCGTATATTTTTCAAAGCGGTGCTAATCAAAAACAACCGAAAACAAAAATCAACGTATTCAAACGAAAAACGCAACAATTTTATCAAAAAAAAAAATATCCAAACTTGGCTTAAAGGGCCTTTAAAATTCAAACGAATTTCAGCAGGAAGACAGACAAACAGACAGACAGATGGATAGACATACAAAAACAGACCGTAAGAAGCATTAATAATTTAAATAAATACCTGCATTAATTTTATAGGTGGTGATATACTGCCATTGGATGATTTTTTTTAAATCAGAATGAATGAATTTGAAAACAAAAAATGGCACGAGTCCTTTTTTTCTGTCTGCATTAGAGTCTTATGGAACTCAATAATCAAAATTTAGTATACAATTTTTAAAAAATTTGTTTAATTTTTATTACTTCATTCGAGTTTCATTAATCAAGTTTTTCTAGCCAGTAAGCTAGTTCTAGTACAATAGGGTTGCCAGCTTTCACTGTTTAGAAACAGTACTATGAACATGCTCATTGGAGCCCAGTATTTCTATTTCTATTGCTAACCTTACTATGTGGTTTTATTGTTATTGTGATCTCGCCATTTGCACATTTTTTATATCCTTTGTTGACACATCCTTCTCGAACTTATAGCAACAGTTACTACAGCTCCAAAACTATCCTACAGAGCATTCGTTTGAAAAAGTGGTTACATAGTGGTTTTACGTTTATAAGGATAATTCTGCCATTATGAATACATATAAGGTTTTGATTAGAGGAGTCTTAAAGCTTACAAATGAATCGTGCTCATCGGGTGGTTTAAGTGTCAATCCTCGCAAAACCGAACTGACGCTTTCCATCAGGCGATATAAGATACCTACTTCTGACTTACCTCTCCTTAATGAGATTCAACTTTCCTTTTCGAAGAGAGAAAAGAAAGGTTCTATCTGCACATACTGGCTCTGTCGAGCAGTGGTGGAAGCAGCCTTGCTTTACGGTGTGCATGTACAAACGCCAATGTAAGCAGACAGTCAGCCGTCCTGATCATCAGAGCAGTATATTCCACTTCAACCAGGACATTATTTTTATTCTCAATTGTCACTTCTCAGATCTTCTTTTAAAGCAGATGGTATAATGCAGATAAACCCTGGCCCTAACTATCCTATGGACATGCTGCTATTATAGGAAAGCGTTGAGTTATAGCTTTCTAAATACAACAACTCGGGACTCGTTAGAGAGCGTCGCCACCTGGCCTTCAATGTCATCCCGAGCACAGTGGCCATGCTTACAGGTCATTGTGTAGTTGGAAGACACGCAGAAAGAATGCAGATCGCATTAAACAACCTTTGTCGTGGTTTTAGGTCTGCTGAAGAGGAGGAAACTTGCATCCACTCTCTTTGTCAATGCCCATATCTTGCGACGCGCACATTTATTTGGCTCTCCAGTCCCTGTCAGCTTAACAGAGCTATCATCTTCTGGTTATCATCTGGTTTCCAGCATAGGATAGTCATGCTCTTAATGTGCAGCTGCTACGCTAACCGACTTCTTCCCTAAGTTTGGTGGAATTCGGTTAGTACAGGAACTGAATTTAACTGTGACGTCACAACGAACCGCTATACGTGCTCAAGTGTGCTTTGATAATCAAGACAACCACCACGACCTCACCTAACCTCACTTAACATTTGATTGCAAAGTTAACTGGGTGGTAACTCTCATTCCAGAAGTGGCCTCATCATAAGTGCAATTCAACGAGGTTCAACGAGGCTTAAGCTAAGTTTTAACTGCCATGTACATCAAATTGGGGTAACCCAAAAAGGTAACAAAGTCAATAAGGACTTATCCAGGGTTGCCAATAAGTCTTTGATAACCCTGTAGAATATTTGACTATCATAGTCAAACCTAACAAGTTCATTGTGGTATAAGATATCAAGAAGGGCGAATTTGAAAGCCTGTAAATTTGAATCTTTAGGCTTCAGGACATTACTGCATCAACAAATAAGTTTCAGTCTAATTTGTCTAAAACATCAATTGAGGTATTCACCAATAAAATATCATAGCAATGTGGCAACGACATTGAACAAATGAAGCTTCAAATCTCTAAGACCATCATTAAAAATAAATATTTTTTTTGTTTATAATGAAGTTAATTGTCGGTCAGATAGACAGAGAGACAGAAAGAGAGACAGACCAGGCCAATAGGCAGTCAAAAAAATAAACATGTGCGTGGTGCGTCTGCGTGTTGATTGATGGTGTGTGTGGTGGTTTGAAAAGAAAAGTTGCAGCTGACGCTGGATGTCAAAATAATCAAAGAAACCAACAAAACGAACGAAAAAAAAGCACGCAATTCAAGGGAGCCATGTATGGACGTACATATGTAAAGCATGCAATAATTTGTTTCACAATACGAAACTAGACTCCTGACGGGATGTACAACACCTTGAATAATCCATGAAATTTTAGAGAAAAAAAAACATTTTGAAATAAGAAAAGAAAATACGGCGAGAAGAATTTCGTAAATTGTTGACTTTACAATCAAATTGTTTAAAACCATTCTAGGAAATGTTTGCAAAAATCTTGTTCCAATAACAAAAACAAGAAATAAGGTCAACTAGATGTTACAATAAAAACAACAACAACAACCCTTATTAAAGTGTAAAATCTTTTAGAAAAACATTCCTTCATAGGCAAACTGAAATGAAATTTATTGTTTGAAACGCTTTAATCTCAAGTGCCTAAAATACATGATGAAGCGTAACTAAACCCTTTTATTTTATTATTCGTTTTTGGCAAAAATTGAAAACACTCTTCTCTGCTTTGAGTTCGAAAATGCATTTTTGCACACACATTCTTCTTCCCCCGTTTAAGGGTTGCTATCGAGCATCACGGTAACAAGTGCAGAAAAAAGGTCACCAGACCAGACAGTGGCCATTAAGGTAGACAGTTACTGGCGCCAGTGGTCATTGTGTCAGCTCGTCAGATTAGGGCGTTAAAGTACTTAATCCAGTTTTGCCTAAGCCCTTCTCTGCGTCATCCTTGACAAAGACAAAGTAAAGGTGCTTGAGACAAAAAAACATTCCATTTTTGTTTTTATTTTCATTTCCTTGCATTTCTTTTTATTTTTTTTCTATTGTACTGATGAATATTTGCAAGAGCAATAGGATAAGTTTGTAGGTAGAAATTGTATTTTTTTTATTGTTGTTGTTGTTGGTTTTTTACAACAATAATCCAATTTGAAACCATGTTTTTAAACCTTAAAAAAATAATTCATTTAAAATCAGAACGAATTTAGAAAACCATTCTGAGCCCATCTTGGATTATATTTCACAGACATCAGCCTTTTTTCTCGTAAGCTGTTCTTAATTGAAGCCATTTATTTGGATGTCAGGACACCAAAGTTTATTTGGAAAATTCTTATATCTTTGGTAGCATCACCTATGAATTCTTTTAATAAGTATTCTCAACAATTCCTTGCAAAATGTTAAATTTCAGGTGGAGAACTACTACTCAGGTGGAGAACTACTATTGGATCTACTAGAGGATCTCGAGATTGAACTGATTCGCATATAAATATCGGGCACACTAAGTCGCTTATAGGTTTGCTTGCCGGCCAATATAGAACAGATTTCTATGCATGTAGTTCTTATGCGCTTCTCCTCCATCTACTAACCTACATACATATTTGGTCACTATAACTCTTCAGCCCATGTTAAAGTTAATACATGGGCGGCACCTACAGCTTAAAGTTGAATCCGAACGACAGATTTTTAAGAAACTTTTCATGGCAATTTGTTATTTACTCTCAAACTGTTTCTGACAGGAAACTGTTAGGAGGAAGTCTCCGATGAAATTTTTCGTTTATATTTCATTTTGCTGGAGAAGACTGACCTGAGGTCTGAACCCTGGCCTCACGTCTGATAAGCCAACACACTACCTACTAGACTACGGCGAAGATTACGGGGATATTATTACAACCCTTTAGGTCAATAGCGTAATAAAAAATAAATTTCCATGCACATAGTTCTTATTCGCTTCTCTTGCAGCTACTATCATAGATACATAACATACATAATTGACCATTACAATCCTTCAATTAGGATTATAACCTAGACTCCGAAACACAGATTTTTGAGAGGCTTTTTATCACATGTTATTTACTCTCAGAGAGTTTTTGATAGAAAACTGCTGAAAGAAAGTCTGACCTGGGATTTGAACCGTGGCCTCACATCTAAAGAGCCAACACAGTACCTACTAGACTCCAACTGTCATCACAAGGTTTTAATAGATAGTCGTTTTCTGGCCTACCAAATTTATTGTGCTCTCGTTTATACATCTTCGGAATCAATATCGAATGATTTATTTCGCCAGACAAGATTGTTGCAGCTATGATAATGTGAAGGTGCAGGTTATCGTTGTATGATCTTAACTAATAGACCTTATGCAACGTATGCATTATATCCTGTATTGATGTAGCTGGCCTCCTTAAGTATTACATTCAAACGAAATATATTTGAATTACAATCTGTGACACATTCAAAACGATGTCCCCTGACAGCAAATAATACTCGATATAGTTAAGTGATGTTACCAACCAGCCTAATGGAATCAAAGTAATACCGGCTCAATGTACAGTTTCTTGGTTTCAATTGGATCAGAGTCTATGTTTAGAGAGATTGTAAGCCCCTATTATTCCCCTATCAATAGAAAATCACTTCGATTCTTCGCTTCTTCTGCTTTAAATTTTTTAAGCGTTTTGTCTCTTTCAGCTATAAAGTTGGTAAGATAATACAATCCTAGCTAGCCTACCCTATCTAACAAGCATTCATCAAGTACACTGTAGTTATTGCTGTTATTGCTCTGTCATAATTGGTAGTCACATTTCTAATCTGCAACATAATAGGTGGGGAGTAATTCTTTGTTAATCGTTGTACTGAAATACAAAAATGTTTTGAAATTATTGTCCAAGTCTAGGGGAATTTATTTGCAACTAAAACAGTTTACATCGGACGAACATACAAGACTCACACTCTGAGACGGGAAGAATGGGTTGCTGTCATCGGTGACGATGATAAAACGATCTCCATCGCTCTAAAATGGAATACGGAACTGGATCTGGGGTCTATTCCGATAAAGTGGCACTGAACGGGTCATACAGATTACTTAATCAGTCATATGTGTGGACAGTCAAGCAGCAATCAAAGCGCTGGGATTGCATCTAGTCAAATCAGAGGGCGTCAGGAGTTGCATGGTCTCTGTACACCATATACGCCGACATAACTTTCGCCTACTAAAGGATATGATTTCTTTAAGTAGCGTTTGCACCATAGCTTGCGGTATACAATGAACAATTTGATGTAAGTTATTGAAATCGTTTTTTGTGAACGTATTCATGTGTGAATTTAATTGCTGTTTAGCCTAGAAGGTCTAAATTTAAAAGTTTAATTCATATACCAATTCTGTGCAACGGAAGAATGAAAAAAGAAAACTTTTTTAAGATTTTCAAATTACACCACAAATTTTCTTTAAGTGTATGGCTTTCAAACAATCAATACAGAATACGTGAAAATAAATTGTAAAAGTAAATCCCCAGCATGAAAACCTTTTGATTCAAACCATTTGATTATGGCCCTTCTGATAAGTGCGGTGATGCTGTAGCTAGCCAGCAACTTCCACTTTGTGCAGCATGCAACAACTCTGGATTGCTCTTTTCAACTGCAACAGGTGAGAAGAAAATGAGAGCAAAAGGCAACAAATAGCGTTTGTTCTTGCTGTTGTTTCTCCCCTTTACCATGATTTTATTTGATGATCGTAAGAAACAGAAAAAATCAATTCAATTCAATTCATTCATAAAAATCCTTTTGAAAAACTCTTTTAAAAGCATTAAAAAAAAGAAGAAACAAACAACACATGTAACCTGTTGACTTCTGTTACTACTGTTACTTGTTGTATCTTTTTATCTTTCAAATTAAAAGAGAAAAAAAAAATGAAAAAGAAACAGAGGCAGAGGCAGAGGCAAAGGCAAAGGCAATCTTTATGTAGCTGTAGCAATTATGAGGTTGTGCTACAAATTTGTAACATCACCTCACCTCGCCTCAGTGTATGGTAGTGGCAATGACTGTTCAATTCAAAAAGATTTTCAAAAATCATTCCTTCTTTTCCTCTCAATTTGCTTTTATTGATTTAAAAGCAACCTCAATTCCATTCAATTTCTGTATTTTTGGGGTTTTTTAGCTTCGCCTATAAGGTCATGTTTAAAATGTTTTAAATTATGTACGTATGTGCGATGGACTTCCGTTTTGATCGTAATCACCTGATAAGATTGTCTCAAATGCTATGCCGCCACAGAATTTGAAATAAAAATTTGAAATTTTTATTTTTATGGCTATTAAAATGGCATTGATGCTCTCCACACAAGCTTAATTTGTTTTAAGATCGACAGTAAACAGTAAGTAAAATTCTGGACATTTGAATAGAGATTCTTCGGGAACAATTTTGTGCGCACTAAGCAGAATTCAATACCTGAAATGGAGAAGCGGTCAGGATTGAGACAATAAAACTGGATAGATTGTTCGTTAGAATCTTGAAGCTGAATCTTACAATGGAGATGCTTCAATACCAGACGAAATTAAAAGGCCAGGTTCAAAACCACATCACAGGGATGGAAATTGTGTTAATTACTAACAATGTAAACTGTTTTAGGTTAGTTTAGGTCAGCTGGTAGCCTGCCGTTAACAGGAATGTTCCCTCAGTGGTCATATGGCCATTATGTTACCCAGTATGAGGTAAGCCCCTTTGTCATGATCTGTTAGCGGTGGATTTTAACCAATCCGAGCTCCGGTTGAAACCGGTCAGTTGTCCTAGTGGCATGTTCGCCACCATGCCCAGCTCTACAAACGTTCTGTCACCCAAAACCAGATGGCATTTGCTCTAAAGTGTAGATTACTCGCATAAAAGGTGTTGCACCGATTCCGTTTCCTCTACATCATGGCAGCTTCAGTAGTAATTTTGGTGGGACAGACCGGGCTTGTCAGCAAAACTGCCAATATTGCAGTTTTCCATTAGAATTCCCTTTAGAATGCGAACGGTTTTCTTGTCGAACTCAAGTAGTACCCAGTTTTGAAATTCGGTAACCAGGTATGTCGGACAACCCATAGTTTGTTGAATTCTATGCTATTTTTTCCAATTTGGAAAAGTATTCTTATAGAGGCGTATACAAAACCTCTATCGTCTTCTCCTCAGACGCCATCGATCTCTTCTTTGGCAGTTCATTTGATTTTTCGTTTGCCTCTATGCAGTGCACAGTAGCCCAGAACCCTGTAGTGGTGGGTGTTGTGTCGTCGTATATGATATGGGATAATGAGATGGGATCTCAGCGTTTTGCTTTCTGCTATACTGTTCATACACAAGTCCCCGGTTTCAATCATGCATGCAGCTTGTTCAATAGCAAACATCTCAGCCTGAAATACACTGTCCTGTTTGGGTAATCTCTTCGACCCGTTCAGTGCCAATTTATCGGCATAGTCCCCCAGATCCAGCTTCGCATTTTTTACAGGATTTATGGAAAATAAAATGCCAAGTATTCTGTGTCTAAAATGGATGCATAAGAGTCAAGCTCCTGTAGCCTTTCCTATAGAAAACATTGGTATTATCAGTAAGACCTGTAAGTCTTGCATACGTACCTAGAATACAATATCCAGTAATGACTCTGACAAGTAAGATAAATGTGCTATTTTAAAGTTTAAGGTGACTTTTCAAGCCCACTGTATCTAGCCTAAGCAAGACCTATACGTCTTGCATACGTACTTAGAATACAATATGCATTAATGACTCTGACAACTATGCTGAACGTACGCCTTTGAACTTGAAGCAAACTTTTTGAGCCCACTAGTCTAGGCTATTATGTCCCAGTAACCATATTATGTGAGAGAGTTTCAGTCATGAGAAACTGTAGACCATCCTACAAGTCATATATTAGACCGTAGTCCTTATTTAGACCTTAAGCCTTCTAAAGATTTGTATGGAGCCGTTCACACTGTGCGTTCTACCATTTTTCCAGTTTCCTCCATCCGATCTGGAGATTCTAAACTTTCTCGAGAAGTTCTCTAAAAGGACCTTAATAATGGAATTCGATTAAATTTATTGACTTTAAAGAAACTATAAGCAGCTAAAGGGTATAGGTCCTAATTATTATGAGGATCAGTAGCAAAGACAGTGATGCCAAATTGGATTTGTTTATTATTCACCATGACTACATAAGTTGTGGCAACACTATCTTGAAGAGGGTGTTGTAAGGCTAAAAAATAACAACAATTACAACAACAAAAATAAGAACATATAAATGAGGGTTTCAAATAAATCCACGTTTCAAAATTTTCATATAAAAATTTCATCTCTGGAGAAGATTGACGTTTTTTAAGGTAAAATTTTCGGTTGTTACAGTTTGTCTGTCTGTGGCAAGACAATATTTGTTTTGTATTTTTTTCGACTCATTCATCGAGTTGAAGGTGTAACCCGAAGTCAAGTGTTGGTGATGATCTTTTAACTTTGATGATGCGTGTAGAAGAGTTTGACGATGATGATGATAATGATGATGGTCGTCATCATCAGAGATAAAGATGAAGATGTAGATGATCGGCTGGGCTATTTGAAACATTTCAATAAAACGAAACGAAACGAATTCTAAGCCAAGTCATACAAATTAATTGTATTGTGTTGTTATATCCGTCGGTTTAATCTGGTCTGCTGGACAGAAAACTACCATCTTTTTTCATTCATATCATCACGAGATATTTGAGTCAGCAGTTTTCTGTTTATTTATTTAGTGCAGCTTCTATAAACTTGTAAAATCATAATAAAAGAACGGAAAATTTGAAGATCAGAAGAGGAGTAGAAGTGAAGAAGATGTCGAAAGATATAATGAGATCAGTGCTACTTTGACTTTGACTTGTAATGCTTTTCAAGTGGCACAAATATTTTTATTACACACGGACTGTCTCTCTGTATGCCTGCCTGCAGCTTGTTAAGATGGCGTTGAAGCGGTAATTTATTGTGTGATCCCTTTGAATTAAAGTTTTTGGGTTTTTCCTTTCTATCAAAAGGATTCTCATAAGATTTGTTTATCATGTTACCAAATACATATTATGTGTGATATTTTGTGTGATTTTGAAAATTTGCCGACACAATCCAATTTCATTTCAAATTCAAGTGGCATTTGTGATTGAAGCCTTAAAAAATAACACTTAACGGTGAGGGTTAAGAGAACATGTATAAATTTGCTCATTGAATCCTCAAATTTAAATTAAATTAACAATAATTAATCCATACTTAACATAAGATTATTTAGTCCCCATTGTGGTCAGCCTAGGGTAGTCGTACTTTCAAAGTGCAGCCCTTGCGCCGACCAACTTCTTCCCTAGTTTGGTGGAACTCGCTTAGTACAGGGACTGCACTTACCTGTGGCGTCCCAACGGGCCGATATGCGTGCTCATGTGAGGTTTGGTAATCAAAGCTACTACGTCGACCTAACCTAACCTAGCCATGGTGGCCATTTGACACCAAAATTTCTTGAAATAATTTGTCCTGGAGACACTGCTATTTAAACATGATGCTACATTGAATGAAGTCGCCGTTGGTTAGTAGGTAGTGTGTTGGGTTATTAAAGGTTAGGCCACGGTTCAAACCCCAGGTCAGACATCTCTAACTAAACGAAATATGTAAAAATGTTTCTTCGGGGGCAGGCTCTCACCAGATTTCTGGCAAAAACTCTGAGAGTAAATAAAATTGCCATGAGAAGTTTCTCAAAAATTCGTATATGGATTGTTCAACAACTGCCAGTCTTGCCATATCGTTTGTTGTCAAACCACTACAGGTATAACACAACGCATTAACAGGATATCTAAAAAATGTATATCCTTTCTGGAAACAGCATCCGTTTGATTTGATTTTTTTGTTTTGTTTTGAAATTCATTTGAGCCACTACAACCAGTCATAAAAGGGTCTACAAATGAAACAGAAACAAAAAAAGAAGTCATCATTATATATACAAGAGAAGATACCGACAAATTCGCTTGAAATCATTAATTAAACATTCAAACAAATATATGTACAAAACTTTAAAGCTAACGATACCATATCCGAAATGAAAGAGAAAATAAAAAAAACGAAAATTTTTCATGCCCTTAAGCGGGGAAGTACCAAAATGACGGACATGCAAACACAAATCAAAACATTCAGACATACATACAGATATATAAACAAATATATTATTCTATCCTCTGCTATATATGTATACAGAAGTAAGTTGGACTTTATTAGCAGCTCCATAATATTTTCTTGCTCTCTATCTGTCTCCTGTATCCTGGCAAATAATATTTGGCAGCTCTTTGGCATTTTCTTTTCGGTTTATTGAAATGTGCCATTGCGGATTGCAGTCGTTTTATGGATTTAATAAAAAACAACAAAAACAACAATAAATTTATAACAACAACAATCAAATACAAATTTATGGGTTGCCACTGCAGTTAAGACATAAACGAATATGGTGGACACCCTAAATGTTTAGCAATGTGAGGGCATGGTCATGTAGGTGATGCAAACTGGCTCCTGGGACTATGCGATTTGTTTAGAAATTCGAGGGCATGGTCATGTAGGTGAAGTGTACTGGCCACTGATAGTTCGCTAAAATTTATGATTCATGTCACTCTCCCACCATTCTTAGCTCTCCTTGCATTCGTACTCATCAGGAAATATGGTTCGGAAATTGTTAGCTCTGTTTCGGTTCAACGTCAACGCAATTCCAGGCGATATTGCTATTTCTATTCCAAATAAGAATTACCTTCCAAGGATTCAATATTTCCTTAAAAAACTTTCGATGTGCATAGATGAGAACAGATAACGAGAACAGGTGATGATCTTAGGGTATTTGTTTGCAGCCCGCCTGTCCTAATGAATCAGAACATTGTCAGACAAAATTTTATTTCCTAACAAGCATTCTATAGTTTGCTTTAGGACCCTGACTACCGATTTAATCATACCGCAGTGCTAAGACATGCCTAAACGAAAGTCAATCTGGCAGCAATCTTTATGTGTATATTTATCACAGACGACTAAGTCGAGCATTTTGGAGCCAGGAAATATCTGGATTGTCAAACCCGGAGTTCCAATTTGGAATCTTGGAGTTCAATTTCCTATCGAGAAAGTACAAGGAACTGCATTTTAGGTTAGCCCAGGAGTTAACTGCATTTAGCTTTACTAAAATCAGCACAGGTCTATCCTTACTTAATTGGCCATTAATAATCCGATTAACGAAGTACGCTACACAACGTCTATATCATTGAGGAACTCATACAGCTCACTGTTGGATCGGATGGTGAAATCATTGCCAACTCGCACTGGACCGAAGATCTTACTTAGGACTACTCTCTCCAATACTTTCAAGGCTGCTGCATCAGTGCTTAATAGAGTCCATGCCTCTGTTCCTTAAAGAAGCACGGGGAGGATGAGCGGTTTGTAGAGAATCAGGTCTATGCTTCCATAGAAAATCAGAAAGGCCTTTATAAGGAGTTCAGAGGGGGATCAGATTAAGCCACACACAATAGGATCGCGGAGCTGTGGCTATATCACGGTAAATTGTCTTCAGGGTCTGCCCGTTCGTTTATAATTCTTATGATCCGCACTACCCCAAACCGAAGAGTTTATTTTAATGACTCAGATTCGATAACTATATGAACGATATGATTTGATAACAATATGCCTGAAAAATGAGTCAGTTTTGGTTAGGCTGGGTGCTACAAAAAAGCAACAAGTACTGCAAAAAAGGCAACAATTAGAAACCTGGGACCATATAAATTCTAAGCAGGTAGTCGTTCTTACTGTCCTCGCAAATCGTTCTGAAGTTCGTCAGAGATTATAAGGGAGTCCTATGAAGTTTTCGAAGAGATCGTCTGATCGTGCTTCTTGAGTACCTCTGCGTCGCTATAATAATATAAAAAAATACCGAATCTTACGTATGGGAACCAAATAACGAAATAATCTCGTATAGAGGGATATTTTTCTTCGTTTTAAATTATCCCTTAAAGCAATGATAATTTGGTAATTTGGCTGTGGTGACTGCAGGCCTATTTACCGAGTTGTACCCCTCGAGAAAAATTATGAATTGATCCTCGATTAAGTACATATGGTAAGAGCAATCGCTTTATATGATTCCTTAATGCCATGCTAACTCATTACCTTCGATTTAGTAGGTATCACCAGCAACTAGCAACGGTTGTCGTTGTACAGTTGGCAGGAAGGGGGTAACAAATGAATTCAAAAATTATTACTAGGGCCTACTGAATTAAACAATAAATTCGAATGCCAAGATTTTTTTCATTTTTTTCTTTGCGTTTCAAAAACATCAATGGCTGGCTGACTGGCTGGCTAACTGAGTCTGTGTGTGTGTGTGGAAGGATGAATATTTTAAATGCGATTGTGACTGTGATTGTGTGAGATGGCATTTCAGTTGAAATAAATCGCGTGCTGTACTGGAGGTCTTCAAAAACGCTTACGAGTTGCTGCCTTTAAGCGTTTTTTCCTTCTTCTTTTTTTTCTTTCTTTTTGTGTGTGTGTGTTTGAATGTGTTTCGCTTTCGCATTTCGTGTAGCGTAGAGAGCGAGCTGCTGTTTGTCTGAAAATAAATCTGTTTTCTTGGTCGTAGTTTTTCATCTTCAACGAAATTCTCTGGTCGGGGCAATGAAAGACAGAAATATTGTGGCACCCCAAAACCAAACCAAACCACAACTAATATTGTGCAACACACAACAAACTGGGTGTTAACCGTTGGAAGAGGAGTAGTTGAGTAGTATAACTGCCTTAAGGTTAGAATGGCAAACAAATCCATGTATATTCTATATGAGATGAAGTGGATTCGTGTTTAAGAAACAAAAACAAAAGAAGAAAACTTCTCTGGCCTTAGCAGGCTAGACTTTATTGGAAGCAAATGTAGTCATGTTTTGTTTGATTCATTTATTTGTCGACGTTTGTGTTGTTGTTGTTGTTAAAATTGTATAAATATCACCAGCGTTAAGTACCATCAGAGGTAATATTGGCCTCATCTCATTTTGTGTTGCCCCAATTGTGGTGATGATGATGGTGATGTTGCTGCTGCTGCTGCTGCCAGTGGTTGATGGCCGTTGTAGTTCTTTTGCATTGTGGCTAATGATGCTGAATTGTTGACGTTTAGGGTTAAGGCTAATGAGGGAAGTATACCTCGTTATGTACAATGCAATTTATTTTAAAGTGGAAAGTGGCATCAATATTGGTTTTCTAATATTTGTATTTCTTTTGCATGAGGGTGCCAGCAGTTATCGACTATTCAGGCTACTTCAAGCAAATTAAACCCCCAAAAGGCCTATCGTCTCTAGTCACTTCCGAAATCTATGATAAGAAAAAATTCAATGCATTAACGTCATTTGCCACTGTCACTTGGTCATGCTTTCAAGTGGTTGCATTATGCGAAGACACTCACAAAAACTACAGCTTCCATCAAACGTCTGTTGAATAGGAGAAAACTGTTATCCACCTTCTTTGTCAAAGCCCATCTCTTGTAAATGGCAGATTTAGGTTAGGCTCTTAATTCCTCGTCCGCTTAACGGAGCTATCATCCATTAATATCATTTGTTCATTAACCTTTCAGGCTGATTTCCAGCATAAGGTAGAAGTGCTTTATTGTGCATCACTCCTGGATAAAATTAACACACGCAACATGTTCTGAGTGTTGTGAGAAGCTAGGTTGTAATCCTGACTAAAGGGTTGCAATAACCAATTAAGTTCGTAAATACTCGTATTATAAATTTGTGTGATGAGATCTTCCAAAGGGGTTCCTTCCCCGTCACTCATTGTTATTTTGAATAAATTCTAGCCGCTGGTGATGAAAAAAAATTCACTTTTTATTGAAATTTTTGAAAACAGAACTTTTCAAGGCTACAATAAAATTTCAATCAAAAACAAAAAAGAAGAACATTTTCAATGATTTAAATAATGGAGAACAGAAATTATTTGTTTCTTTTTTTTTTTTTGTTTCAAATAAAATTAAAAGTTGCCATTTTCTTTCAAAATCTTAAGTTAGGAGTGTTAAAGAAGAAGAAAAAACAAATTCAAATTGAAATTTATTTTGAAAAAATAACACACAACAATGGCGTTTTTTCTACCTTGAATTGTTTCATGAGTTTGTTTTTTTTTTTTAAATTTTTTCTAAAATTTCAAGCAAAATACAATCAAAATCACCAAAAAAAAAAAAAAAGATTTTCGAATGGAAAAACAAAAAAATGAAATCCAACTTAAAGAACCTTGAGACACGCAAATCAACTTCGTTGTTGTTTCTAGTGTCGTAATCAAATCAAAATTAAAATTTGAAACGAAAAGAAAAAAAATTGTTTTTACTTCAACAACACTATTCACGAAATTTAAGATGAAATTTTTGAAAAAAACACGACACAAACGTTTGTATTTCAAACATGCAGACACATTTAGAGAAGTAGAAACAACATCCAGCCCTGCAGGGCATACTGTCGTGCATGTAGAGAATAAAATAAAACAAAACGGAGACGCTTACTTGCTTATCATGTTGTATTTTTAGTTAATATTGCCTGTAAAACAAAAACAAACAAAATATTGAAGTTTCCTTAATTAACTAAAACAGGATACTTTAGAGGATGCCTTAATAGATGAACTGTTTGTTTTCTATGACTGATTTACAAAAAAAAAACAAAAGACTTTTTTCTTCTTAGGAGCAGCGTTAGAAGCATTCCTAAAATTTTTTTCGAATTTAAATACAACCAAGTTTTTAAACACTATTCTTACTGTCAAATCCTAATAAAACTGCCATAATATTGTTATTCACTTCCAATGCACAGGCAGAAATTAAAGTTTTAACGCAAAGTCTTCCAATTGTGTTGATATCGAAAGGAATAATCATGATCAAATTGCACCTCAGGCTGCAATCTTCCATTAAGTAGTCCATTTAAAGGCTTAAGTCTTCTCTACTGCTTCAAATGGTAGTAGACTGGCACCAGGCTGGCGGAAGGCTTGTCTCTGCCTGACTTCGGTGAGGCTCCCTAATGGTAGCAATGGTAGCATGTGGCGTTACACTCTTAACTATTTCCATAAAGGAGTTAAGATTGTCTCCGAGCCCTAACCAAGAAGGAAGTCATGTGCAAATGCATGGTTTCGAATTGATATATACGTACGATGACGCAATCCATGGTGTGCTTATCATGAGGCTGCTCTGCTGTTGGTAGACGCATTGATTCTCCCCCGTGTATCCATTCCTAAGTATTTTGTTCCTGTGGTGGGCTATTAGTCCACAGAAAGAAGGGGATGATGAAGAAGCTAAATAGCTTTCGCCTGTAAGCCATAGAATGTGCAAACAATCCGAGGCAGGATTTCTTATTCCTTTCGAGACAGAAAGTTTCACAACGAAATGTCTGAAGGCACCAGGCGACAATTTAATGCTGTTTGTAAGAGAACGAAGCTGAAAAATGCACCTGGAATCGATTCAAAAAATCTCATTCATCTTGGGTACATAACCAATGACTTCTACAGTTAGCAAAAGAAGAAAACACATGTGTTTCTCTGACCAGTCTAGGATGAACATTGAGAGTTTAAGTGGGCTTCACTATAAGCGCTCGTTGACTCCAGAACTAGGGAACTGAAAGAGTGTGGCTTCAGAATGAGCCGAAGTATATATGTATATACTCTTAGGTAGACTGCCAACTTTACCTGCTAATCTAATATCATTAGAGGCAGTGTTGCATTTGTTATGCTCGTTACTGTATACAATGTATACAAGAATGCAATCGTTTACCATAAAATTTCGATTACAAAAATTCAAAGAAGTGATACAGGATTCATCGTAATCCACGGGGTAGTGTGTCGGCGTATTTTACGTAAGGCCACCGTTCAAATCCCAGGGCAGTCATCCCCAGCAAAGCGAAATTTGAAAAATATTTGTTCGACGACTTCCTTTCAGCACATTAATGGCAAAAACCCCGAGAGTAAATAAAATTTCCATGAAAAGCTTCCAAAAAATCTGTTGTCCGAAATCGACCTTAAAGTCCCGCTACTCATGTATAAAATTAAGACACATAACATAAGCTAGGCTCTGAGAGCAAATAATTTTTCCATGAAAAGTTTCGCAAAAAAAATCTGTCGGTCGAAATCGATTTTAAACTGTAAGTCCCTCCATTCATGTATAAAACTAAAACGCACAACATAAGTGGTGTGAGAAGGTAGGTTGTAATCCTGACTGAAGGATTGTAATGACTATGATTTATGTATGCATGCATGTATGGACAGCAATACCAGACGTTGAGAAAAGTTTTTAGTGACTGTATACAAAGAAGACATTTCTCAAGAGTAATAACTGGCAGGAGGCACAACACATAAGTCCCCGAGTAATCTGTAGAAGTGTAGAAATGGTCTTTGAACTTGAAAACATGTCTGGGACGACAATTCGTCTTAACTATGGCGAAAACTGCCTTCAAATATGATCGTTGGCTTGAAGATGATAAAGAATATTGCACTGTCAACAGAATGCCTGACAGATGGCGTCATCATACTGGCTGCTGTGGATGAGAAAGATATACTAAAACAGTAAGAAATCATTAAATATTTTAAAGAAGGTAGAAACATTACATACAGTACCATTAGGGGCCCACAATGATCGATACTGGACTTAATATTAGGGAAAGCCTTGTATGCTGGTGTAATGAAAGCCCGGCTTGAAGTTGATATTTGTAACAATCGCTTCTCAGTATGCATATATTACAGTACTGTATAAAATCGTCGGTATTCCTCAAATTACTTTGCTACTTCGAGGATTCCCTTATATGAAGTAAAGAAAAAGTACCGCGAGGTCGCCGTATTCTAGTAGGTGGGATGTTGGCTTATTACATACAAACCCGTGGCTTTCAAAGGAAAGAATTCGTTGGATTTCCTTGTCACAAATGGTGAAAGATCTGAGTACAATAAAGACGTTGTACACTCTGCACCGTTTCGTGGCCAAACTCTACCTACTAGACTATGGCGGATTTGCTTGTAATTTAACACGTTTGAACTGACAGTTGAGAGGCAGTAGATATTTTGTTCGAGATGTATGACCTGAGGCTTGAACCGAACCCTCACGTCTAATAAGCCCAGACACTACCTACTAGACTACGGCGACTACTACTGCCAGCAGCATACAAAATCTTCATTGCGGGCATGACAAGTTCTACTAGCAAACATTGGTTGGAAATGGGAAAGGCCTTTCATTTTCCATCCGTTAGTAAAACCTCCGGCGGTATTAGCAACTCTTTGAAATATTTTTCCAAGTGTACGAATAATTTTTTTTGATAAATGAACCTGAAAGCTAAGCAAACACTACATTTTGTTAATGCGCCACATATGTACGTATGTTGCATTGTACAGTGGCAATAGGCGACAGCAATAGTATTATAATAATAACAACAACAGCAACAGTAAGAGTGCAATATACGTAGCATAAATGAGCACATAGCATGCTAATTTATGAAGTAGCAAAAATGTTAAGACATGGATGCAATAATTATAGCATATATGTACAAACATTTTCGTATAGCATATGAATACTACTGACAACAACAACAATATTTGAAATTAAAACAACTAACAGCAGCAATAACAACAATTTACTACACAGTATATAAGACAAAAGTAATGAATTTTTTTTTTTACAGTAGCCCGATATGAACAAAACTTCAAATTACGTTTTTTTTTGTTTGTTGTTTCAAATTTGTTCGAAAAAGTTTTTGTTTTGAAGAGAAAAAAGTGGTTTTTCTACGAACAACAATTGCATCAGGTGTATGTTGCTGTTGCTAATGGTGGTGTTGTTGTATAGTTTGTGGCTATTGCATGCCTTATGGTATGGAGTCTGTAGCATCATCCTCATCCTCGTCCACGTCCACGTCATCATCATCACTTTTTAGTGCTTTAGAATACACAACCAGATCTGTGTCTTCTTTCTTGTTTCTTTCTTTTTTTTTCTTTGGTTTTCTGTGCAACAAAAGGTCCTACCCAGCGGCATTGAATAGCAACAACAACAACAATTACAACTTTGCAGCAACATGTTGTTTGCTGCTCCTTTTTCCTGTTTCGAATTCATTGCGTTTACGTTGCTATTTTTCTTTTTATTGCGTTTTTTTTTGTTTTTGTTTTTGTGTGTTTCGCCCCATTTTCATGTGTAGTACGAGGCTTTTGCATATTCATATGCAAGAGTATCGTCCGTCTGCAGTTATAGCCTCGTGCAACATTTGGTTTAGTTTCCTTGCTTGCTTGCTTGCAACTTTTTGCAGTTGTTTATGCTTGTAAACGCCTAGCACGCACCTAACATGCATTTAACTGGTAGCTGCATGTATTTAGTGACCAACAACTACAACAACGACAACAACAATAATACAACATAAATTTAAAAACCAAAAAATTAAAAACTGGAACAACTTGCTTGAGTTGTATGCAACTCCTCTCAAAAAAATTATTTCGAAAGATACACTAGGCAAAGCAAACCTACTACTAGTTGTTGTTGCTTGCAAAAAAAAACTCTTTCGGTCTACGACAAGGCTCATAAGGCTTAGCTTTCACAGAAACTGTTCAACATCTCTTCAATACATAGCTGAGGCTTATGCTGCTGCTTCATTGCTGTACTCTACGGCTGTGCGCTGTGTTTTTCAGTTTTTAAATGCACACCAACGCCTTCACTTTACAGTAAAAAAAAAAAACAAAAACGTAGGAGACTCAGAAGGGAAAAAATCTTCTTTCATCTCTAAATCTGTTCTAGCTTAGTTGTCTGACATTTTTACTGTGTTTCGCTGTTGCTTTGCTTTGCAATTTACTGTCTCTGTTGCATTGTTAGCTGCAAGCAACATTAACTAGTTGCTACTGCTTGTAGGGCGTTTATGCAACATAAATATCAGTGTTGTTGCCTGTTTATGTTTCAACAAATACTACTCAAACAGATTTGAACATAAAAAAGAAGAGAATATAAATTATTGTGTATGGGAAACAGTAATTTCTTCAAGTACCTTAATAAAGTGAAAACCTGTGAGGAAATTAGAAATCTAAGAACTTCTAAGAAGTAATCCCAGAAATGTAAACTTGCGTAGAGTTTACTTCAAACTACTAGTGATCATGATACCTTCATGAACCAGCACGGAAGATTCAAAACCTTCGGATCACACCTAAAAAACCACACACAAAGCTAGACAAGATGCGAGGTTTTCAAAGGGCAAGAGGTCATGACAGCTTCATTAAATTGTAAGGATGATATCCAACCTAAAAAAGCCACACAAAGCTAGACAAGGTGCCAAAAAGGAAATGTATACCGCTAAGAATGACAATGCCAGGGGAATTGAATGGATATTGTTGCTGATAAAACTGAACAGCTTTCATCCATTAGCTATAGCATATGCAAACCAGCTGAAATCAATTGCGGCACTTTGAGAGACAAGATTACATATTCTGTGCAAAACAGAGAGTCTTCCGACAAAATGCCTAAAGTCAGCAGACAAGAATTTGATGTTGTTTTTGTAAGAAAATGAAGCTAAAAAGCATGTGAGGCCGATACCCGAAACTGCACTTAACGCGGCTATGAAAAATTTGTTGACGTCTGCATGAAAGAGAAGACTTTTGCTATGTCTTCCCAAAGGGCAACAAAGCGCAGGACGCACAGCCGACATATTTCTAGATAATCCGTACAAGGCTAGAAAAGGCCTTTGAACTGGAAAACTTGCCTAGGTCGCCAATTTTTCTTCAAGAATGCCAAGCAGTCTTAGAGACTTGACTTCACTTGCATTATCATCAGCAGGGGTTCAATAAGAATCGATGCTGGGCTCTGAGGCTTGAGCTTGAGCTGATACTTGGTTCGTGCAGACAATGGTACTCTAGTAATTAGAAGCAAACATCTTAGCAAGCAGGAGAGAACGTTCAACGTTGACGTCGGATAGTTAGAAAATGAATCACAAGCATAGATCTCAGACTTATTTTATGTGACCATTAGTACGGCCTACTTTCTCACACCGCTCATGTTAGGTGGAATAATTTTATCCATGAGTGGCGGATCGACTAAATTGAGAAACTTTTCTTAGTAATTTTATTTACTTTACGAGCTTTTGTCAAACAATTACTTAAGGGAAGTCATCGAAAGAAATCTTTTTGAAATTTCTAAGGTCAGAGCTGAGCTTTGAACTCACAAGCTCTCGTCTAATAATCAAGCATCTTCTAAGCTAAAGCGGCTACAAATTACAACAACTTTCATGACAGTGAATAGTCTCTTGCTGATCATAAAACTGATATTTTACTTGGAGCTGAAGGAAGAAAATCTCTGAAGGCGACAGAACAAGCAAACTAATGTTCATGGCGCAGTACACGTTTATTAGTGAGAGATGGTCGGCAATAACTTCAGTACTTGCTTAGATAATACAACCCACAAGCTGTCCAAAGCAGGAGAAGAAGTTATTGGTGATGAGTGTTTTTAAACGATTGCTCTGTAGCCGCCCCTGTATAGGTCGATACTACAAATAGGAAAACCTGCGGGATAGGACTAGATCCTATGCAGCCTACAAGTTATTTGCTCTCAAGGTCATTTATGCCTTTCGCACAGTGTCTAAAGACGCTGCATTGGTGACTACGGGGACGATAGCACTATTACCGGTAGTTAATATTAAGAAGAGGGCTCGGTATGAAATCAGGATACTGCGACTAGCATACTGGACGTATAAACGTATATTCATATGTATGTCGACACTATAACTAGAAAAATATGCGGGATAGGAATAGATCCTATGTAGCCGACAAGTTATTTGCTCTCAAGGTCATTTATGTATGCCTTTCGCACAGTGTCTTTAGATGCTGCCTTGTGGTGGCTGTGCCACTATACCCAGTGGTTAATATTAAGAGAAGGAATCAGGTTGCAAGGAGAACGTTGCTAATACACTTCAGCTAATTGGGTGGTAATGCAATGAATAGATGGCAGTAGGATACTGTGACTAGCATACTGGATGTAAACACAGGTGGTTAATCTTCGATTAAACACAGTTGTTAAACTGTCTCGGATGTTATAGAACCATCTGGAAGAGTAACGACTCGATTGGAATGAAGCCAGCAATGAATGCAGAAGTATAAGAGAAACCGCGGAGCATCTTATCTTCAATCGTCCGGGTAACGAAAACCAAAAAAACTGCCTTCAAAGGGTAATCGCCGACATTTTCTACGGTTAGTTACAAACAATTGAAGATGCCATAGTCTAGTGCGCAATGTGTTGGCTTATTAGACGTGGGGCCTCGGTGTAAACCCCAGATCAGACATCTCCAAACAACTGCGGCGACTTCCTCCCAACAGATTTCTGGCATATTTAAGAGATTTTCAAAACTCCATGAATGAATTCAAAATAGAGTTTAAACTCGCTATAAAGAAAACATTTTTTCTACCACCTTATAATAATTTCCTAAAGAATAAACTGTTACTTTAGTTAAACTTTCTTTCACACAATTATACGTACATTAACATGCCATTGTGCGCAGTGGCAACAGCAGCAATTCAAAAAATTATTAATTTTTGTTTGCCGCTTTACATTGCATATACATACATACATATATATGTATAGTATGTATGTGATGTTCGTGCATCATTTAGCTTCAAGAATTGTACACATCGTTATGATCATTATACATGGTACTGTAATGCTAGTAACACATTTAACGGTAACTTTCTTCTTGTTAAGTTGCAACTACGCCCGTCTACATTATATGTACATATGTACGTACATATGTATGTCTATAATCACATACAACTTGTTGATAATCATCATCATTTGCATACAGTCTTCTATTGCTGTTTCTATTTTTATTTCTTCAAAGTCTCGTTAATTTTAAAACTTTAACTCTGGTTTGCAAAGAAGAAACAGCAGCTGATGTGTGTGTATAGCGTGTCGTTGCTTTTTTTGTGGCAAATGAATAATCATATTGTGCACCTACAAATTGCTGAGATGCATACAAACAAACAATTGCAACCAAGGCAAGAAAAAATGTATCACAGTTCTAAGTCATCAAAAGCAGTCATTAAAGAATGTTTTCTTGGGGTCTTGTCAGCAGCATTTTTCTTTAGCATAACATTTCATTTTTGAGAAAGAATGCCAACTTAATTAGACGTTTCCTAGGAATTTGCAACGAAGGTGAATTTGAAGAGCATCGACACAAATTTTCTTATCAGTTTCGTGTTTTCATCTGAATGTTTTGCATGCCGTGTTTTTTGGCTAGAGTGTTTTTTGGCTAGAGCCTGTAGTAAAAACAAAACTATTTCAAACCCATCAAATTAAAAGCTAATCCCAATATTAGTACTCAGCATAGATCAACGGCTAATATTCGATAAAGAATTCAACTTTACATCCAGTTGGCAGTTTTTCTTTCTCTGTACCACGTTTGAAGAATATTAAGAGAGGTACAGTGTGTCAATCAATATTTGCTGTGTTCACACCTCCACACATTGGTTCACAGTGCATATACACTCTACTGATATATTTACAGCTCTTGAAATGAGTACAGATACACATCCTTACCTTGTTTATGTAGTTTTTAAAGGCACTAGCTTGATCAGCAAGTAAGTCTCTTCTATAAATAAGCCTGCTCCTTATATATTTTATTATAAGGTTATGTTGGCTTCAATGACTGCTGTGGTTTGTGGTTTATTCGCATACACCTGCGAATAAAAAACTTCCTACATGACGGAGTGAAATCCTAAAAACTCGTGTACCATTTACACAAGATCACAAGAACTCTGCATTTTGCAGACCACAACTTTCCAATTTTGGTTCGCTACCAAAGGGCCAGCACCCTTTCAAAATTTAACCGACCCTAGAACTAAGGGTAAATGACCATAGACAACGATTTGTGTTCACTGAATGAGCTCTGGAACAGTGGCCAAGCGACTCTGATTTTCATCAAAAAATCTTCTTCAGCGATGACATCTATTTCTGGATAAATGGGTGTGCAAACAAAGAAAATTGTCGTACTTGATACCAATACAATTGCCGGTACATATTTCTTTAAGGCGGACGTTGGTCACACAGCTCATGCTACATTCGAAATTCGTTACGAGCGATTTGCGAACATGGTTATGTCACCCGGGGGTGATGCGAGCTGGCCAACGAAATCGCACGATTTCGCCTCGTTTAAAGTTTCATGCCATCTGTCAAATTCTATCTGATTTATACACCAGAGTCCTAGAATACTTGACATTTCAGATGGGTTCCACACAGAGAATCCGTAGCGAATATTTGGACGATGATATATTCCATTGTAGTCGCCGTAGTCTAGTAGGTAGCGTGTTCGCTTATTAGACGTAAAAGCCAGAGTTCGTATCCCAGTTCAGACATCAAAAAAGAAATATGAAAAAAGAAAAATATTTCTTTGGCGACTACCTGTCAGCAGATTTCTGGCAAAAACTCTGAGAGTAAATAAGCCTGCCATGAAAAAGTTTCTCAAAAAAAATCTGTAGTTCGGAGTCGACGTAGGTCCCGCCACTCAAGTATAAAATTAAGGCACACAACTTGAGTGGTGTGAGAAGCTAGGCCGTAATCCTGACTGAAGGGTTGTAATGGCCAATTATCTATGTTATGTATGATATATTCCATGCATAATGGAATCAATGGGCCTTTCAAAGGGATAAAAAATTTCACCAAAAATAATTGATTGGCTTATTAGACGTGAGGCCTGGGTTCAAACCCCAGATCAGACATCTCAAAAATTTCCAATATTTCTTCAGCGACTTTCTCTCAACAGAGTTCTGGCAAAAACTCTCTGAGAGTAAATAAAAATTGCCATTCAAAAGTTTCTCAAAAATCTGTCGCTTGGATAAGTCGACTTTAAACTGTAAATTATCTTACCCAGGTTGCCAAACAGAGAAATTTTGTAGCTGTAGCAGCTGAATTAATTTGAATTGTGCTCTCGAACGACAGAAAGCAAGAAGAGTTCAATCGCTTCTAACTTCATTCTTACGTCCAAACCGTTTTTAGTGTGTAGGTTGCCTTATGAAGCAGTACGTTTGATGTTTTCTCCAGTAATTCTTCTTATTTAAATTTATTAAAAAAATATTTCCTTTTTAGGTTTATCGTAATTGCAATCAGATTTTTGATTGAAACAAGATTTGTGAGATAAAATGTAGAAGCTGGACATTATCTTACAATCACTACTCATACCAATTTAAATATTTTTTTTAAATCATCTGCCTTCTTATCTCGACATCATTAAGGATATTTTCAATTTCATTTGAGTACAACTTTAAATCCATCAACAAACAACCTTCGTATGAGGCCAACTAAATAAAACAAATGAGTTACAATCCCTATGGCGCTAACTTTTAGAAGAGAAAACAAATCAAACAAAAGAATCATAAAAGGATTAAGTAGGCAAAAAACAAATCCTTTTTGCAACAAGTAACAGAAGAATTTGCATATCCTTACTAGCTGAAGAAAACATAATTGAATCGAATGGCATGAAGAAACATTAACTGGCAGTTAAGACAATGAAAACAATGGGGGGGCCTAGAGGATTAAGTTATGAGTGTTTGAGATAGCACAGCAGGTAGCTATAGGCATGAGTATTGAATTTCGAAACGAGTAATGGGCCTCTAATGTCATTAACACTTTAGCATAGCACAGAGAGAGAGGACATTTAAAAGGAAATTTGAAATGATTGATGGCAACATCAAGCTAACCTTGTGACAAATACTTCAAGCAATTGAAATTAAATGTGAAGCGTATACATACGTTTTTAAAGCGTTTAATATTTATTTGCAAATATACGATTAAAGCGTATCCTTATTGTTTGGCGCCTTTTAGTAAACAGTGAAATTTAAAAGGAATTTGAATTTCAAAACAACGCTACATAGTGGCCACCATAATGCCAATGGTAGGTGTGAACTTTGTTTAATATTTTCCTTGAAAATGAGGCAACTTAAAAAGGATTGAGATTTTCATAATTATCAATAAATTTAACACAAACTCTACTTTTCATTCTTATTTTACGTTTGAACACGGCATTAAAGACGGCTTTAAGTGAGTTCCTCATCAAATCATCACCACCAAAAAAAACCAACAGAAAATAAAAGAAGAAATTTTTTTCTTCTTTTTGTTATTATTTAAAGCCACCAAAAACTGAAAGAAAACACAATAAAGATTTGATGTCTATAGACTTGAAAAGAATGCCGACATTGGCGCCAAATACTGAAGACAGCATAAATCATATCGTATCATTCATTATGAATGATACATACAGATTGCACAGCATTACACTACTAAAACTCACACTATAAAAACGGTTCCTAAAAATTCTTCAAAAAGCCAAAAAAAAAATCAAAAAAAAAAATTGAAATCAAAATAAAGGCGTTACTGCTGTAGTTTTCATGTGTAGCATTTTTCTGTTTTCGGTTTTTTTCTCTTAAATTTTTATTGCAGAACAAAAGATTGCTGCTCAAATTAATTTTCTAGTTAATAAAAATGACTTTTATATGATTTTAATTGCAAAATTATTTGCCGAGTTCCATTTCATATGGCTTTAATTTCTAGTTACCAAAATGATTGAATTGTAAACAAGTTTGTGTCTTAAGTCTTTTGTTTTTGACAAGTGTTTTCCAAGGAAAAATAATTTTTTCTGTGAATTCTTAATCACTTTTAAGGCAAACCACATTGTCATCACGAGTTTTTTTCCAACTTTTAAGAAGCTCAACGCATAGTGGAATACCTGATCAATATATGGCCGGAAAGCAGTCATGGAGAGATCAAATGCCTTGAAAGAAGGCTCTTATCGTCAATTAAGGTTACGCTTTGTCTTTGCTTGCAGCCGCCGTTCTCTAGTAGATAGAGTGTTGGGGTATTAGATGAAATAGAATGAAATACAAAAACAATGTTTTCATATTTCTGGAAAAAACTCTCTGAGAGTAAATAAAATTGCCATGCAAAAGTTTTTCAAAAATCTAGCATTCAGAGTCGACTTTTAACTGTAGGCCCCGCTTCTCATATATAAAATTAACACACACGACATAAGTGATTTGAGAAACTAGGTCGTTATCCCGACTGAAGGGTTGTAATGACCAATTATGTATGTATATGGTTATCGTTAAGCAACTTTCGACTTATTTTAACGATCTGTTTGGGATCAGAGATCAGCAATGAATCGTTTTTTCGCTACTCATAAGTGCTCATGAAATTTTGAACATAAGTGAGTCAACAGTATTGAAATTGAACTTCTCTGATTCATTCGTACTCACTACAACATTGATTTATAAGTACAGGTTACAATGAGTATGAGTACAACGTTGACATCAAACTCATAACATTCGAAATATGTTTGATTCATAAGCCTACTCATTCAGATTCATAAATTTATAAAAATACTTATAATACTCATAAATGATTCGAGTGATTCGAATCATTCATTAAAATTTACAGTCTTAGTTGTTGTTGCATTTACAAAAAAAGAAGAAAGAAAAAGACAAAGACAGCAAGCAAAGCAAACACACAACCTTCCAGTCAGTATTGTAGTCTTCATACTCGAATTATACTTATTTTGTGATTCTTGTATACATATGTTGAGTAAAGGAGAGTCGAAATCAGCAACATCATGCGTATTGTTAAATATGAGTACGATGAGTACTTCAAACTTTGAATATGAATAGTATGAGTATGATATTAAAATAAGTATAAATGCGTTTAAGTATGAGAAATTATGAGTATGATTCCAATCTACTCATCTTTTTGAATACTCATTGCTGATCTCTGTCTTTGATCATTGCCATTCTGAAAGATAATATAAGGATTGTATATGCCTTGGATTGTACCCTTATTGAGGAACCGACTACATAAGGGCAACCATTGCATGTCTCACTGTCTCCTTCAAAAGCTCTTAGCTTTCTTGTACAATCTCTAGGATTAACAAATATGCTCCAATCTCTTCTAGTTGTGACTCACTCACAGTAAACGAATTCGCTCAATAGCAGCCTTTCAGCCTGGCACAATTTCGGCCTAAAGCCTACAGTAATCGTGTCGTATACTATACAATCAAGGCTTCTATAGTTCTTAACCACTAAGTTCGGAATGAAGGGTGGATATGTTTTCTTTGAAGAACATTAGTTCAGCTTTTGAATGCTGTTATATTCTGCCAATTGTATTTACTAACCATTGCTGATCTTTGAACTTGAATAGTAACTTGACGTCAATAATAATTAATCAGTAGCTCTATTGCAATTTCAAAGCTTATATTAGTAACTGTATAAATAGGCCTTCTAACGAGAAATTAATTAAAATTGTTATTCATTAAGATATGAAATAAAATTATCTTAAATCATGTTGTTGTTGTTTTGTATGCGGCTTGAAGGCAAAGAGAATAGCATGACACCTGTTATTTGAAACCCTCAAAGAAATTCTAATAAACATACAAACAAACAAAAAAACTATAATTATAGATCAGCTACTGAAAGAAGACAGGCTTAGAAATGATGAAAGAAAACTCGATTTAAATCAATGATATCAGCTATGTCTGTCTGTATGTCTCTTTCGCTTTATTATACATTTTTAAGATTCATTTACAAACAGATCATCAAGACATGGACTCTGGCAGAGACATTTATATTCAATAATAAGTGTTTTGTTTGTTTGTTTCTGCTTTTGAAGCCATATAGAGAGGGAGATCTAAAGATATCGTACAAACAAAAAAAAAAAACCAGTAGAATTCCAGATTATTTGATTTGATTTGAATTGAATTGTACTCGGCATTTTGAAAATTAAGTCATTATCATCATTATCATTAACATTAAGGCTTACAGATTTGTTTGTATTATTGAACGAAGATTTGTTTTAATATTCAGTAGTGGATACATGACAAGATTTGTTACCAGTTTACTTTAAGCATTCACTCATGCATGCTTTATTATCTGTCTGTCTACCTATCTGTCTGTCTGCGTGTCTGTCTATTCCTTTTTCTATTACAAAACTGTACAAATGGCCATAATCTATGGAGATTGAGTATGAAATTCTTAACGTATTTGAATGAATTTGAAGCCTAACGTTGTCTTATTCATTCTGAATTACTGTTGTTGTTGTTGTAGTTGTTTTTAAAACAATTTCAAAGATTTTTCCTTTTTAACCATTTGAGGGTTTCATTTTTTTTATTTTAGTGATGTATGATGTTTGCTTCAGGTTGACAAGTTGTTGGATTATGCTTCATTTGCTTTGTTTCGTTTGTTGTGTTTTTGTAATATTTTCATAATTGATGACAATCGTTTGCCTACATTTGATTTTATTTTATTTTGTTAAACATTTATTAATAATTGTTATCTAAATCTTATTTTTTATTCTTCGTCTTTAAACAAGTTTCATTGAAATGCCGTTAAAATCTGTATGCTTTTTTTTTTTCTTTGTTTGAAGTTGGCGCATGTGTCTTAAGTCTTTTGATTTTTAATGACATATTTCCATAAATGAAACGGTATTATTTTGCCATCTATAGAGCGGTTATAATAAATAATTAAACAAAGAAGAAGAGAGATAATTTATGCAAAAAGTCAGAGTAAATAAGCTTTTAAAAGATAAAAAAAATTTTAAAGTAAACATTCCCCCGGTGCACACTGTCGCGAGCGTGGCCAAAAATGGTTAAAGTCAATGTGGGAAATTCAATATTTTTTTAAATTTATCTTATAGAAAACACTTCTATTAGTTGATATGTATAATTTTTTTATAAACTTTTGCGTAGTTTTTTAATTATTGTATCTCAAAGTTAAGAATTCATATGCAATATAGAAAATTTGTGCGAAAAGTTGAAATTTGACATATTTTTGTCATAGTTAAAATTCAAAAATTCTTTTGGTAATGACTAAATTGTTTGTAATAGAATTGTAAGCCAGGTATGTAATTGTAATTACAACGCTATAATTGTTTACAAATATTAATCATATGTGAAATATTGTTAGCCAAAATACAGGATTTCAAAAAATTAAAATTTTCATACATTTATTAACTTTAGTAGTGAATTAAAAAAAAACACCCAATATCACTTTTAAAATTGTTTGATATTTTATTGCCACAAGTATGTACTTTAACATATATAAATTTCAGCTGCTTCTGACTGCTTTTGTGGGCGTTATAAATGTTTTTTAGTGTCAACATCGTTGCAGATTTGTGATATTTTTGACCAATGGAAGCAGCTTAAGAAGAATAATACAGCAAATGTGTTGCATCATATTGAATAATTTGTGGAAAGCAGTATTCACAGATTTCTAACAGATATAGAGAAAGACAAACTAAATTTTTTTTTAATTAGTAATAATTGGACAAAATATAGACTCGAAAAAAGTAGGTTTCAGACTGAGTTGAGTACCTGGCTAGATAATAAGCTGTTTTGTAAAGATATTTGTGATGTAAGTTTTTCTAGATCATCGATTTTTTATATTTAAGCATAAATAAATTCAATTAGGAACCAAGTACATGTGTCTTTTCACTTATATGTATAAATTTAAATATTCTAATATATAAACAAATTTTAAATTGTTTAATAAAATATTTTGTAATTAGTATGGTATGGTAATGGTACAAATTTATCATTAAAATTTTCTAAGGATGTACGGAATGTGAGAAAATTAAATTTTAATGCGTTAGTAAAACATTTAAATCATAATTTGCGATTCGAAAAAAGTATATATTCGATTTTTTATGACTTTTTAATACTTTCTTGAAAAAGGATATTTTTATTTTTTGCTCCAAATTGAACGAAATTTGGAGGAAGTGTTAAGCATGGTAGTACTAATAAGTGTACTAAATTTTAATAACATATCGTTTTTTCCCTCCAAGTTATAGTAATTTTTAATTTCAGGATATATGGGAAGGACACGAATCCTTTGACTTTATATGACCAAATTTTAGGTCTGACTATGTTTTACCAATTACTATAGGTGTGCCAAATTTCATTACTCTATTATTACTCCTTCTATTTTTGGCCACTCGTTATATGAAATCGCGACAGTGTGCGGTGTACTGAACCGAAAATTGATTGAAACATAAACAGTGCAACAGAGAAAACTATAATGATAAATAGAAGCATGGACCATTTCGTATATCTTGACAGCATACTTTCGATGTCTGCTAAGGCAATATGTTTAACATGAAGTGCAGGATAGCTTTGCATTGCTTAGAACGATGTAGGCAACAGATATCATTGCCTTCAGGGAAACATTTTATATTGTCAATCTGTTTAATTATAAGGTTCGGAAACATCGCTTGTCTCCAGTACTATGGCCAACAAATAGCAATCATTTATAAAAAAGAAATGTCTTTGCAGCATAGCAGACTTAAACTACATTCGACGAATGACTTGAGATTTAAACCGATTATTGCAGAACTTTTTCCTTTGCCTTATTTCACTTTCATTAAACTAATTAAACAGGAAATGAATCTACTGTAGCACGTTCTAGAAAGAAAGGGTTGTCGTTAACCCTAACCTAAAAATACGTAGAAATATTGTAGAATTGTATAGCGTTTTCTTCGTTGGGTAGAATTGACTGAAAAGGCATTTTAAAATTAATTCATCGCGGCGTAAAGTATTGATGATCTTCATTTGATAATTTCTGGAAACTGCAATCTGCACACCCTGGTTTTTCGTTAAAATTCATATGGATATGCATGATAAGCATAAGCATATCATTGATTGCATCACTGTACGTGAGGACCAATTCGTAGCCATGCATTTGGACATGACTTCCCTCTGGGTTAGGGGTAAATAATCTGCCACAATCTGAAATCCACAAAATATTTTTAATTTTATGACAATTTATTTTTACTCTCTCTCACCGCAGCTGAGATGTACAGATAACCAACACAAGCTGCAGCAAATTTTTGTATCAGTTAGGTTAGGTTAGGTTAGAGGACGTGTACTTGTCAACTGTGACAAGCACAGTACCCGGAGGTCGAATTGACCCATTGTACAACGTCCTAGCTTCCCACACCACTCGTGTTATGTGTGGTAATTTTATACATGAGTAGCGGGACCTACAGTTTAAAGTCGACTCCGAACGACAGCTTTTTGAGAAGCTTTTCATGGCAATTTTTACTCTCAGAGTCTTTGCCAGAAATCTGGTGAGAGGAAGTCGCCGAAGAAATATTTTCATATTTTCATTTTGATGTCCGACCTGGGATTTGAACTCGGGCCTTGCGTCTAATAAGCCGACACACTACCTACTAGACCACGTCGACTTCAGTTAATAAAACTGTTTTTTTTTGGAGGAAAGAATTTAATGCAACATTTCAATCGCAACACAGAACTTGAAATTATTCAACGAAGCTCTGCAAAATGCTTAGAAAAACTTATCACTTCCTACAATAAGCCTAAATGAGCAATAAGCATCGTTCTCTAACATACCACACAATACTATAACAACATTTATTGCTACTAATAGGCAATGAACCTAAGCCGGGTTATCAAACGTAAAAATTTATACTAATCCCTTTGTTCTACGGAGGCAAAGTTTTGTGATTTATTTTGTAGAAAAGGCATCATCAAAACCGATTTCTTCTTCTTCAGATTATGTGATAAAGTCTGATGTGAAATCTTTCCAAGAAAATTAAACCTTAGCTTTTCACTTGTGCTACCGATAACTCGATAACTTGAAATAAAGAGTGTATAGACTGCAGCTGTAGGAATTCGGTATCGGAGTATATTATCAGAGTATGTATATGAAATGGAGGATATACCCATATTGACTACATGTAAAGCCGCCTTTAGATTTCTAGAGTGTAATTAAACGATCTGCTTTGGTTACGTATGTATATACATATATAAATATGTAAGTAAACGGGTAATAATTTCTTGAGTTTTTTTTATTATATTTTTTTTTTTTGGTAATTTTTATTTAAGTTTTCTTTTCAAGTAACATTTTACGTACAGCAAATGTATGTTTAAGTGAGCATGCAATAAACAACAACAACAATAGCAACAACATTATTATTTAAAAATACATTTTCTAAATAAATTTGTTAATGAAACTTCAAACCAAAACCATCTTACTTACCACTGCTGCTACCTACCCTTCGCTAATGTTTATTACCTTAGAAAATAGAGACAATATTGGTGGGATGTCAAACGTAAAGGGAGGAGGAAATGATTTCGAAATACTAATGCAAACAACAACATTTTTAAATTCGAATTTACAAAATAATTTCAGGTGATAATTGCTTTTTAATGTGTCACACAACTAAATTTACAACACACAGCAATGTAGATCTTCCTTCCTCTTTAACATCATTTCTTTCAGGTGCTTTAGAACTAGTGAATGAGATTTTCGGTTCAGATTTCTAAGTGGTTGACTGCAAAATTGTTTAAAACAACAGCAACAACGTTGAAAAAAGAAATCAAATTTTAAGTGGAATCTTTTGGGGAATTTTTTGTAGGTGTTGTTTTTATAAAACTTTTGCCTTCAGTTTAATGACACCTATTTTGTATGACAGTTTTTTCTTCTAACAATCTTATTAAAGATGACAAAATACCCAACAATAATATGGTCTGTCATCTACACCGCAAGGTCTGTCTACACCAGCCTACATTTGGTTCTCCAGAGCACTCTAACACAGCATTCTATTCTAATATAATGATCCCCAGGATGGTATACGACTATCGCAGATGTCTTAACGACGCGATGTAGCGAATCGATATGATGTTTCTATCACATGGGAACCGCGACATAGAGGCATTCCCGGTAACTGCAGAGCGGATGAACTGGCCAGAAGGGGCACCACCATCGAATTTTCTGATGAATTCTCGACATTGGAGATCCCTTTGGGTACAATCCAAACGTGGACCTTATCAACAGTAGATGGGAATCTTCGGACACGGGCAGAATGGCGCAGAAAATCTGGCCTAAGTTGGATAAAAGGCGCGCGGCAACTCTGCTTAAACTCCAAAGAAGTAGTCTCTGCACCGTTATCGATTTATTACGTAGCATTATATTACACATGCTAGGCGTATTGGTCTTGGATACCTTGTAAATGATTTCTGCAGCAGCAGTGGAGATGAGGAGGAGGATGAGACTGTTTTTCACCTACTGTGTACATGGTCAACACTTGGTCGGAGGAAAAAGCTGCGCCTAGGAGCCTTCTACATGAAGGATCTGGATGACTGCATTGATATTGGCGGTTTGAGTCGCTTCATCGGAAGCTCCGAGTGGTACCTGAACTAGGCGTAAAATGTGAAACTGTGGTATCATAATGGGCCCTGTGTGTGGTCTAAGTGTGTCCGCTCACACTTACCTACCTTGTTCTCCAAGGCAACCTCGAATACATCAATTGACTCATATATTGGTACAATTTACCAAGTACTTCACAGCTGGTCTTAACTAAAAGTACTCAGTTCCTTCAATATGGTATCTTAGCGATTTCTTCAGAAGTGAAAAGGAATCATTAAAATGAAGTTGAATTAAGTCGCCATGGTCTAGTAAGTAGTGTGTAGTAGTTATAAGACGTGAGGCCACAGTTCAAACCCCCAGATCAGACATTTCTAACAAAACGAAGTAGGAAAAAATATTCCTTAGGTAACTTCCCTTCATCAGATTTCCGGCAAAACCTCTCTGAGAGTAAATAAAATCGCCAGGAAAAGTTTCTCAAAAACTCTGTCATTCGGAATCGACTTTAAACTGTGCGTCCCTCCATTTACGGATAAATTTAACTCACACATCATAGGCGGTATGAGAAGCTAGGTCGTAATCCTGACTAAAGGGTAGTAATGACCAGTTATGATATGTATGTGTAAAGTTGTATGACTTTAGGAAAGATAATTAGAAGTCTGATAACTGTGGCCTCCATTCGACTCCAAACAGTTGTAGGCTTATGATACGATCATAAGGTAATGACATAAGATACGGTTCTGTGTATTTGTCAGCCTTTTTCAAACTGCAAAAAACTCTATGCAACTCAAACCCCTTTTCGCTAGACAGAGAGGGTCAATATATAATATCCCAGGAAAATTGTAAAAAAACTTATCAAATGTCCCACATTATTTAAGGGATGGATAACCGCATCTTTTCTTGCCTTTAACGTCCAGAATTACTCTCACGAAACTTGTGCCTGGTTGTTTAAAAATTCTATAAAAAAATAATTCTCGGATTCCCACCAGAATTACTCGTGCAATGGCGTAACGCCAAGCATTTTAACCACTTCAGCGTGGCCTCCTTTGTAAGCTTGGAGGAACAAAATTTTTTATGTCAGAATACATGCTTTGGCAGAATTAAATAGGCAGGGTGAATAGTGTAACCGCCTCTCTAAGGATCAAAGGTCCTGTAAGAAATCTGGGGCACACGGACGTATTATGATGTGACCCTTAGGTTTAGGACAGAGGACGTGTACTTGCCATTGAGACAAGTTCAGTACTCGGAGGTTAAGTTGACCCATTGTACTACGTCCTAAAGGAGAGGGGATAATAGAGGAGATAGGCCCTAGCACTTCTCAACCAGCTCAAGCTAATAATGAATCTATTAAGAGAGCCTTAATATCGGCACTCAACAAAGCATTCAAACCCTCGAAGACCCCTGCCCAGGGTCCTCAAACTCATCCTATTAAGGGCTGGACAGTTACAGAAAACTGAATCCTTCTATGAAATAAAAGACTATACTTGGGAAATTAAAGGACGCTATTGGGATAATCTAAACTTATGCTAGGCAATTATAGTCAGAAGAGATTTAAGTCTTACAACTGGTTTTTCCGGAAGAATTGAGGATAGTAATCAGACTTTTGATAGGGCGATGTAGACTCAGAGATGCCTCAGAGTGACAGCTTTCTAGAGTAAACTTATGAGAAACCCTGTATGGGTTGTGCGGAGAGAACAATAGATCATTCGTTTGCACTACTTTAGAAAATAAGCCAGGCAATAGCGGCAATAACAAATGGCAGCCGTAATGTCTTAGGAAGTGCTTGAAAGTATGGTTATTTTCCTGTATAACCAGCTTTACTAATTCGCTTTGAACTGTATTCGCCTGTGTTCGGTGTTCGTTGTTCGGTGTTTGATGTTACTAACATAATACCAAACGTAATACACTGTCTCTGATGGTGTAGGTACGATTATTAACCAAAATTTTGTTTCGAAAAAAATGAAAAAAGGAAAAAAATAAATAAAAACCGGATGTGCGTCACTCTTATGCGCAAGTGCAGTCATGAGAAATAGTGTGACAAAACAATTATTTTCTAATTTTCTAAATAAAAACGAAAAACGAAAAACGAATTACAAACGTAATCATTCATTCATTATTTTCTAATAATCAAATAACCAAGAGGAGTATGTGTTTATTGTGCTGTAAAATATCTCGGTTTGTTAAATTTTGTAATAAAAAAAAAACAGAAGTGGCCAACACCATTGTCAAAGGTACTCAATTAATTGTTTTGAATTAAAATATTTTGAGGTACACAAAAGTAAGTTTGTTGTATAAAGGGAAATGGTGTAATTTTTAAGTTACATTATGATTGTCATCACAAACTTTTACTGTCAACTCTCGTTTTTTTCGTTCCTTTTTTAGAAATTCATGGCATTTCAAGTGTGAAATTAAAAAGTTTTTAAAAAAATTTTGTTGGCCATTTTTGATACGTTTTAAATGAAATGTTTTGCGTATGAGTACCATCATTTACACAATAGGGACCCGGCGGTATTCACTTGACAATTTCTAACAAATTTTAAAGCGATTAAGTTGTATTTCCCCCCTCAAAAAAAAAAACAAAAACAAGCTTGTTTCAGTCTGTTTAATTTCTTTCCTTTTTTTTGGAATTTTTTTTTGAATTGTCATTAGTTTTCACTCAATTGAAGAAGATGGCTTGACGTTTTTAAATAATATTTATTCAAATCATAAAAAGGAAATGAGGAAGTAAAAAACTGATGTGATATAAGAGATAGATAGTGAGCCAACAACCAAGAAAATTTTTTAAATTTGAATTTGAAAAAACAATCCAAAAATACCTTCAGACCATACACAAAACCCATCAGACTGTTCCTTTTTACGGGACTAATGGCCACAATCACCTCTAGGGCCACTTGAGTCATTAAAGCAAATTGCGTTTGAAAGTTTGTTGCTCTAGCACTCAACCAGCATATATACTGCATTGTGAATGGTCAGACGTCTTTAATTGTTGCCTCTTTAATTTGCTCCTGATGAGCATACTTTGGAGTCGAGAAATTTGTGTTATCCACCAAGCTTTCTCTAACAGAAGCGATATGTTCTGTAGTACTTTTATTGCAACGATGCATAGTCCAGTCTGCATCTGTAACTGTAACTGTTCCAGTCTTGTCAAATTTCTTTATGCATACATATATACGTAATTGGCCATTACAACCCTTCAGTCAGCATTACGGCCTAGCTTCTCACACCACTCATATTGTGTGCGTTAATTTTATACATGAGTGGCGGGACCAACAGTTTAACGTCGACTCCGAACGACAGATTTTGAGAAACTTTTTCATGGCAGGTTTATATACTCTCAGAGTTTTTGTCGAGTTGAAGTCGCCAAAGAAATATTTATTTTTCATATTTCGTTTTGACGTCTGGCCTGGGGCTCCAAGGGGGGTTTTTCGTCTAATAAGCGAACACACTACCTACTAAACTACGGCGGTAAAGTGAGGAACTACCAGTTTTGCGGTCAATTTCAATTACTTTTATACGTTCATCGGGTGTTAAACGATCGTTATTATAAAGTTATACAATTGCACCCTCAGTTACGTTCTATTAACTTCAAGTCATTTCATCATAAGCTATGAAAATGCAACTCGAACTGAACTCAACTACTTTTTAGCTACTTCAACTAAAAACTTTGACTTCTTAGGATTAGGATTATTGATGCTGAAACAATACAGATAGATACCTTCGCCTTTACGTAAATAATGTTGGGCCTTAATTAAGCACAAATCTTGGCTTAATCGGATGTGCAAGGCTGCACCTTTATGGCAGGCTACATTACACTGTTCCACACCAAATAAAACAATAATAAGCATTATAGGCATTTCTCCACTACAAGCAATCTGTATATCTTGGGTCCAGAGTGTGGAGCTACAAGTTTAACAAAAAATGAAACTCTTATTTCTCTTTCTAAGCGAAGAGCTGATCCTACAAGGAGCATAAGGTGTCAGAAAAGTTTTTGTGCAACCCAAAATTTTGAACCAACTTTTTGTTGTGTTCGTACCTCGGCATTAATCTGCCTTCTCCATATGTGAGCAGAAAGGTCTGTGATTCTGTGCCTTTGGGGGCCAATGGAAATTCTAATAAGGATATGATCAGGCACCTTATGCTGTGCTCCAAAACATAAGGTTAAATATAGTACTCTTTCAGTATAAGAGAAGAATCTTCGAAAGGCAAGTGTTCACGATTACGCGACTTACGTTACGTAATTACGATGTAAAATAAATTTGATACATAAATTAATAACTCAGCTGAGCTGACGAGGAGTGGAGAGCCAGATAATGTAAATATGCACCACGCAAGAGATGGGCACTGACAAAAAACTGGATAGCAGTTTCCTCCTCTTCGGCAGACCCACACCCACGGCAAAAGTCATTTGATGGAGTTGCAGTCTTTCCGCGTGTCTTCTCAAGAGGTAATGGCCTGTAAGCATGGTCCAAGAACTTCTGTATTGATTATTTGGAGGGAACCCTGTGGATATTGCAAATATTACGTGTTTATATGGGATATAAGTTTAGCTTAGCAAATTATAAAACTTTTCCGTTCCGATTTTTAACGAATATTGTAATTAACCTGTTGGTTTCCTAACCCTAAGAAAGCAAAACTTAACAAATTTATAAAAGTTGACACATTATTTACTGAATTCTTCGGGTTTACTTAACTAATTTGTTTTAAATTGTATTGTATTCGGCATGTACATATTTTACGAGAGCTGTTATATAATTGGAAGAAATTTTTAAGGTATGGCTCTACATACCCGCTTAGGGTTAACCCACTTTAAAGCCACAGTTTTCTTTTAATATATGTAAATAGGATGAAATAAATTTAGAACTTCAAATTATCAGCTCATTAAAGTTATTTTTAAACAGTGCTCGTTTTACGTTTGTCATTTTTCAAAATTTTTGTTTTTCACGTCAAAACTGTTACGGGCAGAAAATATATGAAAAGGAAAAAAAAGACAAATGAATAGAATTTTAAATGTCAGTGTTTAATTTAGCATTTGATTATTTTGATTTGTTTGGTTTTGCTTCTGTGATGTTTGTTTTAGTTTTTCTAATAATATTTCCACATTTTTGTTTTTTTTTTTTGTTTGTTTTTGTGTCATTCCTTTACATTTCAAATGTGTGACAGTTAAAAAACTATTTCCGTTTAAAGTTGTTATTTTAGTTTTTGTTCTCTTTCTCTCTCTCTCTCTCTCTCTGTCTTCAGTTTTATTAAAATATTTATAACCGGTAAATAAATTGTCTTTTGTTTTTGTGTTTTTTTTTTTTTAGAAAACTAAATTAATAACTTATTGTGATAAATTTTAAAACAGACACCCTACAATAGGTACTGCTGGGGTACCAATACAATTAAACGAATAAAAATAAATTTCTGAAAGATATTGGTTCGTCTATAACCCCAAAATACGAAAATTATATCAAATATAACAGATTTTATTCATGGGGTTGTGTCCTTAATGATTTCTATATTCTCATTTAGTCATTGAAAGAATTATTAAAACCATAGCAAAGTTTATTTGGATCTTTTTTTCTAAAAATTAGGATTTTGTACCAATAGGCGTGGAGTTTGGGTTTTATTTTCCATATATATATATTCTTCGTTTTCTTACCCAAGCATATCTTATACACAAACCACAGATTTCAAGGCGCAGAGAGGAATTGTGTAGCCCTGAAGTATTACTACCAAGTAGTTCAACAAATAAGATCAATTTGTCGTCGCCTTAGTCTAATAAATAGTGTGTTGGCTCATTAGACGTGAGGTCAAGATTCAAACCCTGGGTCAGACATCTCCAGCAAATCGAAAAATTAACAAATATTTCTTCGGTGACCGCTTCTCAGCAGAATTCTGGCAAAAATTCTGAGAACAAAAAAAAATTGCCATGAAAAAGCGTCTCAAAAATCTGTTGTTCGGAGTCGACTTGAAACTGCAGGTGTCACCACTACAGACTGAACCTATTCCGTTTTATAGGTGGTGGTATCTGAGCACAGGGAAAGTGTGAACTATGCCAGTGAAAATATGTGTGCATTAGAGTATTAAAGGTGTGAGATAAAACGTTGCATGGAACGCAATAGACCCACGGGATGGTGAAGGCCATGAGCTTTTAATTTAAAAAAAATAAACTAAGTACTATAATAGGAAGCTAAACGGATGGATTTTAATCGCATATGTATGATAATGTGATTGCCGCAGTCTAATAGGTAGTGCGTTGGCTTGGTAAACTTTAGGCCACGAAATATGAAAAATATTTCTACGGCGACCCCCTTTCAGCAAATTTTTAGCAAAAAAAAAAGTTTCTCAAGAATCTGTCTGTCGTACTCGTATAAAATTAACGCACGCAAATAAGTGGTGTGAGAAGCTAGATCGTAACCCCCTGAATGAGAGGTTGTAATGATCAATTATATATGTATGCATGTATGTATGTAAGTACAGCAATGGCAGCGTATAATAAAGCTTGGGAAAAACTTTCTGTGGAACTGGCCAGCTTTATCAGACAGTACTCATCTAAGAAGTGAGGATGGGAAAAAAATTAAGGAAACATATTCACCATAAGGATTTCCAATGAATTGTATGTTGTAGATATTGGTTAGCATATAACAGATCGATCTGTTGACTTAAGTTGAAGCCTTGAACCTTTAAGGTTCAATTAGTCGTGACTTTGTCATAACGCCATAGCCATACCATAATCCATAACCATAACTTTATTATTAGCAACAATTAGTCCTGCCATAGCCATAAACAGCTGTTTACGTTTTAATTGTGTATATTTTTCAAAAGTACAAAAAAAAGTAAATAAAAGTAAACAACATGAGCAGCGACGAAGAAATAGATAATTTATTTTTAAATATTGTGTCTTTATACGCTAAAAGAAAAGTTTTAAAGCGTAGAAGACGGTGGAAAGTCCGACCAATTAATAGGGATTGGTATCAAAATGGGTATCACCAAAAAACGTTCCTGAAAATCAAAGATATGGACGAGGATGAACTGTTTGCACACACAAGAATGCCTAGGCATTTATACGATATTTTTTTAAAATTATTAGCTCCTTCCACGCACAAATTTAAGGAAACAATTCACGCCGAAGAACGCATTTCGATCACACTCCTGTAAGTTCTGATATGTTTATTAAAACCACTGTAAAATTAATGTGAGGAATTTTTAGGTACTTAGCATATGGAACTCCTCTAAAGACACTCGCTTGGAGTTATAAAATTGGAAAATCTACTGCCAGAAGCATTGTGTTGGAGACGTGTGATGCTATTTGGGAAAAGCTTTCGCCGACATATTTGAGTGAACCCACAGAACAACAATATAAAGACATCGCCAGTGACTTCGGCAAAATTTGGAACATGCCAAACTGCGTAGGCGCAATAGATGGCAAGCACATTGCTATCAAATGTCCCCCAAGATCCGGCTCCATGTACTTCAACTATAAAAAGTTTTTTAGCATCGTATTGTTAGCGGCATGCGATGCTAAATACACCTTTACAGCTGTCAGCATAGGAGCATATGGAAGCGAAAGTGATGGAGGCATTTTTCATATAACGAAATTTGGGGAAGATCTGTTGGAAAATCGGTTGCCGCTACCCCCTTATACTCCTCTTCCGTTATCATCAGAACCGTTTCCACATTATTTCGTTGGAGATTGTGCCTTCCCTCTAAAAAACAATTTAATGAAGCCGTACCCAGGCGCTAACACGACAAGAGCTGAACGTATTTTTAATTACAGGCTTTCACGGGCTCGTCGTGTTATAGAAAATGCGTTTGGGATTTTGACGGCCAGATGGAGAGTCCTTAGAACAACAATGGAGTTTTATCCAGAAAATGCAGAAAAAATAGTTCTTGCATGTTTGGTGCTTCATAATTTTATAATGTTGCATGACTCAGATCGGTGGTACTGCCCAGAGAACTACATGGATAGCGAAGAAAGAAACGCAGAGTGGAGAGATGAATTAAGACCACATGGAGGGCCATTGCAGTCCGTGACAACATTCAGACGTAGGGGTACAAATAGTGCATATGACCACAGAGCATTCCTAACCAGTTACTTCATAAATAAAGGTGCAATAACATTCCAAAACCACGTTGAATGAAACAAACTTATTTTGTATTTTTATAACATTTATAACAAAACAAAAAAAATATTATTGTACTTTAGTTTTAATTCATTTTAACTAAAAAATAAAAAAAAATTATAATTAAAATCAATAAAAAAATAGTTTTCATTTTATATAATCTAATTCATAGCAAAAGCAAAACATGTAAATTCAGCAAACAGCTGTTTATGGTTATGGCACAAAACCAAAATTCAATTGGTATATATGGTTATGGTTATGACTATGGCGTTATGGTAAGTCAGCTATAATCAATTACAGTGATGCCCATAAAGTTGGTTTAAACAGCTGATTTATATGGTTATGGTTAAGTCACGACTAATTGAACCTTAAGGCATGTTATGGTTCCTTTCAGATGGTCTTTTTAAAAAATTTGCTTAAATATGAGGCAATAGAGACAGCTCCCAACAGAATCCAATGGAGTATGATCAGTTTTTTTAGTATAATAAAAGGGAAAATTTAAATTGTTTCTGTTTGAAGGCCTATTTTCATACATGTCAGCATTTCAGATTTATTCGTTGTTAACGTTTGAAGTGTTTATAATGAGGCATGTAGGGCAACCACTGTAATTTTACAACAATTATGACATTTAAATATTAATACAGTGTGTCTGTCCGTCCGTTTGTCTGTCCGTTTGTCTACCTTTTTTCAGTAGGTTTTTGTTTTTTCCCCCCCAGAAGATAATCGCTGTGTACAACCAACAGGTACAATTTAGTTTTTCAAAATGATTTTCCATTAGTCACCTGTTGTTGTTGTTCTTGTTGTTGTCGTTTGCTATTCGCTATTGTTTTCCTTTTTTTGTTTTAGAAACAACAACAATGTTGCTGTTATTATTACTATTGTTGTAACTACAGTTGTTGTTCTTGTTGTTATTATTGCTTGTTAAATATTTGTACAATTTAATTATTGTCATTGGATTGTCACAGTTTTTAAACAATTTTTTTTTCTTTCATTCTTTTTTCATTCATTTTTTCTGTTTTTCATTCACATTGTTATTGTGGATTTGTTTCCACCGGTTTTTCTATCTGAGTTTGGGAAAAATAATGAAAAACGACAAAAAGACTGAAGCAAAAAACAAAACGAGAAAAAATAGAAGAAAATGTTGTTAAATATGTAGTTATGAATGGTTACCCTTTTATTATTGCTGTTGTTGTAATTGTTAGTTGTTATTGTTTTTCAAGCTGTCAGCGTTTTTTTTTATTTCATATTTATGGTCATAGATTGTCACAATATTGTGGCGTAAAACGATTTGTTCAACCAACAAAGAAACCAAAAAAAAGAAGAAATTAAATTCACTTCAAATGTGTGTCAAATTATGAATTGAGGGACTATTTTTTTATTTCATCTAATATATAAAATTCTCGTGTCACGGTGTTAGTGGTTAAGCTCCTCCGAAATGGATAGACCGATTTTCATGAAATTCTGCGTGCATATCGGGTAGGTCTGAGAATCGGACAACAATCATCTATTTTTCATATCCCTAAATGTTAAGAGGGCGTGGTAAATCGTTAAAATTGAATATTTAAGTATATATTGATCGTAGACGAATAAAATTTGGTGGGTAAGTTCGTAGAGTCGATATCGGACGAAGGTTTTTAAGTTGGTATGACCAATTTCCGACAGGTGGCGCCACTGGAAATTGCTCAAAATACACCAAATCGTAAACTGTGCATTTAATCATGTTATGATCTTTAGCAAAGTTGTTGCGCATGAGCCGACGAAAGCCAATTTCCGACAGGTGGCGCCACTGAAAATTACTTAAAATGAATGACAAGCAATTGGGCGACCTACAGCTCAAGCACCGCAGAAAAGAACATTACGGGCCTCAGAATCAGACGAGCAATGAGCATTGAGAATGGAAAATCTTCGAATACATGCCGCTGAGATCCGTACGCATGAATCATTTAAACAACGAGAAGTGAGATTAGAAACTGATCGAACGCGTACTACTCAGGCCCGTTCGCCTGAATCATCTGGACAACGGGAAACAAAATCAATCAAATGATTCAAAATTAATTGGATATTTGTGTAATGTCTTTCCTTCAAATTTATTTTAGTTGGCGCCGCAGCAACGAGCGCATGTACTGCTAGTTTTTATATAAATAGATATTCTCTATGCAAAAAATTTCTACAGAAGCTATAACTGCAGCATATCCTGGCTCAACATCATCTAAAAGAGAGGCCTTAGGACCTTAACTAACTTGAAACCCATACTGAAACAAATACAACGTAGAGAATGGAAATAAATCCGATAACTTTAATGCTCAAAAAGCCGATATCAACCAAAGAACTCCTACAGACGAAAGATACACTTTGACAGTGCCACCTTATGTGACAAACATAGTTCTTAACACCAACAGTTAACATCGTCCATTGACTACATATAATGAATGAAGTCGCCATAGTCTAGTAAGTAATGTTTGAGCTTATTAGACGTAAGGCCATGCTTCAAGTCAGACATTCCCTATGAAACAAAATACTTACTCTCGGAAGATTTCTGGCAGATTTTCTGTTTTGTACACTCAGGAAGCATTTACATTTGATTTGTCTTTAGAATAGCTACCCTAAACTGGATGTAACATCGGTAACCATCTTTCTTAGAGCACAGAAATATTTGTAGACCATATACTATTCTCCCTAGAGGAGTAAGAGGAACATATATATATACTACAACAAAAGAATCGAATCTTTATTGTAGCTTGTCAAGCTAGGTGCAGCATTTCCTCTTGAACGCATTGTTTAGCAATGGCTTTTCGAACGTATAATGAGCTGAGACATTAGACTTCTTTCGTTTTCTATGAGTTCAGCAATAAACTGAATCTGGTGCAGTGGGTTATTAAACTCAAGTCCATGACCTGCTCGATTGGTTCTAATAATTGGCTGCTCTATAACTACGAAACAGACTTTATGTGCAGCCACTCATTCTAAGTACCGAGGTTACTCTGTATAGTTGTGAGCTGAACTTGATTGATCAACTTTATTGACTTGGTGGACTATACCAGTAACTAAACTACCAATGTCGTTGAAGTCATAACATGAACTTGTCCCCCCTATCACGACAAAATGTTAGCCCCTCAGGCCCTTCAAAAGGAAATAAATTCAAGGAGTTTCTTAGAATCGTATGAAATATGACCGCGAATTAGCGGGCCAGATGCAGAACCAAATTGCTTTAACTAACCTGGTTACATACATACTCGTACATAGTTCGTCGTTAGGATTACGACCTAGCTTCAAATGAGTGGCAGGACCTACAGTTTAAAGTCGACTTCGAATGACAGATTTTTGAAAACACTTTTCATAGGAATTTTTTTATTTATGCCCAGAGTTTTAGCCAGAAATCTGGTGAGAGAATTCGTCGTTGGTTCGTATATAAAATTAATTCTGTGCAGATTTACAACAAATCATATCCTCTGTATATCCTTAAACGATCAGTTTTGTCTGATCTCTATGCAAGTAGCATCTTACTTCTGTGAGGAACTGAAAACTATGTGAGATTATTTGTTTACCTCTTAAGACGGGAATGTGAAATTCATATTCTGAACAACAGCTTTCACAAGCGCAATAGCTGTTGTTATCTTCTACGCACACCAGTGTGCAGTAACCCACACAACGGATAACCGTTGAAGGTTTCACCACCTCATAGTCATAGTCAAGAATGCAACATAAGTTTTCACATCATCCATGTTGTGTGTGTTCATTGTATCCATCGACTGCGAATGACATATTTGTGAAACTTTTCACGGCAAGACTATTTACTCTCAGAGTCTTTGCAGCAGGACTACTCTCGTCTAATAAGCCTACACACTATCTACTAGACAACGGCGACTTTAAATACGTGTATATTCTTATTAAACAGTCAGGGGATCGATCTTGTTAGACTTTCGCCTGAACGATAGCGCAATACTGGAGTACTTTAAGGAACAATCCAAGGTCCAATTAGCCCGATATGAGTGTTATGTTAATCTGTCAACATAGTACTTTCCTCGATCCAATATCGAAATTCGATCATGTCATTTGATTCAATTACACAATGATCGAAAGCGGGTTCAAGAATAGCATAATCAATAGAGATATCCAAATATAAGACACCTAATATTTTGGCACGACCATAGCTTCAATGCTTTTATGATCTCATGGTGTTTAGTTTCAATACTGCGCTTACAGAGGCTTGTTTCGCCAATGTGCGTAGAGGCAACCGTAGTCACCGTCTAATCTAGTAGATAGTGTGTTGGGTTATTAGACATGAGCCCATGGTTCAAGCGCCAGGTCAGACATCTCCAATAAAATGGAATACGAAAACATATTTCTTCGGCGCCTTTCTCTCAGCAGACTTCTGGCAAAAACTCTCTGAGAGTAAATAAAATTGCCATGAAAAATTTTTCAAAAATTTATCGTTCGTAGACGACTTCAAACTGTAGGTTCCGCCATTCGTGTATAAAATTAACACACCCAACATAAGTGATGTAGGAAGCTAGGTTGTAGTCTCCTGACTAAAGGGTTGTAATGACCAATTATATATGTATGTATATGTGTAGTGGCAGCCAGCTTAGCACAGTGATACAGATACTTGTTATCATGTTAAGTAACATAAAGTCCCACATTTTTTTGAAATCAGAAGCTTATCTTTGAGATTTTGAAATTGTTTTTGGGATACACAAACATGCCTTCTGCCAAGCTTGTTAAAATGTTGACAAGAGTGATCAGGCAAATATTATTTAGTAGGAGATAGAAAAAGGCACTGATTTATGGATTCACCCTCGAATTAAGAAAATACTTTCAATCAAATGGGAAAATCTGCAAATTATAATTTAAAATCTCTTCATAAATAGGCCTGCAAATGAAAAACTAAAATTTCTATTAAAATTTCCCGTATTCTCTATTAAACTCAACTTGAAAGGCTTTCAGTTAATCATATATTTTCCCGACACTTAATATAGTTGTTCCATAATTTATAGGTTTTGTTTGTAAAACAGTTTTTGTAATTTCCATTTAAAAACAATACCGTTCCCTCTTAACCTAATGGAAATTAAGAAGCAGTAGAAAAAGGAAAAGAAGAAAAGAAAAAGAAGAGTCAAAAAAGAAAATTTATAATTCCACTTAACTGTCATCATTAAGACAGAAACCCGGGTGTAAGTAAAACAAATGCGTGTCAAACACGTTCAGGCGACCCTTTCAAATAGTGACAGAGAAACTCATTCATATATGAGTACAGGTCTGTATGAATATTTATTATTTTTTTTATTTTTTATTACAATATTTATTATAACAATACATACATACTTGTACTCTTCTCCCCTCTTGCTCCCTTGTTTTGTTTCCAACATTGGTTCACAAACGAATTTGCATACAAACGAGATTAATTTTCGAACGCAAGCAACACAAAGACGTTAAACTGTGGCAAATGAAAGAAAAGAAACAAGAAATCTATTGCCGTTCATACACGTTGATTATGAAAATTAATAAAAAAAAAAAAAAAATTAAAAAAAAAATATTGCAGTAGCAAGAGGAAAAAGAAAAGAGGAAAAGTTTTCATAAAATATTAGAGTCGATACCGCACCGTCGTACTATTGTGTTTACTGGCCTCAGACAATGAAGATGTAAAACAAATTGCATATCGTTGGCTGCATTGCTATGTTTTTATGGAAATTAAGTACTTAAGTCGTTGGACAAAATATTGTGTATTTTAGTGGTATTAAAGCCACTGCAATTTGGAGCTTAATTTCAAAATATGAAAAAGGAAAGACTACTGTGATCGTATTTATTGGGAACCTATTAGTCTCATTGTAATATCTCTACAATATCGGCATCTCTTAAAGCAGAATCACAGCCAATATTATGTTGTAAATCCCAGGGTATCAATATAATATTACTTTCCATTGTAATTACATCAATGGAGGCTTCAATAGTGACTTTGGCAAGGCTTAGTTACTTTGACTTACACTTAAGTAGACCCTGTTAACAAAGTCCCTAAGTTGCTATTGTATGTAACTAAAATTTTTTTATAGCCTGACCTAGCCTGAGCTATGGATAGTTATAACTTTCTGAATAGAACATTTAATTTGATAGGGTTGGTTGTGGTACATTTATTAAAGGTTCCGGTATTAAACTTTCAATGTTTTCCAGGCGTAGATCATGGCCGGATTTTTCCAAAAATTTCTTGATTTTATCGGACTACTAGGCTGCGATTAAATCCCCAACGAATGTATTTTCAACGCCTCTTTTTTTCCATGAGTGCCGAGAAATTCTCACAGAAATTTCGGATCATTCATGAAATGATAAGATAGCGGTTTTTGGCCGATCTTTATAGTATAAATATTGCTGAGATAGCAAGATGTTTTATGGACTTGGGTTGGCTTCTTCTAGTGAATGTTTGAACCCCGGTTTTAATATTGACTGTATTATGGCAATGGGCCTAAATGGTTACCTTATGGTATTCCTTCAAGAATCCATCCATAGTGCCATAACAAACTGAGCACCACGTTCTGTTCATAAATTTAGCAGCACTGAACAGGCCTATTTAATCTAAAATAACTATGCTCTGCCATTAAAGATATTCAGAATAAAATCTGTAAGTCTCCATGTCGATGCCTTCCTTATCGCTTCAGTGATTTTATACACTTATTCATTCTATCATCAAATCGTCAATTCCATAGCATGCACATCATCGCAAAACAAAGGTGGGGTCCGAAAGCCTAACAGACTTGAAGATAACCTTTTTGATCTTCTGACCAGCATTCATATTCTATATTTCATCGTCAAAAAAAACCGAAGTTTGCAATCAGAATATTGATAGAAGGGACCCAACCTAATCTTCATAGTTTTGCTTCGTACTAATAGATGAACGAAGTGTTCTCCAGATTGAAGCTTCAACAATCTACAGGAATGTTAATTGGCTAAGACATTAATGTTTTATTCGTATCCTTAGGAATGAAAGCACCCTTGAATGCCACCAATTGTATTCACAAAGCATTCATACTGATTAGTAGTTTGAGATAAATGAGAGTAACCTGGTATCTGATAGGATAGCTGAGACAGGTCTTAAGTTGCCAAATACAGCCATGAAACACATTGGTATACCTTTTCCTTACTTTAAACTGAAATAGACTGAAACTATGGAAATTAGCACAAGTCTTATGGAACAGATGTTTATAAGACATGTGGTTTTTGTGGGCTCCAATGGAACGCAGTAATATTAAGCTGTTAACCACCTTTTCTATGGTTTCCATGTGTTGTTAATAAACAGACTTCATAAAGACCTAAAGAAGAATAGCAAGTTCAAGAAGAGCGGAACTTGCCTTGAAATAATTCATCTAGCAAGACCCCTGATCTCTGACTGCCCAAACATGGATAACATTAGCAATGAGCCCCTTAGAAAGATCAGATAGAACAGGACTCAATGAACACAATTCTTCACCTTTATTCCCAATCCATATAAAACGAGGGTTTTGTTTCTAAACAATGGCAGATGCACTTGCTATCATTCAAGGACATTCAGTAGACCTTTTAAGCTAAGAGGCTTCAATTTCTTTGAAAAAAATCTTAACAAGAGGTTTCCTTACCTCGGATCCTCAAAAGAAGGCACCATTAACAACGAAAATCATAGAAAAATGAGTGGGACTTATCTGGCAAAATTTCTAATCGATACACAGGGTAACCCTATTAATCTAGAATCTTCAACAGCAGGCCAATGCCCCGTTTAGATGGTTATACTTGATTAGGACTTGCCTGGTAAAATTTCTCACCGCTATACTCAACCCATAGCTTCTAGGCAACGGCAACCCTATTATTCCAGAACCTGCAACAGCAGCTTAATTCCGCGTTTAGGTGGATACACTTAATTAGGACTTACACCCAACACATATCCACCAATTGTATTGCTTCTAAGCAGCGACAACCCTATTATTCTAGAATCTGCAACAGCAGCTAATCCTGTGTTTAGCTGGATACACTTGATTAGTGAAACTGAAGCAAAGCAAAAACATATGAAAAGAAATAGAAGAAGGAACTAAAGGAACTAAAAAGAATAAAATCCCTGGAAGAATGGCTTACAGAGTTCCATCGACTACTATTTCTTACAAAGAATATCAAAGTCTTTATGGATTCTTGTCACATGACTCATGGTATTGAAAATGTGTAGCATGCTTGCATGAGATGGTTCAAACCAAACTGAGTTTTGAGAATAATTTTGCAAACTTTCTGCTTTCCCCTCCAACAACTTTCCCTGCCTGTATGAGCTTTTCAGCTCCGGTGAATTAACCAAAGAAAACTTGGACGTTAATCGCTCATTTTCAAGTTGCATATTCAATGAATTTTGTTTTATTGTTGTTTTTGTAAACGTTTAATGTTATCTACTGTAGCATAGCCATGGGATAGTTTAATAGTTTTTGTTAGTTGAACGGTGAACGGTAGCCAAATGGCTTAAATGCTTTTAAATGTGGCCTAAATGGTGTTTAGTTTATAACATTTAGGAGCAGGCCATAACAACAATGAGGGAAGCAAAAAAAAACAAAGAAAGAAAAACAACAAAAAAGGAAACGTTATTGTTTAATAATAATGCGATTACAAGTAAACACGAGTACAACATATTGAAGCAAACAAAAGATTGCAACAGTGTTTGTATTGCTGCCACAAACAGGAACTATTTGTGTAGTAGGACCAGGCTAAATTCACTTTCTAATAAATTTTATCTCTCCTGCTCTCCATTCCGCTCTATCACTCTATCTCTGTCTGTCTTGCACAATTACTTGCAACATGGAGAGTGTGAGTGTCAGAGTATGTGTTCGGGGGTAATAAAGTAGGCCTAGTTTTTAGCTGCCGGGTTAATTTCTACTTTATGACTGTATTTTATGGAGTTTAAACATTTCCTCAGTTTGCATTTAATTTTTTCAAACAGTTTTACTAACAATGCTGCGCATGCGAAATACTCTTAAATCTTAATGACTCTCCCCAACAATGGCTTCGAATTTAATAACAAAACGCAACACTTCCATTAAATTTGCAAAAAAAATTGAAAAAAATGTATGAAGAACGTTATTTGTGGCAGAAAGTATAGCCTTTGGCGTCAATTTATTACGTTTTGGCCATAAAGAGCGAGCTTAAATGCTTAAAAACAGAAAGGGAAACATAGGGCGGCATGACAGCAATGAAAATAAATTATTTCCAGAGAAAGAGAGAGAGAGAGAGTGAGCGTGAGAGACAGAGACAGAAATATAACAGTTTAATAATAAATTATTTTATGTCCTTTGCCTAGCAACGACATTAAAATAAATTATTTAATTTAGAAAAGCCACTGCACAACGGTAGGGGTTACAAGACAACAAAAGACTTAAGAAACAAACCTGTTTGATTACTAAGTCATTGGTTTGTAGGAAAAAATGAAAACAATTTGAAAATTTGAAAGGAATTAGCAAAGAAAAGGACTCTTTAAAGTTTAATTGACTTCCTTATTTTGGAGTTTTTTATTCTTGTCCTAGAATTTTTCAAGTATACGTGACATAAGGATGAGAAATCTTATTGCTTGCATCTGAACAATTCAATATGCTGGTACACAGCATTCTCTAAGGCATTTGAGAAAAGCTATTATATCCATACATCGAGAAATTTTAAATTGATTTTACTGTTCATTGCTGCTGTAGTAAGGTAGTAGTGGTAGTAGTCTAGTAGTAGTAGTAGTCTAATAGTAGTAGTAGTCTAGTAATAGTAGCAATAGTCTATTAGTAGTAGTAATCTTGTAGTAGTAGTAATCTGGTAAGAGTAGTATTAGTCTAGTTGTAGTCTAGTAGTAGTAGTAGTATTCTAGTAATAGTAGTAGTCCAGTAGTATTAGCAGCAATATAGTAGTAATAGTAGTATAGTAGTAGTAGTAGTAATCTAGTAGTTGTAGTAGTCTAGTAGTAGTAGTAATCTAGTAGTAGAAGTAGTCTAGTATTAGTAATAGTAGTAGTCTAGTAGTAGTAGTAGTAATCTAGTAATAGTAGTCGTCTAGTATTAGTAATAGTAGTAGTCTAGTAGTAGTAATAGTAGTAGTCTAGTAGTAGTCTAGTAGTAGTAATAGTAGTAGTCTAGTAGTAGTCTAGTAGTAGTCTAGTAGTAGTAATAGTAGTAGTCTAGTAGTAGTAATAGTAGTAGTCTAGTAGTAGTAGGAGACTAGTAGTAGTAGCAAATTAGTATTAACGGTAGTAGTCTAGTGGTAGTAGTAGTAATCTAGTAGTAGTCTAGTAGTAATAGTAGTAATCTAGTAATAGTAGTCCAGCAGTAGTAATAGTAGTGGCCTAGTAGTACTAGCAGTTCAGTAGTAATAGTAGTAGTCTAGTAGTAGTAGTAATCTAGTAATAGTTATCTAGTAGTAGTAGTAGACTAGTAGTAGTAAACTAGTAGTAGTAGTAGACTAGGAGTAGTAGTAGTAACAGTTTAGTAGTAGTAATAGTAGTAGCCTAGTAGTAATAGTCTAGTAGTAGTAATAGTAATCTAGTAGTAGTAGTCTGGTCGATAGTGTGTTGATTTGTTAAACGTGTAGTCACTGTTCAAACCCCTTCGCCGACTTCCTCTCATAAATAAAATTGCCATGAAAAAGTTCCCAAAAATATGTAGTTCGGAATTGACTAAAAACTGTACGTACGGCCACTTATGTATAAAATTAAAACACGGAACATAAGTGGTATACCAGTATGTATGTATGCAGTTCAGGATGAACACTTAAAGCCATTGATAGCTAGCCATGGTTACACTGTATGTCTTTCAATAGCGTTAAGAGGAAAATTGTAACCGAATGAAACTGACCAGTTCTCTCAGTGGTACGTTCAACACCATGCCCGGATCTTCAAACGTTCTGTCAAACACCGATTACGTCCGTTGCCTCCACATCATGGCAGTTTCTGCTTGGCGGCGCATTGCAGACCGAGTATGACAGCGAAACTGTTTAGTTGCATTCCATTCTGCTTTTCCGATCTCTTCCGTGCCAGTGCGTAAAATAAATTCGAGTAAAAACACACATATTTGATGATCCAACCGAACCTGCAAAAGTCTAACTAAAGTATTCAACTATTCACCTTCAGATCGGATCTTTCATCGTCAGATTATCATTTATTTGATGGATATCTGAACTCTCACTTAGGAGGATCTATTTTAAATAAAAATTAACCAGAATTTGATTTTGGGAAAATGTTTACTTAAGTTGCGATTGAAATAATCGAATCGAAAAGAAAATTCTACTCGCAGCTATTATTTCCTGATTTTTATTGATAAATGTAAATGCATATAAGGATTGTAACTGTTTAACGGTTTTATACGTTTCCTGTTATCATATTTCGTTTTCATGTACCATTTCCTTTTTATGAGTATTAGCGATCACTAGCTTGAAGCCCTTTGATCTTCTGCGTAAAGAGTAATGGGCAATACAAAAGACTTAAGCAACAAACTTTTTTGTTTGCCAAAAAAACGAAATTTTTTATAATCTTGTATCCTGTCATATTATTTTATTTCATTTCTTTTTAAAAGCAAACAAGCATTAAAAACCCGCTAATTTTAACAGTTTTATAGACGTTAACCGGGGCTCAACTGAAGCGCTTTGTGCTTTGGGTTGAAAACTCATTATTCTTTCAAAGCCGCAGACCTCCCGCAGTTTGTGTTGGCTGGTTGGTCGGTTGGTTCTTTAATTTCAAATAAATCATCATTTCGCGGCTTTTGCAACGACTTCATTGCAATGTTAGAGATTGGCTCTATAGAAGCGTCCGTTAATCATCATTCATGAGTGATTGATACAGTGAGTGAGTGTTGGCGGTATTTTTCAATACCAAAGAGATTGATTTTTATGTTTCCCCGCGTTGTTCCGTATATAAATTAGCAAGCAGCCTGTGGTTTTATTGTTGTTGCTTTTTATATTATGGCGTTTGTGTTAATTGGTCTATGAGGCCTTAGCCACAAATGATTGAATGAATGATTGAATGGCTGGCTATTCATTTAGAATTTGTTTTTTTTTATTTCAATAATTGATTGAAAGCCTGCCTGTGATTATGTTGATGTTTTCATTCATTCATACGTTCACTCATTCATGCATTTCGATATTTATTAAAGACAAGAAATTTGCTCAGGTGTTTGTTAACTTGTCTTTAAAGATGAGAGGCTTGAGCTTAGGCTTGATGCTCATGCTGCTGCTGCTGCTGTTGAGCATTTTTATGACAGCGATTTATGACAATCCATTGGTTTTAATATTTTTTTGTTTTTGTTGTTGTTGTTATTATTGTATTCATTATGATCATCATTTTAAACATAAGCTATGAATAGTTTGCAGCATCCGCTGATGTGTTGGCATTTCATCACAGCAGCACATTCAATCTGAATGTCTTGACTTTGGTTGGCTGGCTAGTTGGCTGGCTGGCCTTTATGTTTAAAGCCATTTAAGTTTAAATAGGACTTTGATGGCTAAATTGTTGGCCGTTAAAGCAACCACATCAACATCATAAAACCTTATCGAAGCAAAGCTTTGCAAAAGAGTGTGCTGATGAGCAGAAGTGTTGAACAATTTCTTGATTGTTTAAAAAGAGAGGAAGAGAGAGGGAAATAATGTTGTATTATTATTAAATTTTAATTAAATAAAGCAATTTTATAAACCAAAAAGGAAAATCGGAAAATGATTTATAGCCTCTGCAGCCAAGCAGTACAGGTTTAGAGAAATTGATTGATTTTTTTTTATAAGAACTAAGGCAACGACAGCCCCTCTCTATACAGGCCTTAATTAACTGCTTTAAAGCCATATTTAAGCAGTAGCGCCTAATCGATTTTATGCATCATAAAAGACAGTCAAAAGACAATCTGGCTTGCAATGCTCTTATCAATAAAACCATTAAAGAAACAAAAAGAAAAAAAAGATTAATTGACTCCCTCCACCCTTAAATTAAACTAAACAAACCAAACCAAACTAAACAAATACTTTTCAATCATATTAACGCTAAATTTGAGTAGGCCTATAACGCCTACACAATAGGTCTGCTAACAACAAAAACAAAAAACAGGCAACAAGCAACCCTTAGCCACCAAAACATTATGAAAACATATGACCTCTGAACCACCACCACTACCACCATTAAGCGATAAAAGTACATTAAATACCAGACTTTCTTTCTTTGGTGGTGTTTTCTCATTGTTATTGTTTTTGTTGTTGCTGTTGTTGTTAAAAATATTACAATTAATCATGAAAATAACAACATGCCACAAATTACATCCCTGTGTCCTACACATACATACCTACATACATACATACATATATACTTGCACAATGACAAATTCATAGATTCATACACATTAAACATGCAACATAATAAAGTGGTCGCACACTTTAAAGCAATTATACAGTACATGTCAAAAGTTAAACACCATAACAGAGTATCACTTCCAGACATCTGAGGAACTGAGGATCTTTACAACTCAGTTCCTTTTGAAATCCAATGGAACAATGACTATTGTTTCAAAAAAAAGAAGACAATGCCTTAAAATACATACATAACATACATACGTGCATACATAATTGGCCATTACAACCCTTCAGTCAGGATTACGGCGTAGCTTCTCACATACATACCTACATAATTGCTAATTACAACCCTGCAGTCAGGATTACAACATAGTTTCTCAAGCACTTATGAGTGAGTGGCGGGACCTACAATTGAAAGTCGATTCCGAACAACAGATTTTTGTGAAACTCTTCACGGCAGTTGTGTTTACTTGCAGAGTTCTTGCCAGAAATCTTCTTCAAGAAATATTTTCTCATATTCGTTTTGTTGGAGATATCTGACCTGGAGTTTGAACCGTGGCCTCACGTCTAATAAGCCAACATATTACCTACTAGACTACGACGACTTCATTCAAGATATCACATGTAAAACGATTCGATAGCATCTTAATCAAGCGAATAAAAGTGTTGATTCATCTGAACATTCCAACAGACCGTCTCAAATTATCACAATACGATATGAGTTCAGTCAGAGCATGCCATAAGCTGTTGTGTATTTTCTGGACCGTGTAAATTCTGGACCGCAAAAGCAGTGCCGGAGAAGTGGAACGAGAGCACCATTTACCTGACTAACAGAAAAAGAGGTGTTAATGTCCTCAACATCGGATATAAGATCATTACTACCGTTCTATGTGAAAACTCGTATCGTCCAAGTAGAAATCTACGCCATTGATTGGCGATTGAACTCCTTTTGTGGTGTTTTCTTAATTCATAGCTGTATGCGAATACGTCGCAAACAACAGCGATCTTCAAAGCCAACATCAGTCAAATTCAGTCTTATTTATGCCACAGAGTTGTGTAAAGTTATGGCAATGAGCAGGCAGAAGAGTTTGATGTGGCAAAAGTTATTTGGTGGGATATATTCGGTGAAAGGAAGAATAGTGAGAGGTGGAGATTGTTCTCAAATTATATGGGTTGGAGACAATCTAATAGAGCCACGTATCCGAATATCCAGGAGTATCCTGAGGCCTTTCAATCCGGGCACTGTATGTTCAAAACGCACTTGTCCGGGAATGGCATCGTCCATCTCTTAGTTATCATTACTGACAACGAACAACACCCTGAAGACTGTCGGGGTTTTAGGATAGGAATATCCTAATTATAATGAGAGCAGTACCATACATATATCGGATGGTTGCAGTACTCTAACACTTCTACACCCCTTGAGAAAAAGTGTTTTTCACTCACAATGTGCCTTAAAAATAAGAATAAAAAGTATTCGCAACCATTTCAAAAATCTTTTTTATTCTAATCCAGACTTTTTATCCAATTCTAGTTCTCTGAGCTTCTAATGGCCTCACAAAAATCGAACATACTTGTAATTTCTTTAAACCAATCAAATAATTTTACTAAATTTTGGACCATACAGGTATATACAGTTCCTTAATTCCCCGTGAAAAAAGAGTTTCAGTTATCATTTATGCTTTAGGAAGAATAGTAGGTTACGCCATAGTTCTACTAGACTAGAGCTGAGGCTGTCATCTAAGCCTCCAGTTTAGTCTTGAAAAATTCTGTAGCAAACGTAGCAAGTATGTCTAATTTTCGAGATGGTATTAAACCATCCATCAGATATGCTAAAAATTGCCGTTCGATTTTAAAGCAATATTTTTCAGTGTAACATATAAAATGTTGCGCACTGTATGAACGTCTCTTTCTACTCCATTAAGTACTCACACTTACTGGAAATATGACGGCAAGGAAAACAACAACAATAACAACAACAATAAACTAATGAAAAGTAAAGGAACATAAAAATGAAATCAATCAACCTTGTGATAAATTGTATGTACTCCTTTGTATAGAGAGAGTGAGACAACAACTGCAACAACAACAACAACTTCTATTACAGGAAACCTTAGCAAAACAGAAAACAAACAAAAAATATTGAAAAGGATAAGAAAATGAATGAAATATTAAAAGGAAAACAATAAAAACAACTAAAACCATAATAAAAATGGCAACAAAACAACCTCAAAAACACAATTAAATGTAGAATTTTATAAAAATGTTGCTGCAATAGGAGCATACCAGTAAAGGGGGGAATTCAAGTACCAAAACAAAAAATTTCAAGAAGAAATATGAGATAAAACGAATGAAATTAAACTGCTGAGTGCATGTATTGGTGAGGCAGGTAGATGAGCAAAAAAACAGAAAAAAAGTACGAAAGTTTCTCCCGGCTCAGAAGCACTGTATAGTTCGTTAAACTATTGGAATCTGATTTGACCACAATTTCGTTACTATTGTATCAAACTTATCGAACTCTCCGTCTGATTTGACCATAATTTCGTGAATGTTTTATCAAACTCATCAAACTCTCTATCTGATTTGACCATAATTTCGTGACGGCTTTATCAAACTTATCAAACCCTACGTCTGATTCGACCACAATTTCGTGAATGTTTTATCAAACTTATCATACCCTCCATCGGATTTGACCACAATTTCGTGACTATTTTATCAAACTTATCGAACTCTCCGTCTGATTTGACCACAATTTCGTGACTGTTATATCAAACTTATCAAACACTCCGTCTGTTTTGACAAGAATTTCATTAATATTTTATCAAACTTATCAAACCCTCAGTCTGATTTGACCATTATTTCGTCAATGTTTTATCAAACTCATCAAACCCTCCGTTTGATTTGACCATAATTTAGTGAATACTGTATCAAACCCTCCGTCTGATTTGTTTCAGTACTTTCCTTTTGTACTCGAAGATACACAAAACGCTCATCCTCCCCGTACTCCTTTATGGTGCAGAAGCATTGACACTGTTAAGCACTGATGCAGAAGCCTTGAGAGAAAAGACCTATGTCCGGTGGGACTTGGCGATGATTTCCGCATCAGATCCAACAATGAGTTGTAATGAGCTCCTCAATGGCATAGACGTTGTGCAGCGTCTTTAACATCCAGCTGTTGCGCTGGCTGGGCCATATCGTTCGAATGGATAAGGATGCTTCGGCGAGATGAGTATTTGATGCAGAGATTTGCGGAAGTCGGTGAAGAGCACGACCTTATTTCCATTGGAAGGATCAACTCGAGGATGTGCTGAAGCAGGACGAAATCCGATAATCGGGTTGTTAGTGGCCAATTAAGTAAGTAAGTAAGCTTTAGCTCTCAATCACAACTGACAGTTCAGTGTTGTTGATTCTTGAAGCTTTCAAGCTTTCTTTGTAATTCGCATAGGTATCGAACATGTCGTCACTGAGTGAGCTCAATCAACGCATTCTCTTAATATCGGCTGTTGATCTAGGCACTCAACTCGAACTTTGACTGTAAATCTGTAGCAAATCTGCTCTTTTCTGATGATAATCATAAAGAACTGGATATTTTACTGCAAACCGTATAATGCTTCAAAATCGATTTTATAAAACCCGGCTTAAAATCGCATTCAAATCGCGTTCTAGTTGATAAGGACATTCAGTCATATTTAAATTTTTTTCTAACTTGATAGGGCTGGGTATAGGGTATAATACCAACAACAACAACAATAAAAACAACAGTGTATTTAATTTACACGTTTTTAACCTCTTTGTGTATGCGAAGAACAATGAAGTCAACAAGAGTTGGTGATAGTGAAACGCACTCTCATTATTGATGTCCTCTCAGGCAAAAGTTAATCTTTTTTGTTCATTTTAAATGAATGAACTTAAATAAAGGAATTATCCAGAGCTTCAATGTTTGTGTATATATTTGTACACGTGCGTATATATGCAAGTGTAAATACATACATATACATACAGACACGAATTCAAATGATTGAATAAAAGGATTTTTTAAAGATAAAATTGGCATGTGTTTTGTAGCATTTTAATTTCACATGAATATACAGCCATACATGCATACATATATACATATATATATATAAAACATACATACATACATACAAACGTACATACATACATACATACTATTTAATATAAGCTCACGCATTTAGCCATGCATACATTTTGAATGACACTGAAAAAAATAGCATAACAATTGCAATAAGTTCTGGATGGAAAGAAACAATACAGTATGAATTAAAATAATAGGTACAGTAATATGTGCGGGTATCAAAAAGATTAATTCTTGTCATAATACTGGGTAATCCATTTAGTAGTTTAAAAACCCCTGATCTGGCCGATCTGTTTTTTATCTGAAGCGCCATCTATTTAGCGACAGATTTGCTGTAAAATTAGTTACAACTCCCTGCAAAAGTAGTGATTCAAATGTGGTCACTTTTTGGCAGTATTCAAGAAAAAAGTCCTACGTAAGTTCTTTGGCCCATTGTGAGTTGCCGATGATTTCCGTATTCGATCCAACAATAAGCTGTATGAGCTCCTCAACGACATGGACGTTGTGCAGCGTATTAACATCCACCGGCAACGCTATCTCGGCCATTTCGTTCGAATGGATGAGGATGCTATGGCGAAATGGGAATTTGATTCGGGGATTTGCGGAAGTAGGCGAAGAGGACAACCTTGTTTGCATTAGAAGGACCAAGTCGGGGAAGCCGTATCATCGATTGTTGTGACCAACTGACGAATGCGCGCAAGAAGCAGAGGCGCCTGGAATAATGTGGCAAATTATGTGAGTAAGTAAGTAGTCATCAGAATTAATTGAACGGTAGGTCTGTGGCTGTGACTGTTAGATCACCACCTTTTTTTTGCCGAGTACACTTAAAGCTTACGAGCTGTACGGTATTTGGTTTCAACAATACGGTATCAAGGCTCACCAACACTACCGACTCCGGCTATAATGTGAGATAAGCTTGCGACTAAATTTACTTTACGTTTTGGTTACAATTTAACAGAATTTAACTTATTTTTTCCACCGCCCATGCTCTCCAAATTTCTCGAAAGCAAATGACCTTAATAAGTAATCTCCGTCGAACTCTGTTAAGAGCTCTTCTTAAGTCTTGAATCCTGAAAGCTCTGCAACAAGCAGTTCAGGTATTGTTGCAGTACACCAAGATGTTTTTGAACGGTTGCAACGCCGAGGACCTTGGGGATTGTACTGCAATGTCGAGCTGGCAATCTCTTTATGGGATGTCAATGTAGAGCCTACGCATGCATAAATTCTTCTGAGGATGTCGTACAGAATTGTTTGTTGGTTTGTAGTACAAAAACGAGATTCAGTACTATTTATGGTGTAAAGTTAGATGCAATGGGTTATATGACTGACATCAGTTGGTAAAGACTTGTAGTTAGGTTAGGTCAGAGGGTAGCTTGCCATTCACAGGCAAGTTCACTTGGTGGCTCATATGGCCCATAATGCACTGATAACGTTTCCTCCACATCATGGCAGATTCTGCAGTAATCTTGAGGGGCAGATCAACCTGCAGAAGTTGCATTAAAACTACTATGCTGCTATTATTTTACACTTCTCTTAAAAATTCTTACAAAGTGTTGGAATTATTTAAAGCCACAGTGTTGCTACGCATTGCGCATCAATGAAACATTAAACGTTTGCAACATAAAACGGAGGGTAATTTTATGCAGAATCTCTACCTTTTCTTTTTTGTTTTTTTCCTTCCCCCTTCTAGAGAATCTCGTTTTGTTTTCGTTGTTCATTTTTATTGGATTTTTATTTCATTATTCAATGTTTTTTCTTCCTTTTTCACCTCATCGCCTTTATCAAATTACATTTTAATGAACATGTTACCACAGACACCACACACACCAGTCAACGGAGTCCATTATCGTTGAATTTACGACATTTCAAGTATTTAAAGTGGCCTTCTATACAAAATATTTCTATCTCTCTCTCTCTCTGTTCTTTTGTTTTTGTTGGTCATTTGTCTGCCCTGACAAACGATTAAAGAAGGATTTCTTTTGAAATAAAAGAACTAATTCTAGTGAAATTTATATCGCGGTCAATTTAATTGTTTATAAAAATTGAAGAAAAATTTAAAATTTAATCTGGATTTATGAAGTCTAAAACTATATTTGGAGTCCTGACGTAGGTTACGTATGAAGGGCAGGAAAGGAATACAAATTAATCCCTAATCCTAGTTGGGCTTAAAATCGTTATATGTTACAGGGTTTATTAGCAACTGTCAGAATATCTAGACAACCAAAATAATAGATGCCCTACTGATCAGCGCAGATGTCGTGTAAGCACTATCCAAAATATTAAGGGCTGTTGTGACATCCGTAAGGAAACTGATGTCCTATTAGTAACACCTTTAACGGTTAATGGGCCATTTCGACCTCAATTTAGAACCATACATGATAAACTCAACCTTTAGATATAGGGTGGTTTCAATGGTGAGCGATCATTCTATATCCGATCTGTAGATATCCTCTCAGATCAGATCTCCTTTGCTCTAAGTCTAAAAGCCCGAGCCTTAGCTAATTTTTTGTTATTAGGTCGACAGATGAAACACCGTAGTCTAGTAGGTTTCAAACCCCAGAGAGATCGCTACATTGAAGATATCTTAGTATGTGTAACTCAAACAAGAACCATGTCTGATAACATATCGGATTAAATTATAATCGACTTATGCATGGCTTGGATTTATCGAAATACTGTCTTACTATGTTTGGAACTGGTTTATAGATCCATCGAACATTAGAAGTGTTCATCATCTTCTTTGTCACTTACATATGTAGAGAGCTTCCTTTTCCTTATTCTCTCAGTTCTTGCCATAGGGTTTTTTACACTTAAGGCTATAACTACGAGAATCGAGAACATAGGTATGTACAGTTACGACATTGAAATGTGGTATTTTACGAGTCTCGGTTCTATATCAATAAGCCATATTGTAATAATATTGGAAACATCTACCGTGACCGTTGCAACTTATGTTATCTTTCTTCAAATATAGTCCCAGTGACACGAAAATTTTTCGACGTCGTCAAAAACTATCCATTAGCACCTAGACTACAAAGAGATTATATTGTTTACAACAACAAAAATGTTTTGTTTCTGTTGTTTCACTTCCTTTGTGAAGTTTACAAAGCCGATGGTAAGTAAAAAATAATATATCTGTGACGTCACAACGGGCTGCTATGCACGCTTAAGTGTGCTTTGGTAATCGAAGCTAACACTTCGACCTAACCTAACCTAATCAAAAATATAACAATCTGTGGAAAAATGATTAAAATTAATATCTAAACTTAATTGCGCTTTAATAATGATAATTTCAATGCTAATTTTACTTTAATTGTTGCCAATTCTTTAATTTAAATTTGAAATTTTCAGAAATTGACCACAATGTCTAGAGAAAATTAAGTCATCCATCACCTTTATGGCCATACAGACAGAGAGAAAACTTTCAGAAATTGTATGCAAAAACAAAGTGAGAAAATGCCAGTCTACATTTCACACTTGTGGCCATTTAAAGAAAACTTAGCTAATATTTATGATGAATTTAAATTTGAATATTTTTTCCCCTCCTGTTTTATGATTATGCCCCATTAAATAGGCTCGTTTTTCCTGTATCACTTTAATTTTTAAGAGTAAAAAAAAAACAAAATTAAATGCTTGACGTTATTCTTTTGGTTGACTTAAATGATGTTTTAATAGCTTTTGTTACTTTAACCAGAAATACAGTACGAGATAAAATTATAGATACAGTAAGAAATACTGGATGTGTAATAAATCCAATATGGAAGAGTCTTCTTGGTACCCGTTAGGCTTATTAAATATGTTCTTTAACATTTGCAGTACACGACACCAAGGATATAGGGTGGGCCATCTATCGATTTAAATTTGAACCATCGGTTATTTCTAATCTGGCAATACTTATGTCATTCTATTCTGTTACAAAATTCATTATATTATCTCCTCTGACCGTAATGAATCGATTCATTAGAATAGATGGGCCAACGAAAAAAAGCTGCAAGATGATGTCAATTTTGCAAAAAAAAAAAAACATCCTTTCGGATGAAGCTCATTTTCATCTAATTTTCATTTAATAACCAAAATTTTCATTTAATAACCAAAATTGCCATATTTGGGGCTCAGAAAACCCAAACGTGGTCTTACCGAAGCCAATGCACTCATTACGAGTGACTGTTTGGCGCGGCTTGTGGTGTGGACCGGTAACATATTTCTTTGAAAATGAGGTCGGCACAACCATTAGGGTCAATGGACACACCTAACGCACCATGACAACCGATTTTTTTGTATCGGCTCTTCATGTTTTTGATGTGAACGATGTTTGATTTCAACATGATGGTGCAACTTGTCACACATCTCATGCCACAATCGATTTATTGCGTCAAACGTTTGATGGCTGTTTAATTAGCCGAAATGGTAACGTGTCAAATGGCCGCCAAGAAGCTGCGATTTGACACCGTTAGAGTATTTTCTATGGGGGGCCGTTGAAGAAAAGTGTTATGCCGACAAACCAGAGACAATTGAGCATTTGAAGGGTCCACATTCCTGATGCCATTGCCGAGATACAACTCCATACACTCAAAATAGTTCACGAAAATTTCCTTTACCAAACTTTCCTGACCGTTTCAATTGTCAAAATTTAAAAAAGTTTTGAAATAATTTTGAAAACTTGTGAGAACTAGGTTAGGTTAGGTTAGAGGACGTGTACTTGTCAACTGTAGCAAGTACAGTGCCCGGAGGTCGAATTGACCCATTGTACAACGTCCTAGCTTCTCACAAAACTTGTGTTGTGTGCGTTAATTTTATACATGAGTAGCGGGACCTACAGTTTAAAGTCGACTCCGAACGACAGCTTTTCATGGCAATTTTTACTCTCAGAGTTTTTGCCAGAAATCTGCTGAGAGGAAGTCGCCGAAGAAATATTTTCATATTTTTGTTTTGATGTCTGACCTGAGATTTGAACTCGGGCCTTTCGTCTAATAAGCCGACACAATACCTACTAGACCACGGCGATTACCACTATGTTGCCGACAAAAGGAAATATTTGACAACAATCGTGTTGCCAGACGTTCAAATTTCATATCGCTAATAGCGTTAGCTGGTAAATGTGAGAACATTTTTCTGTCATTTTCGTATGACAAAAAGCTGACATTTCCCACAAAAATCTTGCAAAACGTCTGCACAGAATTTTAATTTTCAAGAATTTTTAAACCAAAAAAATTAAAGACACTTTAAACGCGTTTCTTTTTACCACTTTATGGCCAGAGTTTCACATCCGTTTTGCTATGAGTACATTATTGAGAAAAAAATTTGTTTTTTTTTTCTGGCTTTTATTGTTGAATTTATTATTGAAATTAGAAGAGTTTTTTGTAACAGGTTTTCAATGATTTGCAATGAATTTATGCGTCAAATAAACTCGTTATCCAGTTTCTATTGTTATTGAATGGCTTCCTGTTATTAAAATGAATTAAAACAATTGAATTTAAATTTTAAAATTTTTAACGTTTTTCTTTATGTTACGTGTTTATTGATTCGTTTTGAGATTTGTTTCATCAACAGTTGACACAGTGTCTCTTGCATTGCAATTGTCTTGCATTACATTGCTGTGGCCAGTCGTATCCATTAATTACTGACGATTTCAAAACCTTATTATTCAATACCACCAGCTAATTGGGCTTACACAGGCAGGAACTTGTCACCCGGTCAGTATGAAAATTTTTTTCTCTGAAAACTTCAGTAAACCGGTTGGCAGAATTTGTTTTTCTAATGATTGCAGGTTAAACTCAAGACCTTTAATAATTTGTTGCTGCAACTGTTATTTGTTACAATTCAAACGATTTATTTTGATGCCCTGGCGTAATTATAGATTAAAAATAATAAAAGAAAAAAGTTAATAATTTAATACAACGTGTATGCAAATTTTAAAGAAAAGAAAAAATGAGCCATGTTTGACTCATAAGCTATAAAGAGAACTAAAGCAGACTTATGGTTGAAGGTCTGTTTCAGGGGGTTTAAGCATTCATCATCAAAAACTCATTCACTAGATCCCTGACATACGGTATAGTTTTAGGGGATGCCACCTATTTGTGTTGTAAATCAAAAATCTTGACCTCAACACTATTCAATGCTTGCGTTGTGCCGCCTTTGATAGCCTACCAACACAGCGGAGGCAATTGAATGGCATAATATTCAACACGAATTGAAGGAGAGCTTAATGGAAAACATGACAAAGTGAGCGCAATACAAAACCAATACGCCTCTGGATTTATTGCACCAGTTAATCCTTTGGAGGTAATTTTCTATTACTTTTCTCAAAATTCCGGCGGTATATCGGACATAAGTTAATGAATTTTAAACGTTGGCTTACTAGGCGTAGGTCCATGGTTTGAACACCGGATCACATGGTATAAGCCCAATATGCTAAAATTTTTCTTGTTAACCTAACCACCGGATGAGAAAAGAACTTTCCTGCCGAAGGAAATTTTTGAACATCCAATCAGCGTATCTACAGCTTTAATTGTAGCGTGAAGTGGATGTTCTATTGAAGGAGGTACGAATGCAAATGCAAAATGCACAGTAATGTGCAATAAAGCAAAGTCCAATTGCTGAGAAAGCAGTGGAACCGACAAATTCCTATGCCCTATGTCGTTTTCATAAGAAACATTATAAAAACCATTGTAGATGGGAAGATTCAAGAACACAACCAAAGACATCATCTGGAGAAGGTTATCAGGCTGATTGGACGTATGTAGCTGGATTGAAAACAAATAAATGACTGATGATAGGACTGCTTAGAAAAATTTCTATAGTGGCTCTAAGCACATAATTAAAATTTGGGGATAATAAGGTGGGTTTTTCAATTTTGCCTCTCTTAAGTGTAAGAGCAACAATACTGCTCCCCTCAAAAGTAAAAATAAAGATTGAGCAAGTTTCCTAAAGAAGTCCTTTCCTAAGAAGTCTTGAACACCTAGTTGAGATGTTTACCCCGAAAACAAATAAGAAATTAAATTTATCGATTGGTAGTCGGTCCGGAGATTTGAAAGTCCGAGTGATTACGAAAACAATGGACATCCCACATGGCTTGGTGGTTAAAACTTTAAATGAGCACTTGAATATAGAAACCTACTGACCACAAACGCAATCGTAAGACAACTTCAAAGGAGTGAAGAAGATGGGTCTGACAGTAAATGGGGGAAAAACGCACAGGATCACTCTTGCCGACAGGTGATACTATGGTCTCAATAGGCAATTGAGTAATAGAGCCCTCTCTCGTACGACAAATCTACAAGACGTTCATCCTCCTCGTGCTTCTTTATGGCGCAGAGGCATGAACACTATTAAGCACTGTTGCAGTAGCCTTGAGAGTATTCGTGAGGAAAGTCCTACGTAAGATCTTCGGTCCAGCGCGAATTGGCGATAAATTCCGCATCCGATCCAACAGTGAGCTGTATGAGCTCCTCAACGACATGGACGTTGTGCAGCGTATTAGCATCCAGCGGCTTCGCTGGTTCGGCCGTGTTGTTCGAATGGAAGAGGATGCTCCGGCGAGGCGGGTGTTTGATGCGGAGGTTTGCGGAGGAAGAGGAGGAAGCCCTGTCATCGACTGGTGTGACCAACTGGCGTAGACGCACAAGAAGCAGAGACGCCTGGAAGGATGTGTTAAGGCAGGTCTAAATCCATTAATCGGGTTGTTAATGGTCAATTAAAGAAAAAAGAAGAAGTTCTTGTTTCCAAACGTGATGCGGCGCAAATCATATCTCATTTGATGATCTCGATAAATTTTTGTTAGAAAAAATTTGAGACAAAATTAAACAAAGTCTTTAGACCTCAAATCAGACAATAATGGAAAATGTTTTTATTCTAAAAGTCACAGACTTATCGACCCATTTTCCTAATAGTCCGTGACAATAAGCACTACTTCTGTACCAAAACTCGTATATCATTACGGTCCCAAGAATATCTTCTTTTTGGAGTCCGTAAAAATACTTTTAACTGCACGTATTTAGAAGGATCTACCACAGCTTATTACTGCCACAGTTTGAAATTTGAGATGGGACCGGCTTGTAAGATTTGCTTACAGAACAGTCTTTATAAGCTAGGATTTCACTCCCTAGTTTTTTTTTCTTCTTTATTAAAGAATTTAATTTGTATTTTATTACACTTTATTTTTCTTTTAATTTTCTTTGTTTTATTATTCAGTCAGAGCCCAAAATAAAATTTCCCTTTAAAGTCATGGCAATGATGGCAACAAATGAATTCGTTTAAATGACTGAATGACTGAATGAATGAATGAATGATTGTGAATTGTATTGTGGCCGAATTTAAATGAAATTCTTTAACACAAAACACGATAGCAACAACAACAACAACACAAAAAGAACGTTATTAAAGTTACATTTGTCAGTACAGGAGACTAAAGCAAAATCGGAGTCGGAGTTAGGGAGCCAGGCAGCTAGGCAAACCGGCAGTAAGGCCGTCGTTTAAATGAATTCCTTTTCAATATTTTTTTTCATTTTTTTGTATGTTTTCTATTGGAATGTATGGCGAATGTTTGTGTACCTGCTGCGTGTCTTTGAGTTTCTGTGGGTCTGTGTTTTTTTTTTTGTTCCTTTCTAGAGAAACTTCCATTTACACCCTTCATACTTCCTGTTTCCCTTTTTTGGCTTTTGGTACAAAACCTTTTGAAAATTTGTGTTTTTTTTTCTCTCTCTTTTTTCATACAAAGCCATAGACAGTGGGCCAAAAAAGGTAATAAAGAAGTCAGATTATAATCATAGAAATAGAAGAGATTTAGAGATGCCCTAGGCTAATAAGCTTACACATTAACAACTAGACTACAGTGACTTCAGAATAGGAATAAATTTACACTACACCAAGTATATGGTCGAAGTTACTCATACATTACATTACTCATTACAACCCTTTAGTCAGGATCACGATCAAGCTTCCACACCACTTATGTAGGTATGTTGTGCGTGTTAATTTAATCTATAAGTACTGCGACCTACAGTTTAAAGTCCACTCCGCACGACAGATTTTTGAGCAAACCTTTCATGTCAATTTTATTTACTTTCTTTGCCAGACATTGGCTGAGAGGAAGTCGCCTCAGAAATATTTTTCCATATTTCGTTTTGTTGGAGGTGTCTGCCCTGTGGTTTGAACCGTGGTCTTACGTTTAATAAGCCAGCACATTACTTACTAGACTACGGTCGAAGTTACACAGTTCGTGTATAATCATTACATTTTTCTTATTTAAAGGCATTCGATTTGCTTTTGTTTTAATAAAATTTGTGTTCAAATATTTTTATTATATTTGTTTATAAACCAAAAGCCCTCTTTCATTCCTGTATACAAATCAAATTTCATTAAAATCCCACCAAAAATACCGAAGTTATTTAAGTGTTAATATTTCCTTAAGAATTTTAAAATTTCTGCCTCTTTTACTACCACTAAACCCACTGTGTACGACGTATGCTACATACTACAGTGTAGTAACTACACACACAACCAGGCTATCAAACTGGCACTCTCCAGTGTATTTTAAATATATGCACATAAACAGAGCACACAGTTAGACGCCATTTTTGTTTTTGTAAATATAACAGCAAAAACACAAACAAACAAACTGTTCTCTTGGAATAGCATGGCTAACGAGAGGCATTGTGTACATACATATGTAGATATGTTGTGTTATGACTGAAAATAAAAAAGGGTGTGTTTTAAACGCACACTAAAGCAGAATTTTATGAAAGAAATGTTTATGCATACATATAGAAGGAGAGAGAGTAAGCATTACTGCAACAGCAGTGCTATGAGCAGAAAAAATATTTCGTTTTACACAAGCAAAACTTGTTTTATTTGTATTCACTCTCTCTCTCTGTTTTTCTTGATGGTACGCTCTCAATTTTGTAACCAGCAGACGCATTGGAATATACACATCTAAACGAAAGGGAGGGTTTTTTCGTCTTCTAAAATGTGTAGCAATCGCAGAACACGCCCAAAACAAGAGAGCATTAAAGCACACAGCATGAGTAGAAAAACTTGTTTTTTCTAAGCAGGTGTTTTGTTGTTGTTTATATTTTTCATACGCTCTTGCTCTTTTGTGCAGATTGGTGGCTAAGCATATGTGTGTTCATGTTATGCAGCCTGTGTTGCTGGCATGAGAGTGAATATTTTTACTTGTTCCTTGCAAGTGTGTTAGTGTTGCTGTGTGGGGTTTTTTGTCGCTTTCTGTTGAGGTTTTCATTGTATTGTTTTTTGGCGCCTTTTCATTTACTGTGTTGTGTTGCTATTGCTTGCATTCGTTTTTACTTTGTCGTTTGTAGTTTCAGCCATAAGTATTGAAATTACTTTAACGCGCACTAGATGGCGCTAGCAGTTTTAAATGGGATTTAAAGTTTTTCTCAAGGAAAATCAAATGAATTATTAAAAAACATATTGTAAATGCTTAAAATATTTATAGAAAAAGAAAGCAAATAAAATCTTCATTTTTATGCGTCGTTTTCTTAAAAAAATAACAAGAATTTTTGCGTATTTCGTTAGTTCTACTTTTCAAATGTTGAAAAGCGTAACAAAATGTTTGTAAATAAAAATTGTTGGTGATTTTCTAGCTGCCAAATTAATGTGAACTTTTAAAAAAAACCCCGAATTTAATGCGTTTGCATTTGAATTGTTTAACTTTCTTCAAAAGTAGGAAAATTTCAAAGAAATATTAAGAAAGGTTTTTGGATTTCAATAAATTTTGTGAGCATTTGATTTGTATATTTTTAAAATAAACAAAAATTATAAAGAAATTCTTCTTTATTTTAATAAAATAAAATTAAATTAAATTAAATTACGCCGACGATATTTGTTTCTTTTTTTTTGTACACAGCCATACTGGGAATTTGGATTCGGTACAGGCAGCTAGATACAAAATTAGTTTCAATACTACCAACGAGTATAGCCTGGAAACCATAAACCAAAATTTAGAGCGCGTGCCGTCTTACCCACATACTTAATTGATTCATCATTGCAAATCTTTATTCAGGATTACAACCTAGCTTTTCAGACCACTCATGTTAGCTGTTTTAATTTTATATATGAATGGCGAAACCTAAATTTTAATGTCAACTCCAAACGATGGGTTTAAGGAACTTTTCATAGCTATTTTATTTTACTTTCAGAGTTATTGCCAGAAAAGAGAAGAAGCAAGTCGGCGTTCGAGATATGTATCTAAGCTGGGGATTGAACCACGGTTGAATCAATAAACCAAACAGAAAAGCAACGAAAAAAATCTTGTCTCCCAAAGGGGTCTAACATTCCGATCCAATAGGTTTTCAGTGACTCAGCTTAGCATCGTAAATACCGGTTGACAGAGACACTCCTGCAGTTATCCTCCCTCTTAACAAAAGTGCAATTGTTGCATAGCCATCCTATCAATTTTTAAATTCCGGATTCTAAAACATCTTTCGTGTCAGATTCTCAAACTTTGGCCCCAGATTGAAGAAGATGTTTGTGGCGTTCTCTTCTTCCTTATCATTTACAGCTTATGCGGGTATGCCAAAAGGCCAGTGTTTCTGTTATAACTACTATGGTATTCCCATGATGAATTCTAAGTAGATTTAATGCAAATCATATCCTCCAAATGTTGATATAAAGGTTAGCCAGCCAGATGCGCCTGACTTCTATACAGGCTGGTTCATTTGCCAAACATTTTCCAAGCACACGTCTGATGTTTTCGTAGGTGCTGCAGCTAAGTTGTTACTATTTTTATCAAGGAGTCAGGGAAAACCACATGAAATTAACCATTGAATGTCCAGTTTTGTCCAACAATTCTGGGACAATCCACGATCTGAAGTACATATTCTCTAGGGGTCTAATGGGTGATTTCCTATTGGTAAATTTATGTATCCCAAATTAAAGCCATTATATCAGCCTAAATTATGCCCCAGTAATTGCAATATAGATTGACATCCTTTCCTATAACGAGATCCTTATTCGTCAGATAGTAGTTAGATGATGTTCTTTAGTAGACGTAGGCCATTGCTGTAATAGGATATTTTTGCTATTTCGGTGTTTTTTAACAAAACTTCTGTTATTTTAATTACAAAATAATTTGATTTCCAAGACACAGCAAAAAATAACTGCATTTTCCAAAAAACAAACAAAAAATCTAAAATCGCTCACATTTATAACTGTAATCCCCATTAACCATATGTAAACAAACACACACACACACACTCTCATTCTCATTATTTTCATTTCATACACTGTAGACGAGAGTGTGGAGTATGAATTGCAAATAAAAAATGTTTGGCAGGCAAAAACACAAACAAAAAAAAACAGTTAAATAATAGTAAGAGAAAGAAAGAGAGAAGAAGATGATTATCATTGACGGTGTTAATCAGCAATTATTTGTTACTTTCAACACTCAATAAATCTTAACGAAAATATTTTACAGTTGTTGTTATTGTTATTGTTGTTGTTGTTAGAAGACTCCATTCACTCTCGCACACACACACATGCTTGTGTGCCTACGTACAGTGCATTATAATAAGATGACACCAAATATAGTTAAATTACAAAATTTAATCAATTCTAGACTGGATGCCAAGAACTAAAAGATCTGAATTACAATTGGGAAAGGAATACCGGATCTTATATTAAGCGCTTCCAATTTTTAAAGTTAAATAAAACACAGTGAGAGTGGGATATCACTATTCATGCCATTATTTGTCGAATATAACATCCTTCAAATGCCCGTCCCGGCTTCTTAGGGTGTATTGCAGCCAAAGTGTCCAATTCTCCATTACTCTGACGAATAAATCAATTGGAATTAGTCCGATGGCATGGTTTGACGACCGCTGTAGGTTATTGGCATACACATGCGACTTAAGAAAATTCACACAAGAAAAAGTCTTACGGGGTCAAATCGAATTCTTTCGGTAGCCAGTTCATAGCTCCTCCACGTAAGATGATGATGCTCTCAAAACGTTTCGTGCAGGATATTCATTATGGCGCCATCCTCTGAAACCATATATCGCTGGTATTCAAATTGTCCAATTCTGGCTAAAAGAAGGTGGCAATCATCGCCCTACAGTGCTCAGCATTGACTGTGGTGGCCTGACTAACGTCGTTCTCAAAGGAACAGGGAAAACAGTAACTTTTTCCAAATGCATTGGATGTTCTTGGATCTCATTTGAATTAGTAACGTCCCAAATTCGATAATTTTGTTTGTTCACATATTCAAATATCCAGAAATGGGCCTTATCGCTGGAGATAATATTTCGATGAAATTTAGCTCAGTTGTCAACTGCTCCAGAACCAACGGAGCGGGCACTCATCGTTTTCTATGATTGTTCGCTCTTAGTTCTTAGGTTGGAAGAATTTCGTAGAGATGCAGGCCCAAGGTAGGACACAAAATTTGTCAAATTCTAATCTGAGAAAAACCAAGTTCTTGTGTGTGACTTGAGTCAATCCACCACATTGAAAATAGACCCATAGGTTTATACCGATAGAAAAATGGACGCACCACGTAGTACATTGCCCGAACCGAGCACATATTTTGATAAAACAATTTGCTGATTTGCCTTCAAGACAAGTTTCAACAAAGTTCAGAAGCCCTAGTTTAAGTTTTCCTCAAAGAATTTCTGAATTTCATTTTATTTTTGAATTCATCGTATTCTTTAAGTCTGCAGTGTCCTATCTGACGCATAATTCGAATCAATTTTTATTGTAAGTAACCACAACGAACACTTAGATTACATATCTCAAAGCTTTTTGGTTGGAGAAGCATCTTTTCCATTTTTCCCTTTTCACGGGTATATCCCTAAATTTCCTCAGCACTAGAGACCTAGCAGAGGATAATCCGATGTTCCATAACCACATGATTCTGTTCGCCCAGTCATATTATTTTCGTTTTAAATGCATATGAGACTAGCAAGCAAGCTTGGTAAGGAAATTTATTTAAAACAATTTACCTGTATGTATAATTTTTGCCAACACTGTTTACACCACACGCGGCTTTAAAACAATACTTTAATGAAATCATTTTCATTTTACTTTAAATACCGGTAATAATTTTCAGTTGAAAACTTAAGAACTTCATAAAACAAAATTCTTTAAATTGTTTAAAGTTCAGTTCAGTTCTTTTTGTTTTTATTTTTATTTCGAAAACCATTAATTTTCCGTTTTTTAATGAACAATAATTAACGAAAACACTTCATTTCTTGAACGTTTCATTCACTTTCATTTAAAATGCCAACACATAACATACATACACAGAGAAAAGAAACCAGAGAGGGAGTACAATTCATACTCAAATAGCGGCAAAACAATAACAAAAATTAATAAATGTTACAGTGTTGGAAAATGGACAAAAATTCTATTCCATATAGTACCATTACATTTACAACTACATTTACAACCAACTGTAATGACAATAATAAATAACAAATGAAATGCAATAAAGCCAACAATAATAACAACTAAATTTACAAAACCAAAGTTGAATAAAAATTATCGTGTATTAATTGTAATAATATTTGTTGTTATTGTTGTTGTCATTTATTTTAAGTAAGTGAAGAAGTGAAGTATGTGTTGATTGTAATACAACACACACACACAACTACACAACATTAACAATAAGAAATAAAAACAAACGTAAATAATGATACTGACTGTGTACGAAGACAAAAACAAACCGTAAAAACGAAAATAAACGAAAACAAAAACCCTTTAAACTAGTAGAACAACAACAACAACAAGTTAAACAGCAATAATATGGCATTACCATCGAAAAACGTCAAAATATTTGCACTTTTCCATTTCAAAATAATAATTACAACAACAACAACCACAACAACAGCAACACAAATAATAATAACAAATTACTAAAACCACTCACTCACATACAATAGAACTCACATTCACATGAATACACATATATAAACATCAAAGAGAAATTATAAAAGAAAGAAAGAACATACACACACAACAACAATAAAACTTAACAGAGAGCCAGAAAAAAAAGTAAAGCAAGAATAAATGTGATGATTGTTGCAATGATGTTGATAAAGAAAGACGATGTGTATGAGTAGAAGAAGAGCACCCTACCATGTTCAAATGATGTGAAGGATTTGTACTAATAAAGGGGCAATAATTATCTTAATTTCCAGGAGAAAATGGCTACATTTTATGGGTTTTCGGGATGTGGATATGATATTCGAAGGAGACTAAGTGTATGACAGTTTGACTATCCGTCTATTCTCTTGGAATTTTTCATATCTAAGCACCCTCAGCTTTCACATTCAACCTCAAGCGTTCGGTGTATATTTCCAGAGAATTAACTTTCCACAAATTGCTGTTTGGGATGACGGTGTCAAAGCATCTGTTGTAGGGCATCATATAATGTAAGACTCTAGCATGCCCATGTTTCTTCTCAACCTGATTGCTACTAGAGGAAAAGTGCTATATGAAGCCAATTGGTACATTGGTTAATACTGTCCTCAGGGCACTTGCAGATTTTCTTCTAACGCCATCTAAAATCTGGAAGTTCCATTGTTTCGCAGTTGCTAACCACGAGACGATCTATCCATGTGGTGTAATCGGTTCAGTTGTTGCACTCTACACCAATGGTCAGTTTGTAGGTAAAGGAAGCCGGTCCTTTTCGAGGATATTCTCCATAAGAGCTTGAAATCGAAGATATTAATGAACATATTTGAACGCAGAGTAGAAGTTAGATTAGAAGTAGAAGTCAATTCGTTCCATGCTTGAATGATTGATTTTCGGGATGTTATATTTTCTACCGAACACGAGTATGGGCTTTTTCTTCTGTGGATTAAGTCCCATATTGTTTACTTTGCTCCACTTAGCGAAGATTTCGAAAGCACTTCAGGAGAGACGTCATCGGTTTTTGGATGATAGAACGGTTGAAGATGTGAGCATGGTGATGAACTCGCCGCTCGGGGTGGTTCACATCCACCATTAATAGATCAAGACAAGAGGGCTTACCTCCCACTGGGTAACACAATGGACCATATGGCCACCAAGTCAACTTACCTGTGAACGGCAAGTTAATTCGCAAGGAGTAGCAGCTCATAGTTGTTTTATACCTCGTTCTGAAGAAGGAAGTAATCTCTTCTGGCGAATAATACAAATTTGTTGATTACACGACTTTCTCCTAAGTTACGGTTCCATTTAAAACCATTCACAACGCCGTATATGTGCTGATTGGGTACCAGAGCAACATGATTGCAATTCCCATTTTCAGTGCTGAAATTTATTTCATACTTTACAGTTACAATTGGGTCTCGAAGAACTCGTATTCCAGCTCCATTATAGCTGGAGAAAGTGACTGTGTAGTGCGCATTATAAACAGTCTGTAGGTATTATTGAAAGAACTGCTGCAATCAATTCCACCGAATTCTTTGGCCTGAAATTGAAGGTTATAATTTGGATGGTATGTGGTTTGAGCAAGACCTTAACACGACCCACATAAAACAACAGATTCTGATTTTATTAAAGAAGAAATTATTATTCGAAGAAAGAGGAACTTCAAATAGAGTGATTTGGTGCCCTTAGCCTTTTTGCACGGATAGTGCCATAACGTTGAGGCATTTGAAAACCACCACGCCTCTGCCACGTTATCGCCGAAATACTAATCACAATTCGGGAGAAATTGGTTGAAAGTTGTTTTCAAAGAATCGATTGCTACAAGTAATCTAAAGATGGTTATTTAAAAGCCAACGTTTTTCGTATATAATGACCAGGTCGATGGATTATAAGGAAATAAAAATATTATCGATAACATGCTCTTTATACACTTTACATACGATTTCGAAAATATTTTTCATTTTTCGCAATTCCCCAAACATTTTCCGACTGTCATTAAGGTAAACAAATAAATTCCAATGCTGAAATGATTGATTGAATGATTCAAATCAAAAAACTCGATGTTTAAACTATACATCACGGTAAACAAATGTTTAACATTAACACCCGCTACTCATACATACCTTCAAGAGTAGGGTATGGGAGAGTAAAAAAACCGAAATTGTTTTTGTGTTGTGAAATGAGGTGTTTTCGTACACAAATACCAACAGACTAAGGCTAAAAAAGAAACAACAAAAAAAACAAAAACAGAGCAACGAAATTTAAACAAAAAGAAAAGAACAAAATAAAAGAAGAGATAAAAACTTACAACAAAAAAATATTTTAAGCTTAACAAACCTCTTTGAACAGCAATAAAGACTAAATTTGTATGAAGAAGAAGCAGAATAAGAAACAAGTTTTTTGTTTTTGATTACTACAAAAAATAAAAAACGAACACGATTTTTTAAGGGAGGAGAACATAAGGAAAACAAAAAAAAAAAAAACACAAGAGTATGGATGTTGTGTGAAGTGTAATAAAACAGGTTCTTTGGTTAAACAAAAATACTGGAGAGTGCTTTGGGAGTCCCACAAGAGATGGTAAAGAAAGAAAGAGAGCCTTATAGAGTACATGTTTTGCACGTTTTTGTTTTAAAAGAGGGTGTTTAGCTAACAAGCCAATGATAATTTATTTTGAATTCTTGTGTTTAAGAGAGAAAGAATAAAATATTGTTACATGTATTAAGCAAACAACTCTTTTGCTCTTTCGCTTGCTCTTGAGGTTATATTACGTTTTTTCTTTTAAAACTGGTTTACTGCAAGCAGACAATACAGTTTATTCTCTTGCTCTTGTAGAGAATGTAAGCATCTTACTCTCTTCAACACAACGGCTACAAGAAACTACAAAACTACAGTTTTTTTAGGTTGCTGATTTAAAAGATTTTCGTTTTGATTTAAATGCTTATGTGTGAGTGTTTCGTTTGGGCTTTGCATGTATGCATTTAAAAGGTAAACATAATATTTAACACAACACAGCAAATGAGGTTTTAAACACTTGCTCTCTCTTGTATATGTAGTCATTCACGCACTTTGTTCGTGGTTGGTCGCGCAGCCGTTAAGTAAAGTTAGTGTGTAGTTTTGGTTTTTTTTCTTCTTTATTATTATGATTTAATGTCTGCATACGCGAGTGTATGTGTGTAAGTTTCTATGCTGGAAAGTAAAGAAATTAGAAAAAAAAATAACCTACAGAAGAAACATTTACTCTCTCTCTACGTAAAGCAATGAAAAAACAAACCTCTCTCTCTTTATATTTTCTTAGTAGCATAACAGTGTGTTTGTTCGTTGTTGGTAAAGCTATTGCACGAGTGTTTATGTGTGTATAAGCATTAGTGTGAGTGTGTATTTGAAAATATAATCACACCGTCGCAAATTTTTGATTATAGACTGTTTAATGGTTTTAGTTGTTGATGTTTTTTACAGCGGTAATGTTGTGCGCTGTGTTCGTCTGTCGTGCCGTGCCGTGTGCTTTATTATAACGCGTTTTGAAACCTTTTTGTTTGATAATACAGACAGCAGATCAAAACGTTTAATTTTGTTCAAAAGGCAAGCAAATTGTACACGTTCCTATACGAAATTATTAAAATTAAAATCAGCGAAAAAACAACAAAAAGAAAGAAAGAAAGAAAATAATAATGAAAACAAATTAAAGAAATAATACTCGTCGCGACCGCATATTCAATCGTCAATAATAATAAATGCAATAATAAAAATTAAGTTGTACTTCAATTACTTACGTGTTTAATTAAAGAAAATTAACAACAAAAAAGAAAGAAAAAGTGAAAAATAAAAAATTCTTAAAATTCTTAAAAATTTCCAAAAAATTTAAGAAAATTATGCAAATCATACGCGTATGCATAGAAATTAAATGAAACACCCTGTCAAATAACACAAGAAAAAGTAAAGCAGATCCGAAGATCCTGTAAAGCTTAACAAAACAATCACCTACGCTTTGTAATTAAACGGAGAAGAGAACAAAACAAAACAAAATAAAACAACAAATCTAATGAAACTTTATTTTAATTACAACAACTATTGCATTAACGTTGAACGGTTTAACGTTTATGTGTAAACAGAAGAAACCTACGCATCATATTATAATTATTGCTCTTCTTGTTGCTGTTTGTTGTTAGTTGTTGTTGTTGTATAATAAGTGTCATCGAATTTAATTACTCTTGTTGTTTTTTTTTTCGATTTTGTTTATGTGTGCTCAAATAAGTGTATGTGTATTACTCATCAATTCATAAAATCTCTCGTTTTTATTTCGGTGCTCTCTATTAAAATAAAATAAAATAAAAAAAAAAATAAATAAAATAAAGAAACTGTAATTAAAAGTTTGTTTACCTTTTTTTTTCGTTGTTACAAAACGAAATTAAATTAATTTGTGTAGTAAAATACGTAAACAAATCACAGGCAACGTGCAAAAATATAAATTAAATCCTTAAAAATAAATTTAAAAAAAAGAAAATAATTTAAAACCCTTGTACACAATAAAAAAAAAATTAATAAATAAAAATTAAAAAATTGTATTACAAATAAAAAAATTAAAATAAAAAAATAAAAAAATTCTTTAAAAAAAATTTATTTATTTTAAAAGGCAAACCTTAAGAGAAAAAAAAGTGAAAAAAAAGTTTCAATAAAAAAGAAAAGCCAATTATAGCAAGCCTTCAAAATTCTAGATAAAGTGGCCTCAATAGGCGCCAACACGCTTAATTTCACTGATTTAGGGAGCCCCTACGAGGGGCCTCCCAGTACACCACAATCGGGCATGGATGCTCCCGATGCACCGCATACACCCAAATATATGGATGGCGGTTCAACAACGAGCATAACACCCGGCGCTGGTTCTGGTGGTGGCGGCGGCGGTGGTCCTGTCGGGCCCGGTGCTGGTGGTGGTGGCGGCGGCGGTGGTGGCATTGTAGGTGCTAGTGGCCCCACCGGTGGCAATATACCAGGCAAATCGGCATTCGTTGAATTGCAACAGCATGCAGCCGCGGGGTAAGTTGAAATTTCTTATTTTTGTTTGAAGAAGTGAATTTTTTCTAAGGTTTTAGTGCAAATTTTTTTTTAACTAAATTTTGATTTTCTCATAAAATAATTTGTCGTCGATTTTGTTTAATAATTAGCCTAATATTAGCTTCAAATTATTTTATTCTAATTTACTTTCAGTCGCCGTAGTCTAGTAGGTTGTGTATTGTCTTATTAGATGTGAGGCCTCGGTTCAAACCGTTCCGACATCTCCAACAGAATAAAATATGAAAAAAGAATTTTTTGGCGATTTATTCTCAGTCACCGTAGTCTAGTAGGTAGTGCGTTTGCTTATTAGACGGTAAGCCCGGGTTCGAGCCCCAGGCCAGACATCAAAAACGAAGTCAAAAAAAATATATCTTCGGCGACTTCCTCTCAGCAGATTTCTGGCAAAAACTCTGAGAGTAAATACACCTGTCGTTCGGAGTCGACGTTAAACTGTAGGTCCCGCCACTCAAGTATAAAATTAAAGCACACAATATGAGTGGTGTGAGAAGCTAGGCCGTAATCCTGACTGAAGGGTTATTATGGCCAATCATGTATGTATGATTTATTCTCAGCAGATTTCTGGCAAAAATTCTGAGAGTAAATAAAATTGACATGAAAAAGTTTCTCAAAAATCTGCAGCGTTCTGAATGGATAAACATAGAACTCTGATCGATTGAGTATTTCCGTAAATCTTCTGTTTAGCAAATCTTTGTCGTTAATCGCAGTTTCTTTGAATTTCTACAAATGTTCAATAGGATTTAAGACTGGAGATTAAGAAGTCCAATAACCAATCATTATTTTACTATTAGGGTCATTGTTGTAAATACAGTAATCCTTCGATTTACGTCACAGTTAGTTCCAAAAAAGGCGACGTAAATCGAATGACGACACAAATTGAAGTGAGAGGGAACAAAAAATTTGACGACGTAAATCGAAACAACGTTAATCGAGGGACCTAAATCGAAGGATTACTGTGCCAAGATCCCAGAAACCTTAACCAGATTTTCAACATCACTCGTTGCCACTCTGTGGTTTACAGTGGATATTCAATTATGTTGGGCAACTTCTTCATTTTTTTTGTAAATTTGCTTTCAGCACTAAAAGTTAAATAGTGCCAATAGATAGGTTTTGATTAACTGCTGCTATGAAGGGCTTCTTTAATAGAAATTAGCATCTTAATACGTTTTCATGTAGTGCTAGGTTGGCAATTATGCTAGCACTTGGTTTTATAATTGAAATTTCCTTTCATATTTTAACTGCATTTTGTGTCATCAAGCCTTAATGATCGGAGTATCAGTATTATTTCGTTTCATTAGCACCCGGAAATGTTTAAAATTTTCGAACAATTTTGTTGGATTAATTAATTTTTATTTACGGTTTTATGGCTTCTAATAACAATTAAACTGATTTTACGTAGGGTTTAGCTTACCCGTCAAATTTTACAATAATTTCACGAACTAATGGAAGTTTACTGTCACATTAAATAAAGGTCCCTTTATGTCCTTTAATCATGTTTTTAATAAAGAAAGAAACAATTGAAAATAACATAATATCGGCTCCTTCATTAAGAGCTTATAATCGTTAAATTTAAATAAAATAAGTGTGTGTGAAAATTTTTAATTCGTTTGACTTGTTGATGCCACTATGTTTGGAGTACAACATCCCCCAAATAACCGCCACGGTTTCTTTGTGTGAAACGAATCTGAAGTGTCCAATTTTCTATGACTTTGGCGCATAAATCAGGCTAAATTTAAACGATGGCATGGATTATGTTTGCTATGAGGAGCGCTGTGGTTTATGACTTATACACCATACACCTACGACTTGTGAAAACTCCACGGAAAGAACACTAATGGGATTAAATCTCATGGTATCGGTGGCCAATTTACATCACCTCCATGCCTTCAAAGAGTAGGTGTAGGATATCCAATATGATATGTGCTGTGTGACACGCCGCACTGTCGTGATGAAAGCACTTTTCGTTGGTGTCTAGATGATCCAATTCAGGCCAAAAGAAGTTGGTAAGGTAATCATTGACCAATCCAAAGTATCGATGACTCCACCAGCCCAAAATTCATACCAAATAGTGACTTTTTCGAATGGAATTGAATCTCATGTGGATTGATTTCGTCTCAAAGTCTAAAATTTTTCTTTGTTCGCGTACCCAGTCATCCAGAAATTAAATTCATCGCTGAAGTTGACTTTCTGTTGTCATCTACTTCAGATCCCGTTTAGCTAACACACGTAGTTGTCTATATTCGTCCGTGGTGATAGCCATAAACGGGTATCTTGAGCCAATAAGAGAATAATTTGTTTTCCATCAAAATATTGTTCGGCCATAATACATCTAGGCTCGAGAGTGCCTTCTCTGAAACAGCGAAAAAATGTTTTTCATTTGTTTACTTTAATTTCAATCCTTAAAAACAAAGAAAAAGTAACATTATCAAGATTCAATCACCATCAGGAATAAATTTAGGCAATACGAGAGCAACAATATTTCTCAATTGTTAACGAATATAGTCGTACACGAGGATTTGGATGATGTTCGAGCTTGCTCAAGTATTTCTTTGAACATTTTCGAATCTCAGTATTGACTGCTGTTACGTCGAAATCCTCCAGTTAATCACTATCCGCTGGAAACTCGCGATCGGTAGCACTTCAGTTCATAAGATTTTTTTCATTGCATTATTGTTATTGTTATCCTACGCTGGTGATTTCTGGACAAAATGCATCAGTAATGTTTGTATAGGTGTAGCGAATAATAGTGAATACAGGAAATGTAGAGAGGTGGGATGCATGAAGTCCCAGTATTTTATGGATGACGTGTTATCTGATATCACTCATTTAAGACAAATCAATTCAAAGAAATTGAAGAAATAAATAAGAATGTAACGTAGTCGTTAGTTCCCATTAATAAGTTCACAACTGGCCGATGCTATGACTTAGGTGTTTACCTATAAGGCATGACAGAATTTTTTTGGATAATCATGTCCTCCCTTCAAGCTACTCATCTCTATAATTTATTTCCGATAATTATTGTGCAAATTCCTTTCGAAATAAATATTTTGACCAAAAAACTTGTTTGCTTTATTTGGCAAGGTTAGGTTACATTATATTGGCTATTAGATGAGTATGCAGACATCTCCAACACTTCCATCCCCTGACACGTGTGGTTATAAAGAAACCAACTCTTAGAAAAGTCCATAGGACAACAATTGATTCTGCAGATTTATAGTAAACCATCCAGGAAGGTACTTTCCAAGAATATTATCAGGAAGCAGCTGTTTTTCTGAAGGTTTCAAACTCAAGCCATGAAAATAAACATTTTTACAAAAAAAAAAGAACTTTTGCTTTGATAGAACTTCTTTGATAGAAGTAAAGAAAATTCTGGCTAAAGATTGTAGAGGAATTTTAATTTTTTTTTAATGAAAACATACTTTCAAGACACAAATAAACTTCAAACTTCGATAACAATACTTTACTGCAGACAATAATATGATTTTAAATCACAAAATTTTGATAACGAATTTTGAAAGCGGGTTTTTTGCACCGCATTTGTCCATAAAAAGGTTTTTAAAATAATTTTCGATAATTATTTCTTTATAGAACACAATATTTTTAAAAGAATTTACCAATGATAACAAATTTTTTGTAAAGAATATTTTTAAAAATAAGGCTATCAATACGAAGAAATTTTTCTATAACAATTTTTTATAAAAACAAAAATTATTAAATGTTTCTTATATCGAAAAAATATTCAATACTAGTTTTAAAATAAATAAACTTCGAAATTCTTTATATGGAATATAAGCATGTATGCTGAAATAAGACTAATTTTATAAAGTGAAATTTTGTAATAAAACATGATTTCCATAACGTTTGTTTTATATTTATTAACGATAATAAACGATAATAAAATAAATAATATTCGATAAAATTTTTCTACACACAATTTTACGATGACAATTTTTGTGAAACAAATAAAAAAAGTATGAAACATAGAATATCAATTATGTGCATCGAAATAATGGATGACAATTTTTTAAATAAATAAATTTCAATAACAATATAAACATTTGTTTATATCGAAATAATCGATGACAATATTTTTAAACTAAATTATAAACTAAAATAACTTCTTCTTCGAGCTCGTGGTTCAAACCCTAGCAGACATATTATATTATGTGAGAAGCTAGGTCGCAATCCTGACTAAGGGGTTGTAATGACCACTTCATAAAGTAGTAATTTTTGGAAAACCAAACTTCAATAAAAAATTATATTTTTTTAGAACAAAATTTCTTTTCATCGAAATAATAACAATATTTTTAAAATAAAAAATTTAGAATAAAAAATTTTTCTGACAATATATTAATGGTCTCAGCAGTGAACCGTAGCTGCCCAGGTTGATTTCAGTCCATATGACAATGGTTCAATAGTAATTTTTTGTCCGCCGGATTTTAAGTTCCGACCACTAACTTAATTTAAAATACAAATTGTGCGGTTTAGAATTTTTGAAAATGAGGAATTTTGTTTTGGTCGTTTAGTTCCAACTGGTACGAGGCCAGGCATCTCCAACAGAACGAAATATAGAAGAATATTTCTTCGCAGACTGCCTCTCAGCAGATATCTCACAAAAACTCTGATAGTAAATAAAATTGCCATGAAAACAGGGCTATTATTAATCGATTATTATTAATGAAAAGAAACTGTTTTCATTTTTCAAGCAGAAAACTTCCAAAAAAGAATTTTTTATATAGAATTTTCTCCATGAAAAAAAAATTAGAATTTAAATAAGAATTATAATAAAAAAAATTTTAACTTTTTTTTGGAATTGATTGTTGTACGTTTTTCAGCGACGTTCACTGTACGTTTTAGCATAAATTTGGAAATAGATGGAGCTAGAGAGAAATACTATGTTAGAAAAACTTTCAAATCCTGGTGGTCAAAACTGAAAATAGGCAACAATTTAAACGCCTGATTAAACTTTTTTAAATGAAATTTTTTCTTTTTAAAATTTTAATATCATTTAACTTTTATCAGGGCGTATATGGGGTGTAGAATAAAAAAAAAAAATTCCATAAAATTGTGATAGAAATGACAAAAAAAGTTTTTATATATTTTTTTTTCGGTGATAGAAACGTACGTACATATATCATTATAAATTTTATTATAAAAAAAAAGAATTTTTTTTTGAAATAAATTTTGTCATTAACATTTTTATTTTTTAGTTTACAATACAGACAATATTTTTTTATTAAAATAAAAAATTCTTTTTTTTTCTAAAATGCCATTTGTGTTGTGGGTTTTATTTCAACATGCAATTGTTGTATTAAAAATTTCTATTATTCCCGTTTATTTTTTTTAATTTTTTTTTTATTTTTTAAAGGATGATATCGTTTGTTGCATGCTGTTTATTGTTGTATGTTTATTATGTGGCATGTTCTTGTTTTCATTAACCGTAGACTGTATGTATGTATGTTTGTTTTGGTTTTTGTTATTGTAAATGTTGCAAGTGTCACCATATATTTCATAGTGACTTATTGGTATAATTTTTATATGTCTGTCAACTTAAATGACAGTTGCTTGGCTTGGTTTTTTTCGTTTCTAGGCTTAAATATGGTTTTCAAGAAACAACAATAAAAAATCCTGTATTGTTTTTGCAGTTACTTTTACTATTTCAAGTTAGAAAAACAAAAAGTTGAACACATAAAAGGCTAGCAAAACACAAAAATGACAGAAAAACTCTTAAAAACGACGAATCATTTCTTAAATGATTTAAAAAAAAAAGTTTTTTTTTCTTAAAAATAAAGTCATGGTTGTTGTTAAACTGAATCACTGGGTGATTTTTATAAAGAGTTTCGAGTTTCAAGAAGAAAATGTAAGGAAAAGTGTTTATGCTTTCTGTGCCACAAATGGTTAAATTATGACAGTTTAATGAGGCGTTTTTTTTTTCTTTCTAATAAAAATTCTTAATCCTTTGCAAAGCTGTTTTCATTTTAACTGTCAATTGCAAAGAAATTTGATTTGCAAGAATTTCCTCCTTTTTTTTGTTTGTTTTTCTCCTGCTTCCCTTAATAAAAACCATTTTGACATTCCATCGAATTTGGCTAAAATATATTAACGTTAACCATATTTGTATGCAAAAATTATTTATTAATTGAAGTGTGCTAAACAATTTGTTGAAATTAATTTGATTTTTTTTATAGTTTTTGTTGCTCAGAAAGGATTTTATAAAAAGAAAAAATTTTGTTTTTTTTCTTTAAAAATTTATGGCAAATGAAACGGATTTACGGTGACAAATTGGCTGGAAAAAGAAGATTCAATTAAACGAGGCAATGAGAAGATAATTGAAAAGATTCAAAAGCAACTAATTGATGTCCTAGAATAACGTCACCTTAAATGACTTGTTGTGCCGTTTGATGTCTCGAACACATCTTGAACTAACACCGGCGGATACCATTAATGGTGCTTACAAGTTTGCATACAACAATACAGCTGCACCAGTTTAAGTAGCGTTTTTCGTATTACATTTCTATATGTAAGTTAAACATACTTCATGTATGGATGTTGGTCATTACAGCCCTTTTATAGCGCCTTCTGCGTTAAGCATTATTGTATTAACACACCATCCACTTAGCACACTGGTTCAAATACCTCATCGGTTAACATTCTAGAGAGACTGTGATGATCCACATTACATCTCTTCTTACGACGTAGCTTCTCACATCACACTTATGTTGTATGTGTTAAGTTCAAACACGAGTTGCGGTACATACATTTGGAAGTCGACTTCCGAACGATAGATTTTTGGGAAAACTTTTTTTATTTACTCTCAAAGAGTTTTTGCCAGAAATCTGCTGACAGGCAGTCGGCGAAGAAATATTTTTTCATATTTCGTTTTAGTTAGAGATGTCTGACCTAGGGTTTGAACCTTGGCCACATGTCTAATAAGCCAGCACACTACCTATTAGACTACGGCGACTCTGCAGAGGCTAGTCAGTACCGAATTGATTGTTTGCGGATTATGTTTGCAGACACTAGAAACAACGTAACATATATTACATGAGTATGTTGTTCATTATAGCCTAGATAAGAGATTATTATTAGCTATCATTAGTAATTGTTTTCATGTGTTGTCGTGTAAAAATCTCTATCATATATGTGAATAATCCTGTTGGTCTAACCAACTGTTGCCTTGTTTTTTGCTGACAGTAAAGATAATTCCCTGTTTGATACGTACCCATGTGTTTCCTTCGGTGTTGTTTTAACGCTGCACATTTTCCAAGCATTAATTCTGGTGATGCTTTGCCCGTAGTACAGCATCTACATGTTGGGCTTAAAGCGATTCCTATATTAAACAAGTATTCTTTGAGTATACGGTCCAGGCTACTCCTTGATAGTCTTATGCATGACTCAAAACTCTTTTTATTGTAATTATTCAACTAAAGTTTAGATTGCCTCTAACCCTTAGTATACCCTATCAAACCTCCCGATCCAATGCACAGAAACTTTAGAGCCCTATTAAAAACGTAAAGGGTCTTATCTTCAAGCTCTAGTCTCTGCTCATTGCTCTTTGCCTCGCCACTCATGTATAAAATTAACACACACAACATAAGTAATGTGAAAAGCTAGGTCGTAATCCCCAAACTAAAGGATTGTAATGACTTCTTCTTTTAAATTGTTGTGGAAACTATATGTAGACAAAATATATCGAATAGAGGAAATAATGTAGTATAGCTCCAGGACTTAAAGCTTTGTAGCAAAAAGATTTTATATTGCTGAAGGACGTTGGAGTTTATTTTAATTTAAGACCTGAATTATCTGAATTGGATCAACTAAATGTGGTTTCAAAAGGACAGCGCTACGTCACACAGTTGATGCCACATGGGATATTCTGCACGTGTGATTTGATGGCATGATCATCTGACGTGGAGGAAATGTGAACTGGCCATGGATATCGTACGATTTGAACCCGTTAACCGTTTTCTTGTGGGGTCTGCTTATGTCGAGAGTGTAGGCGAATACGCATCAAATGTATGCGCTCAAATTCAGTCTGTTGCTTGCGCCAGAGTTATGGAAAATTCGATGGATGTGACCCACGATGTTATATTTTTTCCAGTACCCCTCTTGGAAGCTTATGGCTTCCACAAAACCTTTCTGCCTTGTTGCCGTTTCTTTAAGCTATTTTTTGCAGTTGATTCTGCAAGTCTACTGTAGCAAGTCCTGGGATAATAGGGCTGCCATTTGTCTTTGCCTAGAAACAATGCTCTCCGTGTATTTGGCGTAGTGGTGGACAATCTTGCTGATTGCTGATATTTCTCATATAATGGCATCAATAAGTCTAAAAGTCAACATACTTTGAGGCCATCCTCTGAGTCTTGAACATGTTGTAAGAAATATTTCTTTTCTGATCTTTAAGGAAATATTCTTGTCCTGGGATTTAACTGTAATAAAGTATTTCTTCTTTATTTTCATATCATATCTTTACTCCACTTTAGTTTCCCTAAAAAATGTTCCAATTAAGCAGGTAATGAATTTGTCTGGAATGTAAGGGTTGCCATCTAATGTTGTCTATAAACAACACCTTCTGTGTAAACATACATATTAAGGGCAGAGGTGAAGAAGTTTCTTTAATTGAGAATGTTTTTGCGTATATTGTCAGGCTTCTTATTGATGTTATCTATCCTGAGGGGTCAAAGGTCAACAGAATTTATAAATGGATTCTTTTTGAGGGGGTTTGAAGCCACTTAATTTTCAATTAAATTCTAAGGATGATGAAAACTTCTTCTTCCGCATGCACAACCGGCGTATCTAAGGTGTGAAGACAAGCACTTTAATCACTACACACTAACCGTACTGGTTTGGTGGGTACTTTGAAGTGAATTATTTATGAATTTTTAAATTTATTGTTTGAAACATAATAATACTGAATTCATTTTGAATTATTTAAGCTACTCTTCTTCTTCTTTTTTGATAGTTTTTCAATATCTTTTCGCACTGACGCACATTTTGCGGTTTTTCTTTCATTTTTTTTTCTAAAAGCCAACAACGTAACGAAACATGTGCGGTTTTCCAACAAATATGGCGTGTTTGGAAAACCATATATTGACAGGATAGACAGACAGACAGATAGACAGACCATATAGTGAGTGAACGGTTCCAAACACATGTTTCTATCGACTTTAAATCTTTTTAAATGAATTTTTTTTTTTCAATTTATATGTGTTTGTTGTTGGATTATGGTTTTGAAACACACACGTTTTTCAATTGTTTCATTTCGTCAAACATTGACTCACGCAGTTATTTACTCGATATGTATGTACATATGTACGTTTACATTAAAGTGAAGTGAGCGTGAGTGAGTGTGAGTGAGTTAGTAAGCCTGCACGGTGTATGTGTATTAGTTTGCAGTAAGTGCGGTTACCACTTCCGTTTCCGTGTTTAACTAACGAAATAAAACATAACAGTTGTGGTCAAAAAAAAAAAAAAATACAAAAATACAACAACAACACCATTTCAAAAACCAATAAAAAAAATGTGAAGAAAATAAATTTAATTTTTAAAAATATTTTTTTTTTAACTTAAAAACAGAAAAGGAAGAGAAATAAATAATTATTGTTGCACAATAATTCCTTTGGCAGGATATCATAAAAATACGTTACTTACATAACAAAATATTCTAAGTGGGAACAATAAAACAAATACGATTGACCACTCAGGTACTTTTGTGAGCCACACAAATTTGCAAAAAAGTACCAAAAGTACTTTTTTTGGTAGTCCTAGACACGTTTTAATGCCAAAACTTAACAGTTAAGGATAGATTTGACCGTGTTTCCTAAACTTTACTGATTAAGATTGATTGTATCCATTCCAGTCTATTACCGTGATTACCGATGGGGGAAAATCTATGTCCATATTGCATGCTATGAGAACATAACGGGCTATATGGACTACGTAAAAGGATAGATCTGCTCATAGGCTTGTGCCGACTAGTGTTTTATAAAATCTATAATTTACTTAATGTAACAATCATCTTCAATCACGTCAATCATATGTCAAGCATATATCTTAATTTAAAAGTGGATCAGAAACTATAAGAACTGCAAAACGCTTATGATTTAGAAGTGTGCAAATATTTTAGGTATGCATGGATCCGTGTTTTATAAAAGCCTTCTAGAGACTTGACAATTGCCCACTTTTAGTCGTTTACAGACATCTTGTTCTAATCACTTTCAAACTAATGGACAACTAAACAAATATAAATGCCTCTACTATAGTAAAATGACTTTAAAACGAAAGTATTTGATTTGTTCATCCAAAATGGACGTAAGGGAAGGAGATGTTCAATTCCATTGTTTACAGAGAGTTATGTGAGATGACAGAACTACAAAGCTTTACTGGATATAGGCAAAGAACCTTGTTTAGTAGAACAATAATAATACATGCGGGTTTGGCAACAGTTCTTTTTATTACCTGTGAAGAATTGAATTGCAGAAGAAATTAAAGTTAGACAGTCCTAAAATAAATTAGCTATTGTTTTTTTAGCCTTTTCGCATTTTTCCTGAGAGCTTGTTTTAAATGTAAAGCTAGAAACACAATAAACGCAGCGCAGCAAACACAAAAACTTGTTGCTTGTTTTGTCGCATTGCCTTTAAAATAATCATTGCAATATACACCCGTGTATTCTTTTTTTTTTGAGAGATTTCTGTGTTTACTGCCGCCTCAGCACTTGAAATTTAGCACACGACCTATTAGGCTATCGGGGCAGTCAGTTTAAAACTATTCGTAAAGTTCATAAAGCACTTCAAACATTTTACGCGACCCAGTGAAAAAGCAACTCATGCAGTTACTGATCGTTTTTGCATTAGTCTTACTTACACAAAGAAATGTCGCCGAAGAAAAATTCTTTCAGATTTCGTTTTGTTGGAGGCGTCTGACATGAGGTTTGCACTGTGGCCTCATATGTAATAAGCCAACACATTAGTTACTAGACTACGGTGGCTTTTTTAAATTATTATTCAAATTTTTATTTAAAAATCTAATCCAAGACAACGTATAAATTTTGTAGTTTTGTTTGCAGCAAAATGTTTATTGGGTTATGCTTCCTATTTCTTACTATTTACTCAACTATTTCGTAGTTGCGTTGATGGTTTCTTCGGTTTGCTTAAAAAATTATTTCTTTTTTGTCTTTAATTCCGCTCTTTTTAAGTTTTCCTTTGCTATTGTTGTTGTATTATGTTGTATATTTAATTTTATTATTTTAAAAAAATTTTTCGTTTTTTTTTGTTTGTGTACAATAAAAGGCATTTAAACACGCAAAGTTTTATTTCTACGCTTTGAGTCTATCATTCTCCCGCTTTTTTTTTTCTTTAAATGTTGTTTTTATTATAATTTATATCTTTATTTATTTCGCTTTTTATTTATTAAAACAACAGCAACAACTACAATAAGAATTTCTAAATATTTTTATACAAGAAAAATAAATAAAAAACTTTTCCTATTATTCTACGTCATTTACATGGTTTTTCTTGTTTTTCTCTTTGCAGTTACGGTGGCATACGCAGCAGTTATCAGCATTTTGCACCACAAGGTGGCCAAGATTCTGGTTTTCCCAGTCCACGCAGTGCTTTAGGTTATCCATTCCCGCCCATGCATCAAAACACCTATTCAGGCTATCATTTAGGCAGTTATGCGCCGCCCTGTGCAAGTCCACCAAAGGATGGTAAGTCTTCTCTTCAATTTTGTTTGTTTTCTTAATTCAAAAAATTTAGAGTCATTTGATGATATGTTAAGGAAAGTGGTAGTGGAGACTATATCATGGCCATTATTAGGCAATTACTTTGAGATTTCAGTTCTGTACCAGATCTTATGTTTCATGTCATAAAGTGGGCTTTAATTGCCTTCTGTTAGTAAATTTCTTATCAACTGTAATCTTTAGAAGCTTTAGTGGGTGCTAGAACCAAGTCTATCTTAGAGATAGACCCACAGAGTTGAGAAAAGTTGCATACCCAACATAGAATTATTTACCAAGAATCTATTGATTACGCGCTTTAGCTATGGTAACGGCTTAGATTTTTTTTAAATGGTTGACAACGATTTTAAGTGGCCGTAGTATAGTAGGTAGTGTGTTGGCTCATTAGACGTGAGGCCGCGGTTCAAATCCCATCTAAGACATCTCCAATAAAGCAAAATATAAAAAATATTTCGTCGGCGACTTCCTCTCTCAGCAGATTTCTTGCAAAAGCTCTGAGAATAAATTCAATTGCCCCAAAAAAGTTTCTCAAAAATCTGTAGTTTGGAGTAGACTTTTAGCCGTAGGTCCCGTCAGTCATGTATAAAATTAGCACACACAACATAAGTGGTATGAGAAGCTAGATCATAATCCTGACTGAAAGGTTGTAATGAGCAATTAAGTTATGTATGTATGTATAAATACATGGGTGGTGTGAGGAGCTAGATTGCTGTCCCGACTAAAGGACTGTAAGGGACAATTAAGTAAGGTTTAGTTTTTCTGAAGTTCGTTATGTCTTCTTAATTAAATTTTTGTTTGCCTTCATAGGCAAATAGTGGTTCCAGGATTATAGAAATCAAAATCAAGCTTTTCTTGGCGTTTGCATTCATCCAAAAACAAGTCAATGGGCATCAAAAGGTTCATATCTGAAATATAACTTCAGCACCACCAAACAATATACTACGGGCGTTAAAAAGTGTGCTCTTTACAATGAATCAATTTACGAAATATTACATTAATATGAAGGACGAACGGTAAAGTTTAATAGGCATGGAGCTCCCACGCAAAGAAAATTAAACGGAAATTTGGTAGAATATGATCCGCAGATCTCTGGCAAAAACTCTATGAGTAAATGAAATAGGTTTCTCAAAAACATCTGTCGCTCTGGAGTCCACTTTAAACTGTAGGTCCCCTGGCACTCATGTATAAGATTAACACACACAACATCAGCGATGTGAGAAGGTAGGTTGAAATCCTGACTGAAGGGTTGTAATGAGTAATTATGTATGTATGTATGTATGAGACCAACCACAAGTTTCAAATGCCAAGCCTCGTGTTACGGAAGCAGTAGAGAAAATGGTTTTTAAAATGTCTCGCCATATGGCAAAAATAATGGTCCTTCACGCCTGTTTGTTACCTGTTTGATTCTCTGGAATGTGGTTTACATGCTTTCTGCAAGATTTCTTTATATTTACCGTTATGCAGCTTTATCCTTAACTTCACCGGTTAAGGTTTTTAAAATATCCCACCATATAGCAAAAATAATGGTCCTTCAGGCCTGTTTGTTACCTGTTTGATTTTCTGGAATATGGTTTAAATGCTTTCTGCAAGATTTCTTCATATTTACCGTCATGTAGCTTTATCCTTAACTTCACCGGTTAAGGTTTTTAAAATATCGCACCATATAGCACAAATAATGGTCCTTCAGGCCTGTTTGTAACCTGTTTGATTCTCTGGAATATGGTTTAGATGCTTTCTGCAAGATTTCTTCATACATATTTACCATTATGCAGCTATATCCTTAACTTCACCGATATTATCGCAGTTTCTTACAAAAAAAAGAAGAAAAATACGCTTGTATGGAACTTACTTCCGTAGATATGAATCAGCTCCTCATGTATTCGACTGACCTGGTTTTCTAACTTCTTTTTAAGTGGGAATCAGCTTCACATGTATTCGGTCGTCCTGGTTTTCTAACTTCTATTTTTTTAATAGGAGCCTGATTTCATGTTGCCAATTAAAACATATTTTCGTCTACGAACGTCGGGATCACTGTCTCCGACAACAATTTTGATCCAAAGTTGGCAATTATTTAATACGCTTGGTCGCAGCTTTATCAAAACGAACTTCTCTGTCAACATGATTCATCCATCATTTAATCCAAGAAGATCTCTTCGAAAAACCAATCAAAAATTGTTAGTAAGATGGGAAAGGGCATGTACCCAATATGATTGTGGGAAAAGTACCCGTTCAGTGAGGTAGTAAAGAGACAAATAAAACAGAATTTATTCAGGAGGAGGCACCCAATCTTTTTCCTAACAAAACATGCATGAAAATTTGTATTTAAATTTCAGTGACAGTTTCTTTCCTTTGCCTAAACGATTAAGATCTTAAATAACCTGTCAATTACCAACAAAATGATTGATTAGACCTTTACGTATCTCAACAAATTCATAAAGTTCCCACCATATCATAAGGATAACTCTTATGCTGGCTGGTGCACCTTCATATCATTCGGATATTTTTCAGTGTGATTAAAAGAGAGAGAGAATATTTTCATAACATTTACTCAAGTATCTCTTGAAGAAGCAGCTGATATTAACAAAAGAAAACCAATTCATTTCAATCCAATCCATGTTAAATCAACATCTTCTTTTAATTTGTTTTTATTTTTTTGAGAATATTATACGACACGAAACACGAAGTGAATTAAATAATCAGTTGATGTGATATTTAACAACAGCTCCTACTACTCTTGAGATCACTTTGGAAATCCACTTGAAATTTTTTATTTTTATTTTTTAAAGCTTCCCCCCATCATAAGGTAGACACCGACGGACATTGTACACTGACAGTCATAAAGAGCTTTTGAATTGTTTGTTTGTTTGTTAGTCCCCCTTCTTTTCATGTTACAACTCCAAAGCCCGATACAAATTCAGTATTTCAGCGTTTCAATGTTTCCGAATTGAATTCAATTCAAGTCCAAAATGTTTAACTTTTAATGAATTTGTTTAAAAAGTTTTGAATTTTTTCTTCTTATTTCTTATGGTTCGTTTAGTGATTGTTGAATAACATTTTAAGCACCATATTAGAGAGGCGATCAAAATAACCCAACGGCATTTTTAATAACGCAAACAATTTTTATTTGAACTTGTTTCCGTAAATTGTAGAAATGTAAACAAAAAAATCCTTTTAATTAATTTGCATTTTTAGAATTTACGGAAATGGAAAAAAGATATCAGTATTAATGTTAGGTTATCCATTTAGTTTCAAAACCTGCGGTCTCGCAAGGCAAATGAAGTCGCCGTAGTCTAGTAGGTAGTGTGTTCGCTTATTAGACGTAAAGCCCGGGTTTGAGCATAGGCTTCATAGGCGACTTCCTCTCATCAGATTTCTGGCAAAAACTCTGAGAGTAAATTAACCTGCCATGAAAAAGTTTCTGAAAATCAGTCGTTCGGAGTAGACTTTAAAATGTAGGTCAAGTATAAAATTAAGGCAGACAACATGAGTGGTGTGAGAAGTTAGGTAGTAATCCAGACTGAAGGGTTGTAATGGCAAATTATGTATGTATCACAAAGCAGACAGATTCTGAAATTTTTCTGTCAATTATTATTGAAAGGTTTGCCATTTATGAATACGGATCGTTTAAAAATCTAGGAACGCGTGAAAATGGTAAAAAGTTCCAACAAAAGTGGCTGCTTTTTCAGCATTTCGCAGTGCCATGGTCGTCGTAATCGGCCTAGCGTGCACGGAATTCGTCAAAAAATTAAAAGAGTCTGGAAGCCTTAAAGATGTGGCCTGGCCTGTGAATCATCGCAATGTACGCATTGCCAAAAATATCGCTTGAATTAGTGACAATGTGATGAATTGTCCGAATTTTCCAATACCACGGCATTAAAAGCAATTGGGCAATTGGAAACAGATATGGATCAATATATCCAATCCGTCATTCTGGAACCCAATTTTCTGCTCAACGTTCTACTAGAAGAAGCAATTTAGGCCTCTTCCATCCTGTTGAGTATTGAGTATCAGTAAGTCAGTTCAAGATTCGCCTCAATCTCTATGGCTAAAAAGGTGGCGGCTTGTAACGTCTGAAGAGAAAATCTTCTCTTCGATATCCAGGGTAATGGTGATGGAACACAGAATATACTTTTATGATGGTCAAGTATGATGATGATTAATGATGGTCAAGCACGATGGAACGTTTTGAATAAAAATGCATCAAATTAGTTGCAATGAAGTTATATTGTGACTCCGAAGAGAATTTGTTTTTTCTCTGACCCTTCTTCCCAGAAAGCAGATCTGCATCTATAGATCCAATGAGTCATTCTGGAACCCAATCTTCTGCTCAACTAGAAAATGAAGTAGAGGCCTATACTTCCATCCTGTTGAGTATTGAGCATCAGGAACTCAGTTTAAGATTCGCCTCAACCTCTTGAAACGTGTAAAGAGAAGATCTTCTCTTCGATATCCAGGGTAAAGGTGATGGAACACAGAATATACTTTTATGATGGTCAAGCACGATGGCGCTTGATGATGGTCAAGCACGATGGTGCTTGATGTTGGTCAAGCATAATGGAACGTTTTGAATAAAAAGGCTTCAAAGCTACAAAGCTTCAAAGGATTGAAGTCGTGAAGTTATATTGTGACTCCAAAGAGAATTTGTTTCTCTTTGACCCTTCTTCCTGGATTTGGCTAACTGTATGGGCTCTAGATCGTTAGTTCCAATAGGGTGTTTACACTTGCAACTTTGGAAAAACCTTACAAGAAAAAGTCTAACCAGAACAAATCACACAATCTCGGCAACCAGTTTATATCACAGTTCAAAAGTATTACTGGATGTGTTTTGGATTAATTTATGCAAACCAAAAATTTCACTGGGTTACTTTTAGTTTTTTTTCTTTGAAAATCTGAATTCTGCCAAGAATGGACACAATAAGTCTGTTGAAATCGCAACGTTCTTCTCCTTCTGACCTGCTGTATTTAACCAAATTTGTATGCTCGTTTTTGTTTTGTTGTTGTTGTTGTTATTATTATTGCTGTTTTATTGTTATTGTTATTATTGTTTGTGTGATTTATTATGGTTTTTAAATGATTCTTAAATTTTTTTTTCTTCTTCATTGTGGCCAAATTCACACTTGTCTAGAGCACTTGTCTTTTTTGCTTGCTTATCAAGGGTCCTTAACACTATGTTATGTTGTGTATACAAACAACAATAACAATAGCATTTAAGTTTAGCTTTTTGTATACATACGTTTGAGATACAAAAAAGTGCTTCCTCATGGCTGGATGTAAGAGAAGAGGAGAAAAAATTCGTGTTTTTTTTTGTTTAATTTTATTAAAGATTTCAAGTGAGTGTGTGTGTGTGTTTTTGTATTTGTTCTGGCATTCATTGATCTTTTAATTTTGAACACACATTCACGCCGATTTATTTGTATGTATATTTCTTTAAGTAATTGGGTCTTTAACACTTAAAACAGCCGCCTGGTCAAGTTAATAAAATAAAGTTGCGCGTTTGGTTTGACAACTCCCTGCTGTGTGTGTTGTGGAGGGTTGCGCGTTCAATGTGGTGGTTGATGACTGTGAATATCCCTAATAATTCGATTTAAAATTTTAATTTTATGCATTATTGGCAAGTGTTGTTTAATAATAAATTCAAAAATAAATTTTCAAAAAATTTTTTTAAAATTCATAGAAAAATAGACAGACAGACAGACAGACAGCCAAGCCAGTTAAGCCACTGGCTTTCGTTTTTGTTTTTTGCAAATGACAAGTGTCGTTGAAAACATGTTTAAACATGCTGTTCTACGTATAGTGGGTCGTCGCTTCAATCAACTTTGCTTCAAAAAACCCCCATAAATATTCAAATAAAAAATTTTAAATTGAATACAACAAACACCTACAAAAAGTTGAAAGTTTTTTTTCAATTTTTTGTTTTTTCAGTTTAGTTTTGATGTGAAAATTCATTAATTCTCTATTGACGTTTTAAATGTCATGTCAGTTTTTTTTCAATTGTTTTTATTGCAATCTTTTTTTCTCTTTCCACTACAAAAATGAGATAAAAAAATTCAACTGAAATCAGTGCAAAAAAAAAAACGTTTTTTTATTGTCTAAAAACGTATTTCATTTCATTTCAAATAAAAATTGCACAAAAAATTTACAGACAAAAAAAAAAACAAATTCTCCACAATAAAATCAAACAAAAAAGCTATTTTTCAAGTACTTTTTTTTAATTTAAATAAAAACACTAAAAAGAAACGAAAAAAAAAATTAAAACACAAAATCAAGGTTACATTTTCGTACTTAAAAAAAAAGCAAAATTTTAAAGCTTGTGAACCATCACATCACATCACATCACATAAAAAAATTTAAACAAATAAAAACGGAAGATTTTTTTCAATTTAAACTAGAACCACTGAAGCATAAAGTTCTAAAAAGAAATAAGAACAAGCATTTCAATTATGTCATCAGATAATGGGTGATTAAAAGCCTTTGATTTGATTTTTGGATTTAACAAAAAAGAGGAAAAAACATCAAAAAAATGGGTCAAATTTTAATCGCAAACTTTTAAAAACCTGACTCTACCTTATTAACGACGATTTTATGCAACCCTAAACTACTGTTATTCACGTATAAGTTCATACATAACTGGTCATTACAACCCTTCAGTAAGGATTATGAAGTAGCTTCTCAACACCACTTATGTTGTGTGTGTTAATTTTATCCATAAGTAGTGGGACCCTGCAGTTAAAAGTCGGCTTTGAAGGAAAGATTTTTTTGAGACACTTTTTAATGGCAATTTTATTTTATCCTCAGGGTCTCTGCCAGAAATCTGTTGAGAGGAAGTCGTCTAATAAGTCAACACACTACCTACTTCACTACGGCGACTATATGTTGAATACACTTCTTTGGATACACTGACAGAGAAAATGTTCTGCAGTCTCCTTTTATTTCTCGTCATTATCGTTTCTGCAGAAGTCGTTATGAAGAACACTGTTCTAAGTAGGTTCCGCTTAGCCATATATCCATACAATGCCAGATTTGTTAGCTAGTCATCCTACCTTTCCTTTGAGAATGTTTGCTCTTTGCCTCTTTCTCCTCACCAGTCACCGAACGATGATAGAGAAGATGTTTTGTGGTGGTTTCATTTTCTTCCTCGTATGATAACAGGCTCCTAACATCCTGATTGGGTTTATCTAGAGCGGACCAGACTTATCTCTATAAAAGTGTATTGATTATTCAATTATTTCTTTGAAAGTGAGCTAAGGTTGTGCCTCTCTCTGTTTGTTTGTCCCTCTGCGTTGGAATACCAATCTCCCGTAGAGGTTTATACAAACTATTTGTTGCGCCAGTCCTTGCAAGTGCGTCAGTTTTATTGTTACCTTCAATGCTTCTATCTCAACCATTCACAGGCAATTTAAAAACAGAAAAAAAAGAAAAACCAACCAATAGAGAGAAAGTAATAGAGGGGAAAAAGGAGGATATAAAATGGCAACCGTTGTTCAAGATGTTCAAAATATACCGTTGAATTTGAGATACTGATGGACCATCTTAGTATCCTCTTTATCATCGTAAGAGAGAAAAAAATAAATCCCTAAATTAAAAACAACAATTGAAAATTTATATTTCGGAGTTTTAAAATTAGTCCACAAGTGCTCAATGCCCATTTAGAAATCCTCAAAAGATCACAAGAGGCTCTCTACCCATTTTCAAGACACGTTCTGTAATAGAACTATCCAAACTCATGCGTATTAGTCTGAATATTCTACCATCTCATCTATTTTCCCAGTACAGTTCCTCTCAGCTTCTGATTTGATGGTCGATAAACCAAACAACTACCTCTCGGCATGTCCTACATACATTGTAGACTTTAGTCGCCTTAGAAATATTTATTTTTGTTTGAGATGTCTGATCTGGGATTTGAGCTGTGGCCTCACATCTAATAAGCCAACATACTACCTACTTGACTAACCAGACAACCAAAGCAGCTTGTTAGTGCACCTAAAATACCACTCTGTTGCTATTTCTTTCAAGAGGACCCTAAGGAGGTACCCGATAGGATTTATGTCCGGCTATTGAGAGGTTCAGAATTATGATGAGACCACGATTTTTCTGAACCTTCTATAGTATCTGAATTCAAATGAGTGGCAACTGTAAAATCGGACCTCAAGCCAGATGTTCCAAAGCATTCCCAAGTGAATGCCATTCTCAATCACATTTTCAAACTGTACTTTTAACAATTTGTTCTGTAACGTCTACGATCTTTTTTTTTAAGTTCAGCTTAAAAGTGTCCCTATTATTATTTTTTCTGTACGAATTTACTCCTCTGCTTAAATAATATTGAACATTAACTCCCTTCATATATAAAACCTTATACAGTGCGTCACAACAATTAAGGCTCAGTAACCAAAATTTTATGACATGTTATTGAGAAAAAAATAAATTTTACCTATTATTTCCACCAATACTGTATATCAAATTCACATTTAAACTGCCTCTTAAACTTGAAACGAAAGTCTTGTATACACATATATTTTCTAAGCACTCTTAACTTTAAAGTTGGGCTGTAATATTTCGGTTATTGGGAAACTGTATTATTATTTTCCATATTTTTTGTCTCTCTCTTTTATGGCTGCATGCAATTTATTCTGCTTCTTTATTCTTTCAAGAACAAAAAAAAAAAAACAATAAAATATTCCCTAAACTAGCACTACAACCAATACTTCAATTTTACAATTTCTAGATGAAACGCCATATAACAGCCGAAAAGTATCGAACTACAGCCCAACCGAATTTAGACTACAAATAGCACAATATGCCAAGAATGACTGGTCCAAATATACTAGAGATATAGCGGGTATGTATTTGCTATATAGCATTATTATCATGTTTCTTTCTTTTTTTGACATTTCGTGAAAGCTTACAAAATTAAAGTGCCACGCCCATTTTAAAAAAAGATTTCTTAGTCTTGTATTTAGAAGAAAAAAAGGGACTTAACTGAAGTTTACTATTTGTTTAGATTAAAATTTATTACACATGCCTAAAGTTCTAGTTTTTTACAAAGTATTGTACGTTTAAAATAAAGCTACTTTACGCCCACTTTAAAAATAAAGTTTTAAAGTTGTTAGACATGTTGATGCTAAATGAAGTTTTTAAGGTTTACTGCTTAAATGTGTGGGTGGAGTACAGTACCTTGTTTTTATCATTCAAAATTTGTAATACTTCGTCGCTTTGTCGCCTGAACGCTCTGCGGTTTCCGTTATGTTTTCAAAGCATTTAAAGTGCAATTTAAGCTCGAAAAACCAAAAATTTCGTTATTGAAAATGAAATTACTACGCACATAAATATATTTAAGTCATGTATACATACTTATACACAGACGTAAACGTTTATGTACGTATTTTATACGTATCATGTAGAAAATGTAGATGTAAAAGTAAATTGTATAAGAGAACTAAAAGAATGGCTGGTAATTAATTACAACGCCAAATGAAAACTTAATTACAGCAATTACAATTACTTACTAGACAGACTGAGAGATAGACGCACAGAGACAGACGCACCGTCATGTATACATGTAGACAATATTGAATACATATATATACACGTTTTTATATGACATTTATTATTGTAATATATGCATGCACTTGTACAAATGTAAGTGTACTCGTACATACATTGTAGTGTATGTAGAGTAAATAATTCATGTTATTAAAACGGCTGGTTCTTCCGTATTTTTTTATTCCATGAAATTAAACGAAAATGTAATGTCCATGTCCAAGGCAATTCATTCATTCAATAGATTCGTTAATAATTTTTTAAATGTTGATAAGAAAAATGTCTATGATTATCGATATATAGTGCTTGTTGTTGTCGATAACAGTTGGTTTCACAAGATTAGTTTTCCTTTAAATTAGCAGCGAACAAGAATTGAGTTTAAGGTTTAAAGTTCAATTAATAGGAAATGGTGGGCGTGGCATTTATTCCTTTAACAGATTCTGTTTCGAAAATAAATTCTTCTCAACCAGGAAGTTCATGGATGCACCTATGTATGTGCAGTCTGCAAGGCAAAAGTTATTCAATTAGTCAATGAATTGCTTCTCCATCCGTCATATCCACCAAAGATGTAATTTTTTCACAAACAAAACCATTTTAATGACCTCTGGGGGTCTGTCTTTCGTAAAGCATAAATAAAAATTGGTCTGGCGTTGGATAAAAGTCTCTGGGAAGAGATTGTGTTGCAAAATAAAAGAATTTTTTATTCCAAAACTTGAGTTTCATTCAATAAGTCTCTGAACTTATTGAGCAGCCTTTGTTCAAGTCTGAGTACGCGAAATCAACATCATCATGGTTTTTGAATTTTGAAAATTAACACGTTGACTGCCGCGGCAAATTTCAGAAAACTGGCCACACACGCCAACTTTGTTCTTTTCCCAGAAGCCATTTATCGATACTAGCGCTGATATAATACGATTTTATTCGTAGCTACACGAAAATGGCAGGTTTAGTGAGTACGAGATAACTCGTAGTTGGCACCCTAGGTTAGAGGACGTGGGCTTGTCAACTGTGACAAGTACAGTACCCGGAGGTCGAATTGACCCATTGTACATTGGCACCCTAGAAGGAAACGCAATCTACGAGTTATCTCGTAGTCGGCAGTCAACGAGTTAAAAGAAGCCTTCTAACACCGAATACCATAAGAAAAGCAGGCAGCGCCATCTGTAAGTTCAGCACAGATCTTTTTACCACTACACTCCATACAACAACCCATTCATCTTTGCGGATAGTGTTGTCCCTGGGCAGTCGCCTTAGTCTAGTAGGTAGTGTGTTAGCTAATTAGAGGTGAGGCCACGATTGAAAATACATGTCATATTGAAACTCTAAAAAACGAAATTTGAAAATATTATTCCTTAGGGGACTTCCTCTCAGCTGATTTCTGGCAAAAGCTCTGAGAGTAAAGAAAATTGCCTTGTAATGTTTCACAAAAATTTGTCTTTTGGAGTCGAATTTGAATTGTAGATTCCGCCACTCACGTATAAAATTTGCACACACAACATGTAAGTAGTAGGAGAAGCTAGGTTGTAATCCTGACTGAAGCACCAATTATATAAGAATGTATTTTTGTATGTATACAACTGAGTTGAAAGCATAGATTGACGTAATGCTGTCCACGTTAATATTGACAGTTGAAGTGGTTTTTATTTCACTGCTCTTGCGCCAAAGAAATGGAATGCACGCGAGTAATATAAAAGGACATGCTCCCGTAAATTTAATATTTTGATGTAATACTCGTGAATCTCATAGAACACGATAGCAGAATACTTCGATCTTCCTGAAAAAATTAAATTTAAGCCTTTAAAATAGGCGTGCCTAACTTTCATATTACCTTAGTCCTCTATTTATGAAATTTGTTGCTTGACGCTTTAACGCCTGTCGCTTTCATTGTGTTTCCACACAAAGAGATGCGCTGTGAACAATAATAAAAAGTGAAGTTAAATAATTAATAAGTGTGTGTAAAAATGCATTCCATATAGAAAAATTGAATGTCAAAACGGCCACTTTTACAAAAATAAAGTCATAAATAATGGAAAAACGTGGCTGTGGTGTGTGTGATGGCGGTGTTCACTTAATTAATTATAGTTTTGGACAAAAATTGCACTGCAAGTGAGGCATATAAAATATAAAATATTGCCGGTATACGAGGGTATTTCAAATGAACAGAATGAATTTTGAACTTTAAAAGAGAGAGAGAGAAACATTAAACGTGAATATAAATATAAAATTATTGAAGAATTATTATTTATTGTGCTGCATTTGTTTGTGTTCTTTTTATTTTTTTGTGTGTTTCTTTTCTTTTCTCTTTTCTTCTCCTTCTTCACTTGGCTACCAATGATTATGCAGATTTTTCAATATCGGACAAATGCGAAGACTCAGGTCTAAGGGTTAATGGCAAAGGCAAGAAAATGCGTAAACCCCGCACCATCTACAGTTCACTGCAGTTGCAGCAATTGAATCGTCGTTTCCAGCGTACACAATACTTGGCCTTGCCGGAACGTGCCGAATTGGCAGCGAGTCTGGGCTTAACACAAACCCAGGTAAGTTGATTATTTATTTATAAAAATAAAATTAAATGTTATTAGAAATTCGAAAAAAAAGGTTAACAATTTAAAAGGGAAATATTTCTGAATAGTTTCCTACAGAAAAAAAAAAGGGTAAATTCTGAAATTTTTTTTACATTAATTTTACATTGTCTAACGTTTGATGAATATTTATCAATGCACTTTAATTACTTTTGTTTTTATTTATATATTCTTTACATTTTCATAAACGTTTAAGTAAAATTCCAGTTTGATTTTCAATAGAATTTCATATGAGTTTAAGCAAAAATTCGTAAATATTTATAACAGATTTCTGTTTTCTATAAATTCTTTGTAAAAATTCTAAAATTTTGATTAATATTCGCATTTAGAATGTTATAGCAAACATACAGGGTTTATATAAACCTCAATACGTCAATTAAAATCGAACAAAGTAAATTATTTATGATTTTTATACATTTTTTACATTCTTTACATCTAATAAAATATTTTAAAATCTTACAAAGAAAATATATTTTTCTTTATAAAATTGCATTATTCTTGTTAACATTTCACATTCATTACTTGAAACTTATAAATTCTTCTATTATTTGATTATTTACATTATTTACTTTTTTTACATGCATTAAAATTTTTATTTAAAAGACGAGAAAAATATAAGAAAACCTTAAATAATTTGGAATATATGATATATTTTAATTGTTTACATTATTTACATATTTTACATGCCATGTAATTTACTATAATATCAAATTGACAGCATAAATAAGTGAAAATTACATTGTTTACATTAGAATTCTATGGCTTTTACATTGTTTAAACAATAATTCCACATTCTACATGAAGTAAAATTGCATAAGTTCACATCATTTACACTTCTTAAATAAATCTTTAATTTCAAAAGAACAATTTTTTTCTATACTATTTACAATATTTACACACGTTTACATGTTTTACACAATGTCAAATAAGTCATGTTTTACACAATGTGAAAATGTATTAATTTTTTTACGTATTAAAACCTTAGGTTTAGTTTGTTATTGTGTAGCACATTTAATATTGTATACGTTATTTACACATTATTTACTTTTGAACATTTTTTACATCATGTAACTAATGCTAGCAAATTAAATTTTTAAATTTTTTTGAAATTGAAAAACCTTTAATTTTCCTTGTATAATGTAAAGTATTCAAAAGCAATTGTTCTACATTGTTTACATTATTCACACACCATTAATTGAATTGTTTACATTACGTAAAAAGTTACATTCAGGTTTTTTTTGCCTTCAACATAACAAATGCAAACAAATATTTTCATGGTTGACATTATTTACATGACACTACTTACATTTTTACATTTTATGCATCATTTTTTAACTCTTTTTAAACTTTTGAAGACTTTAGAGCATTGAAAATATAGTGTTATTGATCCTAAATAATAACATTTGCATAATTTACACGAGTGTAAAATAATAAACAATTCTCCGATTTAAAAATTTTCTTTACTTCACTTTAAAAATTTGTTAGAAAAGACTTTCTTAGTGTTTGAAAAAGTTCTGGAATTATTAAAATTCTTTACATCCCTTTAGGATCTTCAAAAATACAAAAATTTCATCTATTGTTGGGTTGCTTGTGTTGTTTACTTTATTTACATGGCTTAATTTACATATTTTACATTGGGGGTTGTAACAGGCACGTTATGAAGTTTCCTTTTGTTTAATAATTTATCTTAAATCAGTACAACAATTTTGGGGGAAAAACAACAAATTTATTGTTTAAATACCCTTAACAGGAGCTGGTGGTAGGGGGGGTTTGTTTAGTAGTTTTCCATTTATTGCTTAGAACAAGGCCAATGCAAAACCTAGTCAAGGACTTTTACTTCTATTTACACATACAGTGGGTGTAAAATGTTTTTGGGTTTGTATTGTTGTTCTCCGATAAATAAACGGATAAAGAACATTAACATTTAACTTCATTTAAGTTAAGAGCCACATAAATTTGGTTAAATTTGTTTATTGATTTTGTTCAAAGAACTTACACCGTTTCCAAGAGGTAAACAATACAAAATATTTGAGGTACGACTGATATCGTGTAGAAAGATTACGCAAAGAAACTGAGTGTTCGAGGAACTGAAGGTAAAATATCGTAGACAACGACTTGTGTTCACTCAATGGGCTCTAGTGTAGTTCCCAAAGTTTTTTTTTTTATCGAAAAATCATCTTCAGCGATGAGGTCTATTTTTGGATGAATTTATACGTGAACAAAAGAAATTGTCGACACTGGAACGATACCACTTCACATGAGATCAAAGAGCGTCAAGTGCATACCAAAAAAGTCACAGTTTGGTGAAGAATTTGAGTCCACATTTCATTGAGAACAACGTTGGCCAGTCTTGACAGTCCACGACGAGCACAATTCCTTTATTTCCAAATTGTTTTCACCTGAATTGAATAATTTGGACACTAGCAGCATGTGGCTTAAACAGGACGTCGCTAGATGTAAAACAGCTCATGCCAAATTGGATATTTTGCACAAGTGGTTTGAAGAGCTTTTTTGTAATGAAATTGTCCTCTCACGTCAAAGTGACGTGAATTAAGCGGCGAGATCATGGCCATTACATGACTACTAATGTTATGGCCAAGAACGGGTACCACTTTGGAAAACCCCATAGCCATGATTAGGACCTGGTTGGTAGAACAAATGTTGAGTTGGCTGACTTTTAATCCAAATATTTTTCTCTCCTTACTTGACATGTATAATGGAGCTCTGTCATATTGGACTTTGGGACTGTCATATGGGTAGAATACTGAAAACACCTTTCTTGACACCCCTACAGAACTGTGTTAACATAGGCTGCCGAGGTTTGCTGCTGTTGTTTTTGCGCTTTTTCATCTAACGGTGAACTGACTAGTTCTTGGATCACCGTTGGTCTCTAGATATTATTTAATCTGTCTAGGCTTTTCGGTACTTGAAACGATTTTTTGCATTCCAAATGAAATATGAAAAAACAATTTCAGAGGCGACTTCTTCTCAGCAGAGTTCTGGTAAAAACTCTCTGCGAGTAAATAAAATTTAAATGAAAAAGTTTCTCAATAAAAAAATTGTCGTTCACAGTCGTATATAAAATTAACACACATAACATAAGTGGTGTGAGTAACTAGGTCGTAGTCCTGACTTGAAGGATTGGCTAAGGGTATAGCCACTTGATGTCGAATTCCATAGTCGAGCTCTCAATACAACACTTGATCCATTTTTTCAAAAATTATGGTTTCTAGACAACGATATGTTGTAAGCCTAGAATTCTAGAACTTGCCAAAACAACAGTATTAGAAATTTGGGGGAAAACACGTTGTGATATACTTTCAGATAAGGCTCTAAATTTGTAATTATCTTTCACTGCCATGCCAAAAATCGGTTCAGATTAAATTAAATTTTGATTCCAAACAATCCTCTCTGATGTAGGCTACCTTATAATCAGTGCTGGCTGACCAATTATAACTGCTTTTATACTCTTCTTTTATTTGTATTTATTTTGTTATTTCAATTTTTTCTTTCAACCTTTTCACATCAAATCACCCATTTTTATAGAGAATTTATTGATGGTGGGCGTATATATCCTAATTGAATTAGTGCAGTTACTGTACTATAGTGGTTTATGCCACATGCACATGTGGCACATGTTGCCCATAAACAAAATCGCGTAGAGCATATAGTATAGTGTTTGCGTGCGGTTTGTAGCCCTACATCCATATGGTATCAATGCCAGTCAGCCAGTCAGCCCTGCTTTAATTTTTTTTTAAACTTGAAACAACGTTGTAAGACAGAAAACAAATATTCTTTTTTTTTCAAAATGTGGGTGGGTGTTGAATTCTAAACAGGTTTTTAAAGAAACACAAGAAAAAAAACCTGAATAATTTGCATAAGAAAACGAAATTTTACTAAGTTTTTTTTGTTGAGTGTAAAACATGAAGAGTTACTGGATTTCGGTATGAATTTGAAGAATTGTTTTTAATTAAAGTGGAATAAAAATTCATAAAATTAGGAAAATTTGATTCCCGAAATACTTATTCAAAATTAAATTAAATTTTTCTTTAAATTATTAACTAACTATGGCTGGCAGAGAGCTCAGTATTTCCGATAAGTATTACAAGTCAAATGTATTCTGATTGCCTTGGATCAGCTAGGTATTCTCCAGTCGTTATATAAGGAGATTTAACTTCGTTAGCAGCATAGTGTACGATACGTCCAACTTGGCTCTGCGAGAGCGATATGGTTAGGAACAGAGACTGCCTGTGTTGCTTTATTGATGTTCTTACAGGTTAGGCTATAGACGATGTGGACCTGTATATCATAGAGTCCTCTTCGGAAATTATAATCTAATTTACTCTGAACCTATTTTTAGTATGACAGTAAAGGATAATCAAACCTTTTATTGGCCCGAAACAAGACTTAATCTGAACTTAGGTCCATCACAAGAGATGAGAGCAAACATATTTCTGTTACTGTTATTTTGGCAAGTTCTAGAATTCTAGGGTTACAACATATCGTTGTCTAGAAACCATAATTTTTGAAGATATGCATCAAATGCTGTATTGAAAGTCCGGCTATAGAATTCGGCTACCCCCTTAATAAAATACCAGTCTTTCACGCATACATACATCGATAATTGGTCATTACAACACTTCATCCAGGTTTACAACGTAGTTTCTCATACCACTTATGTTGGATGTGTTAATATGTATACATGAGTGTTGGTACTTTCAGTTTAAAGTCGACTCGGATCGATAGAAACTTTTCATGGCAATTTTTTTATTTACCCTCAGAGCTTTTACCAGACATGTGCTGAGAGGTAGTCGCCGAAGAAATATTTTTTCATATTTCCTTTACCTGGGGATTGAACCGTGGTCTTACGTCTAATAAGCCAATACACCACCTATTAGACTAGGACGACCTCATGTGGCACTCTAAAATAAATTTTAGAGTCAGGTCAGGTCAGGACGGTTTCCTTTAAGGACTGTTTGATCGTTGCTTTGGATATTAACTCCTGGAAAAGCTGCATTATTGCATACACAGTAACCTGTCTTTAAGCTTACATGGACATTTGAACTGTCTATTCCGGAAATTTATTCATCACAGGACTACTTACTACAGGTACTTCAGGTTGGCTACCCAATAGTAGTTTTGCTATCGCGAATATAACGTTCAATGCTTGTTTTTTCTTCTCTTCTATATTCTGTCTCTGCAATAGTGCTGGTTCGAAAAAATTCCTGCCATAATAAAGGCAGCAGTAGCTGATAATATAATGCCAATTTGTTTGCCTTCATTCTGTGTCTTCAGTATATGCAGCCCTAGAGAAGGGTGCTGTTAGCTGACGCTAATTCCTCCTCTTGTGAAGGTTCAAGGGCGCCTTAATTGTGTACTTCTATATGTGCTAGTTTAAAGTTTCTTATAACCCTAGGATAGGTTATGTTAGGTGAAGTCCCCCTCAAAGAAGAGGTCCCACTTAGGCCAATTTTTAGGCCTATTGTGATACCACAATTAATTCTTCTTATAACCTTCCCTATTAGTGTTATCAGTACTCTTTGAAAACAATTTCTATTTCTTTATAAACTTATTTAAAGCAGTTTTACAATTATTTTCTTAAAAAATATTTTTTTTTTAATTAAATTTTGACCATTATTTTCGCTCCATATTTTTTTGGTTTTTTTTTCTGCCATAAACACCTTTTTTTTGTAATCCGACAAGGCATTTCCAATATTTTTTTTTTGTCAGCTTTTTGTTTTTGTTTTTATTTTTTAATTCTATTTACATTTGCATGTTCAAATTAACGCCTAAGGAGTTGACGTTAAAAACAAAAACGAAACAAAATAAAAAAACGCGAATAAAAACTGGCGATATTGTAAGCAAGTATTATAGTCTAGTAAATATGAAAAACCCGCATTCGAAAACTACAACAACAACAACAAGAACGATTTCGCAAAACTAAGCTGGCAGCTGTCAATCTATACACCGCACAAACGAAACAACTTTTTAAATAAAATTTACCTCGTTTCGATTTTTCGCTTTGCTGAGACAGGGAGGACACTGAGAAAAAAGTTTATATTTTTTTATTAGAAGCTATCAAAATCCTTAATTTTTTCGTCAGAATTTCTACATACATAACTGATCATTACAACCCATTAGTCAGGTTTGCGACCTAGCTTCTCACACCACTTATGTAGTGTGTGTTAATTTTACATATGAGTGGAGGGACGCACAGTTTAAAGTAGACTCCGAACGACAGATTTTTTTGAGAAACTTTTCATGGCAATTTAATTATTCACTCTCAGAGTTTTTGCCAGAAATCTACTGAGAGGAAGTCGCCGCTGAAATAAATTTTATTTTTCTTTTTGTTGGAGATTTCTGACCTGGGGTTTGAACCGAGACCTTACGTTTAAAAACCAACACGCTACCTACTAGACTACGACGACTTCAAATATAAAAAACAATCAAAAATTAGAAACAATTTTACACCGTTTCCTATGGAAATATTTAAGCTAGTGTAAAGGCATTATTTGTGGTGTTTTCGTACACAATGAAACACCATAATTTCGATTGTTTTATATGAGAGTCCTTGGAGTAAGTGACAGTCCAAAGTGCCGTGAAGTTAGTAAATCCACTTAAGACTGGCTCAACATTTTGTGTGACCATTTTTGTTCACGATTTAGATCCATTGGAATGCAGAAGAGCCGCAAAAGTCACCGTAGTCCTGTAGGTATTGTGTTGGCTTAATTGATGAAAGGGCATCATGACTTAACAGATCGAGTCGCTGCAGTCTCCTAGATAGATATTTAGATTGTGATCAAGAACTTTGCTACGAGAGTGGAGAAAAGAAGTGAATGAAGCTACATACCCGTTTATGTGAGGTACCATCCGGAACAATCTGTGTGACCTGTGTGGGATGTTAAATTGTAGGTCCCCGCCACTCTTGTATAAAACATAAGTAGTGTGAGAAGCTAGGTTGAAATCCTGGGAGAAGGGTTGTAACGACCAATTATGTGAACTGCAGAATATGAATTAAAAAATAGCACCTTTGGAGTAGTTGCCTGTACATCATAGATTGGCAAAGTCAGACACCAACATGTCCGATTTATGCCCAAGTGCCCGGTGTGTCGTCTGGTCGATACTGGAACATATCTTTGTGGCATTTTCAACCTAAACAAAGCTATTTCTAATGGAACTACTGTTTAGAGGCCATCTAGACCTGACAAAACATGTCGCATTATTTCTCGATCTCTCAGCAAGCAGCTAAACAGCTTAGTGTGTGCCTAGTTGATACCGGACGACCGGGAAATCTACTCTGATGCCGGGATATCAAGCTGCTCCAACATCAACATCGTTCCTGACGGTTTAGCGGTACTAATACTTACTCGCTTTTCTAAAAATTATAGCATCTGTCAATAACAATTCTGTGTGCAGTCTAGTAGGTAGTGTGTTCACTTATTAGACAAAAAGCACGGGTTCGAGCCCCAGGTCAGACATCAAAACGAAATATAAAAAAATATTTCTTCGCCGACTTCCTCTCAACAGATTTCTGGCATAAACCCTGAGAGTAAATAACCCTGCCATGAAAAAGTTTCTCAAAATCTGTCGTTCAGAGTCGACGTTAAACTGTAGGTCCCGCCACTCAAGTATAAAACTTAACACACACTACATAATTGGTGTGAGAAGCTAGGCGGTAATCCTAACTGAAGGGTTGTAATGGCCAATTTTGTATGTATGTATGTATGTATGTATGTATGCAGTATGTGCAGAGTGCAGAAAAATTACACCATTTCCCAAACATTTTTTCCAAACAATATTTTTTTTTAATTCTTCTTTAAGAAAACCTCTTTTAGTTATTTTTCCTCACGTCAATATTTTCTGCGTGTATGGTTTTGTTTTGGTTTGTATTGCAAAATCCGAAAACAATATATGGTAACGAGACTAGACAAGTTGTGGCAAACAAAAAAGAAGGAGTTGAAAATGAGCAAAAAAAAACAAAACAGAAACGACAGTGGTTTTTATGAATCTCTTGGTTTAACATGGTTAAACGCAATGCAAATATACAGAAAATGTTAAAGAAAAACTAAGGAAAATAAAAGTTTTCCTCAGAAAAGAAGGAAGAAAATAAAAAAATAAACAGGAGACACGCCCCCTCAGTTTGCAAATCAACTTTATTAGACAACCTACATTATTTTCAAATGAATTTAAGGCTAAAGAGCAAATACAATACAAAAACACGAAATAAAAGTTAAGAAATCAATAACGAAGAAAAGAAAACCAAGCCAGTTAAAGAAGTTGTTTTGAAGACAAAACGCTAAATAAGCCATAAATTAAATAGAACACCCATAGAGGTCTTCATGTTAAGGAACATAAAGCCGAAGACGGACATATGGACTTCATAAAGAAAAACAAATAGAGTGTCATAAATGTAAACATAAAACCAGGGAAGTCCTTTAAACCATAAACATAAACTATATACACACAAAAAAAACTTGGTATCATTGTGACTAACCTCCTCCCTTTTTAACCCCGAAAACAATTAAAAAAACAGAAACGAGTGTTAATTAAACAAGTGAATGAACTGAACTGAACTGCATACATACATATGTATGTATGTATGTATGTATGTCGTTACCCTTTTTTATTAAAATTTCTAAAAATAATTCGGCCACCAAAAAATATTCGTCGAAAAAATTTATTAATTTTGTATGTTTAAGGGTGTAACTGTTTGTTAATAATCGTACATAAAAAAAATATTATCCGTTATCTCTCGTAAAATATGAAATTAACGGTGTATGATGACCATCTTCATCAACATCATTATGATTGCGACACCAGGCCCGAGTAGTGACCAGTGGCGTTAATACAACGTCATCTCCTTCTGTTTTTGTTTTCATTTTAGTCTCTTGGCCAGACACAACAAAATTTATTGAGGTTAATGTTTCATATCACAAAACAACAACAACAAAAAAAGTTGCCAGTAGTGCCCTCACTTGCTACCCTTCAACACCATTCACTTGAGCTTGAGACATAAAAAGGGTCAGTTTAGTTCGCTTCAGTTCAGTTCAGTTCAGTTTACAATCGATTTTTCTTGTATTTGTAAACGAGTACGAGCAGTTTCAGTTTACTTAAGGGCCAGTAATTAAAACCGCCTTCTTCATTGTCCGTTTCACATAAAAAACTAAAAACAACAACAACAACACATAACATTACATTTAAGAAAAATGAAAAGCGGAAGTTGTTTATTGATTGTTTTTCTTCTTATATTTGTTGTTTATTTTAAGCAGTCAGAGTCAGTTTAAGAAAACTAAAATATTTCAAATAAATTACACCATTTCCCAATGCAACAGTAACACTATTAAACAATTGTGTGGCCCAACTGGACACTCTCAGGTGGTCCCCATACCATATACAATCAGTTCCCAAATAGAACTTTTAACCTTCACTATTATTCTTCGGATTTTAGAAATCTACCAGTGGTGCTGGAGATAATTCTCCACCCACTCTTTAAGATAAATCAACTTAAATGTGTTGATATTGTTACATTTTTACCTTTTTAAAAGAGTTTAGATTGTGGGTTCGTTGATTGCAAACCAAAATAAAAACAAATATGTATGTGTTTCGTTTCAATTAAACTCTTTATTATGCACACAACTTTTAAGTGCCACCGTATACAACTTCACGATACAATAACAATTTGCTTGTTCGTTATTCTTCTCTGCTTACAACCTTTTCGTAAGCATTAACACTTGTACGCTAGATCTGTATAGCGGAGATCTTCACAACAGCGATCTTGAAACTGACTGTTTACTTCGAACGCAACGTGTCTTCACACAAGACTGACCGAATTCTTACTGACTCGTTGTCTACTTTGTCTTGCCCTATATGCTCACGTTTCCTTTATACCGATGCTGTTGGTTTACTTGGAACAAGTTCGTTGTATTTGTGTATTTGTGTGTAGCTTTTGCTTATCATTAATGTTAAACGATGTTTTCATTTTCGTAACAATATTAAGTACGCATCATGGAAGACTGCTGGACTTCTTACTCTCTACTCTTTTGAACACTGTGGAGTAGTAATAATAAAATTACCTAAGGAAGATGACATAATAGATTTAGGAAATTGGAAAATAGGAAATCTCTTTCTAATTAAGAACCAAATAAATTGATCACATTGAGCACATCATTAAAGGCCTTTAAGTCTCTTCAATTTAAACGCGTCTCGTCTACACAACGGAACAGTGAGATTTAATGCTCATTCCGTCTGTATTGACCACAAAGACTGCTTCCGAATGTTTGTGTTTGCATATTTGTAGACTTTTCAAGCATGCACTCCAATGCAAATAGTTGAACTGATAACCATATTATATCGAGATTCGACTTGCGAGCATTTATTGGGCATTCGAAAAGCTTTTTTTCACAACTCTGACACGTAATTAAATTTGATCGATGGAGTGAGTTATGCTGTCTTTGACGACCGCTGCGGCTTGTGGCTTGATTTTGAGCACATGTGACTATTGAAAAGGAAAATGTCTAATGAGGTCAAAACGCACCACACGAGACGACCATGCCTTTAAATCGTACAGAAATGAAATCACATGCCTTTTGTGTCCAGATAATCCACTTTAGTTCAAAGCGACTCTTTGTGTTTAAAAAATTTTTTCAGATCCCTCTAAAGTAAGAAGGCGTAGCTAAAGTCAGTAGCTTGATTGGCTAGTACATATAACCTTAAGCCTGACTGTTATAGTATAGTATGTTTGGATTACTAGCAGGTACTAATTAATGGCTGGTAAGCTATATAAAATTTTATCTGCCACTGATTCGATAAAAAGAATGGATCATGTGTACGAGTGCTAGTTGAAGCATTTAACATATATGTATGGTCACTTTAAAAATGTTAACAAAAACCGGTCCAATATTTAAATTAAAAGATTAAATTCTTTGATAAGTAAAGGTTAGGTTAGGTCGGAGTGGTAGCTTAGATATCACAAAGCTCACTTGAGCACGCATAGCGGCCCGTTGTGACGCCTTGGGTGAACGCAGTCCCTGTACTGGCCAAGTTCCAAATCAGGGAAGAGGAAGAAGTTGGTTAGCGCAAGGGCTGCACTTGATAAGCAAACCATAGGCGATGTGGTTAGCTTAGTTTTGCGATAGATGACTAGTTGGTCAGTAAAACTCTTTAGTTAGGATTACAACCTAGCTTTTCACACCACCCATGTGTGTTAATTTTTATCCATTAGTAGCGGCACCTACAGTCAACTCATGAGAACTTTTATTTGCTCTTAAAGTTTCTGCCAGAGGAGTCCTCAGAGAATGTCGTTTTTTTTTCAAGATGTCTAAGCTGGGATTTGATCACGGGCTCTTGTCTAATAAACTAACTACATACCACTTAACGGCGACTTTAGGTATCAGATATGGCGAAATATCAGGTATCATTTAATTTTTGACAACAGTGTTAGAAAGAGGAGCAAAATGATGTTGGTTGATATTTTCCATACCCGAAACAACCTTACGCAGCGCTTTAATATTCTCACTCTAAGCGTTATTTCCCTCAAAGAGTACGTCATAGTCCATGCTTATAAAAGCTCATAAAAAACCATTTGCATTTACTGTGTGAAATAAAAAAGGGAAATAAACTAAACACTTTCCTTAAGAGGCTATCCATCCCATCGTTTACAGATAGCGTGCTTTGGTAAACAGGCCCTATATATTCAATTAAATCTGTAACAGCATTTAAATGTTGGTGTTGTTGTTGTAATTTTGTTGTTGTAACATGACTATAATTATGAGAACAAAGTTGTTTCATTGTTAATCTATGATTAAAATTGACATTTCAGTGTTTGAGAGTGTGATTTTGAAGTTTTCTAAACTTGATTTCAAACGATGTTTTTTTTTCATTTTCTCTGTGCAGTTCGTATGATAAAAATCCTGCCTACATGCATATGCATGAGTTGAAGCTTAGAAAAATACGAAAAAAAAATAATGTTTTTGCCAATGTCACACCCGTACTTTTCAAGTCAACTTTTGTAAAAATATTGCTGCGACTGCTTAAAAATCTTTACGCCATGCAGGCAGGCAGGCAGGCAAGACAGGCAAACACAGAGACAGACGTGTACACTCATCAAAAATCAGCAACACATTTTGCAATTGCATGTCACATTAACGTCTTAACAGCTGTATGAAATGCAATAAAAAAAACGAATATCAAACGCTCACTAATAAAACTGCAACAACAACAGCAATAGAGAACAGCAATAACAAGAGGAAAGAAAAACTTGGCAAACATTAAAGCCATACTGAAGCTGATTAAATGTTTGACTAACTCGGTCTTGGCAACGAACGCGACCACCGCTTAAGAACCAACAAAATAGTCTTAAACAACAGCATCAGCTTCATAAATTGATAGAACATGCATTCATGCATGCTGGCATAGCATGACATGCATGCAACGGATTTTTTTATTTGATAGAAAAACCGAAAAAAACCAACACTTTCGTAATATGCCCTCCAGCTAGATTTGAAAAAATTAAATTTTTTTTCTAAAATAATGCATAGAGCGGCAGCAGCAGCAACATTTTCTATTAAGACAGGCTTAGTTTATGTACGTACGTATGTACATATGTATGGTGGTGGTTAAAAAAGAGCCTAGTGAACGAGTAGTTTGTTTCAGTCAAATATGAAAAGATGAATGAATAGATGAATGGATTGTTGGTTGGCTGTTCAGATACATGATTAAAATGAGTGTGTGTTGTTTGAGTGTCAAATAGAGAGAGACGCAGGACAGACGGATGTTAACAACAAAAATTGATGAATTTTTGGTCTAATTTTTACCGGTAATGAGCAGGGAAGACAAACTCTGTTTAAATAATTCAATCGTTGTTATGGATGGATTAGGTTTACATGTGTAGTCCTTAGTTTTGCATTGCATATTGGAAACCTTTACGTACTACCGACTATTTATCGTTTATTTTGAATTGTTATCGACTGAAACCGTCTACTCCTCAAGCACCTTATGTTATAGTTCGCGCGGTTGTTGCTTTTTCGTTGGGCACTCCTTCAAGAGAACACATTTATATTGGAAAATCGAAATTTTATTTCCATTACTCTAAACGTCCGGCTTCTTGTTGGCCCAAAATCGAACAGAGATCTACAATAATGCATCGAAATCAACGACTAGGTTCGTGGGTAGCTGATTTACCAAGCTTTAAGTTATATACATACATAATTGATCATTACAAACCTTTAGTCAGGACTAAAACCTAGCTTTTCACACCACTCATATGGTGTGTGTTAATTTTTTACTTGAGTGGCAAGACCTTTAGTTTAACGTTGACTTCGAAAGACTCATGGAAATTGTATTTGCTCTCGAATTGTTGCAGCAGTCGAACATCTCAACTGAGTTTTCGACCAATTTTATTGACAAATTTTTAATGGGCTGCGCAACCACAGTCTTTAACTTAGCCTAACAAATAGAAATCTAATAGGTGTCAAATGGCATGAGCTTAATGGCCAATTGACGTCGTCAAAACGCAATACAGTAATCCTTCGATTTACGTCACCTCGATTAACGTTGTTTCGATTTACGTCGTCAAATTTTTTGTTCGCTCTAACGTCAATTTGCATCGTCATTCGATTTACGTCGCCTTTTTTGGACCCAACTGCCACGTAAATCGAGGGATTACTGTAACTTTTTTAAGTTCCTTGCTAAAAATAATATGAAATTCGATTTACGTCGCATTTTTTTTGGACCCAACTGCGACGTAAATCGAGGGATTACTGTATATCTCTTGCTGCAAATTTCTTAAGCAATAAAGCCGAATTTTTGTGTTGCTCATGGCACAATTGGGTTCAAATCACATACCGCCCAATTCATCAAATTCATGGGAAAAAAGTCAATTATCATTCTGCCATAGAGTTTTGAATGTATAGTAACGGTTCATTCACAATCATTTTCGAAAATATACGGCTCAATGACACCTTTAGATCCTAATGCTCATAAGTCACCTTTTTCTGATGCAATTGGTTTTCCGCACTATCACTTCTGAGTTGAAGATGAAGACAATCCCAGCATTCTATCTATACAATCCAAGTAAATCGAATAAGAATATTTAAATTTAAAAACTTTCTGGACGGTTTGTCTGACTATTATTCTTCTAAATGGTTTGAACATAGCACAATTATTGCGATAAGATCTCTTGGTGAATGGATTCATATTGCATCAGTAAGATTTTGATGGTTTTTTGGTTTAGCACTTATGCTTAATAGATTTGGATTTAAATTTTAGAGGTGCTGCTCCAAAGAGAGGAACTTAAGCTTGGCTTATGAATCCTTAAGAGAACTCCTTCAAGCTCTCCGCCAAGTAAAAGTTATTTGCCGCTGGAAATTCCTGAGCTGCTAGACCAACTCGACCAATATTTGATATTAGGCATATCAGCTATTTAAGCTGAGACATCGCTGTCACTGTGTCTATTCGAACGAAGCATTGTGTAGCGACTTCTGAAGAGTTTTTAGATGTGTTGAGGAGAAAGATAACAGTGTCTACTTTACATGCCAGCATTTGTCTCTAACTTGACGCTGACGACAGTCTAACGTACCTATTATTACTGTATATCAGATCGATCATTAAATTCATTAAACTGTCAGATTGGTTTTTTTTTTTGGATGCTATCACTGCCTACTATCTTATGTAAAGAGACTATATTTTCTATAGTTTCTGGATTAATTTTTCAGAACTTATTCTTCAAAAGTACGTGGCTACATTTAACAAACTACTGAGTGTCTTGAGACCCTGTGAAGGATATCTTAGTGTTAAATTTTTGTTGCTTAATAACAACAACAACAAGAACAACATACATATATAAACTGGTTATAAATGTGGCGGCAAAACATCATTCATGGTCATAATTTTCTTTTTCTTTTTTTTCTGTTTTTTTTTTGTTTTAATTTTATTCACAAATCATGTTTTTTTTATAATTTTTTTTAAAAACTTAAATACTGAGATGACTGACTAAAAAAAATACATGAGTGAGTGACTGACTGATGCGGCATGTCGTTGTTGTTGTTGTTGCAAATATTTCATACAATAACTCTAAGCTATCAAAAGCAGTAGTAGTAGTTAGTAGCTCAACTTAAATACAAAAACTTAAGCATTTGATTTTGTTATTGTTGTTGTTGTTATTGTTAAATAAATTAATGCAAAAACATTCGTCATTTTGTCAGTTACTTTGTCAGTTTGTGACTAAATGCTCTTTATAAATAATTTTTTTGATTGTTTTTTTTTATTGTTTTTTGCCCATGGGTTTGCGTCTGTGCTTCTTACAATTAATTTTTGGTTACAAAAAAAAAAATATTAATTTGTGGCATGCCCCACCACCAATCGAGGCAATTAGAAATATTTCATTTTTTTCTGTTATTGTTGTTGTTGTTGTTGTATAATTTAATTACAAACAATTTGTATGATTAAGTTTTCCTTTTCATACGCAAGCAATATTAATTACAAGCAATTCTTACTAACATTTATTTTATGAGTGTAACACGTTTTAAGTGCAGTTTTTTGTTGTTGTGTTTTTTTTATTTTATTAAAATCACTTCAATTGTAATTGTTTAAGATCTTATGCTGGTTTCGATAAGAAAATGAATTTAAAAAAAATTTTATTTACGAGCTTAAGTACGGGTACGAGCAGTAGAATAACAATAAAAAAAAAGCTCAACATCTGTAGTAGAAATGCTTAACAAGTGAGTGTGTTTTTAATTCGTGTTATTCTTATTAAAATCCATTTAATCATCATGACTTTGCAGCTTTTAATGTCTCTGCGATTCATTTTTATTCAATTTCCCTAGTTAGGACTGAAAAAAAATTCCCTTTTTTTCTGTAACAAAGTCAAGAGAGTGACAAAATTTTCGCTTTTCAATTTCTTTTCTCGTATTAAACTAACAGCGTCATTGTCTTATTTAAAATTGTGTCAGAATTAGATTTAAAAACCTTTTTTTTGTTGCATAATTAGTTTTTGTTTTCATTGTAATTGCAAAGTAATACTGAGGGAATATAATTAAAACCTGAAAATCTGAAAAATTCCCCTTAAAAAGCAAGTTTATATGGGAATAATAATAAAATTTAAATGAAAAACAATGAATTTTTATTCAAATTATGAAAAACAATTCAATTTTAGACATTTTAAATAAAGTAAATTAAAATTTTCTTGAAAGTACTTTTGTAGAAAAGTACCAGAAAAGTACTTTTTGTCGAAAATTACTATAAACAATTCAATTTTAAAAATTCTATATAGAGAAAATTGAATTTTTCACAAAAGTACCTTTTGGAGAAAAGTACTAGAAAAGTACTTTTTGTAGGAATGTGCTTTGATATAAAAAGTAATTTTATCATGTAATATTTAGATCCTTAAGGACTGTTTCATGTTTATGAACACACTACTTTTTTAAATACTATGTAGAAAAGTACTTTTTTCTGTAAAAAGGCCTAGTTCAATCAAGATCAAACATTTTAAACTAGACAACATTAAGTGTTCAGCAAAAGTAGTTTTTGTATAAGAAGAGTACTTTTTGTGGTTTTTAATCATTTTTCATAAAGATGGTACTTTTTTTAATAATGGAGAAAAGTATTTTTTTTTTGGCAAAACGATTAATTTAATCAAGTCCAAAAATTTTAAACTAGACAAAGTTAAGTTTTCAGCAAAAGTACTTTTTGTATATGTAGAGTACTTTTTGTGACTTTTACTTATTTTTTATAAACATTGTACATTTTTAAAAACTGCAGGAAAGTACTTTTTATTTTGTATACATATTAATTTAATCAAGTCAACAATTTTAAGCTTAACACAATGAAGTTTTCAGCAAAAGTACTTTGTATTTGCACACGGAGTGTACTTTTTGTGAAAAGTCTTCACTTTATTTACTGGACCTTTGTCAACTACATGCTAACAAGAGATATATGAGTCTTAAATAAAATTTATTGATTTAGGACACGCCTGCTGTAGACAACAATACAACGTTTAATGGGGAATGCGGTCCTTGGCTGTAACCGCCATAAATTATAATGTTGTCTATGTGGTTTGGAGGTTGTTTTGGCTTTTTTTTAATAGTCTTCAGCTCATTTGCCAATTTAAGTTTTAACAAGTGGCACATTGAGGTCTTTATACCTATAAAAGCATGAGGGTTTTAATGAACCAAGGCCCAGCAATTAGTCGCTGTAATCTAGTGGGTAGTATCTTGGCTTACTAGACGGCAGCTCGTGAGTTCAAACCTGAGCTTAAGTCGAAATTAAATTGCGGGTTTCGCTACTCATGTATAAAGTTAAAGCACACAACATAGGTGGAGTGAAAAGCTATGTCGTAATCCGGACTGAAGGGTTGCTATGACCAATTAAGTAAGTTTAAATGCGCACCCAATCCAGCTTAAAAACAGAAAGTCTCACCGTCTCATTAAGCCATACGCAACCTCTAAAATCATTTGATTACATAGGTCGTGTGAAAAGCTAGGTTGTTATCCTGGCTAATGGATTATAGTGGTAGAGGACCCATACACTCTATGTATAAAAAGTGTAAATAAGTTGATATCCTCTCTTAATTTGTGGTGTAAATAAATAAAATAGTCTTTGAGTAAAAGTATGAAAAGTACTTTTATAAAAGAGTATAAAAGGTACTTATGTAAAAAAGAACTTTTTCATAAGAAAGCACTTTTTCATTGAAAAGTACATTTTTGTTTTCTTATTTTCTTTATTGATTTAATTGTTTTTTTGCTAGTAACATTAACATTATATATATGTATAAAAAGTACTTTTTCATAAGAAAGTAAATAAATAAAAAAGTAGATAAAAAAGTACTTTTTTGTTTTCTTAGTTTTTTTTTCTTGATTTCAATTCGTTTTTGCTAGTAACATTAACATTAAAAGCACTTTAATAAAAGGCTGTAAAAAGTACTTTTTCATAAAAAAGAACTTTTTGATAACAAAAAAGTACTTTTTTGTTTTCTTATATTATTAATTAAAATTTTTTTTTGCAAGAAATATGAACATCAAAAGCACTTTCATAAAAGAATAAAAAAGTACTTCTTTTCATAAGAAAGTATTTTTCATAAGAAAGTACTTTTTCCTAAAAAAAGTACTTTTTTGTTGTCTTATAATCTTTTTATTGATTTAAAATTTTTTTTTGCAAATAACATTAACAGCTCATTTAAACGCAAACATTACAGTAATAAAGATTGCGGGTTACATAGTTTTTTGTCGATTATAAAGAAAAAAACTAGAAGAACTTGATTTATAGTCACAGATTCTGTTTCTTTGCTGTTTTTTTTAATTTGTTTCTAAAGTGATAAAAATCTTTAAAAAAAAAATGAATTTTTTACAACATTTTCACATGTTTTAGAGAGAGAGTCATATAAAACATAGAAGAGGAGGCAGCAAAAAAAAGCGATGCTTGCGTAGTATAAATAAGTAACGAAAAAAAAAACTGGCTGACCGCATTTAAATACGAGCCACTATGATCAACGTCAACATCATTTACATTAAAATAACAACGATGACAAAAAAAAAACAGAGAAAAAAATTTAATTTTTATAGAAAAAATCTTAAAAAAAAATACTCGTACATCATGATCATCATTCAACATACAAGATCATATTTATAGTACATCGAACGTGTACATGAATGTACGTATGAACGTTCGGTAGTAGTAATACAGAGTAACAGTTTAGTTTGTTCAGTTTCAGTTGTTGTTTTAGTCGTAGTTTTTATCAGTTAAAGTTACGTTTTATAGATGGAAACTACTAAGCGTACTCGTACATGCCACAATTTTAATACAATTACAACAACAACAACAATAATAACGACAATATTGTTGTCATTTAATAAATATGTAAAAAATAATATTTTGCTGTTCTTGTTGTTGTTGCAAACTTATCCATCATCATCATCATCAGTATCAGCATCATGATACCAGTTTTCGAAAAAAAAAATTTTTTTAATTTTATTTTATTGCCATACAACAAGTAGTATTCAAAGCTATGACAGTCTATTTAACAGACAGACACGCTCATTGACTGGCTGACACTTTGTCTCAGATACAATATGTACATACATATGTATACTTGTACTTGTATCAACTATACTCGTATTAGATGCTAAAGATACTTGGATACTGACATGGAAACGTACTAAAAAAATCATAAAAAAACTGAAGAATAAAAATCACGTACAATTAAATAAACCCTCATGCTGTTATTGTTGTTGCTGTTGCTGCTGTCCTAAAATATCTATTGAGTGCGTGTAAATGTGGTGGCATACAGATACAGATTATTAATATCATTTACTTGACTTCATTTTTATCCATTTTTTGCTGTTTTTTTCCTCCACACACAATGTCAATTAAATTATGGGTCATGTAGTAATAAAATCTTTCTCACATTATCCGCATTGTATGCGCAGCCCCGAAAATTAAGTCTACGACTTACCTAAACGTGTAAATAGAATGAATGAAAGTGTTACAATTAACTGGAGAAAGTTGAAATTGAAATTAGAATATGGCAAGTAAGATTAGGGGAATGAAACGTTCAAATATATTCTTCGGATATCTATTTAGCACGCTGGCAGCTTTTGTTTAAAATACTGGCAACAAATTCTTGGATTTAATTGAAAAATGTTAGAAGCTCTTATAAAACGATTTTGTTTCATTCAAATTTGTTTTACAAAATTTACTGCCAGTGTTTGGGGATTCCAATCCCCAATTTCCCATTCCTTTAAATTCCCTTCGCAAAGCATTTTTCTCCTCCTTTTATTACTTCATGGTTTTTTTCAGTTTCAATCTTCAAGCTAAGCAGATAATAGTTAAGTCTACTATAACAAGTTCTAGAAAGATAGGGTTGCCAACTATTGCTGACCAGATGCAACATGTAAGAGTGCATTGTATTGTCGAATGAGGTTAAGTGGTGATAATCGTACGTACGTAGGTAATTGGCCATTACAATCTTTCAGTCAGGATTACGGCCAAGCTTCTCACACCACCCATGTTGTGTGCCTTAATTTTATACTTGAGTGATGGGACCTACAGTTTAACGTCGACTCCGAACGACAGATTTTGAGAAACTTTTTCATGGCAGGTTTATTTACCCTCAGAGTTTTTGCCTGAAATCTGATGAGAGGAAGTCGCCGAAGAAATATTTTTTTTCTTTTCATATTTCGTTTTGGTGTCTGGCCAGGGGCACGAACCCGGGCTTCACGTCTAATAAGCGAACACACTACCTACTAGACTATGGCGACTACTCTCTAAGTTCTATTGTTTCTCAAGCAGTGTCGCTATTTTATCTTCCTAAAGGGTGGGCCATTTAGAAGTTTAACTTTTAGGCTGCAACAAAACAAAAAGTTATAGAAATTTTGCGAAAATATGTTTGTATGTTGTGAAGTACAATTATTCCAGTTAGAAATGGAATGTAAATTCGTTTATTTGGCTGCCGCGACTGGCCTCACAGTACCTCATTCGATCGAACCAATTTTCATGTACTTTTTCATGTGTATGGGGTCGTATCTCGACAATGTCGAATGTTGGCCTTCAATTGTCTCTGGTTTGTCGGCATAACACTTTTCTTTAATGAAGCCCCACAGAAAATAATCCAACGTTGTCAAGTTGTAGCTTCTTGGCGACCAATTGGCCACCACCATTTCGGCTAATTAAACGGCTATCAAATGTTTGACTTAATAAATCGATTGTGGCATGAGATGTGTGGCAAGTTGCGCTATCATTTTGAAAACATCGTTCACATCAATACTATGAAGAACAGCTACAAAAAAATTGGTTGTTCTGGTACGATAGTCTAGTAGGTAGTGTGTTGGCTTATTAGACGTAAGGCCACGGTCTGACCTCAGGTCAGACATCAAAACGAAATTTGAAAAAATATTTCTTTGGCGACTTCCTCTCAGCAGATTTCAGGCAAAAACTAAGAAGCTAGGTCGTAATCCTAACTGAAGGGTTGTAGTGACCAATTATGTATGTATGTATGTATGTAACTGTCTCCATTGATCATCTAATTCTCGGAGAATTATGTTCCAGTTATGCCTTCGCTTCACAAGCCGCACCAAACAGTCACTCGTAATGGATGCACTCGCTTCTGTAAGACCATGTTTGGATTCTCCGAGCCCCAAATACGACATTTTTGCTTATTAATGTTGCCACCAAGATGAAAATGAGCTTCATTCCATACGATGTGCAATTTCTCGTTGGCTCATCTAGCGATAAAAGCGCAATAATATACTGAATTTTGTGACATAATAGTGTGATCAGATTCGTAATACCCAATAGATGGCCGAGCCTATATATTAGCTTCTGTTTAATTGATTTAAAATGAATTTTGATATTTCTGTACCTACCCTCGTATATGAAAAAAAATCTTGTTTTTTAGGTATTCGAATAAAATATCATATAAAAAATTACTTTAGTGACCAGCATAGTTTCTATTTATTTTGTGTATTTAAACTTACTGCCCCACCCTCGTATATTTCTCTATTTAACAAACATAAATACACATTGCCATTAAGCAGTTATGCATTTAACATAAGATGCTTGCTTGGTTATGTTACTTATAATATGTTTAAAAACTTTACTATCCACCCTCGTTATTTGAAATTTATTTAAAACATTCGTGAATATTGTTTTTGAAATAAAAATCTCGATTTTTTAACAAAAAAAAAAAAAAAGAAAAACAAAAATATTGTGTTGGTTTAACCTTTTGAGCGGTTCTGTTGAAATTTCAAAATCGAAGTTTGTTTTCCTCTTTTTTTTTCTCTCGTTTTCAAAACGATTTTTGGAGGGTGTAAACCGTGGGCGATGCGTCTATGGATAAAGAACGTTTCAACTTTTCTGTTTTCAGTCAGTCAAGTCAAGTCAAGTCAAGTTTTTTTTGTATGTGCATTTGCCATACTACAGTCAAGCATAGCGCCGTTTTGTCAGTTCATCTACACACTGTACAACAAAAAAAGGAAAGAAAAAAATCTGTTTCTAAAGCTGGTACCAGAATATGTTCCTGGGCAGGATTTCACATAAACAATGATGTTAAAGCCTTGTGCCTGCTGCTGCTGATGACGATGATGATGGAACAGCGTAAAATTGTTGGCAAAAAAACAAAGCATAAGAAGAAGTAGAGGAAGAAAAATATTAAAATAATACGATGATGATCAAAATATGCCGATAAAACGCTGAGGCAATAAGAAGGAACATAAACACGCAGTTTAAATATTTTTATTACATGATGAAACCCCTAAAAGCCGTTCTTGTTGAGAATTTCTCACGCTGCCCGCTTAGAGACTCGTTTAATGTTTCTCGCTTAGAGATGTGGTGGCTATGGTGTGCCATTTTTTTGTGTGGTGTTATTGTTAGCGTTAGTATATGATTTGTCTGCTTAAATCATTGTAATTATTCAATTAGGATCACATGTTGCCAAAAAAAAACAAAACCTGGTACTCTGGTTTGCTTGTTACGTGTCCCATAGTGCGAATTTCCAGTAGTAAATAATGGTTTTCATAATAAATGGTTTGGAGTCGTAGCTGTTAACGAGTTAAGTGCTACGTGTAGGCAATAATTTTCTTTTAATGCCATACAATAGGTATCAATGATGACAGTGTGATGACAAATTTTTCATTCGGCTGGCTACACTTAAGGAAATTTTTTTTTTGGGTAGAATGGCTAAAATTTTTCGTATTCTTTTTTGGGCTGCGTATTAATTTAACATTAGAACAGCGGATATATGAATAAATTGCAAATATAAGCTTAATAAGCAGTAGATTAGGTAGTATCATAGAGTTATAAGGTGTTCTAGAAGTTGACAACAATTTTTAATTCTAAAAGAACTTATTTACAGTCGCCGTAGTCTTGCAGGTAGTAAGTTGGTTTATTAGACATGAAACCATGGAAACAAAAATAAAATTTTCTTCGATCACCGCCTCTCAGAAGATATCTGGCAAAAACCATGAGAATAAAAAAAATTGCCATGAAAATGTTTCTCAAAAATTTGTCGTTCGAAGTCGATTTTAAACTGCAGGACCCGCCACTCATTTATAAAATTAACAAGCACAACATAATGCAGTTTAAAGTTGACTCCGAACGACGGATTATTTTAATAATTTTATTTACTCTCAGAGAGTTTTTGCCAGAAATCTACTGAGAGGAAGTTGCCGAAGAAATATGCGTTCGTATTTCGTTTTGTTCGAGATGTTTGAACTGGCGTTTGAACCATGGCCATAAGTCTAATAAGCCAACACACTACCTACTAGACTACGGCTAAATAAGTTATATTGGTTCAATTAAAAGCTGTTGTCAACTTCTAGAACTTCTATAGTTCTGTGGAAGAAATATTTTTTCATATTTCGTTCAAGATGTCTGACCAGGAGTTTGAACTGTGACCTCACGTCTACTAAGCCAGCACACTATCTACTAGACTACGGCTACTTCAATGGATTACAAAGCCTTTATTTAAGCTCCATATTTCATAGGCATTTAAAAATCAACATGGGATTAGCCAACCCATAGTAAAGAATAGGATGGAATAACTCCTCAAAGGTCACTCGAGCTCACATAATGAAGTGAAGATTACTGGGTTATATTATCGAGAAAGAATGAATCTACTGAGATATGTCTGCATGAACCCCAGACGAACACAGGCAAATAAGTGGATAAAAGTGTCTTACTTCTTAGCCGATAAACTATCTCGGCAGAAGTCGTTAGCAGGGAAACGAAATATTTTCGTCTGAACACCCATTGCACTACGATCCGGGAGAAAAAGTACAGAGACCAAGATGTCCTTGCAAGGGCCCCTAGTAATTAAAGCCACGGAATTAAGGCTAGTGAAGCGGCAACAAATTATCTTATGAGACCGTATTTACCAATGAAGTAAATGAAGGTGATCGAGCGGAATTTAATGAATTGAGAAGGATAGACAGACTGGATACGATATATCAGCTGGAAAAGACACTCTACCGATTAATATCTCACCTCAAAGCGGACTGGTTAACACTCAGGATGTATATAACGGCAGTCTAGTTCATGTGATTACTAAGGACGACTGTTATTAGGGTAGCTGCTGACTGCATGGTTGTTATGAAATCTAATGACCATGCCTCCTAAACTGGGCTTATTTAATGGTTTTTAAAAGAAATCCTTGTATTCTTTTTTCAAGAGCTTTTAAGGATATTTTTCCAAGTGTTTTCGCACATATCCAAGCTTTGCTTGTTTCATGTGATTCATTGAAAAATTCCTCATTGTCTGCCACTAGGAACGAGCATAACGACAACAAACTCCAGCAAAATTTGATTTCAAGCTTTTGATAGCTTTTTTGCTGTTTTACCCTTAAAAAACAATATCGCCCACCTTTAGGAAACTTGAGGGGGAATTCGCTAAAAAAAATGCGAAAAAATTTCCATCGATTAAAAATCCATCATTGTCTGGAGTTTCTTGCTTTGAGAGTCTGTTGCTGTACGCATAACACTACACTACATAGTACTACCTTCGCTGCCACCAATAAAGTCTTTCTCTTTTGTTGTTGTTTTTTCGGGTAAAGCCTACTTTTTTTTAAGGTTTTTAAGCCATATACCGAGAATATTGAAAAATAGAAGGAAGGCTTCATCCAGTTAAGCGTAAAGAAAAACGTCTGCATTTGCTTGATACGGCATGGCATGGCATGGCATTGGTGGTGGTGGTGGTGCTGTTTAGTGCAACTGACTGACTAGTGTGTCACGTTGCAATATTTTTTCACTTTTAACAGATTTTTTATTGTTTGTTGGAGCTGTTGTTGTTGGGCATTGTTTTTGTTGTTATTGTTAAATAATAAAATAATAATTATTGTTATTATCGCGTAACGCAAATCGCGTAAATTTTCATTTTTATTTCGTGTTTTTTTCTGTTTTGGTTTGCGGAAGAAAAAAATCTTTTTTTTTTTTTTGGAACCTTAAGCTGGGCACACTTGGTAAGGGACATATGTACACTGAACAAATTTTCTTGGCCAGATTTTTTCGTAACAAACTTTTAAGCTCATAGGACAGCAAACAAATCGGTTCTCAACAGATTTATTCTTATTTGCCTGCATTTGATGAGATCACTGTGTGTGTGAAGAGCCTCGTTAGATTTGACAACAACGACGAAGTCAGTAGCTGCCCTACTGATAATCGTTCTTAGCAATCACATGAACTAGACTCTCTTTAAATACATCCTGAGTGTCAACCAGTCCGGTTTGAAGTAAGATATTAAACGGTAGAGCGTCCTTTCTAGTTGGTATACCTTATCCAGTCTGTCTATACTTCTCAATTCATTAAATTTCGCACGATCAGCTTCATTTACTTCATTGGTAAATACGGTCTCATAAGATATTTCGTTGCCCCTTCACTAGCCCTATTTCCATAGCTTTAATTATTAGGGGCCTTTGCACATTTGCAAGGACATCTTGGTCTCTGTACTTATTCTCCCGGATCGTAGTGCAATGGGTGTTCAGACGAAAAGATTTCGTTTCCCTGCTAGCGACTTCTGCCGAGATAGTTTATCGGCTAAGGAGTAAGGGAGTTTCATGTACTTATTTGCCAGTGTTCGTCTTTGGTTCCTGCAGACATATCTCAGTAGAATCACTCTTTCTCGATAATATAACGCAGTAATCTTTACCTCGTTATGTGAGGTCTAATGCATTTTGGTTTCAATGAAGCGGTCAAACCCTCCTATTCTTTACTCTGAATTGGCTGATCCCATGTAGATTTTTAAATACTCCACAACGCACTGATACCTATGAAATATGGCGCCATGGCTTTAGTAAAAGCCTTGTAATCCATTGAAGTCGCTTTAGTATAGTAGGTATGTGTTGGTTTATTAGAAGCGAGTCTCCGGTTCGAACGCCAGTTCAAACATCTCCAACAAAACAAAATTAGAGAAAATATTTCTTCGGCGACTTCCTCTCAGCAGATCTCTCAAAAACCCTGAGAGTAAATAACAAATTGCCATGAAAAGTTTCTCAAAAAATCTGTCGTTCGGAGTCGACTTTAAGCTGTAGGTCCCCTGCCACTCATGTATGAAAATAACACACACAACATAAGTGTTGTGAGAAGCTAGGTTGTAATCCTGACTAAAGGGTTGTAATGACCCAGGATTGTAATGATCCAGCTCTGATATTTCAAACAAAATAAAATACGAATTCCTCTGAGCAGTATTCCTTCCAAAACTCTCAGGGTAAATAAAGTTGCCGTGAAAATTTTCTCCAATCTGTCGCTTGGAGTCGACGTTAAACTATAGGCCCCACGATTAATGGATCAAATTAAAGCATACAACTTGGAAGGTGTGAGAAGCTTGATTGTAGTCCTGACTGAAGGGTTGTACTGACCAATTAAGTACGATGATGATGAGTTGCGCAATGTTTTCCATAACTTGTCTTTGCTTTGAGCCCTGTTGTGAATCTGTGATATTTTTTTTGGCTGGGTATACTCATTTTTGGATGATAGGAAGTATACTTAAATGTAAGCAAAGTTAATTGGCCAAATTAGAGTTCTGAATCAGGAACACTACAAATACTGCATGAATGCTTTCTGAGCTAATTGGGTGGCTTCGTTGTATAGGATAGAGATCAGCAATGAATCGTTTTTTCGTTACTCATAAATACTCATTAAATTTTAAGTATGAGTGAGTCAACAGTATTGAAATTCAACTACATACTCTGATTCATTCGTACTCACTACAACATTGATTTATAGGTAGAGATTGCAATGAGTATGAGTACAACGTTGACATCAAACTCATAACATTCGAAATATGTTTGATTCATACGCCTACTCATTCAGATTTATAAATTTCGAAAAATGCTTATAATACTCATAAATGATTCGAGTGATTCGAAGCATTTATCAGAATTTAAAGTTTTAGTTGTTGTTGCATTTACAAAAAAAGAAGAAAGAAAAAGGCAGCTAGCAAAGCAAACACACAACCTTCTAGTGAGTATTATAGTGTTCGTACGCGAATCATACTTATTTTGTGATTCTTGTAAATGTTGAGTAAAGGAGAGTCGAAATCAACAACATCATGCGTATTGTTAAGTATGAGTACGATGAGTACTTCAAACTTTGAATATGAGCAGTATGAGTATAATATTAAAATAAGTATGAATGCGTATAAGTATCAGAAATTATGAGTATGATTTGTGAGTATGATTTTAGAATACTCATTGCTGATCTCTGGTAAAGAACATTTTAGTGGGCTTGATATTCGGTAGGGGCATTGCATGGAATATGATTAGTTGAGCGATAAATGTATGCAACATTGATGTTAGTTGAATCGGCTTTGAGAGGACTGAGTCCATATACTACGTATGCCTACAGATGAATATTTCTTCTGGAGTATGTATTTGCAGCAGTTGTCTGACGGCTGTAAGATACACTGAAAAAAATGTATACAGATTTTTCAGTTGTTGTTGTATTAATTTTTAATTCATTTTGTTGTAAGAAAAAACAATATTTGGCAATTTCCTTTTTATTTTATTTATTTATTTGTTGTTTTTCATTATAATAAAAGATTTTTATCAATAAAAACCAACTTCCATTAACATTAAGATCATGAGTGTGTATGCGTCAGTTTCCAGTTTTCAGACTGACAGCCATTTGGATCGAAGCACAAAAACTGTGTTAAAGTTTTATAAACGATTTTAGATAAAAAAATATCATTTAATTTGTTGTTGTTGTTTGTGTTGTTGTTGTCATTTTTTAATGTGAAATAAATTTAAATTTTGTATGTCAACAATAACGGCCCACAAAAACCACGTTATGATGGTGGCATAAAGCAGGCGTTTAGACAGACACATAAAGCCAGGTTAACAGAGTGTATGACTAAATGGCTTGACAGAGAGGTTTTTTTGTCTCATTTTTCTCATCTGATCGATGATAAATGATATGATTAATAGAAAATGAAAATTTCAAAAGGAGTTCAAAATAAATTTTCATTTCTTTTAAAAAACAATTTATTTAAGAATTCTTCTACTAATTGCCTTTAAAAAGTATCAAATAAAGCAAACATGGCCCTTTTTGTAAGTATTTATAAAAGGTCTCTTCCTCATTGCTTGTGTTGCAATTTGAATCCTTAAGGATAACGATAAGAAAGCATGTAAGAGCAGTATGACTATGAGTACTAGTGCTCTTGCCATGTAAAATGTTAAAGACCAGCAAAATAGTCTCTGTAAGCCATTTAGTAACCTGAGTAATTGAACACAAGCCAAATTAAATTATTTCTAAATATAAAAGGCAACAGAGACTTCATCTCTCAACCCACTCTTCCCTCGTTTTCTTTTGGTTTTCTGTTCTTCATTTGATGCCAATTAAGGAAAAATAATTTTTTTCTCTTCTTTTTCTATGATTATTTTTTTTTATTTTAAATTAATATGAGTATTTATTTGTTTATACATACATTTAATATTAATGTTTAAAATTTAGTTGACAATTATATTTTATTTCTGTTTTTTTTTCCAAAAAAATTAAAAAAAAAAATCATTTTCTGTTGGGGACTTTTTTTGTTTGACTTTCACGTGACGGTTACAGTTTAATGAGTTTGCCCAGCAACTTTGTTTCTAAAAATTTTTATTTTTTTTTTTATTTTTTTAATGAAAAGTTTATTGTTTTCCAAATTCACTAAACCATGAAATATTTTTATTTTTTATTTTTTTTTTGTAAATAAAAACATTGGAAAAATCAAAATGACATTTTGTCAACGCAGTTATTGTTTTAAAAAGGAAATTCCCATTGAAAGGGAAACATAAAGTATTGTTTTCTTGAAAGAGGTTTATTTTGGAGTGGGCAGTGAAAATTAAAATAAAAAATTTTCAAGTCCCTACATATATGTCCCCTTTTGATAGACTACCTATGTATACTTCTTCTTCAGAGGGCTAACCTAGTACATCTACAGTAATTGTGATATTTTCACGACTTACAGTGCTTTGTAACGGTATTATTACTATTATTGTCGTGAGCAGTTGTACGATCGTTTGTACACCTTGCTAATCCCTACAAAGATGGAGGGAAGTAGAAATAGATCCCCAAGCCTATTACTCAAACAAATTCAGGCATGCTGCCAGTGAAATTCCCTGCATAGCACCTGCTATGCAATCAAGTGTGCAATTCTGGACTGCTTTAATGCACCATACATTTTAAGAATGTGTTTCGATCGTGGCGGAATCGGTTATTCCCCTCAGGGTATTTTTGGATAGTCTGATGCATGGCTCTTCTTATTGTAATTTGACAATAACAATTTTATTTACTTCAAACCCACTTCGTTTGAGTAGAGAATTTGTCGCTTTTTCTCTGTCTTTTCATTGAGCATACGTTTCCGAATGTACCTTTGTAGTCGCCGTAGTTTAGTAGGTAGTGTGATGGCTTATCAGACGTGAGGCCACGGTTCAAACCCCAACCCAGATATCTGGATCGAAACAAAATATTTCTTCGGCGATTTCCTCTTTGCATATTTCTAGCAAAACTCTCTGAGATTAAATAAAATTGCCCTGAAAATTTTTTTCAAAATCTGTTGTTCGATGTCGACTTTAAACTACAGGCCTCGTCATTCATGTGTGAAATTAACACATACAACAGAAGAATCCTCAACCAATGGTTGATCAATTAAGTATGTACATATGTATGTATGCATGTATGTATCTGCCTGCATTCCACAGAAGGGTTCTAGTCCCATAAACTAGTCTCCTCCTCGCAAGCTCGTCTGTTTGTTCATTATTGTCGAGAATTTTCACATGAACCGGTGTACCCAGCTGAGCGTAACATTATTTTCTTTACCTAGCCAGATAATCTTGTACTATCTTTCATTTAACTTCTTAAAAACCAAGTGCATGAATGGCGGTCTGACTGCCAGATGATATCAGGATGTCCTGTCTTTTGTATTCAAGTTAAAATGAGCACATAGAGTTCAACTTTCGATAGTATAGAGTTTCGCTTAAAATATATGCATGCGTGAGTTACCCCATTGAGACGATATATTTAATGCTGACGTCAAAATTCCTGCTCCAGTTTCAAGACTCGCATCCATAATGTTTATGGATGTGGATTTAAACGATTACATTGATCCTGTTAGTTTCGAGGACCGCTGGGGTTTGTGGCTTATTCGTATTCACCTTAAGCAAACTCTAAAAGAAAAAGTCTAATGGGGTCAAATCACACGACCTCGCTAGCTAGTTAGCTTTAATTTTACGTGAGATAAACATGCCCTCAAATCGATCGTGAGGAATATTCATGTAGCATGAGCTGTGTCGCACTTTAATAAGATGGTCGTTAAGTTTGAAAGTCCCTATTGGAAGACCCTATTAAATTTATGGCCGTAGGACAAAACTACTTTAAATGGCAATATTTTTATATGCTCTCTGAGTTTTTGCCAGAAAAAAAGCGCAAGTCGCCGAAGAAATTTTCTTCGTATAATTTTTCTTTTGAGATGTCTGGCACGGGGTTTGAGCGGTGGCCTCATAAAACTGAATAAGCTTTATGAATTTTAAGAATCCATTTCTTTAGAGTCAATGCTTATAGCGTCAGAAATTTTTGCTCATGCTGTATTGCTCGAAAAGTTCATTCGCATTGTATTCCCAGGCAAATATTTTGATTGTTTTTTTGTGTGTAAATTAATTTGAATAAAATATAAATTTAAATATTGCCATTAATTATTACCATAATTTATCCCTAAAATAATAAAAAAAAACAAAAAGTTGAATTTTTCTTTATTTATGTGTGTGTGTGTTTCTTTATATGGCGGTGGTAATAAATTTTCTTAGAAATGTAATGTAAAACTGAATTACAACAAATCACTGTGTCGTTATTGTTTTATTTTTCTCTTATTGTTGTTGTTGTTGGCATTGTTTTAAACAAAATTATTTTTTTTCTTGTATTTTTTTCATACATACTCGTACAATAAAACAATTACATTTTACCACGACATGCTATTGTTATTAAAACAAACAAACAAAAAAATACATTCAACAACAACAATAAACATTTTTTTTACAACAACTGAGATTTTTTCCAAAATGTATTATTGCAGTTTTATTGTTGTTGTAATATTTTTAAATTCAGTGACTTTTTTTTTTGTCGAGATTCTATACACATTGTAAAGCGTTGTTTTCTGTTGCTGTTGCTGCTGCTGCTGGCTTTTATTGTTGAATTTCTAATATTTTTTTCAGTTTTTTTTTTAAATAATTTTTTTTTATTATTTTTTCAGTTGCAAGTTGTTTGGAATAATATTTTATTATTATTATTATTGTTGTTGTTGTGTTGCTTGTGCTACTGTTGTTACTTTGTTTTATAAAAAAAAACGAGAGAAAAAAGAGCAAACAAATTTTTATATCAATTGCGTGTTTTAGTTGAAAAAAAAAGAAAAATTTGTTCAAAAAAACAATGGCTTTTGTTGAATTCAGTACAAAAAAAAGCAAATAAAAATTTATTTCTTTTTTTTTTAAATTTTAAAATAAAGAAAAAAATTACGCAATCCGTCAACCATGGCAATCAAAAGACAAGACGAAAACAATGACGTCGTTGGCATGAATTTATTTTCCATTTATACACTCACTCACTCACTCATCATGCATTCTTGCTATTGTTAAAATTTAATTTCAATAGAAACCATACTTGAAATACTTGGAATACTTTACTACATACGTACATATATACATTATTTACCATTACAACCCTTAAGTCAGGATTATGGTGTAGCTTCTCACACCACTCATGTTGTGTGCCTTAATTTCATACGTGAGTGGCGGGACCTACAGTTTAACGGCAACTCCGAACGACAGATTTTTGAGAAACTTTTTCATATCAGGTTTATTTACTCTCAGAGTTTTTGCCAGAAATCTGCTGGGAGGAAGTCGCCAAGGAAATATTTTTTTTCATATTTAGTTTTGATATCTGGCCTGGGATACGAACACGGGCTTTACGTCTAATAAGCCAACACACTACCTACTAGACTACAAAGACTACAATATTATGTTTAATACGTTTACGTGTCCCTGTACCTGCTGCTGGAATAGTAATCTTTTCCACCATAGCTCGACCACCAAACAATATGAAATGCGTTCAAATAGACAAAATATGCCTTTATAAGGCACATGCTTATGGTCAGCTAAATTGTCAGCCATCTTAAACCTATGTAGCTCATTGAGCTGCCATCAAAACATCCGTTATCCTGACAATATTATGACTGAATGGATTTTTATTAGAAGTCTTATCTCGCTCAAGGTCTATAGATTCACTACGGATGGTGAAACATATTTGGTGGTAAATTTAAATTTTGAATATTAAAGGGCTTCAATCCTTACCTTATTAATCATTAAGCACGCCCTCTGACCACTGCAACACAGAGTTCAACAAGGGCCAACCTAATAAGGCTTAATCAGTTGAAGTTCTTCACCACTATGTTTTAAACAACGATAGATTAAAAACCCCTATGATAAGCTAGGCCGTAATCCTGACTGAAGGATTGTAATGACCAATTATGTTATGTATGTAGTGGTGAGAGAAACGTTTGCTCCTACTTTCTCGGAAGAGGGGTCACTGCCTAACCTTCCTACGATGTTCGTTGTTGTTTAAGGAATCGGCAGGCTTCAGAATGGATTATTTGATGGTTGGTTGTAGTCTAAATACAGGGTAATGGATTTTGTTCTGTCAGTGAAGAGTTGTAGCTGTGTGTTCTGTCTGTTCTGTTACATATCTCTGTAATATGCAGCCTAAAACGTATATTCTATTTATCCTTTCTCCTTTATTAAGGGAATAGATAGCTGGTTCAAAATAACAAGGAGTCTGTTACTGGAGATATTCTTAGAGCGTTGATAATGAGAAGAGCAATTGATTTAAACTGTTTCTCCACTATTATGGAATTTACAGCCTCCATACAAAAATGTGGTGGATAAAAAAACCAATTGCTAATTGATACTCGGGAGAGAGAGAGAGGAACAACGATCGCCGTAGTTGGGTTACTAGTGTGTTAGCTGTTACATTTCTCTTTAGAACACCCTCAGCCGCCTTACTACAAAAGTTCTGGGAGTAATTAATTGCCATGAAAAACCTCTGCCTTTCGCAATAGATGTTAAAATTTAGGTCCTGCCACTCATTAGTATAATTAACAAACACAACATAAGGAAATGAGACACAGTTTAGCATGTTTGCCCAAGTATGTATGTATTTATGTGGTAATAGACAAAAACTTTATAATATTATTGCCAAAAAATATTTGCAGCAAAAACACGTGCCACTTAATTTCCTACATTTTCTATTCATTCTAATCATTGTTTAAGGAATTCAGTTGTGCTTTTGAAACCGTAAAAAATGATTTTTCCTTTTGGGTTCCTGTGTGTACCAATATGTACACATTCATGCATACAGATGACAATATGATTCGCAAGATGATTTTGCTTAACAACCATAACCACAACCAGTTTGAAAGGTTCCTCATTTGATTTTCAATATTTTTTCATTTCCCTAGAAATTATCATCATATTCATAGGCCCCCATCAGTCCCATTTATGCTTGGCAGATCATTACAGATATTGATGAGTGACTGACTGACTGGCAGACTGGCCGACTGCCTAATGCTTCTTGATGCAATGTTTAGTCTTCATTACCAAACAGGGAGTAGGTAGTCGCAACGTATCGTATCGTTGTTGGATTTCCAACTGCAACTGGTCAAGTGTTGCTAACTCTAAGGAAAGGCATAATTTTTTGTGTGTTTCCTTTGCATTTCTCTTTTTTGTTTGTTTTCATTGTGCATTGCATTATTATTTATTTATTTATTTATTACAACAATATGATCATCATCTTTAAACATTATTTTGTTATTATATGGCCAAAACAGCTATAAATGGCTAAAAGTATGTGGCTTTAAGCATATTACAATAGTCTGGAGTATACTTCTTGGTCCATCCATCCAACAGTAGCTGCTGCAGCTATTGTTGCTGTTGCCGCACTGGGGTTTAAATGTGTTACTGCATGTGGCAGAATATTTTTTTTGCAGCTTAGTTGCAAGTTTAAAGCGCGTGTTCTCTGTTTCTATTTTCATTATTGATTTCTTTAATTTTTATTTCTTTTTATTTTTTTGAAGGTGTTTTATAAATATTTTCTAGCACCGCATATGGTCATCGTTTTCATATTGTAACAGACAAATACATGTTATACACCTAGTGACTGGCAAAAAGGACGAGTGTGTATTATTTTCAATATTTTGAACTTTTTGTTGAGAGCTACCTAACATATGTACATAACATAACTGGTCATTACAACCCTTCAGTTAGGAAGGGCTGCAGCTACCCATACTTAAATTTAAATATATATGGGAGATTTCATCAAATGATTTTAATCGTTTCAAGCGCCTATTGTTGCCATTGTGTGTGGAACATAACATCGGTTCAAATGTCCGTCAAGGCTTCTCTGAGTGGAGCGCATTCGAAATGTCTTATCTTTCATGATCCTGGTGCATAAATCAGGCTGAATTTGACCAATAACATAGATTACGTTCGCTTTGAGAACCACTGTGATTTGTGGCTTTTTCACATACACCTACGGCTTAAAAAAATCACACAATAAAAGCTCTATCGGGGCAAAATCACAAAATATCGGTAGAAGGTTCACATTACCTCCACATGAGACGACTATGCCATCAAATTGCTTGTGCATAATATTCAACGTAGCATGAGGTGTGTGGTACAGAGGTGCCACATTATATATGCTCAATTGAAATAACGCTTTGTTGGTGTCCATATCAGCCTCTTCAGGACAAAAGAAATTGTTTATCATGAACCAATAATGTTCGCCGTCGACAGTGATCGCCTAGCTAACGTTTTCATTAAAGATATACGAACCGATTATGTGGATTGCCATCATCCATCCCAAGTCACGACACAAAATTCGCAAATTTGTATTCTGTCGTCGTCATAGTCTAGTAGGTAGTGTGTTGGCTAATTAAACGCGAGGCCACGGCTGATTCCCCTTCAGCGACTACCTCTCAGCATATATCTGATAAAAGATTCTGAAAAGTTTCTTAAAACAATCTGTCATTCGGAGTCGACTTTAAACTGTAGGTCCCGTCAGTCAAGTATAAAATCGACACAATATCTGCTGTAAAAAGCTAGCTCGTTTTCCTGACTTAGTTATGTATGTGCGGCCTGTGAAAAGCCGAGTTCTTGACATGAAGTCTACTGCCACGGGCTTACTTGCATTTACAGTGACAATGTTTTCGGAAAATTTTGTGGATGTTGGCTGATCGTTTACTAAATGAATGGACTTGTATTTATCCACCACATGCCGAAGAGTCCTCTTACACAATTAGTCACTTCAGTCAGGATTACAACCCAGCTACTCTCACCACCTATGTATTGTGTGTTAATTTTATACATTTTATACGGGACTTACACTTATTTTGAGAAACTTTTCATGGACGAGTTTAGGAAGATTATAGCGATCGTAAATAAGCAAAGCGAGGGGTAGGTTGCTCAAACAGGACAACGATTTGTTGAATGTTCCATTCGCTAATGGTGTTTTGGCAAAATAGACTGAATAAATAAAAACGACTTTGACAGATGTAGTTTCAACAGGATGGTCATTCTCAACTGTCAAAGCTCTACAGTCCCTGTTGAAAGATCCGATAAAAATAACATCCTTTTCTAATACTCTTCCAACCAATTTTTAAAGCACATTTTGGAAACAGTGGCGTATACTCCGATACTGAATATTCTTTGTCGATGCTGGTATAGAACTCATTGTAGCAGCAGACAAGTGGTGGCTGTTCGTTTACGATTAAGCAATCACTTCTTTGGATATGCTCCAGGTTTGTTTGTTGTTGTTTATCCATAAAAACGTATTGGAATAATATTTTCTACGATTTTATTTCAAATTGTTTTTTGTTTGTTTTTCTCTGCATTTTTATTTTCATCGTTTTTTCTTTCTGTTCGATGGGTACGTATGATGGTAGTAGGTTGGCGTACGTAAGTAAGTTGGTTTTGCTTTTCATAGATGTGATCATAAAAATCAAGATCAATATCTTTATTTATGTCTCTATAAACGTTCAAAATACCATTACATTTCATTTCATTACATTACACATACGAAAACAACTACTGTTTTGCGCATTACATACTCTCGAGTGTTTTACAAGCAACAAAACCACGAAGTAAGCAACCAACCAACTGTGTATCTACGACGGCATATACCCCAACGGCTGATTTCATAAAAATCATGGGATTTGTTTCTCTTTTTTTTTTGTTTTTTTTTTCTTTTGCAATACTTTCCAAATGCAGGGCTTAAAAAAGTGTTAAGGATTTATGCAACAGTCTTTTTAAAAATTTTTTATTATTGCACACACACACACACACACATACTATGGTAATAGTAATGTAAGTGTATTGTGTTAATTATTGGTGTTAGAAAGTATAAATTTTGAAATGAAAAATAAATTTCCCAAGAGGTATGTAGTATGGTTATGACAGATGGGAGTATGCTTTAGAAAATATAGAAAATAAAACTGAAAAGCAATTAAAAAACAAATGGAAATGAAAATAGAAATAGAAAGAAAAGGCTCTACTATATTTTCACATTTAATGAAAACATTACTTAATTTTTGAACATTTTATGTACAGAAATTTTTCATCAGTTTTATACTTCCACAACAGTGCAATAAATTAGCTGTTTTTAATAGGAAAACTGACAGTAGAGTACAGAAAAAGGAATTATCGAAAAATATCTGTAATAAATATGGAATAGAAAATTCGATTACATGAATGATTTTATATAGAAAATATCATTTTCTCTAGAATATAAAATACATATTCCACAGGACTTTCTATGTCAAATGGGATAAGATTGATTTCTTATGTAGAAGTGTAATTATTTGAAGAATTTTCTGAAGAAAATGTAATTGTCCAAATGATTCGTTATAAGAAATGATGTTATCAGAACGATTTTCTATACAAAAAATATTATACGTATAATTTCATTGTTGGAAAATGGAATTATTCGAATGATTTTTCATATGTATATGGATGATCCATAAAAGTTTTGCATGAAAGTTAGATTGATTTAAATGATTTTTCGGTAGAAAAGAAAATTCATTCGATGATCTATCCGCAAAAAAAAAACTATTTGATTCTCTTTAGGGAATAAGTTTATCCGTATAATTTTACAAATAATTTTCCAAATAATTTTCCAAATAATTTTCCAAAAAAATTTTTATAGAAAAATAAATTATTCGACTCTTTTCATACGAAAATGGATTGTTCGAATGATTTTCAATAGGAAAATAAATTATCCTCTATACAAAATACGAATATCCGAATGATTGTCTTTAAAAATTCGATTATCCGAATTGCCTGTTGGAAGGATATTATTCGAAATAAATAAAAATTATATAAATTGGTGTTAATTAAATGATTTTCTATAGAAAATGAAATTATCCGAATAATTTTCAATGGGAAATAGAATTATCCGAATGGTTTTTTGTATGGAAATAGATTATCCGAATAGTTTTCTGTAGAAAATGGAATTATCCAAATGATTTTTTGTACAGAAATAGATTATCCGAAGTCTTTTATGTAGAAAATGGAATTATCCGAATAATTTTCTATAAAAAATAAAATTATCCGAATGATTTTCTGTGGAGAAATAGATTATCCGAATAATTTTCTAAAGAAAATGAAATTATCCAAATAATTTTCTGTAGAGGAATAGATTATCCGAATAATTTTCAAAAAAAATAATATTATCCAAATGATTTTCTATAGAGAAATAAATTATCCGAATAATTTTCTAAGGTAAATGAAATTATCCGAATGAAGTCATGTAAAAAAAATATTCACATAGATTTGTCCGAATGATTTTTGAATACTGCAATAAATTATCCGAATTGTAATTTCTAAAACCTCCGATTTAAAGAATTTTTGCAGAGAATGAGGTTGTCAAAGCTGTTTTTTGGTAGAAAATATGATTATTTAAGATTTTTACGGATAAAGGATTTATGAACTCAATATTGAGAAAATATTATTATCCAAGTACTTTCAGGATAATAAGAGAATCTTAATCTTTAAATACTATAACTGATATTTTTTCTATCTATCGTTTAAAAAATCTCCCTTATGGCGAAGTAAAAGTGAATGTTTTTGTTTTACAGTGTAAACGCTTACTAGAATTAGGCATATTTCGCGTAAATATTTTTTTTCTTCATTTCATCGACCTTAAAAACTGCATCAGAATGATGAGCACAACTCTACAATGAGCGTTATTCTTCTTAATGCAACTTACTCCGCCCTTTTCTATAATTGCCGCTTTGTTTTTACGTTTTTTTCCCTTAAAAATATTTGTTGAAATTCTTAGCCAAGTTTGTTTATATTTTTCTCTGTAAACAAAAGATTTTTATCATGTTGGAGCATAACAGGCATCTGCAATATTTCTTTGCTTATTACATGCTAATCATCTGGGGATGTGCTTCTTATGGCCTTTTCTAGCCCATTTTGTGTGCATCAGGTCAGTTCATTATCGGCGATGATTGATTTTGATCTGTTATCGTATCATAACAACCTTAAATGGCAACCATAAACATACTTTTACGCAAAATCTTTAAATGGACAAGACAAAATGCTGCTGACTGCAACAACAGTATGCTGCAAGTGTTTCTAGGAGAGGCACACGAGATAAGATGGAAAGAAACGAATAAAAATTTCATATTTTCGCACCTTTTTAAAATTATCTTTTTGATCTGAGAGAATACAAAATAATTGATAATCATTTTTAGCTATAACTACAGGCGAGTCTAGTTTAGTCAGTCTAGTCTAGAAATTGGCGACAATTTTTCAAAGGAATTCATTCACCGCATTGAGATGCAGGAATAAAATATTAAATGGCACTGGAAAAATGTTAATAAAATTTCAAGAATACATACATTAATGTACTATGCTGGAGACAGACAGACATACATGGTTTAAAACAAAACTTCAAATTTTGCAGATTCCTTATCTCCATTTCAGTTAAGTCATTAATATGACGGGTTTGTTCTACTTAAGGAGTATGTAGGCAGTATACATAGGTTCAAAATAGCAGACGCTTTCCCATGTAATACATGCATAATGTATGTATGTAATCAATATTTCTCATAAAATATAATGTTGTAAAGCTTTGATGAAAATACTCTTCTGCAGAAAATATTTCCTAGAAATCCTTTTCTGTAAAATGTTGTCGAATGAAGTTATTTTGTATAAAAAAATTTGTCTGAACATACATTATTTGGATAATGAACCTTTCTATAGAATTATACTCGTATACACACATACCTAATTGATCATTACAACCCTTCAGTCTGGATCAGAGATCAGCAATGAATCGGTTTTTTCGCTACTCATAAGTACTCATGAAATTTTGAATATAAGTGAGTCAACAGTATTGAAATTCAACTACTCTGATTCATTCATACTCATTACAACATTGATTTATAAGTACAGATTGCAATGAGTATAAGTATAACGTTGATATAAAACTCATAACATTCGAAATATGTTTGATTCCTACGCCTAATCATTCAGAAATCATAAATTTAGAAAAATATGTACTTATAATACTCATAAATGATTCGAGTGATTCGCCATTCTCATGGAAATATGTACTGCTGGCGTTGCCAACCCAAAATCCCCAACCAAATAGTGTTTATTTTGTAATGCATTGGATGTTTTTAGATCCCATTTGTATCGATCTTAATTCGACAATTTTGATCGTCATCGACCGTCATGCTGAAATGGCTATGCATCCGAACTGCACCCGAGAGAAAAACACTTCAATACAATGGCTGTTGGAAGACCCGATGAATTCTTCAGTGTTTTCCATGCTTGTTGCCAAATGACAAAAATTTCATTCAAGAATATTAAAATTATCCGAACGAATGTTACTTCCAACAGGGGCTTGCGAAAAACTACAGGGCAAACGTACTTTTTTACAAAAATTATAAAGAAAAAAGGGGAACTGCATCTTTCCAATTGGGGACTACATATTCCAAATTATATTTAATTAAGGAAGAAAGGGAGAAAGTGCAATAGATCCGAAATAAAATCGAAATAAAGGTGGAGATGTAAGAACTTTATAATGAGCCTTTCTCTAAGCTAAAGCCCAATGGCGAATGACTCATAATATAAGAAAAATTAACATAGTAATAACTCTGATTAGAAATTCAAACAATTTCCTAAGAATTATGATTACCAGTGTTCACTATGACTTTCGCTTCAGCTGGCTATCTATTACGTTGTGCCCTTAAGGTGGTGGTTAGGGGTTAAAGAAAAATTAATTGTTCTATTTTGAATTCAAGACATACATATGTTGTTTTGTGAAACAAATTCTAGTACACGTTATTTTTCAAATGCAATTGGAAAAATTTAATTCAAACAACTATTCAACCGAACAGCTAAGCGAATAAAGTACAACAACTTGAACTTTAGTTTTGAAAAAATGCAATGAAAAATACAATGAAATTATAAAAAAAAATTAAATTCCTGGAATTGACTAAATTTCATGGTAAAAAAAAATGTCGAGAAAAACAATTGCAATTCATTACAATTTAAAATCATATGAAATGAAAATAAGAGAAAAAAAAAATAATTTTTTTATATATTTATTGCGATTAACATTAGAAATAATTTATTCTAGATAAATATACAATATTTTTTGTTGTTGTTATTGTTGTGTTGCAAACATATATAGAAATGCATACATATATACACAGTGCAAGGCATGGTATGATATTATATATGAATGGATATGTGTCCGTCTGCTGGTAAATATTGCACAACGGAAATAATATTTCATATACGACACAAGACAGACAGACAGACCGATAGACCGATAAACCGATAGATAGACTCTCGACTTGCTCACTGGTAACCATAATAATAAACGTTTTGTAGCGCTTTTTGCAGTTTTCTTCTCGTCGCTACCAGAATACAATAAAAAAAAAGCATTTTACGATTCGAAATAGACAAACAAACGAAAAAAATCTGAAAAATTGAATGTGAAATAAAAATTTCAAATGGAAAAACAATACAAAACAACAAAATAAAGAGAAGAAAAAAAAACTAGAGACTGCAATTAATGCAGAAACTATCGTAAAACTATTTGACCAGTTCATGCCTCTCTCACTCCATGCCTTAATCTCTATCATTATGACTAAATTAGAAAAACAACGTAAAAAACGTTAAAAAAAATACACGCAACAGGTGTTTTTAAAATTTCCTTTGTTTTATAACTTTAGAATTCTATTAAATTTAATTCATTTAGAAAAAAAAAAAAAAAAAAAACAAACAACAACAAAAAAAATTGTTTTAAAATTTTTCTTCTTTTTTTTTCGTTTTGTTTTAAGAAATTCTATAAGTCAGCCAGAGAGCCTCACCTCAATAAAACTGGCTTCGACGTCAGTCTTCCGTTTATTTGTTGTATCTGTTTTAAGTCTGTATTATGTGTGTTTGCTTATGTTTAGGGGAAGTTTAAAACTTTTTTCTTAAATTTTAAAATGTTTTTTTTTGTTGTGTAGAAAAATCTAACCTTGTGTAATGAGTTGATCAAATGAAGCCGACAATTAAATTGAATTTAAAAAAATGTAATTTTTTTTGTCAAATAAAATGCAAATTTTTATAGAAAATTTACTTTTCGTTACAACGAAATAGAATTGGATGATTAGGACACAACCCACATGAGGTATTCACAAGACGGCGCTACATGCCACACAGCTCCTGCCGCATTGGATGTTCTGCACGAGCTATTTGAGGGCAAGGACATCTCGTGCAATTTAACCCCCTTGGACTTTTTCTTCGACTGTTTTCTTAATCCACAGGTGCATGCGGATAAGTCTTGACCTATATCGGTCTTCAAAGCGAAAATAATCCATTTCAGTGGTGAAATTCATGAGCTAAATTTATGGAAAATTTTATATTTCATATGCTCTTTACCCAGAGAAGGCGTGGCAGATATTCGAACGATGTTATATTTCACACATAATGGCATCAATAGGTCTTTCAAACGAATTAAAATTTCGATGATGAATTTCGCACACACTCCGCTTTAGTTAAATTTAAAAATAGAAAGTGCTTAACGAAAGACCCGACATTGGCCAATCTGAAATTCATACTGTAGGGGATTACGAAAGTCATGATTATCTTCCATGGTTCAGTGGTCTAGTGATCTCTTGAAGAGACTTTAGTCAGGATTACAACCTAGCTTCTCATGTTTCATACGCTGCCCATGTTATGTGTATTCATTTTATCCATAAATGGCGGGACGTTTACGAACGGCAGTTTATTGAGAAACTTTTCAAGGGATTTTTCTAGAAAACTGCTGAGAGGAAATCTTCGAAAAAAATAATTTTTTATATATCGTTTTCGTTCGAAATGTCTGAGTTGGGGTTTGAACCGCAGACTCGAAAAAGAACGAACATCCTATCTATTGGACTGCGGCAACTTCTCTTCTAATCTCTGTTAAGCCCTTATACCAAACCATGATATCACAGAGAGCATAACAATAACATTGAATTCGAAGGCAGTTCAGGCAGTGACACTTCTTAATAGGCAAAGTGCCCCACCAACACACCCGGTATAAAAACCCGAGGTATTTTCACAGGAGGTATAGTTTCTAGGCGATGTTAGATGCTAAGCCCTTTAATGCTAGAATCCGCTACAGTCATTATTCAAATAAATAATTGAAAAACTGTTACGTAGGAGCTGTCCCCAGTATATTTTAAGGTTTTCTGAACGCGTGCAAAATAAGGTTCACAATCTCATTAATGACAGGTCTGTGACCAACCTCTATTGGTATTTGTCATCTTGAGTTTGTGGTCAAATCAATCGACAAGTGATCCGTGCTAGTATAGACAAAAATCTTTGTTACTCTGCATTATTAGATAATACAATATATAGTAGAAGAGTCCATTCAAAAACATTACCACCGCTTTCTTTTACCTATTATCCTAATTCCAACAAGAAGTACTTCATGAGAAATTTCGCTATTTCGTGAGCGTTGTTGGCATGGAAGATGAGTGAAATTATTGGCAGTATTACTTGTATAAACTGACAGTATTTTATTCGAACAAAGTATTTAAAAAACTTCATATATTTTCTATCAAGAAAACATTCAAATTAACTAACTCTGACTCATATTTGTTTCTATTTTCTTGCAGGTAAGATGATGTCCAGCATTCTAAGCCTTAAAGTGTTCGTAAGTAAAAAAATAAATTTTTAATCTGTCTATTGGCTAAACGTGATAAAAATCTGTAAGGTTAATAATATGGGCACAGTTTCCGGATAAATTGTAGACTAAAATGAAATTTGTCATTGAAAATGATTTTCAAATTACACACACAAAAAAAAATCTAAGATTAGTAAGACTAAATCAACAAAAAAATTTATTTTTACCATCGAAATAAAATCTATTGAGTTTATAGACATATAATGTGGCAAACATACATATACACATATACCTGCAACGGATGTAGAACACCGACATCCGTTCATACATAAAATTTCATTAATATTTACAATGCAAACATAGTAAAGTATTTGAAAAAAAAAAAAATTTATTTTCGAAAATTATCTCAGTGGTTGGAAGAATAGTGTTAGAAGTGTTTATATCAACACCTTCGAATTTTTATTAGCTGAATACAAGTAAAATATTACGATTTTTTCTTGATGCCTTAAGGACATAAAGTTTAGCTTGGCACCTGAAAGGCCATTGTCTAATGAGCTAACACTCTACCTAATAGACTAAATTTACTCTTATTAAACTTCTTGGCTATCGAACGCTATAGAAAAGGATAGGTCTCCAATGAGATATGAAGTTTGATCGAACTACTGAACAAACAATGGAAGATCCACAGAAAGGTAAAACATCTCCAACACAACGATATATGAAAAAAAAATTCCGACGGCGACTTCCTCTCAGCAAACTTCTGGCACAAACTCTGAGAGAAAATAAAATTGCCATGAAAAGTTTCTCAAAAATCTGTCGTTCGAAGTAGACTTCAAACTGTAGGTCCCGCCATTCATGTATAAAATTAACACACACAACATAAGTGGTTCGTAATCCGTACTGAAGGGTTGTAATGACCAATTATGTATGTATGTATGCATGTAATCGTACGAGCGTAATACATAGATCAGTTTGGAAACTGACAAGCATTTACATAACTCCACAAAGATGACTGACAGGACCGAATATTTAGCTAGTAACATATACAGTGGGCCGACTTGAAATATGGGATGACGTTTATCGTACCTTACGTGTAAAATCTGAACATTTCCGCTTTATAAATTGTGTGTGTGATGCAAGATGGAGGTGATCTGAGTTCACATTCCTTATGAAACCACGGTGAATTAAATTTCTGTTAAATCAGCACGTTCTGCTGAACTCCTGAGGCTTGATTACCTCATTAGAGCTAGGATAATACACCCTATCATCCATAATTATTGGAAAACTGAGTGAAACTTATTTCACATGTTAAGGCAATAGAATAGAGAATAACTTGTGATTTGTATTTCCGTATTTTATGTTATTCAGCTAGCTGAATTGCACTAAATATCGAATATTTAGCTGTAATTTGTATTTTTAGGTATCAAACTCACATAATACCCAATTCAGCCAGCTGAATTACTCTTTTATCCTTGAAAATCACATTTAATTGCTCGTTTATTTTACAATTTTATTATATCATTATGTCATTCAGCAAGCTGAATTATAACAAACTTTCAATATTTAGCTGAAGATTATGTTTATTATATTCCATAGTCATACAAATTATGTTTATTATATCGTAATTTAGCCAGCTGAATAACTGTTTTACACATATAAAGCAAGTTCTGCAATTATTTTATTTTATTATTTCAGTATTTTATGTTATTCAGCTAGCTGAATTACACTAAACTCTCAATATTAAGCTGTAATTGGTATTTTAGATATCAAACCCATACAATCTTTAATTCAGCTAGCTGAATAAATCCTTTGCCCTTGAAAACTTGATCTAATCACTTCTTCATTTTACAATTTCTTTAAATTATGTTATTCAGCTAGCTGAATTGCACTATACTATTAATATTAGTATTAAAAACCCACTTACTATTACATTTTACCCTTGAAAATCACATTTAATTACTTATTTATATTACAATTTCAACATATTATGTTATTCAGCTAGCTGAATTATCAGAAACTTTTTATATTATGTTAAAAATCATGCTTATTATATACCATACTGATATTACTTGTAATTCAGCTAGCTGAATAACTGTTTTTTTGCAATTAAAAATACGAAACAAGTTCTATAAACATTTTTTATTTGTTTAATGCAACGTATTACGTTATTCAGCGTGCTGAATCATGTGATTTGAAAAGTTTATGATACATTTTAATGACTTACTTTGGTTTTTAAGAAAACATTTTCAAACTAGCGAAACCGCAATATTTATTTGCTAACAAAACATGGTCATCCAGTGGCTCTATTAACACAATAAAAGGTTATAAAACTGTGTAATAAAAACCGTTTAAATACTCTATTATTTAATGGTAGCAGCACTGGAACCGAAAAACATGTTTTAACGCGTGCGTATAATAAATTATTGTGATTGTTGTTATTATTACAATAATAATAAACCGAAACAGAGTGAGAGAGAGAGAGAGGGGCGAAAAGAAGACGATATTTTTAACACCACATTCGTATAAGTCATGTACATACAACAACAAACAGCATCATAATCGTCATTATCACAGCATTTGTTACGTTTTGGAGAGTATCAAGCAGCAAGCAAATGCTGTGCATCCAAGGGGCCTTAAGTATTATGGCAGTGGCCCGATGCTGTTAATAGGTGGCAATAGTTCAATAGTTTATAAAGCATAGCACATTCATTCATTCATATATTTGAAGCCAACCCGCGAAGCATTGTAATGATAAAGAGCGCATGTAACATGTTTTATTACTGGCTGTGGCCTTTGTCCGTCCCAATTGTTTGACCCACTGTATTGTGTATTGTGTCTTGTTTAGCACACGTTTACAACATAAACGATGATGAGGTTGATGATGAGTTCAGTTTTAATAGATTTTCTTGTAATATTTAACGCCTTTTATTTTTTTTGCCGAAGTAGTGTTGTTGTTATTGTTGTTCTACGGTTATAGGCCATAAGCGAGCGCGTAAAAAGGAAAAGAGTGGAATAAGAGGGCCGTACTTGAAAGCCTCATAATTCATTGAATGTTTTTTAAATTCAATTTTTCTTTTTGTATGTGGCACTGATTTAGATTTGAGGCTAAAGTGATAAGTCATAATGCATTTATTGAGTTGATTTGTTAACAACAACAACAACAACAACAACAACTGTATAATGCTGGCTAACAACATTTGTTGTTGTTGTTGTTGTTGTTGTTATATTTGTCTTACTCTTTTTCAACCGATTAAACGGTTTAAAACTGGGAAGAAGAATAAAAAAAACACATTGCAACTGAAGATCATTGTCTGTCAGCCAGCCAGTCCGTCAGTCAGTCAGTCAATACTGTTGTTGTTATATAAGTATTAATGCTGATTTCATATTGTATTGGCCTTGAAGCCTTTAAGGGATTTTTTCGGTTTCGGTTCTTCTGCTTTTTTGTAAGGTTTTTTCGTAAAATTTTTTCTCTTCTTTGTTTGGTGTACTTCGTATATTTCTTTTGTATATAAAAATATAGGCGTGAGGGCGTTAACTTAAACTGCCTTTAACGTTTTTATTTGGAAATTCGTTTTTTTAACAAATACAGTTTCTTTCATTTCTTGTAGCATTGCGTTCCTTTTTCTTTTTCTTTGAATCGAAGATTTTTTGTAAAGGAAAGCTTAGCTTAAAAACGTTTGCTTTTGTGTTTTTAATAAAAATTTTCAAATTTTATTAAAAAGAAGAAATATTTATTAAAAATTCATCGATTTTTCTTACAACTCTTTAGTCAGGATTACAACCTAGCTTCACACACCACCCATGCTGTGTTTGTGTCAATTTTATACATGATTGGGTGGAACCTACTGTTTAAAGTGGACCCTGAACGACAGATATTCTTTGACAAACTTTACATGACAATTTTATTAACATTCAGAGTTTTTGCCAGAAAACTGTATAGAGGAAGTTCGAGATGTCTAAGCCTGGTGTTGAACCAGGGTCTCAAGTCTACTAAGCCAACACAATCCCTACTAAACTCGGACGGCTTCAACTTTTTCTAAATGTATTCCAAAATTCATGCTGAATGGTCCTACGGAAAGCCTTTTATAGTACTGGAGTATTTATATTGCCATGCAGTAGATTGAATTGAAACGATTAAAACAGATTGTGGAAGAAATGTATTAATGTGGACATTAGCTTTGAATTTGGTTTCTTTGCCATGTCATGGAAAGAATTCTCCATAGAAATATTCCGTTCACTCACAGGATATGAGATTTTTCTCTACAATGCATTCTGAGATCCAGTGACCTACGTATGGTACACATATGCCCTGAGTGCAACAAGTGCCACGTAAAATATAAAATTTTTCGACAGCAAATCCCTTTCTTCATTATAGTTTCACATTCCGCTGTAGTAGCCAAAACAAAGTGAAACACAGGACAGATTGCCCGATAAGTTTCTAATTAACCGAGATGGACTTACTTGCCTTACTTGATGAAGTCGCCGTAGTATAGTAGACAGTGTGTTGGTTTATTAAACGTAAGGCCGTGGTTCAACACCAGGCTGAGAGGTCGCCAACAAAACGAAATACAAAAAATATTTCTTCCGCGACTTCCTCTCGCAAGATTTCTGTTTAAAACTCTGAGAGTAAATAATAAAATTGCAATAAAAATTTTCTCAAAAATCTGTTGTTCGTAGATTACTTTAAACTGTAAGTACCGCCACTCATGGATAAAATTAACACATTCAACATAAGTGGTATGAGAAGCTAGGTCCTAATCCTGCCTGAAGGGAAACTTTCTTTCAAAACTTTATTTAACCACTGCCACGTCATTAGTCTTTAGGTAACAGTTTTACAATCGATTAAATGGTGTTTAACGGTTTATTGGGTATTCTTGGACGTTGTTAAGTTTATGCTGCTAAGTGACAGTGAAGAATGGAACGCTTAACCAAGGGTTTCGCTAGCATTCAACCTTTCCAATTCTTGTCTCATCGAAATATGGATACTTTTGACTTTGCAAAGATTAGCATTGAGGCACTTTAGTTTGCAACATATCAAGCGCCACTAAAAGTTAAAATTCGTATATGTAAGTGGCATGAGATAGTATTCATATTACTTTCTCGACAAGAGCTGTCATAAATAGGAATTTTCAAGGATTAAAGCGTGAATTGGACACACACGAGAGAAGGCAACTGAAGAAAGCATATGCCAGAGTGAAATCAATAGGATGATAGGACTAGAATGCCAATTTTTTCATTACCTTATCTGGTCTTTTCTTTGAAGAACTATGACTCTACAAGTCTAATACTGTGCCTTGAGGTTGAAGTAGACGTCATTATATGATATCCATGATATCTCTGGATATTGAGGTTATAGATTCTGTTGTCTTAATAAATTAAGTACAACTGCATTAGAGCACTGTCTGAAAATAAATTAAGCCTGGCTTTCCCACTAGGACTCTGCTTTTCATCGTATTGAATGTGTTGTTCCGTTTAAGAATACATACACAACTGATCATTACAACCCTTTAGTCTGGATTAAGCTCCTCACATCACTAATGTTGAGTGTGTTAATTTTTATTCGTGAGTGGCGGGTTCCACAGTTTAATGTCGACTCCGAAAGACAGATTTTTTAGAAACTTTTCTATGCCAATTTTTTATTCACTCTCAGAGGTTTTGCCAGAAATCTGCTGAGTTGTTGAAGAAATATTTTTTCATATTTCGTTTCGTTGGAGATGTCTGATCTGGGGTTTAAACCTCGTCTTCACGCCTAAAAAGCCAACACACTACTTACTAGACTACGGCAACTAAAACAATTGTAACACTCAGTCAAAACATAATCCATGTCGCTGAATGCAGTTAAAATGTTGTTCAGCCCATGAAATCTACTTGTTGACATAATCTCTACAATTCAGCTAGCTGAATAGAAACTAAATTCAAGATTATTTGGAAAACTTAAATTTTTTTTATCAATTTGCGATTTATTTCATATTCAGCTAGCTGAATAGAAACTAAATTAAAGATTCTTTTAAGAAACATACAAATATTTATCAATTTGTGATTTATTTGCACATTCAGCTAGCTGAATAGAAATGAAATTCAAGATTCTTAATAGGACGTAATAAAATTTATCAATTTGTGATTTATTTTGGTATTCAGCTAGCTGAATAGAAGCTCAGTTAAAGATTCTATCGAAAAACTTAAAATATTGTCTCAATTTATGGTTTGTTTGCGTATTCAGCTAGCTGAATAGAAGCTCAGTTAAAGATTCTTTAAAAAAACTTTTAAAAAATTTATCAATTTGTTATTTATTTTCATATTCAGCTAGCTGAATATGCTTTATATTATGAGCATATAAATATTTTTAGACCTATTCAATTATATTTAATATTTCATTGTTCCTTGAGGCTTTCTATTTGAATTCATCCAGCTGAATTAAAGCAATTTAACTGCCATTTACAAATAAATTATTTTTTATCTGTGATCTATTATTGTCTTACATGTTCAGCTAATGTTTATTAAACATTTTTATCATTCAATGGCTTTCATTTCAAATTTTATCACATTTTGCAAGAATTTTTGATCAAATTTTTATGTAAATCAGGCAAAAAGAAAATAAACCTGTACGGCGAACCACTTTCATTAACACAAATTCTGTTGACCGCTGTTATTTTTCTCTGTTTTTTTTTTCCTTTTTGTTGTGTACTCTTGATATCTCTGGTGCTTAACACGGGTAGTCAAAATATGATTAAAAATTATAAAATACCACTCACTTAGCGCTCGCTCACACAGCAGCCGTACATTCATTCACTTAGTACACGCTTAAAACGTTCACTTTGCTTACAAGTGTGTGTAAAAAAGTCTTGCAGAAAAAAGTATAAAAAGAAACGACCGCCAGGCAAAGAGAAAATCATTATCAAGCCTGGAACGAAAATGAAAAAGTTGAACAGAAAGAGACATGAAAAAAGAGTGGCTGCGGCGATGTGATGCTTACACAACAAGCCAACAAGACTGTTACATGAAAGTGTAAAACTTAAGCAGCCAACTTATACATAAGCTGCCTGCTGCTGTCGCTCCTTGGCTTCTTCCACATTCGAGTCAGTTTATTTTTTTATGCTTTACAGGCCGGCCATGGTTGTAAGCGGTAATTTATGCCAGATTTTTAAAATCTAAACGCAGAATAATTTTGATTTATGTTCCTGTCGCTTAAAAGTTGTTCATCATCATCTATGAACTGAAAAACAGAACAAGAAGAACAAAAGATAAACATGTTGGATGGTGACAAAAAAGAAAAACAAGAACAACAACGAACTTAGGGACTCTTCCCCACAACAATTGATTCGAATTCATGTCGGCCGCTTAAAACTTGTAAATTGAGTGCTAAAGAGTGTACATTTTTAATGGTGTCTAGAACTTGTGTTGCATGTGACAGTTTTTCAAGCTTAAGACATGCACACAAACAACACGTTATTCGAATAACCGATTTTATTTTTTAGATTTCCATTTTTTTTTCTTTCCATACTTTCCGTGGAAAGTCTGTATCTTGCACAAAAGTCCTTAGCCTCTTTCAGTCCATTTTTCTCAGATGAGGTTGACCTGGGTAATGCCGTAAAGTGTTTCGATATCTTCACTATGTATGTGTTCTGTATTTATAATTTTCCACGTGTACACGCAAGTAAGGTGTAAATTCAAGTCACCCGTATTCAGTCTTAATATAGCCATTGTTCACCTCTCATCAGCATCGCCCCAGACTAATATTGAAATTCTTCCTACTGTATAATTGTTCAATAATAGTCGATGCGACGTTTTCTCTCACTTTTTCAGTCGGATTTTTAATGTACAAAGTAACATTAGATTACCCAAGTTTATGTCCTGTTATAGCCGTTTCCTTATTTCCAATTATGCCCTGAAAACTAGGTATCCATATAATATGCACTGTGCCTTGCCTTGAGAAAGAAGTCGCCGTAGTCCAATAAGTAGTATGGCAGCTTATTAGACGCAAGGCCACGGTTCAAAATGCAGGTCAGACATCTCGAAATATGAATAAATATTTCTTTGAGATCTTCCTCTCAGCAAACTTCTGGCATAAAATCTGCGAGTAACTAAAATTAGAATTTCTTAAAAATTCTTTCGTTCGCGATCGTTTTTAAACTGAAGGTCCTGCCACTTATGGTTAAAAATTAACATAGGTGGTCTGAGAAGCTAGTCGCAATCTGGACTACAAGGGTTGTAATGAACGATTAAGTGTTAAGTATATATTAAGATTAATGCTTTCGAGTCCTGCATCAGAACGCAGAACCATATAAGTGAGAAGCAGTTTTCTTCTCTTCCTCGTTATTGTCCTTATATTACAACATATACGTTGCGCGTGCTTCTTTAAATTTTGAGAAAATTTTTGTAGTCGACTCTAAGTTATCGACTATTTTTTAATTCGAATTTTTAATCTTAAACTTTTTGAATTTTCGTTTAGAATTTTCATTTAAAAATGACGAAATAACCGATTTTTTATTTTTTTTTATTCGAATAACTGATTAAATTTATGCGAATAATCTGTTAAAGACATGTGAAAGCCCGTTGACTACTATTTATAAATAAATATAATTTTAAAATATTCTTATCACTTAGTTTGGAATCAACATTTAGTAATATATAAAGAACCGATTATGTATGTTCGAATAATCGAATAAAAATATTTGATAAATTTTTCATTAAAATATATGGTTTAAAATTTTTTTATATTCTGTTTTGCGATATCATTTAAAATTCATTGAACAAAAAAATTATTCGAATAGTCAAATAAATAATAATAATCTTAAAAATAATCGAATAAAATTAAAATTATTCGAATAATGTAAATTGCAGTTTTCGTTTCGATTTCAAACAGTTGATAATATGATAAAAAAAAAAAAATATGAATATTATATTCGATTGTATAGTTATTCGATTATATAATTTTAAAGATTCTCGAATAAAATTAAAATTATTCGAATAATATAAATTTCAATATTCTTTTCGCTTTGAAAATTTTGAATAAAAATGTAGGAATATTATACTCGATTATATAGTAATTTTAAAGATTCTCGAATAATATGAATAAAAATATACCAATAACCAGTAAAATATATATGAGTAATCGATTTTTTATATTTTAAAATTTTTGATACACATTTCCGCAAAAAAGAAATGTTTAACACTGAAATCGTTTGTAAGCCATTACCAGCCAACTGAAAATATTTTCGAATTTCTTTATGGCCAAATGCTGTAAATTGTACGCATGTTATCGATGTTATCAACATAAAAAGCACGTGCGTAAACAGATTGCTAAACAAAACTCTGTAATCGATTACATACATTTCATTGCAATAAACACAAGGCTTAAATATTTCATGAAAGAAAGTATTTACAAGATCTGTCTCTTGATAAATCAACAAAAAAAAACAAAAATTTTTGTGTACAAATGTTGGCATTTGGAATTCGTTTTTTGTGATCTGTGTGTGTTTTTAACAATAAAAAACAAATTAAACAACAAATAAAATAATGTTTTATAAAAAGATTTGCAAAAAAAAAAAACAAACAAACGTCGGTTTAAAACTCATGGCATTGAAAACAAATTTTCCACTTGGCAGGTCTTGCGTAACATTTCCAAATGGAAAATGAACAGAAAAAAAGAGTTTCAGTTTTTTTTTTGTGATTTTTTTCGTTTTTTCTAATAGTTAAACAATAATAAAAACAATAGAAATACATATAATTAAAACAATAACAAAACATTGACAGTGAACTCTGGGTAGGATTTTTATTTGTTGCTTTTTATGTTGATTGATTGTGTTCATCGTTGCTCATCATCACGATCATGATGATGATGTTGCTTGCATTCGATTCGAAATTAAATTCGGTTTTAAATGTTGTTACGAATTTTAAGCTTCATTGATTTGATTTGACTTTTTCTGGTTATTATTGTTGTTGTTGTTGTTTGAAGCAATTGTTTTTATGGCTTAATAAAATCAATAAGAATAAAGATTTTCCCATCGTAAGAATGTTTTTAAGGCGCAATTAATCGCCGCTTTTTTCTTTTTGCGTTTTAAATAATTATCTTCAGCAACACTAGACCACAAAGATTAAGAGCGAAAAAAAAATAAAAGGAAAAAAACCAACAATTGTCATGTAATTTAAAATAATAATCGATTATTTTAATGGCAAAAAAAAAAAATAAAACTTATCGAAGAAAACAACTGTGGGAATAACACAGTTAGATTGCATTCAGATCATAATTATATTCAGAAAATATATGACTAAGCAGCTAATAAACTGAACCTAACTTTTAGAATCGTACCAAATTTAAATTTAAATACTTTTTTCCAAAAAAAAAAAACAGTTTTGCATCACCCGGAGCAATTCATAAAATTTTTGCTTTGTCCTTTAGCTTTTACTGCAGAAGCTACAGCCAGAGTTTCGAAAGGAAGGATAATGATTCATTTTGTCTATGAATGTTCTCATCTAAGGGTCAAGCAAATAATGTTCTTTGAAGGGTCTTTGTTAAATGGCTCCCGATCCTGCATCCCCACATTATAAGCAGTTTAGAGTATCTGTAGTTCATCAGCTGGGATTCTGCTAGGTTTTCAAAATGTTGCTCTAGAGCTAAGGCTACGGCGACTTCATTCCCAATGGATAAAAAAATTAGTACAACCTTTTAGCAGTGCAAGAAAAAACTCCACACAGTGATCATTCATTCCCCATTGAATGAAAAACGATAAATTATTTGGTTGGCTAATATCGCTTAATTTAATTTAATCCAAAGCATTATTATTTCTTAAACATTTTCTCATACAACACTCGTAAGCTTAATTAAATTAAGTTTTTTTCTTGTTTTTCTTACAAATATTTTTATCATTTAATTTTCTATTTCTATCTGGCTATCTAGCTATCTGTTATCCTTTCTATGACTTCTATCAGGTGCGATTAAAATCGATTTATTTTTTGTAAAATCTTGTTAACCATGTGTTTAATGAATTGTTAACAACAACAACAACAAAAACCAGTTTTCTTTAAGCAAAATCTTATTGGAAAATTGAATTGAAAATACAAAAAACATACAAATTTTAATAATCCAAGCTAACTACTAAGCCTCTCTCTTAACACCTCTTTGCACTGTATATCCGACTATCCGCTTTTAGTGTTTGGTTTTGGATAATAGTTTTAGCAAATGTTGTTGAAAAGTTTCAAATCATCATCATCATCATCTTTAGAATGGAAATAAATTATTTTTTAAATCAGTTGTTTACTTTACTTTGCTGCGCTCTCTGAACACTCTTGTATTTTTGAAAGCGCCACTAAGATCGTAAATCATTTACTCGTTTTAAAAAGAAATCATTTTCAAATTTTTATGCGAAATAATAATCATGCATTACAACTTTATTTAAATGTTTCTTGTACCATGCTAAAATATGCTAAGCTAATAATGCCATAAACACACAGAGAATTAAAAGAATGCGTTCATCATGGAAGATGATTTTTCAGTTCATTGTAGAGCTTATAAGTACTTTGTAGTCCCTTTTTAAGTCACCTAGTAGTTCAATCCGGGCTCTGTCATAATGAAAACACTAAGCTTTAAGGCCATTTTGTATTATTTTTAAAAAAGTGTACAATTTAGGGCTCTCAAATTTTGGTACCTAAAATTTGTTGTATTTTTTGGGAGTCCATTGTATCAAAACAAGGCGTAGTATACCGAAAGAGCAAAACTATTCAGTTTATAGGATTATTTTCATTAGCACATAAATTTTGGTACCTTTTGTGTGTCCTTTCAAGTGGCAAAGTAAAGTACTCTGTGACATTCAGGCCGCAATTCGAGCCCTCAGTTCTTATGAGTTTAAATCGAAAATAGCAAGTGTAGAGAAAATAAGGTTATTCTCTGTTGGGTTCTATGTCATTGGCAATTCTCGGCAATCCTCAGACAGACAAGATTGCAAGGATGAGAGCTGCCATGCAGTCAATGCCGCATGATATTTCATGGGCACTTCAGAAGTGGACTGGTATACGGTAATTCACTTAGCTAGCTTTGCACATACATAATTCTTAGCATTTTAGCGGTCACAGACTTTTTCGGATGCCATTTTTCTAATTTAAATTTTTTTTCTTCTTTGGTTCTTGTGGTACTTTTTTTTGGTACTTATTATTGTTATCAGCCTAGCTTCAAAACCTAGGCTCTCACAAAGCATCTCCTCCTTTATCTTATTTTTTCATAAAATTGTTTCATTTTTGTGAGCAAAGTGGGGGACTGGCCCACTGTAACAGGCCTTAGGGCGATAGACTTGCCATCTATAAAAGCCTGAATACAATGCACTCTAAGGAACTGTATTTTTTGTCGTGATAAGAAACGTTACTCATAACTTTAAATTCGATGTAAAGAGACCTTTACCCAATCTTTATTTTTCGGAATTTCGAAAAGTTCGAAAATCTGTTTCGCTCGTATTGGAGCCTGAATTGCTAGAATTTGGCCGCTTCTTGTACTCTTTTATAACACAGTTTTTTTGGTTTTTATTAATTTTTTTGTTTAAAGTTTTGATCTTTTTTCATGGTACTTATATTTTTGGTACGTTTTTATGGTACTTTTTTGATTCTGGTACCTACTTAAGGTACTTAAGTACTTCATGGTACTTGTTTTTACTTTTTTTTGCCTATTTTTTTGACATTTTTGTGCTTGTTTTAAATTAATTTTGTATTCTTTTTTTTGGTACTTTTTTAATGGTACTTTTTTCTTTAAAGCATATTTTCTGGTTCTTAATATTTTTTACCCATTTTTTGATACCTTTTTTATACTTCATTAACATCTCCAAGTACTTCCTTTAATTATTTTGGTACTAATTTAGGTACTTTTTGCAACCTGGTACTTTTTTCTTTAACGCATATTTTCTGATTCTTAATACTTTTTTATCCATTTTTTTGATACCTTTTTTGTACAGCATTAACATCTCTAACTAATTTCTTCAATTTTTTTTGCAACTAATTTAGGTACTTTTTGTAACCTGGTACTTTTCTTATTCAACATATTTTATTTGTTCTTGATTTCATTCTTTTACATTTTCCAGCTGTTCAATTGAACAAGAGAATTGTGAAGAACATTTGTTCGTTTTATATGCAAAAATTCAATGCTTTTGAATGGATGGATAGATAGATGGTGATACCATGTTGCAGGCATGTAATAATTTTTCTTCATGTTTCTTGTTTTTACTGTTGTTGTTTTGTTTTAATAGAAAACCATAAAGAATTTGTTTTGTTGGCATAAATTGTTTCCTTTTCTTAACAAATATTTACAGAAAAGCCATCGTTACTAACCTTAATGTGGTGGTAACAACGCCTTCTTCTGTTTTTAACTGCTTAGTTTGGCAGGCGAAACCATATTTTTGCATAAAATTACAACAACGTTTTGGTAACAAAAATGAAGAAGAAGAAAAGAATTGAAAAGAAATAGTTTTTCTATTTTTGTAATTTCGCAAAGTTGTTAATAAATTTATGGCCTAAACGTTTACTAGCTATTTGGCCAAAGTGGAATAGACACATCACAACACAACAGAACAGAACAACAACATGTTTTCCACATTTGGTAGACGACAACGACAACGACAACGCCGATAATAACGATGATGATGATGATGAGGTCTTCAACATACAAAGCCTTTAATGAGAATTATTTCCTTGCTTCTACATATTGCCATGCATTGCCGGGGGCCATAGGCCCTTTTTAACTTGTCATCAGAAAGAAAACAAAACCAAAACAAACAAAAATGCCTTTAAATCTGGCTTTTTCTGCTATGAATTGAAAATTTTAACGAGCCCTCAACTATTTGCAACAATAAGTAGCAACAGTAGCTGGGGCAGCAGCAGCAGCAACAGCAAAAACTTTTTGAATTTTTTGAAAATTTCCTTTCGAAAAATGAGGTAAAAGAAGAAGAAGAAGTGGAAAGAAAGAAGCAAAGAAATACCATCATTGGTACCATCATTATGGCAGCAGTTTGGCTAGCTAGCTTTGGCTGCTTTGGTAACATTGGTTGTGTTTGACTTAAAGCTCTCTTGCTCGAAAAAGTTTTCATTCATAAATTCTTTTTTGCCAACAAACAACAGCAGCAAAAATGTTTTTTCTTTTTTTGTTGTTTGTTGTTGCCTTTCTGTTAATTTTGCACTGGTATTTGCGAACATTTTTCGCGGTTTTTTGTTGTTGTTGTTGTTCATTTTTCCCGACCACGGCCCTGAATACAAAGAGAAAGACCGACAAACTACATTGAATACATTGTTCATATTGTTGTATCAACAACAACAACAACAACATTAGCAACAGCAACAATCTTTACAAACGAAACAAATAGTTGGTAGAGGTTGCTTATAAAACAATTGCAATTGTTTAACATAAAAAATGGTAACATTAAGTGAAACATATAAACAACAACAGCAATAATAATAGCAACAACGACAACAACAACATTTTTATTTCATAAACAATTAAAAACTATTTTGAATTTACAATACAATACACAATTCGAAATTAGCTGCATACAGTTGCTGTTGATACAGCCATTGCCAATGTGAATTCAGCTCTATTAACTGAGGAGTAATGTTAACAATAAATTACGTAAGGAAAAGTTTGTTAATATTGGACTGGAAAGTAAGCATAGCTTATGTGGATCCTATTTGGTCCGGTTGTAATACCGTTAGTATCTGTTCAATCATGTAACTAGAACTCCTAGGCAGGAAACTAGAACTCATCACGATAATTTTGTGAAGATAAGGATTTCATTGGTTAAACATGCTCCGTTAATCTCGGGTGGCCCGCCAGCCATTAAACCATCGATTATTTCGAATCTGGCAATACGTATGCCATTCTATTCTGTCACAAAATTCAGTATATTATCTCCTCTACGTAATGAATTGATTTATTGGGCCAAAAAGAAACTGCACGATGATGTTGATTTAGCCACAAAAAAATCATCTTTTCGGATGAAGCTCATTTTCATCTTGGTGGATACGCTCATAAGTCCACATGTGGTCTTACAGAAGCCAATGCACCCAATACGAGTTACTGTTTGGTTACACCACCATAATAACCGATTTTTTTGTACCCGCTCTTCATTGCACTGATGCGAACAATATTTGGTTTCAAAAGGATGGTGCAACTTCATAGCATTTCTCATGCCACAATCGATTCATTGCCCTAAATATTTTATGGCCGTTTAATTAGCCGTAATGGTGATGTGAATTCGCCGACAAGAAGTTACGATTAGAAATAGTCGAATTACATATTTCATGTGGGGCGCCAGTTGCCAATTGAGCATTTGATTATAGATTATGGTCGTCATGACAACCAGCTTGATACCTGTCGCTTCCACCACATGGGAGTTATCAACAATCAAAGTTCATAAGCCTCTGTTCAAAGACCCTTCATGTATTCTCCAAGTAGCAATCTGATCTTCCTTGTGTGTGACTATCAAAACTAAACTACATCGTTACAAACTTTTTGACTTCCCTGATATACTTACGCAGCAATTTTTTTCATCTCATATAGGTTCCTAGCCTCAATGACTTCCTGGGTAATTGTATCCGAAATTGCATAAATTAGGCCGGGTATTGGACCCTCCTTGAAAGGTGGTTCCTTATAGACCAGAAATTCGGTGATAACTTATTCTTTATGGGAAACCATATATATATAATTGGTCATTACACCCTTCTGTTAGGTGTACGACGTAGTTTCTCACATTACTTATGTTGTGTGTTGTTATTAATTTTATACATGAGTGGCGAGGGAGCAACAGTTTAAAGTTGACCCCGAAAGACAGGTTTTTAGATCTGTCTTTAGATTTTTCATTTAGTTCTGAGGCAGGGTTTTATAGCAGGGGACTGCCATATGTGCGTAAGTAAGCTTTGATTTGTTAAAGTTATCGCTTACTGCTGTCATTACCTAAGCTATGACTAGCTATTAACTCCACTTACAGTTCAGCTAACCGATACTGATTTTTTTAAACAACAAACTGTTCTAGCTTTTAATTAATTTATTACATATATTCAGCTAGCTGAATTGCTGAATTAAATTCTAATTTCATTTCTCAATAGCATAAATGTAAAATTCTATTACAAATATTCAGCTAGCTGAATAGCAATAAAATTGTAGTTTCTTGTTTCTTACTGTAAATAAAGACTGCTGTTACAAAAATATCAACTTAAAATGCTATTCAGCTAGCTGAATATAGGAACATGACAATATTTTCATTAACTATCAATTTCTCTAGCTATTAATTGAATCTATTACCACATTTAGCTAGCTGAATTTATTTATTCTCATTAATTATCAATTTCTAAAGCTATTAAGACAGTCCAATAGCAAGTTCAGCTAGCTGAATAGCAATTTTATTAATTAAAATTAATCGAACATCTGCTTTTCTGCGACTTCAAACTGACAAATGAATTTAATTGAGCATAACATTTGCTTGCTAGCTTAGGGTAGCTATTTTATTGCCCTACGAAATTCCTCTTAACGCATGTTGGGACATGACCAACGAAAGTAAAAGTATTTCTTGATTGACATTTAAACGGCAATCTGCTACATGCAGTTGAATGAGTGGACTTGCTTGGTGTATGTAGCCCGCATATGACAAATATGTCAATAATATGTTGTATGCCGGCACACAGAACAACTTTCGATTACAATAAAAACCAAGACACAGGCGGACAGAGCGGGAGCGATAGCCGGAGAGAGAGAGAAAGAGAGATACAATAATAATTAGCATACGTTGTTGGCCTTTTGTCATATCTGTGGCCACAAAAGCACATCCTTTTTAACCTACTTTTTCTCTTACATTGTTTGTATAGTTGTTGGCCAGGTTTATTACAATAAAAAAAAGATGAAAGAATAATATGTATGAATATGAATGAAATGAAAAACATGTTGCATTTTTTTTTTGTTGTTGTTGCTTTATAGACTTGATCACTTCCTTAACATGTCAGGTCTTATAATTTATGAATCGCTTTTTTTAGTTGTTGTTGTTATTCTCTTCAATAAGCTGCTGTAGTTTCTATTTCTATAGCTCTGACTATAGAGTAGAGTTTTGTAGATGTTGCTCAACAGATTACAGACATTTATGACAGGTCTTAAGACAAGACGCAAGTGGTTTTATTTATACGAGTACATATTGTTGCTATTGTTGTTGTTATTGTTGTCGTTTCTTTTTTTTCATAAATTCTTACCAGTTTATAAATTATGACCAGATCTCAGGGGTATTTCAAGTGAAAAATACAATAAAGAAGCTTTTTTTCTGCTGCTTCTTCTCATTGTGCTGCTGAGCCATGTGTCAGGTTTTATGTGGAATCGCTGGTGTTAGCAAATACACCATAGAGTGGGTAAAAAAAAAAATTTTGTAATTAGTGGGAAATTCAGCACTTGAAGTAATAATTAATAGACCCTTGCAACAAATTCGTTTTTTTTTTCTTCTTTTCTATCAGCTGAATTGCATTAATTTTAATACTCAAACCAAGTTTCATGCTTATTTTGTATGCAGTAGTATTTAAAGTTAGTTTAGTTTGTATTCAGCTAGCTGAATAAGAACTAGATATGTTTCTATACCTATTTGCCCTTCGGAAATAGGAAATTGTAAGATTTCTTGCTATTCAGCTAGCTGAATTAGCAATAATTGCACGTGTTTATTGGCTCCGATATTCAGAATTAGAATTCAGCTAGCTGAATAGAATAAAAGTTTTTACAATTAGATAATTAAAATTTTTATTGCAATTCAGCTAGCTGAATTAATTAATTTATATTATTTTTATTCATTTGATTAGCTGAATTGCTCGAATTTGTATATAATTGCGTGTGTATGCTACTGAGCCTTAAGATCAACCATTTTTATTGCAATTCAGCTATTTGAGTATTTTAGTTTATATTATTCTTACTTATTCAGCCAACTGAATTGCATAATTTATAGTATTCTTATTTATTCAGCTAGCTGAATTAGTTATTTACATATATAATTTCCACGATAAGTTGTTAAAATTAAATAGTTTAAATTTTTGTTACTATTTAGCTAGCTGAATTTTATAATTTATATTATTTTCACTTATTCAGCTAGCTGAATTAGTTACTTACAGGTATACTTTCAACTATAAGTTGTTAGAATTAAATAATTTTGATTTATACTACTATAGCTGAATTTCTTAATTTATATATGCATTATTTATTCATTTGATTAGCTGAATTGCTTAAATTTATATATAATTGCATGTATATGGTATTAAGCCTTAACAATTTCAATTTTTATTGCAATTCAGCTAGCTGAATTTCTTAATTTATATTATTTTCATTTATTCAGCTAGCTAAAATAGTTACTTACAGGTATAACTTCAACTATAAGTTGTTAAAATTAAATAATTTAAATTTTTATTGTAATTCAGCTGGCTGAGTTTTTTAATTTATATTATTTTCACTTATTCAGCTAGCTGAATTAGTTTCTTACAGGTATGATTTCAACTATAAGTTGTTAGAAATAAATATTTTGCATTTTTATTACAATTCAGCTAGCTGAATTACAGAATTTATTGCGTTCTTATTTTTTTAACTAGCTGAATTAGTTGTTTACATATATAATTTCAAATATAAGTTATTAAACTTGAATAATTTCCATTTTTATTACAATTCAGCTAGCTGAATTTCTTAATTTATATTATTTTAGTTTATCAGCTAGCTGAATTAGTTACTTTCATATATTATTTCAACTATACTTTATTAAGATTGAATAATTTCCATTTTTATTATAATTCAGCTAGCTGAATTGCATAATTCCTGAGATGTAAATTAAATTTTTATAATAATTTCTTATGTTATTAATGTTAAGAGTTTAATATTTCGTTGTTATAACATCAACACCTGTTCAATTTGCTTTAAAGTTTCATTAATATTTTTTTGAGAGTGCGGCACTGGTTTGTTGCTGTTGCTGTAGCATTTTTTAAACGTTATAATTAATTAATAAAAACATTGCACTTGATTTCTTAACTGCACGCATTTATATAAATTTAAAATATAAAATAGTGAGTAAGTAAATGGCCAACTTACAAAGAAGTTTTTTTTTTTATTTTTGATTGTGATTTCTTGTTGTAGCAACATTCATTCACATATTGGCCAATTGGCTTGCTTGAGTGCACATGCATACATATTTGTTTAACAGTTTTTTAAGCTGCATTTTAGGCCTTATATGAACCAACAACAGTAATAATCTTGGTTAATTTTAATGACATGTGTTTATGTTTTAATGCGAGAAACAGAGGAAAAAAAAGAGAAAAAAATTGAAATAAAAATCATGGAGAGATAAAATTTAAGAAAAATTAAAATTAAAGTGTTAAATATTTATGGCAGTTTATTGGATTTATTAACCTGGCTATTGCTTTATTAGTGTTTGTTCGGCTTGTATAGTCGCTATTTTAGTATCGAAAAAAAAAAAAAACGTGGGAATTACTTCGGCCTGGGAACAAATACAAATTATTTAAATTTATGGTAGAATAAATTAAAATAAAAACACAACAAAAATTTACTTACGAAATTTGCAATTGAAATTAAAAGAAAAAAAAAAACAAGATGGGAATTATTAACGGTATGCTTACAGTAAAAGGAGCTTCAGCTATAGCGAGCACTTGTTGTTTTGAAAAATGAAACGAAATTAAAAAATATTTTTTATTTATTTTGTTGCTTGGCAGGTTTGGCTATTGTTTTTTGAAAGATTTTAATCAACAACAACACAACATTAAAACAATAAAAAAAGGTCATAAAAAATCAGTTATAAAATAAAAATAAATAAAATGAAATGAAATAAAAATCTAATATTAACAGCATTTTGCTTATGACAGGAAGCCATTAAAATCTGTTATAAAAATATCATAACAAAACAAAGACTCTTTTGAAACAGCCAGCTACCGACCGACCACATCTACGCGCGGACGTACTAAACGAACAAACATACGAACGTACGTCTTAAAGATAATGATGAGGTTGTTGTTTAAAACATTTTTTTTTGCATCAATGTTTCTACATTTCATATCTCGATTTTTATTTTTTTTTTTTAATTTAATTTTATTTTTGAACTGAAAACCACTTTCGCTATACAAACCACTTTCAAAATAATCCAGATACAGTGAATGAAATAAATACAGAAAAAAAAAATTATCTTGTTTAAGCTGTACTTACTTTGCATATAATAATGTTCAATCGCTGTGGTAGTAGCCGTAGCAGCAACAGCAGTAACGGCATAAATTATTGTGATAGAAATGAAGCGCTGGCTGGCATTGTGTCTTTATCTTCGACTCTCCATACTTCAGCAATTACTGTGTGTGATAACAATAACCATAATAATTACAATAACAGAAGTAATAATAATAACGAAATTAAAAGTTTAGAAAACAAGCTTCAGTTTTAATTTCAGTTTCAGTTTCAATCCGTTTTCATTCATTCGTTTGTTCCGTTTTTTGTTTTGTTTTGTACTCATATTTTTGTGTGTCAAGACACACTTTTTTAATGGCTTTTACCGAATATCATAAAAGTTAGGTTAGCCTATCACTCACCGGCAAGTTCACTCCGTAACCCATACGACCCATTGTGTTACCCAGTAGTAAGGTAAGCCCCCTTGGCATTAGTGGTAGTTTTGAACCATCCCGAGCTCCAGATAAAACCGACCAGTTCCCTCAATGGCACTTTCGTCACCATGGGCAGATCCATAAACGTTCTGTCAACCAAAAACCGATGACGTCTTTTCTGAAACGCAGGTCACTCGCAGCTTCTGCAGTAATTCTGGTATAGCAGACCGAGCTTGGAAGCCAAAATGCAAATATCACAGTGCCCCATTAGAATTCCTGTTAGAATGCGAACCAGGACGCAACAGTATTGAAATTCGGTAACTAGGTAACATACCTAGACCACCCACGGTTTGTTGTAAGCCATACTGTTTTTTCCAATTCGGAAAAGCATTCTTGTAGAGGCGTATATATCCCCTCTATCGTCTCCTGCTCAGACATCTTCGATCCTGTTCGTTCTTCCCTGCCAGTTCGTCCGTCTTTTCCTACAACTGCGAGACAACATCCGTACGAAAACATTGCTGATGCTTGGAAAGATGTACAGGGGAATCCGAAACAGTTGTTTTAGCGTCGCTGAGAATTTTAGTGAATTTTTCGTCGTGACTTGATACCATACAAAATTCAACGGAAAAATTTAATGAAGTAAACAAGTAAAGATAATGTTGTTTGTTCACTGAATGGGCTTCGGAGCATTGGGCAACTGAACTTAATTTTTATTGAAATTGAAAGAAGTCACTGTTTGTTGTAGATTTTAGGCTGGCGGTGTCACCGATCCAAATTTCTTTGAGGACGACGGTGGCCGGGCCATCGCTGTCAACGGCGAGCACTGTAGGACGATAGCAATCAACTCCCCTTCGCCTGATGTGCATAATCTGGTGTGTCACGCACCTTATGCCACTTTGGATATTTTGCACAAGCGATTTGAGGGCATCGTCACCTCTACGCAAGAGGTGATGTGAACTGGACAGCAAGATGAAGCGATTTGATCCCGTTAGACTCTTTCTTGTGGGGTTTTCTTAAGTCACAGAAACAAACGAATAAGCCGCATACTACAGCGATTCACATAACCCATGCCATCCGTAAAATTCAGTTTGATTTATGCGGCAGAGTCATGAAAAATTTGGATTTCGACTGTGCTCCCGCCAGAGAAGCTGTCGTGTGATTTATGGCAGAGTCGTCGAAAATTGACAATTTTGGTTCCGTTCCACAAAGAGAAGTCCTGGCAGACATTATACTCCATGCAATAGGTCTTTAAAAGAAGTACAAAATTTCGATGACACACATTTTATTTCATTTAAATTCAAAGATAAGAAGCACTTCAAAAAATTGATTTGTAATTGGCCGAATTGCATTGTTTAAGGAGTTTGCTTTTACAACGAAGAATTGCGTCAGACACTGAACTGTGGATTTTGAGATATTTTTCTGCCTTTTGTTTTTAATATGTCGTATACAGGGTCGACACATTATGCACGAGACTGTGGCTATTTGTATTGTGTGAGAAGTGAAGCCATAGTTCTCAATAAAGGGGTTCAAGTAGTCACCATAGTCTAGTAGGCAGTGCGTTGGCTTATTAGACGTGTAGCCACGGTTCAAACCCCAGCCCTGACATCTCCAACAGTACCTATTAAAAAATATTTCTCAGCCGACTACCTCCCAGAAGACTTCTGGCAAAAGCTCTAAAGAGCAAATAAAATTGGCATAAAAGAATTTCTTTAAGATCTGTCGTTCGGAGTGGACTATAAATTGTAGGTCCCGCCACTCACTTATAAAGTTAACACACACAACATGGGTGATATGAGAAGCTAGGTCGTAATCTTGACTGAAGGGTTATAATGATTAAGATAAAAAGCAAATTACTTCATAGGTTTGAATAAAGGAGAGTAAGGGTCAGTAAATAGTACGGGACAGCTCTGTAAATATAAAATTTTTAAAAAGCTTTTTTCCCAAAAAACTTCACTAATTTTTTTGCTTCAAAAGCAGAACTTTGCGAGTAATTATATCAACTAAACCATTGTTATAGATAGTCCGGCTGTCCTCATGCTAGTGTAACAGCATAAATCATTTCGGTTGGTAAATTCTGTGCTAATGTCGTGGTTTTTTTTTTGAATTTTCATGGAATCCAAAATTAACTCTAAAAACGATTTTAGAGTTGGTGGCCTATGTGTTGTATGTTGTTGTAACATTAAATTCGTTTAACAAATTTGTTTCGAACACGAAAATTATTTTGAATTTTTTTTTTTTTGTGATTTTTTTTTTGTTTGTAATTTTTTGTTGTTGTTAAAGTGGTTAATTTCTTGTAAACCAGCCATTATTTAAAATAATAAACATTTTAAAATTAATGGCGGAATTAATGAATTAATAGATGAATGAATGAATAAGTGAAGGAATGAATGAATGAACGAGCGAATATACGGGAGTGAATGAATGCAAATGAATGAAATGAAAATATTGTTGGTGTTTTAATTTAATTAATGTTAATTATTATTAACATTATTATAACAAATTAGTGATAGTAGTGAGATGCCATGACTGCTAAATAGGCATACATCCCATTAAAAAAAAATAAAATTAATGTGTCTGTTGTTATTGTCTTGCTTCTATGGCCACCACCATCGTCATCAACATCATCAACATCATCATCATCATCACCATGAGCATATTATTTAAATAAAAACATTTATTTTTTTGTTTTTTGTTTGTTTTTAGTTTGATTAACTAACCATTTAATTATTTTTAATAATAATTAAACAATTAAAATGACTTCAAATTGATTTTGCTTACAAAGGTGTGTGTGTTTAAAATGAAAAATGGTCACTCGATTTCTGTTGTTAGTTTTAATAACTCGATTAATTTGTCATACTGAAGTGTTAAATTAATTCATATGTTCACATAGATTTATTTATTTGTTTAATAATATTTTATAGCCTTTATTATTGTTGTTGTTGTTGCTGGTGTTATTAAATTTTCATTTTTATTTTAATTTTAATTTACCGCGACAAGTGATTTTATTACAACAGTTTCGTTTTTGTGTTTATTTGCAGGTCAAAATCTGGTTTCAAAATCGCCGCTCAAAGTACAAAAAAATGATGAAAGCCGCTCAGGGTCCTGGTCAAGGCAGCGGTATGCCCTTAGGCAGTGGCGGACCAAATCCTGGTCAACATAGTCCCAATCAAAATATGCACAGTGGTGAGTAACACAATGAAATACAATGTTATGTGGATGCCTTTGGTTTCAGTTTAAAGAAAATTACCGTAGCAAAATCTGTATATACCTGCTATCCCTCAGTTTTTTTTTTCAAAGAACCAGTCTGTGTAGGAACAGTATACGGCTGTGATTGGAAAATATCTATAATTGAGAGTGCGAGACATATTCAATTTGATTTTAGTTGGGCTTTGCAATCCTTGAAGTCGCCAATACACTCCCCGAAATATTTATAAGACCAAACGTATTTCTCGAAAAACTTAAAATCTTTTAGACCAATTCGTACCATTTTTGGGTTAAATATAACTAACTATAATATAAATCTTTTTATGTAAAAAAAATATTTTTTTCTTTGTTTAATAAAAGGATAGCACAAAATGAATTTCATTTTCAAACGAAAAAATTATAAGACCAAAATTAAATAATATTCACCTAAAGCTAAAATAACAATGATAAAAAACAACTACTGAGTAATTTTTGTATTTATTAGTAATTAGTGTGTCCACCGTGATTAATAATGACTTCCTGAGGCCGACGGGGCATAGGATTTATTAAATTTTCAATGCAATTTTGACCAATCCTACTCCATTATTTATTATTGAAAACTTGGTCCGATAGTATTGCCCATAAATTTTTTATCGGATTTAGATCTGGACTACATGCCGGCCAATTCAAAACTGGTATGTTTCTGGAGGACAGAAATGATTTTGTTGCTTTTGATGCTGAAATATCCAATTGTTGCCAAACGAATCATCCCCAAAATTAATTAAAACGTCATCTAATAATTCAATATACTTCTCGCTATTCATTTTAGTTGATATAAAACAAATAGGAGTCCTTCCCGTAGTCGAAATCCTAGCCCAAACCATTACGGTGCCTTCAGCGAAATTTCGCGACATTCGTTTACTTTTTTTTTTACGTGAATCCATCCAATATTTTTGGGAACCATCTGGACCATCTAAATCAACTTTTCTCAACAGAAAAAATAACTGATAACGTTGAATAACTTCAACGAATGTCGCGAAATTTCGGTGGAGGCACCGTAATGGTTTGGGCTAGGATTTCGACTACGGGAAGGACTCCTATTTGTTTTATATCAACTAAAATGAATAGCGAGAAGTATATTGAATTATTAGATGACGTTTTAATTAATTTTGGGGATGATTCGTTAGGCAACAATTGGATATTTCAGCAGGATAACGCCGCAATCCATAAATCAAAAGCAACAAAATCATTTCTGTCCTCCAGAAACATACCAGTTTTGAATTGGCCGGCATGTAGTCCAGATCTAAATCCGATAAAAAATTTATGGGCAATACTATCGGACCAAGTTTTCAATAATAACACTTAGTATAAGGGTGTAAAATGTTTAAAAAGTGCCATCATAAGAGAATGGAGTAGGATTGGTCAAAATTGCATTGAAAATTTAATAAATCCTATGCCCCGTCGGCCTCAGGAAGTCATTATTAATCACGGTGGACACACTAATTACTAATAAATACAAAAATTACTCAGTAGTTGTTTTTTATCATTGTTATTTTAGCTTTAGGTGAATATTATTTAATTTTGGTCTTATAATTTTTTCGTTTGAAAATGAAATTCATTTTGTGCTATCCTTTTATTAAACAAAGAAAAAAATATTTTTTTTACATAAAAAGATTTATATTATAGTTAGTTATATTTAACCCAAAAATGGTACGAATTGGTCTAAAAGATTTTAAGTTTTTCGAGAAATACGTTTGGTCTTATAAATATTTCGGGGAGTGTAGTCTAGTAGGTAGCGTCTTCGCTTATTAGACGTAAACCCCGGGTTCGAGCCCCAGGCCAGACATCAAAATGAAATATGAAAAAAGAAATATCTCTTCGGCGACTATCTCTCAGCAGATTTCTGGCAAAAACTCGGAGAGTAAATAAACCTGCCATGAACCTCCGATAACCAGACTATTTTCTAAATACACAGTCCATTAGAGTAGACAACTGTCGCAGCTATGCATATATGCACATGAAGCCTAAGTCATCATTATCCTTAATGATACACCTTGCGGTATAGGCATCTATGGAGCGCACGTATTAGTCGAACAACTTTTACAATGCTAGGATTTTCTTTTAGTTCCATTTTTCTTTTTATCCGATGCCTTTTTACTGCCATTAATCAAGTTTTTCCAACTAAGCAGAAGTTGTAAGTAAGTTCTAGAATAATAGGGTTGCCAACTGTCGTGTTTTGAAAAACAACGCTTTGGGCGAACATGTACTGTATTGCTGTATATTGAAGGTACTTATGTCATCTCCTTACTCAAGAGAAAACGATAGCTGGCCCCTCTTATGAAGTTCATTATTAAGAAAACCATGAAATTTTTTTATTCGGTTTTGTTTTTAACGCACAATGAAAAAATTTAATTTTTTGTTTTGGTTTTTGGACATTTGAAATGTTTTTCTTCCTAAATTGAAATAAAATCGACTTTTTTTTGTTGTTTTTTATTTGCTTTCAGGCGGTAATAACGGTGGCGGTTCAAATAGTGGCTCACCATCACATTATCTACCTCCCGGACATAGTCCGACGCCTTCAAGTACGCCTGTATCTGAATTATCACCCGGTAAGTTAAAAAAAAAATCGATCAAATACTTTTAACAATTAATTTCGAAGAAAAAAGTTAAAAACGTTTAATTAATCGTACAATTTCTATTTAAATTTCTTTTTTTTTGTAATTTGTGTTTTAAAGAATTTCCACCAACGGGGTTAAGTCCGCCAACGCAAGCGCCATGGGATCAAAAACCGCATTGGATTGATAATAAACCACCGCAAATGATACCACAACCACCTCATCCAGCAGCGTCACATCCGCAAACGCATCATCATAATCCGCCACCACAAATGGGCGGTTATGTACCTCATCAGTACTGGTATCAGCCAGAAACAAATCCATCGTTATTAACGTAGGTAAAACTATGTTATGTTTGAACACAAAAAAAAAAAAAAAAATAAAAATAAAAAAAAAATTGGCTTTGAAAATAATTTTAATTAAAAAAAAAAAAAAAAAATATTTATTTTAATATAATTTTTAATATTTTTTATTAATTGTTTAATTAAAAAATTTTTTAATTTTTTTTCTCTGTACTTTTAGGGTATGGCCAGCGGTTTAACAACAAACACCTCCTTCTACTCTAACCACAACAACCTTTTACCAAACCGATCCTATAGATAATTCTATGCATATATATTAATTAAAATTTTAATTTAAACAATATATATATATAAATAAAAAATAAATTAAAAATTTAAAGTAAATTGAAAAAAAAAATTAAAAAATATATAAAAATTAAAAATTAAATTTAAAAAAAAAATTCTTTTTTAGGAAAAACTAAATAAAAAAGAAAACAAAACTTGCCTAAACAAATTTAATTGTAAACAAAAATTAAACAAGAATAAAAAAAAAATAAATAAAAAAAAATAAAATAAAAACCATGCGTATAAGCACCCTGTATAAAATAATAATAATAATTATAAAAAGAAAAACTTTATTTTTAAACAAATATTATAAATAAAAATGTGTTTTATTTTTTTTTAATAAATAAATAAAAAATTAATTATTTTAGCTATAAACAGTATACATACATGTATGTAATGAATTTACAAATTAAGTTTTAATTGAAAATTTTATGTAAAACATAAAATAAATACTTTAATACAATAAATATATAATATAAAATTAAAAAAAAACTTAAAAATTTATATAAAAAATATATAAATAAAAACAAAAATAAAAAAACATTCCTCATTGTTTTTAAATATTAAGCATTTCTTTTGAGTTAAATTTTTTTTGTAAATATCTACATTGTATTTAAAATATTTTCTTTATTATTTTTTTCTTAAAAATAAAATGTTTAATAATAGTTTTTTTTTGTAATTTATATTAAAAAAAAAATATATTAAAAAAAAACTGAAAACACAAACAATAAATTTAAAATTTAATTGAAAATCAGCTGATGATCTTAAAAAAGTTGTCTTATATAAACAAAATGTCATACATTTAATTAAATTAAAAATTAAAAATAAAAAATAAATAAAAATCTTAAAAAAAATAAATTAAAATAATAATAAAATTATGTAAAATTAAAACTAAAGTTAGTAGCAAAAAAACAAAAACAAAACAAATTATAAAAAATGAAATAAAACTCTATAAGAATAATTTAATAATGATAAAATAAAAAAATGAAAAGGAAAATTAAAATAAAAAAAATTTACAAAAAAAAAAATACAAAACTTCTTTAAATTATTTCTATCCAATCCCCAAACATGCAGTTCATAGTAGGAGGGAAAGAAGTCGCCGTTGTTTAGTAGGTAGTATATTGGCTTATTAGAGGAGCGCCCATAGTTCAAACCCTGTCTCAGACACTCAACAAATCGTAATACGAAAAAAATAATTCTTCAGTGACTTTCTCTCAGCAGTTTTCTGGCAACTTGAAACCTTCATGGAATTTAAGAACCTAAATAATTGGATTCTATTCTAAGCTTCCTTTGGACTAAAAATTACTTTAGCGAGAGAAAAAGATCTTGTCGTTCGTAGTCGATTTTAGACTACAGGTCCCACCACTCATTGGCATATTTAGCACACACAATACATGTGTAGTGTTGAGAAGCTAGATCATTATCTTGACTAAAGGACTGTAATGACCAATTAAGGAGGGAAACAGACACAATTGGTCTTTTTCTCTCGCCAAAGGAACCCAAGTAGTAAGTTTTTGATTCCCATGAGAGTTTGAAGTTGCCACCACCGCCCACCCTCCAAATACAATATAATTTACTTATGCTTACATAGCAATGAACTAAATGAGAATTACATTTGACATTCATTAGTATAAGTTGTTATTTGTACGAATTAAGTACACAAACGATTGTAGCTTGTTGATCGTATGTAACACTTAAATAGAATTCTATATGAACATGTGAAGATGTATTCGACAAATGCCTTCAATGTTAATATGAACAGAGCAATGTTACGGATTTAACAGAGTATACAGAGTATGATCATGGCATTCGAAATTTCACTAATTGGGTTCTGCAAAGGTTCCTATGGAGTTAGCCTTATCATGTTCATACTAAGAAGAGAAGTAGCCTTAGTCTAGTAAGTAGTGTATTTTCTTTTTAGACGTCGTCTGACCTCCATCGTTCCCAAAGTATGGGGTAGGATTATGGACAACGAAATACAGTCTTACCACTTTCCTACTCTACACGACTTCGCTCGTGTATAGACTTTATCTATAGGTAGTCTTCATTAGCGTGAGAGACGCTCTCAACGATGTTCATTTTGAGTAAATTTTAAAGGTTCTTGGTAAATGTCACGTTATTGGCAGCGTTTTAGAATTCTTTGTGGAAGTTTTGACCAGGAGATGCATTACTGACTCCATTGAGCAATTGAAAGAAGCATGGGCATCCCATACGGGATTCTCTTGCCCTTGCTGTGTAACATTGTTTCACAGGATTTGTTGGGTCATTATGGCATCGGGCTTAGATCAGCACACCCTATTTGAAAGATGCAATCAGGACTTAAATTTAATGGTATCCATTATGCAGTTTAATTGCCAATCCATGGAAACTGGAATTAATGCTTTTTATTAAACGATACAACACACTTAACTTTAATTTACCAATACTTAATGAGGTTCCATTATCCCTATACCTACAATTGAGGGGTAACACAATTGATAGGCGAAAGAAGGAGATCTTATGGCTTTACGCCGCTAAAAGGACCGTAAGCCGAATTTGTGGGCCATTGCATGCCGCCTTTATGGAGTTGGGGTGGAACCAACATTGCTTTTCTGCTATTGCTATCACAAGTACACTCTGTTCCACTCCGACTAAGGTATTATTTGCTGTACGAGTACTAAGTTTTGGCCTATAGGCTCGACGCAAACAGAACATTCAGCAGTCCTGGGAAAACACAGACATATTCAGATTTATTATATGGTTCCTAATAACTTTCTGAACAGGATATTTGATTCGAGAATTTCAATTAAGTATTTCTGATCGGAAGATCCAGATCACCAGTGGCACCCATAAGGTTTATACCGATGGTTCCAGAATGCTTTGCATTGAGTGAACTGTAGTATATGTAATAAGGGATCTTCACTCTCGGACAGCCAGGCTGCGCTCAAGTCTATAACAAGTCAAGTTTTGGTTTCTGAATACAGAGCATTTCTTAAGGAAGTTTTGATCCCTCAAAGGAACTCTTATACGGCCTCGAGTGCATGGGATATTGCATTGCATTTCCCCAATTTGGAAAGCAATTCAACTTCTAAATGAAGTGATCTCACAGAGAATAAAACAAGTAACTGACATGGAGGGCTGACGAGAAACCATTTCAAGAAAGGCAAAGGCATGTCCTAATGGTATGCAGAAGGCACGAAATCTTTCGGATTTCAACCAACAATCTTATTTTGGATATGTTCAAAGCTGGCAGGAATTGGCCTAATCCTGCCTACGGGGCCTTAATATGCATAAGTAGAATGAACTCAGGCGTGGTTGAATAAAATACAGAGATAGAGAGGTTCCAGGCACATCACTCCTCTGTTAAGGGTTTCAGTAGAATACAACTCACTTTAGTCTGATACCGGTACTGTAGTAGTTAACCTTTGGAGATGATTAATCTTTTTCTTGGATATTCAGGGGGCGAAATTTTTTTTGTTGCTCATTTATGATGACACCCTTTTGAAGCCCTAGCATTACGACAAGTTGACTAACCATTCGCCAAGGATGTGCAGAGGTAATAGTGGCAATAGTCTCAATAGAGGCTCTATTAGATTTAATATTTATGAAAATAGTTGTGAAGTCGCCGTAGTCTCATAGGTAGTGTTTGGGCTTATTAGACGTGAGAGCACGGTTCAACCCCGGGGTCAGACATTTCACACAAAAGGAAATACGAAAAATGATTTCAACGGCGAATTCCTCTCGGCTAATTTCTGGCAGTAACTCTGAGGGTAAAATAAAATTGCCATGAAAAGTTTCACAAAATCTGCGTATGAAGTCAACTTTAAATGTAGGTCTCGCCACTCTTGTACAAAATTAACACACACAAGGTAAGTGATGTGAGAAAATAGGTCATAATCCTGCCTAAAGGATTACAATGATTACATACGTATGTACGTATGTATGTATGTAATTACTAGTGGAGACGAGAACCATAAAGATGTGATTCATGAAGGGGCATCATGACCTAACCGATCAAGCCATTGCAGTCTTTCTCCTTAATGTGTAGAAACGATATGTATTGTGATTTTGTCAAGAACTTTGCAATGAGACCGGGTAAAAGAAATCAATAAAAACTATGTACTATGTACACTTTTAAGTGTGGAACCACTCCGGTTGTGTTCTAGAAACTATGAGTGAGTTGCTCTCTACCGAAGTACGGTACTCGGAACCCCTGGAGAAACTCGTGGTTATTTTCCTAGGGAAAGTTTGTGCTACCAAAAGATGAGAGAACATAGATATGCACTCTGAGAGGCCGTCATACAAGCACTCGGTTCCTTTGAGATATATATATATATTCATGAATATATTCATGAATATTTCATATGATTTTGTCATTACAACCCTGTAGTCAGGATTACAACCCAGTTTCTCACACCACCCAACTTTATCTATGATTTGGCAATATAAGCTAGTAAATAGGCCTCCAAGCAACAAATTAAAATGAATCTTTTAATGTAATTGTAAAAGTCGCTAGAGATTTTAGAAAGAATTTCAAACAAAATCAGGCTACTTCTATCCTTCTCCTCTTGCTGAAATTAACAACAATAATTCAATGAAATTAAATAATTATGGTGGAGAATAAATTATTTCAATTTATTATAAAAATTTCCATGCAATAACAACAACTAATCTAGAGATATACGCTATATTCAGACTCCCTTTATTGCGGGAATATTCTAAAACGAAATAAAAATGTCCTTAAAAAGTTAAGTGCACCATTTAAGCCACAAATGACAACGGCGGCACAAAGTGGTAGAAAGAAAAAACGAGGAGAACATTTTTAGCACTTGATTTTCATTTATTCATTTATTGTATTTTGTTTTGTTGTTGTTGTCATTCGCATCATCCTTTTATCCTTAAACATATTATTGTTGTGTTGTTAACACACTTTATATGGTGCGAGAGTGAGTGTGGTTGCAAACTGCAATAAAGCAGCGGAAGGAAACATAAAATCTGTTCCATTAATCACACACACGCACAACAAAATCATACAAAAACAAAACCAAAACAACAACAACAAAAAAGATATATGCAACAGGATACAAGAATTCATACATTAGCGATACACGACAGCAAAAACAATTGCTGTCATACATAGAGAAAGAGCCAGAGAGAGAGGAATTTAATTCACATGAAAGGACTCTTTAAAATGCTGTGTCGATGAGCTGGCAAAAGCTTTAGTGCTACGACTGCTGCTGCTGATATGGTGTACGGGATGTGTAAGTGAATGAATGAATGAATGATTGAATGACTGTATGACTGTGTGAATGATGTTCCATTATCTGTTTGAATGAGTTTTCATATCTTTTCATTATGAATTGAAGTGTTGAGAGTTCTTTTCCCTCCATTTAATGCAATTTTTTTTGTACAAAAAAATTAAAAACAAGGCTGTTAGCTGTTGGCTGGTAACGATGATTATGGTGACAAAAAGCTTCACGAAATTTAATGCCTTTTTTGTGGTAAATTGGTAGTATTTGTTAAAGGGGAATCCTTTTTAATTGGACAATTGGAAGGAACAAAAAAAAATCGTGTTTTATTTCACAAACTTATATCAGAATCCTCGTATTAACATCCATCATCACACAATATTAGAATTGTAGTCCAAATCAACCCTAACAGAACCCAATTAGTGAATTTTTGAATACCATGATCATACATATGTATACTCTGAGTACTCTGTTAAACCCATAACATTGCTCTGTTCATATTAACATTGGAGGTTTGTGTCGATTACATCTTCAAGCACACACAAAGAATTATATTTAGGTGTTACGATCGTTTGTGTACTTGATTATATTGCCGTTCGAACAAATAACAAAGTCTCCTACTGTAATTCAAATGTAATTCTCATTTAGTTCATTGCTATTTAAGCATAAGTAAATTATATTGTATTTGGAGGGTGGGCGGTGGTGATGATTTGAAACCTTCTATTCTATTCTAAAGTTCCTTTGGACTACAATTGCAATATAGTGTGGGATGATTGTTAACAGGATTGCAATGCTTTTGAAAATAATAACTAGGACTTTAGAAAAGATGCTGAATTGAGATGTGGTATCAAATACAATATATTTAGCGTTATATCTCAAATGGTATATTTTAGCTTAAATTTAGTTAAAATACCCCTTTAGTAAAATTTGTGGGTAGGTAGGTAGGCTTTAGGTGCCCATCAATTCCAGAGAATAGATACTACAGTCCTGAAACCATCCGCAATACGCCATAAAACCTCTTAACTCCCAATGTAAGCGTATACTGGGCACAACAGAAAGGTTATTTGCAAGAGAGAAGTCCAGTTGCTTCTTTGTCTTTTCATTCCCAATAGGTGAAGCACAGCTTCCGTCTCGTTCTCGTAATTCCTGCAGAAGCCAATGTCGGTATGGAGAATGCTACATCCATTAATGTCTTCCACTTTGTGTTCATCTTCTGTCTAATTTTGGTCAGGTTAACAACGATACCTTGCTCATATCTGAAGCTGCTTTTTAATACATTTCAAACCGAAACTATAGGTTCTCACTGTTATTCCCAATGTAGATAATTAATTCGAAAGTTCGATGGTTGCGTCAAATCTGGTCTAGTTCCCTGAAAGTCACCTGGTTATCGGAAAGTATGCTGATATCTCTTCTAAAAAAAATTGTCAACCTTAATAATCATCAAACCGATTGAAATAGGGGTTTGAAATGATCTTTGGGCTGTTTGGAGGAATGAATAAACCAGAGATACAAATCGTATCATCAGAACAGAAAAATTAGAAAACTAAACGCAGAATCATCATACAAGATGCCTATCGTATCGCTTGCAATCAATAGCATCACTCTGATATCAGATAGACATATCCATTGCACTGATGACCGTTGGGACTTGCTGATGGCCATAAACGTGGAAACAGGATGGGGTTGGGTCTCCGTATAAAAGAACTAGAAACTAAGCTATGCCTCCAGATACTAAGCAATAATACGAGCTTTCACGCGAAGATGTATGATCCTTTAGGGACATGAATATGTTCACTGGCATTCAAATGCCAATTAGGGCAAAAATATCCCGGGATACGCGGTCAAGAACTGTCCCGGAAAATGCCGATTAGCAGGTAGAGGTTGTGGGTAATGGGGTACTTAACCTTTGAAAGCGGAAAATTTAAGTTGGATCCGTGAACGATCTATATTCGACAATTGAAAGCAGTTGTACGGATTTAAACGATACACATATTCGAAGATTTGATTTCCTTCAAATAAGATTTCCTATGACGATAATGAATGAACTACGTATCCAGCATTACAGTCTAACAAATAAAAATTTTAAAAATATGTCTCAACGCACTTGTCACATGCATTTAAAACTGAAAACTGTTTTAAGAAAATACGACGTATGTATACAAAACCATGAAATGGTTTGTGAAAACGATTTGACGATTATTATGCTGATCACAGTGTCGTTTGTTAATTAATTAGTAAATAATTTTTCCTTGATGTTTTCGCATGAAATTGTTGCACACAGTCAACCTTATATCGCGATCAGAATAAATCACCATCACCAGGTACAGTGTGTACTACTACTGTTCTGGGTCCCATTAGCATTACAGTAAGAGCACAACATTATAGAGTTGGCTGATGCCATGGAAATAAAGATGAGAAGTGATGATGCTGATGATGGGGAACAGAAGCTTAAAGGGGGAGGCAAAGTATACACTGGACTGTGATGGTGACAAGCAAGAACAGTGAATAATTTTAAATGCTCTGTGAACACTTTGAAACTTTACGCGTCGATATGATGCGTTATTTCTGTTGTGGCCACTTATTTTTGCAGTTCTTGTACTCGTCGTCGTGCAATTGGCATTGGAATTGGAATTGTTATGCCAATATTACTACGCATAATTTTATTGCGTTGCAAGTTCATTGTTGTTGTTGTTGTTTGGATTTTAATTTCAAGCACATTTAAATTTTTGGTGTTGTGTTTAACAACAACGACATGATGCCTGTCGTTTGCTTCGAAAGGCTTCTTCTTCCTTGCTGTTCTGCCATCAAAGATGATCGATACGATAATGAATTTGCAAATAAATAAAAATTTCTCCTCTTCTACATCTTCTACTCATTATTATGGTTTTCAAATCATGATGATGAGCGTATCAACAAATCATTAAAATTATTTGGTCTCTCACCCATCCATCCATCCATCCAACCATTTATCATTGGATCTCTATGGTCAGTCAGTAAGTCAGGCATCATCATTGTCATAATCGGAAATTCATAGACTGTCTGTGATATTAATATTGTTGTTGCATCAAAGTAGAGTATGTTGTTCTGTTTGATCCACGTGCCATCACATTCATCGTTTGTAAATGCAACATTCTCTCTCTTCGAGAATTGGCTGTACAACATCATGTACTCCATGTCTTCGTTCATGTATTTTGTCACTTTTTCTTGTTCAATCATCATGTTTTTACCCATTTTGCTATTGTAACCATAAATATTGTCATTCGAATGCCAATAAAATAATACAATCTGGATGAAAACATTTTTTACAATTTGTTTTTCCACTTTAAGCATGAATATAATTATGGATTGAACGAATACACTCAAAGAAAATTTCATTTAGTTTAAGAGAGAATTTCCTTCAAACAGGGTGCAACAGATATTGGTACACTTCATTCCCGAACAGGTCTCTGCAGTCCAAATACCGAACCACCACAATACAGCTAACTGCGCGAGAAGCGGTGCCAAAAGAAGCCCAGGTTGAGCTTTCAATCATTAAAGTTATAGCGAACCTCTTTTGGGATGCATTCAGTATACACGCCACTAAGTACTTTCAAAAGAGGGTACTGTTCCACAGGAAATATCTAAAATGATGATATCTTGGATGCAGAGAATTTATTATGCCTGGCTTAAGTACTGTCATGTCCTTCTTAAGTGAAGAGAGGCGAAGTTCGATTTTATTCCAAAATCTCTGAGTAACGACATCAGACCCACGTGGTCAGCGTGGTACAGTCTAGCCACTTTTCTTTTTTTTACCACTGGTGCCCAACACGCCTATACCAGGCAGCTCCTTTGGAACTATGGTGAGCTCCTAAGTTGGGAAGAATGAGAAAGGTCTGGCACATGAACATAATTCACTGACAGCTTCTATCCACGTGGAGGGCGTTTTCAACACTGACCATTGGGAAACTGTTATAAGGGCTCTCGGTAAACTCAATTTTAATGGCCTGGTTGTGAAGTTCATTACAAAACTTTTGACCAGAAAGATAAAAAAATTGCCTTATATGGCAAGGTGGCCTCACGTGGCAAATAAAGTAAATTGAAGCACACCACAAAGAAGAATTCTCTCATCTTTACTGTGGCAAATTGTTGCAGAGGAGTTATAATGGGAGCTGCAACGACATGATTTTAAGGTTTATGGCTATCCGACTGCTTGGCCAGTATGGCATAGGCCTTTGATCAATACACCCTCTTTTTAAAATGCAACATAATGATTCTCATCATGTGGCTAAAGACTCAATCCTTGCTAAGCCGCTTTTCATCATATAATACGAGACACATACTTTTAATTTGTGGATCATTAATGAGATTAGACTATCACTATCCAAAAGTGTCTTATTCAAGGAGAACATAGCTAAGAGGGGAAAAGAAGGCGACCATTAGCACTTGTCAACTCTCAAATAGACGTACGTAAGTAAATGCTTAAACTCGCCATCACATACTGAGCCTTTCAGCTTGTAGTGTGGAACTAACCTTACTAACCAATGCCATTGCCGACTGAGCGACGAAGTACGCAGGCAGCCAGCTGTCTTGATCACCCGAATAACTCAATAGGCTCCTGCGGATCTTATTTTGAAGGCTGAAATAGTGTCAGTTAGGATAAATGGAGTTAAATCCCAGCCCAACTTGGATTATGGATATGTTGCAAAGCTGGGAAGACATAGACACATTCAATGTGATTATATGGTTCCTTATAACTTCCAACTACAGGCTTTTGAGCTGAAGATCTGTAGGTTCCCAGTGGAACCCTAGAGGTTTATACCGATAGCTCGAAAGTGCTGGAGGACAGAGTGGGCTGTGGCATATTCATCCAGGGTGTTGATATTCGACTTTCATATAGGCTGCCTCACTGCCTGACGTTACAGTGCTTTCCATTCGGAGTTCATGGCTATAATGCAAGTGGCATAATGTTTATTGAGTGGCAGGAGTTTCCCAGAAAAACTCTGGAGCTACTAGGACAGTCAGACTGCATATAAGGCTCTAACGAACTTCTCTGCATCGTCCGTCCTCGTCTTTGAATGCAGAGAGCTACACCGCGAAATTTCAAATTATTCAAAGGCAACTCCTACATGGGTTCCATAAAATTGTGTTGTTGATGGACTGGCATTAGCCGGAACGGAGCTACCAATCTCCAATATTTTACAGGGTATCTTGGGAATAGGCGTTCGCCATACGTTTAATAGGGAGGCAGGAAGGTACGTGCAATATTGTTACAAAAAGATGATACTCTTGTCCTTAAATCGCAAGATTATCCGAGTAATGCATATAGGCTTCAAAGGAGACTGATTTGTTATCAGAAAGCCGAAGGACGTGTATAAATTCCTTCATTCATATTCATTTATTGGACTTTCAAACCACTGAATCCACAATTTTGTGTGTCGTTTCTTGCAGTGTAATTGCAATTGATCTGGATTGCATATTGTGGCATTCAACTAATAAATCTATTATTGGCATAAGCATTCTTCTTCTAAGCGAAAAATTAGTTAGAATTGTTTCATCTTCTATGCCATTATCATTGTCATTGTCGTCATATCATCATATCGTCATATCATCAGCACTGGAGAGTGTGTCTTATACAATTAAGGATACTTTTCAATACCTTTCATTGTATGTTTTTTTGTATTTGTTTGTGTAATATAATGTTCTATGGGGGCATACAATAATTGTATTTGGAAGATGGTACATGTTTTCACAGTCATTAATTATGGAAAAATGTTTCCTAATCAAATTAGTATGCAAAAGCAAAAATAGAACAACATTGTCCCATTGCCCATATACCCACAATATAATACCTGCCTTGGCCACCATATTAAGGTGTCCGTCGTCTTGTGTCCCTTTTGAGTAATGCAAAGGAAAATATTTTGTAGGCATCACTTCCATATCGGTTCAGTTCAGAGAGCCTATTGGAGTTGCATTACCTTAACAAAAATAATGCCAAAGAATTTACAACTTTCAACATGAATCATTGTCACCACACAAAGGAGTAGAAACGAATGTTGCTGCAACTGCTGCTGTTGCTATTCTGTCTTCTATCTATACGCGCCCATCACTTACAAGATTAATTAAATACTTGGATAATAACTGTTGGGGTTGGGTGTGCAATACTGATGATGAGATGCTGCCCACTGATGCTGCTGTATGTTGGTGCTTAAGGAAATTGCACAAAGAAATAGTCACGGACGTGTATAATAATATTCATACAGCCAGCAATGTATTGCCTATTTGGGTCAGCTGTAGGACAAATAGAAATTATAAGTGCAGAGCAGTATAGTATGTCCCCCCACTCACGATTAACTTATGGCTTTGAGAACAAAAGTCATTTGTGGTAGCTGGTGTATCAATTAATATTCAATATTAATAAATCGTATTAAATGTTTATAAGGATTTAACAATCCAGACTTAAAGCAATGTCAAGTATTTTTATTACAAAAATTCTTTTAATTGAATTACAAAATTCTTCAGAAAATAATTTAAACGTTAAGCTATTCAAAGCAGGCAGGCAGACCAGGCAAATACAGAGATAAAGAAGGAGTCCTTTTATTTCTTTGACATTAAAATGATTGTCGTAGTATGTTTGGAGTGCATGATTACTGCCATAATTTTACTATAAAATAAAATCTTCAACAAATATTGGCAGTCTTCGTAGTCTATTAGGTAATGTGTTTGGTAATTAGACCTGAGACCACGGTTCAAGCCCCAGATTCAACAAAACAAAATATGAAAAAATATTTCTCCGGCGACTTCCTCTCAACAGATTTCTTACAAAAACTCTTAGAGTAAAACAAAATTGCCATGAAAAGTTTGTCAAAAAGTTTGCTGTCTTTCAGAGCCGATTGTAAAATTAACGCACGCAACGTAAGCTGTATGAGCAGCTGGATCGTAACCCTCTGAATGAAGGGTTGTAATGCTCTCTTCAGTATGTATGTAGGTACGTCCACAAATTTTAATTCAGTCATCAGTTCATGATTTTATCTTTTTAAAAATAAAAATACTCGACGCAACTTGTATTGTCGACGATGCATTGATCCGGTAGCCCTACGTCCGCTGATTCTGAAAAAATTTCAACACTCGCAGTTCCATTCAATTTGGAGTGAAATTCTGAATGATTTCCAGAACTTTCTATTCGGAATGACTGTCTTAAACTTTCTGAGAGCTTATAGTCATTACTTCCTACAGTCTCACATTCGCCTTGGTTCTTTGCGTCATCAATATTTGATCGGCTAATTCTCTACAATTAAGGTCCAGAGGAAAGTGGTATAAAATTGTATCCAGTGCCAGCGTAGGTTCTAGTTAGTTGTCCTGCCAAAGAACAAGTTGAGTTAAAGTAGGTCTGACCATTGCTGTGTAGATTGACTGAGCCTTTCTAGACCAGAGGCCCCAGTTTTTCCCTAACTCTCTGTTGTTAGCATAGAAGGCAATGAGGGCTTATTTGATCCTGTTAAAGGCATTCAGTTTCCAAGCCAACCTAGATTAGATAAGGTTAGCGGGTAGCTTGCCGTTCACAGGCAAATTCACTCGGCGGGCGATATTGCCCATTGCGAGATAAGCCGGCTTGTCATGATCACTTAGTTGTGAAATAGAGAACAGTTATGGTATAGAGAGCCCATGCAGCTCTTGACACCCTTTGATTTGACGAGCTGGTTTAACAGCACTTTGATTGATGCTTGACTGTCCACACATATGATTAAGTTCGAAAGAGGTAGGTTTCTGGTTTCAATCATACTTGGAGCTTGTTCAGTAGCAAAAATCTGCGTCTGAAATACACTGGCCTGGTAAGGTAATCTGTAAGACCAGTTTAGTGCCAGTTTATCGGAATAGACCCCAGATCCAGTTTCACAGTTCAATTTTGATCCATCGGTAAAGTCAGAGATGGTAAAGTTGCAAGGCCTTCCTATACTCCAAGGTGATAGATAGAATCCTTTTTTAGTATATTTCTTTACAAGTTCGTGAGAACCAAGATTAAGCTCTGGAGTAATGTAATTTGTATAGTGCATCCTGTGAACAAGAAAATACGGCCGCTGCGAATTGCTTAACGTGAATTAGAAACCTTTGAAAATCCATTTGCAAATCTATTCTGCCATATAATTTAATCTGTCGTCTGTATGTCTGCTTTGGCCACAAATGCGTACATCCAACCATATTGTCCGCTTAAAGTGACTTTCTTTCAAATGTTCCATCACATTTAAACATAGCCAAACTCAATCTCAAACATTTCCTTTTGATCATTAAGTCAGTCACATGCTAGTATTTGTAAGACGCGTCTTTTGCATTTGAAGTATCATGGCTTTATATGTACGTGTACTCCCCCTTCCAAATGAATAAAGAGTATGGAACCGTATGTACGTTCCATCAGCTTTAAACATTAAATCACATATAAAATCGCCCAACCTGGCATACGAAAAGAATCAATGAAAGAAACAGAAATAAATGCAAAAATTTCACAAGATTTGTGGATGGTGGTGGATGCCCAAAAACGGTGACAAAACTGAACGGAGAACTAAAAAATCAAAGAAAAAAAAAAACAAGAAATGAAATCTCCCTGTTACGAGTTGCATTTTATGATGCCACGCAATGCAAAAGGATTTGCGTTCTCTTCACTGATCCCTGTGCATCTTTTTATCGTCATTCGTTGATTTTAGTTTTGGATTCAAAGAAACTGAACTTCTGCTTCCTTGTTTGGCATTTTCTTTTTTGGTTTTTGAAAAAATGAAGTCTCTTCCATTGCTTTGTTTTAAAATTTAAAACATTTTTGTGTGCTGGGCAAAGGTAACATACAGAGACGATGGATAAAGAGTGGCAAGAGGTTTAAGTTGGAAGTGAATATTTGTGGGTTTTGAAAAAATATGCCAGGATTTTGACTACCGAATTACGTGCTCGTATGTGTCCGCTCTGATTTTTTGTAATCGAAATACGTTAAAACGAAATCAATTGTTGCCATTGCAGCGTTTATAAAAACAGTCTTTTATTGTGGTGTTTAATGGAACCAACTATGGAAGTGTTGTATGGATTTGGCATAAGGCTTTCTTGTTAAGTATCTATTTTAGTTGAATTTAAACTCAATTTCTTACAGGATTGGTCATTACAACCATTTATTAAGGATTATAACATAACTTTTCACACCACCTATGTTGTGTGTCTTAGTTTTTACGGTAATTTTATTTATTTCCAGAATTTTGAGAAAAAAGTAGACCTTTACAGGAATCCATAAAAGATATTTAAAATACCGTTAGAACGCTAATAAAGACAGAGACGTACCTTATAGAAAAAAGGCATTAACATTCATTTGTTCTCGCAACTCTATATGGATTTTTAATACGATAATGTAAAAATTGCTTAGTAACTTAGCCGTAAAGCTTTCTTTTTACCAAATACGGCCAGGAAATATAGTGAAAGAAAGAATGAATATAAGTTATGTACATTATAATCCAATATATTCCTCACTTTCTTCCATTTGTTTTTTTTTAGTTCGTTCCATGCCATTATGAAACGTGGGACTGTCACAAAGCATCTGCCAGCTTCTTCAGTTCCTATCGCAGCACGTCCTCTGAAGCAAAAGTTCTCTTCGCCGTTTTCTAGGTACAATACCTAGACACATCTATTCGGTTGTTGCATTGGTCTCATTACGTTATGAAGAGGTGACCTTTTTTTCACTCCACTCTCCAAGCCTAAAAGGGCCCGAGAAATATTTAGAAATGGGATGGTAACTATCTAAGACTATTTGCATATAGGACTGTATGGAAGTCGCCGCAGTCTAGTAGGTAGTGTGCTGGCGTATTAGATGTGAATCCACGGTTAGAACCTCAGTTTAGACGGTCCAACAAAACGAAATTTTAATATTTCCTGAGAGTAAAAAGAAATTGCCATGAAAAATCTGTCGTTCGGAGTCGACTTTAAACTGTAGGTTCCGCCACTCATGTAAACGTAAGCCTGACTTAAAGTTTTTGTTGTAATATCCAATTATGTATGTATGTACTGTATGGCTGGAGCTAAATTGATTCTCGCCAATTATGATCTTGACGACCGGAGGATTTAAACCTGTTATCCAGAAACCACTAGGTTACAGATGACCGACAGAAGGATATGGATGTTCGTCTCCGTATCTTCGAACTACGAATATCAGATCCAATCAGATAACGCAACTGATTTTAAGATTGGCGGCAGGGATCCACCATATAGGAATGTATTGGATGACTGGGGAGATAGGTTATGTTAGGTTATTTAATTTAAATTTTTTTTTTTTTTTTTTTTTTGGCAGAATGAATAGTGGTCTTATACAAGACCCTTACATAGCTGCCCTACTTCATGGTTAATTCACTTACTAATCCATGTTGAGCTCATGATTCAATATACATACTTCTCCATTCACCACATGTATGTACTTATTGTGTTTAGGTTTTCGAAGATATTAGTTCCACTTCTTCAGCTTCTCATATACATATAAAAGTGATTCGATCTTTAGCCTTATTCCCTTGTTCACATCGTCACAATTATGACAGTAGTCATGAAATAGTAGTCCATTCCCTCCGGCATGATGTGCAATCGCTCACTGCCCAGAAAGTACTCTCTGTACTACGAGTACCTTCTCTTTCCTGAGATTTATGTGCATTTAAGTATATAGCATTTGGTTTAAGTAAGTTTCGTAATGAAGTCACCTTATTCTAGTAGGCAGTGCGTTGGTTTATTGGACCTGAGGCCACGGTTCAAACCCCAGGTCAAGCCGTCGTTAACAAAACGCAATATGAAAACAACATTTCTTAGGCGACTTCCTCTTATCAGATATCTGGCAAAAACTCTCTGAGAGTATTTAAATTGCCATGAAAAGTTTTTCAAAAGAATCTACCGACTTTAAACCGTAGGTCTTGTCACTTATGAATAAAATTAACACACACAACATAAGTGGTGTGAGAAGCTAGGTTGTAATCTTGACTGAAGGGTTATAATGATGTATGTATGTACTTGACGCTCGCTATATCGGACCGTACCACATTAACCGAATTACTAAAATGCAACTCATCAAACTGAGAAGACATTCCGAAGATATCATGTAAGGTACTCTAAGCAAAGATATCACGGCAGGGGTTTTAAAAGGCTGGTTTCAGCTACAATCCGTCAGGCATGAAGTTTGAATATGTCGCTTCTACTGTGACACATGAGCAATCTAGGGGAAATGAAGTCACATTTGACTCAATTAAAAAAAATGATACGTAGAGTTCTTAAAAGTTACAAAATTTTTAAAGCTTTCTAAGAGAGAAGTGTAATTTCCTAGATCCGTAACTGCTCGCCATATTTATAGGTCCATTTATTCCTAACGGGAAATTCTGTAGTTGGTCTCACCATTGTGTAGGCAGCGAGCGTATTGTTGGTCCCATTAAGTCTACTGGCTGCTTGATTCACTCTTCGTATGCATGCGTATTCTGTTTTGATTGTACGGCTGCATGAGTGACTAACTGACTGAGTGACTGACTAGTGGTTGCTTGCAGCAAGTCAGTAGAAAAGATGTGCGCTGCGGCGGCAAATCTTTTTGTTGAAATTATTGAAATTATTTTGTTCGAAGAGTTTGAAAGAAAACAAAGAATTGTACATGGAATACATACGTATTCAACTTGTATTTCTTTTTACGAGTTTTTTGTTTCTTTTTTTATAGAAATTGTTTGTTTTACTTTAAATATTTATTTATTTATTTGTGTTGTTGTTGTTTTTGTATAATAAATGTGAACAAATTCTGTATGAAAGAAAAAAAAATTTAGCAGAGGTTTACACGTGCATTGTACAAAAATCAAATGAAGGTTGCTCAGATTCAGATTGTAACTGAAATTATGGATTTTATTTTACAACGCAGTTTAACTTGCTAACTTGGCCTAGAACTAGAAATACTGGTTTAAACTCTAATAATAATTAAAAAACAAAAACAATGTAAAATAATTCTGTCGATCAAAACATTGTTGCAACCACAGAGGTATTGTTAAGTGTTCTAGCGTTACTGTAGCCAAGCAAAACAATGCCTCATTAGCTTGTTCTCTTACATAACTGTCTCACGTAGTATTTGACAATGGCCGCTAAAATATTTGCTTTCAGACCCATAGTGCAAGTACTTAAGCCATAAACATTTCAAATCTATTTCTCATTTAATTGTTGCACAAGCAAAAGAACGAAAACAACAACAAAAAATATTCCCATAATGTGTCAACTGTTGCACTTAAGCTAATGGTATGGTGTGGCAAAGATTTCCATCCAATAAATACTTTGAATAGCACCCATACGTATGTACATATGTACAATGTACATACACTCCCATCATTAATTGTGATCCATATTAAGATCATGGGTAACAATGATTCATATTAAAATCGTACAGGTTTAGTGCAACAAATCCAGTGCAATTCAAAGCTATTTTAGCAGTGGCATATATTATCGGGTCTTTCTTTAAAAGCAGCCTTTTTTGAATTTAAATAAAACAAAGTTTGGCGTCTAGTAGGTAGTGTGTTGGCTTATTAGACGTGAAATCTCGGTTCAAACCCCATGTCGAACATCTCGAACAAAACAAAACATGAAAAAGTATTCTCAGCTGATTTCTGGCAAAAACTCTCTCAGAGTAAAAGAAATTGCCATGAAAAGTTTCTCAAAAAACCTGGTCGTTCGGAGTTGACTTTAAACTATAGGTCCCGGCACTAATGTATCAAAACAAAATAATACACACAACACAAATGGTGTGAGAAGCAAGGTCCGTAATCCCGACTAAAACACCTATTGATACCATTATGTGTAGAATCATAACATCGTTCAAATTTTCAAAAGGGCTTCTCTGGGCGGAGTTCACCTGAAATATTCAATTTCCATAACAAGTATTGGCGCATGAATTAGTCCGCCTGGGTTATGTTAGCTTTGAGGACCGCTGTAGTTCGTGGCTTATTAGCATACACATACGACTTAAAAATCCCCCACAAAACTTAGAAAACTCCCCACAAAACTTAGAAAACCCCCACCAAATCGCGAGGTCGAAGTGGCCAGTTTAGATTACCTTCATGACGACCAAGCACTCAAGTCACTCTTGCAGAATATCCAACGTAACATGAGCATAGATTTGCAAATTAAAAAAGCCACGGGGTTAAATCATGAGATCGAGGTGGGCCAGTTCATATCACCACCATGATGGCCATTTCCTCAAGTCGCAGGATATCCAAACTGGCATGAGCCTATTGATCATGCCTTCAAATCGCTCGTACAAGATATCTAAAATGGCATGAGCATATGCTTGCAACTTAAGTAAGGTAAACCCACAAAAAAAATTTCTCACGGGGTCAAATCGCACAATCTCGGTGGTAACTTCACATTACCTTCACATGGAGTGGCGATGACCTCAAATCGCTCGTGCAGAATATCTGATGTGGCATGAGCTACGTAGCATGAGCCCTGTGTCATGTATTGCCGTCGTATTGAAACCAGATGTCGTTAGTTCATTTAAAGGGTTCCACGACGGAGGGATATCATAAGGAATTGCAATGATGATGAGCTGGCCAGGGCCGATACTTTGCTGGCAATTTCCGAAATGTTACAGAGCATAGGTATTCACATTGCCTCGGTTAATTTCATCCACCAGACTACCAGACTTCTTAAATCAGATGGCCATCCATCACACAATGGCGATTCTTAGAAGCCACAGTCCTTTTGGTAGGTATGCCAAAGGACTTGGCATTTCAACAAATGACTTTTGCCGGAGCTGTGGGCCTGGGGAGTATAGTATAGTCGCCGTAGTCTAGTAGGTAGTGTGTTGGCTTATTAGACGCAAGGCCAGGGATTTGAACCCTGGTCAGACATCAAAACGAAATATAAAAAAAAATATTTTTTCGGCGACTTCCTCTCAGCAGATTTCTAGCAAAAACTCTGAGAGTAAATAAAATTGCCATGAAAAGTTTCTCAAAAAATTTGTCGTTCGGAGTCGACTTTACACTGTAGGTCCCGCCACTCATGTATAAAATTAACGCACACAACATGAGTGGTGTGAGAAGCTAGGCCGTAATCCTGACTGAAGGGTTGTAATGGCCAATTATATATATTATGTATGTGGGCTTGAGGAGGAGAAAGGGATTGTTTCTCAACTCATATGACAGTGTCCTGCTCTTGTCATAAGAGACGAAGGCTTCTGACCTCTTGTGACGTTTTCTGTACAGAATGATTGAGCCACCTATCCTAACCTAATTTACTAATTTCTTAACTCATAAGCATGGATTTTAAATAAAGTTTAAGCCTTGAAAGGAATTGAACATTTTTAGAAAAACTCCAAATACCTGCTACAATATGTTGCAAAATACGGAAGTAAGGGCTCATTATGTATCTTACAACAGCTGCGGAATATAGGAAATTAATAGATTATCTGGGTTTTATATGTGTAGCTAGGAAAAGTTATTTAAAACTTTTTTGTTTTTCTCTAAGAAAACTGCAAAAAGAACAATAACATCCATAAACGAATTGTTTTATTCATTGAATAGCAGCGTCAATATGACTGTCAAGAAGGTGAACTTAGAGCAGACGAATTTCATTTCTCCTCTAGAAAATAAGAAGAAATTGGGAAACAGCGAAAATCAACAACAAGAAGGATGAGATTCTAAGTGTAAATTTAAAGGAAAGACTAGCCAAGTACATATATCTGGAAATAAATGCATGGATGAGTCAAGCCAAAGTAAAATTCTGCGTAAATAAACAAACAGTCCAGCGTATATAAATAAGAGCAGACAGGCAAATGTAAATGTTTGTTTTCTACACAGGAAAACAAATGGAAAGATAAACTTGCCTTTCTGTGGAATGGGAAGAGAAGTTTCAAAAGATGTGCTTAGAAAAAGAGAAGAAAAGAAGAGACAAAGAAGTGGTTTGAAACAAAAGAGGTTTGAGACAAACTAAAATTTTGTTTGATGAACTTAATACGAAAAAATTTAAGTTCTGCATCCAGAAATAATCTGCAAATAGGAATCGGCCTTGAGGCCAAGCTTCGTAGACTCCAAAAAAATTTTGTAAGTCATTGTAATCGCTTCAAATACAACACGCTGATTCAGTGATGAGGAAATCTATGTACCGCAGCATATACTGTCCTCAAAAAAAGACCCCTGGGTGCCTTCTAATAAAACAAAGTGTGTGTGTGAGATAATTTTAATTGGTTTGAAAGACCTATAGATGCCACTATGTGTGGAATCTAACATCGATCATAGGGGGCTAGAATCTCACATCGTTGAAATGCTTAAAACGACTTCTCTGGGTGGAGCTCATCCGAAATATTTAATTTTCCAAAACTCTAGCGTAAAAATTTAGGCTGAAGGGCTTATGTTAGCTTTGAGGACGGCTGTGATTTGCAGCTTGTTCGCATACACTTGCCACTTTAAAAACCCCACAAGAAAATATCTCACGGAGTCAAATCGCCAGATCGAGTTGGCCAGTTAATATCACTTCCATGACGACTACGTCCTAAAGTCGCTAGTACAGAATATCCAAAGTGGCATGAGCAAAACGACCACGCCTTCAAGTCGTTCGTAGAGGATATCCAAATTGGCATGAGCATACATTGGCTACCCAAGAAAATTCCAGAGGAAAATATCTCACGGTAACAAATCACGCGATCTCGGTGGTCAGTTCAAGTAAAGAATATCCAATGTGGCATGAGCGAGTGTGACACGTAGCACCCTTCTTTTGCAACCATATGCCTTCGGTGTCCAGATCATTAAATTCAGGACAAAAAATTTGGTAATTATGGATCTGTAATGCTCGCCGTTAAAAATTATGATTTGGCCAACGTCATTCTCAAAGGAATATAGACTGATAATGCCTTCAGCCTAAAACTCACTCAAAATTGTGACTACTGTAGGATAGATAGGACGCTGGTGAATCTCATCTCAATTGTTATCATCTCAAATTGAAAAATTTCATCTGTTCACGTACCCACTCAAGGCTGGACATAATTTTTTTTATCAAAACTACAGTCAGTCAGGTTTTTAGGTTTCAGAACGTTTGAAGATCTGGACATGATGTCGAACGTCCCACTTAGGGAACTGATCGGTTTCATTTGCTGCTCGGGATGGTTTAAATCCACCACTAACGGATCATGACAAGAGAGCTTACATTACACTGGGTAACACAATGGGGCATATGGCCACTGAGTGCACTTGCCTATGATAGACAAGCTACACGCTAACCTAACCTGAACTAGACACAGTTGCCCACTGCTACAGAGCCCATTCAGCGAACACACGTCGTTGTATATAGTTGTGCATAGCATTAGGAACGAACACCAAGGATCAATGGTATCTGCTTTATAGATCAGTCAACAGCTGATTAAGAAAAGTTTTTTTTCTTTTTTCACTCTTCCTCACTGACAACTGCGTTGATTCCGAAAATCCTTATTTTTCCAGTGGTACTTGTGTTCAAAAGAATCTGCTTTCGTTCTCTTAATTTATATTCAACACTGCACATGAACTAATAATTATTGACGGCACTGTATCTTACAGGATACACTTCTTAAGTTTAAGGGCAGCAGATATAAAGTCTTCATACCAAATTAGTGATCAAAATACGCTAAAAACGAATACGAAATATTAAACGGATTGAAACAATGTCAAGCGAATACAAGTCCAGCAAAAAAACAAAAACAAAACAAAACTCACAATAAAACAAAAGAAAAATAAAAGAAAATTTAAACAATAAAAACAATAAAAGAAAAAAAATCAAGTGGAATCCTTAAAAAGTTATTTCTGAAATGCATCCATCAAAGTCTGTTTCAACTTCACCAAAAGCACCATCAAATCAAACTGAAGTCCAGCACAACAGAATATTACAGAATACTGAAGGCGAATGAGGATGAGGAGGATAATAAAGGCAAACAATGGTTAAACAGAAGAAGAGGAAGAGGCAGAAACTGCTGCAATCCATGAATACTACGAATGACTGAATGGCTAGCTGACTGGCTTGCTGGGCTGAGTAGACGGTCTTTGCGTTTGCTTGCTTAAAGCGTTAAGGCTTATGGCGTAAAACATAAAAAGCGTTCCTTAGTCCGGCTGCGAGAATAACAACAACAATGTACACACAAAAAAAGGGAATAACTGAAGCTGAAAAACCTTAAGTTGGCCAGTTTTCTTCTTCTCTTTTTTTGTGGCTTTTTGTTTTAGTTTTGGAAATAAATGCCTTGGATATGCTACCGCAATGCGCATTCCATTAGCAAAAGGATTTCTGGTATGATGAACGATGTGTCGCTGATGACCTGATCAAAGTGGAGCATCTGTACGCATATCGATTGCACTGCACAAGATCTCTTTTTCACAAAAAAACAAAAACAAGAACCAACAACCAGCAGCAGCAGCACTTCTGAGCAACTTCTACAAGCAGTTGTCTTCTGAAGATGTCAATGCCTGAAGAAGAGCTTTTTTTGTTCCTCTATTTGCAGTTGCAAACACGCGTGTGTGTTTCTTTCTTTCTTTCTGATTTTTGTCAATAACTGTGTGTCTTGTCGCAGCAAGACCATAAGGCAACCTTAAGGAATTTTCTTATTTTGGGTTTCTCGAAAAAATTCTTTTTTTTTCATGAATTTTTTCTTATTTTCAGAAAAAGTGGAAATCATTGGAGTTGTATATCACAGTTCTACTAATGAACGAAAACAAATTTGATTGAAGCATGATCGATTTGAGTTTGAAAATTCAATGTTTCCTGAAGGAAAACAGTAGAGTCTTCCCACCAGGATTTCCGAACTGTGACAATGCATAACGCCCATCTTGTGGAAGCCATGTCTGTCAAATTAGTTGTCATTTCTTTAGTCTGTTTTGCCAAATTGTAATGGACGATCATAGAAAACGAAGTGTGTTCGCTGAATGGGCTGTAGAGATTGTGTAGCGAAAAATCCTATTCAACGATGAGAATGATTTCTAGTTGAATGGGTGCCTGGATAAACAAACTTCCAGAATTTGATACAATTATGGCCCAATTGTGCCAAGAGCGCCGAATTTATTTCGAAAAAATCACTGTTTAGTGTGGCTTTCAAGCTGGCTACATCAACGGTCCGTATTTCTTTAAGGATGACGTCAGGTCATTACTGTCAACGGCAAGCACTAAAGGTAGATGATTGCCAACTTTTGTTAGCCTAAATTGGAGGATCTGGACATCAACAACATGTGGCTTCAACAGGACGGCGCTATGTGCCATACAGCTCATGCCACATAGAATATTCTACGAGAGCGTTTTGAAGCCCCGGTCATCTGATGTGATGTGAATTGGATATTGATATTGTGCGATTTTACCTCGTTTGACTTCTTCTTGTGAGGTTTTCTTAGGCACCACCTCAGCGTTCCTTAAAGTAAACAGCACCCAAACAGGGTTAAGACATTCAAAACATTTTTAGGCCTTTATGGTGAGAACATATTTGAGTCTTACTATCTAGGAATTGTTAGAGAATAGAAACCCTAGACTCAAAGAAAATTTATTCAGAATATAAATCGCTTCATGTCAATTCCTTAAGTATTATTGGGTACAAGGCGGGGAGATAAAGTTTCTGACAAGGGAATCTTAGGGTTTGCAAGTGGTACCTACCTACCTACTTATCAGGTTCTAGGCGAGGAGATATACATACATACTTTCTGATAACACAGAGAATCCTAAGGTTTGCCAGTGAATTTGGAAGTGAATTGGTATTGGGAAGACTTTATAACGAAAAACTATATAAATTAAGTCTAGTCCATATAGATTGCTTGGTACCAATTCTTCTTTATCTCTACAAAACAATATACACTAACAACGTTTGACACTTATTGCGAAAAATATTCAAATATATGTCTCTAGCATGCCTGTTTGATGGTAAGAGAATCATGTATTCTAGGAAGATTACATGCCTGAACTAATAAACGTGATAAATTCTTTTTTTTTACTGAATTAATTTGTCATTACAACGCTTTGATTAGGATTATAACCTAGCTTCTCAAACCAACCATGTTGTGTGTCTGCTAATTCTGTACATGAGTGGCGGACCAACAGTTTTTAAAGTCGATTTCAAATGACGAATTTTTGAGAAACTTGTCATAGAAATTTGGTTTACTCTGAGAGTTTTTGAGACCAAGAGACTGCTGAGAGGTAGTTTCGAAAGAAATATTGGTTCATGATTCGTTTTTGTTTGAGATTTCTGAACTGGGATTTTGAACCATGGGATCTTGTATAATAAGCCAACTTGCCACCTCCTGCTAGACTATGGTGTCTCCTTCGAACAACCGATTTTTACAAACTGACATAATTGTGTTGTAATAATTTGATGTCAGGTCCGGTCTATGCAGTAGATGCATAAGATCATTTTCCCCAAATCAAGAGTTAGAGGGCAGTTCACCGTATCTCTGTATGTGTAGTTCTCTACCAATTCGTTTCATATTTCGTTTAGTTGGAGATGTCTGAGTTGGGTTTTAAACCATGGCCTCACACCTAATAAGCCAATACACTGCCTACTAGACTATGGCGTCTTAAACTGTCCCCCATTAGACAGATGACTTTGTGGCAATTGATAAATGGAAATACGCTGCCTGAATACATTTACTTTACTTGAGTCCCGCCTTTTTCAAGTGCTATCAAACGAGTTTTTCATGAACTACTCGGAATAAACTCCAGCTGTGACATGAAGCTTCTAGCATTTCAATAAATTTTCGTTTGTTTTCTTCTTTCGTTCAATAAGAAATTGTTTCAAATACAAAAATAAAATACCAGAAGACAAATCTTTTATTAACGTTCACTTGTTTTTTTTTGTTTTGTTTTGTTTTCGTTTTGTTTTGAGGTCCTCAAATCAACCACTTTTTGGACAAACTGTCAGACAAGAACATACAAGTTTGAACTGAATTTCAAATGATCACGCATAAATTGTACGTTTGACTTCTGTCTTCTTCTAAATGCGATTGCGTAGTGGCGATACATTTACGAGTTGCGGAGTTGCTTAGACAGAGAGTATCGTTAAATGCTGTGGCAAAAGTACAGCTTTATCTCTCACTGATGTACACAAACGATAAATTCAACAAAAAAAACAAGAACAATAGTGTGTGGTAAAGATACAGGGGGCAACCATAGGGGGGGAAGACAGTTCAAATGTGTTACAATTGAGCTGCTGCTAAACATGAAGTTGGAGGACTTGAAGATGAAGATGAAAATGAAGATGACGATGATGATGAAGAGAACTTTTATGACAAATGCATTTTATGAACTGTCAAAATAGGTGTTGAAAATGATTTAATTTGTAACTGTCATGTTCTTTCAAAAACAGGCGGTAAATTTGAAAAGAAAAAAAACAAAAAAAAAGAGAGACGAACAGAACAAAGGAACAGATTGGCATAAAATTTCATTTGATTTTCGTTATAAAAATGATTTGAAATGCTTTTAAAAGCAAAAAAGGAATTGAAAAAAATTTAAAGTAACTCTGGAAGAGTTACCAAATGTTATGCGAAAACACAACGCAGGCGTAAGCATGTCAAATGAAATTCAATACTTTTGAAATCCAAAAAATAAAAACATCACCGGAGATTTCTGTTTTATTTCACTATGATTGTAGCAATATTTTAATTAAATTAACCCCCATGTACAATATAAACACACATACATCTCTATTAAATGCCTACGAGTTACATAATGTAGCCCATAGTGTGTCTGTTGTGCGTCGCATTTGGTTGTGTTCTTATGTTGTGTATTTAATGCCGTCATTAATATGCTCGTAAACGATGCTGCCAATTATTAGCTGAACTGAGCTAAGCTATGATTTCACATTTTTCAACAGTTTTCGAGGGGTGTACAGGAAACGATAGATGAGGGCGTTGCACTTGGAACATAAAGCACGTGACACATAAAGTTGAAGGCCTCTACAAGGCAATTTAAGGTTCTAATTGAAGTACAACTGCATCTGGATACAACACTTATGTTTCTTCATCTTCTTCTCCCAGGCCGGATATTTTAATAAAAGCACTAGGAAACTAACGGTTGACTATAGAAAACAGTTATAAATTGTATCGTAAATACTTCTGCACAAATGCCGAATGATTCAATTAAAAATGTTTTCGACAATGGATTGGCATTGGAATTCGTAGAGTGGTATACAGTAACAAAACGAATAGGCGTTATACACTGAAATGTAAGAGTGTTCTCGGGAAAATAGGGTATATTTTATAGAGCTTTTACTGCGATACTAACTATCACATCTGGTATGTTCTTTCCACAAAATCGTAATATCTGCTCTCTACTTGCCTTCAGTTTATGATCTCTAAGATTAGTTGAAAACGAAGGCAAGGTTTCATATGCATTTGTAATCCCATGTTTATTATAATCCAAGGTTTTTTGTTGTGTAACAATTTTTCTAACGGATTAATTCAATGTCTCAATTTTTCAATTTCTTTGTTTTTTCTTTTATCGATTCTAATAAATATTTATTCGATAACAGCCAGCTGAATCAAAGAAGTTTTTTTCGATTTTTATTTTTTTTTATGAATTTTGATTTGATTTTTTTGTGCAAATACCCGTGTATTGGTTTTCAAATAAAATATGAAAAATTATTCCTGCATGTGACATTACATTTTTACAACAACAATAGCAACAACAACAACAAATAAAAGTTGTTAAAACAAAAAACAATTTGAAAGAAACTGCAACATTTTTATTCTCTTTTTATTACATCGTTTTTTTAGAGGAGAGGAGATTTAATTTATGCCAAAAGAGTTGAAATTGTCATCTGCACATAAATTACACACATACGAATACATATGTACGAGTACGTTCATTTTATTACAAGATTATTGCCAATGCACCCTACTATAAAAAGAGTAGAGTTTTAAGGATAACAAATACTTTGAGACACTATGCTCTATGTTTGTTTTATACCACAGCTTTCACAAACCCGAAAAGAAAAAATGCTCACTGATTCAAATCACATGATTTTGTTGGCCAGTTCATACTATAACCTCATGAGGTAATTCATTCTGGACACCATTGTACAAGCGTAGTGTAGCAGCTAATGCCGTCTTGCTAAAACTATATGTCGATCTTATCCATGTAATTCAGTTCGGGCTACTAAAGTTAAATTAGAATGCCTTTATAACGAAAGTCATTCACAGCCATTGAAATCTCGGCGTCATCTGGATTGCATAAGATATCCACAATTCTTGTATTCACTAAACTATTCAGATATACGTCGGCAACATCAGAGAAGATAACTTTTTGCGTAACTGAGTAACTGGATAAATTGGATTTTGTGCGAATGAAGGTGGAGATCATTTGTCCAAATTCGCAGCAAAATTTTCGTTAAATTTAAAGTTGTTTTGGCTGATGCCGAATTGATGACGACCCGACCGATAGGTTCACTGTTATAGAGAAGTTATGTGCCTAACCCATCTAGTATCTTAGAATGGTTGACATAGGTGCAATTCCTCGTTAGAAAATTCTTCGAAAGTTACATACTTTTTCGGTAGAACTTTCCAAATTATTGCATGAAGTTTCTACAATTATAACGCATTGCTCTTTCGTTAGGCATTAGATTTTCCACTTCCATAAAAAATGATGCGATATTTACTTCCAGTTAGCTTTGCTCATGATAAATGTAAGTAAAGTTGACGCTGAGTTTGAATTGACTAGTAAATGTTGTTCCAACATCGATTACTGAACTTTGACAATTGATTGCGGACATTTTGTTGAAGCTACATCTGTCAAATCAGCTGTCATTTACTCAGTCAGTTTAGACAAATCATCATATAGAAATCAGCTCTGGAGCGGTTGACAGCTGGCACTAATTTTAATTGAAAAATCATCCGCACACACATACACATACATAGCATCAATAGGACTTTTACACGAATCAAAAATTCCGATGATCTGTCACATACCAACGTTATTTCGATTTATATTCAAAAGAAGGAAGCTTTAAAAAAGAGCCCAAAATACTTCTTCAGTCCATAGTTATCATTAGAGTGCAGTAAACATTATTGCCTAGCCTGTATTTAAAGACTCTCATGATTGTAAGTAATTTTTCCTAACGAAACTCCTTCATGTAAACCCTGAAGAGCCATAAAATCTTGTGACGCATATGTAGAAAACGTGGTAAGGGCAATAAGAGTTGGTTTACTGGCCATGTTGCAAGCATTCAATTGACGTTATTTACCTTGTTTTTTAGATTGCTTCTGTTTCTGTCAAAGTGATACCTTTTTGAGGCAAACAGATTGCAGAAAAAAAGGAAGTAAGAGTGTATACAGTGGCCATGTAATATTTCCCAGGCGATTTTAGGCGTGAATCTATTTGGTTTCCTATTTAAACAACAGCAACAGCAATAGCATAAGCAGCAGCAATGCTACCAGCATTAACATGGACATGCCCAGTAATAACGACAAAAAAAAGAGAAGTACAAGAGCAAGAAGAAGAACAGCAACAACAACAGAATTACTAACTTGTTTGGCCTTATGTTTGGGGAAGAGGAGCAGCACAGTAAGCAATAGATTGCTGTTCATTGAATGAAGGTTTACAAATCCAAAATAAAAAATACAAAAACAATAAAAAACAAGAAAAAGTGATCATCATCATCACCATCAACAAGAACAGTTTTATTAGCAATTGCATGTTGTTGGCAATAGTTAACAATGTTGTTGCTATTGCTATTGTTGTTGTTGTTGTATTTAAAATGTATTTTAAAAATTTATATCGCGCTCATGTTTTATGCGCATGCTTAAACGTTTCAAATACATTTTTTTTCTTTCTTCGTGGCTGTTGCAGTTACAATTGTTGTGATTGTTGAATATTTTTTTCGATCTTTTTTTTCTTTCTTTCTTTTTGTTGTTATTGTTGATTATTCGTACAGATGAGCTTTAAGTTTTTTTCTTTTCCTTTCATTTCAATGTGAAACGTTAAGCTAGAGAAGCGCAAAGTTTTGTTTGATTTTTTTTTTTGTACGAAATGTTGCTCGTTGCTGTTAATGCCGGTAGCAATTTGGTTTACAGCGAACAACATTTGTTTGATTATTGATGTTACAACAGCAATAGCAACAGCAATAGCCACTTGAAATCAATTCGTATTTGGCAGTTTGCTTGTTTTTGTTGTACATATTGATGTAACATGTGTTGTTGTGCCCAAGTCGATTGCTTTGACACCTAACATTGGTTTTTCTCTATTGTTATCGAAAGTTTGGTTTTTTGGTTTTCTTAGATTTATCCTTTTCTCTCTCTCCTCTACAAATGGAATAAAAGTTAAATATTTTGTAATGTTGTATGCGAGGGTTGTTTGTTAAGGCATTATAAAAACAATATAATAAACTATAGTACATAAGCAACAAGTGGAAACAATTGATAGCTTGCCGTTTGTAAACTATCGCAACTACATACATACATACAGACATACATACATAATTGGCCATTACAACCCTTCAGTCAGGATTACGGCTTAGCTTCTCACACTACTCATGTTGTGTGCCTTAATTTTATACTTGAGTGGCGGGACCTACAGTTTAACATCGACTCCGAATGACAGATTTTGAGAATGGCAGGTTTATTTACTTTCAGAGTTATTGCCAGAAATCTGCTGAAAGGAAGTCGCCTTTTTTTATATTTCGTTTTTTAATGTCTGGCTTGGAGCTCGAACCCTGGCTTTACGTCTAATAAGCGAACACACTACCTACTAGACTACGGCAACCAAATCGTCCGTATACAGATGGCTATCAACAAAAAAGACAAATAAAGCAAATTAGGCTCGCATACTACGGGTATACTTTGTGTTGTAATAAAGCTGGGATCTGAACTTTGTGTTGCCTAATAGCAATCCGAGATGATTTATATGATGTAAGGATGATATGAAGCTTCTGAGTAATACATGTTGTTTTCCCTTAATCTGGAGCTTGGCGCGCTGAGACATCGTTAAAAAGGAAACGGCTGATGAAGGTATTGCTGGGAAGGCGTTAATGAATGTTGGACTTATAAAATTCTACTCTGTCGTCTGCTGTCCTATGACTGTGAGAGGCAAATCTACAGATTTTAAAGAATAGAATTACTCACAACGGGTGGATTTATTTCTCCTCTAATGCTTTTTAAATAATTCTGTGGCCTCGGTATGATCGCGACAGGATAAAGAAATTTGTGCAGAACACTCGGCACTCGATTTTCAAATTCATAAATTCAACGCAGACAGATCATTTGATAGTCGGTAGGTATGTGGAGAAAATTGATTTGCCCTTTAATTTTTATTGCAGAATTTGCAGGAATACTTTCGAAAGGGTGTTCACAATCAAGCAATTAATGTTGTTTGAAGTGTCCTTGTTTAATGGCTCCCCATCCTGAATCCCCATATTATAAGCAGTTTAGAGTACTTGTGGTTCATCAACTTGCCTATTGCTATGATTTCCTTATAGTTCTCTAAAACTGATTTTAGTTAATTCCGTATTCGGCTAACTACGCAACTAATCTATCGAAACAAAACTGTTACAAAATTAACCCTTTTTTAGCGTAAAATTAAACCCCTGTGGAACAGATTTTTAAATGGAAAGGAAACGAATTTGATGAAAAATCTTAATTCACCGGAATTAAGAAACTTTAACTAGAATTTGCTGTAATTAAAGCAGAGCAGAACCACACAATTTCATTTTCCTCTATGGACTTTCAAATTTAGCCACATGAACAATGTTCTTTTTTTTTTGTACAAAAGATTTGAAAAATTTCTATTCATCTTCAATGCAAGTGTACATGAAGTGGATGTATGGTTGATATGAACATTTTTTAATCCTTTCTGTATGAAACAGAATTCCTTGTGATACCAAGTGTTTTCCTTGTGTGTATGTACCTTCTGTGATTAAGCATGAGCAATGATGCTGATGATGCCGATGATGATGAGGACTCTTTAACGCAGTCGTGTTCATAGTTGCAATGGCATGATCAAATGCAAGAGTTTGTTGCAGGCATCCACAGCATCTGTTCCCAGGAGACAAAAAGCGATCAACTGTGGCAATAAACACATTAACGCATTATTTAGTTGTCAACACAAGCAGCAGCCAGCAAGCCAGCAAGCAACTGCTGGCTGCTACTGGCTGCAGCATCAGCAATAAGCTTTCATATGTTTAAGCATTATTTTGAGGCTTTTTTTTGCTTTTTTGTCAAACAAATACTGTTTGTTACAATGACTTCAATTTGTGCACTGGCTATGTCCGTCTGCCCGCAGTTGCTTTAGTATTTTAACAGTTCACTGTAGTACAGTTCAGTTGCCATGATACACTGTTACAGCGGCCGACCGACTTGCATAGTCGTGCTGCTAGTGATGGTAGTCGATAGTCGGAGGATTGACTGGCGGTTCAAATTGTTTGATGTTAACAAAACATTGTTTTATCGATGTGATACACGCCTTTTGTCATCATCGCCAATATCATCATTATCATCATCATCATTATCATCATCATCATGATCATCATGAACAATACCATGCTTTAACTTCCTGTGGAACAATGATCATCAATACGTTGCAAGGCAATAATGTTCAACAGGCATTGGAATTTTTCGGAGACATTTTTAACCTGATTTGGTGTGTGAGAGTTGTAGAACAAGATCGTCGTATGTTTGCGCTTAAAAGAGCAGCACAATAAACACCGCACTGCTATGCGAGGCAACCAACCATCCATATTCATATGACGATGGCGATAACAATAATTGTGAATTTTTAGTTGCATCATGTAAACGCGCAAAATCTTACTTTTTTAAAGAGCCTTAGACAAGACAATTGATTAGAAAACGTTTAGGACATGAAAGGGGTCACCTTAAATAGAAAACAACAACAAATCCTGTGGGAGAAATTGTTTTGCGGCCTGTAGTACAAGCTAAACACCAACTGTTGAAGGCCTATTGAGGCACACAGGATTCAATTTCATATGAAGTTGTATCACAACAGCAACAACAACAACAAAATTCATGTTTAAATTCCAAAGAACCTTTATGGATTCCTTTAATTTAACACCAGTAAGGAAATGACAAGAGTGTGGATGGTTATAATTGCTCATGACAATGTTTCCAAAATGGTTTTTGTCTCGGATACCACATTTGAACAATTGAAACATAAATACATTGCCATAAAACATTTTAGTACGTTAATAATTTTTATTATTGTAAATTGAAGGCCTATTTCGCTAATAGCAACAACGTTGCATAACGAAATAATAACACTTGCATGATCAAATGTGCTTAAATGTCTTCAACTCAATTGATTACGGAACTTGATTATGGAGTTGACAACATTTAAGCAGGTTTGCTCATCCATAAAAGAATTCTCATTTTTTTTTTAATTGGAGGATTAGAGAAGCTAATAGCTAAGTGATAACAATAATTGTGAATTTTTATGACACAAAACTTACTCTCTCTCTCTCCCTTTCTCTCTTTCTTACAAACCTCAATGCTACAGCATTTGTTTTACAAGCATTGCAACAAATTAAATTTATTGTGTTGATTTACAAATAATTTTGAAACTCACCTTTTAAGAACTGCTCATCCACTCACAATCTCTCTTTCTCTTCGTTGTTTCAATGCAATTTACTCCCGCTACACACACATATCAAAATACATGCCTATACACACAAAAAAAAAAAACACTTTTTCACATTCAAGGCCACGCAACATAGCAACCACACTTCGCTTATAATTTTTTCTATTTTTTTTAACATACATACACCACCACTGATGTATTCCATTTTGCAAAAATTTTCCATTGATTCTTATTGAAATTACATACAAAAAATTTTATTAAAACCGTTGTATTCCGTTAGCCTCTTTATTATTAATATAAGCTCCTTTTAACCAAATACATATGTATATTATATTATTACAACAACTTTTCTATTCTTTTGCTTATAAACTTTAATTAATTAATTATACATACTTTCATTTTAAACCACAAACACTTTCACTTGTACCTTCTTAAATACCACAAAAATTCCAACTAACCGGCTGCCGGCTTTATAGTTCTTTTTAAAGCAATTGACTCAAATAACATCGATTAATAACTTAACGATTGCAACAACAACAATTATAACATATTTAAAAGAATTTGAGTGCATTGCACTCTCCTTTACCTTTAATAAAAAAAATGTGGGAGAAAAGCAGTTGTTTTTGCTTACAGTATATAAAAACCAAAAAATGTTATCAAACTATGACAAAAACCTCGTAACATTACTAACACCAATAAACACTATGATAGTTAAAAAATAACAACAAGAACAAGCACAACAGTTTGGTCGTCTGCTAACTTTCCTTTCCTTACATAAAAAAATATCAGACGAGAGAAGCACATCTCATAAAAACTTGACGAAATGTTAACCAAATCACAGCAAAGTTTGGCAGGCCTTAAAATATAAACGCATCGATCAATGAATGTTATTTTTGTTTGTCGTCAAACAATGTTAAGCAGATTTCTTGTGTTCAACATTCTACACATACTACAGCTATAACAACACCCTTCCTCTCTGTTCGTTTCAAATACTTGCATAACAACCAATAAACCGATTGCCATTCAAATTTTGTTTTGTTCGTGGTGTAATAAATTACGAGCGAGCAAGGCAGCAGAAGAGTAGTACGAATGTCCAAAAATGTAAACAAAAACTGTAGCAAAGCCAAAACAATACAATTGTTCTTGTAAAATATCATAGAATCCATCAATACATTGATGTTGTTTCTTTTATTCTCAGCACAATTAATATAAATATGCACATACAAAAACAAAGCGTGTGTGGTTATGCAAAAGAGTTGTTGTTTTTAAAACCCTTTAACAGAGCAAACCACTAACACTCATTCGTCTCACAACAATCGAAAAAGCATACTCGCATGAAACCGAATGCATGACAGTTTTTTATATGCGCTATACCTACATTGTATTAAATATGATTGGTGTGCTAGAAGACCATTTCGTATTGTGAATGAATGCATGTACATATAACAAACCTAAAGAATTAATGCGTGTGCATGAAGAAGAAGTTTAGTTGTCTGTTGTTTTTTGTACAAGCATTGCATTGGGTGAAGAACATTAGGACTTTGAAAGCATGCATGAAAGCGGATGCATGACAGTTTTTTTTAACGCATATTGAATTAGATTAAATTATTAATTCTTAATAAATGAATGAATGAATAATAATCGTATGGTTACCTAGTAAAACTACATAATTTGGTAGTGTAGTAGAAATATGTTGTTCGTCTAATTGTTTTTGTTTCTTAGCGATAAAGACATAAGAGAAGCAGAAAAATAAAATGAGTGTTTTTGTTTTCTTTCGTTTGTTATGCATGATTTGATTATGTATTTGTTACTCTTTTCACATACAATAGCAATCCTTTTATAATTTATAATGCATGCTAAACTTTATTGTGATTTGGTTAACATTTCGTCAAGTTTCTATGAGATGCTCTTCTCTCGTCTGATATTTTTTTTATGTAAAGAAAGCAATAGTAACCAAACTGTTGTGCTTGCTCTTGTTGTTGTTTTTTAATTATCATAGTATTTGTGTTGTTAATGTTACGAGGTTTTTGTCATAGTTTGATAACATTTATTGGTTTTTATGTACTGTAAGCAAAAACAACTGTTTTTCTCCCACATTGTTTTATTAAAGGTAAAGGAGACTGCAATGCACTCAATTTCTTTTAAAGATGTTATAATTGTTGTTGTTGCAATCGTTAAGTTATTAATCGATATTATTTGAGTCAATTGCTTTAGAAAGAACTAGAAAGCCGGCAGCCGGTTAGTTGTAATTTGTGTGCTAATTAAGAAGGTGTGAGTGATAGTGTTTGTGGTTTAAAATTGAAAGTATACCTAATTAATTAATTAAAGTTTATAAGCAAAAGAATAGAAAAGTTGTGTTAATAAAATAATATACATACATATGTATTGTGTTAAAAGAAGCGTTTTTTAATAAGTAATAATATAAATGATACAAAGGTTTTAAGTAAATTTTTTGTATGTAATTTCAATAAGAAGCATTGGAAAATTTTTGCAAAATGGAAAATGTATGGTGGTGTATGTATGTTAAAAAAGAAAAAGCAAAAATCATAAGTGAAGTGTGGTTGTTATATTGCAAGGCCTTGAATGTGAAAAAGTGTTTTTTTTTTGGGTGCGGTTGGTGTATGGGCTTTTTTTTTGATATGTGTGTTTAGCGGGAGTAAATTGCATTGAAGCAACGAAGAGAAAGAGCGGGTGTGAGTGGATGAGCAGTTCTTAAAAGGTGAGTTTCAAAAATTATTTGTATACCACCACAATATATTTAATTTGTCGCGATGCTTGTAAAACAAATGCTGTAGCATTGGGGTATGTAAGAAAGAGAGAGAAAGTGTTGTGTTTTGTGATACAAAAAAACCAACCTGCTATATGATAAGAAAAACACTACTGTTTAAAGTAATAATGCAGTAATGTTATGATGATTTTAAGGTTATTTACTGGCACAGCAAGCCGGTTAAAGATTTTAAGAAGAAAATTTTGCAAGAATTTAATCAAAAGGCGTGATTAAAAGGTTTTGAGTGATCAAATTTGTGTTCCAAATTTTTTTTTTACTTTTTTAGCTTGTTTTTAATATTTTAAATATTTTTTAAAATTAAATTTTATTTGTATTTTTCTTATTGTTCCTTTTTTTAATTTATCTTTAATTTTTAACTTTTTTCTTCTTATGTCTATGCAAATTTAATATTTATTGAATTAAACACTTGAATTACGTATAAATTAGCAACTCTTTCTAAATCCATTTTATTGTTTAATAAATCCACCATACACTGCATACAGCTGCTAATTTACAGGGCAGCATAATTTTAACCATTCCAGCTGAAATGATTTTTTGTTTTTGGAAAAAATTTCTCATCAAAATTGTTTTATACCTTCTATGTGTGTGTGTGTGACTGTTTTTACTTTCTTTCTTCTTCTAGAATACATCGTAAACTTAATAAGGAAAAAGTTTTCATAGTCCATCAATAAAATAATAATCAGCAGCAAAGTAGAATCCGAAAGCACCATCACAATGCGATTCAATGCGATGTGTGATCTTTCTTTTCATATGTTTTTTCAAGAAAATTAAAAAAAAAAAAAAACAAAAAAACTGTCCACGTTTACTGTTATACACGGGAACATTTGACTGGGATTGTCATAAATTTTTACTAAATTAAGTGGAATTAAAATTAATAATGTCTTGATTTGTGGTTCCGTGATGATTTTTTTCACTTTTTTTATTATTCCTCGGATTTGTTTTATTTAGTTTAGTTTGTTGTGAATGTTGTTGTTGTTTTTTCTTTTTTAATAATTTTATTTAAACCCATGCAAACCAGCATAATTTTGCGTAAAAAAAATAAACGATGAAGTCGTTAAATGGTGAGATTCTCTATTTTAGTTTCCCAAAAGTTACACTCACAGCAAAATGTTACGGCACGTTTGAAAACGAACATGTTCGAAGAGGCATATGACTTTTCACAGTATATTCCCTAACGTCTTATTTTATTTTAATTTTCTTTCTGTATCATTAAATACATTTTAAAGTTAAGCGTGTGACTAGTCTAGAATACTAGGGTTGCCATCTATTGTTGTCTATAGAGAAAACCCTCTGTGAAAATAAATTAGGTTGTTGTAGCGTAGCAGTGGTAAGAAGTTTTGGTCATACATTCTTCGTTTCTGGTCTTATATTTAATAGAGGATTCAGGAAGCTGCTGAATGGCTTATATAGGGTGGTCAGTCTATTGGTTTAAATTTCAACCATTCATTCTATTCTGTCACAAAATTTAGTATATTATCTCAACTGAACGTAATGAATCGCTTGAGCAATGTTGGGATTTATTGGGCTAACGAGAAGCTCATGATGATATCGATTTTGCCAAAAAAAAATCGTCTTTTCGGTTGAAGCTCATTTTCATCTTGGATATGCCGTTTTGGGGCTCATAAAACCCAAACGTGGTGTTACAGAAGCCAATGGATCCATTACAAGTGACTGTTTGCTATGGTTTGTGGAGTGAAGGCATTATTGGCCCATATTTATTTGAAAAGAAGGCGACGCGAGCATTACGGTCAATGGAGACACCTATCGCACCATGATAACCGATTGTTTTGTACCCACTCTTCATGGTATTGATGTGAGCGAACAGAACGGTATAACTTGCCACACATCTCATGCCACAATCGATTTAATGTGTCAAACGTTTGAAAGCCATTCAATTAGCCGATAAGATGGTGATATCAATTGGCCGATAAGAAGCTGCGATTTGACATCGTTGGACTATTTTGCGTGGAGCGTCGTTAAAGCAAAGTGTTATGCCGATAAACCAGAGACAATTGAGCATTTTAAGGCCAACATTCACGATGCCATTGCAGGGATACTACCCCAAACACTCGAAAAAGTGCACAAAAATTGTTCCATTCGAATGAGTTACAGTGAGACCAGCCGTGGCAGCCATATGAATGAAATTACATTCCATTTCTAACTGGAACAATTGTACTTAACAACAAACGAATAGATTTAGCAAAATTTCAAACCGTTATAGTTTTATTGCAGTTCCTATTCTTTATAAGGGCGGATAGAATGATGAAATCTTTGTCGTCTTCTGCCTTATTCAAAATGGATTGCTTCGATTGTTCTTTCTGAAGATGGACTATTTAAGGCGTTTAATTTTAGAACTCCAATAGATATGTAACCTGTGAGGATCACAATAGTGTGACGAATGGGCATGCAATTTAACTGGAGAATAGACAGCCTAACTGAGGTAATCGGGCCAGCTATGCAGTGTAATATGTCGAATGCAGTAAAGGAATAGCTATTCTGTCTAGGCAACAATATGATGGCAACCCTTTTATCACAGAACCTGCTACAGTTGAGCTGAAAAACAAATCGGGTGAATCTAAAGCTAAACGAAGAAAAGATTTTCAAAAATTTATTTAAATTTCTACGCGATTTGATTAAAACTGAACCCTTTTTCCATGAGTGTAACACCTATTTAAGGCAACATTTTAATTCAAAGCATTAGCAGCAGCGAAAGCAGCAGCTGTAAGTACCAGTAGCTGGGACAACTGACCGAATTGCCGATACATTTGCATTCAAACACTCTTTTTTTTGTTGTTTTTGTTGTCAACAACCAAACTAAGAACAATTGTCTCGCGAATAAAAAAAAAACAAACGAATCCAACAGCACCAAAGCGAATCGAAATCAAAATTCAAAAATTAAATAAAACTTGAACGTCTGTCTACATGAATGGGGGCACCGAACAACACTTTGTTTTTTCATGATTTGAACAAAACAAAAACAACAAAAACAAGAGAAGATACAAAACAATAGAGACAATAGCGACGACACCAGTTTGTCTCCTTCACATACAAAATATGAGAGTGAGAAACCAATTGTAATGAATGGCAGGCAGGCAGGCTGGCAGGTTCCCAGACATTGCGTTGAAGATGTAGGACCAACGTATGCAATCTACTGGACACAGAAATAAAAATTTTAAACAATAAAACGCACAATCATCATCGTCATCATCAGCCGAAAACGAAATTTTGTTTCAGTTTTTTTTGTTGTTTTTTCTCTTCTTAATTTTCAATTCAATTTCGTTTAGCAGTTGATAGAGACTTTAAGATTTTTATCATCATTATTTAAGACAATGCAGAACCTAATGCAAACCTAAAGGATGGATGGACGGATGGATGGATGGATGGTGATGACTCTGTTTGGTTAATATTGTTTGTTGTTGTGAACGTTTTATAATTTCATTTCATCTTGTTTATCGAATGACATACAATTGAGTGCCAGTTATGATGAGTTCTCAAAACGATGCTCATGTACATCATAAGTTTTCCCACACATCCCTTAACACTGAAGTATAGATATGCAGTTCTAACCCCCCTTTATGTAAGCCACTCTCAAATAGTGTCATAAATTGTTGCATTAAGCGGTGTTGCAGTGAAAGAAACAACTGTTCATAGAATAGTTTTTCAGTTTTTCCGATTCAAGAAGGGGATTTATCGTGTACTTTATTGTGTACTTTTTTCTGTCATTTTTTTGGTGACTATTAAGTCTTAAAGTTAAAGTTGAACGTTAAAGTGATTCGTTTAAAATCAAAAATTATACGTCGGGTCAATATAACACTATTTAATTTAGTTAGAAGGATCACTTGAGGGTGAATTTTGCATTAAAGTTCTAAAAGGAGCACAGAATTTCTTCGTTAACAAAAATGTACTGCAAACGCAGCCTGGTAGGTAGTGTGTTGGCTTATTAGACGTACTACATCCACGGTTCAAACCCTTAGGTCAGACATCAAAACGAAAATATGAAAAAAAATATTTCTTCGGCGACTTCCTCTCAGCAGATTTCTGGCAAAAAGTAAGTAAAGTTGCCATGAAAATTTTCTCAAAAATCTGTCGTACGGAGTCGCCTTTAAATTTTAGATCTCGACACTCATGTATTAAATTAACGCACACAACATAAGTGGTGTGAGAAGCTAGGTCGTAATCCTGACTGAAGGGTTGTAATGACCAATTATGTATACATACTTATGCACATGTATGTTCAAATTTAATAAGCTCAACTGAATGTATTTCAAATAATATTGCAACTGGGATGTCGCCTAATACCGCCATTCCCAAACACGTTAACATCCAAAGCAAATGTGCTATTAAGTTCATTTCTTGAGAGAGAGTATAGGCCTCAACCAGTAAAAAGTCTCTAACCGCTACATCGAAATCATGCCCATAGAGAGCATTGATTATAGGCAGCGAAGGGCTGGATCTGCTACTGCCTTAAGAGCTGCTACAGTAGTAGCAATGAGAAATGTATGTATGAGAAACATATCAATGCTTTCGGACGGCTCTTTGTTCCTTAAGGAAATGAAAACGGAATCCATAAAAAAAGAAAACGATTGTGCATGAATGAAAAAATCCCGGCCGATCATGTATTCCACAGTACAATACGCACACGTCGACTACAAATCTTTACTAACCAATATCTATGGTGTACAAGGCGAAGTGGTGTGCGAAGCTAGGTCGTAATTCTGACCAAAGGGTTGTAATGACCAATTATTTATTGTATGTATGGCAATAAAAATTCAGGCGAGAGCCCGTACAAAACGTAATATGAGGAAAATATTCCTCTCAGCAGTCTTTTGGGAAAAACTCCGGGCGTACATAAAATTGCCATGAAAACTTTTTTCAAATTCTCAAGTCGTTCGTTTGGAACCGATATTATACTCATGGATAAAATTAACACACACAACATTGGTGGTCTAAAAAGCTAGGTTTTAATGTCCAATCAAGTATAGATAGTATAGATATAAATTACCTATCTACACTCTAGACAGGCACTTGCTTCTATCCATATCTGCCTATGCAAGGCTAACTATCATTGCCTATTGCTCTAAGGCACTTGGTGTAAGCTTCGATTTGAGCCTGCTTCATAGTATCGCTCTAAGTTAGAGAAGGAAATACTACATAAGTACAGTACAGTATAGCCTGCTTGCCTGCTGACAAGTTCTTCCATTTTTTCCTACAGCTTTCAGCTGCAATAAATGACTCTGTATAGGGTATTCAGCCTTAAGCAGCTTCTGGGGATTCTACGGATCAAACATTCCATTTCATTGCTTGCTTCTTTACATATTTCTTTTAACCGCAACATTTTCTATCGACCCACAGTGCTGGCAATTATAAAACTCTGGTTCTTTTTTGGGGAGCGTTTATTTGAGCATTCAATTGCAATTAATTAAAGGCTTACATTGAGCTTATCTTTTAGTTCCTGTTGTTGTTTTTGCTACAATTCTTCTAGAGGACGACCTTCTGCAGAGTTCTACCAGTCAGTACGAATGCCTGACTGCTTGGCTGGCTGCCTGCCTGAGATTGTGCTTAACCTTACAAAATCGTTTTCGTTTGTCGTTTGTCTTTGAGTAGAAGAGAGAGAGAAGAGTTTAATTTTCAATGACAATTAATTTGTTGTTACATTGCAATTTATTTAAGTTTTCATTAAATATTTAATGAATGATGAATTGACGACTGACGTTTGTTTATTTATTTGTTCGTTTGTTGTTCTTGATAGCTTGGGTGTTGCTGGTGCTGATGTTATGGAATTGAATGGAATGGAATTGAGTTGAGTTCACTTCACTTTACTTTACTGTGAATTCGTTTAAGTTTTTGGCATTATGACCTTTAGAGGTCAATTAAATTGTCGTCGTTGTTTTAGTCTTCAAATGTCTTTTATTCATTGCGGTATTGTCAATTGCTTAGCGGTGCTGTTGTTCGTTCTTTTCTTTTTGTCTCTGACGACAATTGTCTTGATTTGTTTGGCTTTTTTTCTTCCTTTTCTGCTTCTGTTGTTTTGTCGTATAAAATCATCACTACGATTATTTAATGCAATTATAACAATTTAATGGCAACAGCAACAACAACAACACAGCCACACGGAAAGTTTTATTTAATTTTTCTCTGACCCATATAGACTGAATGAATGAATGAATGCTTGATTGTATATATGTTTTGGAATCTTCCTTTCTTTCTCCCTCTCTCTCCCTCCCCCTCTTTCTCCCCTCTCTATTGAATAGCATATAAATTATTGAATTAAACAATCGTTAATCGGTTTTAATGCTCATGCATATATTAGATGTACGAGCATTGGAGAGTATGGATGGGAATTGTCTTACGGGTATAAATAAAAATTATGATTATTGTTGTTGTTGTTGTTGCTGTTCTATACATTTGTTCTTGTCTCTATTATTCCTATTCCTGGTGTGGTATTGTATTATGTGATGATACGTATGTGGTGTTGTGTAGTGTGATGAGCCAATTAATAAACCAATACTCGTATGTGTTGAACAAACGGAAGTTCCGGCAGTTTTCATTGCCTGGGATCTCAGGGTTAAATGTGGGTGCCAACAGTTGTTTTATGGCAAATTTCGATAATTTTTTTTACAAAGATTTGTTATTAGGGAGAGTAATGTCAGATGAGATAGACTAGCCATCATTGGCGATAATATTGAAGACAATATATCGAATTTTTTGGAATAATTTTAATTTTAGCAAATTCTTACAGCCTTTCGCAATGTGGTGAATAAAGTCGAGTGCATTGGTTCAGCAAACGATCGATCAATAGCCTCTCATTGGCAAAACACAACATCTGTAGAAAAATCTCCGCAGTCAATGAAAATTCTATTTCGCGTTGCTCTTTTTCATGCCACATCTTTGCATTCCGAAAAAGTCACTGCTTAGTAGGGACTTAATAGAATATCATTGCCCCAGTCATCACTGCCAACGGCCAGCACTATATGCTGATAATTACCAACTTCTTTCGGTCTGAATTGAATGATCTGAATATTAACGACAAGTGGCTTTCACAACGTGGCGCTACGTTCACATAGTTAATGCCACATTAGATATTCTGCACCAGTGATTTGAGGATAATTTACATAGAAGTCGCCGTTGTCTAGTAGGTAATGTGTTGGCTTATTAGACGTGAGGACACGGTTAAAACCCCACGTCAGACATCTCCAGAAATCCGAAATATGCAAAAATATTTCCTCGGCAACTTCCTTTCAGCAAATTTGTGGCAAAAACTCTGAGAGTATATAAAATCGCCATGAAAAGTTTCTCAAAATCTGTCATTCGGAGTCGACTTTAAACTGTAGGTCTCTCAAGTTGTGTATGAAATTAACGCACACAACATAACATACATAAATGGTGTGAGAAGCTAGGTCGTAATCCTGATTGAAGGGTATGTATATGATAGTCTTGTAAATCAATTTCAAATCTCCTCCTATTAAAATTGGCCCGTCTGAAAAGTGAAAAGAGCTCCCGTCTCTTTCAAACAACACTTTTCATTCCATAGAGAGGTTGCGGCCTCTTCAGCGGCTTATAAGTAGTGTAAGAAACTAGGTCGTAATCCTGACTAAAGGGTTGTAATGACCAATTATGTATATATGTACGAGTATGAGTCATCTCACTTAGAAGTGACGTGTATTTGATCCAGCTAGACTCTTTTGAGGGATTTTGCGAATAAGCTGCAAACCACAGGGGTCCTCAAACCCACCATAGCACTTGCCATCGGCTGAAATATGCCTGATTTATGTGCTACAGTCGCAGAGAGTTGGACATTTCGAATGCGCTTCACCCAGAGAAGGCATGGTGGGTTATGTTCCACACATAATGTCAACATGAGTTCTTTCAAAAGAATAAATATTTTCGTTGCGATCTTAAATAGGAAGCACTTAATGAAAGCGGATATATTAGGGCCTATCACAATATTAAACAAGAGGTTTAAAATCGGAACTTGATTGTACTGAAATGGACTTTTATTTTCGTACATCTGCAAAAATCGATAATTATTGTCTTACGATTTATAATGCAGAAACGCAAAACATGTTCCCTTCTATTCTAAAATGGAATACATACTTAATTATTTTGTTTGTAGTTGTGAGAAAAACCATTTAATCCGCTTTAAAAATTATTTTAATTTTTTTTTTGTTTGCTTTACAAAACTAAATGCATTATTTAGGTGGTGTTTTGATCAAAAACTACTTCAAATCACCATTGTACTCCCAGGTTAACACCTCCCTAAATATGTTCAACAAAATTAGTTGGATCTCCAACTGAGCTGTCACTCTATACTGACAAGCGAAAAGGACAACCAAGCCATTATTGCAATTGCAATTGCAAAGGTTCGAACATGAAAACACAATAAAATCGATCAACATGACATCAAATTTGTATTGATCACTTAGTGTGTGTCTGTGTTTTCTGTTTTTAATCCTCTTATCGAAAGAAGAAAAAGAAAAATACAGAAAACATATGTATTTTTTTGATACAAATTTTATATTCATTATGGATTACAAATATTTTCACACAGACACTGCACGCACATGCAGGATTGTAGTGGATTTGAAATCCTTTTTAGCAAATTTGCACAAAAATTTCTATAAGGAAGGCGTTAACCTGGTATTATGCGTACAAGCATGATGTTTTCTATTTCAAACCATCGTATCATTGTTATCATCACGGTAGGGGGGGGGGGGGCTCTTAAAGGCCAATAGTTTTTTGATGGATGCATTGTCAGTTCATTTTAGGCTTATAAACATTTTTAAGCAAGAATGGATTTGTTAATGCCAAAAAATATTGAAATTTGTGCCTACATACATACATATATCTCTTAAGAGATAGACTATTCGTCGGAGTCAAAGATTGAAGTTGGTATACAGAACATATGTAGTCTCTGGAATCCATGAGAAAAATTTGCGGTCTTTTCGAAGCCAAAATTCTTCCATCTGTAGACAATACAGTATCTGACCGTCAGTGACAGCTCACGCAAGTTGAATCAACTAGGCAGCAGAAATAGCGTCATGCATTGCGAGATTCAGGGCAATAAGGTTATCTGCCCGAGTTTATCACAAGGCAAGCTTCAATACCGCTGATGAGACCACAAGCTTTCTGTGGAATGAAATGAGTTGTTTGAGAAAGTCTGAAAGATTTTCGTATTTACTGACATCCAGAGATTAAATCTTCTTTTCCTAAGGTTTTCTATTGTGTTCTCTGTATTTCTATTCACATTCGTTTGTGCTTCTACTTTCCAGCTGGACAGACTGTCATGCCAAGCACTATTGTTATATTGTGAAGCGCTGTAGGAGGACATGAAACATTTAGAGGTTATTAGTTTTCTTATCGCTTTGCTCCTTTTCGAAGAGTCTTTCTTTTTCGAATACAAGCAAAACTACTTTCATAAGTACCTAAGTACTTATGTATGCCTAGGGCCCATCCAAAGAAATCGATTTTCTTTATGAAATGAACGCTTTAAATCCAGTTTAACTGAAGCGACATCTGAGCTAATCTTATCTGATCTGAAATTCCCGGCATTCATGTACGATGAACATGTGTTATGCACTTAATGAAGTCACGGTAGTCTGTGAGGTAGTGTGCCGGCTTATTAGACATGAGGTCACGGTTCAAACCCCAGGTCAGACATTTCGAATAGAACGAAATATGAAACACACGGTGAACTTCCGTCTGGAGGACAATTCAGTCTTTAAGAAAGTTAATTATCAGAATCCTTATAATTGGTATAAGCCTCAAAGATCCTACAAAATCTCTGGTTGGAATTTTAAACTCAAATCTTAGATAACAAAAATAATGATGATTCATACTATCGATCCGAATGTGTTAATGTCTTCTGAGAATAGCAGCATGTCTTTATATCAAGTTGAGCCCATGTTGAGCTGCATTGAGCCTTACTGCCACCATTTGAAGTCTTCAATTGAGCATAGCAAATAATGCCTTATTTGTAGTAAGAGACAGAGTAGACTGATGTGCCAGTTGGACAGTTGAGTGCCAGTGTGCTTTTTCTATTAAACATGTTGTGTTGAGGTTTGATGTGTCCCTATTATTTTTGTTTCAATAGTTTGTAAATAAATTGAAGTTAATTTTATATGAAACATGGTCCGGTTGGAGTGAAACAGAGTGTACTGGTAATGAGGACAATTGAATGCCTGCGTATTCTGTCTATCAAACATGTTGTTTTTCAGAAAGTCTTGAAATTTTGTGGTGTCCCTATTATTTTTTTTCCAACAGCTCATAAATAAATTGAAGTTATTTTTTCACTTTTTCTTTTAAAATCTTCAAGTATTTCTATTACCACAGGGTCCATCACAGCCTAAGAGGCCAATTATATTAATTTCTTGATGTTGTTTAGCACGCAAAATTTTTTCTTACGTTTTTGTGTTTTAAGGTCAAATATATTTAAGCCATGATTTTAATTTTAAAAACCACTTCAAACGCAAAAAAAATTTTGATTTTTTTGCTCAAATTTTTTAGAATTTCTTTGAATTTTCTGACACAATGGAACTACTTTTTCGATCAATAACAACAGAATGTATATATTTTAGCCATTTTATCTAACGCACGTAATTCACAAATTGTATGAAATTATAATCACCAAGCAAATGTATAATTTTGTTCATCAAACTCATCATCCATGCTCATCATCATGATGGTGATGAGCAAGGGGAATGATTGAAAAACTGACAAATTTTTACAAAAACCCAGAAAAGAATAAAAGCAGCAGCAGCACTAGCAGCGGCAGCAGAAGAAAATACGTTTTAGGCCATAATTTTGTATGTGTCTGTCTGTCTGTCTGTCTGTCCGTTCAATGGCTTGTAAATTATACATGTTTTGCACAAAAAAAAACAGACGAGATTTGATGAAATGTTGGCCTTACTTACTGGCTGTCTGTCTGAATTGTCTACCTGGTGACCTTGAAAAAAGAAAATTATTATTAACAGATATTTCATTTGTTGTTTTTGTTTTTTTTTTTTAATTTTATTTTGTTGTTGTTGTTGTTGTTGTTGTTATTGTATTTTTTTGTTTTCATTTATTGTTATTGCACGAGTTGTGCCATGAATTTGAATAATCATTTGTAAATATTTGTTTGTAAAAATAAAACTTTAAAGGTTTTATTATTCTTTTGCATATACAGAGTTAACCATTTATTGATTTCTAAATAAAATTAAAGAAACCCCATTTGAAGCCGTGCTAAGGCTACTGGATGTACGATTTGTACTGATTGCAACAGTAGCTTGATTTAATGCAAGTTTCGAACACTTTTTCGAACATTACATACATATGTACATGCTTTCAGTCAGGAATACGGCCTAGCTTCTCACGCCACTCATGTTGTATGCATTAATTTTTTTATACTTGAATGGCGGGACCTACAGTTTAACGTCGACTCCGAACGACAGATTTTTTGAGAAACTTTTCATGGCAATTTCATTTACTCTCAGAGCTTTTGCCAGAAATCTGCTGAGATCCGACATTATGACTTCTCAGGGAAGTTAACAACGTCCACTCGGGATAGAGGTTAATGGGAAAATGGTATGATGCTCGTATGCGACTACATACATCATTACTGATAGATTGAAAATAAATAGACTGGGTGGCCGTCGGTGTAACGGACACTGGCACGTTATGGTTTTTCAAAAAAGTCTACTGCTGCTGCACAAAGATCCAAATAAGTGTATATGGGTGGAGTTTTTTCTTTAACTGTATGCGGTTATAGACACATGTATAGAAACATTGTGTTGCCTTACTCGAAATATTTATGAATTAAAATTTAAAAAAAAAAAAAAACATTTTTTATTACTTTTTAAAACATAAATTACTACCACACGTAACAAATCAATTCCCACATGTCTAACACTGTCTATCACTGTAACATCCTGTTTAAAAAATTCTCTACTTTAACCGGCGAATGATTATAATTTGAAAAAAAGAAAAGAAACCATCGAAGATCAATTAGTGAAGCAACAAATTCCATACAGCAAAAGCTCAGTAGGAGAGCTTAAGTGAGTGAGAAATCAGAGAAAAACAAAACAAAAACGAAAAAGAAATGAAAGAAACTTTTATTAATGAAAACATCAAAGTGTTGAAAGTGTCTTCGAACACCTCAAACAGCTGGAGACAACAGCGCAACTATTCAACACCATCAACCAACAACGTCCACCACCAGCACCTTACATTAATGTTGGCCAGTGACGATGGTGGTTCTTCGATCGTTCATTCTATTGTAAAAAGGCAAGATCACATAGTGGAATCAATTTATATCTTGAAAATATTTTCAAAAGAATTTTTTTTCTTAAAATAATTTCTTTTCTCATTTTTTCCTCATTTTTTTCTCATTTTTTCCTCATTTTTTTCTCATTTTTTCCTTTTTTTAATACGTTTCTCAGCCATGTAACGTAGAAATGAACGAAAGTGGTAATTAACCAGAAGCCAGGCATTAAATTATAGAAAATATCGTCTCTAACACTATGAACAACAACAACAACAACTAACAGCAATAACAATAATAATCACAACAACAATAATAACAATGAATGGAATGGGCATCACACATAAGTATACATAGATGATCAACAGGTTACTGAAGGAATTAAACAAAGCCACGTTTTAAAGGCAATGATTTAAAGACAATAAATGTGTTGTTAGAGAAGCTTAAGATACTCGTACTTGTACTCGTACAAAATCATTATAATATTTTGATAGACGTCAATGATCATGTTGTTGTTGTTGTTGTTGTTGTTGCTTTTAACCTCCTCTGCTTGCATCTCTTGCCATTAGAAGAAGGCATTAGGCGAGTGTTGAAATTATTGCTGCTGCTGACGCGATACAAGCCTATTCGATACGTAACGTAATTTTTAATGAGTATTAGAGAAGTAAAAAGTGTTCGATAATCGATTATAAAGTCATAGTTTATAGAATCGTGAAGCTGCTGTAGTCTAGTAGGTAGTGTATTGGCTTATTAGACGTTAAGCCCCAAGTCAGACATCTCCTAACAAAACGAAATTTGAGTCTTGCGCCGGAGACTTCCTCTCAGCAGTTTTCTTGTTGTTCGGAGTCGGCATTAAATCCTAAGTTCCGCCTCTCATGTATAAAATTAACACACACCACAAAAATGGTATGAGAAGCTAGGTCATAATCCAGACTGAAGGACCAATTATGTATGTATGTATGTATGTATGTATGTATGTATCTACGTATGTACTTTATATATCATGTGATTTGAAAACAAATGTTGTTAGAAATCGAATGTCGTTGTCATTCAGATCATCCAATTAAAGCCAGAAAAAGTTGGTAAACATCCACCTACAGTTTCCGCTTTTTACAGTGATGACCTGTTTTGAATCAACTGTCAAAGACCAGAAGTCCCTGTTGGAAGCTCCTATACAAGTAGCTTGTTATCATAGCCTAGACCCAAACCACGGTGACCAATGTAGGCAACAGAAGAACGCACATTTTTACGCGCCTAGATATAAAATTATTCTCACCGATGGGCTGGCTGAACTATGCTATCCACTGGTAAAGCCATTCTTTTCGCTCTATTTCTCGTTCCAATTTCACAAAATGGTGGTTAATTATTTTTTCCACAAATTTTAGGTTAGGTTAGGTTAGAGGACGTGTTCTTGCCAATTAAGACAAGTATAGTACCCAGAGGTCGAATTGACCCATTTTACAACGTCCTTAAATTGCAAATGAAAGAGGTGACATGTTGTGGTATTTAAAGTACTTGGGTACACAGAAGAGCAATCCAGTTTGAAATACCGGGAAGTCGAAATTATTTCCATCATAGTTTTCGAATCCAGGAAATCCTTTTACACAATACCGCCTCAAAGAAGATAACAACGAACATCACAGTAAGGTCAGGCAGTGCCCTATGTTAAGTAGGACGCAGTTCATCACCATTATACCCCTTTCAACAACAGAATATGATTTTTGCAGATAAATTGTATGCTTTCAACCTAGTTAAGCTAGAAAAATCTGGCTATATTACCAGAAATCTGGCTGTATTACCAGATTTTTCTTTGGGCACGATTTAACAGCAGCCAAGAGCCTGACGTTGAGAACAGCTATACTTATGTTCCTATATGTACTGGTACACATTAAAAGTGTGCCTGCTTTAGCAAGTTCAGTCCCATCATCATTACGTGGGATAACTTTGTGAAAAGTTCAGACTGGCACAAAACTGCAGTGAGAATCGATGAATGGAATCGCGACCTGTGTCGTATGGTCCTATCAGTTGCAGATCCCTTTCTCACATGATTACATGATTGGTCATTACAACGCTTCAGCCAAGATTACAACCCAGCTTTTCACATCACTTATGTAGTGTGTTATTTTTATGCATGAGTGGCAGGACCTACAGTTTTTTAAGAAACTTTGTCATGATTAGTTCCGCATTATTTGAGCATTAAGACGGGCTCAAATACACAACTCTAATCAGGTAGTAGGGAAACAAAATCCAAAGCGTATCGTATTTCCAAGTTCAGAACCTATCCTGTCTAAGCGTCTACAGAATTATTCAAACAAACGCTGTAAGAGTGCTAATCTTCCTTGATTGGAGTTCTGGTGTGATATCCTTCTATCATTGCTAAGTTTAGAAGAGATGTAATCAATTCCGCTCAAGGACTGGGGATCCTTAGGTAGAATAGTGGAGTACTGACACAACGTGACAGAACATTTAGTCGCATTGCGAAAAAATTATTCGATTTTTTTACAACACTATTTACAAGACTCTTTCTTGTAGGAACAAAGAGGCTTACTCCTAAGCAGTGATACAGTTTCTGACGAGGCCATTAGAAACCGGCCCAAGCAAGAAATGTAAAGAAAAAAAATCTCTTCAGTATTCAGTTTCTGCTCAGCATCTTGGAAAAGCAATTTAGAAATCAATTACATGAGATGATTATTTGACTTTAGTGATTCAAAAATGGTCATTCAAATATTTTTTTTCAAACAACACAAACGATTTTAATCGTTTGAATTGCAGGTGCCAATATCAACTGGGGTGGCAAAGCAAGAAAAATAAATCTCCAACCTGTGGATAATTTTTTCTCATTTTAAATATTTTTTTTCTACTGTTTTTTGTTCAATAAAATAGTCGTTTTAAAGTTAACGAGAGAATATAATTTCTTGTTATTTGTTAAAATGCAATAGAATTGTGGTTTAAAATTCTTTTTGCATTTTTTTTTAATTCAACATTAGAAATCCAATATTTTCTTCGTATAGTTTTTTTATTTCTAATGAAACAACAGGCAGCTGTAAATGATTGTTGGAACAAAACTTTGCACAAAAAAAAAAAAAAAAGAAGAAGAAAAACATCCAATATTAGCGGAAATGGCCAAAAACATGTGTTGCAACACCTACCAGTTTCGTTTCAATCCCAAAATTTAATAAAAAAAAAAACAAGAAACAAGAAGAAGAAGAGATCAAATGTCACCAAATGAAATTCCATTTTTTATTTCCTTCTTTTTTCATATTCACTTATGCAACAATAGGATTGAGATTCGAATCACAATCGAGATCATGTTAATGACACCGCCTCTTAGGCGAACAGTCTGAGTCTGTTGCAACAATACTTGCTATACACAATTGAAGTGTAAGTGTGTTGCTACAAGGGTTCTTGTCACCTTTCCATGATGTTGCGTAATAATATTGCAAATGTGTTATGTTTTATTTTTTTCGTGGCAATAAAATTATGAAAAGATTTTTAGTTACAGGGTTCCATAGCTAGGAAAATTTTCATCAAGCTTGAATTGTAAATATCATTAGGAAAGTATCGAACATGTTGAACATCGTTAGAAGACATCCGAAGAGTTTTTCGATAAAAAAAAGAGCACAATTAGGCTTTCAATGAAAAACTAGTGAATAAACATAGAAATTTGGTTGAGCTGCAATAGCCTTCAATACATAGCGATTACGTCACTTTTTATAATTAATGTTGTGTTGGCGGCGTCATCGGTCCATACTTCTTTGGCAATGACGTTCGACAACCATCACTGTCAATGTCGAGTACTGTAGATTACTGTATTACCAACTTTTTTTTTTTGGGCTTAAATTTAATCTTATCGGGTGGTCCATCTATCGGTTTAAATTTGAATCATCGGTTATTTCGTATCTAACAATACTTATGCCATTCGTTTCTGCCACAAAATTAATTATATTATCTCCACTGAAGGTAATGAATCGATTTATGCTTAAGCAACGTTCGAATTTATTGAGCCAATGATAAACTGCACGAGGATCTCGATTTTGCCTAAAAAAAGATCATCATTTCGAATGAAACTCATTTTCGTCTTGGTGTGTACGTTAATAAGCAAAATTGGCATATTTGGGGCTCAGAAACCTCTGGTGCGGCCTGTGAAGTGGGGCACATTTCTTTAAAAATGAGGATGGCGCAACCATCTCGGTCAATGGAGACAAGTATTGCACCATAATAACCGATTTTTTTGTACACGCTTTTCATGGTATTGATGTGAACTATGTTTGGTTTCAACAGGATGCTTCAACTCACCATACATCTCATGCCACATTCGAACGTCAAACGTATGATGGCCTTTAATTGCCTAAAATGGTGAATCTAATTGGTCGCCAAGAAGCTGTGATTTGACAGCGTTGGACTATTTTCTGTTGGGCGCCATTAAAGAAAAGTGTTATGAAGGCCAACAATCGTGATGCCATGGCCGAGATACACACTTCGAGAAAGTGCACCATAATCGGTCCGATCGAATGAGGTGCTGTGAAGACAGCCGCGGCAGCCATATGAATGACATAATATTCCATTAATTAGTGGAACACTTGTACTTCACAACAAACAAATAAATAAAGGATTACGACCTAGTTTCTCACACCATCTACGTTGTATGTGTTAATTTTATACATGAGTGGCGTGACCTAAAGATTTTTGAGAAACTTTTCATGGTTATTTTATTTATTCTCAGCGTTTTTGTTAGAAATCTGCTGAGAGGAAGTCACCGTATTTTGTCATATTTCGTAAAGTTTGAGATGTCTGATCTGGGGTTTGAACCGTGGCCTCACGGCCTACTAATTTATGGCGACCATATTGCTAAATACTTAATAAATTTCAGCGAAGTTCCACCACTGCTACTGCTATAGGATTTCTGTATCCACTTTCTTCTTCGGTCTTCCTATCTTTAGGGCTACAGTTCTTAAAAAGTTTTGAAAGTGTTTCTTCCATATTTTCAAATGATTTTGAAGGCCTATTTGCCTAGTAGTAAGCACCCGTAATTGAATTGCTAATTAAGGTGGCCATATATTTTTTTTATCAACAGTTTGCAAGGAGCACGATCTTATGTCCGAGTAGGCATATACAGGGGGATAAGACAAATTGAGATATACATGTTACCCAAAACCACTTTCAATACTCATCAATTCCTTATAATTTGCTGTTTTAACTTTTGATTACACACACTCCACTAGCCGTTGTAGTTGATCAACTATTGTTCACACATGCTTATGTGGTCGTAGTCGAATGTAAAGTCACTTGAAAATAAAAATTTCTTTCTGAGTGTTGTTGATGTTGATAAACAATAATTAAATTTAATTTGTAAATAAATCGGATTAATTGACGTATCGCTTCCAACATCACTTAGAAAAACACCACATAAACCAATAATTTTCGCCATCAAATAAATGAAAACGAAGAAGATGCAAAAAAAAAAACAGTGAATCAAACCAAAAAAGGCCACTTCAAACAGAAAACAAAACTCGTACTTTGTACTTCAACAATAATGAAAACAATTCAACAAAAGTACCAAACAAATCAGCAGGAATAATAATAAAAAAAAGGGAATTCCTTTCATTCTTGAATTTCTTGAATACAATTGAAGATGAAATTTGAACTGAAAAGAAAAAAAAAGCGATTACATACATACATACCATAAGGTAAGGACTTGAAGTTAAGGGTCTGTCCGTTCGCAACATTTGTACTGATGCTGCAACAACACACGCTGCTTAACACAATAGAAAAACGGCAGTTATTTAGCAAATTATAACAGAAAAATAAACACACTTGTACTCATTTCTTTACCATTTCCCTTCCTTTATTGCGTTTCTCTTTTCTTTACTCGTTTTTTTTTTGTTTTTGTTTTCTTTTTCCATCCGACGTGTTGAACGGACTTTCGTTTGGAATACAAAATACGAAAGAAAGAAAGAATTTTTTTTGAACGAAATCCGGCATACTAAAGGAAAGAGTACAAGAAAAATACTTGAAAAGATTCTTTGTTTGTTCTTTAAAAGAAAACGAGGAGAAACAATTGTAGGAAGCGAACATGTTCGCTGTTAGGATACACTGCATGGATAGTACACTACCGATCAAGACACCATGTTGCCTTATTTTTTTTTTGTCTTCATCTTCTGGTTTCATGGTTTTATCTTCTTTGACTCTAGGCTTATAACTTTGAACAGTAGCGGCCTGCCTAGCTTTTCCTCTTTTAAATATTAATTTCGCAGCAAATTTTTTGATGTTTCGTTGCCTTCTTGCAAGCGAAGTACAATTGTCTCTTGAACTTTAAACGATCACTTACCACTACTGCCTCCACATATAAGAACTGTTATAAGACAGGGCTCTTCTTTTAGGGCTGCCTTCAAATTGACATTCCGTATATTAATAGGCTCCATAGTACACACCTATATTCTATAGACGTCTAGGTATAATACTATGCTATCCAACTATCTTAGAAAAAAATCGGGAAGTAAAGCATTGAATGAACAATAACCATAATGGTCAGCCTAATTACACCCTTAGGGGGCATTATTTGGGCCGGCAGAACGCATTTCAATTGCGACATACAGCTAGTGGCACTCATTGGTAAACTTGGGGCAATGAAAACCTGTCCCACACCGTTACTGAATATAAATTCGATAGTGGCGACCAAATCGACAAACCCGTTACATAACATACATACATTATTACAACCCTTCAGTCAGGATTACGACCTAGCTTCTTACACCACTTATGTTGTGTGTGTTAATTTTATACACGAGTGGCGAGACCTACAAATTAAAGTCTATTCCGAAGGACTGAGTGTTTGCAATGAACGAAAGAGTGTTTGCCATGCATCTACTGAGAAGAAGTCACCGACGAAATATTTTTTCATGTTTCGCTTTGTCGTCGTCGGGGTTTGAACTGTGTTTCCACGTCTTATAAGCCAACACACTACCTACAAGACTACAACGACTTCGACAACAGTAATCGAGGTTAATGCATTTAAAACTTTCATTGTCTTCCAGCAAGCGTAGGACTTAGTTTACGAAAACCCTGTCTCATAAACTAAGGACTTGGAATCCAAGCCTGACGACAAGCCCACCAAAAGTAAAAAGCAATTGATGTTTGAGACATGGATTTGTTTGATCATAAACTAAGGAGAGAGACAGTAACCGTAGATATTTTTAATCTATCCTCCTATCACTTTGTTTTGGTTTTTAGAAGAGAGATTTTAGAGGTTCTAGAATGACAGAGTTGCCACCTAAAGTTATCTAGACACAACGCGCTCTGTGGAAATGTGTAGAGCTTTTGCATTAGGTGTATTGGGTAGGAACTTTACTCATTGGAGTGCTATTCCTACTGTTTCTCAAGAGAAAACTTCAAGGTAGTGCCGTTTATTAAGAGACGGCTACAGTCTCCTAACGTTAAAATATTCGAAAGCTATGAAGCCTCATATACATTTGTTATATACCCAATGTAGTCATTTTGGTGAGTGATCATGCCCTTCCCTCAAGAATTAAGGGAAGTAGTGGTGGACCTCTTTGTCTTTACAATTGATCCAAATATCGAGGATTTTTCTAATATCTTTGTAATCCTTTGAGCACACAGTTCGTTTCGAAAAACGTGTATAAGCGTCAGTGCCTAGTGTAGGGTCCCAAATGTAGAAAAAATGAAAACAATTGTTTAAAGAAAAACGGACCAAATGCCAAAGACTTGAAACAATACAACAATAACAACCAAGAATAAAAGAAAGAAAAGAAAAATAAAAATGAAACAAAACAATTGAATTCAAGAAGCTCACACCCAAAGTGTATAATTACACAACCGTCAAACACAATAGAGACAACAACAAACAGCATTACTTGGGTTACCAGCATTAGCAACAGCACTAGCTGCAACGCCACCACCACCACAACGAACAAAGTCTACTACTCGGAACGTATTACAACAAAAAAAAATTTAAAAAAATAAACACAAGTACGTGTACTTGCTTGTGTTGCTTTTTTTTCTAAGCGAACAAAAATGAGTTTAAGATTGCGCACCACTACACTTCTCTTGCATTCGTTGTGCCGAAAGTCGAAAATTTTGCTTGTTGTGTCGTTGCATACTTTTGCTTAAACGCTTGACTAGCAACGAGTAGCGGATAAAGGTTTGCATTGCATGGATGCTTGGTCGACTGGTGGCACCCTTGCTGTATATCCTTGCTGTTGATCCTTTCGAAATGTTGCGTTTGTGTGCGAGTGTTTTTTATATTTTGTTTGCCTCATCATCCTGTGGCACCTTTAGCATTTGAGGCATGTTCCAGTTTAACGTCTTTTTTTATGACGTATATTTGTTTATTCTTTTCAAATTTTATTTCATTTCAATTCAATTGTTTTTTTATTGTGATGCAAAGATTTGTATTTTTTTTTCTGTCAGCATTGGGTGTGTCTTGAGATATTTGTCAGACGATTTCCGGCACATTTAACATACCAAACAATAACAAAAATGTACGAAAAGATATTTGAAATGGTATTTGGTTGCTACAAAAAATATTGCTGCCACTCACTATATGTGTGTACGAAATTTTTTATTTTTCAATTGAAGGCCTATTTAGAGTACACATATAGAAAAGCGATAAAAGAAAATTGTCTTCCGATTATCCCTTTCTGTGATCATGCCGTTACAAGGAACGTTACAAGTTTGGGCGCTGGTTTAGTTTCACTAGACAAATTTGTAGTATGTAATGTGAGTATCAACCGAAATATATCTTCGTATATCTTATCGAATGTATGGAAAGGTGTGGTCTACCGCCTGTGACTCTACATTCACTGACACCCTCTTCTGACCGGCTCTGTACTCAGCTCTAATTTATTATTTTTAACATCCAGTGTGATTACCGAACAGAATTTTATCTTCGTATAGCCAACAACGTAGTCTAGTAGGTAGTCTGTTCGCTTATTAGACGTAAACAGCCCACGTTCGAGCCCCAGGCAAAAAATCGAAATATGAAAACGAAACGAAATATGAAAAAACAATATTTCAACGGCAACTTCCTCTCAGCAGATTTCTGGCAAAAATTCTGAGAGTAACTAAACCTGCCATGAAAAAGTTTCTCAAAAAATCTGTCGTTCGGAATCGACGTTAAAATGTAGGTCCCTTCACTCAAGCATAAAATTAAGGCACACAACATGAGGGGTATAATAATCTAGGCCTTAATCCTGACTGGAGGGTTGTAATGGCCAATTATGTATGTATGTATGTATAGCCAACACTGCACGCTTCTGGCACTATCATAGTGTTGTTACTGTTCCAATATCGACGACATAGCCTAAATCTGGATCTGTATTAAGAGTGTCAGGCTTCTTATTAGATTTAAAAAGTGACACCAAGTTCTGTAGCTTCCATCTCCCTTGAAAAACTGCTACTATCAGGCAGCTATTTTACATTCGCATGAGAAAATATCCATTAAATCCCCTTCGAATACAATTGAAGTTGAAAAGTCGCTGAAACCGACTGTTGCAATAGTGTAGAACAGATCGCCTGTGCAGCACTTGATCCCTTAACTCCTTGCATGACAATTTTATAAGCTATTCTCCAGGAATCGGCATCTGCGAAATCTTGCTCCTTCATACTTGAAGTTGGCTGTCGTTAATGTTGCCAACTCTTATACACTCAACGCCCTCGAAGCTGACGCATATATATTAAAGGGATTCGTTTATTAGACCTGAGGTCACGGTTCAAACCCCAGGTCAGATATCTCCAACATAACGAAAAAAATATTTCTTTCGGCGACTTCCTCTCAGAAATCTAAGAAATCTGCTGAGAGTAGATTTCGTTTAGTTGGAGATGTCTGACCTGGGGTTTGAGCCGTGGCCTCACGTCTAATAAGCCAACACACTACCTACTAGTCTACGACGACTCTAATCAACTTGATTTTGCTTACTGATGTTAGTGTTTATGCAAGAAATAGCTCCATCACTGAACTGTAGATCTCGCCACTCATGTATAAAATTAACACACACAACTTGGATGGTGTGAGAAGCTAGGTCGTAACCCTGACTGAAGGGTTGTAATGAACAATTATGTTATGTATGTTCTGTTTTACTAGTGTAGCCTTTCCTGCAATAAGCAAGTGAGTGGACCACAGTTGAAAATTCTAGAATAATAGAGTTGCCACTAATACAATACCTACTAGTCTACGGCAACTCTAATCAACTTGATTTTGCTTACTGATGTTAGTGTTTATGCAAGAAATAGCTCCATCACTGAACTGTAGATCTCGCCACTCATGTATAAAATTAACACACACAACTTGGATGGTGTGAGAAGCTAGGTCGTAACCCTGACTGAAGGGTTGTAATAAACAATTATGTTATGTATGTTCTATTTTACTAGTGTAGGCTTTCCTGCAATGAGTAAGTGAGTGGACCACAGTTGAAAATTCTAAAATAATAGAGTTGCCACCTTTAGTTATCTAGAAACATCGCACTCTGGCCTCACGTCTAATAAGCCAATACAATACCTACTAGTCTACGGCAACTCTAATCAATTTATTTTTGCTTATCGACGTTGGTATTTATGCACGAAATAGCTTCATCACGAAGCACATTTCTTTGATCGCTGGGCTTCACTTCTTGTAAGATCAGTCTATGCGGAGGAAGCTAAGAACAAAAGTTAATAAATAGAGAATTGAGTCCCTTCAAGAACTTGGACTACAACAGTACTGATCTCACCGGTCCAGACAATTCTTTGCATTGTTAATGACTTTGAATCGAGAAGAGTAAAATGGGTATGAAAACGTTTAATAAGACGATTACTCAGTAGGCCAATTATGTTGACCGTTAAAACGCCTGATGAACTTCGTGAAAAAACTTTGTTTCAAAGAAAAGTTCCAAGTCGTTCCGACCTATAAATGATTCATGGGGACATGCCAAAGCCTTTCTGAACAGAAATGTCCACATAGTTTAGCATACACAGCTGTCAAACCAGCTGATGATCAATATCAGCTCAAAAACAACTCCCGATATAGCACAGTTTCACGAAGCCGGTTACTAATAGGGGTAAAGATTTTAGCGGCTAGGATTACGTTAAACAAGATAACATCCGTGAATTTACACTTCTTGTACCTCTAGTACGCATAGAACATGGATGGTGTTGCTGGAGTAAAAATGAAGTTAGTCTAGACGAATCCGTATAGAATTTCTATTAAAAATTGTGTTCAAAAAAATCGTTGGCTTAGACGACTGCATAAAGAGACCTCTTTACCATGAAGAGCTGATGCATAAACATTTCAAAGTTTTTTTTAAGAATTTTCCTGCTTTTTTTTTGGTTCTTCTAAACATGAAACATAAAACTGCGTGTTTGGCATGCTATGCTCCCCGTAAACTTGCATTGAAACGTACAAATTGTTTTGCAATATTTATGCATGATTTCAAGACATTTTTTTTGCTTTTTTTCATTTCTTTTCAACAGCAATTGTTTTGGTAATCCAACCCATTTGAAGTTTTATGCAGAAGACGAATTGCATGAAATGGTGGCAGCAAAAAAGAAAAAAAGCAGAAAAAAAGATTCGTTCTGTGGTTGCTTATGAGAGCCAGTGCCAGTGCAAGTACTTTTTTATGAGCTTTCCTTATAGTTGGGGGCCTAAAACATAAAACGCTTAAACTGTAGAAAACAAAAACGAAAAAAAAACTGCATAAATGGAAATAAAAAGCAGAGAAAAAAAAATATGAAACTTGTTGTAGAACGAAGGTGTATTATTAAATATGGCGGCTTTAGTTGCATCCACAACAGTCTTGGGTTGGTTACCGCTTTTATTTCTTTGGTAACGTTTTTGTTTTTTCTCTGATAGTTTTGCTTAAAGTATTTCCTTTTAGTTCTTGTTTTTGTTGTTGTTGCCTTCTTTTCATATATTTTCCAATGAAAGTAGCTTTTTTTTCCTGGCATTCTTTTTTTTTTGTGCCTTCAATTCGTTCGTGGTGTTCATTTTTATGGAAACATGAACACTTGCAATGCAAAACGCACTCTGTTTGAGGGGGGGTTTCGTTTTTTTAATGCAAAATTGTATTCATTTTCCCTTTTTATTTTTTCAAAGAAATCCATCCATTATTAATTGTATAGAGTTAATCGTATAGCGATTTCATTTCTTTTTTTTTTTGCTCCACCCCGAATAATAATGATTTTATTACCACGCAAAAAGGCTGAATAATTTAAAGACCCCAGTGAAGGGAAGGGAAAATCTAATTCCCTTTTCGAAAGCTTCAGATATGATTCTGATCATAATTAAACTAAAGGTGCCTTGGATCGATAACTAGGCTTTTCTTTAGCTAATAATAATACGTGTTCTATATCACAAACTGTATTGGACCCCCCATACCTTATTAAGGACTTAGTACAGTTCAGCTTTGACATTTTCTAAACAGATGTAGAAGCAGTTGAAATTATCAGTTAGCGCCGGACTTTCACGCAATAATATCTCGTTGGATGACATCCCCGCAGGACCACCTATTAGGTACTAAGTCAAAAGGCCACTCAGACTACTTAAGTTGTTAACTTCAGTTCACGTTAAACCTCTAACTCCCACTTAAACTCTAAGTAATGTATTCACTACTCTGTATATGCAAAGGAGCATCAATGCAGAGCACCTATAATTTTCACATACGCAGAATGCACAATCACTGATAGAGCCAACTTTTTTCACTGCAACGTCCATCTATATTCCAGCCTTTTGCTCTCTGTGCAGTTAATATTAGGAAAACATTATCCAGTCATCTCCTTATTCCCGCTATTGCAGTGTTGCACATTGTTTCCCGAATTTGGAGTTGTGTGTCTAAAACAACCAACGTGGTATCATCCGCTTTGCGCTTCCTACGCTATCACTGTTAATGTTTCAATCACTAGTAAGATTCAATTACAATGAAAATTTTAAACAGATTTTATACATTCGTAGATACTTTGCAGTCTGCATCCATTATTTTTGTTTAAATTCATAAACAATATTCTGTTTTTAATTCTTTTTTTTTCAATTATTTAGTTTTTTTTTTTTTTTGCAAATTTTTGTTATTTACCTTGTAATGTTTAGTTTTAACTTGAAAATTCTCAGCGCGATAAATTGTGCTGCTATTTCCTCAGTCAAATCTTATTGTTGTTGTTGTTGTACCATAACAATGGTTACATGACAGCCAACTCTTTGCCAATTCTATGGCGAAAATGCGACCAAGACCTCGACCAGTACCAGTTAATGCTGTTAAAGTAAATACAAAAAAAAAAAAACAAAGAACCGCGAAAAATATTTAAATAAACAAATTAAATAACTTTAGAGACAAGAAAAATTTTTTTTAAATGAATCATGGTTTTGAATAAGAAATACCACAGTTTAGTACGTATATTGTATAGTTGTTGTTTTTATTCATGATAATCATTTACATCATTGGTAGCAAAATAGAACAGTAGTAGTAGAGAACCAAAAAATTCCCCCCACCATCTTATTGAATCAAATACGAATGAACCAAGGTATGTAGGTAGAGGTGGCTGCCCATCCAAGAAAATTTTTTGTAAGGACTCACTTAGGCCGCATTGCTACCACAGTTATCCACTATCTCCTAGTCTCAAAACCACTCGGAGCTCCTGATAAAGCGATTTAGGCTGCCAATGTCAATCCTTGACAGACAAACAAAACCAAGTTCTGAACCCCACTGGAGAAGAAAAGATTTCCCACCACTACAACAAATACTTGGATAATGGCAGCTTCATTATTATAGGATCTACTATATCAGACCAATCATCTGATTTGCTGGACCAACAAAGGAAAGCATTATTATATCGTATTTATCGATGATGTCGGTATCCAACAAGTTGACCGTTGTAGACCTTGCCTTTCGTAATACCCATTGTTCAAATACCTACGAAAATACAAGCAGAAAAATATTTGCTTTCATATCCTTGATTGTTTCTTAGGTCAGATAAAATTCAACCCCTGGAAATAGACAAAAGACAACAACACAGGCAGTGCTACTACGTAATAGTAATCAAAGATTAGCAAGATTACTCACCACTAGGATAAATACTTGGATTATGGCAGCCCCATTCTCCTAATACCTGCTTTGCTGGAACACCAAAAGTTTAACGAAACAGAAACAAAGCAGGAATGCCATATGCCTTGAAGAGGTGTAATGGAAAAGAATTGACATACTTTTATTACATAGACCACCGGGTCTATGATCATTTCTTACAATGTCAACTACAGATCTAATGCAACAGTGATCGTCGTAATGAGAGACATGCACAAGATCGCTAGTATCACACAATTTGTCAGCCTGTTGGGCTAGAATACTTCGTGTATTTAGATCATATTGACAATGGAATGTTATTCTTGCTTTATTTAACACTTATCCTTAATCAGAATATACATATACTTTTGAGGTAAATAAGGGTTTTGACATCCCCGATTGCCTCGTTGTCCACTAAGATGGCCGCAACATTTGTTGACTGGGAATTCATTATTTCCGGTTTCCGCGTAATAATTTCCAAATTCCCGGCAGCTGAGTTTGCTTTGAGTTTTTTATGTTTACTCTCGACATCGGAGAAGCAATAGGCTGTTAAGTCCAAAACACCCTCATAGTCAACATCATTAAGATGTTCATTTAAATTCCATCGCATGATATGGAGGGAATTAATATTTGTTTGGCGCATAACAGAATCTCAAGTAATTTTACAGCACATGTGACTCCAAAAGCTTAAGTCAGAATCCTTATATAAAAACTTAATTAGGTACATTATCTTATAAGGTATTCAGCTCATAGCGGGATGACGTCAGATAGAATTATAAAAAATTGAATCGAAATCGCGTTCGAGAGTAAATAGAATTACGGGTTGTGTCCCAGTATTATGCGAATGTGCAATGTAATGGGTCTGTAAAGGGTTTGCCCTTGTTTACGGACTGTGAATGCGCGACCTTTCTTCGAAGCAGTTGGAATCAAACTTATGATTCTTCCTTCCTTGGCTTACAAATACATGATGCCGAGCACTGACTTCTGACTGGAAAAAATAGTCTTCAGCATGGATATTCTGTTCATGCCCTTGTAGCATTCAAAATTCTGTTGAACGAGCCTTTTGCTGTTTAGATTGTGGGGAATATTTTTGCTTTTTGCTTGAATTGCACTATGAGCCCTGCATGAAACGTGAATATAATGACCACCACTAAGAAAGGCTTTGTATTAGGCAGAGCCTTAGGTTTTAAAGTTATTCTTATTATTGTTGCGTTTCCTACAACCACTGTGGACTTAATTGCCAGACACAGTAGTAACGGTTTCTAGGCTTAACATTACGGGGATTTTGTCTGGTAGGACCTATGGCCTCTTCACTGTTTTTAAGTATGGCAGTTCTTAATTCAACAATGCAGATACGATATTGAATTTTTCTGGAGGATTTCAATACCTAGATACCTCTTTATGGGGGCACTCCCATAGCGGATCTGGCTGGAGGGTTAATAAGGTTGTCAATGCAATCTTTGGGTAATGTTGCTGGGAGTCCTTTTGACCATCCTAATTGTTCGCGCAAATACATTGTGGGATGCTCCACTGTATCAGATTACGCGTTGCTCTTCAGCAATAATTAAATCGACAGGAAACTCTAATTTTTTCCTTTACATTCTTTATTTAGAAATCAATCTGGTTCTCCTCAATTTGCCTACATAAAATGGAGGATTTCATTGCCGAAGCCAGTCAAACTTCTTTCGGTTTTAAATTTAGCCGGACATGATATGTTTTTCTGCTTTCTTTACAATATTTTTTGAATTTTTTTTTTCAGAAATTCTTTTTATTTTTTATGAAGTTTTTTAACGTAAAAATTATTAAAAAAAAATAAAATATTAAAAAGAGAAAATGAAAGAAAGAAAAATGAAATCAAGTCACGTATTTGATTAAACATGGACGCTGCCATGTTAGACAATGAATTGAATTTCCGTTTAAAATACATATTGTGTTACACATATTATTGTTGTTGTTTTTAGAGACTGATCGGACGGACATACAACGTAAATGAACACTTTTTTAATAATGTCTTCTTCTTCTTCTTGTTTTGCAAGTTGCAACAGAAGGAGTCCATTTAACGATTATATTTATAGACGATAAATACATACCGGGAGACGGAAGAGACGAAGAGAGAGAGAGTTAGAGTACTCGTATGGTTTTATTTTTCCAAAAAGGATACCAAAATACTTACACGTACAACCCAGCGAGCATTATTGCTGTTATTCAACACATTAAATGGGGAAAAGGAGGAGTTTTTGTTTCAGGACACAAAAGGACGCACAGAAAGCCATAGTTTCGATTAGACTTCCTTGAGCGTGGTAATATGTAAGAAGGACAATGTCATTTACCTTCGAGCACTTCTAGCTCGCTCTGGTTGCAACACATTTGCAACGATATTTGGGCGCGATAACTTGACAGATGTTGGTTCTCAAATACTCTGGAGTAAGGGGATTATCTACATAAACAAAGTCATTGCCATAGCCCCACAAAGAAATCCAGTGGCGTCATAACGAATGATAATGGTGGTGGACGTGAAATTACACTTTCTGGGGACCACTCATAACTCATACTGTGAGGTTCCAAGTACTGTATTGTTAAAACTGCATTGCATTGCGCTCAGTTCATAATCTTCAATTGCAGGCCAAAAAGTGCAAGTTATTGTACGGCCATAGCGCATTGAATTGATGGTAGCATTTCTCCAAAGTTGTAAAGACTTAGTGGTAATATAAGGTCACCCAATACTTCCTTACTTAGTTGGCCATTAGCAAAGCGATAGGTTTAGTGGTAATATTGCTTTCTTGCTTACTTCCTTACTTAATTGGCCATTTACAACCTGATTAACGGATTTCGGCCTGCCTTAACACGTCCTTAGCGGCGCCTCTGCTTCTTGCGCGTGTTCGCGAGTTGGTTACACTAATCGATGACAGGGCTTTCTCGATTTGGTCCATCTTATGCAAACAAGATCGTCCTCTTCGCTAACTTTTGCAAATCCCCGTATCGAATATCCGTCTAGCCGGAGCATCCTTCTCCAATCAAGTGACATGGCCAAGCCAGCGCAGGCGCTGGATGTTAATAAGCAGCCCAACGGTCATGTCGTTGAGGAGCTCATACAGCTCATTTCTGAATCGCATGCAGAAATCATCGCGAACTCGCACTGAACCGAAGATCTTACGTAGGACTCTTCTCTCGAACATTCTCAAGGCTGCTGCATCAGTGTTTAATAGTATCCATGCTTCTGCGCCATAAAAAAGCGCGGAGAAGATGAGAGCCTTGTACTAACCAACAAGTTCTCCGCAGTTAGCTTCACAGCTGCAGAAAATTGTGTTAAAAAAATCAGCATTGCAGGCCTAATGCTTTAACATCCAATCAGCATATCCATGCCATAATTATCATCGAGATATCTATGGCTTCCTCAATCTCCTCCCATTCCAACTATCTTTCGGCAATAGTAGGTCATTCTCTTCATAAATACTTCACAGTTTATACCCATACTGTCTAGCTTTCAAATGGCTTGCAAATCTTAACCCATGTGGCGTCAGCCTAAGCAGCTGCCAAAGTCTAGGTGATCCTTTGCGAATGTCACGTTAGGTACAAACTGATAATTCTCGCCTGACCTTTGTTGCATTCCAAAAATGCCATCTCCTTTAACAGCAAGGTTCAGACAGCTCCATCACAGTCTTTTCTATTCTGACAACTACACTGTGTACTCCACTAAAAAGCGATGAGAATGGCCTTCCTTCTCCTTCTCTCCAGCCCACCATAAGAGTAAGCTCCGACCTGCCTACCTCTAGAGGGCCTATTTAAATTATTTAATGAAATTTCAATTCTTTGTTTGCATTTCATTTATTATCGACGACCAGCATTTAAGCGTGAGTGAATGAGTGAGTGAGTGATGACGTGGAAAAACTTGCTGCCAATGCAACAGGGCAGTCAGTCAGTTGGATTCGACGATTTTTTCTTGTTTTTTGCTGTTGCTGTTGAAAACGACATATTGTTACAACAACACGAAATTGCAATGCTGCCGCGCCACCATAAAAACTACGTAAAAAAGAAGCAACAAAACAGCTCGAGGTTTTCGTGAACAATTTCGTGTTTTTTGATGAAACATATAATCTTCGCACATTTCTATGGAAATTTACAAAACAATGTAATGGGAAGAATTCGTTACTCTTTTTTCGTTGTTTTCTTCTTCTTCTTTTTTTGTAATACCCTACACCATATAAGGTAATGCAAGGCGATTAGACACAAGTTGCTTGGCTAATGTTGTACAGATCAGATCGAACTTTCTAAGCGAACGATGTAACAGAATTCTGGTGTATGAAGTCTAATGTATAAGTTGGCTTATTAGACGTGAGGCCAGTTCAAACAGCTCCAACAAAACGAAGCACGAAAAAATACTTCCTTGGCAACTGCTTTTCAGCAGATTTTTGACAAGAACTCTGAGAATAAAGGAACATTGCCATGGAAAAGTTTCTCAAGGAATTTGTCGTTCGAAATCGAATTTAAGCTTTAGTTGTCGCTGTAGTCTAGTAGGTAGTATGTTGGCTTATTAGACATGAGGCCACAGTTCTAACCCCAGTTCAAAAATCTGCAACAAAACGAAATTTTAAAAAATATTTCTTATGGGACTTCCTCTCAGCAGACTTCTAATAAAAACTCTGAGAGAAAATGAAATAAAAAAAATATTTCTTCAGTGACTTCCTCTCAGCAGATTTGTGACAAAACCTCTGAGAAAGAAGATAAAATTGCCATGAAAAGGTTTCTCAAAAATCATGAGGGAGGGCATCGTCTTTAAACTGTAGGTGTCCATCCTTCAACAGATTTCTGGCAAAAACTTTGTGAGTAACTAAAGTAGCCAAGAAAAATTTGCTAAAAAGAAATCTGTGGCCTCCCTGATAGTCCGCTTTAAACTGTTGGTCCCACCACTCAAGCTTAAAATTAACCCACACAAAACATAAGTGGTATGAGAAGCTAGGTTGTAATCCTGACTAAAGGGTTGTAATGATCAATTCTGTTATGTACATTTGGATGCCTTAGTTACTCCATCAAGCATGCCATTTGATCACCCATTGATCTCTAGCTGATGGTTTAAAGCCTAAAGACCTACTATTTCAAGATTGTCACAAGACTACAAAGTATTTCCACTTTTGATTAAAGTTTCTTGCAAGAATACAAAGTCTTTCAAGCTTGATTGCAGATGAAAGAGGGGAAGTGTACTCTACTCTTATGATCACATGACAAAGACGCTAGAATGCTAATGAATTTGATGGGTACATCGCCATGAAGCTAAACTAAGCTGAGAAATAATGATAAGAAGACGAATGTGCAAGTATGAGATGAGACCGCACTATGTTCCATAAAAGAATGGAGAACACTAATTCAAAATCAGTTCCAATTTGGCATTTCCCAGTAAGGGAAAAAAGTTCACATAATTGGTCATTACAACCCTTCAGCCGGGATTACGAATTAGCTTCTCACACCATTTGTATTTTGTGTGTTAATTTTATACACGAGTGGCGAGAGGACCTACAGTTTAAGGTCGATTTCGAATGACCGATTTTTTAGAAACTTTTTCAGGGCAATTTTATTCTCTTTCTCAGAGTTTTATGCCAGAAATCTGCTGAGAGGAAGCCAATGAAAAGAATGTTTTTTTATTTTGTTTTGTTGGAGATGTTCGAGCTGGGTTCGAGGACTCGGATACTCATGTCTAATAAGCCAACATACTATCTACTACACTAGACGGTGATGAAGATGAAGATGCTTTGCGTAAATCACATCCTTCCATATCGCATTCAGTATTATACGGTCAGGTTTAAATCTGGTAGTTTAACATATGCGGTGATGTTTGGACTCAGAAGACATGCTCGGTTGAACTTGTACAGAACGTGCAGAGATCGGGTCAGAATAACATTATCTAACAATCAAGGCAGCATACGAGCAATTGAATTCGATTAGTAACACTTGATGTTAGTGAAATCAGCTAGGCAAGGGAAATAAAGCGACTGGATACCCTGACCTGTGGCAATATAACAGACAATTAACAGATAAATGAGTTTGACAACAGAAGAGCTTCTAGGTCGCTGATGTAGCATTTTTCGGCAGTCGTTGTGGTATGCACAAAAAAAAGAAGAATTTTTTTTTTCGTTTCTCCTGAATACGGGTTTCTTTTCGAAGGTAAAATAAGTGAATGGATGCATAAAAATATTTAAATGTTACATGAACATACAACGACAACAATACTAACAAAATTGATGGATTCGTGAAATAAAAAAACAACAAAAACTAGCGTTGATTTGTTACGTGTTTGAAAATGGCATTTTTACCACAAGTTGCCACAAGTGAAAATAAAAAAACTACTCGTCGTCGTGCACACACACACTCTATACGCTACTAAACATAGTGAACGACTAGGAAACACCCTAAAAAACTAAACGGGGGATAATCTCATGAAAATTGATGTTTTCGTTTGTGGTGGAATACTGGAAAATCGAAATTTCCTACGCCATATTTATTGTTATCAAAACTACAAATTTTTTTTAAACGATACGTACACCATTTGTAGCCACTTCCACTTTCCAATCGAAAAAATAAAAAATTAAAAATAACAAACGGTTTTCAAATTGTATAGCCATTGTGAGGTGAGGCAAGTGAGCCCAAAACATTCACTCGCTTTTAAGTGAAATGTTTTTTACGTATAATTTTTCTTTTTTTTTCTCTTAGCTTTGTTGCCTGATATGAAAGCTCAGGTAATTGTTGGTGTATGTACAACATGTTGTATGCAAATATGCAATTAGTTGTTTCAATTGTTGCTGGATTACTATTTTCTTTCTATTTTTTTTTATTTGAATTTGTTTTTGTTGCTTTTATTGTTGCACTAATATCGCTATTGCCAGATATACTATATACGTATGCTGTTGGAATTTAACATGACATTGTTGTTTTTAGAAGGAAAGGCGACGTAAGTTGTTTTCTTACGATAATAAAGAAAATTTTAAAATTGGAAAAACTCTTTTCCAAGCTGTAAAAGCTCTGTCTCCAAAACCTGTCTGTCTCCATTCTATAATGTATGTATTTAATGTTCTTGCATTTTCTACGTTCTCTAACTTAAATACCGTCAAAATTTGGTTAAGATGCGCCGATCAGTTCTAAAGCTATAGGGAAAAATCTACTTAGAATACACACTTGTAGTCGTATGTCGCGTGAAAACTTTGAGAGCTCATAACTCAAAACACACTTTTTCGACTTAGAATGTTATAGAACGGAGGCGTCGATGTGTATACTGTGTACTCTGTTAAACCGATAACATGAATTCCACAATCTTATATATGTTTACTAAGTACTCTGTTAAATCCATAACATTGATCTGTTCATATTAACATTGAAGATCTTGTCGCATTCATCTTCTCGCACACACATACATAATTCTATTGAAGTGTTACGGTCAACAAGTTATAATCGTTTGTGTACTTAATTTAGACAAATGAAATTAAATAGTAATTCTCATTTAGTTCATTGCTATTTAAGCATAAGTAAATTATATTATAATTGGAGGGTGGGTGGTGGCGGCAACCTGAAACTTACCAGGATGCAAAATAACTTACTGATTAGGTTCTATTCTAGGGAAATTACTTCAGCGACTTTCAATCAGCAGTTTTCTGGCAAAAACTCTCTGAGAGTAAATAAATTTACCATGAAAAGTTTCTCAAAAATCTGTCATTCGAAGTCGACACTCATGTAAAAAAATTAACAAACACAACATAAGATGAAGGTGAAAAACTATGCACTTTTATTGAGTCAATATTCGGTTTATTGAGTACAACATTTTAAGTGTTCAGAGATAACAATATACGCAGTTCAGCCGTTTATTTAATATTCATTTGACAGCTGGTAAACAAAACAGCTGGTTGTTTCAACAACATTGTTTTTATTTTGTTTGTCGTTGTTGACATTTGAGTTGTCAAATATCAACAGAAAGTTTTCCGATAATTGTAATATGCACACTGAACATACTTATGCCAATGCTGCATTTTAAGTTTTACTCAATATTATAATAATATGCGTATTTATTGCTCAATAATTAATTGAAATTTTATATGAAATATTGACCTCAATAATGGCGTTTATTGTGATTTATGCAATAAAGGTGCATATCTAAACACCGTATTAGAATAAATACTAGGAACCTATGTGATGTTAATGCATTTTTGAAAGAAACTTTTAGGAGTTTTTAGCAGGTACTTGTAAGGGATTTTTTGTCTTCTGACATCAGGCTGCAAACTGAGATTCGTCATTGAGGTTTGTGGTAGGTACAAACCTACTTACAGTCAAAGAAAAAAGTCTACATACACCACTGTATGGGTTTTTCCAAATTGAAAAGGATCTTATACCGTGGTTAAAGGTGTTTATAATTAAGAATGTTTAAAGAACAAGCGAATTTGAAAAGAATGTTACGTAGAAATTATTGAGAAAAAAAATATAAAAAATAGCGACTTTTTTCTTTGACTGTATATACATATATCGAACCTGGCTAAGATTAATCCGAAAATTACCTTTTCACTCATCTAATGATTTAAACATTTTCTTAATGGCAGACATTATTATGGCCAAAACAGAATATTTTTGTTGTTAATAACTACTGCACACGGTTTAAAATATAATTTTGTGCGCAAGAACCGAAAATCCATTGTGATATTTCCCTTTTCAAAGGTGAACTTAATAAAACCGTTAAATAAAACACTTCGTAAATGCGAGTCGAGTATACTTAAAAACAGGCTAGAACTTTAGAAACCAAAAAAAGATACGAAAACAGCCGGCAAAAGTTTTAAGCAGCAGACAGCAGGCAAGGCAACATTTTGTTTTTTATCAGTGAATTAAAATCAGTGTTCGGTTCGTTTCGTTCCATTTTTCGAAATGGCCAGCAAGGCCTTCAAGTACAATATGTATTATACTGAAGGCAACAAAAACAAAAAACATTATTTTAGGAACTTAGTATCAAAGAAACAACCCCCCAATGGCCAGTCAAAAAAAAAAAAAAAAAAAAACAACAACAATATTAAATATATTTATTATTATTTTTTATATACAAATGCGATTTAATTTTTTCATTGTTTTTGTTGTTTTTTTTGTTCAAATTCGTTATGGCATATCAATGGGGAGCTTAAGCATTTGGTGGAGATTGAATCGAAATTGAACGAATTTTTGCGCATGATTTTTTTTCGTTTGTACTGCCATCATGATAACGCACCACACCACACCGATACACCAAAAATGTATTGAATACGTCTATGGAGGAGTGCTTGTGCTGTCTGGTTGTTTGCCTGTGTGTGCAAAAACTAACCTTTTATGGATTTTAGTCATGCGAATACTTTTTTTCATTTTCTTTTCTCTTTTTTAATACATAAAATACCCGTATACGAGTATATATATATACAGCCTTTATATGTACGCATGTATGTATGCTATGTATTGAAACGCAATGTATTCCATATTTAATATTCCAAGTTTTTGCGGTAAAAAAAATCGTTTTTTTCTTTCGGGGTGTTGGCAAAAATAAAGTTTTATGAACGATATTGATATTCCATAATGGCATCCATCATATTATGGTAACAGAAACTGAAAATTAAAAAGGATGACCATCATACAGCACAGAGTATGAGCATGTGAGCAGAAAACTTTTAAGTTTTGTGGAGTATAAGTATCGAGATTTTTTATATGCCAAATAGAATGTATTCCTCTGTCTTCCATTGATTAGATAAAACTAAACAATTTTGTTGTAGTCACCGTAGTCTAGAAGGTAGTAGATTCAAACCCGAGAACTTTCTCTCAGCAGATTTCCGGCAAAAATTCTTGAGTGTAAATAAAATTGCCATGAAAATTTTCTCAAAAAAATCTGGCGTTCGGAGTCGACCATAAGCGGGGCCTGCAGCCACTCATGTATGAAATTAACACACATAAGTGGTGTGAGAAGCTAGGTCGTAACTCTAACTGAAAAGGATAATGTCCAATTATGTATGTATGTAAGTATGTATGTTTGTGTTTCACAATTGTTGTTGTTCATGGGCATTTCACTTCGACATCAGTCGTTATGGTTTCCACAAGTGTAGACCCAAAGCAGAACGTACCTTCACTCTCAAGAAATCGCAAAGTCTTCATGCGGAATGTAGTGTTTTTCATGGGTTGTTTACGCTACTGGGCAAATCAGGGCACATACAGCGATCAGCCCAGGCATACAAATTTATTTACAAATCAAGCCACACGAGGTTACATGTTGTCTGGAAGTATGAAAGGATCGCTATTGTGTGCCGGATTATCAGATTATGCTGGTTACCAGGTTATTGTACCGTTACTAGCAACAAAATTGCGGTAAAACCGGAAAAATCAGAATAAGCTTTGGAAGAAACAATTTGAGAAAGGTTGGTGAAACCACCAATCATGGATTATCTTCCTTGCAGTTATTGAAGAAATTTTCAAACACTCACTAATCGCGTATGGGGATGTAGTCCGATCTACAATTTATTTATTCGATTGCTCTGCACTTCAGAACAGACGTTATCGATTTTTTGGTGAGAGAACATTTGAAGATCTGGACATGATGGCGAACGTGCCACTAAGAGAACTGGTTTGTTTCATCCGAAGCTCGTTGAGCTTCAAGCCCACCACTAATGGATCATGACCAGGGGACCTATCTCACACTGAGAAACACAATGAGTCATATGGTCCATCGAATGAACTTGCCTGTGAAAGGCAAGCTACCTGCTAAACTAACTAAACCTGACCAATACTCAATCCCTCTCAATACGAAACTGGTCCGGAGCATAAGTAGTTAACAAATTAAAGGAGGGCTTTAGACACACTATCAACAAATAGAACAGGAATTATGTAAAGGCGCAGAAGGGGCACGCGATCATATCTTATGTCATTGTCTCTTTAAATTAAAATAAAACAAAGTCTGTATGAGATATCACAGTCATTTGTTATTTGTTTCAAATGTCTGCCACATCTTCTCTGGATTGAGCGTATCTTGAATGCTGAATTTTCCATCGCTCTGTCGCAGAAGTCAGGCTGACTTTGAACGATGGCATTGGTCACTTTGACTTTGGAAAACACTGCAGTTAGTCGCTTATTACTATACACCTGCGGCTTAAGGAAACCGCAGAAAAAAAGTGTAACATCGCCACGATATATGAGCTTTGGTATCAAAGCTACCACTCTAATCTACCTCAATATGAGATGATATTCGCGAGCAATTTACTCGCCAACATATTATATTCTCATGCAGAATATTCAATGTGGCATTAGCAATGTGCCACGCAGTGCTGTCCTGCTGAACTCACATGTCGTTGATGTCCTGTCATCTAATGCAGGCCAAAAGAAGTTGATAATCAATGATCTACAGTGTTCGCCCTTGACAGTGATGGGCTGGCCAATGGTTTTCTGAAAAAATATGGACAGATGACGTCGCCAGCTTAAAATCTACACCAAATAGTGACTTGTATTAAGGCATTGAATAATTTTGAACCTTTTGGATAGATATGGTCACATACACATTTATTCAGAAATCGCTAATCGCTGAAAATAGTTTTTTGATGAAACCTAGGATCTGCGGTCAACTTCTCACCGACACACGTTGTGGTTGTCCATGGTGATTTGATTAAAAGGATTTAATAAATAACGACTAATCTGGCGTTCGAGGTGTGAATTTAGACTTTACGTCCCGACGCTCATTAATAGTAGAATTAACATACACAGCGTAGGTGATGTAAGCTGCTAGGTTGTTGTCCAGACTAAAGGGTTGTTATGAGCAATTGAGTAAGAAAGTGAGTAATTTGACAGACTTCGTGGTCGTCCATGGTAATTATATTAAAAAGATTGAATAAATAACGACTAATATGGCGTTCGGAGTCGGAATTTAAACTTTAGATCCTGACGCTCATGACAACGATTAACACACACAGTGTGGGTAATGTGAGTTGCTAGGTTGTTATCCAGACTAAAGGGTTATAATGATCAATTAAGTCAGTAGGAAATTTGACAGACGTAGCTTCACCAAGATGGCGGATACTAACTGTCAGAGTTGGGATGTTCCTATACGATCAGCTGCAGTAGAGCAATCACCTGCTTGGACTGGAAAAACTTGATTCATGCAACTGAAACAAAGCAAAGCATGTTCTAAATAGATGGAGGAGATGCTTTGTGACATCACTTTGTTCCTTAAAATCATTTCGTTGAGGGAATAAAGGAATTAAAATAGCTTCTGTAGTATTTATGAAAATAAATATTTTAAGCGAATCTATTACTCTGGTATCCACTTAAAGCCTCAATTTATTCTTGAATCAGATAAAAAATAATACCATCACAGATAATTTCTATTTACAAAAAAAAAAACGATTTAAATATTGTTAAAGATTATAAAAACATCCGCCAATTTTGTCTGCTGTCACTTCCCATTTACATTAGACAAGTTAAGCTGATGAAAGCGGTCTCTTTAAGATGGCCATAATTTTTATGGCGATTGTAAAACATCTAAACGGACAAGATGCGAACGAAACAAACAACAATGTAAACCGTAATCATTGATTAGATCTGTTAACATGACAGAAAATTTGTGATGAACTGAGGCCATATACACTTCCGCTTCTAATTTCTATTAGAAACGTTACAGTATGCAGTTGCATTGGCAGTGGTGGGGGCATACTATGTACGTACGTACACGTATGTATTTGCATTAACATGATTGATAATGATAATTTCATAATTGAATGCAATTAGAATTGGCCAAAGAAAAAATCAAACAAAAACTGCTTAACAATGTTTTCATTGGAATTCATGGCGTTGGTTGTGTGTGAGCGGCCTGTGCAGGCCTTTTGAACGCGTGCTCATTGTGTTCTTGAGAGGGCTATGCCGTATATTCTTTCTCTGTTTTTCAATTGTTTTATTAAATCTGTTGGTAATTGAGAGACAATTACACAAATTGCAAGTAAAACTGTTACCTTTACTAAGCGATAATGAAGTGAGGCGCAACAGAAAATGTGAATGCTAATTATCATACCATTATACACTTACAAAAAAAAACTTTGAATTAAAAGAAGACAAATTGATTCTCTTGTTGTGAAGTACAATTGTTTCGATTAGAAATGGAATATTATTTCATTCATACATCCGCCGCGGCTGGCCTCACAGTACCTCATTCGAGATCGTATCTCGACAATGGCATTACAAATGTTGGCCTTCAAATGCTCAATTGCCTGTGGTTTGTTGGCATAACATATTCCTTAACGGCGCCCCACAGAAAATATTCCAACGGTGTCAAATCGCAGCGTCTTGGCGGCCAAATGACATCACCATTTCGGCTACTTAAATAGCCATCAAATGTTTGATGCAATAAATCGGTTGTGGTATAAGATGTATGGCAAGTTGCACGATCCTGTTAAACCCAAACATCGTTCACATCAGTACCATGAAGAGTGGGTACAAAAAAATCGGTTTCTAGGTTGAGATAGGTATTTCCATAGACCATTGTAATGGTTGCGCCGTCCTCATTTTTATTAATGTACCCACAAAGATGGAAATGACCTTCAACCGAAAAGATGATATCCTTTGGCAAAATCGACGTCATTGTGGAGTTTCTCGTTGGCCGAACGTTGCATATTATCTCGTATGCTTAAAAAATATTTTTCTCAGTGTATCTTACACATTTTATGTATACTCCCCAAGCTAAAGGTACTTACTTTTTATTCAAAGAAAATTCCTGTAACTGTAGGTTCCTATTTCCGTTTTAGTTCCTTTAACAAAAGAAAATGATAAATGAAATGATCTTCAATTAAATGCCGTTTAGATGATGATGGTTACATGCCAGATTTCATCTTTAGTGTGAGAGAAATGGAGAAATCCAATACAATCCAAAGACAATAAAAATGTTTTGCATCTCATTAAGCAATCAACCTACGATTTGATTGAATTGTTTTTAATACTTGTGAACACATTAATCATTATCGCTGCGGATATAAACAGTTTTCATTGGAATCCATTTAACATCTGATTGATCGTGGTGCATAAGAGAAATTAATTTAATTGATCTCTGTATACCGCTAAAGTGACAAATTGTAAACAATTAACCACAAGAAGAGAAATGTCATTTTTCATTAAATACTGTGTCCATACATACATACATATATAATTGATTTAAATAAATGATACATTAAATATTAATTGATGCAACAAAATATCATTCAAATCATCGAAACAGTTATCAATCATTGGAAGAAAGCTAACTACACAAGAAAGAAGCTTAAATTATTGCAAAGAAAATGCAATGGAGTACTGTAATTCGAGGAAAAAGATGTTTTATGCAGACGAGAAAAAAAATTTTGATCAAATTCTTAGCTCTAGATGGTGACAGTGACCGAAACGCTTACATTTCAAGATCTCACACAGATAATTGGATAATTATAGGCAAACATATCGTCAGGAAAGAATGGAATTCGAGACGAACTTAAATAAATTCACTATAAAATATAGAGGAAATTCTATAATGCCTAGTAATGAAGTACAGCAGTCATAGTTCATGTAAATCAAAAAGCTCAGTTGTACAAACCGAAGAGAGCTGCTCACTCCTGTATAATGGGGCTTCCTATCTTTTCAAACAAAAGAACGGTTCCCACACTACAACTCGACGGTGACAGAACGTTTGAACGTAGTCACCGTAGTCTAGTAGGTAGTGTGTTGGCTTATTAGCCGCGATGCCATAGTTCAAACCCCAGTTCAGACATCCCCAACAAAACGAAATATGGAAAAATATTTCTTCAGCGATTTCCTATCAGCCGAAATAACTCATATCCGAGGGTTAATAAAATTGCCATGCCAGGGTAAATAAAATCTGCCGCTCCGAAGTTGACTTTAAACTGTAGGTCCCACCACGCACTTAAGACGCACAACTTAAGTGGTGTCGGAAGGAAGGTCGTAATTCCGACTTAAGGATTGTAATGACCAATTATGTATATTATGTTATGTAATGAAAAACGGCAGCCATAGTCTGAGTGCATCAAAGTACTTGAAGCTCAGTTACTATCTTTACATCCAGAGAAGAAATTCTAACTGGACACTCCGCTATTGGCAATTTTGCTGACAAGCTCTGCCGCACCATAATTACTGCAGAAGCTGCCACGATGTAGAAGAAAAGGAATCGTTGCAATACCTTCTATGCGAGTGCCCTCCACTTCAGAATAGACGTCATCGGTTTTTGGGTGACAGAAGGTTTGACGATCTGGGCATGGAGACGAAAGTGCGTCTAAGGAAACTGGCAGGCTTCAGCCGAAGCTCGGGGTGGTTCAAACCCACATCTAATAGATTATGAGAAGGGGGCTTACTTTACACTGGGTAACGCAATGCGCTTTATGGTCACCTCGTAAACTTGCCTGTGAACGGCAAGCTGCCCGCTAACCAAACCTAACCTATCTTTAAATTCAAAATAAACTGCTTCAGCATTTCAGTATGACTAGAAACATTCACTAGAGCTACGATTACAATTTGTGAATTTTTTTTCGTCAAACTTATCGTCCAATTCGTAAATTTTGAGTGTCCCCATGGCCTGTAGTTGGTAGTGCGCTAAATTTTAAGTGCCGAGGACGTGAGTTTGATGCCCACCAGAGACTCTGAGTGTTTGTGATTGTTGTCCGATTGTTTGTCTAACATTATATGTGATCGGTCACAATATTTACACTTGTTCTTACAAAAATTATCGCACACTACCCCCTCATTTATTTCTCCAATCAGCTATCTTTTCTATATTTTAACCCAAAGCACCGCATGAATAGGGGTCATCCTCTGAGTGTTGGTCAAAAAAAAATTATTATTGTATTGCGTGCAATCGTCTTCCTGAACAGATAATTTGAATAACAATGAATTATTACTCAAAGTAGCCTTGGCCTAGTAGATAGTGTGTTGGCTTATTTGACGTGAGGCCATCATTCAAACCCCAGGCCAGTCATCTCTAACAAAATGAGATACAAAAACATATTTCTTCAGCGACTTCCTCTCAGCAGATATCTGGCAAAAACTCTCTGAAAGTAATATAATAGCAATGAAAAGTTTCTCAAAAACTAAGTAAGACATACACAGTGGGCGCTAAAGAAGCTGCAGCCGCTGTATACCGTCAGCATTAAAGAAGATTCAAATTAATCCACTCCTCGCTACTACGGTTAGGAAGAAACTACGGTTATTTCCTTCCACTTTAGGGAATATTTTACGATAAACATTCGACTTGTGCAGGGAATTCAAGCCAAACAACCATCGTATTTGCCGCCAACTTGGCGAATAGGCTGAAGCGCACATTTTTTATTGAAACATTTGGATTAAAATTTTGTTCTGGTGTTACTATTTGGCGGACTTTGTAGGCTGGCGGAGTCATCAAACCATATGTTTTCAAAAACAATGATACTTTCAATGGTAATTGATTCAAGAATATATTTAAGAAATTATTCGTATCTCAATTAGTTGGTCTTAATCTTAGTTCTAACAGTAATTGTCCAATAAATTGGCCGCCAAGATCGTGTGAGTTAACCCTATTCGATTATTTTGATTAAAGTTATATGACGTCATTTGTCTACATTGGTTTAGCAAAGGCAATTGAACACCGGGAAATTAATATTCGAAGAGTTATTAGAGCAATAAAGCCTTTTAGATTGAATATTTTGAAAATATTGTTATAAATAAACACATAGACGCACTATTAGCCATTATGGCCTATCTACTGAGTTTAAAAAAAATTTTCAAAAATTATTTTAAAATTGAAAAATTACAAAATAAAAGCCAGAATTTAAAAAGAAAATTTCAAAACATTTCATGTAGCTGCCTGTACTAGGTTTTAACTGCAGCCATTTCTTTACTACTTTTTATATACTTTTAAGGCCATCTCATTCATTCTTATGGCCATTATGTAATTCACCCTTAAAGCGGTTATAGCCATACATTCGAGTACATACCACTATTGTTTAGCTAAGGCTTTGTGATGCCCCGTGTACACATGTTTGGTTAACGATAATATTGTCGCATGACATATTTTCTTTTATTATTTTTTCTTTTTTTTTCTTCTTATTTGTTATAATAGAAACAAAAACAACAACAGCAATAATAAGAAAAAAACACGCACAACCATTTCGACCACAATATGGGCGTAAACAAATAAATGTACCCCAAACCAACCATATGTACATACATATGTACACACAAGTATTTATCTTTCTATGTACGGCATTATGACGGTGCTACATTCATGTGAATAGTCCAAATAATGCCACCAACAGATACATAACCCAGCAAACATTTTCAAAAGCGATGTACTTACCTCTCTTGAGGTATGTCACCGCCTTCCAGACTATTGCAGAGTGTTTCAGAACGAAGTACATACACAAATATACATACATAATTGGTCCGGATTACGACCTGAATAGCTTCTCATACCACTTATGTCTTATGTCATAATTTCATCCATGAATGGCGGGACCTACAGTTTAAAGTTGATTCCGAACGACGAGATTTTTTGACATATTTTTCATGGCAAATTTATTTATTCACAGAGTTTTTACCCGAAATCGACGCAGAAATCAGACCGAAGTGCTTGCCATTATTCTCAAAATGGAATTAATACCTTACTGCTGGCAATTCTTTCTTCTCTGACAGTCAAACAGCAATCGAAACTCCTTCGTTTGCTATTTTCAAACTGTTTGGTATCTGCCACGGTCTCCATGAGCGTCCCTCACTAGGGACTAGGGATACTAGAACACTACTAGTTCTGTGTCTATCTCATATGGGTTCCTGGTTACAGAGACATCCTGGGTAATTGTATAGCCGATATATATATACCGATTATACACCCTTAGGCTATCCATAAAGCTGAAAAATCCTGGTCAAAGGATGAAATGTTTTTTTTGGTTTTTGTTTTGTTGGAGATTGTCTGACCTGGGGTTTGAACCGTGACCTTACGTCTAATAAGCCAACGTACTACTTATTAGACTATGGCGACTGTTAAATAGATTTTAAGTTACCAGGATACTCTCCATATTTCTTACTGGGTTAGTTCTTACATGAGGTTAAAGTGTCTCAAAGTATTTCAAATTTGTTACAAGGCTTTTACATTACATACTTCATTCATATACATGTACGTATACACTTCGTTTTGCCTAGAAATAGAATCATGATTGCAAATGTGTATTATGCGTTGGACAGGACTACGGTGGCTACGGTGTGCTTTAAAGTCTTAGTTTGACTTAAACTTGGACAAAAGGTTGAGAGAATGTCTGGGTATAGACTTTGGAAAAACAGATACGAAATGAAAAAAAAAATTAAAATAAAACACAAATTCTTGGTACTAACGAGTCATGTTACCAATTTCAAAACAAAATTACTTCCAAAGAAAAAAAGTCTTTTCTTTACTATTCCCATTATTTTTCGTTACTTTTTTTTGTTAATTATGTAATCATGTAATGAATATTTCATTGAAAGGGAAAATTTCTTGTTTTTTTTCTTCTTTTTATTTGTGCTACTATTTGTGGCACAACAACAGATAATTGACCAAATATTGACAACCTTTTTTATATATTTTTGTTTGTAATTCTTCTGTTTATTCTTTTATTTTTTATGAATACGAAGGCTTTCATTTTCTTTTTTTTTATTTGTAAGTTTCGTTCGTTTATTATTTATCGGGTTCTAGCAACAGAAATCTTTCAAACTATCAGAGACACTCTTCATGGCTATATGGCTACTACTGTTTTGACGGTGTTTTTGTCTGATTTTCTTTTAATAATTCATACATACCGAGAGGGTGGGGGCTGGTACTATTGCTTGTAAATGTAATAATTTTGTATTGCTTTTGTTGTTGTTGTTATTGTAATTATTTCTCATCATTATTCAAAATAATAATCAAATGAAGAAATTTCATTTGTTTAAATATTTTGACGAAACTAAACTATTGAATAAATTAATATACGAGGGTAGGTAGACATAGGTAAATATATTTTTAAATATTTTTAAATAAATTTGAAACAACCTGTTATACTCGGCGAAAGGTAGAAAGAAGAAGGAGAAAAGAAGTCAAAGGGGGGTTCGACACAATCTCAACTGATGTTGCTGACATACTAGAAAATATTGATGTCTTGCAATTGACTATTCACAGACAGTCTACAGATAGGTACCATCATTCTGATCACATATTACAGTTTCAAGGAATATTTGTACGGAATAGGCATTGCTTTACGGCCAATATGTGGATACTGTGTTGAGAAAACCAAATTACCAGAACGCATACTTGGAACCACCGTAGTCTAGTACATATGTGTGTTCGCTTATGAGAAGTAAAGCCCGGGTTCGAACCCCAGGTCAGAAATCAAAACGAAATATGAAAAAATATTTCTTCGGCGACTTCCTCTCAGCAGATTTCTGGCAAAAACTCTGAGAGTAAATAAACCTGCCATGAAAAAGTTTCTCAAAATCTGTCGTTCGGAGTCGACGTTAAATTATAGGTAACGGCACTCATGTATAAAAAAAATTAACGCACATAATTTGAGTGGTGTGAGAAGCTAGCCCGTAATCCTAACTGAAGGGTTGTAATGGCCAATTATGTATGTATGTATGTATACTTGGAACCTGTACTGCTCTAATGCATTTTAGAAGGAAAGCAATTGGGTGCTTATCAAATATAGGGATGACCATCTACCAGTTTAAATTTGAACCATCGGTTATATTAAATTGCCAATACTTATGGTATTCTATTCTGCCACAAAATTCAGTACCATTATCTTCACTGAACGTAATGATGCTTGAGCAACGTTGGGATTTATTGGGCCAACGAGAAACTCAAAGCCGATGTCGATTTTGCCAAAAAAAAATCTCGGTGGTTACCGTACCCAAAATTAACGTATTTGCTCTTACAGAAATCAGTGCACCCATTACGAGTGACTGTTTGATGCGGCTTGTATAGCGGAGGTGTCATTGGTTCATATTTCTTTGAAAATGAGGACGGCGTAACCATTACGGTCAATGGGGACACCTATAACACCATGATAACCGGTTTTTTTTTGTACCCGCTCTTCATGGTACTGATGTGAACGATGTTTGGTTCCAACAGGATGGTGCAACTTGTCACACATCTCAAGCCACAATCGATTTATTGCACCAATCGTTTGATAGCCATTTAAATAGCCGAAGTGGGGATGTCAATTGGCCGCCAAGAAGCTGCGATTTAACACCTTTCGAATATTTTCTGTGGGGCGCCGCTAAAGAAAAATGTTATGCCGACAAACTAGACACAATGGAGCATTTGAAGGCCAACATTCGTGATGCTGAGATTGCCGAAATACGACACGATACACTCGAAAAAGTGCAGGAAAATTGGTTCGTTTGCATGAGGTACTAGCTACGGTACGGGCTTCTTTCAGATGGCATGAATGGTATGGATCCAACTACATTTTTAGCATTTGATTTTCTTGAAGCATAATTTCCTCGTTGCTAGTCGCCATAGTCTACTAGGTAGTGTGCTGGCTTGTTAGACGTGAGGCCACGGTTCAAACCTTAGGTCAGATGTCTTCAACAGAAAACGAAATATGAAAAATTATTTCTGCTCTCAGCGGATTTCTAGCAAAAGCCCTCTGAGAGATAATAAATCTACCATGAAAAGTATTTTTAAAAAATTTGTCGTTCGGAGTCGACTTTAAACTGTATGTCCCCCACCACTCATGTATAAAATTAAGACACACTACATAAGTGGTGTGAGAAGCTAGGTTGTAATTCTGACTAATTATGTACAGTAATCCCTCGATTTATGTCGCAGTTGGTTCCAAAAAAGGCGACGTAAATCGAGTGACGACGCAAATTGAAGTTAGAGGGAACAAAAAATTCGACGACGTAAATCGAAACAACGTTAATCGAGGCGACGTAAATCGAAGGATTACTGTATATATTTTAGGATCATATTTTTAATTCTACTTAAATTTGTTTTGCATTTTGTTTTCTTGAAAACTTAGAATATCTCTTTCCATTTTTTATAATTTTAATGCGCTCTTCCTATTGCTATCTGTTTCCAAACATATTGAATACAGAATGAAAAAAAAAAATATTTCCATTAAAAATTCATAAGTAATTATGATAATAAGGGTTTTATTATATAATATTTATTTATTATCACGATATTGTTGGAAATACCTGTCTAATTAATTAATACAAATAATGCACACTCTGAGGTATACGTATGTACATCTAAGTAAACATTACTCAGCAAAATATTTCATTAGAAATTTGAAACTTTTTTTAATTCATTCTGACTGTCTGTATACATTATTAACGAACTCTCGGTAGGCAATTTAATAAGAATTTCTCAATATTTCATATTCTTAATTCGATTGTGTTTTTTTGTTTGAATATTATTTTCTAATCAAACTAACTAATTAGTGAAAATTATTATAATAAATTACAAGGTGTTAAAAATCTAAACAAATTGATTAAATATGAAAAATAGTCATTAAAATTATTTCTCTCGCTTTCTATCATTACTAATTATAATCATCATAATAATAATGATAATAAATAATAACAAATAATAATAATAATGAAATATTGAAAATATTATTAAATTAAATTCGTTAATAAATAAGACGGGAATATGTATGTATGTATAAACTACATTCACTTGAACTTAAGAGGGTTGGAGTAAAGGTCTGTGAAATATCTCACTGTTTGGTGCTGCTTGTAGAGCGGAACCTTCACTGACCCATATTTCCTTGAAAACAATCATTACGGTCAATACAGCTATTGCACCATAAAACCGATTTTTTTTCCCATATCCGCTCTTCATAGCTAGCAGTGATGTAAACGATGTTAGGTTTCAACAGGATTCTGCAACTTGTCCCACATCACATTTGTTGTGAATAACTCCAGGATCGTTAGGGAATGTCTTCGTTGTCTCGACCTTCTTTGTGGGCGCTTTAGTGTCTCACTGGTCTGGGTCCTCGGGCACAGTGACATTCTGGGGAACTGCAGGGCCGATGAGCCCGCCAAAGCTGGTGCTCTCTCTGCGGAATCCTCTTCAGTAGACTTGGGTATGCCACCCGCCTCGGACAAGTTGGCCATTGCGCGAAAATTTTTTCTAGACGCCAACATATCTAGACTCACCTGGCCCTTGATGGATAGAAGGCGTACCAACCGGTTACTTGGAATTGATCGTGGTATCATCTCAATTATAGTGGCCATGCTTACAGGTCATTGTGTTATGGGTAGACACGCGGAAAGGATACGGCTTCCATTTACGACTTCTGTCGTGGATGCAGGTTCGCTGAGGAAGAGGAGACTGTTATTCAGTTTTTTTGACAATGCCCGTCTCTTGCGAGATGCAGATATAGGTTATTTGGCTCTTTATTTCTTGTCAGCTTGACGGAGCTATCATCTATTGATGTCAAGGATATAGCTTCGTTTATCAAACTTTCTAGCTGGTTTTCCAGTATAGGGTAGTCGTACTTTTGATGTGCAGCCCTTGTGCTAACTAACTTCTTCCTCTTCCCTGATTTTGGTGGAACGAGGTCAGTAAAGGGACTGCGTTCATCCGTGGCTTCAGAACGGGCCGCTATGCGTGCTCAAGTGAGCTTTTTGATATCAGAGCTATCACTCCGACCGACATCCCATTCCGCAATCGATTTAAAGTATGATGGCCTTTTATTTAGCCGAAATGGTGATGTCAATTGGCTGCCAAGAAGCTGCGATCTGACACCATTGGACTATTTTCTAAGGGACGCAGTTAAATAAAAGTATTATGCCTGCAAACCAGAGACAATTGAGCATTTGAAGGCCAACATACATGATGCCATTGCCGAGGTCGGATCGAAGGAGGCATCCATATAACGTCCATATGAAATAATATTCCAATTCTAACCAGAGTAATTGTACTCCACATACATAATTGGCCATTACAACCCTTCAGTCTGGATGACGGCCTAGCTTCTCAACACCACTCATGTTGCGTGTGTTAATTTTATACATGTTAATTTTATACATTTAGAAAAATACTTATAATACTCATAAATGATTCGAGTGATTCGAATCATTTATCAAAATTTACAGTCTTAGTTGTTGTTGCATTTACAAAAAAAAAAGAGAAAGGAAGAAAAAGACAAAGACAGCAAGCAAAGCAAACGCACAACCTTCTAGTGAGTATTGTAGTGTTCGTACCGGATTCATACTTATTTTGTGATTCTTGTAAATAGTGAGTAAAGGAGGGTTGAAATCAATAACATCATGCGTATTGTTAAGTATGAGTATGATGAGTACTTCAAACTTTGAATATGAGTAGTATGAGTATGATATTAAAATTAGTATGAATGCGTATAAGTATCAGAAATTATGAGTATGATTCGAATTTACTCATCTTTTTGAATACTCATTGCTGATCTACCTACTAGGCAACGGAGACGTTTTACATTAAAAAATCTTGTAAAATTCCAACAAATTCTTGCCTAAGTCTAAAGGCCTACTAACGTAGCTTTTTTTTCTTCAGTTTTGGGGTTAACCTTTCATTGTATAGAACTTAATTTTCTAATTACTTCCTTAAGTAATAAAATAGCAACTTTGGATATTTCTTTTAAAAATTTAAAATTGTTAAACGAGCAGAGATGGGTATTTACACTACAGTCTGGTAAAAACTTAATTGATTTCCTTCAAATGAACCACACACACACACAAGAAATCTTAGCAAAGAAAAGTTTTTCTTAATAAAAGTTTTCTACTATTCTTCAACAAATTCAATTGACTTCCTCCTACGTTATTAGCAAAAAAAGAAAACGAAATCCGATTTCAAAGTACAAAATTGTAGAAAGTTTCTAGTCACACCATAAAGTTTCATTGAATGACTATTGTACAGTACAGTACAGTTGATATATTCATACAACGCCCCCCTGCCCTTTTTGGGCATTTTCTTGCTTAAGGACCTTTAGACCTCTGGTGTATAAACTGTGAACAGAAAGGAAGAAGTGGGAAAATAAAATGGAATATGTATTGAATGTAATGGAAACACATCTGCCTCCCTATTCATTCTTTATTTCTTATATCTTTTTACTTCATAATGTCAAAGGCCAATCAAATTTAAAGGACTGTTGAAAAGCAACAATAAAAAAATACAGAAAAAATTATAAAAGAATTCCTTAAAAAGTAAAACATGATTAGAGGACATAATTTGGGTAAATACTCCCCAATAACATTATTATTTTTTTTAAGTAAAAGACATGAAAGACCTAAAAAATGCAACACGCACGCACTTCTAGACTCGCATATACAGCGACAATACACAACTCACACTCACTTGTAGACACATGTCACGCAATTCTTCATGTCCCTTACTCATACAAAAAAAAAAACACACACACGCCATCCATGAAGGGTGTCACTATTGATGTAACCCGTAGCGTAGGACTATTGACACCCACACTCAAGTGGGCCTTAAACTCGTTTGTTGTGCCTTTTGCGAGTGTCTTTCATTTAACGACATCATTAGCATCATTATAACGGGATAAGGCAACTAGAGATAGGCAAAACGGCAATTTTTTTGTAGGAAAATTTTATTTAAAGCGTAACACACTTGGAAGGGTATTGGAAATCCTTTCATTGTACCAATAACCTCCGCAAAGATATGGCATAACAATCCCTTAGTCTGAGCTTCTCACACCACCCATGCTGTGTGCGATAATTTTATTAATAGAGTGGCTGGACCTAAAATTCAACGGCGAATTCGAAAGATATATTCCAGAAGGTTTTATAATTTACTTTCAAAGCTTATGCTAGAAGACTACCACTCTTTTTCAAGTCATCAGATTTGTGGCTTGAATTCTTGAGGCCTCCTCTAGTAGGCTAAGACCCCGCTCACTAGACTATGGCGACTATTTATTTATTTCTTTAGTACTACATGTAAATGTTTAAATCTTTCGAAGAAGGCGTACCAACTAATTACTTGATCTTGGTCGTGACGTCATCTCAACCGCAGTGGTCGTGCTTACAGGCCATTGCGTTGTGGGTAGACACGCGAAAAGAATGAGACTCCCATTTAACGACTTCTGCCGTGGATGCAGATCCGCTGAGGAAGAGGAAACTGTTATTCACTGTCTTTATCAGTGCCCATCTCTTGCGAGGTGCGGATATAGGTTGTTTAGCTCTTCATTTCTTATCAGCTTGACGGAGCTATCATCTATTGATGTCAAGGATATAGCTTCGTTTATCAGACTTCCTAGTTTTCCAGTAGAGGGTAGTCGTGCTTTTTATGTGCAGCCCTTGCGCTGATCAACTTCTTTCTCTTCCCTGATTTTGGTGCAACTTGACCAGTACAAAGACTGCGTTCACCCGTGGCGTCACAACGGGCCGCTATGCGTGCTCAAGTGAGCTTTGTGATATCAGAGCTACCACTCCGACCTAACCTAACCCAACATGTAAATGTTGGTGCAGCAAAGCGTATGTGGTCCTTCAGTGAGCTGCAATTTTGGAATATTTGATACAACATTTCCGATGGTATCCTACCAATGTCAGTTGTAATGTAGTCTTCCAGCATTGAGAACGCGATTTTCTTGTCCCTGCATACGAGAAACTTCTACTACTAAAAAATCTTGTCAAATCGCATGATCTAGGCGACCATTGTACTTAAGATTAATTGCTCACCTAACTCACACACACATACATGCCTAGGACTCCGTGACGTGTGACATGTGAAACCATTTTGTTCCACATTTTCTTTACTATGAAAAGTAACGAAATACGGCAACCTTATTGCAACAGGGCTGCACATTGTTCACTTCGGTAGCGTGCAAATTTTAACATTTCACCGTTCGTCAATTTAAGACTAGAAAGTTATGTGAACAATGCAGCACGAGCTGCCATTGCGAATCTGAATTGGTCGAACAATTAAAGTTCCCACGCAATACCGTTCATAAAACCGCATTGGATTATGGTCAGTTAAGGCTGAGTGGGTTGAGCGAAGTCGCTAGAGTATAGTAGGTAGTGCATTGGCTTATTAGACGTGAGGTCACGGTTCAAACATCTCAGCTCAGACATCTCCAACAAAACGAAATATGAATAAATATTTCTACGGCGACTTCCCCTCAGCAGATTTCTAGCAAAAACTCTGTGAGTAAATAAAATTGCCATGAAAAGTTTCTCAAAAATCTGTCGTTCGAAGTCGACTTTAATCTGTAGGTCCCGCCGCTCCTGTATGTGTAAAATTAACAGACACAACTTAAGTGGTATAGAGGCTAGGTTGTAAGCCTAACTGAAGGGTTGTAATTACCAATTAAATGTGTGCGGGTATACGGGTCAAATTAGTTACACTCTTATTATTTTATATTAGCAAACAAGAAAGTATGGCTTAATAACAGACGATTTGCCAATATGACTAGGGCTAAGCGCTAGATCGTAATCCTGACTGAAGCGTTGTAATGATGAATTGTGTATGTACGTGTAATCGTATGAAAGTATGACTTGATGACAAACGATTTGCCAATAATGACTAGGGCTGAGTGCAATTGCAGTTGTCTACTGATTATTGTATTGCAATTGAATGGAGTCTTCGGTGGGAAGCGAGCCCACGACCCTTACGCTAATAGTCGAGGACACTACCTACTAGAACACCAAGGCAGCCGATTAGTGTGTTTAACTAAACCGCTCATAATAATAATTAAAATGTGATACAGACTCATAATTTAACTTTCGAAAATAAAAATTCTGGTAAGAAATCAAATACAGCTCAATATGAGCTTAAATTCACTACTGCTGTAGGAAAAAAAACATCAACAACAACAACAATTTAATTTTCAAATAAATATTGACAAGGCTTTAATTTGCAGATAAAACTCCCCTTCCCCCTCGTGCGATTCACATACAAAAGACAAATAATTACTATTGAATGAAAGAATCACATATAACGTACGAGAGTATGTGACTGACTTTTGATGCAAAAACCTCAAAAAAGTTTAGTTGAAGTGAAGAAAATGTGGCACGATTTCAAAATGTTTCAACATTACGTCACTTGATTTTTCCGCAATGACATGCGACAAAAACAACTGAAAAAGAACATGCGTATGATTGATTTTTATTGTCGTTTGCTAATGCTGCAACACGCACTCGGATTCCAACAATAAAAAGAAAAGAAAGAAAAAAGTGACAAAAAAAGTTCACAAATTTCAAACAACAGGATATGAAACGTTCCTGGCTTCGGGCTTAGTGTGTGGATTTTTGTCAGTCAATGCCGAAAATATCGTCATGATGCCCATCTCCATAATGATGTTAATGGTGATTACGATGACTGTGATGCGATTGTGATGACTACCGCGTTAATAATGAAGGACAATTGTGTGTTGTGTTGTGTGGTGTTGTTGGACACAATAAAAGGCTTGTTTTACACTTGACTTCATCTGAATGTAGACTAATGGACCCCGTTTTGGTATAGAAATAGAAGAACGGCGTTCACTTTGTTCATTACTTCTGTGCATCATATCCTTTTGTATTTGATTTTATACAAAGGATTTTAGATTTGTCCAGGAGTAGCAAATAAAAGTTTTGAAAAAATGAAACGAATAATCTGTTCAGTATAAAATATGTGATATTGGCTTGGTACATTTATTTCTATTTTTGTGACCTTTTTCTATTAGTATTTGAATAGCAATTCGTCCTAGATTTCCTTTAAGTAAGATAAGGCTATCATATCTTATTCTTCTATTTCAAAACCTTTTTCGCTCGTCACGTTTGGTTTTTTTTTTCATTCTAGCAGATGATTGGTCTACTCTAGTAATTTCCATAATGACAGGGTTGCCATGAGTTGCTGCTTTGAAGCAAAGTTCACGGAGAATATTTAGAATGCTGTTGTGTGAGGTGTAAAGATGGAACATTGAGTTCTAATTTCTTCAAGAACTTACGTACGTTAATCATTGTTGTTATCAACGTTAGGAGGCCTTTGGAGGGTCTTCTAACAGGAAGTTCCGAACTTTAAGAGTTGATAACGGCAGTCTTATTGAACCCACATTTATCAAGTCTGTTATCACTTATTTAGTCTGTTTAGGCAAACCACCATGGACGACCCAATATAACGACCTGTGTTCGCAGTATTCATCTTCAGCGATGACGCCTATTTCCGGAGGACTGGGCACGTGAATAAACAAAATTAACGAATTTGAAACGATACCAATCCACATGGGATAAAAGAGCGTCCAATGCATTCCGACAAAGTTACTGTTTGGTGTAAATTTTGGGCTAGGGGCGTTTTCAAATCTTTCATTAAGCGCTTACGCGATACCATCGAAATTTTCGAAAGTCATACAAGAAAAATTTTATTCAACGTGGGAATACATTCCTCTGGGCAGCATTACTCAACTTTTGCTGCAACACCGGTTGCCTTTCGCAAGAACTTTTTGGATTGTATATAGCCTTGCTTGCAACAATCATAAACGATAAAACGTTGCTGTAAAAGGGACCGAATTTGATGTTTAAAGAAGTTATGCTTTGTTTTTTAATAGGGCTGATAGTGAACGACCTACTAAGAGCTGTCCCTCTATGCAGCGGAACTTTTAATAGGGAACTATATTTGATACTCCTGAAGAATAACAATTTTGTTCCGTCGGCACAATGTTAGACCACAAAATCGAAGTCAGTTGCCGGACGTTTTCTTCTTAATACCAGGTTTTAAAACAGAGGCCTATTTCAGCTGAATGAAATCGTTTCAAACATGCTTTAAAATTTGAGGAATTTTTGCAAAATTCATTTCATTTTTGTGTTTGAAGGGCTATCGATTAACGACAATTTGCAAATCAATCAAAATCGAATTGAAAATACATTTAAAATGTAAATTTAAAATAGAATTAAAGACAAGACTCTATTAAATACAGGGCTATTTACAGCATAATGGGTGGTAAAACAACCCCTCTTCCAATATTTACTTCAAATTTTTTTTTTCATACGAATAGATTATGAAACATTTATTGCCTATAATTGTATGGCAATTAATTCATTTTCAAGTCCACCTTCAAAATTAAATTGAGAGACAGACAGGGTTTACAGAGACAGGGATGTGAGAGAACGTGAGAGAAGAAATTAGTTCCTCTGTTAAAAAAAAAACATCCGCTTTGTAGGGCCCATACACACAGTACAATACAAATATAATGTTGGAAGTTGCAACAAAGGTGGTTGGATGGTTGGTTGGTTGGTTGGATGCATGAATGGATGGATGGATGCTTATGACCTTCTAATTGTTACCATTGACTAGAGTAACAGTAGTAGTGGAGTGGGATGGTTGAATTAGGAAAAAAATAAGTGTACAAAGAAGTTGTTGTTGTTGTTGTAGGAAAATGTGTAAATAAAACATTTACAAAAAAAAAAAATTACAAGAGAAAGAAACACACGCTCTCGTACTTATACACAGAAAGAGGGGAGAGAAAAAAAATTGAAATAATCTTGAAAGAAAAATAATGCGGCATATAATTAGTGTCAGTTCCGCAGTCACATTTAGCTGCTGCAGGTTAACGCCTCCATTTTCTATATATTTTACGTGTAGCTCATACATAAATAGACAGTACAAGATAACAGATACAAGATACCATATAACAGATACAAGATAGCCACACAGTCACTCATATATACATTTGAACATCTATATATGTATACAGTAGTATGTATATATGTTCATACATTCATTCATTTATTCATTATAAATTCAAATGTCATTCATTTGAATTGATGAAAAGTCTTTGACTGTGTGTGTGTGTGTGTGTATGAGTATGTTCAGGTTACTGGCTTAAATTCATTCAAGCATGAGATTCAAAGGACTATTTCCTACGTATTCTATATATCCGTGTAGTTAAGGTATGTGTGTATACATCAATACATACGTTTAACCACCAGTGTCGGCTTTGATCATAAACATTTAAGCCAACACATACACACACACACAGAAACACTCTCCCTGTATACGACAGTTGGTCTAAAGGCCTATTTATAGTTGCATTGGAATTTTGTTATTCGTATCTGTATCTATTGCTTGATTTTTTCCTCTTGTTTTTTGGCCTGACTGGCTAACAAACCGGCTGACCGACCAACCATTCATGTATCCCCTGAAAAAAAAAAAACGAAAAATACTGCAACTATTCAAACGTAATTATTATAATTATTGGCAGTAAGAAGAGACTGCAGGTTTTTTTCCTAAGACTGCACAACGAAAAATAAAAAATAAAAAAATTGGAAGAAAAAATTTGTAAGAAATAGTTTGTTCAACAGAAGGTATTACAACAACAACAATAAGATAACAATATCGTTAAAATTATTGTTTAACAGTAATGATCAATAATAAGTAAAGAGCCAATAAGCCAGGGCAATAGGCCCTTTAATGCGAAAAATAAAATTATTTACTACCACCTCTTAAGAGTCAGATTCTAATGTAATGAACTCCAAGACGGCATACGACTGTCGTAGATATCTGAACGAGATAGTATCAAATGGGTACCAGAACATAGAGACCAAAGATCAGCAATGAGTATTCAAAAAGATCAGTAGATTCGAATCATACTCATAATTTCTGATACTTATACGCATTCATACTTATTTTAATATCATACTCATACTACTCACATTCAAAGTTTGAAGTACTCATCGTACTCATACTTAACAATACGCATGATGTTGTTGATTTCGACTCTCCATTTACATGGTCCATACTAGCGATCAGAATACTTAAGATTAGTAGATTCGAATCATACTCATAATTTCTGATACTTATAAGCATTCATACTTATTTTAATATCATACTCATACTACTCATATTCAAAGTTTAAAGTACTCATCGTACTCATACTTAACAATACGCATGATGTTGTTGATTTCGACTCTCGTTTACTCAACATTTACAAGAATCACAAAATAAGTATGATTCGCGTGCGAACACTACAATACTCACTAGAAGGTTGTGTGTTTTTTCTTTGTTTGAATTCTTGGTCTTTTTCTTTCTTCCTTTTTTGCAAATGCAACAACAACTAAGACTGTAAATTTCGATGAATGATTCGAATCACTCGAATCATTTATGAGTATTATAAGTATTTTTCTAAATTTATGAATCTGAATGAGTAGGCGTGTATGAATCAAACATATTTCGAATGTTATAAGTTTGATGTCAACGTTGTACTCATACTCATTGCAGCCTGTAGTTATAAATCAATGTTGTAGTGAGTACGAATGAATCAGAGTAGTTGAATTTCAATACTGTTGACTCAATCATACTCAAAACTTCATAAGTACTTATGAGTAGCGAAAAAACGATCCTTTGCTGATCTCTGCTCCATACTCCCCCTTCGGCCAACTTATCTCTTATTCGACTAAGCGCGAATTAGTCTAATGTCTGAGAAAGGCTTTAAATTCGCCGTGGTCTAGTAGGTAGTGCGGTGGCTTATTAGACGAAAGGCCCGAGTTCGAATCCCAGGCCAGACATCAAAAACAAAATACAAAAAGTATTTCTTCGGCGACTTCCTCTCAGCAGATTTCTGGCAAAAACTCTGAGAGTAAAAATTGCCATGAAAAGTTTTTCAAAAAATCTGTCGTTCGGAGTCGACTTTAAACTGTAGGTCCCGCCACTCATGTATAAAATTAACGCACACAACATGAGTGGTGTTGAGAAGCTAGGCCGTAATCCTGACGAAGGGTTGTAATGGCCAATTATATATTATGTATGTGTAGTGAGTACGAATGAATTAGAGTAGTTGAATTTCAATACTGTTGACTCACTCACGCTCAAAATTTCATGAGTACTTATGATGTAGCAAAAAAAGATTCATTGCTGATCTTTGATAGAGACATTCCGGGTAACTGCAAAGCAAATCAACTGGTCAGACGGGGCGCGACTTCTCTTTACCTACTAGACTACGGCCGTATATATGTAAGTGAGTCTGGCACACTAAATCACTATTAAATTCGTAGCCTTTATGGGAGAGTAGTTTCTACTCTAACCACTCCGAAAGCTGAATATCTCTTAAAAACATTCCTAAAGGAAGATACAAAACTAAGGAAGTCTAATGGAATCAGCGATCTGAAGATCACATTGGATCTTTCGTGCCTTTAATGTTGGACAAATATGTAGTTCTGCGAATTTCTTTTTATCCATTTTAATCCATCTCTAGATGTCAAGGACAAAAGCGTAGGTCTATGAGTCCTTGACTTTTTGAGTGTTTTCCGCCTCTGAATTGAGAGGCCATTTCTGAATTAACTTTGTTCAAAAATTTAAGTCAATTGCTTCATCTTGTCGGAGTCACTCTTGAGTTGCAGTCAGATTTCAATTCAATTCGCAAGTTCGCAAATGATAAGACAGGATTTTCTAGTCACATCCCCTCACCAATTTGACTATCGAATCTAAACGACAAAATTTAGAATTTGTTGCAAACTGTTGCACTTAAAAAATTTCCAGATTAGAAAGGTTTTCCTTCACAATTACCAGCTTACCCTTCAGTCAAATGAAATTCCAAAGGAAAAAAAGAAAACAAAATTCGACGATCATTTGAAATAAAATTTTGTTTGTTGGCCATTATAATTGCAACACCACATCATCCACATTGAACATCTGCTCCTCCATTCAAGTTCTTGAAGAAACAGAATTTCATTCATTCATTCATCCTTTTATACATTCATCCATCTATCCATCCATCCATCGTAATGATCAAGTAGCCATCCATCCATCTATTGCAGGTTGCAGGCTCATTTACTCACATTTCATCTATGCAGGCAGGCAAGCAAGCTGGCAAAGCGACAGAGGCTGAGGCAGCAGTCTAAGGCAGTATGTAGATAAAAGGCATTCATTAGTTTGCTTTCCGTTGTTTATTTGTGCATATTTTCATTTGTATGTGACATTTTAACCGTTTGACGAATGTGTTAAATGGCGGCCGCACTTCAAAGACATTCCCGTTGCGAATAAACCAACTTGCAACAGCATAAGCAGCAACCAACAGCAACAGCAGCAGCATTAGTAACTTTTGTTTCTGTGCAACAAACGAAATATTTTGTTCTTTTCATTTGCTTCCGCCACAATATTTTACTACGTACATACATACGTACATACATACTCATGTACCGCGATATCAGTCAGCCAGCTTGGCTTAGCTTAGAGAGGCCAACCATCCCAACCAACCATTGTTGAAGGAAGATTCGTTACGTCTTCTCCTGTGCATTTCCAGTTCGCAAAAGACAACAATGTACGCGGGAAAATGTTTCTCTTTGTATGTATGTATGTATGACCACAAATATTGGCATTTGAGGAATTTGTACAAGACTTTGATCGGTCGGTCGGTCGGTCGGTCAGCACAGTGCAGTGCAGTATGGATGACGATTCTTTTTCTAAATTTTGCGGTCTTGTTTCTTTTACTTTAGTAGTTTTGGTTTGTATTTTTTTTTGTTGTTGTTACTCATCAGTTCCCAGGTCGGGGTCGTTTTTTTTTCTATGATATTCTTGGCTTTGTCTTTTTTTATTCTCTTCGTGAAAAAATGTTTTTTTTTTTTGGCTCACCAATAAGCCGCATAAATATACTCGTCAAGCGTCTTGCAAGAAACTTATGACCGCGAAGGGGTCACGTTGACAGTGAAGTCTTCAAAATTAAATACTCGTTTCGGCCTTATGAGCCAATCAAACAACGAAACTTTTTTATGTTCATTTGCTATTCATTCAAATTATAATTATTGCGGTTTGGTTTCTCCAAAACAGAAATGAAAGAATAAAAGAATTGAAAAATTATAGAAAAGCATGTTTTATTTCTTCTTTTCCTCTATTCAATTAGAACGTTAAAAAGATATCAAGAAGAAAGAAATAAAAAAAAAATTGTATTCTGTTTTCCAAACAGGAGTTTTCCTTTCTTTTTCATTAGTCCAGTTGTTATACATTTATGCGGTTGTTACAGTGACGCAAGGAATTATAGCAGAGTGCTTAGGGTTATTTGATCAAATACCCATGCATTAAATGACGTCAGGACATGAAGCGCACCTGTTAGGGATCAAAACCTATACCTGAAAGGAAAGAGGAAGTAGTGCTAGGGAATATTAGATTTGAATCAGAGATCAGCAATGAGTATTCAAAAAGATGAGTAGATTTGAATTATACTCATAATTTCTGATACTTATACGCATTCATACTTATTTTAATATCATACTCATACTACTCATATTCAAAGTTTGAAGTACTCATCGTATTCATAATTAACAAAACGAATGATATTGTTGATTTCGACTCATCTTTACTCAACATTTACAAGAATCACAAAATAAGTATGATTCGAGTACAAACACTACAATACTCACTGGAAAGTTGTTCTTTGACAGCGTCCCACAGAAAATAGTCCAGCGGTGTCAAATCACAGCTTCTTGGCGGCCAATTGACATCACCATTTCGTCTCATTAAACGGCCATCAAACGTTTGACGCAACAAATCGATTGTGGCATGGGATGTGAGACAAGTTGCACAATACTATTGAAACCAAACATCGTTCACATTCATACCATGAAGAGCGGATACAAAACAATTGGTGATCATGGTGCGATAGGTGTCTCCATTGAACGTAATGGTTGCACCGTCCCCATTTTCAAAGAAATATTATCCAATGATGCATCCACCAAGATGAAAATAAACTTCATATGAAAAGGTGTTTCTCGTTTGCCCGTCTAGCGAAGCGGATGGTCAAACGGCTTCAACTCTTGAGCCAAATTGAGCATTGTAAGGCATCATACCGAGATCTTTTTACAAAATTCGACGAAAAGTGGTGCGTGAAATGTTTAATTCTTGAGAACGATGACGAGTTGATATTGATGGATTCTCAAGCACACTCTGAGCGACAGCTTCGATATTTTCGGGTGTACTCACTGTACGAGCACTCTAGTGTCGTTTCACGATAGTTCAAATTTACACCGACAGAGGCCCACCCGATAAATGTCGCTTTTAGAGAGTAATGTCTACAGGTCACCAGTAGAACCGGCCTTACGGAAACCGCGGCTGTCACTGCTTTTAGACTGCAGGTATATCATAAGATGTTGGTTTTTCAATCTTTTTATAGCCTTGTACAGAACAGATCATATTGCTATTGATCGGTCGAAGTAATTTGCCTCATCAGGGATTGGCAATACATTAGCAACCTTCCAGCAAACTGGAAAAGTATTAATTCTATATGAGGCACTGAAAAGTTTATCTAATAGCGCCGAAGAACATTGCTTTAGAACCAGTGCTGGAATACCATTCGGCCTGAAAGATTTATTAACATTTAGATTCGTGAGAACCCTTATAAACACGTGGACCTGAAGGAATATACTAAGCATAGCTACTGATATCCTGATGATGATGACTGATGATGATATCAATATTCAAACAATGGTTGAATGTTTTCCAACAGATTGAGATTATTTCAGTTTATCATCGCCTCTCTGAATACACCATCCAATTCGTATAGTGATTCAATTCATACCTGAACAGATCTATGTCGAATAGGATTAACTTTTCTTAGCATAAACTTGTCGTTAGGGCCGGATGATAAATGATATATCAGGGCTGATTCTGTTTTTTTAAGTCGTCGTAGTATGAAAGCTAGTGTGTTGGTAGGTTAGACATCTCCAACAGAATGAAATACGAAAAAATATTTCCTCGGCGACTTCCTCTAAGCAGATTTCTGACAAAAACTCGGAGAGCCATTAAAATTGCCATGAAAAATTTTCTGAAAAATGTTTCTTTCGGAGCCACTTCTGGGCAAAATTAACACACACAATATAACTTGTGTATGAAGCTGGGTCGTAATCCTGATTGAAGGTTTACAACGACTAATTACGTATGTATGTACGACTCTATTCTTTAAGCCCCGTTGAACTATTAGCAAATTTGCTTAGCGTCGCTTTTCGTGACCAACGTTTTTTAAACATGCTGGAGAATACTAAACCAGACAGTGTTCAATAATCAGTATTGGCCTATCAGGTTCCAACCACTTTTCTATCCATCTCTGTAATAACATTTAAATTTAGCTTTTGCCAATTTGGCTTAACCCAGCTTATCGGCATCGACAACAACATCATCGTCATCATCATGCACATCTTTAGTGAGTGATTGTGTGCGAATTTGTAGCCCGATTTTTTAGATTTTTTCGTTCGTGCTTTTTTTTCGACTGTAGTCAGTCTGCACGTGCTACAGATTACACGTTTCAATGACTTTCAACGACATTCGATAACGATAAATATAAAACGATGATGATTTTTGTTGTTTTGTCTTCTTCTTTTTAACTTTCTACGCCAGTGACTGACTGAGACTATTCCTTTAATCATTTTCCTTATTGTATTGCACACACACACACACACATACATTCACTCAGTCTTTTACTCCTTCTTTGTGTTTCTCAGTCATTCATTTCGATAATTTTGAATCCATGTCGTCATTTGATCATAATCATGGGCATATGTTTGTAATGTTGCTGTGTTTATTGTTGCTCTTGTTGTTGTTGTCAATTTGTTACTATTGTAATTTAATTAAGATTTTATTCACCGCACAACAACAACAAAAAACGTACATTTCATACCACCCAGTGTTAATTGAGAAGGATTTTGTTGTACGTTTGTGTTGTATGGTTGTGGTAGAGTTTCACAGTACGCAGCATCAGATATCACACACAGTCAAGTCAAGTCAAATCAAGTAGATTTAATCAGTGTTTCTGTGTAAATATGACCTACTGGGGGGTAGTTTACGTAGATTCTGTTGTCCATATAAGCGTAGAACATGTATGCTCATGCTTATCCATTATTTTTGTTGTTTTTATAGTGCATTAGGATGAGATCTTAAAGTCAATTGAATTGAATTGAATTTAAAGAATAATTTTAACAAGATTTACCAAATATAAGCATTATTATTATCGTTTATCGATAACATATTGATGACCTTAAGAGGAGATACAAAATATTTTCATTATGAGCACAATCACAAAGAAAAGTTATTTACATCTTGAGTATATAACCTCTATAGGGACGTTTATCGATAACATATTCATGTCCTTGAAAATAAAAACAAAATGTTTGCATTACGAGCACAATCACGAATAAAAGTTCGTTTCCTCTTGAATATAGAACCTCTTGAGTATATAACCTCTATGGGGTCATTTATCGATAACATACTCATGTCCTTGAAAGGAAAAACAAAGCGTTGGCATTTCGAGCAGAATCACGAATAAAAGTTCTTTACCTCTTGAGTATGGAACCTCTACAGTAAGATTTTTCGGAACTTTCAACTATTTACAGTGATGTAACGCTTCATCAACTTTTGGAAATACATTCCTATTTAGATTATCCATAATGAAGTCGCCATAGTCTAGTAGGTAGTATCTTGGCGTCGGCCTAAGGCCATGCTTCACACCATAGATCAGCAATGAGTATTCAAAGAGATGAGTAGATGCGAATCATATTCATAATTCCTAAAACTTATACGTATTCATACTTATTTTAATATCATACTCATACTACTCATATTCAAAGTTTGAAATACTCATCGTACTCATACTTAACAATACGCATGATGTTGTTGATTTCGACTCTCCTTTAATCAACATTTACAAAAATCACAAAATAAGTATGATTCGGGTACGAACACTACAATACTCAGTAGAAGGTTGTGTGTTTGCTTAGTCAGATACCAGGACAAAGTATCTCAAAGTAGGTGCTCACAAATGGACCACCGTAGGTAATATTTAAGTAGTAAATGGTGGACATTCGTTACACGCCCCCTATAAACATTTCATTCACTTGATCAAATTGTCGGTGTTTTTTTCAATTTTCAAAACTCAAACGGCTTAAAAAATCACCCGTTAATAGTGTATGCGTTCGTTTAACATATTACTCACATGAGTGTATTGGAATCATAATCCAAGTATTTTGATTGCAGGCAACAAGTTTAGTCCATTAAAGTATCCAAGTACTTCGATTGTATGCTTCAATCTTAGCAAGATTGTCTTAAACCTGCATCTTCCATCAGGGTTTCGGCATTTATCTTCTGCGATTTGACATGTGTACACTGCAACATTCTAACTCATACGTACAACGTGGCAAAGCCTCTCTAGTCTTTTCATTTTAATGCGTTTGACGCCGCTATATCGATCATGAATTATTTAATGCGTCTCGGAGAGGACAAGAGCATCTTCATCAGGCGGCTAATGACGGAAATAAATTCAATCACGATCACATAGAAATATATCTTGATTTTTACGAGATTCTCGTTTTCCGTAACTAACTAACCAGACTTCGTCGTACAAAAACGTGGGTGGGGTTAGTGTGATCTCTATCTTGAAGCTTGAAGTATCCTTGACTGTCTTATCTTCGACTTCTTAAGAAGCCAAAAAGTTACATAAATTATACAAAATTCTCGAAGCTTTTAGCTACCAGAGTCGAACTTCAGTTCGACAAGAGAACGGTTCGAGCTCCAACAGGAAATCTAAGGGAGTACTGCGCTATTGGCCGAATTGTGCCGACAAGCTTGGCTGGCTCCACCAGAATTACTGCTGTTAGCTGCCATGTAGTGGAGGCAACGGAAAGCCCTGCACTTTAGAACAAACGTAATCGGTTTTTGGGTGACAGAACATTTGAAGGTGGCCAATGCGCTACTAAGGAAATTGGCCGATTTCAGCCGAAATTCGGGGTGGTTTAAACCCACCACTAGAGGGCATACCTCACATTGGGTAATACAATGGGCAATATGGCCACCGAGTGAACTTGCTTGTAAACAGCTACCCGCTAACCTGACTAACCTAGTTACCAGTGTTCAGATGGTGCTCGAGTCTTATAGATTACATGTTCATTGAAACCAACAATTTATTTTCATTATTTTTTACTGCCAAGCCGACGTTCATCGTAGCATTTTCGACATTGTAAACCTTGCAGTTACATTTCAAAACGTTCGAGCCGATATATCAATATCATAGGCATACTTCCCTATGAGTTTCCCGGTGAAATAATCCCGCATTTCATGAAATTTAGCTATTAAGCCTAAGATTTTATTCATTAGCATGAACAAAATTGAAATATTTCAGCGGAGGCCATCTATTTACTTTGGCAATAACGATCGATAAATATTACATTCCTTTGGAGATTTTTCAATTATCGAATGATATGGATTTCCTTCATTCATAAACTTGATAATCCTAATTAAGAGCTTTTAGAAAGAAAAAAAGGAAGACAGAAAACAGGCAAACATTTCTAATTTAATACAAATAACTCTGTTACTCCAGAACAATTTGCAGTAATAAACGAGATGATCATGTGCTGCCACATGATTCGTAAGATTCACTCTCAAGCTTACACTGCATGCACTCACATACAAGCTCGTGATGAATGGCGAATGGAAAAATGGTTGCAACATTGCAACAATAATACAACAAACAAATACAACAATGGAACAAGAGGAAATTCTCATAATTCCCCAGCGTGTATACGAGTAAACGTAACAATTCGAAACTGGCTAACGCTGAGCTTGCCTGCCTGCTTTGACTATGGCAGCATCATCATACTACAGCGACTGATGGTAGCTGGTGATGATGATGATGATGCTGCTGTTGGCAAATATTCGTCGGTAAAGCTTTTGTGTTCAAAATAAAAGTCTCTTCCTCTTTTAAAGGTCCATGGGTATGGTATGGCATGGCATGGTATGATATTGCAGTGACACGTTGTTTTTTGATTGGATTTCATCATCATGATCGTCATAGTCAGTCAGTCAGTGAATGCACTGCCCGCAATCGATGGACACGAAACGGATGAATGTCAAGCTCACAGAGCAACAGAGTAGGCAGCAGCAGCAGTTGCATCGTGAAACAACTCCAAGTGAATGATGCTCAAATAACTTTGGACATTTGTCGTGTTCATGATCAACCCAAAACAAAAAATAGCGAAAAACGAAATTTTTTTTTTTTCATTTTCTTTCCTCATCTTTGTTTTCTTCAAGCCAGAACTCTGTTGGATCTGTTTTTCCATTAAAAGTGGCATTCCTTTAAGGTTTTTGCACGTAAAATAATGTTCATGCTTAGCCTTGGCTTTTTTTTTGCTTTTAAATGTGCTGGGGCTCGTTAAAATTTACTCTCCCATGCAACTCGTAAATCCCATTTGATCACAGCTCAACTCAATGTCAACAAGTTGTTTGATGGTTTAGCATACGGGGCTGTAGCAAAAAAACAAAAAAAATCAACGATTTTGCAATGTTTTTCAAATTAAAGTTGCCAGATTTTTGTTTAAGTGTTTTTAATTCCTCATTACAATGAAGCATTCGTTCTCAGGGAATGTGAGTTTCTTCAATGGAGTTCTCGCGTGTTAGGATCCTTGTAAGAAATTCACATAATCTTGTAGAAACTTATTCTTCCACATTTTGCTGAATAAGCCTATTGTTGTTACAAGGCAATCTGGCATCTCCATCATATACTTTTGTATGTATACATAGCAGTGTTGAAAAATTCAGTATGTACTTTAGTACTTTTTTCAGTACTTTTCTATTTAACACCTTGATTGCCGCGGCAATTTTCAGAAAACTGGCCAAGCAAGCCAACATTGACTTTTTGTTCTTTTCCCAGAAGCCATTTATCCATACTAGCACTGATATACATACATACATACACATGTATATAATTGGCCATTACCATCCTTCAGTCAGGATCACGGCCTAGCTTCTTATACCATTCATGTTGTGTGCGTTAATTTTATACTTGAGTGGCGGCGGGACCTACAGTTTAACATCGACTCCGAACGACGGATTTTTGGGAAACTTTTAAATGGCAGGTTTATTTACTCTCAGAGTTTTTGCCAGAAATTTGCTGAGAGCAAGTCACCGAAAAAGTATTTTTTTTTCATATTTCGTTTGATGTCTAGCCTGAGGCTCGAACCCGGGCTTTACGTCTAACAAGTCAACACACTACCTACTAGACTACGGCGACTACTGATATAATACGATTTTATTCGTAGCTACACAAAAATAGCAGCTTTAGGGAGTACGAGATAACTCGTAGTTGGCACCGGCAGTCAACGTGTTGAAAAATACCACAGTACCTCCTCGACACTTTCAGTACATTTTTTATTATTAATATTTTATGGTCTGAGCTTTTCTACTACTAATGCTTTAGCAATATATTCAACGTAATGCTAAAGTAGCTCTGATTAGCCAAACGTGCATTAAACATACGTTCGTTTTTATAATACGAAAAAGCAATGAGAACGCTTGCCGAACCCCGTAATGTAATTTCGGTAAGAATTTCCATTACTCTTCATATGCTAAAAACGTACATACGTTCCGTTATGTTCCGTCAACATTTCACTAAACTGGGCTTTTACGTTATCAGATATTTTTTATTGTTTATGAGTGCTCACCACCATACGTGTATTAAGTATAAATAAATATTTTTTCAAAAGTACCATTTAAAGCAAAAAAATGTACTTTTTCCATTATAGTTTAGTACCATTTCAAAATTTTAGTTTTGCAACTCTGATATAACATGGTGTCAGTCAAACAATTTGACTGACTGTCTGCTACGCACATACATTCGCTTGCTCTACACAACTCTAAGCAAATGACCAATTTGAATAATTCTAGAATCGAAGTATTATAGACACACATACCCACACACAAATTTATCATTACAATTGCAGTTTCCATTTGCATGTGATGCCAACGAAGAAATATTTTCGTTGTTTCAAATATTTTCGTTACTTTTTTTGCTGTGCTGCCGTCCTAAAAATGTCACATTCTCGTTTGATTTGAAGTTGTTGCGCAACGTTGCAACGTATAATGAAACGAAATTCTGTTAAAAGCTTAAATGCCATGAAATAAAAATCCATGTACAGGAGATGTGATGAGAAATTATTTAAAACTCTAAGAATTGCAGTTGAAGTTGGTAACATAGAGCTTTGTATGTGAGTGATGGGAATAAGGGGATTGATAGAAGGTGGGTGTGGCAACATTTTAATTGCAGTACCTCTCTTGGAAGCATCTAGCTTCCACAAAGCATTTATTTTTGCCTCTTCCCATGTAAGATTGCACTGTCGTAGATCTTGGAATCTCGAACGTCTACTGGCGTTCCTTGGCCGGACACTGTTTCTTGAGCCTGTAGGATTTCGTTCAATTACGAACAGAAGATTCGAAACGATTGAAAGGGATAAGTTATCTCTCCACCGTATACAAAATTCTGCCGAGCGTTCTGTGTGAAGTCGCCGTAGTCTAGTAAGTAGTGTGTTCGCTTATTAGACGTTAAGCCGGGGTTCGAGCACCAGGCCAGACATCAAAACGAAATATGAAAAAGAAAAAAAATATTTCTTGGGCGACTTCCTCTCAGCAGATTTCTGGCAAAAACTCTGGGAGTATAAACCTGCCATGAAAAAATTTCTAAAAATCTGTCGTTCGAAGTCAACGTTAAACTGTATGTCCCCTCATTAATTATTATTATGAAATTAAGGCATACATCATGAGTGGTGTGAGAAGCTAGGCCGTAATCCTGGCTGAAGGGTTGTAATGGCAAATTATGAAATTTTCCATTACGTTGCGCGTAAATAAGGATGAGGACCATTGTGGTTGATATTCACATACATCTGCTATTTAAAAGAGTCTAACGGGGTCAAATTGTACGATCTCGATGGATAGTTCACATCACTTCCACGTACGATGGACCAAACCCTCAAATCGTTCATGAAGAATATCCAATGTTGCTTGAGTTCAGTGACATGTAGCGAATTTGGGAATCATCGATCCATAGTGCTCACCACTGACAGTGATAGTCTTCTCAAAGAAATATAGACCGATGGCCAACATACACGCCTAACAATCACTTCGAAATGCATTTGACGCTCTAGGATCTCATGTGGATTTGTATCGTCCCTAAATTCAACAATTTTGTTTGTCATTGCTGAAGATGATTTTCCGTTTAAAATTAGGGCCAGTTTCTAGCACCTCCAGGGCACATTCAGCGAACACATGCCGTTGTAAATCGTCGTCTAGCTTCAGTTCCTGGGTCAGTCGAACTTTATACGGATGCAGGCTCTAGTCATAGCGAAAAATTCGCCAAGTTGTGGCCTGCGGAAGGCAGAGTTCTTGTAAACGATGCTTAATTGACAGCTGCGGATTTTCCTATACAGCCTCACAGATAGCGGTTATTTCTGCGGCAGATCTATTTATGTTTGTGACATATCCGCGTATACCTGCGACTTAGATTGACTCCACAAGAAAATGTCTAACGGGGTCAAATCATACGATCTCGATGGCCAGTTCACATTGCCTGCATGAAAGGGCATCATACCTTCAAATCGCTCATGCAGAGTATCTATTGTGGCATGAGATGTGTATCCTATTGAAACCTCAAGTCGTTAGTGTCCAGTTCAACCAATTTATGCAAGTCAAAATAAATTGTTGAGCATCAAGCTATAGTGCTCGTCGTTATGGCCTAGTCAACATACATACATACATAATTATTCATTTCAAACCTTTAGTCAGGATTACAACCAAGTGTCTCACACCACCTATGTTTTGTGTAGTAATTTTATAATGGAGGGACCTACAGTTTAAAAGCTATTCTGGACAGCAGATTTTTAATAAACTTGCAGGGCAATTTTATTTTACTCTCAGAGTTTTTGCCAAAAATCTGCTGAGAGAAAGTCGCCGAAGGAATATTTTTCCATATTTCGTTCTGTTGTTCTGGGGTTTGAACCAAGGTCTCACGTTCCTACCTACTAAACTACAGCCTAGCCAACAGCTTTCTTAAAGAAATATCGAGTACCATATCGACGGCTTTGAGAAATCAAATGACTTGAACGAAAGTACTCAGTCAGTGTGTTGTTGTTGTCTGCTGTGCTTGTTTATCAAAAGCACTTAACTTAACACATTTGCACTGAAGCTCAAATGCATGTTTAAGACGTACTTCAGAGGTATTAGCGACATCTGTTGCATTGTAGAATTGGTTGTATTTATAACTGATACCACAGAGGGTAATGCAGTGCATCTAAACAGTGTGTATAAAAGGTTTCACACACGTTCATTTAAATTTTTGTTTGGTTTTTCTGATTCCTTTTAAGGAATTCTTCCATTTAAAGGAAGTGTTTTCAAATTGCCCAAAATAATTTCATATTTAAAAATGCAAAAAAAGTAAGGAAAACAAAACAATCTTACGTATGTTTCATGTAACGTTACGGCACGATTTCCCATTGAGACACGCATAGCTGAACGAATGGGTTACGACAAGTGCCATAAGAACAGCTAGTTTTAGATTCAAATGCCAATAATTGCTCTACGGTTTGTTAATTTTTAATCGACTTCTTAACATAGCATTCTATGCGCCACAAGCACTCAAATGCAATACGTAATGGTGGTCAATTGAATAATTCATCGGTTATTAGAAGAATTTCAAGTGAAAGAAATGAAATGGAAAAAAGACAATTTTCCTTTGCCTTTGTCAATTTAATGATGTATACATACATATGTATGTATGTACATAAATAAAATAGTGCGTATCAATCAAATCAAATCATATGCAATACATTCATATGTTGTTGTTATTGTCGTATTCGTATTCGTATTTCTATTTTATTTGTATCTCTAAGGCCTCTACAATAATTTCATATTCTCGTTACCATTTTCATTCTTGAAGTACACACATCCATTTGTCTTATGTATTTAATAATTTATGGATTTTACATATGAAATGTTCAAAATGAAAAGGATTTCTTAGGCTGGCCTAGCTCGCTGGCTGGCAATATGGACTGACTGTATTGACATGCATTATAAATTCATACCATAAACTGTCACAAATGCTAAAATATACTCACACCCACCACTTCTTGTACGACATTTCTGTGTAAACACATACCATAATATAGTGGTAAACAAAAGTCATCCAACAATAGTACAGAAAAACATGGGAATTTTAAATGAATGATTTCTTTTCATAACTGGTAATATATCCCTTGGCAGGAGCTGAGTATTGTTTAAATTCCTCGACAAAAAACTTTAGCAACCAAGTTTCAATCGCCTAAGATGGTACAATGGGTCAATTCGACCTCCGGGTACTGTACTTGTCTTAATTGACAAGTACACGTCCTCTAACCTCAGATGGTATAAAAAGACAGTGTAAACAGTGCCTCCAATTAATCCACCTACGAAACTTTCTTATTCCCTTCTACTCTATTATATAGACGTTCTGCTTAGAAGCCCACGCACAGAGTCTACACACTCATACCATTTCTGTTACCATCATAGCGGAAGTACGTTTACTAGCGGACAATAAATGTAATCTTCCGCTTCAGCTTATCTTCTCGTAATGTTGATTCTAGTTTTTGCTTAAAATGATAATATAAGCCATATTCGTCTGGACTGGCAAGTATTTGAGAACCAACTTTAATTGGGGTTTTTCATTTACTGCAGCAGCCTCGGGGCTCTCCTCAATGTACCATTGATTTCGTTGGAGAGGTGGTCCATCGAAACCAAGGACTCTTTCCGCAGTGGTGTAAGAAATGTGAGAGATTCTGGTTCCACATTAGGAGATTAAATAGAGAGCAGCGAAACTTAACCGAATGTAAAGCGGAGAATGCCTCAGCTGTCCATTATGATTGCTCGAGTAGTGTCCTAGATCGTTTAAACCTTGAAACACTAATGCGCAATACCAACTTGCCTGCAACAAGGCAATGGTCCGAATCAATCACAATGTAATCAATTTCATTGAATGTTGATAGTTCCTCGTACAAGTGGTCTTGTGAATAACGGGAATATGTTTCGCGCTGCGGCGAAATCCATCAGCTGCTATCTTTGGAAGTTAGTTGTCGTATGGAGACTGAACTGACCGAGCCAGAGATACTTTGCCGTCCGATGCATTAAAATCCCCGAGGACGAGGTCATGGGCCGAATACTTATCGTAAATTTCCTCGAACCGCATTCTCCTTTTCTTCCATCGCGGTGTGAGCACATATTTTGATACGGATTGTGATAATAGATACCTCATAATGCTTATCTTTTACATTCTTATCCTGCCCATTGCTTTTCTTGGACGACAGTTATGTCACTTATATATTTTATGAGTGCATCTGCCAGTTGGGCGGAAGGATTCGGACGTTTAATGTTTATATAGCCATGATAGTCCTTTAAAAATTTGTCGTGGGAGCTTGATAGAAGGTTACAATTTTCATTGGATAGAGTTCTAGGCCCTAGACACAACACCAAATTTAAGTTCTGGTGATTAGATTGCTGAAATTAAGGGGATGTTCCGATGAGGCTAGTATTTATCGCGTGGATAAGAAGATGGATATGGATGGATGGGCGGTCATCGATTGGTGTGACCAACAGACAAAGTCGCGCGATAAGCAAAAGCGCTTGGAGAAAAGTGTTAAAGCAGGTGGAAATCCGAAGGCTCTCGCAGGCCAAATAAAAGCTTTGAAAGAACTGTAATCATGAAAATCCGCACATTTCGGGATCGCTGGTAATGGAATTGATAACGGACTGGAGAGAGAAGGGTCCGCAAACATCTTTATTGTTCTATATTCAATTATTAACTGAGCGACAGTCAGGTCGAATGTGAACCAAAGGAAATTAATTTTCTGTCAGTGTCGCACACTGTCCGAAGACCTGGGTACTGCGCGGGGGCAAAGGATTAGTACGACATTTCTCCTACGAAATTCATGACAGTTAAACAGTAATATGAAATCACAGATCAAATTTTGTGCCCCTGTACTACCATGGGTGAGAAGCTAGGCCATAATCCTGACTGAAGGGTTGTAATGGCCAATTATGTATGTAATGATGTCATCGGACAATTGTGCTGTTAATTGGATACTGATACGGATCATTTCTTAGGTCCAACTGACTGCCATTGAGTAATCTGTAATAAATTTAAGAAAAAAAAAATTTTAAATGTCATGCCAAGGCAGTTAAACTACTTTTTTATTTTTAATTTTAAATTTTAGTCGCCTGGCTTGTATTTGATTTTTATTTATAACCACAAAGGAATTTGAGATCCGTATTATAAGATTTTACCAGCCAACAGATATTATCTCGAATGCGAAAGTACACATGGAAGGTTTAGAAAAATATTCGAAATCACTTGCATTTTTCTTTTTTCTTGATTTTTCGCCCCGTTTCTATCGATATCACACATGATTTATTACTAATTGAGTCACTTTTTAATCGAGTGTTTGGTCATCGAACGTATGCCCGAATAAGTCTCCGCGTATCTCTTCAGAGAATAATGAAAATGAATGGAAATGATTGATGCTTCTATGACGGCGGAGACAGCTAAGAAACTTTGCCTGTCTTTTTTATTTTCTTTATCAGATGGTGTGTCCCTTTATATTATTTTTTTTTTGTGCTTTCTTAAGCTGTATTTCATTTATGACAACTCCCTTGCTGTCAGATCTGGCTGGTCAATGCAAACAGCTGTCCCTTATGCTGTGCTAGAGTGAAGAGCAGAAGGCTGAAACAAAAGTCTGCATATGAATATGAATGAAATCTAAAACACTTCATCAGCTTGAGGTGTTTTTAATAAACTTTTGCGAGAATTTTTCCTTTTTTTCTTTTGTTTTTTATTTTAACTTTTTGTGAATATTAATTATGAGGGTAATAAAAAGGAGTGAAATATTTTATAAGTAAATATTAATAAAAACCGAAAAAACAAAAACAACAAATTAATATGAGTATTTTCTTAATGAGACCAACTAACTACTAACATTACTAATTAATTTTTGTTTTCTCTTCCAACAGGTTTCTTTCAAACATCACAGACAGTTGATAACGGCCATTTTGTTGCAACTGCATCTGTCAAATTCGTTGTCATCATGGTGAGTAGACTAAACTTAAGTAAAATTTTATTTAGAAAAATAAATATATGGTCTAGTGGCACGTAAGGCCACTTTTCAAACCACAGATCAGACATCTCCAACGAAAATATGAAAATATTTCTTGGGCGACTTCCTCTCAGCAGATTTCTGGCAAAAACTCTCTGAGAGTAAATAAAGTTGCCATGAAAAAAAGTTTTTCAAAAATCTACCGTTCGTAGTCGACTTTAAACTGTAGGTACCCCTCAACTCATGTATCTAAATTAACGCACACGACATAAGTGGTGATAGGTAGCTAGGTTGTAATCCTGGCTAAAGGGTTGTAAGGACCAATGAGGTAGCTACATAGATAGGTAGGTTTAGACAAATCTTAGTGGTTGGTTATGGCATTTAACAAACATGTGCAAATAATAAATCACGAAAATAGTTCCCGCAATTGAATCGACATTCCGAAACGACTCGAGTTTCATTCGAGCAAAGATTGTTAATTCAGCAACAGCTGTTCCAGAAGGATAATAAAATTGTTATATCAAAATCGGTGTATTGTTAGGGCATCGCATAGCGCGCTGCGTCAATTTTATGATCGCCATAATCGTCTTAGCGAGAGGACTATACTCAATGCAGTAAATAAATTCCAGTCCACTGATTCAAAACACGATCGACCACACTCGGCCGTCCAAGAAATGCTAAATCTGCCGAAAACATAACTAGTGTCTGTGAGAGTGTATAGGAGCATACGCAGCAGTCGATTTAGCGTCGCTCACAAGAACTCGGCCTTCCGCAGATCACAGGTTAGGTTAGGTTACGTCACGTAGTAACTTTGACTACCAAAGCGCTATTGAGCATGCATGGCGACCCGTTGTGATGCCACAGTTAAGCAGATCACAATTTGGGGAATTTTTCATTATGACTGGGGCCTACACATGTACAAAATTCGTCCCACCCAGGAACTCCACCCAGGACTCCTTGTAAACAGCCATATACAACGACATGGGTTCGCTGAATGTTCTCTGGAGTGGTTGACAACTGACCATAATTTTAATGGAAATATTATTTTCAGCGATATCAAAAACAAAATTGTTTAATTTGGGGACGATACAAATCCTCAAGAGATCCCAGAGCATCAAATGCATTCCGAAAAACAAATTGTTAGGTATGTATGTTGTGCTGGCGGTGCCATCGTTATATATTTTTTTGAGAAGACCTTCACTGTCAACGGCAAGCAGTATGGGTCAATGAGTACCAAATTCTTTCAGCCTGAATTGAATCATATGTTCGACAACAACATGTGGCTCATGCCACATTGGATATTCTTCATGAGCGATTTGTGAGCTTGGTCATCTTACGTGGACGTGATGTGTACGATTAGACACCATTAGACCTTTTTCATGTGGAGGTTTCCGAAGTAACTGGTGTATGTGAATGAGCCACAGTCCTTAAAGGCAACATAACCCATGTCATCGGTCAAACTTAGCTTGATTTATGCGTCAGAATCATGAAATATTTAACATTTTGATTGCACTCTAGCCAGAAATATGAAAAAATATTTCTACGGCGACTTCCTCTCAGCAGATTTCTGGCAGAAACTCTCTGAGAGTAAATAAAATTGCCATGGAAAAAGTTTCTAAAAAATCTAAAGTTCGTAGTCGACCTTAAACTGTTGGTCCCGCCTCTCATGTATGAAATTAACACACACTCAACATAAGTGGTATGAGAGCTAGGTTGTAATCCTGACTGAGGGGTTGTAATGGCCAATTATGTATGTATGTATGTTGTTCGAAGTCAAATTTTTCAAGCTGCTCATCGAATTAGCTGCAGATCGAATTAGCACACACAACATAAGTGGTTTGAGAGCTAGGTTGTAATCCTAACTGAACGGTTATAATGACCAATTACAAGAATCTTGAAGCTTAGTAAAGATTCTTGAAAAAAATTTTTGTTATCGAACATTGAGTGTGTCATACAAATGTGTTATCGAAATTCATTAAATCTCCTTTCGTTGCTTTAGTTTAAGTTGGTCATATTGCGATGAAAGCAAGAAAAAAAAGAGAGAAATCTTTATCGATATAAAAAAGTGTTTATCATTTAAATTGAATTGATTTTTCATGCGATGTTTCTCTGCCGTTTAGTGAAACTAGCCTCCCAAATGCAGGCTTCAAAATCTTTCTTCATTTAACGTGGTAAAGAGAAGATTCAATAGAATACAGACTTTTTGTTGTTTTTTGATTACGTTCATACTTTGATTAAGGAATTATGATTCATTATTTTATGATATTTTGATTTTTGCGCCACATCTAGAATATGGTGAGGAGAATATGGAGATTCCGTTTTGCTAATGCTGATGCTGATGCTGTGGCATGGAGAAGGTAATCAACTTTTTGACATGTCGGATGATGAATATCTTTTTTAGCTGCTTGGAATTGATGATGATGGAGAAGACAATGGTCAAGAAGACATATGTATGTTGGCAGTGGTGAGTGTTGAGCGCAACTCATCTGATGTGTGTTATAAAAATGCAAAGCATAGCGTAGGTAGTGGTTAAGTCAAGTCAAGTTTTCTTTGGCTATAGTTTCACCATTTGCGATGCTCTCTCTCTTTATCTCCCGTTGAGTGTATTTCACACATTATTGTATTGATTTCAAAATTATAGTAATTTTCACCATTTTTTCCTAATTATTTAATCGTTTATTGATTTTTAATGTACAATAAACGTTTTCATGATACTCATTCGCTACTCATTCTCATTGCCAATGCATCATATAATGGTTGCTGGTTGTCGCTCCCCCCCATATTAACACTTTTGCATCACATCACATCCATCATATTTGGCTTAAATAAAGTGTTCCAATTACGCTTGAATGGAAAAATCATAATTTTTCGCGAAAAAAAAAGAAAAAAAAGGAAAAACGTTTAAATGAGGTGTTGATTTAATGTTGAATTTGATTTGAATTTATTTCAACTTTAATTTGAGACAAAAAAAAACAACGAATTATTATTTATAATAATAATATTGTACATGATAATGGTAGTTATTGTTGCTATTATTGTTGTTGCACAAAGTAAAAGTGTTTAATTTCGCTTAAAAAAAAAAATTACACGTTTTTGTGAAAAATTGTTAACAACGATAACTGCACAGAATTGTAATAATTTGAGGGTTTCACTTTCAGTTGTATAAGCCAGTAATAAAATATTGTTTATGTAATCATGTAAAGAGGGTTGTGTGTTCAGTTAATGGCAAGGCATCCTAAGGAAACTGACAATCATAAACTTGAACATTTGTTTCTACATTTTTGTAGATGTTTGCTGATTTAGCCATACTCTAAGGCGGATATTATATGTACTAGCGAAGTTATTAACTTATTTACTTACTTGCTTAACTGGCCATTAACAACCCGATTAACGTATTTCGGCCTGCCCTAACACATCATTCAAGGCGCCTTTCACTCTTTGAGCGCCTAGGCCAGTTGGTCACGGCAATCGATGATAGGGCTTCCTCGATTTGGTCCTTCCATCGCAAACAAGGTCATTCTCTTCGCCGACTTCTGCAAGTACCTCTATCACATACCAGTCTCGCCGGAGCATCCTCTTCCATTCGAACGACATGGCCGAGCCAGCGCAGCCGCTGGATGTTAATACGCTGCACAACGTCCATGTCGTTGAAGAGCTCATACAGCTCACTGTTGGATGGAACACGGATATTATCGCCAACTCGCAATGGACCGAAGATCTTTCGTAGGACTTTTTGCTCGATTACTCTCAAGGCTGCTGCTGCATCAGTGCTTGATAGTGTCCATGACTCTGCGCCATAAAGAAGCATGGAGAGGATGAGCGTCTTGTAGAATATTAGCGAACTTCGCCGGTAAATACGACCAGACGGGAGATTTTTGATATTAATCAGGTCACGAATTTTGCTCTTAAAATATTACGCCTACTCATACATACACAATTAGTCAGTACAACCCCTCAGTTAGGATTACAACCCAATTTCTCACACTACTTATGCTGTGTGTGTTAATTTTATACATGAGCGGTAGGACCTACAGTTTAAAGTCAATTCCGAATGACTGATTTTAGAGAAATTTTTCATGGCATGGTTTATAACTGTGTATAAAGCATGGATTCAATTCCATCTCCTTTTATGTTATGTTCAAGGCTCTCTGACCACTATATGCTAAAGGCAGAATATTGAAAATTTCAGAAGATTCCCCGATACTTAATTTGTAAACTCATAGCGGAGTACGAGGTGTTTATCCTTTAACCTTTGCTGCAGAAGATGTAGGGCTCTTTCTGTATATGAGACAATTAATTAATTTTGAGAATTTCCAGAGAGGTATAACGTGTAACTAGGCGGACGTCTGTTCGTCGATACCTTCGTTCGATATAGCTTTGATAGTCTGATGCATAGTCTCTTCGATGTGTTTGAAAATCTGTAAAACATCAAGACAACGGATGTAAAGATGATGATCAAAGATATTGAAAACATTCTCAATCCAGAGCGAGGAATTTTTGGATCAGGCATGATGAATTCGCCGTAGTCTAGTAGGTAGTGTATTGGCTTATTTGACGCGAAGCCACGATTCAAATCCCAGGTCAGTTGTTGAATGCCTATGCTTTTTGTACGGACTAAGATAACAAATGTTTGTATATGTAAGGGGGATGAATTGAGGGTTCTAACTGAGGTCTTCGCATATGGTAATTCCTCTGAAAACCTACCGCTCTCTGACTTTATCAGGCGACTTGTCTATTATTCTGCTTTCCAGGCTAAATATCGGTCATGAAAGGGAAGGCGGATCTGATATATAATTTTCCAAGGTACACAGACAACTGCAAATGAGGTTTATGAAATTGGTAATGAATTTATTACAAATAATTCGAAGATTTAAAATAGTTTTTGTATACTCATGATGGCTGTTGCAAATATGACAGACAGAGCTGACTAGGCACCACTTGTATTTGGTTTCAAAATAAATGGAAACATGTGATCTTCTGTAGAATCTTCAAGTTTTAGTGGACTTATCAGCATCGTATTAGAAAATTAAAACAGTTTATTTTGGATAAGTGAACCACGAACCAGATTTCTGGCAAAAATTCGGAAAGTAAATAAAATTGGTAAGAAAAGTTTCTAAAAAATCTGTCGTTCAGAGTTGACTTTAAACTGTAGGTTCTGCCACTCATGCATAAAAATTAACACACACAACATAAGTGGTGTGGGAAGCTAGGTCGTAATCCTAACTGCAAGGTTGTAATGGCCAACTATGTGAGCCACAAACATGAGGTCCCTAATAACCTCTTAATAAATCAGCAAAATGGTGGGTTACTTATCTCATTTAAGCCTATGTCCAACTGGCGTCACGTATACAAATGAAGGAATGTGATGACAGGGATGGGGTTGTTTGTGTTTTCTGAAGGAGCACATACTTTAATGCTCCAACTAATTGTCTATCTTCCCCTATTATTGATGAAAGTATACACATCGTTACTTTCAGCACTTAATCGAAAGCAATCGAAATTCTTTAATGTTTCAAACTTTGTTTCTCTTCTTTTTTTTCAAAACCCTGACAACAACAACAACAACATCAATAATAATACATTTATTTAATTAAAACCAAACAATTATTTTTCGGTTTTTGTTCTTCTTATTTGGAAATACTTTTTCCATTTTATTTAGTTGTTACTTCTCCAATGTGTTATGGGAATTGAAAAGTTGCAAAGAACAACAACAAAAATGTTTCACGTTGCAATCAATCTAACATGCAAATGTAACATTCCTTTTAACAAAATAACCTCCCCTGCAAATATATTCGTATTCTAGAAATTGCACAATAAAACCTTTGGACTTATTAAACCCTTTCGGCAACTATTTCCACCAATAGACACATAATGACAACAACAACAACAACCAGAAAAATAAACTCGGTATTGTTAACTTTATTTTGCATATGAACGAGTAAAAAAAGAACAGAAAAAAACTCTTCAAATACCAATAACAACAGGCAATAATAGCAACAACAACAATATGAAACGATAAGAAACAGAACCATAAATGTTGTTGTTTTGTTGCATGTTGTTACCCTTGTTGTTGTGCTTTATTTATACATACGTATGTATGTATTCGTATGTTGTTTTTCGCATACGTTTGTTTGTGCCAATCTATGGAGCCAGCAACAACAACATATTTGCCACACCAAACAAAACCTCAAACTGTCCATCAACTTGCGGTTTCGTTTGCTTGTGCAATCAACCATCAAAATATCGGGAGTATATTTATACTAAAAACAACAACAACTACAACTGCAACAACAGCAATAATGGTTGTTGGTGGCAGCAACAATATAAGAAATCATATGTAATACAACAACAACAACAATAACAAGAACTTGCAACAACATTTTCTATTCAGTTTTTCGTGTTGCCCTCTTAGGTTTTTTCGGTTTTCAGTTCGAGTTGTTGAAATTTGCATGTGGCATCAAGCACATGATACAAATACATACATGCATGCAGGCTTGTGTATTCAAGCAGAACTTTAAAATAATGTTTTCGTTTTCAAATCTTTAAATTTTAACAAAACAGTGTTTTGTTTTGTCTTGAGCTAGAGGTGGTAATCAGACATCAGCAATGAGTATTCAAAAAGATGATCTGATTCGAATCATACTCATAATTTCTGATACTTATACGTATTCATACTTATTTTAATATCATACTCATACTACTCATATTCAAAGTTTGAAATACTCATCGTACTCATACTTAAAAATACGAATGATGCTCTTGATTTCGACTCTCCTTTACTCAACATATGCACTGATCACAAAATAAGTATGATTCGCATACGAACACTACAATACTCACTAGAAGGTTGTGTGTTTGCTTTGCTTGCTGTCTTTGTCTTATTGTTTCTTCTTTTTTTTTTTTGTAAATGCAACAACAACTAAGACTGTAATATTTGATGAATGATTAATGATTCGAATGACTTGAATCATTTATGAGTATTATAAGTATTTTTCTAAATTTATGAATCTCAATGAGCAGGCGTATGAATCAAACATATTTCGAATGTTATGAGTTTGATGTCAACGTTGTACTCATTGTACTCATTGCAACCTGTACTTATAAACCAATGTTGTAGTGAGTACGAATGAACCAGAGTAGTTGAACTTCAATACTGTTGACTCACTCATACTCACACTTATGAGTAGCGAAAAAACGATTAATTGCTGATCTCTTCTTCAAAGCCCAGCTTAGATAAACAAATATTTCATACAGCAGTCTTCTGGAAAAAACTATGAGAGTAAAAGAACATACCATGAAAAGTCTCTCAAATTTATCGTTCGACGACTGTAGGTCTCTTCACTCAAGGATAAATTAGCACACATAACATGGATGGTGTGCGAAACTAGGTTGTTGTCCTGACTAAATCGTTGTAAGAACCAATTGAGTAAGTAAATTGTATTGTCTAGCAGTATCAACTACAAATTTCTTGCTTTTTTGGCTTGCTTTACAATGAGGCTAAGCATGCAAGTCTTTACATTACTTTACAGACTGCATTTCTAGGTAGGAATACGTATGAACGTGGTATTTGTTTATGTGGGTACGTTATGGAAAACTATATATCTTATGGTTGATTTTATTTATTTTTGCATATTTTTTTGTATAAACTTTTTGTTGTTGTTGTTGTAATTTATTTTATTTTTCTTCGTTTCATTTTATAGTTTGGCAAACCTTTAAACGTTTCATGTGAAACTTGTATTGAAATGCAAATGTCTGTTTTGTGGCTGTCTGTCTGTCGGTGGGTCTGTCCATTTAATTCTGTTTTTTTGTACATTTTCATGAACGTTCTTATATTTGTATATACGTACGTACGTGTCATTCACATGAATATAAATTGGGGTGCCTTTGTGTTTTTTTTTGATCAGAGTTTTTCATTGTATTGTCTGTCTTCTTCGCTAAAAACCACCAATAAAATTGTCATGCGATGACAAATAACATGGCAGACATGTGGTCTTGACTTATAATGCAAATAAAAACGAATGAACATTTATTTTTCCCATTTTTTCTTTATCTTTCTACAAAATTGTTGCATTTTCTAAGAAAACAAAGAATGAAGAGAAGAGAAGTTGAAAACAATATTTTAAAATATTTTCTTTTTGATAAATTTGTTGAACTTTTGTAATTAATTTAATGAATTGTGTTTTGCTTATAAATGTATTTGCCATTGGGAGGAGGAGTGTAGACTTACCTTTATAAGATCTCAACTTGCAAACCTTGAATCCATGTACATGAAAATTTTTACTTATTTGTACGCAGTATTTGCAGGATACGAAAATTTTCTTCTTAACACTTGCAACATTATTCTTCATACGTCTTTCCCAAAACAGTACATTTTTTTTTGCTTGTAACGGGTGATTTTTTTTTTAACCGTTATTATTTTGAAAATCTCAACAATATACAGAAGATTTGCAAAAGTGAATTAAATATTTCTTTTGAAATGATAAATGAGGGCCTAGCATTTATTTCTTAAACATTATTTCGCGTAAATGTTGCCTGGCGTTACGCAGTAGATGATCCATCCACACAACATAAGTGGTGTGGTAAAGGGACCAATTACGTATCTATGTTTTAACTCTGAAATTTTACTGATGCCAGTAATTTTATTCCGTTCATTAAAAATGGAGGGCTTTCTGATAGAACAACACGCTAAAATGGTACTGAAGCAATACCTATTTTTCGAAACAAGTCATCTTCTCCGATGAAGCGCTTTTACTTCTGAATGGCTTAGTGAATATACAAATTTGTCATGTTTGACACTGATAAAGTTTTCCCCCAATCCGTCAGAAAGAAATGCACTCACTACAAACCACTGTTTGATGCGATCTTTGGTCGGGAGAAATTGTAGTGACTACAGACAACTTTCAAAACGAAATATGAAAAAATATTTTCCCGGCGACTTACTCTCATCAGATTTCTGACAAAAAAAACTCTGAGAGTATATAAAATCGCCATGAAAATTTACTGAGAAAAATCTGTCGTTTGGTGTTAACACACACAATATGAGTAGTGTTGAGAAGCTAGGCCGTAATCATGTCTGAAGGGTTATAATGGCCAATTATGTATGTTATGTATAGATGACTTTCAATACGGAACCATGACAGCTTTGTTCTACTGGTAGATTAGATCTGAATGTCATGTGATCTCTACAAGACGACGCGGCGTCACTTGTCATACCGCGCATGCAGCAATCGATGGTCTCAAACCCGAAATAAGAAACAGCCGCACCCCTGACAAATAGTCATGAGTATAAAGGGCTATCAGCACCATGGAGGCCATTTGACGGATATATTATTCCATACTTAATCGGAACATGTCTTCTTTACAATCTAATAAAAACAAAACTCAAAACTATCTTGATAAATACTTATATGGTTTTAATTTAACATGACATTAACATTATTCTTAGTGAGACATCCTTCATGCGCTCGGTACTTAAGCTGACCAATCTTGAACACGGCATTGAATTTAATGAAAATCTTTGCTTAGTTCAATATCTCTTTTATTCCAATTCGTTGCATGGTGCAGTGTTTAAAAAGTTGATAATAACTCCTAATAATAAATCCCGAAAGACCCACGATTGGGTGCCCTGTAGAGATCTGCAATGAGTATTCAAAAGGATAAGTAGAATCGAATCATACTCATAGCTTCTGATACTTATACGCATTCATACTTATTTTAATATCATACTCATACTACTCATATTTAAAGTTTGATGTATTCATCGTACTCATACTTAACAATACGAATGATGTTGTTGATTTCGACTCTCCTTTACTCAACATTTGTAAGAATAACAAAATAAGTATGATTCGTGTACTAGAATACTCACTAGAAGGTTGTGTGTTTGCATTGCTTGGCATCTTTGTCTTTGTCTTTTTCTTTCTTCTTTTTTTTATAAATGCAAGAACAACTAAGACTATAAATTTTGATGAATTATGCGAATCACTCGAATCATTTATGAGTATTTTAAGTATTTTTCGAAATTTATGAATCTGAATGAGTAGGCGTGTATGAATCAAACATATTTCGAATGTTATGAGTTTGATGTCAACGTTGTACTCATACTCATTGAGACCTGTACTTATAAATCGATGTTGTAGTGAGTACGAATGAATCAGAGTAGTTGAATTTCAATACTGTTGACTCATTCATACTCAAAATTTCATGAGTACTTATGAGTAGCGAGAAAACGATTCATTGCTGATCTCTGGTGTCCTTGGTAATCTAGTGGTTAGTGTTGTAGATTATTAATGTAGGGGTTGTGGGTTAGTGTACCACCAGAGCCCTTGGCCAGTTACACTACACTGAGCGTATGGTCGAAGTTACTCAGCTCGTATGTAATTACATAAAATTTAGAGCCAAATAATCTTTGTTGGAGCAAACTTAATGCGAAATTCAAACGAAATTTGACAGAGATAAACTTTAAGGAATCTTGAGCGAAAGCCAATATATTCTTGCCTCAATGAGACTCAAATTGACTTTGACGGAGATTTATTCGATCTACAGTCAGGTCATCTATCATTAACAAATACATGCCCTTAGTTGCTATAGATGAAGGAGTACCCGATTTATACATTCCGAAGAAATGTTTTTTTTTTTCTTTTTCAAAGGCATAAAAATGGCGACGATTCCATCAATGGATTTTATAAAGAAAAAACCAACAACAACAACAATAAAAAAAGACACCAATAAAGAGACATAAAAAAATAACTAAGAAATGCAAACAATATGCATCCATATATACATACATTATGCTCCCACGCCTTCAAAAGATGTTAACAACAAAATAAAAAGAAAAAAACGATAATAAAAGCAAAGAAAATTGGAAAAAAAATATGTTGGAGTACTGAAGCCACGTAACGTAAGCATAACGTTAAAACTACAGTAAATAGAGGGAGAACTGAGAGAAAGAAAAAAAACTGAACACAGTCAGTCTGATGCATATGCACTGATAGTCTGTCTGTCTATACAAAAAAGCAAGAAACCAGCCGGCTGTATTGGGAGAGTGAATATGAAATCCGAACGTAAAAGAAAACTGACAAGACAGCGTCCAATATTAAGACGATTTACTGGCAGGCTAACAGGCAGACAGACAGGCAGGCAAACATCAGGCAGTTTAGCTTTAATAACTACTCTTACAGCGAAATGTATGTATTTGGCATAAAATACGAGGAGTTTTTGCCAAGATTGAACAGAGAAAAATTTTTGTAAAGAATTTAATTTTTGCTATTAAAGGCCTATTTAGCCAGTACCAAAAGTATCCCAAAGAAAACATCTGAGAATAGCCTGTGTTGCCATAACTTGGACAGTCAAATCTACTTTCAGGCTAGTCAAGAGAGATTTTCTGCTTTGATAACCTGGGTTATTTACAGTGGGAATGTCTCCCTTCAAACTAGGTACTCAAACAGTCCTGGACGAGTACTGCAAAATTATTCTAGAATTACATTTATTTTCTCACTTAATTGGTCTTAACAATCCTTTAGCCATGACAACAACCTAACCTCTCACACCACCCATGTAAAGTGTGAGACCTACAGTTTGACGTCGACTCCGAACGACTGATTTTTGAGAAACTTTTTCAGTTTTTGTCAGAAGACTGCTGAGAGGCAGTCGTATTTCGTTTTGTTCGAAATGTCTGAGCAAGGGTTTGAACCACATGCTCTCTTTTAATAAGCCAACACACTCCCTACTAGTCTATAGCGCCTCAAACGGGCCTTGTGACTAACTTCTCCCATCACCTATGTTGAGTGTGTTAATTTTAAGCACAAATGGCGACCCCCACGAATTATAGATTTTCAGAAACTTTTCATGGCAATTTTATTCTCTCTCATAGTTTTTCTTAGCAGACTGCTGAGAGCCAGATTGCTTAAAGATGTCTAAGCCAGGGTTTGAACCATATACTCCCACACAGTGCCTGCTAGACTAGATCAACTTGAGCGGCACTGTAGCCATTTCCGGAAAAAAGCAAAACAAATATTTACATCCCAACCGACCCTCGTATATATACTGTATACATATATATATAGTTTGCAACAGCGGTGTTTAGTTGCCAGCTTAAAGTGTGCATGCATTGATACTCTTTTTTGTTTTTCATTTTTTTTACTTCCAATCCATTCAATACGTTACCCCATGCCCCATACAGCATACAATTTCGTTCGTTCGTTTCGTTGCTGTTGTCAGACAACAATAGTTGGCAATAAAAAATCATTCATTGCATGGCCGAAAAGGTTACATGAGCCAACAAGGCTCAAGGGCCAACCAGGTATTAAAACATGGTTTCAAATAAATATCACAACAACAACAACAATACAAATAACGGCAGCACACAACACCAAACAACAATACACTATGAATAGCGCCAATAAGAGAAAAATACAACGAATAAAACGTGCAAAGATTTACAAAAGCAGATAAAAAAAGAGTGAAGTGAAGTGAACGAAACATCCAATCCAATCCAATCCAATGCTTGATGGGGGGATGCTTAACGTCTGAGGAGGAGACAATAGCATTAAAAAGATTTCTACCTAAGAAACCAAACAACAACAACAATAATAACAATGGAATTACGAGTAACAAATGAACTTGAAGGCAACTCACAGCATCAGCATCATGACGTTTTGTAGTACCATGACGCCATTTTCGTGGTTTCGATTGCATTCAGGGGATATCCATACTGCAGAATTAACAGTCACGGATAAAAGGACAGACAGACATACAGATTTTAAAAAGAAAATAAAAATAAAACCAAAAACAGAAACAACACGCTTTCAATTCTATTCGCATTGAATTTTAAGCCGAGATGCTGTTCTGATATCACCGGCAACCACACACACACATACTAGCGTTCCCTCTCTCTCTCTCTCTGTATTGGTTTGAGATAAACTTACCAGCCAATATTTTTATTTCCATTTTTTTGCCTGACGTTTAAGCTGACTTTAAGAAAAAAAATTGGTTTTTTTTTGTAACCCATGTTCTCGACATTCAATTCACATCAATCACGCTAATCTTAACACCAAAAACGAAAAATATTACAAAGAAAAAAAGCTGAACGAGAGAATTAAGCAGAAATAAAAAAGATTTTTCATTTTGTCCTACAAAAAAAAAGAAAAGAAGTTTAAAAACATGGGCCACATAAAATAAAAACAAAAAAAAAAACTGATCCTAACTTGAAAACAAAATGAACGTTTGTCGGTTGTATATGCAGTTGATGGACGCCCCCATACGAAATTATGTCAATCGTTAAGGCTGCTTGAAACGTTTGTAACAGAACAGATACTGTACCAGAGAATATCATCTGTAAAAATGTAAATGAGAGGCAGGAATTTGGATTTGGATCTTGAAAGTAGAATTTCTGCTTTTTTGATTGAAGACATGATTGACAGACTGGTCTCCTGTAACTGCTTACAAGATTTGAAAGTTATGCGGGTTGTGGAACTATTTGAGGAGTTTTCTAAACGAAGAACCAAATGTCTTGAAAATAGAATTTAAGCATATTTCTCCTTTGAATGAAGTCATGATTGACAGAAAATATGATTGACAGGCTAGTCTCCTGTAATGGCTTATAAGATTCGAAAACTTGCGGTTTTTTGTGGAACTTTTTCTATACGAAGAAGCAAATTTTCACTAACAAAGGAGTGAAGTGTTGTTTTCACATTTGTAAGCCACCAAGACATTTGGAGGCAATGAATTTCTGAACTCTGAACATCCTAATATTTACGCCACTTATAGATACTGATGACGTATTCTTAATACAGTGAGTAGTCTAGTGAGTAGTCATCTACACTGAAAGTAAATGAAATGGTCATGCAAAGTTTCTCAAAAAATCTGTCATTCGAAATCGACTTTAAACTGTAGGACCCGCCACTCATGTATAAAATTAACAACATAGAGGGTGTGAGAATCTAGATTGCAATCCTGACTGAAGGGTTGTAATGGCCAAACATGTAGAACACTCATAGGAAGTATAGTTTCAGCATGATTGCCAGACTTTAGATTTGCTCAGATTGAAGTCAATCACATGATTGACAGATTGGTCTCCTGTAACCGCTTATAAGATTCGAAAACTATGCGGATCTCTAATGAAACTATTTAAGAAGCTTTCTACGCGAAGAAGGAAATTTTCACTAACAAATTAGTGAAATGTTTCTTAAGCCGCTGTAAGAAGCCAAGGCATTTGAATGAAGGCTTCTTTAGGCAATCGCAATGAATTCTAATAACTCACACTTCCGAATTTCTTTACGCTTTCATAGACATATTTCTTTGAAAATGAGGACGGCTCAATCATTACGGTCAATGGAGACACCTATTGCACCATGATAACCGACTTTTTTGTAGCCGCTCTTCATGGTATTGATGTGAACGATGTTTGGTTTCAGCAGGATATTGCAACTTGCCACACATCTCATGCCACAATCGATTTATTACGTCAAACCGCCGAAATGGTGATGTCAATTGGCCGCCAAGAAGATGCGGTATGGCACCGTTCCACTATTTTCTGTGGGGCGTCGTTAAAGAAAAGTGTTATGCCAACAAACCAGAAACAATTGAGCATTTGAAGGCCAATATTCGCGATGCCATTGCTGAGAGACGGTCCTATACACTCGAAAAAGTGCACGAAAATTGGTTCGATCGAATAAGGTACTGTGAGGCTTTTAAATGGGGATAATGATGACCTAGGAAGCATATATGTACAGTAGCGAGCATAAAAAATGCAACGCTAAGCCGATTGATCTTTATGTGCGCCTCTTTCAAAAAAAAAAGTACGGAAATTAAAAACTTTTTTTTAATTTGATGCTCCACAAACTTAGTTAACAAATTCAGGTTACAATATCAAAATTCTTCTATTCACTTATTTTTATTTTAACATTTAAGAAAAAAAGTGCCAAATTTCAGCGAGCAAAAAAAATGCAACGCTATGTTATTCATAACTTTATTTAAATTAAATGTAAATTCTTACAAAATGTTGGTTAAAAATATACTTAAAACTAATAATTGGTTGCGTAGCCTTCATTTTCTATTACCGCTTGCAGTCTGGAGGGCATAGAATCCACTAGGGGCACGATGGTGTGTAGGGGTATTTTTTCCCCATTCTGAGTTCAAAATTTGTTCTAATTCCGCCAAATTTGAAGGATTTTTCTTCTTAGCTTCCCGATCTAAAGTCTCCCATAGGTTTTCTAAGGGGAGATGGTGACAGCTAATCCAAAATTTGCACATCATGGTCGCTTAGGTAGTTACGAACCAAGCGACTAGAGTGCTTCAGGTCGTTGTCTTGTTGGAATATGCTGTTTGGGGGCATTTTTTCCAGAAGATGTGGGAGCATATTTTCTTCTAGGATCTCACAGTATTTAGTGGCATTCAAAATACCATCGATTTTCACCAACGGATCAACTCCGTCACGAGAAAGCGCACCTACCAATAAATTCCTTAAAATAAAGAATTTCGATGAAAAACAAAAGTAACTTACCCCACACCATTAGCCATGTTTTACTGTTTGTAGCTGATATCTGGAAGAATATCTCTGCTCAGGCGGTCTTCTAATATATTTTATCCCATCAGATCCAGAAAGATTAAAATTACTTTCACTACTAATGGTGTGGGGTAAGTTACTTTTGTTTTTCATCGAAATTCTTTATTTTAAGGAATTTATTGGTAGGTGCGCTTTCTCGTGACGGAGTTGATCCGTTGGTGAAAATCGATGGTATTTTGAATGCCACTAAATACTGTGAGATCCTAGAAGAAAATATGCTCCCACATCTTCTGGAAAAAATGCCCCCAAACAGCATATTCCAACAAGACAACGACCTGAAGCACTCTAGTCGCTTGGTTCGTAACTACCTAAGCGACCATGATGTGCAAATTTTGGATTAGCCGTCACCATCTCCCCTTAGAAAACCTATGGGAGACTTTAGATCGGGAAGCTAAGAAGAAAAATCCTTCAAATTTGGCGGAATTAGAACAAATTTTGAACTCAGAATGGGAAAAAAATACCCCTACACACCATCGTGCCCCTAGTGGATTCTATGCCCTCCAGACTGCAAGCGGTAATAGAAAATGAAGGCTACGCAACCAATTATTAGTTTTAAGTATATTTTTAACCAACATTTTGTAAGAATTTACATTTAATTTAAATAAAGTTATGAATAACATAGCGTTGCATTTTTTTTGCTCGCTGAAATTTGGCACTTTTTTTCTTAAATGTTAAAATAAAAATAAGTGAATAGAAGAATTTTGATATTGTAACCTGAATTTGTTAACTAAGTTTGTGGAGCATCAAATTAAAAAAAAGTTTTTAATTTCCGTACTTTTTTTTTTGAAAGAGGCGCACATAAAGATCAATCGGCTTAGCGTTGCATTTTTTATGCTCGCTACTGTATGTATATATATATTAGCTCCCCAATAGTACAATGTGTAGTATGCCTTTGTATTTCCTTCAATCTCCACTTTAGGTGTCGTTTGGTATGTTGTATGTGGCACACTGTAATTTAATATTCGTTTCCAGTTGTGTACAATGTTATTCATATTGAATCTGTTGTAGTCATTGCAACTTTTTAAAGTACATGTATTATTTATTTATATCTGATAAAAAGCAAAAACAGAAAACAATACAAAAAGAAAATCGAAATAAAAATAAAAAAACTCCATACTTTTTATTTCATAAGATTTATGGCAACAATTTTTAAAGTTTCAAAAAATTATAACAAATTGCAAATCTAAGAAAGCTGCAGTCAAATTTGATAACAACAAGAAAAAGAATTCAAAATTATTTCATGCCGGTATTCAATAAAAAATGGGTTTTTAATACAAATAGAGAATCTTGTTCCCATAAAAAGTATAAACATTTAAAGAAAAATTTCTTCTAAATTTTAATCGAATTAATTGTCAATCGAATGAATTTTAATTTTTTTTTATTCCAAATATTTCACAAAATTCATTGAATTCCTTAGGCATATGATTCATATGCGAACGATCTCCTGCTTGAAATCCCAAGATCTATTATAAATCCCGTTAAAGATATTGTGCACGAGCTATTGTAAGAGAATATCGATTAAAAATATATCATATATCCACTTTTTCTGGAAAAATTAAATTCTACTCCACCAGCTAATGACGGGCACTTTAAACTGGTACCACCATGGAAACCAGAACAGGTTGGATACAATCCACTCAAATTCACTACGCATACATACATACATACGCAATTGGTCATTATAACGCTTTGGTCAGGATCAGACATCAGCAATGAGTATTCAAAAAGATAAATAGATTCGAATCATACTCATAATTTGTGATACTTTCTGATACGCATTCATACTTATTTTAATATCATACTCATACTATTCAATATTCAAAGTTTGAAGTACTCATCATACTTATACTTAACAATATGCATGATGTTATTGATTTTGACTCTCCTTTACTCAACATTTACAAAAATCACAAAATAAGTATGATTCGCATACGAACACTACAATACTCACTAAAGGTTGTGTGTTTGCTTTGCTTGCTGTCTTTGTCTTTTTCTTTCTTCTTTTTCTGTAAATGCAACAACAACAAAGACTGTAAATTTCAATGAATGATTCGAAGCACTCGAATAATTTATGAGTATTATAAGTATTTTTCTAAATTTATGAATCTGAATGAGTAGGCGTGTATAAATCAAACATATTTCGAATGGTATGAGTTTGATGTCCACGTTGTACTCATATTCATTGCAACCTGTACTTATAAATCAATGTTGTAGTGAGTATGAATGAATCAAAGTAGTTGAATTTCAATACTGTTGACTCACTCATTGTCAAAATTTCATGAGTACTTATGAGTAGCAAAAAAACGATTCGTTGCTGATCTCTAATACATACATACGTAATTGGTCATTACAATCCTTTGGTCAGAATTACTATCTAGTTTCACACACCATCTACAGTTTAAAGTCGACTATAAACGACAGTTTTTTAGAAACTTTTCAGAGTTTTTGCCAAAAATCTGCTGAAAGTCAGTCACAGAAGAAATATTTTTTCATATTTAGTTTTTGTTCGAGATGTTTGACCTGGGGTTTGAAGCGTGGCCTCACGTATAATAAGCTAACTCATAACCTACTAGACTACGGCGACTATTCACTATAAATCGCTTAAATATCCCCCGTGAGATACTCTATAAAACCGTAAAGTGGCTATCATCTCTTTATACATATATGTATGTTGCATTGATTTTGAGTAAGTCTTCGACAAATTAAATCACGAACCAAAAAGATATCCCTTAAATTTCACATTCATTTCATCATCAATTGTATCAGATAGTAAACGGAAAATTCTATGCAATCCTACTCGAATTAGAAGTATGGTACAACGGAGATACGTTCCCTTTGTAGTTAATAAAGTATTGAATAACGCTTCAAGAAGATTACTAAAGAACGTTAAGGGGATTAGACTCAATTTGCTGGCTCACAACCTCTCTGATCTTGCATCAAACATTAGTAACGCAACGTTGGCAAACTAAATATGAGGCAGTCAGAATCTTGTCCATAAACGGAGCCCTGGCAGTCTATTAAATATCATATCAAATGTCAAACTCACAACTGGACTGTCAAACAAAAGGCACTGTTTTAGCACTTGGAATCAACATTTTTTGCTTCCTTTACTGTTTCCAACCGTCGAGGCATCGACTGCACGAGTTTGGCGTAAAATTCCGGGGTTATGTTGTTTCATTTTCTCCTAATTACTTGTTTCAGCTGCTCCACTGTACTGATACTGGGTTTATAGAGCTTAGTTTCTCCCAAACATTCCCAATAATGTTGAGATCAAGGGTCTCTGGCGCTAATTGGAGTAGTTTTGAAGAATAATGGAAAAGCTACAGCTTCACAAAGTGTGAAATAAATACGTCCAATACATATATTTAACTTATCGGCACTTTTGCTTTACATTTTATTCTAAAATGTCCCAAATATTGGAATGGATCCATTTTGGTGTTTATATAATGGACATAATCGGACTCTCCCCATCTCCCCATGCTTGAAGATAGCCTGAGTATTGTTAGTTGTTGGTTTACTCCAAACGTACCGCTTTCCATCTGAACTATGTAGGTTAAATTTACTGTCATATATAAGGACAACCTGCTTAGTACCTACATAGGACACACCACCATGCTTGAAGATAGCCTGAGTATTGTTAGTTGTTGGTTTACGCCAAACGTACCGCTTTCCATCTAAATTATGTAGGTTAAATTTACTGTCATATGTAAGGACAACCTGCTTTGTGCCTACATAGTACCTACATGGGTTTTCTGATTGACGTGTTCTGATTGAAGTATTCTGATTGACGTCTTCTGATTGACGTATTCTGATTGATATTAAAATGAAATAAAAACTGCATTGAAATCATAGTCTTATATGTATTTTATTGGACTTCCTTTTAACTTATAAAACCAATAAATTTTGAATCATTCATAGGGGAATTGAATGCCAATTAATTAGGATGACAATGATTTACTTTAATTTTTGGTTTATTCCTGTAGGCTTTTTCTCACAAAAAAAAAACATTTGAAAACATTCTGGAAATATTTCACTATTTTGACAACAAATTAAAAAAAAATTCTTTAAAAAAAATTTTTTTTTATGAAAAAATCAAAAATTTAAGATTTATGTGAACATTTGTTTAAATCCTTGTGTATTTGAAATATGAAAGAAAAGAACGGAAAAAAAACTGAAAGGAAAAGGAAAACGAAATTTATTTATTATTCATACTCTTGCATACGTACATATTCAAATAAAACGCCCTTCAGGCAATTGCATATTTGGCAACAATTTTGATTTATAGACCAGAAATCATTCGTCTGGTCATACATAAAGCACAACCAAACGTACAGACATATGTATACTAAAACCACAATATATTTAAAATACAACAACAACAACAATTGCCACAAACAGACCATCAACAACGAAATCAGATCAATAAATTTTGCAAGAAAACTACAAGAAACAAAATATCGAAATTCAAGCGCAGGATAAGAAGACGGAAAAAAAGTGAATTTTTGAAGAAACTATAAACCTACCTACGCACTGATATTTAGATGCGTTCATAGCAATTTGCAGATTGATACGTGACGGAATTTTACACCAGTGATATATGGGATATTGATATCCAGACAGACAGACGTAGAGACAGACAATCGAACAGATAGACTGATCCAACAGTCCTAACAGCCACTCACTCATCCAACAACCAACCATTTGCTTGCTGTTTAACCAACCACAAGGAATTGCAGCAATTGTACAAACAAAGAACACAATTTCTGGTTGTTGTATAACCACTTACACAACAACAGAAAAAGGATCATGATCCTATAAAAAAAAGCAAGAAAAAAACATGGAAAAATAAAAGTTAATAATCGGTTTCACTAAAAATCCAACAACAACATAAAAATCTACACAAAAGTTATACAAAAGTTTTTACAAGCTGTTGCATAAGCTTTGATTTGCAAGCATATTGTCTATATCGGATAATAAATGCGATACAAAAACAACAACAACAACAATAAATAGTACATATTTACAGACATTTAAAGGATTCAGATTCATAAACACTGTTCTCTCTTTCCACTCCGTCATACATCCATACATAATTGGCCATTACAACCCTTCAGTCAGGATTACGGCCTAACTTCTCACATCACTCATGTTATGTGTGTGTTAATTTCAATATATTCAAAACAAAATTTAACAATTCTTTGTTGGAAGACCCTATATTCATCTGTTTTTTATATTTTCTCCATGACTCCATTGACTCTTTTGGAAGCATACGGGCTTAAGAAAACATTTCTACATCTGACATGGTTTGCAACTTCTCTATGTAGCTTTACTTTTGAGTTTTGGTGATATTGTGTGTCCCCAGCCCTTCTTTAATAGGTCAGACTTCTTTGGAAGCATACTGGTTCAACAAAGCATCTCTCCATCTGACATGGTTTGCAATTACATATTATATTTGAGTCTCTCTACGTGTAAGGCCTCAAAATTTCAATTTTGATGATATAGAGTGTCTTCACACGTTTTTTAATGGACCAGGACTTTTGAGAATGAAGGATATTATTCTAGCACCATTTTTCTATAGGACACTATCGGACTTTCTTCTGATGGCATGCCGGATCAACCTTATGGCTTGTCAGTATCATTCTTATGTTGGTAGTACAGCAAATCAACCTATACTTTCAACATTTGATATGCTTCTGTATGGGTTCAGCATTGGTGAAGTCCAAAGATCAGTACCGCAGATGATGCTGGGCCAAAATAATAAACATATATAGGTAGCCCACTTGAGCATGCTCCGTTGTGACGCCACGGGTAAGCGTACATGTGACTCTGAGGCGTTTATTAGTGCAAGGTTTGACTTCCGCACAACAGAATAGGTTCTATACAGATGTTTAATTCAAAGTTTGATACACGAGAACATTTCTTAGCTACTCCATATCCTCGCTTAAAATAAACTTGCAAGTATTGATCCTAACATGTAAGTTGCACTCCATTTTTGATTGGATAAAATTGTTGTTAATAGTGAGGAGATCAGATGGATTTCGATATCAAGCCGCGACACTTAAATATTTCTTTCGACACTTGAAAAATATGTTGGATTCAGGGAACATTGCATTAAATTTTCATTTTCAGAACTTCAAGATTTCTGTCTCTCCAATATTTACAAAACCTATAACGGGCATCTTGAACAAAATGAAATACAAAAAAAATTTATGCGGCGACTACCCCTCAGCAGATTTCTGATACTCCTAAGAATAAATAAAATGAAAAAGATTAAAAAAAAAATTTGTCGTTTGGAGTTGACAACATAAATAGTAAGAGGAGTTAGGTTTTAATCCTTCTAAAGGGTTATAATGACCAATTATGTATGTATGTGTGTGTGTAATATTTTAGTGTGTGTATAAAAAATATTTCTTCTGACACTTCCTCTCTGGAAGTAACGAAAATTGCCCTGAAAAGTTTCTTAAAAAAATCTGTCGTTCGGAGTCGACTTTAAACTGTAGGTGTCGCCACTCATGTATGAAATTAATACAACACAACATAAATGGTATGAGAAACTAAGTTGTAATCTTGACTGAAGGGTTGCAATGACCAATGATGGATGTATAATTCATTCTGAACTTGACCGATGACGTAGAACTACAGCGGTTCTGCATATACCTTCGACTTAAGAAAACCCCAAAGAACGGGGTTCTTTGACCTGCGGGGTCAAATCGCATGATTTTAGTGGAAAGTTTACATTACCGCACCGTGAGATGATCATGACGTATGTTGCTCGTACAGAATGCCTAAAACTATATGACAAGTAACGCCGTCTTGTTGAAATCACATATCCCTAGTGTTCAGATCATATATTATTAATGTTGCTTTTACTCGAACATTTCGACAACACTTCGACATTGCCAGCAATCGACATTTGGATTACTGCAACAAAAGCAATTTGAATGACAATCATACTTGTCTTGCCCTGAAAGGATTCAATTCCTTTACATTTCTTTACACAATTTGCTACAATTCCTTTGGAATCGAAGAAAGAAAAAATCGAAACCATCAGCCTACAACAATGCAAACGTATTTAAAGTGTTCGAAAGAGCGGCGAAAAAAATATGTGAAAAAAAAATAAAACAAAATCTTGCAAATCCTGTGCAACATTTAGGCATCACGTACATGGATGGCTGGCTATCAATCGTCCACTGTCATAGGGCCATTGCAGCCAAAACAACAAACCAACATTTATAATAATTGGGGTTAAAAAAACAACAACAGCAATAGCTAGCTATGGTAACAACAACAACAACAAAGGATTATAAATGTGCTAGAAATTCTTGGATTTGAATTGGATTTCAACCAAAATAAGGTTCTGTTTGAAAACTGCTCGATTTTCTATCCGAAATTACAATTTGAATACGTTTTATTTGAAACAAGGCATTGTTTTGATAGTTTAATTACAAAGTTTTTAAAATTTTTTGTTGCTTTTTTGGCTGTTTTTTTAGGTTGTATGTGAACGCCAAACTATAAATTTCTCGACTTCCTTTTACAAAAATCTCTCTCTCAAACCGTCAACACTAACTACAGAAATTTTTTTAGTTTTTTTTCTTGGTTTCAACCACAAACAAATCAAATGTTTGGTGGTATGGATTTTTAAACTGAAATTATTTGTTTGGCTTGCATGTTAATCGGCCATCTGCAAAAATTTTTCATCAAATAACTGCTAAAATTGACTTTCTCACACATTTATGGTTTGGCAAAATTACAACCAATTGTACATCGTTAGAAAAAAAGAAAGAAAATAGAAAACTTGGCACAAAAACAAACGATTTTATCGTTTTGCACAAGTCTAGATAGCCAAACTAACAAACAAATTAAAGAAAACTTTACTGTTACTGGCAAGGCTTACAGCCTACAATGGTTTTGGCGCTGGTAATCCAAACTTTTTTATATATATATTTTTTTTTTGGGTGATGATACCCACCAAACTAGAAATGGTGGTTTAAGCAGATCCGTAGTAAATTTCTTACATTCATAGGCAGAAAAACAGCTTTCAGTGTGTTCGAAATAATGGCGTCACTTATCCTTATGACGTCCCTTATCCCAACCCGAGCCAATAACTTCTTCATTGTGTTACGTTCCTGTGTGTAGGTGTTAAGTTTACAGCTACCACGTCAAAGATAAAAAAATTGTCTAATACAAGCAGACTGTCTGCATGTTTCCTTTGGCAAATAAACTCCTTTTTAACATGCAAAATAGGGAAAAAAGCAAGGAAAATGAGGAAAAAGAAAGAAGCAGTGCATATGAAAGGTTTAAATGCACTAAACATAGAAATTCGTTTTGTTTACTTACATTCATACATACTTAATTGGCCACTACAAATCTTCAGTCAGGATTACGGCCTAGCTTCTCACACCACTCATGTTGTGCGCCTTAATTTTATATATGAGTGGCGGGACCTACAGTTGAAAGTCAATTCCGAACGACAGATTTTGAGAAACTTTTTCATGACAGGTTTATTTACCTTCAGAGTTGCTGCCAGAAATTTGCTGAGAAGAAATCGCCGAAGAAATATTTTTATTTTTCATATTTCGTTTTGATGTCTGGCCTGGGGCTCGAACCCGGGCTATACATTTAATAAGCGAACACACTACCTACTAGACAACGGCGACTCTGAACATTTCTACACGTAAATTGAACAGCCATGAACACGCCATAGTCAAACAGCTAGTGTACTGGGATATTAGATGAGAGCCCATGGTTCTAACCCAAGCTCAGATATATCGAATAAAACGGCAACTTCCTCTCAGAAGTCTTCTGGCAAAAACTCTGAGAATAAATAAAATCTGTCATTTGGAGTTGAAGTTCAACTGTAGGTTCTGCCACTCATGAATAAAATTGTCACACGCAATATTGGTTGTGTGAGAAGCTAGGTTGTCAACCTGACTAAAGGATTGTAATGAGCAATGAATGCCGTCTTTAATCGATTATCTAAAGGGGGATTAAAGCCACAGAGTTTTCTAACAATCGCAGTTCATTATTACAGTTTTTTATATTTTCATGAAACTGAGTCTGGATTGTTGACAATTGTTAGTAGACTCCGTAAGAGGTAGAAAGCATGTTATTCTAGCCAGAGGATTCACATATGAGTTTGATGCGATTCTGCAAGAATTACAATTCCCAGTTAGAAGTACTGTTACCATTCTGAAGTTATTCCTGAATAATCTAGTGCAAGAAATCTCATCTATTACGAATGCCTATGAAAATCGTGGTTATCTTCTTCCCTAGCTTCCCCTTCCCAAAGTACGTGGTTTCAACTAGTTTTAGTGTTTTACAGAAAATTTCTGACCTAAAGCTATAAAGCCTATTTGCCAATTCAATATTTTGAATTGCCACATGGCCATGAATCCATCAAAGTTTGAGCCTATTCCTTCTGTATAGCTAAATCTAGCTAATTCAGATATTCCGTCCACAATGGCTTAAACGAAAGCTTAGAAAACAAATGCGTATTCATACACGGGTTTCGAATATTCAACTCAGACAGTGAACAACTCCGCTCTTGACTTGCTGATAAGGCTATGCAGAATTACATAGAGTATCTTCTGCTGCTCTATTGAGGCACCTAGATCTGCGATGTTCTCAGTAAGGCAAGCAGGCAACATGTCATTGCTTCTTTCATACATATGCCCCCACATTCAGAAAATGAAGTCAGTAAATAAAGCCAGTAAAATAGAGTCAGTAGGGACGTGTAATAACTCGAATCCCAGGCTACTGCCGTCGTTACCAGCGAAAGTGACGTTTGTCTGAAAAACACGCATGTCACTATGATCTTATTGGCCAATCGAATAGTGGATAACACTGATCCCCACTGTGCTCTTCATTGGCGCAGTAGAATGTATGCTGGAATGTATTTACTTTGACTTCTTTCTTACCAGTGACAATGATGACAGTTTGAACGTCAAGCATAGAATCAGTAGCGCCAAGTACTACTACATACATTCATAATTGGCCATTACAACCCTTCAGTCAGGATTACGGCCTAGCTTCTCACACCACTCATGTTGTGTGCCTTAATTTTATACTTGAGTGGCGGGACCTACAGTTTAACGTCGACTCCGAACGACAGATTTTGAGAAACTTTTTCATGGCAATTTCTTTATTTACTCTCAGAGTTGTTGCCAGAAATCTGCTGCTGAGAGGAAGTCGCCGAGGAAATTTTTTTTTTCATATTTCGTTTTGATGTCTGGCTTGGGGCTCGAACGTCTAATAAGCGAACACACTACCTACTAGACTACGACGGCTACAAGTACTACTATGACCTTCTTATTCTCCTCCCTTTGCTTTCCTATTGCGCAGAAGCATTGAATATGATATCTATCGCCATAGTGGATTTGGAAATGTTAGACAGAAAAGTTATAAGCAGCCTGCTAGTAAGAGCATCCTTAATGACATGATCGTTGTTTAACGTGTCAATATTCAACGGATATGATAGATAGTTCGGCCATATTGTTCGAATTGAAGAGTATGCTCCGTCCAAATGGATGTTTAATGCGGAGATCAGCATTGTGCAGGCGTAAAGAACTACATTTCATTAGATTGCTAATTAATTCAATTGTAAATAGATCTGTTTCGTTTACGTGTGGGTGCCGTAGTATAGTAGGTAGTGCGTTGACTTAGTAGACATCGAGGCCTTAGTTCAAACCCCAGGTCAGACATCTCCAACAAAATGAAATATGAAAATATAGTTCTTTGGAGAGATCCTCTCAGCAGAATTCGGGCACAAACTCTGTGATTAAATAATAAAATTGCCATGAAAAAGCTTCGCATAAATCTGTCATTCGGAAACTGTAAGTTCCGCCACTCATGTAGATATAAAATAAACGCTTGCAACATAAGTGGTATGACAAGCTAGGCTGTAATCCTGACGGAATTGGAAGTAATGACCAATAATGTATGTATGGAAGTATGTGTGGTTTCTGAGAGGAATCTATTGCAGAAAATTAAGAATGAAATCTGCCTATCGATGGACCATGTTTTGAATAACAGATGTTGTACTCCCGCTTAACTTTGATAGGAAAAAAATAATTCCATATGGTTCGTTAACTTTTTAATACTTTTTTCTCTTCTTTTTCAAAATGCAAAATGATTTCAGATCATTGCAGCTGTTAATTGATAACTTAATGGTGGTAAGAAAAAAAATTTTATTATAAATAGATGGACAATCTGAAACGGTTCTACTTAATTATGCTGATGTTTTAATGAATGAATTTTTGTATTTTTTAATTCTGTTCTGTTCTGTTATGTTCTTTTGTTTTGTTTTAAAGCTTGGCTTAATGAATGATGAATGAATTCATATAAAAAATGGCATCATTCTGTTATTTTTAACTTATTTTTTTTTATATTTTCTAACATAGTTTTTGCCAATGACAAATGATACGCATCGGGGAAATAAGCATTAATTTTAAAGTGCCAAGACAAACGTATAATGATAGGTTTTACAGGTTTTTCTTTAAAACTAAAAATAAAAACAATTTTAACTGTTTTTTGTTTCTTTCCTAAAAACTAATAAAATTAACAAAAATTCGAATTTGAACAGCCCAAGTAGACTTTTATATGAACTACTCATCTAATATGTACGTATGTATGCCTGCATACTACATACATAATTGATCATTACAACCCTTCCGTCAGTATTACAACCTAGCTTCTCAAATCACTTATGTTGCGTGCCTTAAGTGGCGGGACTTACAGTTTAACGACGACTTCGAATGACAGATTTTGGTGAAACTTGTCATGGCAATTTTATTTTACACTCAGAGTTTTTGTCAGAAATCTGCTGCTGAGAGGAAGCCGCCGAAGAAATATATTTTTTTCCTATTTTCAGTTTGATATCTGACCTGGGGTTTGAACCGAGGCCTCTTGTCTAATAAGCCGACACACTACCTACTAGACTACGGCCTGCATACAATTTGCATCAAATTTCAGTTAAAAAAAAAAACTGAAAACCAAATTGAATTGTTTCTTATTTACCCTTATTTGATCTGCGATCGTTACCATTTACTTTTGCTGCTAAAAATATTATTTTATCGCCTGAAACTATTTTTTTTTTATTATTTTAGTTTCTACCACGACTGAGAAATATTTAAAAATTAAAAAAAAAATACAGAATTTTTTTCTCCTCTTTCCTTCTCAGTGATTAATTATGAAAGGGTTGTGTGACTGTTTTTTAATTGTTTTTTTTTTGTATTTCTTTCTTGACCAAAAGTTCAGGCAGTCAATGATCGCATATTTGACAGTTCATTAGGAAATATTTTGTAAATTATGAGTCTGTTTTTTTTAATTTTAGTGTCATATTAGCACCACTATTACACAGGACAACAAAAATGCAAGTATTTTTCATAGCAATGTTTATTTTACTCTCAGAGAATAAATATTTCTTAATATGGAACCACTATTGAAACACGACTAAGGTGACTTCTCTATATGTATATATTTCTCTCGCTCTTAGAAACAGCAAATATACTCGCTATGTAATCTCCACTTTAATCTATACATCGTCGTAATTTTAATTTCACTACAGCTTTTCACCGTTTATGGCAGTTACTTCGTCAATCTGTTGCTTATAGGTTCCAGAAGGTCCTGCTCTTCGGCGGCTATCCTATACATTTTAAGCCCCCTTGTTATGATCCATTAATGATGGGTTTGAACCACCCCGTGCTTAGGATGAAATCAGCACGTTCGTCACTATGCTTAGATCTATAAACGTTTTTCACCCAAAAAGCGATGACGTCTGTCTTGAAGGGCAAGGCCCTCAATTAAAAAATTGTTGTACTCAATTCGCTTCTTTCACATCCCGGCAGCTTTACGGTGGGGCACACTAGGATTACGATGGGGCACACCGAGATTGTCAGCGAAACTGCCAATAGCGCAGGGTCTGGTTAGAATTTCTGTTGTGGTGTTGTCTACTGCTGCACACAGTGGTTTCGAAATTCGGCAACCAGGCATGTTGGACCACCTATGATTTCAGACTCTGATCCCTTCCGTGCCAGTTCGTTCGTCTTTTTATTTGCTTCTATGCCACAGTGGCCCGGAACCCAGTAGAGGCGGGTGTTGTGTCGTCGTATAAGGTGTAGAGAGTCTATACAATTCCAGCCGCCCTTTGATCTAACTAGGTGGAATCCCAAAGCTGTGAATGCTGCTTCACTGTCCACACCGATACCGGTTTCAATCATATGTGCACTGGCCTAGTTAGATAATCGGTATGACCAGTTCATTGCGAGCTTATCGAAATAGACTCCAAATCCAGTACCACATTTCATTTTTGAGTCATCGCTTGTTATATCACCGTCACCAATGACAGCTTCAACTGTAAGGATTGTAAGTTTTGTATGTTCGTTCGAAAATAGCATCTGGTACCATGTAGTCGGATCAAAAATTCTGGTGATTTGGTTTTACTCCAAGCAGTATTGAAGCGTACACACTACCGTACAAGAGCTTAACATATCTAAGAACTAAAGCCTCAGTGCAGTTCTGGCAGCTATCTTTGGGAAAATGTCCAATAGTTGTAGATACAAACTGACCTCGGGACCAACCTACGGCGTGAACTTTAGAGCACTTAACGGCTATACCTTTCTGAAGCTCATCTGATAAAATCTTGTCAGTCCATGTACCAGTTAATACATACATCATGACTGTAGCACCCAATAGTAGATCGAGCTTTAGCAGCTCTGTCGATATTCCATTACAATCAGCTGATTTAGTATTTTTAAAGGTCTTGATAGATTTCACAATGTCTACAGTGTGACGTCAATCCGTAGATATGTCTGCTCTAGGAGTGTTGGATATCACCCCATAGTTCTAGTTGGTTTCTAGTAGATATCACACTTACTCCACTGTTATTCCTTCCATTACGCCTTCCATTATTTATTCGATTCTTACTATGGTTGGAAAATGCGTTTATGAATGTATACAAGTCCACAAGTCGCTCTGATTGGGCTGTAGTCTGAGGCATCTCGGTGAGATTGTCTGCCTTAGCACTGAGTTTATCTGCGCCATCCATAGTGCTTGTGTCCCAATACACATACATACACACATATATACATACATATATACATACATACATACATACATACATACATAATTGTTCATTACAACCCTTCAGACAGGATTACGACTTAACTTTTCACAGCACTTATGTTGTGAGAGTTAATTTTATACATTAATAGCGGGAGACCTACAGTTTAAAGTCGACTCCGAGCAAGTTTTGAGAAAGCTTTGATGGTAAATTTATTTCACATTCAGAGTTTTTACCAGAAGCCTGCTGAGTGGAAGTCGCCGAAAAAATTATTGTTTCATATTTCGTTTGGGGGGCTTGAACCATGGTCTCATGTCTAATGAACCAACTCACTACCTACTAGACTACATCGACTTCCCAATATTAAGATGGTTAACGTGAAGAACAAGCCAGGTGAAGTAGCGGAAATGGCACAAACCGGACCCTCACATAATTGGACGAATTCTTCATCTCCTATTTAGGGTAATTTGGCAGATCTAGAAAGACTAAACCATAACATCTTATTGATTGAATTTTTAGAAAGATATTATTACAGTTATCGATTATTCTGTAATATTTGCCGCAAACGATATTTCTATGAAATTGGCATTCACTTTGAATTTTTTTTGTTGTTTGTTTTCAAACTCAAACTCAAACATTTAAAATCCAAAGGTTGTCACTTGCCATTAAAGATAATTATTTTTAATCTGATGGTTGGTTGGCAACCTTGATTGATACCGCACCCCATTGACTAGTGAATAAATTCAACAATACATTGATACAAGAATTACGATCAAACCAAAACATATAATTTTGTCGACTTCAAACGTATTTCTGTTTTCGAAACCGTTAGAAAAAACCATTCTTGGGCTCACGCAAAACTTGTGTTGGGCAGACTTACAAAGGAAGACTTACGAAACGAAAAAAGAAAAAAAAAGTCCTATAAAATTTGTTATCCCCCCATCCCATTTTTTTTTTTGAGCAACAATCAAGGCTAATTTCTAAAGAAATGTTTTATATACGAGGGTCATATTTCAAAACCATTAACAGACATTTATAATTAAATCAAGAAGACTTTTATTTCAATTCCTTAAACTTCTTCTTTAAAAACTGTTTTATTTCTGTCTGTCTGTCTCTCTGTTCTTTCTTCATTGTTGCGGTTGGTTGTCTACCTCGTCAAATAACGCTTAAAGCATTAACGGAAATGATCAACCATTTAGACCAAAAAAAAAAACACAGAAAAAACAACAACAAGAATATTTTTTAAGCGGTTTTTCGCAAAAACAAAACTTAAAAACGAATGAAAAAAAATCAACAGACGACGATATGGTAGTAATTAAGCACAATGAAAACCCTTAAGATACGAATATCAACAGCAAAAGACAAACTTAAAAAAAAGTGGAAAGAAAACAAAAACAAAAAAAAATGAATTTCTTTTTTAACCTGGTACTACAATTAGACCACAAATTAATACCGTTTTAAAGTGTAAATCGAAACGAATTCTCTAAGCCCTACATTTTTCCACAGCTTGAAAGCTGGATTATACGAACACGAGCCGAAGGTTTGATTCTCATCATAAGATTTTAGTTCCTACTAACGAGGCCTATGTTCTAAGCCCTACTTTTTTCTACAGTTTGAAAGCTGGATTATATGCAGAGCTACGAACATGAGCCGAAGGTTTGATTCTCATTATAAGATTTTAGTTCCCACTAATGAGGCTGATGTTCTAAGCCCTACTTACATACATACATACTTTACATACATAATTGATCATTACAACCCGTCAGGCAGGATTTCGACCCAGCATTATACATGAGTGGCGGGACCTTCAGTTTAAAATAGACTCCGAACTGCAGATTTTTGAGCAACTTCTTCAAGGCATTTCTAATTACTCTTAATGCCAGAAATCTGCTGAGAGGAAGTCGCCGAAGAAATATTTTTGTATATTTTCGTTGTGATGTCTGAGCTGGGATTTGAACCCAGACCTCAAGTCTAATAAGCCACACACCACCTTATAGAATAAGGCATTGGGTTTCCCTCTAATATATCTCTCCTAACCCTATTCCGCTGATGAACTCCAGGATGCCTTTTAGTATCACTAAGGATAACTACCTGCCTAGTACTCGTAAGGCCCTCAACATGTTCCAAGTATCTGTTTTGGTAAATCGTTCTCCTCTACTAGGATATACATATTGGGGTTAAAGCGATTCCTATTCTAAATTGGATCAGTCGTTTACTGTAAGTAACTAAAATTTCCCGAATAGATAGGTTGCCCATTATTAATACTTTCGGCCAGAGGTCATTACTCTTGGGTCTACAAAATTCAACTGACCCGGAAACTGACAAACGATCATGCACTATGCGGTGTGTATTCGCTAAATGGGCTCAGGAGCAGTTGAAAACTGATCCAAACTTTCATCGAAAAATCATTTTCAGCGAAGAGGCCCATTTCTGTATAAATGGATACGTGAACAAACAATGTTTTGGAATTTAGGACGCTACAAATCCATAGGAAATCCAACAGAGTTCCTAAAAAGGTTTATTTCTGGATGAAGGGGTACGTGAACAAATAATTTTTTGGAATTTGAGATCCAACAGATTTCAATGAAGCCTGAAAAAGTCACTGTTTGATGAGAATTTTGGTCTAGCGACGTCATTGGTCCATATTTCTTTCAGAAAACTGTTGGCAAATCATCAATGTCAACAGCGATCACTATAGGATGCCAACGGCATTTGGTTCCAAAAAGACGGCACTATGTGCAGCACAGCCCAACCCACATTGGATATTCTGCGATTTAAAGGCATGGTCATCTCACATGTAGGGGTTGTAAACTGGCCACCGAAATCGTGCGATTTAGCCACGCTATGATTCAATAATTTTTCAAAGCTAGTTTTAATCTATTTCAAGCTAGTCGTTCCAGCAACCTAAACCTGTTGTATCAAGAATTTTTTAACTGCATGTGAACTATCGATTTCGAGACTGTAGTTAAGTCTGACAGCTGAGAACGTCAAACTTTGCTGACATTTCTCTCCAATAAGAATTGGAAAATCGTCATGAATTGTTCAACTCCAGAACACCGCTTCCAAAGTAAGGAACTGTGAAGAAATAAAGTTCAAAGTTCAAAAAAAAAAGTTCGTCCATTTTACGAACTAGGTACATAATCGGGCTAATAAGTTATCGACCGAGAGCAGTTATTGATCGTTTTCACATTGATTTTATTCTTATCGATTCAAAATCATCAACACGACAAAGAAATTTAAATACCCATGAAGAAAAAGGACGCCGATATTTCTATTCGTTGCTGTCCTCAGCTTGTTGACCTTTGTCCTACGATTACGTAAAATATTTTACTTAAGGATGTTGGCTTTCATGTCTATAAAATATAGATTCTCAAACCAATTGTGAGTTTAATTTTTTATCCATTAGTGGTGGGGTCTACTACTTACAGACGTCTGAGAAGTTTTTTCATTGCAACTATTTACTCTCAGAGCTTTTGGCAGGAGACTGCTGAGAGAACATTGTCGAAAGAAGAAAAATTTCTTTCGAGATATTAGAGCTAAGGTTTGAACTCGAAACCACGCGCCTGGTAAGCCAAAACACTACCTACTCCACTATGCCACTTCGCACGCTCACTAAACTTTTTGTCCGGAAAGCTTCGAACCCATGGCGTTTCTATAACGGTACTGCTGTAATTATTCGTAAGATATTGGTTTAGTGTTTCTTCAATCCGGGAAGCAAATTCAAAGAATCAAGATTATCACTTTGGGTTATAAAACAAATGAAAATCTTAGGGAATTTTATATAGGAAATCAACATATTTAAGCCTCGATTAAAACTCTGGATGTTTTTAGCATATCGTAGTCGCCATAGTCTAGTGGGTAGTGTGTTGGGTTATTAGACGTGCGATCATGATGCAAATCCCAGGTCAGACACTCCAGCTTAAGAAAAATATTTCTTCGGCGACTTTCTCTCAGTAGGTTTCTGGAATTCGGGGTCGACTTTAAACTGTAGGTCCCGCCACTCATGTATAAAATTAACATACACAAGTTAAGCGGTGCGAGAAGCTAGGTTGTAATCCTGACTGAAAGTTGTAATGACCAGTTATGTATATGTATGTACGTCTTACCCATAATGTCTGGAATTTTCCGAGTGAAATTTATTTGGATTCAGGGAGAGTATTTCCAGATATTTATAATCTGTTACACAATAGCAGTGTAATTAAGGGCTTGGTTAACATGTTATGAAACTGATAAGTTTGATTTACTGTCAGCCTAAGTGACTATTGAAGGACGTTTAAATATGGAAAGGGAAAGGAAATGATATGAGAGGCGACTAGTAGACCAGAGTATAGAGAAACGAAGAGAGAGAGAGATGTTAAATTTCTTGCATGAGGTATCCATTTATCAATCTTGAATTTGCTGCTGGAGTTCGATACTGGAAGTCGAGTGGGCTTTCCTACATATAATTGATGTCTGGCGTGGACCCCTTTTATTAAAGAAAGGAGACTGCAGCTATATTATGAACATCTTAAAGTGCTGCTTTTCTAGCTTAAAGTTTTGAAATCTTCAACTATATCACGCTTAATGTGCGCCTAACATGTAGTAAAATACTGACTTCCACTAACCCAAGGCATAGACATTAGGCCTATATTGCTTACCTTATGCCAATACCATATGCCACCTATTCTCCTACGGTATTGTGGATTATAACGATTTAATATTTTACTGTAGTTTTTTTCTTTCCTTTTACTTCTTCTTAATTTCTTTTAATTTTTTTGTTATGGCAGCAATCCATCATCATGAAAATCATGGCGTTATAAAGCCGACAACATTAATGAATTTTTGATGATTATCTGTTGCGAATATTAAATAAAGCTCTGTTGCGGTTTATAACCCAAACAACAAAAGAAAGTAATTAAAGGGCACTTTTGGTTTGAACCAGTTAGATTTTGAAAATATTTGATAGGAAATATTCATAAAATTTTGACATGGTACGTGCCAAACACGAGCTAATCTGCGGGATTAATAAAGATTTTTTTGAAAGGTTTTTGAAAAACAATGAAAAGATTTTTTTTTTTTGTGAAATAAGGCCGTGAATTGGAAAAGGAACATAACATTCATAAGTAAAATTATTTGCATGGAAATCTTAATCATCAACTGATTAATTGATACATCAGCTCAAACCTTCAACATTATCGGAGAAAAAAATGGTATTAAAAAATCCTCATTTACTTATCGCCTTAAAATACATATGTACATACATACATACATAATTTGTCATTACCACCCATCAGTCAGGATTACGACCTAGTTTCTAACACAACGCATGTTGTGTGCGTTAATTTTATACATGAGGGGCGGGCAACTACAGCTTAAAGTCGACTCTAAACGACAGATTTTGGAGAAACTTTTTCATGGCATGCTTATTTACTCTCAGAGGTTATGCCAGAAATCTGCTGAGAGGAAGTCGCCGAGGAAATATTTTTTTTTTTTTCATATTTCGTTTCGATGTTGGACCTGGGGTTTGAACCCGGGCCTACCAACTAGGCTACGACGACTTCAATGGAATTATAGGTGCTTTATTCAACTTTTCTTTCTTTGTATATCATTAAGCTTTTTATAGAAATATTTTTTAATAACAGTTTTGATGCTCACACTACAAACTGCCATTAAGCCATTGAGGTTATGTTTGCTGAAAAATTTCCTTTCTTTTCTTGCATATAAACACTGTAAATATGTTTCACGCACAAACCTTGTTTCCTCTATTTCCATGTGAACATTTTGTACACGCAATTATCTAATTTAAAGAAGAAGAAGAAGAAGCAGAAGAAATATACACTGTATTCCCACTAGCTCTGGGTCAAGTTCAGTTTAATTTCCCCAAAAAAAAAAAAAAAAAAAAAATCCAAAGTCTGTACATCATATCCATATGAATACATGAAATATTCAAGTTCATTTTGGTTTTTTTTAACGCATAAATTGTACATTTTTGCTGTTGTAATTATAGAGTCTGGTCGACAATTGAGTCTGACATTATAATGTGAGACCAGCAAGCCAATCAACCAAAGAACAGTGAGAGAGATAGGATAGGATACCATGTGAAAGGATACAACAGAAACAACAATACAAAATAGAAATAATTATGATCAATTTCCCCCAAAAATAACAAGAACTTTTATGTTTTCATTTTTTACCTTAATTGCGTTCTTCTTTTTTTTCCTCTGTGTACCAAAAACAGTTTAAAATTTTAAATTCTTTTCAAAAGTTTTGTCTTACAGTGGAACAAAATAAATTTCTTATGTATGTAATATACGCTATAACTACACACAGTTTTCATATTTTGTATCACATTTTTTTTTTTGTACAATTTTTAATGTCCTTATGTACATAAAACGTTGCTCCATACTCCCCTTTTGCCGACGAGTCTCTTATTCGACTGATCAGGAATTAGTCGAAAGTCCAAGAAAGGCTCCTCTCCAGGCTTTAGGTAATAGTGACATACATAAATTGTCATTACAACCATTTAGTCAGGATTATGACCACTTATGTATGTTGTATGCGATAATGGTATACATGATTGACGGCACCTACAGTCTACTCCGAACGAAATAATTTTGTGAAACTTTTCAGGGGCTTTCGTTTAATTAGCCTACACTCTCTCTCTGCTACCACTTACCAGAAACATTAAAATTTATCATATTTATGCAGATGATCAAGCACACAATAATTTACATTTAATTTTATAAACAATAATCGATTATAAGTTTATTCCCTTATTTAAGTTTTGAATATATTCCGCGTCTCTCGATTTTTATTTCTGGTTCCTCGACCAAGTGAATTGATACTCGATTCACAATCTTTAGGTCATCGAATTTGAAATCCGTATCGAATCTATAATTTCGTATGAGTTGAGCCAAAAAGACTTTCATCGATAAGTAAGCATAACGTGAACCTAGAAAGGAATTTCAAAAGCATTTACACGCATTGTATGAGATATGCTTAGATTAGTGAAATTAAATTGTCGTCTTACCAATACAAAATCGTTGTCCTTTCGTAAAGGGTATGAAGGCATATGGATGACGTTGTTTTATATTTTCCGATGAAAAGTTCTCCGGATTAAAACGATCGGCTTCGGGACCATAGACAGCTTTATTGCGCTGCAAACGATAAATATCGAGAGCTATAATTTGACCCACGGGCAACACTACGCCATTGCTTAGTTTAACACTCTCATTGTTAACAATGCGAAATACGACAGGTACAAAAGGAAAGAGACGCATTGTCTCATTTATAATCATTTCCAAGTAGGTCAGTTGATTAATTTGTTCATAAGTATAGGTAACACCATCGCCATCGGGCAATACGGATATTACTTCGTTATAGGCACGTTCCTGGTATTCAGCATGCATAGCCAACATACAAATAACGAGATATAAACCGGTTGCTGTAGTCTCAAATGCCTATGGCAATAATGCCCATTAAATTTTAAATTTAGAATAATTATTTTGCATTATTTTATACGAAAACAATAACTTACACCGGCAAATATATTCAAGAGATTATTTTCCAATTCTTTAAGCGTTAGCAGATTCTGCTGTAGTCCAGTAAAACCGCAATCCAAACTAGTCACAATATCGGGTAAATAACTTGGATTCGTGATGTCATTATTGATGATAATTTTTGTAGACTCCTTTATAATTTTCTTCATCTCCTCTAATAATTCCTTTCCTTTTCGATACACAGTGATTTCGGCCAAATAACGTATGAGTTTAACTCGCAATAATTGATTGAATGAAACCTCAACTACATATTTTAGAGCCCTACAAGAAGATTAATGCAGTCAGAATTACAACCTAGCTTCTGTCACCACAAATGTTGTGCGCGTTAATTTAATACATATGTAAGTGGTGTGAGAAGCTATGTAGGTCGTAATCCTGAGTGAAGCGTTATAATGACCAATTACACGATGCGACAGTCAAAATACAACCGGCTAATGACATAGCGTACGTTGTGAGTTTTGTTGAGTAGAACTCAAGAATGTTTTTTTGTGTGTTTCTCGAACCCTCTAAATTCCCGCAAGATCCATCAAAAATTCTTAAAATTTTTGAACTAAAAGTTCATTTGATAAGGTGACATACAATATAAAAAATATAACTCCGCTGTTAGACTCTTTATATAATATCAATCTCTTCACAAGACAATGCACTTTCAGAATGTCATCACTTATTTTATTTTATTTTATTTTACTTTTTTTTTATTTATTTTTTATAAAAGTTTGGTACTATGAACGAACAAACTTGAAAAACTATGAAAAAAATTCTCATTTGTCAAGTTTACCTCATCAAACCCCATAGCATATGAAGTCAAATAATATACATATGTATGTATATTGTTTCAAACGCCCATCCCTCTCCTTTCTAATAAGGTTTAAACTTTGAACATCGGTTGAGAAAGGTTTTTCGAATCAATAAATTTGTGCGTAAAGTCAAAAAAAAAACTGTTTTTGTCAAATAAAACAAGTTTGGAGGGTTCAAGAAATACAAAAAAAAAATATTTTTGAGTTCTACTTAATAAATCTCACACAATACACTAAGTCATTAGCTTGGAGTATTTAATTCTTTTAAATGTCAGAGTATGTATGTATGTAATGGCATATTAAACAAAAATATGTAGTTGTAGTCCAATAAATATTACTTACCCATTTATATTGTTCACCATTTTTGAGAGATTATAATCAGTTCCTTTGAAATCTCGTTTAAGAGTTGTTTCTAAAAGCATTTGAAATTTTATTACTTTGGGTACACAATCCAAGAATATTTCCCGCCTTACTCATTGAAGTGCTCACTGTTATTTCCTTAAGTATTAGAGGCAAATCAATAGGCTCTTTCAGTTCCAACTTTTTATCAATACATGCAATAGTATCGGAGATTTCCCTTTGGAATACCGTTATATATGACATTAAAATTTTACTTGAAAATGCTTTATCAAATATTTTACGATGTTTGCTCCATTTAGGTTCTAAAATTTAAAAAAAAATTTCAATACATGAGTGATTTTAATATGAAATAATCCATCCATACCCGATTGAGTCATTAAACCAGAACCTGCTAAGGATGCGAAACCATTGTATATGATGGATGGTTTATCAATACAATTCTTAGATTTCAAGACATCCTGTATAGTTTGTGGATCTGATGTTAGAAACATTGGTACTGGTCCTATCCAACCTGCACTATTTGAGCCATACTTCTCAGCATATTCATATGCATAGGACTGGGCATCTAAAAGGAGACATACATACGTTCGTTTTTAGCTTATGTTTTTATTGCTTTTTAATTATTTTAATTAAAATGTTCATTTCAATGCTAAACTTTTGTTTCATATTTTTGTTTACATTTTTTATTTATATAGTTGTGTTTTATTTTATTAGTCATCTTTATATTCTTCGTTTTATTCTTAATTATTTAAATAAATTTTGAATTCCGAACACTTACTATCACCGCTTACTATGGGACCACAACCAAGCCAATTGTGTAGTCTATTCGAAGGCACTTTCAAAGCTAAACTAATACTAGCTCTAGTGCGCCAACGATTAAATAGCCACGCTGCAATAATAGTGGAAATTGTAATGATTATTAAAACCATTTTACGAACCTAATTAGCAACTGAATGACTATGCCACATTAGACTCCAATTTATATACAAATTTTAGTGAACAAAGAATGTTACCCTTGGAATATAACTCGAAGAAATACTATTTACTGCATATTCTACAAATAGAATCGTTCCCCTAATTTAAACAAACACACTTTAACGAACTGAATACTCGTACACTCGGCTGGCGTTTTATACGGATTTTTTTATGCGAATTCAATTAATGCGAACACATTTATTGCATTAAACGAGACCTATATTGTGTATTGCATTGAAAGTACAAAAGTACGAATAATTTATTAGTGTTTAAAATATTAATTTAAAATTTGTACATATTTTTGTTACTGTAAAATATATTCAAATCGTTTAATCAAATGCATTTTGCATATGTATTTGCTTATTAACCTTTAGCTAATTATGTCTTAATTACTGTTATTGCTATAAGTACAGCTCCCTACCTCGTATAATATGACACAAATATACATACAATATATACCATGAGCCTCAAAAGAAACTCTACACTATGGATACAAATCTAACAATCACCAAACTCAATTTTTAAAACTTAACCCTAGACGGTTACTCTTCTATTTTGTACATTAAAGTTACTCTTCGTTGAATCGACGAACACTTTCACCCTAATTGGGTACTGTTCGTCGAATCGATGAAGCTCATTTACATTTTATCGTATAACTCTTTTATGCGAAATTTGGTCAAACATAAAAGAGTTACATATATGATAAAGTGCAAATGAGCTTCGTCGATTCGGCGAACAGTAACCGTCCAGGGTTAAGGAGAGTGGCCGAATAATTTTTTGTAATTTCTTTTTTTTTGTCTCAATTTTAAAACTGGAAATAAAAGAATTAAAATAACGGAACACTGTATATGTATGAATATGGCCTAATGGCAAAGTCTCATAGTATCCCACTTAAACTAAAATTGCCATGAAAAAGTTTCTCAAGAATCTACCGTTCGGACTTGACTTTAAACTGTACGTCCGCCACTCATGTATAAAAATGAACACACACACAACATAAGTGGTGTGTGAAGCTAGGTGATAATCCTGTTGTTGAATGCTTTATTGGCCCATTAGTCCATGGCAGCTAATTTGACGGCTATTGCCCACTGTCAAAAGCTCGGAAGTCCCTGTTGGACAATAAAAATAAGTCACCGTAGTCTAGTAGGTAGTGTATTGGCTTAGTAGGCATGAGGCCTTTTTTGGGCATGAAAATCTAGTGTGGTGGTCGCTGAAACCAGCACATTTTTCAAGTGTCAAAAGAAGAATTCTTAAGATATTGCAAGAAATACTTCACTTCATCTGCTCTCCTTACTATCCACTTATACTCAACCGAGAATAGAATACAACTCTCATGTATGGGCCAGTACCTCGAAGGCGAAGTGCTCATTAATGACAGTAGGGTATCCAACTCTGTTGATTCGTTGCAGCATCTTTGCAATGTGGCTTGTGTTTTGCTGCTCTAACGCTACTAGTACGGATTTTGCTTTCCCAAAAATCATGTATTCTTTCTCGCTGGGCACATCTGTTTATGGTCGATTAGCCAATGGATCGCACACTGCATTACAGACAGAATTCTTTCTTTTACCAGACTGTCTATATGTGGAATTCCCCAGAGATCTTTCCTGTCACTTATAATAAAAAGAGATTCAAATCTAATGTCCACAAACACTACTCCTTCTGTTATCCTTCCCATAAGCTATACTCCCCTGAGTGTTGGTCGTATATGAGCTCTCATTTAATTAGTCAACACTCTACCTATACAATACACAATAATTTACATTTAATTTTACAAATAATATTCGATTATAACTTTATTTCTTTATTTAAAAGTGTATTGATACACGATTCAGAACTAACTATTCTACAACTAATATTCTACAAGACGCTCATCCTGCCCGTGCTTCTTTATGGCGCAGAGGCCTATTAAACACTGATACAGTAGCCTTGAGAATATTCGAGAGAAAAGTCCTACGTAAGATTTTCGGTCCAGTGCGAGTTGGTGATGATTTTCGCATCCGATCCAACACTGAGCTGTATGAGCTCCTCAACGACATAGGCGTTGTGCAGCGTTTTAACATTCAGCGGCTGCGCTGGCTTGGCCTTGTCGTTCGAATAGAGGAGGAAGTCGGCGAAGAGGACGGCCTTGTTCCGGGCCTAGGCCAGTTTGTCACTCCAATCGACGACACGGGATTCCTCGATTTGGTCCTTCTAACGCACATTGAAAGCAAAGGTTGCCTATCTAGAAGAAACCACAGCGAGTCCGCAAGAAATCTTTCTATTGCTGTAAACTATATATTAAAGAGAATTCGATTGCGGTTGTCAGAAAGTGAGAGGTCAAAAATCTGTCTTTCTATGATAAGAGCAGAGCAATGATACATGGGGTGAAAGCTTCTGCTTCTAAGACCTATAACTCCTGTAGAAGTTATGTGATGAAATGAGAAGTCTTTTGGCATATCACACCTAAAGGACAGGGGCCCGTGAGAATCGGTTTTGTGCGATGGATGGTCAGGTGATCTAAGGATAGAAGTGAGTCGCCGCTCTTCTTTTTTCATTAGTAACCAAGAATCAGACGATAGCCCCTATTTATGCAGTTCATTGTTTTGAATCTAGGAAAATAAGTTGAGAGAGAGAGAGAGAGAACAAGGGGAGTAGTGTTCATGTATCTACACTACCTATATTGTATATGTAAGTTGTTGATTGGTTGCTAGAGCAACAGGATTTCAATGTTTAGCGATTAAGCTTGTATTTCAAGGAAATTATCGCATTATGGTCTGGGGTAACATGGAAGTAATTATGGAATAGGTATTGCATCTGGTTTTGTGGTGCGTGGCATTACAACCCTTTAGTCCGCATTATGAGCTTCTCACACCAATTATATTGTGTGTATTAATTTTATACATGAGAGGAGGGACCTACAGTTTAAAGGCAACTCCCACTTATCAGATAATGCAGATGATTAAGTACACAATAATTTACATTTAAATTCATAAACAATAACCGATTATAAGTTTATTCCCTTACTTAAGTTTTGAACATATTCCACGTTTCTCGATTTTTATTTCTGGTTCCTCGACCAATTGAATTGCTGCTCGATTCACAATCTTTAGGTCATCGAATTTGAAATCCGTATCGAATCTATAATTTCGTATGAGTTGAGCCAAAAAGATTTTCATCGATAAGTAAGCATAACGTGAACCTAGAAAGGAATTTCAAAAGCATTTACACGCGTTGTATGAGATATGCTTAGTTTAGTGAAATTAAATTGTCGTCTTACCAATACAAAATCGTTGTCCTTTCGTAAAGGGTATGAAGGCATATGGATGACGTTGTTTTATATTTTCCGATGAAAAGTTCTCCGGATTAAAACGATCGGCTTCTGGACCAAAGACAGCTTTATTGCGCTGCAAACGATAAATATCGAGAGCTATAATTTGACCCACGGGCAACACTACGCCATCGCTTAGTTTAACACTCTCATTGTTAACAATGCGAAATACGGCAGGTACAAAAGGAAAGAGACGCATTGTCTCATTTATAATCATTTCCAAGTAGGTCAGTTGATTAATTTGTTCATAAGTAAAGGTAACACCATCGCCATCGGGCAATACGCATATGATTTCGTTATAGGCACGTTCCTGGTATTCTGCGTGCATAGCCAACATACAAATAACGAGATATAAACCAGTTGATGTAGTCTCAAATGCCTATGGTATTAAAGCCCATTAAATTTTAAATTTAGAATATTTATTTTGCTGTATAAAAGCAATAACTTACACCGACAAATATATTCGCGAGATTATTTTTCAATTCTTCAGGCGTTAGCAGATTCTGCTGTAGTCCAGTAAATCCGCAATCCAAACTAGTCACAATATCGGGTAAATAACTTGGATTCGTGGTGTCATTATTGATAATAATTTCTATAGAATCCTTTATACCTTTCTTAATCTCCTCTAATATTTCCTTTCCTTTTCGATGCACAGTGATTTCGGCCAAATAACGTATGAGTTTAACTTGCAATAATTGATTGAATGAAACCTCAAATACATATTTTAGAGCCCTACAAGAACATAAATGTACACGACATTATTGGCCATTATAATCCTACAGTCAGAATTACGACCTAGCTTCTCTCACCACTTATGTTGTGCGTGTTAATTCTATACATAAGTGGTTGAACTTACAATTTAAAGTCGTCCCCGCACTACAGATTTTTGAGAAACCTTTCATGGCATTAACATTTTTTAAATTGAATACACATATATACATATATAGCTAAATACTCTCTCTACATTAGCTGGAAATTAAAAGCTACGATCCCTCATTTTCATTTCTTTTTTTTTCCAAAACTCGAGAAGTTTTATATCATTTTCGGGAAAAAATTGTTTATGGTTTAAACAATCTATCCCAGTGTTTCTTAACGTACTAAAGTAAATAATATGATATATATTTTCAATTTCCAAAAATCTTCAAAATAAGGGCATAAATCGTCAAATCTGGCATGAGGGCACGAAAAATATTTCTTTGGCGACTTCCTTACCTCAAAAATCGCCATAAAAAGTTTCTTAAAAATCTGCCGTTTATAGGCTTCAAACTGTAGGTACCCTCGCGACTCATTTATAAAAATAACATACACTACATCAGTGGTGTGAGAAGCTAGTTCATAATCCTGACTGAAGCGTTATAATGACAAATTATACAGGTATGTATGTAATGGCATATTCAACACAGTTTATGAATGATGATGAATAGTAATTACCCATATATGTTTTTCACCATTTCCGAGAGATTATAATCTGTTCCTTTGCAATCTCTTTTAAGAGTTGTTTCTAAAAGCATTTAAAATTTTATTACTTTGGGTACACAATCCAAGAATATTTCCCGCCTTACTCATTGAAGTGCTCACGGTTATTTCCTTAAGTATTAGAAACAAATCAATAGGCTCTTTCAATTCCAACCTTTCATCAATACATGCAATAGTATCGGAGATTTCCCTTTGGAATACCGTTATATATGACATTAAAATTTTACTTGAAAATGCCTTATCAAATATTTTACGATGTTTGCTCCATTTTGGTTCTAAAATTTAAAAAAACCAAAAATTAATTCCAATACATGAGTGATTTTAATATGAAATAATCCATCCATACCCGATTGAGTTACTAAACCAGAACCTATTACGGATGCAAAACCATTGTATATGATGGTAGGTTTATTAATACAATTCTTAGATTTCAAGACATCCTGTATAGTTTGTGGATCGGATGTAAGAAACATTGGTATTGGTCCTATCCAACATACACTATTTGAGCCATATTGCTCAGCATGTTCATATGCATAGGCCTGGGCAGCTAAAAGGAGACACGAGATATACATACGTTCGTTTTTAGCTTATGTTTTTATTGCTTTTTAATTATTTTAATTAAAATGTTCATTTCAATGCTTTACTTTGGTTTCATATTTTTGTTTACATTTTTTTATTTATATAGTTTTGTTTTATTTTATTATTCATCTTTATTTTCTTCGTTTTATTCTTAATTATTTAAATAAATTTTGAATTCCGAACACTTACTATCACTGCTTAGTATGGGACCACAACCAAGCCAATTGTGCAATCTATTCGAAGGCACTTTCAAAGCTAAACTAATACTAGCTCTAGTGCGCCAACGATTAAATAGCCACGCTGCAATAATAGTGGAAATTGTAATGATTATTAAAACCATTTTACGAACCTAATTAGAACTGAATGACTATGCCACATTAGACTCCAATTTATATAAAAATTTTAGTGAACAAAGAATGTTCCCCTTGAGTTCGAATACGAAGAAATACTATTTACTGCATATTCTACAAATAGAATCGTTCCCCTAATTTAAACAAACACACTTTAACGAAATGAATACACTCGGGATTTTTTTTTCCGCGAATTCAATTTATGCGATTTTTTTGTAACGCATCTATCGCATAAAACGAGACCTGAGTGTATTGTTAAAAGTAAAAAAGTACGAATAATTTATTAGTCTTTAAAATTTTAAATTTGTACGTATTTTTGTTACTTTGTTACTTTAAAATATATTCAAATCGTTTAATCAATGCATTTTACATATGTATTTGCTTATTAACCTTATGCGGTGTTCAGATATGCACCTTTATTGTGTAAATCGCAATAAACGCCATTTTTGAGCTTAATATATCATATAAAGTTTCAATTAATTATTGTTCAATAAATACGCAAATTGTTATAATATTGAGTAAAACATAAAATACAGCACTGTCATAAGTATGTTCAGTGAGTATTAAATGTCAACAACGACAGACAAAAACAAAACATAACAAAAAACACAACAAAACAAAATAAAAAGAATGTTGTTGAAACAGCCAGCTGGTTTGCTTACCAGCTGTCAAATGAATATTGAATAAGCAGCTGCACTGCGTATATTGCTACACCTGGACATTTAAAAGATTGTACTTAATAAACCGAATATTGACTCAATAAAAGTGCATATCTGAACATAGTATTATGTCCTTAAACTAATTATGTCTTAATTACTGTTATTGCTATAAGTACAGCTCCTTACCTCGTGTAATATGATTCTAACAATTACCAAACCAGGAGAGTGACCGAAAAAATTTGACAATATTTCAATTTATTTATAATTTTTTTTTTTCTCAATTTTAAAAACTGGCAATAAAAGAATTAAAATATCGGAAATTTATTAATGTGCATACATATATTTATTTATAGACAGTTTCTGTTGACGCTCACTGTATGTATATGCCCTAATGTCCAAGTCTCATAGTATCCCACTTAGAATAAAATTGCCATGAAAAAATTTCTCAAGAATCTGCCGTTCGGACTTGACTTTAAACTGTACGTTCCGCCACTTATGTATAAAATTAACACACGTAACATAAGTGGTGGGGAGCTAGGTGGTAATCCTGACTAAAGGGTTGTAATTTTATTATCTTTAAATGTCGTTGAATGCTATTTTGGTTCATTGGTCCATGGCAGCTAATTTGATGGCAATTATCAACTGTCAAAAGCTCGGAAGTCCCTGTTGGACAATAAAAATAAGTCACCGTAGTCTAGTAGGTAGTGTGTTGGCTTATTAGGCATGAGGCCTTTTTTGGGCATGAAAATCTAGTGTGGTGGTCGCTGAAACCAGCACATTTTTCAAGTGTCAAAAGAAAAATTCTTAAGACATTGCAAGAAATACTTCACTTCATCTGCTCTCCTTACTATCCACTTATACTCAACCGAGAATAGAATACTACTCTCATGTATGGGCCGGTACGTCGAAGGCGAAGTGCTCATTAATGACGGTAGGGTATCCAACTCTGTTGATTCGTTGCAGCATCTTTGCAATGTGGCTTGTGTTTTGCTGCTCTAACGCTACTAGTACGGATTTTGCTTTCCCAAAAATCATGTATTCTTTCTCGCTGGGCACATCTGTTTATGGTCGATTAGCCAATGGATCGCACACTGCATTACAGACAGAATTCTTTCTTTTACCAGACTGTCTATATGTGGAATTCCCCAGAGATCTTTCCTGTCACTTATAATCAAAAGAGATTCAAATCTAATGTCCACAAACACTACTCCTTCTGTTATCCTTCCCATAAGCTATACTCCCCTAAGTGTTGGTCGTATATGAGCTCTCATTTTATTAGTCTACACTCTACCTACCTACACAATACACAATAATTTACATTTAATTTTACAAATAATATTCGATTATAACTTTATTTAACTTGATTCACAATCTTCAGGTCATTGAATTTAAAATCCGTATCGAATCTATAATTTCGTATGAGTTGAGCCAAATAGATTTTCATCGATAAGTAAGCATAACGTGAACATAGAAAGGAATTCCAGAAAAACATTTGCTCGTATTGTGTCAGATATGCTTAGTTTAGTGAAGTTAAATTATCGTCTTACCAATAAAAAATCTAGTAGCTAGGCTTATAGAAGTAAGGACATGAAAAAATATTTCTTCGACGACTTCCTCTCAGCAGATTTCTGGCAAAAACTGTAAGAGTAACTAAAAATTGCCTCGAAAAAGTTTATCAGAAGTCCGTATTTGTAGTCGACTTTAAACTGTAGGTCCCCTCGATACTCATTTATTAAAATAGCACACACAACATAAGTGGTATGAGAAGCCAGATCGTTATCCTGACTAAAGGGTTATAATTACCAATTATGTATACATGTATGTATATAATGGCATCAGTGTTGCCGTTTGGGCTTTTCCTACCAAATTTGGTAGGATTTTTTTAATGTGGTAGGATGATAGGTAAAATTGATTTTTGGTAGGTTGGATCAAAACGTATTTATTTAAAACCGTTTAGCAAGTTAAATAAAACACGCAAATTAAATGAACACACTGAAATCAAAACACAAATTTTTAGTACTTGGTAACCTTTTTCAATTTAGACGAAAGAAAAACAAACAAAGCAAGTGTCAACAAAGAGTATGTTCAATGAGTCAAAAATACGCAAATGTGCTTTCAAATTGATAGTGTAGTTGTATAAAATTTACAACAGCAACAAATACTACATGAATTTATCGAATTCAACGGTCAAAGCTGCGCTAACGAATCAACGATGTAAAGAGAATGTGCAAACCAATTATAACGGTTTTTGATATATTTTTTTGTGCAACAAAAAGTAAATGAAGAAAGCCAAACGTGTGTAAAAGTGAAATAAGTGTGTTTTTTTTACTGATAATAATTTAATAATATTATATCAAATAATATAAAATGGATAGGTAAGATATTTTTTACATAAACCCGTATGTAGATTCTCTATTGAAAAATGAATATTTTCAGATTTTTAAACAAAAAACAAAAGCCCAGTGAATCAGATGATAATGAAGACGCTTCTACTAGGTAATAAAATGTTTATAAAGAAATTTAAGACATTATTAAATGTATTTGTTATTTGCAGCGATGAAAAAACTAAAAATCAATCAATAAAAAGAAAATTTTCGATTGGCTTCGGGAAAAGGATGGTAATGCATATTGTATTGCTTGTTCAAGACAGATAGTAAGCCATTGCAGTCACCTTAAGGCGCACGAAAAAACCACTTTCCATCTTCAAAATTATGAAAGCCAAAAAAAGCAATACACAATAGACAAATTTTATAATAGGGATCAGCAAAGTCTAAGCCAACAAGTCAGAAATGCTGAACTTACCTTTGTTATGTTTTGTCTAACACATAACTTACCACTTTTGTTGATGGATTACTTACCATCGTTATTGGCAGAGTGCTCTCCGGATTCGGCAATAGCTAAACTAATTAAATGTGGTAGGACAAAATCAGTTCAATAAGCTGACTACATTGCTAAGCAGGCAAGTGAAAAAACCATATAAATTTTAAAAAATAAAAGGTTTTCATTAATTGTGGATTAAACTACAGACGTTTCCATGAGGAAATGTATTGTTTTAGTTGCTCGTTACTTTGACGGCGTTGGTTCTGTACAAGATAGTTTTATCGCTTTATTAGAGATTACTAAGGCAGACACAGCTTAATTTTTCAAATTATAAAAGATTTTTTTTCTGCACATAACGTTCCTTTAAAATCTAGATCGGATTGGAAACAGATAGCGTTGGTGGACTTAAAAGATTACTTACTAATGAAACTGAGACCAGAGAGCGAGCCTAACCTAGCGTGGGCATCCGCCGTCTCATTGCCCAGTGTTCCGCTATGACCCGGAACCCAGCAAAGACGGATACGATCTAGTCCAAAAGTCCTCAACGACTCCTTGCACTTGCGAACGAGCCGTGATTTGCACCAGACCGACTCAATGGCCCTAAGGGCAGCCTGACTGGGCCACCAGCTATGGCCTCAATAGCCTTCAAGATTGCGAAAATCTCCGCCTGAAAAACGCTGCAGTTATCATTCAACCTAAAGTGGAGTTCAAGACCGAGTTCCCTACAGAAAACCCCAGCACCTGTACATCCACCTAACTTAGCCCCATCTGTGAAGATGGGTATACCTCTTTGTCCCTGGAGTACCCCACCATTCCATTGTGCTCTTTCCGGTATAATTATCCTTAAACCGGGCAGGACCATAGCCTCAGGCACAATATAGTCAGTGGCTTTTTCCGAAAGTGCATATCTCCCGTCAGGAAAGATGACATTCAGAACTCTGGAGTGACCTATCGAGCGCTGTTTCCAGCAGCCCGATTCCCTCAGACGAATGGCACTGCGCGCTGCACACCGCTTGACGTACAAATCAAGCGGAGTCGGGCAGAGCACAGTGTTAAGAGCAGCCTGAGGGCAACTCTTCCTCACTCCAGTGATACTCAAGGAAACAATCCGCTGAACCATATCCAAGATTTTCCGCTGAAAACTCTTATCTAAGGCACACCACCAAACAACGCAGCCATAGGTAATAACCGGTCTAACAGTCGCCAGATATATCCAACGAATGGCCCCCTAGGCGGAAGACCCCAGCTCTTACCTATGGAGTTCCTACACTGGTAGAAAGCATTCAGTCCCTTCTTCATTCTTTCCTCGGTGTTTCGTTTCCAGTTCAGCTTGCTGTCCAGGACAACACCCAAGTACTTGACCTCAGAAGACAACGGAAGCGCCCTACCAGCTAACCTCGGCAGCCTGAAGGGTTCAATTGTTACAATGTATTTATTACAATTAGAAATATTAAGAAAATATTGATTATTCATTTGTTTTTCTTTATCCATAATAATAATAATAATGTAATATAATTGTAAGACAGTATTCAAAAAGAAAACTATTCCAAGTTATAAAAATCATCAGCTTCATAATTTCCAAATGCTCGCTTGGCAGCTATATTGTGTTCCCATGATATACGCACAAAATTTCCTTTTGTCGTTAATTTTAATAACAATTGATCTATTTCCTCTTCGGATCTAATTATCTGAGGCTTAGAAGTATCAGTTTTCTTGCAGAAAACCTTGCCGTTTTTTGCATACACCCAGTTGAAGCCAATATTCTTTAGAGTTTTAGCATATTTCAGAATCTCTAAAGCCTCTCTACCAAGGAAATCGTGAACATAAACATCATTGTGATCTGTTTTCAATTTTGGCCTTGCAGCCATTAATTTATCTTTTAAAGTTTTTGATGTAAATTTTACAACAACAGATTTCTTTTTGTTAGTACCATTCTTGTTTTTATAGGACATAAAGTACGCATCATCAATCTGTTCTGGCTGCATTTCTACGCCCACACTTTTTATTAAATTAACAATACAATCAATAGCAGAAACACCATCAGCTACAGTTAGTCCCTTTACAATGCAGTTATTCTTTACACTCATATTATTAAGATATTTTAAAGATGTTCTTAAGTTACTAATTTCCTTTTTTAGAGAACAATTTTCCTTTTGTACTTCAATCAATTCTTTTTTGGTTTCAGATAAATCTTTTAAAATAACATCATATTGTTTTGTCATGAAATTTATTGATTCCTGAATTTCAGACAGCTGATCCAGCTTATTAAGTTTTGTTTTGATTTCATTTAATTCATTTTTAATATTTTCTTCTTCTCTTTCGCATAAGCGACAAGTAAACACTTCTCTCTCATTTTTAATTAGATACTCAAAGTCAGTTTTACTCAGTTTAGTACATTGCAAATGATAATTTTTGGCGCACTTATCACATTCTATAAAATCATCAGTCTCCTCTTTTATATTTCTTTTACATTGCAAGCACACTATTTTTGGTTTATTTAAACTTTTTCGACCTTTTCCAGCCATCTTTTAACAAATTATTATACAAAAAAAAAACACTATCACTGTCACTGTCACTGCTTAGTATGGTACCACAACCAAGCCAATTGTGTAGTCTATTCGAGGGCACTTTCAAAGCTAAACTAATACTAGCTCTAGTACGCCACAGATTAAATAGCCACACTGCAATAATAGTGGAAATTGCAAAGATTATTAAAACCATTTTAAGAACCTAATTACTGCATGAATATATCACATTAGACTCCAATTTATATACAAATTTTAATGAACAAAGAATGTTCCCCTAGGAATATAACTCGAAGAAATACTATTTACTGCATATTCTACAAATAGAATCGTTCCCCTAATTTAAACAAACAAACTTTAACGAACTGAATATTCGTACACTCGGCTGGCGTTTTATACGGAGGTTTTTTTTTTGCGAATTCAATTAATGCGAACGAATTTATTGCATTAAACGAGACCTGTATTGCGTATTGCATTAAAATTAAAAAAAGTACGAATAATTGATTAGTCTTTAAAATTCAAATTTTGTACGTATTTTTGTTACTTTGTTGCTGCAAAATATATTCAAATCGTTTAATCAAATGCATTTTATGTATTTGCTTATTAACCTTATGCCCTTTAGCTAATTATATCTTAATTACTCTCATTGCTATAAGTGCAGCTCCCTACCTCGTATAATATGACACAAATATACATACAATATATACCATGAGCCTCAAAAGAAACTCTACACTATGGATACAATTCTAACAATCACCAAACTCAATTTTTAAAACTTAACCCTAGACGGTTACTCTTCTATTTTGTACATTAAAGTTACTCTTCGTTGAATCGACGAACACTTTCACCCTAATTGGTTACTGCTCGTCGAATCAATGAAGCTCATTTACATTTTATCGTATAACTCTTTTATGCGAAATTTGGTCAAACATAAACGAGTTATATGATAAAGTGTAAATGAGCTTCATCGATTCGACGAACAGTAACCGTCCAGGGTTAAGGAGAGTGGCCGAAAATTTTTTGTAATTTCTTTTTTTTTTTTGTCTCAATTTTAAAACTGGCAATAAAAGAATTAAAATAACGGAAATTTATTAATGTATATTTTTTATATACAGTTTCGGTTGACGCTACGCCCTAATGGCAAAGTCTCATAGTATCCGACTTAAATTAAAATTGCCATGAAAAAGTTTCTCAAGAATCTGTCATTCAGACTTGACTTTAAACTGTACGTTCCACCACTTACATATGTATAAAATTAACACACGCACCATAAGTGATGTGATAATCTGTCCACTATTATAGCGGACAGTCCGCTATTTTAACCTCCTGTCCGCTATTTTTTTTTTTCGTCCGCTTTTTGTCCACTATTTTACCATACGTAACTGCTAAACAGTATTTATTTTCCAAAATGTCCGCTTTTGTCCGCTTTTTTCACTAATTCGGTAAAAACTCTTAGTATATTAGCTCGAATTTTTACATTTATATAGATAGAGTGGAACATTTTAAATAAATTTGTGATAACATTGATGTAGAGTATAACACGTTGGTTAACTCAAAAAATCTCTCAAAAATCTATCGTTCGGAGTTGACGTTAAACTGTAGGTCGCACCACTCTCGCATAAAATTAAGGCGCACAACATGAGTGGTGTGAAAAGCTAGGCCGTAATCCTGACTGAACGGTTGTAATGGTTAATTATGTATGTATGTATGTATACGCATTTATATTTTACAAACACAATTTATTTTAGACAAACCCCTTAATATTTCTAAATACGAAATTTCGACTTAAGCTATTATTATTTAATGCCACAGATATATGTATACTGCGTAGTATAGTAGGTTATTACATAGCATCCGTCTTTCTCGCAGGGCACATCGGTTTATAGTCGATTGGCTAATCCACACTGCATTACAGACAGAATTCGTTCTTTATCCGGACTATCCGCATGTGGAACTCCCCAAAGATTTTTTCTGTCACTTGTAATAAAAAGAGATTAAAATGTACAATGTTCACAATGCTCTGTATGAGTAGGGACCATACACTGAGTGTTGGTCGTATATCTACCTACTACCACTTACCAGAAACTTTAAAATAATTTACATTTAATTTTACAAATAATATTCGATTATAACTTTATTAGCTTATTTAAGTTCTGAACATATTCAGCGTCTCTCGATTTTTATTTCTGGTTCCTCGACCAAGTGAATTGATATTCGATTCACAATTTTTAGGTCATCGAATTTGAAATCCGTATCGAATCTATAATTTCGTATGAGTTGAGCCAAAAAGATTTTCATCGATAAGTAAGCATAACGTGAACCTAGAAAGGAATTTCAAAAACATTTACACGCATTGTATGAGATATGCTTAGATTAGTGAAATTAATTCATCGTCTTACCAATACAAAATCGTTGTCCTTTCGAAAAGGGTATAAACGCATATGGATGACGTTGTTTTATGTTTTCGAATGAAAAGTTCTCCGGATTAAAACGATCGGCTTCTGGACCATAGACAGCTTTATTGCGATGCAAACGATAAATATCGATACTGATAATTTGTCCCAGGGGCAACGTCAAACCTTTGCTTAGTTTAACACTCTCATTGCTAACAATGCGAAATGAAGAAGGTATAGAGGGAAAGAGACGCAATGTCTCATTTATAATCATTTCCAAGTAGGTCAGTTGATTAATTTGTTCATAAGTAACGGTAATACAATTGCCATCGGATAATACGGATATTACTTCGTTATAGGCACGTTCCTGGTATTCTGCATGCATAGCCAACATGCAAATAACGAGATATAAACCGGTTGCCGTAGTCTCAAATGCCTGTGACATTAAAGCCCATAAAATTTTAGATTAAAATATTTCTTCTGCATTATTTTATACGAAAACAATAACTTACTCCGAAAAATATATTCAAGAGATTATTTTCCAATTCTTCAGACGTTAACAGATTTTGCTGTAGTCCAGTAAAACCGCAATCCAAACTAGTCACAATATCGGGTAAATAACTTGGATTCGTGGTGTCATTATTGATGATAATTTTTGTCGAATCTTTTATAACTTTCTTCAGCTCCTCTGCCGATTCCTTTGCTTTACGATGCTCAGAGAGTTCGGCCAAATAACGTATGACTTTAACTTGCAATAATTGATTGAATGCAACCTCAACTGCATATTTTAAAATACTACAAGAACATAGAATATACATGACGAAAGGTATTACATATGTTGTGCGAGTTAATTTTGTGGCGGGACCTACATGATGAATGGTAGTTACCTATTTATGCTGTTCACCATTTCCGAGAGATTATAATCGGTTCCTTTGCAATCTCGTTTAAGAGTTGTTTCTAAAAGCATTTAAAATTTTATTACTTTGGGTACACAATCCAAGAATATTTCCCGCCTTACTCATTGAAGTGCTCACGGTTATTTCCTTCAGTATTAGAGGCAAATCAATAGGCTCTTTCAGCTCCAACTTTTTATCAATACATGCAATAGTATCGGAGATTTCCCTTTGGAATACCGTTATATATGACATTAAAATTTTACTTGAAAATGCTTTATCGAATATTTTACGATGTTTGCTCCATTTTGGTTCTAAAATTTAAAAAAAGCAAAAATTAATTCCAATACATGAGTAATTTTAATGTGAAATAATTCATCCATACCCGATTCAGTAAGTAAACCAGAACCTACTACGGATGCAAAACTATTGTATATGATGGTAGGTCTATCAACACAATTTTTAGATTTCAAGACATCCTGGATAGTTTCTGGATCTGATGTAAGAAAGATTGGCATTGGTCCTATCCAACATACACTATTTGAGCCATACTTCTCAGCATATTCATATGCATAGGCCTGGGCAGCTGAAAAGAAAAGAAAGCAAGCGTAAGCCCCGATTAGTTTTGTTTTATTTTATGCTTCATCTTTATCTTCTTCGTTTTATACTCATTATTTAAATAAATTTTGAATTCCGAACACTTACTATCACCGCTTACTATGGGGCCACAACCAAGCCAATTGTGTAGTCTATTCGAAGGCACTTTCAAAGCTAAACTAATACTTGCTCTAGTACGCCAACGATTTAGCAACCACGCTGCAATAATAGTGAAAATTGTAAAGGTTGTTAAAACCATTTTACGAACCTAATTAGCAACTGAATGACTATGCCACATTAGACTCCAATTTATATACAAATTTAAGTGAAGAAAGAATGTTCCCCTTGGAATATAACTCGAAGAAATACTATTTAATGCATATTCTACAAATAGAATCGTTCCCCTAATTTAAACAAAAAAAAGTTTAACGAACTAAATATTATTAAGAGTACAAAAGTACGAGTAATTTATTAGGATTTATGTTATTTTGTTGTTGTAAAATGTATATTCAAATTATTTATTCACATGCATATTATGAATTTGTTTATTGACCTTCTGACCTTAAAAACTGCTAATTATAACTTAATTACTGTTATTGCTATCTCATTAGATTTCAGGCAAAATCTCTGAGAGTAAAAATAAAATTGCAATGAAAAGTTTCTCAAAAATCTGTCGTTCGCAATCGACATTACATAGCATCTGTCTTTCTCGCAGACCACATTTGTTTGTGGTCGATTGGCCAGTGGATCACACTCTGCATTACAGACAGAATTCCTACTTTTACCAGACTGCCTATATGTGGAACTGCCTACTTGCAGAGATCTTTCGTGCCACTTGCAATATAAAAAGCCAAGTCGCAAACCCGTCACTGGTGACCCCCACGACCATCAATGTATTAATATAATGCTTTAAATAAATAATACATTAAACTAGACAACGTTTTAGTATTTTATTTCGATTTATTGCTTAACATTTCATTATGAATTGCAAAAAAGAATCATTTAAAAAATGTAGAGCTTATCCGATCATCAAGCTATTCCCCATAGTAAGTGGTCCTTAATAAGGTTAAGAATCTGTAGGACATACTTATAACCTAAAAAGCAAAAAAAAAAACATTTGTTATGAATTTATTTAATTTAATTATTATTACACTTACCTTCATATACGACTCAAATGAGACGGCAGAAAATGTTGGTGGCGTTATCGAACATGGCTTTTGACTGCGATGGATCATTAAAACCAACATTTTCTTATAACGCAAGCTGGCATTAAACCAATTATGATTATAGACAGCGTCACCAATTTTAACACTCTACCCCGTGATATTTAAATACAAGCCTAGTTTAACACTGGTTCCTATTAAATGCTATGCAATATACTTACCACTGTCATTAGCTCATCACCGTAATAGCAAACAATGAATACTTGCAACATGGAGGCCAATAGAAAGATACAATACATGATAATGACTTCCAAACTTGAAGTGGTCACTTGGAAACCAATGAAACAGATGGTCAATGAAGCCGTAAAAAAGTTGAGCAACAATGAGAAACTAAAAATTGTATTCACATGATCGCTAAGTCTGTGGAAAAATATTTCAAATTTAGAATCATAATCATTCCAATAATTTTTTTTTTTTTTTTTTTTGGTTTAAACTTTAGATTAACACATTCAAGATAAGTGATGTGAGAAGCTAGGTTGTAATCCTGACTACAGGGTTGTAACGACCAATTAAGAAAGTTTACGAACAGAGTCCCAGATTTGTCTGACCCCCCTTTTTTGCTTTACTTTTCTTTCCCTCACATTCCATTAGGTACAAAAGGTACCTCATCACAGTCTAATTCATTTCTCCAACTTAGGAACGTTCAGCAACCAATCAAATTCACAAACCAGATGTGAGTCAAAACTATGTCTCTTCAAAAACTACTGCTCTGATTATCATCTCTTCGACATACATATGTTTCTTGATTAGTTCCGTGACCTAAGCAACTCCTAAAATATAAAATAAAAGGACTATATGCCGCTGGAAGACTCTACGATTTCCTAACATTGCCTACCCTTTAAAGAGGTTATCCAAATCTAACCAACTTAGAAACGTTTAGCAATCTATAAAATTCACAAACCAGATGTAAGTCAAAACTATGTCCCTTCAAAACCTACTCCGCTGATTCACATCTCTACGACATATGTTTCTTGATTAGTTACATGGCCTAAGCAACCCCTAAAATATCCGCCTGATAAAGACTACATTCCGCTGGAAGACTCTATGATTTCCTAACATTGTATACAATTTAAAGAGCTTATCCAAATCTAACCAAAGTTCCCTGTCAGATATTAATAACGATCGGAATAACGATCGGATTACGGAAAAAAGTTTTGTGGCCGTGTTACAGGATTGGAGGAATGAACCCTCGCCAATTGAGTTATTTTAGCAGCACCAAGAACCCTGCGCTACAGAACTCCGAATCCGAAACCATTCATTATTCTGCCACCACAATTTGTCACAAGTAGTCGCCGTAGTCTAGTAGGTAGTGTATTGGCTTATTAGACATGAGGCCACGGCTCAAACCTCAGGCCACAAATCTCCTATTAAACGAAATACGAAAACTATTTCTTAGGCGCCTTCCTCTCAAAACATTTCTGGCAAAAACTCGAAGAGTAAAAAAAATTTCCATGAAAAGTTACTTAATAATCTGTCGTTCGAAGTTCACTTTAAACTGTAAGGTCCCGCCACTCACACACACACACAACATAAGTGGTGTGAGAAGCTAGGTTGTAATCCTTACTGAAGGGTTGTAATGGCCAATTATGTATGTATGCATGGATGTGAATAAGATTTGAGTGGCCGTAGACTGATATGCAACACATTCAAATATTGACTTTAAATGGACAGATCGAGGCATCATCATTTCAAACTTACTCCAGACAATTGATATGTTGTTTGATGATTCGACTGAGAAACTGTAAATCTTCCTTGTCATGCCTTTCATCTGCTACATACTGCTCCAGTTCGCTGGCCATACTATTAAAATGCATGCTCAGTTGTGTTATTGAAGTTACCAGCAATAGATCGGCTGATAAAAATGCCACACCCGCTAAATAGGCACCATGAACTTGACCCAAATAGGTTAACCAATACACCCATGTGTTGGCCGTAGCATCGTATGGATACCAAATTAAAAAACCAAATCTACGTTCAAATTTCTCAGCACCCAGCAAATAATACTCGACAAACGATTTACATGCCGGATATAAACTGAATGTTGACGTATACGCCAAGCACAACATGGAGAAGATGATCATAACGCGTCGCATGGTGCGTTCATACGAATGCAATTGAATTTGCGCTTGTTTCGCAGTTGTATTGGGAAAAAGGCTTTCCATTTTATCGAAATGTTCTTGTACGATTTTTCGATTCTGCTCCAAAGCGATTTGTTTAAAATCCGCCACCAAAGAGAAACCAATACAGGGTGCCACCGCAATGGCAGCCAATACCGTGTCCTTATGCTGCACAGCAATTGTGAAAAAGATTATTTCACCGGCAACCAAAAGATTAAAATTAATAAAGCCCGCATAGAGTAGGCATTTGAAAAGCATACGCAAACGATAATTTGAAGAGCGATAATCGAAAATGTCTTCACCAATCGTTTTATAGAATACCACGGGCACTTTCATAAACTCCTCAAACGTACGCAAATGTTTAGCCATATCCAGTGTCAACGTCAACGTTAACGTACCGTAAGAAATTTAAAAGTAAACTTAATTTCATAAGGAATCTTTGCATTGCTTTTATATCATCGCAGGATTGCTTTTATCGACCATTAGCTGATTACAATGTATTTTGGAATGCTGATGGTGAGAATTCCCTCAGTTGCCATAAAAGTTTTGTAACACCTTAAATTTTAAATGAAAACTAACGGTAATTTAATTATGGATTAAAGTTTTTGTTGGCCAATGGCAATTAACACGTTAAATGGCCATTAGGGTGGTACTTATTTTCAATGTGAGGCTTCTTATACCTTAGCAGTGCTAATAATGAGTCTCTTTTATACGTTCTTTGCTGTAATAAATTCCTTGGAACTTGTACTTTTAAGATCAAAACTTTTATTATCCCAAGAACAGCCCTAAATTCAGATTTCCTCAGTATGTAGGCTCTTTTATCAGTAATGACGTCATGTGTCACTTTACCCACAAATTTAAACAACCGTACAAAATGTAGTGGATTTTTCCCTGTTTTTCCGTCTATGTTAGCTTGTCATTAAGCATGCTATGCTTAACTTCTTTATAAACAGTACATTAGTTAGCCTGGAGTCTAAATTTTTCCATTCTGGTCCCTACATCGTTCAATATTTCTTCGGCGACTTCCTCTCAGCAAACTCTGAGAGTAAATAAACCAGCCATGAAAAAGTTTCTCAAAATCTGTCGTTCGGAGTCGACGTCAAGTATAAAATTAAGGCACACAACATGAGTGGTGTGAGAAGTTAGGCCATAATCCTGGCTGAAGGTTTGTAATGGCCAATTATGTATGTATGTGAGCAAACAGACGAGGAGTAGGGACAGATGTTAAGAAAGGGATGCTCAACGAGGGAAAGGGAAGATAAAGAAAAGTAAAGACTCTTCTCAAGTCCACTATGGGGTTGTCTCACGCCTAACATTTGAATTCTGTGGCGATTTATCCCAGAAGGTGATACCTGGATGCATATCAGCTGCTGGGCAGAGCAGCTGAGCATCCTAAGATTTGTCACGGCAATAGATGGGAACATTAGAGGGGTTCCCCATAAAGTTTGAGAGGATTCAAATACATCGTATGATCGCAATGCTAAAGCACCTCATCACCACAATAATAATATCATCACGTAGACGATTTTAAATTCGGGCACGAAACACAATAAACGCAAAGCAGTAAACGCAGCAATCTCTCAAACATGGAATACATGGTGCTTGCTGCGTTGCGTTTATTCTGTTTATAGTGTAAAATCATTTGTATTTGTTTTAATATGAAACATGCTGTTTTAATAAAACTATTAATAAATGTACTTAAACAGCGCAGCAGAGTTTAAAACCACATTGAAACTGTAAAACAAAAACATTAAAAAATCTATATGTTAACCGTCTGTCTTACCATTATATTAACCAGTTAACAGATAAACTGTATTACCACGCTTTCATTATTACGCGTACAATTAAGGTAAATGCCTACTATATTAACTCAATTAAATATATAGGGTCTTACAATTGGAACTTTCGAATTTCGGTTGAAATGCTAACAACTACTTACTTACTTTAGTCAAGATTACAACCAAGTTGGTTACATCACTCATATTGTGTATGTTAAACACTGTTTAAGACTTTCCCTAATCTCTCCCTATCTCTCTCCGCTCGGAACTTTTGATGTAACGGCTCATAGTACCAACATCCCTTGTTGACAGTTTGCTTAAATTGACCACGTAGTATACATCAAGTTTTTTTTTCTCCTCTAACATAGTGAGTGAAGAACGGTGTTTTCCCCCTTTTTCATCTCTGAAGCTCCTGCAGAAGTCATGTGTCCAATGACAAAGGCCACATGGCTATCCAAAGCCTTTTAAGCAGGTTTGTCGTACGCCTTCGTCTAGCCTTGATCAAATTTTCTTCTCCGTTCTGTCCGTATCGGAAGCCGCCTATCTGGCTTTAATATATTATCAAAATCCCATTGTTAATTATGTGTCCTCAGGTGCTTAAAAGAATTTCCAAAGTAGAGAATTCACTGGTTATGCCACATCTGGTCACATAATCCGCTATGCAGTTAGCCTGAATATCATCGTACCCTCAGTACGTACGCACGTGATATGCACGTCTTACCAATCCGCTAAGTTGTTAAAATTGATCGCGGCAGCCATATAGCGTCTTGGAATTCATTGCCTTAGAACTCAGTGTCCTGATAGCCAGAAGGCCAGAAGGATTACGACCTAGCATCTCACACCACTTACGTAGTGTGTGTGTTAATTTTATACACGAATGGCGGAACCTACAGTTTAAGGTCGATTCCGAACGACATATTTTTGAGAAACTTTTTATGCCAATTTTATTTATTCCTCAAGTTCTTGCCAGAAATCTGCTGAGAGGAAAACGCCGAAGAAACCCCGTTTGTAACTGATGTGTTACTAACACTACTATATGATCCCGTAGAAGACCTCGATCGAACAGATGTCGGCCCACATGGGTATCAACAGCTTTGAACGGATCATTTAATAAATAAATGGACGCTTTGTTATAAACAGATTTTATAACTGAAATCTAAAAGTTCAAAATCGCGTTCTAAAGTACACTTTTTAACAACCCTGCCCATAAGTTGGCCGAAAAAGTATATTTTGCCTAACAGTGCCGCCATGGTTCTCTTGAGAAGCTAAGCAACTTAAATCTTATGCTCGACGCTGGTCTGTTACATTAGACCAGAGAGTCTTTGGTGGGAATTAAACCTACAGCCCTCAAGCTAATACTTCAGCATACTATCCACTAGACTACGAGGGCAACCAATTTCATAATAATTTGCTTAAAAGTTGGGTTTTTAAATAAATATCATATCATATCGATGATAATGCCTAATCGCTAGCATAAGTAAGAAATAATAACGTATCTTTACCTTTACGCTGTGTGTGATCTAGTTCTTCAATGTGCTGTCACACACGAGACTATTTTTTAAGCCGCACAATTTTTGTGCTTTCAGTCACACACGAGACTATTTTATCTGGCATAAAATTGTATGTATACATGCATTCTGCTTTGTGTGTGTATTAGTTTTTTTTACTTATTTGACGTTTAACTTTCTGAACCTGCTGCTGTTTTATAAATGTATGTGTATTGGTTTTGTATTGTTTATGTATTGGTTTGTGCCGGGTAGAAGCGGGTCGAATAATTATGCCAGCAAAAAACCACTCTACTCACCTCACTTGCCTACAAGTTGGCATTTTGTTCTGCTGCATAATTGTTCTCGTGTGTGATTACCCAATGATATTAATTTAATCGCTATGTCTCATGTTATGAGTGATAATAAGTGGACTGTATTTAAAGTGGCGGACTGGTATTAAAGCGGGATTCGAACTTTTATAAGAATTTGTAATTATTAGGGGGGTACATATTTTTTTTAAATTAATTCAATTTAATTGTTAATTGTATCTAGGTAATCAATCTCAATTGTTAATTATTATTGCAATACAATTATTAACACCTTTTAAATTTTAAACGATAATCATTCGTCATCGAATTAATAACATGTGTTTGACAAAGTTCATCATTTCAACGCAATATCAGTAATTAATCAATTGTTAATAACAATAATTAAAGCACACACTACATAATATATGTATGTATATGTATATTGCTACAATACCTTACACTTGCAAGTGCATCTAATGATATCATTTAACACTTTAGTATACCAATCAAATTGCTCTGAATCTAAACACTTTAATGCAGGACCGATGAGCTCGCCAAAGCTGGGGCACTCCTTTCGGAATCCTCTTCAGTAGACTTGGGTATGCCAGTCGCCTCGATCAAGCTGGCCATTGCGCGGAAACTTTCTTTCTAGACGCCAACCTATCCTGGGTCAATGCGGAGTCCTGCTCTACCGCTAGACTCACCTGGCCCCCGATGGATAGAAGGCGTACCAACCAGTTACTTGGAATTGGTCGTGGCATCATCTCAATCACAGTGGCCATGCTTATAGGCCACTGTGTTATGGGTAGACACGCGGAAAGGTTGTCGGCTCCCATTTAACGACTTCTGCCGTGGATGCAGATCCGCTGAGGAAGAGGACTTTCTTTTCAGTGCCCATCTCTTGCGAGGTGCAGATATAGGTTGTTTGGCTCTCCATTTCTTGACGGAGGTGTCATCTATTGATGTCAAGGATATAGCTTCGTTCATCGAATTTTCTGGCTGGTTTTCCAATGTGGGATAGTCGCGCTTTGTTGTGCTGCCCCTGCACTGACCAACTTCCTTCTCTTCCCTGATTTTGGTGGAACTTGATCAGTACAGAGACTGCGTTCACTTGTGTCATCACAACGGGCCGCTATGCGTGCTCATGTGAGCTCTTTGATAACAGAGCCACCACCACTTCGACACACTTTAATGTAAAATGTTTTTAACAAATATTTGTTATATCGGTTGCACCATCTATTGGGCTTAAATTTAAGCCAAGCGGTTATTTTTAATCTGACAATACTTATATGTATGTCATTCGATTCTATCATAAAATTCAGTACCATTATCTCCACTGAACGTAATGAATCGATTTACGCTTGAGCAACGTTGGGATTTATGCGAAATTTATTTCCAAAACGAAGACAATTTAGTCGGAAATTGCACGAAAATATCGTAAAAAATCCATTCCATTTTAGTGGGTACAGAAAAGCTAGATCGTAATCGTGACTGAAGGGTTGTAATGACCAATTATGTATGTATGCGTACGTTAATAAGCAAAATTGCTGTATTTGGGGCTCAGAAAACCCATACATGGTCTTACAGAAGCCAATGCACCCATTACTTGTGACTGTTTGGTGCGGCTTGTAAAGCGGAGTCATAATTGGACCATATTTCTTTGAAAATGAGCGCGGCACAGCCATTGCGCAATAATTAATTGAAATTTTATATGAAATATTGACCTCAATAATGGCGTTTATTGCGATTTACACAATAAGAGTGCATGTGTGAACATAGTATTAAGAATTTGAAGGTCAATATTCGTGATGCCATTGCCGAGATATGAGCGCATATACTCGAAAAATTGCACGGAAATTGGTTCGATCGAATGAGATACTGTGAGGCTAGCCACGGTAGCCCTATGAATGAAATAATATTCCATTTCTATCGGGAACAATTTTACTTCGTAACGAAAGAATAAATTTGGCAAAATTTCAAGCGGTTTTTATTTTATTTCATTTTTAAAATTTAAACTTTTAAATGACCCACCCTTTACTATGGTTTCTTGCGAATATAATACATACATACATAATTGGCCATTAAAACCCTTCAGTCAGTGGTGAATATAATGCCATTATAAAAAGGGCTACCCAGCTGCTCTAGATTTGCAAAATTTTAACTTGGAGCCTAGGAAGTGTTTTCCAAAGGCTTCAACGTAGTATGCCTTCCACCGGTATACTCGTATGTGAATTAACAGACTGATGGGGCACCATATCAATGAGCCAATGTTGCCAAGTTAAATGAGAATGTGAAACTAATTTTTGAATAATGTAGGGTACTTACATAAAAATTTGCATTTAAAAAGTGATAAAAAATGTGACTTGTTTTCACACATCCAATTAAGAAATAATTTTTTTTTTTTAATTATAATTCTTAGGGGAATTAACACCATATTTTCATATAAATTTACGTGTGACGAGAGTAAAATCATTCAGTTCTAGTTAAGATCTCAAATGGATTTAATAATAGTATCTACGATTTTCACTATTATTGCAGTGTGGTTGTTAAATCGTTGGCGAATCAAAGCTAGTACAAGTTTAGCTTTTAAAGTGCCTTCGAATAGACTACACACCTGGCTTGGTTGGGGTCCCATTAAAAGCAGCAAGAGTAAGTGCTTTAAAAGGAATAAAAAGGAAATATTGAAAGGATAGAAAGGAATTCAAACAAAATTACATTGGGCAATCACACACGAGAACAATTATGCTGGCACAAAATGGCAGCTTGTAGGCAAGAGAGGTGAGGAGAGTGGAACCAGCTTCTACCCCGCACAAACCAATACATAAACAACACAAAACCAATACACATGCATTTATACGTTTGCAGCAGGTTCAGAAAGTTAAACGTCAAATAAGTAATAAAAAAACTAATACACAGAAAGCAGTGTACATGTATACAATTTTATGCCAAATGAAATAGTCTCGTGTGTGATTGAAAGAACAAAAATTGTGCGGCTTAAAAACTAGTCTCGTGTGTGATAGCACATTGAAAGTAAACAGAATGTGTGATGCCTCTATGGCCTATAGTTGGTAGTGTGCTAAACTTCAAGTGTTGAGGTCGCGTATTCGATCGCCAACAGAAACTTTATACGTGTTTGTGATTGTTGTCTGTGATTGTTTGACTGACATTACATACATACATACATAATTGAACATTACAACCCTTCAGTCAGGATTACGATCTAGCTGCTCACACCACTCATGTTGTTTGCGTTAATTTTATACATGAGTGGCGGGACCTACAGTTTAAAGTCGATTCCGAACGACCGTTTTTTTGAGAAACTTTTCATGGCAGGTTTATTTACTCCTAGAGTTTTTGCCAGAAATCTGCTGAGAGGAAGTCGCCGAAGAAATATTTTTTCATATTTCTTTGGAGATGTCTGACCTAGGATATGAACCGTGGCTTTACGTCTAATAAGCCAACACACTATCTACTAGACTACGGCGACTTATTAACATACCCATCAAAATGAAAATCAGCTTCATCTGAAAAGATGATTTTTTCCGGTAAAATCGACATCATCGTGCAGTTTCTCGTTGGCCCATCTAGGGAAGCGGATGGTCATGCGCGCTTTAACTCTTGAACCAATTAAACTTAGTAAGGCGTTATACCGAGATCTTTTCGTAAACTTTGACACGTAAACTGGTATGTGAAATGTTCAATTCTTGAGAACGGTGGCGAGTTGATGTTGCTGAATTCTCATGGACACTCTCACCCACAGCTTAAATATGTTCGAGTGTACGCACTGTACGAGCTCACTCATATCTTGGCGCATCAACAATTAAACAAGTTTTACGAACTTACGAGCAATAAACTTGCTTATACCGGGCACTGTTGATCCTTCTCTGCAATCAAATTTTTGTACGACACTTTCGTTCAATTTCCGACTAAATTGTCTTCGCTTTCAAAATAAATTTCGCATAAATCCCCCCGTTGTTCAAGCATAAATCGTTTCATTACGTTCACGTTCTTCACGTACGTGGAGATAATATTATAGAATGTTGTAATACTATGTTCACACATGCACTCTTATTGCGTAAATCGCAATAAACGCCATTATTGAGGTCAATATTTCATATAAAATTGCAATTAATTATTGCGCAATAAATACGCAATAACAGAATCGAATGATATAAATATTGTCAGATTAAAAATAACCGCGTGGTTAAAATTTAAACCCGATAGATAGACAAATAGATAGATAGTCCATCCGATATTTCAAAGCATTCAGTTCTAATTAGAAAAAGAGTCAATGATTTCTCGATTTATTTCTTTTCAGCTATTCAGTACTATCTGTACGATAATGCTGAGAAATATGGTCCGAATAGTGTTTGTTGGTTAGGACCAATACCAATATTTCTTACATCAGATCCAGAAACTATCGCAGATATTTTAAAATCCAAGAATTGTATTAATAAACCCTACGTTATATATAAGGGCCTAACTGTTGCATTAGGTGACGGCTTAATAACACAACCAGGTATACAAACTTAGTTTACAATACAACCAACAATAAAAATTTAAAAATTGTTATTTTAATTTCAGAACCAAAATGGACTCAACATCGTAGAATTTTTGATAAAGCATTCAACAGTAAGATTTTGAGATCATATATACCGTTATTCCAAAATGAAATCTCCAATACTGTTAAGCGTATTGATAAGATGTTGGACCTTAAGGAGCCGGTTGATTTGTTTCAAATACTTAAGGAGATTACCATGAGCACTGGAATGAGTATGATATGGAAGAAATACGATTTATTTGTTTGACAAAAACTAATCAATTTTTTATCCTTTTTTTAGAAACGACTCTTAAACGTGATTGTGAACGAACAACTTGTAATCTTCCTGAAATGGTTGCTAATCTAAGCGGGTAAATATTTATGGAATTGCTTGTTGTGTGTGTGTGTTAATTTTATAGATGGGTGGCGGCAGGACCTATCGTCTTCGAACAATAGGTTCTTGAGAAACTTTTTCGTGGCAATTTTATTTTACACTCAAAGCTTTTGCCAGAAATCTGCTGAGATGCAATCGCCAACGAAATATTTTTTATGTTTCGTTTTGATCGAGATATTTAAGCTGCGTTTTGAGCCGTGGAATCACGTCTAATAATCGAACACATTACCTATAAAAGACTACAGCGACGCCATACGCCATATTTAATATGCAATTATGTACTTAATTCGCCATTACCTACCCTTAGTCAGGATTACAACCTATATTTTTCCATCAGCCACGATGTGTGTGCTCGTTTTATTCACGAGCGTTGGGCCTCTACAAGCTTGAACTTTTTAAATAAATTGTTTTCAGGAGATAACCCCTATTAATACAGGGCATTTGTGTTGGAATACAGCAAAGATAGTATGTAAGGAGAAAGAGGGAGTAGTGTGTGATGGTATGGTTTTTTCTTTTGTCGCAGTTTTTTTCTGGAATTTATTTTTAGCAATAATTCGCACATTGTTTTTTCTATTGGGATTAATCACACATATAATGTCAGACGAACAATCAGAAAATCCCAAATACTCAGCCTCTGGTGAGAATCGAACATACGACCTCGACACTTGAAGTTTAGCACACTACCAACTATAGGCCATCGAGGCCCTATCCATTCTGTTTACTTTCAATGTGCTATCACACACGAGACTATTTTTTAACCGGCACAATTTTTGTTCTTTCAATCACACACGAGACTATTTCATCTGGCATAAAATTGTATACATGCACTCTGCTTTGTGTGTGTATTAGTTTTTTTATTACTTATTTGACGTTTAACTTTCTGAACCTGCTGCTGTTTTATAAATGTATGTGTATTTGATTTTGTGTTTTTTATGTATTGATTTGTGCGGTGTAAAAGCTGGTTCCACTCTCCTCACCTCTCTTGCCTACAAGCTGCCATTTTGTGCCAGCATAATTGTTCTCGTGTGTTATTGCCCAATGTAATTTTGCTTGAATTCCTTTCTATCCTTTCAATATTTTCTTTTTTATTCCTTTTAAAGCACTTACTCCCACTGCTTTTAATGGGACCCCACCCAACCAAGCCTGGTGTGTAGTCTATTCGAAGGCACTTTAAAATCTCTGATTCGCCGACAATGTAACAAACACCCATGGAAGTCGCTGAAATTTGTTTTTCTTTTCATATTTCATTTTGTTCGAAAAGCATAAGCTGGGATTTGAACCACAGAATCTGATCTAATTAGCCGTAGTATCGGCTGTCTTAATATGTGATTGGTCCCGCCTGTATCAAGATTTACTTAGGCTAGGTTGGATTATTAAAAAAAATACGAAAAAGGTTACTTGTTGAGGTCAGAACTACAGCGTCCGTCTAGGATTTTGTCATGAAATAGATACAATCTAAAGTGGGATTTGTAAACCACAGTCTCGTACAACGATTTTAAATGAAAACAATGAAGACATTTTCTTATTTTCCAAAAATTTCTACATCATAGCGAATGTTTAATGATGTGTGTAGACAGACTTTTTACGCCTAGTGTACCTACCATATAACATTCCATATTTATATTGTATTTTTCTAGAATTCTAACATATGTAGCTGAAGTTACGTTCAATCTTTTATACAAAGTTAAAATCATACGTTATTTGACCGATATCTCTGTGAATCGAAAATGCAAGCAATCGCTGTATAAGTTTCGGGGAGTTGTAAAGGATTCTACAAAAATTATCATCAATAATGACGCCACGAATCCAAGTTATTTAACAGATATTGTGACTAGTTTGGATTACGGCTTTACGGCACTAAAACAGAATCTTCTAACAACCGAAGAGCTGGTATATCAGATGTTAAATATATTTGGCGGTGTAAGTACAAAAGAACTTTCCTTTTTTGTGTCTCTAATTTCCTTTCGTATTCTCATAGTCCTTTGAAACTACCGCAAACACTTTATATCTCGTCATTTGCATGTTGGCCATGCATCCAGAATGGCAGGACAGAGTCTATAATGAAATCACATCCGTTTTATCCACTGACGATAATGATGCTGCTGCTACGTTAACGTATGAGCAAATCAACCAATTGATCGATTTGGAAATGGTACTTAATGAGACAATGCGCGTTATACCGTTAGTATGTCTAGTAGGTCGTGTCGTTAGCAATGAGAGTGTGAAGCTAAGCAATGGTCTAGTGTTGCCCGTGGGTCAAATTATCGGTATCGATATTTATCGTTTGCATCGTAGTAAAACTGTTTATGGTCCCAAGGCGGATCGTTTTAATCCGGAGAACTTTTCTGCAGAAAACGTACAACAACGACATCCATATGCATTCATACCGTTTACGAAAGGTGAACGATTTTGTATTGGTAAGAAAAACGATTGCATTTAACGATAACAAATAAAATAATTTGTTGTCATCGAAGATAAGTGTGTTTTTAAAAATAATTTTTCCGTTTTCTATTTAGGCAAGCGCTTTGCTTACTTATCGATGAAAATCTTTTTGGCTCAACTCATACGAAATTATAGATTCGATACGGATTTCAAATTCGATGACCTAAAGATTGTGAATCGAATATCAACTCACTTGGTTGAGAAGCCTATAATAAGAATTGAAAAACGTGAAACCTATTCGAAATCCTAACCTAATAAAGAAATGAGAGAGATTCTATTCAAATAGTTTTTTTTTTTTTTTGTCGATTAAGGACAAACTCTTTATGAAACGGTATGACGGCCTCCAGAACGGCCTTGTTCTATTCAAGTTGAAAACCATCCTCCATGTGAATGGTTACTAGCAACTGGATGGCATGCTAGGTTAGTGAGTGAACGCAGTCTCTGTACTGACCAAGTTCCACCAAAATCCACCAACCAAGTTCCACCAAAATCAGAGCACAGAAGGAAGTTGGTCAGCGCAGGGGCTACACGGATGGCATGGTAGCCCCAGTTAAATTGGCAACTGATGTGTACAGCGCATGCCAATTCCCTGGACTTTAAATTTGGATGTGGGTGTGCGTGTGTGTTTTTTTTTTGTCATAAGCCGGATGTGGGAATCTTCAAAAGACACTTTTTTGTTTCAACAAAAGAGTGCATGATTCACCATCAATGGTTCACCTACGTACTAAACCCACCCCCTCCATTCCTCAACCACTCTCCCCCCGTCGGGATTGCCGTAAAGTATATTACTTCGCAGAGGACTGACTGACTGGTTAGCTTTAAAGCTTTATCAAGTTAACTCAAATTTTGCCATCGTTCCTCCAACCTTCACAGTTCCAGCATTATTACTTCAGCCATTTTTTACCTGCATTGGAATCCTAGAAGTCAACCGAACTTCCATAAGCCGGTTTGGTCCTAAACTCGTTTCTCCCGGCCATCTAAATCTGGGGCAGCATGTTAGAATATGCTCTGCATCTTTCTTCCTCCTTATCTGCACAGTTTGGGCATATAGGGAGGGGAAGTATCATGTCCAAATCTGTGCAGGTACTTCCTGAAGCATCATCCGTGACCAATTAGGAACTTGGTCAGGTAGTAGTTCAGCCCGCAACGTTGGTTCTCCATCCAAGGGGTTAGTTATATCAAGGAAAAGGTGAAATATGTCCATCTTCCCTTTAAACTGTTCTCCTCCATCGAGACTGCAATTTGTGCATGGAAGTCCTTCGTTCTTCCGCTTTTACAGCTGCTGTTCGTGCTGGATACTCGAGACGGCTATCAGTATTGTCTTTGCCAATACCAGTACTGCTTCATCAGACACTGTCCTGAAGCCACTTATCTGTCTAAACGCGCTCGGACGATACACCGAGAACAGCTTCCTTCCTGTCGTCCCCATGGAGAGTGCCTCCGACCATATTGGGCAAGCATTATAGACGTTACAACCCTCGATATTAATCTCCTCTCTTAAATAAATTTGGTCCTCCAATATGTATTTGGCATAATCCTCGTCAGTGCGCCCTGAGTTACATATGCCTCTTTCCCGATGTATTTCACGTGCTCTTTGAAGTTCAACCTGTCGTCGATAATCACTCACAGGTATTTTATCGCTCTCTTCGATTCCATCTTAGTACCTTCCATCACTTCCATCTTCTCCACTATTTTCCGGCCGGGCTCCGTTTTATGTGCAGCAAGTGTCAAACCTGCCTCATCAAGCCATGCTCCAAGTTGTCGAATCGCTATGTCTGTTTGGTATCTTATTTATACACTTCGAAGAGAACGAAGAGCCTCAAATATTCTCTCAAAGTGTTTATACACTTTTGGAGAGTATCTCTCACTCTGTAATATGTTTCCATTCCTACTATATTTTTTTATATTTCCTACAATTTTAAAACCTAATTTTGTTGACAGAAGTTTTTTCCCCACTTGTAGATTTCATTCTCTAACAAGTTGAGGTTACGGCACACAATTAAGGGATGTGTCTGTGTGCCGTCGGGTGAGAAGTAGAACCGGTTTGGCGTGTTTGTGTTGTTCGAATTTGGTCTGTTTTGATTGATTACGGACGGGTGGAACACCGTTTAACGTGGTGTGTTTTCCAACGCGGTGAATTTTAGCAAAGTGTGGTGAGTTTTCGCCCAATCGTGGTGAGTTTTTCCACAGTGTGGTGAATAAAATCGAAATTTACCAAAGCTTCGTTATTCCAATTTATTATCAGTGGCGAATTAACCGGTGTGCGTCTAGAATAAGTAATATTCGCCCCAATTAGCGGAGCCATTGTGTTACTGACATGTCAGTCCTAGCATGCAGCGCTACATTATCAACTGCTTGTGAGTTTCGATTTTATCTTTGGTGAGTTTCGATTTTATTCACCATACCTGATAAATTCACCACACTTTGGTTTGTGTTGTGATTAAGTGTAATTAATTAATATCGATCGTTGGTTATACACTTCATATATTAACTAGGCATGCCGGTGAATATCTCCGCTAACAGAGGTTTAAATCACTTAGTCTAGACATGCGTCATCTAAAATCAGGATATACAGTATATGAATCTATGGTAACACAGTACCAATTCACCACACTTTGTAAAAACTCACCACATCTAAAACTCACCATAGCAACAAAATTCACCACACTTGAAAAAAATTAAATTTTATAATTCCGTTCGTCCGTCCCAAACTCCAACAACAACGAAGAGCAAAAAAACAACAAACAACACAACCACAATTGCACATTTTTCCCCATTCCCGCACGCCACATAAATTCCTATTATTTTCGTTTTGATGTCTGACTCTGGTCTTGAACCGTGGCATTTGTGCGTCGTCTAACAAGCTACTAACCATCTATTAGACAGACAAGACCATAAATGTTCAGTAAACAAAGAGGGGCGCTTAATTTTTACTTACTTGACGGAAACGGAAAAAGAATATGGGAAATAGAAGATTTTTTAAGCGAACAAAACTTTTTTTTTCACCAGTGTTGCCAGGAAGAAACTTTATTGCATTGCCGTTGAACGTGTTGCGTGCTAAATGCATTAATAATAGTTGATAAGCGCTAGACATAAAAGAAATAAATAATAAAAAAATAAAAAAAATTCAATTTTGTTGATTAATTATGCCGAATTATTGTGGTTTTTCTAATCCAGAAACACCCTGTGTTGATATTGCATAAACACTGTCTTGCCGACAATCTGTATTTGCACATGTCAAGCATACAACAGCTGACTGATTACCTACCAATACACACCAACACAAAACAATAAAATCAACCATCATGACAGGCAAAAGAAACAACAAAAAAGAAAAAAAACTTTAACAACCGCACAAGAGTTGTATTATTTTGACAACAGAAAACAACAAAGAGAAAATTCTTTAAAATTCCGCGCACAGAAAACAAAAAGAAATATTCTGTCTGAAAAGTTCTAAAAATAATTTTCAATCGGAGCATTAAGAAAAGAAACTTCTCCTCAATAGAGAAACTATGGATTCAGCGGCTAAAAAATCATTTGAATTGCAGGCTAATGTCAGGCAAAATGCTGAAGAAATTAAAAATGCTTTCAATGATTTATACAATTGGCAAAAGGATATCAAGGATAAGGAGAAGGATATGTTAAGGCAGCCGGAACATAAATTAAAGGAAGCCATGACGGTAAGTATTGCAAGCAAATGTTTTTTTTTCTGTAATTATTAATTAATTTCGTATTAATTTTCCTCTTCCAGTCCCTGCCCGTACGCAGTCACATTAAACAACAACAGGAATCCAAACAGCAGACTGACAACAACAACGATGCCAAAGTTAAAGAAAACCTAACAAATGGCTTTGCTAAGGCATCATCACCCGGCACATCACCAACAACCGAAAAACATGACACACCATATGATCCCCTCGAACTGAAACATAAAGAAGCCAATGAAATCAAAGATCGTGGCAATAAGCATGTTAAACTGGGCGAATATCAATTGGCCATTGAGGAATATACTCAAGCCATACAACTGTATCCAGATGATCCCGTATATTATAGTAATCGATCGTTGTGTTATTTAAAATTGGAAAGGTAAGTAAGAAATACTTTATAAAATAGAATAAGAAAGTAGTCATAAATAGAACATCTAGCATAATACCGGGTGATTTTTCTAATACTTGGATTTTAAAAATTGAAAGAAAAAATAGAAAATGTGCGAAAATTATTGAAATAATTAAACGGCTGTTTGCCAGTCCATTTTAGTGATCACTTCATGTCAATATTGCCCAAAGCTACTCCGTAGATGGTCCATGCACGAGCTATAATTTTGAAATACTTTTTCCAGCATTTCTTCAGCCTTCATTGGCTGAAATTATGGCTGGCTTGTTTCTGAATGCCAGATTCTTCTCGCATTTCAAAAAAGAAAAATCGCATAATCTTGGCGATGTACGTCATGACGTATAAAAACAAATTTGTTTTAAAACTTAAATTTACTTGTGTGTGTGTGTATTTCATTCTTTGATAGCGAGCTTAACCACAGACCTGTCGTATGTATGTGTATTACAACAACGAAAAACATGCTTCATGTCATGAAGGCACGGTAGGCGCAATGGTTTAGAGTTCCACAGGCGTGTCGTATGCATATTACGAAAGCATGCTACATGTCGTGAGGGCACGGTAGCCACAACAGTTTAGAGCTGCGGGTATTAACCGTATCTCAGTTGAGCTAGTTTGGATCTTATCTACTGCAATGTAAAACAAATGTACGTCCAAACACCTATTATAAGCAAATACATTGATCACATCCAAAATCGAATGCTGACGTCATAAGATGGGGATATTTGGTCAGTAATGGATAGAAATCATATCCCTTATGTCGGTCAGATACCATTGCTGGATATATCGAGAGCATGGATCGTCAGTTATCAGCTCATGATTAGGATGAAAGGGCAGTTGGTAGCATGTTGTAGTGTCTGAAGTCGTCGTAGTCTAATAGGTGGTGGTTGGCTTATTAGGCGTAAAGCCGCTGTTCAAACGCCAGGTAGGAAACATAAAAAAAAATATTCCTTCAGTCACTTCCTCTCAGCAGATTTCTGGCAATAACTCTGAGAGTAAATAAAAATTTCCATTAAAAGTTTTCCAAAAAATTTGTCGTTCGGAGTCGACTTTAAATTGTATGTCCCACCACTCAATTCCATCAGTCTATATAGCTAAGTATTCGTCCCTCCGAGAATTCCAATATAGTGGCTAGGATTTGTATGATCTTGGAAATTGCATTCCTTACCTAGACAACCATGTAATATATAGTGTCAGCGCATCAAACCCTTTTGACATCTTCCGGAAGGGCCAGATGTTCTGCAAGGTTTATTTTAAAAGCGTGACAGTGCTTCCCCTCCGAGGCTCACCCACTCTAATCCTGCAATATTTCGATTTTTGGTCTCTCGACACCACAAAAGTCGCCGAAGAAATAATTTTTCATATTTCGCTTTGTCGGAGATGTCTGCACTGGGTTTTGAACCGTGGCCTCATATCTAGTAAGTCAACACAGTACCTACTAGACTACGACTCAGTAAACAGTGTTTTGGCAGATCTAGTACCGCCTGTGAGTGCTCTTTACAACAAATTTGCAAATTTTCGTTTTGTTGAGATTGAATCTCACCTAAAATCATAACAAAGTAGATTGAATGGGTGCAAACAGTAGACAACTGAAACATTGACAACAATTTACCATCTGAAGAATTCTACCACTGACCAATAGAACAGGAATTGTATTCCATATGGACAACTCTTGGGCACATAGTGAAAACTGATTGAAGTTATTGGAACTTGTTGAAAGGCTCCTGACGTGCTAGAAGTATTTTAGAAGCTTTTAAAAATCCAATCTCCCTTGTTTTTGCCAATAGCGATAAGGGTTCCTTCCTATAGGTTTAGGTTTAGGTCGGAGTGGTAGCTCTGATATCACAAAGCTCACTTGAGCACGCATAGCGGCCCATTGTGATGCCACGGGTAAACGCAGTCCCTGTACTAACCAAGTTCCACCAAAATCAGGGAAAAGGAAGAAGTTGGTCAGCGCAAGGGCTGCACTCCTTCCTATAGGAGAATAAAATAATTAAAAAGTTATGAAGGAATATAATGGCATTCTCCTTACTACTCCTTTTAATAAGGCAGCTTCTGCTTGACTAAATATTTCGATTTTTTTTTTTTGTGAACAGATACGACGAATGCATTGAAGATTGTGATCGTGCTATTGAAATCGATAGTTTGGCGGTAAAGGCCTACTACAGGCGTATGATGGCCAATGAATCGTTAGGCAATAATATGGATGCTCTCAAGGATTGTACGACTGTATTAATGATTGAACCGAAAAATATCGAAGCCAAACGTAGTCTGGAACGCATCAATGAACGTTTAAGGAAACAAAGTAAGATTACAAAAGACAAATTCTTTAAATATTGTTGCTTTAAGTATTGTTTACGTTTGTTTTTATTTTTTTTTTTTAGCGAAATCAACTAGTGGCCCAAATTTCAGTTCATTACGTACAAACTTGATTGATATTCTGCCGATAGATAAACCGGCCTATAAACGTTCCACGAAACCATTGAGACGCATACCTATAGCTGATGTTGTTGGACCTAAGGATAGTAAAAATCAAGAAAATTTAAAAATATCGGATGAAGATATCGATAAACTTTTCAATAGTAATTGTGGTCATTTCGAAGAAATAAAAACACAAGGCGCTGCAAAACTAAACGTTGAAAAGGTAGCCACAAATGTAGCCAAAGAAGATAAATCATTGGAAAATAAATGTAATAAGGAAGTACTTAAGCAAAGTGATGGAAATAAAACCACCACTGCAGTACAATTAAATAATTTTGAAGATACTAATAAAATATCAGCCACAGCAACGGACATAAAAGAGGTAAATTTGTTAAATGAAATCCTATTGCTTTTAGAAATTCAAAAATTGTATTATTTTAAAACACTTTAGCGTCCCTTGCCGCCAACACCCAACTCAACGGCACAATTCTATTCAAATTGGAAGGAGCTAACAGCCGAACAGAAATATCAATATTTAAAGGTAAGCAAATATCAATAAATTTTGTAACTCGTTAATATTCGAATGCCACTTTTCGTTTTCACAGAGTATACCCCTCACACAGCTGGTCAAAATTTTGGGAGCCGGTTTCGATTCGGATACCTTAAGCGATGTCATACGTACTTTGCATGATTACTATTTATTAAATAAAGATTCTGCCACCGCAGATACACTTCTTGAAGTCAGCAAAAATAAACAACTTGCAATACTGTCGCTGCTAATGTCGAATGAGGAACGTAAATGTAAGTATGAGTATAATTTGTAGCAATAGTGTGGAGATTTATTTGTGTTTTTCTGTACTTTTCAGCTCTTTCGGAAATTATTAATTCACTCAAGGAAAATAATTCTTTAGAAACGGCCGCAGCTGAACAGATAATGAAAAACTTCAATTTAAATTAATTTCCTTTACGTTGTACATTTTATTTGTCTGTAAGTTTTGTTTAAATTTTATGCAAGTAGTTTGAACAACAAAAACATACACATATTTTGTAGTTTAATTTTAGAATTGTACAATAGAAGTAAATAAATTGTGTAAAATTATTGTAAACATTTGGAAATTGATTTGTGAATAGATAAAGAAAAACGGAACAAGCGTTTCAAGAGCTTCTCAGGCACCTTAAGAAGTTTAGAAAATATGATTTGTATATAATTTGGTGAATAATGAATCGCGAACCCGCTGGAATGTTTCATGAAAGGTCCCATTTGAAAACCCCAATTAATTACAATGTACCAATGAGGCTTTAAAAAACATTTCTTTATTAATTTGTATCGCGTATAATCGACTAGCAATTCTGTTTCAGAAATGTCAATAACGGAAAGGAAATCTTCGAGTTGGATTGATGCATTCTGTATTTCGTTTATCCAGTGCTTAATATCTCACAGCTGAGTAAAAGATGAAAGAATCGTATATACCAGAAATCAGCAATGAATCGTTTTTTCGCTACTCATAAGCACTCATGAAATTTTGAGTATGAGTGAGTCAACAGTATTGAAATTCAACAACTCTGATTCATTCGTACTCACTACAACATTGATTTATAACTACAGGCTGGAAAGAAAAAGACAAAGACAGCAAGCAAAGCAAACACACAACCTTCTAGTGATTATTGTAGTGTTCGTACGTGAATCATACTTATTTTGTGATTCTTATAAATGTTGAGTAAAGTGAAGTCGAAATCAACAACATCATTCGTATAGTTAAGTATGAGTATGATGAGTACTTCAAACTTTGAATATGAGTAGCACAAGTATGATATTAAAATAAGTATGAATGCGTGTAAGTATTAGAAATTATGAGTATGATTCAAAACTACTCATCTTTTTGAATAATCATTACTGATCTCTGTTACGTACGTACACTCATTCATAATTGGTCCTAACAACCTTCAGTTGGGATTACAACCTAGTGGTGTGTGAACACTTATGCTGTGTATGTTCATTTTATCCATAAGTGAAGTCGACTCTAAACGACTGATTGTTGAGAAACTTTTTCATGGAAATTTTTATTTTCTCTCAGATTTTTTGCCAGAAATTTGATGAGAGGAATTCACCGAAGAAACATTTTTTCATGTGTCGTTTAGATCGCAATGTCTGATCTGTTTTTTGAACCGTAGCCTCACGCCTAATAAGCCAACACACTGTCTACTACACGGGTTCATTGTATATATTCATTGCAATTTCCTTCCATTTTGTCTTATCTTAAGCTAAATTTTTAGTTACGCCACTTTTCTCTTGACCCGTCGTCTCCAAGTATTAGTCGTTCTGCCTCTTCTGCTACTACCCTGGAAATTCCATTCTAGAGCTGAACGTACAATATCGCGTTCACTTCGTCTTCCTTAAAGTATAAGCAATCCACATCCATTTACAGCGCCGGCTTTCCAATGCTAATGACTACGGCTGCATAAACCAGCATTAATGATGGTGTTCGGCTTGCGAGGTTAGCTCATTGTGGTAATACATGAAGAAGAGATTGAGAAAACAGCATAGCAAAACTCTCATAAGCTGTAACCAGCATATACATACATAATTGGCAATTACAACCCTTCAGTCAGGATTACGGCCTAGCTTCTCAACACCACTCATGTTGTGTGCGTTAATTTTTATACTTGAGTGGCGGGACCTACAGTTTAAAGTCGACTCCGAACGACAGATTTTTTGAGAAGCTTTTCATGGCAATTTTTACTCTCAGAGTTTTTGCCAGAAATCTGCTGAGAGGAAGTCGCCGAAGAAATATTTTCATATTTTTCGTTTTGATGTCTGACCTGGGATTCGAACTCGGGCCTTTCGTCTAATAAGCCAACACACTACCTACTAGACCACGGCGACGTCTACCAGCATATAGATGAGGGAAATTATTAACGACAGTCTGCAGAATGGACTATTTATTTACGGAACCTAGATGAAGAGAAACTATTGCGCTGAAAACGTCGTCGAACGCAGCGAGCTAATACACTAGATGTGAAGTTTTCAATAACGGAAATCCTAGCAAAGGCTAAGAGGCAGAGCTCTAAGGTCAATGCAGTAATCTTTGTCCAGAAACTTAAATCATTGCCTTTGCAAACCAGGGGAGTGATGCTTGACTCTGACTATCCTTATTGCCGCCATTCATGCAGAAAGAAGGAATGCTCTTGCAGTACCCGGAGCTCGAATTGACCCATTGTAAAACGTCCTTAAAGAAGGAAGGATAATAGAGGATATAGTATAAAAGGAGAGGATGTAGGAAAGGGTAGAATGGGAAGCAGAGGAATTACACAGACCAGACACAAGAAAAAGGGAGAGCGCCACTACAGTGATGAAGCCCTTAACCAACCCAAGCCACTAAGGAATCTTGATGTCGATTCTCGACACAGAATTCAAACTCTCAAAGAAGGCCCTGCTAAGGGTCCTCAACCTCAACCCACCAAAGGTTGGGCAGTTACAGAGGACGTGTTCGATAGTCTCCAACTCCTCCTCATCGCAACATGCCCTGCAAAAGTCCGGCTGGGATCTGTTCCAGATCCCCGTCAGCGACCTAGTCTCGCAATGTCCCGTGATAAAACCGACAACCAACCTTAAGTTGTCCTTATCCAAGCCCAGCAGCCAACCTGTTCTCTTACTGTCCACAGCAGGCCATAGACATCTAGAAACAAAACAACCCGATCCGTTCCCTCAACGTCTCTGCTCTTCTTCCCTGAACTATCCATTGATGAGGCCGTAGAGGTGGCAGATTGGGGAGTCAGGACTAACTATTAAATCGCCCCCAGAAAGCGAACCTAACCTAGTATTCCGGCATCCGCCGTCTCATTGCCCAGTATTCCGCTATGACCCGGAACCCAGCATAGACGGATACGGTCTAGTCCAAAAGTCCTCAACGACTCCTTGCACTTGCGAACGAGCCGTGATTTGCACCAGACCGACTCAATGGCCCTAAGGGCAGCCTGACTGTCAACGAAGATCACGTAAGATTCCGAATCCGAAGCTGGGCCACCAGCTATGGCCTCAATAGCCTTCAAGATTGCGAAAATCTTCGCCTGGAAAACGCTGCAGTTATCATTCAACTTAAAGTGGACTTCAAGACCGAGTTCCCTACAGTAAACATGGACATCCACCTAACTTAGATCCATCGTGAAGGTGGGTATACCACTCTGCCCCTGGACTACCCAACCATTCCATTGTGCCCTTTCCGGTATAAGTAGCCTTAAACCAGGCAGGAACATAGCCTCAGGCACAATATAATCGGTGACTTTTTCCAAAAGTCCATACTTCCCGTCAGGAAAGATGACATTTAGAACTCTGGAGTGACCTATCGAGCGCTGTTTCCAGCAGCTCTATTCCCTCAGACGTATGGCACTACGCGCTGCACACTGCTTGACATGCAAATCAAGCGGAGTCAGGCAGAGCATACTGTCAAGAGCAGCCTGAGGGCTACTCTTTCTTATTCCAGTGATACTCAAGGAGGCAATCCGCTGAACTTTATCAAAGATTTTCCGTTGAAAAGTCTTGTCTAACAAACAATGCAGCCATAAGTAATAACCGGTCTAACAATCGCCAGACATATCCAGCGGAAGACCCCAGCTCTTACCTATGGAGTTCTTCCATTCCATGAAAAGTTTCTTAAAAATCTGTCGTTCGAAGTCCACTTTAAACTGTAGGTCCCCGCTAGTCATGTATAAATTTAACGCACACAACATGAGTGGTGTGAGAAGCTACGTCATAATCCTGACTGTTTGTATGACTCCACATATTCTTAGCTGAAGTAAATAAATAATTAAAAAATATTTATTTTTAAAGTTCTTTAACTTGAATTTATTTAAAAATAAATTTAAATACACATAAAAAGGATGTATTTTTAGCAACGAAAATAAATTTTACATCCTTTACTTATAATACACACTGTATTTTGCCAGTTAACCTATACTCACGTGCACTTACACACACACATACACAGCGCTTGTGATTGATTATGTTTTCAAATGTTGTACGAGTATGTACGACTAAGCTTATCTTACCAATTCGATATTTAAAAGGCAAAGACCAAGACAGAGAGAGTGAGAGCATCAATTTACATAAATTCACGTATTATAAGAGATTATCTAAATACACAAATACATGCACATACCCACGAGAGTATTTTAAGAGTGTGTAAATAATAAAAAGAAGAAAAACAATGACTGACCACCACTTGCCATTTAAACAAGTGGGAGGTTGGTGGAGGCTTTAAACTGTAAAGATGAAACACATGTAGTAGTAGTTCTAGTAACAGCAGTGTTATTGTTGTTTATTGTACTCGTATAGTATTTGGTCAAGTGGTTGTTTGTTGTTATTGTTGTTTTTACTACATATTTAAGTATTATCATTTGAAATTCTTTTCGTACATGAATAACAATTAGGAGATTTGCGTAAAAACCCATTAATTGAGTAAAATAAAAACAGAGAATAATACAAACCGAAAGAGAGCGAGAGAGAGTGCGAGAAAGAACACAAAGAACTGAGAAGTTTATTACAATAGAAGAGATTTATGTCAATAATTTAAATACGAAATATTATCAAACATAAAGAAAGTATTCACAGGCCACACAGCTAAACAATACCCTACGCACAAAATAAATATGTACGAGATTAGTGAAAATACATTTTTTTTTGATATTCCCAACTTAAAAGTGTTCATATGTAAATTGGTAAAACGCATGGAAAATTAACATGTATGCATGTATGTACATGTACCCACATACATACATACATATAAAATAATTACGAACTGTTGATCGCGGTGTTCAAAAGTGGGGGCAGTGTGTAAAACAAGTGTTTTTGATGTTTTTTTTTTTTTGGTCTAAGCGGTCTGCAATCGAGTAACAAAAAAATAACCAGATTGCAGCAAAAACAACAATTATTTTATACAGTGAAGTAAAGGTATGAAAACTTTTTACATTTTATTTTTAGAAATATATTTTCCAAGTAAGATGGCGGGTTGCCACAGTCCAGAGATGGGGGTTAAGGAAAGAAAATAGTTCTTTTATCGACCTCTCTTCCTCCTCATACATACATAATTGGTCAGTACCACCCTTCTCTCAGGATTACGATCTGGTTTCTTACACCACTTACGTTGTGTTAATTTTATGCATGAGCGGCTGGTCCTACAGTTTAAAGCCAACTCCGAAAGGAGGAACTTTTCATGGCAATTTTTTATTTACGCTCAGAGTTTTTGCCAGAAATATATTTTCGCCTTTTGTTTTGTTGGAGATGTCCGACCGGGGGTTTGAAAAGTGGGTCACGTCTAATAAGCTAACACACTTTCTAATAGACTAGGGTCAATTCACCAATCATTGAATTTTATTATGAAAAGTAGTGATGTGTGAGAAATATGCAAGAAATCATCTTCAGCAGTGATGCTAGTCTTTAGGTAATGGGTTAACTGCCAGGGGCAGTTAAATGGACGGTTTGAGAGCTATAATCGAAGTTCTTCCAAAATATGTTGAAAATAGAAGCATTTCACTTGACTTCAAAAAGTCCCCATCACATTTAATGGAAAAATTCGTACGTTTTGGAACAATCCACCAGAATCATGCGATTTGTTTGCTCTAAAACAATTTTTATAAGGATACATGAAGTTCCTCTGTACAGTGATAACCCAGTCACACCGCCCGAAATGATAGCGGAGGAATAAGACATTTATTTATTGTTCCAAATAAATATTTTCTCTTTTTTAAATTTACAGTTTCTGTCTAGCTCTTAGGACTAATCGCAGAAATACTATGAAATTCTGGCGTTTAGTTTAACGTTCCAACAACGTCGCGCCTAGCAGTCACAGAACTCTTAAATAGGTTTTGTATGCAACTTTTTTGTTCTATCCTTTAAGCAACATAGAGTTATACAAAAAACATCTTTACAGTATGCTTACTAGTCCTTTGGTTTATTTGAATTTCATTCTTCAAGCAAAGCTAGTATTTGGTCTTCTGTCTCCAGGTCCTAGAATATGAAGGTTGCCGTCTGTAGTTGATTAGAAGTATCCCCACCCTAAAAATAATAATGAAAATATTTTCATTTATACCCAGATTCTAAACTAGACACTTAAAGTAGTCAAATTGCTTCTAGGCGATGGTTTTTCGTTTCTTAGCCTCATACAGTATTAAAGTTTGGAATATATTGTGAGTGCAAAAATTACCAAATTAATGCCTGGTTAATGTTCGGCAAGTATTTTCAAACGATCGTGAACTTAATGGATCGAAAGGCACTTAATTTCCTAAAAGTTGTTTGGAATTTTTTTTATAAACTTTTAAACTGTAAAAAATCGTTTTTCTTACAGACACTAACAGTAAACAATTTGTTTAATATATGTGAATGTAAGTTCATCCTTTCACTTGTATTTTATAGGGTACTAGATTAATTTATGCTTTCTAATTAATTTATTTTCGATTTTATTTTTTTTTATTAAATTACACTACAATTGCCCACTGTATAAACTGTTCATGTATAAAATGATTGCATACCTTCAAGGCACTACTTGTGTGAGCGCATCATACATTTATAATGACGACGATAATAAAGAGACATTTTTGTTTTTTTTTTTTTTGTAGTACAACCACAATAAATCGTGTGCCGTTTTGTTTTGTATTTATTTGTTTGTGTAAGTGTAAGTTCGTTCGTTTTTTTTTTTGTTTGTTTTTCTTTAGCTAATTTATGTGTTTGTATAGGTGAGCGTAAGCTAAAATACGGCTTAACAGAGGTTGCGCTTGATCAACTTGATCCACTCCAGTGACAACAGTAAACGCGAAAAGTCTTTAAAACGGTTTATCTAGATCGTGCGGCGGTACGATTGTTCAATACAAGTTCTAAACTAGAGAGAGATACTTAAATACAGAAGAAGAATTCGGTTATATTAGGGTTTTCAAAAAAAGATATTTAAAATAAATACGAAAATAAATAAGAATAAAAAAAGGAAAAAAAAAACAAACAAGTTTTATTTGCAAAGTTTCTATGAATATTCGCGTTTGTGCACATACACATACAGGCTCCGAAAAGAGTCAACAACAGGCATTTAAAAACGCATGCACACACGCACCTACACTCTGGCATGCACACACCTGATTTGTGTGTTTGTTTTTTTTCGGTGTTTGCATGTAAAAACTAAAGAGAATTAAAAAAAAAACAACAACAAAATTATATGAAAAATAATTGAGTATTGATACAGAGAGTGAGTGTGTTTGTTTTTTTTTCTGTTTTTTTTTGCTTCTGTTACTTGTACGCCAAGGAAAAGAAGAAGAAGAAGATTAAGCAGAAATAAAATATTTCTTTTAAAACGAATTTAAGCTTGAAAAAAAACTTAATTTAGTGACGAAAAGTGATTACGGCGATTTAAAACGAAATCAACAGCAACTACTTATAATAACAATAATAACAGCAACAACAACAACAATAATAATAATAAAAGTGTAATATTAATAATAAAAGCAATTGATTGCATGTTTTTCTCACAATGTGTTGTGTTTTTCCCTAAAATTTTTGTTTTTTTTTCGTTTCGTTTTCTTAAAATATTTTCATTACAATAAAAACAAAAACAACTACAAACAACTTGCATATGAAATATTAAATCTCACGGCGAGAGTTGCTGAGAGCCATAATAAAAGTAACAGTCATTTCGTGTACTTATAATAAGCAACAAAAAACAAAAACAAAAGAAACCAAATGGAAAAAAAAAAATAAAAACAAAAACAAATTAAATCAAAACAAAGTAAAACCGTATAACAAAAACAAAAAAAATTAAACCAGACAAGACAAGCCAAGACCACAAACCACAGACTCACAGTGAAAAAAAAAAAACACACAACAACAAAAGAAAACAAAAAGAAAAGCTTAAAGAAAATTAAATACAGTTTATTAAACTGAGAAAGAATAAAAAATAAAAACGAAAGAAATTGTACATAATTTGTAATCTCGTACATACATACATACATTGTACACATGTATTTGCATAAATTCAAAATAATTGAACATTTTTTTTTTATATTTTTAAATACATACATATGTACGTACATACATAGGCTTACAAATTTCTGATGATTATAACGTAAATTTGATAACATTTAAGTGAGTGTTTGATTTTTGTTTTTTTTTTTTTGTTGTTTTTGTCGTATTTCAAGTTGAAAATAAAATCTTATTTATTTCCTATTATTTTTCGCATGGACAGAAATACATACATTTCATTCATATATCCTCATCTATATACATACATATTTTGCAAGTTTCAGAATCTGATGTAATAATTCTAATGGCGGATGGCTAGTGGCTAGTGACTGGCTTAAGGCATGTGCGCAGTTTGCAAAAGATTTTATCATAAAATAGGACGATTTTCTCTTTTTTTTTGCAAAACACTAGACATTTATCGTCGGCCATTTGTCAATTTCATTAAACTGTTATCGTCGGCTTTGTATGGGTTATCGATATTTCGGTTTCATTAAAGTTCATTGAAATAATTTCGATAAAGCTTTTAGTTCATCATAATGCTTGAACCTTGGCATTTTATGCGCATTACAATGCCATTTAAATGTACGCGAGATTTGTTTTAGGAATCTAGCCTTTTGGTGCGTTTTTAATAATTTCGGGCGGTATATCGGCGATAACTTGACAAATGTTGATTTTCAAATGCCCGTACGGGTAAACCCTAACTTGGACGTAGCTCCACAAAAAGTCTGACTAAACTAAGTGGCCAATTGAGTAGTTGCCGTGGTGTAGTATTAGACCTGAGGCCACGGTTCAAAAGCCAGCTTAGACATCTCCAACCAGAAACGAAATATGAACAAATATTTGTTCGGCGTCTTCCTCTCAGCAGATTTCTGGCATAAACTCTGAGAGTAAATAAAAATCTGTAAGCCTAACTGAAGGGTTGTAATCAATTGACGTCTTCAAAACGTCATAAAATGTCACTTTTTCTGGAAACTTCACATTTAATTGGTCATGTTGTGTACTAGAGGTAGTCGCCGTGGTCTAGTAGGTAGTGTGTTCGCTTATTAGACGTAAAAGCCCGGGTTCGAGCCCCAGGCAAGACATCAAAACGAAATATGAAAAAAAATATTTCTTCGGCGACTTTCTCTCAGCAGATTTCTGGCAAAAACTCTGAGAGTAAATAAACCTGCCATGAAAAGGTTTCTCAAAATCTGTCGTTCGGAGTCGACGTTAAACTGTAGGTCCTGCCACTCAAGTATAAAATTAAGGCACACAACATGAGTGGCGTGAGAAACTAGGCCGTAATCCTGTATGTAATACAGAGGCCTTGAAAATATTTCCGAAATATTAGTTGGCATTAAACGGCCAATCTAAGAACTTAAAAAAAGTTTTAAACATATCCCTTCTCAAATTTTAAGTAAATTTTTTATTTTTAATCTTTTTATTTATTTTCAAAACAAAAACAAATCTAACAATTAAAAACAACAACAAATAAAATCTAAAATTTATTTTCATAAGTATAACAATTAGCATACATTCATTGACGTAAAAGTCCACATATTTTACAAATGACTCAAAATTTTGTTCAAGTTTATATTGAAAATCTGTCTTTAAAAAAATTCTTAGAAGTCCACCCCCATATTTTTTTTTGTTTTTGTTTTTGTTGAAATTAGTTTTGTTGGCATTGTTTTATAGTTTTTAATTATTAAATAACAAATTGCTTAAATACAGGGGTCGGCACTCAAAGCGTTTTAGCAAACTTAATACAACTGTATTATCAAATAAACGTTTAAAATTCATGCTAATTTATTAACATTTCTGGACAAATTTTTTATTTGTATGATCGGAGATTCTTAAGCACCGGTTAGCCAAACGTCCACGGAACACACGTTCGTTTTTAGAATACGAAAAGCAATTAAAACGATTACCGAACTGTAATGTAATTTTGATAAGCATTTACATTTTCGCCGTAGTCTAGTAGGCAGTGTGTTACCTTATTAGACGTGAGACCACGGTTCAATCCCCAGGAAATATAAACAAATATTTCTTCGGAGACTTCCTCTCAGCAGATTTCTGGCAAAAAAAAAAGTTTCTCAAAAATCAGTCATTCGGAGTGGACTCTAAATTGAAGGTCCCCCCACTCTTGTGTAAAATTCACACAGACAACGTACGGATTGTGTGAAGCTAGGTTGTAATCCTGACTGAAGGGTTGTAATGGCCAATTATGTATGTATGTAGGTGTATCTACATTGCTCTTCACGTTCCGTCTACGTTTGGCTAATCGGGGCTTCAGGCATATTTTTTCGTTTTTATCTTTTTTAAAAAAGATTATATTTTTTTACTTGTTGTTTTTTTGTTATTTAAATAAATCCTTCATTTATTCAAATTTAATAACATATTTTAATTGATAACACTGCATTATCTATTTTGAAGCATGATCCAAGACTAGGTTGTAATTCTGACTGAAGGGTTGTAATGACCAATTATGTACGAGTATGTATGTATGTGTATTTACATTGCTCTTCATATGATAAAAATCAATCTACGTTTCCGTACGTTCCGTGTACGTTTGGCTAATCGGGGCTTCAGGCATATTTTACATTTTTATCCCTTTAAAAACCATTCGTTCATGTTTTTTATTTGTTGTTATTTAGTTATTTAAATAAATTCTTTATTTATTCAAATTTGGTAACACTACACTATCTATTTTGATAAACGATCTACTACAACGATTAAACTTTCGAGCATATAATGCAAAAGGATTTATAGTTCTACGCTTTTTTGCTTTAACTACACTGGCAATATTGCCTTTTGCTTTATCTAAGCTTCATTTAGTTTCGATGTGGTAACTTCTAGAACCTACCGTCGGTTGTTGGTATTATTACACTATTCTTTTCAATTATTTTTTTTTTTAATAAAATTAAAATGATTTTTTGTCACACAGAAATTTTAAAAAATGTATACTTAAAAATAAATAGCAGTTTGATTTCTCTATTAGTTTCGGTGTGGTAACTTCTGGAACCTACTGTTGATTTGTTATTGTAACTCCTTTCTTTTCTATTCTTTTTCTTTCAATAAAATTTAAAATGAATTTTAATGCTGGAATTTAAAAAACAAAAACTTATAAACAAATTGCATTTTGATTACGCTGTCCGATCCCTGTACAATTTAATATTGCAATTAAAATATATGATACTCAGATTCGTTTTCCTAGTGAAACTGTTGTTGATTTTGTAAAATTATTACAGCATTTAGGGAAAGTATGAAATTTCAATTATTCAACAGTACAATTGAGGAGAGTTTCTTGAATTATTGCTTAAAATAAATGCGTTCCATTGACCTGTCCGGTAAAGAAAAAATAATCAAAAGAATTCAAGTTATCGTCGTCGTCGTCTACTGTAATCAGACATAAAAATCTTTGGAACAATTTTAAGCTGTGTTTTTAATTTTTCTTTTTTCAATTTTTACATCATTATTAATATATTTAAATATTTGTTTTTAAATAATTTCCATTTCCATTTACAATTATGGCTCATTAAATTATTATTATTAAAAAAATAAATTAAAAAAAAACCATCTTGTGATAAGAATTATTGGAAAAAAAAACTGCAACGTAGTTGTAATGAAAATAAAAATCACAACAGATTGATTAAAAATATATTAAAAAAAATAATATAATATAATAAATATATTTAATAGTCGTCATTTATTACAAACAAATTAATTTCCTTCTTGTTCTTTCTTTTTTTTTTTAACGAAAGAAGAATTAAAATATAGTTCAACAGCAATCGATAGCAAAAATTAAAAATAAAAAGAAAAGCGCATAATGAAATAAAAAGAAAAATTTTTTAAAAATAAAATTTATGGAAATTTTTTCGTGTAATTAATGTGATTAAAAACAAAATAAAAATTTAAAAATAAATCAATAAAAATGTGTCTGTAAAGAAACAAAAAAAAAATTAAAAAATCGATTACAAGAAAAGCAGATAAACGGTTTACATTACTTGCTGCCAAATGGAGAAAGAAACCAGACTGTTTTAAGGCGAAAAAATCAAAATCAAAGTGAGTATTATTAATTTTAAAAGAAATTCTTTTTAAATATAAAATTCGATTATTTAAAATAGATTATCTAACCTTTATGCATATTTATTTATTAAAATTTTATTACAAATCTTATTATAATTATTAAGAGCTGAGAAATGTAGATCTTATGCTCGGTATAGTTTAACAGACTAGAGTCTAAGCTGGAAATCTAACCCACAACCCTTATACTATGTTAAGGCATGAATTTTAATTGAGTCAATGTACGTTTAATTGAGACAAAATTATTTTAAGTGTTCAGGCATACGCAAATCAGCTTATTCAATAATCATTTGTCAGCTGGAAAACAACAATTTTCATAAATTTAACACTAAACCTACCGTGACGGGAAATATTACTCATTACAGATTTTTTTTTGTCAGAATTTCTTAATATAACATTATAACACCGCTATTTGCCTTTATGATTTCTATTAAAAAATGTACATCGAATATATTTTTTAAAGATTTACTCTTATCTTGTATTTTTTTACTGAGGAATGCATGTACTCTGCCGTAACTACTGTGACAAATTATTTGCCCTGAGCACAGATTCTGTATCTTGATTTGCACATTTTGTGATATAAAACCACTGTTTTGAATATTTTTGACATTTCCTGATGTGATTCGGTATATTGAGGTACAATATTTTCTGTTTTATGGCAGATGGATATTCATTCTTCTCCAAAAGAGTATTACAGTAAAAATTTCTAGTGCTATTTTGTTAATAAAAATTCTTATTTCATTGTTTTGTTATAGTCCTTATCCGCAAAATTTCGAAAAACTCCAAGTATTTTAAATCATTGGTAATTTTAAATAATATATAATAGAAAGATAATGGAATAGAAATATAATTACAAGAAGTATCGGTAGATTTAGTGTTAATATAAATAAACTTACCTTCCACCTCACTAGCCATTTTTATTTGTAGTTGTTAATATGTATTTGTATTTTCAAATATCAACAAAATTTGTTCGCATAAGTTGTAACGTTCTCACTGCACATACTTACGACAGTACTGTGCTTATTAATTGAAACTTTATGTGAAATATTGAGCTCAATAATGCCGTTTATGGTGATTTACGCAATAAAGGTGCATATCTGAACGCCGTTTTGTACTAATAACCACTACCCACTAGTCTATCGGGACACACTTCTTAAAGTTAGTTTTGTTCTCTTTGGAACATAACTATTTTAACCCTTAGATTGCAATGACCAATTATGTATGTATGTATGTATAGAGTTATTGGGAAGACATCGAAGCAAGTGTCTTAGTATTATTGGCTTTTAATAGTCCCTTGAATTTTAATTCAAAATATTTCCCTCAAAAGCCTTCTATTTATAAAAAATATTTAAATTTAATTTTTTTAAATATTTCATTGTATATTTTGTTGTTTTTTTAATAACAAAAAATAGTTTTGGTAGTCTAGAAAGAAATGTACAGTTTTATATATAAATAAAAAAAAGAATTGAATAAATTTTAGTATTATCGTCTATGAATACTCGTACATGACGAGATTTATGCCAGACACTCAACAAAACCTACTCGTATGATAAAATTCTACAAAAAATAAAAAAATAAAAAGAAAAAAACTGGGAAAAACATGTTTTAATGCGAATTAAACAAAAAATAAAAAGATAAATTAAACACAGTATTATTGTTATTATTGTTCGTATATTTATTACTACATATATTGTTATTGTATCATAGAAATAAATTCTCTGTTAAAATGTTTATCTTGTATTTTTTTCTGTTTTACGGTTTTTGCATTGACGTACGTTTCTCTCAAATGGTCATTCCATTCACTTACTTATACAGGATACAAGTGGCTTACAATATATAAGATTTACAGTATAAGAGTTACATATGAAAGTATAAGAGTTACAAATGAAGGTATAAGAGTTACAAGTGAAAGTATAAGAGTTACATATGAAAGTATAAGAGTTACAAATGAAGGTATAAGAGTTACAAGTGAAAATATAAGAGTTACAAACGAAAGTATAAGAGTTATAATCGAAAGTATAAGAGTTACAAACGAAAGTATAAGAGTTACAAGTGAAAGTATAAGAGTTACAAACGAAAGTATAAGAGTTATAAACGAAAGTATAAGGTATAAGAGTTACAAGTGAAAATATAAGAGTTACAAACGAAAGTATAAGAGTTATAATCGAAAGTATAAGAGTTACAAATGAAATTATAAGAGTTACAAATGAAAGGATAAGAGTTACAAGTGAAAGTATAGGAGTTAAAAATTTATAAAAAAAATTGAATATTTAATATCGATTTTTAGACAACTTTTCCTTCGCCAAAAATTACGAAAGCCCCTCTAAAAGTTTTAACTATCGATGCTCTTCTGAAATCCGTAAATCAATAATAAAATGTGCTTGGTACAGTGAGTTATAAAAACCGCATTTCATTACATTATTGATCAACTAGTTGAAGATCTTTCGAGGAATTTTATTAATTTAGGAAAGTTTCTTACAATTTGGGATGTTAAAGCAGAGAAGGATCTGTGGATTAATCTCTTAAGCAAGAAGCCTGCCGGAACATGCACGCATTTGTTGTATTATAATTTTATTGCCCATTAGACCAGGCATACCTGAAATTCAACTGGATTTGTGTTGTAATTGAACAAAATTTGCAAATTTTTGATGTGATGGAGGTTTACATATTAAATCATGACAATGTTATTTACTCCCAGGAGAAATAATTGAAAATTTTCTGAAGTGGTTACATGTTTCATCTGTGGACTGGGATGATAGCAGTCGTAAATAAAGCTAAGATATCTTGTGCGGCATAACCAGTGAACTCTCCAATGAATTTTTTGCTTTGGGAATTTCTCTGAAAATCTGGGAACTTATAACATGACAATGCAATTATGCACTCTATCAATGCCAGATGGGCGGCTTCGGTTACGGGTAGAACTGTGCAGAAAATCTAGGCAAAGCTGGATTAAAGGCTTATAAAAGTCTGCTCATTGTGGTTATTAAAGTCATTTCTGGACATTGCATTACACGAACTCATGCAAGGCGTATTGATCTTAGACACTTGTCGCACGATTCCTGACAAAAGCTGTAGAGACGATGAAGAGAGATGGGAGTCTGTTCTTCACTTATTGGATACATGCCCAGCACTAGGCATATTGGTGTATACTACTTGGACGAACTGAATGAACTGTTAGGCATGGATATTGAAAGCCTAAATCGCTAGATCAGAAGCTCTGAATGATTCCGTGAAGAGGGGAAAATCCCCTTTTTTGGGTAGACAGCCATCTCTACCTGCTTACTTAACAGACTGAAGGATCTTGACTAGACTGATGACATATCTTTCCTAACTTTTTAGCAGTACAAATTTAACCAAGTCCAAGAGAACGCAAAAAGAGCTGGCCTAGCAATTATTATTCATTAAAAACCAAGTTGATGACCAAATTTAGCGTCACTAACTTCAGAGAGTGCTCCACTGGAATTTAGTCATTTCGGCAGCATATTGATATTGAGGTCACCGTACAAGGAGAAATAAATATCTTAGCACCGAAGAGAAATGATTGGAAAATTTTTGAATCGGCCCTAGGTTTCACTGAGAGTATGCATGATAACAATAGTAAATAAAAATGACATATCTTGTGCAATAACTGTCAGAATGTTATGAGGGATTTTAGACAAGAGATGGTAAGCTAGAGAGCAATAAATTTCATTTGAACAGTGAGTGCCAACATTGCCTAACGCTTCTATCTTCAGGGGAATAGAGAGGATTATTCAAATAATAAATCCTAGAAATTTTAACGAAGAAGAAAAGTTTCAAGTCTACTTAACGACGGCAAAGGCGACTGCGTTCAATATAGTTGATAACAAACCAACTGTTGTCGATTATCTTGACGGCTTCAAGCATGACTCATATGTACATAAGGCGAGTCTGTCATATTATAGACAGTTATTTTCGAATATCGTCACTTAGTTTTAATTAATTAGCACTCGAAACATAATGGAAACATAAATAATAAATTATAAATAATAAATCAAATAATAATAAATCAGACATTGCAATAATTTTAATAAATTGTGGGTTATTTTAGACGCAATACATATATTCTTATTAAATTAAATTAAAGTTTCATTGTGGCTATACTAGCCATAGAAGGGGCCAACTTAAATGAATACGAATATCTTCAGGCTGGTGGTGGTTGGTACGAGAAATAAAACACGATTGCTTTTGAAAAAGAGAGCATTTGAGATTAAAACCTGACTTCAAAATACTTTCTAACGGAATGATATAATCGATAAATTTTACTTTTTTACCATACTCAACAACATCAGTGACCCAAAAAAAAGGGATTTATAATGAAATTCTTCAAGCTAGGCAGTACCATCTCTAAGATGATACGATTATTTTGGAAACTTTTTGAAATTTGATTTTTGTTTTGTTAGATTTTTACATAAATCAACTGAAATATGATTCTCAAGTTATTTTGAAGTGTATTTCAGGTGAGTTTGGCCAAAGTCATGCTTTGAGCTTTAGACTCTGCAAAAAATAAATAAAAACTGAAAAACAAAAAAAAAAAACACAAGAAAACAATAAAATAACAACAAAATAGAGGCAAAAACAGAAGTATAAAATATAAAATTTATAAAAAAAAAATTGAATAAAATTAATGTGATTTGTTGAAAAATAAAACAAAAAAAAACTTGGCTGGTATCTCTTAGAAAACAGCTATGACAACAACAGCAAAAGATGGAGCTTCAAAGAAATGTGGTACTAAAACCGGTTGTTTAAGTTGTTTTTCTGTTCACCTTCTTCACGTTTTAACGTTTTTTTTTTCTTTTTTTTTAATGTCATGTTCGCTTAGACACCAATGGTCTTATATGCATGTATGTATGTATTGTCTAACCCAATTGGTCAAAAGGTTAGACTCATGTTTAGTTTTCCTAATAAAAAAAAAACAAATTCAATACGACAATTAATTGTTAACTATGTAAACCTTATGTTATGGTCAATTGGGTAGCTTAGACACCCATACACACACTCGCACAGATACATACATGCACAATATTAGTTTTCTTAATAACTATGGCAAACAACAGCATAATTCACATTTGTTTTTAACAATTTTACCAACAACAACAACACCAATAGTAATAATCATCAAATAGTAATACAATGACAACAACAACAACATCTAAAATTAATACCTTAAACTATGAAAGGAGAACTAATTTCTTGTTTTAACGTCTTTTTTTCATCACTTTTGACTCGGATTTTTGTCTTTCTAATTCGTATGAATAAAATTTTAGCGCCACCTTTATTTCGCCAGAAATTACTCAATGACTTGCTTATTTACTTGCTTTTAAGTCTCTTTTCGAATATTTTGAAAATTGAGAAAATTTAGAACAGCATTACATACATACATACATAACGGCATCCATAATTGACTTCCATCGGACTCTGTAGGGAGCCAGTTCGTGCATTGTTGCGATGCAACAGAATGTTCGTGGGAGTGCATGACAGCGATAGTCTTGGTGGTTATACCGCAGTGCTGCTTTTGCAAACTCGTTGCTGGATCTCATTGTACATATAATCTGTCCATGAAAATTTTCTACTCAGGATGTTTTTGCTGGATTTGGTATGTAGTTTGTGGTATGAAGCAGATCAATATTATTTTGTTTGGCTAAGTTTCGCATCCTTATAGGAGAATAAGCTTAACACACGTGTTCTACACTGGCGTGCTTTGTAGATGCATGCATCCTGATATTAATTTGCATCACCGCTTTTCAAGCTTGTAATTGAAACTCCTCTATGGTGTAGAAGATAGTATTTGGACTATTTATGTATTCTCATCAGCTAAAGTAGGTATATTTATTCTCATTTGTTTCACCTTGTTAAAGTGATGGCCATCTAGGAGAGTACAACACCTTTGTTCTACTCAAAAGCAGTTTATGTCTGTAGCGCTTCAAGGTCTATTGAACAGAATTGTTTGAACATTTTTATTTCAACATGACGTATGAGTAACATAAAATTGCTTAGTAGTATACCAATCTCCAATAGATACATACATACATGCATAATCGGCCACTACAACCCTTCAGTCAGGATTACGTCCTAGCTTGTCATACCCCGTATGTTGTGTCTGTTAATTTTTATACATGATTTTATACAGATTTTTTGAGAAACTTTTCATGGCAATTCTATTATTTACTCTTAGAGAGTTTTTGCCAGAAATCTGCTGAGAGGAAGTCGTCAAAAAATATATTTTTTTTCATTTTTCGTTGGAGTTTGAACCGTGGCCTCATATCTACACTACCGAATATACTATGGCGACTGCTTGCGCACTTGTGTGCAGCATCTTTATTCTACTCAAGGGTATTTATGTATGTATCGCTTACGATATAAGGGCTGTCGAACAAAATTGTTAGAAAATATCAATTTTTTAATTCAACAGGACGTATGAGTAACATAATATTGTTTAGGAGAGCAAACTAAACATATCGTCTAATAGAAATTTTCTATATGCAATAGAGGCCCCTCAAATGATCAATAATTAATTAAGATCTGACGGTATTAAGTCTTCCTTGTAAACGCTTGTCAAAGCACATCTTTTTTATATGTTTTTATAATTATAGTTGCCTCTTACTTATGTCACGATGAATATTGTTTATGTTTTATTTGATAACCGCCAAAAAAAAAGTAAAAGTCAATAAATCTGCGTTGTTTGATGTTTTGGAAAATTTCATCCTATTTTTGTAAATAACTTCCTTTAAGTTATATTCTTCGATCCCAAGCTTCACTCGACCATAACGAAAACTGTTTTGGAATCCTTGATCCAGTAGCTATCGAGCACACTAACGCAGAAAACCGCACCTTTTTAAATTTTATCGAATTTTTCACGATTTATGGAGGGTATATTAGTTGCCGTAGTCTAATAGGTAGTGTGTTGGCTTATTAGACGAAAGGTCTCGGTTCAAACCCCAGGTCAGACATCAAAACGAAAATATGAAAAAATATTTCTTCGGCGACTTCCTCTCAGCAGATTTCTGGCAAAAACAAAAAAATTGCCATGAAAAGTTTCTGAAAAAATCTGTCTTTCGGAATCGGTTTAAACTGTAGGTCCTGCCACTCAAGTATAAAATTAAGGCACACAACATAAATGGTGTGAGAAGCTAGGTCGTAATCCTGATTGAAGGGTTGTAATGTTCAATTATGTATGTATCTTCACTCATCCGTATATGTTCTAGCCAACGCTGCCTAATTCAATGTCATACATCCTACATCTCTTTATTGCGTCCAATTGAATTGTAATGAAAAAAAATGGATCAGATCCTTCAATCCTTAATTATCTTGGTAGACCATTTCAATTATTTTTATTATAGTTCCCGTGCGAAATTAAGTACTTTTCAATAAATTTTGGCCTTTTAAGTTAAATTAACAGCAGTCTTGATAAGCATAGCTTACTTGGGTGCTATTAAGTCTCGTTGTAACACCGACACTAGCTATTTGGCCGTATGATTATAATTCTTCTTTGTCATCTCTCAGCCATTCCGATAGTTTTATGAAGATGGATGTGTGAATGTTAAAACAAGCACCGCTTTTCGAGGGTGACTTCTAACACACGAAAAATTTGTTTAAGACAACCAACCAACAAAACTATTGAAAAACAAACTTGAACTTGAAAGAGCCTTTATTTTTTATACAATTAGAAGTGTCAATATGTCTTATGGCAATTATTCTATTAATATTTATATGTATATATGTATGTATGTACACTATGTTTATATGTGTAAATACTTAGCACATACATATGTAAGTATGTATGTTCAAACATTTAATCTCGTAAATGTAAATTTTGTTTGAAGGCGAGAAGTCAAGTTTTTTACTGATTACAACCGTCGAATAGAAACTTAAATAATCAATTCAATGATGAACTTCACATATTTATTTATCAATAAATTTAGAAAAAAAACAAACAAAAATCTTGTAAACCTTGACAGTTGATGACAAATTTCGTAGACAAGAAAGAAGAAGCGTATGAAGCTTGTGACAAAAGATCATCTCATTCTAAGACATTAATCTGTTTTTTTTTTTATTTTTTTCATTTATTCATATTTTTGATTTTATAATTTCAAGGGGGGGTTTTTTTACGATTTTAAGAAACATAAACTTTAAAACGTTTGACAGTGTTTATGACAAATAATATTTGTTGGTTAAATGTAGACACGTTTTTCCAAAAAGAAACCGTTTAAAAACCAAGGTATTTCTCAATAAATTGCTTTAATACATATATTGAATATTGAGTACAAATAATAATTGCCGGTGCAATATAAAAAGATTTAAGAAAGAAATTAAAGCACAGTTTATATACATACATACATACATAATTGGCCATTACAACCCTTCAGTCAGGATTACAACCTAATTTCTCGGTCTACTTATGTTGTGTGTGTTAATTTTATACATGATTGGATTGAGAAGCTAGGCCGTAATCCTGACTGAAGGGTTGTAATGGCCAATTATGTATGTATGTATGGAGGGACCTACAGTTTAACGTCGACTCCGAACGACAGATTTTGAGAAACTTTTACATAGCAGGGTTATTTCCTCTGAGAGTTTTTGCCAGAAATCAAGCACAGTTTACATACTTACATAATTGATCATTACAACCCTTAAGTCAGGATTACAACCTAGCTTCTCACTCTACTTATGTTGTGTGTGTTAATTTAATACATGAGTGGAGGGACCTACAGTTTAAAGTCAACCCCGATCAACAGATTTTTTTGAGAAACTTTTTAAGAGTCTTTGCCAGAAATCTGCTGAGCGTAAGTTGCCGAAGAAATATTTTTTTCAGAGGAGAGCCTGTGGTTCAAATCTTTGCGTAGACATTTAGAATGAAGCGAAACATGAACAAAATATTTCTTTGCGCGACTTCCTCTCAGTAATCCTCTGGCAAAAACTCGGAGAGTAAAAGAATTTGTCATGAACTATACATCCCACTACTCATGGATAGAATTATCATACATCATGTGTGGTGTGAGAAGCTTGGTTGTAATCCTGACTAAATTGTTGTAATCCTTACATACATAATTGGCCATTACAACTGATCATTTAGAAAATTTTTGAATAATGCTTAGCGATAGGTGCGATAGGTGCGTGTTCTCGAAAGTAAAGTGCGTGAATTTTTTTTTTCTAGTGAATGTATGAATTTCAAATGAACTGTTAAAATACAAATGTGTGTGTTGTACTTAAAAATCATGCAATGAAAATTAATTTAATTTATATTAACACACTTACAGCACACAGACACACTGTGTCACTACACTGAGTGTATGTATTACAAATACTACAACATTGTATGGATGGATAGATGGCTGGCTGGATGGATGTATGGATGGATGGATAAAAGGCGTTAATTCAATTAAGGAATAAAAAAAAGAAAATTTTTGAAAAAAAAAAATAAATCGTCGTGCCTGCCTTAAAGACTAAAACGCAGTCACTTGTTAATTTTAATAATACAAAAAATGAGTGAATGAGTAAGTGACTGATAGTGTGTGACGATGTTTAAGTGAGAGAAACATATTGTGTATATGTATGTGACTGTGTGACAATCATTCAACAAGTATTTCTTTTTTCTTTCTTTTCTTGTTATTATTGTCATGATCTTTCCTTTTTATTATTTATTGCTAAACAAATAAAAATAATAACAAAAAAGATTGTTATTTTATTAATAATATTACTATATATTGTTTACCAATACTAAGGCAATTTATACACTTACTTAAACGTTATTTGTATTATCTACTTACTGTATGCCATACACCACCACACAATGATGGTATTAAACTTCAATTTAATGTTTATTTTATTATTATTATTGTTATTGTTATAATATGTAGTTTTTTTTTAAGCTTAGTTTAATAATAAAAAAATAAATTTTTAATTTGTTTATAAGCAATTGTTGTTGTTGTATTTAATATAATTGTATTTTGCCGCAGCCATTATTATCGTTTACAATCACAGGCTGTCGTTAAGAAGCCTATCTGATGATAATTATTTCGCAAAAAGAAGAAAGAAAAAAAAAACACTTTAAAAGGGTAATAACTTTTTAACTATTTCGAATGAGTTGTAAATAATATTTCGAAAATATTATCTACGGCATATAAAAATCGCCTATGATTATACTTATGTGCTTAAGTTTTATCTGTAGGCCCCGCCACTCAAGTATAAAATTAAGGCACACAACATAGGTGGTGTGAGAAGTTAGGCCGTAATCCTGATTGAAGGATTATAATGGCCAATTATGTATGTGAAAGGCGCTACAGTTCAACGACGACAGTTTTACGAGTATTTCCCTTGACAATTTGCTACTGCCACAGCTTAAGTTTTGAACTCGAAGCCAATTTTTGCATCTCTTTAAACAGTTTAAGTTGTTCATATTAAATTGTTTCTATAATTTCCTTATTGTTTTAGTGGACTTTGAGACAATTTCTCAATTTTAAACGAACCACTTTATCATCCACTCTATTAAGCAAATGAGTTGCGGTTTTTGTAAATGATCTTTAGGCGCGTCAATTATGCTTTTACGCACAATATTGGCGTATCTACATATACATATGTATGTACATATGTATGTATATGTTTGGATAAATGATAATTTTAAATAAATTTCTATCCATTACTTTACAAATCCACTTTATTACGATTAAAAGAAAACAAAAAAAAAGAAACAGAGAAAAAAAATAAATCTTTTCGTTGTGATATTGTGCTGATGATGATAATGATGTTTGAATGCGTAAACTCGTAAAATATATCATCGTACGAGCGAGCAGTGTACGAGTATGTGTTAAATCTCTCGCGTGTAATTTAATTAAAATTACATTTGATGCACTGGGGGCAGGGGGGGAGAAGATAGAGGTAAACAAGAAAACTATCTTCTTCTATAAGACTGGCTTAGTGGCTTTCTTTCTTGCTTGCGTTTTACATCCGGGTAAATTAAGCAATTTGTTTTCATATCTTTTTTTCTCTGTGTGTGCTTCTTTTATTCGTTATTCGTATTAAATTTGTGTACGTATTTATTAAGTCAAATCAAACCAGTTGTTGGTTTGATTTGATTGAAGTGAATTTGAAAATATTTGAGAGACATTCAACGTTGCAGATCTTTGCCTTATAATCATGGAGTTCTCTTCTTTACTTCTTTACTGTTCAAAAAAAATATTTTTTTATTTCTAATATTGACGAACCGGTTGAAGAATTTATTGTTGTTGTTGGTTTTCATAATTTAGGTGAAGATTATAAGAAACGTGTTGTTTTTTTTCTTCAATAAATTATTCAAAACATTCTTTACGAAGCTGAACTTAAATACGTTCGTAGATGTCATGTAGAGTTTATGGTAATAGGCCATCGGGTCTAATTTATAAGCCGAACCTTTGGTGAAATAAAATGAATATGTAAACTTTCTAAAAATGTGTTTCTAATTACCACCACCATAGGCATTAGAGCCATATTAGCTATTGAAAATACCATAAAGTCACCATGACTATTGACTTACCACATATTTTTAGTTGTATATCAAAGTTTGTATGTAATTGGTAATAACAAATCCTTTAAAGGTCAATATTGTTCTCATAGGAACATGGACCAATGACGCCGCCAGTGATGAGTCACGCCAAACAGTAACTTTTTCTTGGATATCATGTGGATTAGTTTACATGCCTATTTAACGAGAAAAAGGTCTCACCGTTGAATATAATTGTAGTCGCCGTAGTCTAGTAGGTAGTGTGTTCGCTTATTAGACGTAAAGCCCGGGTTCGAGCCCCAGGCCAGGCTTCAAAAAACGAAATATTAAAAAAAAAAATATTTCTTCGGCGATGAGAGGAAACCATATTTCTGGCAAAAACTCTGAGAGTAAATAAACCTGCCATGAAAGTTTCTCAAAAACTGTAGTTCGGAGTCGACGTTAAACTGCAGGTCCCGCCACTGAAGTATCAAATTAAGGCACACAACATAAGTGTTGTGAGAAGCTAGGACGTAATCCTGACTGAAGGGTTGTAATGGCCAATTAGGTATGTACATATGTATGTATGTTCAATATAATTTTAAGGCTCAGTGTGTTTCGCAAAGGAATATGAACTGATGACACTGTCAATCCAAAATCCACACCAAACAGGGACTTTTTCTTGGATCTCATGTGGATTTCTTCACGTACATATTTATACAGAAATGGGCCCCATCGTTGAACATGATTTTTCGAAGAAAATTAGTATCAGTTGCCAACTGTTCTAGAAACTACCACCGGTGTTTATGGTAGTTTACCTCCCATTACTGGATCAGTTAAATTTTTCCAAGTTCTTGTGCGAAAACGAATGCCTTGGTTTTTTCTGGGCACTTTCACGTACAGCGGTGATAATTTCGGCAGATCTGACATTTCGTTGACATACGAATTTTGGTCGATCGTTGACTGTACCAGTGGACTCGAATTTATTCATCACAATGTAAATAGTGCAACGATTAGTGCGAAGGTGGTACGTCACCTGTACAGAACACCCATTTTAACCAGTGGACTCGAATTTGTTCATCACATTGCGTATAGAGCGCAGACAGATTTGTGAGAAACTTTTCATGGCAATATGTTATCTACTCTAAGAGTTTTTGCCAAAAATCTGCTGAGAGGAAGTCGCCGAGGAAATATTTTTTTCATATTTCGTTTTGATCGAGATGTTTGACCTGGGATTTGAACTACGACAACTTCACCTCAGTTTCCACGATCACTGTTATCTAATTACAAGCGAAATCAAGTCTCTCAAAGCGGCCTTATACCCTTAATTTCCCTTAAAATTTTCGCTATGATTAATACAAATGTTTTCTGAGCGGAGAACACTTCGTCAGTGTGTTAGGTGAGGATTAATGCACAAATTAACCCTAAAACTCCTACAAATTTTTCTTTAAATAAATAATTTTTAGAGTATATGGAGATGTAGGGTATAATACAAGTCCATTTAGAGTGTATAAGACTTGCTTTTTTTCTTTTCTTAATATTTAATTAATCTATGTACGTACGTATTTTGTATATAACTTGTTTAGAAAGTTTAATTAATTGTTCCGATAACTAATTCTATTTAATTTTATTGCAGGTTTTTTAAAAAGTAAATAAAAATTAAAAAAAAAAATAAAACAATTTGGAAGGATGCTCGAAAAAACAAAAAAAGAAATTTATAAATTAAGCACAAATCGACATGGACTTTCTTAACGATTTCAACGATCAAATATTAACTGATTTGGGTAAGTTGGAAACCTCTATCATTATACCTATCATATAAATTTTTCAATATTTTATAAGTGCCGCTTATTTACTTTGGCCCTGTTTTTTTATCATTATTATTTTGGCATAAATTTATTATTTATTGTACATACATACATACATACATATTATATTTATTAACTTTTATTATGGTCTTACAACTTTAGTCCTACAGAAAATGCCGTTAAACATTTGCTAAGCAACAGTTATTTCATATTTAGCAGTATCAAAACAGTTCCGTAAAACGGTGTGATATTTTTGAAAAAATTAAATTTAAAAAATTCATTTTAAATTCAATATTTTTTTAATTTTTAATAACGTTTTTAAAATGTTATTGTTTTTCTAACGGTATTTAATTGTATTTTTTATTATTTATAATTTAATACATTCTTTTACACTTCTGCTTTATAAATTTGTATTAGAAAAGAAAAATATGTATTTAAAAAACTGTTACAAATACTAACAATTCAAACTAATATACGAGTGCATATGTATGTACAATACGAGCTATATATGTATGTATGTATACTTCTAACCAACATAAAGCAACAACAATTCATATTTATTCATATTTTTAATGTTGTACTCCTAGTTTGAAATGTTTTTTGATTTGTTTGATTTGTTTTTCTAATCAGAGATGGATAATATATACTATTCAGGCTACTATAGCTGGCTAGCATAGTCGCCTAGCTAGCTATTATAGCTGCTTAGCTGGCTAGTATAGTTGGCTTGGTGGCTAGTATAGCTAGATAACTTGCTGATACTGCTGGCTAGTACAGCTAGCAAGTATTGCTTGCTAGTATGGCTAGTATATTTGGATAGATGGCTAGTATAGCTAGCTAGCTGGCTTGCTGACTAGTATAGCTGTTTGGTATAGCTGGTATAGCTGCCTAGCTCCCTAGTACATCTGACTAGGTAGCTATTATAGCTGCCTAGTTGGCTGTTATAGCTGCCTAGTATAGCTACAATAACAATTCATATTTATTCATATTTTTAATGTTGTACTCCTAGTTCCTAGTTTGAAATGTTTTTTGATTTGTTTGATTTTTTTTTTAATCAGAGGTGGATAATATTATTCTGCTCTAGGAATCGGAAGTACTAAGGAAATATGGCAGCATAATAGCCTTCAATCTTGTTAAAGTATAAGATGCAGTCAGATGCAGTAAAAATATATTTATTATGGACAACTAAAAACCAAATATATGTATATCCCTTTTTCCATTTGAAATTAGTTTCTCATAAAAACTGTCGTCTTATTAGCCGAAAACTGATACAATCGATTTTTACAATCTTGTAGTCAAACAAAATTTCCCTTGTCAAAGTCATTTGAACGGTTATTAGTATTATTGTTAGAAGTCGCCGTAGTCTGGTATTAGACATGAGGCCTCGAGTCAAACCCAAGGTCAGACATCTTTAACAAAAAGAAATATGAAAAAAATATTTTCCTGCGACTTCCTCTCAGCCGTGGTCTAGTAGATAGTGTGTTGGCTTATTAGACGAAAGGCCCGAGTTCAAATCCCAGGCCAGACATCAAAAACAAAATACAAAAAAGTATTTCTTCGGCGACTTCCTCTCAGCAGATTTCTGGCAAAAACTCTGAGAGTAAAAATTGCCATGAAAAGTTTCTCAAAAAATCTGTCGTTCGGAGTCGACTTTAAACTGTAGGTCCCGCCACTCATGTATAAAATTAACGCACACAACATGAGTGGTGTTGAGAAGCTAGGCCGTAATCCTAACTGAAGGGTTGTAATGAGCCAATTATGTATGTCCTCTCAGCAGATTTCTGGCAAACACTCTCTGAGAGTAAATATAAATTGTCAGGAAAAAGTTTCTTATAAATCTATCGTTCGAGATTGAATTTAAACTGTAGGTTCCGCCACTCATGTATAAAATCAGCGCACACAACATAAGTGGTATGAGAAGCTAGATCGTAACCTGATGGAGGGATTGTAATGACAAATTGTGTATGTATGTGGAAAGGATTCACGAATTTAAAGTGGATTTCAAACGACCGGAGCTTTATCTGACCCTCGTGATTGGTGTGTTGGGCGGCAAAAAACATCAAAAATTTATTTAAATGTCGCGTGCACAGGTCCTACTGGGGTTTAGAAGATTTTATTTGTTTTCAGATTGTTTTCGTGTAACTGACTTGTAGAGAAAAATTTTAAAAAATATCTATAAAAGCAATTGTACTCGAACTTGAAAGACCTCTTATAATGTTGAACTGCACTTAACAGTTTTTGTATTATTTTAAACCAAATTAAATAAATCCCTCTAGTCTTTCTAAGGACGTGTTTAACATGACTATCTATCAACTTTGCCTATACAGTTTAAAGCGTTCTTTGTTCATTCTTTTCGCATATTCTCGTGGAGTTTTATTGTACGAAATTCGCAAAACTGCTATTCAAAATGCAAAATAAAATTTTTATTATTACTGGATACCAACCCTGGCTTAAATTTATTTATATTTCTGTGTCTGTTTTACGGCTTTTTTTTTTTGCAACAACAAAAAGACATGTTTGTAACCAAGAGATATATGTAAATATTTTGTTTGATCAATAATTATATTTCAAATAAAATTAATCAGAAGAAGAAGCTAAAATATATATTTATCTACACATATCTACCTACATACATGTACAATGTAGTAGCAGACAAAGAAAAATATTCTGATTTGTCAATTGTGTGCTAATTTTTTTGTGAGAAAGTCAATGTAACTAACAACTCCACACTTAATTGTTAGTTGACGCAACTAAAAATTTCTTAACGCGTTCTTAACTTTACATATTCGCAAGGCAGTGTCACTAGTTTAAAAGAAAATTAATTTCGTAAAGAATATGAAATTTTATAACAAAAATTTGAGAGAAAAAAAAAATTAAAAACGATAAAAAATAATGCAAATGAAATAAAAAAAAAGAAAATATTTTAAATATTCTATTTAAATAATATTCATTACAACTATGTAACTAAATTCATTAATATTTATTGTAATTGCAAATAATCACAGAGCAAGAATGAAAAAAATCATGTTTTAATTGAAAGTCAGTTTGAATGAAAAAAAAGTGTTGCAACGTTTTATTATTGGAAATAATAATTGTATTACAAATAATTGTAATATGATTTAATAATACTAATAATAATAATATTAACAATATAATAAATTGTATTAAATTAATTCATATTAAAATGCAATAATAATTTATTTAAAAAAAAATAAAAATAAATACAAACAATTCTAAACAACTTTCTGCAACACGAAGCCTTTGCAACAAAAAAAAAACGCTAACAAATTATGCTTAAATTAGTAGAAAGAATATCAATGCGAATCAAATATTTAATGATTTAAATTAAATATAAAAAAAATTACACCATTTCCTATGAAATTTAATTTGTTTAAAGAATATTAAAAAGATTTCTCATGAATTTCATTCTATGTTCTACAATCAGTAGAAAGAATATCAATGCGAAACAAATATTTTATAATTTAAATTAAATATAAAAAAAAATTACACCATTTCCTATAAACTTTAATTTGTTTAAAGAATATTAAAAATATTTCTTATGAACTTCATTCTATGTTCTACAATCAGTAGAAAAAATATCAATGCGAGTCAAATATTTAATAATTCAAATTAAATATAAAACGAATTACACCATTTCTTATGAAATTTAATTTGTTTAAAGAATATTAAAAAGAGTTCTCATGAACTTCATTCAATGCTCCACAAAATTTCACTATTTTCGCAATTATTTATTTAATTCAGTAATAATTAAACGAAATTTACTATGACCGCTCTGGCAATTGGATATTTTAGAACAAGATAACAACTTATGGATTTTTGAAAATTAAAAAGAAAAAAAAAACTCAGTTAACTTGCAAGAGTGAACGAAATACTTAATTAGTCATTACAACCAATTTAGTCTGGTTTACAACTTAGCTCGTCACGCCACTTATGTTGTGGGTGTTAATTTTATACATGAGCAGCGGGACCCTACAGTTTAAAGTCGATTCCGAACGACAGGTTTTTGAGAAACTTACATTATTACAACTTGTCGTTAACTAAAGGATTTTAGCGGGCAGATAAATTGTTTTTCATTATTATGAGTACCCAATACTACAGAAGTGAGCGTTAAGCTAAAGGGAGGATTATTCTACCTTTAACTTTTAAAGTTAAGTTTATGTTAGAATTTGCCATATTATATACTATTTTCAATATGGCAACTTCAAATATAAACAAAATAAGGAAATACAACAACAAAGAGAGGCCCTTCGTTGCCACTGCGTTTAAAAAAATCTTGTATTATTGAGCAGTTTTATCGACATCGCTTCGGCACTGCCATATTTTTAAAAACAGTTAACTTTATTTTATCTGTAAGTTGTTATAACAAAAATAAGTTAAAGGTAACTTTAAAGTTCCCTTTAGCTGAAGGTACCTTTAGCTAAACCCAAGTTTAACGGTATATTGTAATAATGGCCCTTAGTCTGGTTTACAACCTAGCTTCTTATACTTACCATGTTGAGTGTGCTAATTTCGTACATGAATTGCGGAATTTACAGATTTGAGCAACTTTTCATGGCAATTTTATTTACTCTCCGAATTTTTGCCAGAAATCTGCTGAAAGGAAGCCACAGAAAAAATAATTTTTTATATGTGTTTGAACCGTGGTCTCATGTCTAATAAGCCAACACACTACCTTTACTCTTCTAAGATTTTTTCCTGTAAATGTGGTGCGTCTGTTTGATCTCATTTCTTCATACACCAGTCGCAGTTGAAAACTTGGCAGCCCATCAAATTTGTCTCTCAATCGCTTTATGGTATCTTGTAAAAAAAATATTTTAACCAAGTCCAGTTTTTACATTTTGATCCAAAAAAATATCAGTAAACATCGTACAGTAACGCTGCGATTTATATTGTGCTGGATGAAATATGTTTAAAAGATACTGACGCCCTACATACAGTACCAGAACAGAATCTATCAAAGCACATTGGCATCTCTTTAACTGTCGTTGGTTGTTTTTCACACCCAATTCTGCTTATTGATGTATCCATTAAGCGAAAACTTGGCTTCGTTGCTGAAGAAGCTAAGCACTTCATCGCACAGCATGAAAAACCCTTCCAATTAAGCTCAAGAGAGTCACTTACACTCCGTATGGTGTTTCTCTACTAAGGGCCAAATTAAATTTTCTGGAATTAAATCCTTTTTCCTGTTTTTCTTTCCAAGCTTTAAATTAATTGTTGAACAGATTTCTGATAGTAATTCGGTTTGCCTTCTGGTTAATAGATTTTAAGTCTATTTTCCTTCACACATATCAAACAAATTATTAGATCAGCAGCAATTATACATACATACATAAGTATGTGCTTGTACTCAGAGATCATATTTTCTTTTTTATTAAATCGTCATTTGAAATTCCTTTTTTTTTATTTGAAATTGGAATCTCTTGTTTCTTGAGTTACATGCATTTCAAAAAAATCTCTGTGCCATTTAGAGCCAAGGCTAAGTTTTCTATTTTTTTTTTAAGGGGAATTTAATGCCATCAAATGAATAAAAATTTTCTCACAAACCCCCGGAGCAAGGTGTATATAGACGTTGTATTTGTCTATGGACAGGAGACAGGTCTCAGATTTAAATAAAATACTCGTATTGTTTCATATTAATTTTACTTCAAATACCAGTATGAGTTATTAAATTGAATTTAATTATTCCACTCTATACACCTCTATACACCATTTAATTGTAATGCGTAGCCAAGTGTAAAGAGGAGGTAAATCAAATATTTTTTCTTTCTCTCTCCTCAGTTTCGTTTTTTTTTTTTTGTGCGAAATAATTATTCGAACTCAAATGACACTTTTTTTTTATAATTATCGCAACAATGTTTGAATGTGTTTGTGTGTGTGTGTGTGTGTTTTAAATTTCAAATAATTTTTTTTTTCATTTGTTTTTAACAAAAAAATAAACGTTTTTTTTTCTTTCTTTTGGTGGTAAAACAAATCATTAAACATTAAACATTACATGTTACATACTCTATATTTTATTATTTAATTAAACGTTTTTTTTATTTTTAAAAATTTTTCTTAAAAATCTTGTTCATCCATGGGTAAAAAGTGCATCAACCGCATATTAAAGAAGAAAAAGAGCATCATTGCAATGAGAGTTTAAGTGTTTGTGCATTCCTGACGTACTGCCTAGCCTGCCTGCCCCTCGTCTGCTTGTTTTGGCTTTCAGAGATTAAACAAAAATCATTGCATTACTGTTGCCTCCTCCCTCGCCTAAATGAATACCACAATAATTATCATCAAAATGTTGAATTTTGTGGGTTTCATTCACTTCTTCGACTTGTGTGCACTTCTTGAGCGAGTATTATACTGGCATTAGATAATTTGCTCGTAATATTGTTTTAAACATTTTAATCGATTTGTATTTCTCTTTGTATTTCTTTCTTTTTCTTTGCCTTTTAAATGAAAGTACTTTTTAAAATACTCTACCATAAGTAACGATAACTTCAGTACTTTTAGGGCCATTATTACAACTTAAACCGTTAAACTTGGGTTTAGTTAAAGGTAACTTTAGTTAAAGTGAACTGTAAAGTTAAAGGTAACTTTAGTTAAAGGTAACTTTAGTTAAAGTGAACTGTAAAGTTAAAGGTAACTTTAGTTAAAGGTAACTTTAGTTAAAGTGAACTGTAAAGTTACCTTTAACTTATTTTTTTGTTATTACACCCTACAGATGAAATAAAGTTATTTTTTTTTCAAAAATATGGCAGCGTCGGCGCAATGTCGATAAAACTAGTCAATTAGTTTTTTTTAAACGCAGTGGCAACGACGGGTTTCGTTTTTTTTGTGGTGTATATGCTCATTTTGTTTAGTTTGAAGTTGCCATATTGAAAATAATATATAATATGCCAAGTTTTAACATAAACTTAACTTTAAAAGTTACCAGCAAGATGATCCTCCCTTTAGCTTAACGCCCACTTCTGTAGTATTGGGTACTCGTAAAAATGACAAACAATTTATCTGCCCGTTAAAATTTAGTCTTTAGTTAACGGCAAGTTGTAATAATGGCCCTTCAAATACATAAGTTCAAATTTACTAGTTTGAAAGGTGGCATTACGATTGGTGATGATGCTGTAACCATACACTCTTCCAACACAGACTTCCGAACTTTGACAATTGATAATGGCCATCTTATTAAAGCTACATCTGTCGACTTAGTAGTTATATATTGAGTCTGTTTTACCTCATCACAATCAATGACCATAGACAACACCTTGTATTCGCTTATGTCCACATGAGATCCAATGCATCACGAAAAAGTCACTGTTCAGTGTCGATTGGTGTCATCAGTCCATATTCCTTTAAGAACGATGTTGACCAGGACAACGATGAGCACTACAGATCAATGATTAGCAATTTCGTGCTGAATAATCTGGACACCCAACACTAACGACATGTGGTTTCAACAGGACAGCGCTTTGATCTCAGTAGACTTTTTCCTGTGGGGTTTTCTTAACGGAGCGGAAGTTGCCGAAGAAATGTTTTTTTCATATTTCGTTTTTCTGAAGATGCCTGATCTGGGGTTTAACCCAGTGTTGAAAAATGAAACTCTGAATGTATTAGCTACATGTTCAACGTAATGCTAAAGGTAGAATTAGGTTTTAGCCCCGGTTAGCCAAACGTCCACGGAACGTACGTTCGTTTTAGAATATGAAAAGCAATGAAAACGCTTGCCGAGCAGTAATGTAATTTCGGTAAGCGTTTGTATTGCTCTTCATATGCTAAAAAAAACGATGGTATGTTACATTACGTTCCATCGATGTTTGACTAAACGGGGCTCTTACGTTTTATTACGTTCCGTTGCCTTGTATGTGAGGAACACGAAAAAGTCGTTAGTTTTTTGTTCCGTGCCGTTCAACCCATGTCAGACGTCTCCATCAAAACGAAATAATAAAAAAAATATTTCTCTATCGACTTCCTTCTGGCAAACTCTCTGAGAGTAAATAAAATTGCCATGATAAAGTTTCTCATGAATCTGTCGTTCGGAGTCGGCTTGAAACATTAGGTCTCGTCACTCATGAATAAAATTAACACACACAGAATAAGTGGTGTGAGAAATCATAGAAGGTCATAATCCTGATTGAAGGGTTATAATGACCAATTATGTATGTATCTATTTTTTTTACAAAACTACCATTTGATACAAAAAAGTACTCTTCAGTTTTGCAACACTGGTTTGAATCGAGACATCGTATCTAATAAGACAGCATACAACCTACTAGACAACGGTGACTTCACTAGTTTATTTATGGTAAAATGGTAAAACCTTACAAAGGGTTTTTGTCATTGTCACATGTCACGAATATTTTTTTTCTTATACTGGAAAACCGAAGATAACAAAAATAATTACTCGTTATTTGTATGTAAAGGCTTCTCGAACAGATTGGATGTAGCAAATTTTTGTTTAATTTAATAATTTTTAATTTTGGTTTCCTATGGCAATATTTTCTTTTTAATTGCGTATTTATAGCGCATAAAAGCTTCGTTTGATTCCATCTAAAGTAATCAAACTTAAACAAAAATTACAACGAAAACTCTCTTTTATTTTATTATTATTATTCTCTCAATAGAAATTACATGCAAAAAAAAAATAGCGTTTAAAAAGTAAAATCATAATTAAAAACAAAAAATAAATCTATTGTAAATAGTAAAACAACAACAAAAACAACAATAATAAAAAAATATAAATAAAATTAAACTCTCAAACTGCAAAAACAAAAAAGAAGAAAAAGAATCTAAAAACTATTCAGTGGAATTTAAAATCCAGTCGTATTTTATAACATTCGTCTGTCGGTTGGTAAAACGGTGGGATTTTTTTCGTTTTTTCTGATTACTTCAAACGATAGGTTTTCGCAATAAGCAAATAAACAAATTCGAATTATAATAAATTGCCAAAAAAAAAGAAAAAATACAATTAAATTTAGTGAAAAACGAAAACAAGATAAAGAATTTAAAAATAAATTTTAAAAAATAAAAAAAAAATTGTAAAAAATTAAAAATAAATTTGAAGTGGTATTATTTGTGATAAATCAAATCAAGCAATAACTTTATGGATTATCATAAAACTTGTAATGGTAATTATATTTAAATATGTATGTTGTATATTGTATTGTACTGTTGTACATGTGTTCATAGATATTATTGTGTGAATTCAACATCGACATCATCATCATCATCATTATAATAATCATAATCGTTTGTTGTATTTTCAATATACAAAAATAAATAAATTTTTTTTGTTTGTATCATTCAATTTCAATTCAATATTTGTATTGATCAAACAACGTACATACACTTATACACATACACACTCTGTGATTTATTTATTTATTTTCCCTTTTTTTCTCAATACTATTTCTTTTGTATTTGTTATTTTTGTAGTTGCTTTTTGACATCTCTTTTTTTTTATTCTATTTTATATTACCGTTATCAATACGAATGTATAAGTATTTGTGCATTATTATTATTATTATTTTTTTCTGTGATTATAAACTCTCATATTCAATTCTATTACACGCCCACTTTATTTTTGTCGCCAAAAAATTCAATAATTTTTGAAAAAAAAAATTAATTTCAAATAAAATTCTCAATTGCATTGCTTACTTACAGTGAGCGTCAAAAGTTTTTGAAAAAAATTTAATTTTATTTTCAAATTAAAATTCTCAATTGCATTGCTTATTGAAATATGTATTTAATTTCTATATACAGTGAGCGTTAAAAGAAAATGGACATTAAGACTAAAATTCTAACAATCACCAAACTTAACTTTTACCACTTAAGGAGCATGCCCGAAAATAATTTACAATATTTCGAAATTGTTTTGTAATTTGTTTTTAATTTCAATTTTAAAAACTTGCAATGTAACAATTTTAAAATAAAGATAACGGTAATTTATTAATGTATATATACAGTGAGCGCCATAAGTGAGTCAACACCCACTATAATATTAAATTTTCTATTATGTTCTTAAGTATAAAAAAAAGTTCCTTTATCATGAATTGTTGTTTTTCTTTTAACATTATATAAGTAATAAATAAACATTTTTATTTTTGGAAATTTATTCAACTATTCTCATTTACTTTTCTCGCTATCCTAAGAAAATGAATTATTTCAGTGGTGTATACTCACTTTTGGCGCTCACTGTGTTTTTTATTTTAATGTACAATTTCTTTTGACGCTCACTGTATGGCAAAAAACTGGCAATGAAACAATTTTAAAATAAAAATAACGGTAATTTCTTAATCTATATTTTTTTTTAATGTACAGTTTATTTTGACGCTCACTGTACGTAATTACATAAGTGGTCATTACTACCTCACAGTGAGGATTACGAGCTAGCTTCTTAAACCCCGTATGTTACATACATACATATTTACATAACTGGTCATTACAACCCTTCAGTCAGGATTACGGCCTAGCTTTTATATGGAGGGAGCTACAGTTTAACGTCGACTCCGAACGACAGATTTTTAAGAAACTATTCATGGGAGTTTCCTTTACTCTCAGAGTTTTTGCCAGAAATCTGCTGAGAGGAAGTAGCCGAAGAAATATTTTTTTTCATATTTCGTTTTGATGTCTGACCCGGGCTTTACGTCTAATAAGCCAACACACTACCTACTAGACTACGGTGGCTTCTAGGGAGTCTTCTAGGAAGTCACCGAAGAAATATTTTTTTCGTATTTCGTTTTGTTCGAGATGTCTGAACTGGGGTTTGAAACGAAGCCTCGCATCTATTTAGCCAACACACTACCTACTACACTACGAGGACTACACGAAATATTGTACATAATATTTGAAGTTTACTTAAAAAAATTTTGTTTATATGCACACGCTATGTAATAAATTTCTTTTCAAAATTGATCCAGTATTATAGCTCCCTCGTTAGAGTGATTAAACGTTTCTGGATTTCTTGAGCCATTGGTGGCTCACCATTCACCATTACAAAGTAATAAGCAATTCCACGCCATTCTCAGATAATTGATTCCTGACAAAAAAAAACCTACAATCCATCGATGTGCGCCTCGTCGTAATTTCGTTAAAGCTCTTTTTCTACCAATCTGACCTGGTACAGATCTCGGGCGAGTCAACGCCCTGATTCTGTGCCTAGTTAATGGTACAATAGGACTCTTGACTACATCTGCAGCAGACTTTATGCTGCGGATCAAAATCCTTCAACAATTTCTTCGCAGTGATCCCGAAGTGATACGTAGGTCCACACCGAGCTGTAAACTATGATTAAAGACCTCTCTGATCAACCGGCATTGCCACCTATGAATTTTCTAGATATTCCTTTACAAGCCAAATTGAGGCATATGACGATATTTCGAAAGTAATTCCACGTATTGTTCGATGATGATTCGTAGGATATCTGGAGGCGGAAGCCCGCTTGTTCGTTGCGGAAAACATAATTAAAGGAATCGATAAGACTTTGTGACGACTTTTGATATTGAGTAGAGTAATTCCACGTCAGTTTTTGTCCCCTTTTTTAATACGAATTAATATTGTTTTCTGTTAGGTTCTAAGCCGAACGCCTATTGGACTGATGTTAGACAAATTTTGAATTGTGTATGATGAAATAAAATTTCCGCCTTCGCCTGTTATTACTAATTATACATAATTATTCTATTATTAATATTTAATAAACGTCTGCAGAACTATACGATAAAAAAAACAACAGATTGCCAAAATTCTTTAGAAAAAATAAAAATTTCGGTTAAATGAACTCCAATTCAAAATGTTTCATTTTAATTTTTTAAATAAAATGCAAATGACCTCGTCAGTCATAACAGCTTTTATCTTAAGTTTTGCGGAATTGCCGACGCAAAAAAAAAAACCATGCATGTTATCGAAATGGTAACAAAAAAAAAAGGGCAAGAAGTTTCAAAGTTCAATTCAATGAAATTAAATGTTTGTGGATTTCAATGAATTGACATTCAATACGTATTATAATATACAGAAATTTACAGTTGCTCCTCCACATTAATTTAAAGTAATTCCCTAGTTGCCTCTGTTTTCACTTGAAACCTTTTTCTTTCCGGAAATCATTAATAAAAAATCATAATTTTTCTTTTCTTTGATTTTTCAGACCGTGCTGACTATGTGGGTGGAATCGATAATGAAGCCATATTCTTTGAAGATCTGCAAGTAACCACAGGCCTTGATCGCCTAAGTCCAGAGGGCAGTCACAACAATGCCTCGAATACCAGCGGTATTGGCAGTGAAAACTCCATACTATCATGCACAACAAAATCAGAAACACCCGTAACATCACCATCGCCTATGAGAAGCATTGGCGCCGATATTATTCTACCATCCATACCCACAGTCTCGGCAAGAGTTAGTTTAACCGCCACCGTTCCAACGCCACATATTGGTATACACCAGACTAACAGTAATAATGCAACGCATACACACCTGCCCGAAAGCCCTCCAGATTCAGGTTCTGAACCACCCTATAGCCCCTTGCAGGATGTTCAAGGCTTAACACTGAATACAAGGGATTTATTCCATCACAATGGCAATGGTGGTGGAGGCCCAACAGCCATAAATGAACTTCATCATATGCAAGCTCATCATGGTCCGCCTACGCCACAACATCAACATCACTATCCTCATCTGTTGGAGGGTCAAATGGGTATGACCACGTTGGCAAGTCCAAACGCACAAGATATTGTCTCCAACAGTAATAGCGGTAGTGGTGGTGGTGGTGGTCTTGGTGTTGGTATACGCATTAAACATGAAACCGGCCTTATTATGAATCCGAATAGTTTATCCCAAGCCCTTAATAACAGCCAAGCATTGCATGCCCACAACACAGATACTCACATTGATATGATAAACCAGCCACAGCCGCAGCAGCACCAACAACAATCACAAACTCAGCATATGTTTAACAACAACAATACACATCACCATCACAGTCACAACCTTAATAATCAAATTTCCTATGAAGCATTGTCGAATAAATTATATGGCCTTAGCAATAACAACAACAACAACAGCAGCAGCAATAATAATTCAAACATCACAAATCCAACAACACCAGCAGCGCCACCACCTCCACCATATCAAATTAATATGAATCACTTGGAACATCCAGTGGTAGAGACGCCATCCTGCATGCTTACCACAATCGGTGATCTGCCACATGTACAAGTAGTGGGCACTAGTATACCTTCTACACCTACTTTAGGTCGAATATCGGCTCCTTCAACGCCCAATCATCAATCGTCATCACGTAAACGTAAAATGAATACCCAAATTGATGATCCCGACTTTAGATGCGTTAAACCCGATCCAGGCTTAATACTAAGTCCTGCACGAAGTTCAGTGTGTTCCACACCCTTACCCGCGGCGGCAGATGCCTCCAAAAGATCATCCATGTCACCTTTAAATATACAACTCGGCAATCATGATATGATTGATACCCCAGCACCCTCAAACGCCTCCCTATCACCGGCTTTGTCGTCCGTTAATATGGATGGCAGCGTTAAAAATAGCGACACAAACTCCCAAAGTGGTGATGCTCTTAGTCCGTGCATACGTTTCTCACCGTTTCAACAGCAAAACTGGCACAAATTATGCGATCAACACTTACAAGACATATCGGTGGTGTACTATCGTGTGGATGCCGATAAAGGTTTCAATTTCTCTGTGTCCGATGATGCGTTTGTGTGTCAGAAAAAGAATCATTTTCAGATAACTTGCCATGCACGGCTACAGAGTGATGCAAAATTCGTTAGAACACCGTCCGGTCTAGAGAAAATCAAATCCTTCCATTTGCATTTCTATGGCGTTAAACTGGAGGCGCCCAATCAAACCATACGCATCGAACAAAGTCAATCGGATCGTTCGAAAAAGCCCTTCCATCCTGTACCGTAAGTTTTATTCTTTGTCTTTAATTTCGTATATTTTTCTCATGTTCCTTCTTTTTTTGCGTTTCCCTTTAGTATCGATCTCCAAAGCCACATTGTTAGCAAGGTAACAGTGGGACGCTTACATTTCTCTGAAACCACAAACAATAATATGCGCAAAAAGGGCCGCCCTAATCCCGAACAACGTTACTTTCAACTGATTGTGGCGCTACATGTCCATACGGCCTCCGGAGATTTTCCCATTATCAGTCAGGGCAGTGATAAAATCATTGTACGAGCCTCGAATCCGGGACAATTTGAATCCGATGTTGATCTCTGCTGGCAAAGAGGTCTCACTCAAGATTCCATATACCATGCTGGCCGTGTTGGCATCAATACCGATCGGCCAGATGAAAGTCTCGTTGTACATGGTAATCTGAAAATATCCGGCCACATAGTACAGCCCAGCGATAGTCGAGCCAAACAGGAAATCAGTGAACTCGACACCTCAGTACAGTTAAGGAATCTTCAAAAGATACGCATTGTACGCTATCGTTTGGAACCACAATTCGCCTTACATTCCGGCTTGAAAAGTCACAAAGACTCAGCCGATATTGTGGATACGGGTGTTATTGCACAAGAAGTACGCGAAGTAATACCGGATGCAGTGCAAGAGGCTGGCAGTGTTGTACTGCCCAATGGTAATGTCATTGAGAATTTCCTATTGGTGAATAAGGATCGCATACTTATGGAGAATATTGGTGCTGTCAAGGAGCTATGCAAGGTCACGGATACTCTAGAAACTCGCATTGAAAATTTAGAGAAGGTCAACACCCGTCTACAGCAACGAGCCAATCACAATGATTTGCAATTTTTACAGTGCAAGAGCTTGAACAATAATCGCGATGGCTACGAGATATGCTCGAATAGAACATTACAAATTATCATCTTTCTACTGGTAATTGTTATGGCGGCCTGGTAAGTCAAGAATACATAGCTTTCAAGCAATGCTTAGTTTTAATTAATAATTGTTTGCTTTCACAGCTTGGCTGCAGTATCCACGTTATACTTTGTCGAACACAATAAAAAGCAACAGGGTTTGAAGTATTTGGACAGCATACAGCTGCTCAACAATGGCCATATTCCAATCTATGGACACGAGGGTCTAACATTGACCGAGCAGGAGCATAATTTCATTAACATGTTGAAATCGGCTAGAAATCATACACACTGGCCAACATTTTCCTATCAGCCAACAATTTTAAATGCAGCAGGTGGAAGTGTAGCAGGTGGAGGAGTAAGTGGAAATGGAAATGCGGGCACTTTAGGCATGGCTGAGAGTAGTAATTCAAGATCTCAAAATCGTAATGCTTCTGAAAATCAAAGAGCTGAATTTAGATACTTTGGCACGCCAGATGATGTTCTATCGGCTTCAACATCCCAGCAGTTGCGTAATGATGAAATAACGGTTGTCATGGAAAAGCCTTCAGTGGGTCATGAACTGTTACAAAGCTATAATGAACCCCAAAAGGCCACCACAGTTTCATCTTTGGCTCGTACTAATAAGACAGCCATAAGCAAGCATAAGAATAAATGGCCACAACCACAAATCGTTTTACGCGTAATGCAGTCAGCAACACATCGTAATGCTTTGCCCTCTACACGCTCTCTTAACCTAAATGGTCAGCCTACTGGAGATGTAACGACGGCACACAATGCTTCTCAGCATGCAAGTGAAACATCAACAGAGAAAATTCCCGATGTACAACAGGATTTCGAAAATAATTCCATAGACACGGACTCCCAGCAACAGGGGGTTAATCGCTTAAAATCCTCTTTACCCAAACTACGTATAACAACGGCCAATAAAGATGTGGCCACACACAGTCAAATACAAAATCTAAATAACGATGGTATGCCCGTGGTGGTAAGTACATCGAGTAGTAATATAATCGATGAAACGGGTTTAGCAATTGAGAATTCAGCAACACAAACGAATAGCCTTCGACATCCAAATCCCAAGAGTGGAGAATTGATCATATACAAAACTGTCTCGCCACCGATATCTACTAGCAGTACTACCACCACACCCTCGGGTAGTCAAAGCCTAACGAACAAAGTCAATACAGATGCACCTCACACGGCTAACAATTCGCTCGATAATCATGCGATCACAAATAAAAGTCGCAATTTTGTTGATCGCACCACAGACAATTCCGATCTGTTGCAACAACTGTCCAACGATAATAACGAATCGATATATAGTGCCACCGATATCATAGGGAATCCAGTTGATTTTATATTGGGCCTAGACGATCGTCAAAATCTACTAGGACGTCGTTCCGCATCTTCAGCGACTTCGACGAATGCTGGCCATCAGCCATCAAATTCAAATCCATGGGTGCACAGTTCGACGATCTATGTGGAGAAATTTGGTGAGCCAGAGCAGTGTAATAGTAAAATTAAACGGGACGACATATCAAATTGTCAGGTAAATTGAATAAAACCATGATATAAAGACCACATTCACTAATTTAGTCTTCTCTCGTTCGTTTAGTCTGTTTGCTTTGAGGAAAACAATCAACTTTTGACGTCAAACCAAGCGAATTTCAATTTAAAACCACCTGAAATCAAAAAACTGAAGCCTTCTCTGCAACAGGAAGACATAGACAATGAAAATCACAGTGAATCCGAAGATAATGATGCAATTATACACGAAACGGATGATGATTTACAAGCCACCTACGAAGGTGGCCTTAAAAGCAAGGAAACCTTAAATGCCTCCTTACTGTTAGCAGGCAAGACAGCAGCAACTGGGGCGGCTGCTCATGCTAATAACCAAGCCTTAGGCGGCAAACAACAACAGAAATCGGATGTTCAACAACCTAACGAGGAAGCCGATAATTTGGATATACTGTTGGAGCATAATTTCTCCGATGAAAATCTCGATGAAGAAACACCAAAACTAGGTAAAAAAGATAAAACCGAAGATGATCTTTTGCAGCTACCAAAAGTATCAGTCGATCCGGACTTACCCCCCGCCGATACAGATTGTTGGAAGATACGCAGTTGTATTTATTCGGAACGTTCAAATAATACGTTTGCCCAAAAAGACTTCTGTCCCAAACTGGGTAAATCGGAAAATCTAACATTTGTTATACCTTTGTCGCGTTTCTTTAAGGAACAAAGTATTGAATTACATTTAACGTAAGTGTTTTGTCGTTTGACGTAAGAATGCAAAAAGTAATGGAAATTTTTAATTTTTAGCTCATCTTTACCATTACAATGGGTACTTTGCAATATACATGAACATTCGAGAAATAATATTAAACACTTGAGCAATTCATCGCCGGTGCATACAACACAAAATAGTTTACAACGCAGACGTAACTCCTCGTTGCTGATGCTTAATATACCCAGTCGGGGTTATTTCGTTAAAGATTTAATATTACGTGCCACCAATGATCTAGACAAGGTGGGAAGAAATTACAACAAAAAAATGTTTTAAATTCCGAATTATATTTTAAAAAATATTCCTTCTTTTTTCTACTTTCCAGTCAAATGTTTGCCAAGAACAACCCCACGAAGGCAATACCATACTGCAGTACAATTTTAGAATTTTAAGAAATTGTGATTAAAAAAACACAACAACAACCTAACCTATACGTATCCTAAAAATTCGAAATTCTTAATTTTTAAATTGAAATTCTTTTTTATTATTATGATTATTATTACAATTATTATTATTATTATATTCCCCAGTTGTTTTACTACTTATGCAAGAATTCGAATATATAACAAAAAACATTAAAAAGCGAACAATTTTCTTTCGAATTTCGAATATTTTTTTATGTAAATACTTATGTAATGTTTAGTTAAAACAAATCATAACCTAAAATACCTTTATAAAATAAATTTATGCATACTTTTTTTATTATTATTTTTTTTTTTGAACAAATTATCTATAAAACATATAAAAACTGTTTTCTTTAACAAAAATAGCATAAATTTATTTTTCACTGCTATTAACAAAAACATACAACAACATGATAGAATAAATGATTAACTACAATACAATACAATTATAATTAAAAATATTATAAATAATGACAATGATCAATGAAAATTATTATATTAAATTATTAAAACCGAAAAGAGAAGAAAAACAAATAAAATTATTTAGAAAATTTCAAACTTTATTATTAGAACAAAAAAAAGAAAAAGAAAATAAAAATTAAATCGTTGGTTCGTTCTGTATTTCGTGTAAACAAAACAGCTGTTGAAAATAGAAAATTTCGAATTTCTTAATTAAATCTTTTAATAAAAGGAAAAACATTGTTTTCGAAACACAGAACAGACACGATAATTGTGTTTTTATTTATTTCAAATACAACTTCTAGAAAAACAACATTCAAATCCGAATTAAATTTCCTCAATTAATATAATACTTCACATACATTTTAGTTAAACAACTAATCTATATACGTACAGTGAGCGCCAAAAGTGAGTAAACACCACTGAAATAATTCATTTTCTTAATATAGCAAGAAAAGTAAATGAGAATAATGGAACAAATTTCCAAAAATAAAAATGTTTATTTATTACTTATAAAATGTTAAAACAAAAACAACAATTCATTATAAAGTATAAATTTTTTATACTTAAGAACATAATAGAAAATTTAAAATTATTGTGAGTGTTGACTCACTTATGGTGCTCACTGTATGTATATAAAAATTAATGTTTGTTTGTATGTCTTTTATAGCATAGTAAACTAAGCATTTGATCATGTTATGATCTTTAGTAAAGTTATTGAGCATGAGTCGACGAAGGTTTCTAAGTTGCAATGACAGGTGGCGCCACTGAAAATTATTCCAAATGAATTAAATCGTTAACTGTGCATTTGATCATGCTATGATCAGTAGTCATTGTAGTCTAGTGTGTTCGCTTATTAGACGTAAAGCCCGATTTCGAAACCCAGGCCAGGCATCAAAAGACGAAATATAAAAAAATATTTCTTCGGCGATTACCTCTCAGCAGATTTCTGGCAAAAAATCTGACAGTAAATAAACCTGCCATGAAAAAGTTTCTCAAAAAAATCTGTTGTTCGGAGTCGACGTTAAACTGTAGATCCCGCCACTCAAGTATAAAATTAAGGCCATCCTGGCCCAGCTAAGATCAGGATGGGCGAACGTCCTGAACAGCTATAGGGCAATGGATCATGCCGGAGACCTTGGATTGCTGCCCTTCATGCAATCAAGCACCACATGATACGGTGCACCTTTTTAATTGCCCCGCAAAACCGAAAACCCTGCGACCCATAGACTTGCGGTTGAACCCAACGACAGCAGCGGACGTCTTAGGACTGCCAACCACATAACGATGACTACATACATACACAACTTATAATACATAATTTCATCTCTAACACATTCCATTCTCACACCACTCATGTTGTGTGCCTTAATTTTATACTTAAGTGGCGGGACCTGCAGTTTAACGTCGACTCCGAACGACAGATTTTGAGAAACTTTTTCATGGCAGGTTTATTTACTCTCAGAGGTTTGGCCAGAAATCTACTAAGAAGACGTCGCCGAAGAAATATTTTTTTTTACTCGACAAGAGTACATTGCTTTTTAATTGCACAGCAATCTGGTAGTGGAATGGATCTTTCTTGAGTACGTACATATAAAACCATGTATTTTCGTCACTTTTATGTTCATATGTAAAACTAATTTTATTTATCATTTAACAAATTTTAACACATTACACAGCAAATGGCTGATCTTTTCCATCTTCATTATATTTAATATACGTTTCACCATGACTAAAGTCTTTAGTGCCCTCCAAACGACCACGAGGTGGTGCTTTACTATAATCAAAGGCCTTTTCAGATTTTCCAAACATACGATTGGCCTCTTCGATTTGTTCGCGATATTTGCCCACAACAACTGGTTTGCCGGTAATGGGATCCGTTATGTCACCAAGTGGATAAACTACCTTTTCCACTTTGTGTGTGATTAAACGTGTCAAACGTTCCGGTAGTTCACGTATTAAAACAACATCGCCAGTTTTACACACCTTTTGAGGATCATGGGCAAAGAAAAATACATCTTTTTTGAAATACTAAAAATTTACAAAAGAAATATTCCTTTGGTTAAAAACTTCTTAATGGATATTGAAAATTTGCCATGTACTTGCCATATTAAGATTTGTGTCTAATTCCATGCGTCGTATACGTATTTTAGAGGCATTCTGTTTAACACAAGGCATACATTGGCCCAAAAGTAATAACTGACGTGCAGACATTAGTTTTTATTTAAAATTTTAGTTATATTTAAGAAAATTAGATTTTATTATAAAAAAAATCGAGTTAGAAATGTGAATAACAAAATCAGCTGTTTGCTGAATGAGAATAAAGAAGAAGAAGAATACTATTAAATATTCCATTATAAATTTGGCGGTACTTGTATGGTTTTGATATATTAAAAAGCTGTATGTTGTGAAAATACAAAAGAAAATTGTTACAAGAACTAAAATTTAATTTAATGTTTTTAATTGTATTTTTTAATTTATTTATTTAGTGATTATAATAACGGTAATTGCATATAATAAATTCATAAGTAATAAAGTGAGTTTTTATATAAAAAAAATTGATTGAAAAGAACAAAAAATATGAAAAGTGTTTCCATATACAAAATGGCGGTAAAATATAGAAAATTACATTAAAAACATACAAATAAAAATTTGTTATAATTAAACAAATCAAGAGAGAAATATACTTCGCAACGACTTCATTTAAGCTGGGTAAGTACTTTAAAAACTCATTTGCCAATTGGTTATATATGATTTGATAGTTGAGCGCAAAGACAAGTGGCGCAGACGAAGGTCTGGCGCTGTGAGAAGACTTTTATGTTTCAATTTACATACATATATGTACTATCTTTTACTTATAAACGGGTTTTCAAAGCTAATTTGATAATAGAAGAAGGAACTATATTTTCAGAGGTCTCTGCTAGGTATGTAAGCATCTTTGAGTTTGTTAAAGTCACTGCTAAAACAGTTGGCATCTATGTATCTCACACGGATGGATAGAAGAAGCCTTTACGCATACAAGGTCTTATTAAAAGAGGAGTTGAATAGGTATGTCAACATGCCATGTGTATATACGGTCAAATACAGTTGGTGTATGGTTTGGACTTTGACAGCCTCATTTAATATAACCCCGCAGTCTTTGCATGCATTTGCAAACGCATAATCTTTTGCTTGCATCCCATTTATTAATTATTGCTAAAATGCTGTTTATTAGGTCCACAAATGAATGAATACTGTTTGCCTTATCGGCGTGTCAAGCCACATCATTTAAATCATGAATACATAGGCAGAATAATAGAGTTCCAAGTGTTGAATCCTATGGAAAACTTAAAATCATCCGAAGAGAGAGCTATGTAACAGTTTACAAGCTCTAAGTAAAACGATTTTCCAGTTTCTTCAATAAAATTGCTTGGTCGATAGTATCGAAAGCCTTACTTTGTTCAATCAGCTCTCTGGTATTCAATCATACTCGTAAGAACTGTAATACAAGGTAGTTTTGTTTAGGTAGGGATATGATTTTGGTCAGCTTTCAGTCAAAGCTTTCAAAAGATCTTGTAAATGTTGTGTTGAAGTTCGGAGTCGACTTTAAACTATAGATTCCGCCATTCATATGTAGTATAAAATTAATACACACAACATTTGGTGTGAGAAGCCATGAAAACTTTCTAAAAAAAATCTGTCGTTCTGACTGAAGGGTTGTAATGACCAGTTATGTACATATTTATGTAAGAGTTAAGTTAAATAGATGTGTGACAAATGGCAAGAGTTTTAGTATTATAACCTCTAAAAACGAATAGCCTTCCACTTAAGAAAACCTGACATTACCTAACGCAACAAACCGGGAATCTAACACTGGAAAGAGAACGGCAAACAAACTGTCAATGGCCTTTGAAACTTGCACCCTTACATGTCTTTTTCTCATTTCGTTTTATTTTATTTTTCCTCTTGCATTATACATACAAACTAACAATAAAGTAAAAAATAAAACAAACAAAAATTCCCCTACAAATCTTCGGACCTTACCATCGAACCTATTCTATAACATTAAACATTACGAAGTAAATTTTGTTATATTATAATTTATTTATTTCTTCCTTAAATTTTCTATATATTCTCCTAACAGCTGTTGGAACTCTGATGTTAAGATTCTTTGTACGAACATGTTTAACTCTGATTTCCTTTCCATAAGTACTTTGTCTATATCGCTTTTACGAAATTGCCTTTTTGTCAAAGCTCTTGCTTTCGGATTAACTGTTTTATAGTTAGTTAAAAATTCTATGCACTTATGCATAGCTAGGTCATTATCTTTAGCAATTTCGTCAACTAAACCAATCGCCAATGCCTCTTCACTTTGAAACAATTTACCTTGCGTTAAGGCCAATTCAGCTAAACGTCGTGATAGAACATTGCAGCAGGAACTAATAACGGAATTGGGTGGCACTATGCCAAGTTGAGTTTCATTCAGACCAATTGTGAAGTTAGGCAACATAACACGATAATCACAACAAGTGGCAAAAACACAACCACCGGCTGGTGAATGACCCTAAAATGACTAAAGTTTTCAACAATATTGTTTCAAAGTTTAAAATGCAATTAACTTACGTTTATTAAAGCTACCGTAATGGCATTGCAGCCATATAATGCCAACCAACTTTCTTGAAATGCATTAAAGAATTGTTTTAATATCTTCTCATCCGGCTGATATAGTTCGTTTAAGTCCAAACCAGCTGAAAATATACGATTCACACTCTAAAATTTGCTTTATTAACAAAACCCTTAATTGTCTATTATTTTTAACTCACTGATGTTAATATTAGACTTTGACATCCATTCTCCTCAACCATGTTTATGGCTTCAGTTAAAGCTTTTAATAATTCCAAATTTAAAGCATTTACCGGTGGCCGATTTAATTTTAAAATGGCCATGCCAGTTTTTTCATTGCGATCCACTGTGACCAACTTATCCTGTGCCGGTGATGAAGCTAAACATCGTAAATTTGTTTTAAATGTTGAACTTTTAAGGAGAATTTTGTTGAATTTTCGCAAAAAGAACATCATTTCTCAAGTGTAAGCAAAACACTAAACATTTTTGTTTAAATATTATTATTGCAACTTTGATAATGATTATTTATATTTAATTTGTTTTCATTGTATTATTCTTGCGATAATATATACCCTACACGATTTCCAATAGCAATTCTAGTATTATTCTGATTAAGACAATTAATTAATGCAATAAAATATGAAATTGGGTTATAGTTGTCCAATTTATTGTTGCTATGGTCTCATAGGATGATAGGTTAGTGGGAAGGAGCCGAAGCGTTGAAAGGATAGATCGAAGTAATACTTGGCTAGCAGCCTTTAATCATCTATCGGCGGTGTTATGCGGGCTCTACACGTTGCAACTGGCTGTACAACGTTATCATTTTGTACAAACAATTGCTATGTTGAATGGCTATTTGGTCGTCGGTTCGCTGCAGATCAAAAAATTTTGATTTTCATTCAACCGACGACCAATACGATGTTACAATAACAATTTATAAGTAAATACCGTTAATGCAACATGTTGTGCAACTAATCGCAATGTGTAGGGGCCACATTAGAACTAGCGCCCTGCTGGGGCTCAATATGCGCTTGGTAGCTATTTAAAGGTTGATGAGTCTTGGAGTCTTGCCTGATTTTAAGAGTATGCATGGGATAAATAGGAGAGCAAATGCTACAGAATCTCCTCCGCGCATATGACGCTGCTATACTCGTCCTCAAACCTACCTACCTATCTAGTGTCTATGCATTTTGTAGCTATTTTCTATAAATGGTGATATAGAAACGTTATATAAATGCTATTGCATTACACTAGGCGACTTTAGAAAGATACAATTGTATATTACAAAATTTGTTGGCGGTGATAATCCATCAAGAGAAATATAAGCTAGCGTCTGAAAAAGCGGACAGTGTTTATGCTTTTGGGTTTTTCAATTATGTATAAGTAACGTTGCTTAAAAGAAAATTGTGAAAATCGTCATGGTGGAATACAATGTACAAAGTCCAAGCCATAGTATTTGGTTGAAAATGTTTATCTTACAGCGAAATCTGCCATTAAGTCATTACCACCTGTTACTGCCTACAGTGAATAATTTATTTGGTAAAACATTCGATTCTGTTTACATCGATTTACCAATTGTTTATCAAAAAGGACTTAGGTGTCTGTTAGGGAAGCATAATAGAGTTATTAATGAAATTTCAAATATTTTTATTTTAATTTGTATAATGCTATTATTGCTTTTATTATTATTGAATTCATATAATGCTTTCGATTACATTCATGCTAATCATAACTTGGTTGCACTTTAAATTATCAGCTGTGCCAATTTTAGTATCCATACGAAAGCTTAATAACATGAAAACCTTAAACAACATCATCATTATCAATCAGCTGATCATATTCTCGATAAAAGTGTTTCTATTCACAACAAAACAAGGAAAAGTGAAAATTTCCATTAAATAAACAATAAGAAATAATAACAAATCTCTATTTAAGTGTATGTTTATATTTATTACAAGTATTATAACTAAAGAAGATTGAAATTTCTAAGGAATTTAAGCCTGAAAATGGTAAGTTACTGAGCTCTTAAACAACACCCCATAATTTTTGCATTAACAAACTACGTCTTTATAGAGTTATGAAGACGATGATTATCATGTGGACACTTTTCCCAAAGAATATGGTTATGGAGCGTTCGATCAGGATGGACTTGACTCGAGTGGTATGGTTGGTGCTAGCGCCGATCTTAAACCACGTATTTTACTAATGGGTCTAAGGCGTTCCGGCAAAAGTTCCATACAGAAAGTTGTCTTCCATAAAATGTCCCCAAATGAGACCATGTTCTTAGAGTCGACCAATCAAATTGTCAAGGATAATATAAATAACTCTAGTTTTGTACAATTTTGCATATGGGATTTTCCCGGACAAATAGACTTTTTCGATCCCACTTTCGATTCGGACATGATATTCGGCAATTGTGGTTCACTGGTGTTTGTCATCGATGCCAAAGATGACTATAATGAAGCGTTGACAAAATTTAAAAATACTGTCATCAAAGCCTATAAAATAAATCCGCGTATTAAATTTGAAGTCTTCATACATAAGGTAAGTAATCGGTGAGTGGGTGTGGGACAACATGTATGTGTGAGTGCGTGTGTAGTGATAGTGTTGTTATTAAATATGCAAAAGGCGAACCAGTTTATTTGTTATCAGAAAATATTTTTTAATCAAACTTGTAAGGTTTCTGTTTGAAAATTATTGTAAGTGTATACATGAAGATTACAAGAGGGCTTGGTGATTATTATTTTTATAAATGTAGTTATTGCTTTACATAAATGTAGAATAGGAACGAGTGATAACTTTGTAGTGGACAAACTTTCTTGATAATCAGTATTAGGACTTTGCATTAGAGCATGCCTCCCTTATAATCGAACTGAAAACCATCCCGAAAGTGTATCTAATCTAGTGAATAATTCGATATCAAGTAACGATAGCTGTCGACAGAGAATGAGTGTATCAATCCGGAGATGAATATTTTTAAATAAAGTGGATACAACTCTCTCAAGCGAAATACAATCTCTGCGTAAATCATATGCAGTTAAGCGGAGTCTCTCCTCATACAGATACAGTGACTGTCCCTACGATCAATTTTAAATTGTTGGTTGGTACACTTCCAATTCAAATTAAACCATGCGAACTTGTCAAAAAATCAGGCTTATACCTCAGCCTAAGATTTCTCAGGGGCCAATAAATATATTTAGTAAAAGGCTGCCTAACGAAGGTATGTTTTCAGATGCGGAACTTGCTTTAGCCAGTTCATCAGCTACACAATTATCCGGTATTGCCTGTGATCTGGAACCCATATTTGGATTGAGTCAAAGAAGTTGCGCTAAATGTCAGTCAGTTTGGGCCTGAAGATGGTTTCCAAAAGAAAACTGATTACAGAGAATATTCAAATGCTAGTAGTTGGTGATCTGTTACTGAGGATCAGTTGCACAGCGTAATTTTGTGGCCATTACCTCGATCAGAAACTTATCGTCAGGGATACGAAAAGATATCCCTTCGGAAAAAATTCGACAGCCTATCTTATTCCTGACTTTAAAACCGTATGTGGATGCTTTCACAGAATAACTGGAGCTCACCACATCAGAGGAATGTTTGGGTTCTTGTTTGAAATTCTTTTACGAAATCTTCTATCGGGATTAGATTCCGAGGAGGTGTTAATTTTATTCAGAGTTTGAAGATACTCAGATAGGAAAGAGGAGTGTCCAGAGCGAATGTCCAGCATGATGTTTTTGTAGGTTTAGTACGCAATACACATACAATCTGTATTGCAATAGATCGTCTCACTTTATTGAAACTGTGTGTGGTGAAGAATTTACTGTGCGTTTGAAAAAAAAAGAACATTTATCTTCAAATAATGCTGATTAATTATATTTCTTGATCCAGGTTGATGGCATAAGCGATGATACAAAAATGGAATCCCAACGTGATATACATCAACGGGCATCAGATGATTTAGCCGATGCTGGCCTAACACAAATACATCTAAGTTTTCATTTAACTTCCATTTATGATCACTCAATATTCGAAGCGTTTTCAAAAGTGGTACAAAAATTAATACCACAATTGCCCACATTGGAAAATTTACTCAACATATTCATATCGGTAAGACAATAAATAAATAAAAACAAAAAACGAAAATATAATAAATTTAAAATTTCCTAAAATTTTACAGAATTCTGGTATTGAGAAAGCCTTCCTATTTGATGTGGTTTCAAAAATTTATATTGCTACTGATTGCTCACCCGTCGATATGCAAAGCTATGAATTATGTTGTGATATGATTGATGTTGTTATAGATTTATCAAGCATTTATAGGTATGAATTGTCTATTTAATCTCTTTTTTCTTTATTCATTCATTCATGCACTGTTTTTTTTTTTTTTTTGCAGTTCTGAAGAGGATGCATTCGATCACCAAAGTTCTAGTCTCATTAAATTAAACAATAATACAATTTTATATTTACGTGAGGTTAATAAATTCCTAGCTTTGGTGTGTATATTACGCGAGGAGAACTTTAATCGTCAGGGTGTTATCGATTATAATTTCTTGTGCTTCCGTGATGCGATTAGTGAAGTATTTGAGCTGCGTTTGAAAAGTCAAAAGTTAGCTACGGTGGATGAACGTTTGGAATTGCATCAGAATGGCAACGATGTTGATTCCGATGAGGATAATCTAGACGATGATGATCCTAAAATTGTTTAATTACAAATACAGTGATTTATTTTGTTGTTATGAAAATCTTTCTCCTTTTTCTTCTAACGTAGATTGTTCTTCTCAATCATTCGTATCGTTTTATTTTGAATATACTGGCTTATATTTTTTTCTTTTTTTTCTCTCCCTTTTGCTGTATATTTTTCTATATTTTGTGCCTTTTTTTCGTGTGTTAAAATACTATATTGTGTACTCTTATTTTTGCCATATCAATAATAACTATTTACATACATATTTTATTATAATGTTTTTTTTTTAACCAATATACTTAGAATATTATTGTAATTCGCATTAAAGACAACTTTAAAAGTTACTATGAACAAAAACGAGATAAAATATATATATTTTTTATTTTTTTAGTTTAATAAATACAGTGCGAACCCTCATATATTTGTAACGTGTGTTAATTGAAATAAAATTTAGATTTTTTATATATAAATCGGCTTACATATCGATGGCTTAATATAGAAAGGTCGTATCTTACATTTTCAGTACTTTACAGGAGAAGGAAAAAACTTAATAAAATCTAATACAAAACTGTTATGTTTCTTTTAATTACTGTAAATCAACTATTCGTCAACATAGGAACCTGAATTTTTCAGAGAATGTGTATGGGGGTTTTGTCTACCATAATATGTAAAAATCCCGATTTTGAAAAAAACGAGATACGACATTTCTATATTAAGCCATCGATATATAAGTAACGCTTTTAAATGTATATTATATGTATATTTTTTCAAGTTTGTATAAATAAATACTTTCTGGCAGTAATATATTCTTATAAAGTTTATCAATTAAGTTTATATTTAAATAAACTATAAAAATAACATAACATTTTGTAAACAAATGTTTAAGCCTTAATTGACAGCTCCAATGAGTACTGTATACTTTAAATGAGCTTTAAAAGCACTTCAAAGGATCAATGTAACATCATTGAATGAATCTAGAAACAAAAATCTTGTAGTTGTTACTGAATGTGGCAGCCAATCATGCTCCATTTTTATTTCGTTCTACTCTCCACTGTAGATCAATTTCTGACTGTTTAGAATGCTCAGGAACTAAACCTTTTACAAAAAATAACTGTAAGCCGAGCATTAATCTGAAAATGGCTGTTTAATTATAACGTCATTGAGCCATTTTTGAAGTGTATGGAGAATGAGAACCCCATTAAAAATGCTTTATCATCTACAACTAGTCTTCTTGCATTTATCCCCCAGAAAGACGTCAATGTCTTGTAAGGAAGCCAGTTACTACTCTCATGTTGGAATTTTTGAGCCCAAGGGCTGGGCAGTTACAGAGGAGGTGGTCGATAGTCTCCAACTCCTCCTCATCGCAACATGCCCTGCAATAGTCCGGCTGGGATCTGTTCCAGATACCCGTCAGTGACCCATAGATAAATGTAACAATATTTTCGGTTGTTCGTTACGACTTTGCAATGTTCTAACGCGTGATGTTTATTTTAACTTTGATTTTGATTTAAAAACTTAGCCCCATCATGAAAAGAGGGAGAACTAGTGTTTTTTATTTTTTTTTATTTATTATTAAAAATAATAGATATTTTGTGATTAAATGTTAACTGGGTATGTTGCTTAATTTCAATTTATCGATATATTCAAAAAGTCTTGGCAACCCTTTATTAACTTCGTTTTTGTTTTTTTTTGACAGTTACAGCTGATTGCGCTTTCACATCATCAGCAAATACTCCAACGAAAAAAAAAACAAAAAAAAACTCCATACACATAATATAACAACAACCAGCATTAAACAACAGCAATGACAACAAACACACAACAATAATGAGAAACAATTGAAACTTGGCTCACTCACATACACCCAACAAAAAAAGAGATGAAAAAATAGTGATAGAGAAAATTTATAATACGACTTCGTCATCAAAATTATAGCGGTACGACGACGACGTCAGTCAGTTGCAAAGTGGTTGTTAAAGAGAATAAAACGTGATAAAAGCAATTGGCAAGTGAAGGAAGGTTTTTTTTTGTGAATATTGCTGTGAAAGAAATGTATAAGTTAGTATTAAATTAGTGTTTAAAATAAACATTTGGGAAGAAAATATTTAACAAATATTAATCAAATAATAAAAGAAAATTATAAATAAGGAAGTTTTACAAAATACCAATAACAGCAACTGAAAAAAACGAAATAGAAAAAAATCCGCCGTGTCATATTAGTTGTAAAAAATTAAAAAGTGAAAAAATTTATTTGTCTATGAAAATATAAGAAAAGCAAAAAAAAAATACCAAACGCTTCTGCCAAACCTGATTTGTATAATAAATTGTAAAGAAATTATAGAAAATAAATAATATAACAATTAATCAAGTTTTGTTTGGAGCAACATTTTTCTTTAATTGAAGACATCTTCGAGAAAAAAAACGAGAAAACCAACTTCTTTCGCTTATTTCGACATACACATACACAAACGTACATGAATCCATGCAAACACGATATGAAAGTAATGGAAATTTGTTATTGAAAAACGAAAACGAAGTGAAAAAAATACAAAAAAGTGTTTAATTTTTAGAATATTTTAAAGGAAAAACAAATAAACAAGCAAAACACCTGCCATTATTGGTGTTGTTGTTTTTTTTATAATATAAAAAAAAATTAAATTTCTCCATTTGTTGCAATAATTAAATTGAAACATAAAAACATCAATTGGAACCAATTGGAAATATTGTTATTCGTATTTAAACGCTTTTGCACAGCTAACAACAACACAACATATTCCATCAAGCATTCATCGATTTTGGTCGGTCGCTGCTATATGCCGAGTATTTTTGCCATTGACAGTGAAGGTAAGTGTGTGTGTTTTATACCATCCCATTGCATCCATTTAAGTTTTTTTTTTCTGTTAATAACATCGTATTTAATACTTTTAAATTTGGTAATATGGTCTGGTTGGGAATTTGATTGCATGTCATTTCATATCATATTATATCTGTCATACTATATTTCTTGTTTAAATTTTACTTTTTCTATTGATCTCTACACATATTTGGTATTTTTATTATAATTTATTTCTTTCTTTTCTCTGTGTCTCATCACAGTGGTGCTTTGAATACCAAAAAAAAAATTATTTAAATATTGATTTATGGTAACGGTAGTATAAAACAATGCACAGTGGTGTAAATGGTGAAATTTTTTTAAAAAAAGTTGGCGATTGTAATCAGTTAAACATGCCATTTTATTTATAACAGTAATATCAAGTAACGGTTAATGATTTTTTGGCAGAACAAATTAATTGGAGCCACTTTCTGGCTCAAAGTAGTGATTAACGTAAGCGTTATTATTAAAAACAAGCATTTGTTTATGTGCCAGGAGATGAATTCGAATTAGAAAATTCAAGAGGCAATTTTGGTCTTAAACAGTAATTATAGGACATAAGTATACAAAGACCAGGAGTTCCATAGAACATCTAAACAAAGCTTCCATGTCTATTTAATATAACTTTAATAAAATTGCAACATTTTTGCGAAAATTGAATTAAAAAAATTGTTCTTGAAAAATTTTAAAAATTATCCAGAAATTCACGGACTGTTTCTCAAAAATATGCAATCGCTCATATAAGTAGGTACATACACCACTGTATTTAAATGGTAGAGCAAGGAATCACCTATTATGAAGCGACATTAGAAGTTTGGCTGAAATAATTTCAAAATTCCGAACATCAAATTAGAAAAAAATTCTCGGCAGAATCACGGGTCAAAACTAGTGGTATGGCTGAATTAATTTCTGAATTGGAAAAATGCCTTTGAAAAATAAATTAATAAAATTTCATTGTGTGTGTGAGAAAGTTAATTCAAATTGGAAAACCTAAGACGCAAACCAAAAATTTTAATAGAGCCTATTCTTATGTTAGCAGAGCAATGTTAGCTGCTTAACTGAAATTAGCCTAAGTGGGCAGCTGCAGCATCGATACTTGTTGGCGTGCCTATATGTCTTCTTCTTCTTATATGTCCCCAAACTGTCTTCTGTTCCCTCCTCGCTCTTCACCTAATACCAAATGCTTCAAACACCCACATTTAATGTCCGATGCCATATTGTTCTTCGCAGTCTGCGCCTTTATCAAGCGAATTACAACCTGACGTCTCTTTGGGGATCGTTTTCTATTTACAGCGCCCATATGAGACTGAACATTAATAATAATTTGCAAGAAATCCTTCACTTTATACGATCTCCTTACTATTGAGTGGAATACAATTCTCGCGACTGCATCGAAGACTATTTTGAAGTTTATCGGCCGGGCACACTAGAGAGTGGAAGTGATTGTTAATGGCAGCAGTGTATCCTGTAATGAGGCTTGTGTTTCACTGTTTTATTATTACTTACACAGAATGTACATATATCCTCGTTCGTATAGGAAGTATTTCTAAAACAAACAAAATTAAATGAAAGTTAACCAAAATTCAATTAAATAAAACGCATAAAAGCCTCTATAAAACTTTATTGTTTCTAATTAAAAATGCAAATTCAATAAACATGAAAAGCAAAAATGTTTATTGTTTCACTATGTAGATGTTTTCAAAACCACGGTGCAGTATGTCAGTCAGTGTATTCAGATGTTACCAACAAAGACCTTTTTTAGACGGCTTTTAGGTTTCTTTTTTTTTATACAAATACATTATGCAGACAAGAGTTTTTTGTAAATAATTTTATTTATTTTTTTGTTTAATCATTGAATTTCTTTTGTATTTATTTTGTATACAAATTTACACTAACTTCACATTCTTCTCCTTCTTTCTTTTTATATAATTTTACTTTTTTATATGTATTTAATTTATTTCTTTTAATTTTCATCTTCTGCTACAAAAAAACAATAACAATAACGGAATGTATCTACTTTTTATTCAAATATTGTATTAGTAGCATTAAAATAAAATTTCGTAATTCCCTACAAATACAATGAAAAAATGAAGCCAAATTGAAAAACTGAAAATAGTGTTAACAATATAACAAATACCTATTTTAGAATAACCGGTTATTTTGACATTTTAATTAACTAACAATCCCCCTTTATATGTATACATATATACATACATAGAATATGGTGAGAAGCATAAAAATATGGAGAACTTAAGTTAGCATCAACGGTAAATTGTTGTTGTTAAGTTTTCTAGTTTTAAGGATTAATTAATAAGGTTAACAAACAACACAGTTTTTGCAATATTTAACGCATTTATGGGAAAATGTTTGTTAGCTATTAACGGTACTGCAATTTTAGTAAATTGTTTGGATTTGCTTTTGTTGTTGTTGTTGTTAAAAAATAATCACACTTAAATCTTAAGCTTAAGAAGTGAATGCATTGACTACTTAAACGACTTGGTAAAGTTTGCTTTAATAAAAATAATTTCTACACCACCTGCTTACTTAATGGATTACATTACAGCGCTTAAGTCAGGATTACAATCATTTAGCTAGGATTACAACCTAGCTTCGCACGCCACTTTCGTTGTATGTGTTAATTTTAAACATGAGAGGCAGGAGCTACAGTTTAAAGTCGACTCCGAACGACAGATTTTTTTGAGAAACTTTTCATGGCAATTTTTATTTGCACTCTTGAGTTTTTGCCAGTAATCTGCTGAGAGAAAGTTACCGAAAGATATACTTTTTTCATTTGTTTTCGTTTTATATAAGATGTCTAAGCTTAGGTTGGAACCCCAGGCTCTCATCTAATAAACCAATTCTCTTCGTATTAATCTTGATTGTTACATAAACTTGTAGAAATTCCCTTGGGGGCTGAGAATTTATAGCTAATGATGCCTATGATAGTAGTCGGTTCAAAAATTCTGTATTGTATTAAGGCAGTTGTACAATGGGTCAATTCGACCTCCGGGTACTGTACTTGTCACAGTTGACAAGTACACGTCCTCTAACCTTAAGGCAGTTGCCTGTGGCGGAACTATGCGTGCTCAAGTGGGCTTTATTAATCAAAGCTAGCACTCCAACCTATCTATCATTACGAGTGAAATTTTCGAACATAATCAACATAACTTCAAGCCTTTGCAAAGTAATCAAAGGACTGTGTGTGTTATTGTAAGATCTTGAGAGTTTTTTTTTTGACAACATGCTGTACTTCTCAAAACACTCAAGCTACAAGGTCCTAAAAGTGTTAGCAGGCCCATCTGCAGTTTGAAACTCATGTTGAACGTTGAACTAACAGATCTTAAGCACACGCAAATCCGTTAAAACTCTTAAGGTAGTAGCAAGATACCTTACATTTTCATATATGCTCAGTTGATAACATTGTTTCTTCTCACACACTCCTTCCAAATCTGTTGGAACCCTTAAGATAAAACCAAGCTCATCTAGACTTACATATCTCAGTGTGATCCTATGCCTCATGCACGTTATGATTCAAATATTAAACTGTTCGGTCATCTTTTAGAAGATGAATATCAATCGGGGGCAGTTTTGTTCTCATCGACTGTTTGCCAAGCGCATTTGATTGCCCTCCAACTGATATCTCATTAAGAAGTCAGATTCGATAGAGAGATGGAAGAAGAGGATTTCAAAGCCTCAATAGAGGAACGGTTATCCGTAGAGGCATTAAATAAGTTTGAAGAAACTTGTGCTTGCCTCAGTTAGCCTATAGCCTGTTTGATTGAATGAATTTCTGTCTGGTAAGTGAAGAGGTAGTCTCCAAGAGGAAGTATGGCCAAAGTCCAGGAAAAAAGTTCTAAAAATATTAGCAGGCCCATCTACATTTCTCTACTTCTCTATCATCATGTTAAACGAAGAGCCTGCGATAGAGCCTTTCGTGTCGTTTCCTTATGCAAAGGAATTATCGGAAGGTAATTAATCTCTTCAAGAGTCAATACAATTGCAACTGTATACCTATTCATTTGAAATCAATGCTAAGTCCTGTGGCCATTAGTGTTTTAAAGCCCTTAAATAGCATTGGTTATCTTTCTGAAATATTTTTACAATTTTATTGAATCATAAATTTCATCTGACAAGCCTGTGGTCTGTAGGTTCTTCCATCCAGCTTTAGAAAAATTATTTGAACAAGTGCTTCCATTTTTAGGATTTTCTTTTCCATTGTTACTTTTATAGAATCACATGATTTTTATTTTTGTTTTTATTTTAATTTACATACAGGCGTACATATATAGTATACTAGCTTATTTTAGGTGTTGGCTAATTTAGTCATTCATTCTGTATATTTTTTGCTAAGCCAGCTTTTGCTATTCATATACAATTTTCTATTTTCCTTCAACTTGTAGCCTTGACAACAGGGGTGGTTTTGGTTTGTTTCTTTTTTTATTTTATTTGTTGCCTTTTATACAATTTTCCTTTTTATATTTTCTTTTTCTCTAAGGGTGTGGATTTTCGTATTTGATTCGTATTCGCCAAAATTGATTTTTTATTGTTTTTGTTTTTTTTTGTACTTTGTGTCGGTCGTTCGTTGTTGTCTATGCAAACGCCGGTATCTAGGGATGATGGAATAAATGAAAAACGCCCGGTTGTTAATATGATGACTCAACCATATTTGGTTTGCTTTAAGCTTTAGAAGGTAGTCAGTCGTTGTCCTTTAAATAGTTTTCTTTTTGTCCAATACATGTGGTTTTAAGCTCTCTCTTTAGAGACAAGTTGCCACTTAGTAAGTGTAGAATGTAATTTAATTTATTAAACATATGTAAGTACAAAAAATATACGTTAGGTTAGATAGGAACAGCCGTCAATTTGATACGAAACGATTTAGACTTCCAAGTCAAATCTGATACAACATGTCTTTAATTAGGTAGAGGCCCCTACGTAAGGCCAACCTGTACGTCTTACTAAACTTAAATCAGTACCGAAAGGAATATGATTTACATTTTTTGGTTGATGACTTGCTTTCGTTTGGACGATGACTTGCATTTTAAGGACGATGACTTACATTTTTTGATCGATGACTAGCTTTTTTGGTCGACTTCCGATTCTTGATCGATGACTTGCAAGAGCCAAGAGGCTCTCTCTCTTGGAAGTATTTCAAAATCCATATTCAACTTTTTCTACAATACAGTTCCTTCACGTTCCCCAGAATCGAATCGTCGTCTTCTTCCGTTATCCTTAACTTAATTATTGGGCCTTAACCGTTCTTATTTTACCGGACTGTGTATGGAGCTGTTGGATTATATCATTTCAGAGTAATTTGTAGTCCGTATAAATCAGCCTGCGTACTGGCAGGTGAAGCTATATGCCGAATTCCTCGTTGCGGAATCCACAGAAGCGTTTGTGAAAAAATATTGTCAATGGGTCTTCGGTCAATGTGCTCTGTTCACTGTCCAAAGTAACAGAGCTTTGGTTTGCCGCAGTCAACAGATCTATGTTCCGTATTCGATTATGTGTGTGAAGATAAATTCCAATTTAACTAACAAAGACAAAAACAAACAAAATTTAACAACAAAAATGCAAGTCATCTACCAAAAAGAAAAATGCAAGTAACCGACTCAAAAATTGCACGTCATCTACTAAAAAAATGCAAGTCATCTACCAGAAAAATGCAAGTCATCAACCAACAAAAATGCAAATCATCGACTCAAAAAGTGCAAGTCATCTACCAAAAAAATGCAAGTCATCTACCAGAAAAATGCAAGTCATCAACCAGAAAAATGCAAGTCATCAACCAACAAAAATGCAAATCATCGACTCAAAAAGTGCAAGTCATCTACCAAAAAAATGCAAGTCATCTACCAGAAAAATGCAAGTCATCAACCAAAAAAAAATACAAGTCATCGACTCAAAAAGTGCAAGTCATATACCAAAAAAAAGTGCAAGTCATCAACAAAAAAAAAATGCAAGTCACCTACCAGAAAAATGAAAGTCATCGACTCAAAAAGTGCAAATCATATACCAAAAAAAAATGCAAGTCATCTACCAGAAAAATGCAAATCATCAACAAAAAAATGCAAGTCATCTATCCACAAAATACAAAGCATCTACTAAAGAAAAATACGACATTTTCTTGGATATATATATAAGTGCATATTAACTCAATGAGAATTATTAAAATTTTTAAGTTCATTTACCCACAATTTAATTTTTTATTCTATTTAAACCAATTTATATATAGTTTCGTCGCCTATATCTTCGGTCCCAAGTAAAGCTCGACCCTAAGGAAAAATGTTATGGAATCCTTGATACTATGTCTCTCCAGACCACTAGGTCCACTTGCCTCACAAGTCCGTTTTTTTATCCGATTTATACAGAGCACTTGACAAAATGTCGCCTATATCTCCGGTCTCAATTAACGCCCGACCATAATGTCGGGCTATATATGATGGATATTGTCTAAACTGCCTAGATGACACAGTATTAATTTGTCCTTAATTCGAAACCTTTCTTAATTAAATGTATGGTTTTTATAGCGAAATTAATATATTCTTTGATTACAAAATTCGTCTCTCTTTGTAAGCTAAATATACTATACACCTGCAAAAACAATATTTTTGATTTGTTTTTCATTATCATTGTGTGATACTCATATGTACATATTTTATGCTTGAACGTCTAAAATAGATATTGTCACGCGAAACATATTAACATACTGCATGACGAGAAGAAGGGGGTTTTTATTTATTTTTTTCCACCCAGTTTTTCTTTTTTTGTTTTCAACTTCCGTTTCCCCGTTAAAACGACACATAATTATGCGCCATCGTATTATAAATTTAAAAAAATAAAAAATGATAAAAGCAACAATATATTAATAAAAAAAAAGCGATAACAACAATAACACAAAATAAAAACACAGTTATTCGTCATCATGTGTTCTGTGAATGGTGGTTTTTGTAACCCAGCAAACAATTTTATTGGAATCTGTGTGTTAAAAATAGAAAGCAAAATAATTTTTGTAAAAATACAGGGTGTATCAAAAGAGAATATTTATTATTTATTAAATAAATTCTGTAATCTGTGCTGAGGCTCTAAATGGTGCAAAGAAAGTCAAATGAGAGTTAACTTAACCAAGTTAGAGTTAGTACTTCACAAGGAGATATATTCTTGTGAATTAGGGATTGTCAGTCCCTAATATCAGTGGAATAGTTCTCACTTTATCTCGAATAACGCCAAATATCTTGGAATCATATCATAGGCAGCATACTCCAAGAGAATATGAGATCCACTTATTTCTGCATGAAAGTAATAGGTTATCGGTTTAACCCTAAAAATAGCTGACTGGCTATACGACTTTATAATCTATTTTAACTGGCTACCAACAGGCTTATTGGCGAAACAAGTGGTTGAGAACATGGCAATGTAACTGAGTGCCACAGAAATAGAGCAGATCTTTTTTCGTTTTATAACGAATATACTGGATAGATACTATTATTCATATATTCATGGATGGATCCAGATCATGTGACAAAGTCGGTGTGGAATCTTTTCAGAACAGTTTAATCTTAGATTTTCCGTTGCATTACTCGATACTATTTAGGCTGAAATAATTGCTATAAAGACTGCAGCTGTGCGAATCCGGTATAGGAGTACATCGTCAGCAAAGCGGCCATTGGAATCATAGAAATTGTTTAAGATTTTCGGGTGCTCCAAGAGAAGATAGCGACTCATTCGATGGTTGTCCTTGTATGGGTTACAGGACATGGAGATGTTGAAGGTAAACTGCAAAGCTGATGAACTTGCTAGTGAATAAATTCATATATAGGATTGACATTCCTCTGCAGAGGTACAAAGAAATAATTGTACACAAATTTTACGTATTTGCATAGGGAAGATTGTATAGATACTAGATAAATCGGATCCGCTTTAGATATGTGCGTTTAATCCAAACAGACATCAACTTGAAGTCGCCGAAGTCTAGCAGATTATTAGACAAGAACCACAGATATCTCGAACAAAACGAAATATAAAAAAAATATATATATATATCTTTCGGCGACTTCCTCTCAACAGTTTTCCAACAAATACTAGTAAGAGTGAATAAAATTTCCATGAAAAGTTGCTTGGGTCCCGCCACTCACGTATAAATTTAACACAACATGGGTGATGTGAGAAGTTAAATTGTAATCCTGGCTAAAGGATTATGATGGCACATTAAGTGAGTAAGAATTCAGCTTAGTAGGTAAAAAGGGACGTTAACCTGTGGGTACACACACCCAGAGATTAAGAATACCTCACAACTACTTTTTTTGGTCGTAAAGTTATGGAAGAAAAGATTATCTTCCGAAAATAGTATTGTTTTCATTTTTGTCTCGATTGCTATAGTTTTACAAACTTGAGAAGGGTTGCTAGCTTTATTCGCTTCCTAGATAGAATTCTATCTGCTCTCTATTATCTGCGAGCCTTTTATTGACTTAGAAGTTGTTTTAATACGACAAGCGCTGATGTACTGTACTATACTGAAAAGTACCTTGGTAGCCTAGTGTGTAGTGCTCTAGACTATTAGCGTAAGGGTTGTGGATTCGATTCCCACAAGAGACTTTGGTTTGTTACACAACACCAATCGTATCGTCGAAGTTACTCAGCTCGTACATTCTAAATAAAATATTTAATTGTATTGTACACAGAGCGAAAACTGCCTAATAAAATCAAGAAGATTTTCTCTACGAAACGTTTTTGGAGTGAGGGGTATTACAGCAGAAAGAAACGAAGATTTTTTCGTAGAGATTTCTTATTGTTTTTATGTGATAAATCTTTTTAATTTTTTCAAAAAGTAAAACACATACATTTAAGAAGAAAACTTGTTATTTACCTTTTTTTTACTCAAATTCCGTCACTTTTGCCACAAAAAATACAATACATAGAGAACAACTTATTGATTCTATTGTGTTTTCTTCTAAATTGTATAAAACAAGCATTTCTTATTAATTTCATTGGGCTACCTAATCAATTTTTTCAAAAAGGTTTTTCTTATAGATTTCATTAGGCTACTTAATAATTTTTTTTTTAAGGAGTATGCCTTATTGATTTCATTAGGTTTCTATTTGATCATGTGTAAATTATCTTATTAATGTTTTAATAAGTGGCAAGTAAAGAAGTGGAAAAAAGTAATAAAAATATTTCTTCTTAAAAACAAAGTAACAAAGTAAACAAAGTTCAAATAAAAATATTGAATTGTTTTAATTTCAACAAAAAAAAGTGTTATAAAAGACGGGAAGGAAAGTTATTCTCTCGTTGGACTAATGTTGAAAAAGGAAAATCGATGATTATTCTGTCACTGCGGACGAATCTTTTAAAGATTTGCATAATGGTAAAACTCCTTAAATTAATATATGTACATCTTTATACGTCTATCTTTCTCTTTCAAAGATAAATATTTCGAGCAAAAGTGCTGGTTGCAGCACAATTGCAGTTCATGGGAACAGGTGCTTTCTTTCTGGAGGGAAACAAAGAAAAATAGAATTGATGAGATACAAAATGCCAAATCTTTGACGAATATTTTTCAAGAGTGGCCACGATATAATGATTTCTTAGGTTATGTAAAAAGCAAAATCTATAAGTATTATTTCAAAAAATAAAGGGATAGTCTTATAAAATTAAGAAGAAAATCTTTTTGAAAAAAACAAAAAGAGGGCCTAATAAAATCAAGAAGAAAATCCTTTTGAAAAAAATCAAGAAGACTATCTAGTAAAATCCCTAAGTTTTCTTGTTGATTTTTTCAAAAAGGTTTTCCTTATAAAAACAATAAGAATCTCTTCTTGAAAAAAAACCATAGAGAAATCTTATAAACTTTGTTCTAATTTACTATGTATTTATTAGGTTCAGTTTTCTCTGTGTAATAAATAATTTATAAAGCATTAGTAGACTTGTTATGTTAGGCAGGTATACCGTAACGTGTATTGAAAGACCGTAGCATTTAATGAAACATAGTTTAGACGACAGCGTTATATTTTATTCTGTAAAATGGTCATTATTATAATGCATATATTATTCTTTATTTATAAAGAGCTCATTATCTAATCAAAATGTTTGCTGGGTTATTAATAAAAAAAAATAGAAAAATTATGACAGCCATTGATCAAACTATAAATAATAAAAAGTTCAAAAAAATAAACAACAACAAATACTACCATTACTACCACAATAATAAAACAAATATTAAATATTATAAATTATTTTTCATTATTATTATTATTATTTTTTTTTTTTGTTTGTTTTTGCATCCATCCATTATATTACGAAAGAGTAATTACTTTAAACAAAAATAACTATAAATAAACTAAAAACATATAAAAAAATTAAAACCATTTATAAAACATTTGTATAAAAGTTGTGTACTAAATAATTCTATTCTTGTCATTTGTGGTACAACCTTTGTTAATAACGTCATTCGTTTGTTCAAAGAGGCATAGCTTTGGTTTGAAATTAAATGTGAGTTAACAAATTTATGGATTATTACACTGGTTATCAAAAAAAGAACAAATTTAACACCAATTTTTGACGACGACTTGCTTTTTTTTGGTCGATAAGTTACATTTTTTGGTCGATGACTTGCTTTTTTGGTCAACTTGAAATTCTTGGTCGATGACTTGCATCTTTTTATTTTTGTCGATGAGAAAGATATTACCTTCGTAGCCTGTATTGATGTGAAAGTGTGGTTGATTTCTCCCTTGGAAGTATTTCAAAATCTATATTCAACTTTTTCTTCTGCTCGAAATACAGTCCCTCACGTTCCCCAGAATCGGATGCCACCGATGCGTTTGTGGAAAAATGTTGTCAGTTGGTCTGCAAAGTGTGCGCTCTTTCCACTGCCACAAGAACTGGTATACAACTCTTTGGATAAGCTTGGTATTATTTATGACCCGCAACTTAATGGCTCATTACAACATTTTAGTCAGGATTAAAACCTAGCCTGTCACACCACCCATGTTATACATGAGTAGCGGGACCTGCAGTTTAAACTTTACAGACTCCGGGCAACAGATTTGAGAAACTTTTTATGGCAATTTTATATACTCGCAGAGTACTTGACAGAAGACTGTTTAGCGGAAGTCACTGTAACAAATATTTTTCCATATTTCCTTTGGTTCAAGGTATTTGAGCGGGGGTTTGAATACACTGCCTACTAGACTACGGAGCATTACAATTAACGAAAGTGTCCCTATTATTTTTCCCTTGCGGTTTTCGTTGATTTTTTTTTTTTCATTATGAATACATTTAATGTAAGTGTCCCTATTAAATTTTCTGACTACAGAGGGTCACAATTAACGAAAGTGTCCCTATTATTTTTCCCTAGCGGTTTTCGTTGATTTTTTTTTCATTATGAATACATTTAATGTAAGTGTCCCTATTAAATTTTCTGACTACGGAGCATCACAATTAAAGTGTCCCTATTATTTTTTCCTAGCAATTTACGTTGATTGTTTTTTTTTCAATTTGAATACATTTAATGTAAGTGTCCCTATTAAATTTTCGCCGTGAATTCATATTTTAATAAAATACCCTTAAAGTACCCTTAATTTGATAGAGTTTTGATAGTGAGTTTCATCAACGTAAGTTAAATTTAAAAAAATTTTAAGTGTCCCTATTATTGTTTCTCATTCTGTACATATGTATGTATACACACATATTGTATTTATTAACATAATTTCTATTAATGTTATTTAAATATATGCAGACTTTTATTGTTATAAACAATTCTACTGAAAGTAAAAATCGCTTTACGGTTTAATAATTTTACTTTTTTTTCAATTCATTTTTATTTTAATTTTATTTTTTTTTTTCGGTTTTCTTTCTTTTCTTCTTTTCGTTTAAAAGCAGAAAAATTATGCAGACATTAATTATTGTGTATATTTTTTCGGTTAATAAATTATAATTTTTTTTTTATTTTTTCTTCTTTTTTAATTTTTATTTTAAGTTTCGTTTACATTTTTTTGTTTTCTATTCACATTTCAAGTACAATAGATTTGAAATAATAACTGTATGCCCTTGAGGTTTTTATTTATTTTTTTTTTTACTGATATTTTCATTTAAAAAATACATACTAAAAATGCTAGTTTCAGCAATAATGGTCAGCTATTTCAACTTTTAATTTGGCTTTTTCGTTATTTGATAAGCCAGGTCATAACAAAGTATTATATTTATAATCGTGATAGATTATCTCACAATGAAAAGAAAATATAAAAAGAATTTGGAATAATGATAATCAAATAAGGAAAGGTTTTTAAAATTTAGAATTTCTTTTTTTAATTTTTTTTTACAACAATTTCTAATAACCCGTTTATCGGATTTCGGCCTGTCTTGGCACTTCCTTCCAGGCGCGTCTGAATCGAGCACGCGGTCTCCAATTGGTCAAACCAAACAGTAACAGGGCTTGGTCTTTCTAACGCCAACGCCCTGGTATCAAGTAGCACGTCTCGCAGAACATTCTCCTTCATTCGAGCGACATGAACGCGCCTACGTAGCCACTAGATCTTCATATGCTGAACAACGTCCATGTAATACAGATAATTCATGGCTCGGGTACGATATTCTATTCAATTCGGACTGGCCTGAAGATTTTACATAGAACTCTTCTTTCAACTACTCTTAAGGCAGGTGTATCGGTGGCAATAACAGATTTTTGAGAGACTTTTCAGGGCAATTTTATTTACTATAAGAATTTTTGCAATGAAAAGTTTCTCAAAATCTGTCATTCGGAGTCGACGTTAAACTGTAGGTAAGACACACAACATGAGTGGTGTGAGAAGCTAGGCCGTAATCCTGACTGAAGGGTTGTAATGGCCATTTATGTATGTATGTATGTATCCGATATTGCACACTGTGTCGAGTCTAGCATATAAGTCAGGCAACTTCCCAATTTTAAAATGTTCAGTTTTAATTTTGTTTCTCTTTTACTTTTTGTCTTTATTTTGTCTTTCATTCTATCGCCTAAAATTTGTTAGCTTGGGTAACTGGAGTATATTACCCACCCATTAGGAGAACGCAATATAATAAAGCAGTTAGCAGTTGGTTGTTGTTGGCTTTATTTTAAGTTTCTATTGTGCATGTATGTATGTATGTGTGTTTGTGTGTGTGTGTGTGGAGTTCAGCCAGGTGAAACATTTAAATGTCAATAAAATGTAAATGCCAAAATTGCTGTATTACTAAGGTTTTTAACATTAACTCACAATACACACACATAGACTAACACACAAGTGCCTTAATAATGTGCGTTAACAACAACTTACGAAAACTATAATAAATTAACATTATTATGTTAGTCATTCTTTCCTTTCCTTTCTTTTATTACACGAGTATACAAACACTAACTAACAGCAACAATGACAACAACAACAACACCAAACAACAAATTAAACGGTAAAAAAGCATAAAGAGAGAAATTTCTATACGAATTCAATATAACCTGGGCACCGGTATAGTATAATGTAACCCGTGTTTTTTTGTTGTTGTTATAACAGTATAATGAGTAATATGAGTAATAGCATCTCTCACACTTAATCTCATTGGCCTACTTTTGTTTTTCTTCATATTTTAGTACGACAACAGACATTGTTGTTGCTGCTGTTGTTACTGCTTATGCTGCTGTTGAGCTTGTGAAAAGGTTCCATTGTCGTTGTCTTCGGTTGTCTTTATTGTTGGTGTTGCTTTTAAGTTCTTTGCTTTGTTACAGGCAATGCCATCTAAATGGCTGGCCTTTCATTTACAGAATATTGAATTCATTGTTTGTTGGTGGGTAATTCAATACATACTCATGTACGAGTAAGTGTTGCTGCAGTTTGCAGTTTATTTTTATTATCGATCATTGAACTTTTTATTAAAATTTAAACACACACACACACACACAAAGTACTAAAATAAAAACATGTCTTATTATAATAAAAATAAATAAATAATAAATTTATGCAAAAAAAATTATTTTTAAATGCACGAAATATGCACGTAATAAGCAAAAGTTATTTTTGCAAACAGATTTAAAACGTTAGGCGACAAACTGCAAAGGCAAAGTGTTTTACTAATTTAAAGCGAATTTTTCATATTTTTTTATTTATTTCGGAGCTAATAAAAATTATTAAATATCAAAAATAATGAATAATAATTCAATTTTAATATGTTAAGGTAAATTAATAAAAAAAAAACTTCTAGAAACCGTTACGAGATATTCCCAGCTTCCGGGGGTATACAATCATAGTACAAACCATTTCACTGTTAGTTTTGTATAGTTTTTTAAGAAGAATTCGTCGTTCTATACATACATACATACATAACTGGCCATTACAATCCTTCAGACAGGATTACGACCTAGCTTCTCACACCACTTATGTTTTTAATCTCGAGAGATCTCAAAGTTTTTGCCAGAAATCTGCTGAGAGGAAGTCGCTCAAGAAATATTTTTTTTTTCATATTTTCGTTTTGATGTCTGACCTGGGGTTTGAACTCGGGCCTCACGTCTAATAAGCCAACACACTAGCTACTAGACTACGGTGAATTCAGTCGTCATTCTATCCTATCACATATTCCACAAGACTAGTAAATAGTGGACGTTCGGCTTAAAAATATTGGAAACTGTGGTTGAACCTGGATTAGTAAGCGTAGTCTAGTAAGTAGTGTATTGGCTTATTAGACAGGCTACTGTTCAAACACCAGGTCAGAGACCTCCAATAAACCCAAATATAAAAAAATATCTCTGCGGCGACTGCCTCTCAGTAGATTTCTGTCAAAAACTCTGAGAACAAATAAAATTGTTATAAAAAAGTTTCTCAAGAATCTGTTGTTCGGAATCGACCACTCATGTATAAAATTAACATACACAACATAAGTGGTGTGAGAAGCTAGGTCTTTATCCTGACTGAAGGGTTGCAATGACCAATTATGTATGTATGCATGTACATATGTGGAGTATCCAAAGAAATTTATGTAGAACCGCCTCTATGCTCTGCATGGAATTATGTATGTATGTATTACAAAGCCGTAAACACTTTTGAAGTAAAATTACCCTTTTTTATTTTTTTTTTGTACTTTGTTTTCTATTTTTTTTTTGTACTTTGTTTTCTATTTTTTTTTTAATATTTCTACTTCCAATTGTTTTCAAAATTTACACGCGTTATGCTTGAAACCCCAGTATGCATACATACATACGTCTGCATAGTATGTACAACCTAATTTGAATTTATAATTTTTAAATATTATAAATAAATGTTTCCTACGTGTTGTCTGTATGTACAACATACATATGTAATGTTTAGTCGATTGTAAATTCGTTTTTATTGTATAATTTACACCGCTGGCACGTCACTTCTTTTTAAGTTGAATGCCTACCTACCTGCCAGCTGTGTTGTTTTACAGCCACATTCGTATTCGACATTCATTTCGATTTGAGAAAAAAAAGTTTATATTCCGTTGACCCAGTCAATTTAATTAACACCATACTTGTCTATCTGTTTGGTGGGCAAACCTGTGGTACGTTAGGAGAATTGTGAAAATATTACAAGTTGTTTTTTTTTCTCTCCAATCATAAGATTCTGCCATTATTGACGAGATGCAATATCATTTATATGATCGTTTTTCTCACACCACTTTTCTGAACATGTCGGACGGCATCTCGGTGATAACTTAATAATTGCTCCAATGCTAGGAGATTATTCGCATAGATATCGTCTTTAATGTAGCTCAACAAAAACCGTGTCAAATCACATGATTTTGCCGGCCAATTGACGTAGCTAGGGCGGGAAATTGCTTTCTCGCTCTCTGTAAACTTCCAGCAATATAACCAAAATAGCCCCGTCCACCTCATAATCCTCAAATGAAGTAAAAAAATCGGTCATTATTTAGTCATAGCGCTCTGCATGTACAGACGTTTGCTATTAAAAAAATGCCTTCAAATGACACGTTCAGACCATAATACACCCCAAACAGTAATTCCTTCTGGATGCAATGTTTCTTTCACAACCATCTCCGAGTTCTTCGACTTCGTATTTGACAATTTCGCTTGTTGATATAGCCACGCAGTGAAAAATAGCTTAATCGCTGTTTGCACACGCAAGGGACTTCCATTCCTATCTTAAAACCCTTTTTCTCTTAGAAAATCTTGTAAAAATCGAGTTTTTGCCCAAAAATGCAACTTTTCATGGAGTCAACTTGAGGTCACTTCAATCTACATTTAGATAATACATATATAAAAGGCTTTAAACCGTCATTTACCTGGCGTCTAGGGCAACATTAGAAGCTGCCTTCTCTTATACGCGTTATACCAGGATCCAGACTATCATGGAACACATCAGCATTTTTTTGGTAGACAGATTAATCTATTTTTAAAACATTCGCGGTGGGCGGCGTATATTCACGGCAATACCTTGCGGTCGTAAGAAGTTACAAAGTGTGGAACAGGTGCGCTGTTGCGAAAGGGGCAAGTGTTATCTGGTTGTGAAACGACTTATATTCATAAATGGTAAATCTTTCGCTAAGGAAATGATATTTCAGATGAAAGATGTTTAAAGTTGACCGCCTTGCCAGACCACCGCTTTTAATGCCAATAAATGAATAATCTGATATTTAAACAAAAATATCCGTCCACTTTCTATCCTAATTTTGTCCATCACTGTTAAGCATATCAAAAAGCTTTTTTTATTAATTGGATAAAAGCTTTTTTCGTTTCAAAGCTTTTTACAAATAAAAAAAAAAAAAAACTTGAAAAATATTTTTTAAGAGTTGATATTATAAAGAGAGAAAAGCACAAACATATGTTTCTCGCTCTCTCTCTCTTCTCCATTGGCTGCTCTCTTAGAGAGGTAATCTCTTAAACTCTTGTTTAAGAACGTAAAACATATGCAATTGCTGTATAAGAAGAATTGAATGCAATTTACGTATTGTTATGATGCATTGTATGTGTATTTTGTATTGTATTTTGGATTTTGCAAATTGTTGTTATTCATTCATTTTTATTCACTAAATAATAGATAAACACAATCGTATTGTATTGTATAATAATTGTTTATTAGCGCACTAGCTAGTACGCCCGTCGTCTTCTTTCCATTCTTACCATACTTACTGGTGGTCAGGCCTTTCATTCTCAGAACGCTGTTTAAGATAAAAAAAGAGTTTTTTTTTTGTGCTGATATTGTTGTTATTATTGTTATTTTTTATTATTTTGTTTGCATTTATTAAGTTGTTTTTCTATCTTTTTTTGTTTTTCAATTTGTTATTGTTTTTCTCAGACAATAATATGTAATTAACATTTTGTTTGTTTTTAGGCAAATAAAAAAATATCAGAAGGAATAATAAATTGAATGGTTTTTTTTGTAAATCAATGTAAACAACGATAAAATATTGAATTGAAAAACAATAATATTTTTGATGCCATTTTAAGTAGAATCTTATAAGGGTTTTGAATAATAAGTAGTACTGGCCCTTAAGATGACTAATTTTCGCGTTACCAATAGCATTTTAAAGAAGGGGAACATAACAAGCTGAGTCAGCAACATAATTTTGATTGCATACTACACACTAATGGGAATAGTAAAAGGGTTGGGGACAACTGCTATAACCACCAACTTCATACATACATAATTGGCCATTACAACCCTTCAGTCAGGATTACGGCCAAGCCTCTTATGCCAGTCATGTTGTGTGCGTTAATTTTATACTTGAGTGGCGGGACCTACAGTTTAACGTTGACTCCGAACGACAGATTTTTAAGGAACTTTTTCATGGCAGGTTTATTTACTCTCGGAGTTTTTGCCAGAAATCTGCTGAGAGGTAGTCGCCGAAGAAATTTTTTTTTCATATTTCGTTTTGATGTCTGGCCTGGGGCTCGAACCCGGGCTTTATGTCCCACACGTTAAAGGAAAATGTTGCCAGAGTTAAAAGACATATTCTTTCACTTGAGAATACATATAAATTCGCAAAGAAACGAGCCCCTTTAGTTTGTTTTTTAATAGACAAAATCATTTTATAATAAATACATATGTACATACATATGTACGTATACTAATATAAAATTAAATATAAATTTTGACAAACAACAACACACGTTTTTATTAATCATCTATGTGTGGTCATGTGGAATTTATAAACATACTTTTTAGAAATTTAGATTAAAATTGTCCCATTTTCCTTAAAACACAACATTCGCGAAAGTATATGCATACATACATATGTATAAGCTTTGTTTGATTAATAAAATAAATACCGTGAAATACTACGCAATTTCAAAACAATAAAATAATAACAATAAAAAGAAAAAACAAAAACACAAAATCATGCAAAATTATGTAGATTTTCAATTTGAAATTCTATTTCTCAAGTGTAGATAAGATTTATCGATAGTTTTTTTTGCCCTCTTTTTATGTGGTGGTATAAATGAGTTGTTTATAAAATAAAATTGCCATTTATTTATGCTTACACACACATACATACATCTGTAGATATTTTGCAAATTGTTTATCATGGTTATTGTTGTTGTTTTTGTTAATAATATTATTGAATGTTATGCGGAACTATTAAATTGGAAAATATTTAAAAGAATGCTTACTATATACTTAAGGCCATTATTACAACTTGCCTTTAACCAAAGGCAGAGTGCTAGAACAATAGGGTTTCAATGCTAACTTTTCCGTGGTTATGTAAGAAAACAAAATTGTTTCGTAAGAGACTCAGAGAACCCAGAAGTTAACCTCGAAAACCCATGGCATGGAAAAAAGTTACTGTTTTCCATAAGCATTATGATCTGGGGGGTCATTAAATGGCTGTTTTTTTAATGGAGTCGGTCGTTACCATTCCTTTAGAGGGCTGCTGCGACTGCGGTATGTGGTTTCAACGAATGAATTCTGGTTTTATTGTATGAAAAATTATCACAAGAGTAATTTCACGTTTTGTCGATGTTAATAGGCTTCAAAGATCGTGCAATTTTAAGCCGCAAGGCTTTTTTGTGGATCTACTTCGAAGTTCATGTCGACGTCTGTAATCCATTCACTTTGGAGTATTTGAAAACCAACATTCTGCAAGTTATCGCCGTGATACAGGTCGAAATGTAGGATAAATCAGAAAACGCTGCAGTCCGGACAAGGTATTAGGGGCATGAGAAAGGTCTAAAAGTATTATAATGAAAATTTCATTGAAATCAAGCGAACAATGGATAACCCTTTATGTTTATCGATAAGAATTTTTGCAGAAGTTTACAGTAAATATTTTAATTTTTATTTATATTTTTTTCTAAAATTTCAATATCTTTTGCTGTATGTAGAGTTTCTGCCTATGCGAATTCATGTAATAGGTGGGATTGACTAAACAGCTGATACTATTTCAAGTGTCAAAATTTGTGTGTATTTGTTGTGCGTGTGTGTTTTGTTGTTAACTTGTTTTCCTTTTTCATTTTTTTTCTTCCTATTTTGACAACCTAAGTAGTGTTTTACAAAAACAAAATGCCTGTTGTTTTTGCATTGTTGAACTTGTTGTAGAGTTACGGTTACCTTATATGAATTTGCCTTGGTTTCTGCCTTAACTGTAGCCCATTAAAATTACGAAATTCATTTAACCCAGTAATCTGTTGTTAGACATGAAATTCTCAATTAAAAATCGTATAAAATTAATTAAAAATTCATGTAATTTTGTCATTATACGATATAAAGTTATAATAAAAATTAAAACACAGCAATTAATAAAGTTTTCAAATGAACAAATTGATGTTTTGTTGGTTTGATTTTTTTTTTTTTTGAACTGAAGAGAGAAGTAAAAAAATATCGCCTGATTTTGTATTCAAAACTATGGCAGTCTCAAAAGATTTTAAGAAAACAACAAAAAAAAAAAAAAAACAACTAGTAAACATGAAAAAAACAAACAAGTTTTGTGACGAAATCTTCTCATATTCCTAACACCACAATACTACTCATACGATGCTACGTACTATTAACTGTAGGTATGAGCAAAACATACACGTTCTTAAAAACGTCTATGTGTGTGAGTAATGACTAAATGAAAAACGAATTACTTCAAGCTCAGGAATTTGCAATGAAAAATAAACCACTACGTATGTATGCTTGCATTTAATATGTATAACCCACCATACCAACAAACATTTGTTGTTGTTGTTTTTGGGCATTGTTTATATTTTATTTACCATATTACGTTAAAAAAATTATTTTTTTTACATACGTACGTAGTATATCTACAATTAATGTATTATTTATGCATTTCTTGTTTATTTGTACCATCTCCCCACGCCCGCTGTTTAATTATTATTGTTTTTGTTGTTGTTATTTTCAAATGTTTCCGTATTGAGGTTTTTATTTTGATTGGCTAACAAATGGTGGGCCTGTCTGGATTTAGTTGTTGTTTGTCTTATTACTTAATTTTTATTTTTTTTATATATGTTGGCGACGTTTTTTCTTCTTGTTGGCGACGTTTTTTTTCTTGTTGTTCGCTTTGCTTTTATTGTGTTGCTAGAGTAATGTCTTTGCCCCTATATCACGCCATATGTTAATGTCTTAACAGTATTAGTGAGAATACGTTGTGAGGGGAGTATGTTGTAATAAGTGACGTTAAATTTATATGTGTGTGGGTGTGTTGGTTGATGTTGTAAACAAAATTTTGTTGTTTTTCAATTTTATTTTGTTTTGATATTAAATTCAAGGTTAAATTATTGTAAAGCGCGTAAATATAGTGTCTTGAATATTTACATTACAATATTAACCCGTTAGAAAGCAGTGAGAAAGGAGAATGTAACGTCTCTAAATTTTGTTGTTTTAAAACCAACAGAAAGTGCTACCAAGTTCAATGTTACTTCTGTTTACATTTATGTGCTTCTATCTCCAGTAATACACGTTAAAATGAACTTTCTTTATACAATTGGAAACGGATTCCATATTTAATTCAATAAATAATTAAATTAAATAAAAACAATATAATAAATTAAATTGAGGGGAAAATATAATGGAAGACGTTGTTGAAATTACATTATTCCATAAAAACTTTTCTACTCTTAAAAATGTGTGAAAATTTGGAACATTCATAACGCATTTCGCTGCTTGCCGCAATTCTGTCAGGTTTTCTCTCAGAAAATTCAGAAGTTGTAATGGTATACCGTCTAGTACTAAAAGGAATAAAAGGTTAACAATCAAAACAGCACATATTTGTTTCAAAGGATTGTAAGAAAAAAGAGTTTCCTTTAAATTGAAATAAATATTAAACACCGAATTCTAAATGCAAACTTGTATCACTTTAAAATAAACAATATTTTCTTTTTAAAATATCTACATCACGTACAAATGTTATTAATGGGTTAACACACTAGAATAAATTGTTATTGTTGTTCAATTTACACAATTTAATTGATAATTATTTGCACTAAACTTATACGCTTTAATTCGTTTATTATTATTGTTATTATTGTGTGTTGTTGTTGATTTTTTTTTTTCTTTTAAATATCTTAGACAAAATTGTTTTCAAAGACTACACACTGGTAGACATAAACAGATGTAAAGTGAATGGCAAATTATTCTCAAGGTTTCAAAACAACCTGAGAAATACATATTGTCTACAGTTTTGTTAATAAACGTAAACAAAATGTTTTAGCTAAACTGTTGTTGAAGTTAAGTTGTTAAGTTTGTTGTTAACAAATGTCAGTAAACTGAAGAGTATATAAAAGTTTATGTACATATATAGTTTATGTTTATAAAAAAGTTTATTTGAGGTGATACGTGAATGTGTGTCATTAACTTTTTAAAGATTATGTATTTCAGATGCATTTTACCTGCGTCTAAACAGATAAACCAACTGAAAGTTCCAATTTCGACATACTTTTTCCAACATTTTTGGCCGGTAGCTCAGACATAATGTTGTTTTCCAGGACATGCTAGAGACTTATCATGCTTGTAGCTCTCTCCTCTGGATGCGATGCATGCTTTGCAGCCGTATAGAAAATTGATTTGCTGATCTCCTTGTGTTCAGATTGTTAGACGACAAAAACTAAAAATTTTAACAGAGCTAACGTTAGAGTTAACAGAGCAATGTTAAGTGTTTAACCGAAAATACGAAAAATAGTCAAGGAAGAAATCAACCAAATATACGATATCGGGGACTTGCTGCAGATATCTGACTATATACAAATTGTAGGCTAAGATGTCCCTAATAAAACCTAATAAGTGGTATATCCCAAATAATTTTGGAACTATACCCTATGTTAACAGTGTCTGGGTAATATGCCGGATGATGGATATTGTGGAAAAATGGGACTTGCTGCACATATCCCACTATACAAAAATTTTAGTCAGTCAGTTTGAGCCTCCAATTTTATCAATTTATTTTGTTTTAGGATATGATCTTTCGAAATTAAATGCCTAAAGAACTAAAATATTAACTACTCTTCTCTAAAGTAGTGACCGACCAATTTTTCAACTTTTTGTGTTTTCATTTCGTTTGATGAATGAAGCCTCAACGATAATTTATTCGAACTGATAAACGTTTGATGATTTAATTAATAAATAAATCAATTTTATGTGTCTAGTATTGAAATTTCTAATCATTATTTGAATGCTTCTGTTCTATTATTTTAAGTAATCTTTTGCTTTTTAAAAACAATTTCTCTCTCTCTCTCTCTCTCTGTATATTTTATTTATTTTTTATATTTTTTGTTGATGACTTTTAAGTTTAAAAAAAGATCAACAAACTCAGTAAAGTCGCGTTTTTCGTTTATCTTTTGTGTCCCAGGGTCACATGTTTATTTATTTATTTATTTTTGTTTTTTATTTATTATAATTTATTTTGTTGCTGTTTTTTATATATTTTTTTATGTGGGTTATATGTATGTGATTTAAATTTTAAATTGAAGAATTCGAATTTTTACGATTAGAGGCCTATTTGTTATTTTATTTCATGTTATTTTCTTTGTTTTTATTAATTTTTTTTTAAGAAGTTTTCCTTTTCTTCCAACAAGGTAAAATTTAAAATGTCACCTTTCAAACAAGCTGCAGTGTTGTAGCAATCAATTCCTTGAGGTCGTTCTTGACCACTTTTTTAGAAATAACTTGACGAATGTAGATTTCTAAATGTTTCAACATTCGGATATTATCCGGTCTTTAACTTAACCCCACAAAAAAAGCCCAAAGTTACTCAGAATTGATAATAACTCTTGTTTCGGAATCGTAGTTTAGGTTAGGTTGAAAAGGTGCCGTATCACATTTCAAGGGCATGGGAAAAAAATGGGGTAAAGGGAAGAAAAAAGAGATGGGGGGGTCTACAAAATCAAGAAAAGAAGGAGAAAGAAAGAAAAGCGAGAATTATAATTAGCCATCATTGCACGCAGTCAGCTCCGCCAATACCGTTCAACCTATTTGATCGTTAAGTTTGCAGTCCTTTAGATCTACCAGTTCCCCAATGATTCGACTATTTAGCCATCTTTGCCTACGTATCTTCGGACAGACTGTATCTAAAGGAGCCCGGTGGTACTCCTGTAAAAGCTCTCATCTCCCGCATACTTATGCAAAAGGACTAGTTTCATTCCTATAGGATTGAGCTTTGCCCACCTTCATTAACTGACTTCTGCTCTGTTGTAACCTCCAAAGCTGAGCCTAATTTTGCGAATTCATTCACAATTTCGTTGCCAATAAAACCGAATTGACTGGGTATGTACCTAGCATAATCTAATCTAATAAACTGACATAAGGTTATCCAGATCAAATGCGTATCAATCTGTAACTTTTTCTGATAAATAGGCTCAATTGTTGGGAATGTCCGCATTATCCGCCTCACTTCTTCTAACTGAAGCGATATTTTCGGCAATGTGTACATTCCACTGATTCAAATGCCTGTCCACCGCTGTAATGCTTCCAGTCTGTTCAAATTTCCTTTCTAACCTATTAATTCCTTGCAATGAGGTTCGATAATATGGACTATAATTACCATGTAAAGTTTGTAGTCGAACATCCAATGCAGACATTAGATAGTATTAATTTAATGGCGATGGTGGGTTTAAATGACAGGTATACGAAATAATTTTTAATCTAAAATGAGAAACAAAACAAAAATTTGTGAAAATCTGCTTTAAATATTTCTTTACAAAATTTTTTTTTCAGTGTAATTGTGTTTTTTTTTTTTTTGGTTTCTATTTATGACGACACTTGTGTGTCATATTACAATCAAAATAATTATTTGACAAATTTTTAATTTAATTTTCGTTGAAAAAAAAAAATAAATTTCAAGTTTATTTTAAAAAATTTTTAAGTTTTCTTCTAAATTTTAATAAAAAAAAAAAGAAAATTATAACAAATTTCGGTGAATTTGCAAATTGAAAGTAACAAAAAAAGAAATTGGTAAATTTTAATTGAGGAAAATATTTTTTTTTTTATTGTGCCACAAACCCAACATCACTTATCAGTTGAACAAACCAGCAAAATATAAATTATCAATAATTCGTGTTGTCTTACTTTTCAAACACAACAATTTCTAAGGAATTTTGGGAAGAGAAGTTTCTCGGAACTATGTACATATGTACATATAAACAAAACGACGGCGGACAGTGAGTGTGGTGGTAACACCTTTAGTATGCTTACTTTCGATTTGTAAAATATTTTCTTTGTTTTTTTTGATATCTAAACTATGCAACAACTATACTAAAGTATCTCTTAAGTTTGAGATTCTATTACAAATGGACATCAAATATGTTTGAAGGGAAACATGAAAAAGTTTCTCAAAATCTGTCGTTCGAAGTCGACGTTGAAGTTTAGGTCCCGCCACTCAAGTATAAAATTAACACACACAACTTGAGTGGTGTGAGAAGCTAGGCCGTAATCCTGACTGAAGGGTAGTAATGGCTAATTATGTATGTATGGTACAGTGTGCAAATCCGTATTGTTCTCCTGCTTAGACTGCCTGCAATTCCTTTTCCATCCTTTTTATTTAATAAAAGAAAAAACTATTGAAAAAGAAATTCGAATGTGCAAGAACCTCTAGTTAGTTATTCATTGAGCTGACATGGCTCTCTTTTTCAATTGCATTTCCGCCACTTTATTCGTTTAGACAGTCTGTTGTCAAATGGGCACAATCAACATCTTTTGTTTCGAAGTGTTTGTTGAACTTTCGTGGCATTCCAAATTTCTCTCTCTCTCTCTCTCTCTCTGTTTACTTTGAATATGCAGTTGTTTGTGGTGGTTTTATGACATCCATATGAAATTATGACAGGAATAGTATAATGAGTGCCTTGCACTATGACTTTTTCTTCACCCTAGACTAAAGACTAAACTTTAAAATGACAGACAGATAGACAAACACTAGTTGATTCGTTTGCCCTTTGAGTACTTATTTTCACTCTGACTCTGACACTCTCTCTCTCTGTCTCCATTAATATTAGTATGGAATTACTTCAGTATAGAATTTGTTGTCTCTGAAGACAGTACCGATAGCGGCGACTACATTTTATGTAATAACGGGAACCAACGTGATATTTCTCTTCTACATTCTCTCGAACTACTCCCAACAAGTACATTCAACGTTTGTTTCTTTGGCTGATATCAAGAGGGAAAATGTAATAAAAAAACAAAACAATCGTCTTATCATTTAACAAACGCACACACACATGCACACATTGTACAATATAAAGAATTTCATTTTCTCTTGTCTAATTTTGAAATCTTATCTACTCCCGTAAGAATAACAATTTCTCCAAGTATTGTTGTATTGTCGTCGTTCGTTTGTCATCATTAAAGTACTCGTTCACATTTTAAGTGATAAAATAACCAAAAAAAAAACGAAAGAAAAAAACGTTAACGCGCACCTCGTTTTTCAATCAAATTTAATTTATTAAAATAATTTTAATTTTTAGCCACATATTTTCAATTACTCTTATTAAAAAGTGACTGAGTGAGTGCCTGTAAATAACTCTCGTATTTGGATTATTCCCTTTAAGTAATAAATACTAACACTATCTCGTGATAAGTAACTGTGTTTTAAAACAATAACAACAATAATAATGCTGAAGTATAGTACTGTGTAAATAATAAAAGTGTGTGTACAAGAACAATCATTATAATAAACTAAACAAAAGTGTTCGTTCGTCCTTAACCTCACATTAGTATTATTATTTCTTTTTAATTGCGTGTGTCAATCAATATTTTTACTACGATTCTTATTATATTAATCAGTATCGTAATCATTGCAAGTGTTTTTCATAATTGAAATTTAAATTCTCTAAGTACTTATGTACTTCGTTAACTTATAGAAAATGAAGACAATAATTAATTCATCAGGTTATAGTGTTAATAGCTTCCACAAGTAGTGTTAAATAAAAGTATGATTTTCATAAAATTTTTATTTCATTATAATGCTTGGATTTAGCCATTATGTGGAGATACATTATGTATGAGATACTCACATACATACATAATTGGTCATTACAACCCTTCAGTCCAGATTACGGCCCAGCTTCTAACAGCGGCGGGGTACGTACAGCTTAAAGTCGACTCCAAGCAACATATTTTTGAGAAACTTTTCATGGCACTATTTTATTTACTCTCCAGAGTATTTGCCAGAAATCTGCTGAGAGGTAGTTGCCGAAGAAATATTTATTCATATTTCGTTTTGTTGGAGATGTCTAACATGGGCTTTGAACCGAGGCCTTATGTCTTATAAGCCAGCGCACTACTAGACTACGGCGATTTCTCTTCTTATATTTTGCCTCTATTTGAGTGTTACAGCATGATTTGGTGGTTAATGTGACTGACTGTAAAGGTTCGCAACCGCTTGATCAGGGTTTTGTAAATTAAGAGGTTTGAACTGTGCTCCAAATACTCCATCAACTCCCGCAATCCTCCTAACACTCCCGCAACCAACAAGTATCGTAGTAGAAAAGTCTAGTTGCGCCATTTATACAGAAACAAAAAGTTCAGGAGTCAATGAGGGAGGTGCAGTTGGCCAATAACCAGCGTAGCTAAAAGCACAGAAACTCTCGGTTCCTTAAAGGAACTAAAAGGAAGGAGTTGAGGAATGGGTTCCTCACTTTTGCTATGATGGTCCCAAAGTAATTTACACCGTCTGTAGAATCTTTTTGTGAAAATATAAAATATAGAACGACAATTACCGCTTTGCATAGCTTGGAAATACTTGGAAAATTGTATAAACTTGTATTAATTCACAATTGCTTGCTTCATTGGATCTGGGTTCAGAGATAATTTATTGTACACAGCTGTACATTACATTATCATATGCACTGTTGTATACACTCTTACACTTAAAAGGTTTCATGGTAACACTAACAATATCACTTAATAATCCATCACCTTTATTCATCTCTGGTTATAGTATATGCGCATACATACTTACACACTCACTCTCATTTATTTTGAAAAACAAAAGAAAAATTCATTAAAAAAAAAACAAATTTTCTTCACTTCAAAATAGATTTTTTAATTTAAAACTAAAAACTGAAGAGAAAAGAGAAAAACGGAAAACGGAAGAAAACTTGAAAAAAGTATACGCCGCCAACTGTTTCCCAATCAGAGTGTGAACAACGTGAGTTAAATATTTTTAACAAAATGCCACTATTCGCCAAGAAAATCGTCAAACCGCCCATAATAGATTCGAATGGTTCGACGTTACACGAAAATAATAATGGCCCTGTGGCTAATGGCAAACAGAGTGCTAATATGAACGGTCTGGGCCCAAAAATGGCCAATCAAACTGTATCCGAATCGAATGTTACTAAACCACAGCTAGTGTTTCACTGTCAACTCGCTCACGGTAGTCCCACGGGTTTAATAACCGGTTTTGCAAGTGTACGAGAACTCTATAAGAAAATAGCCGAATGTTATGAAATACCAGTCGATGAGATATTATTTTGCACACTAAATTCCCATAAAGTGGACATGTCAAAGCTGTTGGGAGGACAAATTGGTTTGGATGACTTCATATTCGCGCATCGCAGGGGACAACCGAAGGAAATTGAGATCTTAAAATCTGAAGATGCATTGGGCCTAACAATTACCGACAATGGTGCTGGTTTTTCATTTATTAAGCGCATTAAAGAGGGTTCCGTCATAGACCGCATTGAACATATATTAGTAGGGGATCACATTGAAAAGTTGAATGGTGTCACCACGGTGGGTAAACGCCATTTTGAGGTGGCACGCTTGCTAAAAGAAATACCCACGGGCTCTACATTTACCTTAAGGCTGGTGGAGCCTATGAAGAGTGGCTTCCAGGGCATAGGACCGCGCTCACAGTCACGCATGCCTTCAGGACGTGGTGGTGGCTATGGCAGTGGCAAAGAGACATTACGCTTTAAGGCCAATGGAAACGTTGAAATTGAAGAGAAATTCGATGATTCAACGCAGGCCGGCATAGAGGCGATTAATAATTTACTGGAATCCTTTATGGGCATCAATGACACTGAATTGGCTACACAAATCTGGGATCTGGGTAGTGGTAAAACAAATTCCATGGACTTTGCCGAGGCTATTGACAATTCCGATTTGGAATCATTTGGTTTCACCGATGATTTCATCATTGAACTATGGGGTGCTATAACAGATGCCAGACGTAAAAAGGCCGCCAAAAATTAGTATAAAATTTCATTCTACTACTCACCCTCTATTTTTTATTTTAAAAGTTTAATTATTAAAAAAAAGATTTTTGTTGATATTTACATATTTAAACAAGAAAAAACAGTACCATCTGCCCTGTTCTCTATCCTATCTATCCTAGCGGTACTTGCTGAGAGTGCTGTAGTATAGTTTTGAATGTAAAATAAAATTTTAAAGAAAAATGACAATAAAAAGACATTAAAAAATCGTTAAAAACAAAAACATAAATTGACTTTTGCTCAAAATTTAAAAATAAAAAAGATTTTAAATACTTATTTGGCCTTATTTATAACCCTTTCTAGACTTCTATTCATTTACCCAGAGTTGTAATACATAAATTTGTAATAAAATCGTATCGTACACATATTGTAATATTATTTCTATGATTATTAATTATATACCAGAGTATTTGATTAATGATTTTTCTCTTCATTTGCCAATATTTATTTTAATTTATAATCTTAAATTTTAATTATTAATTTTTATTTTAATATTATTATCATTATTATTATGTTTATTATAATTTTTATGCGTATTATAATTATATTAAAATTGTATTGTTTTGTAAATCATATATTTTGCTTTATTTCCGTGTAATTTTTTTTTTTCTTATTATTTTAATCAAAATTTTATTTACTTTGGCTCAATTTTTATTCGATTTTAAAAAAAAAATACGATATTTTCATATTTTGTATTGAAATTTGGAACATTTTTTGAAATTATATATCGTCTTCTAAGCTGCAATTTTTTTTTTAAATTTATGTTTAAATAAATATTTAAAAATAATACAATAAAAAACAATTTTAAAAAATTATTAATTTTTCTCTTGTTTTTGTTTTATTTTTTAAATTTATCAAGTTTTATTTTTTATTATTTATTTTGTTTCTGGTAAGTTATTTTTATAATAATTAGCAACGCTCTAAGTTATTAGTTGTCTTCTTGCTGTAGTGCGGCCCCTACAAGTTGCAATTGTTGGTCGTCTTCTTCACGCATTTCCATTTTTTAATTAAATTTAGAATTTTTTGATCTGCAACCAACCGACGACCAAACATTCATTCAACCTAACAATTGTTTGTACAAAATAATAATAAAGTTGTACAGCCAGTCTCAAAGTATAAGAGCCGCATAATAGCTATCTTTTCACTATGCATTCATTCGAAATTCAATAGATCATAGGAGTGCGCATAAAAAAATTTGGCCTCATATGTTTTCTTAAATTCTAAAAAAAGAATTAACATTGGGGCAATTCACACAACTTTGTATCGTGTATGTTGTATTGAATACATTTGTTTCTTTGTGAACACTCAATGCTATGCTGTATTATATATTTCGTGGCATTCAAACAATTTGATAGCCCGAAACCAACACAACATATGAAAACATATACACATTTTTTTCATTCACACAATTTGATAGCACGAAACCAATACAACTTTTAAAAACATATATGGGCAGTTCACACAAGCTGTTGTATCGTTGTATTCATTGTATTGTTGGAAGAACATACAACAGTGTATGATTGTTGTTGATAATTTTCATATAAAAATTCGATACACTTATACACATTTTTTCCATATGTTTTTAAAGGTTGTATTGGTTTCGTGCTATCATATTGTTTGAATGCCACGAAATACACAATACAGCATAGCATTGAGCGTTCACAAACAAATAAATGTATTCAATACAACATACACGATACAAAGTTGTGTGAATTGCCCAATGGAAAAAATGTGTATATGTGTATCAGATTTTTATATGAAAATTATCAACAACAATCATCCACTGTTGTATGTTCTTCCTACAATACAATGAATACAACGATACAACGGCTTGTATGAATTGACAAATTATTTTGCCTTTATTAATCGTATGTTTTAGTATCTACATTTAAAGTTTCATTTGGATTATTCATTTCATGCCAAGCTCATAGGTATTAGCCGAAAACTATCCCACTGATTATAAAAAATTAATTGTTGTGAGGACAGAATAAACACGAGAGTTTTTTCTCTAAGCACGAAGAAAAACAGAAGACAGAAAATAATAAGAATAACAAATCAATATTGAGTTTCTGGAAGTTGACAAAGCAAAAATAAATAAAACGTTAAAAAAGAGTTACGAGTTTCAAAAGTAAACTTTAATCGTTACAAAACATCGATCTTGCACATTCTGCACGAAATTCAATATTTACATACACACATATGTACATAATTGGTCATTACAACCCTTCAGATAGGATTACGGCCTAGCTTCTCACACCACTCATGTTGTGTGCGTTAATTTTATACTGAGTGGCGAGACCTACAGTTTAACGTCGACTCCGAACGACAGATTTGGAGAAACTTTTTCATGGCAGGTTTATTTACTCTCAGAGTTTTTGCCAGAAATTTGCTGAGAGGAAGTCGCCGAAGAAATATTTTTTTTTTTTCATATTTCGTTTTGATGTCTGGCCTGGGGTTTGAACCCGGGCTTTACTACTTCGACTACAGCTCCCATATGTTGGAAAATTCAGTACTACTTTCCATCTGATCCAGTTAGTCCAATCGGTATTTGAATAATCTCATACCTAGTGTCCAATTATACGTTTGAGCCATTGTATGCTAGATAAAGACTTCAATTTTATGTCAAAATAATGGATTTCTGTTTATTACCCCTTAAATAAATACTTGTTGCTGGGTATAGAAGCCGCCAAACACAATTTTTTCTATGAAACTTTTTTCTTTAAATTTTTATTTATTTTGTTATCACTCTTTAGCCGTTCACGTGTTTCTTTATTTTTTTTTTTATTTTCATTTTGCAGCTCGCATAATTACTTATGTTTTTCGTCTTCCTTATAGACAGTCTGACCTTGCTTTATTCTTATTTATTTGTTTGTTTTTATTTTGCAAAGTTTCTGACATTTTTTTGTTGTTTATATTCTTACATGCAAATAAATAAAATGAAAATCAATTTTTTTCCGTAGTTGTTGTATTTTTCTTTCTTTTTCATTGATAAAAAGAAAATTTCTTTTAGCATTTTACCATACACAAGACAATTTTTCCACCAACTCAGAACACATTTTTCACTATACGGTACGTATAGTATAGGATAAGTGTTTATACATATACTCTACACTTATGATTAATCCCAGCCAGCATTTTTGGAAATTTTTAATCAAATTCGAGTCTTTTTTGATTCTCCTGCGCGATTGAAAAGCTAGAATATGCGCTCATTTTCTAATCATAAAAGACTCTTTTGTCGGGAGAAAAAAGTGACTACGGGCGACTCTTCTAAAAAAGTCATTTATGAGTCGTTTTCTATATTAATGTAGAGTAATTTTCGACTCTTTTGCTAGTAGTCTTATAATCATTTTCGAATCGCTTTCTGATCATTTATTAGTCTTATTTATCGTCATTTGTGATTCTTTTTCGAGTCGTCTTTCAGTCATCGTTTAATCGCATACGAGTCTTTTATGAGTAATTTATCAGTATGTTTACGAGTCCTTTTATTGTCATTTATCAGTCATGTTTGTATTAATTTGGATTCATTTTTGAGTCATTTATGATTATAATTTGAGTGATTTATTAGTCGTATTTAAAATGTGGTTTTAGTCGGTTTTCTAAGACCTACGTTTACTCTGTCGCGATTTCAAAAATCACGTTCGTATGAACATTGAGTAACAAAGGAAGCATACATGCAAACATACATAATTGGTCATTACAACCTTTCAGTCAAGTTACGGCCTAGCTTCACACACCACTCATATTGTGTACGTTAATTTTATACGTGAGTGGCGGGACCTAGAGTTAACGTTGACTCTGAACGACAGATTTTTGAGATATTTGGAGTTCTTGCCAGAAATCTGCTGAAAGGAAGTCGTCGTCTACCAAAGAAAGAATATTATATTTATATTTAAAAACAAATTGTATTTTATTTCATAGCCATCTTTTATATAAATGACAATTTATACAAAGAGGGTGTAAAAAAGCAGTGTTTAATCATCTATCTGCTTAAAATGTGATCATAAAATACGTAATTACAATCACTTTTCAAACACCTGCCTGATCTATTTTTGATTAAGCGTTTTTCAATCTTCCGTATAAGTAGAATATAATAATAAATAACGGAAATAATAGTCACATTTTAAACGTCTGGATGATTAATTTCCGATTGCTATACAATTTTTTATTGTATTTTAAATCGAACTCATTTTACTCATTGACGCGAATCATTTTTGAGTCCTTTTTTAATCGTATAACTGACTAATAAGTTTTTGATCACCAAAAGTACTCTAAAAAGACTCAGCAGGGTGATTTTTTTAAAAACAATCTTCCAAATGCTAGCTGGGATGTTTCAAATAAATATTTTCAAAATATTCTAGATTGTTTATTGAAAGAAAAAACAAAAACTATTACACGTTTTTGTATGTGGGCTTGTATTAGTCACTTTAAATAAATTTGGGAATACAAAGTATCAAACGAAACTTTTGCAATAGAATCGTTCCTATGCAAAGATTTGCCTGCAATTTCTTATGAATTATTAGATATCTTGTGGATAATATTTTGAAAAATTGTTCGGAAGCCAAAAAATCGTTTTAGCCGGACATTACAAGAAAAAAGTGAAATTTCTAGAAAATACCGGATAAAATTATTCATCAAATCATTAGCAGGAAGAATGTCTGCCCAATGATTAAAGTCTGCTCCAATTATAAAAGGTGTACATACATATGTACAGTGGTGGCCACGAATTTAAGACACGACATATGATGGACTTATTTGTGATAATTGAGAAATCTCAAGAAACCCATGATATTTTGGAAAAATATACTTTGGAGTTTTTCCGCTTCGGCTCTGATGGAAAGCAGTACGTCTGGCGCCCTCCAAACCTAGAGCATCATCCAAAGTACACCCTAAAAACAACATGGTGGTGGAAATGTGACGGTGTGGGCAGCATTTTCCTAGCATGGTGTAGGTCCCATTTACAATATAAATTCTAAAATGGACCACCATGTTTACAAAAATATTATAACAGACACAATGATACCATTCGCTGAAGACAACATGCCTCCAATATAGAAATTTATGCATGATAATGACCCTAAGCACATTTCACGTCTAGTGAAGAGTTGCTTAGAAGAAAACGATATCATTGTTCTTAAGTGGCCAGCTCAATCCCCGGACCTTAATTCAATTGAGAACTTGTGGAATGATGTTGAGGAATATTTACGAACAGTTAAACCAAAAAATTCAAGCGATTTATGGGAACAAATCCAAAGGGTTTGGTATGCAATTCCAAAGCAACGTTATGTGGCATTAGTCGAAAGTTTACCCGGGAGATGTGCTGCTGTGATGAAAAATAAAGGATTTCCCACTAAATAATAGGTTTTTTTTATGAAGCTGAGCTTAATTTAGAGAATAGTGTTATATTATGCCTATGTCTTAAATTCGTGACCAGGTAAAATTTGTGTTTATGTATATAATATGTAAATAAAAATTCTTAACCGAATATAGGTAAGAAAATATTATTAATTTTTCTTCATAACATTACTAAAATCCTAAAAAAATATCATGGACCCATAATTTTTTCGATAAAATGTAAAAATTATCTCAAATAACTCAGTCATATGTCGTGTCTTAAATTCGTGGCCACCACTGTATGTCCGTCGACTCTCTATCGCGTATAAAATTTTGTCGCGCTTCTTGTCTGAAAAATTTAAACTTAATTGGATGCTATAATTGGAACGTAACAGTGTGGTTTTAGATCAGGTAGTTATACCACTGACCCAATGTTCACACAACTCCAAATCTCGGAAAAACAACAGGAACAAATCGAAGCATCATCTATAGTCAAAGAAGAAAAGTCTACTATCAAAGAACAACGTCTACGTTAGTTTGATAGAAGCGAACAACGGAAAATGGGATAGAAAGATCATCAACGTATCAGTTTAATACAATCAGTATTAATTATATATTAAAAGAAAAGCAAAACAAACCACCTGAAAGCCATTACAATACTCAACGCAAGTTATGCCTTGCATTAAGCCCCGGTTAGCCAAACTACATTACCGTTCGGTAATCGCTCTCATTACTTTTTGTATTCTAAAAACGAACGTACGTTCCGTTGACGTTTGGCTAACCGGGGCTTTAATTAGAAATATCGAATGAAATAAAGCACATAAGAAAACGGGTATTTCTACTCCGCTTTCAGTGGGAAAAATCAAAGTTTAACGTATGACGGATTCTAGGAGACTCAGCCTTTATACAGGCTGAAGACCATAGGGCTGTAATACATAGTATGTATGTATGTATATCCCCTAACGCATGAGAAGACCTATAAGTCCTTCCATCCATACTATCCTGAATCTATGCCTAGCTAAGCGATTCAAACTTCATATCCCTTTCTGCAGTTAAATTATTTTGTTTGTTTATAATACGTATAATTAAATAATTTTTTCTTATCATTTCGTAAATACACAATGAAATGAGTAAGCTTTTTAAAGGTCTATCTACGAGGTCATAACTTTTTCAAACTTCTGTATTTGTATGCTTTGGTCATCTGATAACATTTAAAAGCCACCGTTTAAAAATTCACCTCTTTTGCCGTGGTGAATAAAAATGTATAAATAACTTGTTATTGTAAACAAAAATAAAACGGAATTATTAATATTTTAGTTAAAAATAATATTATTTACTGCGATACACACCCCCGTTTTAAACAAATCAAAACAAAGTTTTTTTCCCCATATTTTGTTTACTTGTTTTCTTCAATCGTATGTTAAAATAAAAAAAACAAATCTCATATGATTCTCAGGCGATACGTGATCAAATAATACACAGTGTATGTATGTATGTATATGTGTGTCTGTATGTTAAAGTATAAAATTTAATTTAAGAAAAAAAAGAAGCAACAATTTTATTAAGAGTTAAATTACAAGAAAAACTTGTTTCAAACAGCATAAACTATAAATCCAACTAAACAAAAGCTTTTCTTTTTATATTAAAATGATCACTAAGAGAAACGATTTAAAAGAGCAATTTTCAAGAGAGTTTCTTGCTTTTAGGGAGACTCAAGAAAAAGCTCTCGCTTTTTTTTTTTGGTGTGGACGCTTTGCAAAACATATGATATGCCCCCAAGGGGAGAATACGCAAAATTATTGTTGTTTCTTTTATTTTCTGCTAATTCAGTTATTATACTCTCTTTTACAGCTTGTGCATGAATTCTAGTGCTCTTTTATTTATTGTTGTTGTGTTGTTAATATGTTTTAATTTGATTAAACCGTTTTTTTTGTGGTATTTTGCCTCTTTATTTTCTGTTCACACACAAAACCGATTGTGTATTATTTTCTTATAACATTCGAGGTCGTCAACGCGCAAGTTTTAGTTTAATAATCGCACTTGTCGGAGCAACTACAAAATAAAAAATATAAAAAGATAAAGAAAATACTATTGAAATAGGGAAAACCCTAAAATAAATACAATATACACAGAAAAGTTAAGAACTTTTTACTGTTTTTGAAATATTTATGAATTTATAAAACAAATTAAAGAAATATTACAAGAAAAATAAATTAAATTTGATATAAATATTGTGAAATAGAGTGAGAAAAACTAAAATAAAAGAAAACTTGTTATTAGTGTACGCGTAGCGAACGTAAAACTGAAACAAAAACAAACTTAAAACAAAAAAACAATAAGAAATAACACTCACTAGTTTTTCTAAAGAAGTTTTAACCAACAAACAAAAAAAAAACTATTAAAAATTAATCATCATTTTTACTTGCCAAAGAAAAATTTCATTTACAAAAGGTAAAATTTATATAAAATTTGTGATTTTTCTTTTTAAATTTTTTTCGCAATAAATTGTAGAATATTCTTTGAAAACAATTTTTCGTTTTGTATATTTTCATTCTTTCTGTTTCGTTGTCTCCGCCAATTGACTTGTATTGTGTGAGTGTATGTTAAGTGTAAAATTTGTTTTTGTATTTTGTGCTTTTAGCAGACTGTTAGCAACAACAAAATATATGATTTTGGACTTTGATACGTTTGTTTATTAAAATGTTTTGTCGTTTTATTGTTGTGTATTTGTTTTTTGTTTTTGTTTTTTTTTCTTTGTATGTCTCAATTTTCTCTGTTCTCAACACTTTAAAAACCGCAAAACAATAACAACACATAAGTGTTGGGAAAGTAGAAAAAGAAGAAGCAACACTAATTTGCACAATTTGCATATTGTTTGTTGTAAACTCTCTTTTAATGTCCATTTTTTTCTCTTCTCTCTCTTTTACACTTAAGCTATCCCAGCAACAACGTCAGTTGATTTGTTTGGGTTTTATAATACAATAATATTTTGTCTTTTTTTTGTTGTTGCTGTTATTTAATAATATATTTGTTATTTGTTGTTGTTGTTTGCATTAATGAATATTAATTGTATTTGATGATTTAGCATTTAACAGTAAAATTTTTTTTATTTTTTTTTCTGTCTGTGACATTTTCTAATATCCGTTAATATTTAAAATTTGTTGAAAAGATTAAAGGAAAGGGAGAGTAAGAGTGCTTGTACAATTTGTTGCAATGTTTTTTTTTTTTTTGCCAGTTTTTGGGAGATTAAAAATGCATTTTTGTATGGTTGCCAGAGGTTTAAATAAAAACACCAGCCTTACCCCTGGGGATTTTACGATAAATTTTTGCATTTCAGTATTTAACCCATTGACAGTTTTTTACTAATACACTCACACACTTCGTTTTTCAATTTTCCTTTGACAAAACAGCTGATGTACATACAGTGAGCGTCAAAAGTGAGTAAACACCACGAGAAAAGTAAATGAGAACAGTCGAATAAATTTCCAAAAATAAAAACGTTTATTTATTACTTATAAAATATTAAAACAAAAACAACAATTCATGATACAAGGAAATTTTTTTGTACTTAAGAACATAATAGAAAATTTAAAATTATAGTGGGTGTTGACTCACTTATGGCGCTCACTGTACATATAGTATGTAACCGGTTTTCTGAAAAATTCTGTCACTATAATTTTCTTAATGAATATGTACATCTCGTACATGAAAATTAATATAAAATTCAATGCAAAATTGCGTGCGGCCTACGTCAAAGCTATCTATTTCTTGGAACTTTGAGAGATAGTATGGGTAAAGGCATTGAAAGAGACTATTGAACACGAAACTTCAATGTTAGGAGCCTGTTGTTTTCAATAAACATTATTATTATGGACTCAATAGTTAAAGCTTATGGAAGATATCAATTCAAATTGCGTACATATTTTTAAATTGGAGTTTTTTTTAATAACAATTTAAATTTTTTAAAAACAATTTAAATATTTTAATAAAAATAAAAGTATTTATTTTCCTGTTACATATCAAAATTATTATTTAATTGAAACGAGTTTGATAACCTCACACAATGCTACGAAAAATTCTTATATGAAGTTGGCATAAAGCGCTAACAGACCATAATTGGAAAACGATAACAATTCGTCCATTACCTATTAGAATATTATATAATTTTCAATCTATACATTTAATCAATTTTTCAATTATAATTAATTAAATGGCATTAAGGCAAAAACAAAAATTTAATTTCTTTGATCATTTTTAAGACATAGACATTTATTTATTTACAAACTATTTTGAACTTTGACTACAGAATTTAAATATTTAATTTTATTATTTATAGTTTAGTTTAGTATGTTAAAAATAAAGAATTAGCTCATTAATATATTCAATAGTACATATAATATATCATTACACAAGTACATTTATTTGTTTTAAATTGTTTTTCTTATAAATATTTGAATTTTTAAATGACTTGCAAAAATATGTTTAATTACCTATCTGTTAATTGAAGATTCAATAGATTCAAATTCGGTAATATTTCCATTAAACTCGAAAATCAAAAAATAGTAGAGTCACCTTAAAATTGTCTATAAATTTGTGAATAAAACACTAAATACTTGAACTGCATGGGATTATTCCAACGGTGGTGAATAACTATGTATATAAGCCTTAAGTTCCGTCTAGGCACCTTCAAAAATGTATTTAATTTTGCTTTTATAGTTTCAATTACAATTTCTATTATATTTCTTTTAATTCAAACGAAATTAATTTTGTTATGAAATGTAATACCTGCCTGCCTGCTTATTCGTTCACTTGAAATTTTTTTTTTTTTTTTTTCATTAAAAGAATAATTTATTTTTTAATAATTTTTATACACGCACTCTTATTCCCTCTATAAATTGTACATTGAACTTTAATGTTTCGCTAACTACAAGCTGATTATTGTTTATATTTTTTTTTTAATTTTTTATTGATGTGCTCGCAACTCCATAGCGCACTACTAATAATTTCTTATTACGATTATGAGTCAGTAAAAAAATAAAATATCGCGCGATATGAAATAAGCAATTTCTACAAAAAACAAAAAAAAGCAATATTGTTTGAATTTAATCAGCATTTTATTTTTTTGTTTTGTTTTGTCTAAAACCTTGAGGAATTTAAAAAGAAAACTTCAACTAAAAGGAAAGGAGAACTTGACTATATTTGAACGTTATAACGTTATATAGAACTGATAACAGACCTATTTTCTTTATTTCTTTTGTCGATTAAATGTCAAAACATCTGCTTAAATATAGATTTGAAATGACAAACGTGCCTATGGCAAGATAATGTCATGTAAATATGTATGTAGGAATAAGTGTGTAATAGTTGTTTCTTTTATTTTTTATTTGAAAATATTCATTTTAGTTGTATTTTATTGCAAAACGCTTTACATATGAGAATAATTGAGATTATCAATTTATTACGTACATATACCACTTGGAATGGCTTCTTTGTTTTGGGAAAGAGATGATAAAAATATCTTATTTTTACCACAAATTTTCAATCGAATTGAGATCAGGATTGCATAAACCCCAGTCAAGAATTGTAATCGAATTGTTTAACAACAATTGCTGAAGGTGATGGGCCGTAAGCTTAATATTCTGTTACTGGCATTTTCTCATTGGCATACTGCATCATAATAAGGCTTAGGCGATATAGTACATCCAAGCATAATAGAATCTCCTCCATGCTTCAATGTAGCCCCGGGTACCCTTTTGTTGAGAAAAAATACTCTTTTTTCCATACCATATCGGTTCAATGACTCTAGTCGAGAATATGTTTTCTTTTGGAAAATACTTCAAAGAGTCTAAATTTACAGTGTCTACAGTTGGTTTTGTCTCTGATTTATACATATACATACTTACATACATACATAATTGGCCATTACAACCCTTCAGTCAGGATTACGGCCTAGCTTCTCACACCACTCATGTTGTGTGCGTTAATTTTATACTTGAGCGGCGCGACCTACAGTTTAACGTCGGCTCCGAACGACAGATTTTGAGAAACTTTTTCGTGGCAGGTTTGCTTACTCTCAGAGTTTTTGCCATAAATCTGCTGAGAGGAAGTCGCCGAAGAAATAAATTTTTTCATATTTCGTTCTGATGTCTGGCCTGGGGCTCGAACCAGAGCTTTACGTCTAATAAGCGAACACACTACCTACTAGACTACGGCGACTCTTTGATTTATGCAGACTTTTATTCGGCACGTAGATAATTAGAGCAACTTCACGAACTATAGTAATTTAACTTTTCTGTTTACGTGCCATCTTTTCTGTAGTCGAATACTCTCTGGAATATTGCCCCACTACGAAAATCATTGTTTAAGATATTTTTAAGGCTGTTGTGATTATTCAAACAGTGTTTCTTCCAAGCATTTGTACAGTAATCTTATACCTTTACAGATAAAAAGCATTTTTCCATCTGTGATTAGCCCTAATAATTATTTACTCATTATATTCCTTGGTAAATAGCCTTAATAGTTTGTGCATTTAAACAAAAATTATTTCTTTTATTTGAAATGGTGCTTATGAAAAAAAAACACTATAAAAATAACAAATTCCCAAGGGCACAAAAGACTACATACATACATATGTATGTACGTATATATTGTATAAAACTTTTAAATGTTATTTTTAAAATACAGTATGTAATTTTTAAAAATATGTACACTTATATTTTCTGTATAAAATATAAAAAAAAAATAATAGCACAAGAAGATGTAACAAGGAGCGGAATAATACAAAAATATAGTTGGCAATACATACCTAAATAAACCACAAAACAAAATAATAAAAAAAACAGATGTTTAACGGCCAAACCAAGGTTTAACAAAAGTCTAAAAATAATTTCAAACAATTTTGAAATCATTTTCATATTTAAAATACTTTAAAATATACATAAGCGTAGATATTTACGCAATTTACTTTCTGTTGAAAGAAATGTTTACATATCTTCTAATAAATACATTCATTAAGAAAGTGCTGCCCTCACTCCTGTACTTTTATTTACTGTAATTCTTCATATCACTTTAATTTACTTTCTGTTGAAAGAAATGTTTACATATTTACTATCGCTGTACTCATTAAAAAAAGTGCTGCCCTCTCTGCTGCACTTTTATTTGCGACAATCCTTCATTTGTTTTGCACGTTTTGCGTCAGCTGTCAATAAATAATAGAATAGAAAAAAAAACAATTCAAAAAAATTAAATTAAAAAAACAGCAGCGTCATCATATGCTATAGTCAGTCATTCGGTCAGCAATACAATAATGAATCTCATCCACATGCTAGCGATGCCGTCTAACATCTGCACTGCCAGATATGCAATATATTAGAAATAAAATAAAAGCAAAAATAATTAAATAATAATATAAAGGCTGAAGGTGTAAAGAAACAAACAAAACAAAAAGAAAAACGCCTATACAGATAAGATTTATTATTAAATACATATTTTCTATTTCCACTTGATTATTAATTACAATGTTTTATACTGTATACTCGTATAGCAAGTAGTAACAAATGCCTATTTTAGAAGTCGCCGTGGTCTAGTAGGTATGGTGTTGGCTTATTAGACGAAAGGCCCGAGTTTAAATCCCAGGTCAGACATCAAAACGAAAATATGAAAATATATCTTCGGCGACTTCCTGGTTTTAGCCCTGTCAACGATGCGGAAGCTAACCTTGTAGCAACCCCTTCTGCCAAACTTAGGCATTGTACAACGTCCTAGCTTCTCACACCACTCGTGTTGTGTGCCTTAATTTTATACTTGAGTGGCGGGACCTACTCTCTGAGAGTTTTTGCCAGAAATCTGCTGAGAGGAAGTGGCCGAAGAAATATTTTTTTGTCATATATCGTTTTGATGTCTGGCCTGGGACTCGAACCCGGGCTTTAAGTCTAATAAGCGAACACACTACCTATTAGACTACGGCGACTACACACAGATATGTATCTTTTCCTATTTATTGATAGAGGAAATGAATTATAGCCTTATTGTCTGGCACTTCGCTGCACCCCACATAAAGTCTAAAGAGAGACCTATTTGTCCACAATAGTTACTAAAACCTTTTAAAAATTTAATTCGCCAAAGATGGATGAGATACAATATTTTTTATTTTAAACCAGATCTGCAATAAACTCGTCTTTAAAAGAATTTAAGGAAACCTTAAACTTTGAATGTTGCTTTGGATATTTTTTGTAAATATTTAAGAAATCTAAAACAACAATATTCCTATTAATTTATTTATTTATTTTTACTAGAGTTCCGCATAAATTCAGACCAATAGTTTTTATATTATTTTTTTGTTTTTTCTATAGTTTTTAGCTTTTATTATTTATTTATTTCTGTTTTCTTCTTTAGTTTTTACTTCTTAGAAAGAAAAAAAAACTGCCGCAAAAATCGTACGTTGCGTTGTGGTGTGGTTTTTGCCATATCACGCCATATGCCAGACATTAAATTATTTTTATTGTAGTTTCTTCTTTTTTTTCATTTTGGATAAAAGGCAAGATCGTCAAAAACCAAACAAACGAAAAAAAAAGAAAAGACCAAGACTATTAAGACTTTGTAAAATACACGTTTGCAATAATAACTTTCACTAGACCAGAAACCAACAAGCAAAAACCAATACATAATAAATTAAAACGATATGTTATTAAATAATAATAAAGGTATTCCCTGAAACTCTAAACAAAATCCTTTAGTAAACTCAATATCATATACATTTTTTATTTTAATTTATTATTTTACAATTGTTGGAAATTTTGCAAAAATTAAACACCTGATCATCTGATTGATCGTTTCACAGTTTTATTTCATTATCAGTAATAATATGTTTTTTTTGTTATTTTTTTGTTGGCCATAATGACGTCTGACGTTTTGTGAAAAATTACTAAATTATTGTATCAGTTAAAAGTTCTTTGTTGATTACCTATAATCAACAACATTTTATTGTATTGTGACAAACGTTTTAACACATACTCGCATGTGTTTTACGTACACAAATAAATTATTTGCTAATAATCTTTTTACAACTGTACTTACATGATTACAGAATTTTATATTCATTTCGTTGTAATTTATTACACATCATTCAACCCATTAGATAACTGTTAAGCCAAAACTAACTAACTTTCTTTTTTTATGCAATCTTAATAATGGAAAAATTTGATCAAATTTACACTAACCACCGAGATACACATACATAACATATGTACATAATTGGCCATTACAAGCCTGCAGTCAGAATTACGGCCTAGCTTCTAACACCACTCAAGCTGTGTGCGTTAATTTTATACTTGAGTGTCGGGACCTACAGTTTGACGTCGACTCCGAACGACAGATTTTTGAGAAACTTTTTCATGGCAGGTTTATTTACTCTCAGAGTTTTTGCCAGAAATCTGCTGAGAGGAAGTCGCCGAAGAAATATTTTTTTTTCATACATATTTCGTTTTGATGTCTGTCCTGGGGTACGAACCCGGGCTTTACGTCTAATAAGACTACCTACTAAAGGCATATTCCTTTTATGCTGCATGTAATTCCAACTTTAATATCGAGTTTTGCAGCCACTATATGTGGAGAATATAATGCAAGAATTTGTTAACAAAGGTATCCATTGCTGAAAGTAGCCATATAACCACTCACAGAGAACGGTGCTCTTAAGCAAACCTATTTTTGTACATCCCCAAAACTAATATAGACAAGCAAAAATGGCTTTAACTTCCCTAATTCAGTGAGTAACTCTGGTACGTAGGGTCATGTTTGACTGAAAGCCTTATGCCCCCAAATGGAATCAATAAAGAAAAATCTTAAATGATAGAGCAAATCCACTCGAGTCAACAAGTTTCTGTCTGCTGCTTGATATAGTTTGTGTTTATTAACCATTTGTAACGAAACATTGTGTGATTTGTTAAGAAATTCATGACTTACGCTAGCAATTCAAGCGAGTAAATAGCTCCGGCAATTTGATGGGGATAAAAAATTGGAGAAAAAATTTTGTATAAGAGTCAAAGGAGATTATATTTAAAACTTTTTTATTGTATAACTTTTATTCATACAAAGACCTATTTTATTGAAAAAATCCGGGACTAATCTTCGTAAAAAAATTAATTTTGTGTACTCAAACACCAAAAATCTTTTTATTCTTTCGATATATTTAGCTCATAATAGTTACTCAGCAATTGTGTGCGAGAGACTTCAATTAATTTCATGATTTATTTACTCTTGCTACCTCCACATACGTCGTCCAGCTGTCTATGTGCCTTGGTTATTACCTTTTTCTTGTTTAATATGAATTATTTTATTAAAAAAGATTTTATTTATTTAAGTTTTTTTTTTATTTTATTTTATTTATTTACTATGTATGCCCTCAAATAGTAGCTACAAGTTTGCTTTTGTTTATAAACAATTTTTCTAAGTTTCTATTCATTTATAAGGTTTCACCTCGTGTCGCGTACACCACGATTGCACAATTCCCACGTAAGCAAGTTCAATGGTATACAATATTATATACATATATGAACACGCATCTTCAAACAGTCATCGAAACATTCACCTTTAGACCAAACACCATTACCACCCACCCACCCACTCACTCATTCACTGCGTGTTTTCGGAAATGTGCATAGAAATTATTGTATTTTATATTATTAACAACCAACGAAGTACAAATAAGATCTCGTGCAAATAAAAATCTCTAGAACATTGCTAAGTTAGCAACAACAACAACAAGAAACTAAAAACAAACATTATTTCGAAAGAAACGTAACAATTTCTGTTTATTAGTTATGAAAATTTTCCATTTCAGGCATTGTATTTGAATTTTTTGTTTTTGTTATTTGTTTTCTATATGATTTGAATTCTCTTTCAGATCAGAAACAATTTTTGCTTTTTATAATGCATACTAGAGTATATTGTAATTATTTCTTAATACATACATACATATGTATGTACGTTTATATACAAATAAATATTTTGTTTTTCTTGTTTTTCATTCATGATCATTGCCAAAAACAAACAAAAATATTCTTTTATATATAGGATTATACTAAACATATGTACCTATATACAGTGAGCGCCATAAGTGAGTCAACACCCACTATAATTTTAAATTTTCTATTATGTTCTTTTTGTTTTAACATTTTATAGGTAATAAATAAACATTTTTATTTTTGGAAATTTATTCGACTACTCTCATTTACTTTTCTCGCTATCCAAAGAAAATGAATTATTTCAATGGTGTTTATTCACTTTTGGCGCTCACTGTATGTATGTATGTACATATGTATGTATACAATTAGACGTATACACTTATATACTTACCTTAAGAATTTATGATGACTATTTGTTTAAAATTATTTCTTATACAAGAAGGTTTTTTTTTAAATTTTTCTTTATTGTTAAGCAAAGAAAACTGGCATCAAAAGGTCTATTGAAAGAACTACAGGGGAATGAAATTGGTCAGGAAAACGTCTAGAGCATCTATGTATTTACATTCAACTTGAATTTGTTTACATTGTAAGAAACTGAACAAAAGTTTTTAGCAGACCACATTCCATCTACAAAGAGTGAGACTAAACTATAAATTGGAATTTTGCAATGCCTGATGCTATTCGTAGGCCAATGGACCGTACACTATATTTATGTATTGACAGCCGCCTTAAGAATATCTTACTTGGATACCATAATTATCAAATTTCGTTTTATTTCTATAACTCTTGGCTGCCACTTTTTAACCATCTTGAAAGTGTGAAGTCGCCGTAGTCTAGTAATTGTTTTTTTTTTCATTACCCCTCTAGGGAGCATATGGCTTCTGACACGATTCTCCGCTGATGTTTTTGCGCCTTCGCATGTCATGTTAGCCTTAGTTCTTGAAGGACCGTGCGTCTCGAGGTGTTTTTTTTTTGTCTGCCCCTGAGGATTCCACTCTAGCGCTATTCTTGTAATACTGTCAGGCTTCTTTTTCAATGTATGGCTGGCCGATCTACCCCCATTTTCTTTCTTTTTGATCTGCTTTTGTATGGGTTCCTCCTCTGTAAGAGTCCAGAGATCTGCGTTGATGATGGTGTTGGGCCAGAATATTCTACATATGATTCTCAGGCATTTATTGATGAATACTTGAAGTTTTTGCGTAATGGTGTTAGACATAAGCCAAGATTCTCTACTATATAGTAACATTGACTTTACACAAGCGTTGAATATTCTTAGCTTGGTACGCCTAGATATACATATATGAGCTTCTCCATACGGAGTGCAGTCGCCCGAATGCTGTTAACGCTATATTATGTTATCCACATCTTCTGCGCCGCCATTTGTTGTCAAAGAAAATATCGAAGTACTCGACTATTTGGGCCTGTAGCATGATGTTTTTCAAACAAAGAAAATATTTTTTCGGCGACTTTCTCTCAGCAGCTGTCTGACAAAAACTCTGAGAGTAAATAAACCTGACATGAAAAAGTTTCTCAAAATCTGTCGTTCGGAATCGACTATAAACTGTAGGTCCCGCCACTCACGTATAAAATTAAGGCATACAACATGAGTGGTATTGAGAAGCTAGGCCGTAATCCTGACTGAAGGGTTGTAATGGACAATTATATATGTATGTATATATGACTCCAATACACCACAATGATTATAATTTTAACGAAATTATACAATATTATCAATTTGCCTAATTAAATGTAATTACAACAATATATTGATTTCTTTTTTCATTCTTTATTTGCAGATAATAAGTCCATTTTACAATACATAATATATTGATTGGCTAGCTGGACGTAATAAATCGAATAAAGAATATAAACGATTTGCTGATAACCTGTTAACACTTGAAAAATAGGCGCTGCTTTGTTCGCTCGCTTGGAAAAACAATACACACCCCAATACAAACCAACTATACAAATCAATCAACAAAATGGCTAAGGAATGAATTCTTTTGAAAGAAATGCAAACTAAGAAATAGTACATTCAACAACATCTACCCTTAAAATAACGTAATTAAAGAGAAAACAACGCAACGTATAGAATAGAAGGTATTGTCGTGGGTTTTTACCAAGGCGACGGACGGCAACGTTGTATAATAAAACAATAGAATTTAAACAACAATCTGCACTAGCAGTTACCCGTCGTTTTTAAGCGATAACCAAATAATTCGTCAAATAAACAAAAGACAACAACAACGTTCGATTCTATTGGTTTAAATACTGTATCATTAAGAAATACCTTTCGAACAATTCCAATCTAATTCTATTCTATTATTAGCTGTTCCACAGTTCAATACGATTGTATTGTGGTGGAATACAAAGACAAATTTTTTAAACAAATTTTATTAAAAAAAAAAAGGAAACACATACACACAAAAACACATCTTCGCAACAAAATGAATAGCTTAGTTAAAGTTTTTAGTAACTTTAGGGAGTTTTATAGTGAAATCAATGGAGCCACTTTAACTGGAGCCATTGATGTCATCGTTGTCGAACAGCCAGATGGCGAATTTCAATGTTCACCGTTTCATGTACGCTTTGGCAAATTGGGTGTTTTAAGGAGTCGCCAAAAAGTGGTGAGTATTTAAAAATTCTATATATTTCGTATTAAAATTATTATACAATATTTTAATAAAATAAAGGGTTATCCATTTTTAGGTTTTAAAATTAAATTTTAAGAAAATATACGTAAAAGTTTTATTTCATTATAATGCTTGAACCTTATGGCATTATGGTGGATTACAGCATTCGATCTTCTTAAAATAATTTTCGGCCAGTTTTTCGAACATATCGAACTGTATCCCGCCAAGAACATGGCAAATATTATGGCAGATTACTGCAGTCGATGTTCTTGACGCAATGGCTTTTCCACTTTTCACTTCTGGATTCTGCAAGTCCAATATGCGATAATTTTGAGCATTTTGATGTAACAATTGAGAACAATTTTGTTCGAAAAATCAGCATTGAAAGCTTGAGGCTTTTGTTAACGTGAGTTGGACTTTACTATATCAATGGAGGTGCATATTTAAAAGAAAAATATCTCTCTAATAAGACGTAAGATAGGCTCAGTTGCTGGGAATACTATGCAATCGACAAATTCCTTTTATCCTTCACACATTTTTTCACACAGAATTGATATTTTCGACAGTTCGCACTTTGTGATGATGCTCAGATTTTTTATCATATATATTGGCAATTCCTAGCACTATACTTCGCTTGTGACAATTGCAATCACCCTGAAACGAGTAAAAAATCGCTACGTATGAATGACATCGTTGGTAGTGCGGTAGTTTTGAAATCACTAAATGAATAACTTTTTATCAAGAACCATAGACTATGCTCGACCTACAGGGTTAGGTTCAAAGTTGGAAATCAATAAATACATTATAATCATTTATACCATTTATTACTCACTTTATTTTATTTCTTATTTCGTAATTTTTTTTAAATTCTGATAAGACTGTTCTTTAGTTTACCTAGAATATTAAAAAGGTTTTTTATTTTTATTAAAGAAATTTGAAAGAAATTAATTATAACAGCCACCACCACCACCCAACCAACCTTTATTGTTTTCCAAGTGGAATAAATAAACATGAAAGAAAAACCTGAATAGAACTTGCCTTAAAGACAAACATTTTGGAAAACAACACCCTTTAAATTCAAAAGCCATTAACAGCCATTGTTCGAACTTTGTTTCGAATCAGTTCTCTGTTATACTGAGTTATTCAAAGAAAACATTGTAGATTTTTAATAATATTCTATTAAGCCCACTAATAAATAATAGCAATGATTGTAATGATATTAATTATAATAATTATAATTTTATTAATTATAATACTGGTGGGTAAAATGAAATGAAAAATGTTTAACAATTCAATTTCATGTTGTACTTTACTTTTTTGTCTTTCAGGTGGATATTGAAATCAATGGTGAACCCGTTGATATTCATATGAAATTGGGTGAATCTGGTGAAGCATTTTTCGTAGAAGAACGCCCCGAAGAAGATGTCGAAGAATTGCCAGATAATATGGCCACATCGCCAATACCTTTAAATCATTTTCCTGAAAAATATCTGAACAAAATTAATCTGGAAAATGAAAATGAAGCTGATAAAGAAAAGTAAGCTTAATTTATTTATTTAATATACATATGTATGTATGTGTATTGTATGTATACATGTAGTAGGTTACTGTATTGTACGAAGTAGTTTGTTGTTAAATGCTTAAAGACTATAAGGCACAAGTTGCTTAAAGTAATTTTCACTTTAAATTGTGTATTCTGTAATATCTCTTCATCGAAAATTACAGTTGCTGCATAGTTTTATAAGCTTTAGTTAGCACACAACAAACTTTATCACTATCAAGTAGCTTTTACCGTAAACATTTTCCATTTAAATCTCCAATCTATTGGACATAAGCATGATAACGTTTGACATTTCCATTTTATGTTCTCATCGAAAATTTTGTATAATTTCTATACAAGTTCAACTATTTGGCCAATTCACACGACTTTGTATCGTGTATGTTGTATTGAATACACTTGGTTGTTTGTGAACGCTCAATACTAGGATGTATTGTGTATTTCCTATTCGTGTTGTCTTCCTCTTATTCTTCTCCATAATTTTTTTCATTCACACAATTTGATAGCACGAAACCCATACGACTTTTAAAAACATATGAAAAAAATGTGTATAAGTGTATCGGTTTTTTATATGAAAATTATCAACAACTAGCATACACTGTTGTATATTCAGCCAACAGTACACTCAATACAACGATACAATGGCTTGTGTGAATTGACCAATTGATTTGTACTCCAAATATTGTGTCTTATTTATAATTTCGAATTCTTCGTGTAGTTTTAGTTTTAAGAAAACTATTTGATTTGTTTTATTTTTATTATAATTTAATCTATTTTATTTCTAAATCTATTATTTATTATTTCATTTGTTTATTTTTTTTTTGTTTACTTTATACATCATAAAATCAACATAGAAACGCTAGTGATGAACTACAGTTGCCATTACCATTGCCTAGACGTAATTCCATAGATTTTTCCAAAGAGTCTCCCAAGGGCATTGAAACCATTGGTAAATTCGAAAACCAAGTTTCTGACTTCAGCCACAGAAGGTAGTGTATTATTGATATTATTATTTTAATACATTAGCATCATATTTACTTGTGTGTCATGCTTAGCATGTTAATAAAATTTCTAGTGCAACGTTATTTAGTTTTATCGAAACACACGGCTAATCAATATTTATACTATTAATAGTTTAATTACTCTCTTTATAGATATACCGATAATGTTCTGGAAAGACCAAATTTAACTGTAAAAGTTAAGGAATATACAACAGAAAAAATACGTAAAGAATGGGCTGAACATGAAGAAATATTTCAGTTTGATGCCTTGGATAAAGATAAGGTAAGCTAGACAGACACACATTTATTTATTTCTTTTGTTTTTTTAAATTGCGTTTTAATATTAATTTCTTTTACTTCATTTAAAGGACTGGAACAATAGCACTCAAACTGAAGATAAACCCCTTGAATTTGTGGCTAAAGAAGAACAGCCAACTATACTACAGGAAACAATACAAGTGTCCACAAATCATGATGATTCAACTTTAACTTCCCAGACAATTGAGGAACTTAAAACACCTTCAATATCAATTACCAGCGTTGCTGTAAGTCAACAACAAACACCAATGGAACAAGCAACAAATTCCGTCAAAGAAGAATCGAAAAGCAAAAAGAAACGCCGCAAGAAGTCCCAGATGAAAAAGAAAAATGCTCAACGCAAATCTTCATCAAGCAGTTCGGTTGGTAGTAATACACCTCTCGATGGTGTAGCCGCCAATGATGACAATAAACAAGGTGAAGAGGCCGAGAACAGTTCAATATCGATGTCAAATAATACCACCAATTCATCGAACGATGAAGCCTCCCCAAAATCAGGTGAACAAGTTTCGGCAGGTTTGGTTACTGCCATGGGCGGTGATGAAAGTCCCATATCAGAGACTTGCCAAACATCTCCAGTTACACCAAGCACAGCTCGCATACCCGATTTAGATATACATTTCTTTTCGGATACTGAGGTTACCTCGTCTGGTGGCAATGGGCCTTTGGGAGCAGGTCGTGGTGCTGGTCGCCCTTCCACACCCATACAAAGTGACAGTGAATTGGAGATTTCAATGCGTGAAAAGGACACAGATACAGATTTAATAAGTAGTTCGGCTTCTTGGAAGTGGGGTGAATTGCCAACACCTGAACATAAGGATCTTGCGGCCGATAATCAGGCGGCTCAGGCTAAACGTAATTCTATGCTTAGCAACATGTTTAATTTCATGAAGAACAACAATAAGTTGCGTAAACAAGTCAATGATGGTGGCATGTATTTGTCGGATCTTGACACAGAGACCATGGATCCCGAAATGGTGGCCATGTACTTTCCCACAGCCTCAAAAGAAAATTCTCCTGCTGTAGGCACAACAAACAATAATAATGAAGATGATCGTGAAAGCGGCAATGGCACTTCATTGCCACACTCACCCAGTTCTTTGGAGGGACAAAAGAGTTTGGATTCTGATTATGAAGATGGTAAACCTCAGGATGGAAAGTAAGTCAAAAGCTTAGAATTTATTTATTTGTATTTGTATACAAAATCTTAATATTTTATTCGCTAGATACTTGGATTTTGTGGCCATGTCTTTATGTGGCTTACAAGAAAAAGGCGATCCATCTGATGAAGAATTTGAACGTCATGCTATTAAATACAAAGATGTAAGTATTGTTGCTTTTTGATTTTTAAGTCACATTCCTTTTGTTTGCTATTAACTTGCTGGATGGCATGTAATATTATTTAAGAGCTAAATTATTCACTTGGAACATAATTTTTTGCTCAACATGCATACACTGCTTTTGCATACGCTCTACACAAAATGTATGCTTTATTTTCTTATTGTTTTATACTTTCGCTTTTGCTTAAACAAACTGTGATGCTTGAAGCTTTATAAGTTCTTCAAATCTCATTTTCATTTAATAACTACACTCTTTAAAAATTATTTAAAAATTACAATACGTGGAGCACTTTTCGCACTTAAATTCACAACTAAATTTTCTTTTATTTAACGAGCACTCTGTATTCTTTAACATTTCTATAAGATTCTTAAAGAAGTGTTATATACATAGGTTTTCTGAAAATAAAAACAAAGTAAACGACTTTTAAAGAATATTTTTTAAAAGTTATCTTAAACATAGTTTTCAAATATTTAAACATTACACAACACGTATACAAACAATTAATAGAAATTTAACTTGAAACATTACAATGACTTCTACTACATACTACTACTACTACTATAATCATCATGTTATTGTACAATGTCCCATAGGTCTGTGAAAATCCCAGTATCTTCTCATCGCCTAATTTAGTTGTACGCCTAAATGGTAAATACTACAGCTGGGCGGCTGCATGTCCAATTGTCATGACCATAATAACATTCCAGAAGCCTTTAACTAATGTAAGTCTGTCATGTTTTTGTCTTGATGTGTGATACTCGTTACTGGTAATCACAACACGAACACAATCATGCATTAAAACTTTCAATTCATTTTAAATTAACGACTAACTAACTAAACTAATGCTGTCTCACTCTTATTATTATAATTTTCAATTATTCAATATAATTTTCAATCATTCCAACAAAAGGATGCCATTGATCAGCTAATGGTGAATGCTAAACAAGATGCTGTTGCAGCAGCTGATGCTGAAAACAAGGCTGAAGTAGAAGTTGATGGCAGTGGTACACCCAACGGCACCCAAAATCAAGCCAAACGTTCTTGGTGGTATTGGAGACGTTCACAGAATGTCAATAGTACCGCAAGCACGGTAACAAACAATGTCTCAAAGCCTAATAAATTAGATGACAAACAGGAGGATAAAGGTAAGTTATTTTGAATGATTAATGGAAATAATATTTGGACATTCTGAATTAAAATCATTGTATGCATTTAGAAAACGATCAAACTGCTGTGGCAACACAAACAACACGTCCCAATTCACCAGATGTAAGTGATGATCATACATTGAGTAAAACCGATTCTACTATGAATGCTGAAAACACTTCAGCCCTTATGGATAATATGGAAGACTTGTCGCAAGCCTCTTCCAAAAGTGAATCGACCGAAAACAAAAATAAAATGGAACGTTATAAGAAATCCTTACGTTTAAGTTCAGAGTCAATTGTAAGTATACATACTTTCTTTTTATTTAATTTCTTTTATCAATTAATTGCATTTTGATTTTTAAAAACAGAAAAAACTCAATCTTAAAGAGGGCATGAATGAAATCGAATTCAGTGTGACCACTGCTTATCAGGGCACTACACGCTGTAAATGCTATCTATTCCGCTGGAAACACAATGACAAAGTTGTTATATCCGATATTGATGGCACCATCACAAAATCCGATGTTTTAGGACATATTCTACCCATGGTCGGCAAAGATTGGGCCCAATTGGGTGTGGCTCAACTATTTTCGAAAATTGAACAGAATGGCTATAAACTATTGTATTTATCAGCACGTGCTATTGGCCAGTCACGTGCCACACGTGAATATTTACGTTCAATACGACAAGGTGATGTCAAATTACCCGATGGTCCACTATTATTGAATCCAACATCATTGATATCGGCATTCCATCGTGAAGTGATTGAACGCAAACCGGAACAATTTAAAATAGCCTGTTTGTCCGATATCAGAGACTTGTTCCCGAATAAAGATCCCTTCTATGCCGGCTATGGTAATCGTATAAATGTAAGTAAATCTTTTAAATACATAGTTGATTAGTAGGTGGGTTCATAGAGACAATTAAATTTTTTTGCCGTTTCAATTTCAAAGTCCTAAAGTATGATTGGAAGCGAAATGAATAAAGTTTTAATTTTTACATGCTTCTATCTCTACAAACCAGATCGAGATTAAGAGACTAAACATGCATGCAAATAGAGTGTATTGAAAAGTATGTAATCCATTATTTGATGTACCACGCGTTGTATAATTAATTGTCGCATGGTTTTTTTTTGTGACAGACTTATTGAAATTACCTTTGAAATGGCAGCAAGATATTGTACCAAACGAAAAAGATTTCAATTGAATGATACCATTCTAACTGTGCTAAATTAAGACTTCAATATCATAAAAGAAAATTAATGGATTTATTTTTACTACACCTTGTTATTAAAATTTATACAAAACGCATGTAATCGCAATTAATTTTTTTTGTTGAATTTCAGGATGTTTGGGCTTATCGTGCAGTTGGTATACCCATTAAACGTATATTCACTATAAATACCAAAGGCGAATTAAAACATGAACTCACACAAACATTCCAATCTTCGTAAGTACCAATTTATTTTATTTTAAATTCTTTTTTATATCGTAATAATCCTGTGTAAGCAAATGGCTAAAGCAATTTCCATTCATATTATAATACAATCTAAAAAAATATAAATGTTAACTGTCACTTTCTTTGGCTAATTTACACTGACATTAACATACACTGAATTAATCTGTAAAACAAGCTTAAAGGTGGTTGTGAAAAAAGTAATTATACAATGTTAAAAAAGGCACTGTACACATATTTACACTTTATTTACATATATAGTTAGTATTCATTATTCTATTAATAGCATATTTAATGGTGTAATAGTCTTGTCATGAAACTATATTTATAATTCTGCAATTTATTTTCTCATAGCATTTCATATTTACATATATTCTTCCATACGATAATTATTAATTGGCAAAAGAAAACGTAATCTATATTAAAAATAAAAATAATAATGCATATACAATATATACATATGTATATATAAAATTAAAATACTTTTTAACTACAAATAACTATAAATTAAAACATATATATCAGTTATAATGTATGAGTTCATAAAATCAAATCGATAATATTAAAACACACAAAAATGCATACATACTATTTTAGATGTTAAGCTCTCTCTCGTCTTCTCCCTTAATCAATCATCAAAGACCACGAATTATTGTATAAATAAATTAAAGCTGTGGTTGAGATGCAATATTTACAAAAAATAAGGAATACTTGAAGCGAAATAAATCAAATATAAATTGTTTAAGGAAGTATTGTCTGAAATATGAACTTGTCGGAAAAGTTCGGTTGGTTTTAAAATATTTAATATCTCTTGTCAGATTAATTGCCTCAGACAACACTATAGCTAGTTTAAAAGGTGACATTTACTCTTTTAGGAGGCATTATTAAAATCATATTATTTTATGAGAAGTTATCCAAGTGATGATTCCAAACATTATCGTCATATGGTTTGCTTTTTGTCGATCATGTTGTTTTAATGTTAAACCCGCAATTCGCTCTAGTTGACCGATCGATGGAAGCAGTATAGAATTTGCTAGGAAACTATGCATTCCTCAGCAAATATTTATAAATGATTTGAAGAAAGCTGGATACCACAATGAAGCTGAATATTTGGTGACTCTAGCATAAACAATAGCAATATTAATGGACCGATTCACTGCTAAAACGAAACGGAATCGAATTATTTGTGCAGCGAATGTTTACGGTTTATGAAAAATGAATCACATACGACAATAACGTACAAAAGAAATCATGGTCGTAGGATGACAAAGCCACGCCAAGCAAGGTAATGCATGTGTGTCTAATTGCATTCTAAGGGAATAATAGGTTTCTAACAACTTGGTCAAACTACTGATTCTGATCTCTACTGTCAACAATTAACGAGATTGAAGCAAGCAATTCAATTAAAACTCCCAGAATTGATTGACAAACGACATCATTACACAACCACATTCTATGACACAAAAGAAACTGAGTAAGTTTGACTGGGAAGTTTTCACGTACTTACCATATAGCCACGTTATAGAAAGTTTTTAATTCAATTATTTAAAATGATATACATATACCGAAAGAGACCTAGTTCCAATGTAAATATCAATTCAAATCGAGGAATTAATTTTTTTACATTTTGCTTTCAATGATTTCCTTGTATTGTAATTCAACTGCAGCTTAAAGATGTTTGTATTGAAGTTTTCATGCATAAATCTTATGTTATGTTATGTTTTTGTTTTGTTTGTTGGAAAACAAATTATTTTATTTTTCAAAATTCTCTTGTCTTTGACGTTATCATCATTACCACACACACAACAATAACAACAACGATGACATTCAACAGTGGTTATATCAATCAATCATTAGAAGTCGATGAATATTTTCCACCATTGGATATTGATGACTACGATTATAAAACGGATATTTTCAATGATGACGAAGAGGAGGAAGAATTAAAGTTTAGCGATACAGAAAGTGATGAAGATGAAATCTTCAGTGATGAATACGTAGACGATCAAGATGATGGCATAGTTGTTGATGTCTCGGAATCCATAAGTCTTAGTGGCTCTATAATTTCGCAAACACCCATAGCAATAAATGAAACTGCTGAACAAAGTATTAAAACTAATGGTAACAGTACAGCAGCTGGAGACCGGCCGTCATCAGTTGTCGCTGTCAATAGTTAAAGTAAGACTCATAACAACTTGGCAAAGGCAAAGGATCAAAAAAAAAACGAGCAAATTATGAACAAAAAAAAATTTATATTTACTAAGACGACGATGATGATTATTCTTTTCGATGACAACTAAATTGTGATATTTATTACCTGGTTATTGTATGCAATTGAATTGCTTTTAACTATACATTACATATATGTATATGTTTGTAGTTTAATAAGTGAAAATATTTTTAAATTTATTTTACCATATTTGTTATCAAAGGTTGCTACTGTTTGTTTAGCGTACATACATTAGTAATACCAATTAAAATTATTCTTTTAATTTATTTGTAAGTTAAAAAAAAGTATTGTTATTTTAATTTTTTAAGAAAATGTTTAATATAATATTATTATAAGTATATGTATGTTATTATTGTTTATTAAATTTAACGAAAAAGCGTTACATTTAGTACCTTAAAAATATATTTTTACGTTAATGTTTTTTAATTATGTAAGTGTGACTGTACAATAAAAATTAATTTAATAAAAAAAAAATTAATTTGAAGTGCCTTAGGCAGATTTAAGCGGAAAAAGTGAAATTATGAAATTTATTGTGATGAAATTTAACAGACAAAAAAATATATGTGTGTATATGTATATATTGTATACATAAAATATTTAAATATTATATTTTGTAATCTAATGTGATGATTTATTTTGTAAAGAAAAGAAAAAACAACAACAATTTTTTTATTTTATTTTTAAATTTGGCAAATAAATTTATTAAAATTGTGTTTATGTGTTGGTTTCATTTGGTAGACTTAAGAAAGCAAAATGTACGTACATATGTGTGTGGAATAATTGACTTTTAAATAATATAGATTACGTTTTTATGCCAATTTCCTTTACTTTTTTTTCTATTTTTTTATTCAGATAAAAACAAACATACTTTATAATACTTATTTATAACACCTTAAGTATGCTTTAGAAATATTGACATAAACTTTTGCTAAAATGCCAAAGGTTTTATATAGAAATGCAATATTTTTTTTACCTAAAAGTATGCTATGAAAATTGAATAAGAGTTTATGTTTTACAGCCTAAAAGTATGTTGCGATTTTTTTTAAACAAATATATATATATATTTGTTCAAAAGTATTACAGTTATTTGTAGAAAAATTTGTTAAAAATTACAAATAATATTAACCATTTTGTTAAAATTCGTGGATCTATCTCCTAAAGTAGTCTTGATTTAATTTTGTATAATGAGAGTATTTGCAGCATACTTTTAGGCTTGATATGAAAAAATTCAAAGCCGTATCATCAATATAATATTTATTAATTTTTGTGTGTACATACAGTGGCTCCCAGCTTATTTCGACCAACACTTCTAGAATAAAAATTAAACTCGTTTAATTTTGAAACGAAACAAAATCTTTAAAAAAAATGGAATAAGAGTTTACAGAACATGTTTAATCAGTCGCAAATTTACAGGGGAAATGAGAAACCGTGGTATCACAATGGGCCCTATGTGCGGCCTAAGTGTGTCCGCTCAAGACTCCACCGAGGGACAGCCACTTCTACCTACCTACCTACCTACATCAATTTATCGCCTGCGATAAATATCAACAACCTCACGTGCAAGAAATCATGTGTAAAGCTCTGTAAGAGAAAAATCTTTGGTCAAGCAGAATAACCATATTGGTATGAGGAGTGTGATTCATTATGAGCTGCAGGCTATCATCCAAGAACTGTATGACAATAATTAATTGTCAGGGAAGGGAGCATGGTTCAAAAACACCCTGAATATGCAAGCAGACCCGGGGTCGTAATTTTCTATCTTGGCCACATATTAAACGCTTTAAGCGACGTGTACTCCAGATCTTGCCCCGTCTGATTGCCATCTGTGTCGATCGATACAGAACGCTCTCACTGGAATATGTTTGATTTCTGAGCGGAATATCCTTAAAGACAAACGGTTCTTTTTATTGGGGGCCGGAACTCATAAATTGTTGAAAAGATGGGGAAATACTTTGAAAAAAACTGTGACTTATACTACCTGATACTTATACTGTTATTTATAATACCAATAATATACAAATTTTTGTTTAATATTCCAAAAAAAAAACAATTTAAATCAAAGAACAATTGTGTATTGTTTGTAATATTTTCAAACTTATCACGCCCAAAATCTGTTTATTGCAAAGGAATTATAAAATTTTTTCATTCACTCTTTAATTTCTGTTTTTACAGGTACTGTAGTATGACGTTCATAGTAGACCAACTCTTTCCACCCATTAAGCCAGACGAAGTGGCAGCTGTAGAATTTTCACATTTTAATTATTGGCGTGATCCTATACCAGAGATTGATTTAAATTTATTTGATAACAGCAATGCTACAAATGGTCCGACAAGCATATTAAATAACAGTGGTAACAGTATAAATGGTAATTGCAACGCTTCTGATCATCACAACAATTCAACACTAAATGGATCACATACGAAAACATTAACGACCATTCCAGAAAATTAAAAACAAAAAAACTTCTCATATAAACTTTTTTGATCTTAAAAAAAAGGAATTAAAACAACAAATCACATTTCATTGAAGCATTTTTCGCGTGGTATTTATTTTTATACATACATACCTAACATAATTTCTTTTGTGTTTTTAATTATCATTATTATTATTATTATTATTATTATTACTATCTTATTATTTTAGAATTTATAACTACTTTCATTACTTCATAGTTGATATTTAAAATAGCACACACACACACACACACAACAAATCATGTGATTAAGAAACATAATAATTTAATTTAATAGGATGTTTCAATTTATTTTTTTTTAATTTATTTAAAATTCTAAATTAATTTTTCTTTAATAAAAAAAATGTAATTGAAGGAATTTTGTTTACAATATACATATATATGTGTCCTTATTGTACATCATTTTGATTAGTTTTGTTCGTTTTTATTATTATTTTTATATGTAAATTTATTATTTTAATTTAATTTTAGTTACAAATTTAAAAAATTTAAAAGTGATTAAATAAGAAAACCAAAAACATTTTTAATATACACACACACACACACACACATACAATTATATAACTTAAATGAATATTAAAATGAGTTCCAAAAAAATATTACCATAAGAACGAACCTCCTAATTGTAATTGTATTATTTATTTAACCAAAATACACTACTTGGATTTTAATTATAAAATTCCAATAATATTATATGAAAAATGCATTGCAAATTTAGAAAACTGTAGGCAAAAAAATTGTCTTTACTACAGCTTACAAAAAACGCATACAAAAAAAAAATAGATTTAAAACAAACAAACAAAAAATGAAGTTAAATTAAAAAAATAAACATAAAAGTAAAATCTTTAGCAATGATAAAAACAATCTTGAATTTGTTTTTATAATAAAACATACGCTGCTTTAAAAGTAAAAGTCATGTATGCGGCGGTGAATATTTTATTTATAAAGAAAACATTTTTGAAATCCACCTATAAATTGCAATTTAAATTATTTTTCCTTTATTTTTTAAGTATGTGAATTGTTTTAATTGAAAAAAACCGAATATTGAAAACAACTGTTGAAAAAATCTCTTAAAATTTTATATAAAAACACCATTTACTTCCTTTGCGCAATTCTGTACAGTACAGGGTTACAATATTTCTTTGTCTCTTAACAATTTTTGATAAAACTAATTACTTCCTGGAATAATGAATTGTATGACATTATTATGCTCTTAGTCTTCTGGATAGCTGTTTACAAGCAGTTAAACATCAAGCAAAAGGCCGGCAAAGAATTGAAAACGGTAGACATAACTGCCTTGCACCGGATTCTCTCAGCAGTGATGCAGAGCGAGTTTTGTTAAACACAATAACAAGGCATTGTTATCTGGCATGTGAACAGATTACGTTAAACATACTTCTTATTTAATCCTAAGTTTATTGCGTTCATGTTATCAAAGCCCCATATTGATTGATAGGTCAAGTTGCGCATCTGTTCTGTATATTTAATATCATATGTTTTTTATATTCACAACAGAGACAGTTGATTCAGAATGTAACAAAGCGTAAAAAACTAATTCTCACTTGATTTCATTTAACAGAATTGTTTAAAACATTTTAAAGAAGGAAAAAGCATTTAATTTAATAAACAGATTTTAATCAATATTTGAAAAGAAAAAAAAGCATTCAATTTAATTTTATTTTTCTGTGGCAATGTGCTGTAATCTCTTATGCGTTTTGTTTTTTTGCCAAATGGAGAAAAAAACGTACTTTCTGACATACAGCAACCCTCTTTTACAATTTTTTCCAATAGGAATTTTAAAGTATATATTCAGGCGTTTTCATAAAAGTCTATTTTTATTCACGAATCACCCTGTTGGCCAAATTTAAATTGAAAATATTAAAGCATACTTTAGGGGATAAATCGCTGTTCTTTCTTTTTCTGGGCGCCTGGTATTTTAACGAATTTTAGATTTCTTGATTTTATCAATAGCAGTTTGCGTATGTGTGAGTGAGTGGGTTTTTTGATAAAGTAAAGATTGACTATTTCATTATTTATTAATTACATTGCTATTTATTTAAAATAATTTATTTTAACAAGAAGAATTATAAAAAATGTTTCCTGCTTTAATATTAAAAATAAAATAGACCCCTTTTTAATTTAGATTTCATTTTAAATAATTTTTGAAGGTTTTATTTTTATTTTATTCATATATAATTACTAATAATAAATATGCAAGAAATTTAAGCTTACTTATTCAGCTATAAGTTTAAGGCCATAATTAAAAATAAATAAAAATTTATAATATTCAATAAAAACAAAATTAAATTGTTTAATTTATTTAGAAAATAAAGACGGAGTCGACCATTGTCTGACTTAATATATTAATTAATTACTGGCATGTACTTCAACTTTATGTAAAATGCCAACGCTATTGCGTCGTGGCTTCTTTAGCTGGAAGTTCCAAATTTGTCACACTTCTCCAGCATTTCAATCGGCAAAGCAGCACTAGCAGCAGTTGCAATGTTATCATTCATTTCAGCCGGCAAATCAGTAATGGCAGTTGTAATGTTATCATTCAGGGAAGCTATAGCGGTCGTCTTTCACTTTTCTAGTCGGTATATGAGCAATAGCGGCCTCTTCTTGACTCGAAAGACAAAAAATGGTCAAATCGTATGCTCTTGGCTTCCAATGAAGAACACCATGACACGAATCTATTTAAGCTGAAGAAAAAATTACACGGAAAAAGCAAATGGCGAAAAAAATCACCCCTTTTGTAAATCCATATATAGAAATTAAAATTGATTGTCTGCTGAAAAAAAAACTTAATTCATTACAGTTGTCTTCTGTTTAATGCCTTCGTAGTTGGTTTTTCACGTCATTCCCGTGCAATCATGTTTCCAAAGCGACAAGAAATTGGTTGACCACTACCTCAAGCACGGAAGAAAAGAGCATTACGAGCCTCAGAATCAGACGAGCAACAAGCATTGAGACTGGAAAATCTTCGAGTACATGCCGCTGAAGCCTGTTCGTATGAATCACTTGAACAACGAGAAGTGAGATTAGAAACTGATCAAATGCGTACTACTCATGCCCGTTCGTCTGAATCATTTGGACAACGGGTACAGCTAGTTTTATATAAAGGAAAGAAAATTCTAGTCCAATTATATGAAGTGCTGAGATGTTACCCTGTTGGCATCACAAGCTCTAGTAGAAAAAGCAAAACTCAGGGGACTCTAGACGTCATTCTTCACTCACTGCCGATTGAGAAATATGTAACGAAGATGGTCTGGTGAATTGTTATAGGGTGGACGGTATTACTGAAGCAACTAAAGTAGTGGGATCAAGTCCTTGCGACAGTCGGAATAACTGATGGATGAATAGATAAACTCCTTGATGTATGGGCTATTTTCACGGATAGGTAAAAAATGGAGACAGCCACGGAAGCAGGCGTCGTCAGAAAATCCTTGTTAAAGTCACAGGGAAGAAGACTTAAGAGGACATATTTTATAAGACATCACACACATAGCATGGGAGTCTAGATGACCCTACGTTGGATTATCAAATTAAATTATGCTGGATACCTTGTCATTCCGACACGACTACTAGCAACGAAGTTACGGATGAATTGGAAAGCTCAGGATATTCATTATAAATAACGCCAGGAGAAAGGTCGGTGAATCAACGAATAGGCTTTTTTGTCGGAATAACTGAGAAAATGTTCGATTCAGTCACCTACCGTGCTTGGGGATGTAGATGGAACTGTAGTAGCGTGTCAAAAGCCTTACAGCTAAAGCTTATTTCTACTAATCCTAAGCCTGAATAGGAAAGAGCTATTATGGGAGTTCTAAAGTGCCATGGCCCCTTTAACATGGTCATTACAGGATTACGACCTAGCTTTTAACACCACTTATGATATTTATATTAATCTTATACATGTGGGCGCAACCACAGTTAAAAAGTCGACTCCGAACGACAGATTTTTGAGAAACTTTTCACGGCAATTTTATTAAATCTCACAGTTTTTGCCAGAAATCTGCTGAGACACCGTTTCGTTGGTGATGTCTGACCTGGGGTTTGAACCGTGGCCTTACATCTGAAATACGACAATTTCAAACTACTTTAGTCTCAAAAGATGGAATAGGGACTAGGATACCTCTGATTTCTGTGTGCCATGTGAGGAGATAAAAGAAACATTTGATCATATTTTGTGCCACGGTCCCTGTCTACAAAAACGTAGGCAGAAGTGGCTAGGTAGTCAATTCCTTGAGGAACTGGAACTGGTAGATCTGAAAGACTGCAAGCATGAGGTCTAATAGGATCCATTAACAGTATTGACTGGTTAGGGTCCCACCTTTATCTTATGTATATACACGACATTACTCTCTTTGGAAGGTGTAATGCTCATAGACTAACTTCACCCTTCCAACCTAACCGGAAATGAACGAACGAATCTTTCCAATATTTACAAAAAGATCTAACGTACGTACTATTCAACGTTCACTGTAATAAAAATTTATATATGTACAGTGTACACTAATTGTAGAAAATGTTTACTTAAAGTGTTGTATACATCCGAAAAAACTGAAACTAATGAATACATATGTATGTATAATGTGCCAATAATTAAATACATTAAATAAATAAAAAACATTAATTGCACTTGATTGACTCTTATTACTGCAATTAAACAAATAATATTCGAATTCCAAAGGAGATCAAAATGTGAAACCTCTGGTATAATATCAATAATGAATGAGTCTGGTTACCAAACGTTTAATAAATATGGAGAAAAGTAGCAATAAATTTATTTATAAACTGTTATTATTACAGATTTCTTTTAACAGCTTTTCTTATTGCTAGTGAATAAATAATGGCAATTCTACAAATAAATCAATTTTTACACTTATTAAAGTAATCTTCAGTAGATGTAATCATTAAGCTGATGAGTCAAATTCGTAGTAGTTCGTTCGGAATTGACTCATAAATCTCAATTATCCCAAAACCAAAATAATATAGCCCTACCTCTGTACTTGGCCACCTGCAATCAATAAGATGAAATAAAAGAATGGGTAGCAGATGGTATGAGAAAAGGCTGTTTGTGATAGTTAACACTAAACCTACCATGACGGGTCAAATGACCCATTTTGAACTTTTTGTCAGAATTTCTTGAAAATAACATTATCACATCGCCATTTGCCTTTACGACTTTTATTACAAAATACATCGAATGTGTTTTCCAAGATTTACACCTCTCTTGTTAATTTTTTTTACCGAGAAATATATGTAATCTACCTTAAATACCGCAAGGGGTCATTTGACCCATGCAAAGATTCTGTTTCCTGATTTGCAATTTCTTGTGATTTTTAACATTTTTTCTATTCTAGTTATTGCTATATACCTGAAACGATTAGGTTTTACAATAGTACTAAGCACGGTGTAGATATGACGGATGAAATGCGAAATCGCAAAGATGGCCTGTGCAGGTTTTTTTTAAATATTCTTGACCTGTCTGGAATTAACTCTTGGGTTTTATACAGAGAAACAACCGGCCAAATTGTCCTAATTGATATATTTCTCACAAAACATAGTAATATATACAACATTTTGCAGACGGGTCATTTGACCCCCTTTGGTAGGAATAGGAATACATGAAGTATCGGTAGGTTTAGTGCTAATGAGCATTCTCTTAGCATCATAGCCTTTTACATTTGGTGCACCCTACACAACTTTACAACGAAATGCAAGAAGCGATAAGGCTTAATCAACACCTTAACATTAGCTGCGCATGGAAAATAAATTGGTCAGATACATATCGGAGGAGTCTCTGTACTGTGGACTATCACGAGCAGATGTACGTCCATTATGTTTTCGAATTGCCACAATACATGAAATTCCCAAAAAAAAATTCTATATTGAAAAAATGCACTGGAAGATTTGTTTTAATGTTTTAAATTTTAGAAAGCCGCCTGGAACAATTCGAAACCTTCGCGTGGTTTCACTAGAGAAAATGTCATTTTGTTTTTTATTTTTTTAATTTATACGAAGAGGTTTAAGGACGTGTACGGTAGTCTTGAAGACAAGTAAAAATATCACTTGGAGGTCATTGGGCCCATTGTGATTGGTTCTAAAGGCACAAAAGAGGAAATAAAATTAAAAGGGATATAATGAAGTACACCTAGCGTAATTTTCCACACTCATGTAGCTGGAACGTAGACAAAACCAGGATATCACTGGTGCCTTTACAGCAAACACCAACACTTTCGAGACAAAGTCAAATTGGACGATAACATCACCCGAGCGATGATCTTTGGTCGCATTCATTACTTGGATGAGCTCAGCATAGCCTCTTTTTACGAAGGATGCTGCACCTGGTTCGAAATAGGCATGCCTATTACTAGGCGGATAGAAATGCCGCCCATACTTTCAAATATTTTGCTAAAAGGTTACCTATACTTCTGATTTCGTCAAAAGGGTAATAACCCACAGCAGTCTCGACCAAAGATTTTGTGGACAATTTTGTTTGACCACCATGACACTTTTATCACTATTACTTATGTTCATTGGAAAAGATGATGCAGACAATTTTAATTTTTCGTACTTTAAAGGGCAGGGGGTCCAAACAAATAAAGTTCTTAGTTTTAACAGAAGTGGTTATGCAGATTGAAGAAATCTTATTACCTATGAGGCCTATTACTTTGAAGGGGACTAAATATTGTTGATATTGATGAATAATATTTGAAAACATTTTTGTTATATGAAATTTATTGATATGATTTAAATATAAAAATATTTCATTCTTTGTGAGATCTGCTTGCAGACACAAAATAAGACATTCACTCCCACCCACTTTAGTTGATAAAAAAAAAAAAAAGAAAAATAAAATAAAAATAAAAGAATCTTCCGTGGAAAGTTTCTTTGTCATTTTTCTGTGCACTAAAGTGCGTTAATAAAGACTAATTTAGTTCTATAAAATCGCATTGCCTATCTTCAAATTGATTAAGGAAAAGTACCATATACATACATATGTATGTTTGAACAAAGTAAATTGAATTTTCTACAGCTTATATTTTTTTATGCATACACTACATATAACATATGTATGTATGTATACATTTGACGTAAGGAGTGCGCAAAAAAAATTTTACCATACACTTTTCTTTATAAAAACTAAACTAACTTGACTAAGGTTTTTGGGTCTTACAATAGGGCAGAGTTTTGGATAATTTGTGGGATTCGTTTGCCTGGGTACAGGCTTTTCTGGGTAGAGCACAGGCCGAAATGTCCAATTCTCCACGACTCTGGCATCTAAATCAGACTGGAATTGACCGATGGCACGAGTTATGTTGCCTTCAAATTGCACAATCTCGGAGGCCAGTTCACATCACATCCACATAAGATAACCATGCCTTAACACGTTGACTGCTACGGCAGAAAACTGGCCACGAAGGCCAACATTGACTCCCAGAAGCCATTTATCGATACTAGCACTAATATAATACGATTTTATTCGTAGCTACACAAAAATGGCAGGTTTAGTGAGTACGACATAACACGTAGTTGGCACCCTAGTAGGGCACGCAATCTACGAGTTATCTCGTAGTCGGCAGTCAACGTGCTAAAATCACTCGAGCTGAATATCCCATAATTAATGAATGCAAAATCACTTTAATTATATAAAACTAGAAACATGCTCAAATTTTTTAGAGCATACTCCTTAATCACTATAACAAAGTTAAATATATATGATAACAAAGAATAAATACCATTTAAGAATAGTTTTATGAATATTGTTTAATAAAAATAATTATAATTATTATTATTCAGGACATAAGTTGTCTCCTGAGCGCTAAGAAAACAATTTAGCAAATATATTGTTCTGAAAATTAATTACGTTCCACTTTAGGTTAGATTAGCTTAGGTTGGAAAAGCGGCGTACTAATGTGGCACGACTTCACTGGGAGACCCAGTACATTGGGCATTATACCTTATGTTCAATGTTGAATAATGAATTTAACGTTAACTTTTTTAACGCACTTGCCTTAGGGACCTCAAACCATTTCTCGTTCTTCTTTTTTAACGTAACTGCTAATGACCAATATTTTTAATATTTTAAAAACATATCCTGACACTGTTAATGGATCCTTATTAAATCAAAATGATTCACGAAATGGTAATGAATAATGGGTACATGGTTTTGGTGAACCAAGATTTGAGAAAGTTCGTTCGTGCTTTTCTTCGACTTCTAGTTATGGATCGTTAAAGAGCATCAATGCGAAAAAAGTACACGGAATTCTTAATCAATCATAGAGTGACTAATTTTTTACCCAAGTAAAATTATTGATAGGACACAAAACTATACGAAAAACTAATTAAAGGCAATTTCACAATAGAAACAATCTTTATCACTAATGAATTATATCTTTAGAGGGTGGGTAACCTGCAATAGAAGTCAAAATATGAAAAAAATGTTCTCTTATTATTCAAATAAACCATACTTGTATTAATTTTAAAAAATTTTCTTCTACATTAAAAATACGTTCTAATTTTTCAATTGCCTTTCGACGAGAATATTCCCTAAATAAATGAACAACAATTGCCACGTATTATTGTATTTAAAAATTATAACAATTGAAAATGGTGTAGTTAGTATAACTTCACTTGATTTTGTTTACTCTACATGTGGTAATTTAGCGTTTATTGGACTTTGATGTCACTTAAAAGCGATCATCATTTAGTGGATAAATCTACCATTTAGACAATTTTTCAATTAAAAATAAATGCAATTTTTATGTTTTTTGTTTTAAATACAAATCAAAACAATAATTAGTATACTCCCATGCACTTAATTCGGTAATTAGTGAAGCACTTAATAAGAACTAAATTGTTGGCTACATTTTAAAGTACATTTGAATACATATTCCTTAAAAACCCATCATTGTACACTATATAACCGGCAAATTTAAAAAAAATCAGATTAAAATCACTTGCAAGTAAATCTAATTAAAATCAGCAACAAATTGTCTGATAAACATCATTAACATAATGAAAATAGAAAATGTTCTTATGTATGTGAGTGAGTGTAACTCATATTGTGGCGATGATGATAATAATAACGATTGCAATGATGATCATCGTGAATATGTTTGTTGATTGTTGTACTCAAATTTACAAGTGCTAAAAAGCGATCTTCCCCACTGAACACTCTTCCAGAGAATACAACACAAATTATATTGGATTAAATTGTTTATCCAACCTCCACGCAATGAACTCATTGTTGTTGCTGGTGTATTTGTATAGAAGCGATTTTATTTCATTCGAGTATATTCTAAATCAGAGAGAAAGACTATATAAAGCTGGTTTGGATTAACAATTGTCATCAGTTTAGAGCAGATCAAGCTTAGCTCAAGATATCAGCGACTTAATTGTACAGAAAGAAATTTTTGTGATTTATACCACAAAAAACAAACATAAAAACAAAGTCAAACATGAAGGTTTCACTAGCCATTTTCCTTGCTCTTTTTGCTTTGGTAAGTTTTAAAATTGCAATTCGCCACACAAGCTAAAAAACTATAAAGATTCGAAATCATATTAAATCATAAATAATAATATTAAATAAACAATCATTTCAACATTTAGGTTTCAGCCGAATACAAATTACGCAACCAGGAGGATTTAATGAAGGCTCGTAAAGAATGTATGGAAACCAAAAAAGTTACACCCGAGTTGATTGAAAAATACAAGAAATTCGAATTCCCCGATGATGAAATTACTCGCTGTTATATTGAATGTGTTTTCGAAAAATTCCAATTATTTGATCCCAAGGATGGCTTTAAAAATGAAAATTTAGTTGCTCAACTTGGCCAAGGCAAGGAAAACAAGGATGAAGTTAAGGCCGATATTGAAAAGTGCGCTGATAAGAATGAACAAAAATCTGATTCGTGCGCTTGGGCCTTCCGTGGCTTCAAGTGTTTCATTAGCAAGAATTTACCTTTGGTTATGGAAAGTTTGAAGAAAAACTAAAAAGTTAATGCAATTAACCACCAAACTAAATATTTCATTACTTTTAATTTGAATACAAACAAAAAACACAAAATCAACAGCAAAGCTCTTCAAATCATTGATGAACATCTCTATATGATTTGAAAAGTATTTAAACGTCAAACAATGGTCAAATGAATCATCTCTTACGTCCTTCAATCGTCATTTTTTATTATGTTTTTTTTTATATAAAAGTGTTAAATAATTTAGTTAATTTATGCAACTAAATAAAGCAAATTCTATAAAGATAATCTTATTAATTTTTTATTGCAAATTTTAAATTAGTACAACAATTAAGAAAATATATGAAAACTCAAGCTCTTTGGGAATTATCTTGATAATATCATTCATGCAAAATGAAGCTATAGAAGTACTATAGTACTTTTACTTTTCTATTGTGGGAATTTGAACAAAAATTGCGGATACTTTAAATTTTGCACCAATTTAAGATTTATTTTCTCTTTGTATCGAAATATTTGTTGTACAGTGTACTATATAAGACGCTATATTCTTGTAAACAGAACTGCTTCCAATCGAACATTTGGTTTATCAGAAATCATAGTATGTATGTTAAATCCCCACTAATATTAGTTAATCTTCTACGGTAGAGATACTCGTATACATCGACGATTCAAAAATACTCGATGTAACTTATCGCTACTTCGCAAGAATTCGATGTTTTACTGATCAAAGTCGGTAAAACATTGATGCTTTCCTCCGATGCATCATAACGTAATAAAAGGCTTTGTAAATACTTTCTTGAAAGTAGTCCAGATGGAAGTGGATAATGTACAGAGACGGGCTTGTAGGGTCATAACCGTAGTAATGAGAACCTGTAGGCTATTTTGGATTTAAGCCCGTTGCATAGGGTAGTGTGAACCAGTTCCATGAAGCCTAAGAGACATAGTAATCTAACAAACCAATTCTAGAGTGAAATATTAAGGAAACCAGTGATTTGCTTCCACGAGAAAGGTTACGCCATCGAAAGTGGTGCTCATTCAACTTGAACAAGAAAAAAGGGTGGGACATAGCAATATTATAGCCGATTTCCTAAACCCATGTTGTAAATCATAATTTGAAAAATGCTTTGGCAGCAAACCTACGTTGCAAAGAAATGTTATGCATAAAAATGGGGTAAAGTAATGTGATTTTAGATTGTCAGACAGAACACTCAGCACCTATGAGATGAAAAACTGAATCAGATTGTGAGGAGGGTAGCTTCTATGCCGCTGATGAGGCCAGAACCTTTCTGTTGAGTATAAAGAGTGGATTGAAGAATGTGGTTGACCTATGCCTTAGGTTATTTGGAAGTAGCCTAGGGATAGGGACCGACATTGTAAATTCAAAAACATTTGCTTTAAGCCCTATAAGTAGACTCCGTGATGAACAGAACGAATCGCCAGAATCGTCATACATTCAAAACCATTTTCATTTAATTTTAATTCTTTACACATAGTAAGCTTTCTTACCTGTATGCTTAATTGAAAACATGTTAGGCAATGGTATAATAACTAAGTATGTACATACGTAATGTACTACATAATTTATTCAAGACAAATTATTTTTAAGAAACCTAAAATATTTTAAAACCAAAATAAAAATGCTTTGTTTTTTTATAATATTTAAGTATATTATTTCTCTATTGTTTTTTATTTATAATTATAATTAGCTTATTTTTTTATTAGCATTAATAATCAATATTTTTTTTTATTTTATTTTTTTCAAAAAAATGTTTGTTCTTTTTGTGTGCATTTTTTCCATTTCTTTTTTCCTTTTTCATCTTGCAATATTATTCATTTTTTGAATGATTCTCTTTTTTGTATCTTCTCTATCATTATCATCTGGTGTTTTGTTTTTATTTTATTTTTATCTTTTGTTTATTTACTCCATTTTTTGTAAAATATTTTTTGATGTCCTTTTTTAAAATATTTTTTAAATATTTTTCATTTTAATCTTTTTTCCGTTAGGTCTCTTCTTTTTTATATTTTATATGTTTTTTATTTTCAATTTGTTTTTATTGTGGTTTTCAAAAATAAAAAGGTTTTACAGATATATGTATAGATATATATTTTATTTGGTGATCATTCAAAAAACATTATTAGCCACGTTTTGTTTTGTTTGTTTTAGGTTTTTAGTTAAAAATTGTTATTTACTAGAAACAATAGACGGTTCTTTCTTTTATGCATCTTCTTCATATATCATCATTTTTATTTTATCTTTTTGTCATATTTTGTGGGTTTTTTTCATTTTTTCTTTGATTTTTTTTCGTTCTTCTTTTCTTTTTTCGTCTCTTTTTCCACACATCTCTCTTTTTCTTCTATTTTTATCTTTTTTTTCAAGTTCTTTTTCATGTTTCGGATCTTTTTTATTCTTTTGTATTTTCAAGAAGATTGTATTTTTATATGGCAATCATATAATGTTTTTTGAAATCATTATATATTGTAAAAAAAATCTGAAATCAAATTAATAGTGTTGAAATAAAATGCAATACGAAAAACAAATAAAGTGCAAAATTAACTAAAAGCTATAACGGATATTCGGTATTTTAAATATCGGGCTCTTCTAAGGCAATCAAAAACAAAGCGCATATGAAACCAATGAAGCTCAAAACAAATGTATGAAAAATAGAAATCCGTTTATAGAGTAGATTTCAAAACCATTTTTTGCTTTTAAATTATATTGCAAGAAAACACATTAAAACAAATTTCTTATAGTAATAATAATATAAAAAAGAAATTGAATAGAAAGAAAATTAAGAAAAAGTGGGAAAGCATTCAGTACCAAAATATAATAAAAAAAAAACTTGTTTTATAAAAGAAGTTAATCCAATCTGAAATCAGTTATTTTAAATTATTGCATTATATGTATGTAGTAAAATCCTTATTTTTCTTTAGATTGCCTAGTGGTGCTTAGAAAAGTCTTGTTAATGATAAAAATAACAATCAATTCGCTATAAGGCTACCGGTCTTCGTTTGTAAAAAGAACCTTTTGGACAGAATTTCCTTTCAAAAATTGTTGCGAATTGCAGCAAAATTGAATTATTTTCGAAAAATATGCACCAAGTGTTTACCGGGTGAAACCTGAATGAAATTATTCTAACTATGCTACAAAAACAGACGAAACTAATGGATTTCTTTTCTTTCTTTCAACAGTCTAAATAATATCTTTTAATTTTTCCAAACTAATAAATTTTGGGCACATTAATTGAATTAACACTGCAGTATATTTTTCTTGGTTTATAATATTTCACATTTCTCACTTTTTACCTTCACTTTTTTTTCCACAAGAAGAATGTCAAACACCTTCAGTTTTAAAATGCCTGGCTCTTCATTTCTGAGATTTTTTTTTCATAAACTGACTATAGTACTTCTTGTCTGACTGTGTTGTTAGATGCATAATCATTGGCAGGCAATTAAGAATAAAAGAAGTTTTAAGGTTTTCTAACAAATGTCTCACAATCTTGTGAGCTGATAATTTTGGATTATTTTCTGTAACATTGTAGTGGACAAAATAAAAACTGAAGTATTTTAAAATATAAATTCTGTTCTGTTCACAAACAAAATCGTAGACTTTTTTTAAATTAAGCCAATATTAAAGTAAATAAGAATGGACTTTAACAAGTACTACTAGAAAAGATTGCATTCGTAATATTTTTGTAGTATTTTTACAAGAAACTTTAATAAGGGTCCTCATGAAAATGTTTAAGTTTTGCAAAGTACCAAATTTGGTTCGTAAAGTTGCACAGTTTAATTGTAAATTTATTTAACTGATACTGGTACTGTTATTATAAACAATAATTTTCCGAATAATCGAACAAATTTTATAATGCGATTATGAATGGCAACCGAACGAATTACACCAATTTCAATTTTTGAAAATATTTTACATTTTTTAAGACTTCAAGTTTAATTTTTACTCAATTAATTTCTGCCATCTAACATTACAAAATCACTGTTTTAAAAAGGAGCTGTATGGTACAGTTTTCGAGCAAAAAAAACTATTGTTATTAGAACCGTTTCATGAAAACCCTTAATATAATCACTGTGGTTTTAAAATTTAATAAGCCATTTAGGTACATCCATTAGTAAATATAATCTTATAAATTAGAGCAACAAAAGGTTTTGATTTACAGTGATATATTTTTTAGTGATAAAATACAAAAAATATAAGATATGTATATGTAGATGTTAGAAGAAAAAAATAAATTAATCCACATGCAATTTCATGTGATATTTATATAAAAATCAAGTGAACGGTCTCTATTGACGGTCTGTTTGACGTAAAATAAGTTATGTTAGTATAAAGACTCTTCTAAATTCCTTTCAATTAGTTAAAAAAGTGAAACGAAAAGTTTTGCATAGGCATTTCTGCACTTCATTTGGAAAATATGAAGTTTAATTATAATTCGACGTCTTATGATCCTAATGCTTAACCGTATAGCCCCGTAGATTTTCTTTTCTGCATTCTGAAGGCCCAGGCCAGGCCATGTAAATTTATCTTTTTGCTTGAATTACACACATTATGTTATTTTATTTCAGTGCTATTAGCTATGATACTAACTACTTGTTGTTCCTACGGAGCAGTTATGATTTTATAAAGTATTTCTACATAATTTTAAAGAATTTGTTTAATGTCATGTAGCAAAGAGTATTATGCTCCTTTATCTTTCTTGATATTATGCTTATTGTTCTATTTTATAATAATATATTCGTAGAAGACCTTTAGAATCGTAACTTAAATACACTTGTATATATTTTCCACATGACCACTCAAATGAGTTTCTCATGAACATATGTATTTAATATATCAGACAACAAACATGACTATCTCATAATCATTTTTATAGTTATTTTATATCTGTACATCTGGGTCGCAAGATACGCAAAAATACTAGCACGCAAAATATTAGCGACAAATCGTGCAAAATGGATATAAGCTCCCAAGACGGATAAAGGAAAATTATTTAATCACACTATTTTTATTAGTTCTTCTTGCCACTTTCGTAGTAGGCACCGTTGTCTTATTTCATTTCTTTCGCAAATATTATGCCCGTTACTCATTACACTTAAAATTTATGTGAAATTGGTGTCAGAATTAATAATAATAATTAAATAAAAACAAAAAATTATGTATAACAATAAGTTGTAAAAAATTGATTACATGCATTGCATGCGTTTATAAAATTATAGTCAAAAATTAAATATGTACTCACCATTAAAAGTAGGTAAGAATATTAATCAGTAAGGAGCATAGTAATTAACACGTCCACGATAACTTCTTCTAGAACCAAAGACAATAACGCATAAGTAAAAGAGGTCGTAAAAAGAAATAAACATTTATTAGAATGAATAAAAGAAACTAACACTTACATTGGACGACGGGTGCCACGGAACGTGGAGGTGTGGCAGCAGGCTCTTGAAACGCGAGCACCTCCTCGACCGCGAAAGCTGCCTCGGGGGAAACGATTAGTTGTAGAGAGGCCAGGACGATTTGTACGTTTTGACATAACCTAAAAAATTTTGCAAATATTGTAGACAAGCTTTACAACTTTTCAACTGCCTGAGGCGAGGCGAATATGTTTAATACCTTAATTTGACGACCACGGAACAATGTCTCATTCATTGCCAGTGCAGTCTCAACATATTCTTTGGAACCGAATTCAATATAGGCAAATCCTTTAGGATGGCCGTCAGCCTTATTACACAAAATAGTTACGCGATTAATTGTGCCACAACCATGGAAATGAGCCTCCAATTCCTCGGCCGAAGCACCATAGTCAACATTACCCACATATACAGAACGGGTATCAATTTCCTGTTTCTCTTCCAACGACAAGGGAACTGTAGCTAAGCCCGTTGTCGATCCGGCCATCTGTTTATCCACCTCAGACTGCATTTGTTTAATTTTTTCAGCTTCTTCTTCCATTTCTTTAACACGAGCTTTTATAGCTTCCAACTCTGGATCAATCTGCATATTGTTATCCTCCTAACAATTATTAATATTTTATTTAATAAAAATTAAAAAAAAGCAAAATAAAATGCGTCTCTTATATTTTTTTTAAGAAATTAAACTGTGCGAATTCAGGTGAATTAAAATCACACGCCCAGATTTGTTGCAACTTAAACGAAGAAATAAAAATCGATGCTAACAAAGCAAAAAAAAAAGAAAAAACAATGGGTTTGAGTTTGGTATAACCGACACAGAAATATTCTGCTTTCTACATAATTCGGCATCGCAACGGTGTTGCCAGATTAGTTATTTTCAGAGATGGTATTCTTTACATATACTTAAAAGCACCTTGAATTGGGACAATCAAATCCTTGGGCATTCGATTTTGCTTCAAAATGTTTTATGGTTTGAAATATTAAATTTTGAAATGTTTATATTAATTTTTAAATAACATTTGCATGCTTAAAAATAATTTTTTAATATTTGCTAAATATAAACTCATAATCCAGGTCAGGGTAAGATATCTGCTATTGAAGTTAAGGAATATATTTTCAAACAAAATTTTATAGATTCGGGACCAGAGCGTGAATAAGTTTTATATTTATGAAAATATTGAAATAAATTAAAACCAGACTTAAACAATTTTCTATAATTGTAATTAACTTTACAATATTTAGTCATTATCAATTCTCATAACATTTTGTTTCTCTTTAGGGTTTTCACATAAGTGAATCTGGCAACGTTTATTTCTTAAATTATACATTTTATTTTTTGCTACAGTTTCCCGAAATACAAAAAGCTTCTGCTCAAAACTTGTTTTTATTCCTTTTTTTCTCCACTGTTTTTGCGTTGAATTGTTTTTTTCTTTTTTGCAGCGCCAAAAAAAATTGCGGAGAAAACGCAAAAACCTGTTTTCTTCGTGCTCATTTTGTGCCTGCCAACATATATACAATAATGTGCATTTCCTTTTACTTACCTCATTTGTTAGTTCGGTTTCATTTTCACCATTGGCTTCATCCAAATTCTCCAAAAGTTGATCCTCATTCAGTGATAAATCTTCATCGGCCATTTTTGTATATATTTTTTGTTGTGATTTAAGTTTGTAAAAATGAATTAAAACTCGTCTTTTGTTATGGTTTGAGGTACGAACTTTTTAAGCGTCCTTTTTTCCTACTTTTTGTATTTTTTTTTAATGACGTTGTACTTTTTTCTATCGTACCTTTACTCTGTATTTTTCAATACTCTTTAACTTGTTTCTTCGCCGAGTTTGCTACTACTTCAAGTACGAATTCGCCCAAAATGGTGGTATTGTGTGCGCTGCTGCTGGTGGCAAAAATCTAGAAGCACATAAAAACACGAGTTAATATTTTCTTGAAGAGCAATTCACATTTTCAGACAAGAGGTTTATTAAAGGGTAAGTTTATTTTGTACTTTGAACTTTAATTAAATTTATTGTAAATTACCGTAAATTTTATATTTTTTTTACAATCACAAAAAAGAGCAAAAAAATTCCGCCTTCCCTAAACGCACACAAATGTAAAAAGAAAATTTCTAATTTCGTTCAATTTTGACAGTCTAATAAAAGAGCTGCCACACTGTTTTTGGTTACCAATAATATTGTCAGTACAGTGAAACATTTATAACGTTTAACTTGTGTATAAAATGAGTGATTCTGAATATGAAGAAGAGGAATTTTTAGTATTTGCCGATTTTAAAAATCAGATAATGCCAGAAGAACTATCAGACAAAAATTCTGCAATTAAAATAATTGGCATTGAAAGTAAAAATCCCATAGCTGAAATAAATGGAAACATTTTTAAAGGTAAGTAAAGATAAGATTTTCTTAGGCTATTTTCATAATGATATATTATTTTACGTTTCTATTAAGGCTGCAAGACTACAGATTATAATTTCGGTTTGTATTGAAATTTCATTATAGAGAAAATTAAAGTCGTTTCTTCTTTTCCGCTTAACTCTCTATGGATCATACTTTAACCATTGTTTTCTGTCATCCGATTGTAGCTTTTAGTCCATTCAAATCTTTTCTGCTATTGACTGAATGTTTATTAATATATTATTTATTTATGGTTTATAGTCATATATAAAACAATAACATATTTTTTCAGGGACATACGATTACGCTATGGGAACTGAAGTATTTTTTGACAAAGACGTTGATGCGCCTGCGCCGGATCCACTTTACGAACTCAGTTTGCGACAGAAATATAAAATAGCTGCTACAACAAACAAAGTTATTAATTTTCAGCGTATTTATGTCGAAAAAATTCCGGATAAAACTCAAAATATTGAAGATCCTGAAGCAGATACATCAGAAGATGCGCCACCTGAAGAGACTTTAAGACTGAATATGACCTACGAAGATGCAATCAAACAATTTCCAAGTGTTAATGATCCTCAATGGAAAGAAAAAGATTTGTTTTAAAACATGTATTTAGTTATTAAATAAATAAATATTTAAGCCATTATTTTAACCAATTTCCAATTGACTCTAATTCAAATCAAATATCAAAATAATTCAATAGTCAAAAACAAAGATTATATTGTTAACTTTAGAAACTTTAGTTGCATACATTTTAGGAAGCTTTTCAAAATAATATTTTTTTGTATTATATAGGAGTATATTAACTATTTAAATTATAAACATTCAATTTTAGATTGCTGCAGTTTAAAAAATGGAGGAAATTTTAGGACAGTCTATGCGGCCTCCAATTATACTGAAAGACTTTTTAGCAGAGTATAAAAAATTGTTTAAAAATCCTTATACGCTGCCATGCACTGATATTGATATAAGAGAAGTTATGCAATTGTCCGAAAACAGTGAACGCTTTAATTCCATTGAAGAAAATTGCTCTATAGATCATTTGAAACAACCGAATGATATACGTGTTGCTGAATTTTTGCCTGGCGATACGGAAATAGCACGTACTCCTGTTGTAAACCTGGACATAAGAACAATTAAATTGAAAACCTTCAATACGTTAACGAAATCTAAAGCAACTAAAAAGCCAAGTATTTTTCATCGCACCAGAGACAGTTATTCAATGCTTAAACCTCCCCATGTAGACGATAATAATTTACATAATATACAACCTGGTGAAGAAATCAAGTTGTATGTGCGATTTTACAGACCTTGCCGAGCCACACACATTGGTCGTACCTTGGAAAAACCAGTGTTTTCTCAAGAATTTGAATGTCTTGGTAGAAATTTTCTAAGTGAATTGCGCGATAAAATCCATTGCGTTTGCAACAACAAACGTTTTTTCGATGTAAGCGAAAACCCCAATATCGCTTTACCATCTAAGGAATCTGATCCGGGCTATTTTTTTATAAACGATACATTCTATAACGATAAACGCAACCCCTTAAATATGGACTATTCTCAGACTATACGAAACTGGGCTAAAAAGGCTAAGGGTTTAAGTAATTTAACATTTAAAACCGCTCTAATGGAAGAAACACGGTTCATTGATCTCACCCTTAGTCTAGGATTTCCACAACTTTATCAGCATCATGGCAATTGTGAACATGTTTTTGTATTCTCAAACATTGAAATCATAACGAATCCAAGCAAGCAACTTGCGCCCTCATTATCCTGTTATCCTTGTATACTAACAATTTGTCGTTATAATACCAGAACATGTAACATATGCGGCAAAATGAATTATGTTTTTGTAGTCGTTGGCAGTAATCGTCAATTACATGATCCAGCCTACCTCTGTAAGCAGTGCTTTACATCTTATCATTACGTTGATGGCAAGAAAATTGGTGAATTCAAAGCATATCGTGTAAATGATGAAGTTCAGATTGCTGAACCAGAAGATACTAATGAAATTGAAGAAGAAAATATTAATGAATCATTAATTAGTATAGATGAACAAGAAGATTACAATTCGGAAAATACTGAAGAGGTTAATATAATCATCAAAGAAGAAACAAACTTAAACCTTCAGGAAGCGGAAGATGTGGATTAGCCAATCTTTACATATGACATTTAAAAATAATTCTTTCATTCAACATTTCATTACACAAAATAAAAGCATTTAAAACTAAAATTAAAACTTAACTGTTCTATTAAATATTTAAGTTTCTATCTATAATTAAGGAATACTCGTTCACAAAGTGCTTATGTTAATGGATTACATATCAGGAATTCATTGTCATATGCTCATTGACAGCTCCAATTAAATCTGCTTTGTCGAACGGAATTAATTTTCAATCTTTAAAGATTCCAAATTGATTTGATAATTTGCTGTGAATGAATTAAATGATTCAATATAATCGTTCGTCTTTAATTCCTAGGTTAGGTTAGAGGACGTGTACTTGTCAATTAACACATGTACATTACCCGGAGCTCGAATTGACCAATTATACAACGTCCTCAAAGAGGGAAGGATAATAAAGGGAATAGGATAAAAGGAGAGGATGTTGGAAAGGGGGAGAATGGGAAGCGGAGAAGTTACACAGACCAGACACAACAAAAGGGGAGATCGCGACTACACTGATGAAGCCCTAGCACCTCTCACACAAAATTCAAACTCTCAAAGAAGGCCCTGCCAAGGGTCCTCAACCTACCAAGGGCTGGGCAGTTACAGAGGAGGTGTTCGATAGTCTCCAACTCTTCTTTATCGCAACATGCCCTGCAATAGTCCGGCTGGGATCTGTTCCAGATCAGCGACCAAATCTCGCAGTGCCCCGTGATAAAACCGACAACCAACCTTAAGCTGGCCTTATCCAAGCCCAGCAGCAAACCTGTTCTCTTACTGTCCACAGCAGGCCATAGACATCTTTAATTCCTAAATAAATTGTAATTACGATATTTGTACTTAATCTTCAATAAAATATTCATAAAAAAAATTGGCTACAGATTTTGATGAAAACCCGATTTTAAAAATCTATTATAAAATCCTTTTATCTCGAAAGCATACACACAAAATGTATTTATATTATAGGCAACTCTGTTTAGTTGTCAATAATACTTCAGGAAATGTCAAGATAGGCAAAATGAAAATACATAAACCCAAAACTATAAAGAGGGAAATAAAGACACTAATATTGTTATCTGATCGAAATGTTTGCATTTTTTGTTAACTTAATTTTTTATTCATCTAATACAAGATATAAACGGGTGGTAGTACATTGAAAATTTAACAAAAGTGACTAATTTCCGTAGAATTAAAATACGAAGTTGGTACTAAAGTACCCCTGCAGTGTTTCAGTTTTTGAAAACGAAAAATAAATACAATCATCACTGAACAAGATATACACTTACTTACAATTAGTAATCCAAAATGAATTATAAGAAAAACATAGTTCAGCAACATGAAAATAATGCCTCATTAACAGAAGAGGAAACCGATGCTCCCACAACGGTGGAATCAACAAAGAAGACAACAAATGCAACGATAACAGCTAATACTAAAGAAAGAAAAGGCTGGTTTCATTCTTTGACTCGACGTAAAAAGACACAAACACAATCCACATTTTACCCTAATTCAGGAACACAAATAACAACATCGCCAACGACAGCATCAACTATTGAAACAGATGAAGCATCCAATTTTCTGTCCACCGCTACGTGCCTACAAGCCAATAACAATAATGAACCTTTAGTGAGAACCTGTATTGCCACCAATGAAGACCCGTCTTTGGGTGATGTGCCCAGTTGTAGCAGCAGTAATAACAGTACACGCAAACGTAAAGATGAAAAAAGTGCATTTCAACGTTTTCGCAAAAAGATGGGTCTACGTTTGTCCTCGTTTAGATTAAATAAACAGTCATTATCATCATCGACAGACGAAGGGGCTACAACGGATGCCTCATCGGAATTTCTTACACGTTCGCCAATACATGAACCCTTGCATTTCAATTTTAAATGTAGCAGCGCCAATAATATATGTCCAAATTCTGCGGACGATGCCGATATGATTCCCTTTACTAATGATTTTAAACGATTTATTAAAAAGAAATGGCTGGAACGCGAAGACGGCCCCAATCGTGTAATGTACGAAGCGAGTAGCGAAATGTTAAAGTAGGTATTTGAATAATTACTTAAAGCGTAAAATAAATGGCATTATAAATATAATTTATTAATTCAGAGCCACTTCATAATCATGTAATCGAATAGAAATTCAACGAATTCATTACAAAGCTCACTAACTAAATTTTTAATAGTTTATACATGTATAATCCAGTAATATAGTATATTATTACATTACAAGCAAATATAAACAAATTTTTCTTTCCATCTGAATCGATTTTATCGATGATCGATTGCTATTTTTGTTGCATTAAAATATTTTATGAAAGAGCGCCTTCTTTTCGTTCTGATTAATAAATTTAACAGGCTAGACAAACAGTTTCCACCATTAAGAGTTACGAACATTTTTTAATTACAATAAAAATTATATGCGCTAACATTGTAATTTTATTTATTTCGTAAAAAAATCTAATTTCTTTTCAGTCAAGTTTGGTATTGGGGTGAAATTTCGAGACGTGATGCACAGAAGCAGCTAACCGATAAACCGACGGGTTCATTTTTAGTACGAGACTCTGAGACTATCGGTTGTCAGTTTACACTATCCTTTCGAATTATAAATGTAACACTGCATTATCGTTTGGAATATAGAAATGATTATTGGCATTTTGAGGAATTACAATATGAATCGATTGTTGAGATGATAGAAGATATCCTATATCGCTGTACAAATAATAATTTTTTATGTTTCGTTAAAGTGCCAAATGAAATGCAACCACCGTTTCCAGTTATCTTAAAGTACCCTCTCAGTCGCTATTTAAATATGCCTAAATTACAAGATCTATGTCGTCGGGCCATACAGCGTTCAACAAAGCCGGAGGATATAGCCAAATTGTCTATACCACCAGGCCTACAAGAGTATTTAGCAGAGACTAGAGAACTTGTATTTTAGTAAATCTTACTTTGTTTTGATTTAACACTTTATTTAATTCAATTTTTTTTTTTACTTATGATTTTCCTGAAACCAAAGATTTATCATCATTATTAAAATTTTAATAAATATTTAATCAATTGACTACAAAAATTCGCAAATAGCTGTTAAGAGAAAACATACTCTACGATTTGTCTAATCAGCCAAATCTTCTAGTATTACTTTAAGTAAAATAATGAAAATATTATTAAATGTTATTAAGAATAATTGCAAGAAGCTTGCTCATATTTCAAATAAAAATGGCATTTACGTTTTCAGTATCTTAATTTAAGTATTCTTAACGAAATAACCATTTCCCCGTATTCAAGTCATTCATGTATTTGCATTATTGTTCTAATTAAGCATTGCTTGTGTTTTATCTCACTGTCTTCCTTTAATAATTAAATTTTTAATAAAATTTTAATAAAATCTTATTCAAACAAGGAAATATAAACATTAATGTCACAAGTATTATGTTACAAATGTTATTAGCTTTTTATGTGTATGTTCTTATTTATGCAATATTTGTGAAAATAATTTACAATCATTTACAAAACATTACAAATATAAAATTTCTGTTTTACTCTAGGTAAAGTTCTTTTGAGGTATTAGTTTAATTCTTTTTTATATAAATTTTTATTAAATTATTTACTATCATAGTTTTTACTTTAAACTTAAAAAATTTTATTAATGAACAAAAACACGATAGACTATCTATGAGATTAAAACTATTTTGCCACAATATTTGCTTAAAGTGGTTTGTTTAGCTTAAAGTACATACATTTAGTTATGGAAATTAAACATAATTTCTAAATTTTCTTGTAATTGCCTATTATTATTATGTTATTACATTATAACGTTATATAAAGAAAAACAAAATTTATTTTGAAAAATTGTTTGGAATGTTTTGTTTAAAATATTTTAATCATATATTTTGAAAATGTTTTGCTGCTTTGTTATTTGTATGATTATTAAAAAATGAAATAATTAAATTTGTGAAGTTAAATTATTGAAAAAAGAATTAAACCACAATATTATAATAAACAAAAGTATGTATTTTAATTTCGAAATAATCAGTAAAAGAAAAATGGATAACTGCCATTATAGAGAACTCAATCGCACAATTTATTTAAATGATGTTAACATTAGTTCCATTGAATATAACAAATATTTTCCACAACACTATAAATTTAAGAACTAGCTCCTTTAATTTAATTTGTTTTTTATTTTTCTTTTTGTGCAATAATACTTTTTATTTGTAAGTTGAGGTTCCTGTCTTAATGATAGATATTTTAAAATATTAGGTATTATTGTTTACGATTAGTTTAATAATTCAACAAAAATACATAGTTTGTTAAAGCAATTATTTTCGATCTCCATTTACAAAAACTAATGATCACGCAGGTTCCGTATGAACAAAAGAAAATAAGTTAATAGAAGTAAACTTACTTTTACACCTGGACAAAATTTGAAAAAAAGATATAAGCTCATCATCAACCTTAACTATACATTTGTTGTTCAAAAATTGTAATAAAAAAATTAATAATAATAAGTATTTAAATTTTATTTTATATGAAAAACAAAGTACTATAGATTTATTTTAAAAATAAAAACAACAACAAATAATTGTATTACATTTAAGTATTTTAACATTAGCTTATAGTCAACTGAAGCAATTTAAATTAAATTAAAAAAAAACTAGCCAAAAAAAACTATAAATTAAAGGAAATACTTTTATAAATCGCGTTTATACTGTTTTAGCAACTTTATATTCCTAATTTTTTATACTCTCACTAAAAGGTTTATAATTTCGCAATAAATATTTGAAGAAAAAATTTATTTAACAATTTTTAAATATCACATACGTGTTGGTATTTGTTGTTTAAACATAATTATGTATTCCTATGATCCCTATGATCAGATTTATTGAAAGCTTTTTTTTATAAATTTATTTATTTATTGTTATAGATTTCATTAAATATTAATAAACACTCATTTAAATTATAAAAGAAAAATAAATTAAAGATGATTTATTGTTAAAAACAATCCTAGTCGCAGGATTTGCAACCGCATGCAAATGTACCAACTCTTTCATCTAACTCTAGGCTAGTCAGATAACAATATTCTTCTCCATACTTATGCAGTCCAATTCACATGTGTTCGATCAAAATTATGAGGATTCTGTTCTGATACAAACAGTTTTTTATACTCGTACCTTCTGAGATTGAAATAAAATTGATTAAAATGGGATGGTATCTTTACTGGTATAATTTTATATATTTTACTTGACATGGCATTCAAGAACATAATGAAAAATAACGAATTTTTTTTCCAAGATTCTATAAACAATACAAATTATAAACAATACAAGTACAATTATTTTAAGGCATCGAATACACTTTTGGCTCAATCATATCATTCATTTTTATTTGTAAATAGCGAATATTATCCTGAGAATTATCCAAATTTGTAATGCAATTGCTTGGTATGTGGCACAATTCTGTAAGACCATCTAAATTAAATGTGCGATAGTTTTTATTAATTATAAGAATAATGCGGTTCCGTACAATACTTACCAACAATTAACATTTTAATAGCCTTTGTACGTTTGTTTATGTACTCAACTCTACCGGCAAGAAATTTTGTTACCCCATGCCGTTGTTTTTTATCATTACATGCCATCTAAACATATATAAATTATCCAACGTATTATTACTTTATTTTATGTATATGGCTGATGGACAAAGCTAACTTACCTTAAAAACAATGATATCATTGATGTTTGGCATAGCCAATGCCGCAGAACAGTATGGTAATATTTTATCAACTCGAATGTCATCCAAGGAAGGCGAGTTTATTGATTCGTTAACTGTAGAATTACAATTGTCTTCTGTTTCATTTAGATCAATAATTTCTGATACTTCTTCTACATCTGAAGATGTATCGCATTTTTTTTCACTCGATTTTACACTATCACCTTCCTCCAATTCTATACTTAAATCAACGTAATTGCTTTCAGAAATAGCATTAATGCTGTCTGATTGTAATTTTGAAGTTGCCTTTTGTTTTCTGGGAGACACTTCTGTATTATTTTCGCTTTTGGAGCTTTTAACACTACCGTTCAATGTCAGTTCGTTATTATTAGCAATAGTTGAGTTTTCCGTAGAATTTGTTGTATTATTTAAAGTTGATTTTTCCGTTTCAATACTTTTTTCTTTATTTGAAAGTTCAGTTGTTGCGCGTCCATCTACCGCTAATTTTTTAATCTCAGTGCTTAAATTTGGTATGGGAGCTAGTATTAAATTTTCTCTTATTTCTAAAAGCGGCTTTTGTTTTTCATTGTCAGTACAGTGACGTTTGATATGAAAAATTCTTGGATTTGGAGTAACGGCAACATCTTGTAAAGGACATCGAAATACAACAACTGTTTTATTTATTTTACTGATATTATTTGCATCTTTGGATTGCTTTCTCGCAGTTGTGTTTACGATTTCGACAGTTTCGTTAAAATAAATGTGACCTTTGCCAGAAGACTGTTTTCTAAACGGATTATTGGAATTCTTTTGACCCATCATTTTACTTTCATCAAGGAATGTTGACGATGGTATGCTAGAGACGCGTTCTACACATGATTTTAAATCATCGTTAACTATAAGTACATAATTATAAAAATAATTTAAAAACATATATAAAAATAACATTTTCCATGCTAAGCTTATCAATATGTAAAGGAAAAATAACATCAAATTATTATTATTGTAATATGGAATGTATTGGCAGCTTTAAACAGTTTTCAGAAATTTCAAATTCAAGTCATCCTTTTCGCAAAATACCCTACCCAAATCTTAGTCAACAATCTAAGCTCACAATGCCTCATAAGGCACTTAGTAAGAAGTCTTACGCTGGATTTATCTATAGAAGGTTAAATATAACGCTTATGCTTCTTTTTCCTAACCAAACTTAAAAAAGACCATAGAGGTAGTAGATTGGAGCGTTAGGACCTACCATCCAGTTGTTCTCAGAAATTAAACCTTATCTAGCAAAAGCATACGCATCGTAACCGGATATACCATTATATTCAGAATCCAATAGACGGATCCGAAGTGGTGCAGAAGATCTCTTGCAAACTTTATAATCACAAACCGGTCGTGATTTAAAGCAGGCCGATGCAAACGCAACATGTCAATATAAGGAATCCATATAAGTTTTCGCATTTGAAGAGACTGTATCAGTTACAACCTTACTTGTATAAACTTAGACTTGTATAAAAGAATTTATATGATTTGAAATAACTTACATGACTTTCCCTCTCCATTTTCCGTTTCAACTGTTACCTTTGGTGTGGAAGTATGAAGCTTTTTAGTTTCTTTATTAGTTTCTTTACTACAAGTAGTCTTTAGCTCATCAGAGCTTTTTAGATTTTGCTCAACTCCTATATTAGTTGTTTTATGATTCAAATGCGTAGTAGAGACTTTCGATTTTTTACTTTTCGAAGGTTTATTGGATGTTGCTACATTCAATGTAGCTGGCTGAGCTAGAAGTGTTGGTATTTGTTCACTAGTACTTGTAATTTCCGTGGATTTATTTACTTGCGAGAGGATTTCATTGGCAGTGGCGCAATTCTTTAATCGTTTAGCAAGACTTGTATTTGGGCTAGCATTCTGACCATTGTCCAATGAACAATATTTACGCTTTTTCTTAGAGTCATCATCTTCTTGATTTTCTTCACATAGATTTTTTTCGCTTTCCAATGTTTCTGATTCTCCATTCGAGCACTTCGATTTCTTAGAATGTTTCTTTTTACGCTTTTCCAAAGAATCTTTCGGAACAAAAGCTCTGAATATTAATAAGTGGCATTAACAAAAGCAGTTTTTTTTTTGTAATGTTTCAAATTAACATCATCACAATACTTACTTTAATCCACTGCAGAATTTTACAATTTCTATGGATTCCTGGGGTGGCAAAAAGAAACCATCACTATTTACAAATCTTACAGTGTCGACATCAAATAGAAATTCCACTCTTTTTTGCAAACATTTAACATTTTCCCAGTTGGGATCGACCATAACAAATACCATTTTTCGTTCATCATCGAAAAATGTGGACAAATCAATTTTAATGCCTATTTTATTCATCACTAAACTAAATTTTTAACGATACAGTTAGATATGCGCCAAATATAATTAAAAATGCAAGCACAATATAAGAAATAATCAAGGGATATGAGAAAACTGTAAAAATATTATAAACAATGCGGAATGACATATATGTCATATGCAAAGGAAAACAAAACAAATGCAAACTTGTTATAAAACAGTAATGAGGTTCACGTAAAACATTGATTAGTGTTTTCTTTCTACAAATTCTCTTGTGTACCGATTTCGAAATAAAAAAGAAATTATTTGTTTATATTTCTTTTAAAAAATTTCGGGGTCGCCGGGCCTATATCCGGTTTTGTTTATAAATTAAATTAAAACTTCGTGTTAAAAATTATTTTCAGGCATTTGTTGTCCTATGTATAATTTTGTATTGTGTATCTCTGGAATGGGTACTGTATATATGCACTAATATTTAGTATTTTTATTCTAGCAGATAGCAAAAGTCTGGCAAATCTACAAATGGAAATTTACCACAATCAATCAGTGCTGTATTTCGTGTTGTATATATTATTGGCTTGTGTGTTTTGCTTAGATTTTTTTTATCTTTTTACTATTTTTTGCGAATTTCATTTGCAGACGTTTCGCCGCTGTGTTGTTTTTATCTCTCGCCAGCCGAATAAACGTGGGAAAAATTCGTCCACTGGGAAGAAGTTCTAGTTTATGTTTAGTTAAATTACATTTTTTGCGTAGAAATTCTGTTTGTAAAACGGCTTGAAAAATATATTGACTTTTAAAAATTATCTAAAACGCGATTAAGTGAATCGGAAAGAACTTTAATTGAATTGCAAAAAAGCAAATTTTTATAGAACAACGAGGAGAAAAATTCTATAAATTTTTTTTCGTGTAAAAGAAGGCGTGGGGATACACACTCTGTTAAATACAAGACAAAGCAATAATTGCAAAGAAGCACGTAAAAAAGTCAAATAATTAATAAAAAATTTAACACTTTTGGAAAGTATTGGAAAGTAAACAAGAATAAATGTTTGTAAAAACCACGTGAATGGCAGGACAAGTAAATTTCTGTAAAAAGTTCAATTACATTGAGAACAAGTAGTGATTGATAAAAGAAAAAAAGGAGGCATCATTGTGTGTGTGCGTGCATGGAAAAGACGCGCTTTTCATACAATTCGCTATTTTTTCTGTAAAGAAAACCAAAAGAGTGAGCTGCCGTCAACGCCACTTGTGCAAAAAGAAACAAACAAGAAAAATAAAAGAAAAAAGAGAAACTGCTCTCACATCGATTTTTAACCGGCATTAAAACATTAAGAGGAAGGAATACTAAAAACAACGACAGAACATTTTTTTTTAATAGAAATTTGTTTTTGGTTTATATTTAATCAAAATATACTTGATTTATAATGGGCGCCTATTTATCGCAACCGAAAACGGACAAAGAGTCAACGGATGAATTCAACAACTATCTGACCGTAGGCGCATCTTCAATGCAGGGATGGCGTAATAGTCAAGAGGTTAGTACCTTAAAAATGGGTTTTGGCGGTTTAGCAATATTCGTGAATTTGCATCAGCTAAATGCATTTGAAAAGCAATTTTCTTCTTTCAATGAAGTCGTTTTATATTAACAATTTCGTTAGTATTTTATAACATTTAAAGTTATTTTTTATTTGTTAAGCGATTTATATTGTTTTTCTCAAAAAATTATTTAACTCTTGTATATGATTAAATTTTCTTTCTCCAGGATGCTCACAATTCAATTTTAAATTTTGATACAAATACGGCATTCTTTGCTGTATACGATGGCCATGGTGGCGCTGAAGTCTCAAATTATTGTGCTGATAAACTTCCCGATTTTCTTAAAACGTTATCGACATATTCAAGCGGTAATTTTGAACAGGCTCTAATGGATGCATTTTTGGCATTCGATAAGACGCTGTTGGAACCTGGAGTTGTTGAAGTGTTGAAAATATTAGCCGGTGAAAAAAATTTTGGCGATGCTGATGATAGCGATGCAATGGAAGACGACGAAGACGAAGATTTGGCCGAGTTGCATGAAGAAGGGAATTTACCATTAGATGAGGTTATGGAAAAATACAAGGGCCATCCCTCAATGCCTTCATTGAAGAAGTTAAAAGATACTAATAATTCAAAACCTCAATCGCCGTATTTGCGTGGCAGACGGGCTGCAGCTGTGATTGCCGATGCAGCCAATAGGGCTGAATTAGATCCAGATGCCAAGCCGGAAGGCTCATCCACTTCTAAAGCAGCATTAAGGGCAATGCAAGGTAAGAATAAACTTTTGTACGCACCAGTTTAAAATTGTTTTTTAACAATCTTAATATGAAATAGATGGGCCAAGTTCTTCGAAATTGTCAAGTTCTTCTGCAGTCAGTAAAATGGAAACCGAGGAGGATTCCACTGTTAGCAGTAGTAGCTCTAGTGCCAGTAAATCTAATAGCACCAACAGTTCCACAAACAATGCAGCTGAAGCAGAGGCCGCTGCTTTGACAACGGGCGCGCCAGAAACGGCTACAAATGGGACACCGAGCGATATTAATTCACCCCATTCATCGGTTGTTAAAGAAAACGAACAAAACGGTAGTGTTTCTTCTTCAGAAGTAAAAAAATACGATGAGGCATCTGCTTCGTCGTCTAAAGACGATGCCATAGTTTCCGGTTCTGGCGTTCACTCCAACAAGAAGGAACATAAGAAAAACGGTAATGTTGAATCAACAACAAAATCACCAGCTAAACAAGAAGCTAATTCCTCAGCCATTACGTCCACCAGCAAAGATAGAAAAAAAATCAAATTGGATCATGACGATGATGATGTAGATTTTGAAGGTACTTTGAATAATTTTAAAACTCTTATTTTACTAAAAAGAAAAACTAATGAATATTTTTTAGCTAATGAAAGTAATGCCCGCCAGGCTTTAGAATACTCGTCTGAAGATGAGGAAGAATTGGGAGACGATGATACCACAGATGAAGATGCTGATTATGATGATGACGAGATCGAAGAGGATGAAGAAGTCGAAGACGAAGAAGATGAAGAATCGTACTTCGCAAATGAACAATTTTGTGCCAATATGATTGAAGAACCTGGCAAGGACAGCGGTTGTACAGCTGTGGTTAGTTTATTGCACGGTAGGGATTTATATGTTGCCAATGCTGGGGATTCACGTTGTGTTGTGTGTCGAAATGGCAAAGCAATAGAGATGAGTTTGGATCATAAACCAGAAGATGATGAAGAGAGTGCACGAATTATTAAAGCTGGTGGCCGTGTCACCTTAGATGGCCGAGTAAATGGAGGTTTAAACCTGTCAAGAGCTTTAGGAGACCATGCATACAAAATGGTGAGCACACTCGTATAATATAAGATTGAAATTATAATTTTTATTCTTTATAGAATCAAGATTTACCAGCCGAAGAACAAATGATTTCTGCATTACCAGGCATAAAGAAATTAATTATTTCGCCAGAAGACGAGTTTATGATTTTGGCATGCGATGGTATTTGGAATTTTATGACAAGCGATGAAGTTGTTAATTTTGTACGCTTACGCCTTAAAGATGACAATAAAAAGATGTCAGAAATTTGCGAAGAACTTTTCGATGCCTGCTTGGCACCAAATACTCTGGGGGACGGTACAGGTTGTGATAATATGACCGCGGTTATTGTACGTTTTAAGCCGTCTATACTCGAGCTGCCGACGAAAATTAATCCAGATGAAACGGAGGATGTGTTGTTGGCCAAAAAAGAAGCTGAGGCTGGGTCGTCTGGACAAAAGGCCCAAAAACGTGCTGCCTCACCCACCACAAACGACAAAGACTCCAATGAGGCTGAAAATAAAAATAAACGAATGAAGACTGACGACGAGGAAAATAAGACATCCTCTGAAACCTTAGCCTCCTCATCTACAAGCATGCCAGCTAATAGTACAGACACTACTACTGCTATTTCTATAACTACTACATCTACAGCTGCTTCATGTAATTCTAGCGCCGAAGTTGAGAAGTCTGCTACACAGGAGACACAAAAGGAATGCGACAGTGTGGTAGCGTCCTCAACGTAAGTTATAGGTTTTATTTGTGTTGCATAAGTTGTAGACATTAAGGATTGTCCTTATATTGACGTAAACTTTTAACATAAACAACATAAAAATAAATACAACTAAAAGCATAATAATATGTCACTTTACATAATATAAGTTTGGTGTGAATTTTTCCCCTCCCATAGAGTATAAGTTTATAAGTATAAATTTAAAAAATTAAAAAAAAAAAACAAAATTATTCACACATTGACGACACGTTTGACTCCCTATCGATCCACCAACCACCACACATATTTGCATAGGCTCAGAATGAGTAAAAACAATAATATGATACAACAATACTTAAATATCACATAGTGTTCTTTGTCTAAAACCATTTATTATTAACCTCTTATCAAAACTTTAAGACAGTTTTAATTGTAGTTTAAAAATGTAATAAACAGAAAATTAAATATAAAAGAAAACTTTTATTAAAATATTTTCCCGTTTTTCTTCAAATGGGAAAGGTTTTATGTCAACAAATATCCTTTCGAACTTTTTCTACAACTAATACTTTCGAATTATGAGATATAAAACAGACAATTATCTAAACAAAATCAAATTATCAAGAATTTTTTGCTTTTTTTTTCATGGAGAGAGGATTTTTTATTTTACCTATCAACCTAACATTTACATTACAATTGTACACTTACATACACACACAGTAATCTAATGACAACAGTATAATAAAAAATATAAAATAAACTATTATATGAATATGAATAATAAAAACATAAAATCAATGCGTTCACAAATAATGTATTAAATGTTATTCATAGATCTAGAAGGTGTACGTTGATGATGACAAACCAAGATAAGTGGAAGAATAAAAAAAAATCATTCATTAATTATTAGAAAAATTTGTTACAGTAATTAAAAACCTAATTGTGGAAATTTGTAGCTCCAAACTGAGCTCTTTTATATCTTGCATTTAAAAGGATCTACGAATTGAGGTTGTGCTTTAAAGGATGGAATTGTTTTGAATTTGCATTTTTACTGAAATGGTTCCAGATAGAATTTTTTCCATCATTAAAAGCTACAAGCTTGCAGAGTTTTTCGTCTCCCTGGTTCATTCATTCTTATTTTGTTTCGAACATTAAATTTTTTACTTACTACTTAATTCTTTTTGTAAAAATTCCAGTTTTCTTCTTAGATTAAAAACTTTCGCTTGTACTTAGGCAGTGCTGTTGATACATAATGCAAGTTTAAACAAAGTCAACAACTATTTTTTTTTAATTTTTATCAATTATGGCTTTCCCCAAATTCGAAAATAAGAGTAACTAAAATTGTTATTCACTATTTGAGACTATAAAACTTGGTTCATTACATAAAGAGTTTATATAAGGAAATTAATGCTCGCATTACTGTTTAGTTCGCTATATTGGAAGTCAGAATTTGCATAAATAAATCCGAAAAATAACTGTATGTCTACAGCACTAAGTAGAATTCGCATAACAGAAAATTATTTATTTAATTAATTTTGTTTATTACATATCATATGTAAAACTTTTTTATGTAGTCGTTGTAGTAATTTAAAAATATAACTTTTGTATCATCTGGTAATATGTTAACGGCTCGGACCATTTTCTCCATACTAGCTTTTGTGCACCTATATTTACGAAGAGCTAATAAATCCCATACGAAGGTTAATACCCCTACATATTCCAATGAAAACTCACAACATTGTGCTTTTTCTAGCTGCTGCGCATATTTTACCATTTCAATCAATTCCACATAATCCTGATCGTTTAAGTAAATATTAACTGGAAAATAGAACGTAATCAAAGCTTGTAAATTTTACATTTATAAACATATTTATTATAATACTTACCAAGTGGTAGTTTAAGCCATTCAGTTGCTAATTTCGTAGCAAAATATGATCGAGCATTATTAAGACCTATTAGAATACTTTCTAAGCTTTTAAATATTTGGTATTGGCGACGTCGAATGTCTGGACTTAAATCCGTATACAATAATCGCACAAATTCATGGTACCAGCTTAGAGTTTGCAAACAGCCACAAATTGTGCAATAGATATTCAAGTTGCTGGCTCCATTAGGTGTTTCATTCTGCCACCAATTTAATGTTGGCTTTTCTGGTATATTTGGTACAAATATTTTTCCGCATTCACTATTATCACAGCGATATTGATTGAATTTATTCTAAAATATGTATATATGAATTTATAATAAATTACAAAAAAAAAACCAAATTCCATTTTCGAAATAAACTTACAAATTCGAAATCTTCGGCTTCCGTTTTTTGGCAATCTTCACATTTGCAATCGAAATGATAGGTTTCTTTAAGCCTTTCTCTCCTGGCTGAGCGCTTCAACTTGCGATAGTCCATTTCATAACAATTTGTTATCTCATCACCTTTCAGAAAATTACGCATAGCGTAGGTACTTACGTAACGACCAGAAAATTTCCATTGATAAGATTGAACACATGAATGGTTGCAAAGACTTTTGTATGGTACATTTATTGAAGCCATGGTCTCATAATCACTAAAGAGGTTTAGATAGCCCAATTTTAAATGCCAAGGACTGGACCATATCCTATCGTTAAGCATGTGATATTCCGTATTGCTTAAGACATTTAATGATGTGGGTATAATGGTCATATAAGTATGACCATTTGAAATGGATTGTCCAATATGACGTAATATTAAAGATCCCGTTAATACTTCCCAATTGATAATGTCACTCTGTTCTTTTAATTTCTCAAAATAATCCGTATAATGTCTGAGATATATAACTATAAGATGAGAGACCATTGCAAACCACATAATATCTAATTCAGACATTTTGTCCAAATGAGTCATCATTCGTAAGGATTCAGCGTAATTTGATGTATTATTGTCATCGGGAATGCCTCCATTACTCAATAAATCGTACCATATTTGAGCAGTGTTTTTATTAGCATTTTTTATTTTATCAACTATAGAGAATATGCCATTATCTAGCAATATTCGTAAAGCCAGGTGAGCAATGCCAAGGTGAGAAAATAATTGAAAACGATAAGCACGACATTCGTAAAGGTGTATATTTGCATGTTCCTCCTGACATTTGACCGAGCAGTAATTCACTCTACCACGACAATGTATACAAGGATAGGGAATAAAATTTACTGTTAGGCATTGTTGACACATACGACGACTAAGTGTTACTGCAGCCGGAATTCTTTCAGAAAATATTAACTGATTTTTTTCAATGTCACACTTTGCTATCATACTTCGTCCTTTATCAGTAATTTTTCTAAAAAAAATAGACATGCAAAGAAAATTTTTATACACTATTTGTTCGAAAATGATGGCTAAGAAATTATTCTAATCGAAAGGAGCAAAGAACTGAGACGCGCATTCATTCATTTATTATAAATGTTTCTTATTCATTTTGCGTTCTTCTAGCTAAATTAAATTATGTGGTAGTAACCCAAGAAAACAGTAGAACATTTCAATCTTTCCTGTAAAAATAAAACAAGCTTGATTTCGCCATCGAAGCATGTGCAAAAACTACATGGTCAACTGAAATTTTAACATCAACCTCTTTAAATATTATATTCCACTTTGTCTACAAATGTTTAATTGATAAGACATCCAGAGACACAAAGACAACCACTATCGCTATCTTCTCTGGTCCTATTTAACGAGCTCTTATAACCGACTGTATTTTTACTCAGAATAGGTTGTTACCACCACATATATCTACGTGTATCTAAATTTTTTATTCTATTCCCAGTAGCTAGGCCGTAATCCTGACTGAAGGGTTGTAATGGACAATCATGTATGTATTCCCAATATACCATAAAATCAACAACATTAAAATTAAATTGTCAAACTTACATTTCCTGAGATTCTCTATTTAGAGGGACTTCGTTTTCATTTTCCAAATCTTCATTCCTCTCTATATTTTCTTGTTTCAATTGCTCCAATTCTTCTTCTAATTCTTCATATTGTTTAAGGCAATTGCTATTGAGGTCAAGTTGTTTTAATTCCCTTAAATGCTTTTCGGCTTTTTGTAAGTTTTTCAACTTTATTGCACTAAAAGCCTGGCGTAGAACTATCTTATGACGCATTGATTCCGGGTAACCCAGTTTCAAAGCCCAAACACAGTCATCATAGGCCTGCTGATAGTAACCGAAAGTTTGTAAAGCCATACCACGATTAGCAAATCCCAATGCCAACTCTCCATTGTCCGCATCTAAGACGGCATCAATTGCATCATTATAGAATCTGCAAGCTCCTAAAATATTACGCTTTTTCACCTTCTCTGTGAACAGTTGATTACCCTTTTGCCTAAGATCTTTAGATTCTTTGACCTTTTCACTGGCTTCCTTCATATCGAATTCTACATTTTCATTCTGTTCCAGATTCTGCAGCCATTGTAACGACAGCTTTTGAATCTTTGCTCTCATCCCTTCAGGAATTTTCTCAAATATCATAGACATTGTTTCAAATTCATTTTGATAAGGCAGTTTAACAATGCAACTAATTTGCTCCGAAAATAATTCATGTAATTCGAACGCCATTTCGAAAGGGAAATTACATCGCTCAGAGAAATTAACAAAACATCCAAATGAAGATGGTTTTATTTGCCATGGAATCTTGCTTTGACTAGTGTTTTTGTAGTCAGGGTTGCCAAAGTCAAATTTTAACTCAAAAATTAATTGCAGTCTGCTTTAAAAGCGGGAACTGCCAATCATATCTAATCATATCACATTACGCCTGTTATTATATATATTATTACAGGACAAAATCTTTAGAACTCCACAAAACTCAAATATTTCCATCGAAATGAAATTGGCAAATTTAGTCACGAGTACACTTTATTACTTTTTTTGATGGAATACCCTGAATTAGTATAATATTTGTAATGCTGTCACATTGTAAATTTCTAAACTTGGCAGTACTTTGAATCAAGCACACTACGAATGTCAGAATCGAAGGATTTGCAAAATTCTGCCGACTACAGCAGTACTTCTGCTAGTGTAGAACAGCAGGCGAAGTACGAAAATAATAAGAAGAAGCACCTGAGAATATCTTCCAAAACGTCCAGTCCAATTGAACAAACAACTAAAATAGGTTTTTTTTCGTTAATTTTATTATTATAAAACATTGTAATTGTACAAATTACTGAAAGAATTTATGGAGTTCGTTAATGCAAAATAGTGATTAAATAAGAAAAAAGTTTTGCAAATACCCAGAATAAAACAAAAGAAAGATAAAAAAGACACCCAATCAAATCGTAAATTTTCGGTCAGCCAGCAGCAGTTGTTGGACAACCAAGAATAAATAGTAAAAGTATTCATATACCATATCGGAATAGAAATTGAGAAGGTATTCAATATATATTCAATATAAAATATAGTTCAATTGCAAATAAAAACCTTTTATTAAGCATTTTAATTTTATCACCCAGAGTTATAGTATTGCTCTGTTTGCTAGTACAGCAGCGTGTATATGTTGTTCTGGAATTAAAAGTGAAATATATTTTGTTTTTTTTTTGCCTTGTTTAATTTTTTATTCTGATAGCAAAAACAACAGCATCAACAACGGATCGACAACCACAAACGTAAGCGTTGACTGCGCTGTTTAGCGTGTCGTACGAGCGGCGAACTATGAGCGCCTCGAAAAAATACAAATCATCAGAGACAGCTACAGAAATAATACATCAACAGGATACAGAGAATATTAATAGCAATCGCTTTAGGAAATCAGCGGACTACTTTGGTCCATCAACATCAGCAGCAGCGGCGGCGGCGGCAGCAGCAGCTCAAACAAATCAATCAGGAGTTGGAGGACGTATTGCATTGGGTCAACAGAATATAAACAATAGTAACCCGAACGCTATGCAACGATCAGGCAGCAATACTAATTTAAATAGCAATTACACTAATTCGGCAGGAACTGGTGTTGGAAATGGCAACAGTGGTGGCGCTGGCATTGGCACAAATGGAGAACGACGTGCAAATTTCTCTATGTTAGAAACAACAGGACATATGAATGATCATCGCTCATCGACTACTACCTCAGCATTTTTCAATAAAATGGGAACTAACAATGCCTCTAAGCCGGGTGATGTTAAGAAAATTGTTATCAAAAATTTTAAAGGTAAGTACACAAATATATTTTTTGTTTTTCCGAAAAATAAATAACAATGAAAATATTTTCCATGACGAGGTCAATAAAAAAAAGGCTACAAACTATAAAAAGCAAAGACAGAATATTTGTTAAATTAATAACACTACAAATAACCAAATAGTATCAGCAAAACCAATTTGAAACAGTTTGCCACAGTGCGATACAGTGGCACAAATTGTAGAGCGGTTGTTGTGTTATAAGCAACTTTGACAGGGAACTACATTGCTTTAGATTCGATGTAATTTTTCTTCTATTAAATTTGACTTGAAGTGGACATACATATATATTTTTACAATTTTTGTTTGTTTTGAGATCATTATTTTTATTTTAAATATTTATTTAAACATTTTATTTACTTAAATATTATCTTATTAAAGTCAAATATGCGTCCAAAACAGTTTGTAATAAATTATTTACATCAACCTTCCTTCCTTCCACCTCAGTATTATGTCCTTTTTGCTTTTCGTTGTATTAATCAAGTAGCAGGCCCTAAGATCATGTCAGTTCATCATTTGTCATTGCTTAGAAACAACACACTCTGCGAATAGTTTTTGGATGTGTAGTAGTGAGAAACGTCTGTTGAAGTTTCTTCTTTTTCATGACCTGGTGCTGCATTAACTTCCTATTCTGCGCGTTGTTAATGTAATGTGTAGGGTATTTTTTTTGGCTAATGGATTGGTTGGAGGGGAATTTAATGTATTAATTTTATAAATTTGAATTCTATAATGAATATGTACATCTTTCGCATACTTTGGGATTTTAAATTGGAATACTTAAATTTAAAGTCGAGTCTTTAGCCACCATACTACCGAACGTCTGTTGCTGATAAATGATCTATATGAGATCTTTTCAATCAATTAAATCTTAATTATAGTAGCTTTTTCCATGTCAGGCTTTATAACTGGACATGCACAATTAGTTTCAATAATTAACTTGTTTTCAGAAATTAAGAGATATTATGTATAACCAAAATTCCTTTATTATAGTTAAACCCACACTGCCTGAAAACTATTCAGAAAGTACTTGTCAAAAACTTGAAGAAGCTGTTGTAGCTATACAATTATCCCGGCCAATAAAATATTCTCTGGAAGAATTATATCAGGCTGTGGAAAATATGTGTAGTCATAAAATGGATGCTCAACTATATGCAAAATTAAAAGATTTAACCGAGGCTCACGTCAAACGTAATGTTGATACATTTACAGGCGGCAGTATGGATAAGCTGGTAAATATATACACATAATATACTATATATGTATATAAAATATTTTGTCTTAACTAATTTATTATTACCACCCCAATGATATATTTCAGGTATTCTTAAAGAAAATCAACGACTGGTGGTTGTCTTATTGCCAGCAAATGATAATGATGCGAAGTATATTTTTATATTTAGATCGTACATATGTTTTACAAAATCCCACTGTACAATCTATATGGTAATATGTCTATATATGCTTGTATATTTTTAAATGTATAGTAATGTTATAATTTATAAATTTTTAACTTTTATTTTAGGGATATGGGATTGGATTTATTTCGAACTCATATAGCTCTAAATAGCTTAGTGCAAAAACGTACTGTGGAAGGCCTACTTATGCTTATCGAAAAAGAACGTAATGGCGATGCTGTAGATCGCGGTCTTCTTAAAAGTCTAATACGTATGCTTTGCGATTTGCAAATCTATATAGCAGCCTTCGAGGAAAAATTCTTAATAGCAACGCGGCAATTGTACCAGGCCGAGGGTCAACGTAAAATGCAAGAACTCGATGTTCCCGAATACTTACAGCATGTTGATAAACGTTTAGCTGAAGAAAATGAACGTTTATTACACTACTTAGATTCTAGTACCAAGTAAATAATTCTAAGTTTTCAACTATTCATTTAATTTTATTGTTTTGTTTTGTTTTCTTTTCGTACAGACATCCTTTAATTTATACCGTGGAAAAGGAATTACTTGCCGAACATTTAACACAAATTCTACAAAAAGGCCTGGATACCCTTTTAGAAGAAAATAGACTGAATGATTTATCAATATTATATAGTTTATTATATCGTGTTAAAAATGGCATTGCCGAATTGTGTGGCAATTTTAATGGCTACATTAAAAAGAAAGGTCGCACTATAGTCATTGATCCAGAAAAGGATAAAAGTATGGTGCAAGACTTACTTGACTTTAAAGATAAAATGGATATTATTGTGCGCACATGTTTTGAACATAATGAGAAGTTTACAAATTCATTGCGTGAAGCTTTTGAATTCTTTATAAATCAACGAGCTAATAAACCTGCGGAATTGATAGGTAACTATTAAAATTGTGGTAAATTCATATTCTACATATGTATATTTTTCGATCCTTAACATCCTGTATGTAAGTATTTCTTGGAATTAGGCATTGAAAATATGTATTACGATGCTCAAGAAAAGTTACAAAAACAAAGCATTTTGAGTATGTAAGAGTTTAAAACATAGTCTATCGTATGCAATACAACAACAATTATATGTTATTGTTTCAACAATTTGAATTTAATATTTTGTACTTAAATTTCTACAGCAAAATATGTTGATATGAAACTACGTGCTGGTAATAAGGAGGCAACGGAAGAGGAACTGGAACAAATTCTTGATAAGATTATGGTACTTTTCCGTTTCATACATGGCAAAGATGTTTTTGAAGCCTTTTACAAAAAGGTAAGCAAAATGCCAGCAATTTTAAATGTGTTTTGCTTAATTTATTCATTTATTTAAGGATTTGGCTAAACGTTTACTGGTCGGCAAATCGGCTTCTGTTGATGCTGAAAAGAGCATGCTATCGAAACTAAAACAGGAATGTGGCGGTGGTTTCACCTCGAAACTGGAAGGAATGTTCAAAGACATGGAACTAAGCCGAGATATAAATATTTCCTTTAAACAATATGTCGCCAATATGGATGGAGAATTGACAAATATTGATCTGACCGTAAATATATTAACAATGGGTTATTGGCCAACTTATCCTTTGACAGAAGTTAATATGCCACCACAGTTGGTTAAGCCCCAGCAGGTATTCAACAAATTCTATTTGGCTAAACATAGTGGCCGTAAATTACAATGGCAACCTACCTTGGGGAATTGTGTGCTGAAAGCACGTTTTGATGGGGTAAGAAATCGAATCATAACGAACTGCAATGATTTTGTAATATTTTTGTTTTGTCTTTTATTATAGGGACCTAAAGAACTTATGGTTTCTTTATTCCAAGCGTTAGTGTTATTGTTATTTAATGACAGAGATATCTTATCCTATGAAGAAATTTTAGCAGCCACAAATATTGAGGTCTTGTTCTTAAAACTGAAACTTAAATGTTCATGAGAAATATTAAATTATACAAATTTCAGGATGGTGAATTGCGTCGTACATTACAATCATTGGCTTGTGGTAGAGCTCGCGTTATAACTAAGGAACCTAAAGGCCGCGAGGTGGAGGATAAGGATCAATTCCATTATAATAATGAATTTACTAATAAATTGTTCCGTATTAAAATTAATCAAATACAAATGAAGGAAACGGTAAGATCCTTAGAAACGTTTTTGCAAATGCCTTATGTTTTAATATTTCTTGTAATTGAATTCTAGACGGAAGAACAAAAAGCTACAGAAGAACGCGTATTTCAAGACCGTCAATATCAAATTGATGCTGCTATTGTACGAATTATGAAAATGCGTAAAACTTTATCCCATAATTTATTAATAACGGAACTATTCAATCAGTTAACATTTCCTGTCAAGGTGAGAAACAGTGTTCAATGTATTTTCCAGTAATTTTTGTAATATTTTGTTAATTTTTTTTTCTTGAAGCCGGCTGATTTGAAGAAACGTATTGAATCACTTATCGATCGTGACTACATGGAACGTGATAAGGATAATCAAAATCAATATAATTATGTGGCTTAATTTGACTCAAATAATAAATAATGAAGACGACATTTTGGTCGTCGTTTCTATACTTTTTTCATAAGTTTCTTTGGAGTGTGAATGTAAACTAAAGAAAAAAAAAGCAAACAAAAACACAAAAACATTTAAATGAATATATATATATATAAAATTTATGTTCTATATAACGAAAAAACTAAGATTGTTTTGTTTTATCTCATCTCTGTCTATCCTTTTAATTTATTTTGACACTTCCTATTTTTTTTCAATTTTAAGAATTTGTAAATTCTTATTCATAATAAAATTTGTTAATATTAGTTGAAAAACAAACATTATTCTTATAAGAAAAAGAAAGGATGGATATTAAGAGGCTTTTAAGAATTTTTGTTTAAGTGAATACGCCAATATGGGCGTATATTTTCGTAATATCAACGTAATTCTATCATAATAAATGTAATAGTCGACTTAAGTTTCAAATATCTACTTTTGCCAAAGATTCTTTGATGTTTTTGCGTTTTGGGTGGAATTCGATTAGTCGTTTGAAAGGGGTGTTAAAATTTTTACTTGGATTCAAAAATAAAATGGTAGTTGCGTTTCTCATATCATTTTTGAGTTAATATCCGGCATAGACCCTAATTATAATTAATTATACATATAATTGTTAATCGAGTGGTTAATAAGATATAAATATATCTTGACATAATTATTGCAATACTAAATATGAAAAATTTTCCGCGCCCCTCTATATGGTTCCAAAGTGTCTTAAACCAAATTGTAAGGGAAGAAATATATTTATATTTAGAAATGCTAACTAGTCCAGTTTTGGTATATTTTTTCATAAATAAATTTAAAATAATAATTCTGGTCTTTATATTTTAAATATTTATTTCAGATTAAAGTCCTATTTTCGGAAATTGTTTTATTATGTATTTCCGATATTTTACTATATTGTACTTTAAAATAATTTTCGAATTTAATTTATAAACCAAATATTTTTAAATAAATAAAATATTGTTAAAGCTTAAGAGAACATATTCAAAATGACTGTTTTTCTTTTAGTGTAAGCATATGATTTTGACGTCTCTTATTTTATTGCTTTGCCGAAAAGTTTAATCTGGCAATTCCCCTCCCCCCAAACAAAAACACAAAAGGCAAAAAAGTAAATGGAATCAAACGCAGTCGAAAAAAAACTGCCCCGATGGCAGATTGATTTAATAGCGATATTTTTGTGCGTAGAGTGTTTAGTTAAATATATAAATAAAAATTATTGAAATAATATCATTTACAATTAAAACAAACACTTTGATTGGCTATAAGTCATACATACATGAGTTAATAATTTATAACGAACAAAGAAAGAAAGTGTTTCAATCACATTCCTGGAAAAAAGAAACAAAAATCTTGTGCATTTAATTTTCGCCCAAAAAATAAAAACAATTTAAAAGTTATAGAAATAAAAAAAAACTAATCCAAAATGCGTTTCAATATATGGCAGCAGCAGCTTATTGGACCTTGGCTAATATTATTAATGGTTTTTATAATTGAATCAGCAACAGATGAGGTAATTTAAATATAAAAAGTAAAGCATGGCTGGAGAATAATACAAAAAGAATGGTTTAGAACTACGTTTTATAGTTACCATACCAGAAACCTATAGCCTTTTTAAACAATACATGGCAGAAAGAACGTCAGCTTTTAAGCCAACAAAACATTTGCTTCTCTTTATTGCTTTTAATTGTTGTTTGGATTTTAGTTGAAATAGTAAAAGGTGCAAAAAACCAAGCGGGGACACTGTATTTTTTTCTTTTCATTTTATTTCATTTCCCTCTTTTTTGTGTATTGTTTTTTTTACCCTGGCCAATTTGTTGCTTTAAAATTTCGTTAGCATATGTTTACAGCTGAGGTTTAATTTGTTGTTGTTAAATAGTGTATTTGTAAATACGTTTGTTCATATTTTGTTTATTTATTTACCGTTTTAACAATATATTTTGTTAGCGTTATTTTGTTTTGTTGTTATTTTAGTATTTTATTGTTTTTGTTGTTTTTTTTTAGTTTTTTGTGTTTACTATTGATTTGTTACGTTTGCCAAAATGTTAAGTGCCTGGAACTCTGTGTATTGTATATGACGTTCAACAGTAATAGCGAAAAGAAAACGTCATAAAATTTACAAATATGGACGTGGGTGGATAATAAGCACCGGGAAATATGTTTTGGTATACGCGGCAGAATTCCTACGCAAGAACTTTACGGGTTATGCTGGTTGGGAGTAATTAAAACCTGAAACCATAACTTTTAACCGGCTTTTATTATTCTTATAGAATTTGCTTGTGTTGTTTGTTATTTTGGCAGAAAATTGTTTTTTTTTTAAATTATTAAATACAGGTACATAAAACGGGCACAATCAATATTCACCAGCTTCTATTAAATCGAATTTATTTTAGACGCCAGCGCTAATCTTGAAACCATTATTAGAAAACCGAATCTAATACATATGTACATACATTTTTGGCCAATACAGCCTTTTAGTTAGAAGTACGCCCTAGATTCTCATACCATCAATTTTGTGTGAGTTCATTTCATCAATGAATGGTGGGTCCTACAATTTAATGATAGATTTAAGAAGCCTATGGTTCCATTATAGGGCACTGCGAGGTTAGATCGCTGACAAGGATCTGGAACAGTTGGAAACTATCGAACACATCTTCTGCAACTGTCCCGCCATTAGTAGGTAGAGGTTGAGGGCCCTGTGCGGGACTTCTTTGAAGGTTTAGACTCTCTGCCGAGAGCCGACATTAGCACCCTCCACAGATGCATAAATAGGTTAAGCTGGTTAAGTAGTGTTAGGGCATCAGGGTTGTAGTCGCGCTCTCTTGTGTGTTTGTGGTCCATCTTTTTTCCTCCCTCTCCCTTAGCTACCTCTTTTCCTTTTCCAATTTCCCTATCTCCTTCACTATCCTTTAATTTAAACTCACAGGTCTGAATAAATTGTGATCGGCTAAAAACTGCATGGAACAGAAAACTACTGAAACAGCTTTAATGAAAATTTATATTTGCTCCACACGAGAATGAAATACAACGAAAAAATAGAAAATATTAGTGCCGTGAGAATTTGCTGGTTAATGTTATATATGAGCGCTTAAAAATGCTACTGATAAAGGGTGTATATTTATAAAACGTAATCAATTTTGTTCTAATCTCTTAACGCAATAATCAATTCATTAAAATAATGGATTTAGATTTATCTATAGGGCGGTTGTGTTGATATTAAGGTCAACAAGGTCAACAGCACAGAAAAAGACAAAAGTTTCGAAGTGGCATTTTCTGAAACAGTATAAGAAATACCTCACCACACCTATACTTCTTATAAAAATCTGGTTGAGGTTTCCTTCGGATCCCCATCACAATGTCGAGTAAGGAAAGTAGTTAGCAGTTCACGAAGGGTTTATATAGTCCCAGTAGCGAGCTGGTTCTACCTACGTTGATAAATGGCCTAATAGTCCTAGCCATGTAATTTATTGATCCATCCTCCTCTCTCTCTCTCTTGAACTCATCCTGATGAGTCCAAATCGTGTGAGAACCCAATCATGTAATGTATGTCAGCCTTTTTATAATCCGAAATAATAATACTTTCCGGAAACAAACAGAGGCTAACACAATCCCCTTTCGAACCAATCAAAGCAATCGTATGTATTCGCATTAGAAGCGGGCAGTGAGGACAGCCACGCTCCAAAGAGCGAATATTTCCACCTGAAAAATCTCTGCAGTTGTCATCCAGTGTATAATTAAGCTTGGGTTAGAGGTTCTCACAAAAGACCCCACCAACAGCTTCCTTATCTAGTTTCGATCTATGTTGGAGAATTTACGTACCAACCCACTTTGGAAGTTTGCCAATGTTTCATAAGGCCTACCCGGAATGAGAGTGACTTACTCAGAGATAAACGGAGCCAGAAGTTCTCTCCCTAACAGCGAAGCAAAAACGTTCGGAATGTCCGAGCGAAATGCCCGAATCCCTAGGGCGTATGACACTATGCGTCGACCAACGAATTCAAAGGGCTGTTTGTTTTAGGTCCGGTAATATTCAAATAGACAATCCATATTCAATCTTTATTCAAGATCGCACGCTGATAGCCAAAGCATTCTAGACATACTCGTATGTATGTAATAATTGCTGTGACGTTCGCCTTATAGATGCAATGAATGATCTTAGACAGTAGTCTTAACTTTTATCTATGTATGCAGTGGCGATACTGATGTAAAGAATTCAAACTATTCTTTATTATTTGCTCGACATCTGAGCAGAATTAGGGATTTCGTTGCAGGCAATGATATATTTCTATGCATAACTCTTTTTTCTTCTAGGATGCAGACATCTTTTCTGTAACATTTGGTATAAATATAATGTCAGTTAATCTGTGGATGCTGTGCTAGAATAGAAAGAAAATAAAGCAAATTAGAATTTATTTAAAAGCATTTATTGATTAATTACATCCGTTTAAGAAAATATTAATTACAATTTACAGAACAACTAAATGTTTAACCTGTTTATTTACTCAAGATTTTAATTTTCTGCTGAAATGCGCATTACAGATCAGATAACACTTGTTATTTTTTTATTTTATTGGTATTATTATAAAATTATCTCGAAAAGAAAATGAATATTGCCATATTATATTGCCTTAATGTATTTTACTATATTGTATTTAATTAGAAATAATTGTGATATATTAAAAGGTTTAAATTTCATTTTTCTAGAAACTCAGTTTACAACGTTATTTTCCATTGGTGACCGAAGATCAATTGCTTAACAATGACAAGCGTTTTCAACAAATTATGCAGGGTAGCAGTAGTTCGTCGGATGCTGTTTGGCCTGATAAGCATAAATTTGAAAAAGTTGATGTTAAAAAGGAAATCAATAAATTGAATACCAGTAAGTTTCGAAGTTTTCGAACACATAATAATTATTTTGTTAACAATAAATCTTTCCTGTTAGCTTATGTTTATCAATCATCATGGCCTGAACTGAATGTTAAATTGGGTGCCGTTACTGCTGTTAGCTTTGATAAAGCCGGTAATGTTGTAATCTTCCATCGTTGTGATCGCATGTGGGAGCAAGATAGTTTCCTAAATAATAATGTTTTTAATAAACGTAAACTGGGTCCAATACGTGACAGTACGGTTTTGGCTTTGGATAGAGAAACTGGCAAACTGGTCTATGAGTGGGGAAAAAATCTGTAAGTTTAAGAAAATAAATTCTCATCCTTTCTGTTATCAAATCGAAAGTAATTTAAATATTTGGTGTGTACTTTTTACAGGTTTTACATGCCTCATGGTCTAACTATTGATCACGAGGACAATGTATGGGTAACAGATGTTGCATTACATCAAGTTTTTAAGTTTGGTCCAAGAGGTTCAAACGACAATAGCCTAATGAAGTTAGGTACTGCCTTTACACCGGGAGCTGGCGACAAATTTTGTAAACCAACTTCAGTGGCTGTACTACAGAATGGAGATTTCTTTGTGGCAGACGGTTATTGTAATGCTCGCATACTTAAATATTCGAAAAATGGCGACAAGATTTTACACTGGGGCCAAAATACATTTTCTGGTGTTTCATTTGGTGTGGCTCCACAGAATTTCTTTGCCATACCGCATGCTTTAACTTTGGTACCCGAACAGGAGTTGATTTGTGCAGCCGATCGAGAAAATGGGCGCATTCAGTGTTTCTATTGGTCCAATGGCACATTCCATTCTCAGTATCATTCCCAAATAATAGGTGATCGTTTGTTTAGCATGGATTATACACCAGCACAAGGTAAGATGTAGATGCAACCCAAAACCGTAATAAATATTATAAAAATTTGTATTTTTTCTTCTTGATTTTCAGGCGGCCAATTTATAATTGTAAATGGTCCTACAGCAGAGTTGGGCTTAAAGACTGAACAGTACAATGAAGTTCGCGGTTATGTAATGGACTTTAGTACTAAAAAAGTTTTAGCCAAATTCGGTCCCAACGATATGGAGTTCTCTAATCCTCATGATGTGGCTGTCTCTACCGATGGCAATGAAGTTTATGTAGCCGAACTGAATCCCATGCGTATGCATAAATTTTTACATAAATCGTTGGTTAAATCCATGCCAATGTCGGCAGCCAAACCCACAGCCAATGTTGAAGTTGATAAAGACAAGTCTGTAGCGAATTTGGCAAGAGCTAAATTAAATAGTTATGGTCTAACGCCGAATGAAGTAATTTTTGCAACCAGCTCAACAGAAACGCATCACAAGCCAGGTGCTACAGCTATACTTGTAGCTTCTCTCATGCTGTTATTTGCCTTCTTAACATTTGGCCTGGCATTGCTGATTGCACGTCGACGCAAACGAGGTAATGCGGCCACTTTAACTGTAGGCCAACCTAGCGAATTGGTCTATCGTAAATTGGTTGCTTCTACGCAAAATATTTGTGATGATTGTCCTTAATGTATACGTGATTAGATATTTAGGAAACTATTTTTTAATTTCCTTATTTTACTACACTTTTTCATGCTAACTTTGTATGTGTTTATACGTTCTGTTTTTAATTATTGCGTGCTTAAGGCAGCTATTTTGCCAGATGTAACTTGTGTTTGTTTATTTATTAACGTGATTATGTTTTGTATACTTTCAAATTTACTCATGGATAATGCTATTCATAAAAATTCTTATTGCTACTGTTTTATTTAATATTTAATTACGATTTACATGCATAAGTCACACTTTTCCATTTGTACCTCAAACTGTTCAAACGTCTTTCGAAATTATTATACAATTAAAAGGCCTTTCTTTAACTATAATTTGCTTAGGTCTTTAATAAACTTTTTCTTTTAGTTCTGGCAGCAGTTGAAGCAAATTATTGTTAGGCCGGCCTTTAAATTATTTTGTTCTTTGCTTTGACGTTATTAATAATATCCCTATATAGTCAATACTATTTATGTATTTTAGAATTTGTACTGATTTCATTTACTCTACGACACGCTTTTCGAATATTTTTTATGATTTTTTTTCTTTACGTATTACGTATTTAGTAATTATTGTAATTAATTTTATGTAATCTCATTTATTTTTAAATTATATTTGCGAAATATAAAATTATTATTTTAAAATTTATTGGTTTTATTTCAATTATTATCCATTAAATACATACGTACGTTCATATTATGTTCTGTTTCATGTAGTTTGTTCTGTTCTGTTTTGTGTTTGTTTTTGTTTTGTTTTTTGTTTTATTGTTGCATAATATTTGAAATTTAATTATTAAAAAAATATCTGATTTTGTGAATGAATGACAATACTATATGTATCCCAGTGAAACGGTAACTTTTTTGCGTCGTATGTAGGCCTTCTTGAACATTGAGAGGAATATGAACGTGCCTGATTTCCTGGTTCAGCTCGTTATTCTTATGCTGAATAAATGGTTGATCTGGGCGGCTACCCACTCATTAAGAGTGCATTCTTTTCCCCATCTTTGGCTCTCAGTTGTAAATGTATTTCGCCTGGAGAATGAGAGTGTTAGGATTGTTTCTTATGCGAACGATCTGGTTATTCGAGAGGCTGGTATTTTTTTTTTAAAGCTTGGAGAATTTATGGGGTCCGGTTATGAGATGGTGCATGTTAAGGTCTGAGTGTAAAATTCAACAATGCAAAACTTAGTTGATACCTTCAGAATGCTGAAGTTAAATGGTGTGGAATCTTTACTCTCTTCTTGGACAAAATATTTGCAAAAGGAATATCGAGGAGAGGATAAAGTAGGATATGTGAGTGCTCCACAACTCCATAAGTTTTATTAGGCGAATATCCGCTCAGTGATTACGTATGGCTAATTTGTTTTAGGCAATGCTTTCGGTGTGATCTTGAATAAGGCACACTTTTTGAATATTATAAGAGTTAGGTGGCAATTCTCAGATTGCTTGACATTAGTGGCGTTGCCTAACTCTACTTGACTAGTAGTACGTTAAGAGCAGTACGGCGCGAAGTGCGATATGTCCAAAGGAATCGAGCTGTAGAATTTTCATCTAAGCAGTTACCCCGACATTCTAAATGTATTTTGTCCGGTAGTGAAGAAAGAACCTATGAATGCAACTACCGATTATATATGGTTTCAGAGGCTGCGTTTATTTCTGTGGAACGGAAATAGTATAATCCTAATATGGTCGGGAACACTGATAGGTTAAAACTGATGATGATATCTTTTGTGAGGATCTCACTAGCTACTCCAACAGAATCAACGTAAGGTTGTTGGCAGCCCTTGGACATATGTCAAGGGTGGTAAAATTAGCTTTCTGCTGTGACTCAATAAATCCAACGTTCCTTAAGAAGCATTACAATACCAGGCCGCTGAAGGGGATCGAGGACAAATCTCAGACGAATTTCTGTACGGTATGTGGTAATAAGGAGTATAAATTGTCCAGCACTCTGTAGAAAAAGGTTCATTACACTGTGAGCAGTATTTGATTTGATATTTGAGGGTTTAAAGTCCTTGATTAGAATTTTCTATATGAATTAATTAACCTCAGTTTAAAAGGTATTTGCTAATATAAGGTGAAGTATAAAGGGAATTATTATTTTTTTGAAATCTATCGTCAAGTCAGTTATACATACATATATTATATTGCATTTGAAAGGGCACTATTTGTTGAACATTTAATAATTAAATAATGCACTTACAAGTTTTTTTTAATTACAAAATACTCCATAAAAGTTGTTGTTTGTTTTTGTTTTTTTAATTTCGGGGCCAGAAAATATTTAAAAACTTTATATTGTTTTATGATTGAAATGTTAAAAATAAATACATTTTAGGTTGCATGCCGTTTGGTACGAATAATCGACGACATGCCTGGGATTTTCCAGCGAAACCGGATGGTTTTAAACTTGGTGGTCTCCTGCTTGAGCGCAATAAACGCAGTGGCTTTGAGAAACTTGATCAGAATGCAAGCGACGAAGAAAATGATACGCCTACAAATAATACTTTAACAAGTGCACAATTTGCTTAGTTTTCGATGCATCAAATCGGAAATCATATATAAATATATACTATACGAAATGAACCTCTAACTCGCTCCAATCTTTTTAAGTAAGATTTTGTTTTGTTTTTTCTTTGTTTATGAAATGATAAATTTCTATTTTAGATTTATACATAAAGGAACAATTAATGATTTAATTAATGTATGTATAGTATATAAGTCTTAAATTCATAAATAATAATTTGTATATTAAAATTTATGTAGCATTAACAAACAAAAATAGTCTGGTTACGGACCAATTAAGTTTAAAACATATTAAAAAAATAAAACAACTTTAGAGATTTTTAGTTTTCGATTAAGAAAGAAAGTTTGTCTTAGTTTTTGTTCGAGTGTAAAAAAAAGAAATGTATACGTTTGTAGAGAGATTCCAAAGTTTTGTAGTTGTTCCTTTCTCAAAACAAAAAAAAAAAAAAAGACTTTCATTTAGATGTATTAAATTTTTAAATTCTAGCCTAACATTTATTTAATAAAATAAAATATTTTCAAATCAAATTATATTTATGCATATAAAACTGAAAATCATTCCCTGTACATAAATACATGCATACCTACTTATGTATTTGTAAATGTATAATTTAAACGAATTTATATTTTAATACTAAAAGCTTTTAATGATAACTTTAACTTAATTTTATTTATTTTAATTTTTACTTTCAATAAGGCTTTATTTATCTAAAATCAAATGCTAAAAATGTATGTAAATTTTTTTATGGTATACCTAAAATAAACAATAAATTATTTTACAAACTTCTTTAAATCAAAATACATACATATATGTACATATGTATTTGTACATATTGCAAACAAAAAATGAATCTTTAGGTATTTTTCATATTTATTTATTAATGTTTTTTAGGTATAAAAATGGACAACAATAAAATTTTTCAAAATACAATACATACAATTAATAATAACTCTCATACAACCCACGTTTATAAACAGTTAACAAATACATACATATTTACATAAATTTTATACTTAAAACAAAAAGACTGTTTACAAATTGGCTTTCATGAAAGGCTTCAAGTATTTATGGAATGATATGTTTACTGGTTCTTTATTAAGAGGACTTTTTTTGGCGGCTTCAAACATACGCTCGTACACATTGCCATCCCAAGCACCTAAAGCTGAATCTAAAATACGATCATCTATATCGAAAGCATCAACTAAGGCCACGGCATTTGGTCTGAGACGTTTAAGGCAGCTTTGTAAACGTAATTCCAATTGACTAATATCTTTGTCCGTAAAGCTTATAAACTGTGTAGGAAATAAAAGAAAAATCATTACATTCGAAGACTCACTATATGTATATTACGGTTCTAATTCAACTTACGCGTAAAAAGTCACCAATTCGATTTAAACAGGCATCCAATAAATATAATTCCAAAATAGTTGACAATACATCGCCCAAGGCTGAAGAAACATGCCTTGATAAATTTTGCAGTTCATATAAAGCAGATGAAGCCAAAAATGCCCGACCATGAAGCTAAATATTAAAAGAAAAGTTTATTTAGTTGAAATTCTTATGTTTGTATGGCGTCTTAAATGTTATTTCATTAAAACTGACTGATATTTCAAATTTATTTTAGGGTTAGCTTAGGCTGTATTACTAAGGTAGTAGGTAGGATCCAAAGATCGATTGTGGGAGTCTACAAATAATACAGGTTCCTCAAAAAGAGAAAGAAAAAATAATGGCTTAGTGTGTTGGCTTATTAAATGTGAGGCCTCGATTTAAACCCTAGGTCACATATCTCCAACTACGCTAAACATAAAAAATTATTTCTTTGGCGTCTGCCTCCTAGCAGATTTTTGTCAATAACTCTGAGAGTAAATAAAATTGTCATGGAAACTTTCTCAAAAATTTGGCGTTCGGAATCGACTTTAAACTGTAGGTCCCGCCACTCATCTATGAAATTAACGCACATAACATAAGTGGTGTGTGAAATCCTGACTAAAGGATTGTAATGACCAATTATGTATATATTGTATGGATAGAAAAAAAAACAATATTAAGGAGAGGTTTTGACCGAGTCAAAGGAGAAACGTTAGGATGAATAAGTCTAAAAATCAAGAGGAAAAATAAAAAGCTTAGTCATCTCACCAAAACCAACTGATGACAGAGATGAAGCTCTTAGCGACAGAAATTCTAACGGAGGCCATCCCTCGAAGGTAATTAAAGGAGAACCCTGATCACCTGAACGACCAGCCCAAAAAAGTCTCTAAGGAGAGGCCTAACCAACCACCATTTTTTTTTACTATGTATGTTATTTAATTTGTACTACAATTTCCAATTGCATTAAGTGTTTTATCAAATCTTTGCAAATTGTTTCAATGCAGTGCTAAATCACAAAATTTATGATTATTACTTACGTCAGCAGCTTGTGTTAATTCAATGCCGCATAAATTCGCTGCAACTTCTGGACCATAACCTTGTTTGCGGCGATTCTCCATGCGTTCATAAGCAATACGGATCTTGCTAAAATTTTTGGAATAAAAATAATGTTAATATTTTATTACAAAATTCCGTGACAAATTCAACTCACCTGGCTGCAACAAATTGGAATGCTTTAACAATTGATTCTAATGATCCATCGAAATTGTTAAATTCCTTATGCTTAATAGCATCCTCTATGTACGCAACTGTAGGTACTAATTTAACGCCTGCTAAAGCTTGACCGTAAACTTTAACTAAGTAGCGGGCTGTTTGCAATAACATCACAGTATTTTCACCTTCATATGTGCACACAGCAGTAGACATGCCATATAACGTAGGGAAATTAGAAGAATCCATGAAGCCATGACCACCACAAGATAAACGACATACTTCAACACCAGCAGCGGTATCAGCACTGCAAATTGCTTTTAGACAACAGGATAATGCATGCATTTCGGCCAAACGATCCAGTTGACCTTGATCGATTTCACCATATATTTGATTGTACATATTATATATGTTATCACCGTTAGTCTTGAATACAATAGCTTTAGCTATTTGGGGAAAAATTTTCAATTGTTGTGTAGTATGATCCATTATCTGTGGTTCTGGCTGATTAGGATCAATAGGACTTTGGCGGCGTACAGCCGAGTAACGGCAGGCAATGGTTGATGCTTTCGCTAAACCCATGGCAGCATCACGTATCAGAATAACACGTACAAACATCATCGTACCATAGGTGAGTACTGAATTTTTAGGCGGCACATAAGTACCGTCAGGTAGAACTTGTTGATTCTTCATTAGCATATGACTCAAAGGAATCCGTACATTTTTTAAACCCAAATAGCCGTTGTTAACCGATTTCATACTTAGTTTTGTGCCAATTTCACCAATATCAATGCCAGGCATAGGCATATGAGTCTCCTCATCACGCACTTGAACTATAAATGGTGCCAATCCACGGAATTCACCTTGTGTATGCAACTGGGCAACTACAACAGCATAATTGGCTGTATGGCCCACTATAATAGAAAACAAATAAAGAATTATTGGAAAAATAAAGAAATTTAGTATTTAAAGAACTTACATCCTCCCGGCCACCATTTGTATGCTGTAAGAGTAGGCGAATTTAAAACAAATTCTTGTGTTTTCGCATCATAATCAGCTCTTGTTTCTAGGCCACGCAAAAATGTGCCATGGCCCAATTCGGTTTGTGCATAAGTACCAATTATTGAACAGTCCCAAGCTTTACCTAACCATTCCACTTGTTGTTCCACAGTGCCTTGGCCCATAATGGTGGGCACGAACATTACAAAATGCAAACCCATAGGATTGCCTTCCTTTAGCAAAGCGGTACCCAATGAGCCGCCTAAAATTGCACTGCACAAAATCATGTATTTCGTTATTGTTTGTTTGTTTTTTGAATTAAAGTCCGAGAAAGATACTTACCTGAACATATCAACACCGCCTTCACCACTGTTGCGTAGTTCTCTTATTTTTTGTCCAATTAATGCGGCCTTGCGAACACTGTACTCGTACAACTCTTTATGAGACATGTACGAAATAGGGAGATCATCTTTTAATTCCGGATCCTGAAGTAATAGTTTTTCTAGAAAAGGAAAACAGAGATAAAGTAATGTTTAAGATATTTTTGGTACTTCAGTACGACTCATTCAAAAATACTATTGCATTCGCATTAAAATGAATACATTATGCAAAAATGGAAATTGAATTTGATTCATAGACAAATCGTTTTATTTAAAAACAGCATATGCAGAGGAGATACGTAAAATGTACGCCGCACACATTTATATTCATTAAACAAAACTTCATTGTTTTATTTGCTTTCTTTTAATTTGCAAGCAATGCAAATAAAGAATAATTTAACTGAAGTAAATACAGCATTTGTTTAAGCATTTAAAAATATTAATAATGTTCAGTGAACTTTGGACGATAATTGGCGTAGCAGTAGTAATGATGAAAAATGTTGAATCATTGCTGCTAGTGTTTCACAATTCTAAACTAAATAAACGTTTGAAATTTTTCATTATAACAGAAAATGTTAAGATGTAAAAACATAAACAAATCAAGGTCATAATGTGAATTACTCAAGTTCATATAAGGTTTTGAAAGCCCATTAAACTTTGTACTAATGTTGTGCTATTTAAATTATTTTAGATTAACTGGCCATAATTTATAACCAGTATTTCTATCGCTTTCGTTGTAGACTGCTATAAAAATATTTAAACCGCAATTAAACAATTTAAGTACATTTGATATTTCATATTCAATTCTGATAATAGCATGGGGTTCTATTCTCTCCATTTCTATTTATATAGCTACAAATAAATTGTACTGAATAATAATTGGGGAGGACAAAATCACATGTATTTTAATGATATGATAGAAATAATTAAAAACTACAATTTCAAATCAATACAATATCTTTGTGAATGAGAAGGCTGTTAGCTTTGCTAGATTAGGTTGTCAGGATAGGTTAGGTTAAAGGATAAGTTATTTGTAGTCACAGCATTGCCGTCTGCTCTCCCCCTATGAATTATCATTGACGAGGATCTGGGATAGAAATAAGAATGAGTTGGATGCGATAGAGCTTTTGTTTTGGCTGAACGAGTTTTAATTGAAAAACCCAGAGAAAAGCTTCTTTAAAGGCATAAATTCTCTGCCGGTAGTCATAATTCAGTCTATACTGGGGCTAATTTTGGGATTACGTTAACTAAAGGATGTCTATTTAACCTCGGTTAACTGATCCTTTTGTCTCTACATTTTCTCTCTTTCTCTCCTTCACAATATGCCCCTTGATTACTTTCTTCCTTTAAAATTTCTTTTTTGTTCCTAGACGTACGCGTTCTCTGACTGGGAGTAGAGGAGAGGAACTTGTTTCTGATAAGAGTTCTACTCTTGCTCAAGAGGTAACTCCTGTCTGACCTTTCGGTTCATGACGTTATTCTCTCAGGGAGCAGTTATTAGGTGTCTTTCTAGCCATAGTATTTGAATTAGTTTGCAACTATTCCCACTCTACAGATAGGTTTTGCCCCTACTAGCTGAATGGAAGCTCCCTTCTTGGCAGACTCACCCACCTGCTCATTGTCGTGAATTCTTATACAACCTAGGATTCAACATAGTCCAACACTATTTCCATCGCCTAGGTGATTCAGCTTGTACAGGCAGTCCCATACAGATAACCCTATATTAGCCGAGAACATAGATGGCTGCCTGACTGTCAGATGGTATTGCTAAGTCGCGTTCTTTGTACATGTTGAGTTAAGAACCTCTCTCGATGGTGTCCCTCTCTTAAAGCATATGCGTCCTCCAAAATGTTCTGTTACTCATTCTTACATTTCAAAAAATCAGAGTTCAATGCCTCTGTTAAGGGGACAGTTAAGAAGGAAACCGTTACTATGTGATGTGACAGATCATGATGTTCTCTGATGATGTATCGCGTGATAAACTTGGTTTGTCATTACTTCAATATCATACTCAATAATTTAATAATTTAAAGAAGAAACCTATTTTTTTTTATAAAAACTTAATTACTTTGATTGAATATTTGCAGTTTGACCTAATAATAATAAAAAGTTATTAACAAGTTACGTTTAAAAGCTATTAAAAACCAATAAATTTCTAAATAGAAAAAAATGTAAATTTTGCAATGTTAAAACAATTGTTGCAATTTGAAATTGCATATGAGGTATAAACAAACACTTTGAAAACAAATGCATATGTACAATACTCACACACTAACTGTAGACAAAACAAAACTTACCCAGGGCTTTGCGTTCCTCATACTTCTTACGGCCGCCAGACCACCACAATGTGAATTCTTCTGTATTAAAGGTGGCACTGTTACGTTCCTTTTGTAAATCGGGATTAACTTTTGAAGACATTCTGTTTTTTTTGTTTAAATTGAACACTTATTTTACACAGATTCCAGTAGTTGTTCGACCAGTTGTTGTACAAAGACTAACTAAACAGTTAGGGAAGAGATGTTTGCTTATTAAAAAAAAATATTCACTTACATAAAATAATAGAAAATTAAACAGAAAACAAGTTATTGCAAGTAACTTGTTGTTTAGTTAAAAACAATATTTAAACTGAAAGACATTACCACCGGCAAAGTAAACGACGATTGCTTTGCTAAATAAAAACGGTATATGTAGTAAAGCGCGACCTTTGGTTAGTTAATATATTTTTTTATTATTTGTTTTTTATTGAGAATTTGCAACAATAATAATGAATATGAACCAACAAAAAATTCTTATCAGTTCTAATCACTATATTTTTAGGTTAAACTTCTTATCAATTATTATTTTATTTTAAAGTAACATTTTTCATAAAAACGCATGTTCATTCTTCCATTTCATTGTATGTATTTGTTAAAATTGATATATTTTTTGTTCTCATTGGATAAAATAAAGTTATTGCATAAATAACTTGTTTATCATACTTAATTAAAACTCCGATCAATTCTATATTCATGAACAAGTTTATTTTCTTACAGTTCGACTAACTGAATTGTTGTATTAATTCAAAATTAAACAAACAAAGAAGAATAAAGTAAGAAGAGAGAATCAGTAATAAAAACAAAATCAGCTGTTCAAGTTCTAATTAATATGGCAGCACTACTTTCATAATCTAGGCGAATTCACAGGGGTGACCCAGCTGACTACATTTCAAATGTTCTGTTTTTAAAATTTAAACACACATTTCTTCAATTTTTCATTTATAAATATAAGCAAAAATGCTTACATTAGATAAAAAAATAGCAATTTAATGCCTTTAAATACGAGTTATTTTAATTTTACTTCATGTTATCAAATTTTATGAATGTCACTTGTTGATGAAGAAGAACTCTAACCATATGGTTTTAATATTAAATATGTTTATATATATATATTTGAAGAATGTAAACAAAAAACAAAACCAAAACAAACCATGGAGAATGAAAAGTTTAGTGCTCTTGATTTGCAAATAAAGTTGCAAAAATCTTTAAATATTATACATAAATATGATTGGCTTATAAATTCATATGTTTTGGTAAGTAGTTTAAATTTTAATTAAATTTAAAGCATTTATAAAGAAGCGATTTAAATCAAATAGGACTTTTATGTCGACGATCATTGGTCCAAGTTGCCAAATTCGTGGCTGGATTGTTTTACAGGCTTGCCTCCGGAAGACTTATGTTTTTTGCTAGATAGCAATACTAAAAATGCCGCGAATATAGTCTGGCCTTTAAGTTTACTTTCTTTAAAAACAGCCTTCAAGGAATTATGTGTTAGACGCCAACAAATTTGCAAAGTATGTACAATATGTATTATTATTATTTTAAATATGTATGTATGTATACAAATAATTGCTCATGTTGGTTATAAAAATAGTAGCAAAAAATTGTGTCTGGCCTAACAAAATCAGTTTCATACATAAACAAAAAGAAAACAATAATAATTTTCTTTTAAATTTTTTTTAGCAAACTCTACCAAGCAGTTCCCTACTAACGCATCCAAAATTAAAGCATATATTCAATAAGGGAGTCAAACCTAAGAAACGCCACGAATTACAACATATGGCTGCTTTATGTAAACAAATACATTCAGAAATTCCGGTAGATTTTATTGTAGACTTTGGAGCTGGCTTAGGTCATTTGGCACGAGTTTTGAGTTATGCATACAACCTTAAAGTATGTTGCTTGGAAATGCAAACTGAACTTAATCGTCAAGGCAGAGAAATGGATCGTCATATGGAAAATCTTATGAAGAAATATTTAAAAGTACCTGAAACTGAACAATATAAATCACCTGAACATGTAGATCTCTGTCTAACAGCTAACGTAACAAGAGAAGAATTTCTGAATACAATTGAGAAAGCCTTGGGAATAAGAAGAAATGAAAACTATACATTTGGTATAATTGGTTTGCATCCTTGTGGTGATTTGGGTGTTACACTAATGCGTATGTTTTTACAATGTAAACAAGCAAAATTTCTAAATTTTGTTGGTTGTTGCTATCAAAAATTAACAACAAATGATATTTGCTTAACGAAAAACCCTAGTCCTATACCTAATTATGGTTATCCTTTAAGTAAATATTTAAAAACTATGACTTCTGATGTGCGTTTAAGCTATGAAGCTAGAGAAATTTCTTGTCATGCTATGGAGTTATATAATGAACGTTTATCTTTAAAAGATTACGACTATTTAAAAGTGCATTCATTTAGAGCAGCAGCCGAGAGGATAATTGTTAAACATTATTCGTACTTAAAACACTCGGGCTTAAAAAGTGTTAAATACAGTACAGATATGAAATTTGAAGAGTAAGTGAATTAAGTGATGTGCATAATCACGTGTATATGAAATGTTTTAAATATTTCTGTTTTAGCTACTTCTATAAGGCTGTGAAAGGTTTACCTGTGGAAAGTCTTACTTCAGAGGAGTTAAGCTGTAGCATAACAAAGAAGGATCTTTTAAACTGGCAACAAATTGTTATTTTTTATACGTTACGTTTATTCTTTGCACCATTAATTGAAAGTGTGTTATTATACGATCGTATGTTATATTTACACGAAAATGGTTAGTAATTAAAGCTTAGCTTATCATATTTTTTTTTCCTTTGTATTCATAATTTTATACGTTTTTTTTCATTTAGATTGTGCTGTCCATATAAATGCCATATTTGATCCACGTCTCTCGCCTAGAAATCATATAACAACAGCTGTAAAGAAAAGCTGACTGAAATTTTATACTATTTTTTTACTCAGAACAAGAACTGAAAAGCAGATTTTTTCTATGCAATATTACTTATAGATTATAAATATGGAATTGATTCAATTTCGTTTTATTAAAATCAAATTGTTGTTGTTTCATTGGATATAGTTTAGATTAATATAATTGATGTGCTGATTGTGCTTAATCTTAAACGAATTAATGCGATTTTCTTCTTATTTAATTTAAACAAAAACCAGAAACAATAATATATAACTCATCAGGAATAAAAAGATAATAACATATAAATTGAGATTAAATACGTTGTATATTCTTCGAAAATATTAATTTATTTATCTAAGCATTGTGCATTTTAATATAATAAAATTCACTTATAATAACCTTTAGCGGCAGCACCTTTAACAATAGCCTGTATGGCTGCAAAAGCTTCCTGTGCTGTAGGCAAAATTTCTTCGGCAGGTAAAATAAACATATCCTGACTGTCAGGTGGACCGCGCAATTCAAAAGTATATGCGATAGGTATTTTATGTTCAGCATAAGCCCAATCCATGCTACCACCACTTGAGGGATAAATGGTTTCAATCAAACTGCCGCTGGTATAATCCCGGCCAGTCAATCCCTTAATGGCTGCAGCGGCAGATTGTCCCAGTTCCTTTAAATCATCATAGTTATATACATGTTCCTTGGTATAGCCATAAGGAAACATAATCATTTGTGAATAGGAATGTAAGGCAATATAGGTTTTTATTTGTTCCTTTCCCACATGATCTTCGATGAATTTCATTAAACGTTGAGTTTCAAATTCCGAGCCAGCCGATGGTCCCGCAAAGTCATAACGGCAAGGATCACTGCTACTGCCAGTTGAGTTCCAATGATCAGGATAGTTACGATTTAAATCCACACCGCGGCAAGTGCCAAAGATTTGACGATTTTTGCGCCACATACGATCATGTTCGAATGTAAACTTATAACCATCCGGATTAACACTAGGGAATATAATCCAATTATAATTCTTAGCCAAATTTTGTACATTTTCATCGTTAGATGTTAACAGAGTGTTTATTATATATGTAGCCGCTGCTGGTGCAATCCATTCTCTGGCATGTATACCCGATTCTATAAATATGGCCTTATTTGCAGGATTATGAGAGATTTTTACACCTTTAATGGGTACACCTTGAGTGCTGGTACCCATATCCAGTAGAGTTACAATCTTGGGGTATTTAGTGGCTAACGTTTGCAACCATTCGTAGATAGTCTCTAAATGATAATAATGTTGCCAATCGAATTTTGAAAGATCCGTACCAATGGGAAAAACAGAGGCATAGTTTTTATCTATTTTCTCTTGAAAGTTGTAAGTCTATAAAGAATTTTGAAAAAAAAGGAAATTAATGTCTTAATTTTATAGTATAAAAAGGATCAAGTTGGAGTGGCTTGCACCTATAACAGTATTGTTAGGCAATAAATATCAGTGAATTATTATTCTTTTTATTCGAATAAATCGTTATGGATTGCTGCAAGTCGATGGAACGGGCAAGTAGACAACAGGTGGCATTCCGCAATTACCCATAAGAATAGATTCAATGACAGAGCTGTCACCACAATTCAATTTAAGTAGTTGATTCGTATGCTTGCGTACAGGACGAAACCCCATTTTGTATTCATTTCCCTACTGCAGCAGGAGGTGAAGGTATCATCTTTGGTAAATATGGGAGGAAATAGTTTTCATTAGGACAAGTGAAAGTGCTTTTATCCGATTTTTTTTGAATTTCGTTCGTTCGTTCAATCGTGACTAAGACAAATAGAAGAAAGGTTGGTAGGTAGGTAGGAAACTGTTGTTGTTTACATCAATTAAACTATGTTCAGCTACTATACTTTACGCCCGTTTCTTGGACCTTCAATCCCAATTCATTTCGTTTACCGTATTTAAATCGATATAAAACAAAAAGTTCTTAATTTATTCACGTTATAGAGATGGTACTGTATATGCATTATCTTGTGTACAAATTTTATGGCTTTTTTAAATAAATTTTTAATAATTCGCGGTTTCATGGTTTGTCTACTAGATCCCACTAAAACTGATAAAAGTAACGTTACTAGCCTACGGCGACGTCAAATATTTAACTAAGTACATAATGTTAAATGAATTACTTTTAAACTAAGTACTTACCAAGATACGATGTTTGACTTCATAGTGTTCCAATAAATCAGCCAAATCAGCAACCTTATGGGCAGCCACTAAAATTGTTAATTTTTGTCCCACCTCACGTGCATGCCCCATAAACGACATGCTATCACTTTGTTCTTCTAGTTTCTTAAACAAATCGACATGCTGTTCGGTAGCCAATTCCACATTATAGACACGATAATGATCGTAACGTGATTGATCCTTGTAAGGTTCCGTGCAACGATCATCTTTAGTGCAAAAGGCACTTGAACCGCTAACTGATTTTGCCTCCGCCATAGTTATGAACACAATAAGCCAGAGCACTGGCAAAACACTGAATTTATTCCAACTACTCGTACACCGAACCATAATTTTATACATAACTCGGACAATTCCTCAGGTTCTCTTCTCTATTGCCTATGACGGTGAGAGTTTTATTAGTTGTGTTAAATAAATAAATTTTATCTGGTTTTTTGTGTTTTGTTTCTCTATTTTGAGTTGAAAGTGTAATTTTTTATCTATAATAGAATAATAAAAGATATTTACGGTATGTATGCATGTAGGAAGCCAGAGAATACAAAATACAAATAAATTAATTTGTTGGTAAATATAATTTCTAAAGGTTTTTGTTGGAAGAGTAAATATTATTTTTGTACTTACATGTGTACGTATGGATGTGCACAACTTCAGTCCAATAAGAAACTTTAGTGGATGCGTTTAAAATGTTTATTAAACAAAATTTTAAAAAATCTCTTTATTTTTATAATAATGACTTGCTGGACGGACGATTGTGTGTTTTTCACAGCAGTGTGTGTACGGTGACCATATGTTATCACCGCGTAATAAAAATTTATTTTTATATATGCACACACATAAACATACCCTCTTTCTTTATCAGGTTTGTATACATAGATTTTCAAATACATTTCCATATTCATATGCATGTGCGTATGTATGTTGAATTTGTTTTGATGAGTCCACATAATTTTGATTTTGCATTTTACCGGTTATTCGCTGAACGAATGGTAAAATCAAAACAGAAGTTGAAATTGAAAGGCTGAAATGCGCATGGTTATCATTTTAACCCTTAAACAGTTACAAATAAAAAATGGAATTTTAAAACAACAAACCCTAGAACAAATTGAAAATAACAATGATTTTTAGGAATAAGAAAATATATAATTGCGGTTCTTATTAAAATTTGGATAAAGTCCTAAAATAACATTTAAGAAATAAAACTGACCTAGTATCTGTTAGGTCTGGCAAGGCTATCAGCTGTTAAATATCATTCATCTTAAGTGTTATTTATTTACGAATGTGGCTAAAAAAGAACGTGTAAGAAAGCTAAAGTGATTCAAAAATAGCATTATGGCCGTCTTAATTGTTCCACTGTGTAAGTAACTGGAAATAAATGTGTGGACATTTTAAGTGATTAGAAGCGTGCATCATCGTAATGAACAACGCATTGCTGATGGTATCGCTTCTGTTAGTGAAGGTGTTGCTGATAATCTGAATTTGGCGATTCTACAAGAGGAGATCGACAAAAGGAAATTGCACTTATTTGACCTATCAGAGCTGAGGTTTGAACTGACGAGTTCTAATCTGGTAAGTCAATCAACATACTGCCTACTGGACTACAGGGATCACTGTAACTTCGACTTTAAAAATAATTTTTGAAAACCACTAAACCACTGAAGACTCAGAGGCACTAAATATTGTGTAATAATTAACATACGAAAGGATTGAAAAAAATTCATCTCCACTATCCTAGTAAGGTCTTATTCAAATAATCTCCAAAATTTTTTTGCCGTTAGTATCTTAATCACCATCTGCCTAAAATCGTCTCCAACGTGTCTACGGAGTATTCCTAAAGGCTGCCGTTATGCCCGAAAAGAGCCACATTATGTAACGATTTCCTTTTTCCAAGCTTTCAAAGGTGTTCTCCTTCTCACCAGAAAGCCAATTTACATTTCCGTTTTGGTGGGATTGATACTAAGGCACTTACGAAGAAGAACATCTCTTAAGCGTAGACTGCATAACTCGCTAATGCTCAGTAGAACTTCCCCTGTGGCAATAGCTATTACGTCATCCGGATAGCAAGCAACTTTCCTTCAATTTTTAAGTGTCGTAGGATACTGTCCACGACGAAATTCTATAGCAGATTGGTTCGGCAATATTGTTTTCCTTATACTAGTTCCTACTGTTCTAAGGAGGACACCTGGGCCTACCCGTGCCTTTTGTGGCGCTCTCACTGTACATGGGCTAAGGTCAGAAGGCCGTTTAATATTTTATATTCTTCATATTTTTGTTGAAAATTATTCAAACATTATTTAAATTATCTTTCTAATTGACAAATCAAATATTACTTCAAATATTCTAATAATTTACAAAAAAAACACTCATAAATTTTTTCTCAACATTCCTAGATGATGCTTAGAAAGTAGCAGTTTCTTCGATATTGAACTTTGAACCCATTGTACGTCACAGACAAATAGAACAGGTTTTTTCAATTTGACTGCCGAATTGTTATTGTGATCATTTCGATGTACTCAACACATTTTAAATTTATTAAAGCTTCAGTTACCGTCTTGTTTGTTAAAGAGTTTCATTTGAAAGAGATGTTTTTTAAAGAGATTTAATAAGACAAAACCGAACAAATTAAAAGAGTATTATTTAAAAATATATGTCTGTTTTAATTGCTTATTTGACTTTTGTTTTGATAAGAAAAGCTTTACACAGTGTTTGATACAGGAACAAAGAAGCAGTAAAAGAAATAAAATGATAAATAAAAGTAAAAATTATTATAAGATTTTAAAGTTTATGCTTGTTTTACAACTAAACCACTGTGCTTTCTCTACAGTACAATGTATGTATGTGTGTATGCATGTATTGATGATTAGAGTTAAAAAACAACTGCTCGCAGTTAACAATAATATAAAGCTATTCCACAGAAGAGAGTTGATTTAGTCGTCTATATAAAATAGTATTGAAAAGACTGCATAATAAATATTAAGAAATTAAACATATTTATTGTTAAATATTTATATATTAAATATATCTTCATTTAATTGTTTTATTTTCAATTTTTATTGTTAAAAAAAGTGTAACAAAAATGCCCGCACAAAGTTCTATAGTGCCGAAAACAATTAATCCAGATATTGCTAAAGAGCGACAAAATGCCACAGTTAATAGTGAAGAAATTGCCCAATGGTTCCATGGCGGTGCCGATAAATTGAAAACAAAACGAGAGCTTGGTAATTATATTACAATATATTAATAAAAACTTTTTAACAATATTATTTAATATGATTTCTTATTAGTTTAATAACCAAATATTAATTTTTGAAAGTTCAAAGTTTAAATTTTATAAAAAGTCAACTTTTCGTTAAAGATAAACGTTGTTAAACCTTTGCTATGGCATGACTAACAAAAATGAAAACTTATCAGTACTTTAACGTTCAAATTCACATTGTTTTATCGGTATTAATAATGTTTTTTTAATTAGCGATAGTCTACAGTTCGATATATGTAATTATACTATGCTTATCAGATAATATTTACATATATCGTGTTGATAACATACATATGTATGTATGTATGTATGTACCTGTGTACAGGGCACATTTAGTATGTTATTTACTTTTCAGAATTTGTACTAAATACGAACAAAATTGGTGTTACAATGTAATATGTATTAACCTTTACAAAACTTAATGGCTGTTTAACACTTTTATCATGATTTTCTGTTGCGTTTATGTTTTATAATTTATAGTTTTTCTTTAGGGTTTTAATAAAACGTAAATCAATTATTCATTCATCAAACTAATAAGTGTGAATATTTTTAAAATTGTCAATATTTACACACATACTTACGTGTATGTATCTAAGAGACTAAAGTTTAAATACACATCCGAAATCGGTGGGGTTTTAAGAAAACCAAGTTTCTTTGAAAATAATATACAGTGAAATTCGCCATAGTCTAGTAGGTAGTGTGTTGGCATATTAGACGTGAGACCTTGGTTCAGTACCTAGGTCAGAAATTTCTAATAAATTGAAAAGTGAAAAAATATTTTTTAGGCGTCTTTCTCTCGGTACATTTCTGGCAATAGTTTCTCAAAAATCTGTAATTTGGAGTTGATTTTAAATTGCAGCTCCCGCCATTCATAATTGTAATTACCAATTATATATGTTATCTATTACTTACTTACTTAATTGGCCATTTACAACCCGATTAACGGATATCGGCCTGCCGCAACACATCCTTCCAGGTGCCTCTGTTTCTTGCGCGCCTACGCCACTTGGTCACACCAATCGATTATAGGGCTTCCTCGATTTGGTCCTTCTAACGCATACAAGGTCGTCCTCTTCTCCGACTTCCGCAGATCCCCGCATCAAACACCCGTCTCGTATGTTATGTATGTATGCATTTTTTAATTCGTAATACAACAAAAATATTAACGGCAGCGAAAATATGCCGGTAATTTTTCGAAAATGCAATAAAATTAATTGAATGTGTATTTAAACTTTAGTCTATGATTGTACATATAAATAATTTTATTTTATTACATTAAAAAAACACAATTTTTTCATGTCTAGAATCTGATTAAATATTGCGCGCCTGACACAGTTTAGTGTTTTAAATAGTATGAAAGTGATGTGGTATAGTGCAAGTATAATGAAAATAATTCCATGTGCGATAATAAGGTAATGTTAGGTTAGCATAGTATACAAATGTACATGAAAAATATTCTTCCACACATAGACCAGAAATGTCCATTCCAAATTTAGTAAAGATGGGAAACATTCATCGATATCTAAGGAGTATGTACTTCCAGAAGCAACTGATCTGGCGTAGAGAGATACTACCACTCGTATCGCTATTGTTTTTCATCACATTATGCAGCCTTACATAAAAACCGGTTATAAATCTACTTACCCACTTTCGGGCGAAGATCCCATCTCCTGTCTATGGCATGCTTAACCGTATAATAATCGTTGAATTCATTCGTTCTGAAGTGTTCTTCTTTCAGGACAGTCTTAACTCAATCCCATTAAGCCCGGACAGAGCGTTTTCTTAATGCCAAGATAACTGGTATGCACTTAAGAAGAGAGTTTTCTGTACGCAGAATCTGATAGCCGGAAGAAGCTTTCCTCTTACTATGATTCCTACATCGTGTTTTAAGCAAACAACTTTTATTACCTTGACAACGAAATGTCTTTGGACTTTATTCACAACAAGATCCAATATAAAAGCAAAGGCGACAAGTGGAAGTAAATAAGTTAAGTGAGGTTAAGTGGTACGGTGCAAGCTAGTTCATTGTAAGGCAGGGGTACCTGTCTCTAATTTGCAGTGATTTCTTTCAACATATTTAATAAAAACAATGCATTGTCCTGAATTCTGACCAGTGAGTTATTAAAATTCAAAATAACTTTCATTGTTATATTCACATATTATGGCACCATGAGTATGCGTTTAAGGGTTTTATTCTTCTACGTAGTGGCGGTTTACGTGGCCCAAACAAAAGATAATAGCCAGCAGTGCCCTAGCTCAAATGACCAGTTATTTTTGGAACGTCCAATTGAGCATGCTCTTCCTTAGGACAACTAGCGATTACCTACACCTATCCACGAGCATTATACCTTAATTTTGTTTTTTTTATATTACAGAACACATACTGTTTAGCGATCTCGAAAACGGTTATGGTCTTAAGCATGAATATCTTGATCATGTTGGTGTCTATAATCGTGCCGTAGAACAGGTCACTACAGTTTCTCAGAAATTGCGTAAATTGCAAAAAGAAAGAAACCCAGGCGGTGATGATATTTGGCCGTGAGTTAATTGCAAATAAATACAATTTTTTGAAATGTAACCTTATGTTTCTCTATCACTTTTTAGGAAAATGATATATGGCCTGGCAAGTCATGGTCTATTTCCGGCCAATAGTCCTTTGTCTACACACATAACCATGTTTGTCGATGTTATTAAGGGTCAGGGTACTCCTGAACAAATCGAAAAATGGGGCAAGGCAGCAGAGAATTGTAATATAATTGGCACTTATGCCCAAACAGAATTGGGTCATGGCACTAATCTAAGAGGCATACAAACACGAGCCGATTATGATGCTAAAACTGAAGAGTTTATTTTAAATACACCCTGTTTGCAGGCCTATAAATGGTGGCCCGGTGGCTGTAAGTAAAATAATTGTATTCCATTATTTTTGAACATTACATTACATACTTTTGGATTTTGTTTTGTATATTCTAGTGGGTCATACGGCCAATCATGCCATGGTGGTGGCTCAACTTTACATTAATGGTGTACACCAGGGCATACAAATGTTCATTGTTCAACTGCGTGATATGGAGACGCATATGCCTTTGCCTGGTGTAGACATTGGTGAAATTGGCAAAAAAGTTGGCATGGCTGCTGTAAATCAAGGCTTCTTGGGTTTGAAGAATGTTCGTATTCCTCGCCAGAATATGTTAATGCGAAATGCTAAGGTTATGCCTGATGGTACGTTTGTTCAAAGTCCTGCCTCGAAACTATCCTATATGACTATGGTTTATACCAGATGTTTGATTGTTAATTTGGATACCTCGTATCTGTTGGAGGCTGCAACAATTGCCACGCGTTATGCTGCCGTTAGGAGACAAAGTCCCATAAATCCAGAGTGAGTAAAAGCAACTAAGAACTTAAGCATCAATTATTTGGTTTGAAGATTAATTGACGTTTAGTTGAACTTAATACAGACCATGGAACATTAAGCCTATAATCTCTTTTCTTGCAGCGGTCCTGAACCTCAGATTATGGATCATGTGACTCAGCAATTGAAACTCTTTCCTGAAATCGCCACCGGTTTGGCGTACTATGTGTCTGCCGAATACATGTGGGAACTATACAATCAAACAGTCAACGAAATCAGTAATGGCGAATACCGTCGCTTACCCGAAATGCATGCCTTATCGTGTGCATTGAAAGTTCTTTGCACCACAGATGCATGTGCTGGTATTGAACGTTTGCGTTTGTCTTGCGGTGGTCATGGTTATCTGACGGCAGCCAATATTGGCAATATCTATGGTAATGCTGTTGCAGCTTATACTTATGAAGGTGAAAACACAGTATTGTTATTACAAATCGCAAGATTTTTAATAAAATCCTGGTCCTACTTAATCGAGGGTAAAGCCATGCTAACGAGTGTTGAGTACTTAAGACAAGGCTTAGAGATGAACACATTTCCTAAATGGAATAATAGTTGGGAATGTATTGTTAAGGCCTTAGAATATACAGCCGCCCAGTAAGTTTTTGTTGCTTCTTAATATTAATCATTTTGAATTTATTTTAATAAAAAACAAACAAAAAAAATTTTTTTACAGCAAAACCCGTTTAGCATTTGAAAGCGTTTCAAGTAAAATGTTGGCCGGTCAAACGCAAGGAGAAGCTTTTAATAATTGTGGCATTCAATTGGTACAGGCAGCTGAGGTAAATTCCTAACTTAATTTTAAAATTAATTAAAGAATATCGTCTTTTCAACATTGTTTTCTGTTTTATTTTTTAGCTCCATGGTCGCCAATTTGTGGCTGCCACATTTTTGCGACAAATTACCGGTCCGAAGGTAGCAAATTTATCACAGAATTTGAAATCTTGTTTAGAGTGCTTCCTGGAATTGTTTTTGGTGCAAACGGCCTTAAAGCATATGAATGATATTTTACGTTTCATTAATGTTACCGAAAAGGATTTAAAATCTTTGCAAGAACGTTTAGAATTGGCTCTGCACAAGATTAGACCCAATGCTGTAGCATTTACAGATGGTTTTGATTTTCCCGATAATGTTTTAAATTCTGTATTGGGCTCGTATGATGGCAATGTCTATGAACGTTTATTTGAATCGGCTAAAATGAGTCCTCTGAATCAAAAACCAGTGCCAGATTCGTTTGAAAAACATTTGAAACCTTTCATGAAATCAAATTTATAAAATAAATTTATGTGTGTGTACATATATATTGGATATGTACATGTACATGTGTATATAGATCCATATACACCCTGTAGGAGAATGAGTAGCTAACTACAAAAAAAACCAACTTTAAGTTAGCTTTTATTTACTAACTTTAAGCTAACTACTACTCAATGCAGAGTTTTCATTAACTGAAGTGTATATTCTGAGCAGTTGTCAATCACAATTTTGAAAATTTTAATTTTGGAATATTTTTAAAAATTTTTAAAATGTTGGGTTCAATTGGATTGGGTACATTGTGATATTCTAATAAATTTGAACGCATTTTTCACGTCGTTACCGTGTAATCATACCTCCAAAGCGACAAGCAATTGGTCGACCTACACCTCAAGAATGGAAGAAAAGAGCAGTACGAGCCTCAGAATCAGACTGGCAACAAGCAATGAGACAGGAAAATTTTGGAGTACATGCCGTTGAGACCCGTTGGCATGAATCACTTGAACAACGAGAAGTGAGATTATAAACTGATCGAATTTGTACTACTCAGGCCCGTTCGTCTAAATCATCTGGACAACGGGAAACAACATCAATAAAGTGATTCAAAATTAATTGGATATTTGTGTAATGTCTTTCCTTCAAATTTATTTTAGTTGGTGGCGCAGCAACATGCGCAGTTTACAGCTAGTTTAATTATAAAAATAAAACACGCAGAAGTTAAATTACAGCTACAAAAAGTCAACTGAAAGCTAGATACAAAAAGTCAACTAAAAGCTAACTTATAACTAGTCGACTTAAAGCTAACTTATAAGTAGTTAACTTTAAGTTAGTTGAAAAGTAATGTATAGAACAACTGACTACTGCCTAGGACATCACAATGTTAAAATAGTTAGTTGCTGCCATTGAAAAGTAATCCAAGTGGTAGTCAGCACTAGTTGAGAAATAGTTAGCTTAAAGTTAGTTTAAAGTTAACTATTTTTCCGACAGGGCATATATCGTTTTGTTGTTAATGAGTAGGTAATTACATATAGACATACGTATGTAAATCTAGTAGAACATTAATGTGTATATATTATATTATGAAGTAACATGGTGTGGCAGCCAGGATTGAAAGCTAAGCAGTTTAGCAGGATTGACAAGGAACCAGTTTTCATTTCGGAACTATATTGAAAGCAGTAGCAGTAGTAGTTCGCAAGCTTCTAATTTTGGTCAATGGAAGACGAACGTCAAATAGCAGCCATAAGTAGTGTGGGAAGCATTTAAAGCTACGGGAGCTTAGTTGATTGACCAGTTGGCAATGAATTCGATTGGCAGCAGGGTTTTCACAATATTTACTTTAAATGTAAGCCCATAAAAATGTCTTCGTAGCATATTTGGATGTTGGCGGACCTATTTATAGAGGTTAAGTCTTTAATGTTTCAGATAGAATTGCAGAGATAACCTACACTACAGAATTCAGCTTTTGTTTCTAAAAGACGAACGATTTTAAATGTAACACATTCAATTATTCAAATATTTTTAAATTATTTTCATACAAGACTGTCACCTGAAATCTTTCGTTAAAAGCGACTTCAACAGTGATGGGTAGAATTTCTCTTTTACTTTCCATTTTAGTTATAAACAGACAATATGCCACCTTAGTTCCCATTAGCACAACTGTTCTCCGCTATAAACAAACAAATATTTTTATTCACTCTTTGTTATTTTTTCTTTATGGGAAGCTTTTTGTTTCATCAATTTGCAATGCAAAACTGAAAGTTTACTCACTCTTTCAGTTGAAAGAATTATTTTTAAATTTAGAAAACCATAACTGTTCGAAGCATTAAGTGCACTTTAAATGTGAAGTGTTCAATAATACAATAAGCGAAAAGAAAAATTTAATTTACAAGTTTAAACAAAACAAAAATATCAAGGATGCCTAATTTTTCCATACCGAAAACCGTGAATCCTGATCTCGCTATTGAACGAAAGAATGCCAGTTTTAATATGGAAGAATTTTCCATATGGTTTTATGGCAGTAAAGAGGCTTTAGATATGAAAAGATTAATTGGTAAGTTGGACGAATGTTGGGATCAAAGTCGCATAAATACATATGTATGGGTGGGTTTCTTTATTTAGCATGATTATAATGTGGTCATATATGCTACGTTTTATAGGATAACTTGTTGTCGTTTTTAAGAATATTGAAAGAAAGGGACAATAATCAAATTCAAATGCTTCTAATGAGGTGAATTTCTCTCCCACTAGACATAAAGTCAACACACTACCTACTAGACTACGGCGACTATGATTTATGTATGGCGATCGGAATAATAAGAAATCATTGGCTAGTATGTCAATTGAGGAAGCAATGAATTAGAGAGACTATTTAAATATTCTAAAGAACAAATTCATTCAAAAGTTCGGAAGAATTAAGAATTTCTAATGGTCATTACTTTCAATATATCAATGAACCGAATAATACGGCTGCTAACGTGAACATGTGATTTGCCTATACCTATCCCCACAGACTTAATACTCTTGCACAAAATTCCAAGAGACTATTTAGAAGAACGGTTACGTAGTCGCTAAACCTTAAACAAAAGTTAACAGAAATACTCGCTCATGTGTGCAAATATCACCAGAAAACACTAAACAAAACTGGTACAGTCAATGCTAAATAAGTTAAATGGTATACTACTACTAAGTATAAGGAATAATGTTTTTATGTATTAGGCCTTTTTAAATTTTAAATTTACTCCGTGTTTTTCTTAGGGGTACCTACACTTTTGCGGTGTTAAAATAAGGAGTCAGCAAAAGCTTTTTCCTTATTTTTCTCTTGTTTTGTGAAAAACATTAAAATTTTTTTTTTGTTTTATAATAAAACAGAAATAAATTAATATAATAAATATAAAAACTTTAACTATTTATATGAACTTTTGCTACAAATTCATAAAATTGCTAAAATGTATTGAGGTACTAAGACTTTTGTCTGTCCATTGTATTTCTTTATCAAGGTGTCAGAATAATAATAAGCCAATCGATTACTCACTAGATTACGGCGACCACATTATTATGAATATTAAATGTAATACAATTAAGAAACCATTAATGGACTGTGTAGTCGCCGTGGTCTAGTAGGTAGTGTGTTCGCTTATTGGACGTAGAGCCCATGTTCTTCGGCGACTTCCTCTCAGCAGATTTCTGGCAAAAACTCTGAGAGTAAATAAAGTTTCTCAAAATCTGTCGTTCGGAGTCGATGTTAAATTGTAGGTCCTGCTACTCACGTATAAAAATTAAGGCACAAAACATGAGTGATGTGAGAAGCTAGGCCGTAATCCTGTCTGAAGGGTTGATTGTAATGGCCAATTATGTATGTATGTATGTAAATGGAATGTATAATGGGCATAATTCTTTTTATGTTTTTGTTTGTAATTGTTGACCCTTGCCATGATTCGAATAGAAATTTATTCAAAAGAATTGGACCTGTAGTCATATTTTAATTGTAATATTTTATTAGTTTTGATTTAGGAAGTATGTATGTATGTACATATATAGTGAATATATGAAATAATTTAGTCCCTTAGCAATTAATTTGTTTGATTATGTATCGTTAGAACTCAGTCTATTATATGTTAATGAAAAATTGATTTTATTTATACCACCACCAAAATAGTGATATAACTTTTCGCTATTGTACTTAACCCTGCTCGCAGTTTAGAGCTTTGCATGTTTGACAAGTCATCATATTAGCTTTACGATTCCCATTTCAATAAATTTCTCTTAATGGCCGTTCGAAGACTGGAAGCCAGAAAGTTAGGTTAGGTTAGGTTTGAGGACGTGTACTTATCATTCGGACAAGTACAATACCTAGAAGTCAAAATGACCCATTGTAAATTCGTCCTAGAAGAGAGAGAGAGAGAGGACAGTGAAGGAGATAGGGAAATTGAAAGGGAAGAGAGATAGGAAAGGGAGAGTACAAGAGACGAAGGAAAAAGTGTGGAACATAAACGCACAAGAGAGCGCGACTATAAACCTTGATGCCCTAGCACTTCTTAACCAGCTCAACCTATTTATGAATCTATGGAGAGCCCTAATGTCGGCTCTCGACAGACAGTCCAAACCTTCGAAGCAGCCCTTGACCTAGGTTCTCAGCCTACTAAGAACTGGATAGTTGCAGGTAGTTTGAAACTCCTCATTGTAAAAAATATACCCTGCAATAGCCCATCTGGAATCTGTTGTTAGCGATCTAATCTCGCAGTGCCCTGTAATGAAACAATAACTAACACCGGGCTGGCCTTATCTAAGCCTAGCAGCAAATCTGTTCTATCACTGTCTACAGACGCCGCAATGAAATTTGGTAGTCCTTTTGAATCAGTTTTGGCTCCGGCAAAATATTTTTTTATTTTTCCCAAACGGGACACCATTTGTTGGCTCCCAGCTAAGCTAAAAATATTGGAAGATTTATTTCTGTTACTCTTACAAGTGTAGAATATCTCAACAATTGTTTTCTTCATTGTCTTCATTAAGATCAATTAATGCGTGATTTAATAGTCATTCGGGCTTTTCCTTCTTAACTTTAGTTAAATTTAAAACTATACTGTCTTATTTTTTTATTGTTGTTGTTGTAGATAAAGAAATGTACCAGGATTTTGATGATAGTTCGTCACATGAATATTTATCTTACGAGGACTTGGTAACAATGTCCATTAAACAATCTATAGATGGTGCCAGAAAATGTCGTAATTTACAGAATCGCATAAATCCAGGAGGTTCAGAATTGTATCCGTAAGTTTTATGGCATATTACAAACTTAAAACATAACACTTATACTCCAAATTAATTTAGAGCCTTACTGAACGGTTCCGCAGATCTAAATGTGGCGCCAAGTGGTTATCCTTTTGTGTTACATGTTGTAATGTTTACGCATGCAATTAAAACTCAGGGTACACCGGAGCAATATGAAATGTTTGGTCGTCGTGCCGAAAATTTTGAAATCATCGGGACTTATGCTCAAACCGAATTGGGTCATGGTACGTATTTACGGGGCTTAGAGACTTGGGCGGATTATGATCGCAATACCCAGGAGTTTATATTAAATACGCCCACTTTAACGTCATATAAATGGTGGCCTGGTGGTTGTAAGTTTCTTTTGAGATCATTTTCAACGTTGTGGTAAAATTCTTCTTAATTTTTCTTATTAATTTAGTGGGTCACACCTGCAACTATTGCATTGTGGTGGCTCAACTGTTCATAGACGGCATTAACAAAGGCATACAAATGTTTATGGTACAGATACGAGATGAGGAAACGCATATGCCGTTGCCCGGTATTCATGTGGGCGATATTGGCAAGAAAATATCCGTAAATGGTGTCAATAATGGTTTCTTGGGATTGAAAAACGTGCGAATACCCCGGCTTAATATGATGATGAGAAATCAACAGGTCTTGGCCGATGGTACTTTTATCGAGAGTCCTGTTTCTAAACTTTCATACTTTTCTATGGTCTATGCACGTTGTTGGTTGACTTTATATACTTCAACTAAGTTGGCTATAGCGGCTACCATAGCAACACGCTATTCGGTGGTAAGACGACAAAGTCCAATTGAAAATAGGTAAATTCATAACCTCTAAACTTTGAACAGCTGTAATAGGATTGCGCTTGATACTTTATCCTTATTCCTTTATAGTCAACCCGAACCAAAAATTTTAGAACACTTAACCCAACAAATGAAAATATTACCTGAAATTTCCAATGCCATTGCTTACAGACTAGCGTGCAATACCCTGTTGCGTCTATATGATGAGACTTCGGAAGCTATCGGTCGTCGGGACTTTTCTCGCTTAGCCGAATTACATGCTTTGGCATGCATTTTGAAGGTTTGCTGTTCTTACGATTCTACTTTCGGAGTTGAACGTTTGCGTCAAAGTTGTGGTGGTCATGGCTATTTGGCTGCAGCTAATCTAGGAAATTTATTCGCGGAGACAGCAGCCGGCTGTACCTACGAGGGAGAAAATTCTGTTCTCTTATTACAAGTGGGTAAAATTTTAATGAAGGTCTGGTCCGATGTTTTGGCATCGAAACAATTAATGCCCACATTTTCCTACTTGGCGGATCTGGCCCAATGGGAACGATTTCCCCAGTGGGATGGTTCGTGGAATTGTTTGGTGAAGGCTTTCAAATATGCGTCGTTAAGGTAGGTATGATAATTTTGCAATATTTCAATTTTTTTTTAACAAATTCCTTTCTTTCTTCTCCAGAGCTACACGTACAGCCTTTCGGCATTGTAGTGAACGTCTGCTGCAGGGTCAAAGCCAAAGTGTGGCTTTTAATAATTCTGGTTTAGACTTAATAAAGGCAGCCGAATTACATGGTCGTGCGTTTGTGGCCGACAGTTTCTATGAAGAGGTAGTAAATGGTAAAAATCGGCAAGAACGTTCCGTGGAATTTCAAAAAGTTTTGGAAAATCTTTTAGAGTTACACTTGCTAAATACATTTTTCCGTTACATGGGTGATATTTTAAGGGTAAGTTGATGAATTTTTATCTCTCAGGGGAAATTTATAGCAAATAAGACTATCACAATGTATGACTAATTAAGTCGCCGGAGTCTAGTAGGTAGTGTGAGGCCACGGCTAAGCCTTACTTATTTCCAACATAAAGGCAAGCTAGACTATTGGTTTCCAAACGATTTAAAATCTACTGAAATAAAGATGATGACATCTTTAGGTTGTGAAGTAAAGCTTTTCTAAGATTCGTTAAAATCTATTCACTTCATTTGCTTTATAAAGAACTAGAACTTACGCAATTAAAGTAATTTGTTCGTCTAACGTACCAAGACGTGATTTGATTCCCTCAAGAACTACACACCTTTACACCATATATGATTTTTCCGGGTGAATGACTTAATCTAACCTGTTTCTTCATAAATCTCCCAACTTCTGAGAGTTCAAGTCAATATTTTTTCGTATTAAAAATTTTTTTTTCTATTTCCAGTTTATATCATTGACGGACCATGAACTCGAGGATTTACAAACTCGTCTCGAAAGCGTTTTAAACAAATTACGTCCCGATGCTGTTGCTATAGTCGATGGTTTTGATTTTCATGACCGACTTTTAAGTTCGGTATTGGGATCATATGATGGCAATGTCTATGAGCGTTTGTTCGATTCAACTTTAAAGAATCCTTTGAATGCAAAACCAGTACCGGATTTTTATGATTTGCATTTGAAACCTTTTATCAAAGAAAATGCTTTGATTTCTAATAAATCGAAATTGTAAATGGCAAGGAGTTGAAGGGGGTTTTCCTGCTTGACGTTTTTAAAATTTAACAATTGTAATAAAAGAATAAGGTTCTAAAAAACAATCTTAATGTTAAGTTTTTCTGAATGTGTTTAAGGGAGATGGCTAAGTAAAATATCCTTGAACGACTCTGGTTAAAATAAATCTTGTGTAGTTTTTTTGTTTCTTTTTTGTCATTGAGACAGTGTAGATGAAATGATTGACGAACGTGCTGAATGGAGACAGATATGGTTGACCATTAAATGGGCACAACTGGTACGACCTCCAGATTTGTATGAATGTGTCAGAATCATATATGGCCAGCTACGTATGAAGCAATATCGGTATTGCACGGTTAGGAGTATATAATAAAACAATGTAAGATCTTTCTATATCAATCCGAAGTATCTGTTTCGGCATTGGTGATAGCAAGGAGTTGAACGGTGTCTCCAGAATAAACATTTCCATCAGCAAATACCGGATATTTTTAAATGAATTCGATGTGCATTCTGGTATCTGAAAAGCTAACAAAGACTGGCCCTAGATAGTTAGTTTTAGAAACTAGTGTTCCATTAGTCATTATTAAAGTAGAGATTGGTTAGTATGACTGTATCTTCTTAGTATATCCGATTTTTTTCGGGCCAAGTCTTTCTCAATTTACTCTTTGCGATTTCGTTGCGGACTGTAGTGCCGCTCATTCGTTATGGTAGACTCAATAGGAAACTATAAAAATATTTTTTAATCTTAATTCGGGCCAATACAACAGGAGTTTAGTTTGTTGAATGGTTGCCACTGAACAATAATGAGCCAATATCGACAAAAACTTATAAGAGGTATCATGAAATCAGCTATGAAATGCTTATTGCGAATATTCTAACAATACTAAATACAGACTTGAAACCATTTGTATCATTCGCCCGAATATTATCCCAAGAACAATCAAAAAGAACGAAATATTCTGCAAACAAAATTCTTTCTTATCACCAAGAGAGGAATAGTCGGCAAACAGTCGGATTGTAATTATTTCTTTAAGTAGAATGTTGGATTTTTGAGCATAATGTGTTAATATCATGCGCATGTCTTCTTACCTTACCTCTGGTAATGCATTTGCTGTCCCATTTAAGTGGTTATAGGCGGTATTTGCAAAAGTTTATCAATTGGATCCTTATCAGCTAAACTTATTATTGAGAATCTAATGTGGTGGCCTATTCACGGAGATGAAATTATTCATTGTTATGATGGAGGTTTTTCTTACTGAACCATCATTATATTTAAATTTTTTTATTCGTTGGCAGGTATATTTTTATGTAAGAAGATTTGGAGTTTGACGAAGAGTTATAAATAGAATAGCATTCAATAGCAAAAACAAAACAAAACAAAATTTAAATAAACCACCGACAATAAAGTGTTAAAATTTTTTTTTTAATTTGCCTTGCTCCATTCGTAAACAAACAATATCGCGGTACTTTTTCTCTTGCATGATCGCTCTCAAAGCGAATTCAATTTTGCCTTGATCGCTCTCCCATATAAACAAATAATCAAGGCGAATTCATTCTAGGAATAATAACAAGGCAAATTCAAAATTAAATTACATCAAATTACATGAATTCGCCTAGAATAATAATTTTATTCCTCATATTCTCAGTTATCATGTTTTTGTTTTGTTCCCTGGTTATTTTCCTCTTTCTATTATCGCTTTTGTAAAGCTTTCTTATTTTTGTTTTTTTATTTTATTTGCAATGCAAATGCAAAACAGCTTAGTGAACTTTCAATTGTAATAAGTTTTTATTTTAAAATTTAGAAAACTACAAAAGTTGAACGCGTCAAGTGCTATTTTATTACGCGGTGCTTAATAATAAATTAGAAAGAAACAATAAATTTCCAAGTTTAAACAGAATGCCTACATTTTCCATACCGAAAACTGTGAATCCTGATCTCGCTATTGAACGAAAGAATGGCAGTTTTAATACGGAAGAATTTTCCATATGGTTTTATGGCAGTAAAGAGGCTTTAGTTATGAAAAGATCAGTTGGTAAGTGATAAGAATATTAAATTTGAGTATTGAAATCGAAGTCACATACATACATCAATTAAACTATTCGTCTTTGGATAGCAACAGGTAGTAGTCATTTAGAGACAGATGCGAACTTTTTATAAAAAGTTCCTAATCTTCAGATGTAGTAGCTATAGTCTAGTAGGTAGTGTGTTTGCTTATTAGACGTAAAGCCCGGTTTCGAGCCCCAGGCCAGACATCAAAACGAAATATGAAAAAAAATATTTCTTCGGCGGCTACCTCTCAGCAGATTTCTGGCAAAAGATCTGAGAGTAAATAAACCCGCCATGAAAAAGTTTCTCAAAAATCTGTCGTTCGGAGTCGATGTTAAACTGTAGGTCCCGCCACTCAAGTATAAAATTAAGGCACACAGCATGAGCGGTGTGAGAAGCTAGGCCGTAATCCTGACTGAAGGGTTGTAATGGCCAATTATGTATGTATGTATGAATGTAAGCGTCAGACAAGTCGCTATCGACGTATGGGGCTTAGTATTGTCCAGATTGAATTTAATTCCTTTTTTATTGGTCAGAGTTAGCAACATGTAGACGATTGCTATCTGCAGACCCTTCAACAATTGACGGCATTACTGCCTGCCAATTAAAACAAGTAATCCTAGCACAGCCGATCAACTGGCGTTGTTATTTCGATATTCACAGAAAGAAACTTGGATTTTTGTCTCTACTCTTGTGAAATGCATAAATCGAATTACTTTTTGAATGCAGTTTTATATTAAAGGAGATTCCAAACGGTTTTTGATTCTACTTCAATGGAACCGAAATAGTGCTTACATGAGGTTCGGAATCGCCGGCTTTCTTCATTTTATTTTTATTTTCAAAAGTTAAACACCAAAAGTGGGTAAAATTATTTTTCATAAAGAAGAATTTAAAGCAGCAATATTTTCTGGCAAATTTTTCTGTACTAGAGAATATTCTTTAGATGCGTGATGGGTGTAATGTTCTCTGTAAAATATTATAGTCATATTACAGTTATTATAGTATATATTATAGTTATTTTAACTGCTTCGAATAAGTACTTGTTGAAATTACGTATACTACGGAACGACAAGATCTTCAGCATTTGTTTTACGGCGATTGTATATACGAGGTGTGATCAAAAAATAACCGTAAGCACCAAAACACGACTAACCTTTTTATCTGTCAAAAACAAACTAACAATCCCAAATGGCTGATATTGTCAACATCTCGTATAGTTGTCATTGCTTAATAAAATCTCATGCGAAAAGTATACGTCCCTTTCATATGATATTATATTGAAGCAGAGGGACTTTACGTTTTTGTCGCTTTGGCAACACTAGCTAAAGAATTTGATGTTATTAATGAAAAAAAAAAGTGTATTGTGGGCACAAATTGAATAATTAATGTGCTAATTTTATTAATTGAATTGTAATTCTAAATTAAACAGTATATTGACCTTTGATGCGTATCTAAATTAATTCACATGAATTGGCATTATATTATCGCTAATATTGTGCCAGTTTGTATGACTATAGGTATTAACGATATACTAATGAAAATATTTCCGGTTTAAGAAAATTTGCTTAACCCTGCTGTTAGGTTTGGACCATTTTGGTGAAATTTTTTTTTTATTTTTATTTAAGTTTGCAATGGCTTATCGTATCAACTTAAAACGTCAGCTCAGGTATGTTTTTTATATTTTAATGGTTTTAGTTAGTTTGTAGCTATCTAGGATAAAATCAAAATTAAAGGTTACAAATCTTAGGTAATGGACCAGTTTTGGTCCATGCAATTTAATTTATTCTGTATATCAATCAGTAAAAGCAAGAAAAAATAATTATTGCTTATTGCTATTTTCGCAGCAAGATGAGCAAAATGTTTTTCGCTTGAATTTGCATAAAAATTTATTGCATATAATGCATTTGGCATCACATTTGGACTTGCAGCATTTACAAGTTCCCCGTTTTCTAGGAGCTGTCTCTTGTGGATTACGCTAGAAGCTAGACCGTAATCCTGACTGAAGGGATGTAATGGCCAATTATGTATGTATTAGCTAAGTAACATTGCTTTACAGACCTTTTACGTGGATAATGAGCTCATTGATGTCAATGTGCTTTGTGAGAGAGAATTCAACAGGTTTTTTTGCGCTATAAAGTAAACAGTCCTGTCAGCTCTTTTTAAGTCCCACTAAGACAGAACAATAAAACTTATTTAAACCGTTTTAAAAATGCTAAGCTTAGATTAATCAACGAATTCTTTAATGGGATATCTTGTTGAGAGTGAAGTTATTTAAATTTGGAATAAATTTTACAATTTATAAATTTTTTTTTGTAGAGAAGGAAGTGTACCAGGATTTGGATGATGGTCTATCTCATGAGTATTTATCGTACGAAGACTTGGTAACATTGTCCATTAAACAATCAATAGCTGCCACCAGAAAATTACTTAACATACAGAATCGCATAAATCCAGGTGGTTCAGAAGTTTATCCGTATGTTTTACACACCCTTACAATTGTCTATTTCATGTGTATAAAATTATTACATTTTATTATTTAGTGCCCTAATAGATGGAGCAGCAACTTTTGCTTTGGTACCCAACGGTACTGCTTTGACTGTACACGCTGTTATGTTTACGCGTACAATTAAAAGTCACGGTACACCGGAGCAATATGAAATGTTTGGTCGTCGTGCTGAAAATTTGAAAATCATCGGAACTTATGCTCAAACCGAATTGGGTCATGGCACGTATTTGCGTGGCTTAGAGACTAGGGCGGATTATGATCGCAATACCGAGGAGTTTGTATTAAATACGCCCACTTTAACGTCATATAAGTGGTGGCCTGGTGGTTGTAAGTTTCTTTTGAGATCATTTTCAACGTTGTGGTAAAATTCTTCTTAACTTTTCTTATGAATTTAGTGGGTCACACCTGCAACTATTGCATTGTGGTGGCTCAACTGTTCATAGACGGCGTTAACAAAGGCATACAAATGTTTATTGTACAGATACGAGATGAGGAAACACATATGCCGCTGCCCGGTGTACATGTGGGCGATATTGGCAAGAAAATGTTTTTAAATGGTATCAACAATGGTTTCTTGGGATTGAAAAACGTTCGAATACCCCGACTTAATATGTTGATGAGAAATCAACAGGTCTTGGCCGATGGTACTTTTATCAAAAGTCCCCTTTCTAAACTTTCATATTTTCCTATGGTCTATGTGCGCTGCTGGGTGGCTATTAACTGTGCTTTTGCGTTGGCCCAAGCGGCTACCATAGCCGTACGTTATTCGGTGGTAAGACGACAAAGTCCAATTGAAGAAAGGTGAGTTCGAAACCTTGCGAGCCTTTAAAGCTTTATCAGCTGAAATATTTTATCTTTGATACCTTCTCCTGATTTCTTTTCAGTCAATCCGAACCAAAAATTTTAGAACATTTAACTCAACAAATGAAAGTATTGCCTGAAATTTCTAATGCCATTGCTTACCGACTAGCGTGCAATACTTTATTGCATCTCTATGAAGAGACTTCGGAGGCTATCGGACGTCAGGACTTTTCTCGTTTAACCGAATTACACGGTTTGGCTTGTATTTTGAAGGTTTGCTCTTCTTACGATTCTACGTTCGGCATAGAACGTTTGCGTCAAAGTTGCGGTGGTCATGGTTATTTGGCTGCTGGTAATCTCGGAAATCTTTTTGTCTCTACAACAGCCGCCTGCACCTTTGAAGGGGAAAATTCTGTTCTTTTATTACAAGTGGGTAAAATTTTAATGAAGGTATGGTCAGATGTTTTGGCATCGAAACAATTAATGCCCACATTTTCCTACTTGGCGGATATGGCACAATGGGAGCGATTTCCCCAGTGGAATGGTTCCTGGAATTGTTTGGTGACGGCTTTTAAATATGTCTCGTTAGGGTAGGTATAAAAATTTTGCAATATTTCAACATTTTTTATAACAAACTTTTATTTTTCTTCTACAGATCTACACGTATAGCCTTTCAACACTTCAGTGAACGTCTGCTGCAGGGTCAAAGCCAAAGTGTGGCTTTTAATAATTCCGGTTTAGAATTAACAAAGGCAGCCGAATTACACGGTCATGCATTTGTGGCCGACAGTTTCTATGAAGAGGTAGTAAATGATAAAAATCGGCACAAACGTTCCGTGGAATTTCAAAAAGTTTTGGAAAATCTTTTAGAGTTACACTTGCTAAACACATTTTTCCGTCACATGGGTGATGTTTTAAGGGTGAGTTTTTTAACCTTTTTAATTGAATAAAATAAACGAAATTTCCGTTTCGAAGCATGTACGTTATTACATGGCTTACGAACGGTTAGATTTATGGAAGAACTAAGACACGTTGTGAGAAGCTAGGCCGTAATCCAGACTGAAGGGTTGTATTGGCTTTAGAGTTAATGACTAAGCGCCGAAGAGAAAAGACAAGCATAGAAAAACATCAACGACAGGAAACTGATGAACTTCATGATAAAATAACAGCAACTTTAGAACCAATTAAATTAAAAAAGAGAATAGAAGCAAGCTAATGGTTTAGTTCAGGAATGAAACCTAAAAAATGAATTACTCGACTAAACTTAAAGGCTGACTATTAATACTAGAAGAAAATTACTTAAAAACATCATTATTTATATGAGTTTGGAACATTCTAAAGCTTACTGGGTACGATAGAGAGTTATTTATTTATGTTGTTTGTCAAAGCCTGTCTTTGGATTTTGAAAATCTAAAACTTACCGAGCTAAACAAGAGCTTAATTTGATTTGAACGTACTAAACTTTTACTGAATTGCAGTAGAATATAAAGGCAAGCTAAATCCATGTTTTTCAAACGATTTTAAATCGACTGAAATAAAGAAGATCATGACAACAAAGTCTTCATTTCATCTACTCACGCTTATGGAATTAAAAGGCGGAAAGTAAAGTGATTTGATTATTTGGTCCTCTAACGTACTAAGACTTCGTTGATTCACACAAACTATTATACAATACATACCTAGTCTTACCAGTTTGTCCATTAACCCTTAAAATTCTGAGAGTCCAAATCGATAATATTCCGATTAAAAATCTTTTTTTTATATTTCCAGTTTATACCACTGACGGACCGTGAAGTCGAGGATTTACAAACTCGTCTCGAAAGCGTTTTAAACAAATTACGCCCCGATGCTGTTGCTATAGTCGATGGTTTTGATTTTCATGATCGTCGCTTAAATTCGGCTTTGGGCTCATATGATGGCAATGTTTATGAACGTTTGTTCGATTCAACTTTAAAGAATCCTTTGAATGCAAAACCAGTACCAGATTTTTATGATTTGCATTTGAAACCTTTTATCAAAGAAAATGCTTTAAATTCGAAATTTAAATCGAAATTGTAAATGGTAAGGAGTTGATTGATTACTTAATTCATTTTAATTTTATGTAGACGTTGTTAAAATTTAAAAATTATAATAAAAGAAACAAATTGTAAAAAACATTTAGACAATCCCAATATTGACTTCATATGCTTAATAATATGGGGCATTTTTCATTACTCTTCTCAATACTTCCGATATGTTATGTATGTGTATTATATGTTCCCCTATTCCTAACCAATATTCTCTTTAAGGATTTCATGAATCCAAGATTTGTTGACATATACTAGTGATTTGTAGAAACTCTACAAACACTAGTTTAGAAAAGTTAAATTTAAAAATCTTGACAGCTAGTACAAAGGGGGTTTTAAGATTTTCAGACGCATTCATACGATATGCACTGGTTTCCATTCTATCAGAACTACATGTTTTAATGTCCCAATTCGTCCAATTGATTGAAGTGAAAGTCATTGAATATGGCCGTATAGCCCTCGCTGTTCACAGTAGTCATTTCGCCTACTGCATTTTCTAAAATAAATTATAGTGGATGTAATGAATCCTCGCATCATATTTGTGAATTTTCTATGCATCAGAAGCGATAATTTTGCTTATTCCAATTTCAATCGACATTGAAATGGGTCTTGTCGGTCCTGATGATTTTCAATGTACTCCTCACATTAGTTTGAGCGTAAGCTATGCTGTCTTTGGTGACCTGATGCATTGTTAACACTTTCTAAGGATACATCTGCAAGTATTTCACCTAAATTATCTACAAAGATCGCCAATCCAAGGCTTATCGTATGCTTTATACTGCAGAGTCCTTCGCGACACCTTTCAGCCACTGCCGCAGTATTCTCAGTATAATTATTACTCTCGTGTTATCTAAAGATCTCTTAGGCGAGTAGCTAAGCGTAGTGTTGTAGTCAGTCAAATATTGCGGTACGCCAACAGCCTCAACGTATTAATACGCCTAAAAATTGCAACAATTATTCCGCGTTCTTAAGGAGTATTTATCGGAATTTTCAAAATTAGAGCATTTTCAGAAGAGATATCCGCGAGACGGATATTTGATGCGGAGAATGGCGGAAGTCCGAGTAAAGCAGCCCTGTCATCGACGACGATGTGCGAGAAGCAGAGGTAGGTTGAAATCAGTTGAACGGGTTGTTAAAGTTATTTAATCGTAGCCAGGTCGGCGAATTTAGGGATCGCCCTCGTAACTTATTCAAACCTTTTCTTCTGTAAACAATTAAAAAAAATTCAAATATTTTTGTTTGTTTTTTATTCATTTTTTATTCATACATTTTTTCATTTTTTTTTTAATTTTTCATATATAATTTTGTTTTTATTAGTTTTGTTTCATAATATTTTATAGCAAATTAAAACCAATTACAATTTCTTTTATTTTCTGTTTATTATTTTTATTTTCAGTACATTCATACAAATTTGTTTTTTATTTATTTAGTTTTTGTTTTCATAATATTAATATTAAATTAATTAATTATAATTAAATCAATTATTGAAATGCAGGCAATAATACTAAAATAAAAATTAAAATATGACCACATTCTTAGACATTTTTTAAATACTTTTTAAGAAAATTAAATTTTTTATTTAACAAAGCTAAGTACAAGGTATATTTCTACAAGGTAACCTTGGTTTTCTATATAAAAAAAAAAACTTAAATGCCAAACCTTCATTGACAATTAAAATTTTAAGCATTGCAGAATTGGAACTAATAAATGGACTTGAGTTACATTGCCATTTACCAAAAAAGGCTTTGGGCTCATTTTAAAGAGCAAAGATCAATTCTCAATTTCTGACAATAGCGATGATTCTAGCACAGCAGTGTTTACGCTATTTTTAGGGGTTTCAACCCCCCTTTTTCTCGAAAGCCTAACGTGATGGAAAGTTTTTGAAACCAGATTCCTGTTCAGCGCACAAATTGCCTTCGGAAACACCTGGAGCCATCTTATTTGCAAAACCCATGCAGGGCTGTGTAATTGGTCATTACAACCCTTTAGTCTGGATTACGACGTTAGTTTCTCACACCACTTATATTGTGTATGTTAATTTTAATACATATGTAAGTGGCGGAACCAACATTTTAAAGTCGACTCCAAACGACAGATTTTTTGAGAAACTTTTCATGGCAATTTTATTTACTCTCAGAGTTTTTACCAGAAATCTACTGGGTAGAAGTCGCCGAAGAAATATTTTTTCGTATTTCATTTGAAACGTGGCCTCACGTCCAATAAGCCAACATACTAGCTGCTAGACTACGACGACTTATAATAAAAATTAGTAGAATTCAACTTGAACAGGAGATGTAAAGGATGAAACATAGTAATAATATTTGACAGTCAGATCGTCATCCTTACAGATGGCCCATATCAGGTTAAAGCCCGAATTGTGTGGTAATATCTAAGGAAGCTGGATCAGTAAAATCCCCTTAAAAAATATACGACAACAATCATAATTATTTATCATTTAACACCCATGGATTTATGTAGATCATGACATCTCTCGCTCAGTTATTAATGAATTTGAAGAAAATAATTTGATCAGTGCATTTGCGAGCATTTGATGAAGACCCGAAAAGGGTATGTCGTATATTTTTTAATGGCTGTTGAAAATATTTTACATTCCCAAGTTTTTGTTTGGTTACAATATCAATTTCGTTTTAGTCGATTAGGTATGTCAACCACACTTTAATTGCCAAGAGAATTTTTTTTTCAATTGCAATTAGAAATATTGGTTGCCACCAGCTGCTATCTGTGATTTTTTGTTTTGTTTTTTCGTAAACGCCATATTAATAAATTATTAATGAATCAAGATTTTAATTTGAAAAGTACTATTTTGTGTAAAAGACTTACTACATTGGCAGGATTTTTAGTGTTTATATCGCATTAGAGGTTATCGCCTGTTATCGCCCTAATAAAAAAAAAATACGAAAAGGATTGTAAAGAGAAAATATGCAAAAAAAAAAAAAATAAACTTTCGACAAAACTGAACAAGAGATTTTTCAGTCAACGATCAGCTACCGAATTGAGAACATCTTGTGAAATAAGTGCGCATTGAATTAATTTGTTTTATTTAGAAAAAGTTTTAATAAAAAATTATTTAAAATTTAAAGTTATTTTAAAAGTGAAAGTTAAGTGATTAAAAGTGAAAAAAATTATGTGTATATTTTTAAATATATAAGAGTGCTTTGCAAAAAAATAAGAAGATAAAATAAATTTAAAAAAAGTGAAAAAAAGGAAATGAAAAAAGGAATAGTCTTCTTTAATCGTTTTATATTTTAATTAAAAAATCTCTACAAATAAAATCCAAAAAGTGTTCAAAAATTATTTTAATTTTTTAATTATTTAAAAGAAGATAAAATAAATTAAAAAAAGTGAAAAAAAGTAATAAAGTCTTCTTTCCAAAAAGTGCTCACAAGTTTTATAATCTGAAAATCATTTTAATGGCGTTTTAAAAATTCCGTCAGTTAACGGTTTGCATCATTATTATTAAGGTGGTATGTATGCTTGTGTCGAAATTCCAAAAGAAATTTAAACTGTTTTTTTTCGTATTTTTTATGTCAAGTTCTTATGATATTCTCTTTCTTTTCAGAGTTACCACTGCTTAGAACTGAAGATCTATGCTACACCCATGATATTTAACAACTGATCAATAACTTTTTGGGAATATCCGCAAGTTATGTGATGTTCAGCGTTTTGCTATACCATATAACTACATATATGAGGAAAACTGATCAGGTATTTAAAATTTCTTGAGGGGTATCGAAATTTTTTTTTTATTTTTTTTGTCATATTCTGAACATCTTTCAAAAAATATTTTTAGAAATAATTTTGCTAAGCTTTCGAATTGTAGTCGTTGTTTTTCGACTTTTTGTAATAGATTAAAGGCAGGCAGCCAGCTTTTTTTTTATTAAGGTTTCGAAGCAAATTTTGCGTTACAACTTGATTATTTCTCTCTTATTTATTTATTGTTTATATTATTTAGTCTAGTAGGCCTCGGTTCAAACCCTAGGTCAGACATCTCCACTAAAACGAAATATGAATGAAATATTTCTTCGGCGTCTGACTCTCAGCAGATTTCTGGCAAAAACTCTGAGAGTAAATAAAATTGCCATGAAAAGCTTCTCAAAAAATCCGTCGCTCGGAATCGACTTTAGGCCCGGTCTCGCCACACATGTATAAAATTAACACACACAATATAAATGGTGTGAGAAGCTAGGTCGTAATCCTGACCAATTATGTATTTATGTTCACAAGATAAGTGGGGACTGCATTTCTGGGAAACTTCAAACCAAAATCAAGTTAGGTTAAATTAGCAGCCTTTATACTTATTTTGATCCTATAAGGGCATGTTGTAACCTTGGTTTTAACTATTCTGTCACATAATTACAACTCTTAGCTGGCACCTCTCTGCCATACATAGAATTTTATGAGTTGTGAATTTTTTTCAAATCGCTTTTGGTGGCTTTTGGACACTTTCGATCAATAGATTCTAGGTGTCGAAGAATTCTTCTTTTCCCTGTTCCCAGGCGCTGGAACAATGACTGAGAAGATGTAATGTGGTCCGCTTTTCTTCCTCGTCGTCATAGCTTACGTTATAACTGCTATGAGGGATTTTAGGTGCAATCTGATCAAGTTTAACTTAAATTTTGTTCTGCATGTATCCATATCGATCCATATCCATATACCGTGTCTCTCTGAAAGTAGATTCATTATCCCATTCTCCTTTTGTGTGTGTGAGATCATTTGTTTGCACTTTTGTAGCAAATTTCAATCTAATGTATGAATTCAATTGAATTTTCCATTGTGTCAGCTTGTGTACGTCGGCTTTGTTGTTACCTACGATGACCCCGTGTCCAGAAACTCGTAACCATCGAATGCCTCTCTATTCTTGGACAATCTTAGATTTGGCGTACAGGTTCATTAGGTATCTAATGGACTCTCACGACAGCAATATTTATAGCCATTATTTCAACCTGATTAGTACTACAGTAATCGGGTAAAGCAAGGGACAATCTAATGTCTCGATTACTTTATTCGCGTTGTCTAATTTGTAGTTGCTGAAAAAAATAAAATTTTAAAGTGTTAATTCGTAGTTACCACTTGTAATGCCAATTTATATCATTTTGGCTCATAACTTAGCGGAAATTCGTTTTCAAATTATAATCGTATCAAAAAATTCAATTGTCCTGTCCTTGTCGGGTGATCTGGACCCATCTGTGAATAACTGGATGATGTTCTCTTTGAGATGTCAACAATTATAATACAAGGATCCAATATCTTATAATAGTTCTCTACAAAGTGTATCGTTTATTAATTTATTTGGTGTACCTGCAAGCAGGTTCAAGAACGATCAAAGATTGCCAAATCGGCTACAGGCATACATCTTGAAATTTTGCCTTTTTAAGAAATTCTCGATAGCAGTAACAGCAGAGTTGTTATGCTGCCCCTATACTTTGTGATTAATTGTACAACAAGTTGGATCAATGGTTGGTTGTTTTATTCACTCGTTTCTCTTTTTCAGCAAAATTTACTTATAAATTGTTATTGTATCGTGTCGTATCGCTCATCGGTTAAATGAAAATATAAAATCTTTCGATTTTCAACCAACCGACGACCAACCAACCATTCAAAATAAGAATTGTTTGTAGACAAGTTGTACAACCAGTCGCAACGTGTTGGGGACGCATTACAACAATTTATACGATATTAAAAGGTTCGCTATGCAAATAATAAGATCCCAGAGGACATGATTACTTAAATCTCTAATAATATCAATGCGATAATATACTGTTATACAAATTTCTTTGTTTCTAAACGAAAAAATTATTTTAGGTGTTACGATATAAACGTTTAAATTTGTTTCCGAAGTCCTACACCAGCACCTCTCTCTTAAATATGAATGTGGTTTAAATGCAGTTTTTCTTTTCTATAAAAAATATAAAAATTTAATAAAACTAACTGACATATCAATGGTTTAATGACATATACACAGAGAGAGAGTGAGACAGAGAGAGCATAGAGTTTAAACAATTATTGTGTGTTTTTTCCGATGTTTTAAATTGAATTTTCCATGGAATTTTCGTTTAAATAATCATAATGTAAATAGAGTCAGAGGTTATTGCAATTGTTAGAAAAACAAAAAAAAACTTTTCTCCTTGTTTTTATTATTGTTAATATTTTATTTCGTTTATTTTTTGTGTCGTTTTTTTACAAATTAATATTTTAAAAATAAACTTAAAATTATATTCATATAAAATTGTTTTTATTAAAGGATTTCTTTCTTTTTTCTTCATTTTATTTAATTCAATTGTTTATTTATTTAGTATATGGCTTTTGTTTGTTTGTTTAGTAATTGTTTATTATTTATAAATATATAATTATTATTTTTATTTTATTTTATTTATTTTTTGTTTTAATTTTATAACAGAAAAAAATATTTGGCTATGAGATTTTTTCGCTTTAACAGAACAACAAAAAAAAAAATTGGTTTTATTTGTTCTTTTTTTTTTTGTAAAATTATTGTTCAAAAATTATTGCTTTAAATAAAAAAAAATAAACTTTAGATGCCATTGGTTAAATTGTTTAGCTGCCGTGTTTTGTTTATTTGTATGTAGGTGTGTTATTTGTTTTAAAAAACATTCAATTCTCAATAAAACAAACTATTTTTCCTTTTTAACAATAATTATGAAAAATAGTTAATATTTGCTTTAAACGATATTAAATTAAAAATAAAAAAATAGCAAAAACAAACAAATACTAACGTATCATTATTGTATGAAAAGAGGCGAAAAAAAGAAAAATAATAAAAAAAATTTAATTATACAAGGCATGATGATTATGTGTGTATGTATTAAGGGGGGATTCCTTTTTGATTATAGGTGTCATAGAATATTGCAACAAATATTATGTATTTTTCATATTTTTCCAAGGGGTTTTCGACTTTAAAATTTTTTATTCGTATTTTTGTTCGTTACTTTTTTCTCTTTTTACTTTTTTTTTATAGTATTGCTAAAGATTAAAAAAAAAAACTTTAATAAATTGCAATTAATTGTAAAGGAATAAATTATTATCATAAAGCTAATGAATTTTTTATTTTGTTTTGATTATTTTCAATTTAACAACAATACCTAATTACCGGGGATGTACAGTAATTTATGAGATTAAAATAAATCTAGTTTCTATACGGCCTCGTGATGATATATTCCGAACTTCGATTTTCGAAATGAAAAATTGCAAGCAGTGTTTCATCATTGATTGTTGCTAATAATAAGACTCTTGTAATCAATATTTAAAATGTTCTAGAGAACTTACTGAGTATACTCTCTTTCAAAAGCGAATATTTGGGTAGGACCCTTGTGAAACAAAGAACATCAGACATTATGGTATCTTTTCGATACATACATACATATGCATGAATGCTTAAAGGAAGGACGGTCTATTTGCTTCGACATGAAATTCAAAGCTCACTGTTTGTCGTATTATCTAAAATGTGTCCATGATTATGTAGTGGTTATGTATTCTACTTTATCTCTTGCTTATTAAATTCATGTTAAGTCAGATTCCGAGCTAACTATCTGTCGAAATAAATCATTTTATGATAATTGTAATAGGTAATCTTTATTGGAAATGTTTATATCGTTGACAACAAAAGATCATAATTTTACCAAATATTAAAAATAAAGCTAAAGTTCGTAAAAGATTTTATGAAAAGGCTTAAAATCTTTTTTCGCTGGTCATATAAAAACTTCCAATTCAACCTAAGGACACACGTAGTCACTATAATTGTTTCCAGACAGTTTTAAATATTTTAATTTTTCTTAAATAATATTGAATACACTGCAAGAGAACTCGAGACATTATGAACTTTATTTTAATCGAAAAAAATCCATATTTTTTTGCCATGGCGAAGAACTGCTAAAGATAAATGTTTAAGATGTTTAGCTTTTGAAAATTTGTTTAATTGTTTGAAACTTCAACAGAATCTAATAAATTTAAATCCGACTGAGAAATTGTAAGAATTTCCCAATGCTTTTCAATTTCAAACACTTCCTTTACCAATTAATTGCAATATTTTACATCTTTTTTTTTTGCTACAGGACTGTGTTCATTTACTAAAAATTTTACAAAATCAATTTAATTAATTTGTTTTCTTTTTGCAATTAATTGTGATTTTTTTTCATTCTTCATTTATTTTTTTTATTCCTTTTTAAGTAATGATATATTTCTTATGAATTTCTTTTTTCAAAATTTCTATATAAAGATTTTTTTCTTACTATTTTATTTTGTTTTTTTTTTTAATATTTTTTTTATTAGAAAATTGTGTGAGAAAAAAGGATCCAAATATGTTTCTTCAATTGTTTTATGTTTTTTCTTTCTTTTGTTTTTATTTATTTCTTTAAATACTAATAGTTTTTGTTTATCATGATTTTGTTTTTCTCAGCTTAAAATACTTTTTTATTTTATTTTTTATTTATTTATTTTTTTGTTTTTGTATTATGTTTTATTCATATATATATATTTATAAGAATTACACTAAATATTACATTTATTCTTTTTATATACTTATATAATATATAATTGTTTTTTTTATCATTCTTTATGATTTTTTTTTTTGTTTTCTTTTTATTTTTAATATTAAACTTATAATTGAAATTTTTTCGAGTGTATGCGTTTAAATTTTTATTAAAACATAAGGAGATAAATCAAAAAAGAAAATTTTAAGAGTTAATTAAGAGTGACAAAAAGTATGTTAATAAAAATGGTTTATTAAATAATATTTATATAATTAATTAATGAATTATTGTTTATATGTAATTACATTTTTCTTGCAAAGTATTTGTGTTTTGCCATATAAAGGGAATTATTCAATTTCGTTATTTTTTTTTTTGTATTTAAAGGATATTAAATGTGTTAACAAAACCAATTTTAAAACTTTATTCATAATAACAAATTAACAAACAGCTTTTGTTTTAGAAACATTTTGTTTTTTCTTTTAAATACGAGAAAAATTTATTAAAAAAAAATATATGTATGTTTTCAAATATTGATGGCGTTAGATTGGAAAATTTCTAAATTCAATAGAAGTTAGAGACTTGAAAAATAATAAAGGAAAATTAAAAAAAAAAATTATTTAATTAAGAAAAGTTTGTTCTTTGCTTAAAAATATTTTTAAACTTAAACATTATTGAAATTTTTTTATAAATTTTTTGCAGGAAAAAATATATTTTTTAGAATTCTACTAATTTTTATTCAATGTTAAAATGTATTACAAGATATAAAATATCTTTCTTTCATTACTGAGTAGATATACTGTTTAATTAAATTTGCTTCTTAATAATTTTTCGCAGACTTTTGTTATAAAAAAAAAAAGAAAAAAAAAGGGGTTCTATGACAATTAATATTTAAACGGAAATCAAAATATAAATAAAAAAATTAAAAATTAAATTTTTTTTAATGAATGAAAAGGCATTTATTTTCGAATTTTTGATTAAAGAAAAACATTTTTGTTTTGACAAAAACACTTGAATAATTAAGATAATTACGATTTAACTACAAATATTATTTATAAATAAGTTATTTAATTTTAAACTGTTGGAAATAAATTTAATTAAGCATTGAAAAACTATTCTATTGAAAAAAATCCCAAATTTTTTTAAACAACGAAACCTAAATATTTTTTTTTAGATAAAAAATCGATTCTAAGTTGTTGTTTTATAAATAAACCAAAACAAGAAGAAAATTAAAAAAATTCACTTTATTGAAATATTTTTTTTAAAAACCAATTTTATTCTAAAAAAAGGTTAAAAAATTTATACAAATAAATTGAGTTGAAAAGAATGTTTTTGTTTTTTTAATACTCTTGTTAAAAAAAAGAAAGTTTTATAGTTTTAAATGCGTAACTATTTACCGATTATATGAAATGTTTTTAATGTATGCATGGAAAAACTAGTCCATTGAAAAAGTTCATTGAATTTTTAAATACCCACACATTTTTGAATTAAAAAATGTTTTTGACATTTTGCTAAACCACAAAACTTAAATATTTTTTTGTAAAGTAAACAATAAAAATAAAGAGAATTGGATAAGACCAATAAATTTATATCAAATTAAATTTAAATTAATAAAAAAAAAAACAATGAACAAATGAAATGTTAATTATTGGAGAAAAATTAAACTAAAAAACAATATTTTCTAAGAAGGAAAATGAAAAAAGTATACTATTTTTAATCAAATTTAAGAAAAAATACAAAAAAAGAACTGTCTAGAAAAGTTAATTCATAGAAACAAATTTAATTAAAATAAGAATTTCTGTATTTTTTAATACAAATAAAAAATATTTATTTTAACTTATTAGAAAACAAAATCATTAAACCTGGATTAATTTGTTTTTTTATTGCAAAGAAGTATAATTTTAAGAAATTTATTGCAAACAAATTCAATACAAAAGAAAGTTAAAAATAATCTGGAAAAAAATATGATGATTTTCACAAATTTTGTCAAACTTAGTTACAGTCATGATTTTTTTTTCTGCAAAAATTTTTTTAATATTCTAGAATTAAATGTTTAACATTTCTTGAAAACCTTACAAAAACTTTGCATCAAGTTAGGCTCTTTGTATTGAATTTTACGAAAGAAAACATTTCCTTTTTGATTTATATTTCTGTTATTTTTATTTAATTATTTATTTAGAAATCTTAAAATATTTTAGAAATTTGTTTTCTTTTACAGAATAAAAAAAGAAAGCAACCATCATGAAATACATTTTTTTAAAATAAATTTTTCTCTCAAATTTCCATTAATTTTCTGTCACACTAGAATTCATAATAAAAACGTCATATAATAATTAAAATTAAAAGAAAAAAATTAAATTTTTACTTCATTCATCGCATGATATTACATATTATGAAATAGAAAAAATTATAATTAAAATGCCTTTCATTAAATTTGAAATTTTTTTTTTTTTTTAATTTATTTTATAATCATTTTGTGTCGCTGTATGTTATTTTTTATTTTTTTTTTAATTTAATTTTCTTGTTCAAATTGTATTTCTTTTCTTATTGGTTTTGTTCATAAAATTTTGTCAATGTTTTACTGCATTTTTATTCTTGTTCTTTATAAAAAAAGTTTTTTCTTGTTGTTGTCATTATTGGGGTATGCCTACATATGTTTTGTTTTTGTTTTTTGTATAAAGAAATAATTTTGTGAGCTGGTATGTGAGTGATTGGTTGACGTTGTTTTGTTTGTTTGTTATCCTCTTTCAAATAAAAAAATCCTTTTTCTTTGTTGTTATTGTTATTGTATTGTATTGTTATTTATTTATGTATTTTTATTTTATTATGGTTTTGTTTTTATTTTTATATTATTTTTTTCTTCTTATATTGTGTTTTTATTTATTTATTTGTTGTTGTTGTTGTTGTATTAAATTCTTAATAACGTCGTTCTGCATTATCTCAGGCATAGAATTCTCGATTTGTAGCGTTTTTCGCATAGGAATTCATAGCAGGTGATCGTTTGGGTTCATCCAGAGCATAGGAACCTTCATCCTTTTTTCTCATGCGATAGACAATAAACATGACAACTAAAATGGCACACAAAAGGCCGACAACAGCGCCACCAATGACCGCTAAAAGAAAGAAATAAAAAAATTAATAGGTAGTCAAATAGAAAAGAAAATATATTAAAAATTAAAAATATTTAAATTCATCCGTACTCCTGCCAAAGGTAAGAGTTTCGAAAATCATTTATTTTTTTTTCGAAATTTTTTATTTCAAAAATATTACAATATATGGGACAGAAATACATAACAGGGAGTAAATAAGTTTTTTTTTTTTTGTAAATAAAAATTTGTGTATATGAAGAGACACAAAGGCCAATTTTCGAAGTGTTAACAATTTCGATATGCTGTTAAAACTGCAGCAGTCGCCGTAGGTAGTGTGTTGGCTTACTAAACGCTGGGCAACAGTTCAAACCCCAGGTCAGACATCTTCGACAAAATGAAATTGGAAAAAATATTACTTCATCGACTTCCGCTCAGCAGATTTCTGGCAAAAACTCTGAGAGTAACATAAAATTGTAATGAAGAAGTTCGCCAAAAATCTGTTGTTCGGAGTCGATTTTAAACTCAAGTACAAAATTAAGGCACACAACATGACTGGCGTGTGAAGATAGGTCGTAATCCTTATTTAAGCGTTGTAATGACCAAATATGCATGTATGTATAGAAACCACAGACTATTAATGATGGAAGGCTTATTTTGTCATCTTTTTAAATATCACTTAGAGAATTTTTTCTATAAATAAAGTGCATGATGTGGAACTAAATGGTGGTTGAAAGTAGAATGGTCAACGAGTTTAACTACAACTCTAAAAAAAGTCAAGTTCGAATAATGGAGAAATTTTAAACTGAGATCCGCCAATTCACCTCCACATAATTCATTAAAAAACCCTCTTTATCCCTGGATACCATACAGGGCGGATATCATCTATAACATACATCATAGGAAAATCATTGAGAGAGAGTATTCTTACGAAAGCGCAGAGCTACATATATAATGAGCAGAGTTTTTTACCAGTACACCCAACTCAACAACCCAATACAATATCGCGGAAGGCGGTGTTTCTTCTAGGCAACGATAGACCGGAACCCCGTTATGCTTAGGAATGCAACATCATTCATGAAAAGATCGATGTTTATGACCAATTCCTAGTTATGCTAGCGGATTTGTTATCACTTGCAGTATGAACCTCAGCAGCACAGATAGATATGATTAAAATTGCTTTATTTCATTTCAAGATTTTCCGTTTTAGCATGTCGATAAACCAGTGATGTACAGTGCCACATTACAATTGAGCGGTTATGATATTTTAAGCTTAAGCTTGTTGTGGCGCATTCAGTCTTTATTTACTATTTAGTTGTGAGTGAAGGATGTGTGTGCCCTTCTTCTGATGACATTTGAGTTTGCAATTTATGGCCTGTATTTCTCTCGTAATTCGAGATAGGTTAGTTGCTGTTTCGTTATTGACAGCACCAGGAGTTATTTGTGATCGTCCGTCATTGTCCAATATACGTAAGTGCAGGCTTTTTCGTAGACAATTATTAATGGGAGCTTGAACTGGAAGTAAAAATGACTGCTAAACCCTTATTTGTTGATATTATACGGCGAATAACATTTCTGCAGGGTCCGCTTTAGACGAATTTAAAAAGAAAATGCTGACCGAGTGTTACGAATACCGTCTACCCACATTTGATAAAATCTCTTTTGCAATAAATTTCTTCACTTGTAACTGGTAACACTTCCGAGGTCGGCACTTTTAGATTCAACATATTTATGGAGTTAACTTATTATCTTTAAGTACAGTAAGACCCCGCTTAACGCTGCTCCGCTTAACGCTGTTTCAGTATTACGCGGTAGGACAAAACTACTACACTATATAGCGACGGTGTATATTACGTATTTTTTTTCAACGCCCTTTTGTTAGTCTGTCCAGAATAAAGGTTCCAACTGGATTTTCCGAAGTCGCAATCGCAGTACGAACGCATCTTTCCTTCGTCACAGATGATTCATTAGTTGTCTCGTTTAACGCTGTTTCGTTTAGCGCTGGAATTTATTGGAACGTATCCCTCGCGTTAAGCGCTGTCTTACTGTACATATGTAAATGAGACCCTGAAACAAGTTTTATTTTTAACATACGAAGAGTTTAAAAAGACTCAAAGCTTTGTTTATAGTATGTATTTCGAAAAATATATGTAATCTAGAAGACCTTTTCGTAACAAAATAAAATAATACACACCAATCATATACAAAAGCATGCTTCGTATTGTAACTTTACGTCTATTTAGCGAAGAATTTTTTAAATTTTTATCGTTCTTTCCACTTGTGAAACACAGAAATTCTCTTTTCAAATGTCACGGCAAATTTGAATTTTTATTTTTTGTTTTTACGATGTGACCAACCAAAGCACCTACATTTTTAGGAAGGTTTACGCAGACTGAATTTATTTTATTTAAGATACGAGCTTACTTACTTACTACTAGGAGTACAAGTAATATTTCTTAACTCTTATCGTATGTAAATTTTTTTTATTTTGAATTGGTTTTTTAAAAATATAGAAATAAAAATTCATTTCTTGAGGTCACTTGCATACATACAGTGTTTAGTAGAATAAGTAAAGAATATGTTTTAAAAATAATCATTGCAAAACCAACCACCAATCCTAAAACCACAAAGTGGGATTAACAAAAACAATATTAAAATATTAAAATGAGTCAAGTTGCCTAAGAAAATATTATCAAATGAAGCAGAGTAATTGAGTAATTTTTAGTAATTCAATAGAATTTTAAATATATTTTCTATTTAAAGTACTGTAGAGTTTGCTCGGTTATATTTTAAAATATTTTGCGTTTAATGAAAGACTTCTTTCTTCTAAATGTATGGATTATACGATAAGGTTTCATGTATTATACTTCTACATGAGGGGCGGGACCCTCAGTTTAAAGCTGATCCTGAACGGCAGATTTTCCTGTTTCGATTTGTCTGTAGGAGAGGTTCATTACCCTCAATTCCTCATAAAATTTGGTATCTAGAATAGGATGACCCTATTCTTTTGTCATGCTGATTCAGCTTACGTAGACAGTGCCATACTAATCACGAATCAATCTCATAAGAACTAATAAGTAGGTTGGTGGGGGTGTGACTGTCAGATAGTATTTCAAGTTGAGCTGAGCAAATGGTTTAAAATTTTTCACTATGGTACCTAACACTTCCACTCGTGGCCCACTACATCTTTGATCCATCTGTATGCTAAAGTAGGGGGGTATTAAAAAATATTTCATTTCATTCTAAATTGTGTACAAAGCTTTTTCTGAAATAGTTTGCTGATCCCTGACTAAAAAGGGATTATTCAGCGTTATTCAACACTGAACACACTAAATTTTAATAATAAAAAAAACTTGCACACTCGACGTTATTACCACATTGATTTTTGAAATACATATAATCTGTATATTTTTTGGTGAGTGTTCTATTATAATTTTTCATTATGGAGTGGTCAGATTACGACAACCGTATCGCTGTTATAGCTCTATTTAAGTCTGATGACAGATTTTCAAAACATCCCGACCGCTGGGGTGCTGTCGTTTGTTCGTTTTGCTGACGTATAAATCTGTTTAAGGAGATTTGTGATGTTAAACATCTTAAGTTATCAGATCTGTTAAGTCAAGAATTTAAGGAAATAGTTTAAAATGGTGCTTTCAAAAGCCATTTGATGACAATAACTTATCAGTATACATCTTCTCAGAAAAATGGCTCTTTGGTAGCCCTGAGTTTAATATGTGTGAAGATAAATTCAAATTTAACTAGCAAAGTAAAAACAAAAAATTTTTACAGAGCTAATGTTAGAGTTAACAGATTAATGTTAAGTGGTTAACAGAGAATACGAAAAGGAAGTCAAGGAAGAAATCACCCAAATATACGATATCAGGGACTTGTCTGGGTAGGATGACGGAATGGATATTGTGAAAAAATGGGATTTGCTGCACATATCCCACTATATACAAATTGTAGCCTAAGGTGTCCCTAATTAAGCCTAATTAGTGATATATCCCAAATAATTTTGAAACTTGAGTTATCGGTCTTCAAATATTCACTTTGTTAATAGAGAGTGGGTAGGATGGCGGATGATGGATATTGCGGAAAAATGGGTCTTGTTCTGCACATATTCCACTATACACAAATTGTAGCCTAAGGTGCCCCTAATAAAACCCAATAAGTGGTATATACCAAATAATTTTGGAACTTTGCAATTTCCCTATGTTAACAATGCCTGGGTAGGATGCCAGATGATGAATGTTGTGGAAAAATGGGTATATTTGAAGCCCAATATCTCCAGTTCCAAAATTTATTAGGATTTACCACTTATTGGGTTTTATTAGAGACACCTTAGGCTAAAATTTGTATATAGCCAGATATGTGCAGCAGTCCTTGATATAGTATATTTGGGTGATTTTTTCCTTGACTATTTTTCGTATTTTCTGTTAACCACTTAACATTGCTCTGTTAACTCTAACTTTAGCTCTGTTAAAATTTGTGGTTTGTGTCTTTGCTAGTTAAATTTGAATTTATCTTCACACACGTTTGAGTTGAACCCACCGGGCTACAAATTGTTCACAGTTGTGGAGGACATGGTTTGCTACAAAAGATACTCTAACATTAAATGTCTTAATCTGAGAAATTTTTGATACCTGTAGTCAATTATTTGACCAATTTTAAAGAGATTAGACATGGTTGGATGACAAGACACAGCCTTGCTAGCCTAGACGAAAAGAGAGTAAACCTTGGGTGCATACAACTTGTTTCAGCCCTCTGGATTAGAATAATTTATTTCTAACAACTTTGAAATGATTGCTTAATTAAATTGAAAATTAATTAAATTTACGAAATTAGAAAAATACAAAAAAAAATTATTTATTAATTATACATACCCGCTAAAATGCCTGGCTGAGCAAAGAAGCTTGCCGTTCTATCATCGTCGTTGGCATTCATGATTAAAACTTCGTTGCCTGTAGTCTGTTCGATAATTTTTGTGTCTGGTGGAAGACTATTAATGCTGTTCGTATCCAAATCGTGTATATTTGTGCCTCCTTGAGTATTAATGCCACCAGCTGTAGTAGATTCCATTTCAAGTAGCGCGTATCAAATCCAAAATCCAATTCCATTTCCATTCAATTCGATGCGATTCATTACGTATCATTTGTTTTGTTATTTTATTTGTATGTGTATGTATAGGAGAGAGTATAATACATATACAATCATCCAAACCACGTATACAAATATATTTGAAAGTATGGCAAATATAAAGAATAATAAGAAGATTGAGAGAAGAGAGGGAGAGAGAGAACAAAAATATATTGAGTTTATATTAACGGTAAGAATTTGATTTTATTACAAACATATTTATTATTGTGATTCATTATCATAAAAATAATCATCGTATAAAATAAAATACAAGAGAAAAACAACAAAACAAAACAAACAGAAACAATAACAATCAAATATAAATAATCAGAAATAAAACAACTAAACAACTAAAACAAAAACAATACAATACAATAATAAAAAATAAAATAAAATAAAAGTTAACAAAAAAATGTGTATGTATGTAAATAAATAAATAAATAATGGCATGGTATGAGTGGGCATATACATACATACAAGTGTTAGTAGTATACTATACGTAGTGTGAATAATAAAAAGTGAAGTATGATTAGAGAGAAACATTTTAAGAAAATTAAAATTAAATATTTATTTTAATTGTTATTGTTGTAGCTATAGTCAGTGGATAATAAAAATGAGAAACAGAAAGAGAGAGAGAGAGAGTGTTTTAATGAAATATAATTACGATTGAAAATAAATTGATTAAAGCACAAGTTTTATAACATACTTTAAGGAACACAATAATATAAAATAACATAGAAAATTGTTTAATACTTTTGTTTTATTTGTAATACTGCATGTTATTTATTCATTATTAAATAATTTTCTTTTAATTTTTAATAACAATACATTTTATTCGCATTTCAGGGTTAGTTACATTAGATAGTGAAATAATTTTAATGCATACTTTTAGGTATATAAAAATTTTTTTCCAGAAATTTTTTTTGTAAGTAATACATTTCGATTCTTATATCCATAATTGTAATATCTTTGTAGTAAGAATGGGGAATGGGGAAGAAAATAAACATTTTAAAGCATATTAAAAGTCTTTTTAGGTCTTTCTGGCTAAATAACAGTTGTTGTTTAACTTAAACAGAACCCATTTAATTGCAATAGAAAAATGGGAAAATGTATTCAAATCGTAAAATGGGGAGACAGACCTGGCTGACTATGGCTATAGGTTAGGTTAGCTTAGCCGGTAGCTTGCCGTTTACAGGAAAGTTCATTCGGTGGCTCATGTAGCCCATTGTGTTACCCAATTTGAGGTAAGCCCAGATCTTTAAACGTTCTCTCACCCAAGTGCAAGGCGCTCATATAAAAAATGTTAGTTTCTTACACATCCTGACAACTTCTGCAGTAATCCTATTGGGGCATTCCAAGCTTGTCAGCAAAACTGTCAATAGCGCAGTGTCCCGTTAGAATCCCTGTGTTAGAGTGCGAACCGTTCTCTTTTCGAAATCAAGTAGTACGAAACATTTTGAAATCACTTGAATAACGCTCGATACATAGACAAGTTTAATATGTGGGTTTGGTTTAAGGATCGAATTTTCATCTGCAAATTGTTGCGGAATAGCACAAAAAGATTACAGAGATATTAGAGATAACGATTGAGATTTGTTGATTCAGCTCAAATGGTTGTCAAAGTAATGATTAGGATCATGTATACATATGTCAAATGGATAAATTCTAAATTCGAGCCTATTGCCGTCTGAAGGAAAGAATTACACCCAAGCATCAGGATTCAAATTGTTATTCATCAGAACAAAGTTATACGGTAAATAAGTCCATTTTTATGTTCAATCACATGTTACTCGAAGAGAAGATATTTTTTAAATAAGAAATAAATAATGCAACGAGAGATGTTGCCCTGTTCGCATAGAAGTTTTTAACTTACAATTTGGTTAAATGCAATAAATAATAATAATAAAATTAGAAATACAACTTAATAACACACACACAAATATGAATAGATTCTGTACAAACATAAAATTTTTATTTTGAAGGCAGGCTGTTGCTCCTCTTTTGATTTTTTTTTTAGCCATCAGCTAGCAACACTTGTTGAGTTATGTACTTCGGTGAGAAAAAATTCTTAAAATAAATTGTGCTCTTACGGATCATTTCAGAATGAAACAACAAAAACATTTCTTATAAACACAAAATAACAAAAAAAAAAATTGAAATCATAGTAAACTTACGTTCTGAAGTAGCCCTGTTTTCTTCTTTTTGGGATTTTTTTTTCTGGAATTCCAATATTTTCTACTCAATTACAAAGAATATACTTTTAGAACAGTAAAATGAAATCTGTTTTGCATGTATTTCCCGTACACCGGGTTATCTTTCAAGAGAACCTTCAATCTCCAAATTATGAATCAAAAAGTGGAAGTCATCGCCCAAAAAATGCAAGTTATCGGCTAAAAAATGCAAGTCATCGACCAAAAAAATACAATTCATCGGCTAAAAAATGAAAGTCATCGGCCAATTAATGCAATTCATTCTCCAAGAAATGCCATGTCATTGGCCAAAAAAAGTCGTAGCTCAAAAATGCAATTCATACTCAAAAAATGCAAGTTAACGTCAAAAAAAGTGCAAGTCATTGGCCAAAAAAGTGCAAGTCATCGGCCAAAAAAATGCAAGTCATCGACCAAAAAGGTACAACTCATCGACAGAAGGAATGGAAGCCACCTACAAAGAAGCAAGTCATCGACAAGAAGACTGCAATGCGACAATTCTGTACAATTTATATAGAAAACAATTAACTTCGTCGTCTATAGGTAATTAATCCTGTTTTAAAATCCTTGATGCCATCCAGCCCACTAGTTTCGTGTTCCCCATAGTTTTATCCGATTTAGATCCATTTATACAGAGCAACGCGAAATAATACCATATGGAAGACCCGCAGAGTGTGTTGTTGAAAATTATTTAGAGAACGTATTTGTGTGTACGTTCACAATCGGTTGTGAGAAATACCAGCCACGTAGAAATGCATAGGAAGTCTGTATAGTTACCGTATTTCCGAAATTTCTTTCATTCCACTTCTTTTTGATGATAAGTGAGAATGTTATAATGAAATGGTGATGATAGATGATAATGGCTGAGTATTGTCAGTAAAATATTGACACCCCAAGCCTTCAAGAGTTTGCCATTGGCATTTGATATCCCCTCTACATGCTATTGTTTCGAAAGTGGAAATGGTGTTATAAAAATGATAACAAAAGTTCCAAAAACAAAACAATGGACTTACATGATCAACGAACAAACAAAAATATGGCAACAAAAACAATGGGCTTGTTTACATGATCTACGAATAAGCAAAAATATAGCAACATCGGTGTATAAAAAATTGATAAACAAAGTAAACAAGCAACAACAACACTGCAAGGACAAATGTAAACAAAGTACACAAATAAAAATAACTAAAAAAAACTTGTTTACATTTATAGATATTTCGCGAAAGCAGTCATTCTCCTTCGAGAGTATCTATTAGACAATTGATCCAGCGATATAAAAGGCAAGACAAAGCGTGTGTGAAGACACGTTGCGTGTGAAGAGAATAATTGTGGTTTGAAGATCTCTGTTATAAAGATCTATCGAACAATTGTTATTGTGTACGCGAAAGAGTGTAAAGAATAATAACAAAGTCTTAAATGCATCTGTGATGTTAAGTCCTTTGTCATCATCATGCCCAGATTTTAATCTTTTTTAGACATGATAGGCTTATGGTCTTACACATTTCGGGCACTCCCTATAGTAAGTTACCGGGCCAGAGTATGAAATAAAGAATGAGGATGGGTAACTGCTGACAGGAGGTTTACACATTTCAAATTTTTCATTTCATTAAACTTTACATTTGGAGAGCAATAAATTAAAAAAAGTATTTCCAGTTCATGTGTGTGTGTATGTCATAACAAAAGTTTGTTGGAGAAGAAATCCTTTTAAAAATAAATAAATCATACGCCATGTATGTATGTATGGTTGATTGCCAATATAGATACATACATGTATGTACATGTATTTACACTTTATTGTTTACAATTTAAAATAAATTAAATTGAAAAGAAAATAACAGGATAACAAGATGGAGGAGAAGACAATAATTGTCCAATAAATCGTTTATCGAGTATCGAATGTAAGAAGAGAAGAGAAAAAGCCTTGACAATAAACGATTGAAAAAATCTTTGATGTGTGCATAACACATTGTCTTGTTGCCTACATTGTTAGCCTTTGCAAGCAAGTATAATCAAAACAAATAAACAAAAAAAAAAAAAAAAAAGAAAACAAAATGGAGAACAAACAACAACAATAATAATAATAACAAAAGAATGAGAACAAATATTGGTTGTCATTTTTTATTATCATTTCTCTACTGACAATATTTTCATGATAGTTTATGTTTATTGTACCATCTCGTACTCTACAAAGGATGACAGAGAGAGAGAGACGGAGAGAGAGAGTAACCAAAGAGCTACGAGAGTAGTATTTACATTTTCTGTTTTTTTTTACTTTTCTTTTGGGTAAAAAAACAAGAAAACTTTGTTGTTTTTATGTTATTTTGTTGTTTAAGTGTAGTAGAGCAGCAAAAGAAAGTAAAAAAAACAGCAGAAAACCTAACTGAAAGATGAAACAAAATAAGAAAAGAGAAGAAAAACTAGAGAAATAAACTCATATTATTTATGCTGAATGAGCAGATGTCCTTAATGTCCTAAGAAGCTTATTATTTATCTTTCGAATACAATACAAAAGAAGCAAAAAAAAAACAAACAAACTGATGATAAATATACATAAATAGGGTGGACCAATCAAGGGGCCTCATATATTTCACTGCAGGACAATTGTCTACGAAAGGAAGAATACCTTCAGTAAGGAAAATATGTAAAAAAAAAAAACTAAAAAATCTTAACCCTTTAGAACCCTAATCTGTCACCATATTATATGCCTGCAAAACTGCAGATGGATACACTCTTAAAATTTAAAAGTCACCCGAATTCTTGATTTAACTGAAATAGTTATTCCAAGCCGCAGAAGTCTATTAGGTAGTGTATGAGCTTAATATATTTGAGGCCACGGCTAAAACCCTCGGTCAGACATCTCCAACAAAACGAAATGTGAAAGAATATTTCTTTGGTGACTACCTCTCAGCAGATTTCTGGCAAAAAATGCTGAAAATAACATAAAATTGCCACGAAAAGCTCGGTCGTAATCCTGAAGCTCGGTCGTAATCCTGACTGAAGGGTTGTAATTATCAATTATATATGTATGTATGCAGTTATTCCTAATCACCGGGCTATCGTGACCACAATCGCCTAAAAAAGGATTCCTGGGCTTGTTCCTAGTGTTGATCGTGTTACAATATTTCCTAATTTAACTTGGAATATCTCGCTACCGTGACCACAATCGCCTCAAAAAGAGGGACCTGCTCTCTTAAAATTTTATTGTGCAAATTTTATATCAAATAAGGATTCAATAAGCAAATGTTGATAACAAAATATTGTTTCTTTGCGTAACTCTATTTTTCTGTGCGAGCGAGCAAATGAAAAAAAAATACCCAGAATACAACACAACAATGACTTCCATTCATTACGAGAAATCCATTGAAGCATACTTTTTTCTGAAACCAAAATAAATTGCATACTTTTGGGCAGTTATATCCTTCCTCAGAGAAACTGAATGCCAAAATGTGGAAAGAGAACCGAACCCAAAGCCAGAGAGAAGTTTTTCAAATTTATTTTCGTAAATTTCGTATTCTATTGCATGTATTGTATTGTATTTTTCAGTTCATTTGTTTAAGAATAATTGTGTAATAATTTTTTTTTTTGAAATAATATTCGCAATAAAATAAATACAATTAAAAAGAAAAAAAAAAGAAAAAATAATAAAAAGGTTCTTTAGAATACTTGGCAGCCATTTAGTTTAATTTGAAGTTATTTTGTTGGTTCAATTGGATTATTTTCGTTCAGAATTTTCTAAAATAAACGAATTTAAATTCTACACAAGTAGAATAAACAAATTACGTTTAAAAAAGAATTATTTTTAATGTTAAAATAACGATTAGCAAATCGATAATAAATTGTGTGTGATGCCAAATCAATTAATATCGATTTAATCACACGTATGGGATATGGTATGCTAACATTCAACTGTGGCGATTTTTAGTTTTTTTTTTTTGTTTAAAAGCAAGAGCACGGAAAGAAAAAGTGCAAAAAAAATTTGAAAAACATTATTCCCATAATCGAGAGTGCTTAACATTCGGGTGGCCTAATATTAGAGGATTATCTGTGTAGGCACGGTCTTTGACATAACCTTACAAAAAGTACTTTAAGTCCTCTCATCTTGTTGGCTTATTGGCATTGTAAAAACGTTGAATTATTCACTCTGGAAACTTTTCATGCCATAAAGATAAAATCAGTGGTGTTGTGTGGTTTGTGGCGCAGTCCAGTTATATCTTATAACCTTCAATTGCAGGCTAAAGAAAGTGGGTTACCACAAAGTCGTAGACCTTTGAATTGATAGTTGGTCAGCGCAAGGGCTGAACCCTATACTGGAAAGCCAGCCAGAAAGTTTGATGAACAAAACTTTATCAACAATAAGTTCTGGAAGTTGCCAAACCTGAAAAGGATTGCATTATAAATAAAATGAAAAACGTAAAAACGCAGTTGCATTCTAAGCAAGATGTTATCAGTTAAAGTGTGTTGTTGTTAATTAAAATAAATAAATCAAACGAAAAAAGAAAAAACGTAGCAATAATACCTGTTTGCCTAATTAAACCTGATTGTTTAATTTCATCATTTTAATTAAATGCAATATCGCCTTCTACAATTCAAATATTTTACAACAACCACACTCACTATCGTGTAATTGTAAATGAACGAACAAATGATTTGAACGAAGAACGAACAAACTAACGACGAACAGACTCATCGTCTGACAAGACTAATATCATCCATCAAGATAAATATCAAGTAATTAGATTGTGTTTAATTACAACAAATATCATCATCATCATCATCGTGTATAAAACGGTACTTGCAATGCAAATTCACAAATACTACAACATGTATTTGCCTTGCCTACATAAGTAGTGCTGCCGCCCCATAAGTATGCAACGAATTTTGTTGCCATTAACAAATTTTCAATCAATATGACAAATACATTGTAATTGTTTGTAGATTTGCAATGTCTTTGAAAATAAATAAAAACTTCCTCTGTCTGTGTCCTAACCTCCTCCTCCTCCTCCTTTTGTACAGATATTTGTCTTTAACAAATATAATCTTAAAACTCGTTTATCATTTACCTTTCCATTGGCAAATAAATGTAAAATGATACAGCAGAGCCATACAGCAAAAGCGGTAGAGAGAGAGAGAGAGAGAGAGTGGAAAAAGGGAATACGTTATGATGGAGGCAGAAAGCACAGAAAAAACCCCAGTAAGCAAAAAGCTCTTATCGTTAACGTACAATCTTTTAATAAATAATTAATATTTAAAGCATATATGCAGGGGCTATTTTGGGCACGTAAGCGTACAGTGTTTGCATTGTTGTTGTTGTTGTGTTTTAAAATGCCTTTAAGCCTTAATGCCTGCAAATTATCATTTTTGTTCAAGTGTTTGTAGTACCACCGCATGCATTTGATGGTGGTGAATATTAGTCAAAATATGAAAGCAGCCTAAAGGTAGACACTTACATATATGTGTGATCCATAATAAGGTCTAAAATTAGACTTATTATTTATTAATATGCATTTAACATGAAAATTTATTTCGCAAATTTTGCTTAAAACTTGATAAAAATTTCCATTAGCTAAACTAAGCCACAAGCATAATGGTAGCCTAAAATTAGGCTACTAAATTAGAAATATAAGGAGATTAAATACTTGCCAAAGTTCTCTACCATAAATTTATATTTATTATTTATTTGTTGAAGCAAAAGTTATGTTTTTAAGATTAAAACACAAACAAATTAAAGTATACATTTAGGATACTATTTTAACACTATTACATAATAAATTATTTTGAAAGTTTTCTTTTTTTCTTCTTCTATTTTTACTGCACTAAAAGGCATCGTTAATGGTTTTTACTGCATTAACTGTTGCTACATGTGCAATTTTTTTATGTAACCAGTTTTTAGCCTGAAGGCATACTTTAGATAAACAAAAAAAAAAATTGTTTTTAAACCTTAAATGGATTTATAATAAATAATTAAATGACTTTTAAAGCAATAATAATAAATGAAAATTTATGAAAGTGATAATTTAAATCACAATTACATGCCTTATACATTTTTGTTTGTCAGCCTTAAAGGTAGGCTTTAATGTGATATGTAATGTTTTAATAAAAGACTAAATTTAGACTTTATTTATACAATACAACCGCAAAAAAAAGGATTTTTTAAAGTAAATTGTAATGACCATGAACGTTAACTTTAAGTTGAGTCAAATAATTGACTCTATATTAGAGATCTAGAAGAAGGCAATTATGTTTCGATTTAGATTCATAGTTTTCCTTACAGTTTAAACCTCAGGTTCGACATCTTATTTAAAAGACATTCTACATCCACTTTAAATTTTTAATTTTTAAATTATACTCCTCCCATATTAAATCTTTAAATGAGAATTATAAATAATATGCCTTAAGCTTCGGCATTTCCAAATATCCGAAATAAATTAAGAATTCCATTTAAGCCTTAAGCTAGACTTTAATATGTTGTGTAATGCTTTAATATATATAAAACGCCATAAAATAGGCTAAAATTTAGAAAAAAGAAATAACAATTGTTGAGGATAATTAATTTTGTTGTATATAGCATAAAAGATTAAGGATTTCTCTTTGGGCATTAAGATACACTTTAATACACATGTGGTGTAATATTTTAATAACAGCCTAAAGGTAGACTTTAATATGAACAGCCTAAAAACACTAGTTATTTTTTAAATACAGAATTTTCAACGCATATATTTAATGTTACAAATTTAAAAATGTATAAGCCTTAGGATAGACTTTAATATTTACAATGAAAATAAAGCCTTAAAATATGCTTTAATTTTATAAATTGACACAAAATTCGTTCATTAAATTTATTTTGCAGTTTAAACGAATTTACGTTTATTAAATTCTTATTAAATATGAAAAGTATACAAAGTTAATATTTATGCTCAGAGAAGTAGGCTTTTTTATTTAAATTTTATTGCATATTATGGAAGTTGTTTTTTCATTTTAATATTGATTTTACTTGTTTGGGAAATTGATTTATTGTTTAAATCGAAAGCCATTTCCTGGGTTAAATTTCTCTGTTTTGTTTTTATTTCATTTCTGTGAAATTGCTGACAAATCAACATACATACGAGCAACGAGCAACCAATATTGTGCAATTACCAGACATTGCAGCCACCGCAGCCACAGCTATAGTACAGACATTAAAGGCTGTACAAAATGGCATGGCCTAGATTCCTTTTACCACTATTTTTCTTGTTTTACTACCCAATAAATATACCATACCACTCAAGTATGCTATACAAGTATAGGCCAAGTCTACAACAACATACAGGAACAAATTCCACAGAAACAGAAACAAAAAACTGCTACGAAAACCTCATCAGTAACCGATGAAACCGCGAGAGATTGTAGCAGAAATTGAAACAAAATTGTATATCATCGTGTCATAAAATATTAAACTTTAAGGTTATAAAATAAAGGGGGGAAAAAACGAGAAACAAGAAAAGAAGAGAAAAATAAAAGCAATTTTTTAAAACGTGATTGATTATAAAAGATTGACTACGTATTTGAATGTTTCATAAGATTCTGAAAGACGAGGATTGCTTCACGTACAACGCAAACTGTGAAGATGTGGAGGTATTTAAAGCCTGTGCTAAAATATTTCAACTTTAAATCAAATCAAATGCAGGACCCAGCATCAGGTTAGGTTTCGATTCATATTGTATGGCGTCACCACACATAATAATTCGTTAGGCCCATTGTGGGCAGTACTACGTTTTATTCAGCGAGAAATGTGATGATGCACATAATGAGGATGCCTCCTAGATGCGCCTAGACGATAGCCATACTACTGTTGCGTTCTCCCTCTCAAACTAGCGCAGAGCACGCGCTCTTTTCTATCGTCAGACATTGAGCGGAATTTATTCCCGTTTTTAACCGAATCAATTGTAAAAAGCTAGGTTGTAATCCTGAATTACAGGGTTGTTGGTTGTTGACCAATTGCGCTTGTTTGGCAAGTTCTAGACAAGCTCTATAAATACATAGCAGCCAACACATTACAATGGTGGGCCTCCCACAAGCCAGCACGAAAGTTAGTTGTTTTAAAAACTATCGAAGGATAAGACACACAAAGAATGGTTGCGATTATATTTCCCCTTCATTAAGTCATTTTTCTAGTTCCCATACAATATACTGCATAAGTGAGAGGCCATTCCAAAGACATGTACCGTCGTCTAATGTCTCGTGTTGATAGAAGAAAAAGGTCATGTAAACTTTTAAATTCTAAATTAAACATTTTACTATGACCCCTCACATCCTATGAACCAAACTTATCCTTTATCCTTTGGGAATAAACTAAATGAACTCCAACTTTATAATTGCATTACAAAATACATACATAGAAAAGAAGAAGAAGCAGAAGAAGTTGGTGACAAATTTAGAGGTTAATGGAAGGAGAAGAGCATATGAATGAATTTTGAAATGAAAGTGTAGCAATTATCCTGTGAGCATTAGAAAAAGCCAAAAGGATAATTGGTTGAATACAACTACTGAAACACTACTAATGAAGATAAATTACAAGAAATAAAAGTGATAAAAAGAAGTTGTAAATGGTTGTACTGATTTAAAATAAAATTACCAGCAAAATTCAGATTTATAACTTAAATAATTCACAAAAAGAGAAAGAGAGAGAGTTAGTGAAAGAGAGAGAGAGTGTGTTTAAATGCTTTAAGCATTTTAGCAATTAAACTAAATTTCATTTATATTTTAAAAGCTGGTCCCTAAGCTTCTCTTTTTACATTTAAATTTGATTAAAAAGATTTGCATTGCATATCTGCTGGCTGGCTTTCATTAAAATTTCGGGTATTTTTAATGCATAGTTTCAGGCAAGCATTTTTATGGCTTTGGTATTTACCACACGCACATACGGAAAATATTTCTGGACATTTACGGTGGCTAAGCTATAATCACCCCCTCTTTTGCACTCTCTCCCTCTCTCTCTCTCTCTCTCTCTCTCTCAATGAAATTTACCAAACGAAGCAGATTTTTGTTCTAAATGCTGCATAACGATTACGTTGCACTAAAATCCGACAAAAATTGTATTGAGTAACGTACACACACGCATTTACAAATAATTTACATCATCATTCCGGCATCCATTTGTGCATTCATTTCTTGCCGTACAGTTGCTGACCACGAAAATTCATTGGAAGAGGTCCTTTAGGGCTCGGGGTTTTTTTTCAGTTTTTTTCTATTCGTTCCCCATGTTACATAAATTTCAAATTCATTTCATTTAGACATTTGGATTGAACTTTAAAAGAAGAATTCAAGTTGAAATTCTTTCATTCATGAAACGAAATTTATTGAAGAGAGTAAACTCAGCGGCCCATTTGCTTAAATGCTTTAAAGAGAGAACTGTACAGTGAAATGTAGCATACTTTTCAGAGCGCTTTCTTTGGTATAGGGGGAATAGTCTTTGAAAAAACATTTAATGCAAGCTGGATAAGGTAAAGACAAGGAAACTGAACGCTTCAGTTGATTCCATAGTGTTAGTTTGAGTAACTGCCGCCTGTGGTTTGGAACCTCAACCTTAATACTCCACTAAAATCCATGGAAAGGGATAGATGATCGCTTAAGTGGGATTTAGACGATCACACGAATTGTACTACGGGATGCAAGGAAATATATTGTGGACGAAAATGTTTACAAGCGGAAAATTACCATACTTTCCGATAGCCAAGTGGCTATCAGAACATTGGATTCTAATGTAATGGACTCCAGGACGGCATGCAACTGTCGCAGATGTCTTAACGAAGTAGCGAATCGTTATCATGTTTGTATCACATGGGTATCGGGACATAGGGACATTCCTCCCGGTAACTGCAGAGCGAATGTATTGGCCAGAAGGAGCACGACTATCGAACTCTCTGATGACTACTCGACATTAGGAATCTCTTTGGGTAGCTGCAAGCACTCGTGGACCTTGTCAACAGTAGATGGGCAGCTTCGGAGACGGGCAGAATGGCGCAGAAAATCTGGCCGAGGCTGCATAAAAGGCACACGGCAGCTGTGCTTAAACTCCAAAGAAGTAGGCTCAGTACTGTTAACGGGATTATTACGTGGCATTGTATTATAGGAACACATGCGAGGCGTATTGGTATTGGGCACCTTGCAAATGACTTCTGCAGAAGCTAGGGAGATGAGGAGGAGGATGAAACTGTTCTTCACCTACTGTGCACACGCCCGACACTAGGTCGGAGGAGAAAGAGGCACCAGTGTGCCTACTACATGGAGGATCTGGATGAACTGTCATGCATTGATATTGGCAGTCTGAGTCGCTTCATCGGAAGCTCCGTGGGGTTCCTGGACAAGGGGAAAATGTGAAACTGTGTATCACAAGGGGCCCTGTATGTGGCCTAAGTGTGTCCGCTCATTCCTCCATTGAGGGGCAAACACTTCTATCTGCCTACCTATTATACTTATTGGGTTTTATTAGGGACACCTTAAGCTATAATTTGTATATAGTGGGATATGTGCAGCAAGTCCTTGATATCGTATATTTGGGTGATTTCTTCCTTGACTTCCTTTTCGTATTTTCTGTTAACCACTTAACATTGCTCTGTTAACTTTAATATTAGCTCTGTTAAAATTTTTGGGTTTTGTCTCTGCTAGTTAAATTTGAATTTATTTCACACACATATTACAGCAGCATACATATGTTTAACGTTATACGTCCGTTTAAAAGAGTGATTCTCTCAAACCCTGCTACTTTAACTCGAAGTTTATTACAACCCGCAATCAGCCACTGCGAATGAGCTGCAATATATGAAATGTTCAAAATTCTAAAGTACTTTATCCCTCACATACATATTTGTCGCATAATCTATCATATCCTCTGCTCTCGAACAATGTTTTCTATTAAAGAATTCCGCAATTAAAACTCAACCAACCATACGATGTTGTGTGCGCCAACTTGATGATTTTCTTTCCATTGTTTGTGATGAAATGAAAATGAAAAAAGAAAACGAAAAAGCAGAAAAAAGTTTTCCTTAAAGCAATGACGACGACGACATGTTTTTAGCATGTCACGCTAATTGTGTGTCTCTAGAAATCTTCCGGTTTTCAACTCAACTCAACTTAAACTCAAACTCCCATGTCATCATCAACATTATCAACAGAAAGTCGTCAGGAATTCATTTTCCATTTTCACATTTTCCCTTTTGTTAGCACACTTACAGTTCCTCCATTTCCAATCACAATCACAAGTTTTTTCCCCTTTTCAAACTCTCCCTTGAACTTGCAACTTTCATCAAATCTTCAGTCAATAACCACTTAAAGAAGTTTTTTCTCCCTTGCTCTCTGTCTTCCTCTCTTTCAGAGATCTCGTGTACAAGAAAAAGATTTTTTCTTTCTTTCTTTCTTCGCTAAAGATTATTTCTTATCCTCCACTTTGGTTTGGATTTTATAACTTTGTTTATGACTTGCGAAAAGAAATTACGAAAAATGAGAGCAAAAAACGGGGAAAACTTATTAAGAATGACAATAAAATTGAAAAAAATAAAGAAGAGAGAGGAGGAGAAGTAGGTGGGGTAAGGGAAGTATGGAAGTCGTTGATTGACTTTCGGTAGAAAAACTCAACAGATAATTTTCATTGGAAAACAATTTTCGAAAAGAACTTTCTTCCACCGCACTTACCTTCCTGCCAGCAGCAGTAGGAGGTGCAGTTGTAGCGAATGAAGAGAGCATATAAGAGAATGTTTACAAAAATGAAATAAGCAACAGCAGGGGGCGCAGTGGCAGACAGAAACAACTGTTGTCAAAACCAGATTAGAGCTGAGATTATACGCCATTAAACTGTAGAGAATAAAATGTTTACAAATGCAGAATCCCATACTCGTGTATCATATGCTATTAGTAGACCATCCTTGTCATAGACACCTAAGTAGCCAACCAACCAATATGGTCTTCTGCTAGCTTGTTCACTCCAATAACAGTGTAACGTTCTCTGTGTAATGTTCGCCGATTCAGTAAAGTCGCACGAAGTCCCAGTAGTCTAGTAGGTAGTGTGTTGGCTTTTTAGACGTAAGGCCACGGTTCAACCTCAGGTCAGGCATCTCGAATAAAACGAAATATGAAGGAAAATATTCCTTCCGGGACTTCCTCTCAGCAGATTTCTGGCAAAAACTCTGCAAGTAAATGAAATTGCCATGAAGAAGCTTCTCAAAAGATCTGTCGTTCAGCATCGGCTTTAAACTGTAGGCCCCTCAACTCATGTATCAAATTAACACACACACAACATAGTGGTGTGAGAAGATAGGTTGTAATCCTGACTAAAGGGTTGTTTATGACCAATAATGTATGCATATGACCCAACCAGTCAGTCAGGTATATTGATAGTCAGTACCAGAGGCGTGAAGACTATGGTTAGGAGAGTGAAAGGCAGGAAGGAATCAAGCGGCTGAAAATTGTCCTGATCGGGACCCGTAAACTCCATACTATAGAAAAAGCTCCGCTACAATATTAAAATAATAAAAGGGAGGGATAAGGGTATCTTATCTTGCCAGCAGAAGTTTACGCTGTCGGAAGATGTTACAAATTCCAGTTGAACAGGAAACAATGATGAAATAATAAATTTTTGTTTTAAAATTCGTGAGTTTTCCTATTTTCCCTTTTTGCTGGAACCGAAAAAAATGAGATCCGCTGAAAGCATAACTCTGTGCTAAAATGTCAGCCCTGAAGTCGATATATTTTTCTTGAGTGCACAAAGAAAAGAAAAGTGCTGCTGTGCATAATAAAATGACAGTAACTGATGATGGTGATTGTCATCATCATCATCACCATCACCATCATTCTCAGTGCCATCCATCCATCCATTTTAACAACACGAAACAGAAACAGAGACTCAAAAAAGTTTCCATTTCTTCTTTTTATATAGTCAATGTTGTTGTTGTTATTGTCGCTGTTGCTATTCTTTTTCTCTTGGAGCATCAGTGTTTATAAAGAGGAAATTCTCTTTGAGTAGAAAATTGCTTCAACTCAATATGCAGCAATACACACTACACGCGGAGTATCGTTTTGCATTCCTTTACAGTCACAAAGTAAACGGTAAAGTGGGAGACAAAAGTATGATGACAACACATAATAAAGGATTCTTTAATTTTTGATATAAATTGTTGACTACCCTGATTAGATGTCTTGCAGAAGTCTTAGGAAGATACGATTTTGAATTCACTTGACTCAGTAATATAGATTTCAGGGCAGTTCAAAAATCGCTTCTTACACCACTTATGTTGTGTGTGTTAACTTTATACACGAGTGGAACAAGGGGAGCTGCAGTTTAAAGTCGCCTTCGAACGACAGTTTTTTGAACAACTTTTTCATGGCAATTTTTATTTACTCTCAGAGAAATCTGCGGAGAGGAAGTTGCCGAAGAAATATTTTTTTGGATTTCATTTTGTTGGAGATGTCTGATCTGGGGTTTGAACCGTGGCCTCACGTCTTATAAGCCAACACATTACCTACTAGACTACCACCTGCAATTCGAAGAAATATTGTCAATAAACTGAACTGACTAAAATTCAAAGAGTGACTACCAACTGTTCCTATCCATGGAAATAAAAAGGAAATGTCGGCGGAATATGTGAGAATAGATTTTTTTTTTTTTTTGTTAACATTGAAGCTATTGAATTAGTCCTTATAATATAGCAACGAGCTATAGGCTGAAGCATAGATTGGTTGATTGTGAAATTTTCCTGTTCAAGTCTTGACACAAAGTCAATTCCTTATCAACTGTTGCTATCCACGGAAATGTCGGTGTCTGCACGTGAAAACAATTTTTTTTTGCCTTTTTCTTAAAAGAAGTGAATCTTCCTTCTCCTGAATTATTATCAAAATTATAAAGGATTTTATTTTTTGTACAGCTTAAATAGTAATCTGTTGTCAGACATTTTTTGCACTGCACTGTATATGAAAATCAGTGTGTGTATATGTGTGTAAATGAATAATGGTGTTGTATTCGTTTCGCTGAAGAGAGCATATGGTAATTTGTTAATATACCCAAGCAAATATACACACACACATACATATACTATGTGAGTGTGTGCCCGCTTTTGTGTAAAGCATATATTATCCTTTTTAAGAGCTTATTTATGCATTCACTGAATGGCAAAATCAGTCTCTCAGACATACATTATGTCGTATAAATAAGAAGAAGTAAGTCATCAAGTTTAGATTTTTCTTTTTTCTTCTCTCTATTAAATCTTTATAGCACGTATACAAGCTTTAAAAGAGCGTAAAAGTCAATTTCTCTGTTTTTGAATTTAAAATAAATTTAACCCTTCGTCACAGTCAAGGGTCTGGCCAGACCTTTTCCAATTTATTTTACATTTTAAACGTGTTTGCAATATGGCTAGAGATTTGAATTTTCAGGTACCTTCCTGAAATTTTCTTGGCTTTCTAGTGGTGAAAAAATGGTACGAAGAAAGTCAACAGAAAAGGAGTTAGAAGGATATTTTGAAACCTATGTCATATTAGTACCACAGTGGGTCTGGCCAGACCTACTTTTTAATCGTTATATTTTTTCACGGAAGCAGTCTTTGAGTGTTTTGTTTTAGTTTGCCACGAACTTTCAAAGTGTTTATGAGAAATTTATTCCAAAAATGTGGTAAAATTGCAAAATTTTTGGAAAATGAATGATGAATTAGAATAAATTTTCAATACGCGACATTCTGGTAACTTCGATACGGATTTTTACACCAGAATTGCCGAGGCTTTGGCAAATGACTTGTAGCGTGAAAGAGCTAATGAGGAAGCCGGACAGCATGAAGAAGATTATGAATTTTTGGAAGAAAATGATGAAGATTATTTTCCATCGAAGATGACGCATCGGACGTTAAAAATGATTTGGTAATCGAGCCAAATGTAGAAGACGACAGTGATGAACAGGAGGAAGACTGGTTCTGAAACAGGTGAAGAGAATAATAATAGTTTTATTGGAAAGGACGGTATCATATGGAATAGAAACCAGCTGACCAGTGGTGTACGTACTCGTCAACATAATGTTTTCAAGCTGGGCCTAAAAAGCAAATCTTTACTCCACTTGAAGTTTTCAAAAAAAATTTTATTCCAAATATTACAGACATCATTATATTTCAGACAAATCGGTATGGAAGAGACGCAGTCAATAAATGGAATGCTCTAAATGTAAATAAAAAACCAAGGGTTTGGAAGGGTCTAACAGAAGATGAATTATACGCTTTCATCGGCATTCTTCTAGCAATGGGATTTTCCCATAATAACATAAAAATCCACGAGTTTTGTGGCGTACTGATAATTTACCCATATTCAGGGCCGCAATGTCTCTTCATCGATTTATGTCCGTGACCAGATACATTCGGTTTGACGATGGAAGAACGCGGTAATTTCGATTACTCGAAGACAAAGCTGCGAAGAATTATAGTCCGCATGAGAGTATTACCATTGACGAGCACTTGTTACCATACCGGGGAAAAACTAAATTTACACAATAAATACAAACAAAACCTGCAAAATATGGTACATATAAAAATTTGGTGGGCCTGTGATTCGAAGACAAAGTATCCGTTACAAGGAAAATTATACACAGGCCGAAAGAAAGGTGAACAACGTGAAATAAATCAAGGGGAAACGTTATGCTGCAACTTGCAAAGCCGTACGATAAAAGTGGCCGCACAATTGTCGCTGACAATTTTTTAACATCTTTAGAAGAAGCAAAACGTCTGGCTAATCTTGGTCTAGCAATCGTTGGCACCATCCGGTCTAACAAGAAATGCATTGCTATTGAAATGAAATAAAGTCCTTCACGACCTGTTCATTCATCTGTTTTTGGCTTTTGCGACCACTTGGTTTCTCTTTGCAGTTATGTTCCAAAAAAGAATAGATGCGTCAATTTTCTGTCCACTGCATCCTGTGTAGGATGCGCAACGGGAAGTGAAAAAATTCGCAGGAAAACTAAATTCTTTTATTCAAAATGTTCAAATGCTGTGTGTCAGAAACATTCCAATTAGTTGCTTAGATTGATAACATGACAAATTTTTACTCAGTGTACACTGATTCTATTTCTTTATCAATTAAAAACTTTATAAAATTAAAATAAGAAATGAAATGAATAAACCACCTGATTTTTTAGTTATAATTTGATGCAATTTAAACCGTTTTTAAAACTATCTACATAAAAAAATAATGTTAACTTATGCAAATACACTAACACTTATATGGGGTCTGGCCAGACCCAGTGTGGTACTAATGTGACAAAGTAAAAGTGTGTGTCACGGAGGGTTAAACAATTTTCTTTACCCAGCCACACCCTGTATAATTGATTTATTTTTATTATTTTTTTTTTTTTTTCATAGAAGATTTCCTTCTCGTTTTAATTGAAAATTTCCCAGTTGGCAAGATTTCTTTTAGAAATGTTCTCTTGCACTCTTTCTCTCTCGCTCTCTCTCTCTCTCTCTCTCTCTCTCTCTCTCTCTCTCTCTCTCTCTCTCTCTGTACATATATGTATGTATGTGAGTGTGTTATTTCTCTTTTATGCTTATAAAATTTATTTTTAGTAATTAAATGACTTTAAAAGTAAATGCATTTTTCTACTCCCTCTCTCTCTCTCTCTTTCTTCCTTTTTTCACCCATTTATGTGCATATTAATGCTGTAGTAGTTTGGTCTAGAGACTAACAGAAATTAATGTGTGCGTCAGCGAGAGAGAGAGAGAGAGGGAGCGAGCATGCATGACTGTATAAAGTCAGTTGTTGCGCCTTAAAGTATGCTGTCATATTGTGTTGCGTTTAATTATTAGTTTTTTTTTTTGATTCACAGTTATTTAGTGCGTAAAAACATTGTTAAATTTGTTGTGTTAAATGTGCCATGAAGGCACAAGCAGCAGCACTATTTTCATCATCATTATGATTTTTTCTTTTGATTACTTCATACAGACTTCGCTATAAAATTTTTTATTTTTTTTATAGTTTTCCTCCTTTTTTTCGTTCCTTTTGTTGATGAAACATGTCTAGAATATCAGCAACGTTTTGAATGCTTTTATGCTTAAATTGCGTTCGTTAAGATATTTCCATGTGCCAGAATTTGAGAGAGGAAATATGTGTTAAAACATTTTCAAAAATTATTTAAAATGAAGCAAAAGTTTCAAAGAATTTGCAGAAAAAGGAAAAACAATATGAACTCTCATAGAAGGCTTTAGTAATCTATAGGGTGGGCCATCTATCGATATAAATTTGAACCATCGATTATTTCGAATCTGGCAATACTTATGCCATTCTAAGCCTGTCACTACCTTCAATATATTGTATCCACTGAACGTAATAAATCGATTGTATTCAAGAACTGAACAACAATTTGAGTTTCATTCGTCCAAAGCAAATGCCCAGTAATGACCAAAGTTATCTTTCCAGTTTTCTGCGCTACCATTCCCGTTATCTGAAACCATCAAAGTAGCTTTAATGGAATATATTACTGGATTTTCAGTTCTCAGCTTGCAGGCACTCAATGGGGTGCCCAACGTAGAGAACACAGCCAAAGAAAGTTTAATGATTGCCATGCACTCTTCAATACACATGTGACGTGAAAATTGTACTGCATTGCCATTTTGTTGCGAACAAGAAATTGTCTCTCCAAGAGGTTGTTAATTTCGATCCCAGTGTCCAGACAACCGCCTGGCTATCAGAATGTATGGTAATGTCATTTCCAATAAAATTATCGTCCTTAATAACAGCCACCGCAGCCCATTTTTCTGTCATTTGGGACTCTACAACGGTTCGACAGTCTTATTGAGTTATATTCGCCCACAGTGTGCGTTATTCCATTCACTCTACGAAAACAATAAAAAAAATGCTGCAATTGTTTCCAGCATTTGAACGATAGCCTAACAGCTCTTTTTAGAGTTTTTAATTCCTTTGGAAAATTTTGCTTTTTCTATTTATCTTTTTAAACTCAATTCTAATCACTACTGTGCAATTATCGCCACACTTTTAATGGCCATAAGCAAGTGACAGTAATTAATTTTTCAATTTTCCCCCAAATTCAATAAAATTTAATTATAATTTCTCTCTCTCTCTCTCTCTCTCTCTCTCTCTGTCTGTTTGTCTCATATTAATAATAAATAGACAAATATTTTATAGAAAATAGTCCCCGCCAAATATAAAATTTAATTTATAGAAAATAATAGAAAAATTATTGTTTATTTTCTGTTGGCTGCTTTAGAATAACACCGCAAAATATGTAAACACAATAAGAAACAGCAACAACACCTAAATGTATGCAATTAATTTTTGTGTTGCTCTTTTTTCTCTCTCGTGTGCTTTAGCAAACATTCATTGAATAAATATTAAATATTCCAATGAATTGCATATATGTAGAATTAAACAATACATATACATATATATATATACATATTGTTGTATTGTAATGAATATAAATGAATAAATGAAGTTATTTTTGTGTTTATTGATCTGCTTTTAGGCGCACAATATATATTAAAATTTTATGGAAATTATTATTATTATTATTTGCGTGAAAACACAATAACAACAGAATACACAAAAACATGATAGAAAGAGGAAGATTAAATTACAAATTTAATATAATTTTACGAGATAACTTGCAAAAGCAAAAAAAAAAAAAGCCAGCGACAGTTACATTTTCGAACTAAAAGTACTAGTACTTGTGGTAAAAATCGTTGTAAAGACAAATAAGAAAGTAAAAAATCCTGGAAAGGACCTGGAAGGCAAGAAAGAAAGTTAAAAATAGGGGGGCTAAAACACTTTATCAGATTCTAATAGTACGATACAGTCAATAGTTAAATCGTTAATGCCTTACGATGCGCCAAGTTCTTCTACATCGTTTCTCCATATTCGCAACACTTGCTCAGATTCTTATTGTACGATACAACACTTAAACCGTTAATGTTTTACGACGCGACAGACTGGTGGTAATAAGGGACATGCTACAGTCATAGATTGATGCTCTATATGGTCTCGTATAATTATCTAAACAGGGGCTTAGACATCGTTTCTCCATATTCAATGGAAATATATAGCGATGGGTTGAAGGAGAAGAGAGAGTTGTACTCCGACAGCTAGGAGTTCTTGTCGACGTCCAACCTGTTATATTAATGTTGCCTGTTTCTTCGGGAAATGGAGTATTATTCGCAGGCCTTTATTATTTATTAGACGTGAGACCTCGATTCAAACTCCAGGTCAGACAGCTTCAATACAATGAAATATTTAAAAAAATACTTCTTTTTGGGCGACATCCTCTCAGCAATTTTCTGGCGAAAACTCTAAAAGTCAATAAAATTGCCAGTAAAAATTTCTCCAATCCGTCGTTCGAAGACTACGGCAAACTGAAGTCTCGCTACTCATGGATCAAATCAACACACTCAATATGGGTGGTTAGGTTATAATCCCGACTAAATGGTTGTATTGGCCAACTAAGTAAAATAATTCCACTGATGAGTCAAGAGTATACATTAGGAGTCCAAAAAATGGTATCACCAGAGGCTTTAGATATTATCAGGGTTAGGGGACAATAGGAATCAGGGACAATGATATCAGAACATGCCATAGCGTGTCTAATCTTTTGTGGCCTACATATCTATACTTCAGCGTGTAATAATGACTGTGACATCATTAAGCATTCATATCCAAATCACATTAAATAATGCCTTACAATAGACTTCTTTGTATGACACGCATTAAAGTATGCAATGCTAAACGAAAAAGTAAATAATTACAGCATACTTTAAGGCATATAAATTCAAATATTTTATAAAACAATGTATTATCATTGAATTTTATATCATAATAATATCAAATTATATTTTTCTTTTCTTTTTTTATAATTAATTATTCTTTTTTAATCTTTTCTTTGCAGGTATGTAAAGTAATTCTTTCTGGCCAGCATATCCCAGTAATAATAAAACAGGATAAGTACTATAATTATTTCGATATGAATTTATAAAAGAAAATTTTTGTTAGTAGTAGTCACCGTAGTCTAGGAAAGAAATTGACTATAAAATTGACTCCATATCTATCGTATAGAATAAAAGAAGACCTGTTTGTTTAACTTAATCTGGAAGGGCCTTAATATATAGAGGACAAAACATATCGTTTTCTCTCTTTCCCTCGGCTTGAGCGTTAACTATGTGGTTTCTGTCGTCACAGAGATTTCAGAGAAGCATGTCTGTTGGCTAAGCTATCCCTCCCGTGGTGTCTGTCTGTCTGTCTATTTTTTAAAGTGTCACTCTCTAGATTTCACGCTTAGAAGTATGAAAGTACTGGATACCTCACATTTGCTTTCCGATCCTAAAGAATTTATCTGAGATTAGTTTGAAAGAGATTGCACGATATATATTAGATCCAGGTGGCCAGACGACTCCAGATGACAGTGTACGTCAGAGTCTTGGTGTAAGTGGAAACCTCAAGTGCCACTAAGCTTTTAATTTATATATTTAATAATATTTATTATTCATATTCGCAAATTGTTTTAAGAAAATTAATTTGTACGAAATTTTTTATGACGCACTTTAGTACATATGTATGTATATACATAAGTGAAGAAATTTAGCTCTTAGGCTTTGGTAATACGTCGTAGTTAAAATTTAATACACAGTTTAATAAAAAATTAACAAAATTATTTTGAACGAATTTTTTTACGACGTACTGTACCAAAGTAAAGAAATTTATCTCATAGGCATTGGTCCTTGATATAAATTTAATACAGTTTTAAAATTATATAAAGCATATCACATTTTTCTAAATAAATTTGTAAAATTAAGAAAATATTCACTTTTAATTGTTTTTTAAAAAATTTTAAACAATTTCCAACGAAAGCTGAAGTTTTAAGGAAATTATTTTGCATTTTTAATTAATAACTTTTAAATATATTATATTATTTATAATAATCTAGTGATAATATTAATTATTTAATTAAATTTATATAAAACCATTACCGCCACCGTTTACTTAAAATTTCTTAAAAAAATCAAATCTAACCTCAATAAAAAAAAATGAATAAAAACCCAGCACCATTATAAAGTAAACAAACCAAATACTCACTCTCTCTCTCTCTCATACGAAATATGCTACTGTAAATAAAATACTAACAACAATGGAAAAGAAAACATAAACAGAGAGAGAGAGTACAAAACAACTCTATTTGCAAGTTTATTTTCTCATTGTTTAACTAATACACATGTAAAAAAGAACACACACACTCTTTATTGTATTCGTATAACAATAACAACAAGAAAAAAAGGATATTACAACAGAAACAATGCTTACACGCATACAAGTATGCTGTATGTAAATGGAACATGTTTTGCTAGGGACAGAGAAATTTATGCTTACACGAGTGTGTGTGTGTATATTTGTTTATTTTCCTTTTTGGTTTGTTTATTCTTTATTTAATAAAACAAAAAAAAAAACCTTGGAACCCAAATAATATGTTGGAACAAAAAAAGCAACGTAAATAACAACACAATGGAAAACAAGTAAGAGCGAGAGAGCGACCATTGAAATGCAAATAACCGTAACAATAACAATAAAAATAACAATTGAGTGGGTGAGTTATCGAATTGGAAAAAGAAAAGAAAATAAAAGAAAAAGAAAATCGTGATGCGAGATGAAATTGAAATTTAATGATGGTTTATGACTCTAAAAAGTGTAAATAAATCGAATGAAATTAATGCAAGAATGATGAAATGATTGCAGGAGAGATGTTGTATGAAAGCAAGCCAATGATTTATTAATTCATAGAATTTACAAGTGAATGAACGCCGCTTTAGAAGTTGTAATGAGATGACAATGATGATGATAATGATAACGATGATTTCTGTTGAGAGGCGCGCATTGGTGATTAAGAGAGTATAAAAGTGTAAACAAGAGATTAGACAGGTTGGTTGTTGGTGAGATATTGTAGAATAGCCAAGGTAATGATAAAACAACAGTGGTGTTTGTATTCTTGACATTATTAAACGTAATCGATTTTTCTTTTCTTAGGATACAAATGTTTTGTTTAATTTCTGTGTAATAAAAAAGGGGCCGAAATAAGTGCGTTTTATGTGATTTATTTTAGTGTCCGTAAAGTGTAAAAGTTTTGCAAAGTTTTTTCAAAAATAACAAGAAATGGAAAAATCAAAACAAATTTAAAATATATTAAAAATTATATATTAAAGCATAATAAAATAAAATGTTTACCAACTACATGCCAATTAACTACAAATACAACAAAAAAAAAAAACTAATAGTGAGTGGTACGCTAATACAAAAACAGAATATTGAAGTCTTAAAGGAAAATACATATTTTTTTTTGATATTTGTACGTAACTAATATTTAAATTTTAAAGAAATTTAATTTAAATAAAATTTCAAATTAAAAAAAAAGTACTTTTTGTGGTACTAAAAAGAAAAGTGCCTTTCTATAGTTGTATTTAAATCGATTTTAAAAATGTATTTCCAATTAAAAGCATTTCCAAAACGCTTTTTTAGAAGTTCAAATTCGAAGAAAGTACTAAATTGCTGAGATGCAATTATGCATGAAATGAAATTTAAGAAAAGTACTAATTTGTTTTTCTATTTTTTTTAAAGAAACGGTACATCGTGTTTATTTTAGAAAACTGCAATTTAAATAAAATTTCAAAAAAGTACTGTTTGAGGTACTAGAAAGAAAAGTACCTTTGTATAGTTAGTTATTTAAATCGATTTTGAAAATGTATTTCCAATTGAAAACAATTAAAAAAAGCTTTTTTAGAAGTTTAAATTCGAAGAAAGTACTAAATTGCTGAGATGCCGTTATGCAATTAATTCCAAGTTGAAATCTAAGGAAAGTACTCATTTTTTTCTTCCTTTTTTCATAAAGAAATGTACCTTGTGTTTATTTTATAGAAATTTAATTTAAATAAAATTTCAAATTAAAAAAAGTACTTTTTGAAATACTAAAAAGAAAAGTGCCTTTGTATAGTTGTATTGAATCAGATTTTAAAAAATGTATTCCCTATTAGAATCATTTTAAAAAAAGCTTTTTTGAGATTTAAAGTAAAGTACGAAAAAGTACTATGATTTCAAATTTGAAAAGAAAAGTAATAATTTTCCCTTCATTTTCTTAAAAAGAGACCGAACGGCACATCAGCAAAAGAATTTGACAATCATCTGCAAGCAGTTATATCATTACTAAATTAAAAAAAGGAAAAAAGTACTTTTATGTACTTATTTTAAATAGAGTACTTTTGAAGACAAATTTTTTTTACTTATTGTTATTAAACTAAAATAATTTAAAACGGTATATTTTTAATATTTCAAAGTACTTTTTTCCCAAAAACATTGTACTTAATACTTCAATTTCTGTTTTTAGTTATGCTATCCACTGTATACGATAAAAAAAGGAAACAATTTAAATGCGAGGCAAACAAAAACAATTTAAAGTAAGACAAAATCAAGACAAGAGGACAGAGTTTTAAACAGATACAGAAGAGTGTAAGAGATGATAGTAAAAGCAAGAGCATAATAAATAAAATATAATTGAAATACACTGACGTCGTTTTTCGGTAGTCGACGAATGCGTTGACGATGATCCAGTATTGGTGGTCTCATCGCTAACATCGGTATAAATTTCAGTACCATCTTCGGAATGAGTCTTATGGTGCTTTGTTACATCTTCTTCCTCATGATCCAAGTCGTCGCCATCATCCTCATCATCATGATCAATGGGTTGATGATGATCAAACTCGTGTTCTTCTTCAAAGTCGTCATTATGGTTACTGCTTGGGGGTTTATGGTCGTCTTTATCGGTATTTGCATTCGAATTGAAAATGCCATGTTGATATTTGGTAACATCCGGTAATAAATCACCACCATCGGCATCAACATCGCCCGTATGATCGTCGTCATCGTTGTCATGATCAATGAGACCACCATCTCCGCTGCCCGCCAAAATACTGCCCTCCTCCTCTTCGCCTTCCACAATATCGAAATCGTCATCGTGGTCATCGTGATGATTAATATTCGTGTCGGACGTAACTGTTTTGCCTTGATTTTGCTGATTGTTGTTGGTATTGTCTGGGTTATGGGAAATAATTTGGGTTGTTGTGTCGGTGTTGGTGTTTTCATAATGAATTTGGATTGTTGTGTCGGTGTCGGTGTTGGTTTTGGTAATGACAAAAGGAGTTGTATAGGGTGTAATGGTAGTGGTGGTGGTTGTATCGGTTGTGGTAGTGGTGGTGTTGGTAGTGATGGTTTGAATTGGGGGAGATGAAATAGAGGAATTAAATTGTTTATTATGATTATTTGTTGTTTCTAATGAATATTTTTTGTTTGTTTTTTCATTATGATTTGAGATGATGAGTTAAAAAAAAAAAACAAATTAAGAAGAAAAGGGAGTAAAAAATGAAAATCATAATCAAAAGAAAAATATAAAAAAAAATATTTTTTTTTTGGTTTTATTTTGGCAATAATTTTGAGGACATTTTTGTTTTATTAACAAAAAAAAAAAAAATTTCAACAATTGAATCGAAAAAATTATTTGGCAAGAAGTGTAAATTAAAACAGTTTGAAGAGCAATAAAATGATTGTAAATGTTTTACCGATTGTATTAAGGCCAGTGTTGCCACTGGTTGCCGAACTACCACCGGAACTGATGATGCCTTGATTATTGCCCTGATTATTGAGTCCGCTATTTGATGATGATATTTGATGAATATTCTGATTCTGATTATTTCTACTTGTGGTTATGAATTCGTTGTCATCAATATTCTTATTTATATTTGATTTACCCGTTTGATGTTTGTGCGAATGATGACGATAATCACTGTCAGAATCTTCGTCATCGGGACCAAAGCCGGAACCAGAAAAATCGTGATCTTTCTCTAAATCATCGTGTATCTATGAAAAAGAAGAGAGAGAAGAAGAAATCAAAAATTAATTATAATCATTTAATTCAGAAAGATGCTTTCAATGTTATTGCGTATTTATTGCGCAATAATTAATTTAAATTTTATGTGAAATATTGAGTTGAATAATGGCGTTTATTGCTATTTACGCAATAAAAGTGCATGTCTGAACATAGTATTAATATAAAACAAAGCCTTAAAGTATGCAGCATAAATATGGCTCGATATAGAGAGATATGCAAAATAAAATTGTGTTAAATCGGACCAGGGCCTATCCTAGGAATCTCATAGGAGTTATGAAGCAATTATAAATGGACTACTCTTGCTTCTGGGCTGGAAATTCTCTACAAAGACTTTTGCAGAAGCTGTAATGGCAAAGAAGAAAAGGAAGAGACCATAGAATATCTTCTCTATCATTTTTAAGCTCCCAAAAGTGATTGACAGAAGGTGTCTAACCAAAGGTCACGCCCTCACAATATTATTAATATTACAATGGGCTTTTATGGGACTCCAGTAAGTTATGCCCTTTTGATGAAGCTGCCAATTTAATTTATGTATCCATACCATCTAAAGTCCACCTCATCATGCAACAGTTAAAACTGTCTGATAGCATAGAGATTTTGATTGAATAATAGAGCAACTGACTTTCTTCAGCAATTAAGTTCATTACTCTCTAAGGGGTTATGTCAACAAGCAGAAATAATTTTGGGAAAAGTGGGCATTATTGGTCTGAGGGTGTCAGTAGACCTTATTTATTTCGAATATTGCCCTTTAAGAACTGCTATCGTCAATTTAAAGCGGTGTTGTGCTCCCTGTTCTGTGGTGAGTTGTGGCTTGGTTTACTTGACCACGGCTCGAGAGTTTATACATAAGCTCGGATAGCTTACCGAAGAAATATGAAAAAAGATATGTTTTCGTCGAGATCATCTCAGCAGTCTTCTGACATAAAAAAGGTTCTTAAAACTGCCGTTAATATTCGAACCTAAACAGTAGGTTCTGCTACTCATGGGTAAGTGAGAAGAAGTCAGACGTTAGCTCTGACTGAGGAGTTGCTATGCTCATATGACAATCGCCTCAAATTGATGGTCACCAATTGCAATTTGTGTTGTTTCCTTCTAGAAGTTTCCAGAAGGTATAATTTCAGTGTTTCGTAACGTCTTATGGATTACCCAGATTATGCGATTTGTCGACCGGGCCACATCAATAAATGTGTCTGTGCTGAGAATTCCTTAACGTCGGAAAATTTGTAAATCAATATTCATCGAGTTATCAACGAGATACCTTCCGGATTGTGTGAAAACTACTTGAAAAGGATTGATTGATGCAAAGATCTAGAGGCGGTTATTTAGATTTCATTGTTTTTCGTACATTGCAGTATAATGTAATAAAAGTTTCATTTGAATTCATAACTTTATCTGGGTTTTTATTTAATTTTTTTTCTTTTTTTTTTCTGAAACCGTTAAATGGATAATCCTTTAATAATAATAAAAAAAAAACATAAAAGTAACTGTAAATATAAATCACAAGTGTTTTTATACTACTATAGAACGGTACATATAATAAAATATGTTATTAACCTAAATTTTTATGAAGCCATTAATATTCACCACAAACAAAAAAAAAATATAGGTGGCAACCACATATGTATATACACATACACTTGTATACATGCCGCCATATGTTTGGTTTACCAATAGCTTGAGTGTTAATTGCCTCATAAATCTAGGAGAACCACAGTATAGCCAAATTTCACCCAAATGTCAGCCCACCAAACCAACATCATTATTAAAGAACAAGCCAGCCAACCAGCCAGCAGTCAACCAGTTAAGAAAGTATTGTATGGACAACATTTTTAGTCACCATTTGCAAACAATTTTATTTTAATGACGCAGAATAAAAGGAAATTTAAACAGACTGTGGGTTTGGAATTGGAAGGCGGGCAAACATATTTTCCGTTTTCCATGTATTATGAAGAAAACTCCTTTATCACACATTGAAGCTAGTTACGATAGTTGGTTATCTACGTTCACATGCTGTCTATTTTTCGATTGTTCGTTAGAACTGTTACAGACTTTAGCGCACGCAGTGTACTGTACATCTGTACAAATCGGAATTTGTTTTCGGAACTTCAGCACTGTTTTCTGCAAGAAAATGTGATACTAGTTTGATGGTCAAGGCAATGGCTCAAACATGGTCTCCCACATATAGGCGTGTGTCCTGCTACGGCTTGTAATTATTAATAGCAACTCTCTACAATAGCTGGTACGTTTTACAAGTGAATTATTCTCACATATGCATAAATAGTCCCACTGTGAATTAAATACCATATCTCTACTCTGTTTTGTATTTGAACAACATCTTTAGAAAATAATCGTAGAGATATGGGTGGGTGTTAACATAGTAACTGAGAACAATTAAACAATGATGCTAAACACGTTTTTAATGGCTTAAAACAAATGTTGCACTAACATTTGACTTGTTGGCAACAGCAAAAAAAGAAAAAAATAAGAGAAGGAATATAAAAAATAAAATAAAAACAATTTAAAAGGTATTATACGAAGAACATTAAAAGCAGAACACAAAAAAATGTAACATACTTTAAGGAGTAACTAAAACAGAAAATAAGGAGGGAAATGCGGCATACTTTCAGGAGTAAGTCTAATGTTAAAACAAAGTATCACGTCGGGATATTACAACATTTCAATAAAAATGAAGCATACTTAAAGGGGCAACTAAAAAGTATAAAAGAACTTCTTTAAATATGCACAGTGAAGCATACTTTTAGGGGTCGCTCTAATACTACTAAAGCATACTTTTAGGAGTCGCTCTAATACTACCAAAGCATACTTTTAGGAAGAACTACAATATTAAACCAGAGGCCATTATTAAAGCATCACGATGAGATATTGAAACATTTGTTTTTCATTCAACTTCTTGCCTCTAAATGTTAAGTGGCGCGAAAAAGAAACACAAAATAAACTTCAAAACCATTAACTACTTTTAGGCGTTAAGACAAAAAACGATAAAGTAGCAGAGCGCCTAAAAGAAGCTTAAGTAGACAGATTACAAAAAATTCCTCTTTCCTATAAACACATACAGAGAACTTAAAATTCCTATAAAACGTTAAGATTTTAAAAATGGCACTTTGGCAAAAGGCGCAATAAGAAAAAATTGGTACGTGAAAATGAATCGAGTCCATGAACGAGTTAAAGGGTTGGGTTTGCATATGCCAATATTAACTGCCCTCAAACTCCTTTACTATAGTCTTCTAAAGCACTTCGTATAAATGCCATAAAAACAATACAAAACAAAGGGAGCCACTTTTTCTCTCTCTCTCTCTCTCTCTCATGCCAATTTGTTTTCGTGAGAAAGCATTAGTGGTGCTTGGCTTTATTGTTTTCAAGTTTTCAAGCGTATGTATGTAGATTATTGTTGGATTTTTTCTTCTTCTATTTCTTCTACTCCATTATTTCATACTTTTGTGTTGATGTTATTGTTGTTTTAAATACAATCGAGGTTAAGGCAACAACTATTGTTCCCGTTTTGTATGCAGTGCAGTACACAAACACAACAGCCTCGTTTTCCTCCTCATTCTACTTTTTTCTGTAAGTTTCGCTTATGTTTTGTTGGAACAGAAAAAAAAGAAGAAAAGGAATAAGCGCCCTAAAGTATGCTACACATCAGCATACATGAGCAACACAATACGAAACTCTTGGTTTTGTTTTACTCCAAAACAATACCGTTCGGTTTTCATGTTGCCTCATTAACTGCAAAAATAGCGCACAATGTTGTGGCAGTTATTGAAACTTAAATGACAATGGGGTTCGGTTCTCTTTTTTTCTGCCTCATTTTCAATAGACTACATTTAGGGGGCATTATTTTGTAAACTTTAGCAGGTTGTATGGATTTCTAATATACATACATACATATAAACAGGAGGGGTTTTCATCTTTTGTACAATTTTTGTTTGTTTTGGATTGTAATGCTTTTGTATTTCAATTATTATTAAGGCATTCAAAATAAAATGTGAAGAAATATTTTCGAAAAATTCTTGAAGAGCTTGAATTCTAAATTTTTTGTTGTTGTTAATATCTTTTATTATTTAAGATATTACGAGAATAGAAGCAAAGAGATATAAATTTAAAAACTACTTATAAAAAAAGTTAACAAATTACAATAACAAATCAACAGTAAGATCCTAGAAGTTGCCAGATAGAAAATGATGTAATAAATAATGTTGCCAGGTGAGTTGTAGAAAAAAGTGCATATGTATAGACTATGAAGAGTGACCTCTGTAGTACATATAAGGATAGTGTAATAAAATTGAAAAGGTTATTTAAATAAAGAAATAACAACAAAGGAAATTAAACAACTCCTCCTTCATAATTGTAATCCTCAAAGTCAAAGTATGGACTTTAAATTGTAGGGGGGGGGGCCCTAGCCACTCATGAATTAAATATACACCCAGGTCAGCGATGGTGTAATTCTACCTAAAGGGTGTTGTAATGAGCAATTATACTTTTATTTCATTGACCATCTCTGAATGTCTTATATCAATCGGTACTTTTTACATTTCTTGAGATAACTCGGTAATAAATTGATGAATATAGTTGAACAAATACTCAAAAGTTTGTAATTTTGCCTAGTAGCCGTGGTCTTTGATGTCGCCTAAGTACAAAGTGTAATGGTCAACGAATCGCATATTCTTTGTGACTCAGTTGCTTTCATAGAAGAATTTGAAGTCGCGGTAGACTAGTAGATCGCGTGTTGGCTTATTAGACGTGAAGCTTCGGTTCAAACCCCCAGATTAGACATCTCTCAGCAGATTTCTGACAAAAATTCTGAGAGTGAATAAAATTGCTATGAAAAGCTTCTCTAAAATCGGCTGTAGGTTCCACCTCACATTTATACAACACAATATGGGCAGTGTAAGAAGCTAGGTCACAATACTGCCTGAAGGGTTATAATGACCAATCGCTATATGGCCATAGCGCAATGCATTCACGTAAACGGCGATTTCAAAATAATTTTTGAAAAAATACAGCCCAAAACACAGCTACTTCTTCTAATGAGAACCAGAAATATAGCACAAATTGCTGATTATTTTGTGAAATTGATCAAATTCCGCCATACTTCCTCTAATAGAAGCGGTATTCTAGAGAAGCTAGGTTGTAACTCTGACAAAGGGTTGTAATCACCGATTAAGTAAGTAAGTATAGCAATGATGCTGTAACTGAAAAACCAACAGGGAAATCATTTGCTCCTTTTAGGTCTGTTTAAACGGAATGAAAGCGAAACATTTTCGAAGTGAATGATTACGAACTATTAAAGTGTACGTATGAAAACAATGTGAGAAAAAGATCGGTGAAGCTTCGCAGAGACTTGTAAAGTCTCTGGTGGTATTAGAAAGGAATTATTTATTATGAACATCAACAACCTGATCACAGATGTATTTTGACGTCTATTTTCACAATAATTATCTTCAGCGTTGGCATTCTGAGTCTCTGGTGGTATTGAAAGAGAATGAGCATCAACAACCTGCTCAAAGATTGATTCTGACACCTAGTGTCACCGAAATAAACAATTCAATTAAAATAGCCAGAATTAATTAGAAAAGGTGTTACGGTTCATTATTACAACGCCATACTATACACGCATTGTTGTCACTCGGTAAAGACTGCGAGAGCTTGGACTCTTGGAAAGTTTTTAAAGTATTTGAGATGAAAAAATTAGAAAGCTTTATCGGCATAGGAAGCTTGATTTGAAGTCTGTTTAAGGGACTTTGCCTATATTTCTTGTTAATCATTCATACGCATTAAAAAGGCTGTTAAGAAGGCAATTGGCCAAGCCAGCAATTTCCCGGGATTTTAAATAAAACACAAGTGCTTAACAAAGGCTTGATTTATTAGGCAAGTGTATTAATATTAAAATTCCTGTGTAATTATATTAAACAAATATGTTATATAAAATGATATTTTAATTAGTTAATTACAACATACTTTTTAGTAGGAAACTACTGGGATTGAAATTCAAGATAAGTTCAATTTAGATAACTTAAGCACGTCTGAGGCAAGTTATAGAAAACCTTATAATAAAATGGCGAAAGTTCTAGATTTTCTTAATAGCTTAATCTTCGTTAAAAAATGTATGTATTCAGTATTGGAAAGTTAAAAATTTATCATGGCATATTGCCAGACCACTAAATGAATTATGGCGATTTTGGGAGTAGTTTTAACATTCCCCCCCCAGTGTGGCAAGAAGCTCCTTCGCAGCCAGACTTTCCTTCTGAAGCTACTTCCAAAATTGCTAATTTGGATACAGGTCTCTCCATTATTCCACGTTGTGTAAGTACCTTTGCACTTCTTGCTTGTCCATCAGCAGCCAATCTCGTTTCTAGTACTCTGCCTCGTAGCCAGACATTTCTTGGAAGAGAAGGGTCAACAATGATAACCAAATCCCCTTGATTTATAGGCTTAGACCTTTCAAACCACTTTGACCTACAAGTTAGCGTCGGTAAGTATTCAGTCAACCACCTTTTCCAAAACATATTTGCAAATTGTTGTGAAATTAACCAATTTTGTCTCAATATGGTCCCACTGTCATTACATGTAGTTAACGGCTTTAGCCCACTAGTGCTCCCCAACAAAAAATGATTTGGAGTCAAAGCTTCTTTGGTGTCATCTTCAATAGGTATGTAAGCTAATGGCCTTGAATTAATAATATTCTCCACTTCAATGAGCATACTTAAGAGAAGTTCATCACTGGGTTGCCCGCTTGGCATAATTTTGTATAAAATTGTTTTCACCGAGCGAACTAAGCGCTCCCACGCGCCACCCATATGTGGTGAAGCCGGAGGATTGAAAGTCCATTTCGTAGTAGTTGTAGTAAATTCTTTAACCAGTTCGTTTTGGTTTACATGTACTAAGGCTTCTCGTAATTCCCTTTCAGCACCAACTAAATTGGTACCATTATCACTGTAAAATTCAAGGGGAATTCCTCTTCGCCCCATAAAATTGCGAATAGCTAAAATGCAGGAACTTGTCGTTAAAGAGTGTGCAACCTCAATGTGCACTGCTCTTATAGACATACACGTAAAAAGGCAACCATACCGTTTTTCCTTGTGGCGATTAACTGTCACAAATATAGGCCCGAAAAAGTCTAGTCCGGTATGAGTAAATGGTGCGGTGTATGATGCTAGGCGCGCACGCGGTAATCTGGCCATCTGAGGGACCTGGGGGACGGCTTTATTAATTTTGCACATTTGGCAACATCGAATTATTGATTTGTATGTCACACGCAATCTTGAAATGGAATATTTTTGTCTTAATTCATTGACAACTGTTTCATTATTCACATGATGATATTTTTCATGATAGTGAAGACATATAAGTTTAGTGATATAACTTTTTCTTGGAAGTATAACCGGCCGTTTTTGTTCCGAGGAAACATCTGCCATGTCTATTCTACCGTATACGCGCAAAATACCGTTTTCTAAGTAGGGTGTTTTAAAATAAATGTTACTTGACTTAGGGATTGGAATATTCAATTTAAGTGCCGAAAGCTCTGCTGAATATTCTTCCAATTGGGCTTGACTATATAAAGGATACTCAGCCTTATTTAGCTCCTCCTGAGTCAATTCCCCCTTTTCCTTTTCATCTGAATGGCAATTATTAATAAATCGATAAACGTAAGCTGCGGTCCTCTTAAGACGATTCCATTTAGAAAATCGTAACACATCAAACACTGGTTCGTGTTTTGCTATTTGATGTACATGTTGAATGCGTTCTTCTTCGGTATATTCAAAATTAGTTTCAGCTTTGGGCCATTGTTCCTCTGGTTGTAAAATAAAATCAGGTCCATTAAACCATCGGCTAGAACTTACAATTTTCGAGTTTTTAAGCCATTTAGTTGCCTCATCAGCGACGTTCTGCTTACTCGGAACCCAATTCCATTCTGAAATAGATGACAGCTCCAAAATTTCGGTTATTCTGAAGGCCACAAATTGGTGATATTTACGATGATCTGACCTGATCCAGCTTAAAACTGTCTTTGAATCGCACCAGAAATATTTCTTTGAAATTTTTAATTCGTGATTTTCAACCAGAAATTTTGCAAAACGAGCTCCTATCAAGGCAGCCATCAGCTCCAGCCTAGGAATAGATGTTATTTTCATTGGCGCTACCTTAGTCTTAGCACCGATAAGAGAGCAAATTATATCGTTATCTTTTTCTAGTCTGAAATATGAAACGGCGGCGTACCCGTCTTTGCTAGCATCCACGAATGTGTGCAATTGTATATTAATGCCTTCGTAACTCTTAAAAGATTGCAAGTAGCATCTTGGTATTTTAATATTATGAATTTCTGGCAAAAATTTAACCCACTGCGTCCATTTGGTAAATAACTCCGAAGGGATAGTTTCGTCCCAACCAATTTTGGAGCGCCAGACGTCTTGCATCAGAATTTTAACGTACATAATTATATGTGCAATCAGACCAAGAGGGTCGTAAATGGACATAACAAGTTTCAACATTCCCCGTTTTGTTGGTAATTTCTTAAAGGTAAATAAATCACTTTCGAGAAGCCAAGGTGAAATTTTGTAGGTAAAAACATCTTCCTTATATTCCCAGAAAACACCCAAGACCTTTTCCACATCAGCTTCCTCTTTAAAGCTTATACATTTAAAACTGTTTGAACCTGTTATTGAAAAAGCTTGCCTTACTGTTTTACGATTCGATATCCAGTTTCTTATGTTAAAACCAGCTTGTTGGTGAACGTAGGAAACGTCTGATAACAATTTAATCGCCTCTTCTGGAGTACTAACGGAAACCAACAAATCGTCAACATAATGATTTTCTTTGATACATTTTGAAGCTAAAGGATATTTATCTCGAAATTTATCAGCATTCATATTTTTAATATATTGAGAGATAGCGGGAGCACATGTGGCCCCAAAAATCATTACGTCCATCACGTATATATCAGGGGATCTACTTTGATCGCAATCGCGCCAAAGGAATCTTTGAACGTCGCGGTCTTCTTGTCGTATATGTATTTGAAGAAACATCTCCTCGATGTCACCGCACAGAGCAATGCTATTTTCGCGAAATTTTAGCAGAATCGATGGTAAGGAAGCCAACATATCAGGCCCTTTTAATAAAAATGAGTTTAAAGACATACCTTCGGATTTTGCAGCAGCATCCCAAACAACCCGTGATTTGCCTGGTTTATTCCGGTTAAATACTGCAAAAATAGGTAGGTACCATACTTTACCATCATCCCTATGAGTTTCAACCTCAGATAACTTTCGTACGTATCCCTTCTCAATGTATTTTGAAATTGTATTTTTAAAGGTTTTATAGAGATCAGCATTTTGTGATAATTTTCTTTCTAAACAAACAAGCCGTTTTAAAGCCATTTGGAAACTATCTGGCAAGGTAAAACTATCATATCTCCATAATAATGGAACCTCATAATGCCCATTCTCTTTCAACTTAGTAAATTTATTAAGCAAACTTAATGCACGTTTTTCATTTTCAGACACAAGGGGGTCTTTTGTTGTAATCCCTACACTCTCAAGTGTATAAAAACTCTTAATTAGTTCTTCTAATTTTTCTTCATAATTAGAGCAACTACAAATATGGAAGTTGAAATGCTTACTTGTGTTTGGGGATTCAGCTGTTGTACCATAAATAAGCCATCCAAGCTTTGTTCGTACAGCAACAGGTTCATGTGGAGCCCCTTCGCGAGTCTTATTTGAAATTCCAATATTAAAATGATTTAATCCGATTAAAAGTCTTGGTACGGCATTCGTATAACTTTTTATTGGTAAATTTTGTAGGTGGTTGTAACGTAAACACAGACTTTGGTAGTCTAGAGATTGTGTTGGCAAATTTAAAGCCTTTACCGTATTAACGTTTAAGCTTACGCGTTGTTTATTTTCCCCTGAAATCTCTATTATTAATTTTTTTGAATTTGACTCATTTCTTTGCATACCTCCAGTCCATTTTAAACACAATGGATTGTGTTCGCCTTCCATCTTCAATTCTTGGGCAATTTCTTCATCTAATAGGCTGATAGACGATCCATCATCAATAAACGCGAACGTATTAATTGTTTTATTATTTCCATATATTTTTATTGGTATAATTTTAAATAAAATCTTACTAAATTCAACACTATGAGAATTGTTTACTTCTTCTTCTTCCATTATTGTTTGTGGATTTTGTTTATTTGACATTTCCTTACTAACATTATTTGTTGACATTGAAAATCGATGTAACGAGGGATGGTGAAAGTATTCACAATTCTCTTCTACACATCTTTTCTTCTTTTTACATTCACTGCTATGTAAGCACAAGCAGTATTTACATAATTTCTTTAATCTCACCACTTTCCATTTTTCCCCACGATCTAATGACTTATATTTTGGACATTCGCTTACAGTTTTACAGTCACTGCTGCTACATACAATACATCTGCGTTCATTGTGAGAATAAATACCAGCTCTCTCATTGATCGGTGATTTGTTATTATAAATGTTCAACTTGCTGTTATTAAAAGATTTCTGTTTACTCGTTGTGGAATCTATTGATATTGAACTGGCTGTTAATCCAATGTTAAATAGCCAATTGTCAAATTCAGACAAATTTGCTTTTTTGTTTTCTTTTGTGAGCTGAAGTTTTATAGTTGCCCACTGCATTTGGTAGGAAGGTGGGAGTTTTTGTAATAATTGATGAAGTAGAGAGGAGTTATTTATTTCATCTGGTAAATTGGCAGCATTGATAGTTGCAATTAAACTACGGACTTTTATGGCAAAGGAGGTAAGTGTTTGCAAATTATTTTCATCGACTTTTGGTGCTAAATTAATTCTGTTTTTTATTGAATTAATTATTTTTTCCGGTTGGCCATAGAGCATACGTAGAACTTCAATTACTTTAGGTACGTTTAAGGGGTGTACAAGCATATGTTGCACGCTCTGGAGAGCTTCACCTTTAATTGATTTCTGCAAACGAATGAGATTTTCTGCGTACGTAAGACGACACATAGCGGTTGACCATTCGAAGGTCGAAATAAAAAGGGGCCAGTCTTCAGGATTACCAGAGAAAATGGGCAATTCCTTTGGGACAGATTGACGTGCATTAATGCTGCTTTCTGGCAGTGGTATGGTATTAAAATATTGTGCTGAAGATATTGGATTATTTGTGAATGTGGGTGTATCAAAATAAAAAGGCTGCTGAGGAAAGTTTGTAGGTTGAGCAGTGTTGTTATTTTCAGCTGCAGGAAATTGTGAAAATGTCACTGTAGCAGGTTGTTCTACGAAACTTTGTGTTAATAAAGACTGGGATCGTTTCTGATTATTACTACCTGTAACAGTCGTAGTTGCACAATTTGGTGCTACCGTTCTGTTAGATACAGTGTTAGTTACGATGGGGTAACTGGATACATTTAATATTTGTGGAACTTCACCTGAGCTACTGCAAACGATATTTGTTATATTAGGGTTGTGTTCCGCAGGTTCAGTGGTAATATTTGTTGGTAATTCGGACAAATATGCAGCTTGATTAAATGTAGAGCCATTCGCAACATTGCTTGTTGCTAGAAGAGTATTGTTAACAGAGGTTTTATTTGTTTGGCTTTGGACAGGTAAGTCTTTTACCCATTTTTGGACAGATTGGGACTTAATAGATGAAATGTCACAAAGGTCATCAGCTTCTTCTAGAAGTTGATATTTCTTATTGAGATACTCACGGTGTAATTGAGCTTGTACTCTATTGAATTCTTTCTCTTCTTCGAGTCGCTGAAGTTGTAATTGGATATTGCGCGACTGAGACCGAACGGAGTGGTGACTAACGACACTATTAGCAGGGGAGGCTGTGTTATGATTCGTAGTTTGAGTGATCGCTGAATTACCTTGTAGGGGATGGGGGCTTATTTGGCTGTCGTTGTTATCCTGTTGTTGACCCTTTGTAATATTGTCATTCATGATTACTTACTGCGAGATTGGCAATGATGGTGAGTGCGAGATTGGCAATGATGGTGCGCTTTAGATGAGTATAAGGTTATCCACCATAAAAAGAATTTTAAATTTGTTAAGAAGGCAATTGGCCAAGCCAGCAATTTCCCGGGATTTTAAATAAAACACAAGTGCTTAACAAAGGCTTGATTTATTAGGCAAGTGTATTAATATTAAAATTCCTGTGTAATTATATTAAACAAATATGTTATATAAAATGATATTTTAATTAGTTAATTACAACATACTTTTTAGTAGGAAACTACTGGGATTGAAATTCAAGATAAGTTCAATTTAGATAACTTAAGCACGTCTGAGGCAAGTTATAGAAAACCTTATAATAAAATGGCGAAAGTTCTAGATTTTCTTAATAGCTTAATCTTCGTTAAAAAATGTATGTATTCAGTATTGGAAAGTTAAAAATTTATCATGGCATATTGCCAGACCACTAAATGAATTATGGCGATTTTGGGAGTAGTTTTAACAAAGGCCTTTTTAATCATCGTAGTGGACTTCTTTGAAAATGAGGAAGCACACTCTGTTGGTATAAAACTCTCCTTTAAATTAGATTTTCGTTTTAGTTTCCCATTTAAATTTTCTAAAACTTCAATGATTAACTGATTATCCTCCAACAAAACATAGAGAGAAAAAAGAAAACATTTTTGAGCTAATGAATGTAAATTAAAGAAGAACGAACGAACGAACTGAAATTGTTTGAATTTGAAAATTTTTATTTGATTTTCATTCACGGAAATTCTTCTCATTGCAAATAAGGGCTGGTTGGCTGGCATAGGCATTCGAGTTGCCTACTTCCTCTCCTCTCTTGCCACTGCTTTTAACTCTATTTTTGGCAACATAAAAAACGAATGAAAAAGGAAAAGAAGAAAAAAGTTGGCAAATTTTGTTTGCGTTTGCTGTAACAAGAACAAGAACAAGATCGGCTGAACTCATTAAAAGTTTTAAATAGAAACTCAAACTCAAACTCAAGTTCACTGAAAACTGTAAAACAACATCCTCCCGTTGAAAGACAGACAGGCCGACCGACAGACAAATACACGTACAAGCACAAATACAAGCACATACAAATGAATAGATTTCATAAACTGATGAATAGACACAAAACGTACCAAAAAAATTCGGAGAAAAAACGTCATAAAGGGAGGCAGAAAAACTGAAAATAGAAGAAGAGAAGTACATGTGCAGGCAGTTGTTGTTGATAAAACAAACAAACAAACAAACGTATACTATGTGTATGAATACAAGGCCTTCATTTTTATGCTTGTATGTTGTGGTATCGTGTGAGTGTATGTGTATGCGTGTATGTGTATGCGTGTGTTGTTATGCGTAAAATATCTCATCAACAACTCATATCATGTATGTAAAATGAGTGTACGAGAGAGAGCATGTATATGAGCATTTCAGCTGACATGTTGCAAGCATTTTTGCTACGTGAGGCATAAACTCGCAATGACAATGGGTTTGAACACAGAGAGACACTGTAACACTGTTTGTCAGTTTGTTTTCAGAGTTTATTTTTCATTCAGTTTGTCAGGTTTTTTGCCGACACGACCCCCCTCATTTTCGCATTTTCAAATTTGTGTTGAAATTTAGAAAATTTAAGGCTGGTTTTTTGGTTACAAATTTAAAAAAATATCAAAACAAATTTTTATGGAAACTTTTTTTAAATTAAATTTTTTTATATCAAAAAAGGGATCTATTTTCTAAGAAAATGGAAATCCAACTGGTTTGGAGGTCTCTTTGGTAAAGTACCAGAGTCTAGTTTTTGTTGGATTTACGCTAAGGCTGTAATATTTACACGATAGTTTTATTAGCAGATTATTTATAGTCCGACTTCGTAGGAGAAATGATAATGCCAGATTCAGAAAAGTGGCTCTGACTGTCACTCTCAACATAGTGGCGTAATTATTTTGTAGCTCTAGAGTTTCCCTAAAAAATTGCAGAGTAGCGATTACATATCCAATAGCTTAGGCACTATCAATGTAATCGGTGGTTTTACGGGTTTACATCGCCTTCATCCAGAAGAAAGCGGGAACTCATACTCAAATGATTTATCGATGCAGTTAGCATGACTGTGTAGTAAGGTCCTAATGGATTTGTGCTTTTCCAATAGGCATGCTTTCGGACATCGAAAAAATGTTAGATCACTTGACGTTCTCGGATGAATGCCAATAATCCTGTCGAGGATTTGCAGAAGGCAAGATGTCGATGAAGATGCAGAGACTTATAAATGCCATGTGCTTCGGATCTTTATGGTAAGGTTTTCTTATATTCACAACGATATTTTATTTCACACATACTATTACATAATATTTACCTCCCTTACGGATAAACACAGCAGTATAACTACACATAAATACCATTACAGCCCTTCAGTCAGGTATCGATAAGTATCGATCGTAAGAATCCTGATGATTTTTATCAAAAACCTACTTCCCACTGCTGCATGCATGTAACCTATCTAAGCAACTTAATCCCCGTAAAATATCACAACATTTGTTTGTCCAACAAATAACGAAAGAAAAAATAAAAAACGAAACTAAAAACACTTTTCATAGCATTTTCTTGACGATAATAAGTACCGTTGTTGCAATCGTTCTTCCTCTTCCTTCACGTCATTGTTCATGGTCATAACCTCAAATATAAAATATAAACTGACTTTAGAAATTCACCATCATCAGTGTAACTAAACAAAGAAAAAGAAACAAAAAAACTCTTGAATGTGGCAAGATTGGTTTGGTTTTTTGGTTTTGAGCTCTCTCTCTCTCTCTCTCTCTCTAATGCCACACAAATGTTATTAAAAACCTGGGTATACGTTGTTGGTTGCATTTGTAAACAAAAAACAATCGATAATCGATAAACACATAAAACCGCACCCAATTTTATCCTGACCACGATAAATATTTATTTATTATCTGGTCGGTCGGTCGGGTCGGTCTTCGGTTGTTGTTCTCTTAAATCATTTCATTTCGTTTCAATGTGTGTTATTAGGGGTTTTAACTTCAATCTGCTCGATTTTTTTCTTTGTTTTGGTTTTTTCCTCTTCTTATTTTGATTTTAATATACACATACAGTGCTGACAGAAATAATAGGGACACTTAGGTTTTATTTTTCGAAAAAATATCATACATAACATTTTATACACAGGACTTGTATTATAGAATGTTGCCAGCAAAGTTTATCAAGTGCTTAAGGGAGCGGCTAAGGAGCATTTTACCATCCAAGTGAGTATTTAGATGACGTTTCTCTGGGAGGTAATAGAAACACTTCTAATCGGAATTTTTGTTGTAAAACCAGGATTAAATGCTGCCATACTCCTGGTAGTGCCTTAGTCTCATTGTAATGATAGCAGCCACTCATTTCGCCAAGAATAGTAAGTCACTAACTATGGTTATCGAAAAACTAAAAGTAGCATTCTCATAGATTGAGTTCTTTTTAGTCCAGTGAACAAAAAACTGAGGGCGTATCATATTCTATTTTCCCGAAAGTACATTCCAATATTGGACACCTAATGCATCGGCGGCTTCCAGGCATTCCATCCAGGCATTATTTATTGTCATAAAAAACCAGGCGGGTATGCTCTTTTTTGCGAACAATTTTATAATTAAAATTTTAAGAACATATTTCGTTTGCCACTATCATTTCATCCACCACTGTATGTGCATATGTACACATGTGAATTAACTTCAATTATTTTTAGGTGATTTTAAACCATCGTAAAAAGTTATATGTTGATTTATTATGACAACAAACAAGTACTCTATTTAGGAGTAGGGGTGTTATTATGATAGAAGCGATTGGAATACTGGTTTATTTAAACGCCAAAACTATTTTTTTTTAATTATGGCTTCTGATTTTAAATAAATAAGAGGTATAAAATTTTTAAAAAATATGCTATAATTTTCTATATTAAATAAAAACATTAGTGCCTAAATGTAGGCAACATTTTTCAATATATTTTTTAATTACAGAAATTAGTGCCTAAATGTAGGCAACATTTTTCAATATATTTTTTAAATTACAGAAATTAGTGCCTAAATGTAGGCAACATTTTCCAATATTTTATTTAAAACAAAAAGCCTAAATGTAGGCAACATTTTGTAATATTTTATTTAAAATAAAAAGCTAGTGCCTAAATGTAGGCAACATTTTGCAATATGTTATTTAAAATAAAAAGCTAGTGCCTAAATGTAGGCAACATTTTGCAATATGTTATTTAAAATAAAAGTTGGTGCCTAAATGTAGGCAACATTTTGCAATATTTTATTTAAAATAAAAAGCTTAATGCCTAAATGTAGATAACATTTTGCAATATTTTATTAAATTTTTTTCCCTAAATGTAGGCAACATTTTTCAATAATTTTGTTGTATGTAAACGTTATTAACTTTTTTTAATTGAATTTGACCAACAATCAAACCAATATAATCCATATAATTTTAATATACTCATATGTATACTCAGTATGCTTAGTTATTGAATTCATTTGCTTTTGTGCAGCATATGGTTGGTCTGCTTATTTTGTTTTTTTTTTTTTATTATCTTTGGTTGGTTTATGTAAATCCATCTTTGGTTCAATTTTATTGAATTCTGTTTGGTTTTTCCTTTCTTTTTTATTTGTTTACGGTTTATAACACATGAGACCGCAGCAACAAAAAAAAAATTATTCAATAAAAAAACTCTTGTCAAAGAAATAAACAAATAAACGAATAAAGAAATAAAAATTCAATAAATAAATAATCAACTCCATTTAATCATATTTAACAACAGGCCGCAACAACCATAAAAGAAAAAAACCCAGGAATTTCATCAAGAAAAATTGAAATACAGTGGTTCTCAGTTCAACTAATAGTGGAATGGTAGGTTTTTTTCAATAACTTCTGATTAGAGTACAGCTTTATTGAGAAAACCTACATTCGATTGACTGCTAGTCGAAATGGTTTTTCTATTGCCTTCCCGACCGAGCTCTTTATATCAATACAGCACATCTCCTCAGGTTGCTGCTTATCTTTACAAAAATTCCTAAAAACAAAACCTATGATTATAATCTAATACGTTGTACAGAGTCCCTATAAATACGTGTAACCAGTTGAAAGGAGAGCATAATTGATAATAATATTCAATTGCTTCAGAGAGTATGTCTCGTTTGAAACGTATAAAATTTAGAATGAAAATTGATTTATATTGTATGTATACTAGGCGTATGATTAATATCTCTTGGAAAACAAATATTAATCATACGCTATGTGTGTGTATATCTAAGCAACCATCTATCGATTATTCTTAACTTAAATTTCCGCATTCAGTCTCAATTTTAATTGTGTGAGGTAATATGAATGCAAAAATAGAGAATTTTCTCTTGTCTAAATCGTAAATTAAATTTTAATTAGAAGCACACTCACTTATTGGTAAAACCATAAATCATAATTATTGTATTCATTAACATCATCGTCATCATTATTATCGTTATGATTTCTTAAAAAAAAAAATACAACAATTTTAACGAATAACACTTGAGTGATTTATTTCAATACAACCGAGGAAGCCAAGTTAATATTTCGAAATATTTTTCAAATGATAGACGAAACGAAATGAAAGGAATGAAAGGAACAACTATTTTCCTGTAATCCTCACAATTTAGTTATGAAAATTGTGTAATTTCTGGCCGTTTAAGAGGGCCTCATACCCCCAGGACAAATATCTCCAACTACACGAAATGTGTACAAATATTTCTTTGGTAACTGCCTCTCAGCAGATTTCTGGCAAAAGCTCTGAGAGAAAATAAAAGAAATTGCTGTGAATAGAAAAGGAAGAAAAATAGTCGCACATTGAAAGACATGTTCGTTTAATGCATGAATTATCCTTCAATGAATTATGCAAGAGCTGTGGAAATAAGATGGGAAGTGGAGCCTATTTTTCATGCTTTTGGAAGGACTGGAAGTGTCCCAAATAAGGATTGGCGCAATAGCAGGATTAATTTTGAAATCTGAATGGTTTCTTGCAGGAAATGTTAGTTCCCGGATAGGTCAGAGATTTGTTGTATCACTATAATGATAATCTCTGGGCTAAAATTAAGAAATTTCCCTGCAATGATGGTACACACTCAAACCTAAGCATTCCTTCCGATGACTTATGCAAGAGCTGTGAAACAAGGAAGAAGGAGGAGAATATTTTTCAAATCTTATAACAGTTTCAAGCTTTTGAAAGGACTTTTACTATCTCAGACTCATTTCTCATTGCAATTACACAACAAAAGAATTTAGATTATCTCCAACCAGTTTCCTCTGAGAAGAATATCCATCACTCTTCATTTTTCCCTTTGTCGAGTGTATGCTTCTAAACACCGCTTTCAACTCCACAGCAAATTCGCGTAAGCTAGACTTCTCGCAGGACGATTTATTAGGGCTCATTGCCCTGAAATTTGATATGACACGAAATCATGCTAAGACTAAATGATTCAGCTTTCCATTGTAAACTCGAGTAAACCATAGAAGCTGAGTGCTTGGATGGAAGTCTGACTCATCTTTTGATGGCACAAATTTTCGTTCATTTGAACCGAACTTCTATTCCACTATTTGTCTTTGATCTATCTGTACATTCATAGAACGTTCCTCAATTCTAGAGTTAACGCGCACTGTCTTTGGCAGCAGTTAAGATGGTAACTGTCTGACATTCGATTTCTCAGGCCACAATTCAGCTTGATGAATCTCACATTAGACTTGTCCCCCAATTATTTGAGCCATAAGTTCTATGCCTTTGATCCTTGCTACCATGTGCGACGGTCTTAAATCTAATAGAGCCTGCAGTGCATTTATAGAACACGTTATTACAAATATGAGCCTAATACGGCTTGTATTTCCTTAAATATTTGTATAAAGTTTTTAATATCGATGCTTCAGATGTATTAACACTGCACAATATTAAATTAATGTGATACGATGATGTGTGTTACTCACTCATACATCTTAATGCTGAACGGATTAAATTTTAAATTCTAATGAAATTTGTTGAAAAAAATCACAATTTATAGGCCATACAACAACAACAACAACAACAACAACAAACAAACAGTAAGAATAACAACAATATGAAGCACAGATTTTTAGCCATAAAACTTAATTAACCCAATTTAAATATTCTCACGTGTAATGTGACGAAGAAAAAAGAAAAGTGTGGTGGAAGAGCGTAAATTTGCTCATATCATAGAACACCACATAAATTTAAATAAAAAAAGGAAAACAAAAAAAAAAACAGAAAAATTTCATGAAAAAATTAGCAAAAAGGCTTCACCTCTCGTTCCCCCCTTCACTTTCTATTTTTTTCTCTTGTTTTTGTAAAAAAATGCTACAAATTTTATGAAATAACTTGACTTTAGGAAATTTCGTTACAAATTTTTTTGTTATTAACAGCACTGGGGAGTTTATGAACCATATATGCACACTTATACACACATATATACATATTTCCTGTTATAGACCCCAAAAACACATACAAACATACATACATATCATAATCTATGTATGCATGTATGTACATTAGGGTGGCCCCGTTTGTATGGAGAAAAAATAAGGTATAGATGTTCCCGACTAAAATGAAAGTTTGATTCATTCTAAGACCACGTTTCTCAAAATTTTTGTCCTGGGGTCAATATTTGGTGAGCTGGATCAAAGGATAAAAAGGTCTTTTTTAGAGGTTTTTTGGATTATTTTCATATTTCTTCCAAGGGAACTATGTATAAATTTGGTATCATATGAAAGGTCGTTAAAAGGCGCTTTCAATAGGTTATCATAAATTTTAAAAAAATTTTGAAAACTCAGAAATTTTGAAAATTTCGGACAAAATTTTGGTTTTTTTTTTAATTTTTTCATAAAATTTACTTAACTAAATTGTTGAAATTTCTTGATTATAAAGACCATGTAATTTAACCCAAATGGTTTTTTCCGTTTTTCAAAATTCAATCTAGTTCAATTTTTATTAAAATTTTTTTAAACCTAATTTCTTCTCTATCTGACAACCTCTGTTAACTCAATTCATATATGTAATGGGCATCAAAATAACGCAAATTTTATAAGTTTTTCATTGATGTATAATTTCTTATACTTTTATTTTGTTATACAACGAATATTTCAATTTAAACCAAAACATTTGCGATACATTCCGCTATAATGTAATTTTCTTGTTATTCCGTAATAATAATAATTTTCTTAATGTTGTTGTTTTTTGTTGTTTATTTTTAAAGTAATGAAGAAATAGTATTAAACCAATGATAACTAGTAAAATTTAATGCCAAAAAATCTCTCTTTTTATTTTTTACAAAAAAAATCTTATATATAGAAGTCAATGTTTTTTTGCAAAATCTGCTGTTAGTGTATTGAATTTTGAAAAACGGAAAAAACCATTTTGGTTAAATTACATGGTCTTTATAATCAAGAAATTTCAACAATTTAGTTCAGTAAATTCTATGAAAAAATTAAAAAAAAACAAAAATCTATTGAAAGCGCCTCTTAAAGACCTTTCATATGACTCCAAATTTATATATAGTTCTTTTAGAAGAAATATGAAAAAAATCCAAAAAACCTCAAAAAATGACCTTTTTATCCTTTGATCCAGCTCACCAAATATTGACCCCAGGACAAACATTTTGAGAAACGTGGTCTTAGAATGAATCAAACTTTCATTTTAGTTGGGAACATTCGCAACTTATATTTTGGGGCCACCCTAATGTACATACATATGTATGCCATAAATATTGTGTATTAAATATTAAATCATTTTATCAACATTTTACAGACTAATAGTCAAAGAGTTTTTCTTTCTCTCTCTTAATTTTTTTTTTTGCTTTCTTTTCGTTTTTCGCTTAAAAAAATGTCAGGAAAAATGCTAAAGCTTTACTCTGCTGCTTGCTTGCCTGTCTTTCTCTCTCTCTCTTACACACACACACATTCTTTTTGGCCCCTTGTGTTATGCTATAGAAATTTTGCAATTTTTTCCCCTTCTCTCTCTCTCTCTTTCTGTCTTTGCTCTGGCTGTACTATACTATGCTTAGTTATATTGCTTTTTGGGTTTTACAAAAATTATAACGGAACTATAGGACTTTTACTAGGCGCAAGGATCATGAAGTGAAGAGGCGACAGCAGAACAGAAAATCTAGAACGTGCTAAATATAAAAACTTTCATTATAATTTACTGGCTTTATATGGACGGTTTAATACAGTGGTGATGGTAGTTTATATTGCACTATAGAGTTGGTCAAACGAAAAAGAACTTTTTCGGTTATTTTTGGTAGTTTTTCACAAAAATTTTTCTAGTTTGCTAAGAACACTTTATAAAGAAAAAACGAGTACTTTTCACAAAATGTGGCAAGAGGTACTGTAAAGTAAAGTGGACCTCTCAGGAGGAGTAAAATTTGTGCATGGATGGTACTCTTCCACGTACTTTTAATCAAATTATGTTTCATAAGCATATTACTTGCCATACATCTAGTATTCGTACAATACCACGTGTTATGTTCATTAATTTTATGCATAAATAGCCAGACTTGACTTCGCTTAACATCGACACCGGCCAACAGAGGGCAATTGGTTTACTCATAGAGCTTTTGCCAGAACACTGTAGAGAGGATCGACTATAGAAATATTTTTTTCAAAATGTACAAGCTGAAGTTTAATGTTCTTCTCATAACTTTTTTTTCAAAAAGTATAAAAAGGTACTTTTAAGGTACTTTTTACAAGAGATGTTTTTCAGCGAAATCTTTATAAATGGTACTTTACTAATAGTCTTGTAAGCCATCACACCACACACTAGGCTAATCTGATTACTTTTTATAAAAAATGTAGTATTCATAGGACTTTCTTTCGAAAAGGATAAAAAGGTACTTTTCAGGTACTTTTTACAAAAGATGTCTTTTAGCGAAATCTTTATGAATGGTACTTTTCTTGGAACATTTTGTGTAACTCTCCTTAGCAGATACTTTCCGGAGTGTTTCTGTTTGTTATCAAAATCTTTAGCAGAAAACAAAATACATATATTTTGCATCCATTCGTGTGAAATACATTTATATTTCTTCTCTTTTCTGTACCGATTTTCACTGACATTCACTGTATTTTTTTAAAGCCACATCATTTTTAATTTTAAATAATGTTTACGGTCGCTTTAGTTTTTTTTCAATTCCTGATTCTATTTCAGCAGATTTCCAGCTTAATTTCACATACAGAATAATACATGCATACACATATGTATGTACATATGTATGTATACATATACACATAAGTATGTATGTATTATTATATGTAGCCTGTAATGTTTGGCTCACACAGCATTTTAGTTAAAATAAAAAACAAAAACAATACATCTCTCTCTCTCTCTCTCTCCCTCTGCCGTCGTCTATGTCGAACAATTGTATATTAAAATTGTTGGCAATAACGTAGAGAAAAACGTACATATCTGTCTTAATTTTACTTGTGACTGTAAAAATGTAAACATGTAATATGTGGTAAATAAACATAAAAAACACAGCATGAGAGAGAAATACCAAGATACAGAGAGAAGGGGAAGAGAAAAAAAGAGTAAAAAAAATTCAATTTAAATTGCATCATACATTTTTAAATTCTCCATTTTGGCTTTCGTCGTAATTAATTGAAAATGTAAGGCAAATAATTCATGAAATATTGGGTGGTAGAAAAAGTTCAGTTACAAATTATATGCTTGGTAATATTAATTGTATTCAGGCAGCTTTTTTTTGTATCTTTTCTTTGTTAGAAGACTTGCCGTACGGAAATTTACTCGGTGGCCCATATGGGCATTTGTGAAGAGTACCAGTCTACGCTGACAATCCTCGAACTTTGTGGCATTCGAAAACCAACAGACGTTAGGTTTTCGTCTAGTTACCGTGCGACATAAGCGAAAACATGGTTTTCTAAGGCAGCTTTTTCAACCATTTAATGGTTATACTTGTTCGTTTGTCTGTAATGTGTGTGTGTGTGTCTCAATTTCTCTCATATAAAATAAAAAAAATACAGCGCATAAGTTGAGAGCTTGGCTCTGTAAATAATAACGTGGCCTGGTTTTGACTACAGTAGTCAGTCAGTTTCTTGTGTAGAGGACATATTTACTATACTAATAGGAGAGCCTCCTTACAATACAAATGGATTTCTATAAAAAGGAATGCTTATTCCAGTCAATAGCAACGAATATAAAAGAACGAAACGTAGTGAAATACGCATGTAATGGGGAAAGAAAAAAATTCCCGTACAAAAATAGAAATTTGTGGAGCGAAAAAAAACTCTTTTTTGTTGTTGTTAAATTGTGTAAACAAAGTAAATAAAAGTCTAGACATGGCCACTTAAGCACAGTTACTTTTACGCAATTACCTGTATAAATAACGGATTCTAAGAAGGAAAACACAGAAAAACAAAACAAAAATTCAATTAAACTCGAGAGATTTTTGTTTTTTTTTTAAACTCCACGGCTTTGCGCTGAACTTTAAAATAAAAATTTTTTTTGTGGATTTTTTATTTATTTGTTCATCAATTGGGGATTAATGAACAACAAAAATCGTTTTTATAAAATAAAATTCATGAATTTTAAATAGAATTCCATGCAAACTTTTCTATCAGGCCAAATGGAATAACAGTAGACATTTGAAAGAAAAAAGATCCTAGAATAGTAGGATTGCCACCTACCGGATTTTTGAATTTCTTTTTATTTTTATTTCTCTGAGGAAAGCAGACCACATAGGGAACATGGATCACAAAGCATCGGCTTTATTTTCTTATTATTTTCTCTCTGTTTCAATGTCCTGCTGGGTTTACTGTATTGGATCTTGGAATAATAGAGTTGCCATCTGCCGTTGCTAGAAATTACAAACGATATGAACGTGTAATGGATTTAAAGGTGAGGAAATTTGCTAAGAGTATTTTCTTTGCCAAACAGATAGTGCTGCCGTACCTTTCTAAGATGTATTCTTTTTATAGTTTCGAGGGTACAAAGATCAGGATTCTCTTTGAATGAATTATTTGAAGAACGAATTGAATTCCAAAGCTTGTAGATAAGTTCCTGAATCACAATTATTTTTAATTTTGCCAGGCTTTGCGTTCAAACTGTGTAGATAAATCCAAGTGACATAGTTTAGAGTCTACAAACGCGTCTTGTAGTTTGTAGGTATGGTAACACTATATTACACTACTTTTGAGGGCACAAGAATCATGATTCTTGTTGAATGGATTATTTAGAGGGGTATCGAAATACAAAGTTTGTAGTCAAGTCCCTTAACCACTATTATTTTCAAATTTTGCCAGGACTGTAGGTACATATGTGAAATTTGTCGGTATGGCAACCCTATATGCTGTTTAAAATTTAATATTTTTTTTTAATGAAAACCAAAGAAAAACAATAAAAACGTTCGTCCTTAACCGCAAATGCCTTGCTTGAATTATTATTTAATTTCGTTTGCAGTATACTTTTAGGGGCAAAAGAAATTAAATAAAAAAAATTTCTTCGTATTTTTGGCCTCCTTTTCTTAATAGACAATATTTTTGGTTTGTATGTATTTATGTGTGTATGTATGTGTGTGTGTGTTTCTATTTGAAAATAATTTATTTTTGGCAAATTTTCAAGTCGAGTTTCAAATGTTTCTTCTACCACTATTGCTGCCATTTTTCTCTTTTTTTTGTAACAATTGAGCGCACAAATGTTGCAAAATTTCTTAAACAAATACGAACGAAAAGGATGGCAACAGAAGGTAGGCAAGAAAGGCAAGAAGAGGCAGGAATAATAATTTTATTTAACTTGTATCAGAGAGAGGGAGAGAGAGAGATCTGGGGCTAGAATGGAATGGTTGGTTGGTTGGTTGATTTGGTAGACATTTGTTATTAACCGACATCATTTTTATTTAACCAAGAAACTAAAAAGTTTACAAAACTTTGCTTGCTTATGCCATGCCATGCCATTTGCGAATAACACAGCTTTAACGATTTGCTAACAAATCTAAACGCTGTTGATTATTGCCAACAATGGCAGGGGTATACTAGGTTGTAACAAAAAATAGGCCTCCCCCCTTCGAAAGAAAATATAAAACACATGACTTTTTCAAACTATAATTTATTAAAAACTTTTTGGCTGTTCTTTTCTCTCTCTCTCTCTCACTCTGCCCCATGGGGGAATGGGGGAACGCTGGAAAGTTGGTCGGCTTCTTATAAAAAAAAAACGAAATATGAAATGAAAACAGTTTAAATTGTGGCTAAAAGTGTGCTGTGCCGTTCTATGCTGCTGTTGATGTTATTCTTGTCGGTTTCAGCAGCATCTAAATTTTATTGTCGCATAAGAAAATAAAAAAAAAAACTGAATTTCATTTCATTTTCGGTTTGGTTTGGTTTTTTTTTCTTTGTTTCTTTATTCCTTTATTTTTTATGCACAACCATAAATAAATGTTAAATTTATGACAAGAAACCAAATATGAGTGGCGTATAACCAAAAAAAAAGCAATTTTTTTCTGTGTCTGTTTGTGTGCGTTTTTATTGTGTTTAAAATGCCGGCAAAACACTTGAATATCTCTCTAACGAATACACTAAAAAGAAGTGAGAAAAAAATTTGAAAAAACGCAACTTTTTTCTATGTGTTAATAAAAAATTCCAAAGCATAGAGAATCAACATAAATTTGTTAAATAAAGTACGTGCTTGTATAATTTAATTTTATTTCACAATAATAACAATAAAAAAAAAATAAAGAAAAGAAAAAAAAATTATTTAACAAAATATGAATACATAATAACAACAACAGCAACAGCAAAAATACTAACAGCAAGCAGCAGCAAACACTAAAATCACCAGCATAAAGAAGTGCCTCTTTAGCAAACATTAAGTGGAGAGCCGCAACATAAACACGCTTCGGTAAAATTATTCAGAGAGAGAGCGAGAAAAAAAAATCAAAATTTTGTTCATTTTAACTGTAATTGTTGCAAAAAAAAATTTTTTTTTTTAGAATTAGACACACCGCGAATTAAGACTAAAAGATTATACAATTGCAGGTTGGCAAATGTGAAGTGAAATAAAAACCACACACATGCAAAATTATGATACCGTATTTCACCATTTAGAATAATCTCCTCTTTATCCTTGGCGGTTCAAGTCGCTTCTTTACAAGCTGCAAGTGTCTCCGGTACTAGGGAAGAAAGGAAAACTGTGTTGTTATCACTACAATGTGTTCTATGTGATCTAAGTGTTTTGATACAATTTCCTCCAGTCACCTATACCTCTCCACCTACTTAGATAACTGCCTATGGATTAGCTTTTTTTCAGCTAGTTTTTGCCCAGTTTTTCACACATTTCAATAATTGGCCGAATATTGTTTTTCAAATGATGCAATGTAGAGACACGGTCTTTGACGTAGCCGTACAAAAAAGCCTAACGGCAGCCAATCCCATAGTCTTGACAGCTAATTGACGTCGCCTAAATGTAAATTTTATTCCTTCTGGGAAACTTGCAAGCTCATGCAATAAGGCCAAAATCGGTCGTATTGCTTGGCCCGCCTTGTTAATAGCTACATACCGAGGAGTTGACAATCTTCAAGATCGAAAACCTCTATAGTGCCATGAATAATCTTGATAGGATCTTCCAGGATTTTTTTTGGGTCATGCAAAACAATCCAAATAGGTTCTATTGCTTGGCTCTAGGTATCGTCAGTTTTGTTGGAACCACATACCGAACATTTCATAACCTTTAATTGCACAATGAAAGCCTCTAGGCTCCTCTAGGACAATATTTAAAAAAATACGACCCAAATACACGGTTCACTGAGCCCATGTGTGGAAGAAAATTCTGTTTGAAAATTTTGCATTAAAAACGTGTTGCTTTAGCGACATATCTACTCGTTGTGAATGACGTGACACGTTTTAATTGTTGCATGAATTCGATTTCATATTAATGTAGATGCAAGGCCATAATGAGTTGTAACATGGGCTCAATTGTTGAGAAAACCGGTGAATTGACAAATTCTGATTATCCATCCACTTGCTCTAATAGAAGCGATACCTTCGGCAGTGCATACATTGCGATGATGCATTTTTTTTTTGCTGATGACTTGCATTTTTTCAAGGACTTGCATTTTTTTTTTGGTTGATGACTTGCATTTTTTTTGGTGACTTGCACTTTTTGAGTCGATGACTTGCATTTTTGGTCTTTGATGACTTGCATTTTTTGTCTTTGATGACTTGCAACAAGCATTGTTAACATTAGGAATATTTGAATTCCAAAATCATTTAGGATATACCACTTATTGGGTTTTATTAGGGACACCTTAGGCTACAATTTGTGTATAGTGAGATATCTACAGCAAGTCCCTTGACTATTTTTCGTCTTTTCTGTTAACCACTTAACTTTGCTCTGTTAACTCTTAACATTAGGTCTGTTAAAATTTTTGGTTTTTGTCTTTGCTAGTTAAATTTGAATTTACCTTCACACACATTCTAACATGCTGCTATAGATAGTTCTATAACTGTAATATCATTCAGATAGTTAGGGCAGTGGCTCAGAAATATCCAAACAATGGTTTGAATATTTAAGGCACATGTAAAAGTAATATTCTAACGGAAGTAACAGATGTCTAGTATCGGATACAAACATATAAAAACTAAAGCTATGGTGGCTTAAAGGCACAGGTAGGATAATCTGGCCCAATAACGTGGTTCTCTAGAAAATAATTAACTATGAACCTCATACTGAAGCGAATTATATGCAGGAAATGAAGATGGACCATACCATTCTATTAGGAGGAGCATCGATAGTATATGCAAGGATAGTGCTAAAGTCTATAATCCCTATGAAGCCATAATGGAACAAAGAATATCTGAAAAACGTACCAAGAAAAAGAGCACCAAGTACGGTATTATGGATGGAGATGCCACTAAGTAGAGTAATGTAAAGCAAATTAATTTCCTCTTTAATTATCGCTTTAAATCTGTCTTTTTTGCTCAAATTCAAATGCCAACTTTTAAGATGCTGGATGGTTGAATACTTTCGTTCTAATCTTTCTTTATTTTCATTTCTTGGCTGCCATTTTTATCTTTTTTTTCGTTTCGTTTTGTGCTTGTGCTTGAGCAATAATTGTCTACACACGTAGTTGAACATTTAAAAGAGGCAGGCATACGACGAAGAAAAAGAAGAACAGAACAGGATAAGGAAGATGGTGAATTCAAAAAGAAGAAGAAGAGTCAAGAATGTAAATCTTGTACTCCAGGTAAGAAAGCATAACAAAGTGTTTATTAGGACAGGACAAAAACTGGTGGAAACAGGTGTGAGGTTAAAATGACTACACAGTATAAAATAAGAGATGGTTTCCGGTTTCCTTGTGCATACCCCCAATTACTTCCTTTCTACTATCTAGGGTAAGAAACGAAGATTTGTGTGTAGGGTTAGTAGTGTCGATGTGTGTGTGTATGTTTAAGTCACAGACAATTATTCGAAATTTATAGAGAAATTCTGTTTTTTATGACTTTCAACGACAATAACAGTAAGTGAGACTTATAGTACCTCTACAATAACTGTGTGTAATTATGAACGTTTGAGAAAGAGAATGAGAGAGAGAGAGTGAGAGAATACCATGCCATAAGAAGTTGTAACGTCTCTTATTTATTGTGGCGCTTTAATTGGCCATAATAATTCGCAAAAATAATTTTTCTTTTATTATTTGCTTTTGTTTTTATTGCAGGTGTTGTTGTAATAACTATATGTTATAAAATATACATATATTCCCTATATATACACACACACACAATGCTTTTATATAAACAGAATAAATAATATATAAGTATGTAAGCGAGTGTATAGGTAATAAACATGTACATCCATTATATTTTATTATACATTTACTCACGTCTATGTACATATATACAAACATATGTACATACACACATAATATATATCATGCTTTCACACCTCTATACTACTACGATACCGTTAACATTTACTGTTTATAACTGTAATAATAAATTATTTATAGTCTGCAGTTGGTATTGCTATGTTGGTATTATTAATAAATAACTGTAAATAGCAAACGGAAATAAAAAATAAAAATTATTAACGGAAAAAGAGAAAAAGAAGAAGAAGAAACACAACAGTTTTATTACAGCAATTTAATAAAGAGACATGCACAACACACAACTATTTCCGTTGCAAATATTTCTCATCAATTGGTTGGTCGTACCGTTAGTACGAGTGTGTGTGCAAGTGTGTGTGAGTGTTGCTATTTAATTATACAAATTGTTTAAATTGCGGCTTATATGTATGTACGCCCTTTCAACCGAATGTTATTATAATTTTCATATGTTTAATGCAACTGCCCATTTCCGGTGGTAATGCTAATGGCCAAAGTAAATTTAAATTATGGCCACACAGTGCGTATAAGTGTGCGTATTACGGTTTTTTTTACGAGAACACACGAATTAATCATACGCCCCGAGGTGTTTAATATTGTAAAGAAGAAAATTACAAATTGATATCCCAATGGATGGTTGATAATTCACAGTATTATGCTGCCCTATGCCCCCTAGAGGAGTAAAAGGAACATATACATATATGCTCTTTGGAACCGCTGCAGATTCAATATTACGGGTTGCAGCAAACAGGGAACGATCAAATTGCAATTGCAATGAGAAGAATTCAATACACTGGAGAAAATGCTTTCCAACTAATGTTACACTGAATATGGAACTGCGAAGCAAACTGGATGACCTTTGACCTTGAGTCCGATATCACTGGCAATAGACTCTCAACGTGACGAATATCTGAAGCGGAAACAGAAGAGCGAAGTAAAATTATTTTAGGATGAAGGGAGGAAATAAAAAGCCGGATAAAACCACAAGTGAAATTCACTCGGCATATTCTCATTCCAGAAGAAATTGTGCCCAAATCAGTTTTAATATAGAAAACGCTTTCATGGGAGGGGAATTTCTACAAAATTTTGTTTTAGCAGCACTTCTGTGTGATATTGTGTATCGAACATGAAAAAATTCGAGCGTTTCATTGACGAAAACAGCAGCAGTTGTTCAAGGATATACAAACGAAGTTTATGAATCTAGAACTGGAGGAGTAAAATACCGACGCTTTTTGTCGAAGACAGCAGAGACAAACATTGGAAATTTTGAGTTGGTAGTTCAAGCAGTTTCTTGACTTGCACCCGGGCAACATAAGTAGACCAACTATGGGACGATATCGATAGGGTAGAAGGTTGAAACAAACAGTAGGTGGGAGAATAATGGGGTACAAGGACCTGTTGGCTCTATGAGGAGATTAGATTACCTTATCGAAAATGACTCTATTCTTTAAAAATATGGCTGCCTGATCTTCTTTGGATTTTCACTGTTGATATTATTCTCTTTAGGCATTCGAGGTGTTTCTAGATAGATATGGAGAGAGAATAATGCCAAGAAAAGTCATGAAAATCTTGGAATTCTTGAGTTTATAGTCAATCCCCTTTAACCTCTTTGCAATACTTTTTACTATTTTACTCATAGATTTCTGAAGAAGTTCTAGTTCTTTTCCCAGAAGACATTTATCGATACTAGCACTGATAGAATACGATTTTATTCGTAGCTGGAAAAAAATGGCAGGTTTAGTGAGTACGAGATACCTCGTAGATTGCGTTCTCTTCTAGCGTGCCAACAAGAGTTATCTCGCACTCACTAAACCTTCCATTTTTGTCTAGCTATGAATAAAATCGTACTAGTATCGATAAATGTCTTCTGGGAAAAGAATAAAAAGTCAATTTTGGCTTGCGTGGCCAGTTTTCTGAAAATTTCCGTGGCAGTCAACGTGTTAAAGCTTAGTTTGCGCTGAGAAATTGAGTCAACGTGTTAAACTCCAAAAAAGACGACTTTAGCTTCCAATTTGAATAAGGTTTTCTCAATCCCCAACATGGCTTCATTCCCAAAACATGGCTTCATTTCCTCTTTACAATTTTGTTTTGGATTGATGTTTCACTGGTTATTTTTTTTTTGCCAAAGATCCCTAATGGGAAGTACAATACTCGCTCATAACTTCTTGGAGTGGGCTGGAGGTGGATTTTATGGTTTTGATTTGATTGAATGATTCGATATTGTATGTATTTTAAAAATAATTCACGTATGAATAACGGAATTAAATTAAATTGATTTTCCAGTTCATTTGTATTTATTTGTTGTTCTTTATGTTTCCTTTCTTTTTTTTTAATTTAATAAATAAAACCAAAATATATTCATCATTATTATATTTGCAGGCAAATTTATAATTTAATTTACATTTGTTAACCTTTCTTTCTCATAACTGGGCTACAGAAAAACTCATCTCTAACTTTTTTTTTAAGAGCGAGTGAGAGAGAGAAACAAATTGAGTTTCTTTGTGTAAAAAATTCATGGTAAATTTATGAAAGTCAAAGATTTATAAACAAAACTTATTTAAATATTTCAGAAACATAAAAAAAAAAACAAGTAAAAAAATAGAATCTCTTTCAAGTTTCAAATAGTTTTTCTTCAATGCAGATATTCAAGTTGATTTTATTAAAAAAAAAACAAAAATTTTCTTATGCATAATTTCGTTACAACAGGAGGTCATATTAGGGGAATAAAAATGATTTCATTATTGCCTTAAAGGTATACATACAATATATGTATGTAACGTGGCAATAAATTTAAAACAAAACATTGGGGATAGACAGGAAAAGTTGGTTCTGCTTTAATACTTACAACTAACGAAGGCGTATGAGTTATATTATTTTGTATCATGTAATATATTAATATTACTCATACGCTAACGGAAATTCTTGTAAATTTTTGCCATTTAAGAACTATTTTTGATGGGGTTTTAAAAACGTTCTTAAGGTTAATGTTCTGTGACATTGATTTAGATATGGGACATACTTAGAGTTTTGTATTTTCGTTCAGAAAAACGTAAGTCAAGGATTCTTAAACTTCGAAACTTCAAAAAGTTTTTTAGTTGATTTTTTTCTGAAATCAAACTAGCAATGCATTCTCTTGAAACATCGCCATCTTAGGTGAATAATAGTGTGTGAATAAAAATATAAAAGATATCGTAAAAGTGATCAATATCCTCCCCCAAGTATAAGACGAAATTATGTCCAAAATTAAGGCAAAAATAAAAACGAGAAGAGACTCTGCGAAACCCAGTTGTATGCTGGATTAATGTAACTTTGTTGCTCAACAGATTCTCATGCCAGCCACATCAAGGGTCGTTCATACAGGAGAAAAATTAATATTTAATTTGATGTGGAATATTAAGATCATACCGAGAATATATTTCAAACTTAGAACTGATAATGCAGTGATAGATTCCGTTAATGCCGCATAGGCAAAATAACGCATCAAATTTTTCTCAAACTCCCAATACACTCTTCATAAATGGATGGATATTGCATTTTGTGTACTCATGCGAGGTGTATTGGTCTTGATCACATCGCCGATGACTCCTGTAGAAACGAGGAGGGAACTTTTCTTAACCCAACTGGGCTTCTGTTAATCCCACTTATCTGTCGTGGATGGACATTGAGAGGGCACCTAAATGATTTCGTTAGAAACTTCAAAGGCTTCTATTATGAATAGAGGAAGTGAACAATATGGTATCACATCGATCAAGTTCATTTTATGTACTCATTCGAGGTGCATTGGTCTTGATCACATCGCCGACGCTTCCATTAATCCCACCTATCTATAGGGGATGGGCATTGGGGACATTTAAATAATTTCGTTAGTGTTCTACAGATTCGGAAGGTTTGATGAATAGAGGAAGTGAACATTGAGGTAACAAAAGTTCAATCCCGAGCTGTGCTCTTACCGATCACGATATCTGCGAACTCTTGCCGGTATTATGGACAAACCGGTACCATGACAAATCAACGTGTCATAGTGTATCAGAAGCCCTTACAATACGGTGGTATGACGGACAAAAAGTATTCGTTTGAAATAAGGCATCAGAAGGAAGTTTTTATACGGAGAGAATTGTAAATATTGACAATGGGACGGACTGCGTGTTCGAATTCTGTCGCATATAAGCTCTAAAATTTAGAAAATACGAAAGTAAATACGTTCTATCAGAATAAACATGATTATCATTCAATATATTTTTCGTAACTAGCATTAATTGAACGACGTTCGTTTGCGTATAAAAGAGTGTAATTTTGTCAGTGAAATATTGTATCTTAAAAAAATAGAATGAGCCATCCTATGAGATAGGAGAAATTCTATATGAAATGTCAACAAGTTATTGGAAAAACGGGGCATATTTATCGGCAAAGGCAACATTCTAATTGTGAGATATAAAGTTCGTACATTTTCTCTTCATATTTGGTTTATTGATGAATACAATACACTTTGTCTTGAGTTGTGTAGACCTTTCTATATTAAGAAAAAATTGTTATTTTTTCTTTGTTTTCCTTTATATGGTTTTTCAAATACATATCTATTGTAGTATTTCAAGAGAGAATAAACATCTCTAATCTATGGCTTGTCACAATCTTACATTCACTTGGTATGGCAAAAAGGGATAAAACAATACATTGCTTTGGTATTGAAAAGATGTTCGGTCAGTCTAAGGATGTGTCACTTACACTGACACCAGCATCACCTTTTGAGGTGTACATTATTAAACAGTGTGTGTCTTTTGATAAAGATACACACGCACACACACACACACACACACACACACACACACTTGGCGGCCTGCTACAAGGAAATGTGCGCCGATGTGGACGAGAATCCCTGGGGAACTGGATATAAGGTGGTGATGAGAAAGCTGAACTGCTTCCGACCACCAGCAACGACGTGTGCTCTTGAGCTGCAATCAATCGTCAGGAGCCTTTTTCCGCAGAAGGCCGAGATTACGTACTCCGTGCGAGACATGAGGTCTCCAGAGGAAATCACCGAAGTCAGCAGCCAGGAATTTGAGGCGGCCTGCAAGGAGATGAAACTAAATAAGGCACCGGGGATTGACGGGATCCCAAACATCGCTCTTAAAGCAGCCATTGAGAGTAATACTGAGCTGTTTAGGCAAGTTTTTAATGCTTGTATCCAGGAGAGAACGTTCCCTAGGATATGGAAAAGGCAGAGGCTGGTTCTCATTCCGAAGGGTAACAACGCACAGGATGCCTCGGGATACCGCCCGCTCTGTATGATAGACACAGCCGGGAAACTTTTGGAGAGGATAATCTGTAGGAGACTAGAAGCATTTCTAGGGGGAGAAGGCCTGTCGGATCGCCAATTTGGCTTCCGGAAAGCACGTTCCACCTTGGATGCAATAGAAACAGTAGTGACAGTGGCAAAGGATGCCATCAGCGGTGAGCGTTGGCTGGAGGGCGATAAGGAGTATTGCGCTATCATCACCTTGGACGTCAAGAATGCATTCAACTCTGCGGATTGGGATGCCACGTTAGCTGCCCTGGATGAAAAGGGCGTACCAAACTACTTAGTGGAACTAATTAAGGACTATTTTAAGGATAGAGTACTCATATACGACACGAACGACGGCAGAAAGTCATACGCGGTGACTGCGGGCGTCCCACAGGGTTCCGTCCTGGGCCCTATATTGTGGAACGTCATGTATGACGGTGTACTGAGGCTTAGACTCCCTAGAGGTGCACAGATCATTGGATTTGCGGACGATATTGCCCTGGTGATAAGAGGAAAACATCTAGACGAATTGGTGAGAACGTGTAACACTGCGGTGGGCACGGTCAGAAGCTGGATAACAGAAAAAGGTCTCAAACTTGCTGACCACAAAACAGATGTCCTACTTGTAAGCAGTAGAAAGAGGATTGAATTTATTACCATAACGGTGGGTGACCAGCGCATAACATCAAAGCAGGCGATTAAGTACTTGGGAGTGATGATTGATAACAGGCTCACGTTTAAGGAACACTTGACGTACATCGGTGAGAAATGTGCGGCGACGACATGTGCACTTGCCCGATTAATGCCTAACCTAGGAGGCCCGAAACAGGAGAGAAGACGGCTACTGATGAAGGTAGTGACATCGGTCGCCATATATGCAGCCCCTATATGGGCCGAGGCTATGGATAGGAGGACCTATAGAGCAGGAATTGAAACGGCCCACAGGAGGTCAGCTCTCAGGGTAATCTCCGCCTTCCGGACGGTGTCTACTGATGCAGCACTAGTGATAGCGGGAATGATGCCCCTGAAACTAGTAGTAGACGTAGAGAAGAGGAAACAGGATGCAAGGAGGGGGACGAATCTTTTAAACCCCGTGCAAATAGTTGACGATGCCATGGATAGATGGCAACAAGACTGGTCCAATTCCAGCAAAGGAAGATGGACCTACAGACTCATCCCAAGTATAGGCGAATGGACCAAAAGGAAACACGGCCAGGTGAACTTCCACCTGACACAGTTGCTAACGGGTCACGGATGTTATAGAGCATATCTCTATAAGTATGGACACGACGTAGATGAAGCATGCCCAGAATGCCGTAATGAGAAGGAGACGGCGGAGCATGTTTTCTTTACCTGCCCGCTGTACGACGATCAACGAATTTGCCTGGTGAGGACATTAGGATCCCAGGTAACACCCGATAATGTGGTTAGGCTAATGCTAACCTCAAGTGATAACTGGAACGCAGTATGTGTTTTCGCGAGGAGGGTTTTGATGCGGCAAAGATTGGCTGAGAGAGCAAGATCAGCAGAATCAGAAGGCAGCACTCGCTGAATCTCCACCCCCCCGAAGTAATACTTGATTGTGGTCCCGGGGGGGGCAAATGGTTGAAAGTGTGACGAACGAGGTTGGGTTTAGTACGCAGGCGCTTAGCAAGCCGAGAGTAAGTCTTGCGGCGAATCGTGCACATTGGTAGGCCGGGCTACCAATGTCTTTTGAAGATTCCCAACCTTTAGCTCGTAAAGCTATAAAAAAAAAAAAAAACTTGGCGGCCTGCAAGGAGATGAAACTAAATAAGGCACCGGGGATTGACGGGATCCCAAACATCGCTCTTAAAGCAGCCATTGAGAGTAATACTGAGCTGTTTAGGCAAGTTTTTAATGCTTGTATCCAGGAGAGAACGTTCCCTAGGATATGGAAAAGGCAGAGGCTGGTTCTCATTCCGAAGGGTAGCAACGCACAGGATGCCTCGGGATACCGCCCGCTCTGTATGATAGACACAGCCGGGAAACTTTTGGAGAGGATAATCTGTAGGAGACTAGAAGCATTTCTAGGGGGAGAAGGCCTGTCGGATCGCCAATTTGGCTTCCGGAAAGCACGTTCCACCTTGGATGCAATAGAAACAGTAGTGACAGTGGCAAAGGACGCCATCAGCGGTGAGCGTTGGCTGGAGGGCGATAAGGAGTATTGCGCTATCATCACCTTGGACGTCAAGAATGCATTCAACTCTGCGGATTGGGATGCCACGTTAGCTGCCCTGGATGAAAAGGGCGTACCGAACTACTTAGTGGAACTAATTAAGGACTATTTTAAGGATAGAGTACTCATATACGACACGAACGACGGCAGAAAGTCATACGCGGTGACTGCGGGCGTCCCACAGGGTTCCGTCCTGGGCCCTATATTGTGGAACGTCATGTATGACGGTGTACTGAGGCTTAGACTCCCTAGAGGTGCACAGATCATTGGATTTGCGGACGATATTGCCCTGGTGATAAGAGGAAAACATCTAGACGAATTGGTGAGAACGTGTAACACTGCGGTGGGCACGGTCAGAAGCTGGATAACAGAAAAAGGTCTCAAACTTGCTGACCACAAAACAGATGTCCTACTTGTAAGCAGTAGAAAGAGGATTGAATTTATTACCATAACGGTGGGTGACCAGCGCATAACATCAAAGCAGGCGATTAAATACTTGGGAGTGATGATTGATAACAGGCTCAGGTTTAAGGAACACTTGACGTACATCGGTGAGAAATGTGCGGCGACGACATGTGCACTTGCCCGATTAATGCCTAACCTAGGAGGCCCGAAACAGGAGAGAAGACGGCTACTGATGAAGGTAGTGACATCGGTCGCCATATATGCAGCCCCTATATGGGCCGAGGCTATGGATAGGAGGACCTATAGAGCAGGAATTGAAACGGCCCACAGGAGGTCAGCTCTCAGGGTAATCTCCGCCTTCCGGACGGTGTCTACTGATGCAGCACTAGTGATAGCGGGAATGATGCCCCTGAAACTAGTAGCAGACGTAGAGAAGAGGAACCAGGATGCAAGGAGGGGGACGAATCTTTTAAACCCCGTGCAAATAGTTGACGATGCCATGGATAGATGGCAACAAGACTGGTCCAATTCCAGCAAAGGAAGATGGACCTACAGACTCATCCCAAGTATAGGCGAATGGACCAAAAGGAAACACGGCCAGGTGAACTTCCACCTGACACAGTTGCTAACGGGCCACGGATGTTATAGAGCATATCTCTATAAGTATGGACACGACGTAGATGCCCAGAATGCCGTAATGAGAAGGAGACGGCGGAGCATGTTTTCTTTACCTGCCCGCGGTACGACGATCAACGAATTTGCCTGGTGAGGACATTAGGATCCCAGGTAACACCCGATAATGTGGTTAGGCTAATGCTAACCTCAAGTGATAACTGGAACGCAGTATGTGTTTTCGCGAGGAGGGTTTTGATGCGGCAAAGATTGGCTGAGAGAGCAAGATCAGCAGAATTTGAAGGCAGCACTCGCTGAATCTCCACCCCCCCGAAGTAATACTTGATTGTGGTCCCGGGGGGGCAAATGGTTGAAAGTGTGACGAACGAGGTTGGGTTTAGTACGCAGGCGCTTAGCAAGCCGAGAGTAAGTCTTGCGGCGAATCGTGCACATTGGTAGGCCGGGCTACCAATGTCTTTTGAAGATTCCCAACCTTTAGCTCGTAAAGCTATAAAAAAAAAAAAAAACACACACACACACAAAAATGGAAGGAATATTTTTAAGAAAGTGACTGTGGCCATGCTAAGATTAGAGTGTCTTTTTATAGGTTAATGAAGACACAGTCTGGGGCAGTAAAAGTTCGGCTGTTCTGAACTTCTACTTTTAAATTATTTGAATTTCTTTTTTAAATTAATTTGTAATCCATTTTACCACCGGAATATACGTAAGAGTCCCTATAATTTTACCGGAATACTGTTTAACTCTCTTGACTAATTTGTCATATTTTTGTTAAAGTCTTCGGACATACATTTAGGTTTCATTATTGTCATTATTATTATCACTGTTTACGTTCTTATTATAAACAATGACAAGGACAACAAAAGCATTAACAACAACAACCATAACTAGAACAACACAAAGATGCTGGTAACAATGATAACAAAATTGCTTTTGTTGTGATGACCAGCCAGTGTGCTAAACATATAAAGCATGTGTCAATAGTTGAGAAAACAAAAACAACAAAAAAAGAAAGGATTTTTTTTTTTTGCCAAATTGAGAAAATTTTGCAAGTTTTTCTTCTCCAACTCCTCCTCCATCTCCTCACTTTTTCTTATAAAGAAAAAGTGACAAGAAAATCGAGATGCCAACAATTGGAAACCCAACTCAACAGAAATATCTTATGAGACGTCATTATTATTTAATCATGAGAACGAGCATTCAATACAAATCAAAATCAAAAATAATAGAAAAATCCAAAATGAAAAGGATGTGACATCATATCGGCAGGTAGTTGTTAATACACTGGTTTACTAAACATACATATGTATGTACATATAAGATTGCCTTGTTAATAACATGAGTGAGGAGGCAGAGATAAAGAAAATTTTTTGGTTTTTAAATGACATTTTATAAGCCATAAATCCTAATGTGACAAGGGCGAGATAGAAGAGGTGGGGTTTGTTGTTTTAAAAGTTTAAATAAGTTTGTATTTACAGCAATATATACCCTTAGAATTTGATTACACTGTGTTGCATATTACAAATCGAAAAAGATTCAAATGAAGATAATCATTACATACATACGTACACAATTGATCATTACAAGCCTTTAGTCTGGAAAACGACCTAGTTTCTCACACCACTTATATGGTGTGTGTATTAATTATATACATGAGTAGCGAGTCGATCCCGAACGACAGATTATTTGAGAAACTTTTCATGGCAATTTTATTTCCTCCAAAGTTTTTGCCAGAAATCTGTTGAGAGGAAGTGGCCGAAGAAATGTTTTTTCGCATCTCAATTTATTGGCGATGTCTGACACACAACTTTTTAGTGAGTATAGTACGCAAATCATACATATTTTGTGATTCTTGTAAATGTTGAGTAAAGGAGAGTTGAAATCAACAACATCATGCGTTTTGCTAAGTATGAGTACGATGAGTACTTCAAATTTTGAATATGAGTAGTATGAGTATGATATAAGATATATAAGATAAGTATGAATGCCTATAAGTATCAGAAATTATGAGTATGATTCCAATTTACTCATCTTTTTGAATACTCATTGCTGATCTCTGATCATCAAATACAGGTATACCTGTTTAGAGACTGCTAATGCCCTAATCGTCAACTCTGTTTTGATTTCTGCTTTCTGTTGTCGTAAGTAGCTCGTCTATCAGCCTCATATTCCACATGCTTGATCGGCAAATTTTCTCCTGGCATATCTGCTGAAAGACTGCCACTATTCTGATCATTAATTCTGATTTGATTTCTGCTTCCTGTTGTCGTCAGTAGCTCGCCTTTCAGCCTCATCTTCTAAATGCTTTTTGTGTTTCTGTTTTAATTTTTAAAATCGTTTTAAATATTTTAAAAACCCGTATTTAGAATACTTAAAGCATCTGTTTTAAATCCGATTTTTTTTAATTTTACTTCTAAACATTGCTTTTATAAGTGTCGCAATAAGAAGAGAAAATATGTATCAAAAGCATGTGTTGTAAGGCAGGGCAGGCAAGGCAAAAAGTTACCAATTGCTTGTCTTTCAATGAGACACAGAAAATATGTCTCTTAACGATGAAAATGCCAACCAGGATGTAATTTTTTTCTATGTAACGAACGTACATATTTTCCGTTTTTCTTTTTTTTAAAAGGAAACCATTGCACTTAAAGGGTGCAACATTTAAAGTGCAACTTGTTTAGAAAAAATAAATAAAATTTCTCTCTTAACGTACATACATATGTACATATAAAAAATTTGTTTGGTAAACAATGTAATCCAAAGTGTACAATTCAACACCTCTCGTTGGTTTACCCTGTTGCTATTTCTTTTGGTGTAAAAAGTATGTTTAACAATCCCTATTAAATAGTTTCTTTCACTTCGACATGTTCTCTCCACAAGAGAAAAAGCCAGAAATGTAAGGAAAAAAGCAAACGAAAGCAGAAAAAAAAAACTATTAAGAGGAGCCCCAAGAGAATTACAAAAAAAAAAAAAAAAAAAAAAAAGAGAATAGCACACACACATACACAGAGAGAGAGACATTAAGAGTACATGTTAATTTCCAGTTGAAAACCTCATAATTTCCCTTGTGTAAATAAGACAGGCAACACACATACATATACAAAGAAAGAGAGAGAGAGAGCAAGAGGGACAAAGTATTAAATAGAGTGTGTGTATGTTAGCATCATGAGAGTGTATAAATTGTGCATTATCTCAGCTATTTCCTGTCTCAAAACACAGTGGATGTCAACAAACACGATTATTTTTTAAACATCAAATATTTAAAAAACCATACGTTTTTATATACATTAAAAACATATGTATGTATCAATTCAAAGTGAATAAATTTATTAAAAATATTTTTATTATTATTTATTAAAAAAACAAGGAAATGTTTAATTTGTTTGCCAACGAACGTTTCATTCAGTAGGATGGAACATAGTTAGATAGACTAGTAGTCCCCATAGGCTAGTTGGTATTGTGTTGACTTATTAGACGTAAGGCCACGGTTCAAACCTTAATTCAGACATTTCCAACAAAACGTAATATAAAGGAAAATATTTCTACGGCGACTTTCTCTTAGCAGATTTCCAGCAAAAACTCGGAGAGTAAATAGCAAATTGCCATGCAATTTCCCACAAAAATCAGTCGTTCAGAATCGACTTTAAAAACTAGGTCTGAAAACAGTCTAGAGGATCACATGAGGGCACTGATAACCCAGTTATAAGAGTGGGCTAAAATATCGCATAGTATGCTGTGAGAAGCTAGGCCGTAATCCTGACTGAAGTGTTGTAATGGCCAATTATGTATGTATGCTGGGGACCAACTTGGGCCACATTTCAGATGCAAGGCATATGGACGGAATATGAAAGCGATAAAACTGTTTGTATGTAATTGTTTAGCTTTACAGATCACAATATTTAATTGATGACACTTTAGCAGACATTACTTAGATGAGAGGAGTTGATTTGAAGAAATTGAGTGCAAATTATTATTTATTTTGTTTTGCAATAGCAAGTATGTTGGCTGTATTAAGGTACCTTTTCACTACAATAATAACAGTAACAAGTGTAGTAGTAGCAGAGATCAGCAATAAGTATACAAGACGATGAGTAGATTCGAATCATATTCAAAAATTCTGATACTTATACGCATTCATACTGATTTTAATATCATACTCATACTACTCATATTCAAAATTTGAAATACTCATCGTACTCATACTTAACAATACGCATAATGTTATTGATTTTGACTCTCCATGATTGATGAATCATGTATTCGATGGAATACACGAATCACAAAATAAGTACGATTCGCGCACGAACACTACAATGCTCACTAGGAGGTTGTGTGGTTGATTTGCTCGCTGTCTTTGTCTTTTTTGTTTATGTATCTTTTTTCTTTCTTTGTAAATGCAACAACAACTACGACTGTAAATTTTGATGAATGATTCGAATCACTCGAATTATTTTTTATGAGTATTTTTCTAAATTTATGAATCTGAATCAGTAGGCGTATGAATCAAACATTTTTCGAATGTTGAGTTTGATGTCAACGTTGTACCCATACTCATTGCAACCAGTACTTATAAATCAATGTTGTAGTGAGTACGAATGAATCAGAGGTAGTTGCATTTTAATACTGTTGACTCACTCATACTCAAAATTTCATGAGTACTTATGAGTAGCGAAAAAAAACGATTCATTGCTGATCTCTGAGTAGTAGTAACTTCTAAAATAGTAGGGTTGCCATCTGACATTGTATAAAATAAAACTCTTTTTGGAAATATATCGGATTGTGTGCAGTGGTGAGGAAAAGCTCTTCTATTTTTGATTCATGAACCGGTACTGCCTGTAATTTCTATAAAGTTAGCCGTTGATATTATATTTATCAGATCATTATTGCTGACTGAAATCGAATTAAAAATATGAACAAATGAACCGTTTGAGGAAAGAAAATTAAAAATAATTGCTCAGATTTTTCGAAAGCGGTGAGGGTCTCTTATTTGTCCACCAATGAAATAAAAGCAGGCAACTCACAGTGACAGAATGTGACTTTCCTGAAGCGATTGATAAGATTACAATCTATTAACGTCTATGGCGGGTAGTTCTGTTGATTTGTTTGATTTGTCTCTTAGAAAACCTTATGGTAATTCACATTCTTACCCTCATTTCATTTTCTTTCTTTTCAGTAAACTCATGCCTATTAAGCCTAATGGCATGCTATGGCATCTAAGGTGAGTCAAAGTTATAAAACAAAACCTTGTCTACTTAATCCAAATAGGATCAGTTCAACTATACTAAAAAGCTTAAGAATTTCATGCAATATGTAAGGGAACTCTACTTAATATACCTTATAGGACTTTTTTTGTTTGGGAATCCATTTGTAAATTTTACTCATTAAATACGAGTTAAATTGCAAAAATAAACAAATTTTGTTAATTCTTTAAGGAACAATTCTTTCTTAAATTTTTTCAAAATACAAAAATTCAGTTAGTAGATCCCCCCTTTAATGGTAAACTTGTCATCGTTTTTCAAATGCTTAGACAGGCTACTTAATTAATAGGCCTTTAAAATGTAAAAAAGAAAAACAAGGAAGAAAATAAAAATATTCGTGCCCCTTCCATGTGCCAAGGAATAAACGACTGACTGTTGCAAAGTGTTACTTATTATCCTTACCGTTATTTACTCGTTGAGTTACATATTTTATAACCTCAATCGCCGCAATCACAAGTGGTGTTGATGCAGCAGAGGATATATAAACCACAGGAAAGAAAAAATAAATTTTCTCTTCACATTCAATCCCCCCATCCCTTTACACTGTCATCAGCTGAATGTATGGAGTATTTTTGAATCTTAAAAAAGACGATGAGAAAAAAGTGTTGCCTATACAAAGGCTGGCTGCTTGCTGCTTGTGTTACATAACAAAACCACAAAGCAAGTGCATCTTCTTCTTCTTCCAACAACAAAAACCATTATTTCTTTCTTGTATTTTGTTGTTGTTGTTGTTGTATTTTCCTTATTTGGTTACAGGACTTGTATTTTTCATGTATTTCTATGTGTTTTTCCTGGTGTCAGTGAGTGAAAAGTGAAGGGTAGAGGCAAGGGGACACAGCTCATAAACAATTCTACACGATTTCAATTTGTTACATACAGTAGCAGCAGCCAGCAGTCGTTTGTTTTTATTTTTCAATTTTATTTTTTTTTTTTGAAAAATATTGAAAAAAGTTTTTTCATTAAATTTATTTACTTAAAATCACAACACACACACACACACACAAAGGAAGTTCTATTGTTTTTGTTTCTCAAAACAAAAGAGAAAACCTCTGCATATCACAAGGCTTTCAAAATGAAGTGATGACCAAGGGAATGGGTGGGTATTTGAGGTTAGAAAAATAGAAACAACTTTCAAAGTAGGAAATGGAATTTTTATTATTTTTTAATTTATATTTCTTTGTTATTTCTATTGTTATTGTTTATGTTTATGTTACAATTTCCTTTTGGTTTTATAAACAAATTAAATGAAAATAGAAAAAAATTTGAGTGAGAGAGAGAGAGCGAGAGAGAAAATGTATTTTTAGGTCATATTAAAGGTGGCGGTGCTATGGTTAAAGTATTCGCATACGAACCAGATCAATTAAAACTCTAAGCTAGGAAAAGGCGGAAAAAGACGCTTTAATTCCCTACAATTTTAGATCGAGGACACATATGAGCTCTAAGGCTCCAAAGAGGATAAGATCAACAACAAACATCACAGGAGACTGGGTCAGAACTGATAAGATTGGAACCTAATGAGCAAAACACTTCGCCGCCACTGCGCTAGGTACAATAACTCAATACTTTTACAGAGTTCGTTGTATCTATACAAAGACAAATGGCAACCCTATCATTCTAGAACCTAAAATAAAGGACAAACAAACTAACTCTATTGAGAACTTGTTGCATTTAAAAAGTATAGACGCGCTATTCAGGAAAGCTTTCTGTTAGTTTGTCACCTAAATTAAGGGAATAAACGCTGCTAAAAAGCACCGGCTTTGAATCACTTTTAAAGGCGTTCATTACAAACATACAACAAACATTAAATTGCCAGAGGGTAAAAGTTTAATTGTTCAGAACTTTTACTAGGAGTTGCTCAGAGGATTGACAAAAGAAATTGCTTCTCAAGATGTCAGGGATGAGATTCGAGCTTGCGCCTAACGAGCTAACATATTAGCCACTAGGTTAGGTTAGATAATGTAGCTGCGGACACCGGAAGAGCTGCATTTAGGTACCAAAGCCAAACATTCCCTTAAGGAAACTAACCCGAATCCGAAATAAATCTTACTATTACAGCAATCTTTATATTTGAGAGCTCAATCAAGGATGCCGGAGAGTGAGAGGTAGAAATCTCCATTTTTTACGACAAGAGCATATCCACAGCTGCTGCAGAAGTCATTCGCAGGAATTGCCTTTTGGCATGCCAACTAAGATGATAGTGGATTGTGAGAGTCGTAATTGTGCGATGAATGGCCGTGCAAGTCAGTGAGTTAGTCCTCTTTTTATGCATATATGTATGTCCAAGAGAATCTAGCAATATTGTACGTATTGTCAACGAGAATTAGTCTTCCTGTTAAGAGTAGTAATAGCCGTAGTCTAGTAGATAGTGTGTTGGCTTATTAGACATGAGGCCACGGTTCAAACCCAAGGTCAGACATTTCCAAGAAAACAAAGTATGAAAAATATTTCTACGGCGATTTCCTCTCAGCAGAATTCTGGTAAAAACCTCTAAGAGTAAAATCTTTCGTTCGGAGTTGATTTCAAACTGTTGGTCCAGTCTCTCATGTATAAAATTAACACACACAAGATATGTGGTGTGAGAAACTCGGTCGCAATCCTGGCTGTAGGGAAGAGTGGATAATATCCAAATCAACTGAGGCAATCGAAAAACCTATGCCGCGTAACATATCGGAGATAGAAACTCCGTATTGGCCCTTAACAGCTGATCAACAGCAAATAAATTTCCATCTCCTATGTCCTGGAAGCCCACATACAAATGTTAAATTTGAGTAAACCGAACTTTCCCTAAAAAACTTGATTGCAGATTTTAAGAGTAAACTACACCATCCATCAAACAATATGCCGCTTTCAAAATAGCTATGATCTCTGCTTGGAGGTTTAATGCCGAGAACTCTTGAACAGAGCTCACCGTTATCGATGAAACATGAGAATGTTTACCGAACAAAAATGACGATGAAATGTGATTAAAACTCTCCACAAACTTAGCCGTTGTTTTAAGCCTAAATTGAAATTGGATGCACAGTTGTCAATGAATAAATACCTCGAAAGTTATCAATCTTAGTCAACAAGTCAACTCTAAAAAATTGAAGCAGTAGAGAAATTTAAAATATTGAATTCAATTTAATTTGCGTGTCCAAGACTTATTATTGACCAAGAAAATCAAAATCGTGTGTTGAGTGACAACATCATGTTGAAACTACATGTCAACAGAGTCCAATTCTGCCATTGACCGTATCGTTGCGATTTCCATTGTTTTTGATAATTTACGGCTCAAAAACCATACCAAGTAGGGCAAATTTTGACAGCAAAAGTCAATGATTGTTAGTAAAATGTATGGTGACATGGTAATGTCATTCGTCACGTTTCTTTTTTTATACTGGAAAACCTATTATTTCTCTAGAACCAATAGAATATACGATTCGTATTACAGTTTCATGAACTTTTTCATTTTCTTTTAACAAAGAAAAAGAATACAAAACATAAACAAACAATATAACATGAAACGAAACAAAACTTTAACTATAAATTAAGTACTACTCTTGGGCATTAAAAAGTATGTAAAGGAGAATATGAAACAAAAAAACTGCTACATTAGCAACACTGAACAATTAAAAAAGAAGAAGAAAAAAAACTTGTTTATTGTGTTATTGCATGTAAATAAACTTTTGCGTGTGTGCGGTGCATTCGTTTTACTTTTTAAACTAAATTTAACGATCTAACCGTACACAACTAGCCAATAAAACCACAGGTCTTCTTCGCTTGCTCTCTCGTTTTCATCCCACTACCTTCTCTTGATCTCGTTGAATAGGATATGTATGATGATCTCCAATACAAAACACACGAATACTTTATGGTATGCATTTCAAAACAAATACATACACAAGCACAAGTGAATACATGGCAATTTTAATGTATGCGTGGTATGCATGTGTTTATATGTGCATGTGTATTTCTGTTTAAACCATGTTTTGTAGCGTATTTCCTAATTTATATGTTTATCTATACTTTTAAAGCTCTTGTATGTATGTGTGAGCATGTAAATTTGTTTATATTTTGTGGGAGGGAGAGTGTGTGTAAAAGAGAATTTGTTTTCCTTTGGGCATACAAACGCAGTTTTGTGGTGTATTTGTTCATGATGCATGTATTTTGTTGTTGTTATTGTTATAGTTGCTATTGTTATTAATGTTTGTTTGTTTGTTTGTTTTTATATAATGTTGTTGTTGTTATTCTGTGCTAGTACAAATTTGTTGAAAATACACACACATACCCACTTACATGCGATTGTATTTGAAATTTATATACGAATGTATGCCGGTATTCAAATAGTAGAGGATTCATATACACATGCATGCAGCAGGGGTGAAATAAAGAGTGCGGTGGTGGTGGTTTATATTCAACGTTTAAGGACAAATATGACAACAACAATAATAATAATAGCAATAGCAGTTAAAGAGAAAAGTGGAACATTTAAAATGTGTTTCTATGTGTGCTCCTCCATGGCTATCAATTGGCATACAGTTGGCGTTTTATCGCTTTCTTTTTAACTTTATTAAAAAAAAAAATGTATATAAACACATAAATAATTGGTCATTACAACCCTTTAGGAAGGATTATGGCCTAGCTTATCACACCACTCATGTTGTGTGCGTTAATTTTTATATGTGAGTGGCGGGGCCTACAGTTTAATTATAGTCGACTCCGAAAGACAGATTTTTGAGAAACTTTTTCATGGCTGGTTTTATTTACTCTCAGAGTTTTTTTCTAGAAATCTGCTGAAAAGAAGTCGTCGAAGAAATATTTTCCTTCATATTTCGGTTTGTTGGTGATGTCTGACCTGTAGTTTGAAACGTGGCTTTACGTCTAATATTTCTAATCTAAAATATTCGGAAATTCCCAATCCCAATACGCAACAATAATTGCGCAACTCTCAATATGGCAGTGAACCTCCCCACCAGTACACAACGCAGCTGTCTACTTCAGGATATTAAATATTGAGACATAATCTGTTCGGTCCAGCAATTTGAAGTGGTGGGTATTGACGTTAGCCACATTGCCGGATCAGAAATTCTGATATGAAATCGAACATCCAAGAGAGAAAATTATAAAAAACTCGAAGATGTCTACGGTATTTTCGTATTGTAGCATGGGTCAGGAATTAATTACAACTTACTGCCACTAGGTTAGACCTCTGTTTTAATAGAAAGAGGTAAAGTAAATTGAATGTAGCAAATGGAGTCTCAAGGACAGCTGACTGGTTGTGCATCCCGCCTATTATTCTACATGTCTAATTGATCGTTATAAGTCCACTCAGAATGACCAATTTTTGAGAAACTTTTTCAGGGCAATTATTTTATTTACTCTCGGAGTCTGTGCCAGAAATATGCTGAGAGGATTTCGACGAAGGAATATTTCTTCTTCTGTTTCGTTTTTGTTGGAGATGTCTGAATCGTGGCATCGTATCCAATAAGCAAACACGCTACCTACTAGACTAAGGCGACTTACTATTTCACTATTAGTCTACAATGCCAATCAGACCTGTTTACAGAAAATATAGGATCCACCCCCAACCGACAGGGCTCAATGGCAGATCTAAGCAAGGAAATTTTTGCAAGTATTCTTGGAAGCATAAGGGGCTATGTTTGGTTTCCTTAACAACCTCTATTACATTTTCCCTTCAGGTCAGTTTAGGGCCCAAAATAACCTTTATGGAAGGAGACTACCCAAAGCAATGTTGGCATATTTAGTAATCTATTTTCAGGCAGGACAAAATTTATCAACCAGGCGATAGGGAAAAAATTTAATTGTTTTGGAAAACCTCGATTATTTCTTAACATAATCTCTACCTATCGATCACTTTTCTCAGCGATAATGATGAGCAAAACCAGCATTTCATTACTTAAACGTTGCAATTTGTAAACATAGTACTCGTACTCATTGAAAATTAGTTCTCACTTATTAAAAACAAAATACACTTGCCTACGTATGGAATTATATTCAATCCAATTCACTGTTCTCTCAGTGAGTTTGTGTTTCGGTTGTGAAAATGGTAAAGAAATATAGTTTAATGATGCAGGACGTTTGTAAACCACACCAAACCACAGAGCATCTGTTAGAGTGCATTGATACCTCCTGAACTGCCTGCCTCTGGCTGCAATTCACACCATTTTCGGCAATTCCTATTATTGACATACCCGTTGAGCTTCGTTGGTGAAGATAAGATTTCAATGAAAAAATATTTCTCACACAGCACGAATTTTGATTATAAAATCCATGTTCACATTTTTCGGTTGACCACTGTATGAATATAAAACACTACACAATAACCAAGCATATATCCCAATGGTCTACAAAAAAACGAAAGAGGAGAACATTTTTCTAAAAATAACATTTAAAAGTAGACACTGAAATACATGTGATGGATTAAATTTAATTCTCCTGAGGTTTTTGGCCAAAAACAACAGAGTTGCCATTCTTTTTTTTTGTTTGCAAATAAAAAACACAAAACATTGAGAGAAAAGCAAAATATGAACGCAAACACACGATATTGTTTTCAATTTAAGTTTTCGTGTGTAATTCTCTAGGTATGCCACACACTCATACTCACTCATATTTACAGACGTACATACATATATATTTGTATAATAAATTGAACACATACACATACATTTGTTATTGCAATTACTCATGTGCATGTGTTTCACATTTCCTAGACTCTGCATATTTCTCTTGTGTTTACTTTTGTTTTTATAAAAAGGGTTATCCATCTATAGATGGCACAATTGAAGTTAAATAAAGCACACTTAAGGGCTCCCGGATTTCTTTGTAATGCTGAGCCCTGGCCATTATGTTGCATGGCCTTAAAATTATTGCATCTATATGGGGGGTGCACTGCAGTCGCTATTTATTTTCAAATGCTTCAACGTTAGGAGACTGCTCTCACAGACATGTTTAACAATGTCAAGTTGCATGATCTTTTCGTGATCAATTACTATACCAACTTTGGAAATTTAATAACTCACAGAGTTTTTGCCAGAAGACTGCTTGAGAGAAAGTCGCCAAAGAAATATTTTCTTTCATATTTCGTTTTGTTCTGAGCTGGGTTTCGAACCACGTCCTCGCGTCTAATATGCCATGAGAGATATGGAGGCCAAATATCTTGAAACTTCTCATATAATTAACTCAAAAACGGTCATTTTATATTTGGCGTGGCATCGTCTTGTTGAAACCACATACCCACTTGCATATGTAGTTAATAATCTTAAATCGGCGACCAAGTCAAGTAGGTAATGCCGTAATGTCGCTTTATTGACGGTAAAGGCTTTTTCTGGGCCATTTTTGAAAATAAGTGGCTAATGGGCGTATTGTGTGAACGACTGAAGCTACTCGTCAAAACACAGACTACGTCAAATCCGGGAGAAAACCCACGAAAAACAAGTCAACACACACCATCCTTTTGTCGACTATAAGGCAGGCAGCCTTCGATAGCCGCAATGTCTGAGCTCGTTATACCTGCGACGCTAATATGGCTATGTAGAATGACGCTGGCTTGGTCATGTCGTTCGAATGGAAGAGGATCCTCCTCCGGCTAGACGAGAGAGGCCGACCTTGTTTGCGTTGGAAGGACCAAATCGAGAAAGTCCTGTCATCGACTGGTGTGACCAAGTGGCATAGGAGCGCAAGAAGCAGAGGCGCCTGGAAGGATGTGCTAAGGCAGGCCGAAATGCGTTAATCGGGTTATTAATGGCTAATTAAGTAACTAAGTAAGTGGCTTAGTGACACCTCCAGATTATAATGTTCACCAAACAATTACTCTTTCCAGATACAATAACTTTTCCGTAATCCCTTCAGAGTTCTCCCACTTGCAACCGTAACCACCGAGCCTCATTACTGCAGAACACTTTGTTCTAAAATCAGAATTGAAAGCTTGCCCAAGCTTTGGCTGTGTGCTGTGAATTGTTAACCGAATTTAATTGTTACATGAAGTGGGACTTTACATGGATGGAGAAAGCCGTGTCCAAAATGCCCTAAGGAGCAGTAAGATAGGCTCAATGACTAGGAATTCGGATTATACACGACAATTTGACTGATAAAAGCACCACACATACCTGAACCCATCTCTTTCAATCTCAAATCAAATTTCTTTATAATTTGGCCAATTCCTCACAGAGTAGAGTGCCCTGGTAGACTGCTAGTCTATAAGACGAATACGTCGGCCATAATCTCGGCATAATGCTCGAAAAGTCGCAACGTTTGAATCATCGGATTATCGGCATAATGCTCGAAAAGTCGCAACATTTGAGTCATTGGATTATACGCGATAATTTGTCTAATAAAAGCACCATAAGTGGCAATGTGTACGCTGCGACAATCCAATCTCTACAAATTTCTTTATACTCTTGACAATTTCTGACACAGTAGAGGGCGCTGGTAGACTGCTATTATTCTAGTTGAATATGGTGGCCATAATCACGGCATAATCCTCAAAAAGGGGCAACGTTTGCATCACCACCTCTAAGGTGTTTTTTCAACTATTTTTAAGCTTTCTTCGATCCATATTTGAAAACTTCAAGCCTTTCACAGAATAAATAACACTTCAGATGATAGAAGATATTCAACAGCTAACAGCCTTGCCTGACGCGTTTCATTTGAAATCACTGGAGGGATAATACTGTGTGTTCTAGTGTAGGTGTATTCTCGTGTCTATTTGTTATTATTACGTGTGTATCTTCATCTCATTGGTGGCCGAGTTTTCTAGGCATACATGGCAACGTATTTGTTGTATTGCATTCTATTGTTGTGTTGCATTTACTCATGTTGCATGTGGTTGCTATTCTTTTAATATTTTCTTTCTTTATTTTGTTTTTTTTCCTTCTTTTATTCGCTTAACGTGAGTTTTTGTTTATGGGTAGTGTGTGCTGGTGTGCTGTAGCTGTGATGAAGATATTGTGTCACTTGTCCTGTTACATTTAATCTCCAATTCCCTCTCTCTTTCTCCCACCCTCTTTCTCGCTTTCCTTTAATTTGTATGACTTGTATTCGTATAGTGGTTCTCTCTGTAGAGATAAACGTGAAAGCATTCGTGTTCTTCCTTAAGCCTTCTCTCATGTCAGTTTCTGCTATTGTTGTTACTCACGTTAATTCCTTTTTTGTTTTATTTTGTTTGTATATGCGGTTGACATGATTTTGTTTGCTTGTCTTTATTTTGTTGTAAACTTTAATGCCCTTTTTTAAGTGACACATATGGCAGCAGGGCAGGGTTTATGAATTTTTAAACTATTTTTCCCATATTATTTTTTGTTGTTGTTGCTATTTTTGTACTCCCCTCCCCCCCTCGGGGTTGAGCATTAAAATTCGTTTTATTTAACGTCACTTTCAAAAATATTCAAAAAAGTTTTTTTTATTTTTGTTTTTATTTTCCCTCAAAATTGTTTTTAATTGATGCACTTAACTGCCATATCCGTGATAATAAAAACAAAATTATTTCGTGAAAATTTGACAACTAACAAGTGTCAATAACAAAAAACCCCAACTCAATTCTAGTCTGACATTTAAAAACAACAGAGGCAATTAACTTTCAGTATACGTGGCCAAAATTTTGCTTACACAAGCGAAAAATCCTAAAAATATCGGAATTATTAGTCAGTGCCCCAAGGGTGAGCGTACATTAAGCTTAATTGGTGGCTTATGTTTATGCCGATAGGGATACTTTGTATCCTAGCCTTTAACCTACCTACCAACCATTCAGTACCAATTAAAATTACTTAAGATTATACAGAGGCGAACGGAGTAGTGACAACATAGCCGTTCCTATTCATATATCAATCCCAGTTGCATATGAATAAGTCGTCATAATATAGTAGGTTGTGTATTGGTTTATTAGACGTAAGGCCAGAGATATTCGCATGAAGTCACGTGGATATCACCGAACGAAAACGTGCAGAGCATGACATAACGTTTTTGAAGATAATATTTACAAACATTACTCCTCTCTTGTTGACCGACCTGCCGTAACTTTTGTTTTTAAATTCAATACAATGCCCAACATGAATAGGCGTCATCCCCTGAGTGTTATAAAAATGTGAAAGGCAGTTGAGTGAGTTAAACGCTGGACTACAAACCCGAATAGTCAAGATGCGAAGACGAAAAATATTTCAACACAATTTGTGTAGAGGCTTCAATTCTTCTCCACCCAGGCGATTGTGCTGAGTTCAAACCTCAGATTCGATATCTTCTGGCAATTGATTTGAGAGAAACCAGTTACCATAAAGAGAATTCGTAAATCTGTAGTCAGTAGGTAACGTTAAACTGTAGGTTTCGTCACTTATAAATAAAGTCAACGCGCAAGTCATATTATGATATGAAGCACTATGCCGTAATCCTGATTACTGGACACTACTGGCCACGAATTTGTGTGCATATATGTATGTGTATGTATATAGGTCGCCTTCGACGAACATGTTTATGATGGTTTAGTAGTGCAAACGCATCGGAAAAAGAGGTTTCAATAAGCAAAACTTCTTACGATTACACCCAGCACTCAATAAATGCCGACGAGGGTGTTTTATGTAGGTAACGACAGATATCAATCCTAACATTCTAGAATGCTTAACTGGAAAAAACTGAAGACAACTGAAAGAAATTAAAAGTTCATAATAAAAAGTTGGGGGGAGACGCTTCATCGTAGCCCTATAACATGTATCTACAACTGCCTCTTAGAGCTGCCATATAGAGGACAATGAATGAGAAAAAAGTTTATTTTAAAGTCCATTTTCTAACCTTAAAATATTTCTGCATTTCCTTTTTTTTAAGAAACAAAACTTATTGTAAATAATGGTTACACAGGACAACAGAGGCAAAGTAATGTACGTCATTTCGTTTTAATCTTCCTTTTTGAATTCTTTCATTATTGCAGTGCCAAATGACGTCAAACTTTACTGCGTCATTTTTCTCAAACAGGATTTTAATGGAGGCAATAACAACAACTGCAATTGCTAGTGAAAAACCTTGACTTTTTTATGTTTTATAACAAATAAAAAACAGAAAAATAACCAGAAAACAAGAAACAGACAATAAATTATATTAAATTCAACACATGCTTTGCAAAAATAATGAAAATACAGAAGAATAAAAGAATAGTGCATATATTCAGGCTACAATAAAAATACTTTAAATGCTGTAGGAAAAAAGGGTTGCTTAAAAATGTTGCATAGGGTCAGGTGTTATAGAAGTCGTAAACCCCTCGAAAAGTACGAAGAAAATTAAAACGTATCGGACATTTTTTCTTGATGGTAGTGGGTCATGATTTTGCTATTTCAAATGATTTCGTAAGTTAAGTAAAACACATTTAAAGCTATGATTTCAATGAGACTTCAACTTCATTAATATGCTTGGGACGGACCATGTCATTTAAATGAACGTCTCTGGATTGGTTGCAATAGCCAATCCTTTTGAGGAAGTTTTGATCAGATTTTTGGCGGAAAAATGCTCCAACGCCAGACAATTTGCTACGTATACATGGTCGCATGATGCAATCCCAGAAGAAAAGTTAAAAGACTGCAAAAAATGCATGATCTTAATGATGCACTGACGTCACATGTCTTCATTGAAAAGCAAAAAAATTGGTTGCCTCGATGCAACCAATAGCCGTCTAGATTGTAATCTTCAAATAGAGCCCAAAAAAGCAGTTTTCTGGCTAAAACTCTGAGAGTAAATAAAATTGCTATGTGTGGTGCAGTCCAGCCCATATTTGTAATGCCCACTCCTTGCATTTATGGGTTGCCATGACCACTATGCATTATTTGAAAAGTGATCGCGTTTGAAGCACCAATTTTTTCTACTCAATTTTAAAGCTTTTTATAAATTCTCCGTATTCGTAAATGGCAAATCTTTCACAATTTTGAAGCCACTAAATGGATAACCCCTATTATACAGATTCAGATTAAAAACAAAAGTTTTGGAACATCTGAAGAGTAACAGTTTTTAAGTTTCAAAATTAAATTATTTTTACCATTTATTTATCACTTTCAACCCATTGTGCAAACACCATTGCTATTGCATAAAACATACATGTGACCATCAACATCAGCATCATGTTGTACTGCTGCCTGCATCTCGTATTGTACAATACACGAATGCATTACAGAGTCATATTCGTTGGACATAACAATTGTTGTTAAAGTCATTATATTTTTGTATTTCAGACAGACAGAAATATTATAAATTATTATTATTGTTGTTGTTATTTAAAAAAAATTGTATTGTATTATATTGTAGTAAATCCCTAAAGATATGCTATACACAAATGCATTTACGACGATGAGCATAACAAATAGCCAACTCAACTATGCACAACAATACAAATATATATTTGTGTGTATGTATGTGTGCGTACACATATATACAAAGCAAATAAAATTTATAATAAATATGAAAAATACAGAGAATAAAAACTAAAGAGAGCTGCAAATGTACACACACGCACATATACTCCTGCAAAAAACATGTGACACAGCACATAATGCCAGCGTGTGTGTGTGAGTATTTTGTTATGAAATAATAAAGAGAAGCACAAAACAGAGCACAGTGACAATAATGGTCATATTCGTAGCATTTTAAATATAAAATATTTTCAAAAAAGTAAGCAGGAATATGTGTAAAGTACGTAAACTAACGAAAAAAAATTAAATCTTTACTTTCCTTCTTTTTTTAATACCTTTTAAAGGTAAAAAATAATATTTTATTTCAAAAATAAACTTACCCCACCACGTCCGGAACCTTCAAGGCGTTCATCATCAATGTAAATTTCATCTCTCGGTGATAGATTAGACGACGATGCTGCTGTTATGCCTGTTGAGGATTTAGAATTCTGCAACAAAAAAAAAGCACAAAAAACAAAAAATTTAATTTATTATTACAACAAATAATGGTAGAGGAGGATTTTAAAATTAATTTTTTAATTAAAAATTTTACATTCGTTTTCATAAGAATACTTCTCGTTTCGTCTTGTTTTTCATAATTGAGAATTTGAAAGTAGGCTTTAATAAATGAATTTATTTGAAAGCCTTAAAATAGGCAATGAATTCATTGTGGGATAAAATGTGTATTTTTATTGCGAATTCTTTTCTTAATAACAGAAAATGTAGGTAAATATGTAACCTTACTGCAAATGATCACATAGAATGGAAGATAGCAGGCCTATTGAAATTTAAATCCATCAGAGATGAAACTGGTATAGCTCCAGATAATATATTACAGTTTCGAAGTTACAACAAGCTTGATCTACATGGAGCCGCCGTAGTCTAGTAGGTAGTGTTCCCCCAAATCAGACATCTTCAATAAAACGGAATACGAAAAAATATTCCTTTGGCGACTTCCTCTCGGCAGATCACTGAAAAAAACTCTGAGAATATGGTCTAAGCTCCTCAGCTCCTAATAATTGGGTATAATTTGTAATTGTATTCTAATAAATAAATAAATAAATATTATTTAAGATCTCATCTAATCATCATAAATAGGTCCTAGACGTCCTTTCATTAGGGCCTTTAATGTGTTATCTATTACCATATTGTTATTGGTCTATTACATACTTTTAAATCGCATTCAATTTTTGACTGAGTTATCTGTGTGGTTTAATAGTTGTTTTTCTCTTTTTTAGGCAAGCAAGTGCAATACAAATCGCTAACACTATTGGTAAGTCGACTAAGATCTGTTTGAGTTTTAAATTTTTTAATTTAAAAGAAAGAGAAAATTTTAAAAATTTAATTTCATAATTTCAAAAATCTGATATATACTCTTAATATGACTTAAAGTAACTTGATTTTTTATACTTTTTTTGTTATAATTAGCAAAAAAAAAAAAAACAAACAAAAAATGTCATCCCTTTCATCAGATATTTTTAACAGCCTCTACTAAGAAAAGAATTTTTTTTTTCAAAATCTAAAAGCAATCTGAAAACAATTCTAATTACTCTATACTTACTATGCAAAACAAATTAGTTCATATATATATGTGGGCTAAAAATTATATTGAACCCTAAAAGTCTGCTTCAATTTTATCAGGCCTTGAAATAATTTTTTTTTATTTAAAAATAAAAAGAAAAAATTAAGATTTTTTTCTCTACGCTCAGCTGCAAATTGTTTATATTGCTTGTACGCAATTTTCTAGTTTGTAAACCTAAAAGTAGACTACAACAATTATTCTGTAGTTATAAGGCACTCAATTTGTGTTATTAAACTGATTTCATGCCCAATTAAGTTTTGAACCTTTAAACACAAAACAATAACAACACACAGCATTAACGCATAACACTAACATAAACTTAAACTCAAATACACATACATACACAAAAATCCAATACCAAGCATTGTTTATATTGATGTTAAAAACCTAAAAGTAGGCAATTGCTTTCTTTTCTTTCTTTGTTTTGCTTGTTTTCTCTACAAGCCATAAAAGTAAACCTAAATAAACGTTTATAGGCGAAAGCATAACATAAAATTTTACTGGTATATCCAAGGCTAAATTAATTTTTTTTAATTCTAAATTTACAAAAAAAATAAAGGTCAGAGGTTAGTAAGGTTTGAAACAATAATTGTTAAAGAAAAAATAAACGATTTTTGTCTGTGGTTAACAGTTTTAATCTAAAACTTTTTAAACATACAATTAAATTCCCAAAAGTAGGCAATGATTTTTATAAAAAAAAATGTTTTTACTGCTACCACATTACGAGTGTTTTCCAAACAATTTTATATTTTTCTTCCAAGATTTTCGTAAACAAAATCGTTGCATATTTTGCTATAAATCCTAAAAGTAGGCGATATTTTACAACGAAAGCTAATAAAAACTTTTCAATGATTTTAAAAACAACTATTAGGGTTCAATTTTTTCTATTAAATCCTAACAGTAGGCTATAAAAATAGAAAACAAGATGTTTTGTTTACAGGAATTAAAATGTGCTAAGCAAAGCTGGTCACCACTACGGCAGTGGAAAATTTATGGTTTATAACTTGTAACTTCGTTAAAACTTCTGTTGTCTTTTAAATAGAAATTTCAATAGAAAAACCTGCCAACGAATTTTTTAAATAAAACTATCATTTGAGCTGACATGAAACTGAATCGAAATTTGCTATTAAAAGCTTGAAATATCATTAACAAATTCACCGTAATTGCAATTATCAGTTGATGCTATATGAAAACTATATAATTGTTGCTCCTAAAAGTATGCCAATAATTTTCTAATAAACTTGTTTTATTGACATACTTCTGTATTACACATTCAAAAAATCCACTTTAACATACTCAAAGGCTTTAAAAACATTCAAACAATTTATACAGAATTGTTGTTATAAACATAAAACAAAACAAATTTTAAATCATACTTTTTGGGATTATTACATAAATAAATTGTAACATGACGCAAAAATGGTAAGAGAGAGCAAGAGAAAGAGAGCGAGAGAAAGAGAGAACGACAGTGAATAAATAAGAAAAAATTCACAAACAAACATCACAAGCCTAAAATAATAGAAATTTCAATACAAATAAACCACTGCGCCAATCAATATATTGAAATGAAAACAAACTAGCATACATACATGCGTATCGAGAATATTTGCTGAACAAAAGTGAGCATAATACAGCCGTAAGCAACTAAACAGCACAGGCATGTAATAAATAAAATAATGTTGTGGGTTTTCAAGCAAATAAACCAACTTTTCGATTTCATTTCATAGAATATAGAGAAGTTTCCATTTCTCTGCACTGATTAGCTAATACAAGCTGTTCTCCCTTTAGATTTCAATTGTGTATGATTTTATTTAGTCTAAAAACCTGAAAAAATAAGGAAAAAATGAAAATAAAAACATATTGACATTAAACATTAAGTGAGTGACACATATAAAATTCACATCGCATTTTCTCATTTCAATTTCAATATCGATATTCGTTTGCACGTCCCAACTCTGCAGTGTGACTGCCTTACTAACCCAGCAATTATTTACAATTCAATATAAAAACAAAGCACAGGCAACATTTAAAAATCATTTAAAAATAATTCATATAAAGAATCGATTGTATAAAAGATTATAATCTTCCGTTGCAATGTCTTCTTTGTCTGGTGAAATTTTCTTTGGCGACATATTACCCTCGCGGCTACGTTGTGATCTATGACGGCACAGCTTTATTTCTTTAAAACCATACCCATGAAGTCGTCGTAGCCTAGTAGGTAGCGTGTTGGCTTGTTAGACGTGAGACAATGTTTCAAAAACCAAGTCAGACAACTCCAACAAAGCGAAATATGAAAAAAAAAAATATTTCCTCGGCGGCTTCCTCTCAATTGAGAGTAAATAATATTCCCATGAGAAGTTTCTCAAAAGAAATCTGTCGGTTGGAGTCCAATTTAAACTGCAGGTCTCTCCACTGATCCATTAAATACACACACACACACAAGATATGTAGGTGTTAAGAGAAGCTAGGTTGTAATCCTGACTAAATGGTTGTATTGACCAATTGTTAATGTATGTAAAACTTAGTGTCAAATTATGGTTTATTGGGTTAGCAATTCAGTAATTGAACTCTCAAAATTGAAATAGTCTGTGTATGATTGCCAGAGAAAGAGAGAGAGAGAAAGGAAGATGAAAAGTAAATTGTGTGCCTATAACGAGTCTAAAATTTATCCATTTATTTATATGTATTATTATTTTCTACAACAACAACAATAAATATACATATATGTACTTTTTATTGTATTCTGTACTTAGAAAATTGTGCTCCTGTCAAACCCTATATATTGTATGTATAAAAACCAATTGAATATGAAGCCTATTTTGTTTTCCTATTTTACATAATTCCTATGAAACAAGAGTGTGTATGAGTGTGAGTGCGAGCGTACGTGTGTGTACTGCTGGATGAGTATGTCATTTATGGTATTTGCAAATGTAATGAGATTGGCAGGATATTATAAAAATAACAAGAAAAAAGAGGAAAAACATAAAATACAATTTGAAACCAATAAATTGCTAAACACACACATTGACACACACAAACATTGCAAATGTATTAAAAATTCATTGAGACCTTAAAGTAGGTAGGTTTTTTATTAGTCCTCTCCCTATGTGTATGTTAATGTCTATTTAGTACATGACGATAATGACAACAATGTTAAGGCTGATGATGTGTAAAGAGAGACTGACATTTAATTTTAAAAACAAGTCATTTGCTGATAACATTTTAAAGTAAGAAGAAATGGGAGAAGATTTGTTCAAAAGTTCTTGAAAATAATAATTCATAATTTATTATCATTCATTCATTTACTTACTTTTGTGGCAACATCCTAAAAGCATGCTTTATATTTTCGTTTACGCTTACTTGCAAGCATTTTCTAGTAATTAAACTGAGGTTTTTCATTTATTTTCCTTTCTCTTTCTTTCTTCAATTCCGTTTATCCTTGTTATTTATTTTTATGGAATTTTCTTAACATTTTTAATACTTTTTTTTTTGTAGACAGAAAACCCAGAGTTTTGGCTTTCCACCTCATAACTGCTGCAATTTTAACCAACAATTTCCTTTTAACTCTTTATTTTAGGGGTATTAACCCTCTGCTTTAAAAGTATTTCAGAGCTAATCTGTGAAAGTTAGAAAATGTTGGTTTTAATGGTAGAAAAAAAATGAGAATTGTAAACTAAACTCTTTGGTGGCTTCATAAATGTCAAATATCTTTAGGCTTAAGGACTGTTTATTTCGTGAAAGGTTCGCCAAAAGTGGGGATTCAAACGAGTCGCCATAATTGTCGTACCACGTAAGGAATAGTTAAGATTATAAAGAAATCTGAAGAGATTGCAAGCATTACAGGTCACGAAAGCTGAGGTCAAAAGACCCACTGTAAATGCGCCCTAGAAAAGAGAGTGAGAGAGGGGAAAAGAAGAAGATACCTCTGCCTACCGGAAAGGAAGGATATAGAAAACGGAGAAAAAAAGATGAACCACAAGCATACTACAGAGAGAGAGAGAGCGACTTGATACTCACTTCTCAACAAGCCTAAACTACTTATGAATATATGGAGAGCCCATATAACGTGTTCTCAAACTCAAGCTCTTATAAGGGCTGGACAGTGGCAAAGGTGTTCGATAGTCACCAACTCCTGCTTATGGCAAATATATCCTGCCATAGTCCGATTAGGATCTCTGCCAGGTCCTTGTGATCAATCTAATCTCGCAGTGTCTTCTTATAAAACCAATAACTAAACTCAGGCTGGCCTTATGCGAACACAGCAGCAAAACTGTTCTAGCACTATCCATAGCAAGCCATATACTTCTGGACACATAACATCCTGATCCATTCCCCCAACTCTTCTGCTATTCCTCGCCGATCCATCTAGTGATGAGGCCATAAAAGTGACAGACTGAGGGATTAGGATGAACTATCAAGTCGCCCTCAGAAAGTGAATTTCTTTTAGTCTGCAATTCAAAACTACGAAATGGGTGATTTGTGTTTCCAACAAGAGAATTTGTACAGAGCAATACAACACACCGATTTTGGGTGTGTTGCATGAGAAATTTGTAAAGAGAATAATTTTAACTTTTGACAACTGCAATTGAGTACTCAGATCAGGTGATTTAAGCTGTTAGACCTTCTTGTAGGGCTCTGTTCAGTTTATCAGTTCTTTACACCTCCGCAGATATCAGATCTTGAAAAGGTGAGGTTGCCAGCTGCTGTAGTCTACAAACAATGCTCACTGAAAACATACTGAATGTTGTATTGGGATTAGTGGAGGACAAATTTGCTCACTGTATCCTACTTTTTCCTCAAGAGGTGACACTGTTTGACTCCTATATGATGCACTATCCTCACCTTTGAAATTCTAAAATTTTAAAACTAGGATTCGTATCTCTTTTTCCTAAGAAGGTAGCACTGTCTGATATCTACATAATGTTTGTTGCGGTTTTAAAATTTAAAAACTATGACGAACAATCTTAAATCTTCTTATCGCAGTCTCATACTGATGTTATCAGCTGTAGTCAAGCACTTAATACTTACAAAAAAACCATCTAAAAGATATACACAACGTATGGTACGGTTAAAATAAAGAAAACCTCACTAAAAAACCGTCTCAAACTTAATATATTGCCTGGAATGTACGAAATTAGATGACAGCCTAATTAGAAACCTTTTTTTAATGACAGGAGCTGGTAGAGTAGTCAAGTTATAGGTATGGATTATAAAAAACATACAACATAGATCCCAAAAACTCAGGGAAATAGTTAATATTATATATAGTTAGGCATTACACTGATGGTTCGCAATTTCCCTCCTATTATTTAAAGCAGCCCACTTACAAGAGAATGCTGTGCTCAGACAGTTTAGCTAGTGTGTGGAAGTAGTGTGCTAATATCGTCAAATTCGTATTATATACCGTAGTCTAGTTGGTAGCTAGTTCAAACTTCAGGTCAGATATTTCCAATGCACCGAAATATGCGAAATTTCTGGCAATAACTCTGAGAGTAAGATAAAATTGCCATGAAAACTTTCTCAAAAACCTGCAGTTCGAAGTCACCTTTAAACTGTAGCTCTCCCGCACTCATTTAATACACTCAACATAAGTGTTGCGAGAAGTTAGGACGTGACTCTGTCTGAAGGATTGTAATGACCAATTAAGTATGCATGTATGGTTAGTAAAATATTTCCCTAAAACGCTATTGATAAAGTAACTTAAACAACAAATACCCTGTGTTTCTATGCATTTGATGAATTAAATTATTTTTCTTAATCACAAAAAATACAAAAAATCATAGTCAACAGCGTGTTAATGATTAAGTATTCAAGTGTAGCCAGCTCTGATGGATGTTATTTATCACACTTACAGAGCGTGTGTTTCATATTACGAGAACCCATGCAAATTTGTCTGCGTTGTAATCATTCAATGCTAAACAAAATAAACTACAAACACATAAACAAGGAGAGAGTCGGAGAGAGAGAGAGTGAGAAAGAAAAAGCAACCACGATAAAAAATATTGTTTATATTTCTATAACAAACCCAGACAACAAGTTAAAGCCATAAACAACACGAACAACAGGCAGCAGCCATATTAAAAAAGCAACCACACTGCACATAATAATAATGGAAGGATATACAAAGAGAATGTAGGAGAGTGAGAGAGAGAGGGAGAGAGTGGAACTGCATAGGAAATATGATGTCGTATTTTGTTTAAATTTTTTAATTTTATTTTGGTGAGTACGTAGTACCACCCACTAAACCACACTACAAATACAAAGGAAAAGTTGCGATTCTTTTTTGAAGAGCATTATGTCGGTGGTACAGGTATAGAAGTGCGGGTGTGTGTGTATGTTCAAAGCATTGAAAATGTTTTTTTTTGTTGGTAGTTTTATAATGTTTATTTACTGTTAAGTCTGAGAAAATAGTTAAAAATAGAGTGAAAGAGAGAAAACAAAAATTATAAACAAGTACAGCGCCATCACTACTGTTACGAGTGTTAACAACAGCAACAAAAAACTACTACAAGGTGTGAATAACCGTAAGCTTTTTAGCTGTTCTAACTACTCTATGCTGCAGTACTCTGCGTTTCTTCCCTCTCTTGTGTTACGCATTCGATGGCATTGTAAGCATGTTTGTAAGCGAATTTGTTTTTTTTTTCAAATTTTATTTCAAAAGAAGAATTTTTTTTGTTTCTTTCTTTCTTTCTTTTGATAAACAAAAGATATTTGACGTCTGTGGTGGTGATTGTGTTTTTTTGCATTTCTAACTGCTGCCGTTGTTTATGTAGTTTGTTGCTGCTGCTTGCCTCCTCCTTTTTTTTTGTTACGTTTTTTTCATGTTTTACACGAGTTTCCTTTTTTCTTTCTTTTTTGTTTGTAAGTTTCATTCGTGAAAAGTTAAATTTATTTTTCTTTGGCTCAGTTTTTATTCTTAATTTCGTGGGCGTGTAAATTATTTACTGATTAAAAGAGAGAGAGAGAGAGAGCGAGAGAGAGAGGCAGAGAGGCAGAGCGTAATTTGAAAAGATTTTTCAAGATGCTATGCATGAATAAAAATCAATAAAATACACGCAGATAATTACGAAAAATAAAAAAAATCTTTATGGGGGGATAAGCAACAAATACAAAAAAAAAAAAATAAAATAAAAACGATTTCAAATATAAATTTAAAGAATTTTATTTCATTTACTTTTAATATTTGCCTCGACGAGCTTTACATGCATGCCGAAATGTTACTCTTTGCACACGACAAGGCAAGTAAATATCAAATTTTCAGACTGGAATGCCAGCTTTGTTGTTCTAATGGATGGTTTGAAGATGGATTTGGAAATATGGCAAATGGATGTTAATTTGAATAGGATGTTGGCTCAATTACTTAAGAAGCTTACCATACATACACATATACGAATGCAGTGAATTATTCCACTTTTCCAATTTTACCTATTCCGCCATTCATCTGTAACATACCTTGGCTGGCGTTTCAAGCCGTCGTCATTGTTTTTTTTTTTTTTGAAAGTGTGGATTTTAATGAAATCTCTCTCTTGGCTAATTCCCATTCTTTCAATAACTTCTAGGTGGCCAAGAATCCTTCATAACTGCTTCCTAAATATCAATGATAACGACAGAGAAGATTTTTTGTGGTTTCTTCTTCTTTCTGGTATTTACAGATGCTGTTGACATTGTTAGGATGTATTCTCAGCCTCTGGATATGTGTACCCAAGGGCCGGTGTGAGGTTATAACTGCTAAGATGAACTTTGATTAGATTTAATGCAAATTATGTTCTGCTTATCCCCTAATTTTTTTTTTTTTTGAGAAATTGTCAATGCCGAGAAATAACAACCTCGCGTATGATTTCGTTAGAATTTTTCTATTATACACGCCTGGTCAAGTGCGCTCGCTATTGTGTGCTTTAATGTCTCTCCGTGTGCAGAAACCAAAGTAATGGTAACCCACGGAGATATCCTTATCTCCTCTAAATATACTCAGAATTTCTGAACAATCTTAAGTGTGGTATACACACTCTACAGGTATCAAATTGCAGCTTAACTGTATGAAATAAATTAATTTCACTTCTATTCATTACAACTCCTGTCAGGATTACGACCTGGTTTCTTACATATATATGAGCGGCGTGATCGACAGTTTAAAGCCGACTTTGAACGACAGATTTTTGAGAAACTTTTCAATGGCAATTTTATTTCCTTTCAGAAATCTGCCGAGAGGAAGTCGCCTAAGAAATATTTTTTTTCCAAATTCCGTCGACATGTCTGATCTGGGGTTTGAACCGTGGTCTCACGTGTAATACGCCGACACACATATTACTCTCATATTGAGTTCCCACATCGGCAATGTTCAGCCTCAACAGTATTATAGCAATCGAGTAGTTCAAGCTAAAATCAAAAGTAAACTGTTCAGACTCTGTCGTAGGACTTGAGTCGTCGGTGAATACTTGGTTGACGTTCTCTTTTCATCGCTATTTTTGAAAATAAATACGCTGGACAATCGTCCAGAAAGTCCGTTAACCCCCGAATTTCAAAAAAAAGGGAAAGTCTTTCTGCGACCCCCTTTGAAGAAGGACTCCAGGATTGCTAGAAACGAGCAAAATGTTTCACTTAACTTTACATCTAACATAACCCAACAGCATGCGTTTTTCAACATCGTTGGTAACCCTATTATCCTAGAATTTGCTACAGTAGAACAATTAAATGACGAATGAAACAGATATCATGCAAAGAAATCGTGAAAGATAAAGAAAATGTTTTGCAACAGCTTATGTTTCTTAAAGGAAGGCCATAGCTAGGAGGCCCACCTTTAGGTTCAGAATTTTATACAATCTTCTTTGACAGTTAGGCCGCCTTGAGGGCCATTGCGTCAATCTGGTGTTAATCACGGCTTGTTTGTGAGTGCAAAGGGTCTTTAAGGACCTTTGGGCCAGATCGCGTCCATCTAGGCCGGGTTCTGGGACATAGCTATATACTCGGTAATGATATGGCGATTGCTCTCGCTAGATTATATTCATTTTCTAGTGGCGATTTGATAGTTAGCCCTGATTCCCCGATCTGAAATTTGTACGGCCTTATTACTGGATGGATCAGGGAGGAAGAGCAGAGGCAACAAGAACCCAATATCCTATACCATACAAATGAAGAGACTTTTAAAGTATACATATTACAATAAATAGAGCGGTTATCGTACTGAACCCCTCAATTCCAGAGTCAATTACCACAACTTTTAAATATTTATCTTCATTACAAATATTGCCTTTCGTGTATTCACAAACGTTAAGCAAAAGGGGAAGAAAATTCTAAAAATAAAAAATTAAAAGGAAATTATAGCCTCATCTACCTACGTATGGATAGAGCGTATCACCCATAAACATTTATTACCAGCCTAATGCCATTAATTATTATCAAATCATGCTCTTAAGAAAAAAGTTTTTCATGTTCATGGGAATTTTCTAGGCGTAGAAAATTACACTCTCTTACACAAGTACACACACGTACGTAAACTTTTCAGCACACAAGCATACACACACATGCACAGTCTTACTAAAACATTTGAGTTTTCCTCTTCCCTCATGCAGTAATAATTTCTAGCCAATGTAATGCCATTAAAATTATGTAAATTACTCTTTCTACCTCTGTACAATCTCTTCTTTACTCTCTCACGCTCTATCGTTTTGTCTTTTATTATCTCTTTGGTTTTAATTTTTTTGTTTGTTTTACTACAGGTTTTATACAGAAAATAAAGAAGGCAAATGATGTTGAGAGCAAATCTTTTTTGTTTTTGTTGTCTTTGTTTTTTTTCCTTCTTCTTATACTTTTAACGCCATTCATGGCAGCTACTTTTTTGTTGTTGTTGTTGGTGTTGTTACTCTTTTTTTCTTCTTCTTTCTTTTGCTGAGGCTTCTTGATAAAATGCCAAAAACATATTTTGTTTGAATGACTCGAAAAAAAGAAAATTGTGTGAGAAAATGAGCAGCAAAAACGAAAACAAAGAAAAGAAAAAAAGTATTATAATGCGGGTTTTCATCATGCCTCTCACAAATTCAAAGCAGAAAAATAAAAACAAACAAACAAAAAAAAAACTTAAACTTAAGCCTTAAAGATATGCTTTAATTTTTTTTATTACAACTTAAATTTTTTACGACACAAACATCAAGAGGACGGCAAAGAAAAGGAGAGAAAAATGGATAAAAAAATTTATTTTATTTAAATTATGAAAAACACACCCTTCTCCTCCTTTTGTTTTAGCTACGTTTGCTTTAAGAGTGTTATAAATAGTTTGTTTTTAGGCTCAGCTCCTAAAGGTAGGCCGCATAAATTGTATAAAATTTTTCAACATTAAAAAAATTGAAATAGTCCTTGACTAACAATTAAAAACTTTAATGAAATTTAATGGAAATAAATTTTTTCAAACTAACTACAGTCACTAACAAAAGCAGTCGTATTCTGACTTCATGAGTAGAATAGTGAGCAGCAAGCTAGTCTGCTAGTTTAATAATAGACATTCTGGTTGTTCTTTCTCTTTTTTTTGTGAGAGGTTCAACATGTCAAAGGCACATGACGAAAACCTTAAGTTTAAACCTTAGACTCTGTAGTTCCTACATCCGACTAAGGCTGTGTAATATACGAAGCTTTATGTCTGTGGGTCCTACTTTATTCAACGTTAAAAATTTCATTTACTCACGTGAGAAAGGATCTGATCGAATTGTGTTTAGCTAGCGCAACAAACCAGGATCCAATCGAGGGGAGAAAAATTCCAGAGTTGTTTTTGTTAGAGTTGCCAGATAATCGTTTACTATTGTTTGCTACCGAAGTCTTTATTCGAACGTACAATGCCAATAAGCAAGGTCCTTTTGAAGAGTATTTTACAACAAATGTAAGACGCAATACTGATAATTATGCCGAGGAAAACGCCTGAAGAACTCCAGTTGTATTGCCCGAATGAACAGAATAGGTGAAGTGGTGGGGAACTTTGCTAATTGAGTCTAACTCTTTCCATATGGTGGCGATCTCGGATTTGATGATCACTGAAGTCACTGGTCAGTGGGATTCGTGATTATATTATTTGAAGATGGATTGGAAACAGCATTTTTGTAGAGCACTTCCTTTGAATTCTCTGTACCTACTGCCTAATAGGCACAAGTTTCTTAGAGTTTTCTTTCAGAAGCCCTTATTTACTAACTTAATTGGCCATTCACAACCCGATTATCGGATTTCGGCCAGCTTTAGCACATCCTTCCAGGCGCCTCTGTTTCTTGCGCGCCTTCGCCGGTTAGTCACACCTATCGATAGATGCCCTTAAGGAGCCCTATTATGGAAAATTATGTATTGTTGAGTGTTTGATCTGAGTATACTGAAAACGGGAACCGTTAAGCGTTTTACCTTGATTCGTGGTTCAAATCAAATAGAAGAAAACTTTTAACAGATTAAACTAAAGAGAAAAGTTAGTCGTAAAATGCGATTTAGCCAAAGTGTTACAATCTTTTCAAATATCTATCAAGTAATCTCTTGTAATGATCAAAGTTAACTTATGTCAAATGGTGTCAAATTTATGAGAACATAAGCAGAGCAATTTCGAAGACCTGGAAACAATAGGAAACTTGTTTACCTAATAAAGTATTAAAGAATTACAAGAAAATAAATTTTTTCTTTCAGAATCCCTATTAAATGTATGACAGCAGGCATCAAAAAAGTCTTTTAAATTAAAAGTCAGTGATTTCATTACGCAAAAAAAAACAAAAAAAAAAAAGGAATTTTTTATCGTTATTTGGCTGCCAAAAACTGAACTAGAAAATCTAATTTGAAATCTATAAGACGGAATTTTATCTTTTCTCTCTCTTCTGCCCGTTCTTTTCGGTTGCCAAACAAGAAATGACATTCGTTTTGGGTCGCTGTCATTATATAATAAATATTTGTTGCCTGCTTTTTGGCTTTTACTTTGGCAGTTAAAGAACGAAAGACGACGACAGACATGTTAGAAATGCTACACGTTTTTGTCATTCGAAAGGAACTCCTGTTTGCCTTAATTTTTATTATTTCTATTATTTAAGCTTCAACCTAAGAGTTCGTGTTTTTTTTACATTCTCCCTAAAATATGCTTCAATATATGTTTGTAACGTACTAAGAAAGAAATAAATAAAAAGAACATCCTTCAAATGTCAAATACAAGTAAAATTTTAGTACAAGAAGAATTCCAAAATAAATAAATAAATACGTACAGTATAATACAGGACGCAAAGTATAGAAAAATAACCAACAATTTTTCGAACTTTTTTTTATTAGTCAACGAAAACGTGACATGAAACGGTTCAAACGCTCAGAACTCCTGAACAGCAGGTTCAGAACAAGGAAAACAATTCTGTTGGTTGTTTCGGTTTTATGGATTTGTATAGTTTAGATGTTAAGTTTTTGTATTCTGTTTTGATACCATCCTTAAAGTAGGCAATGATGTTTTTTTATTTTATTTTTATAGCATACACTTGTCAATATGTTCTACATATTTATGTTTGCTCTGCTCAAGCACCTAAAAGTATGTTGTAGAGTTTAATTTTTGAGATGTGAGAAAAATAATTGAATTGTAATTGAAATCGAGTACTACACGTGAAACCAATTAGTATGTTGAACCTTCTTTTCTGTCATGTTGTGGACATTATTAGCCTTCGCTGTAACCTTGTTTAAGGAACACTGTTTGTCTTTAGCTTCTTTCTTTAATAGGATTTGGAGCTAGAAGATGAAAAGCTAGACTAATTTATGTAGTTTCCCGCCACTTATAAGTAATTTTGTGTTCATACTGAAGTCAAAAATCACCTAATGGTGATAGGCAGAATGAAGTCATAATTAACATTCTAAATGTAAAACTCGGAACATCCAACAATCTTAGATCCGTAACACCATACTTAGGCTTCTTCAGTAGTCTCAGAGTAACAGTGGAACTATGTATCGACTGGCTTCGACTGGAGAAAACCGGAGAAAGTTCATGCTATTAGGATGCCATACGTTACAGCGAATGTAGTCGCCATAACATCGTCCTGGATAGTATTATGTCAAGTGAAGGCCAACCTAGTTAGAAGAGCGCTCGGTGCGAGCTCCATGACAGCTTGAAAGATCTAAATTACGCGTAACATGTAACATATCGTTAGCAAAATCTCAGGGATATTCAGCAAGACAGCTAAAGAAGAAGGGTAGACTGGCTAGATTTGAGTGAGTGAAATCAAATAAGTAGCTGGTGAGAGAGATTGCTTAGAAAATCGTAATGACCCAATGTACGTTATAGGACTTGCTTTCTCTTGAAATTATTTTCATATTTTAGGAGCTACCCCCACCCGCTTTTTACTAATAAATTTATGGCCTTTATGGCAGTATTCTTTGCCCTTAAAAAAGCGGAAAACTTTAATCAATTCATTACCAAATTAAATAAGTAAACAAACTAACTAAACTAGACAAATGTACCGTACAGTCAATAAATTTTTTAATTTATTTGGAATTTTTTTTTTTTCGTAACAAACTTTTACTTGGTTTTCTTTTTTTTTGCGCAGTTTAGACCCAAAGGTTGAGAAGAGAGAGATATTTTTATGAGCCTTCAAGGTATTATACAAAACAACAAATTTATTCCTACCCCTAAAATAGGCCAAGTTTTTTGTGCTTTTTTAGAAAATAAAAAAATAGGATCCCAAAAGTAGGCTTTATTTTTTTCCCTTTTCTTTCGAACCCCCAAAAGTATACTTTAGTTTTTCTTTGCATTAATTTATGACCTAAACCAGGTGGCATCATGAACAAGTTTCAAAAACAAAAACGAAAATTTATTTTGTTTTGTACACGTACTCGTAGCTTTGCCTCTCCCTACTATTTATTACCTTCTCTGGGTTGAAATTAAATTTTATTTCCTTTTATTTAATGCAAGTTTTTTTTTTGATAGAAAAGTCTTGTTTAAATCAATTAAGATATTAAAACATTTCTTTTAATTTGTTTAAATAATAAATTCTAAAGAAAAACAAGAGAGAGAAGAAAGATTTCCTTAAAATCAAAAAGAGAATTTTTAAATAAAAAAAAAATACTTTTTCTGGGAACTTGAAATGCAAAAGTCAGTTCTCTTCTACAATCCAGACTATTAGTTCTTTGGATTCACCTTCATTTGTTATTCAAAAAAAAAGAGAGAAAAAAGATTTGATTTTTTTTCTCTTTTCCTTGATTCTCTGTAAAGAACTACATAGGAATTACTTGGAAAGACATTCACATTCACATTCATACAGAATATGAAGTATTTCTTTACCTCCAATAAAACAAGTGGTTATCCTCCTCATACAACTCAGCTATTCATTCATTCAGTCAGTCAGTCATTCAAATGCTGTATTCAATTTCTTATTCATTCTTTTAGTCATACATTCATTTATTCATGCATTCATCCATCCATTCGTCTATTCATTAAGTCTTGTGTATGAATTTTACATTTGCTTTACACACACACAAACACACATACAAACAAACTCTGTGGCACTGGCACTGGCACTAACATTTGTAACCAGGATGGATAATGATAATGTATCACTGGGATTTATTATTAAAACAACACAGCATCTAAGGTCAGAGCTGGGCATTATTAATCACTAACATTAAAGACAAGAAAAAAAAAATGAAAAAGGAAAACCTTTTCCGTCAAGGGACTGAAATTTTATTTATTTTTTGGTTGACCAGCACTTTTCTATGTACGTGCTTATAGTTGATAGCAAATGGGATTTATTTTACACATGGTTTGTGTCTTTAATAACTTAAATTAATTTCATTCAAAGAATGTTCATGTTTAGTATGTACTCCATGATACTGAACAATTATGGAAAGGGATAAGTTCTACTTTGTTGATGCTAGAGAGATAATAGTTTTGAAAACACTGAATTTACTCTCGTCAGTATAAAACAAGTGAAGCAAACCTGAAGCTGTAGCATATCTGAAGTTGTAGAATATCTAAAGCAATAGCAGACCTGATGATGTATGACAATCGTTGGCACATCTGAAACTGTAGCACATATAAAGCTTTAGCGCAGTTGAAGCAATAGCCCATCTAAAACAGTAGCAGATGTGATACTGCAGTACGTTTAAAGCAGTAGCATTTTAGAAACTGTAGCTTATCTGAAGCAGTAACACAATTGGAGCTGTAACACAACATACCTGAAGTAGTGGCACCTCAGGAACTGTAGCATATATGATGTAATAGCACCTTTGAAACTGTAGCACATATTAAGTAGCAGCATTCCTAAAATTGTAGAACTTCTGAAATTTTAGCACATCTGAAGCAGTAGCATATGAGAAGTTGAAGCTCTTCTGAAACCCTAGCATATTTAAAGTAGTATCACTTCTGAAAGTGTTACACTGCTGATGCTGTAACACATATGAAGCAGTAGCACATCTGGATCTGTAGCACATCTAAAGCAGTGGTACGTACATCTAGAGCTGTAGCACATCTAAAGTAGAAGCATTTCTAAAACTGCAGCAGATCTAATGCCGTAGCATATATGAAGCAGTGACGGATCTAGATGTGTAGCACATCTAAAGTAAAAGTAGCACTGTAGTAGCACTTCAGAAACTGCAGCTAATGCTGTAGCATATAAGTATGAAGCAGTGGCATATCTGGATCTATAGCACATCTGATGTAAAAGCACTCCTGAAACTGTAGCACAGTAGTAGCAGTTTTGAAACTGTAGCACATCTAGATCTGGGCACAGGTACTTCCGTTGCTTCAATTCAATTGGATACTATCCACTGCTTTTACTGATGGGCTCAATCACATCGGCAGCAAGAGATTACGCGCAGTATTACTAGACGTATGGATAAGAAGAGAATCCGACTAACTTTTAAGCTCAACCATATTTTGGTTCCTACGTGTGTTATTTAGACATTTCCAACCCTGCTACCATACTCAATTCATTCGTTTTGATGAACAAATATTTGAATTTGTGTGTCTGTGTGTCTGTTTTTCTCTCGAAAAGAATTGAATTTTTAAATATTTCTTTCGATTTGAATCTCTTTCCTTCTCTTTCTCAAAGAAACATTAATTTGGAACAGAAATATACATATACACATACATGAATACAACCAATTGTAAGTATGTCATGCATATACTGAAAACTCATGCACACACACACACTCACATACTTAACTGCATATGCTATTACTAGTTGTTGTCAAAATAACGGCATTAATAAACACAAATACCCCTAGACAATAATTTTTCTTTTTCAACTTTTTGTCTTACTCTCTCTCTCTCTCTCTCTCTCTTTGTGTGTGTGTCGTAGAAATACTTAAAAATAAAGAGACATCAATAACGGAATGATATTTTGAGTGAGTCAAAGAGTCTCTATAATTATGATTTTTGGTTGTATTTGTTGTTGTTACTGGAGTCCATATCCATTTGATTGCGTTTTGTTTGTTTGTTGTTCTACTCTTTCTCTCTCTCCCTCTTCCTCTCTCTACTATCAATACTACGATTACTATTTGAACAGAACCTTGTACTTATTTATGCTTTGTGAAGTTGTTTTTGTTTTGTTTTTTCTCTCTCTCTCTCTCTCTAGCCATACAGTTTTGTAATACGATCTGTGTCTGTATAGTTTCTATAAATTTTTAAGTATACTTTTAGGAACTAAAAAAAAAAGTTAAAAAAGAAAAAAAAGCAAAGGAATAAACAAAAGAATTCCAAAGTAAATCATTTTACAAAGACAAATTGCTTTAAAGCTTTTTCTTTTTTTTTTTTGATTTTGGAAGTGAAGTATTGTAAAAAGGGAAACAAGAGATTTTCTGAGTGTGTGTGTATGTGTGTTTGTTTGAGTATGACAGTGTAACAAAAAGAGACAAATTAGTATATAGAATAGTAGTGTGATATCGTTATGGAGATACAATCTTTAAATTAAATTTCAAACGAAATAATTTTTTTAAGATAAAATTTTTAAAGTTTCTAAAGGAAAACAGAAATTGCTTTCACAAATTCATATTATAATAATGTTACTACTTATCCTGTTTATTTATTACTGGGAAAAAAGTCGGCCATAAAGAATTAGTTTACATACCTGCAAGGAAAAGAAATGCAATAAATAAAATTAATCCAACATTATTATGATAGGAAATTCAATAATAATACATTGTATAATAAAATATTTGAATTTATATGCCTTAAAGTATGCTAGATTTATTTAAATGTACGTTCGTTTCGTTTTCGATTTTATTGCATACTTTCATGCGTATGATACAGAAAAGTAAGGCATTATTTACTGTGATATTGCAACATACACCACAATCATTACGCGCTGAAGTATAGATATGGAGGTAGAAGTAGATATCAACACAAAAGATTAGACACACTTGGGCATATTCTGATACCATTGTCCCTGCTTCCTATTGTCTATTTATCTTAAACCATCTGAAGCTTCTCATGACTGCACCCAATGTCTACCCGTGAAGCGTCAGTGAGATTATCTTACCTAGTTGGCCAGTACAACCCTGCAGTCGGTATAACAACTTAACCACCCATGTTTGGTGTGTTAATTTTGTCCAGGTGTAGTGGAAGTTTGACGTCGTTTTTCTAAATTTTTGTTCCAGATATCTGAGCTGCGGTTTGAACCATGGCTTATCATCCAATAAGCCAACATAGTACTTACTAGACTACGGCAACTTAAGCATGATGCTGGGCATTTATTCAATTTAGTACTCTTTCTTATCTCTATATTTTATGCAGAACTCAGGTACCAAAGATTTTTGAAGCAACTTTTCATGGTAATTTTATTTTTACTCTCAGAGTTTTTGGCAGAAATCTGCTGAGAGGAAGACGCCAAAAAAATATTTTCCTTCATATTTCAGTTTCAACCGTGACCTCACGTTTAATAGGCTAACACATACTGACAGAATCCAATACTGTATGGTAAAACTTTGAGCCAAACCACACCGCAGACTTTTCCCAACGATAAATTGCTTAAGACTTGAGAAAAGCTCTCAAAAATTATAAGGACATTTTGTTTTCAGTTATTAAAGACTTCATTTTTAATTTTTATCTGTAATTTGTCCGCACCTGTCTATCTATTGCTAGCTAGTACATAATTAACCAGCCCAAAGCTCCTAAATGTATACTTCATTATTTATCTTAAAACTCAAACATCAGGCAACAATCTCAATAGCTTACAAATTTGTGTCTTAGACATTGAAGAATAGAGCTGATAAGCCTTTAGCTCATTAGCAATTACCTTTAAAAGCACATAAAGACATGCATACACATGCATACCCATATATACTCCATATGTATGTGTTAAAGCCTTCAAGTAAACAAATATACCTGCAAGTAACAATATAAGTGAGTGTTTTGAGTACTAATAACAGGGTTTAATATACAACGATTTTAATACTACAGCAGCAGAAGAAGAAGAGAAAGGGGGGGCGAGTGATAATGGCTATAGGTTAGGAAATGTATGTACATATGCTTGCCAATATTAATGCTCATTTAAAAGCAGCTGTTGTAAGGCAATACCGTATTATTATCTCTTTAACACACAAACACACCCACATGTAGGATGATATTTACTGATTCTCATATGTAAACAAATACTCTTTAACTGACATTATATTTACCGAATATGTAGTCAAGTCAGAGTAGAGTTTACTGCTTATCTTGATCTCTAATATTTTATCTCCTTTTCTTGCTGTGCTTGTTCTCGTTGTTGTCGTTGTTTGTATTGAACTTTTTTTCCTTTGTGCTGTCTTCTATTAGCCTTTTGGTTTAACCTTTCCTCTTACACTACTGCCTCTCTCTCTCTCTCTGTCGCTCTCTCTTTCTTGCTCTCTTTACAATTGTTTACTTATGATATTGTATTTATAGTTTTCGGTTTTTTGTTGTTGTTATTTCACAACAAGTATTAATGAAATGAAAATAAATAAAACAACAACAACAAAAACACACCCAAAACAAGCACACTCACTCATCGCACACACACACACACCATCGTATACAATTAAATCGACAAATACACACATTACATTTCTTCAGCTGTTATCTTCCCCCTAGCCTTTCAATAGAAGACTTTAGACGCAGAATAGATGACATCGTTAAGGAAGCAAGGAACGTGAGACCTGTGGTAATTGCCGGGGATTTCAATGCGTGGGCTGTTGAATGGGGCTCGGCGTGCACTAACACAAGAGGAGAATGCTTACTCGACGCATTTGCAACGTTGGAGGTTGTGTTACTTAATAGTGGTGACAAGGATACATTCTCGAGGAATGGACGCTGCTCAAAAATTGACCTGACATTTGTCAGCGACTCCCTGGCGTCCTCATCTTCCTGGTCGGTGTCTGACATCTACACACATAGTGATCACCGGGCAATCATTTTCGAAATTCGGGAACGCTCTGCGGGACACAACGTTCCTGCCGCACCGCCGAACCCTCTTTGGAAGGACTCCACCTTTGACAGGGAAACCTTCGTCCTCGCATTGGAGGACATTCGGTTATTCGGGAACGCGAATGACAAGGCGACGGGACTTATGCGCTCCATAACGGAGGCTTGCAACGTTTCTATGACAAGGAGGCGCCATATGTCTGGAAAGAAACACGTCTACTGGTGGAACGCAGATATAGCGGATCTAAGGCGTAAATGTAATCGCGCACGGCGGCTATTCCAACGGGCCAGAGGCCGTGATGAATTTGCTGAACTACGGGAAATGTATAGAAGGTGTAGGGCCAGCCTTAATGGGGCCATTGCACACAGCAAGAGAAGATGCTACAAGGAAATGTGCGCCGATGTGGACGAGAATCCCTGGGGAACTGGATATAAGGTGGTGATGAGAAAGCTGAACTGCTTCCGACCACCAGCAACGACGTGTGCTCTTGAGCTGCAATCAATCGTCAGGAGCCTTTTTCCGCAGAAGGCCGAGATTACGTACTCCGTGCGAGACATGAGGTCTCCAGAGGAAATCACCGAAGTCAGCAGCCAGGAATTTGAGGCGGCCTGCAAGGAGATGAAACTAAATAAGGCACCGGGGATTGACGGGATCCCAAACATCGCTCTTAAAGCAGCCATTGAGAGTAATACTGAGCTGTTTAGGCAAGTTTTTAATGCTTGTATCCAGGAGAGAACGTTCCCTAGGATATGGAAAAGGCAGAGGCTGGTTCTCATTCCGAAGGGTAACAACGCACAGGATGCCTCGGGATACCGCCCGCTCTGTATGATAGACACATGTGTGTGAAGATAAATTTAAATTTAACTAGCAAAGACAAGAACCAAAATTTTTAACAGAGCTAATGTTAGAGTTAACAGAGCAATGTTAAGTGGTTAACAGAAAATACGAAAATTAGTCAAGGAAGAAATCACCCAAATATAGGATATCAGGGACTTGCTGCACATATCCCACTATATACAAATTGTAGCCTAAGGTGTCCCTAATAAAACGCAATAAGTGGTATATCCCAAATAATTTTGGAACTTGAGATATTTAGCTTCAAATATACCCTATGTTAACAGTGTTAACAGTGCCTGGGTAGGATGACGGATGATGGATATTGTGGAAAAATGGGACTTGCTGCACATATCCCACTATATACAAATTGTAGCCTAAGGTGTCCCTAATAAAACGCAATAAATGGTATATCCCAAATAATTTTGGAACTTGAGATATTTAGCTTCAAATATACCCTATGTTAACAGTGTTAACAGTGCCTGGGTAGGATGACGGATGATGGATATTGTGGAAAAATGGGACTTGCTGCACATATCCCACTATATACAAATTGTAGCCTAAGGTGTCCCTAATAAAACGCAATAAATGGTATATCCCAAATAATTTTGGAACTTGAGATATTTAGCTTCAAATATACCCTATGTTAACAGTGTTAACAGTGTCTGGGTAGGATGACGGATGATGGATATTGTGGAAAAATGGGACTTGCTGCACATATCCCACTATATACAAATTGTAGCCTAAGGTGTCCCTAATAAAACGCAATAAGTGGTATATCCCAAATAATTTTGGAACTTGAGATATTTGGCTTCAAATATACCCTATGTTAACAGTGTTAATAGTGGCTGGGTAGGATGACGGATGATGGATATTGTGGAAAAATGGGACTTGCTGCACATATCCCACTATATACAAATTATAGCCTAAGGTGTCCCTAATAAAACGCAATAAGTGGTATATCCCAAATAATTTTGGAACTTGAGATATTTGGCTTCAAATATACCCTATGTTAACAGTGCCTGGGTAGGATGACGGATGATGGATATTGTGGAAAAATAGGACTTGCTGCACATATCCCACTATATACAAATTGTAGCCTAAGGTGTCCCTAATAAAACGCAATAAGTGGTATATCCCAAATAATTTTGGAACTTGAGATATTTGGCTTCAAATATACCCTATGTTAACAGTGTTAACAGTGTCTGGGTCGGATGACGGATGATGGATATTGTGGAAAAATGGGACTTGCTGCACATATCCCACTATATACAAATTGTAGCCTAAGGTGTCCCTAATAAAACGCAATAAGTGGTATATCCCAAATAATTTTGGAACTTGAGATATTTGGCTTCAAATAATGTGTGTGAAGATAGATTTTAAAATCTATCTCTCATGTTAGCTAGCAGAGCTCTGTTATGTTATTAACAGAACTAACAGAGCTCTGTTATGTTATTCACAAAACTCTGTTAAATAATTAATTTAAGGGCGGGAAAAACAAAAACAGGATAAATTAATTAAATTCCTTTGTAAAATAAGAAAAAAAGGAAGAAATGATAAAAACAAGTCCTATAGTTAATCACAATTACAAAATGAGGCGAAATAAGAACTACAATTAACAGAAAATCATACATTTCCGAAAGGTATTGTAATCCAATAGAAAAATCAACAGTGTGGGGAAACAGGACAACATGGGCGGACAAAGTAAACAGTTTTTAAAGCATTGTACGTCCCTTTAACTAAATCAATCGCCAGAACCATTAACAGCGCGCGATTTCATAGTAGATTTTGAAATTTTTCCAGATTTCAGATTTTAAAACCCGCTGTAAGTCCTTTTGTGGGAAAACAGGACAACATGGGCGGACAATGAATGTTGTTTTTAAAGCATTGTACGTCCCTTTAACTAATTCAATCGCCAGAACCATTAACAGCGCGCGATTTCATAGTAGATTTTGAAATTTTCTGAGATTTCAGATTTTAAAATCCACTAAGTGTCCTTTTGTGGGAAAACAGGACAACATGGGCGGACAATGAATGTTGTTTTTAAAGCATTGTACGTCCCTTTAACTACTCCAATCGCCAGAACCATTAACAGCGGGCGATTTCATAGTAGATTTTGAAATTTTCCCAGATTTCAGATTTTAAAATCCACTAAGTGTCCTTTTGTGGGAAAACAGGACAACATGGGCGGACAATGAATGTTGTTTTGAAAGCATTGTACGTCCCTTTAACTAATTCAATCGCCAGAACCATTAACAGCGCGCGATTTCATAGTAGATTTTGAAATTTTCCCAGATTTCAGATTTTAAAATCCACTGTAAGTCCTTTTTTGGGAAAACAGGACAACATGGGCGGACAATGAATGTTGTTTTTAAAGCATTGTACGTCCCTTTAACTACTCCAATCGCCAGAACCATTAACAGCGGGCGATTTCATAGTAGATTTTGAAATTTTCCCAGATTTCAGATTTTAAAATCCACTAAGTGTCCTTTTGTGGGAAAACAGGACAACATGGGCGGACAATGAATGTTGATTTTAAAGCATTGTACGTCCCTTTAACTACTCCAATCGCCAGAACCATTAACAGCGCGCGATTTCATAGTAGATTTTGAAATTTTCCCAGATTTCAGATTTTAAAATCCACTAAGTGTCCTTTTGTGGGAAAACAGGACAACATGGGCGGACAATGAATGCTGATTTTAAAGCATTGTACGTCCCTTTAACTACTCCAATCGCCAGAACCATTAACAGCGGGCGATTTCATAGTAGATTTTGAAATTTTCGCAGATTTCAGATTTTAAAATCCACTGTAAGTCCTTTTGTGGGAAAACAGGACAACATGGGCGGACAATGAATGTTGTTTTTAAAGCATTGTACGTCCCTTTAACTACTCCAATTGCCAGAACCATTAACAGCGCGCGATTTCATAGTAGATTTTGAAATTTTCTGAGATTTCAGATTTTAAAATCCACTGTAAGTCCTTTTGTGGGAAAACAGGACAACATGGGCGGACAATGAATGTTGTTTTTAAAGCATTGTACGTCCCTTTAACTACTCCAATCGCCAGAACCATTAACAGCGGGCGATTTCATAGTAGATTTTGAAATTTTCCCAGATTTCAGATTTTAAAATCCACTAAGTGTCCTTTTTTGGGAAAACAGGACAACATGGGCGGACAATGAATGTTGTTTTTAAAGCATTGTACGTCCCTTTAACTACTCCAATCGCCAGAACCATTAACAGCGCGCGATTTCATAGTAGATTTTGAAATTTTCCCAGATTTCAGATTTTAAAATCCCCTAAGTGTCCTTTTGTGGGAAAACAGGACAACATGGGCGGACAATGAATGTTGATTTTAAAGCATTGTACGTCCCTTTAACTAATTCAATCGCCAGGATCCTTAACAGCGCGCGATTTCATAGTAGATTTTGAAATTTTCCCAGATTTCAGATTTTAAAATCCACTAAGTGTCCTTTTGTGGGAAAACAGGACAACATGGGCGGACAATGAATGTTGTTTTTAAAGCATTGTACGTCCCTTTAACTAATTCAATCGCCAGAACCATTAACAGCGCGCGATTTCATAGTAGATTTTGAAATTTTCTGAGATTTCAGATTTTAAAATCCACTAAGTGTCCTTTTGTGGGAAAACAGGACAACATGGGCGGACAATGAATGTTGTTTTTAAAGCATTGTACGTCCCTTTAACTAAATCAATCGCCAGAACCATTAACAGCGCGCGATTTCATAGTAGATTTTGAAATTTTCCCAGATTTCAAATTTTAAAATCCACTGTAAGTCCTTTTTTGGGAAAACAGGACAACATGGGCGGACAATGAATGTTGTTTTTAAAGCATTGTACGTCCCTTTAACTACTCCAATCGCCAGAACCATTAACAGCGGGCGATTTCATAGTAGATTTTGAAATTTTCCCAGATTTCAGATTTTAAAATCCACTGTAAGTCCTTTTGTGGGAAAACAGGACAACATGGGCGGACAATGAATGTTGTTTTTAAAGCATTGTACGTCCCTTTAACTACTCCAATCGCCAGAACCATTAACAGCGGGCGATTTCATAGTAGATTTTGAAATTTTCCCAGATTTCAGATTTTAAAATCCACTGTAAGTCCTTTTGTGGGAAAACAGGACAACATGGGCGGACAATGAATGTTGTTTTTAAAGCATTGTACGTCCCTTTAACTACTCCAATCGCCAGAACCATTAACAGCGGGCGATTTCATAGTAGATTTTGACATTTTCCCAGATTTCAGATTTTAAAATCCACTAAGTGTCCTTTTGTGGGAAAACAGGACAACATGGGCGGACAATGAATGTTGATTTTAAAGCATTGTACGTCCCTTTAACTACTCCAATCGCCAGAACCATTAACAGCGGGCGATTTCATAGTAGATTTTGAAATTTTCCCAGATTTCAGATTTTAAAATCCACTAAGTGTCCTTTTGTGGGAAAACAGGACAACATGGGCGGACAATGAATGCTGATTTTAAAGCATTGTACGTCCCTTTAACTACTCCAATCGCCAGAACCATTAACAGCGGGCGATTTCATAGTAGATTTTGAAATTTTCCCAGATTTCAGATTTTAAAATCCACTGTAAGTCCTTTTGTGGGAAAACAGGACAACATGGGCGGACAATGAATGTTGTTTTTAAAGCATTGTACGTCCCTTTAACTACTCCAATCGCCAGAACCATTAACAGCGCGCGATTTCATAATAGATTTTGAAATTTTCTGAGATTTCAGATTTTAAAATCCACTGTAAGTCCTTTTGTGGGAAAACAGGACAACATGGGCGGACAATGAATGTTGATTTTAAAGCATTGTACGTCCCTTTAACTACTCCAATCGCCAGAACCATTAACAGCGGGCGATTTCATAGTAGATTTTGAAATTTTCCCAGATTTCAGATTTTAAAATCCACTAAGTGTCCTTTTGTGGGAAAACAGGACAACATGGGCGGACAGTGAATGTTGATTTTAAAGCATTGTACGTCCCTTTAACTACTCCAATCGCCAGAACCATTAACAGCGGGCGATTTCATAGTAGATTTTGAAATTTTCGCAGATTTCAGATTTTAAAATCCACTGTAAGTCCTTTTGTGGGAAAACAGGACAACATGGGCGGACAATGAATGTTGATTTTAAAGCATTGTGCGTCCCTTTAACTACTCCAATCGCCAGAACCATTAACAGCGGGCGATTTCATAGTAGATTTTGAAATTTTCCCAGATTTCAGATTTTAAAATCCACTGTAAGTCCTTTTGTGGGAAAACAGGACAACATGGGCGGACAATGAATGATGTTTTTAAAGCATTGTACGTCCCTTTAACTAAATTAATCGCCAGAACCATTAACAGCGCGCGATTTCATAGTAGATTTTGAAATTTTCCCAGATTTCAGATTTTAAAATCCTCTGTAAGTCCTTTTGTGGGAAAACAGGACAACATGGGCGGACAATGAATGTTGATTTTAAAGCATTGTACGTCCCTTTAACTACCCCAATCGCCAGAACCATTAACAGCGCGGGTTATCATAGTAGATTTTGAAATTTTCCCAGATTTCAGATTTTAAAATCCACTAAGTGTCCTTTTGTGGGAAAACAGGACAACATGGGCGGACAATGAATGTTGATTTTAAAGCATTGTACGTCCCTTTAACTACTCCAATCGCCAGAACCATTAACAGCGGGCGATTTCATAGTAGATTTTGAAATTTTCCCAGATTTCAGATTTTAAAATCCACTGTAAGTCCTTTTGTGGGAAAACAGGACAACATGGGCGGACAATGAATATTGTTTTTAAAGCATTGTACGTCCCTTTAACTAATTCAATCGCCAGAATCCTTAACAGCGCGCGATTTCATAGTAGATTTTGAAATTTTCCCAGATTTCAGATTTTAAAATCCACTAAGTGTCCTTTTGTGGGAAAACAGGACAACATGGGCGGACAATGAATGTTGATTTTAAAGCATTGTACGTCCCTTTAGCTACTCCAATCGCCAGAACCATTAACAGCGGGCGATTTCATAGTAGATTTTGAAATTTTCGCAGATTTCAGATTTTAAAATCCACTGTAAGTCCTTTTGTGGGAAAACAGGACAACATGGGCGGACAATGAATGTTGATTTTAAAGCATTGTACGTCCCTTTAACTACTCCAATCGCCAGAACCATTAACAGCGGGCGATTTCATAGTAGATTTTGAAATTTTCCCAGATTTCAGATTTTAAAATCCACTGTAAGTCCTTTTGTGGGAAAACAGGACAACATGGGCGGACAATGAATGATGTTTTTAAAGCATTGTACGTCCCTTTAACTAAATTAATCGCCAGAACCATTAACAGCGCGCGATTTCATAGTAGATTTTGAAATTTTCCCAGATTTCAGATTTTAAAATCCTCTGTAAGTCCTTTTGTGGGAAAACAGGACAACATGGGCGGACAATGAATGTTGATTTTAAAGCATTGTACGTCCCTTTAACTACCCCAATCGCCAGAACCATTAACAGCGCGGGTTATCATAGTAGATTTTGAAATTTTCCCAGATTTCAGATTTTAAAATCCACTAAGTGTCCTTTTGTGGGAAAACAGGACAACATGGGCGGACAATGAATGTTGATTTTAAAGCATTGTACGTCCCTTTAACTACTCCAATCGCCAGAACCATTAACAGCGGGCGATTTCATAGTAGATTTTGAAATTTTCCCAGATTTCAGATTTTAAAATCCACTGTAAGTCCTTTTGTGGGAAAACAGGACAACATGGGCGGACAATGAATATTGTTTTTAAAGCATTGTACGTCCCTTTAACTAATTCAATCGCCAGAATCCTTAACAGCGCGCGATTTCATAGTAGATTTTGAAATTTTCCCAGATTTCAGATTTTAAAATCCACTAAGTGTCCTTTTGTGGGAAAACAGGACAACATGGGCGGACAATGAATGTTGATTTTAAAGCATTGTACGTCCCTTTAGCTACTCCAATCGCCAGAACCATTAACGGCGGGCGATTTCATAGTAGATTTTGAAATTTTCCCAGATTTCAGATTTTAAAATCCACTAAGTGTCCTTTTGTGGGAAAACAGGACAACATGGGCGGACAATGAATGTTGATTTTAAAGCATTGTACGTCCCTTTAACTACTCCAATCGCCAGAACCATTAACAGCGGGCGATTTCATAGTAGATTTTGAAATTTTCCCAGATTTCAGATTTTAAAATCCACTGTAAGTCCTTTTGTGGGAAAACAGGACAACATGGGCGGACAATGAATGTTGTTTTTAAAGCATTGTACGTCCCTTTAACTACTCCAATCGCCAGAACCATTAACAGCGCGCGATTTCATAATAGATTTTGAAATTTTCTGAGATTTCAGATTTTAAAATCCACTGTAAGTCCTTTTGTGGGAAAACAGGACAACATGGGCGGACAATGAATGTTGATTTTAAAGCATTGTACGTCCCTTTAACTACTCCAATCGCCAGAACCATTAACAGCGGGCGATTTCATAGTAGATTTTGAAATTTTCCCAGATTTCAGATTTTAAAATCCACTAAGTGTCCTTTTGTGGGAAAACAGGACAACATGGGCGGACAGTGAATGTTGATTTTAAAGCATTGTACGTCCCTTTAACTACTCCAATCGCCAGAACCATTAACAGCGGGCGATTTCATAGTAGATTTTGAAATTTTCCCAGATTTCAGATTTTAAAATCCACTGTAAGTCCTTTTGTGGGAAAACAGGACAACATGGGCGGACAATGAATGTTGTTTTTAAAGCATTGTACGTCCCTTTAACTACTCCAATCGCCAGAACCATTAACAGCGGGCGATTTCATAGTAGATTTTGAAATTTTCCCAGATTTCAGATTTTAACAGAACAGATTTTAGATTTTAACAGAACAGCTTTCAGATTTTAACAGAACAGCTTTCAGATTTTAACAGAACAGCTTTCAGATTTTTCCAGAACAGATTTTAGATTTTAACGGAAAAGCTTTCAGATTTTAACAGAACAGATTTTAGCTTTTAAGAAACAGTTTTCTGATTTAACAGAGAGACAGCATTGTTTCTAAGAGAGAGATCAGAAGAACATTGTATGTATTTTTGTCGTACAGGTTATTGGAGGCGGTATTCAGGCATTTCGGATGAGGTCGCTGTGGTATAATAGGTAGTGTGTTGGCTTATTAGACGTAAGGTCAGGGTTCAAACCCCAGGTCGGGCACCATAACAATTTTTTTTTTAAAGTATTTTTTCTAATACATATCAAATATATAAAAATTATTAGTATATATATCAGTATATTAATATATATGTATTAGAAAAAATTAAGAAAAGAAAAAAAATTACACAAAAACCCCAACTAGGGATTGAACTCGGTCATGATTGAGAATAAGCGATGGAATTTTAAATTCATCTTTCAAAAATATTCTCAAAAATTCTGTATTTTATTAATTATAATAATAGTATTAATTTTAATAATTACATTAATAATTAAAATTAAATTAAATAATAAATTAAAAAAGAAAAAATCACACACAAACCCCAACTAGGGATTGGACTCAGGCATGGTTGAGAATAAGCAATTAAATTTCAAATTCATCTTTCAAAAATATCCCCAAAAGTCTAGTATGTATTTAGAACTCTTAACAATGATGTCAAACAGCTTGGTTTAATCCCTGGCTAGGATTTTTTTCTTTTTTATTATATATATGTACATATATGTATATGTATATAAGCTTAAATTTTTAATTTAATTTATTGGTATGTATGTATATGTATATGTATTTTATATACATATGTATGTATATATGTATTTTTTATACATACATATTTAAAAGACCAAGTTTTCATAGTAGATTTTATGATTATAAATTTATTCAATTTTAGTTGGCACAGAGAATTAAAAGGGAAAAAATAATTTAGTTTCAATTCTACGTTACAAAAAATAGTTTTTTATTCATAGCCATTTAAATTACATTTTTTATAAATATGTCTAATTTTCTGATAAATTTTAAATAAATTCATTCATTATTATTAATTATTATGGTAATATCATGTTATTCAAAATAAAAATTGTAATATTCACTTTCATCAGAGTAACTAAAGTCAAATATAAAACACAATGTGTTGAAGTCGCTGTGGTGTAGTAGGTAGTGTCTTGAACTGGTAGTCGTAAGGCCACGGTTCAAATCGCAGGTCTGGCAATCAAAATTGGTTATTTTTTTTTGTTATTAATAATACATTTTTTTTAATACATATGTATATACTGATTGATTAAATTCAAACTTATATTAATATAATATTATATATGTATATAAATATATATGTATATGATGTTTAATAACAAAAAAAAAAGAAAAATACAATACATAAATATATATTTTATAAAAAAGAAAAAAATCCTGCCCAGGGATTGAACCCACCTGTTTGAGATTATTGTTAAGAGTAGTAAATAGAATGTTTTTGAAAGATGAATTTAAAATTCCATCGCTTATTCTCAATCATGACCGAGTTCAATCCCTAGTTGGGGTTTTTGTGTAATTTTTTTCTTTTCTTAATTTTTTCTAATACATATATATTAATATACTGATATATATACGAATAATTTTTATATATTTGATATGTATTAGAAAAAATACTTTAAAAAAAAATTGTTATGGTGCCCGACCTGCGGTTTGAACCCTGACCTTACGTCTAATAAGCCAACACACTACCTATTATACCACAGCGACCTCATCCGAAATGCCTGAATACCGCCTCCAATAACCTGTACGACAAAAATACATACAATGTTCTTCTGATCTCTCTCTTAGAAACAATGCTGTCTCTCTGTTAAATCAGAAAACTGTTTCTTAAAAGCTAAAATCTGTTCTGTTAAAATCTGAAAGCTTTTCCGTTAAAATCTAAAATCTGTTCTGGTAAAATCTGAAAGCTGTTCTGTTAAAATCTAAAATCTGTTCTGTTAAAATCTGAAATCTGGGAAAATTTCAAAATCTACTATGAAATCGCGCGCTGTTAATGGTTCTGGCGATTGAATTAGTTAAAGGGACGTACAATGCTTTAAAAACATCATTCATTGTCCGCCCATGTTGTCCTGTTTTCCCACAAAAGGACTTACAGTGGATTTTAAAATCTGAAATCTGGGAAAATTTCAAAATCTACTATGAAATCGCGCGCTGTTAATGGTTCTGGCGATTGGAGTAGTTAAAGGGACGTACAATGCTTTAAAAACAACATTCATTGTCCGCCCATGTTGTCCTGTTTTCCCACAAAAGGACACTTAGTGGATTTTAAAATCTGAAATCTGGGAAAATTTCAAAATCTACTATGAAATCGCCCGCTGTTAATGGTTCTGGCGATTGGAGTAGTTAAAGGGACGTACAATGCTTTAAAAACAACATTCATTGTCCGCCCATGTTGTCCTGTTTTCCAACAAAAGGACTTACAGTGGATTTTAAAATCTGAAATCTCAGAAAATTTCAAAATCTACTATGAAATCGCCCGCTGTTAATGGTTCTGGCGATTGGAGTAGTTAAAGGGACGTACAATGCTTTAAAATCAACATTCATTGTCCGCCCATGTTGTCCTGTTTTCCCACAAAAGGACACTTAGTGGATTTTAAAATCTGAAATCTGGGAAAATTTCAAAATCTACTATGAAATCGCCCGCTGTTAATGGTTCTGGCGATTGGAGTAGTTAAAGGGACGTACAATGCTTTAAAAACAACATTCATTGTCCGCCCATGTTGTCCTGTTTTCCCACAAAAGGACTTACAGTGGATTTTAAAATCTGAAATCTCAGAAAATTTCAAAATCTACTATGAAATCGCCCGCTGTTAATGGTTCTGGCGATTGGAGTAGTTAAAGGGACGTACAATGCTTTAAAATCAACATTCATTGTCCGCCCATGTTGTCCTGTTTTCCCACAAAAGGACACTTAGTGGATTTTAAAATCTGAAATCTGGGAAAATTTCAAAATCTACTATGAAATCGCCCGCTGTTAATGGTTCTGGCGATTGGAGTAGTTAAAGGGACGTACAATGCTTTAAAAACAACATTCATTGTCCGCCCATGTTGTCCTGTTTTCCCGCAAAAGGACTTACAGTGGATTTTAAAATCTGAAATCTCAGAAAATTTCAAAATCTACTATGAAATCGCGTGCTGTTAATGGTTCTGGCGATTGGAGTAGTTAAAGGGACGTACAATGCTTTAAAATCAACATTCATTGTCCGCCCATGTTGTCCTGTTTTCCCACAAAAGGACACTTAGTGGATTTTAAAATCTGAAATCTCAGAAAATTTCAAAATCTACTATGAAATCGTGCGCTGTTAATGGTTCTGGCCATTGATTTAGTTAAAGGGACGTACAATGCTTTAAAAACAACATTCATTGTCCGCCCATGTTGTCCTGTTTTCCCACAAAAGGACTTACAGCGGATTTTAAAATCTGAAATCTGGAAAAATTTCAAAATCTACTATGAAATCGCGCTGTTAATGGTTCTGGCGATTGATTTAGTTAAAGGGACGTACAATGCTTTAAAAACTGTTTACTTTGTCCGCCCATGTTGTCCTGTTTTCCCACACTACTGATTTTTCTATCGGATTACAATACCTTTCGGAAATGTATGATTTTCTGTTAATTGTAGTTCTTATTTCGCATTATTTTGTAATTGTGATTAACTATAGGACTTGTTTTTATCATTTCTTCATTTTTTCTTATTTTACAAAGGAATTTAATTAATTTTTCCTGTTTTTGTTTTTCCCGCCCTTAAATTAATTGTTTAACAGAGTTCTGTGCGTAACATAACAGAGCTCTGTTAGTTCTGTTAATAACATAACAGAGCTCTGCTAGCTAACATGAGAGATAGATTTTAAAATCTATCTTCACACACATTAGTAGATTTTGAAATTTTCCCAGATTTCAGATTTTAAAATCCACTGTAAGTCCTTTTGTGGGAAAACAGGACAACATGGGCGGACAATGAATGTTGTTTTTAAAGCATTGTACGTCCCTTTAACTAATTCAATCGCCAGAACCATTAACAGCGCGCGATTTCATAGTAGATTTTGAAATTTTCCGAGATTTTAGATTTTAACAGAACAGATTTTAGATTTTAACAGAACAGCTTTCAGATTTTAACAGAACAGCTTTCAGATTTTACCAGAACAGATTTTAGATTTTAACGGAAAAGCTTTCAGATTTTAACAGAACAGATTTTAGCTTTTAAGAAACAGTTTTCTGATTTAACAGAGGGACAGCATTGTTTCTAAGAGAGAGATCAGAAGAACATTATATTTTTGTCGTACAGGTTATTGGAGGCGGTATTCAGGCATTTCGAATGAGGTCGCTGTGGTATAATAGGTAGTGTGTTGGCTTATTAGACGTAAGGTCAGGGTTCAAACCCCAGGTCGGGCACCATAACAATTTTTTTTTTAAATTATTTTTTCTAATACATATCAAATATATAAAATTTATTAGTATATATATCAGTATATTAATATATATGTGTTAGAAAAAATTGAGAAAAGAAAAAAATTACACAAAAACCCCAACTAGGGATTGAACTCGGTCATGATTGAGAATAAGCGATGGAATTTTAAATTCATCTTTCAAAAATATTCTCAAAAATTCTGTATTTTATTAATTATAATAATAGTATTAATTTTAATAATTACATTAATAATTAAAATTAAATTAAATAATAAATTAAAAAAGAAAAAATCACACACAAACCCCAACTAGGGATTGGACTCAGGCATGGTTGAGAATAAGCAATTAAATTTCAAATTCATCTTTCAAAAATATCCCCAAAAGTCTAGTATTTAGAACTCTTAACAATGATGTCAAACAGCTTGGTTTAATCCCTGGCTAGGATTTTTTTCTTTTTTATTATATATACATACATATATGTATATGTATATACATATACATATATATATAAAACATATATGTATATATGTATATACATATACATATATATGTATTGTATAACGTTACATTAAATCAATAAGCTTAAATTTTTAATTTAATTTATTGGTATGTATGTATATGTATATGTATTTTATATACATATATATGTATGTATATACGTATTTTATATACATATATATGTATGTATATACGTATTTTATATACATATATATGTATGTATATACGTATTTTATATACATACATATTTAAAAGACCAAGTTTTCATAGTAGATAGATTTTATGATTATAAATTTATTTAATTTTAGTTGGCACATAGAATTAAAAGGGAAAAAATAATTTAGTTTCAATTCTACGTTACAAAAAATAGTTTTTTATTCATAAACATTTAAATTAAATTTTTTATAAATATGTCAAATTTTCTAATAAATTTTAAATAAATGTGTAATTCACATTCATTATCATTAATTATTATGTTACTATCATGTCAGTACAAAATATGCAAGATTAAAATGCTTTACTTGGTTGTGGTACAATGAATACTACGGGGAAGTCCCAGTTTTGTTTTTACTTTGTACAGTTATTCAAAATAAAAATTGTAATATTCACTTTCATCAGAGTAACTAAAGTCAAATATAAAACACATTGTGTTGAAGTCGCTGTGGTGTAGTAGGTAGTGTCTTGAACTGGTAGTCGTAAGGCCACGGTTCAAATCGCAGGTCTGGCAATCAAAATTGGTTATTTTTTTTTTGTTATTAATAATACATTTTTGTTAATACATATGTATATACTGATTCATTAAATTCAAACTTATATTAATATGATGTTTAATAACAAAAAAAAAAAAGAAAATTACAATACATAAATATATATTTTATAAAAAAGAAAAAAATCCTGCCCAGGGATTGAACCCACCTGTTTGAGATTATTGTTAAGAGTAGTAAATAGAATGTTTTTGAAAGATGAATTTAAAATTCCATCGCTTATTCTCAATCATGACCGAGTTCAATCCCTAGTTGGGGTTTTTGTGTAATTTTTTTCTTTTCTCAATTTTTTCTAATACATATATATTAATATACTGATATATATACTAATAAATTTTATATATTTGATATGTATTAGAAAAAATAATTTAAAAAAAAAATTGTTATGGTGCCCGAACTGGGGTTTGAACCCTGACCTTACGTCTAATAAGCCAACACACTACCTATTATACCACAGCGACCTCATTCGAAATGCCTGAATACCGCCTCCAATAACCTGTACGACAAAAATATAATGTTCTTCTGATCTCTCTCTTAGAAACAATGCTGTCTCTCTGTTAAATCAGAAAACTGTTTCTTAAAAGCTAAAATCTGTTCTGTTAAAATCTGAAAGCTTTTCCGTTAAAATCTAAAATCTGTTCTGGTAAAATCTGAAAGCTGTTCTGTTAAAATCTGAAAGCTGTTCTGTTAAAATCTAAAATCTGTTCTGTTAAAATCTAAAATCTCGGAAAATTTCAAAATCTACTATGAAATCGCGCGCTGTTAATGGTTCTGGCGATTGGAGTAGTTAAAGGGACGTACAATGCTTTAAAAACAACATTCATTGTCCGCCCATGCTGTCCTGTTTTCCCACAAAAGGACACTTAGTGGATTTTAAAATCTGAAATCTGGGAAAATTTCAAAATCTACTATGAAATCGCCCGCTGTTAATGGTTCTGGCGATTGGAATAGTTAAAGGGACGTACAATACTTTAAAAACAACATTCATTGTCCGCCCATGTTGTCCTGTTTTCCCACAAAAGGACTTACAGTGGATTTTAAAATCTGAAATCTCAGAAAATTTCAAAATCTACTATGAAATCGCGCGCTGTTAAGGATTCTGGCGATTGAATTAGTTAAAGGGACGTACAATGCTTTAAAAACAACATTCATTGTCCGCCCATGTTGTCCTGTTTTCCCACAAAAGGACTTACAGTGGATTTTAAAATCTGAAATTTGGGAAAATTTCAAAATCTAGTATGAAATCGCGCGCTGTTAAGGATTCTGGCGATTGAATTAGTTAAAAGGACGTACAATGCTTTAAAAACAACATTCATTGTCCGCCCATGTTGTCCTGTTTTCCCACAAAAGGACTTACAGTGGATTTTAAAATCTGAAATCTGGGAAAATTTCAAAATCTACTATGAAATCGCGCGCTGTTAATGGTTCTGGCGATTGGAGTAGTTAAAGGGACGTACAATGCTTTAAAATCAACATTCATTGTCCGCCCATGTTGTCCTGTTTTCCCACAAAAGGACTTACAGTGGATTTTAAAATCTGAAATCTCAGAAAATTTCAAAATCTACTATGAAATCGCCCGCTGTTAATGGTTCTGGCGATTGGAGTAGTTAAAGGGACGTACAATGCTTTAAAATCAACATTCATTGTCCGCCCATGTTGTCCTGTTTTCCCACAAAAGGACACTTAGTGGATTTTAAAATCTGAAATCTCAGAAAATTTCAAAATCTACTATGAAATCGCGCGCTGTTAATGGTTCTGGCGATTGGAGTAGTTAAAGGGACGTACAATGCTTTAAAATCAACATTCATTGTCCGCCCATGTTGTCCTGTTTTCCCACAAAAGGACACTTAGTGGATTTTAAAATCTGAAATCTGGGAAAATTTCAAAATCTACTATGAAATCGCCCGCTGTTAATGGTTCTGGCGATTGGAGTAGTTAAAGGGACGTACAATGCTTTAAAAATAACATTCATTGTCCGCCCATGTTGTCCTGTTTTCCCACAAAAGGACACTTAGTGGATTTTAAAATCTGAAATCTGGGAAAATTTCAAAATCTACTATGAAATCGCTCGCTGTTAATGGTTCTGGCAATTGGAGTAGTTAAAGGGACGTACAATGCTTTAAAATCAACATTCATTGTCCGCCCATGTTGTCCTGTTTTCCCACAAAAGGACTTACAGTGGATTTTAAAATCTGAAATCTGGGAAAATTTCAAAATCTACTATGAAATCGCGCGCTGTTAATGGTTCTGGCGATTGGAGTAGTTAAAGGGACGTACAATGCTTTAAAAATAACATTCATTGTCCGCCCATGTTGTCCTGTTTTCCCACAAAAGGACACTTAGTGGATTTTAAAATCTGAAATCTGGGAAAATTTCAAAATCTACTATGAAATCGCTCGCTGTTAATGGTTCTGGCAATTGGAGTAGTTAAAGGGACGTACAATGCTTTAAAATCAACATTCATTGTCCGCCCATGTTGTCCTGTTTTCCCACAAAAGGACTTACAGTGGATTTTAAAATCTGAAATCTGGGAAAATTTCAAAATCTACTATGAAATCGCCCGCTGTTAATGGTTCTGGCGATTGGAGTAGTTAAAGGGACGTACAATGCTTTAAAAACAACATTCAATGTCCGCCCATGTTGTCCTGTTTTCCCACAAAAGGACTTACAGTGGATTTTAAAATCTGAAATCTGGGAAAATTTCAAAATCTACTATGAAATCGCGCGCTGTTAATGGTTCTGGCGATTGGAGTAGTTAAAGGGACGTACAATGCTTTAAAATCAACATTCATTGTCCGCCCATGTTGTCCTGTTTTCCCACAAAAGGACTTACAGTGGATTTTAAAATCTGAAATCTCAGAAAATTTCAAAATCTACTATGAAATCGCCCGCTGTTAATGGTTCTGGCGATTGGAGTAGTTAAAGGGACGTACAATACTTTAAAATCAACATTCATTGTCCGCCCATGTTGTCCTGTTTTCCCACAAAAGGACACTTAGTGGATTTTAAAATCTGAAATCTGGGAAAATTTCAAAATCTACTATGAAATCGCCCGCTGTTAATGGTTCTGGCGATTGGAGTAGTTAAAGGGACGTACAATGCTTTAAAAACAGTTTACTTTGTCCGCCCATGTTGTCCTGTTTTCCCACAAAAGGACTTACAGTGGATTTTAAAATCTGAAATCTGGGAAAATTTCAAAATCTACTATGAAATCGCTCGCTGTTAATGGTTCTGGCAATTGGAGTAGTTAAAGGGACGTACAATGCTTTAAAATCAACATTCATTGTCCGCCCATGTTGTCCTGTTTTCCCACAAAAGGACTTACAGTGGATTTTAAAATCTGAAATCTGGGAAAATTTCAAAATCTACTATGAAATCGCCCGCTGTTAATGGTTCTGGCGATTGGAGTAGTTAAAGGGACGTACAATGCTTTAAAAACAACATTCATTGTCCGCCCATGCTGTCCTGTTTTCCCACAAAAGGACTTACAGTGGATTTTAAAATCTGAAATTTGGGAAAATTTCAAAATCTAGTATGAAATCGCGCGCTGTTAAGGATTCTGGCGATTGAATTAGTTAAAAGGACGTACAATGCTTTAAAAACAACATTCATTGTCCGCCCATGTTGTCCTGTTTTCCCACAAAAGGACTTACAGTGGATTTTAAAATCTGAAATCTGGGAAAATTTCAAAATCTACTATGAAATCGCGCGCTGTTAATGGTTCTGGCGATTGGAGTAGTTAAAGGGACGTACAATGCTTTAAAATCAACATTCATTGTCCGCCCATGTTGTCCTGTTTTCCCACAAAAGGACTTACAGTGGATTTTAAAATCTGAAATCTCAGAAAATTTCAAAATCTACTATGAAATCGCCCGCTGTTAATGGTTCTGGCGATTGGAGTAGTTAAAGGGACGTACAATGCTTTAAAATCAACATTCATTGTCCGCCCATGTTGTCCTGTTTTCCCACAAAAGGACACTTAGTGGATTTTAAAATCTGAAATCTCAGAAAATTTCAAAATCTACTATGAAATCGCGCGCTGTTAATGGTTCTGGCGATTGGAGTAGTTAAAGGGACGTACAATGCTTTAAAATCAACATTCATTGTCCGCCCATGTTGTCCTGTTTTCCCACAAAAGGACACTTAGTGGATTTTAAAATCTGAAATCTGGGAAAATTTCAAAATCTACTATGAAATCGCCCGCTGTTAATGGTTCTGGCGATTGGAGTAGTTAAAGGGACGTACAATGCTTTAAAAATAACATTCATTGTCCGCCCATGTTGTCCTGTTTTCCCACAAAAGGACACTTAGTGGATTTTAAAATCTGAAATCTGGGAAAATTTCAAAATCTACTATGAAATCGCTCGCTGTTAATGGTTCTGGCAATTGGAGTAGTTAAAGGGACGTACAATGCTTTAAAATCAACATTCATTGTCCGCCCATGTTGTCCTGTTTTCCCACAAAAGGACTTACAGTGGATTTTAAAATCTGAAATCTGGGAAAATTTCAAAATCTACTATGAAATCGCGCGCTGTTAATGGTTCTGGCGATTGGATTAGTTAAAGGGACGTACAATGCTTTAAAAATAACATTCATTGTCCGCCCATGTTGTCCTGTTTTCCCACTAAAGGACACTTAGTGGATTTTAAAATCTGAAATCTGGGAAAATTTCAAAATCTACTATGAAATCGCTCGCTGTTAATGGTTCTGGCAATTGGAGTAGTTAAAGGGACGTACAATGCTTTAAAATCAACATTCATTGTCCGCCCATGTTGTCCTGTTTTCCCACAAAAGGACTTACAGTGGATTTTAAAATCTGAAATCTGGGAAAATTTCAAAATCTACTATGAAATCGCCCGCTGTTAATGGTTCTGGCGATTGGAGTAGTTAAAGGGACGTACAATGCTTTAAAAACAACATTCATTGTCCGCCCATGTTGTCCTGTTTTCCCACAAAAGGACTTACAGTGGATTTTAAAATCTGAAATCTGGGAAAATTTCAAAATCTACTATGAAATCGCGCGCTGTTAATGGTTCTGGCGATTGGAGTAGTTAAAGGGACGTACAATGCTTTAAAATCAACATTCATTGTCCGCCCATGTTGTCCTGTTTTCCCACAAAAGGACTTACAGTGGATTTTAAAATCTGAAATCTCAGAAAATTTCAAAATCTACTATGAAATCGCCCGCTGTTAATGGTTCTGGCGATTGGAGTAGTTAAAGGGACGTACAATACTTTAAAATCAACATTCATTGTCCGCCCATGTTGTCCTGTTTTCCCACAAAAGGACACTTAGTGGATTTTAAAATCTGAAATCTGGGAAAATTTCAAAATCTACTATGAAATCGCCCGCTGTTAATGGTTCTGGCGATTGGAGTAGTTAAAGGGACGTACAATGCTTTAAAAACAGTTTACTTTGTCCGCCCATGTTGTCCTGTTTTCCCACAAAAGGACTTACAGTGGATTTTAAAATCTGAAATCTGGGAAAATTTCAAAATCTACTATGAAATCGCTCGCTGTTAATGGTTCTGGCAATTGGAGTAGTTAAAGGGACGTACAATGCTTTAAAATCAACATTCATTGTCCGCCCATGTTGTCCTGTTTTCCCACAAAAGGACTTACAGTGGATTTTAAAATCTGAAATCTGGGAAAATTTCAAAATCTACTATGAAATCGCCCGCTGTTAATGGTTCTGGCGATTGGAGTAGTTAAAGGGACGTACAATGCTTTAAAAACAACATTCATTGTCCGCCCATGTTGTCCTGTTTTCCCACAAAAGGACTTACAGTGGATTTTAAAATCTGAAATCTGGGAAAATTTCAAAATCTACTATGAAATCGCGCGCTGTTAATGGTTCTGGCGATTGGAGTAGTTAAAGGGACGTACAATGCTTTAAAATCAACATTCATTGTCCGCCCATGTTGTCCTGTTTTCCCACAAAAGGACTTACAGTGGATTTTAAAATCTGAAATCTCAGAAAATTTCAAAATCTACTATGAAATCGCCCGCTGTTAATGGTTCTGGCGATTGGAGTAGTTAAAGGGACGTACAATACTTTAAAATCAACATTCATTGTCCGCCCATGTTGTCCTGTTTTCCCACAAAAGGACACTTAGTGGATTTTAAAATCTGAAATCTGGGAAAATTTCAAAATCTACTATGAAATCGCCCGCTGTTAATGGTTCTGGCGATTGGAGTAGTTAAAGGGACGTACAATGCTTTAAAAACAGTTTACTTTGTCCGCCCATGTTGTCCTGTTTTCCCACAAAAGGACTTACAGTGGATTTTAAAATCTGAAATCTGGGAAAATTTCAAAATCTACTATGAAATCGCGCGCTGTTAATGGTTCTGGCGATTGGAGTAGTTAAAGGGACGTACAATGCTTTAAAATCAACATTCATTGTCCGCCCATGTTGTCCTGTTTTCCCACAAAAGGACTTACAGTGGATTTTAAAATCTGAAATCTGGGAAAATTTCAAAATCTACTATGAAATCGCCCGCTGTTAATGGTTCTGGCGATTGAATTAGTTAAAGGGACGTACAATGCTTTAAAAACAACATTCATTGTCCGCCCATGTTGTCCGGTTTTCCCACAAAAGGACACTTAGTGGGCTTTCAAATTTGAAATCTAGGAAAATTTCAAAATCTACTATGAAATCGCCCGCTGTTAATGGTTCTGGCGATTGGAGTAGTTAAAGGGACGTACAATGCTTTAAAAATAACATTCATTGTCCGCCCATGTTGTCCTGTTTTCCCACAAAAGGACACTTAGTGGATTTTAAAATCTGAAATCTGGGAAAATTTCAAAATCTACTATGAAATCGCTCGCTGTTAATGGTTCTGGCAATTGGAGTAGTTAAAGGGACGTACAATGCTTTAAAATCAACATTCATTGTCCGCCCATGTTGTCCTGTTTTCCCACAAAAGGACTTACAGTGGATTTTAAAATCTGAAATCTGGGAAAATTTCAAAATCTACTATGAAATCGCGCGCTGTTAATGGTTCTGGCGATTGGAGTAGTTAAAGGGACGTACAATGCTTTAAAAATAACATTCATTGTCCGCCCATGTTGTCCTGTTTTCCCACAAAAGGACACTTAGTGGATTTTAAAATCTGAAATCTGGGAAAATTTCAAAATCTACTATGAAATCGCTCGCTGTTAATGGTTCTGGCAATTGGAGTAGTTAAAGGGACGTACAATGCTTTAAAATCAACATTCATTGTCCGCCCATGTTGTCCTGTTTTCCCACAAAAGGACTTACAGTGGATTTTAAAATCTGAAATCTGGGAAAATTTCAAAATCTACTATGAAATCGCCCGCTGTTAATGGTTCTGGCGATTGGAGTAGTTAAAGGGACGTACAATGCTTTAAAAACAACATTCATTGTCCGCCCATGTTGTCCTGTTTTCCCACAAAAGGACTTACAGTGGATTTTAAAATCTGAAATCTGGGAAAATTTCAAAATCTACTATGAAATCGCGCGCTGTTAATGGTTCTGGCGATTGGAGTAGTTAAAGGGACGTACAATGCTTTAAAATCAACATTCATTGTCCGCCCATGTTGTCCTGTTTTCCCACAAAAGGACTTACAGTGGATTTTAAAATCTGAAATCTCAGAAAATTTCAAAATCTACTATGAAATCGCCCGCTGTTAATGGTTCTGGCGATTGGAGTAGTTAAAGGGACGTACAATACTTTAAAATCAATATTCATTGTCCGCCCATGTTGTCCTGTTTTCCCACAAAAGGACACTTAGTGGATTTTAAAATCTGAAATCTGGGAAAATTTCAAAATCTACTATGAAATCGCCCGCTGTTAATGGTTCTGGCGATTGGAGTAGTTAAAGGGACGTACAATGCTTTAAAAACAGTTTACTTTGTCCGCCCATGTTGTCCTGTTTTCCCACAAAAGGACTTACAGTGGATTTTAAAATCTGAAATCTGGGAAAATTTCAAAATCTACTATGAAATCGCGCGCTGTTAATGGTTCTGGCGATTGGAGTAGTTAAAGGGACGTACAATGCTTTAAAATCAACATTCATTGTCCGCCCATGTTGTCCTGTTTTCCCACAAAAGGACTTACAGTGGATTTTAAAATCTGAAATCTCAGAAAATTTCAAAATCTACTATGAAATCGCCCGCTGTTAATGGTTCTGGCGATTGAATTAGTTAAAGGGACGTACAATGCTTTAAAAACAACATTCATTGTCCGCCCATGTTGTCCTGTTTTCCCACAAAAGGACTTACAGTGGATTTTAAAATCTGAAATCTGGGAAAATTTCAAAATCTACTATGAAATCGCGCGCTGTTAATGGTTCTGGCGATTGGAGTAGTTAAAGGGACGTACAATGCTTTAAAATCAACATTCATTGTCCGCCCATGTTGTCCTGTTTTCCCACAAAAGGACTTACAGTGGATTTTAAAATCTGAAATCTCAGAAAATTTCAAAATCTACTATGAAATCGCCCGCTGTTAATGGTTCTGGCGATTGAATTAGTTAAAGGGACGTACAATGCTTTAAAAACAACATTCATTGTCCGCCCATGTTGTCCGGTTTTCCCACAAAAGGACACTTAGTGGGCTTTCAAATTTGAAATCTAGGAAAATTTCAAAATCTACTATGAAATCGCCCGCTGTTAATGGTTCTGGCGATTGATTTAGTTAAAGGGACGTACAATGCTTTAAAAACAACATTCATTGTCCGCCCATGTTGTCCTGTTTTCCCGCAAAAGGACTTACAGAGGATTTTAAAATCTGAAATCTCAGAAAATTTCAAAATCTACTATGAAATCGCGCGCTGTTAATGGTTCTGGCGATTGATTTAGTTAAAGGGACGTACAGTGCTTTAAAAACAGTTTACTTTGTTCGCCCATGTTGTCCTGTTTTCCCACACTATTGATTTTTCTATCGGATTACAATACCTTTCGGAAATGTATGATTTCCTGTTAATTGTAGTTCTTATTTCGCATTATTTTGTAATTGTGATTAACTATAGGACTTGCTTTTACCATTTCTTCCTTTTTTTCTTATTTTACAAAGGAATTCAATTAATTTTTCCTGTTTTTGTTTTTCCCGCTCTTAAATTAATTGTTTAACAGAGTTCTGTGAGTAACATAACAGAGCTCTGTTAGTTCTGTTAATAACATAACAGAGCTCTGCTAGCTAACATGAGAGATAGATTTTAAAATCTATCTTCACACACATCTTCAAATATACCCTATGTTAACAGTGTTAATAGTGGCTGGGTAGGATGACGGATGATGGATATTGTGGAAAAATGGGACTTGCTGCACATATCCCACTATATACAAATTATAGCCTAAGGTGTCCCTAATAAAACGCAATAAGTGGTATATCCCAAATAATTTTGGAACTTGAGATATTTGGCTTCAAATATACCCTATGTTAACAGTGCCTGGGTAGGATGACGGATGATGGATATTGTGGAAAAATAGGACTTGCTGCACATATCCCACTATATACAAATTGTAGCCTAAGGTGTCCCTAATAAAACGCAATAAGTGGTATATCCCAAATAATTTTGGAACTTGAGATATTGGGCTTCAAATATACCCTATGTTAACAGTGTTAGTAGTGGCTGGGTAGGATGACGGATGATGGATATTGTGGAAAAATGGGACTTGCTGCACATATCCCACTATATACAAATTGTAGCCTAAGGTGTCCCTAATAAAACGCAATAAGTGGTATATCCCAAATAATTTTGGAACTTGAGATATTTGGCTTCAAATATACCCTATGTTAACAGTGTTAACAGTGTCTGGGTCGGATGACGGATGATGGATATTGTGGAAAAATGGGACTTGCTGCACATATCCCACTATATACAAATTGTAGCCTAAGGTGTCCCTAATAAAACGCAATAAGTGGTATATCCCAAATAATTTTGGAACTTGAGATATTGGGCTTCAAATATACCCTATGTTAACAGTGTTAATAGTGGCTGGGTAGGATGACGGATGATGGATATTGTGGAAAAATGGGACTTGCTGCACATATCCCACTATATACAAATTGTAGCCTAAGGTGTCCCTAATAAAACGCAATAAGTGGTATATCCCAAATAATTTTGGAACTTGAGATATTTAGCTTCAAATATACCCTATGTTAACAGTGTTAACAGTGCCTGGGTAGGATGACGGATGATGGATATTGTGGAAAAATGGGACTTGCTGCACATATCCCACTATATACAAATTGTAGCCTAAGGTGTCCCTAATAAAACGCAATAAGTGGTATATCCCAAATAATTTTGGAACTTGAGATATTTGGCTTCAAATATACCCTATGTTAACAGTGCCTGGGTAGGATGACGGATGATGGATATTGTGGAAAAATGGGACTTGCTGCACATATCCCACTATATACAAATTGTAGCCTAAGGTGTCCCTAATAAAACGCAATAAGTGGTATATCCCAAATAATTTTGGAACTTGAGATATTTGGCTTCAAATATACCCTATGTTAACAGTGCCTGGGTAGGATGACGGATGATGGATATTGTGGAAAAATGGGACTTGCTGCACATATCCCACTATATACAAATTGTAGCCTAAGGTGTCCCTAATAAAACGCAATAAGTGGTATATCCCAAATAATTTTGGAACTTGAGATATTTGGATTCAAATATACCCTATGTTAACAGTGTTAACAGTGTCTGGGTAGGATGACGGATGATGGATATTGTGGAAAAATGGGACTTGCTGCACATATCCCACTATATACAAATTGTAGCCTAAGGTGTCCCTAATAAAACGCAATAAGTGGTATATCCCAAATAATTTTGGAACTTGAGATATTTAGCTTCAAATATACCCTATGTTAACAGTGTTAACAGTGCCTGGGTAGGATGACGGATGATGGATATTGTGGAAAAATGGGACTTGCTGCACATATCCCACTATATACAAATTGTAGCCTAAGGTGTCCCTAATAAAACGCAATAAGTGGTATATCCCAAATAATTTTGGAACTTGAGATATTTGGCTTCAAATATACCCTATGTTAACAGTGCCTGGGTAGGATGACGGATGATGGATATTGTGGAAAAATGGGACTTGCTGCACATATCCCACTATATACAAATTGTAGCCTAAGGTGTCCCTAATAAAACGCAATAAGTGGTATATCCCAAATAATTTTGGAACTTGAGATATTTGGATTCAAATATACCCTATGTTAACAGTGTTAACAGTGTCTGGGTAGGATGACGGATGATGGATATTGTGGAAAAATGGGACTTGCTGCACATATCCCACTATATACAAATTGTAGCCTAAGGTGTCCCTAATAAAACGCAATAAGTGGTATATCCCAAATAATTTTGGAACTTGAGATATTTAGCTTCAAATATACCCTATGTTAACAGTGTTAACAGTGCCTGGGTAGGATGACGGATGATGGATATTGTGGAAAAATGGGACTTGCTGCACATATCCCACTATATACAAATTGTAGCCTAAGGTGTCCCTAATAAAACGCAATAAGTGGTATATCCCAAATAATTTTGGAACTTGAGATATTTGGCTTCAAATATACCCTATGTTAACAGTGCCTGGGTAGGATGACGGATGATGGATATTGTGGAAAAATGGGACTTGCTGCACATATCCCACTATATACAAATTATAGCCTAAGGTGTCCCTAATAAAACGCAATAAGTGGTATATCCCAAATAATTTTGGAACTTGAGATATTTGGCTTCAAATATACCCTATGTTAACAGTGCCTGGGTAGGATGACGGATGATGGATATTGTGGAAAAATGGGACTTGCTGCACATATCCCACTATATACAAATTGTAGCCTAAGGTGTCCCTAATAAAACGCAATAAGTGGTATATCCCAAATAATTTTGGAACTTGAGATATTTGGATTCAAATATACCCTATGTTAACAGTGTTAACAGTGTCTGGGTAGGATGACGGATGATGGATATTGTGGAAAAATGGGACTTGCTGCACATATCCCACTATATACAAATTGTAGCCTAAGGTGTCCCTAATAAAACGCAATAAGTGGTATATCCCAAATAATTTTGGAACTTGAGATATTTAGCTTCAAATATACCCTATGTTAACAGTGTTAACAGTGCCTGGGTAGGATGACGGATGATGGATATTGTGGAAAAATGGGACTTGCTGCACATATCCCACTATATACAAATTGTAGCCTAAGGTGTCCCTAATAAAACGCAATAAGTGGTATATCCCAAATAATTTTGGAACTTGAGATATTTGGATTCAAATATACCCTATGTTAACAGTGTTAACAGTGTCTGGGTAGGATGACGGATGATGGATATTGTGGAAAAATGGGACTTGCTGCACATATCCCACTATATACAAATTGTAGCCTAAGGTGTCCCTAATAAAACGCAATAAGTGGTATATCCCAAATAATTTTGGAACTTGAGATATTTGGCTTCAAATATACCCTATGTTAACAGTGTTAATAGTGGCTGGGTAGGATGGCGGATGATGGATATTGTGGAAAAATGGGACTTGCTGCACATATCCCACTATATACAAATTGTAGCCTAAGGTGTCCCTAATAAAACGCAATAAGTGGTATATCCCAAATAATTTTGGAACTTGAGATATTTGGCTTCAAATATACCCTATGTTAACAGTGCCTGGGTAGGATGACGGATGATGGATATTGTGGAAAAATGGGACTTGCTGCACATATCCCACTATATACAAATTATAGCCTAAGGTGTCCCTAATAAAACGCAATAAGTGGTATATCCCAAATAATTTTGGAACTTGAGATATTTGGCTTCAAATATACCCTATGTTAACAGTGCCTGGGTAGGATGACGGATGATGGATATTGTGGAAAAATGGGACTTGCTGCACATATCCCACTATATACAAATTGTAGCCTAAGGTGTCCCTAATAAAACGCAATAAGTGGTATATCCCAAATAATTTTGGAACTTGAGATATTTGGCTTCAAATATACCCTATGTTAACAGTGTTAGTAGTGGCTGGGTAGGATGACGGATGGTGGATATTGTGGAAAAATGGGACTTGCTGCACATATCCCACTATATACAAATTGTAGCCTAAGGTGTCCCTAATAAAACGCAATAAGTGGTATGTCCCAAATAATTTTGGAACTTGAGATATTTGGATTCAAATATACCCTATGTTAACAGTGTTAACAGTGCCTGGGTAGGATGACGGATGATGGATATTGTGAAAAAATGGGACTTGCTGCACATATCCCACTATATACAAATTGTAGCCTAAGGTGTCCCTAATAAAACGCAATAAATGGTATATCCCAAATAATTTTGGAACTTGAGATATTTAGCTTCAAATATACCCTATGTTAACAGTGTTAACAGTGCCTGGGTAGGATGACGGATGATGGATATTGTGGAAAAATGGGACTTGCTGCACATATCCCACTATATACAAATTGTAGCCTAAGGTGTCCCTAATAAAACGCAATAAATGGTATATCCCAAATAATTTTGGAACTTGAGATATTTAGCTTCAAATATACCCTATGTTAACAGTGTTAACAGTGTCGGGGTAGGATGACGGATGATGGATATTGTGGAAAAATGGGGCTTGCTGCACATATCCCACTATATACAAATTGTAGCCTAAGGTGTCCCTAATAAAACGCAATAAGTGGTATATCCCAAATAATTTTGGAACTTGAGATATTTGGCTTCAAATATACCCTATGTTAACAGTGTTAATAGTGGCTGGGTAGGATGACGGATGATGGATATTGTGGAAAAATGGGACTTGCTGCACATATCCCACTATATACAAATTATAGCCTAAGGTGTCCCTAATAAAACGCAATAAGTGGTATATCCCAAATAATTTTGGAACTTGAGATATTTGGCTTCAAATATACCCTATGTTAACAGTGCCTGGGTAGGATGACGGATGATGGATATTGTGGAAAAATAGGACTTGCTGCACATATCCCACTATATACAAATTGTAGCCTAAGGTGTCCCTAATAAAACGCAATAAGTGGTATATCCCAAATAATTTTGGAACTTGAGATATTTGGCTTCAAATATACCCTATGTTAACAGTGTTAACAGTGTCTGGGTCGGATGACGGATGATGGATATTGTGGAAAAATGGGACTTGCTGCACATATCCCACTATATACAAATTGTAGCCTAAGGTGTCCCTAATAAAACGCAATAAGTGGTATATCCCAAATAATTTTGGAACTTGAGATATTGGGCTTCAAATATACCCTATGTTAACAGTGTTAACAGTGTCTGGGTAGGATGACGGATGATGGATATTGTGGAAAAATGGGACTTGCTGCACATATCCCACTATATACAAATTGTAGCCTAAGGTGTCCCTAATAAAACGCAATAAGTGGTATATCCCAAATAATTTTGGAACTTGAGATATTTGGCTTCAAATATACCCTATGTTAACAGTGTTAACAGTGTCTGGGTAGGATGACGGATGATGGATATTGTGGAAAAATGGGACTTGCTGCACATATCCCACTATATACAAATTGTAGCCTAAGGTGTCCCTAATAAAACGCAATAAGTGGTATATCCCAAATAATTTTGGAACTTGAGATATTTGGATTCAAATATACCCTATGTTAACAGTGTTAATAGTGGCTGGGTAGGATGACGGATGATGGATATTGTGGAAAAATGGGACTTGCTGCACATATCCCACTATATACAAATTGTAGCCTAAGGTGTCCCTAATAAAACGCAATAAGTGGTATATCCCAAATAATTTTGGAACTTGAGATATTTGGATTCAAATATACCCTATGTTAACAGTGTTAATAGTGGCTGGGTAGGATGACGGATGATGGATATTGTGGAAAAATGGGACTTGCTGCACATATCCCACTATATACAAATTGTAGCCTAAGGTGTCCCTAATAAAACGCAATAAGTGGTATATCCCAAATAATTTTGGAACTTGAGATATTGGGCTTCAAATATACCCTATGTTAACAGTGTTAACAGTGTCTGGGTAGGATGACGGATGATGGATATTGTGGAAAAATGGGACTTGCTGCACATATCCCACTATATACAAATTGTAGCCTAAGGTGTCCCTAATAAAACGCAATAAGTGGTATATCCCAAATAATTTTGGAACTTGAGATATTTGGCTTCAAATATACCCTATGTTAACAGTGTTAACAGTGTCTGGGTAGGATGACGGATGATGGATATTGTGGAAAAATGGGACTTGCTGCACATATCCCACTATATACAAATTGTAGCCTAAGGTGTCCCTAATAAAACGCAATAAGTGGTATATCCCAAATAATTTTGGAACTTGAGATATTTGGCTTCAAATATACCCTATGTTAACAGTGTTAATAGTGGCTGGGTAGGATGACGGATGATGGATATTGTGGAAAAATGGGACTTGCTGCACATATCCCACTATATACAAATTGTAGCCTAAGGTGTCCCTAATAAAACGCAATAAGTGGTATATCCCAAATAATTTTGGAACTTGAGATATTTGGCTTCAAATATACCCTATGTTAACAGTGTTAACAGTGTCTGGGTAGGATGACGGATGATGGATATTGTGGAAAAATGGGACTTGCTGCACATATCCCACTATATACAAATTGTAGCCTAAGGTGTCCCTAATAAAACGCAATAAGTGGTATATCCCAAATAATTTTGGAACTTGAGATATTTGGATTCAAATATACCCTATGTTAACAGTGTTAACAGTGTCTGGGTAGGATGACGGATGATGGATATTGTGGAAAAATGGGACTTGCTGCACATATCCCACTATATACAAATTGTAGCCTAAGGTGTCCCTAATAAAACGCAATAAGTGGTATATCCCAAATAATTTTGGAACTTGAGATATTTGGATTCAAATATACCCTATGTTAACAGTGTTAATAGTGGCTGGGTAGGATGACGGATGATGGATATTGTGGAAAAATGGGACTTGCTGCACATATCCCACTATATACAAATTGTAGCCTAAGGTGTCCCTAATAAAACGCAATAAGTGGTATATCCCAAATAATTTTGTAACTTGAGATATTTGGCTTCAAATATACCCTATGTTAACAGTGTTAACAGTGTCTGGGTAGGATGACGGATGATGGATATTGTGGAAAAATGGGACTTGCTGCACATATCCCACTATATACAAATTGTAGCCTAAGGTGTCCCTAATAAAACGCAATAAGTGGTATATCCCAAATAATTTTGGAACTTGAGATATTTGGATTCAAATATACCCTATGTTAACAGTGTTAACAGTGTCTGGGTAGGATGACGGATGATGGATATTGTGGAAAAATGGGACTTGCTGCACATATCCCACTATATACAAATTGTAGCCTAAGGTGTCCCTAATAAAACGCAATAAGTGGTATATCCCAAATAATTTTGGAACTTGAGATATTGGGCTTCAAATATACCCTATGTTAACAGTGTTAATAGTGGCTGGGTAGGATGACGGATGATGGATATTGTGGAAAAATGGGACTTGCTGCACATATCCCACTATATACAAATTGTAGCCTAAGGTGTCCCTAATAAAACGCAATAAGTGGTATATCCCAAATAATTTTGGAACTTGAGATATTTGGCTTCAAATATACCCTATGTTAACAGTGTTAACAGTGTCTGGGTAGGATGACGGATGATGGATATTGTGGAAAAATGGGACTTGCTGCACATATCCCACTATATACAAATTGTAGCCTAAGGTGTCCCTAATAAAACGCAATAAGTGGTATATCCCAAATAATTTTGGAACTTGAGATATTTGGATTCAAATATACCCTATGTTAACAGTGTTAACAGTGTCTGGGTAGGATGACGGATGATGGATATTGTGGAAAAATGGGACTTGCTGCACATATCCCACTATATACAAATTGTAGCCTAAGGTGTCCCTAATAAAACGCAATAAGTGGTATATCCCAAATAATTTTGGAACTTGAGATATTTGGCTTCAAATATACCCTATGTTAACAGTGTTAATAGTGGCTGGGTAGGATGGCGGATGATGGATATTGTGGAAAAATGGGACTTGCTGCACATATCCCACTATATACAAATTGTAGCCTAAGGTGTCCCTAATAAAACGCAATAAGTGGTATATCCCAAATAATTTTGGAACTTGAGATATTTAGCTTCAAATATACCCTATGTTAACAGTGTTAACAGTGCCTGGGTAGGATGACGGATGATGGATATTGTGGAAAAATGGGACTTGCTGCACATATCCCACTATATACAAATTGTAGCCTAAGGTGTCCCTAATAAAACGCAATAAGTGGTATATCCCAAATAATTTTGGAACTTGAGATATTTAGCTTCAAATATACCCTATGTTAACAGTGTTAACAGTGCCTGGGTAGGATGACGGATGATGGATATTGTGGAAAAATGGGACTTGCTGCACATATCCCACTATATACAAATTGTAGCCTAAGGTGTCCCTAATAAAACGCAATACGTGGTATATCCCAAATAATTTTGGAACTTGAGATATTTGGCTTCAAATATACCCTATGTTAACAGTGTTAACAGTAGCTGGGTAGGATGACGGATGATGGATATTGTGGAAAAATGGGACTTGCTGCACATATCCCACTATATACAAATTGTAGCCTTAGGTGTCCCTAATAAAACGCAATAATGGGTATATCCCAAATAATTTTGGGAAATTTGAAATTTTCCCAGATTTCAGATTTTAACAGGATATATTGCAAATTTTAATAGAACAGATTACACATTTAACAGAACAGATTTCTGATTTTACAGAGAAACAGGGATGTTTTTAGGGATGTGAGTAAAAGAACATCAGGTTTTTGTCAAACGGTGTATTGTAGTCGGTTTACAGCTGGATTATTTGAAGTCGCTGTGGCGTAGTGGGTAGTGCGTTATCTTAATAGACGTAAGGTCACGGTTCAAACCCCAGGTTGGGAGTCAGAAAATTTTTTTTTAAATTTTTTCTAAATTTTCTTTTTTAAAATTTTTTTCTAATACATATCTAATATGTATATAAAATGTATCAGTACATATATATTTAAATAAGTATGTTAATAATATGTATATGTATATGTATTAGGTAAAATTTAAAAAAGATCTCACACAAAACCCCAACTAAGGATGAACTCGGTCATGATTGAGAATATGCAATTGAATTTCATTAATGTATTATTCATTATATTGTATTTGATTAATTGTAATAATTGTATTAATTTTAATAATTAAATAATTAAATTAAATAATAAATTAGAAAAAAGAAAAAAATTGATCATAATTGTGCATAATTGTAAAAATCGGGCATAATTGAGGATATGCGATAGAATTTCAAATTCATCTTTAAAAAATAATCTCAAAAGTCTAGTATTCATAACCCTTAACAATGATTTTAAACAGCTTGGTTTAATCCGTGACCAGGATTTTTTACTTTTTTTATTAAATACATATGTGTTTTATGTATGTATTGTATTGTATGCCTATTTCTTTTATTTCGTTATTTTGCATCATATAAAATAAAATAAATACATAAGATATATGTATACGTATGTATATATACATAAATATATGTATGTTTTCATAGTAAATTTTATGATTCTAAATTTATTTAACTTCAGTTGGCATAGAAGAAGAAATAATTTAATTTTTATTCTATGTTAAAAAGAACAGTTTTTTTTTATTCATAATCACTTAAATTACATTTCCTACAATCTATAATGCACATTCAATATCATTAATAATTATCTAGATACCATGTCATTAACAAATAACATGATTGAAATGTGTTACTCGCTTGTGGTAAAATAAAAACAACGGGGAAGCCCCAGTTTTGTTTTTATTTTATATAGTTATTCAAAAAACACTTATAGTGAGAGAGACTAAAACCCAATATAAAGCACGGGAGATTTAAGTCGCTGTGGTCTAGTAGGTAGAGTGTTGAATTGAAAGACGTAAGTTCACGGTTCAATTCCCAGGTCGGTTAAGGCATCACTAAACTTTTTTGTTTTTTTAATAACACATATTTTTTTCTAATATATATTAAATATACTGACTAATTAAATTAAAAATTTAAGCTTATTAATATGTAAATATATAAAAAAGAAAAATACAATACATAAATATAAATATATGTATTTAAGAAAAAAAGACAAAAAATCCTGTCCAGAGATTGCACCGAACTGTTTGAGATTAAGGGTTGTAAAGAATAAATTTTTGAGAAAATTTAGAAAAGATGGATTTAAAATTCAATTGCTTATTCTCAATTTTGCCCGAGCTTAATCCCGAGTCGGGGTTTTTCTGTGATTTCTTTTTTTTATTTTTTCTAATTACATTTTTATTAACATACTAATATAAACACATACCGATAAATTTTATATATGTATTTGTTATATATTAGAAAAAAATTTAAAAAAAAAATATTAAAAAATCTTTCTGACTCCCAACCTGGGGTTTGAACCGTGACCTTACGTCTATTAAGACAACGCACTACCTACTACGCCACAGCGACTTCAAATAATCCAGCTGTAAACCGACTACAATACACCGTTTGACAAAAACCTGATGTTCTTTTACTCACATCCCTAAAAACATCCCTGTTTCTCTGTAAAATCAGAAATCTGTTCTGTTAAATGTGTAATCTGTTCTGTTAAAATTTGCAATATATCCTGTTAAAATCTGAAATCTGGGAAAATTTCAAATTTCCCAAAATTATTTGGGATATACCACTTATTAGGTTTTATTAGGGACACCTAAGGCTACAATTTGTATATAGTGGGATATGTGCAGCAAGTCCCATTTTTCCACAATATCCATCATCCGTCATCCTACCCAGACACTGTTAACACTGTTAACATAGGGTATATTTGAATCCAAATATCTCAAGTTCCAAAATTATTTGGGACATACCACTTATTGCGTTTTATTAGGGGCACCTTAGGCTACAATTTGTATATAGTGGGATATGTGCAGCAAGTCCCATTTTTCCACAATATCCACCATCCGTCATCCTACCCAGCCACTACTAACACTGTTAACATAGGGTATATTTGAAGCCAAATATCTCAAGTTCCAAAATTATTTGGGATATACCACTTGTTGCGTTTTATTAGGGACACCTTAGGCTACAATTTGTATATAGTGGGATATGTGCAGCAAGTCCCATTTTTCCACAATATCCACCATCCGTCATCCTACCCAGCCACTACTAACACTGTTAACATAGGGTATATTTGAATCCAAATATCTCAAGTTCCAAAATTATTTGGGATATACCACTTATTGCGTTTTATTAGGGACACCTTAGGCTACAATTTGTATATAGTGGGATATGTGCAGCAAGTCCCATTTTTCCACAATATCCACCATCCGTCATCCTACCCAGCCACTACTAACACTGTTAACATAGGGTATATTTGAATCCAAATATCTCAAGTTCCAAAATTATTTGGGATATACCACTTATTGCGTTTTATTAGGGACACCTTAGGCTACAATTTGTATATAGTGGGATATGTGCAGCAAGTCCCATTTTTCCACAATATCCACCATCCGTCATCCTACCCAGCCACTACTAACACTGTTAACATAGGGTATATTTGAATCCAAATATCTCAAGTTCCAAAATTATTTGGGATATACCACTTATTGCGTTTTATTAGGGACACCTTAGGCTACAATTTGTATATAGTGGGATATGTGCAGCAAGTCCCATTTTTCCACAATATCCACCATCCGTCATCCTACCCAGCCACTACTAACACTGTTAACATAGGGTATATTTGAATCCAAATATCTCAAGTTCCAAAATTATTTGGGATATACCACTTATTGCGTTTTATTAGGGACACCTTAGGCTACAATTTGTATATAGTGGGATATGTGCAGCAAGTCCCATTTTTCCACAATATCCACCATCCGTCATCCTACCCAGCCACTACTAACACTGTTAACATAGGGTATATTTGAATCCAAATATCTCAAGTTCCAAAATTATTTGGGATATACCACTTATTGCGTTTTATTAGGGACACCTTAGGCTACAATTTGTATATAGTGGGATATGTGCAGCAAGTCCCATTTTTCCACAATATCCACCATCCGTCATCCTACCCAGCCACTACTAACACTGTTAACATAGGGTATATTTGAAGCCAAATATCTCAAGTTCCAAAATTATTTGGGATATACCACTTATTGCGTTTTATTAGGGACACCTTAGGCTACAATTTGTATATAGTGGGATATGTGCAGCAAGTCCCATTTTTCCACAATATCCACCATCCGTCATCCTACCCAGCCACTACTAACACTGTTAACATAGGGTATATTTGAAGCTAAATATCTCAAGTTCCAAAATTATTTGGGATATACCACTTATTGCGTTTTATTAGGGACACCTTAGGCTACAATTTGTATATAGTGGGATATGTGCAGCAAGTCCCATTTTTCCACAATATCCACCATCCGTCATCCTACCCAGCCACTATTAACACTGTTAACATAGGGTATATTTGAATCCAAATATCTCAAGTTCCAAAATTATTTGGGATATACCACTTATTGCGTTTTATTAGGGACACCTTAGGCTACAATTTGTATATAGTGGGATATGTGCAGCAAGTCCCATTTTTCCACAATATCCACCATCCGTCATCCTACCCAGCCACTACTAACACTGTTAACATAGGGTATATTTGAATCCAAATATCTCAAGTTCCAAAATTATTTGGGATATACCACTTATTGCGTTTTATTAGGGACACCTTAGGCTACAATTTGTATATAGTGGGATATGTGCAGCAAGTCCCATTTTTCCACAATATCCACCATCCGTCATCCTACCCAGCCACTACTAACACTGTTAACATAGGGTATATTTGAATCCAAATATCTCAAGTTCCAAAATTATTTGGGATATACCACTTATTGCGTTTTATTAGGGACACCTTAGGCTACAATTTGTATATAGTGGGATATGTGCAGCAAGTCCCATTTTTCCACAATATCCACCATCCGTCATCCTACCCAGCCACTATTAACACTGTTAACATAGGGTATATTTGAAGCCAAATATCTCAAGTTCCAAAATTATTTGGGATATACCACTTATTGCGTTTTATTAGGGACACCTTAGGCTACAATTTGTATATAGTGGGATATGTGCAGCAAGTCCCATTTTTCCACAATATCCACCATCCGTCATCCTACCCAGCCACTACTAACACTGTTAACATAGGGTATATTTGAATCCAAATATCTCAAGTTCCAAAATTATTTGGGATATACCACTTATTGCGTTTTATTAGGGACACCTTAGGCTACAATTTGTATATAGTGGGATATGTGCAGCAAGTCCCATTTTTCCACAATATCCACCATCCGTCATCCTACCCAGCCACTACTAACACTGTTAACATAGGGTATATTTGAAGCCAAATATCTCAAGTTCCAAAATTATTTGGGATATACCACTTGTTGCGTTTTATTAGGGACACCTTAGGCTACAATTTGTATATAGTGGGATATGTGCAGCAAGTCCCATTTTTCCACAATATCCACCATCCGTCATCCTACCCAGCCACTACTAACACTGTTAACATAGGGTATATTTGAATCCAAATATCTCAAGTTCCAAAATTATTTGGGATATACCACTTATTGCGTTTTATTAGGGACACCTTAGGCTACAATTTGTATATAGTGGGATATGTGCAGCAAGTCCCATTTTTCCACAATATCCACCATCCGTCATCCTACCCAGCCACTACTAACACTGTTAACATAGGGTATATTTGAAGCCAAATATCTCAAGTTCCAAAATTATTTGGGATATACCACTTATTGCGTTTTATTAGGGACACCTTAGGCTACAATTTGTATATAGTGGGATATGTGCAGCAAGTCCCATTTTTCCACAATATCCACCATCCGTCATCCTACCCAGCCACTACTAACACTGTTAACATAGGGTATATTTGAAGCCAAATATCTCAAGTTCCAAAATTATTTGGGATATACCACTTGTTGCGTTTTATTAGGGACACCTTAGGCTACAATTTGTATATAGTGGGATATGTGCAGCAAGTCCCATTTTTCCACAATATCCACCATCCGTCATCCTACCCAGCCACTACTAACACTGTTAACATAGGGTATATTTGAATCCAAATATCTCAAGTTCCAAAATTATTTGGGATATACCACTTATTGCGTTTTATTAGGGACACCTTAGGCTACAATTTGTATATAGTGGGATATGTGCAGCAAGTCCCATTTTTCCACAATATCCACCATCCGTCATCCTACCCAGCCACTACTAACACTGTTAACATAGGGTATATTTGAAGCCAAATATCTCAAGTTCCAAAATTATTTGGGATATACCACTTGTTGCGTTTTATTAGGGACACCTTAGGCTACAATTTGTATATAGTGGAATATGTGCAGCAAGTCCCATTTTTCCACAATATCCACCATCCGTCATCCTACCCAGCCACTACTAACACTGTTAACATAGGGTATATTTGAATCCAAATATCTCAAGTTCCAAAATTATTTGGGATATACCACTTATTGCGTTTTATTAGGGACACCTTAGGCTACAATTTGTATATAGTGGGATATGTGCAGCAAGTCCCATTTTTCCACAATATCCATCATCCGTCATCCTACCCAGGCACTGTTAACACTGTTAACATAGGGTATATTTGAAGCCAAATATCTCAAGTTCCAAAATTATTTGGGATATACCACTTATTGCGTTTTATTAGGGACACCTTAGGCTACAATTTGTATATAGTGGGATATGTGCAGCAAGTCCCATTTTTCCACAATATCCACCATCCGTCATCCTACCCAGCCACTACTAACACTGTTAACATAGGGTATATTTGAAGCCAAATATCTCAAGTTCCAAAATTATTTGGGATATACCACTTGTTGCGTTTTATTAGGGACACCTTAGGCTACAATTTGTATATAGTGGGATATGTGCAGCAAGTCCCATTTTTCCACAATATCCATCATCCGTCATCCTACCCAGACACTGTTAACACTGTTAACATAGGGTATATTTGAATCCAAATATCTCAAGTTCTAAAATTATTTGGGATATACCACTTATTGCGTTTTATTAGGGACACCTTAGGCTACAATTTGTATATAGTGGGATATGTGCAGCAAGTCCCTGATATCCTATATTTGGGTGATTTCTTCCTTGACTAATTTTCGTTTTTTCTGTTAACCACTTAACATTGCTCTGTTAACTCTAACATTAGCTCTGTTAAAAATGTTGGTTCTTGTCTTTGCTAGTTAAATTTAAATTTATCTTCACACACATGATAGACACAGCCGGGAAACTTTTGGAGAGGATAATCTGTAGGAGACTAGAAGCATTTCTAGGGGGAGAAGGCCTGTCGGATCGCCAATTTGGCTTCCGGAAAGCACGTTCCACCTTGGATGCAATAGAAACAGTAGTGACAGTGGCAAAGGATGCCATCAGCGGTGAGCGTTGGCTGGAGGGCGATAAGGAGTATTGCGCTATCATCACCTTGGACGTCAAGAATGCATTCAACTCTGCGGATTGGGATGCCACGTTAGCTGCCCTGGATGAAAAGGGCGTACCAAACTACTTAGTGGAACTAATTAAGGACTATTTTAAGGATAGAGTACTCATATACGACACGAACGACGGCAGAAAGTCATACGCGGTGACTGCGGGCGTCCCACAGGGTTCCGTCCTGGGCCCTATATTGTGGAACGTCATGTATGACGGTGTACTGAGGCTTAGACTCCCTAGAGGTGCACAGATCATTGGATTTGCGGACGATATTGCCCTGGTGATAAGAGGAAAACATCTAGACGAATTGGTGAGAACGTGTAACACTGCGGTGGGCACGGTCAGAAGCTGGATAACAGAAAAAGGTCTCAAACTTGCTGACCACAAAACAGATGTCCTACTTGTAAGCAGTAGAAAGAGGATTGAATTTATTACCATAACGGTGGGTGACCAGCGCATAACATCAAAGCAGGCGATTAAGTACTTGGGAGTGATGATTGATAACAGGCTCACGTTTAAGGAACACTTGACGTACATCGGTGAGAAATGTGCGGCGACGACATGTGCACTTGCCCGATTAATGCCTAACCTAGGAGGCCCGAAACAGGAGAGAAGACGGCTACTGATGAAGGTAGTGACATCGGTCGCCATATATGCAGCCCCTATATGGGCCGAGGCTATGGATAGGAGGACCTATAGAGCAGGAATTGAAACGGCCCACAGGAGGTCAGCTCTCAGGGTAATCTCCGCCTTCCGGACGGTGTCTACTGATGCAGCACTAGTGATAGCGGGAATGATGCCCCTGAAACTAGTAGTAGACGTAGAGAAGAGGAAACAGGATGCAAGGAGGGGGACGAATCTTTTAAACCCCGTGCAAATAGTTGACGATGCCATGGATAGATGGCAACAAGACTGGTCCAATTCCAGCAAAGGAAGATGGACCTACAGACTCATCCCAAGTATAGGCGAATGGACCAAAAGGAAACACGGCCAGGTGAACTTCCACCTGACACAGTTGCTAACGGGCCACGGATGTTATAGAGCATATCTCTATAAGTATGGACACGACGTAGATGAAGCATGCCCAGAATGCCGTAATGAGAAGGAGACGGCGGAGCATGTTTTCTTTACCTGCCCGCGGTACGACGATCAACGAATTTGCCTGGTGAGGACATTAGGATCCCAGGTAACACCCGATAATGTGGTTAGGCTAATGCTAACCTCAAGTGATAACTGGAACGCAGTATGTGTTTTCGCGAGGAGGGTTTTGATGCGGCAAAGATTGGCTGAGAGAGCAAGATCAGCAGAATCAGAAGGCAGCACTCGCTGAATCTCCACCCCCCCGAAGTAATACTTGATTGTGGTCCCGGGGGGGACAAATGGTTGAAAGTGTGACGAACGAGGTTGGGTTTAGTACGCAGGCGCTTAGCAAGCCGAGAGTAAGTCTTGCGGCGAATCGTGCACATTGGTAGGCCGGGCTACCAATGTCTTTTGAAGATTCCCAACCTTTAGCTCGTAAAGCTATAAAAAAAAAAAAAAAAAAAAAAATCGACAAATACATAAATATTATCATTACCGTTACCATTACCATACCAACACAAACCCAACCACCCCCACATTAGCAGTAACATAACATGACTGGCTGCTTGCCTGCCTGCCTGCTGCCTGTGTTAGTGGCACGCTCATAAATAAAGAGAGCGTGCGTATGCTTATGTTTACCAAAGAGAATGAGTGTGTGTATTAGTTAAGATGTTGTTTTACTTGCGATTATTTAATGCACGTTTAAGACACGTATTCCCAATATACGTATGTATACAGTGTAATAAAAAATTATACGTCAACACAACCAATACGTTCTCATTTCGTTTCGTTTAATGCTGCTGCAGCTTTTTAGATTTTTTTTCTCTTTTTGATTAAAATTTATTCGTATTTGATGTGTGCTCTCTCTCTGCAGGAGGGAGGAGGCAGTAGGTTTTAAATGGGAATTCATTCGTTTTTTGTACTCTGTTTTTAGGTGTTAACCAAGTAATATGAATAGAAAGGCTTATGACGGCAAATGGTTGAAATAAAAGTTGGCGTAAACGGCTATAAAAACAAATAATCAGAAACAAAAGTTACCACCAGGATCAAAAGCTTAATTCAAAATAATCTTTAAAAAATGCTGACTTTGGTAGTTTTCACGTGGTATGTTGACAATAACTTGAGCACTTTAATGGTGCACTGTTAGGGCCTTAACAGCGTAGATGGGGTCTTTAATGTTGCCCTAAAAAACTAGAGTCAAAGTAGGTTACTTTAGCGTAGCCAGTGGCTTGCAATATAGCACTTGCATGCATTATTTTCTATAATAAGAATGAATGTGTGCCCCCACCCACCCCACTTTCCTTTACCATCTTCATCCTACAAATTACCGAAACCATAGATATGATACAAGATAAGATAGGGTCCATACTCACTTTAGGTTTCTACTTTGAGAGACAGCCGTATCTACGGTTGATATCTTTCGAAGAATTTCTTTTGATTAATTTAATTGTCACAAACAGTTTATGTAACCCGATCGTTTATAGCTTTTAATAGCCTGAGTGTTTTTACTTGATAATAAAGCCTAAAAGTAAACTTCATTTTATTTACGTAAAGCTGTAATTATAATTCATTATGAACTGGAAGTAGAAGGGGAATAAAAATTTCTCTTCATTATGAAAATAATACGAAAGATAATGAGTTCTATGGCGCCTTAAATTAGACAACACATTATTATTTTGTTTTATTATTTTCCCATTAAATGATTTCATGCCTAAAAGCAGACACATTATGTTAAATTTATTCTATTTAACACATAAAAGTAGGCAACAGTTTTTTTTATTGCATGTTTGTTTTGGTCTTTTCTCTTTATTGTTTGTTTGTCGTTTACAGTTATAAATATTTAATTAATAAATAAATTCGAAAAATTACTTCCTGATAAAGTCTTTAAGCAGAGGAGACTTTTCTTTTTCCAACTTCTGTTATACAAAAAAAGCTGCTCAGCTTTTATTTTTTCATAGAAAATATTGTTCTTTGTTAAACTCATGCTCCAGCACTTTTACTTTCAAGAAACACAAACAAAAAATAGGTCGTTTAAAATTGTGGGGAGCCTTTATTGTGTTATTTAAGAGCCTTATGGGTCATTTGACTTTTTCTTTTCTTCCATTCTCTGTTTGTCTCACTCTCTTTCTTCCGTAACTTCTTGACACTTTTATTTCCATTTTACGCACCCGTTTTTATTATAAATTATGTTGCTGAGAGGCATACATTCCTCTTAAGTTCAAGAGAGCAGAGAGAGAGAACGAAAGAAAGGGTAACATGTATGTGTTTGCAAGTTTAAGTATATGTATGTATATATACAGCATATATGCACTATTTATTTACCGTTAAGGCAACTCTAATGCAACTTTCTGCTTAAAATAAGATTCTCGAGGCCATTGAGAAAGAAAACTTCATAAAATGTTTGTAGAATTTGGAAAAAATATCTCTCTTGAGTGTCCTTATGCCAAAGGCAGTTAAAGGATATTTTTCTTAATAGTAATAGTAACTGTAAATCATCATTTAAAACTTATGCTAGAATTGTAACAGAAGGACTATGAAACTATGTTGTGTGGGGAATTAGTGACGCTTTAGTGAATGGCCAAACTGATGGAGGTATTAACAGACGGTCCAAAAGTGTGACAAATGGAAGAAACAGAAACTCCTTGGGATTTCAAACTGTCTGAACCTAAGGTTCACATGCCTATTAGCCTCCTTGAAACTATTGCAGATTATGAAATGAGAGAGAGAGAGAACCTTACACATCAGATGGCTAGCAGCTGCTGAAGAAAGATCGCGTAGTCATTATGACGAAAAAGCCTTCCAAGAACACCGTAAACAATTTAATTATAGCAGTGGGTGTACTAAATGGTACACCACAAGACAAACAAAGCTCATGTGGGCTTGTCGTCCTGCTTAGTTATGAATCTTTTGAACGAACTGCTTAGAGAAGCTTAATTTTAATTTCTAGTGGGCGAGAGTAGAGATTAAAAAATTTGTCGTATTATATTTGAAATCCTTCGGTAATACAAATTAATTTTCTTTGGTTGTCAAGGCTGTCATTTTGAAAGCATTTTACGACTGTTTTTCTTTTGAACTTCCTTTCATGTTTTGTCAGCCACACCACCACCAATGCTAAATGCTTATAGCCTATAATCATCACAGATACAGAACGATAGAGAGAGAGAGGTCATATACCATACATTTCGCTTAAATTCGCCTCTTGACCTTTAGAAAATTTTTACGTGTTCTCATGTCTTAAGGTAGATGGTGAAGGAGTGAGTAGCATTGATATGCAATCCCAGTCACTGGTAAAGCTACATAGTATGTCCAGTGTTTTCTTTTTTTTTTATTGCTCAGCGTTCTATTTTGATTTTCTTTCATAAATTCTAAGCACGTTTCCAATATCTACAAACAACAAATACTGGGTGTATGTATATACTACAAACCGAAATAGAATAAAAGGAAAGAAAATGTTTACCTTGATAAAAATCTTACAGAAACTTGTACAATTTCCTTTACGTTTACGTTTGTTATTTCTTTTTTTTCGTTTGGTCAAAAACATGCTCCTTAATCTTGTCCCCTAAAAGTATGCTCTCATATTTTTGTTGGCTTTTCAAGGTTTCCTTTGGTTGTTGTTTAAAAAATCCAAAACAAATTTTCAATTTCTTGGTTTGTTTTGTGTTCTAAAATTCTCAAATGTGTGTGTGTGTGTGCCTTTTATTGTTGTTTTCAATTCAATTTCAATCGAATTCTTCTTACAAGAAACCATCAACTCAATTACTTTGCCATCTTCGATTTTTCTTTTTTACAAATTCTAGTAAATTTATGAGTTTTTCCTCCTTTTCTTTTTGTTTTCCAAATATTTCTGTGAATGAATTTCTATAGGAACACACACACACACACATACAAGAATTTTACAATGGTATTGTCTCTGTATTGTTAATAAGATTTGCTGCAAAAAAAAAGTTGTATTGAACGCCTTAAAATAGGCTTTATAATTGTTGTGTTCATGTTTATAATCAATATATTGTTTTCTCCTTCTGCTTCTCTTAATTTTCTTGTCCTTTTGCGATTTTATTTGTTCTTCTTTTCATTACAACACTGTCTAGGCATACAAATATACTTGAAATGTGAACCACAAAAAAGGAAATTACAAAAGAAATGCAGAGCATGGCGGGGGCACACGAAACCGAATAGACAGTATGTGATAATATCAAATGTCTAGAATTGTATTCTTCTTTCTTTTGACGAAAAGATTTATTTAAATTCAATTCAATTCAAAAGGTGGTGGACGGACACGCATTATGCTGTATAACCTTGTCAGAGATTAAATATCTTAGATTAGGTTAGGTACAGTGGCGGAACATGCTTTCAGAAATGAAAAGAAATTTAATCCTCCTCCAAATTGCCCATACAACATACCCCGTTGAACTTCGTTGGCAACAAGCATCTTTGAAAGCAGGGCACAGTGCCACTTCTTTCTGGTTTTCAATATAAAGTGAGGTTAGGTATGGTAGCGAGCGATCCTTGAAGAAAGAGGTCCTTTTCGGACCAGCATTTATGTTTATTGTTAAAGCAACTCCATAAATATTCATTCCTGGGATCAAATATGTCCTAGAGGAAAGCAACCTGAGTCCAAAATAATTCGTGTTATTGCAAGAGCTCGATTAAGGACACCGGAAATTAAGAGCTTAAAATGTCCGTTTTTTATGTCAAGAGCAGGGTGCTGGCATATAAAGTGATAACCAGTCTTTTCCTCCTCTTTAGCTCCTGCAGAAGGCATTTGTCAGAATGTCCAGTCTTTCGACATGCATAACGAAAGGACAGTGGCCCCTGAGCACCTATATTCTATGATGAATAGCCATGCCGTTTAAAAATAGAAGAGAGTAGACAACTAGCAATATAGCATATACCCCTCTTGTTGCCAATATTATTTAGACTCCCTCCTGTAACACGAGTATTCCTTTCAACTAAGGCATTCGGACTACATAAGCCCTGCAACATGTCGCAGCCTACGAGCTACATAAGCTGGCCCTATGTAATGCAGCCTATATGAGAGTTGCCTTTTAATGATCTGAAATTAATGTGAAAAATTCTAGGCATTCATTGGCAAGGCGGGACATTGCAAATGCTTTCGTTGGTGACTTAATCGCAGCCTGATTGTCTAAGCAAATCAAGAGACTTGCAGGGAAAATTCTGCCTCCTAACCAGCATTGCGCCGCTCCTCAAATGATGACCATCACGACCGCCTGGTAAACGCTGCAGTAGTCAGGGAATCTACAAGAAAGTTTAATATTCGCAACCTTAATAAATATACCTCAGCCCTCTACCCTTTCATACATCTTTGAGCCATCGGTATAGACCTTAAGGGTCCTATTGGGAACGTCTTTTAACCAGAAGTCCCTAGTCGAAATTCTAAAATCAAATGTTCTGTTCAGTAAGTTATGTGTCTTCTCAGACTAGTATCATGTCCATAGTCCAGGCTGGGCTAGGGATTTAACTGCGTTGAGCCTTACCTTTTCAACCCTTTGCTTTCATATGTCCGTGAGGAGCCAAAGCCCTCTAGGGCTTATCAGATCCCTGATCCTCGTTGTCACATAGGACATAGACATATTCCGGAATTTTAATTTGTTGTCCACAGACCTAAGGCGACCTATGGATGATGGCATATCTGTTGTTTACTTTCTAGGGTGATATGTTATTGCATAAGGTACCATTTGAGTCTGAAATACTTGTGTAACTATCTGGTAAGACTCAAACTAATTCTTTTACTTTAAACAAATACATAAAAATCTTTCCTTCTTTTTTGCTTTCAAACCCTCAAGACAATTTCTCATGAGCTCTGGTGTTCTGCAACTCATTATGCACGTTAAAAAAATATTCAGAATGAAGGCCATAAAAACTAATGGTAATAGACCAACCAGCACACATTTAAATTCAATAAGACATATACTAACACACGTACACACACACGTGCAAACACATCTGTTTACAGTTTCAATTTACAAATTCCCAAAATGTAATAAAACAGAGAGAAAGAAAGAGAGAGAGAGACAGAAAAAAAGATGGTTTCTAGCATACTATACATATGTAATATTAATTTAAAAAGGTTTTAACGCCCAAATGTATGCTACAAAAATAATTACAATAATTTTTTGCAACACACATCTTTTACTACAATTTTATGACAATAATAATATAGACTCGTAAGCATTACTTTAAGTGTTATAACACACACACACACGTATTTACATATTATTTCTGTAGAAAAATAAAATTTAATAAAAAAAATAATAATAATTATAATAACAAGTACAGTACACAACAGCCCCCTAGATGTAGGCAACATTTATAATAAAAAATACAATTTAAATGCGAGCAAAAATATAAAATACAAGAGATGTTGTATTCAAAGAAATAAATACAATAAATGTCACATGGAAATGTAATCAACTTATACACAATGTATGTACGTACACACGTGCATGCCATTATTACATGTTAAGTAGAGAGAGAGAGAGAGAATATATCTGTAAAAGGGTCAGAGATGACAGTGTTAAGTTATATTTACTTATGGGTCGTTTTAAGATAAATAAATCTTTTGGATCCGCAGAGGTCCCATCGTAAAGCTATAGTACCTCGTCCTTATACTACAATCGTCCATTGCGCAATTATTTTGTATCACTATCACACTTTTGTATCACAATCATTTCGAACCGAACGAATACCCTTCCTTAAAATAATATCTTGATTCCAAGTCACATTCATTGTTACTACGCAGTCTGCTTGTAAAAAGCTCTCGGGACTTTAGGACACTTCGAACATCAACAAACTCGATTGGCTTAAAAAAAACACCTGCATAGTTTCTGAGTGCCACAGTGTAATTACAATATGTTGGCAATAGAGAGACGTTTACAGCAAAAATTATGAACGAATTTTCTTTTTCTTCAATAATAGCACTTATACAGCCTAAATGTATGCTTCATTTTATTTTTCTTATAAATTTTAGTAATATGGCAAGCCAAGATACAAAAGAGTTGTTAAGTAAAGCGCGCAAAATTTAGAACGAATTTAGTAAGCCGAAAAGAAATCAAGGCATTGTGAAAGTATGCGATAAAAAAAAATTGGATTATTAAATATATTGAAAGATTATCCCTTAAAGTAGGCAATATTATATTGTATTAAGGAAAATACTTCTTAAAAATCTTTAGGCAAAATCAAAATCAATCGTTCAGATTCAAATAAAACTACTGACAACGTATAACAAACATGATGACGGGAAAAGATGACATAAATCCTAAAAGTATGCCACAATATTTTTAGGCTTAAAAACCCGAATTAAAATACTACATTTAAAGAAAAATCTTTAATTATAATCCCTTAAAACAGTTTCTTTGGTTTATAGTTGAAAGATATGATTCTTAACAATTTAAGTGAGATTTTAAACTTGAATACGTCTCATGCCAATTTAGCAGCACTCAGAATAGAGTGACAGGTCTCCGATGAGTATTTTTTCTCTATTATTGGTATTCAGTTTTCAGAATTGATGCTAGTGAAACAAAGTTTAGGAATATTCGTAATTGGGTTGAAACTCATAGAATATCAAAAGCAATTTTGAACAATCTAGCAAGAATTGTTGGCCATCAAATGTACTAGGAGTGCTACTTGGTTAGTTCTCTGCTATATGCAGGTTATGTAAAGGAGTTTGTATTCGGAATGAACGCTGGACATGGTGGACGTAATTCATGTTCAATGTCTGTTCAAATTCCCGAAAGTTATTAAGGAGACTAAGAGACTACGTGACTCGTCTCGGTAGAATGCAGTGTGGATGCAAACGAAGAGCAAAGACAGGAGACATTTTTGTGGCAACCTAAAGAAAGTTTCTGATAGGGTCAAACTTTGATAAATTTTTGCCTCTACATCGCACATACATAATCGTTTACAGTCGACGTGTGATTTAGAAATGGGCAGGGAATGTGAGTGTGCATTCGGTGTTCTCATGGAGACCATAATATTAATGTCTATGAAGGAAATCTAGTCGCTAATAGAGTAGCTAAGGGAAGAAATAAGCTGCCAACCACAGACATTGAGAGCCGAGGTAACATGTGACTGAGGCAACATTGGCAAAAAACGCTAGTGGTAATCGTTAACAAATGTCACTGAGCAGTAGAAGCTCATGTGAGAAGGAATCTTACAATCATATAGTTAGGTTTCAACGTTGTAGGTACTGCAATTAAGTGAAAATTAGCGAATCTTTCACGCACAGAACTCTGTACATGAATAGATATCTTCTAGAGAGCTTGTTTAACGTACCGTATGTATGATGGTTTCATACTACTTGATTCGCTCTTAACCTCAAAACGGTTTGACCCTGACTAGTTTCCAGTTGCATAGACAGTTTATTCCAGTTGTATTTAAGCTAATGTGAGACTATAGCGTAACTAAGGCTTTGTTTATGGACACAGTATGTCCTACCACTCTATTGGTCTGAAAATTTCGTTTTCTTGTCGTTTAATTTCCGCGATATCATGCCATGATGCCAAGTGGAGTGAGGAATTTAAATAAAAACTTTTCTTTCATTTAATTCATTAATTTTTTGCCATACTCTCCCTGTAATTAAACATTGTCTGGCTTATATTAATTAAAGTTTTTTGCTGCAGAGTTTCATAATCATACCGTCAAAATTCCGTTACTTTTTTTGCTTTAGTTTCTCTATCAACATTTTTTACCCGCAATATGCTATTGTATCTCCTTTGTTTTTTTTGTAACGTCACTTATAGAGCAAAAGGAAAGAAAAAACATTATTTTTTCCTCCTAAAAGTAGACAACAAAAAACACAATTTTTTTCATTCCTAAAAGTATGCAGCAGCAAATATGTAAATAATATATTTCCGTTATTTAATGAAATGATGAAACAAAAAAAGCAAACCACTATCACTACCACTACACCACAACCAACACTCTCACAAACAAGACAAGACAAGTCAAATCAAGCCAGGAATAGTGTAAGCGTTGTGAAAAAAAATATTGGGGGACGGACGTTAAGAGTTTTAAATTGAATCTAAACTCTCTCTCTCTCAACTGCATTAGTAGTAGTAGTAGCAGCAGTAGTGGTAGCGGAACGGAACATTTGCATAATTTTATGACATTTCCGATTTGTTTAGATGTTGTGCTGTTCTCTTCCCAAGGAAGTCTGACATGTACACTGAACGGAAACTAAATTTCCATAGTGTTGCAGAAAGAAATACTCAACAACTCGAGCATTGGTGTGGCATAAGCAAATTGCAACATACTATAGAAATATTATTACAGTTTTTTATTTTGCAAAACATGGCAACTTTTTTTAAATGCCACGACGTTTTGTTGCGCCACATGATAGGCAACCGAGCAAAAATTTGAAGGACACAGGCTTTGCACACACAAAAAAAGTCTTGCATGACATGTGATTGCATCAAGTAAAGAAAAAACACAGTGTATGTGAATGAAAGACAAAGCTTTTGAAATATCTTATATGGAAGTAACGCTTTCAGCGGTTATTTCAGCTTGGAAAGTAATAATGGAAAGAAAACCTACGTTATTTTTATATGAAACATTTTAAGAGCAGATTAACTGCATATACAGTGTATCACTAAAGTGAGTATGCAGCATGAAAATAATTAAATATCCCAATTTTTTTTTCCAAAAATATGCAGAAAAATATATTTTTTTTTACACTTACAATAATATATAATAAAACCTTACACAAAAACAAAAACATACTTCAAAATAATTATCCCTTTATCATATCTCGTTATCATTTCTTAAAAAATAGAAAAAATCACATCACAAAAGTAAGTATGCACTTTTTAAAGTTTTGAGCTGCACTTAAACTAAACGCATTTTAATCGCGGAAAAAGTGAATAATTGTTATTATAAATAAATATAAATAGATAAATGAATATAAAAAGATTAAATAAATAGATTAAATACCGAAATTTTTTCTTAACTTTTATTATGGCCCCTCATGGAAAAGAACTTTCACAAGATTTAAAAGATGTAATTATTAAACTTTATAAAGAGCAGAAAAGCCAACGTGAAATTGCAAAAATTATTAATAAAAGTAGCTCCACAGTGCAAAAAATAATAGAAAAGTATAATAAGAAGGAAAATACAAATAACAAGTCTCGACCTGGGCGTCCAAAAATCTTCAATGACAGGGAGAAACGAATTATCACCAGAAAAATAGAAGTAAATCCCAAGATGAGCGCTCCAAAAACTACGTCAGAAATAGAAAAATAGACTGGAAAAGCCTGTAACCCACAAACCATTCGTCGAGTTCTGTATGCTTCTGGTTACCATGGCCGTAACATCCACAAAAAGCCATTTGTGAACAGCACCAATAGAAGAAAACGGTTGGACTTCGTAAAAGAGTACGAAACCAAGGATGAAAATTTCTGAAAATCAGTTATATTTTCTGATGAGAGTAAATATAATATTTCTGGCTCAGATGGGTGTCAAAAAGTGTGGAGAAAAGTGAACACTGAGCTCGATCCAAACAATATTGCTGCCCCAGTAAAACATGGTGGTGGAGCGGTTATGGTATGGGGGTGTATGACAGCATCAGGTGTTGGAAATCTTGTGTTTATCGAAGGAAAAATGGATAAGACGGTGTATTTGAACATTTTAAAAACAACTTGCATCAAAGTGCATCTAAATTGGGACCAACAGGATCATTTGTATTCCAACAGGACAATGACCCTAAACATACAGCCCATATCGTTAGAGATTATCTTTTGTGTAATACGCCAAAACAACTAAAAACTCCTTCCCAATCACCCGACCTTAATCCAATAGAACATCTGTGGGATTATCTCGAAAAAAAAATCAGAAGTCATGTCGTTACAAGTAAAAACACCCTTAAAACTGCACTACTTGAGAAGTGAAACAAAATTCCACATTCGGTTACCCAAAATCTTATAACATCTATGCCATCGGGATTGAAGTCAGTCAAAAAGGCAAAGGGCTATCCAACAAAATATTAAATATCAGCCTGACTTCAAAAATTTAATCATAGTGCCAATTTTTGTGAACTGCATACTCACTTATGTGACCTGAATTCTAACCATTTTGTTAATTATATTGTTATCAACCAGTAATGAATTAGAAACATTTTTGTTCCTTATTATTTTTCTTAAGTTTATATGTAAAATAAATGAAAAAATATAATATTTGTGTTTTTATTTCAAATCTTAAGCAATTTTTCCAATCATTTCAAATATATACATCGCTGCATACTCACTTTAGTGATACACTGTATGTTAAGATTGTCTACTTTTCTTGTCACTTGAGCACTAAGGAGGGGGATAGCTCCTACAATATGACTCCTAGTATTTTCAACGCCCTGCCTATAATCCTTCTACACATTCTTCTGCTTCTCCTTATTGACCCACTAAAATCTCTCGGCCACGGGTTTATCATAAAAGTCAATGAATCGAATAGAGACCTATTTGGATAGAGATCTTAGTAGATGAAGTATCAGGTAACATGTACATCAAAGGAACAGATAAGACAATAGCTTCGGTCAGTGAGATTAGTATTGCGTTCTTCCCGGTATTAAATAGCGATGAATGTGCCCATCATCTAACTCAAGAAATCTTTGTTCGAAACCAACTAAAAACGAAAAAATGTTCATCATAGTTTTCGAATTTTTAATTTAACGCCGTTCCAAATAATCTAGGAAGCCCCCTTACATCTGATCCGCCAGAAAGGAGAACATTAACGACGATTATCATATCTTTTGAGGCAGAGGAAGCCTTAATGAGTAAGGTTTCTCACTGCTGCACACAACGATACGTTTTTACGGAGAGCGTTGTTTCTGGGAAATGTAGAGGGTAACCCTACTATTCTCGAACTTGCTGCAGTTGGTCTGTGTGACAGTCCTATCTGGTAGTCAGACAATTTTAGAATGCTCTATTGGAATTACCTGGAATCCCCACATGAGGTTTCGAAAGGCTGCATAAACAAGAACGCAGAGACGTTATTCAATCACGCATGGAATATTCATAACAGTGGTTTGTTTTTAGGCAACATAGCCGGTAATCCTACGATTCTAGAACTTGCTACAGTGAAAGCCCTATTTGATAGTCAGGCAATTTTCAAATGCTAAATCGAATTTGAGAAGCTCAACACTTATCAAGCTGCATAAACATGAACGCACAGATATTGAATGTAATTTAATCACCCACGAACTATTCATGACAGGCTCCAAATTGTTGATTTTATGATGACATAATCCGTACTGAAAATTATAGTTGGTACGGTAGCGCTAAAACCATAGAGCTGCCAAACGGTCAAACAGATTTGACTTCTTTGTTATCACAAGATTATATCTTCAGTAATTAGTATTTGTAACAGGCCCTAAGCATAGTATTGGGAGCAAGAAAGGGTCATTCCCCAGTAGACAAACATGCATGAATGGTATTTGGCTGTTATTTGGAATGGTCGAGAAACATAAACGTATCCTGTGTAGCATGTAGTTTAAAGAAATTATAGTTCAAGCGACAAGGGACATCAGTAGGTATAATGGGTTCCTTAAAGCTCCAGCCGCCTTAATAATTGCATAAGAAATACCTAGCGATCTCTATTGTGATTGTATTATCTCTTTGTGATTGTATTATTTAGCCTCAGTCGATCTTAAAGAGCTTCTGACGGCAATTATCTGAAACAGTCTTAATCGAGGCCACCATACGTTAGCAGCTTAGCAATAGTTCTTGTTCATTTGCTGTCTGAAACAGCTCTTGACTGGTTTTTTAGGAAACCATGGCGGGCCCACACTTTAAAGTCGAGTCCAAACGACAAATTTTTAAGGCAGTTTTTATTTACTCTCGTTTATGTTTAGCTTTTAAAAAATCTTCCATCAATACTATATCAATATGAGTTTATAACAACCCTCCTCCATGGATTCCCTATTTCCTTTTTGAATTCTTCAATTTCCAACAAAAAAAAAATTGATTAAAAAAGAAAAGAATGTAGAAACTGTTACAGCAACAACACGTTATGAATTCCGTTTCAGTAAAGCAAATATTAAAATAAATGTTATATGAAATGCAATGAGAAAATTGCTCCATTACACCATTATTTGCCTAAAAGTATGCAATAAAAATTTGCGTCATACTCACAAAAAAAAAAAAGGAGAAAAATATCAAAAAATAACCGGAAGAAAATGGCCAAAAATCGTCGTATTGATAGAAATAAATGTTTATTACACTTCTATTCCGTTTACACTGGCAAAGAAGCGGGACAGGCAAAAAGAGCAATACAAGTAAAATAATTGAGCGCAAATATTTTTGAAGACTCGTTCGTTGGTCCGTTTTTTTCTCTTTTTGTTGGCAAATTGTTCTGTTAACTGCAGCCAAAATAATAAAACGAAATTTTTTTGCTTTCCAACCCCGCTGCTGCGTGATTATATTTGCAACTGATGGTGGAAATATTTACCTAAGCGATGTTCACTAAAATGAAAATTCCTGGAGGCCAAGAGGAGGTGTATGTATGCCTTCCTTCTCGTTTTCTGTTTTCACTCTTGGCATTCTGCGAGTGTAATTTTTTGGCTGGCTTGTCTTTTAGATGCTGATGCTGCTGCTGCTACCGATGCCTCATTTTTTAATATCAAAGTGAAATTCGTTTTTTTTTTGAATTTTTTAACATTTTTTTATACGAAGAATGTAAGTAAGGCAGCGTAGAGATTTTTCTTCTGTTTTCCTTTTTTCTGTTTTTTTTTCTTTCTTGTGTTGCCATCAAATATTATCAGCCGTTTAATATCTTCTATCGCGTGGCATAAAGAAAGCAAAATTGAATTTTCTTGAGCGTTTCGTTCTCCATCTCGCGCTGCCCTTTAATAAATTGACGTAAAAAGCCAATGAATGTGGTTGAAAGCAAAGTTAAGCTGCTGTGTGTGTCGTGCCGTGCCTTGCTGTGCATTGTTTGTAGAGAAAACTTAGAAGGAAAACCATAAAGTTTTTACTCGCTTGCTCCTTGCTTGTCTAATGAAAAACTTGTGCAATAAAATTGAAAGATTTGGTTACAAACATTTCACGTTACGAGGGAAGGTTGTAAAGAAAACACAAAATAAATTTTCTCAAAATTCTCAAAAATTTCGATTTCGGATTTGAAGTTAAACTGTAGGTCTTGCAACTCATGAATAAAATTAACACACACAAATTGGGTGGTGTGAGAAGGTAGGTTGTAATCCTGACTAAAGTGTTGCAATAACCAACTAATTAATTAAGATTCCGTAGGCAGTAGGCCGTAGTCTAGTAGGCAGTGTGTTCGCTTATTAGACGGAAATCCCGGGTTCGAGCCCCAGGCAAGACGTCAAAACGAAATATGAAGGAAAAAAAATATTTCTTAGGCGTCTTCCTCTCAGCAGAGGAAAAAGTTTCTCAAAATCTGTTGTTCGGAGTCGACGTTAAACTGTAGGTCCCGCCACTCAAGTACACAATTAAGGCACACAACATGAGTGGTGTGAGAAGCTAGGCCGTAATCCTGACTGAAGGGTAGTAATGGCCAATTATGTATGTATGTATGTATGACACCTACATGGTATGAGGAAGCGTATCTGATGTCGATTTTCTTTTCCCTATCTTGCAATCGATGTATACGTCGTGTTTAGCTGCTATTGCAAAATATTTTTAAGTTTATTTTTCTGGCTAAATGTATACACTTTTTAGTTTGAATCCCTGAAATTTTACATCATTTAGTATTAAATAAAGTATATGCTTTGTACACCTTTAAAAAATTTTTTTTTTATAAAAAATCAATTTATTTTGTGCTGCATAATAATTATGTTAGACGACCTTAAATTTATAAATTTAAACCCCTTCAATTATGTTGTAAAAACAACGATTTATATAATTTGCCTTAATGTATGCTGCAAAAAAGCATGTACTTATGCCTGGTGTGTTTAAAGTAGATTAAAATAATTAACATACTTTTAGGTGTTTGCTAATGATAGGGATGATTGTTATTAAGCATGTAATTATGCTGAAGCCTAAAAGTAGGCTTATTAAACAATTAATTATGCGACACAGGTAACTGTTAAACTAAGGAAATAAAAAAATTTAATGAAAAATTTATGCAGATTAAATAAAAGAAATGTTTTGTAATCACACTCTGCTAAAACGCCCTAAAGTAGGCTTTAAAATTTTATATAATTTGAAGGAAAGAAAGCGGGGAAAAATTATCGAAATTTCTAACACTTTTTAAATTGTTTTACATGCAAAAAACCTACATTTTCAAATCTCTGTATTATCGTATTGCCCTAGTTCCCTTGAGTTCTTTTTGTATATATTTTTGTTGTTTTCCTAAAAGTATACTTCAACATTTTGTCAGTTTGGCTACAAAATGCAAAAAATCAAATACAATTTAATTATCACTGTCAAACACTTTCAAATGCAAACAACTAAATGTCATTAACTAAAAACTATTGTCAATTATTTACAGCTCGCTGATGTTGATGTTTTAAATTTAAAAAAATAGTGATGACTACTTTGCCTTGCAATTGCATGCCTAAAAGCGGGCTAATGTTTTCTTTCTTTGCTATGGTAGATAAATTTGCCCTACATTAAAACGAATGGCATGGCACAACAGATTGTAACCATTGAACATAAAAAATTAAAAATGACATTTGTTGTAGGAACAATTCCTGGGGGTTGACTTGGCACATGGTTTATATTAGTTTCAAGGGTGTATCAGTGACAAATGAGGGTCTGGCGAGACCTTCTGGAAATCTATTTTCTGATTTAAGGGTTTCTACGAGAAAGGGGCGGAAATCAGCAGTTTCATGCTGTAACACGCATGAGATTCACAATGATCTGACGAGCTCCTTGCTCTTTGCCAGAAATTGACACAGGCTCCTTACGAAGGGCAACACATGATTTGGATGTATGTTGGAGCGTGTGCATTATGACTACTTATTGCAGAAACTGCTTAGATAAGGTTCCATAGTACCTGCGTGAAAGTCCTGCTTCATGGACAACTGAAGTAAGGCCTTATAGAGGTTTACTTTCGCATGTCATTAGATTTATCAGTAGTACTGGTTGAATAACGGTATTACTGGAATATATTTTGAACTGGACTAGGGTAGTATATGCCTTTTTTACGGTATCAGCGTGAGCTTAGGCATTTCAATTGAACTTCCGAACTAATCTTGCAACTCGTTCAGCCTAGCCTAACCCCTAAGGACAGGTTTACTGCACTCTCTAGGTATAATTTTTTCTAAGAATGACAGAAATTGATTTTTAAGGCTCATGCTAGGCTAACATACATATATACATAGCAAATCAGACGCTGTATTTGCTTGCCACGACTCACCAAAGCCAAATATTAGGTCCACAGTGAGTTTACCAAGCTGCATTGTTATGAGACTGCATTGCTTATCGGCTGAGTAGCTCTTGGATTCAAGTGGAAAAGGCAAAGTCATTAACGTCTGACGTTAAGTACTAGGGGCTAGGTACGATACAAATGAGATCAGAGTTAGTCTATGAATCGCCCCATTAGTCCATTGCTGGACTCTACCTACAGCTTATCATATTGCAAGCAAAATTGTTGAGAAATTTTAAGTAAAATGTTGAGTAAATTGAGCGATTGTGTTGTCTTCGTAGGTAGTGTGTTGACATGAGTTCACGGTTCAAACACCAGGTCAGACATCGCCAACAAAACGAAATATGAAGGAAAATATTTCTTCGGCGACTGCCTCTCAGAAGAGATCTGCCAAAGACTCTGCGAATAAGAATAAAATTTCCAGGAAAATTTTCTCAAAAAAATCTGTCGCTCGGAGTAGACTTTTAAACTGTAGGCCCCACAACTCATGTATAAAATTAACATACACAACATATGTAAGTGGTTTGAGAAGCTAGATTGTAATCCTGACTGAAAGGCTTGTAATGGCCAATTATGTATGTATGTGTATGTAGTTAGGCATGGATAATATCTCAACTAATCTAGAGATTCATATGAAAGTGATGCAATTGCTTGCCTATAGCGCCTATATTAGTCTTTAGCTACCAACATTGACTAGTGTCAACAAAAGAGAGAAGAGCGAGAGATAAAGAAAGAACTTTAATTTGTCAATTGTTGAACATTTGTTGAGTTTTTTCTGCTTTTCTTTTCCTCGTTTTTTTTCATTTATTTTATTTCTTTCGCTTTTAGTTTTTCTGTTTTAATTGTTGCAAAAAAAGAGAGTAAAAAAGACATAAAAAATAAGAAAGTCTTTGAGGAGAATATTATTATTGCTGTATGCCATCACCAGCAACCATTACCATAGTCATCGTAGTCGTCATCATCATCATTATCATCCATATCCATGAATTAGCCAAAGGCCATTTGTACAACAATTGCACCAATGACAGCGACAACAACAACAATAGTAGAAAGCAAATACAACAAATAATAGAAAAACTAGAACATAAAACGTGCTCAACTGAAACTAACTCTTACAAACTAAAACGACACATACTCTACACAACCAATCCAACATCTTTTTCTCTTTGTTTCAACGACTTTTTTTTCCCTTTTTCTTTTACTTATCCAATGCTATGTGCTGCCACTTCGACATCTACTATCTTCTGTTGCCTTCTCTCATACTTTCAATTTCAATTTCTTTTGGAAACAGCAACAGCAGGCACACTACTTACATATAAGGGAAAGGCAAGATAAAAAATGGTTCTAAAGTTAGCAATATTTAGCTGAAGAAATTGCTAAAGAGGGCACCAAAAGAATTGCTCCAGTTCGTTTTCTTTCTCTTTTTGTATTAAATATTAATAGAGAGAGAATTTTGTTTGTTTTATAATTTTAAAGCCTACTTTCAGGGGCTTTATAAAGCCAAAACAAAATATTCATGAAAGATTAATTCACAAATGATAAGAGCAATTTTAAAAATTTAAATTTGAAAATAAATACGCAATCAGACACACTCACATCATGCTTACACTTGTATTTAGTATTCCAAATTACTTTCACACATCCTAACGCTTACACTCCCATACGTACAATATTTTCAGATTTTTAACCAAAAAAACCTTAAATAACATGAAATAGTAATTTTTAATACCTTTCTTTTTGTTTTTTTTTGTTGGAGGACTTATTGGGTGTAGTAATTTTAATTAAAATTCTGGTTAATTTTTTTTTCTCTTTTTCTCTCTTTTTTTTTTTGAAACCAAAAGTCGGTTTTTTTCAATTGAAAAACAAATTTTTCTACACACAATATGTTGGTTTTTTATATTAAATTTTGATTTGTTGTGTTTTTTTTTTATTTTTTTAATTCACACTCCTAAAAATATACTTCGTTTTATTTTAAAAACACTCACGACCTTTTGGTTCACTGATAAGATTCAAACTGACACGAAAACATGCCAAAACACTACTACATATGCAGGCAAGTAATAGAAAAACCAAAAAAACAAAAAACAGAAAAAAGGAAATAAAGTTTGTTTATACACAGACGTACACACACATATACACATACATTAAATTATATACAAGCTTATTATTCTTACTCTCCAAATAGTAGCTTTACTCGGAGAGAGAGAGAGAGAGAGAAATTTTCTATTATACACACACTCTCTAATATTGCAAATAGTGTTGCCATTGCATTTAAATTTCCACAACAATTGAAAAAGGAAAAGAACACGTAAGTAATTACTCCTCTTCAAGGAAATTTAACGTCGACATTATTTGCTTACCTAAGCATAGACTTTCCTGAAAGCTGTGTTGCAGACGTGTTGATCAGTACGCATACCAACCTGGACAACGCCCTAAGTGTATTAAGAGCTACGAAGAAGTAGCCGAAATATGGTATAGAAAGTGCAGCCATTGCGCTGACCAACTTTGGTGGAACTCAGTCAGTACAGGGACTGCGCTTACCTGTGGCATCACATATGGCCACTTTACGTGCTCAAGTGAGCTTTGGTAATCAAAGTTGAACCTCGACCTAACCTAACCTATGGTATAGAAATATAGGTTTTCTAACTAAACATAGAAGACTGATAGACACTCGTTTAGAAGAGCGAAAGTTTCAAGCCTAACATGTAGATTATGTGACGAACACCGTCAAAACACAGGCAATACTATTCAGGTACTTGACTGGGATCTATTCCTGTAAAGGTAACCGGATTTGGGAAAACATTATAGGGGGATACCATAATTAGATTGATTGCGTCTGGAGGCAGTACTTCAGTATCTCAACACAATGTCAATAGTGCCCAATGAACTGTCCTTTAGAAACCTCACATAATACATATGTTGACGTGATGCGAATAGATGCTGAATTGTGAATGCAGCACCATGTGAGAGTGGACGAAATTGCAAAGTTGAAGTTGTTTTCAATGCAGAAGAACAACTGCTGAAGTCGACGTCAAAGAAGGCTTGAAGATGGCGATTCGATCAATGAAATAAGGGCCACCCTTCCTCCCATCAAATAAAGGACTCACGGCACACAAATTAGAAAATATCACACGACTACCTAAGCATTCGCCATCGCCATTCAGCAAGGAACAGCTCAGACATATTAAAAATGTTATAAAGTGACAATATGGTTATCGATTAAGTTGAGTATCATTGAATTGAGAAGGGTTTGTTAGATGAAAATTTTAATGTCCTTAAAAGGATTCTACATTGTGCGGCCTATCACTGAAAAGTAGATACAAACGGTGATACTAAGAATTTAATCATAATTCAGCCCTCAAGGATTTAATACTTCAAGTCATCAAATAAACTTCAAGCCCAGTTTTAAGCCGCACTATAAGAACGACGGTAAAACATAAGAAAGCAGTTGCTGTTATTGGTACGAGGTCCCGAAGAATAAATCTTCCCAGTTAAACGAAAAAGATAGGAGTTCGACAAGCAATAATAATTGGAACAATGGTTTGACCATACGGAGAGTTCTGTTTTGTTAGGTTAGAAAGAAAAAATTCTATTAACATAGACCCCAAAGACCCAAAATACACAAAAGAGTTGATTAAAAACTGTTAAAAATTTGGGATAAATGACCCCTTGATTGATTCCAATGAAAATTTTGACCCTCACATAAAAATAATATGTAATCAGGTTTGTTTGAAAACTCACTGCAATGGCAACACTGTTCACAACTATGCACAATAATTGTGTTGCCATTATTGTTTACAAACAGTAGAGTATATAATAGAGACTAAACTTTTTCTCCTTTCTCTCTCTCTCACTCCATAAGGTACAAAAGGAAAAAAAAACATTATAAAACTTAAAAACAAAAAACGCGTCATAAGATGCTGCAGTGTTTACAAAAACAAATTTTAAGTTAAAAAAAAACCAAAGTTAAGCTAAGGCTGTTAAATAATAGAGAGAGAAAGAGAGAGGGAGATCAAAAATCTTTATTAAAAAACAAAATGTCGCAATATAGCCTTCTGTAGTTTTTTTTTTGTTTTCTTTGACTTTGTTTTGCTGTTGTTGCTGTACTTATAGTACTTAAATGCGCACAGCTTTTTAAAAAGCTTTTATTTATTGCGTGTGTATGTGTGAATAAGAGAGAGAGAGAGCACAACTATTTTATATCCTTGCACACACATTCACAATATACACACACACATACATAGTGAGAGTTAAAGTACAACAAGCAAAAGAGAGAGGAGAATGAGAGAACGACTTAAAAACACAAATAACTTTGAGGTAGGACATCGGTGTATAGGGCAGGCATAACATATCGTATAGATTTACGGTTATTACTTTTAAGGAAAGCTTTATAAACACCATAAGCATTGAAATTTTATTAAAAGCTTTGACCAGCAGCTTAAAGGTATTAAATCATTGAATTATAGAAAATCGGCAATAAGTTGGAGAGCTCCGTGGCGTTTTTTATTTTCAAAAACAACTTTTTTTTTTCGGACCGCGTCATTACGCACCATTACAAGGGCTACAAGGGACTGCTCTGAAGAACCTTAGGATGCTGCCCTGGACCAGTAAATAGATCGGTTGGATTTCTATACGAATGGAGCCAAAAATCTGAGCAACGGCCAATGGAATACGATTTATGATGGGAGACCATTACAGTGTCGTCTTAACATTGATGGTTGGTTGCCAGGCCACAGATTTATAATAATCACACACTGCCTGATACAGTGAAATCAGAAGTGGTTTTGAATAAGAGATACGAAGACTCGGTAGGGTGCAGTACAATTGCAAGTGCCATCCAAGAAGCTGAAGTATCTGCTTTTAACAGAACTGTAAGAATGGCAACGAGCATGGCAAAGCAGTCTTGGGGATTACTAAGTTTACTTGAACCGCTACGAGCGCGCCATTTCTCTCTGCTCAACCCCGCAACGAAGACGAAACAGATGAATATGTTTTGTTTAAATCATCTAATTGAAATTAAATCCGTAAACGCATAGGTCCTGGCGAAAGACAATGAAATGGAAATAAATTTACTGTCCGAGCAGAATTGAAACGTGCACTGCGAATCGCAGACAGACTCGTAAAGTTCATTTCGCTATTTCTGCTCTTCTAAAAAAGACGATAATGACTAATGAGACGAAGCTACACTGTATAACAAACCCACGGATTGCAGAACTAGCTATTAATTGGTGTAAGGAGATATGAAATAAGCAACTGAAAAAGGTTTCTAAACTTATGACAGTGATTAGCCAGTATGCAATAGAGATATTCCGATTGCCTGCTACGAACATCGAACACATGATTTGGTTTTAACTTGAGCGCAGTTTAGTTGGAGTGAAATGATTTCAAGAAAGTTGCCAGAGCAGCAAAAATGCTTAATGCGGTGAATGTTAACAACATTCTTGGGTTTATGGCTCAAAGAAGAGAGTTGAGTTGTTATTACTGCTGACAATAGCTTATCAAATTTCTATGCTGAACAAAGTTAACTTCACTATACAAAATCCACCAATTAGATGCCTGCAAGCTTTGCATATATTAAAAGGTTGTGAAATTGGATAAATTAGGATTTTAAAACTTACACATAGAAATTCAAAAATATCCTTTTAAAAACAGTGTTTATCCTTTAAAAGAATGTGTTCTTCTATGCCACCCTGCAAGCTTTACGTTTTCACTTTAAAACTTTCTGAATAATGTTAACTGTACTTCGAAAACTTCTGAAGCTTTTCAAAAGAGCTTTATTTTTCCACCGGTTCAAAGATTAAATGGCAACTCTGAAAAATCTTTGAGTAATAAAATGTTGAATTTATACAACAGATGGCGCATTTATTATAAGGCATTTGGTAAATGTATGCAAACCAAGTATTGCATACTTAAGGCACACAAAATGGCAACATTTTATTGCATACCTCCTAGGATTCATAGCTGTAGAGACGCTGTCAAAACAGTTATTTAGCAGCATAAATGGCTACGAGGATTATTTTATAGCAATTTCTCGGGAATAATAGCCCGCTGGGCACAGGTTTTTTTTTTGATTCGGTTAAGTTAGGTCTTCGGTTCATTACACATCTGTAACATTTTGGCAAAATAGGAGTACCACAATACTTCGGTTTTGCACAAAGGCACTCTACCTAATCATTGGACTTGAACTTTGGTGTAATGCAAGGATCACTGTGCTGCATTGCATACCGTAGATGTTTGACGACTCTACTGATAAACGGAGAATTACTTAGCGTCCTCATTGATGTCTTGACGATCTTGTTTAACACTCGCATATGTAGTACATTGATACTCAACTTTGTCGACGTCTCATCTGATGTTCACTCTCTAATTTGTTCTAGATTTATATAAAGTACTGCAGAAATCGCTAAAAGTTAGCCTGAGCTAACAAATTTCAAAAAAACATCAATCACAGCAAATTAGATATCCCAACAATGCTTCCAGAACATAGCAGACGTCAATAGCTTCACACATATGGGTAGTTTTTTTTTGCAACCAATGGAGGAGCTAAGTGGGACATTCTAAGTCACATACGAAAGGCGCATTCGTAAGTTGACAAACTACGAACACAATGACGTAATGGAAGATTTAATCGTTGTCTTTAAAATATTCTTCAAAATTATTCATTTGCTCATCCGAGGACAACGAATGGGCACACTCTTCGAAAACTATACGATGGTCCTGTTCACATTACTTAGAACATAACTCAGCAGGGAATAGGGCCCCATAAAAGATCGAATATAACTTAGGAAAATTGCCGAATCAATTGGACATAAATCAAATGCGGAAAACGAAGAAGACGACGTCTGGACTGGAATCAAATATATTTACATGGTAAGCGTTTATACCAACTACAACAAGGGAAAAATGTCTGAGCTGTTAAGCGGCAATTGCCATTTAATACAGCGGCTAGTGGTGAAGACTAGACGACTCTGTAGACTATGGTCACGATAAGGGCCTACATCCTCCCTTTTTCTGAGCGGAGTTCTATAATTTTGGTCAATCTTGCTCAATTGGACTTTTAAGCCAATAAGTATGAATAAAATAGTCTGGAGGCTACATACTCTTCAAATGTAGGTATTGGGATAGAAACGGGAGTGATGGGTCTAAGGATGAAATATTTTAATCCCATGGTAATGCTTCTAGAGGAAGTCTATGCCACTTTCAGATGACATTAATTCAACATGGACAGAAAGTACAAGAGACGGGCCTTAATAATATTATTTGAAAGTCAAGCAAATGATATAGGGCCACCCATAGCAGGAAACCAGTACTTGCGGGAATTTATGATAATGAGCAGGCAGATGAGTATGAGTTAAGGCGCCGTGATCTAGTAGGTGGTGTGTTGGCTTATTAGACGCGAGGCCTCGGTATTGAAGTAAGCACGAATCTATCTTCGAACTAAGCCCCACTACTTCTTTTTCAAGTCAGAAATCTATTTAACTAAGCGATGTAACAAGTTATGTACTTGTACTGCAAACAACATGTGAGTTACACTATACGAAACAGAAATTCTTTTCCTAATTAAATTTCAAGGCTCTTTTTAAACTGAAATCAAAAGCTTAATATTGCATAAGAAAAACACAAAAAAGGACGTGTAAGTTTCAATAATTGAATCTGTTGCTCTGTTGCTTGCTTTTGAAAACACATTTTCAATCGTAATCAACTAATTGAACTTAAAAAGATCCTTTTCGAATGATAATAAAATTTTTCCAACATATAACCTACTGGTTAGTCAATATGGTAGAAACAGAAAAGGACTTTTTTTTTAATTTGATATTCTTTAACTTGCAACAATTGTGGCAACCATTATCAGCATCATCATCATCGTATGCAAAGAAATGTAAATTTTCTTTTATTTTTTGCTTTCATTTTTTGTTTGGAAACTTTTTTCTTCTTCCTTTGAAGTTCTCTATTTGGTAGTACCTGTATCATATTTTTCCCTTTCTGTCCCCCATTTGTTTTGGCTTCTTTTAGACCAACAAAATAAATACAATTTATCTGCATCAGTATCTGTATCAGTATCTGAGTGTCTGTGTCTATATTCCATTGCTAAACTCTAATGCTTTACTTTGCTGGTTCATTGAACAGAATTTTTAGCAAAAATACCAACAAAAAACACACACACAAACACACACACACACTCAAAAATAAAAAAGTACCAAAAAAGTACAAAAAAAAATTAAATAACGATACAAATGATAGTGATGACTACATTGATAAGAGAGAGGGAGTAGGGCAGAGAGTGTGACAGGAAAGAAAACTCCACATATGGCGATGAGTAAATGAATGAGTGCAGGTAATAGGAGAGTTTCCCAACCTTTCTTGGTGTTTATAATGAAACGAAAATATATTTCTTCTGAAATAAGTACTTTTTTCCGCAAAAAGTATTTTAGAATTTTAAATTTGGGTGGACATCGACCAGAATCTTGAAATTTGTGAGGGCACTTGGCTTAGAAGAGACATTAGAGTGACGCCCTATAAATTTAGAGAGGGAAAAAATATTTTGTGGTCTCGGAGTATTAAAGCACCTCTTTACGACAATAATTTTGTTGAAAGCTATCTCATGCAAGAAAAAGTACTTTCTATAAACAAAAACTTCTAATTAAAACGTACATCTTGTTAAAAAGTATTCTTGCCATTACTGTGGATTACTTCTGTTGGTTACTTTTCTGTGTTGTATGTTAATAATGATTTATTACTTGGAAAATAGTACTTTTTATTAAAAAATTAGAGGCACTTTTTAACAAACGTCCAATCCAAGAAAAGTGCTTTTATTAGAAATGATTTTTTTTTGTATTAAATATACTGTTTACAGAGAAGTAAAAAGTGCTAAGAAGTAAAAACTACCCCAGAAAAAGTACCAAGAAAAGTACTTCTTATTTGGAATTATTTTTATTATTAATTATTGAAAATACTGTTCACCGAGAAGGAAAAAGTGTTAAATAACTACTTTTAAAGCGTACTCCTAGACTTAAAAGGTAACAAGTTACAAAGAATTCACAATGTTGAGGTTGTAAATAGCTCCTGTGTAGTACTCCATATTAATATGACGACTATAAATAAGAGGCGAAAATAGTATTATTCGTTTAAAAATAAGATGTAATTAATAAAAAGTAGTAAGTACATCTTTTACGAAACATAAAAGTACCTTCTTGGTACTAAAATATTTGTTAATTTAAAGGTTAATGAAGTGACAAGTTAATATGAGGCAGATATTACCATTCACTTTAAAATTCGGTAAGGTTTTGTTAGGCAATACAAAGTACTTATTGAACAAAAACCTAAAAAGTACTTTATTTAAGAAAAAAAGTAAATAAGTACTTTTGCATGAGTGACAATAAGAAGGGTTTTAAAAAAATTAAGAAAATTTTCTGTAAAATGAAGAAAAAAAGTACTTTTTGTTAAATGAAAAGTTTCAAAAGTACCAAACTTTGGGAAAAAATTAAATAAGTACTTTTGCATGAAAGTGACAACAAAAAAGGTTTTAAATTTTTTTTATGAAAACTTTCTGTAAAATGAAGTAAAAACTACTTTTTGTTAAATGAAAAGTTTCAAAAGTACCAAACTTTGGTAAATTCAGTACGATATCCACAATATCAACAAAACATTGAGTTTGTGAGAGACTGTCTGATGGAATTCATATCCAATAAATATTTCTTCCAACTCACACGACATAAGTTTATGAGCCATGAACCCATGACCTTTAAAATGGAAAGAAAAGGGTAGATGTGGTTACCAACAGGACCCACATTTAAGAATCGCTTCCCTTTTGATTATGTTTCAATGAAAAAAAAAAAACATTTTTGGTTGCATTTAAAAATGTCCTGCGACTGCCTGTGTATTTGTCTGTCATTTTTATGTGTGTTTTTACAAATGAATTCAGTCAGGCATTGAGAGACAAAGCACAGAAGAGAGAGAGAGAAAGAGGGAAAGAGAGAGAAAAGAAGAGCGAAAAACTACCAACAATTCATTTCTCTTGTCCCTGTGTGTCAGAAACGAATGAACGAATGAGCGAACGAATGTAACGAACGGTATGAGTTGATGTTATTTTGACAAATGACATGTCAAACAATGTGAACTTTAAACATTCATTTGTGATACAATAATAACACAACAACAACAACAAGAATACAATAAGACATAAACACGACGCACATAAATATGTTGTACGTGATGTTATGGATGATGATGACGAGAAGATACTCCCAACCCTGATGAAAACATAAAACAGAATACAGCCATCCAGCCAAGACAAGTCACCATATACCATCACCAGGCAACCTGATGATATCTGTTTGTGGTTGAAAATCTGTTTTTGTAGATTATGTTAGGGGGATGGGTGGCAGTTATTCAAAGAGAGGAGAAAAAGATTGGTTAAATGAGGCAAAAAATCAAAATGAAATTTTGTTTTCAGATTTACCTGTGCATACATTTCCTCATCATCATCATCATGGCCGGATAATTTTTTTTCTTGTTTAAATACATGCAATTTGAGTACCCCCCCCCCCCCCCCCCCCTTGTGTTGTGTGTAAACGATTTAAAAGCAAATGGAATTTATTTAAAATATAATTAAATATTAAATTTATTTTTATATTCATATTTTTCTTAAAAAAGGCAGGGTTTCTGTCTTTCTGAATATTTTTGTTTTTCGTTTTATATCCTCTCTGCTGGCTTAGCAACCACGCCACACCAAACCACCCCACCAGAGTTTGTTCGACGTTCGTTCATTCGTTCACTGAGAATTTTATTTGAAAATTTCTTATTGAGAGACTAATTTGTGTATGACCCTCATCTATATTTTGACGCCTCTAGGCAAATAAAACAGCGCTAAGGACAATATAAAAATAAATAAAAATGAGAGAAAGAGAGAGAGAGAGAAAGAGAGAGGGACATGGAGATGGAAAAAATTAAATACAATAAGACATGAAAAGCTGAATGTAATTCACTAGAAACGCATAAAATGTTTAAGGCTCTCAAGAGACGGACTATGATTGAATTCAATGTGAATGCCAGTTTAGCAAGACGCAAAGAAAGGGGATGGTATGCCAAGATAAATAAAATCTTAGGAAAATGAAATCATCATGTGTGTTTCTAAGAGCTTGAGTACTTGACAATGATGATAGGTTGGATTAGGTCGGAGTGGTAGCTCTGATATCACAAAGCTCACTTGAGCACGCCAAAATCAGGGAAGAGGAAGAAGTTGGTTGGCACTGAGAATGATGATAATATGAGACAGAAATATTGTTGGATTTTTTTAAAATCTGACAGCTAATTATAGTCGCCGTAAGCTAGCAACTAGTGTGATGGCTTATTAGACATTAGGCCACGATCCAAATGCCAGGTCAGGCATCTCCAACTAAAAGAAATATTCCGAATATTTCTTCGGCAATTTCCGCTCAGCAGATTTCTCACAAAAACTCTGAGTAAATAAAATTGCCATGAAAACTTTCTCAAAAACTTATCGTTCGGAATCGACTTTAAACTGTATGTAGGTCCCGACACTCATTTATAAAATTAACACACACAACGTATGGTATAAAGGGTTGTAATAATCCATATAAGAAGGGGTACTTCCCCGGAATGGAATCACAGGTCAAGCAGTGGCGCCACCTAGTGGGGTAAAGGAAAGAGGGTGCTGTTTCTAGATAACGATTGATAGCAGCGCCTTTATCCTAGGACGTGCTATATATATATTGTAAAGGAACCTGCTTAGCTGGAACAACAATAGATTAATGAAACGAACAGAATAATAACTTATGGTAGCAACAGCAGGAAAATATTGAAAATGGTTCGAGCCACTGGTATTGACATGCTGATTGTCTTTAGTGCCAAGATGGAGGAGATGTATGATCAGCTGGTAGGTTAAAAGGACTGTGATTATTCTCATGATACAATCTTACACATTTTGATGAATTTTCATCTGTAAAGCCTAACACTGAACACCCGCCTCTACTGGGTTCAGGGCCACTATGACATAGAGAGGAATGAAAAGGTGTATGAACCAGCACTAAGGGGATCGGAGATGTCTAAAGAGGAGACGATAAAGGGGATATATGTATGTGCCTCTACAAGAATACTTTTCCAAATTGGAAAAAGCAGAGTGGAATTTTACAAACCGTCTGTGATCCAACATACCTGGTTGCCGAATTTCAAAACTGCTATGTCCAGCAGTGGACAGAAGGGAAACCATGGAACTACTTGATTTCGACAAGAGAAACAACTTGCTATTGGCAATTTCGCTGACAAGCTTGGTTTGATTATTGCAAAAGCTGCCATGATGTAGATGGAAGCGGAAGCGTTAGAACTCCTTTTATGCGAGTGCTCCGCACTTAAGAACAGACGTTATCAGTTTTTGGACATGGTCCGCTAAGGCAACTGGCTTATTTCATCCGGAGCTCAGGGTGGTTCAAATCCACGACTAACGGAACATGACTAGGAGGCTTATCTCACCCTAGATAACAAAATGGGCCATATGGTAACCGAGTGAACTTGTCTGTGAAGGGCAAGCAACACGATAATCTTACCTAACCAGATCTATAATTTTTTTTTTTAATAGAATTTCAATCGTAAGAAATATTTCACAAAATCTTGATGCATAGGTGTTTAATAAAATATTATAATATTATAATATTATAATCTGTAACTGTACTTATCTGTTATATAATCAAAGATTATCTCTTGCAAATTTATTGAACTTACCTGCAAAGAGAAGAAGAAGAAGAAAATAACAATAAATTAAAATAAAATTTTCAATAAAATCGAAAATAAAATTTATAGCATAACTTTAGGTGTTTTACACAATTCTTTAACTAGGCAATACTTCCCATATTGCCTTCAAAACTAAATATTTATTTACGGTGACGGTTTGTTTATTTTGAAGTTTTATCATCGTCGCCATCGCTGTTTTCATCATCAGTGTGTTCCTTGTATCATCTTAAGAAAATATTTATTCCTACACCACCACCCTCCTCTTCTGTTTAGCCTTAAAGTATACTATGCTTTTAATTTTCTTATAGCGCACGAATGTATATGTATATTTACATTGACAATATCTGATATCTCCATCTGCCTGTCTGTCTGCCTATCTCGGCTATTTACTTTCAAATTAAACTGTAAACTAATCAAAAAAAGTTCTTAATTTGATGAATTTGATGAAAATTCTGTGAAAACACCCGCCCTCTGTAATTACTTTTTCCGTGAATTACCATTAGAAATTCTAGGAGAATGTAATTATGCCTTCAATTTTGGTGTATTTCCGTTAATTTGAACTGAAGATTTTTTTTCCAAGCCTTAAGCTTGACTGGTTGGACAATGTGATGACAGACAGTCGTTTTAATTAAAATAATGGAAATGGTGTCTTAAGGACATTAATTTTCATTACGATGAGAAAGTGTAATATTTTTAAGAACAAAACAAAATTTGCTTCCCCCCCCCCATCTGATTCAAGTTATTTAAGGGTTCTTTTGATTTTTTTAATCTAAAGCTTGTTTTTAATATGGAAACGTAATGGAGGTATAGTAAGGCTTGGTAAGTTGGCCAGGAAATAAATATAAATTTTTTTCCAATTTCATTTGGGTCCAAAGATATCATCCCACTATATTGTCCACAAATATATGCCCAAAGTATGTGGCTGAAGACGAAGGTACGAGTGGGAGATGTTGGCCCACAGTCCACCAATGTCGCTGAGATTAGATGGGGAGCGACGGAGCTTATTCGAGAGTTGAGCGGAGAACGCCTCTGTTGTCCTTTGTGATCGCAGCTTCTTGACGTCCAGCTTTCGCAGTATGCTAGATTGTAACCTTGATTAAAGGATTCTATTATACAATTGAATAAAATTCCTGAAGATCTTAAAATGTTCCTCATACGCATGGGGAAAGATTATTCATGTCATGTATTAGGATATGAACTGCGGTTCATATTCAAAATTATTCAACAAAGCTAAGTACAGTGCCTTGCAATATAGAATCTGATGGCTGGTATTGTAGCGTGTTCGGCCAGTTACTCTATAGTTTTTTCAGACGACAGTTGAGCTATTCAATACAATTAACTTTTATTAAAAATAAAAGTCTGAGTATATCAGGTAGTCAATCAATTTTTTCTTTTTTGAGATGCCAGAGCAAAAAGCCTCATCAAATGTCAACTTGAATCAAAGCAACAAAGATGACTTAATTTGTCAGCAACAACTACACATTTAAAGTGTATTTAAAATGGTATTTAAAGGGAAGAGAGAGAAATACAAATAAAACATATACACACAGGATAAAGGCTAAAGTCCTGTAATGGTTACTTAGTGTCTGAATGTAGTAATATTTACTCCACCTTGTTTATGTTTGTTTTTCATTTTGTCTTCCTTTCCTTAGAAGAGTTTAGATTATAATCTTTCATCTCCTCCTCCTCCTCCTCTACATTTACATCCTACATTTATTCTTAAAACACTAATTACTTCAAAACAATTTCTTCTTATTTAAGGCAGCAGCAGTCCCAGTCCTTTAGACTGAAATGAAAACATTTATGGCTTCAGCCTCTGTCTCTGCTTCTAGCTCTACATCGCTCCTCTATTAGCATTAGAAATGTAAACAATTTGAAAAACGTAAATTATCCCTCTTTAAAGTGACACTAAAGCCCCGTTAATAATTTGTCAGGCTTTCGTTTATCTTTTTTTGTTTTCTTTTTTTTTCTTCATTTCCTGTGTTATTTTCTAGCCTTATACTCCGGTTTTATTATACTCTCTCTCTCTGTTCGTAATCCTTGCTTATGCTCTCGCAAGACCTTTTTTTCCTGTTTTTATTGTGTGTGTGTGTGTGTGTTTTTTCTCGTCCTTTCTTTTTCTTGTTAGTTTTCTTCGTTTGTTTCATTTTACAATTTCCGAGTGGTTGTTGTTGTTTTTGCTGTTATAACTGTAACTCTCAAAAGTATTTAAAAAAATTTACACAGAAGTTGACTTCATAATCGTCATTATCATCCATTCATTATCTTTATTACAATATTATACACGTCATAGCAGTAGCAGCCCCACATCCACCACTCCTGCTTTTTCCTTTTACGAGAGATTATCATCTCGTGATGTTGAGAATTTATTTTTAAAATATTAAAGCGAATAAGGAGAGAGAGATAATGGAAGAAATAGAGAAAGAGAGACAGTGAAAACAATAAGTAAGGGATTCTGGTAGTAAAACTCTGGACTCTAGGATTTCTAGAATTTTTGGCAGGTGAAGTCATTGCTGATCGTATACGTCTCCAACAGCTTACACATACCCGTGTAAATACGGCCCAAGCAACAGTCGTGCATAGGCCGGAGTCTGGTAATCTATTTTGAGATTTCTCGACCTCGTACAGAATATTAATGACAGTAGGGTATCCAATTCTATTGATATATTAGGCCACCCATAGTAATGTTTATTGCATTTCGCTAAAAGAAATAAAGCAACTTGTTCCGCTAACCACACATTTGTACGTAGAAAACCTCTGTCGTGTAGGCCCACATTCGTTCACTGATCACAGTATATTGTAGAACTCTTACAATACTACACACGAAGAGATAGTGCTTTAGGTGTATCGTCCTGATAAATGATGATGAAGTTGGTAAAGCCTAGCAGTTAATGAATTGGCTTGTTAGATGAGAGCGCAAACTTAAACCCCGTGTGATATCCTAAACAAAAACCACTTTCTCTTGGCAGTCTTTTGGCAAAAACTCTGAGAGGAAATAAAGCCGTACGGAGTTGTCGTTTCACAGTGGGTTCCACCACTTCCGATAAAATTAACACTTATAACAATGGTGGAGTGAGAAGCTAGGTTATGATCCTGACTAAGCAATGATCGTAGCTCAGACAGAGGCAAACTTAAATCAGAAAATGACGGAAATTAATCCGTAGAGCATGTCAGGTCAAATTGGACGTTCGAGGGAATTTATGCACCCATTTTTCGGTTTGGAAAACAACGATGGATATTTCCAGTCGCACAAGCGGCTGTTCCAAACAATAAATAAAAAGTGTTCGAATTAAATAAATAAAGTGTTGTGCTTATTTTTTATTATTACAGCCCTGACCACGTTCGGATTGTTTCCAAAGTCTCTACTTTTTCTCACGTTTGGGCCAGTGAGAACTGGCCGCGATGTGTGGCTCCTGGAAACGTTGAACTGAAGCATATATGTACCTCTGAGTTCATAATCTTTAATTCTACAATAAAAAAAAAAAAAATTAATAAGCCACCCACTAAGCTACGACGACTTTTGCGTTATGCTTGCCTTAATATGGAACAATTTTTCTTGTTGAAGTGTAGTGAGATATGAAGAACCTCATTGCTGAATACAATTCTCCTAGAAAATTCGGCATGCAATCAGCATATCTAAGGCGTCCGACTACTACTTCATATGTTGTGGAGTGTAATGAGTCGTAAGATTGAAACGATGGCTGAGAAGGCTGCCGAGTTAACAAATCCGCTACATATTCTCTAATAGAAGCAATATATTCTGCAGCCAGTACATTGCAGTGATAACAACTCATGGCCATACATAGTGTAAGGCTTCCAGTCTCTTGAAATTTCTTTATAATCTTGCCAGTGGCTTACACAGTGGATAATCATCGCATATTAGGTGTAATACTTTTGTGTGGTCTCCTAGATGAATAATTGGAGAGGGATTGGACTTTAAAAATCCAAATCAAACCACACTACCTCATTGCCCTTTCGAATTGCGCGTTACCAACCAAAAACTTACGAAACTTTGATGGATTTGAGGTATATTTCGATAAGTTTTTGTAGAATTGTACTCAAATTTTAATCGCTTTTAGTTTATTACCTTCGATCCGGAGAGCATGTCTATGTGTCATTCACTTGTAAACTGTGTTCACCTTTTTCTCGTTTGTTTTCATGTCGTGTGCAGCAAAGCGATGATTTGAAAGGACATGCGACACAAAAACAAAAAAAATATCCTTTGGGGCTCATGGTTTTTTGTAATTCAAATAAATGTTTGAATTCTGGATGGATATTTTTTGTTGTTCCATATTTTTTCTTCTTCTCCTTCCCTCTATCCTAACTATACATTCGAATGATGAGTGATTTGTTGGCCAGTAGGTGAAAGCAGCATTTGATGAAATCTATCTCCGCAGCAATATTTGTTGTTGCTGCTGTTGTTCGATCTACATCAGAATTTTTTCTAGAGAAAACAACAGAAATGTTTTTGTTGTTGCCCTTTTTTTTATTGGAAAGTGAGAAATTTTATTCTGTTTTAAGCCAATAATTTCTTTGACTTGTTAAGGTTGAGAGAGAGCACTGAAGCGAAGCGTATGCTGGCGAGTGTCTAAGCTTTGTTTCTTTGTGAAATTTAAAATTGAATCTTTTTTTATTTCATTTGTTTTGATTTTAAATTGTGTATACAAATACTACTGAAGGATATTTATTGTTTTGTGTTACACAAACCAGTTGACACTTTAGCTGCAGCTCCATACTCCCTAGGGGTTTACGGTTAATAGATGAAAATTTTCGAGTGTTGCAATATGAATTGAAGCGAAAACTACACTCAGGTTAAGTAATTAAATACAAATTTTTTTTATACTCCGCATATAAATGCAGTCCGGGGTACATCTGTAAGGAGTGCGTACGTAAAATTTTGAACAAAATCCTAAACTTATATCTTTCACCATCACCAGCCTTGGGTTACATAGACATCCCAGTCAACACGTATGAGAATCCGAGGCAGTCGGTTTCACATCGCTTTCAAGAAGTCGGAAGACCATAGCATGGAGAATTTTGCGGCCCGACTGGAATCTGCACATCGATAAAATTCAACTCACTTAAGAACAGAAGGCAAACAATCACAGGCAACAATGAATGTTCGCTGAATAGATTCTGATTCTAATTTTCATTGAAAAATGAGGTTAAGTTCTGTGTAATGAGAACAAAATTGTCGAATTTTGGACGATATTAATCCACCTGAGATCGAAGGGCGACCAATGCATTCCGAAAATGTCACTATTTGAAGAGGATATCAAAGTGGCGATGTCATCGGCTCATTTTTGTTTTAGAACACTGACCGGGCACAGTTAACACAGTTAACGTTGAACACTTCTTGTGGCGTGAATTTCGAAATCTACAGAAACAATTTGTGATTTCAAGTGGGCGACTTTATCACCACATACGTCATGACACATTAGATACTCTGATTGCGAGATTTCAAGCATGGTCATCTAACATGGTGGTGATAGCAACAGACTACCAGGATTGTGCGATTTGATCTTGTGGGGTTTTCTGACAGTTCTCAGATGTACACGAATAAGCCACAAATCGCAGCGGTCTTCAAAACCCAATATAACTCATAACATATGTCAAATTCAGTTTGATTGATGTGTCAGACCCACGGACAATTGGATGTTGCGGATGTTGTCCATAGGATCTGTGTTATATTCTAATCATAAGGACAAAAATATCTTTTTAAAACATTTTAAAAAATTTCACTTTGTTTTATTTAAATTGAAAGATAAAAACATTTATTGGAAGGCTTGATGATTGATTGGAAGAGTGATTGAAATTTATTGGACATTAGAAAATAGTGAAGGAGATGAAGCTTGTCTCCAAACATAAGCAATCCAAGTTGGAATTCGGTAGAAGACTTCAATCACCACTACAATTAATCAATCGAGGAGACTGCCCCCCCTCTTAATGCACAAACTTTTATGGAAGATAATAGGAAAAGTTCAGGCCGCCATAACTCTTGATAAACAAAGGACTCAAAGAATGAAATTGCTCGGGGGTACTACAGCCAATATATTTGTACATACTTGAAATGAAATTAAAGAAATTATAAGAAGTCATACTGCAGAAAGCAAGAAAACTCATAATTTTGATTGCTCACGTACATACAAACATAATTGGTCATTACAAGCCTTCATTTAGCCAGGATTACGAGCTATTTTCTCACATTACTTATGTTGTGTGTGTAAAATTTTGTATACAAGAACGGCGGGAGCTAAAGTCTAAAGTCAACACCGAACGGCAGATCTTTGAGAAACATTTTATGGCAAATTTATTTAATCCAAGAGTTATTGCCAGGAATCTGGTCTAATAAACCAACACACTGCCTACTAGACTACGGCGACTTGATCACATAGTGTGGTCTCATTCAGTGTTACCATATTTACATAGATAATGTGGACCATATTTCCAACGATAATATTCAAATAAAATTTTTTTTTTAAATGTAATCCCGTGTTCTACTTTTAAAAGCTCGCATTAAACAAATTTTATTTGAGTAATAAAGAAAGAAACACAGATTTTTTTTTTTTTTTTTTTTTTTTTTTTTTTTTTTTTTTTTTTTTTATAAATTTATTACTAAGTTATCTTATTTATTATTTCAGAGAATAAAAAATAGAGATATACATATGTATCTTAAAGTAATCATAGCCTCAGCACCAGTAATGGCATTAGAGAGGCATGTTGGCAACTAAATTAGATATTCATAATATATAATATTTACATAAGTATATACATTTATTTTATCTATATACAATGCCTAGGTATATATACCTTATCCATGTACACGCTTGCATATGCACACATATGTATACATGCATATATAGAAGATGTCCCCATATTAAAATAAATCATAAGAAGGAAAAATGTATACGTATGTATATATCTATAAATGTACAATTCAATTTCCTATAAACTAATATAACAATAATATTACAAATCTACATAAGAAGTGTCTCAATGTTCATTAATAAATATCTTTTCAATTCTCTTTTAAAAACCGTAAATGTTTCTATATTCTTTAATAACATAGGCAGGTCGTTGTATGTACTCGGCCCAGCAAAGCTAATACGCTGTTTTGTTAATTCAAGCCGACATCTTATAACATTCAGAAACTGACTTTGCCTAGTTTGTCGATGTGTTCTTTCAATATTCTGTTGTAGCAGAATGGAACCGTGTCCTAGATTCCTAACTATTTTAAAGACAAATTTTAAAAGCTGCAGTTTGTACAGACCCCTTATGGGTAAAATATTATTCGCCTGATTTCTAAAAAGATTTAACGTGTGATATCTAACCGGTAAATTAAAAACTAATTTTAAGGCCTTATTTTGAGCAGACTGCAATGTTCTGAGAGCAGTACAATTCCTAGCACCATATATCATCGGAAGGTAAGACAGGTGACTATGAATCAAAGTATTATAAATCATCATCCTCGTCTTAAGACCAATTTTCTTCCTAAATTTAGATAAAATCTATAATTTTGAATTGGTTTGCAAATAAATAATCAACCACCATTAATAAGTCGTGAATAATCCATCATAATTCCCATTAAATTTTAATTGAAATAATTAAAGCGTGAAAATAATATAAAAATTTCGAAAAAAAAAAAATATTTTGAAATAAAAATTCAATACATAATTTCGCATATTTAAACACGGTTAAGCAAGTTCGATGATTGATGGTTCAAATGTAAATTCAGAAAGACGAAATACCACTTTACTTTAACTGCGCCCCGCAGAAAATAGTCCAACGGCGTGAAAGCGCAGCTTCTTGGCGGCCAGTTCATAAAGCCATTTCAGCTAATTAAAGGGTTATTAAACGTTTGACGGAATAAATCGATTGTGGCATGAGATGTATGGCAAGTTGCACCATCAAAAAAAAAAATCGGTTATCGTGGTGCGATAGTTGTCGCCATTGACCGTAATGGTTGCGCCGTGGTCATTTTCAATCAAAGAAATATGGGCCAAAGATGTCTCCGTTCACTCCACTCCAGTCATTCCTAATGGATGCGTTCACTTCTATAAGATCACGTGAGGGTTTTCTGAGCCCCAAATATGGCAATTTTGCTAATTAATGTACCCACCAAGATGAAAATGGGCTTCATCTGAAAAGGGTTTTTTTCACAAAATCGAATTCACCGTGCAATTTATCGTTGGCTCAATAAATCCTTACGTTGCTTAAGCGTAAATCGATTCATTACGTTCAGTTGAGATAGTATGTATACCGAATTTTGTGTGATGGTAAAGAATGCCAATAAGTATTGTCAGATTTAAAATAATCGATGTTTCAAATTTAAGTCGATTGATGGCAAACCTTATAGTAGGGAATCTCAACAACTCTTGTATGACTAATGAAATCTAGTGAGAGCTTTCGCCCTGCCTGGATTCATACATATGTATTTTTAATGTTTCCGCATATGTATGTATGGGTCTATATTGACAACTTCATTCGGAATGTCGGACTGTTTCCACAAACCCTAACGTAGAAAAGTGAGAGAACTTTCTCGTTTCGACTTTCGGGTTCGAATCTACCACGTGCTGCAGATATAATTAAACAATATTGAAAATGAAACTCGAATTTGAGATAACCTGTATACAGACATATTTTATTTATTTCATTTCATGTATGTATGTATGTTCCATAAATACATACATAGTTAGCGAGAATTCATAAGTAATAAAAATGATTACGTTTTCAATTTTATTTTTTTGGTTTTGTTTTGTATTTCAATATGCAATTAATATTTATTTTATTTCATAATTTCTGTTATTGTTGTTGTTTTAAATAATATTAACAAATTTGCACAAATTTCGTTGAATTTTCATAATTTGTTGCAATAATTTACTGACTTCACCTGACATCATATCGAGTAATGAAATAATTAGAAAAATAATCATGAAAAAACATTAAAATACTTGGGAATATTTAGGCGGGTGTTTGATGCGCGGATCTGCGGAAGTCCTCGAAGAGGACGAACTTGTATGCGTTGGAAGAACCAAATCGAGGAAGCCCTGTCATTGATTGGTGTGATCAACGGGCGTAGGCGCGCAAGAAGTAGAGGCGCCTGGAAGGATGTGTTGCCGCAGGCCGAAATCCGTTAATCGGGTTGTTAATGGCCAACTAAGTAAGTAAGTAAGAGCACGTACACGCCTAGTGAATGCTTATCTGAGTTTGAGGCTGTTAGGCTTGTATATTTGGGCAGATCCTAAGTTTAGGAGAATTCTTGCTTTATTGCAAGACTCGCCATACAGAAATTGTAGAGGAAGCTTAACGGCCTATTTTATCAGATCGTTGGAAACACATTCTGGCACTGTATCAATTTGTATTACGTAGAAATGCGGCTCTACTTCGCTAAAATGGCAATACTCAACTGGACCCATATGTCTCCCACCATCGTTTTAGTATAGAAAGGATTTCAAATTTTATTTTTCTATTTTTCTGTGGCTATTGACTTTTGTTTTACAGCCCGTATTAGAATAATAATCATCATTGCTGCCCGATACAATATTAATTTGTTATTACATTTTTATTTATTTATTGTTTATTTTATTAATTAAATATTTAAAAACCACATACTAACATAAATATTTATTTAATTTGATATCAAAGGAAAAAGTGTAAAAAATAATCGAATGTTTGTCCTTTACAGAGAACTCATATCACCACACACAATATATACTACAGCCACTAATTGAAGTAAAAAATTTTGAAATGCAATTCAATACGTTATACTGACAGGCGCCGGCAGACAGAAGAGAACACAAGTTAAGTACGAGGCTTCCACTACCATGCGAAAGGAGGAAAAGATAGCATCATGATAGTGATCGAATCTAAAATCAGTCAACTTTCTGGAGGCATTGAACATTTTTTCATTGCGCCTACTTTTGAAATTGTGGGCGTGGCAGACAAAAAGTGAATAATGAATACGGAAGTTGCGATGAGGAATAAGGCTCCTATTCACTACACACATTTACTGCAATAGCGTCAGAAGTCTTACAGTATAGGCACGTAGCCTACGAAACGCTATGTGTGCTCAAATGAACTTTGTTATCAAAGCTATCCACATGTCCACAGACCAGAGATCGAATGAGGTGCTGTGAGACCATGCGCGGCTGTCATATGAATGAAATAATATTCCATTCCTAACCGAAACAATTGTACATTGATTGCATGGGTGAAAAAGCTTTATTCGTTGCGTTCCTTAATCAAGAGGCCGTGCTGCATGGCAAGGTGAAGTTATTCATTCTCTGTGGATAATATAGAGAGCATTTTTTCGTCTCCCCTCAGAATCAAGCCAGAATTGACATTTGCAACAATGTCCCTGACTCTATCCAACAAGCATGATTTAAGAAGAAGAAGAAGAAGTTAGTCAGTCACTATCTTTATTTAATTGTTGCACAGTGTAGTAGTTGTTATCAATAAAATTTATTTAATTCACTCGTCTATTTTTATTCTTTTAATATTTATTTGATATGATTATTGATTATTGGCAAAATCGTTTTAAATAATCGTGTTATATATATGTATGCTGATAATAATATTATGGAGTTATTTTAAAATATTAATTAAAAATCATAAATAAAACAACAACAATAGAGCAAAAACAACAAATTAAATTAAATTAATTACAAACAAAAAAAGAAAGAAAATCTCAAATGTTTATATTAATTATTGAAATGTTAAACAATCAATTGATGCCCGCCCTATTAAATTAACAACACAAACTAACACAATAAAAATAAAATAAAAAATCGGATAATGACAGTGACAATAATCACTAGAGACTGTGGGTGACAATCACAGCGAAAGAGATTTTTTAATGTTGTGTTGCTTCAGCTAATTGTCAAAGAAGAAAACAAAAAAATATTATTGGACACGTGGGCTAATTCCTATTGTTATAGTGTAGATGGCATTCCATGTTAGAAATATGACAGACACAATCCAGATGGATGAGACGGCGTGAATGTAGTGGATAAAACAGCTTGTCTACAAGTCGTGAAGTCCGGGAGTTCGAGTCCCTATACTCAGGTTCGAATAAAATTGGAAACAAAAACGGTTCAGAGAAAAAAATCGTTATCATGATTTTCTAATTTCAAAATCAAGTGGATTCATCCCCTCCAACACAACCTACATAAGAAGCTCTCTTTACCCCCTGAAAATGGAAAAAGAATTAAATTTCAGGAAGGAAGGTCAGGCAGTGCAATTACCTAAGAGGGGGAAAAAGTAGAAACCAACCAAGGTTCCCCACCACTCCATTACACACTTGGAGGGTACTGTTTCTTGGCAACGATAGATGGCAGCACCATCACCCTAGAACCTGCTACAGCAGACCAATTATTTTATTATTAAGCTTTAGGGATGGTTTTTCTAACTGTGAAGCCTTCATCGGCCGAAACAATTAAAGGCAGAATGTGATATTAAAACAAGCGGATACAGAGGATTACTTATGACATCCTCTTATTAGGCTGATGTCCTGTTTGAGGGTTTTAGGCCTTACTGGCTGTCAAGTCCCATTTTAATTAATCTAAATGGAATTGCTTTCATTCAATCAGATCCTTTTGTAAAATGCTTATCCTTTCACAGCTTGAATTCTTTAATTTCATTGCATTACTAAAGATTCCTTAATGTCCTGTATTGTGACACTGTATGAAAACCACATACATAAGTATACATGACTTGTGATGCGTTCTGCCTGCTTTTGTTAAACATCGCATGTAATTTTGGGTCCATAAAATATAAGATTTTTTTTCTGCTCGTTTACAATTGAATTGTCGTCCCAGCTGGCTGGTGTGTTTGATTTCGGTCTTCCAATCATGCATTCATTCAGGCATTCGGGCATTCGTCCCACTTCATAGTCTCTTTTGTGATTTTGCGGCATGTGTTCTCTCTGAAAATCGACAACTGCAGTATCTCCTCTCTCTCAATGGCCAATAATGCTGGTACAAAAGAAGTTTACATCGCATTTGCCAAATCAATTGGCCAGGCTAACAAGTGTTAAGAAAATTATTGTGTGGAATCAATGACACGATGATGGTGGCGAGGAGTCTATTGCAATTGTTTGCTTATCGTGGGTGGCTAGCTATTGAGTGAGACGAAGGGAATGACTTTAAATTTTAAAGTGTCGCTTCTCTTTTCTTTCTACGTTAATAAAGTCACTCTAAATAAATTAAGAAAAGCTTCAACATTTTTACTGATTTATTCTTTACCTCCCCCCCCCCTTTTTTTTTTTTTTTTTTTTGTCAAATTTGTTGAAAAGAAAATTAAGAAAGAAAGAAATTTCTGTCTTCGCCATACAAAAGGCCATAGAGAGTGTAGTCTCGTCGTAACATACATTCTCCTTAAGATTTAAGTTTTCCTGATAAATGTGCTCATTTATACGGGTTTTCCACTGTCAGAGAAAATAAAATTCTTTTAAATATGCTCACAGTGTGGTCTTTTGTCGGAAACCCTTTGAACAATAATTTAATTACAAAGTTTTCTTCTTTTGTTTCTTGGGAAAAGTGGGATGATGGGGGACTTGTTAAGTTGATGCGCAGCTTTAAGTACAAAAAAAATGTTATTCTTGGGGGAAAATATTTTTCCATTATAGGTGACCTCTATTAGAAGCACCCCGCCTTTTAAAACTGGCCGTGTGTTTAATATTTTTTATTTCTTTTAATAAATGCTTATGATGGTCTCACATATTGATTAGAATTACCTTTAACGCGGCGCATTGCTCTGTTATTAAATTGTGTTGCCAAACTTTTTGTTCTTAAATTGAAAACATTTCTAAAGGCCACGCCTTTTTAAAGTGGGAGTGATTTAGTTTGACACGCAGTTCTACTAATTCGTTGCCTTGCAATTTTGATTCTCCTCGGTAAAAATGGATAAGTTTCTATTCTCAAGCTAGAAGGATTTGAAACAGTCTTAGCATTTGCTAAGTATAGTGGAGGACAGTGGAATCGGAATCGCTTCATGTCTGGGCCGGTGTCTCGATGTCTATTTAAAGGCTTCTCGACTTCATAGAGAACAGGGCGAAGGTACTCATTAATGACGTTAATTTCTATCGCTATTAAACGCCACTCTTGTGAATTAAGGAGACTTATTTGTGAAAATCATAGGAAATCCTAGGAAATCGCAAAATGCATTAGAGACAGAATTCCTTCTTTAGACGAACTAATCGTATGTGGAACTCCCTTCCAGGGTCTTTAGCGGAAGTCTTTGCTATCGTCTATAGTATATGTAAATAGATTCAAATCTTTCCCTTTTTTCCTCCTTTACACAATCTATATTACTAATTGCAGTACAATGTACTGCATGAGTAGGAGCCATCCCCTGAATTAAAAAAAAAACGAAACGATACGAATAAACAGTACTTGATGCATTTCAGAAGGTGCTGACCAAGTGCTAGTTATAACTACTGAAACTAGACGGCATCAAAAGCTTCACCAGGGCAAAGGATAAGGGAATCACTATAAAGAAGGAAATCCAATGTAGATATAAGGCAATTTTTTAGTACATCTAGACGACAATATATAAACGCTTTGGCAATGTATATTTGGGAAGTCATAGAGAAATCCTTTATAGATTATGGACTATAGAAGCGGCAATCATATCAAAATAAACGGCGGTACGTATAGGGAGGAAATCTGCTGAGAGGAAGTCGCCGAAGATATATATTCATACATATTTCGTTTTGTTGGGCATGTCTGACCCGGGGTTTGAATCGTGGCCTCTAGACTAATAAACCAGCACACACGGCGACTTCCCCTACTGTTCGATATTCACATTGTCATCTCTAGGGGCTCTCTGTATTTCAATGAAGTATTAAAATGAAAGCCCCTTTAATTATTAAAAATACAAAAACCATTGGTTTGTTTATAGCGCACAAAAACAGTGGCGTTGTTAAACACATTTCCCCATATTTTCCTCATTTTTGCACGTTTATTGGCGTAACCAACCCACCATATAAAAATTGTTCCATTCTCTTGAAATTATCGTTGATTTATAATTTTTCGTCGCTCTCTTTTTCGCCCGTAGTTTACTCACCAAAAAAGAAAATATCGCCATAATTTTAACTTCAACGCAACATTTGTTCAAAAGTGTAGCGCGTGTGGTTACAGGAGGGGGGAGAGGTGGGTTAGGAGTCAGCAAATGATGAAACTATAAAAAGCTAATGCTTAATGATTTACAATTTCCATTATAAATGAAAAACGCGTTTTATTGTCCCTATTATGCTGTGCCGTTCTCGTTCGCTCTCTCTCTCCCTCACTCTCTGTGTCATACATAGCTCTCATTGCGTATTTTTTGTGTGTTTTTGGAGTAAAACTGACTTCATTTCCTTTATTTCAGTTGCCATTCGCCAATGGTGCAGGCTACTGGTTTCAGATGACCATTAATTTTCATTTTCTTTCTCACTCTCTTATACCGCTGTCTTAGTTCGTTTTTTTCTTTTGTGTTGGTGGCGAGAGAGGGGGAATTTCTGTTTAAATAATGGCATTAAAGCCAAAATAGACAAGAATATGGCAGAAAAGCAAAAAAACCGAAGTTTTTTATTTTAGAAACTGAATTACGACACTTTCGGAATTTGTAATTCTCCTCTGAAACTTCTCGACAGCAACCAAAAAAAAAAAAAACGAAAGAAAGAAAAAAAATCAAGAATAAAAACTAAATTGAGTCGCCAGGTGTTGCATGAAACGCACTCTTATGCTGCTCGCACTCACTAACTCGCACTTGTGGTGGTCGGAACGTCAAGTAAAGAATAATTGGCAAAAATTATTTCAAAAGGTGTTGGCAGCACATGAACCGAAATGGGTTTTTCCCAAATTGTCCGGTTCATCAATTTCTATTAGAATAGCGGATTAGAGGGCATACACACTGCGGTATGGCGGCAACATTTGTTTTAATTTCAAAGCAGAAAAAAAAAGAAAATACTTCCGTATTCTTGGTTGATTTCATTAAAATTTATTTCGTTTCGTCACTTTTTAAACGCCTTAAATTATGCTTCACAAAATGAAGTGAGCAAGAAAGCTATTCACAGCGGTATACTTTATGTGGGGGAGGAGACTTCCCCAGTGTTAAATTCCCAGATGCCAGTGTTAAACTCACTTCTACTTGGTATTTTAACAGTGCTTGGTCTAAACATAAACTACAAGGTCATGTCCGAAATAGGTGACAAGGATCTCTTCCGTATGTAAACAACGCCATATTTTACCGGCGACTTAGGTCAGAACTCCATTTCAACAATCAAATGGACCGATGGTAAAAATCTTAACGTTGTCAAAAATTCTTCTAATGAAAGTGATTTGTATTGTTATATGGAGTCGAATTGCAGTCTGCATGAGCCAGAGGTTTAACGGGTCATCCAAGAAGGGCTTCGAAGCCTTGAGAGTTATAATTCCTTCAGTATGCTTAACCAAATAACTGTGGATGGGATTTGCCATTCAACAACATGTTCAAATAACAAAATTCTGTCATCAAAATTGGAGTTCTGTACGGGTAACGTGCCATAATCGTCCTACCCGGAGGACTAATCGCAAAGTAGTGGATAACTCGAGTTCACAAATTCAATAACTGATCGAATTACACCAATAAGTTCACGAAAATCAAGACCTACCGAAAACATCGCCGCTGTCCCTGAAAGTGTGAAAGAAAATCCGCCAAGAACGACTTCGTGCCGTTTACAAGAACTCGGGCCTTTCGCAGATCAAAATATTCACTAAATGGGCTCCAGAACAGTTGGCAATGGACAATAATTTTTTATCGAAAAATCATCTTTAGCGATGAAAACTATTTCTGAACAACTAAATTGTCGTCCAATTTGCATCCCGCAAAAGTCACTGTTCGGTGTGGATTTTGGTCTGCCGAGTTCATCGGCAGCACTTTTTATGTCGATGAATTCGATCATCTCGAAACTAACGACATGTGTTTTTAACAGGACTGCGCTATGGCTCATGAATAATGAATATTCTGCGCTATCGATTTAAGGCCATAGTCATCATAGTGATGATCGCGCTATTAGACCCCGTAACGCCTATTTTTTGGTGTGTTCATAAGTTGCAGATGTCTTCGAACAAGTCACATACCACAGCGGCCCTCAAAACCAATACAACCTATACCAGAGTTATGGAAAATTGAACATTTCCGATGCGCTCTAACTAGAGAAGGCTTCCACACAACAGAAGTCTTTCAAACGAACAAAAATATTTGGATGACATCTAATGCTCAGTTTATTCTATCCAAATTTAAAAATAGAAAGGGCTTGTTGAAAAACCTGATATAACCGATTTTAGCAGAATCGTAGAAAAATAAGGAACATAATACTGTAATTACAACTTTTTGAGAGGACAAATGACGTCATATGGAGGGAAGCAAAATTCAACACTTAGGGGGGTTTAGAGCATCTGGCTTAGTCATTTTAAGAAATGACAATTGTAAGCAATGAAGGTATTATTTTGATGAAACTTCACTGTAAGGTATGTACCGTTTTCCTAATCTGTAAGCCAGAATAAAAATCTGACGAAATAGCTAGATGGGCCTTCTCTATGATTGTGTAACCTCTACCACTTCCATCTCGAACGTTTGCACTCTTAGACGCGGCGCCAGGGTTAGAGCACAGGATAGCTCAGAGATAGAGGAGAAGATAAGTCTCGTTTTCTGCTTTAACAAGACCTCTCTGGCTTTGTATAACAAGAGTCAAATATTCAAACTTCCGAAGATCTCTTGCAATTCTATTTCAAAGCCCTTAGCGGTGTAGGAACTCTTCTGAGACGAAGTAATTCATATTTTCGGTGAATGTCCCAGGTGTTCGGAATTCATAAGGCGAAATCATGCGAATGGATTTACCTCTTATCCCCTAAACTTTCCTAAAGAAATTATGGAAGCACTGCTGGGAAGGAGACAATCGTTCATATTCTCTGTGAATGTCTAGGTCTACACAGAGAGAAAAAAGACGTTTTAAAATTATACACGTTTGGTACCAAATTGACACAAGAGTGTTTATAATTTTTCAACAACATCTGTTGTTGATTTGATACACGACGTTATCAAATCAACAAAAAAAGTGAATAATACACGACGTTGTCAAATCACAAACGTTGCCGTTTATTCGTTGTCGAAATGACAACGAAGCGTTGTCGAATCATAAACGTTGTCGTTTATTTGTTGTCGAAATTTCAACGAAATGACAACGAAGCGTTGTCGAAGTAACAACAAAGCGTTGTCAAAATTACCACGGTGGTTGTCAAAATGAAAGCTGGGTGTTATTAAAATTTTATACACATCCGTTGTCGAAATGTTAACAAACGTGGTAAGCTCACTTTTGACAACGGATTGTATCAATTTCGGTACTTTTCTACTGGTTTTTTCCCTCTGTGTAGTGCTCAGACGACGAAGGCTACTTGTGTTATATTTCTTCCCCGGTGTAAACAACTCAGAGTGATTGGAATACTTCTTGCATATATTTTAGTCTGCCTGTAGTCATGATGATATGGTTTCCAAATGGTATGATTAGAGCTTTTTGACTAAGCCCGCCTGAGTCTGTTTTGAACTATTTTCAAACTTCCAACATGATATTCAGAAATTTCTATCGAAACTTAAAAGCAATTAATTTCGCAAAATCATCGTGTTATCTGTCTTAAACATTACAGTTATTTAGACGATTTTCCTCCTTCCCTTTTCCCATTCGAAATCAAATGAAAAGAATTCCGAAAAAAAAGAAAAGAAGAGAAAAACTCAAAAGGAATCATAAATAATCATGAAACAGACGAATGAATCCAACATGAAATGAAATGAAATTCATTAAAAAGACGAAATGAAATGAAAATTTGTTAAAAGATTTTCGACTACGTTTTATCCTTGAAGATGATGATGATGAGCACATAAGCATGAGTATGAGTATGTGTGTGTGTTTGTCTTCATTTCTGATTAGAAATTGTAAAGAAAACTGATTACGGTTTAACACACATTCATTTGCTGGTGCTTTTTGTTTCTTTTTGTTGTTGTTGTCGCTGTTGTTGTTGTTATTGTACATGCTCTTAATACACACTATCTTGCTGTGATTCGATATTAAATCTTCTCAAGTGTTAAGGAATATGGAATCAAAAAACAGTGAAATCTTAATAGAAGAGACTCCTAAAAGTAGGCAATAAACCCTGTGAGATCCTGAGTGTGTGGTGGAATACATGTTTACAATTTGTCTGATTTAATTTCTCTCTCTCTCTCTGTCTCTATCTATCTATCTTGTGTTATTCTACTCCTCACTAACTCCTTTCTACTTTTCCTTTGATGTTTTGTTTGTATTTTTTTTTCATTCACTCGTGTTTTGTATTTTAATAAATACTTGACTTCAATAGAAATAGTTTTTCTAGTTGTGTTTAGTGGAGGAGAAACGGAAGTGTAAATTAACAAACTCAGACGCTCTCACACCAAACACACTCACACACTCGCTATTACGCACTTTATTTCTAACCAAGTTAAGGATTGAGTTCATTGAGGTTTTAACACACAAAAGCGATAACATTTGATGGAAGTTTAATATTTAAACGCAATTCAAAGCTGGCTGACAAGCCTTTAAATATGCTAGAAAATGTTATTTATAAAATTATCTAAGAATTGCAGGATAAATGCTTCCGGTAAAGGAGTTGATAGAATTTTTTATAAAACAAAATATTGAAGCAAAAATTTCATACAATTTAAGGCCAAATGCCTTGTGATATGCTACACTTACTGAATTGCTTAAGTCGTCATTACAACACTTTAGTCAGGACTAGAACCTAGCTTCTCACACGACTTATGTTGTGTTTTTATGAACTTTATCGACGAGTGGCGGGACCTAAAAATCAACTTTAAATCAACTACAACTGTAGAAGACTAAAGAGAGGAATTCTCCAAAGTAAGGAAGCTACGGTAATGTAAAAAACGTGAGTACTGTTAATTTGAATCTTCCTATTGGCCGCACGTTATCTGAACCCACTTTCGATATTGGTTTCATACCGATTCTATTATTATAATCTCTCCATCGAGATTATGGTGCCGAGTGTGAAATCTCTTCAGAACCCTCCAATTTTAGCTTGTCTTCTGAGCTACTCCGATATTGTAGTACTATACAGTATGTAGTACTATATAGGAAGGAAATGTTTCTCCGGCGACTTTCAGCAAATATCTAGCAAAAACTCTCAGAATAAATAAAAATACCATGAAAAATTGCTCCAAAAACCTATCATTCGGAGTCGGTTTTAAACTATAGGTACCGGCACTCCTGTATAAAAAATTTAACACACACAACACAAGTGATGTGTAAAACACACAAGTGATGTCGTAATCCTGACTGTTGGATTGTAATGACCAATTATGTTATGTACATATGTATGTATGTCTTCCTGTAATTTTCGCAAATTATTTAAAATAGTTTTTAAACGATTTAACACTTATGGTACTAAGGAGGAGTGTTCGTAAAAAAAAAAGGCTATCAAACGTAAACGTCTTTAATCTTATTCCACCAGCATCGCATTGTTCTTTTTTTTTTGTTTTTTTTTTTGCCAAAATTTTATAATTTTGTTGGCGAAAGAAAAACTTTTGTGTTCTTGCGAAACTTTTTAATAATAAAAAACCAACAACAACAAGAAAAACACTCTGTTTTATTTTACCCCAAAGACAGCGCCAGAAGAGGGCAGCAGCAGCAGCAAACAAAATACGAAATAAGCCTCTAAAAGCGGGAGCGGGGATTGAGGATTGAATTAATATTCCTGTCATTTATCAATAGAAGTTATTAATGATTTTAGGAAATTTACAAATAAAACTAAACGATACACAACGGCGATACACGAGCAGGATGATGCAGACAAGACAAGGATAAAAGGAAAGCAAAATAAGTTTTTTTTTTATTTTTCCTTTTGTACAAGGCCAAAAAGGAATCATTTCTTGGATAAATGCGTGTATGTAAGTGTGTTGTTTGCCCTGACAAGAGATCATAAATGTTAATAACTTTTGCCCAAGATGTTACACACATAATCTTTCATATCCTGTATCTTCCCTTCCTGCCTCTCCTTTTCTTCTTGCTTCCCCCTTCTTTGTAACGTTTGCTTACAATTTTTCATTTTCATTTTCCTCATCTTTTCTCGGGCTTTAGATAACATGCCAAAGAAGAAGAAGACGACAATAAAAACCCGTAGAAACGCCGGATAAAATATCTTTTAAATGAATCCCTGCATGAATGCACACAAGCGTAAGGATAATGAAGGAATACATATATGATGGCTGTTAAGACAACGAACGAACGCACGAATAAAACTTTTTTTTTTTGGTATTTTTGAATTGAAAATTTGAAACTTTTCTTCCCTACTTTCTTAGTTTTTATTTTTTGAGAAAAATCAACTACAAGAGCAAGAGATCAGAGGTGCTTGTGAGTGAGAAGAGTGTGTGGTACTAGGTAAAGCAGCAGGATCTTAAAACAAAATACGTTGTTAGTCAAGGTAAAACTAACACATGTTGATATGTTAGAGGTAAAATAAAGTAATAACTTACATTGTACATCAAGATATTGAAACACAAACACCCGGTTCTGTATACGACAAAAAAACGAAAGAAAAAAATATTAGGGAAGTACACATTCTGTCGATATGAAAAAAAATCATGGTTGGAGAAACATTGATTTGCGACAGGATCACAAATATTTAAAATATTCAAAGGGAGTAGAAGGATATACTGTTTAATTTTGAATATCGGCTGCGCCATCTATCGGTTTAAATTTGAATCAATTTTCGAATCTAGCAATACTTATTGGCATTCTATTCTGGCACAAAATTCTGTATATTAGCCGCACTGAACGTAATGAATCGATTTACGCTTAATCAACGTTGGGATTTATTGAAAAAGAAAATTGGTAGAAAATTGCACGAAAATGTTGTATAAAATTTGGTCGCAGAGAAGGACCAACCAACAGTGTCCGGTATATGCAGGTTTATTGCTAACTTTTGTGAAACTGATTTAATTGTTGATGTGACAAGATGTGAGCGTGCTCGTACAGTGCGCTTACACACGGAAATATCCAAGCTGTGGCTGAGAGTGTGCGTGAGAATCCATCAACATCAACTTGTCATCGTTCTCAAGATATGAACACCAATTGACGCACCAGTTTACGTCGAATTATGCGAAAGAATCTCGGTATGACGGCTAACAATGTTTAATTGGTTCATGCGTTGAAGCCGCATGACCATCCGCTTCGTTTTCTCCTCACTAGATGGGCCGACGATAAACTGCACGATGATGACAATTTTGAAAAAAAAAACAAATCAGATGAAACTTACTTTTATCTTGGTGGGTACGCTAGTAAGTAAAATTGCCGTATTTGGGGCTCAGAAAACCCACACGTGGCCCTAGAGAAGCCAATGCACCCATTTCGAGTGACTGTTGAGTACGGCTTGTTGAGCAAATGCATCACTGGCCTATATTTCTTTAAAAATGAGGACGGCCCAAGCATTACGGTCAATAGAGACACTTAAAACACCATCATACATACATAATTCGCCATTACAACCCTTCAGTCAGGATTGCGACCTAGCTTCTCACACCACTCATGTTGTGTGCGTTAATTTTATACGTGAGTGTCGGGACCTACAGTTTAACCTCGACTCCGAACGACAGATTTTTGAGAAACTTTTCGTGGCAATTTTATTTACTTCTCAGAGCTTTTGCCAGAAATGTGCAGAGAGAAAGTCGCCGAAGAATTATTTTTTTTCATATTTCGTTTTGATGTCTGACCTGGGGTTTGAACTCAGGCCCTACGTCTAATAAGCCAACACACTACCTACTAAACTACGCCGACTTCACAAAAACATCATGATAATCGCCCGCTGTTCATAGTACTGATGTAAACGATGTTTGGTTTCAATAGGATGATGCAACTTGCCACACATCTCATGCTACTTGCTAAAAAGCTCATGTTACTTGCCACAAATCTCATGCTATTTGCCACACACCTCATGCTACAATCGATTTATTGCGTCAAACATTTGATGGCGGTTTGATTAGCCGAAATGGTGATGTCAATTGGCCGCCAAGAAGCTGCGATTTGACGCCTTTAAACTGTTTTCTATGGGGCGCCGTTAAAGAAACGTGTTATGCCAACAAACCAGAGACGATTGACCATTTGAAGGCCGACATCTGTGATGCCGAAAAAGTGCACGAAAATTGGTCCGATCGGATGAGGTACTTGTAAGGCCAGTCGCGGCAACTATATGCATGAAATAATTTTCCCTTTCTAACAGGAACAATTGTACTTTATAACCAAAAAAATTAATTTGTCAAAATTTCAAACCGTTTTTGTCTAATTGCATTTTGAAATTTAAACTTTTAAATGGCCCACACTTTATAATTTCTTTTTCTCAAACAATTTGTACCACCCTAATGATTTTATATTGTTTTTATGCCGAACTACATGTGTTAATACACATAAAAATTTATATGAACACAGTTTTTAATGCTCGTTGTAGATAAGAGCATGTGTATGTGTGTGTGTCTGTCTGACTAAAAGTGTTCTTGTGTTTAGGCACAGGGGGTTATACACATGTACTCCCTGCTTTCTTTCTTTCCACCACTCTCTCTCTCTCTCTCCCACGCTATCTTTCTCTTTGTATACAAGAATACAATAAAAAGCTTTATTTCTCTGACAGAAGACAAGAAAGAAAAAATGTAAAAAAGGAAGAAAAACACACAAAAAACTTCACATTTTAAGACAAGTGATAATGGTAGCATAGACAGGATACATATAAATACACCCACACACTCTTATCATGCATGCATATATGTATGTACGTACATACGTATCTGTATAGTCATAACGATTTGTAGATATGAGAACAGTTTTGTACTCATATTGTGTGTGTATGTGTTTTGAATGAATATTCATATAAACAAGACCTTTAAATAAGTGAAGCATACATTATGGCTGGTGGCCATACTTAAAATAGCGCAAGTAGGAGTGCAAAAAGATTTATGACTTCGCGTTTATTGTATTCGTTAGTAGAATTAGTGGCTGATTATAGGTGTGTAGAACACAACATAAGGGGGAGGTTAAGAAATTTTATTTTGAAGCAAAAAGTTTGTAAATTTTGTGAAATTCAATAAAAGCGGCCACAGAGAAATAATAATTTGTTTACAGAACGGGTTTGCGAAGAGAGTTAGAAAATGGATAAAATTGAGTAAAACATAGAAAATAAAAGAATGAAGATGGATCTCTGCCAGTTTAAATAAAATGCCGAAAAGTAGGCTACAGTTCATAATAATAAATAGAAATTTATAGGCGATCTTAGAGTTGTAATCTGGTTTGTCTAATGCCCTAGGTTAGGCTGCACAAAAGGGTTCATTTAGCGCTTAGGAACGTTCTGGCCCCATTTGAGGCTCAGTAAAACACAGCCTTAGAAATGTGCCTATCATATATACAGACATATTTGGGAATTACAACCCTACACAGTCAGGGTTACGTCCTAGTTTCTCACACCACTTATATTGTGTAATTGTATACATGAGTGGCGGGACCTACAGATTAAAGTCGACTCCGGACGACAGATTTTTGAGGAACTATTCATGGCAATTTTATTTACTTTCAGAGGCTTTGCCAGAAATCTGCTGAGAGGAAGCCAAGTGCTAAAAGTGAGGCTAAGTTATCGGATAAATGTCATACAAGCACTAGCGATCTGCAATAATGTTAAGCGCGTATCAAATAGAATACTTTAAAACCTCAAAACTATGCTTAATTTTTTGTATATATACTGGTAACATCCTAAAAGTATACTATACTACTTAAGCATCAAGTTACCTGATAAATGTCATACAAGCACTAGCGAGCTGTAATAATGTTAAGCGCGTATCAAATGGAATAATTTTAAACCTCAAAACTATGCTTCATTTTTCATTTATTGTTAACATCCTAAAAGTATACTATACTTCTAGAAATTTAAAAAGTTTCTAAAATTACGTTGTCTAGAAAAACCATCAAAATTTTATTGTAAAATAAGGTATGAACACTTGGCCCCTTTAAGCTATGCTACAACTCTTTCCTATTACCTAAGCCCTTAAAAGTATTTTACATTTTATATTTACAAACAACAATTTTTATATTTTTGTTGTTGTTTTTGTTTAGTTTGCAAAGCATTTACAAAAATTATGCTCCTGTTTTAGTAGCAATAGAAACTACTTTTGACCCTGTGCTTAATTTTCTTTCATTTTTCTTTTGTTTCCTTCATTTTGAAACCCTTTTCACATGTTGCTGATAAGAAATCAAAAGCCAAAAAATAAACTTCATACAGAAAATAAACAAAAACAGGAAAAATAATACGAACTGAACAGGGTTTTAAAAAGTTTGTTTGCATTTCGGATCACATATATAATTACCCGGGTTTTTATTTCGTTTGTGGTTTAAATTCTTGATACACAAAATTGATAAGAAAACAATGTACGTACCTGCAAAGAGATAGAGAAAGAGAAAGAAAGGGGTTTTAGTTAAATGTTGAAATTATGAAATAATTTAAGAAAAATAAAATACAAATACAATCAGAGACGAATAGGCGGGGGGAAATAATACAATATTAAGGGTAATACTAGTTTAAGCCAAATTATATAAGTATGCAACGTATGTAATCTGATGTAAACAAAATGCGTGACTAGAAATATTACCATCCTGTACCCATCCATCCATCCCCCTACTATGCTTTTGCTTTGTTTCATTCTATTAAACAAGTCTTTAAAGTGGTTGTTGAAGGGGATTGGTCTACTGCAGCAGTTTCTAGAATGAAAGAGTTGCCATCGAAAATTCCTGATTTAATATATAATCTGGCTAGAAATATTTCAATCTTCTACCCATCCATCCATTAATCAAGTCTGTAATAATGACGTTTTTAAAAGCAGTTTTTGGAGGGTATTCGACTACTCCAGCAAATTCTAGAATGATAGGGTTGCCACCTCTCATTGCCTAGAAGCAATGTCCTTTGTTTAAACTGAAATGGGCTTTAACCTGCGACTCATCTACGATGAAGAGCCGACGCAAACATTTTTTCTCGTTTTCAATCGATAGTTTCTTGCGATCCCTGAAGGCAATCTATTTTACTAGTGCTCTGTGTACTCTTATCCTAAGGCCTTCACTTTTAGAATGGCATGGCATAGGTGACATAAACAGAATGTACTCGTCAGAACGGGTACTGCACTGGAAAACCTGTTATGCGATCTGCGCGTGGACGTTTCTTTTCCCTGATTAAACCGGAAATTGAGATTAAAATTCTATTCTTTGGCCAATACTCCCAAGGGTTGAATCAAGGCCCTCGGTGATCGGGCCAAGCGAGAAAAAAATCTGCTTCTTTATCTTTACCGAACTGCAGTCTTTATAGAGTCTCTTTACTCACGGGACAATATTTAATAGGCAGTCATTTCTACCAGTTAGAGGACCCCTCCTCGCATGATTTCTGGAGAAGCTGCAACTTGGTGAGGAAAATAATGTGTCAACGCCCAGCAGCGTTTGCGTGAGTACGTGCTATAATACTGACATCACTGACAGAACGGTCTGAATTTAGAATAAAGGACGTTTGCAAGTGAGTCTGGGTGACTTGGTCCAGGACCAAAAATGTGCTTCATAACCTTCTAATTGAATGACATCAGCCTAAGTGACAAGGTAAGCCAGCTACGAAGCATAGCTATATCACCCATCCCCCTATTATTTATTTACCAGCTACGAAGTTTATTGGCTTTACGTAGCGGATACAGTGGGGGGCAGTATAGGTCCTTTACTTGTAGTGTTCTACGAAGTGATGTTGGTTGTGCTCTTGAAAATCAGCGGGTCTACTGAATAAATAAATTGAAGACCTACTATTTAATAATGGGTGATGCATGCTGATCTTCTGCAATGATGTTCGTTGTGTTATCCTCTCTGGGAAGTCAGAGAGTCTCGTAAATAAATTAATTCAAGGGAATTATTTCTAGCAATTAAATTTCGTAGAGAGATCATTCTTATCTTCTTTGTCTTTGAAGATAGGAATAGTCAAATCGGCATTGCACAGCCTAGTTTCGTTGTGCAGTCCACATACAGGGTGGCTCATTCCCTGACAGTTGAACATAGAAAAGAAAATTGCCTGTAATTTCTGATTGATTTCCTACAGATTCATTTCAATTTATTTTAGGTGCGTACGTCCTTCTCACATTACAGTTTTGTAACACAGACAAACCGATGTGTTAATGTGGTGTCTGATTATTAATTAGAAATTGTAAAGCATACACTTAGGCTGTGAAACTTGTTTAAAGTAATTCATAGTTTTTGTTTTTCTTTAATTATTTGCTTTCATAAGCTTCAAGTAGAGTATGTTGTAAACAACTTAGATAATCGCCTGCAGCTTATGGATGCCACAAAATGTTGAATTTTTTGTTTTATTGCCACAAAACTCTATGAAAACTTGTGCTTGTTGCAAAGTAGTTGGTTGGTATTTGTAACACACATTAATACATTGCAACATTATGTTGCATTAGTTAATTATTTGCCGTCTAAACTAAAATACTAACTCTCTCTCTCGTTATAATTTCCTTTTCTTTCTCTCTGCTCTCAGCTCTCTCATTCGCACTTCCTACGTTTCTTCCTTATCATAAAAGGAACAAAATAACTGTTTAGACAGGAGGAAGAACTAAGCAAAACTTTCTCCGGATAAGAAATTGTGTGTTTAAGTAAGACAAGATAAAAACTCGACGACGATAAAAACTATGTGGAAATTGAAGAGTGCATGAAGTCCATAAGTAATACGCAGGTAAAGCTAACCACCATACATAGTATATACATACGTCTGTTAAGGTCCAGTAGTTTGTGAAATATCTTGAATTGCTATTATTTTTCTCATGCGAGGTATGGCTGAGAAATTAATGTTATAACTTTAATGTGAAAAAGCGTGTCTTTTTATTTAAAGAAAGGAACACGGCTCTTTCTCTCTTATTTTCTTATTGTTTTTCTTCTTTACTTTGGTTTCATAATTTTTGTTCTTTTTTTTCAGATAAGCAGGTTATTCGTCAAGTCTGGCAAGTTCTAGAATGTTTGGGTTGCCAACTTTCATTGTCTGGTATCAACAACCATTCACAAAGGCAAAAGAAGCTGATAGGTCGACGATGATATGAATAATGTGCACACCATTAGCCATCGAAGTCTATAGATCAGTGAAAATAGCCAAGTCCAACCAGACTACGAAGTAGAAAACGCACTAAGAAGTGAACTGCCGTTGGTTATTTGGATAAAGCTGGGAAGAAAAAAAATCTCCTTATGAGTTGACAAAAAAATACCACCAGGAATGTTCACCGTTTATTTGGTGGAAAGAACAGGCTGTGTCAAGGCGAAACGTTCAATGGAAACCATTCACCTCAAGGTACACAGGAAATCAATCGCGAAATTTTTTTATATCCAGCTTCAACTCTACATCTGTTGTCAATTTATTACCAGTTTGTTCCTACAAATAGTGAATGATTTCGAAACCTATGTACTCATGCAGGAATGTGTGGAAATGCTCTTAAAACGGCACAACATTGCACAAAACGGATCCGATTTTCCCCGAAATGTATCATTGTAATGGCGCACAATATCGTTCGTTTTACATTATACGAGGAGTGGTTTAGAAATTGCTTTTAGAAAACTTTGATTAGAAAGTATTAAATGAAGGTTTCCAAATTAATTTTAAAAACTATGAACAAACTAAATTGACTGTGTGCACGAGGGCGGAAAAAGTTATATGGTGCGGCTTGACTAAAATTATGTGTCAAGTGGGTGATATTTCATTTTCTTTACCCATGGCTTACTAGTCGCCGTAGCCTAGTAGGTAGTGTGTTCGCTTATTAAAGGTAAAGCCCGGGTTCGAGCTCCAGGCCAGACATCAAAACGAAATATAAAAAAAAAAATATTTCTGCGGCGCTTCCTCTCAGCAAATTTCTGGCAAAAACTCTGAGAGTAAATAAACCTGCCATGAAAGTTTCGCAAAATCTGTCGTTCGGATTCGACGTGCAGGTCCCGCTACTCAATTACTATAAAATTAAGGCACACAACATGAGTGGTGTGAGAAGCTAGGCCGTAATCCTGACTGAAGGGTTGTAATGGGCAATTATGTATGATGTACCCATGGCTAACTGGACAGTGAAAGATGACATGCCAGTTTAGGTTTAGCAGTCGTAGTCTAATAGTCTTATTAGACGTGAGCCTACGGTTCAAACGCCAGATCAATCATTTCGAATAAAACAAAATGTAAAAGAAAATATTTCTTCGGCGACTTCGGGCAAAACCTCTGAGAATACATAAAATTGCCATGAAAAGTTTCTCAAAAAATCTGTCGTTCTGAGTCGTTTTTAACTGTACGCCCCGCCACTCCCTCATGTATAAAATAAACACCCACAACATAAATGGTTTGAGAAGTTACGACGTAATCTTGACGCTTGTTGGTTTGGCAGAGATGATGTAGATCTGCGCGATATGTGGCCAACAAAGCCTTGTGTGGATGAAAAATGTGGCGTAGTTTTTAGATTAGCCAATATTTAAAAGGAGAAATGTCATGGACTTTGAATCTTAAAAAGCTTGATCAAGGATAGCAGAGAAGGTCGAAGGTCAAAAAACTCATTATTTTTATGACAAGAACATAGGCTTGACGCATGAGACCCAGACCAACAGCAGCTGCAAGCCATATGGCGGGTTGAAGTTTCTTTCGCCATGACATCCAAAAGGTGACGAATCTAGCAATATTACATGATACCTTTTACTGCCAACGAGATTGAGCTTCCATGTAAAACGAGTGGATAATATTCAAATTAACTGAGGCAATCGGAATACCAACACCATGCAAAATGGCGGAGGTAGCGAAATATATGCCGACTCTGGTCATGCTCACCTACAATGCAATTTTCAAGGGTATATCCCATGTCCCCGAATCCATATAAAAGTTACCTCTGAATAATCCGAAAATTCTCTGAGAGATCTTCAGAATTCAGGGACGGGGATAAACACTGAAACATATTTGCTTTACTTTGCTTAAACTTTTAAACGAGCACAACCCTCGTACTTCTAAGTATCGAATCCAAGTATAAGTTAAAGGTGCACTTGTAACAACTTTAGAGAATGAAAGAAGAAAAAAATTAATTATTAAAAAATCCTTATTCCTTACAATAACAACAGCGGCGACAACAACTTAAACTGAAAACTAACATGTGTATGTAGGTAGGTAGATGGATGATGGTGGGCAACAGCCCTGAGAATCTTGCTGAAGCAAGCTGAAGCAACAGGAAATGTAAAATTCTTAAGAAACACAAAACAAAAAAGTTAAAGAAACGGAAAAAAGTTTCATGAGTTAGTTGTTAAGAGAAGAAGGACTAGAAATCCTTAGGAAATGTTGCAACAAATCCGAAATTATTAAAAACAACAACAACGACAACAAATACAGTTGCAATAAGAAAAAATGAAAAAAAGAATAAAAATAAGTTCCAGCAAAGAAAACTTTTACTTTCTGCTTGTTTTTCTACTCCTTTAACATGCAACATGCAATGGCAACCTCCTTAAAACTCACTCAAGGTGGCAAAGTGAGTGCGTAGGATGGAAAAAATGGGTCACAAATGTTAAAACTTGCAACCTGCAACTTGCAACTTGTGGAATGGAAAAAGAAGAAAGAAAAACGAAATTAAAAGAAATGAAATGAGAAATTATTTCAGAGTGTGTATGAAGAAAACGAGAAACCAAGCCAAGCCAAGCCAACCCAAACATTTCACAATTAATTATGGACTTGAATAGTTTTTGTATAAGAAATTAAGAAAACTTTAAAAGAAAAACGAACGTAGTAGAAAAAGAAAAGGAAAATGAAAGAAAAAAAACAGTGAAAGTATATCGTTGAAGAAAAACTTGGAAAAGTTCATAAACGTGGTCAGAAATTAGATGCGTTTATTAACAACTTGAATTATTACTTTTCAAAAGAACACTTAAGGCGGGCGATGGCATCTACACGGATAATGAATGAGGGTGAAAGAGGCAGTTGAAGACAAAAGTCTAGAAAATTACAGCAGCAAGATTGATGCAGGATTATTGGTAAAACAATCACACACTTTCAGATTACTTGTGTATTTGGCACTGAGTCATTAAAGGCCTTCCCTTATACTCAATTCTTCGTTAGATCAATGCTGACTTATTGCAATTTTATGTAAGTAAAGTTGTTCCTGGAGTTTAAGCTGCCAGGCATAATTTTGTGGGATTTCTAAAATCCATGTGTGTGAAAATAAATCCAAAATTTAACTAGCAAAGACAAAAACCAAAAATTTTAACAGAGCTCATGTTAGAGTTAACAGAGCAATGTTAAGTGGTTAACAGAAAATCGGAAAAATAGCAAATATGCAACACAATAAAAAAAGAACAAGCTAGTAGAGACGATATAGACATTTCCATTAAAGTTACGATTTTAATTAACACATGCCACTACCTTAACATTTCGCTAAACTCGTTCCACTCTATTAAAAACTTTTCATCTGAAGGAAATTTATTTTCCTTCCTAAATTTATTTTGTTGCCTACCTTTAGGCGCAAGAAAAAAAAAAAAACAAATACTTGAGAGCTGTTTAAACAATAATTAACGCACTAAAAACACAATAAAATTAACAAATTATACAATTGTACAGCTCTCTACACTACACTACACTCCTTTACGAAGATAGATATGCAAAGAGAGGGGAGGAAAGTGTAAATAAAGGCAAAATGTTAAGAAGACTGCCAGCATAAAAATCTCTAGACAGTTTTTAGGGGTAAAAAAATAGGAAACGAGAAAAAGATGTGTTCGCAAGAAATGTTCGGCGAAGTAGAACAACAACAGGGACGGACAATGAAACAACATCAGACCGTGATACATATACACAAACAATTTCACGATGGGTTGATAATGTCCTCATAACCAAAATAGTTTCATGCTCTATGCTCTTCTTGTAGCTCCAGAGGCGATATGTACAAAAGTAAACGCCTTTATTCGTATAATAAAAGCTTAGATTAGGCGGAAAATGTCGAGGAGCGTTTAAGAAAAATCTGATAAGTCTGCAATCATACATACATATGTACATACATAATTGGTCATTACAACCCTTCAGTCAGGATACGGCCTTAATTTTATACTTGAGTGGCGAGGCCTACAGTTTAACGTCGACTCCGAACGACAGATTTTGAGAAACTTTTTCATGGCAGGTTTATTTACTCTCAGAGTTTTTGCCAGAACTCTGCTGAGACAAAGTCGCCGAAGAAATATTTTTTTTGTGAAGAATCGGTACCTCTCTGTGTTGTGCGACTGTCTTAGACAGAAAGTTCTAGACATGTCGCTCCAACCCACTTTGAGAAACATGATTCGCAGTGTGCCTTACAGAATAATTGCTCTGGTGAAAATATCAAATTGACTTTAGTAGAGGAAGGAGATTGTACACCAAACAGCAACAGTTGTCCGGGCGATTTAAATTAATGCTAATTGACCTCCTCTCCTTTTAATGGGTAGATCCATGTGAACCAACCATTCAAGGTTGCAGTGTAAAATCTTAAAACAGAAATACATCGGACAATATATTAAGGCACATTAATTGAATCATTAATTTCTATTTGTCTACAGAACATAATTAAACTGTTGTCCTAAACAGATAAAATATGCAAAGCCAAATAATATAAATAAACACCCAAAAGTATACTTCATTCTTGCAATGTTTTCTCTTTATTTGTGAATTATTCATTTCTTCAACTCTATCTCTCACTCTTCCTTTCACTGTTTGACCTACTTAAACGAATAAAACATTATAAGTTAATTAATTTTTGACATTTAAGCAAAACAAGGTGAGAGAGAGAGAGAGAGCGGAGCATTGAGACGAGAGAAGAAAGAGAAAATAATATTCAAATCAAAGTGTTTTCCTTAAAAAATATGAGAAATTAAACTGAAGTGTTAAGTACGCCAAAAACAAATTAAATTTTAACAGAGAATTAAATAGAAATCCCCTCTTTAATCCTATTGAAAATTATTACAGTCATAGGGAATCTAAGCTTTTTAGCTCAGAAAAAAAGTTCTCTTTAAATCCAACAACAACAGAAAAAAACCATAAATTGTAATGAAATCAAATAAAATTTAAAAAAGTTTTCTAAGAAACACTCAAATAAAGTTGGCAACATATTGAAAACGGCCATCTTGTTGAACCTACACATCTGTCAAATTAGTTGCCATTTATTTACTTTGTTTTGTCAAACCCTAATGGGCGGATATATCGCATTCAACAAAGTGTGAAAATAACACAGTTTTACCCAAAACGGGTATTCTATTTGGTCAACGTATCGTGCCTCGACCATTTTACACTCGTCCAACCGACAACTCGCAATATGGAGGAGAAGTTCGAATCCGTTAACTGGCTTAGCAAACAATTGACCAACAATTGTAAGCCAACGGAACGAAAGATCTTCTGAAAACATCGCAGCTATCTGCCAGAGTGCGCAAAAGAATTCATGGTAGTCGATTTCGATTCGCTTACAGAAAACTCGCCCTTTTGCAGACAACAAATTGACGAATTTCGCGTCGCAACTTGGGACTACACTCAGGAGCTGAAGTTAAATGCCCATAAACAACGACGTGAATTCGCCGAAATTGGCTCTGAAACAATTGGCACCTCTGACTCCAATTTTCTGACCGATGAGGCCCATTCCGAGGTTAGTGAGTGCGTGAATAAACAAAATTGTTGAATTTCAGACGATACCAGCCCACTTAAGATTCAAGATCGTTCAATGCATCCCGAAAACGTCTCTGTTTGGTGGAAATTTTGGACTGGCGGTGCACATCAGTCAAAATTTCTTTCAGAACGACATTCGCCAGGGTACTGTGAGCACTATACCAATTTTTTTTTTTCCTAAATTAGATGAGCTGACTACACATGGACAGCGCTATATGCCACACAGTGTATGATCATTTCAAGCAGAACTGATATGGCTACCGAGTTCAAGCAATTTAATCCCGTTAGACGTTCTATGTGTTAGACGTTAAAGGTGGAATGTGCTAAATGAAAGACCCTATATATGTACTACGATTGCCAGATTAATGATTGTGAATTGATATTTTCGTCTATTATGCGGTAGACGCAATCCATGACCAGCTATCTGTCAACCACCATCCAGTCAATGAGGGTTTTGTGAATCAAAGTCAAGTTAGAGGAAGATCTTTTAGGATAACCAAAGAAAAAATTATGACCTGTCGTAGCATATGCTGATGCCATAGACTTTTTGGTTGAAAGACTTCGATTGCATCCCTGCTAGGCAATGGTCTGCAATGTTTCCTTTGATTACAGGTTAGTTGAGAGCAAGTTTTTACATCAAACCTCAGAAGAGCTCGATCTACTCTCCTGTCATTCACACTCTTTTAGGCAAGAACTATAAACCTAGGAAGTGGGATATCTGTTTAGAGTCAATGTTTAAGACATGCTTAGTGGTCCTTGCTTTTTAGCTATATTTTTTTCGTATTTCGTTTTGTTGGTATTTCGTTTGTGACCTGAGCTTTGAACAGTGGCCTTACGTCTAATAAGCCAACACACTACATACTAGACTACGGCGACTTACACTGAAAAAGTCTGTATGGAGTCTTTAGAGCCACGTCCACAATGCTATCGAGTTTGCGAAATATTTGGTCTTCTAAATATTTAGATATACGAACGTTCCGAATCGAGTTCTTGTATAATGATTATCCTGAAGATTCTCCTGAGAGGAAGTCGCCGTTAAAATATTTTCTTTTATTTCGTTTTGTTGTGGTGGTCTGATGACCTGGGGTTTGAACCGAACCCTCACGTCTAGTACGTCAACACTCTACCTACTAGACTACGATGACTACAATATATGTTATGTCAGACTACTCCGTTTAAGTTTAAACTTTTAGGATACTTTGCCAAATATCTCTACATTGTCATCAAAAAAGAATTTCAAGGCCTTGCTAGTAGAAAGAGAGAAACATGACTTCACTAAGGATAAGGTAAAGAGTCTTTTAATGTTGACTTACTGGGCCTATGTACATATATAAGGATAAGGTAAAGGACACAGCCATCAAATCCTTTAGTGTTGACCTACTGGACCAATGTACATAAATTAAAAATGAAGTACAAGACCTAGCTAATATTGTCTACTAATTTAAATACATATACATGTACATACCAACGTATAGTTTAATTGCCAAAACAGATTTGTTTTTGCATTTCATGGAAATTTCCTTCTCAGTTTTCTTCTGCTTCAAGTTGCATGCACCCTCAAGTGGAATTGGTAATTTGAGACTATAAATGCTGCTACAATATCCTCTTGAATAATAGAAGAGAAAAATTGATATGATATGCTGCTGCTGCTACTGCTCCTGCTCTGCTCTTATTCCTACCCCAGGAGCTGTTATTGCTACTACTTTCGTTTCGTTTGTTGCTGTCATGATATATGATCTCACAAGATAACAAATTTAATCTATTTATTACCAAACCAGAAGACAACAAACAAAGAATACAACAAAAATCGAGAGGAAATTTTCAAAAGAAATTGTATGAAAAAAAAAGAAAACGAATTCAATTTCAACAGAGAAAACTATTTGCAAAAATAAAAAAAAGCAATTCGAAGCCACCCACTTATTGTGTCAACAGAAGTTGAAGGCAACAAATATATATGACTTTTAACTTACAAGTACAACAATAATAAGAATAGCAATAACAGCAGCAGTCAGCAATGGCAACAAAAATGTACAACAAAAATTTGTTTTTATGACACAATAAAACGGAGAGAGAAAAAGAATTTGAACAAGAAAACATATACAAAAATGTTGAGATTGTTAGCGCTCTCTCTCTCTCTCTCTTACTGTCGAACCCAATGCCTTTCACAAGCATAAAACTCTATAATTTGTTGCATATATAAACAAACTAAAAACAACAACAAATTATTGTTGCAAAACAAAAGAAAAAAAAAATATGAATAAAAAAGTTACAAAATAAAATCATAAAATACTTTAAGAACTCAAAAAAATCCACAAAAATATATACATATACATGTTGCACGTATATATGTGTGTGTGGCCATATAGTAGTTGAAACCATAAACTTTACATACTGACTGGCAAGAACAACAACAATAACAACAACCACTTGTATTGTATAAAAAGTATATGACACATAAAAAACTTATTTTATATTTCGATAGGAGGAGAAGGAATAAAAATAAAAATTAAACTATAAAGTTGCCATCAAAAAATTTTGTAATAGTTTTACATGTTCCACGCACACAAACACAACAGACACACACACACACACACACACACACACACACACACACTCAGACACAGGCTGACTTTCTCCTTCTCTTTCAAGCATACTCCTAGCGCCATACATACTTATACATACACACACACGCAAGTAATGTCAAATGGCTGTATAAAAATATAAAAATAAAAACAACAAAAACAACAAGAAAAAAGAGAGAGAAAAAACTTTTTAAAGAGAAAGATAATAAACTGTCAAGTTGATGAATTCATGAAAGAAAGAAAAAAGAACACTGCCTGCCACAGTCGTACTTTTTCGGCCAGCCTTAAAAACGAATATGTATTAAAACAAGACCTAAAAGTATGCTACAACTTTTTTACTCCCTTCTTCAAATTAAATTCAAGCTATTCAAATCCACTTATTAAGTCGCCACAGTCCAGTAGATAGCGCGTTGGCTTATTAGACGTGAGGCCTCGGTTAAATCCCCAGGTCAGACATTTTCAACAAAATGAAATATGAAGGGATATAATTCCGGGGCGACATTCTCTCAGCAGATTTTTCGAAAAAACGCTCAGAGCAAATAAAGAAAGAAAGAAAAAATGAGAGAAAAGACTGCCTGCCACAGTTGTACTTTTTCGGCCAGCCTTAAAAACGAATATTAAAACAAGACCTAAAAGTATGCTACAACTTTTTTTACTCCCTTCTTCAAATTAAATTCAAGCTATTCAAATCTACTTATTAAGTCGCCACAGTCCAGTAGATAGCGCGTTGGCTTATTAGACGTGAGGCCACGGTTCAAAATGACCAAATATTTCTGCGGCGACATTCTCCTGAAAAAATTGCCATGAAAAGTTTCTTGAAAATCTATCGTTCCGAGTCTATTTAAACTGTAGGTTCCGCCACTCATGTATAAAATTAATACAGATAACATAAGTAGTGTGAGAAGCTAGGTTGTAATAATGACCGAATAGTTGTATTGATTCAAACCTACAACTGTGTAGTAGTGCTCTCTATGAAAAAGCATAGAAGATTTTGATTCTGGAACAATTCGAAACTATTAGGTAAAGAAAGGTACGACAATCACCCTTCTTAACTGTAACCTGGACAGAACCAATCCATGCCATGGAAACCAATCTATGGCCATGGAGAATGCTTCGCAACCAGTCTTGGTAACAAAAATGTCTGGAGTAATCAGGGGGCTGCACACTCTCTTAAAAGAGGGACAATATTATGGTGTACAGCTGGGCCTAGAACGTATCTTGGGACAGGAGCGGGAGTTTCTGGTCCCTGAATATAAATACTAAGAACACATAGAGAAACTCGCGAGTATCGCATTTCTATGCCATTAAAAGACGGGCTCAACACAAATTAAATAAGGGGTAAAAGAGACAGGACTTAACCACACTAAGTGATGGACTGTCAAGCCGCCATCTGAGCACTCGGTTCTTTTGAGGTTGAATCGATTAAGTACGGGAATGTCTAAAGAAGCTGTATCGACAAGGTAGGGTAACTAAAGTTATTTCTATCAAGCTTGAATCAATTGAAGATTTTAACTCACAAGCCCATCTTACATCAATGCGCACTTATCTAGCAATCAAATACCCGAAATAAACCCAAATTTCTTAGCCCGCACTCCTTATATTACAAAAAAATTGAAAATGTTGACAAAACAACATTTTTTAATAAAACATTTGTTGTCGAATATTGTTGTTGAAATACAAAATTGAAATTCAAATTGATTTTGTTTTTTTTTCGATCTTTTTCTGTTTCTGTGTCTTAAAATACTCTATAAACAGAACTTTTTAGTTTAACTTTAAAAACAACAACGACAACGACAGTAACAACAAAACAGTGTTACTAAAACACTCCACTGTCGTATACAACAAGAACAATACAGAAATACAAGCGATACGATAATAAAACGAACAAAAAAAGCATAAAAATGAACAACTAAAAGCGTTACGAAATATAAGAAGAGAAAATAAAATGAAAAAATCAAAACAGCAGAGGAGGGAAGAGGAAGGATGAGAGGTGATGAGAATAGAAAAAAATGTCAGAAATTGAGTGCAAAAATTTCCAAACAACAAAAAGGGGTGAGGAGGACAAAAAGGAGCAACATTTTCGTAAAGATTTGCATATTTTTAGGTGCTGCTGCATTATTGTGTGCTTTTATTGGATGTAAAAGGAAATGCACAAACATCCACACGTACACTCGCACTTACATGCACACAAAAGACGTGTCGTGTACAATTTACATGCAGCAATAAAATATTGAAAGAAGAAAAAAACGGAGATGGGGAGAACAGCTTCAAAATTCGAGAAGAAAGGAGTTAGGGGACGAAGTGAAAGGGAAGAAGGAGAGAGAGAAGGAGAGTAATAGATAACATTTGATAGCACAGTATAATAATAGACCAACATTTGTGTATCGTTACGGAAACATGACAACAGATGTTGAGATTTCTTTCTATGCCCCCTATCAAAATAAATCAAAATACGAAATGAAATGAGAAAGACGAAAAAAAAAGAAGACGAAATTGAATTCTGTAAACATTAAAAGCATCCAATAAATAAAACAGTGAATCGTTCACTCACATTAGGCAATTTTATAAGCAATGTCTTGAGCAAGTGCCTCGAACTTAAAACTCCTTTTGAAAATGCAATGCAAAGTTGCTTTGTGTAATCGCTTTATGAAGTTTCCTAACCGAAAAGTGTTAGTCTTAAGGTTTTATTACGAGAACAACTGTATCTTATAGGCTTCTTGAAATTTTTGTGGCTTTTTACCCGACTGGAATCCCTTCTTCGATCGATGCTTGACATGTCTCTCGGGAACTATAGCAGCATTTGAAAATCTTCTTTTCTGATATGAAAAAAGTCGACCTTTCTCTGCTTATATTTCTTTTCTCCGCCGATCAAATTCTGGCAACTGTAATGAAGTATTTTCTCTAGTTCGTGTTGGAATTTCCTGGAAGCGATCACTACAACATTATTACATACATCGTTAAAAAAGTTTACGACTCTGTCCATATTTATTTATTTATTTATTTTTATTTATTTATTTATTTATTGGAGTAAGGAGTTACAAATAAAATGTTTATAAACATTTGTTGCTAGAAAAACCTTTTAAGTGTCTAAGAATTGAAAATGCAAGACAGTAACCATGCTTTCCTGAACTCAAGCTTCAGCTTGATAACATAGGAGTTGTGAATAGTGGACACTGTATTGGTATTAGTGTTGACTTTTAATGTCGGGACGACCAATGAATGGGAGAAAGACATGTAAATGCCAGAGAGGTCGTAACCCTGTGGAAACTTGTATCCGTGGCTGCAACATCTTCTTACACAACGGCAGAACAATGACATTTCATTTAAATCGCCGTAGTAGTTATTGTGTTAGTGTAGTAGTTATTGTGTTGGCCTATTAGACGAGAGGCCACGGTTCGAAACCCCATGTCAGACATCTCCTACAAAACGAAATATGAAAGAAAATATTTTTTTGGCGACTTCCTCTCAGCAGATTTCTGGCAAAATCTCTAAGAGTAAATAAAATTGTAATGAAACAGCTTCTCAAAAGTCTGTAGTTTGGAGTCGACTTTAAACTGTAGGTGCCCCACCCTTCATGTATAAAATTAACATACACAACATAAGCTAGGTCGTAATCCTAACAGAAGGATTGTAATGACCAGTTATGCCTGAATGTAAGCGACAATTCGTGCAACAAGAACTGCATGGAAACTTATAGAGGACACTACGAATATTGCCCTTCAAGCTATCATAATGAAACTTACTGGGCATAATACAAGAGGAGACGGAATTCTAAATTTTACAAGATCTAACTGGAAATACAACTCTTTTGACGTAGAAGGATTTTAATTAATGTTTAAAGATGGTCGGGAAAATGGTACGAGACGCGTATGACATGATCAACGCAGCACGTCATGTTACTATGACTAGGAGATCTATATACATGTAGAGAATATGGTCCAAAACTGCAACCGTTGGCATGAAGAAGGGCGCAAGGTATAAGGGAGGGACTGACATGGAGCGACTCAGATATGAGAACATACGGGGTCAACTTAGGGGAGTCAGAAAAAAGAGCAAGAAAGTGTCGTTCTAGCAGACATGCCAAGGAGCTAAAAATATGCATCCTTTTGGAACGGCATACAGGTTGCATATACGGATATATTCGTCCATGTGTTCGAGAAATGTCTCGTCGAAGTTATTTTTCGACATTGATAGAAGGAGAAAAGTTTGGAGGAGCTTATCACACAGCCTGACTAAACTCCAGATGAACTGTCGGCGCATCGTACGGTCTGCCAATTAGATGGGAGGCCAGTTTGAAGAGAATATCAACATTTTCACCAGTACAACACTTTAGTTAGGGTGGGGCCTACAGTTTAAATTTAACTCTAAACGACAGATTTTTGAGAAACTTTTCATGGCGATTTTATTTACTCTCAGACTACATATTTGCCAGAAAGTTGCCGAAGACATATTTTTTTCATATTTTCGTTTTGATGTCTAACTTAGGGCTTGAACCGTGACTACGTCTAATAAGCCAACACACTGCCAACTAGACTACGGCGACTGCAGTACAGTACAGTGCAGTATAGTACAGTACAGAACAGAATTTCATGTGAGAAAGCTTGAAAGCCAACCAGCCTTTCGCGAAATAGTACTTAATGGAAAGTTCCGCAAAGGAAGAGTGGTTGATGGAAATAGGAGGTAGGTTTAGATTCTACACTCCAGCAATGGTGAATCGTGTACACTTATGATGAAATATAAGAGCCTCTTAAAGTTTCCCTCCATAGCAACGGTTCAAATAAAAATATTTTCGAATACGTTTTATTTATTTTTTTTAAATTTTTATTAACTTGGGTCTCCTTGCACAATTTGACATGAACACAATTCCTTGATGTCTATCGTCTGATCCATGTTCTATTCAGAAACCATTTGTGCTGTCTTCCAGCATGAGTTAAAAATAATAAAAAACAACAAACATGCAGTTTAAAGTGAAAGGAATAGAAAATGAATAGAAAGAGTATACGAGCCGCAAAGATGAGAGGGAGACCAGGCAAGGCAAGATATAAAAGTTCTTTTTGTGCATCAAATTGGTTTCCGCCAAAAACTCAACAGGAAACAGACAAAAAAAAAAAAAAAATAAAAATTCGAAACAGTTTTCCCCTGAAGGTTATGATTTAGTTTCGTATAACAGGACAAACAATAACAACAGCCAACAATTTTTTGAAGTTGATGTAGTTGTTGTCGTTGTTGGTAGGGATAGATGTTGCAAGTATAAATATTTTTTGCATAAACGGAGGAATACTGTGAAGACTTTGATGCAAAAAAAAAGAGAGAAACTTTCTAGACCTCTTGCTAAGAATAGAGGGAAAGAGAAGGAGGTGGAGAGAGGAGATAGAGAGAGAGTATGATGCAACAAAGTTAAAAGAATGCACTTTACATGCAACACAAATTAAATTGCATCTGAGTTTAACAAGAACAACAACAACAACAATACGATTTTGCTTGTTGTTATTAAAAGCAAGAAGAGAAATTCTGGGCAATATTCACCCCCAAAATGATGATGTTGTTTCGAACAAGTACTTTAACTGGCAACATTTTTTTTTTTTATTGTTTTCTTCAAATATTGCAATTTGTTGTTTGTAAAAGTTAAAATTGCTTTATTTTTTAGTAAGAAAAACAACAAACTCAAAAAACTAAAAAGAAAAATCTAAAAAACTAGTACAAGTTAAGCAATATTATGTTGCATGTTGCACCAAGAAGAGAATGTGTTTCATACTCTTTCCCTTTTATTGTTTTGATTCTTGCAAAAATCTAAAGAAAGTTTTCTATTTTAGCTTAAGAACAACATTTACCTTCAAACCTTTTTTTGGTTTGGCATGTTAAAGGTCGAAATGCAAAAATAAAAAAAAATAAACAAACTTGACTTAAGAAAATTAATCTAAAAGTCCTAGAGTCCACCATCCAGCCTCTCTTGCTGGGCGGGCATAGTGCATCATCTAAAACTTTTTCAAAAAGTTCATGAAATCAAAAGTAAAACAGAATAATCAAGGCAAATAATTTGCAAAATGAACTAAGTTTTTCAAATATCGTATAAAAGCTTTGAAAAAAAAAGTAATAATAACTCAGCAACATGTTGCTAAAAAAAAGGGAGGATTACAATTCTCCTTGATTTTCTTTTAAGGCAAATAGTAATTAAAATAAATTAAAAATACTAAAGCGGATTAAATAATTTGAATTTAGTTTCTAGCAACATCTTGCTGTTAAAGAATAAACGTTTTCTAGATACATTAAAAATACTAAAGCTGATTGAACAATTTGAATTTGGTTTTTAGCAACATGTGGCAGATGATACATTTGTTGCTAGATACATTTTTTATAGTAGAGTGGGAAATTTAAAAATGTAATAAAACAAAAACGATTTGATAAGGTTTGCCAAATTTATGTTTTTGTTGTGAAGAACAATTGTTCCGGTTGGGAATGGAATACTACCTCACACAGTACATCATTCGATCGGACCAATTTTCGTGTACTTTTTCGAATGTATGGGGTCGTATCACGGCAATGGCATCACGCATTTTAGCCATCAAATGCTTAATTGTCGCTGGTTTGTCGGCAACCCACAGAAAATAGTCCAACGGTGTCAAATCGCAGCTTCTTGGCCGACAATTGACATCAGTTCGCCTAATTAAACGTCCATCAAACGTTTAGCGCAATAAATCGATTGTGGGGTAGAAAATATTTGGCAAGTTGTACCATCTTGTTGAAACCTAATATCATTCACAGCACTACCTTGAAGAGCGTGTTTAAAAAATGGTGCGATAGCAGTCTCCATTGACCATAATGGTTGCGCCATCCTCATTTTCAAAAGAAATATTGGCCAATGATGCCTCTACTTTACAAGCCGCACCAAACTGTCACCCGTAATGGGTGTACTGGCTTATGTAAGACCACGTGTGGGTTTCCTAAGCCCCAAATACGGCAATTTGGCTTATAAACGTACCCACCAGTTTTTCTTTTAGCAAAATCGACATCATCGTGTAGTTTGTCGTTGGCCCAATAAATCCCAACGTTGCTCCAGCGAAGACCGATTACGTTGAGTGGAGATTATATACAGAATTTTGTAGCACAATAGAATGCCAATAAGTATTGCCAGATTCGAAATAACCGATGTTACAAATTTAAACCGATAGATGTCTTACCCGATACTATACTGAAGTTCTTTATTTTACTTTTCCTTTTTAATTGTAATTTAAGGCATCAAGTAAACTGTCTAAATGTAGTTCTTCACAGTTGCAATATGTTGCTACAACAATATTTATGTTGCATTCCACATTTCCTTAGGTATATAGGATTACAGGTTAGGTTGGACACCTCCAACCCAACGTAATATGAGGAAAATTATTTCTTCGGCGAATTCCTCGCAGCAGATTTCTGGCAAAAACCCTGAGAATAAATATAATTGAGAAAAACTAGGTCGTAATCCTAGCTGAATGGTTTTAATGACAAATTATATATAGTATATGTATATCTAGGATTACAGCGTTACCATAGTTTTTACTTGAAGACTACTAGACTAAAGCAAAAAAAAAATAATCGCTTATGTCAAAATGAGGTTAGTAGCGCTCATATTATTTTCAAGCAAGTAGATTTCTGTAAAGTCAACAAATAAACTGAGGCCTCGTAGAATAGAATTGGCTTCATTTCAAGGGTTCAGGGTTATGGAACCACTAAAGACGTTTTTTTCCAGAAATGTTTGTAAACATTTGTTGATCAGTTGCCTCACATAGAATTTTTCGAAATACTTTTTTAAACTTTTATAAAAATTTATTAGCTAAGAATGTTGCTGAAACATTTTTTTCCCAGAAATGTTTATAAACATTTGTTGCCAAGATAGGCTCATACAGAATATTTCGAAATACAATATGCTTGTAACGTGTAGATGTCCTTTAAAACTTCTTTTTTTAATTTACAATTTGGTCAAGAATTTTTAGATGTAATGTCTTTTACTGTTATTGTACTTCTTCGTAATTTTTATGGTCCAAATACAATACGAAGAGACAAAAACAACAACAACAACAACAATGACTATTAAAACCAAAATATGGTTTAGTTTTCGTTTTTTTTCTTTCATTCTTTATTTGACTTTCTATTGCAATTTTTGGTACCGGTTTTGAAAATTCTATCTATTTGGGTTTTCGGTTCTTGTTGTTGTCTTTGTTGTTCAGAGTGGTAATGGTGGCGCTGGTGATAGTGGTGGGCATTAAGCCAAATGGATTTTACTTGTATTTTGTTTAGAGAATATGAACAACACAACACAAAAAGAAATTATTTTCAAATATTGTTGACACACACACAGCAATTGTTGTTAATGTTGTAGTTATTTTAACTTTTACTGGCATTTTTGTCTTCTTTTTTTTAAGAAAAAAAAAATGATTTTGTTTTCCTTTCACAGTCCGGGGTCGCTCTCTCTCTCTAGTTGCTCTAAATAGCAGTTACAGTGGCAGTGGCAGTAACTGTGACACTGTCAGTAGCAAACAAAGTTTTCATTGCATAAATATTCTCTTTGTAAGTAAACAGAGACACAACTTTTTCTCTTATCATCCTTAATTTGTAAGCGAGTGTATATGTGTGTCAGTGTGTGTATGTGTTTGTATTAAAAATAAAAATAAAATTCAAATTTAATTTATTTCATCTTGAGTTTATTGTGGCCAACAGAAAAAAGATTGCAATTTTGTTTGCCATTAAAATGAAAGATGCGAGCACCAGAAGAGGGCGTAGAGAGCGGGTATCGAGATGAAGAAATTGTGAAAATATTTTCAAAACAAAATTTCGAATTTTAATTACAATTTCCAAGGAAAAAAAATAGGCCAGTAAAGGAAGCCCAGTTTTTTTTTTCTTTTGTCAAGTACTGTTCGCATGTAATATTTAAACAAGACAATTAACCCTGGACAATAAACAATTACGGGGAGTCAAAGTTCAGCGTCGTAAATTGATTTTGGTGAACATTGCGCTTTCATAGTGTATACATTAGTTAACAGATGAAGGACTGAAGCCTCTTAATTTGATTTAAGTTCGAAACCAAATTAACCTTTTTTTCTTTTTTATACCGATTTAAGCCCAGTACAACAACTATATCAAGAATAATAGCTATGTTACTCGCTACAGCAGTTAATATACGGCAGCATAACTATTGCGTCTCCTAAAGTTGATAGTTGAAAACCGATCCCATATTTCGATCGATAATTATACTTTCTATATAGTCAAGAACTTTGTTTATCTTGGCAACGCCATTACCACCAAAAATGACGTCAGTCTGGAGATCAAAAGCAGGATCACTCTTGCCAACTGATGCTACTATTGTATCAGTAGTCAAAATTGAGTAGCAGAGATCTCTCTCGTACAACTAATGCTATAGAAGATGCTCGTCCCCCCCGTGCTTCTTTATGGAGTAGAGGCATGGACACTATTAAGCACTGATGCAGCAGCCTTGAGAGTATTCGAGAGAAAAGTTGTATGTAAGGTCTTCCGTCCACTGCGAGTTGGCGATGATTTCCACATCCCATCCAACAATTAACAAGTGTGAATTCCTTAACGACGTGGACATTGTGCAGCGCATTAACATCCAGCCGTTGCGCTGGCTTGGCTATTTCGTTCGAGAGGAGGAGGATGGTCCGACGAGACGGGTATTTGATGCTGGGTTTTGTGGAAGTCGGCAAAGAGGACAGAACGACCTTGTTTGCATTGGAAAGACCAAATCGAGAAAGCTCTCGCATCGATTGTTGTGCCCAACTGGCGAAGGCGCGCAAGAAGCTCAGGCAAGAAACAGGTCTGCCTTCCGCTGACAACAATTTGAAGAATTTTACGTCGTGATTTCAGGGTGCAAGCTCATGCAAAATTCAACTGACTCAGGAGCTAAAGGTAAATATGCGCTCGCTAAATAGGCTCCGGCATAGTTTGCAACTGACCCTAGTGAGATCCTAGAATTGTAAGTGAATGAGGATGAGGAGTAAACATTAGAAAGAAGTATTGACGACAGACTAGGCTAGCCAGTGGAATTTGGGAGTTTTGTCAAAAATTCAAAGGCAAAGGGAGAAGAACTTAACATTGGCATTAAAATAACATCGGGTGGGAGAAATGCTGCTAAGGTTAATAATGGAGCAGTCAATTGAGATTGTTTGTAAAGAAAGAATGATGACCATGCCCATGCTCTCACGCCTATTGCTCTTCTATTATGCCCAAATTGCTGCACAATAGATGCGACAGGGGAATAGGAAAAAGGGACGGCAATGGTTTACTTCACGAGAAGAAGTAAACAGCAATGAAGTGTTGGTATTTGCCAGAGATTTGTTAAGGAAATTTATGGAGGCCGTATGGAACCAAGCAAGCTTTGAATTTCTTCCTCCAACGACTGTAATGGTACGTATCCATTTGTTTTATATTAGTACCATGGCTTAAATACATTTGTTGGCCAAGTCGCTCACAATCACGGCTTATGGTTTCATTTCATTTGAAGGAAAATTGTGCATATGACAGATTCAAATAGTAAAAATTTAAATTTACTTACAAGTGGAGGATAGACTAGAAAAGAAACCAAAAGTAAAGTCGGAATGCAAGATTTTTTATATTCATTTTAATTTTTTACACCAAAAAATAAAAAATACCCACAAATTCCATATGTAAGCCGCCAAAACTAGCCGCTTGACAAACATATGTGTTGAGAACTCATTTTATTTTATTGTTGGCTTTTAATTCTGCTGCTGCTTTGGCTGTTTTATATTCGATTATCATTTAACCCGTGCCCTAAGCCACATTTACCGATTTATTTTGGGCTTTTTTCAACACGACTTTGTAGTGGTTTTACGCGCGCTTCATTCTGTTAAATTTAATTCATGTTGCGTTTAATTTTGGTATACAATATGTAGTATGTGTTTGCACTGCACTGCACTGCAGTGTAAAGCCACCACCCCAAAAGTATGCCACAAAAATTTTATTTTATTTACATTTACACTTGCACTTACACTTACACGGACACATAAAACATATACAATAATTTTGTTGTTTTTAGCTTTGGCTGGTTGTTACTGTTGCAATTTAATGAGCTTAAAAGTAAATTTTACCGTTTTTGACCAGGTTCTCTATCTCTCTCCCTCTCTTCAGAAGCCATTTTTTTCTGTTTTTAACTCTTAATGAAGGTGGATAATAAAGGAAGGGAGTACAGACCTTGCTGGCTAGCTTGCTAATGTGTAGATTAAAGAATTAAACGAAAAAATAAAGTGCGAAAGAGAAAAAATAAAAGAACAAAAACAAAAATTTACTTTAATAAACTTGGCTTGTTATTGCAAGCGATTATTTTTATTTAAACTGTGTTGTGTGGTAGTGCGCAAAAGGATTTTTATTTGAAAGGATTACCAACTTTCCGGCAACTCTATAAATTCCTTTTAATTTCTTTTTTTTTCTTCTGATTATATTATAGACTGTCGGCCGGCCTTCTATAATAATAAATAAAAATGAAGCTATTTTTTATTGTTTCAAGTAATCAACAATAAAATTTTATAGCATAACGTCAAGGCTTAATGGAAATATATGAGAATAAGATGGAAAATTAAAGCATATTTTCAGGTGAAGACAGAATTTTTTTTGTGCTGTTAATAAATAAATAAAAAATAAAAAGCATACCGCAAGGCTGTTTGTAAATCTTTTAATATTAAAGCATACTTTCACGAGTTAGGTTTTTTTTTCAAATTTCGTTTATTTCTTGATTTTTTGATTTGATTTTTTTAAATTAAATTAAATATGAAAGAAATATGTGAAAAATGTCCATTCCTTTACAGCATATGCTTTTGACAATACTTATACTGAATTAGATTTGAAATACTACAAAACCCGACAGAACAAAGGCAAGCAAAGTCTTTAAGGAAACTAGGAAAACAAAGTAACTAAAAAGAGTTAAAAAACAACTTATGGCAGGATAACATTCTATTTTATGAATTATATTGAAATCCTGCAATCTTGGTTTATTAATACCAAGTTAGCAGTTTCGTGAACGGGCCAGATATTGCAGATAATTTAGGGAAAGCTAGATCTTATTAGTACGAAGAGTTTTTTAAAGTTCATGCCAGAACATATAAACCTGCCATGAAAAAGTTTCTCGAAATCTGTCGTTCGGAGTCGACGTTAAACTGTAGGTCCCGCCACTCAAGTATAAAATTAAGGCACACAACTTGAGTGGTGTGAGAAGCTAGGCCGTAATCCTGACTGAAGGGTTGTAATGGCCAAATATGTATGTATGTCATGCTAGAACGCAGAATACCGTTTATTATATTCCAGACATTCAGGCGACGTAAATCGATCGTGGAAAAAAACTGGAACCTGTCGTTCGGAGTCGATGTTAAACTATAGGTCTCGCCACTCATGTATGTAGGGAGGAGCTAAGCCGTAATCCTGACTGAAGGGTTGTAATAGCCAATTAAGTGAGTAGTTGTGACCTATGGAAACCCCACTTAATCGTTGAAATTTATCGATTGAAAAATGGTTCCGATTGCTTTTATTAAAAAAAATCGGTATAAAGAGCTTCTTAAAATATGCTTTACTATTGTAAAATTTCAATAAGAAAAATAGAAAGGAAAAAAATCAAGACTTTTATTAAATATTTGAATCCTTTTTTTTTGTTATCCTTCCTTCCAAAAATTTTCTACGGAAACTACAAATCACGTGTCAAATAATGCCAAGACATTTTTCTGTGTTGTCAACAGTTCTTTATTCTTTATTCTCAATTCTTCTCTTTCTTTATTTTTTAATATTAAAAAATATATTGGGATGGTAAGAGATATAGTAGGAGATGGAGAACAGAAGGACAGAAAGAAAAAAGGCAAACTACGCAAAAAGGTAAGCAAAACTGATTGAATTCTAAGAAATATGGGAAGATATTCAGAGTTTTTATTAAAAAAAATTCGGATGCCTTTCAAAAAAATCGGATTAAAATATGGGGGTGGGGGGGATACGAGAGAGAGGGCACAAGTCTCGCAATTTTAAATTTTCAATTGAAATTCCTTTAAAAACAAAATTGAATTTTCTTTTTTTTTAATTTAAAATTCCATATTTTTTGTTACGAAACTTATTACAATACAACACAACATTTATTTGGTTGTATGTGTGTGTTTGTTTTTTCTCTAGTGAGGTTTGTTCACCTCTGCTTCCGTTTTACATCCGTTTCCGTTTTTAACTACACATATTTTAAATATAAAAATACATCATATGCAGCAGTATATGCATGAACATATGTATGCGTACGTGTACATACGTATGTGTAGGTTTGTCTTTGTCTATTTTGCTTTTAAAAACACAAAATAAATGCAAAATATGTTGATCTGCTCTATTTGCAAAGACTCACACTCTCCTACATACTCATAAAAAAAAAAACACTAACACACATACATACATGACACGTGAACATGAAACTTGTTGAAAATGTGAGGGTTATAGAATTGGCAATGTACCCCATATATCCGGTAAAGAGTTTAGGTTACCTTTGGACCATAACGAGGGGAATTTTATTATGATTCCTATCTGTTACAGGCATCACATAAGGTTCCGAGCAGGCACATAATGAACATTTAAAACTTGTTTGTCGCTTTGTAAGGCAAAACAGAATTCCCATTGATATTTATCGAGTGTAAGGGCCAGGTCTTTGAACCTTTTTAGATGATATTGGCATATAAATATAAAATCCACTGATATTCGACTCTGATATCGGTTGACCGTATATGGAGACAAGAAACATGTGGGGGTATGTTTTCTCAAAATCCGCTGATTCCTGAAATAATGTTGGCTTATGGGGATGGTTAGTTAAAAGCATATTGCCACGCCCATTTCTTTTTTGTATATTTTTCTACTTGTAGTAAATATATTTTAACTAACTGTACAACCACTATTGCAAACACATTTTGAGGACATATCTGGAGATGCGATATGAATTCTCTTATATTGGGAACAACCAGCGAAGCGGACATATTAGCATAAGCTGGTATTATAGGTATAGGTATTGAACGAATCCATTCTGCAGAGGGACAGAAGAACAGATGGGATAATCAATCCACAATGAAATGAATCCACAGTGTCCTGCTAAGCCATCTTATGAACTTTAGGATCGATTGGCTGAAAACTTCCTTCTTAACTCTTCCCTGGACAGCACTAGTAAACTCTATAATTTTGAAAAGTGCTTCACAAAGCGGCATACTCTTTTAAAAGAGGAACTATTTTTTGGAATACAAATGGGTTAAGAGCAGAATTAGGGGGTTTTGATTTCAGACTAAAAATATTCCGAGTCCAAAAGGAAGTTTATGCCATCGGAGAAGATGTGCTCAATTCAACTTTGACAGGAAGTTCCAAATGTAGGTAGCAATGCTATTTGACAGTCAGATCGGCATTCTGACGCTCGGCTGTTATGGGATTAAATCGTAGATAGTATGAGGGCATTTGAAAAGGCTGAATTAGAATAAGGTTACGTTCTGCTGGGTCCCAGCTTATGAGGGAATTTTCGACAATGAGAACACAGATTAGCTTGCGAGAAAGGTAGCTCTTAAGTCGCTGAAGGGTTCAGAGCCCTGTATGTGCTGTGGGGCGGGTGTTGCGAAAGGAATGGCAAACGGAAAAGAAGAAATAAGGGCGAAGACTCTGGAAAATTATAACAAGAGTTCTGATTCGTGCATCAAAAAATAATCAGAGATTGACAACCAGTCTTTTGACAATCTGAGTCTACAGAGTACACAATTAAAAAATGGGTTATCTCGACCCCAATATCTAGATTCTATGACGATGAGCTTAATTATTAGAGTACATTCTCGTAACCTATGAGCAGTAACTCAAAAACCAACACCTGGGTACTGTGCAGGGAGAATTGCCATTGTAGACACAGACGGGCATCCTGGGGTTTGTCATGGCAATAGGCTTGAATGAGACATTGTAGTGATATTCTATAAAATATAAGGAGAGATTGCACTACTAAGTTACCTGTTTAACACAATACATAAATGCTAGGAACCTCACGGAAAATATAATATGATATTGTCATCTGGGGTTGGAAATACTTTACCAATGATATCCACAGTTCTTGCTACGAGAAAGAGGTGTCTGGCACTTAGAAGTCCGAGACAAAGCATAACTGGCCACTCAAGCTTTATTGACGGAACATTTATAGCCACAGGTGAGGACAATTAAGTAGTGCCAGCCAGGAATGATAGTTGAATGAAGGAATAGATGCAACGGGACCTTATACCATCCAACCAAGGTTTCTGTCGAAAAAAAAATTACACTTCGCAAGTTTCCAACTAGTTACCTAGTTGACGTCAGTCCCCTTAAAGTATACTTCCTCTTTTCTTCACTATTTTTATATAGAATGGATGGCTGCCAGTAGGTATGTATGTAGTAAGTGTTTAAACATATGTACAGAGAGAGGGAAAAGAGAAATGTTTCGTTGAAATTGCATGTTGCATGACTACTTTTTCGATATAAATATTGGAAATTATTTCTCAGAAATGGAACAAAAGGACATGTAATGGCTGCCTTTGGGAAACAAAAGGGCCTTAAAAATGCATGTAATTTGAATCCATTAATGACAAGGGCACTTCTTCAAGTAACCCAAAAATGTATTCTCTTGCGGCTAAATATACTGCGAAAAAACCTACAAAGTTGTCAATGACCGATACATAACTACCACCCCCACCTATTATTTTCTACCTCGCTGCAGTTTGGTAATGTAACACCACGACCAACCCGTTTATAATCTCAATTTTTCTGCTTCAAATACAATGCTTTACTTGGGTAGAAGTTATAAACTAAGTGCCAAATTTTTAAGGAGGCCCTTTAAAAGCAGATCCCCTGTATAACCTTTTCATGGCCACTGAAGTATACTACGTCGTAAATACTACCATCAATATACCCCCAATATATGCATGCATGTACGTATGTATGCATGCAAATTATTTTCAAATGCTTTTAACACTCTAACACACTAAATATGCCCCGTAAAGTAAGCGTAACACTGTGTGAATTGACAAAAAAGAAAAACGAAAAATAAAAATGCAAAAGGGGGGGTGGTATGTACTCGCCTTAAAAGTTTAATTTAAAATCAATTCAATTTCGAAAATCGCAAAACAAGTCAAACGAGGAAATGAAAAAAGAAGAAAAAAATTGGAAATTTTGATTTAAAATCGAAAGCAAAAAAGAAATGCTGTTGAGTAGAAAATACATGCAAAAACATGTAAATAAAATAGAGCGCTGCTAAAGGCACAACTTTTTTTTGATTAAAAACCGAAATGTAATCAAAATATGATCCAAAAATATCTCAGACTTATAGTGAATAGCAAACTGCACTAGAATTTGAACACACAATCTAGAACCTCTAAAATCTTTAGTCGGTCTATACTGGCTATTCTATTTCACAAAGCTTGGGTCTAGTTTATCGGAAGAAAAGCCATCAAAACTGGCATGGCCTCACTATGAATGCATAGCGGTGGCAATCGTAACAACAGCAGCTCTATGAATTACTTTATCGAAGGCATTGTTGACCTTCCTTAACTGCTTACTACCAAAAACGGTAGGCCAAATAAACAGCTGCGAACACAGCAATGTCTTCACGGCCATTGTCGTCACAAGGGCATGGAAGCAAGCACAGAAGCTGTGGACAAAGAAGCAAAGCAAAAAACTCTGATTTTCCAGATAACAGAGACAATAGTTTGCAAAATTTAAACAAGGTCCAGGAGTAGCATATTATCTGCAACAACAGGTAATTAATAGTCCGTTAGTATGGCTTTTCATGCACAATTTACTGTGAAAGCATGAATTATTTAAAATATCTCTGGAGGATCACATTTTTCTTACTGAACTTTCGATTCTATTTGATAACAAACATGCCGGAATCATATGACGAAAGTATCCTCCATCACATCACACATTACACACATACATACATAATTGGGGATTACAACTCTTCAGTCAGTATTACATCACTCATGTTGTGGGCATTAATTTTATACGTGAGCATTTAATCACAAGAGAACTGTAGATATTATGCCACGAATGTCTCATGATCGTATGCAGTTTGTACTGACCCAATAGAATCAATAACAGAGACTTCTGAAACTTCACCAACTAGAAATCCAAATGGAAGCAATATACAAATAGCAATTGGATATGAATCGCCCCCCGTATTATCATGCCCAATTACGATGGTATCGTAGAGATGGCGCTACAGTGGAATTCTCAGTGTTCAAAAAGCCGATACCTAGGCTTTCGTTAATGAAATGTCAGTACTCGAATGAAACAGTAAACTGCAAAAGATGGAACTGATTTGTGGAAAAAAACTTGAGCTTTTGAAATGAATGCTGAACTACTATTAGTAGCATACAGCCAGTACGAAAAGTAAGTCCATGAGCCAGAAAACTATTATACGAAGAGGACTTCACATCCGACTTTTGAATTAATGCAACGAATATTATTTCAATTTTATTAGTTTCCTTTGCATTAAATCACGTTCCCATATGTTAAATGTTTAGGCATTAGGGTGTGTCATTATTACTGTTAACCAAGGACAAGGAAAACTTATGAGGGAAAAAAGTAATTTTAAATCATGTGTCGTCGTTTAATGAAATGAAATAAAAAAGAAAAAAATAATGAAAATTACGCAGGATATTGTTACGGCTAAAAAATAAATAAAATGTGTCGTTACACAACACATACAACCATGCTTTCCCCTGTACACATGACTCGTATAGCCGAATCCCTGAGCCAAACGTTAATCGACTGTTGTGGCCTCATGTTTCTTAAACACAATTTCCATTTTAAGTAATAAAAGATGTTCTGTTCTGCCTTCTTCTTTTCGCTCTCTCTCTCTCTCTCTCTCTCTCTCTCTTTCCTTAATGCATGTTTCTTACTAGGATTAAGTTTAAAGGAAAGCAAAGAAGAGGAGCGAGAGAGAGTAAAGAAGGATTTACACATGATTTGCATATAAAATGTAACGGTTATGGTTACAGTTTTCGCTACCACAGACCTGTCAGCCAACCAACGAGACCCACAGCATGTCATGTAAATGAAGAAACAGAACTTCAATCCTCTTGGCATGTATGCCAGGATGTTTCACTGGGGAAAAGGAGTAGTTTGCTCTCCTCCTCTTCCTTTCTCTTTATCATATTGATAATCAATAATTTCGTATTCCACGGTATAATACCTCGTGTGTTAGTACTTGTATTTCGGCTCATTTGTTGAGGTTTTTTTTGACATTTTTTTGCATTTTTTTGTTCTTCATTTATTTTTTAATGCTTATTTTGCCTGTTTCTTTTATGTCAACAAAATTAATGGCCAGAAATGATGGGAAAATGATTTTTTTGCCTCGTTTTGTTTTCGCGTTTTTTTTTTTTTTAATTTCGTTTTACACTGTCATGTTCATGTTAAAACAGTTACAATCTGTGTTAAAAATTTCATTTTAATTGTTTAAAAAAAATGAGGGAGAGAGAAATGCAGAGTGGGAAACAGAGAGAGATATTCCATAAAAGATTTTCCATATGAATATTCTTTATGGCGTTTAATGAATTTTAAATAATTTCATAATAATGCCGAGTCATATAATGTCATGGCATTAAATATATGCAAAAGGACTGACGGGAGAAGTCTTCTTCAATAATTTCTAATAACGAGGAAAATGGAGCAAAAAGTGCTTTCCGTCATAAGCAAATAATCTTATTTCCAAAATTTTTAATAATTTTTAAAGCCTTCTTTTTGAAGCATATTTTTGCTTATTCTTACTTAAAAAATATAATTTTTTTTTTGGAAAATTTTCAACATTTATGTACATATATGTATTTTTTAAGCATTTTTTAAAGCATATTTTTGCATATTTTTATTAAAAGAGTATATTAAAGTGAAATAATCTTAGATTTTCCCATTACAACTTTTAAAAGCATATTTTAACACACACTCAAGGAAAAAAGTCTACATACACCGCTGAATGTAGGCAGTAACAGCAAAGAATGTTTGAAGAGATAATCAAATTCAAAAAAAATATAACCTAGAAATCATTATAAAAAAGAACAAAACAAAAAAAATAAAAAAATCAACAAAAATCTACACCCTTGTATGTAAACTTTTTCCTGTGACTGACCTAGGAATCGAAAGTAATGGACCATAGATAACGACTTGTGTCTTGTGTGTGTGCCATGGACCTCTGGAGAGGAGACCTCGTTGGACATTTTCTCGTGGAATTTTCTTAGGACGCTGATGTATGCGAAAAAGCTATAAACCATAGCGGCCCTTTGAAGCCAACATAAACCATGTCATCGGTCAGTTCAGACTGACTTATGCGCCAGAGTTCTAACAAATTAGATGCCTGTAGTTCTAAACTCAACTAAAGCATCTCGCACAAAACGAAATATATATAATATAAATAAAATTGCCATGAAAAGTTTCTCAAAATTCTGTCGTTAAATTATACGTCTCCTTATCATTCATGGATAAAATTAGAACATGGGTGCAGTGAGGACGTCGGTTGTAATGTTGACTAAATGATTTTAACGAGAGAAACTGACTTTTTACATTCGAGTACTGTGAACGAATGATCTCGATGCAACCAAGCTGAAGTTCTGTTGAAAGAAAGCAGGAACCTGGCCGCAGACCAATACGAAAAACCATGGCAGTTAAGACGGAATTCTAAAATAAACCGAAGGTAGTTCCAGGGTGCGGCCCTATGCTCCCTAGAGGAGTAAGAGGAACATATATATATATAGTTCCAGGGTGAATAAAATCGAATCTTTAGCAACCAATAAATATAGAAACAGTTGTCTCGCTCGAAAGCATGGCATTTAAATTTCCATTTAACCTAATGGAATGTCTCATCCATTGCGCACCTGTTAAATAAACAATAAGTACTCACATCCATTATGCAAAAAGCCTTTTAGGGCTTAAAACCATTTGGAAGTCTTTTGTCGAATTAAAGCAATTCCAAAGGATTTATTGATTTACAGCTTAAATGAATGCCACAATATTTATAGCCGATGTAAACATCTCTGTATGCATGGACGTATGTGTACTTGTGTTTCTGTGTCTTATTTAAATGACCCATGTTGCGACGTTCAACTTGAGTTCATTATTTTCATTTTCTTAAATCCTTTTCAATCGAATGGATTATACAAGTGAAGTGCGTCTGTCTGCTGCGTGTTGGTTGGTTGGTTGGTTGGTATACGGTTAAAATGTGTATGTATGTGTGTGCTTGTATGGATGTGTGTGTGTGCTTGACAGTCGTTTCTTCTCTTTCAATTTCAAGAAATCAATTTGAAAACAACATTTTTTTCTTCGTTTTCGTTTTTGTCTTCAATGAACCAAAACACTTGCACACGTGCACACTTCCAGTATTATTTACGGTCATTTAAACTCAATCGATCAAGTCCATCATCACGACAAAACGAAATATTAAAAAAGAAAAGAAAAATCGAATTTCTTATTTCAAATCTGGATGAGGAATGTGGGTATAGTTCGGGAAGGTAAGCGGACGTAAAGTGAAAATAATGCTACATCAGATGCCTGACAAGATTTGAAGAAAGAACTCAGGCTGAATTAGATGACGTCGCACAGAGGCGACTAACATGCATTGGCATAATCAGGACATGTCATATGTTTCTGCTCGATTATATATTGCTTCATATGCTAGCCAGAGTAATAGCTCCTAGTATTACTAGTCCAAAGTCTTAGAAATAATAAGGAAGGTCGAGAGTAATTCAACTTGGACAGAAAGCGCAGATCACCGTGCTCAACAGCAATACATTAGACATGTTATTACAGCCATCATCTGAGCACTTATCTGCTGAGGATTACTCAAGTTCGATGAACACAGTACAGAAGTGAGCATGCTTGGGCCTCACGGGTACTCTGAAGTTCACGTCGCAGGCTGGTCTCGAGGTTATCTTGTCTCGACGATCATTAGCAGCCTCAAAACATGACTGCACTGAGGCTTAAGTTCTCAGATATGTTTGGGACATGTACGGGGTGTGGGCCACGCTTCAATACTGCATGAAGTAGAATCGAATCAATCAGGCTTTAGAAGCGACTTTAAGGTAGTACTAGGTACCTGTTTTCGGACGAACATACAAAACTCAAACCTCCCTAAACGGGAAGAATGGGTAGCTGAAGCTGTCTTCGGAACCGATATTATAACAATCTTCACTAACGGCTCAAAAATAAAATGTAGCACTGAATCTGCGGTCTATTCCGACAAGCTGGCTTTGAGCGGGTCATACAGATTACCTAACGAGGCCAGCGTACAGAGATTATTGCTTTTGAACAAGGTGCACTTATGATAGAAACCGGAAAGCTATCTCCTTCGATCTCGATCATATGTACATATGGGCATTCAAGCAGCAATCAAAGCGCTGGGATTTTACCTCATCACATCGAAAGGCGTCAGGAGTTGAATAGACGCTCTACACCGTATATGTATGTCGACACAACACCCGCTTCTATTAGGTTCCGGGCCAGTGTGGCAAAAAGCGGAAGAACTGGCAGGGAAGGGATCACAGATGTCTGAGGAAAAGAGAATAGGGGGGATATATGGAATACCCCCCTATTAGGTTCCCCAGTTTTTGAACTGCCGACGACGTCTCTGTATTCTGAGACTCAGATTAAGCTCCGTCTTCTGCATCTTCTTGATATCAGTTTGAATGTCAGAAGCAAAATTGATTCTAGCTGCAGATCTTGTGATCTAAATGATGTTGCAAGTGTGACATCACACCGGCTTTCATTTTGCATTTGCATTAGTAAAGGCTGCAGTACCAGATTGCGTAGAAATCTTATCAATTTTTAGAATTTCTTTCCACACGGCAAAAAGCCTAAATTGTAGGTGTTTAAGCCTGTGTTTAATTTCCACAGAGTCACAGGGTAAGAAGCTTTAAAAAACTAAAAGAAGACTTCAAAATTCAAGCTACTTTGTTATTCTTAAGGTACCTATGTATAGAAGGATATGGCTGTAAAGCGTGGTGCTAAACATGATGTCGTAACTTTATTTCTTGTGCTCGTGTAGGGTATATTAAATATAATCCTTGTTAATATAACAACAACAAAAACAAAAACAAGAACAATAATAATAACAATTATTATTCTTACACACATTCACACACAAAGAGATATTTTGTTTAAATATTTTAAAAACCACTTTATTAAACAATAAGTGGATCATATAAACATAAACAAAAAAAAATTATTAAATTTGTTGTTGTTGCAATGTTGCAACTACATACACATTATGTGCGAATATTGTTTTTATTATTACAACAACTATAGTGATGTTGTTGTTGTTGTAGTTGTTTCTGTGGTATTATCAATATCAGTATCAGTATGATGATGATGAGCTCCTCTTGATAATACATATAAAAATATTAACACACAATACATTTATATTTATTTATATACTCGTATGTAGTATCCCAGCCAGCATTTTTGGAAATTTTCAATCAAATTCGAACCTTTTTTGATACTTCTGCGCGATTGAAAAGCTAGAAAACCTTTTTTGTCGGGAGAAAAAAATGACTACGGGCGACTCTTCTAATTCTAATCATTTATGAGTCAATTTCTATATTAGTGTAGAGTAATTTTCGACTCTTTTTCTAGTAGCCTTATAATCATTTTCGAATCGCTTTCTGATCATTTATTAGTCTTATTTACCTTCGTTTATGATTCTTTTTCGAGTCGTCTTTCAGTCATCGTTTAATCGCATACGAATCTTTTATGAGTATTTTATCAGTATGTTTAGGAGTCCTTTTATTGTCATTTATCAATCATGTTTGTATTAATTAGGACTCCTTTTTGGGTCATTTATGATTATAATTTGAGCCATTTATTAGTCGTATTTAAAAATGACATTATTGAGTAACAAAGGAAGCATACATGCATACATACATAATTGGCCATTACAACCCTTCAGTAAGGATTACGGCCTAGCTTCTCACACAATTCATATTGTGTACGTTAATTTTACACATGAGTGGCGGGACCTACAGTTTAACGTCGATTCCGAACGACAGATTTTTGAGAAACTATTCATGACAATTTTATTTAAAATTTTTTATTGTATTTTAAATCGAACTCATTTTACTCATTGGCGCAAATCATTTTCGCGTCTTTTTTTAATCGTGTAACTGACTAATAAGTTTTTGATCACCAAAACTACTCTGAAAAGACTCAGCAAGGTGATTTTTTAAAAACAATGTTCCAAATGCTAGCTGGGATATGTGTGCATAAGCGAGTGTGTATAGTAAGTGTATGTTATTATGTTACTCATTTAATTATTATCATAATAATAATAATAATCATTATTATCATAGTTATTGTATTTGTTTAACAATAACAACAACTCCAAAAATTAATAATTTTTCATTATATTTTGTTGTTGCTGTTTATTAAAAAAAAAAAAAAAAAAAAAGAGAAATTTAAGTGTATCCACATACATATTTATTAAAGCGGGTCAAGTATACAGAGCTGGGATGCTAGCAATACATGCATACAACACAACACAGCCGAACACACACATTTTAATGCAAATGAATTTATGATAGAAAAACAACAAAAAATTAATTTTTATATTGAAAATGTTTAAAGGATTTCACACAAAAATTAAAACGAAACAATTAAAAAAGTTTTAAAATCCCAAAGTGAGAGTTCAGAGGTAATAAAAAAAAGCTTACTTTAATTAATGATAATCCGTCATCAAGAGAGAGAGAGAAGGAGAGAGAGGGGCAGAGAAAATGATAAAATAAATTCAACTCTTGTAGTAGTAAAACGATGGTAGAAGAACGACCTTAAAAAGAGCTACTTAAATAGCTTTACGACTGATGGATTTCTTCTTTACCATCAGAAAATTTTTACTTTAATAACCTTAACAGGACATCAAAGCCATTGAAACTTACTAGTCAAGTGCAATTATTTTGGAATGCATCATCAAGATATGTGTTGCAGAAAAGAAATTAATCAATCCAAATAGACTCAGGTAACATGGTTGCTGTAAAAATAGGAGTATCACATAGCATCACATGTTACCTCTGTTATTTAACAGTATCTTCTGGAAACTATGACAAGAAAAGGGTGTCAGTCTATTACTTACGATCCATTAACGTTTTGATAACCTCGATTGCAGTATTAGGAATAGAATCGAAAGACCAAAGTATGATTATGGTACACTTAACTTAGCCTGACCCTGATTTTCACACAATCTTATCTTAAATATTCTCCTAATAGGGAATGAATGGAAATTATGAAAGGAATATTGCACAGATTAAGTGAAATCGAACTCAGGAGCGGCATAGAGTAATGACCAGAACCACAATTAAAAAAAAATGAAGCTTCGACACCTTCAGCGACTCCAAAAGCAACATATAGAACTTTATGCCAGACCCTCTACATCAAGCTTTGTAACATTTTGGCTTTCCATTTACCAAAAAACTCACTGGCTCCTACTTATGTAGAGAATAGTGGTGAAACTAGAAAACTAGGTTGTAGGATTATAGGCAGTGTGGCGGCTTATTGGGCGTGAGGCCACGGTTCAATCCCCAGATCAAACATCTTCGGCGACTGCCTCTCGGCAGAAACTCCTTCAGTGGAGAAAATATACTGCACTTTGTAATAGAATAGAATGACATAAGCATTGCCAGATCCGAACTAACCGATGATACAAATTTTAACCGATGGAAGGCCCACCCGATATTATACAGAAGTGTTTTTTTTTCATTTCCTTTTTAAATGTAATTTTAGGCATCAAGTAAACTGTCGATATAAAGTGCTTCACGGTTGCAACATGTTGCTACAACATTATTTATATCCATGTTTCCTTAGGTATCTAGGATTACAGATCGGACATCTCCAACAAAACGAAAACGGCGAATTCCTCTCTCCAGGTTTTTGAAACTCTGAGAGTAAATAAAATTGCCATAAACAGTTCCTCAAAAATATGATGTACGGATTCGATTTTAAATTGTAGGTCCCGCCGCCATTCATGTATACAATTAACACACACAACGTCTACTGCTTTCACATCCACTTGAATGGTGGTAGACAGTTGAGGATAGTAAACAATGTTTTAGACCAGTAGTTCTACGAGAACGTGATTGCCCTCATCGTTATAACAACGTTTGATAAATCTAAATTGCATGAAAGGACGTCAAAGTATCATGCAGAGACTCACAGCTGTATTCTGTTCAATTATTAAATTTGCTATCTAAGCCCTAATTCTGTAAGGAAAACAATTTCAAAAAATGTATTTAAAAAAAAAAAAAAACCAAAAATATTTAAGAAATTGCGATCTTTCCATATGCTCGAGATATCTGCAAATCGCAAATACTTGTACTAAAATATAGGGGAAGCTAATAACTCATATAAGGAGATAACATATCAAAACAAACAACACTCATACACAAACACAACAGTAAAAATAATAACAATGGTAGCCATTTTATACAGCTAATGAAAGCCATAGACTCTCCCTCCTATACTCTCTTCAAAAAAGAAAAGTACAACAACAATACTTGAATGCGAAAAATCGAAATTAGCAGAAGCAATTTTAAAAGATTTGCAACAAAATAAATCTCCGTTGATGTGTGTACAAAGAATTTAAAGAAATTATTGTTGTTTAACTGACAACTCCTTGTTGTTGTTGTTGGAGTTAGAAAATAATATAAAATTAGTTTTTCTCTCCTTTATTGTAGTTGTCGCTGATATTATTGTTGTTTTGTATTGCAGCTGTCTACACAAGTGTAAGTATGTTATGCAACAACGTCTTTGACTTGTAGCATTATATTGAAACGTGATGTATTTTTCCAGACTTTTGCTCTCTCTCTCTCTCACACACACACTCTTATAAAAATTGTTTAAAAGCATACACACATGCCCGAACTGTTGATGTGTTTGTTTGTTTGTTTGTCTTTACAAGCGACTTACACAAACGACATGTAAAAAACGCCAAATGTTGTTGAGAATATTTTGATATTCTCATGCCAATATAGAAAATATTGACGGGCTTAAAAGCTGAAAGGTTAGGCAAGAGAAAGAGAATGAAAGAGAAAAAAGAAGACAATATAGCGTGTTATTTTGTTTTAAGCACGACAATAATTGCCCAACTTAAAGTAGAGAGCACATTGAAGAGACTTATTTTTCGATTTATTTACAGTATGAAACAAAATGGCTACACGACATGACTATACACAGGCAAACAGTGTGACTCCTTGCATATTGTAAGTAAAATATAATTTTTTTCAATGATTTCTATACAATATGGCAGCCTTCGAACACAAAATCGTATAAGGAAACTTGCAAGATTTTTGGAAAAGTCTTCCTCTCCAAGACTTTCATTACATTGATTGTCAATGGAAACATTCCTTAAACAACAAAATTCATTTTGAAAAGCTTTTAAACTTTACAGATAGGGGATGTCACCGTGTTTATACGCATGGACCACGACCAAATTCTGGTAGAGCACTGCGAAGCTGTATCACTCTCAATTGCTGGCTGTTCTTTTTTTACGATTTACTTCGTTAGGGGATGAGCCCTATTCAAGCATTGTATCGTGTTTAAACTAGGACTATAGGGTGAGATTTAAGAATTTCTAAACCGCAAAACGGTTATATATTTTTCAACTGAAATTACCATTTATTTAGCAACTGGTTTGCCATTAGGACCTGGTGGTGTTGTAATACGACCCAAAAGTTACCGCAGATTTAGAGCGTTATGGCGACATGACAATCGACATTTTTTGGTACGCAATTAAAGGTTATGAGCTTGTCGGTAGAATGGTGTCACGAGAAACTTAAAACAATCGATATTGTGCAACAACGCATATGAAAATCTGACAGCAGCATTATTAGCAGGGTCTTGAATACTACACCTATCTATATAGACGCTAGAGAAGATAATCTTATGCCTCTTTCCGCTGCAATTTTGTTGCAAGGTTGTAATTTGTAAAACTAATCAGCCTGTCTGGATAACTAGACGATGACGTGTGTCAAATGTAGGTCACTCGAAAATTCTAAAAGAAATTTAAATTCTCAAAGGCATCCACTAAATGAGCCCCCACACTTCTCGAAGAAGTTCAAAACATCTGATCCGCGTAGAAAGATTTTAAAGAAAAGTGTAAAGAACTTTTTGATCGAAACCCTTCAGATTTTCATGGGTTATTCGAAATTCGATGAAGCTGTGAATGGAAAAATCACTTCAAAGTCGAAGGGTACAGCTTACCGAATCGTCGCAAACGGAAACGTTGGCCATACAGGCTGCTGTAGCGATTATTAAGGATGAAAATATCTCTCAGAAATATATCAGCATAGCCAGGATACTGCGAGAGGACTGGATTCTTACGTAATTCGGTTCTAAGACGCAAATCTCTCAATGAGAAAGCAAAGCTGGGTGTGAGAGAACTGGTTTCTAATATGACTGGGCTCTATGAGCTGCATCTCTCAATGAGAAGGTAAAAGCTCTACAACATTAACAAGGGTACCAAGGCACATCAGTACCACATCACAAAGATATTTCAGAAAACTGCGGCGTAGATGAAGAGACTAGACATAGCAAAACTATCGAACTCCGATGTGTACTCTGCATTGGAAGATACATAGAAAACTTGTGAGCTCTTAATTAACAATGCAGTAATGGATGCCGACAACGTTAAGTGGGAAGCTATCTTTGCAGGCAGGATATAACACAACAAATCTGATCAACAATCGATGGAGGGCAACTAAAAAAGAATGGTGGTTGGCAGCATCACTGGTCATTGCCATATGTTGCATCCATTCGAAACGCATTCATCTTTCGACATTTTGTGAAACGATTTGTGCAGGAGCTCAGAAAGAAATGGAAAGATACTGTTCCGCTCGAATTGGGTGTATTAACCAGCGTTATAAAAGAGAGGAGGACAACACCTTGGGTTCTGTTGAATAGACGATCTCAATCACATTGTGAGGCTAAGTGGTTGTACCAGAAGCTTTGAATGGGGTCAGGACTAAGGTAAATGGACGGCATGTTCTCATAATCTTTGTCCACACTGTTGTGTGAGAAATTTCAAAGAAATCGAAGTGTAAGTATACATCTGTTCGTTTATTTTTTTCTCTCTTCTCTCTCTCTCTCTCTCTTCCCTTTCTCGCTCTTTCCTACATTATATTGTTTCATTTAATAAATGTGCTACTGCTGATATCTAAGAAAGTGATTTTGGTGCCATGTTTGCCGTAAGTGTTGCTTCGTGTTGTTTGCGTTCTCGTCTTCATATAACAACTACAAATAAAGTCATAAAATGAAGCAGATTTTTGACTATTTTTGCTGTTAAACGGAAGCAGTTTTTTATTTTATTTGTGTTTGCATTAGTATTAGTAGTACAGGAAGTACAGGCACGTTTTCTATCGTTTTTAAATCATATCAAAATCACAAAATACTTCTCGTAATACACTTTCAAATAGAAAAATAATTTTTTTTTTTTTGTACGAAATCATGTTTAGTCATGATTTATGTTATGCAGTATAAAGAACATAGAAATAGATAAACTATTACAATTTGATTTATTTGATTGATTTTATTATACATATTTTCTTTATGTTTCATAGCAGAAGAAGAAAAGTAAAAATAACCGAAATTATTTTGTTTATAAAAAATCACCACACTGACATTCAATTTGAATTGATTTTTTTTTGTCATTCTTTTTATAGAAATACTTACAATTATTACTCTCGACAATAAATTATTTAAGTTTTGTTTTGCTGTTAAAAAACATCATTGAACAACTTACCTAAAAATAAAAGAGAAAAGAGAGAAAAAAAGAGAATTAAAAACAAATTTTTTTTTTCACACAAAATTAAAATAGAAATTTAATTACATTTCATTGGATAATAAATTCAATAAAACAAAATATGTTTTCATTCTAAATCAATAAATAATTGTTTTTATGTAAAAAAAAATATTTTTTGTAATAAATCCCCTAAAATTATGCCACGATTTTCAAAGCACAAACAACAAAAATAAAAAAATAAATAAATAAAGACTCATATGTAAGCACTCACACTTACGCTGTTAGCCCCAAACGTGTAGAAATTAACTAAAATATTTATGTGTATTTAACGTTACAAGTGTGTATATAAGTGGGTTTGTATGTATGTAATCCACACAAATTTTAATAATTTAAATTACAAAACAAAAAAAAAATGTGCTTTCAATTGTTGGTTTTGTTTTATACACAATACATAATGATTTCTTTTGTTAAGCATAAAAAAAATAAAAAAATCCTAAAAATATGCCACAATTTTTTTGCTCCGAGATATATGCTTTAAATAACTGTGTGCATATTTGTGAAATATTTTTACAAAATAATTACTGAATAAATGCTTTTTCAAATCAATTAATTAATTAAAATTAAAATTTAAAAATACGACATGGAATTTTGTTAATAATTGGTCCAACTAACCATTGATTTGCAATTTGGCTTTTCAGTGCGCTTTTTCTAGAATTTCTCTGCTATCAGAGAAATGGAATGCATACATTTAAGTCGGATATGGACTATTGTGATAGTATAGGCCCTTAAACTTCCGATATCCATTATCAGATCAGTTTTTTTGGAATCGTTTGAATAGTATATACGAAGGCGCTTCCCCCTTTTCCAATGTAAAGCTAAGAGCATTGATAATCAGTGTAGAACAGTTTCCTTATTTTACTCATATCTCTGCAGCTCCTGCCGATGTGATTGTGCATTTCGAGTTTAAATAGACTTTCCGTGCGCTTTTCTCCCGACCTTTCCAATATTTACAGCGCTATATTGTCCATATCCGAAGCTGCCTACACAGAATTTTTTTTTTGTGTTTTTGTTCGCCGAGGAGGAGTAGATGTACCTAACCGCACCATAGAGGAAGTCGTCACATCCTCCGTCACATCGTTCACTCCGGAACTACGGTGGTATTACTGCGGAGTGGTTCTTTTGGCCCTTTGGCCAATGCATGCTTATATCCACGTCCGGATTGCGTGTCGAAAGTTGAGGAGGCATCTAAGTGTCTCCACTATTCCTTTCGTCCAGCTTCCTGTTTTCACACGTGTGCTAGTCTCATCTATGCCGACTGCCTACACAGCATTGGCGTAATCTATTTCACTGTGAGAATATTGATGATTATAAGTTTACCAGTTTGCAATTCAAGAACTCAGAAACCGGTGTTTTGTAGACCACAACTTGGCAACAACAAGGAATTAAAAGTGAACGATCATAGACAACGACGTACATACGTTCGCTGAATGAGCTCTGCAGCAGCTGGTATCATCTTCATTGATGAGGCGGCCCATGTCTAGATGAATGACAGACAGTGTGATAAGACGAATCGAATTTGGGACGACACCAATTCACATGATAAACTTAGAGCGTCCAATGCATCACAAAATGGTAACTTTTAGGTGTAGATATTAGGTTACGACATCATCAGTCCATATTTCTTTGAAAACGACATTGGCAAGGCCATCAGTGTGAACACATTGATGATTAAAAACTTATGTTGACTTGAATGAAGATGATGATGAACTAGACACCAACGACATGTGGTTTCAAAAGGACGGAGAAGCATGTCAGAATTTGACTCGGTTAGACTCTTTCTTGTGGGGTATTTAAGTCCCAAGTATATGCGGATAAGCAAAAAATGCATAGCGACCCTCAAAGTTATCATAAAATATGGCTAAGGACGAATTCAGCCTGATTTATGCACCAGAGCCATGAACAATTTACCATTTTAGATGCATTCCACCTAGGAATGGATGGACTCTTTTTCCCTACAAACTCCTTATTATGGATGACAGTTAAAAACGTGATTATTAAACAGGACAGCTCTCATAACGATTTTCATTTTCGTTTCAAATCAAATTAAGATTCAAAAAAAGAAGAAAAGATTTTTGCACAGACGACCCTCGTGTTTCCGTTTTAAATGAGTATGAATTTTATTAAAACAATTTGAAATCTTTTCTCCGTTGACCGGTTTCTTGAAATTTTTTTTTTGATTTTTTTTGATTTTCTTAATGAAATTTAGTTGGAAAACAAGAAAATAAATCAAGAAAAGGAAACAAGAAAAAGGAATATTAATGGGTCATGCGAGTATATTTTCGGTACGCCCACTTCCTGTCCTTAAAACTGTCAACAGTTCCTTACGAAAAAGAAAAATAAGTGTCAGCAGTAGTAGTAGAAGAAGGTTTCTTTGTTTTTTTTTCATCGTAAGAGTGTGAATTTTTCAATTCAAAGCAGCACAAGAGTAATTTAATCAAGAGAAAATGAATGATGATAAGCAACAAAAACCAAAGAGGGACATTTATTAATGAAAACACAAGAAAAGGAAAGGACGAAGGAAGACAGAAGGAATAAAAATTCATTGTAAATATTATGAAAATTTAAATGTTTCACTTTCCTTTCCTCTCCTTTTTTTTTCTCTCTTTCTACTATTTACTGCACGTGCTCTCATAATAAGCGTATGAATTTGATGATGATTGTCACAACAGCAACAACAATAACAAAAACAAAGGAAGAGGAAATAATGAAATCGAATGTAATAAAGCATTGCAGTTTCTTCTCTTGAAATTGACAGTCAGTCAGTCAGTTATTTGAATTTTAAAAAGAAAAAAGGAAGAGAAATACAATGAAAATCAAATTGAAAGTTAATTAATATGAAGCAGAAAAAGAACCCCAAACACAGCTGGCTAATTGGGGGAGAAAACGGTATTAGTGAGGGTTATTAAACAAAAGAAAATCGAATTGAAAAGTTGACAACAATAAAAACAAAGACACAAATTGTCAATGGCCGCCAGGCAGAAAGGCAGCATGAAGACAATTAATGAATGAATAATGATGATGATGATGGCTGCTGTCGAAGACGAATTTCAAATTTCATTCAAATTTTAAATATTTAAGGCACAGTGGAACAAAACAAATTACTTTTTTTACAAAGTTTAGACTGCAAGGAAACATATGAGACATTGTGAATATCAAAAAAAAACAGAAAAAAAATTGTGTAAAGATAAATTCAAATTAAAAAGCAAAGTCCCAAACCCGCTCTTTTAGCAGCGCCACTTCTTGCCTTTAGCAGAGTAAAATTTGTTACTAACAGAACACTGTTAACTGTGTGTGGTAATAAGTAGATCATTGTGATTGTTATTATTTGAGAATAAAAATATTGAAATGTAAAGGCTGATTGGTGGAGGCGGCTATCCCACTACCACGGTTCAAAAGAGGACCCACTAGACCACCATTTGCATATAATCGGTCGAGTAGGTGTACTATTCCTCATGTTTGCTGATTGCGATTGTATTTTAAATTAATTGAAAACCATTTTTATAAAGAAACTTAAGGATGTTTGTGAAGATAAATTCGAATTTAAAAACCAAAGACGCAAACCCACACTTTTAGCAGCGCCACTTTTTGCCTTTAACAATGCAAAATTTGCTCTTAACAGAGGACTGTTAACTGTTTAACAGTGGCGATAAGTAGATTATTCTGCTACTTTGCAATAATTGCAGACTACCAGGCTTCGAAAGAGGACCCTCTGGACTACCATTTGTCTATAGTCGGGTAGGTGTACTATGTCCCATATGTTCCAAAATGGCCACTGATCTTCTAGAGTATTTTCAAGCAAGAAAATTGATATTTTCAAAGCCAAGTTTTTCAATATCATATCACTTTACATGTGCCTATATTGCTGATATTATATTAAGAGGCCTTCCCTGAATATGGTATGGAACACGCATAGACCTAGTGTATATCTTAAAATTAGCTCCTAAACAAGTAGGCTTGTTCAGATCGATACTGCGAAACAGCTAACAGCGCTGTGTTAAGGGCACATTTTCTTCTGTTAAGAGAAAATTTTGCTCTGTTAACGCCAAATGTGGCGCTGCTAAAAGTTATGGATTGCGTCTTGGGTTTTCAAGTTCGAATTTATCTTCACATATATCATAAAAAATTGCCGCGAAAAGTTACTTAAAAAAATCTGTCGTTCGGAGTCGACTTCAAACTGTAGGTCCTCCTGCCACTCATGGATAAAATTAACACACACAACATTAGTTGAGTGAGAAGATAGGTCCTAATCCTGAATAAAGGGTTGAAACGACCAAATTAAGTATGATTAATTATGAATTCCACGGTATGTTGTCACGAATAATTGCTGCGATATCAATTGGCTACCATGGTTTTGCTTCTCAGGAATAATCTAGATTTTTATACAGGAAAAGAATTAAAGTTGCCAAAGTCTAATAGTAGCTTATTATACAAGAGGCCATGGTTCAAATCCCTGCTCAGACATCTCGAGAAAAACGGCTTCTTCCTCTCTATATTCTTCTGGCAACTCTGCCCTCTAAGAGTAATTAAATTTTCTACCTAAAGTTTCTCAAATCTGTTGGTTAGAGGCGCTATTAATCTGTAGACACATGGAGAAAATTGGCAATACCTCATGGATAGTGTGAGAAGCTAGGTTGTAATACATGGTCAATTAAGTAAGTACGAGCATGAAATTTGACGCTGTTGGATGTTTCGCTAAAGGCAAAGACCACATCTGCCTGGCCAACCTTTGTGACATTATAGGCAAAATACCGCCCATTATGTTTGAAGAGTGGTTGATGAAAATTATCTCAAAAGGATCGACAGCAGCAAACAATTGAATAAAGTTATAAAAAAGCATTTCAACTGCTTTAAATTAAAAATGTTTATGGGAGGGAAGTAATTCGGTTGGAAATGCCACAATGAAGAAAACTACGTGAAATGAAAAGGCGAAATAAATTCTATGACCATAAAAGTATAGTTAGACACTAAAGAGCTTAAACGACAACTTATTTAAAGAAGCAAAAAGTGTAACCAATATCTTGCTAGCACACCACACTTGTTTTATTCTCTATAAATAAAATAAATCATTTGATTTTGCATAAAATTACGTTTCATTCTTCAATTCTCTATTTCTTCAATTCTTTTCTTGTCTTTCTTTTTCATTTTGTGGCATGAAAACCATCGTAAATGTTACCCTAACAACCTGTATACTTAAAAACCAACCTGAGTTGTTGGATTATTAGATGCGAAGAGAGAAAGAGAGAGAGAGAGAAAAAAGGACACTTTGTAGAGCATAAACGATATATAAAGGAAAGGATTCAATATAGTTTTTCTACGTTTTCCAAAGACTCCTATACTATGTATGTATATGGTGGTGTATACACATTAGGGAGGATCATGAAGCGGAAACAGCGGAACACATAATACTCGAGTGCAATAATTCACCGAGGAACGTCGAACCAGCCTTTAGTCAGTATTGCAACCTGTCTTCTCATCTCACCGCTCTCGTCGTGAGAATTCAATTCATCCATTAGCAGCATACGTCACTATAGTCTAGTAGTGTTGACATGTTAGAAGATAACCCAAGGTTCAAACCCCATCTTAAACATCTCAAACTTAACGAAATATGAAAACAATGCTTCTTTCGGAAACTTACTCTCTGCATACTTCTGCAGAAACTCCAGGAGTACACATGATTTTCGTGAAGAGTATTTTACATCCGTCATTCATTCATAAAGTGTAGGCCCCGCCACACATGGAAAAAATTAACACACAAAATATGGGTGATATGAGAAAATAAGTTGAAATCCTGGCTAAAAGCTTGTAGTAACTAATTAAGTAAGTAAGTGGCCTAAACTACAGTGTTTAACGCTTAATTCGAATGACAGGTTTGGAAAGCATCAGATCATGTGTCTGATCCCTTATGCCAGGCTGGTCCAGTCCCTGCGCTGACCAATTTCTTCGATGAGTTCGGTGGAATGAGGTGCGCTTAACTGTGGCATCGCAAAGGGCAGCTATGCGTACTGAAGTGAGCAGTGGTATCAATGCTACCACCATCCCAAACTAAACAATCCTATGTTCTATATACTAGACTGCAAAGACTATCATAAACCTTTGGAGGAGGAGGTTCTTGGCAGCAGACCAACCGTTAAAAATTACCGAAATGGGACTATCGAGCACCACTACTGTGGTGGACAATAGTTCATCAAACAATTTATACATATAATCAGGAAAGTATACAGGAAAGTTTATCAGGTTCTATAACGATTGATAGTTTGATAGTCGTTTGACTAGCCGAACGTTAATGGAAGACGATAATCGTCTAGAGAGAATTTAGCTATAATGAAGATTTCATCATCCCCTCATTAAACAAAAGGAGTAGCTAGTTGCTAATCGCCATATTATTCAATAGACGGAACATAGGCAAGGAGAGATGGTAACCCTATCATTCTAGAACCTGTTCATTAGACGAATTCTTGCTTGCTTGATTGATCAGTGAATCTTTAACGCAGCAAATAAGAACCGGTCCTAGGAATATGGAAGAGATGCTTTACAGCAAATATAGGCAAGGACAGATAGTAACCCTAGCATTCTAGAACCTGTTCTTTACGCGAATTACATGCTTGATTGATCAATGAACCTTTCATGCAGCAAAGAGCCAACGATAGGAATATGGAAGAGATGCTTCACAGCAAAAACAGAATATAGGCAAAGACAAATGGTAACCCTTGCATTCTAGAACCTGTTCATTAGACTAATTACATGCTTGATCGATCAATTACGCTTTAACGCAGCAAAGAGCCAACGATAGGAATATAGAAGAGACTCTCTATAGCAAAAACAGAATGTAGGCAAGGAGAGATGGTAACCCTAGCATTCTAGAACCTGTTCACTAGACGAATTACATGCCTGTTTGATCCATCAATGCAATGTTGTGCCAGTAAAGTCATTCTGGTTACCCCCTTAATATCTTGGATTCTGTAGCTATGTACATACCCTGTTTGTTTGTTTGTTAAGATGTTGGGTTACAATATTTGCTATCAATACATACATATTATGGTACAAAGGATTCCATAAATCAACATTATGACAATGTTTACCGATACGTTAAACAAAAATAGAAGAAGAAGAAAATAAAAAAAGGAAAAAAGGAAAGAAATAAGAAACGAAAAAGAAAAAATAATAACAACAACAATAAGAAAATACTGAATAAATATTGAAAATGAAGACGAATTCAAAGAAAAACAAAACAAGTGAAACGAAAAACGAACATGAATATGAAATGGAAATGATTATCATACTTTAGAAGCACTGCTAAAGGAATATCACGAGAAGAAGAAAAAATAGAATAAGAAAACCAACTGCAAGGATACCAGGCGGATATATAGCCAAGGATACAAACAACAATTGGTACCCGTACCAAGCTATAAGCTGCTATCCTTCAAACAGCATGGCATGAGGCATGCTCCGGCTCACTTTGCTCACTCTCGCCCTAAGTTATGCTTTAATAGTTTTTTTTATTACTATTTCTTTAAGTGGGTGTGTGTATGTGTGTGTTAGTAAGTGTGGCGCAATATTTTCCTTCAATATTTTTAAATATGAAACGGAGGAAAAAAACAAGAAAATTTTATACCGTTAGAAGAATAAATAGAAAAATTATATATCTCAGTGTGGGTGTGTGTGTGTATATATTTGTTATAATGTCTTAAAAAAAAATAGAAGAAAAAATGAAAAGAAAAACAAGTTCGAATAAGAAAATGTGGCTTTGGCAAGGTGAAAGGAAAGAAAAAAAGAATAAAAAATTGAGAAGAAAACCCCGAAAATTTATTCCTGGAGGTGGTAAGAAGAATGGCAGCAGAAAAAGTATGTAATTTCATGGCATATGAATTTAAAATAGAACAAACAAAAGATTTATAACCCAAGACCAACCACCAATACCACAAAAGCCCAATAAAACTAACAAACATAACCAAAAATAAAAATAAAAAATTATTGGGAAAATTTATACAATTATGCAGGATAAAAGAAAAAATAGGAGGAGGATATAAAAAATAAAAAATAAATTTCTTCAATGAAATAAAATCTAAAAAAAAAGAAACATAACGAAAGAATTCAAATCATTTTTGACCCACATAATTAATTAGCTGCTTAGCAATAAGGACATTGAACGTGGAATGTTAGCTACCCAAGGCTGAAGTATACAGTGAGTGCTTATCAGTTGAGTGTTTATCAGTTGAGTGTTTATCTGTTGGGGTCCGATTTTCTACTTTTCATGGTCGGTTGCATGATCAAAGTTGTTGAGGCGACCTCCACCAACAATTTTCCTTGAATCCAAAGAAAGTGATGAAGTTGCCGTAGTCTAGCAGGTAGTTAGTTGGCTTATTAGACATGTTGGCTAATTAGCCAATATCTGGACTCCGTAATAAATCTTGTCATGGCACCATTTTGGAGAATTCACTCAAAGACAACAGAAAATAGGAAGTCGAGAATAGAAATCATCCTCTACACGATAAAAGCCTCGCATTAAAACACGGGGTAAAAATAATCTCTTTCCCCTCATGAGATCCACAGTCTCTGCAGAAGATGGCCGAGGACATACTAAGTCTCCCAGTGCGCCTTCCTTACTTCTCATCGTCAGATTCACAGCCTCTGCAGTAGTCATCCAAGGACTTATTACGTCTTTGGGTGTGCCATTCAATAGGCTGGTGACCGGAAAAAACCGCAATTGTGCGAAAGAAGTTCATATTATTTAAGAAAGGATGACAATCAGTCGTTTTCTATTCCAGCTGGGCCTAACAATTTTACACGCACATTCATGCAGGCAATGAAATTGACACTCCTTGTAAAATGAACGGAGAGCAAACGGTTTAACTGATGCAATCGGAACACCTATGCTGGGTAACAAAACATTGAATAGAAACGATTGTTTCGATCGATGCAGAGTGTTCTCACTGGAATGTGCTTTACTTCACAACATACATACAGTATGTATACAAAATTGGTCACTACAACCCTTCAGTCATTATTACGACTAAGCTTCTCACACCACTTATGTTGTGTGTTAATGAGCGGTGAGATCTACAGTTTAATGTCAACTTTTCATGGTAATTTTACTTGCACTCAGAGTTTTTGCTGGAAATCTGCTGAGAGGCAGATCATACTTCCTTTTAATCGAGATGTCTGAACTGGGGGATTTGAACCGTGGCCTAACGTCTAATAAGCTACCTAGTAGACTATGGAAATTGCACTTCGCAACATCGTATCTGAAAATCCTTCTTTAACTCAAAACATGTCGCGGCCAAAAATTTGGGAAAGTGCACCGCTAACGATTGCTTATAATTAGCATTCGACCAATGCTTCATAATAAATCTCCAGAACTTTTTCAAATATTCCGAATTTCTCAGTTAGGGATACGATGGAAGGAATTTTCCGTTGATATCTACAACATATACCAAGTAAATCGTATCGATTGGTATACTTCCCCCTGGCGATATAATGGCATCATTAAGTGTTATGTGTGTGGTTATGGCTCAATCCGTTTATGTGTGTTCATCGATTGTGAAAGTGCATGTGTGCGTGTATGCACGTGTGTGTATTAGTGGTTTAGATTTTTATTTATGCTACTCGATAACTATCAACCAATACATGCACTACCAACCAACACACCACCGCCACCATTTCAACTCTCATATTCTCTCTCTCATTTAAATAAGTTTAACGAGAGTAATCAAGTTAATTTGTTAAATAGAGAGCGTAGTTGTTTTCATTTTGGACCATTTGATAATATAATCCTCCCTCCTCCCTTATAATGAAACAAAAATATTTAAAATTCGACACTCTCGTCACACTCGGACACTTCCTCTCACTTTCACTCTCCCTGTCTCTAACTAACTATCACTGTGATAATGTAATTAAACTGTGATTGAATTTCAGAAAAATCGGTTGAAAAAATATGTGTGTCCGTGCGTGCGTGTTTACATGTGAAAGTAAATGTTTGTTTTTGTTATTGTATTGGACATTTTGGGATTATAGAACTTAAATCACAATAACAATGCGCGAGTAATTAGAGTATAATACTCTATACAATGAATATTTATAAAAACGTATCACTGGATCTACGCACAGTGTTGTATTGACTACGAGATTGGATTCGATTCGATTGGATTGGGATGCTGATAGATTCGCTGCTGCCCAAAAGTTAATTATCGACAGTAATTTGTTGTGCCTTTCTAAGCCACTAAATCATTAGGGGGAAGGCAAAAAAAAGCAAGTCAACAGGAGGGAAACAAATATTTGAAATTTTTAATTGGTTTTTATTTTAAATACTTACACGCAAACACAAACACATACACATATGCACCACATATGCATATGCAAATGAAATTTGAAAAAATAAACGAATTTTAAATGGATCTACAGGGTTTTGTTTGGAGTAACCAATGCATCATTATTCGCTAGGGGAGGGGAATGATTGAAAATTAAAATTTTAAAAACTTAAAATAGAAAAACATTTTCCAACTTAAGGGATTTAAATAATATACAGAAAAAATGTTATTAAATGGTGGGAATAATTCATCATTAACGCGAGGTATTCTCTTCGAGAAAAAAAAAGAACTCCGCTTTAGTTTTCACCAGAGTCCGAATTCAATGTGTGTGAAGATAAATTCTAATTTGAAAATCCAAGATGCAAACCATAAATTCTATCAACGCCACATTTTAACAGAGCAACATTTTCTCTTAACAGAACAAAATTTGGCCTTAACAGAGCACTGTTAGCTGTTTAACAGAATCCATCTGAACAAGCCCGCTTGTTTAGGAGATAGGTCTATGAGTGCCATACCATATTCAAAGGATGATTAAAAGTCCTCTCAATATAACATCAGCAATATAGCCACGGCTTTAAAAATATCCATTTCTTGTTTAAAAAATACTCTAGAAGATCACTGCCCAATTTGAAACATATGGGAAATAAAACACCTACCCGACTATATGCCGATGGTAGTCCATAGGGTCCTCTTTTGAACCGTGGTAGTGGGATAGCTGGAATAATTTTGGTATTTTAGAAAATAAATTTTTAAAAAAATCGATTTGTGGTGAAAAAGATTTCACCATGATTTCTGTTTTCACGTTTGAATTATTTCTCGTCCGAACTAAATAGTGCAAGCAAATCTGGCCGGAGTAAGATTAAGGGCTCACGGAAAGGGCTCATGGTCAAACTTAAAAGATGTTCGCCCTATGTTGTGATACACTCATAACTGAGTACAATATCACTCTAGTCAGTTATGGGAGATTGCTCTTTAGTCCTGATCATGTGATTTCTGTAACAGTTGCAGAGATCAGAAAACTGTTCCCCATACATTGGATACATGCTAAGTATTGTGTGGTAGGAGAACAAAGAATCTAGACTTCCACCATCAGTATGCTCTCACTGATATGTCAGTGATAAGCAGTGAAAGAGAGATTACGAGATCTTGGTTTAAGACGCACTTAGATCACTCTTTCGGTTGACGGCTATTACCCGCCTAGTTTAAATGAGAATTTGATTTCTTGCTAGGTAGTGTGTTCGCTTATTAGACGTAAAGCTCGGGTTCGAGCCCCAGGGCGGTCATCAAAAACGAAATATGAAAAAGAAATATTTCTTCGTCGACTTCCTCTCAACAGATTTCTGGCAAAAACTCTGAGAGTAAATAAACCTGCCATGAAAAAGTTTCTCAAAAATCTTTCGTTCGGAGTCGACGTTAAACTGTAGGTCCCCCGCCACTCAAGAATAAAATTAAAGGCACACAACATGAGCGGTGTGAGAAGCTAGGCCGTAATGCTGACTGAAGAGTTGTAATGGCAATTATGTATGTATGTGTATGTAGAGTAACAGTACTTCGTATCATTCATACCCAACCCACAACAGGTTAAAGTCTGAGGTGCCGAAAATACTGCTCATATCCTATACCCTTACCTTTGAACCCTATAGCTCTCTGTAATGAACTCTCCTCCTACTGTCGTCTTCATATTAATCTCATTGCGAAAATCTCTTTCGTTATCTCTTTTAATTTTGTTTCCAAAACCAAAGCTATATTCAAATCAAAAAGAGAATGCAAAATTAAAAAAAAAGCCCAGGATGAAAACAGGACAAATATTTTCTAAAAATCTTATCTTGAGGTTTTCAATTCAACATTTCTTTGTTTATTGTTTGAAATTGTGAATGGAATACGAGATTGTGTTTTTTTGTTTTTCTTTTTGCACATTTGTATGCAATACGATATTATGTTGTGATCCCCCTGTAAACAAAGATGACGCGCCACCCAAAGAGTCCTCTGGGAATCGTTGTTTCATTCATTATTTGTACTTTTTGATGGCTTTTCTGTGTCTCTTATTCATTTCTTGCCATTTAAGGTTGGATTTCATATGGGTTTTCATTACATTTATTCCCCCATTTTTTTCTCCCAAGTTTAATGACCCAGAAAAGACCCAAATCGTACATGATTCCTACAGTTCTTTTGTTTTTGTTCCTCTTTAAAATAAAAAAATATTTTTTTCATATAAAGTATGCATAGAAATAAAACGAAAGGCATCAAAAAAGAGAGAATAATAAATACGATATTAAAAATAAAATATGGGAAAAAAGTACCTTACAAAAAGTACTAATGAAAACAACCAATGAAAAGTACCATTTATTTCCTTGCAAAATGGTACCAAAAGTAACTTTTATACTTTTTAGTTACCTTTAAGGAGCTTAGGTATGAAGGTACCTTCAAAAAGTATAAATGAAAAGTACAATTTACTTCTATGTAGATAGGTTTCAAATTGAAAGCACTTCATCAGTTTGTGCTCGAACGTCAAAGCGCGCGCATCTAAACAAGAGAAATCATCTTATCAGCTGTTTATCTTTAATATATACAACAAATTTAAATCTATTTTTCTTTATAAAATAATAATTTAAATGTCCTCAAAACGCAAAAAATTCTGGGGAAATTGCCCCAAATACAAAGTGCCAAAAACTGTCTCGAATAATAGATTCCAATTGCTATCCGACATGGAAGATGGGGAAGTCTCATCTATAGACAATGATGCTTCTAAAGAAAATAGCCCTACGATCCCTCCAATTATAGTGGATATCAGCCATAATTTCACAACAGTTTTCAAACTTATGGGAGATATCTGTAAATATAAAAGAATGTCTATTGGCACAAAGATCATAGCCAACTCAATGCGAGATTATGCGAGTATTATGGAGAAGTTGAAGTCGAACAACATGAAATTCTTCACCCACCCGGTAAAAGACAACAAAAAATTTAAGCTTGTGTTATTTGGTTTGCCACAACTAAGTGTGGATACTATTAAAGAGGAATTCAAAAATGCTTTTAACATCGAACCTGTAAACATTAAAGAGATCAAAACTACTCGATCTAACCTAGACGATGCATTGTACATGCTAGAATTTAATCGTGATCAGATTACTAAGAGGGAGGTGATTAAAATTAGATATGTGTATGGTATTGCTGTTCGTTGGAAAAACCCTCTTAGAAACTCTAGAGGCCCAACACAATGCTCTAAATGTGCAATGTATGGTCATGGATCATCAAATTGTTATAGATCAGCTGTTTGCATAGGTTGTGGCGGTAATCATGACTACTCGACATGCCAACTAAATAAATTACCAACGAAAGGTCCTGTGATTAACAAATGTTACAACTGCATTAAAAGAAATTTGAAAAATGTTAACCATCGCGCAGATGACCCCCATTGTCCTGCAAGAAAAGAGTATTTGGAGATTCGACGCAAAGTAACTACTAGGAGTCAGTCAAAAACTTTAAGACAACGTAATCGTACTGTAATTTATTCGTCAGATGAAGAACTATATGATGCGAGACCCGAAGTGCCGAGCATTATCAACAAAGATTCAGGTAAAAATAATTACTTTACATATGCTGAAATAGCTCGTAAAAGTCAGATAGCAGCAGAAGATAGTGACTTGTCAAATGATCGACTGCTAGATATATATTTCGAAGCCATCGATGCTTTGGAAAAGTGTAAAACTAAATTTGATAAACTCAGAGTACTGGGTAACATGCTTAGACATGTAATATAAAATCATATTAAATTCGATGACTAGATTAAATATTTTGCATTGGAATGCTCAGGGCTTAACAAACCCAAATGCCATTACAGAATTAGAGCATATCTTAAATCTAAAACAAATTGATATCGTATTAATAAATGAAACATTCCTTAAACCAAAACATAAATTTAAGCTCAGAAATTTTAAAGCCCACAGGGAAGATCGCAATACACATGGTGGAGGCGTGCTAATAGCAGTTAGAAATAATATTCCCCATGAACGAATTCCAAAATTTCCAACTACAAGTATGGAAAACGTTTCTATTATTATTAAAATATCAAACAGGCTTGTTAGATTTACTTCAGTATATTGTCCATCATACACAAACAATTTTATTGATGATCTTAATATTATAACTACGTCTACAATAGATTATTTTATTTTTGGTGATTTCAATGCCCACCACACAAGCTGGAACTGTCTTCAAAATAATACAGCCGGTAACTGCCTTTATAACCACCAACTCAATTCAGCTTATTACATTTACTATCCAAACTCTTTCACTCGATTTAGTCAAAATATAACTCCAACACAACCATCTGTAGTTGACATCTTACTATCGAACTCAAATTTAAATTTTTCACCCCTTGAAACCCATCCTGAATTACTTAATTCGGATCACACACCAGTGACTTGTAAAATTGATTGCATTTTCCCTGAAAATTTTAAACAGATTCCACAATATAATCAAGCTAACTGGAAAGAAATAAATAAATGGGTTGAAAATGAGATTAAAAATAACAACCTGCCAGTTGTTGAACTTACTAATGCAAACATAGAACCAGTTTTGTCTAAAGTTATATATATTTTACAAGAAGCTTCAAAAAAAAATTCCTGTCATTACCAGCTTTTGTTGGCAAAAAAGGCTCTCACAGCAAACTTTATTCCTGATTGGGCAGAGAAATCGTTATAGACGTAAATTACAAAGGAGTAGCGATACAGCTGAGAGAAATCTTATCAAGTGCATATTAAAACAGATTTCGATATTGATAAATAAAAACATCAGCATTGACAGAAATAACAGCTGGAATCAATTTATACGCAACTTGCCAACTGGTAGCAAAAAGTTTTGGAAAATAGCAAAGGCAATCAAAGGAGACAAAAACGAGTTTAGCCACTTAACGGTAGATGGCGCTAATATATATAATGCTAAAGAAAAGGCAAACATTATAGCTGAAGTTTTCGAAAACTATCATCAAACAACGTTTAATATGTCATCTACAATCGATAATGCAGTTAAGAAACATATAGAATGGTTAAAACGTCAAGCTTTACCTGATAATGTACATCAATATTTAACAACAAAGGAAGAAATTATAATGTTGGTTAAGTCGCTAAAAAATTCTAAAGCCCCTGGTTTAGATGGAATAAACTCTGTTATGTTGAAAAATATGACTGATTTGTTTTTCACATTACTTACAAAAATTTTTAATTGGTGCCTAAGTAACGGCTATTTCCCAAAAAAAATTCAAAACTGCAAAAATAATACCAATACTGAAGCAAAATAAGGATGCTAAATCACCTAATAGCTACCGGCCAATTAGTATGCTAAGTTGTCTTGACAAGGTATTTGAAAAAATAATATTTATCAGATTAAATGCATTTACTGAAGACAATAATATTATTCAAGATGAGCAGTTCGGTTTTAGAAAGCAACATTCCACAATTCACCAAGTAGAACGTATTGTTAAGTTTATAACTAATAACAAAAATCAGCGTAAGAGCACTGGAATACTTTGTCTAGATATAGAAAAGGCTTTTGACTCTGTGTGGCATAATGCTCTCATATATAAACTAAATTCGTTTGGCTACCCAGTGTATCTACAAAAGATTGTTCAAAGCTTTTTAGATGAGAGATCATTTGTTGTCAATATTGGTAACGAATACTCCTCGCAGCGAAACATCTTGGCCGGGGTGCCACAAGGGTCAGTATTATCCCCTATACTGTATTCAATTTATATTGCTGACTTTAAAATATTAAGAAGCCAATCGGCAGCATTGTATGCAGATGACACTGCAATAATAACAACGGGCAAAGTATCAAATGCCATAGTTAAGAACTTGAAAAAAGGTTTTCTATATTCTCAGAAATATTTCTCCAAATGGAAAATTAAAATTAATGAAGCAAAGACACAAGCTATAATTTTCCCTTTTAACAAGTCGCCCAGAAGAATTCCTACGATTCCTCTGACTATTGGTGGAACTGAAATTGCTCTCAATGATACAATCAAATATTTGGGTATTGTCTTAGATAAAAAGTTAACATTTAGACAGCATGTTCTACAAACGTGTGAGAAAGCTATTCGATGTGGTAGAGCTTTATACCCTTTGTTGAACCGAAAGTCTTCTTTAAAGTGGAAAAACAAGATTTTACTCTACAAAATGTGCATACGTCCAATAATGTCCTATGGTTGTCAAGTTTGGTCAAAAAGATGTGCCGAAACTCACATTAAAAAACTTCAGATCATACAAAATAAAAATTTAAAGATTATTTTTAACTTATCTAAGCGATATTCAACTAGTAGACTACATGAAAAATACAAACAAGATATGTTTATGACTGTAATCCGTAATATTAGACAAAGCTTTGAGAATCGCAACAGGTTTTCAAGTTACTCTTTGGTAAGAAATTTGTAATATCACCAACTTCTTCAATTTCAGTACGAAATTGATAGAAGGTTTGATATAAAAATTTCTTCAAATTTCAATAAGGTTTTTACTATCTTTTTTCCTTTAATGTAAGAAATATATTTATAGTTAATTTAAGTCCACTCTAATGTAAGCTTTAATTTGTTGCAATACTTTTTAGTAAAATCTCAAACTATGTACATATATAGAAAAATTTTATATTTTTTAACTTGTAATAATGATAGTAAAATAAAATAATAAAAAAAAAAAATAATAATTGAAAGCACTTCTGAGTATTTAATGCAAATGGTACCAACAGTACTTTTTTATACTTTTTCGTTACTTTTAAGAAGCTTAGGGATCGAGGTAGCTTAAAATAAAAGTAAGCATAATAAGCTTAATAAAAAGTAGCATTAGGTAAGTTTCAAATTGAAAGCACTTCTAAATACTTAGTGCAAAAAATGTACCCATAATGGTACCAGATGTACTTTTTATACTTTTTCGTTACTTTAAATAAAAGGTACCAATGAAAAGTACCATTTACGTCTATGTAGGTAGGTTTCAAATTGGAAGCACTTCTGAAAACTTAATGCAGATAAATGTCCTGAAAATGGTACCAAAAGTACTTTTTATGCCTTTTCGTTACTTTTAAGAAGCTGAGGGATCGTGACAAAACTTCTCTTTAAGTTTGCTTTGCATTCTTGCAGTTCCTCTACAGAAATTTTTACAGCTAAGAAGGCAATTGTTGTTCTATAATAAATGTTCTAGGATAACAGAGTTGCCATCTCTCGTTGTCTAGAATCATGCCTAGCCATTAAAAAGGTAGTGATCTTTTGAATTGGTTGAAGTGTTAGTGAGGAATTATTTCTATATAAGTTCTATTATTTTTTAAGGGGAGACGCAAACTGTCCACAGACGCAAGTGTCAGATAGCTATAAGCCTCACCTTAATCGTGCTTATATTTAAGGTTAACGAATATTTTTGACAAAAGCACGCGCACAGAACTTTAATACAGGCTATAGCATCTACTGACGCAACTGTGGGTATGAGAATGAAGAAAAGAATACAGGACACCTAGTATCGCTGGAAAACGCCTAGCGTGAAAGGAAAATATTTCTTTCGAGATGCATCAGATGACTGGCAATTGGAGAATATTTTAGACGTTTACGACGTCGTCGTAGTCTAGAAGGCAGTATGTTGGCTTATTAGACGTGAGACCACGGTTCAAACCCCAGGTCAGATATCTCAGCTGGCACAACTGCAAATACGACGCAACGATCTCTCCTTTTTTTTACGTAGGAAATGACTTCTACCCATTACCACTAAATTACTTATCCACTGTGTATTTGTTTATAAAGAAAATATTCATTTTTTAATTTTCAGAAGTTTCTTTTTAGAAAAATTGCCTTTTTTGTTTTTGTTTTTCTTCTATCTTTCTCTTCAAATGCTACGTTAAATGCTGAAGCGAAACATGATACAAAAAGGAACAAAAACTAGAAACCTTTTGGCATTTTCAGTGGTGACATGGCAGACGACGAAAACATGAATTCTGCTCAAACACACGTACACAGGCCTACAATAGTACTCATATATTATGCCATAAAAATTAAAAAAAAAATTCGAAAATTGTTTCAAAAAATATTCCTCACAAACATTCGAGCGAGTAGTAGAAGAATTGAGTCGGATACACAGCAGACAGCACAGCATTTGGTTAGAAGTTTATTTTTTCTGAAAAACAAACGAAATCAAGTATTTGAAAATAACGCCAACAAAATCACGTCTGGAATTTATTTTATTGCGTTTCACATTCTTTCTTTTTTCAGTTTTTGATTTTCGCCTGCATCAGGCACTGCCACCAGTGCTGATGATGATGATGATGATCACGATGACGATAATGATGCCATTACTGTTGCATATGCTGTGGTTTTCCTAAATAATTGCTGTTGCCGTTACAGTTGCTTTTGTAACATGGTAACCGTGTGTGTGTGGGATTACAACCTCATTTGAAAACATTTGCTGGAGCAGCATGTTTTGTTTCATGCATTTTTCAATGCTTTTTGAACATTTCTCTGTATTGGTTTCTGTGGTTTTATAAGAAAATTGTTTTTAAACACTCTCTTGGTTTTTTTTTGTGCAGTTAATTTCAACAATTTCGATTAGTTATAAATGGGTGGAAAAAAATTTGTAAGGCGCCAAAAAGTATGCAACAGAATTTGTTTTGATAACATATTTAAAATGATATGACATGGTTTCCATACATGTCGTCTCTTATTAAACTGCTACTGCAATTTTTGTAGCATACTTTCCAGCCAACAAAATAGCTACATTATAATTAAAGCATATTATAGGGGGCAAACGTATTATTAGATATCCTACAACGTCATACAGATTTTACCACTACCACATATTTAGTCACCTTTAAATCTCATCTATATACTGACCGTTCCGTATTTATTTTGAAAAAATTTGTTTTTTTAATTTTTGTTGCATACTTTTATGCTTAAAATACCATCGATAATACAGTATATTGCAGGGCATTGCAGAAAAAAATTAACATTCTCTTCTTAAAGAGCCAAACAAAGAAGAAGTGGAATAATTTATACACCTAATCAGGATTACAACCTAGCTGCTCACACCACCTATCTTGTGTATGGTAATTTTATTCATGGCGGGAACTTATCTTTTCTGAGAGTAAATAAAATTGCAATGAAAAATTGCTCATAAAATCTGTCGTTCAGAGTCGACTTTCAACCGTAGGTGCCGCCACTGTCGTATAAAATTAACACACACAACATAATTTGTGCAAGAAGCTAGGTCGTAGTCCCAACTGAAAGGTTGGAATGAAATTCAAAGAAAACTCACAATGTAAGTTAAAAGGGGAATGAATTAAGTCCGTAGGTTATGTTAGAGTAACTACAATTAGTACAAAAGTACTGATTGGACATCATGTCAATGTAATGAATCGTCCAAATAGGAAGGATGGAAAGTAATCCAGGACCTCTGTCATACTGATGGCTGAGAGCCATCGAAATCTTACAAGAGTGCAATCTAAGCCTGTTCCATACCCAGCCATAGAAAAATTTACAAATTTATCCTTGTCGACAGTCATAGAAAAGCCAAACGTTCAAGGAGGAGTTGAAAGAAGCATGTCACATCCTTCAAACTCGTCCTTACAGATTCATCAGTGCATACAATATCACCGATGTCTCCCTATTGATCAAGACAAAGGAAGTTTATAAATAAACTTCTCCTCCTTTCATCGGACAATCAATTTTGAGTAGCAAAGGTCTACCCTGCTCTGCACTGGTTCTTATCAGATATTCTGTGACATTTTGCACACCTGAAAAGTTGCAGACTTCCGTTTCAAAAACGATAGTGAACTCCGCGGTTATTTAAAAAATGCTACAATATCGACAGCTTCGGATTAACGCTATCCCCTTCCCCAGAGCGGACACATCCCTAAAGGCCTAAATACCCAAAAAACCCCGTTATCTAAAGAATGCTACAATATTTACAGCTTCGGAATAAACATTGTCCCCTACCCTATACCGGATACGTCCCCGACGGCTTCAAAAGGAAAAGCCTTGAAAATTCCAACTCTATCTGTGATGAGCAGGATCCAGTTTGCAATATGTTCTGTATGCTGAGAAATTTCCCCTAGAGGCGTAGTGCTGTTAAACTGACTGCGCTATAAGTAAAAAGCAATCAAATATGGAATGGCGTGACAACCAAAAAAGCAGTTCTCTACGCTCTTTCCAGTTTAACGTTGCTAGGGTTTTTACTAAGGCCCATCCACCACATCAGACAATGAATCGGTTGATGAAATGACGGAACTAATTGATTCATATGCGATTTAAGTGCCAATTTTCGGACGAACAGAGATGTTCAAGAATAAAAACGGAATGCAGCTTCTCTACAAAATGAGGTATTGAGGAGGACCTCCCTTTGACTAGAGGGTATTATAAACTACGTAGTTTGGATTCGAAAAACTTACAACACTGAAGTAGATTCACCAAATTTAGCATTCGATTGGCTCTGGTGTGTTCAAGGTCCTATATTTTGATTACATTATATACACAACTTCGGTAATTGTCCTGCAACTTAAGCAAGAATCATTACAACTTAATAAGGCCGGTTGTTACAAACCCCTTACAAAATTCATTATTTTTATTTACCGAATGTAGCATGTAAACGGAAAACTATGAACACTTTTATTGGTTCACTAAACGTCTGTCATCTTGTTGGCGCCCGAAAAAAAAACTCGATAGACACACGGAAATATGCAGCTGGCGTTAGAGAGAATGCCAGAGAAACTATTTTTATATCAGCGAAGAGAGAGAGAGAGAGAGAGAGAGAGAGAGAGAGAGAGAGAGAGAGAGAGAGAGAGAAAAGTGAACAAAATATGGCAGAACAGAAAACTATTTTTTTTTATTTAAACCCACCATCAAACGAATATAATATTATGTTATAGAGAGCAGAGTGAAGGGAGCGAGATCGACCAAAGGACGACAGGAAAGTTTTCAATATAAATTTCCTTGTTTTTGTTGTCGTTTTTTGAAATAATTTTTGGCAAACTTTAGGTGTTCAAAACTATGTCAAGTTGGGCCAATAAAAACGTAAAATCGTATAAAATTTGATGTTTCACAGGAGACGTAAGCAAGCAAGCAAAAAAAAGAGGTTAAAGTTGATGGATATATGGGAGTGTTTGTTTGCCTGTTTGCCTGGCTGTCAAGTCAATATTTCTATCTACACATACATACATGTACACACAATACACATATAAACAGTGTAGTGTGGTAGTGATGGTGATGGCGTCAATATTTTTTACAGTTTTAGGTCATCAATAACGCCTTGGCAGTGTTTTAAATGATTGATTTTCACATACACACACTTGCACACAAGTGGCACAAGCTCTTATACTCTTTCATTTCACGTTTTATTTCGCTCTCTCTCTCTCTCACACTACCTCTCTTTCTCCCTCTCACTACTTTAACTCTCCATAATTATGCTGACATTTTGAAAATGTTAAATAATGTTTCGTATATGTGTATGTACGTGAACAAGTTCATGAGTGGGTGTATTTCCGCTTGTGTAAATGTGTGTGTGCGTCTAAGCATTTGTGCATGGTCCATCCAATGTATCGAAATTTATTTGATTTGTTCAGGCAGTTGTTTGTCATTATGACCATTGTAAACAATCAATAGATACACTGAAGGTTATAAAAATAGCACAAGCTTGAAAATGTTCTTCTCTAGAGAACGCCAAGACTACTCTAGCCTCGCAAACTTTTCTTTTCTCGAATTTTCATCGCCACTGTATAAAATGGGATTTCATATGCTTAAGTAGGCATATGTGTGTGTGTAGGTATGTGAAAGCGTATTTATGTATGTGGTCTTAAATTAGGGAAGAAACTTGTGTTAATCTTAAGCACATGAAATCACATGAATCATCGTTTGTTTTCTCTAAATACCATGCTGGATGAAGGAGGAAGGCCGCCTTTCAATACTATTGCGAGAGCAAAGGGAACGAACAGTCGAGCAAATGAAAACATGACTTTGCTTTTGTAAATTAAAGTACTCACGACGACATTAACTCACATAAATGCACAGCATACTTTAAGGCTATTAAAGAGCGTAATCACACAAAACGACAACCAACGTGGCTTTATTGTAATGAATGAATGACTGAACGGAATGACTAAACGAATGACGGGTTGATTCGTGACTACTTTAAGGCTTAAAGTTTTAAAATTGTGTTGCTCTATTTAATAAGGCTTACGACAATAAATAGAGAGTGTCATGCTGCATTATTTCTATAGACCAGCTTAAGGCGATTATTATATGGCGAGCGTATAACAATAGATAAAGTTCTCTGTTATATAAACTCGTATATAAGTTATTGAATAACAAACACAGTAAATGTATTTAATTTTAATGAGAAATTTTGAGGCTTTTGTTCAAAATGAGAAATAAAATTATTGCATACTTTTAGGTGTTCAGGTGGGGAAATACAAAAAAAACCTGTTTTAGGGTAAATATATGACAACTATAATGTTAAACTAAGCTATTGTTTTTACAGAACAAGTTTTTTTAGCTCTTTAGTCTTATTGGTGAAAGCATTGTATTGAAAATTTAAGCATACTTTTAGGATGTTCAAAACCAACATTTTTCTTTAAATCACAGAATAATAAAAAATAAATTTACGAAAAAAGGAAAAAGAAATAAAAATTTCAATAAATTAATGATGGGAGTGGGTGGTCAGCTTTGCTAAGACAAGATTTTTCTTGAGACCAAGATTTATCAGCGTTCATTAAATATCATCCATAGACACACTAGTGAAATTACATTCATATGTGGACACCAAATCGAGAGGATTGCATCTGTTTTAGTGTATTCGATTGGCGTAGAACTGAAGAGAGATACGATCCATTAATTCGCACTCTATGCCTACGAAGCTGATTATATGTATGTATATATATTCAGATTACGGAGAGAGGATAGTAAGTGCTTAGAAGTATAACTGAGCCATAAGCCATACAGAAACACGTTCTGCATATTGTCAGTTCAGTAATCAAGTTGGAAGCGATTTAAGGATCACAAAAGGACTCTTGATGGGACATTAAATCACAGAAATTTTGTGTCACGGCTAGTAGGATCGACATCCCAATATTTTTGGCATGATAATTCGTCTCAAAGGATAGGACTTGGAAGAGGCTAAGAAAGTTTGTATAAGGTAAAGATTTCCTACAGCAAGTAAGGTGATATTACATGAACACTTAGGTGAATACCCATAGCTTTGAGATTCTTCATTTGATCTCCACTTGTAATCTGGATTGCAGCAGATCTCCACATTTTATCAAAAATTTCTTCCTAGCAATTATTATGCATGCGCCTTGCAGCACTGATTGGACAAATGAGCTGAGGCACTCTCTCAGCTAAGTTACCTCCACAGCTTAGCTTAGAATCGAGAATCACACCCTTAACTGATAACATTATTGAATTAAAAAAGAATTTCATTCAAACATACTTTCAGGCTGTTTTAATTAGAACATCACTTTTAATTTAAACAATTCCTTAATGTCGTACGATAAAATAAATTATTTAATGACATGAAAACTAAATATTTAAACAAATACTCACACATACCCACACAAATATTTGCAATTTACCTTTATGGCATCTTCTATATGCTGCTGCTGCTGCCATGCAACTGAGGAAGAATATCCTCAAAAACTCTGGTTGAATACTGGGACAAATTTGATATTTATGTTCTAGCCGGCCATGGCTTATAAATAATTTTGTATAAAATTTCTTATGATTTATTAATAATATGCACATAAGCAAACCTATAGTTTTGTTAATAACAAATGACTTTATTAAATGACGCCTTAAAGTATGTTGTGAGCATAGAAGAAAAAGCATACAGTAAGAGATTAAGACACAGGTAAGTGTGCGAGAAGAGGGTGCAGGAGGAAGTAAGAGAGTCAGAGAGCTAATAAAAGTCAGTAAATTATGGCAAGTGTTTCGGCATAATTCAACTAATTATGATAGAAATTTACTCTGATATAGACTCTTAGAGGCAGTTTTGGGGGAAATAATAGTGATGGAACAATTATTCCAAGGTTCTTATAGAGAAGGAATATGATATCGAGATAACATTAAGGGGGCCGTAAACTCTCCAATTTTTTTCACTACATCTGCAGTCAATTTAAGCTAGTTTCACAGGATCTTCGGTTGGGAGGCCTCGCACCACATAAATGACGCTTCAGAGAAGGCATTAAACTGATGTCAGTCTTACCTGACCGGCGGTTTCAAAAACACGAAATGGATAAACCATGCTGGCTAACAAAATTTCATGTACATTCAGGCTAGTGCGATATGAATATCTTTTAAAACTCCTCGCTTCTACCGTGCCTGCCGTACACAATCTAAAACTTTTTCAAACCCATCTCTCTCCTATACTCTTTTGTTGACCTCTACTGTTCAAACATTTCCATACGAGTAAGAGGAATAAATATTTTATTAGCTTCACAACAACTCTCCTGTACCAAAATAATAGAATTTAAATGATTGTCAGCTCAAGGAAAGGCGGCGGAAAGCAGGGAGAGACATTGACAATAAAACTGATTGATGTTTAGGGAGGAACAGATTGTGACAATTTTTCTTAAGAAATTTTCGAATTGAATGAACAAAATTATTAAATTAATCAGAATGAATATGAAATAAAACAGACAATAAAACATAAGGATGAACGACAGACAGACAGACTGACTGGAAATATTTATTAATATTCTCATACACAAATCAGAAATATGTATATTCCAGCAAACAATTAAACTAGGCCCTGCTTTAAAGTGACCGTTGTGCTGTGGCATTTGGTTTTATTTTATTGATTATTAAATGCATTATTGAAATGATTAAAAGAGCCTAGTGAAGTTAAAATGTCAAGCTTGCAAAACAAAAAGTAAAGCATACCATAAGGCGTAATTTATGCAAAATATGCATGCACAATCTAAGGGTGAGAGATTAAAGCAAAGCGGAATATAAACTTATAAGTTTAAATGAAATTAATTAATTTGTTTAAAATAAAATTGGCCTAGATTTTATTTAAGGGGCTCTTGAACACAATTTAATGTATGAACATATTGGACTCTAAAGATGGCGCTCTGCCAGTGCATACAAAGCCTATTAATACAGGTTGGAATCTAAGAGAAGGCGAAGAAACTGTTTATTAGTTTTTAAATTCTAACAATATTACGTGGTTTGATCTCTGACCTCCTAAAGAGGATCCTAAAACTTAAAGGACATCAAAAAAGGATCTGACATTTTCTCTCGTCAAAAAGATACTTAACACTACAGCCAACAGGAAGTGTAAAGAAGACCTGGCATGTAGGCAACGTACAATGGCAACACTATCCATTTACGATGGCTCTATGACCCTCAGAATCAGAAAGGAATGTCAGCAGCAAGTGTTACAGCTGAACAAAAAAAAGGCGCTGTAAGTAAAAATATCACATATCCACAAAAAACATGGTATCTAGGCAATTAAGGATGGCAGTCAAGCTCGAAAAACTTTATCAAATAGGCTCAAACAATGCAAAGAAATAAGAAAAAGCTGAGGATGAGGTATTATATGACAGCATAATGTGCCCTAAATTTAACTTCATCCAACTTGAAAAGGAATAACAAAGGACGGGATCATCCAGTCAGTCCGCCATTTAAACACTCAGCTTATAAAATGTTAACTCGATAGTAGTATTACGTTAACTAGACAAGCTGAATCACTTAAACGGAGAAACGCGTTTGTGATACGCTCAATACTAAATCATGTGAGTTTGCGAGAAGTCTAACGGGGTTATCATTATTGTGTAGAGGCCAGTGAGAGAATATGGACAGAAACAGTTGCTCTACTCAAACACAAAATGTATTTTGCTAAAACAGTACTTTCAAAACGAGTGCCCTGTAGAAAATCATCTTTTAAAACAGTACTATGCAGAAAGAACTTCGTAAAAAGAGGTATCTTGTAAGGAAAGTTTACATGAAAAAGGGATTTTACAAAAGTACTTTCGGGGAAAAGGACTTTGTGGCTAATTACAGTGAAAAAAGACGTTCTAAAAATAGCACTTCATAAAGAAGGTACAAAAGAAATACCTCAAAAAAGTGCTTTGTGAAAAAAGTACTTTGGAAGAAAATACTAAAGATTGAGTCGGAAGAAAATATAATGCTTGGAAAAAATGCAATTTGTAAAAAAAAGAACTCCTTACAAGGTACTTCGAAAAATATACTTTGTGTAATACTGTTTTGGAAAAAAAAGGACTTTGTACAGAAAAAAACTACAGAAAACTAGTGTGTCAAAAATGTACCTTAAGACAAAAATTTCTTCATCACAAAAGTACTTTATTAAAAAAGTAAATTGTTAGAAAAGTATGTACTTTATTAGAAAAGTACTTTGGTGCAAGAAGTACTTTTAAAAATGAAACTTTTATAACACTTACAAGAACTCATTTAAAACTTCTACTCTATTTGAAACATAGTAAATATGTAGTAAAAACGTGATTTTTAACACAACATTATGTCAAGAATAGTACTTTAAAAAAAAGTGTGTTTGACGTTTTTGACGTGTTTGCTTTTAACATTTCCTTATAACTTTTCAGAAAATCAAGTAATTTAAGTTAAAAAAAAGACAAACGACGCATAAGATTATCCCCTTGTTTTATAACCAAGAAATGGTAATGGTACTTTTTTCTTCCTTTAAACCCACATATATTTCAAGAAAAACATTTTAATAAAACACAAAGGGGTTTAGTTTGACTGAACGAATGGATGGGTGAGTGACTGACTGACTGACCGACTGACAGGAGGAAAATTATAAAAAATAAAATAAAAAATAAAATTTAATAACATCTGCTGCAACATTTTTCTCATTCAACATCATTATTATCTCTCTCTCTCTGTGACATCAAATAACTAAGTACCATAGCGCCACAGCTGGTATGGTAACAAATGCTTTGGACATACATATTAAGGGACATTTTTAAAAAAGTAAAACGAAGAAGAATGAAAAAAATAAAATAAAATAAAATTTTTACTGAGACTAAGACTATAAAAGCTTATGTAGTGGATGCAATTACACGGGTACTTAATACACTGAGAAAAAAGGAAAATTGTTCAACAAACGCACACATATAAAAAGTACCATTTTGAAATGAATCGACACTTTGTAAGCGAGGCCTCGGGTATTTCATTACAAACTGTAACTAAATTTCGTTCCTAACTTCGAATTTTGTAAGCGTTCGTACCATATGTGTACTAAAATAAAGGGTACAAAATTAAAAAAAAGTACCAACGGAGATACAGTACCAACATCCCAATGAACTCTTTCAGAGACATGTAGTCTCATGATACGGAGGCTCCCGTTAGGGTCCTTGAGGTATGTATATACCGATGGCTCAAAAAGGCAGAACCGAGCTGTAGATTACGTGTTCGAGATTCATCAAGTTTCTTTCTAACCTGTCTGAGATCATTATCCATTCGTGATGCGTGTGATGCGATTTTTCCTAAACATTTTATGATTTCTGATCAGCCAATTATCACATTATTAGGACTACCTTCATTCATGAATACCAGGGAAATTTGAGAGAAATCTTGAATAATTCTAAAGTAACTCCTATGTATGCATTCCAGGACACAGATATAACATCCGATATTGCAGAGACAATAAATGAACTACAAAGTTACATGTGAGTACCAATTCGAAGCCATACATTCTTCCATCAACTTCCCTTTGCATTACGGGCAAAAGCTTATTTAAACTCCTTTCAATCTATGACTCACACTCTACCCGTGATCCACTAGAGAGGTTAGAATCTTGTAAGTGATGTTGTAACAGTCAAAGTCTTAAGCTTAGATGATTAATTGGATTCTGCACTTAATCGACGAAGGACATGAAGTGAGTGGTAGTACGAAAGTAACGTAGTTTTAGCATCGTTCATTTCGTAGTATATACTGGCACCAGATGTTGACAGACTTTACGTCCAAATGTAACATTCAAAGGCTATGTTAAGGAATTCTTCGATACAGAAATCTTTCCAGAAGTCTTCTCTTAATACCATGCAGATGACGAAATATCAACGAATATACACAGAAAACTGTCGGCAAAGCTCCAAGAACCGCGTACAAAGTTTCAATACTAAGAAGGACTGATTATACGGCCAAATTTGGAAAGAAATTCCTTAAAGGAAGAGGAATATACTCATATTAGAAAATCTGAGTTTCTATACAATAAGGAAGCATAACGCACTACAACCAAAGATCGTTCCAACGGCAATCGGATCTTCGCTCTGGAACGACCCGGCTCAATATCGGTCAAGAATAGTCAACCCAGCGAAAGCTGTATCAACCGGAAGTTTCTTCCCAAGGGAGAAGCTTCCGGAAACAACAGCCGAACTGCTACAACAACAACCAAAGATTTGCAAAATACACTCACCCAGAGCAGAAGAGAATGCTTTCCACAGCATAGGGAGGCGCCTATCACATTATATTGTTTCAAACAAAAGGAAGAGAATCTGCACAATTGACAAATCCAAGTGTTATTGGGAAGTTAATAAGGACACTCATTTTCCAAAAGATCACCACAAAATAAGGAGGATTTTAGAAAAAATTATTAGTTTTACCGGTCCATGTGTCTTCAGGATGCTATTGACAATTTCCTTCTGGAGAGTCATTTAGGAGGCCGGGGATATATCGTGCCATCAGTATGGATTCCGTTAAGCAAGATAGATGATTAACGTAATTCGGTCCAAAAAATACTCGACAGAATGGGAGCACATTCTTGTGTCTCTGAAGGGGTTAAATGTCTGCACCAGGGTATCTGATTCGATTAGCGAGGGTCTATGCTTTATGCGACGTTGTATCAGATTTAAAACTTGTTACATACGATGGCCAACTGAAGACGAAACTACGCTACGTATTATGTTAAAATGCCTCTGGATTGACAAAAAAAATCGAATGGAAATAGAAACCGTGATCAACGAGAAGCTAATGCTACTGTTCGGGAAAAGGAAACTAAACTACAGTCCACGAAGCACTGCAAAAAACAGAAGAGATCTGTAAGCATAGTCCACGAGAAACGGGCCACTTCGCCAAGTATTAGCGAACAACAAACAGTATTATCTGTCAATCCTTATTTTGTTTTCTTTCAGTGTCCCCTTACAATTTGCCACATTGAGCCGTACTTAGTAACTGCGACCCCACTTGCAACGAATACATGGCGTATCATTACCAATGGCACGCCATACCACATATTGACTGCCTGCCTGACTGACATATTTTTGTACTTTTACACAGCCATCGAGATGTAGTCATAAGGACTGAAGGCTGGAGCCAAAAATCCTTACAGGATATACATATGGATGTACACACAGGATGCTACACACGTACAGGATGAAAAATGAATGAAAAAAGGAGAAAAACAAAACAAAACGAAACGAAACGGAACAAAACGTATGAAAAGGTAAAATGATGGTTTGATTTGGTTCGGCTTGGCTTGGTTTGGTTTGGAAAACCGCATTACAATGATTTTAATACAGACGGCAACAACACGAAGAGTCACACAAGGCCAGGTTGTTGTTGTTGCCTACCCAATAAACATTTCTTTTGTGAGAGTTGCCAATGCTCAATAGACTGCAATAAAAAAAGGGGCATCGAAAGCACAGATGTTTTGTTGCTTCCCATGTAAAGGTTTTTAAACAGGAACTGGAAATGCATTTGAATTTGAAAATTGCAAGCAAGCGAACAGTTGAACTATTTGTGTTGGTGTGTCCATATGACTTGTCTTTATCTCTGGCTGTGCGGTCTGTTAGCAACACAAGAGCCAAACCTGAAGCCTTTTTTTGTCAGCCAAATAAGTAACAATAGAGGTAGAGGCTCACAGAACAATGTTTCAAAAAATGTTTTTTTTTTGCATTTCATTTCGGAATCCTTTTTTCACGACGCCAATTTTCAATTGTGGTATATGTATGCAAGGAATGTGCATGTGTACATGTGTCTTTGACACGGCCTATTACGAAAGCAATTTCCACTTTATTTGCGTGGCAAATAACTCTGAATACAACAGTCAGTACTTTTCGCAGCCCACCACCAGAGAGCAGCATTGTATGGTTGCATGACTTTAAAGTTCAAATACAAATGCGTTCAGGTATTAGAGATCATCAACAGTGATATGGCGAAAGAAAAATAACTCAACTGGGTTGTTGGGTCAACAGTGTCAGTAACATATTTTATGCTCTATTAAATGCCAAGTCTGGCAAAAATTAGGGCGGCTTCCTTACAATAAAAGCATGGAAGGAAATTTCTTGCAAAAATTCCAGCAAACACTACCGTGATATGTGAGTCTCTCTTACGTTTTGTGTAAAAGAGAAAAGCGAAATAATTTTTGCCATTATTTTTCAATTCAATTGTTTGTTTCTTGAGTTTTTTTCAATTACATAATCCTGCAAGTCCAGTTAGTTAAACAAAAAAAGGAGATGTTGCATGTCTTGCAATGACGTGTCTTAAGGTAAGGCACATAAGTATAGGATTTGACCAGTAATCAACCAACCGCTAACTTGAAGGCAGGCAATGTTTGTACAATTCAAAGGAATTTACGAAAATTTATTTTATTTTATTTTTGCGCCTAAAAATAGGCCACAATAATTCTATGTTTTTTTTTTTTTTTTTTTTTTTGTTAAATTCAATAATAAAGCCTATAAAAGGCACATATAAGCCAAGTTATGTCGGATTAAATTGCTGTTATACACACTAGCTTACTTGGCTTCTAATAACGCTCCTGTGGAAATACTCGTCTGCCTTTTTCACTACGTTTTGCATAATATCAGGCTGGCACTTTCAATGATTTCGAAGGAAAGATTTTTAACTAAAACACCTTTGGCTAGAAGGTTTAGTTCGGAAGTCATCTCAGATCCACCAAGACAAAAGATGTTCAGTAGTCTTCTGATTCAATTCAAGTCAAAAGCAAATCACGTCGATTACTTAAGGACAAGATGTATGAATTATTTCTTGCTGCAAATGGTATACATATTTCAATAAGGCAGAAAGCTGGACGTATATTTTTACAACTAATGAAGTATCTCCCACGATCCCTAAAAGGCGGCAACAAAATTTAAAAAAATATTTAAAAATGCGCGAATAAGTAGGCAACGTTTTTTAGGGTTTTTTCACAAAAAAAAAAAAAAAAAAAAACCTCGTCTTCAAATTTCTTACCACATGCCCTGATTTTTACCACAAACGTTATGAAAATTTAATTTTTCAGCACAAAAAAGTATGCAAAGAAGTAAGAAAAGAAGACAGAATGCTGGACGTATATTTCCAAAAATCATGAAGACTGTACAGGAAGTATCTCAAACGATCTCTAAAGGGCGGCAACAAAATTGAAAGACAAAATTGCGCAAATAAGTAGGCAACGTTTTTTAAGATTTTTCACACACACAAAAATGTCTCAATTATTACAGGAAGACTGTAAAAGCAATATCCAATCAAATTCCAAACGCTCGTAAACAAATTTCCTACAAAATGCCATGGGTTTTACCACAGAGGTAATGACAATTTATTTTTTTTTCAGCAAGAATGAATAGGCAAAATAGGAATATTTTAGTATGTAAGAAAGAATTCTTTGACTAACTATATAAAACTATAAAGGCTATATATCCCAAAAGTAATTGAAAGATCGCGATTTATTCGTGTTGATAACCAATGTCAGGATTTATCAGATAAAGCATAAATTAGAATTAAATTAAAATTAGAAGAATGCTCAAAAACGGCCTGAAGGATCAATTACAACTAGATGAAACTCATGGGATTTTGTGTACAATGGGTCAATTCGACCTCCGGGTACTGTGCGTGTCTTAATTGACAAGTACGCGTCCTCTAACCTAACCTAAACTCATGGGAACATTGGAAAACATTGAGTCAAAGAAGAGAAGACTATATCAAGTTACACACGATCAAGCGATCAATGAAATGGATAAAATTCTCTTCGATGTTTTGTCATCTAGTCGCGGTGTAGTAATGAAAGTTGTACAAATAGTCTAGATTTCAATATAAGAGGGAACCCAAAATGTTCATCAGGATTTTTTGAAGGAACCCAGCAATATAATAGACTCACTACTCCGGAGCTTCCAGAAAGATATGTTAATTAAAGCACCTCCGCGATAGGGCTCAATGTGCAATATTTAACACCGCTACACCCAATACATCTCCGAACAGAGTGTGTTGTTAGTAGGCAACGCCAGATTACAACTCTAGTATTCCAGAAACTATTATGGTGACACAATCACCTGGTACTGATGTATATGTTTAACCAAATTGTGATTACAATATTTTAGTCAGGACTACAACCTAGCTTTTCAAAACGCACAACAACACACAACATCATTTTATCCATACCTACAGATTTTTTTAAAAATATTTCATGGCAATTTTCTTTACTTTCTATTTATAACAGTTTTGCTAAGAGGAATTTGCCGAAAGGATTCTCATATTTTGTTTTGTTCGAGATATTTTAGCTGGGATTTGAACCATAGGTTCCCGCCTAATAAGCCAACAGACTACTTTCTACACTACGGAGACTATTGCTTACTCTTAAGAAAGCGAGATTAATACAATAGATTTAAGGCAAAGAAATTACAAAAACGATGAGAAATAGATGCTCCGGAGACAATCCTTACTTAGTGAACTTAGTTAAACAAACATTTTTTAAGGAAATTAGAACTGTTTTACTTTTAAGCCTTTTTGGTCCGATTTTTTTTTTGCTTCACTGTATTCTTCGTTATAAATTATAAATGAAAACAATTGCTTTAGTGAGTACCTTTACATTTAACACAATTACAACAATAATAATAAAGTAAAAAATAAAACTATGCTCTTGCTTTTATCCTTTCTCTCTCTCTCTCTCTGTCTTTCTATAACAATCCTGGTATTTTTAATTACAAGCTATACACGCTAATATAATACGTATGTATGTAGCGAGGCAATATTTATAATTTAAAAGCCATACAAACCAATATAATCGCATACACTTAAATAGACACACACACATATACACATATGTACGTACATACATACATATAATGTGTGTGTATGGGTAAGAGAGTTTATTGGTTGATTCAATGGGTATTAAATGAGTAGCCATAATATTATCTCCACAATATACTATCTCGCTCTCTGTCCCGGTCTCTGGCTCTGTGTGTGTCACCCATAAAACACACATTGTATGGGAGAGTTTGTTTACAATAATGGTGTTTTTATATGTGTGGTTTTAATGAAAGAGAAAAGAAAAACAACAAACAAAGAGAAAAAAAAAAACAAATTATAACAACAACAAACAGAAAACAACACACAAGCAAATAAATAAACGAACGTGCTTAAATGCTCGTTGCTAGCATAAATGCAAATGTAAACAATAATGAAAACACACACCAGACACAAACACATACACATATATTGGAAGTAAAAAAGAGGATAGAGAGTATGAAGAGTACGTAACACTTACATAGAAGATCATAAACCGAATAGAGAAACACTTTTTAATGGTAATGGTGGTGTGGTGATGTGATTACTGAATTTAGTTACTAACACACACGAGAGTATGAGAAGCAAAGTGAAGAGATTTTATACTACACACGTTGCTATATTTAGCAAGGCAAGGTTTTATTCAAATGTTCCACAGTGTATGTGTGTGTGTTTCGTAATAAGAAGAGACATTGTTACAAAAGATTAAATTTTCCTTAAAGAATTTTAATTTTAAAAAAAATGGAAAAAAACATCTGGAATAACAGAATATTTAAAACTCTTTTGTTAAATTAAACAAATTCACTATTTAACGGTACAATAAAATGTATAATTTAGCATACATTAACAGATTAAACAACTGTTGATTCTTTCTCCCATACTCTCTCTCTCTCTCTCTTATCTATCTATCTATCCTCTCATTACATACGCAAATACCACATAAAAGCGGTTGTGTATGAGTGTTTGTTACTGCAGCATGGAGTTGTGTGTTCTGTTTGTTCTCCACATACATTAAATATTTTAATGAGCACAAGTTTCTCCATTTTTTGGATTCTGGTTGTCATGTAAAGCATACATACAGGCGTCATCATAGAAGATTCTAATATTTTCTATTTTACAGAAATTTGTTTAAATTTTTAATTAATTTTCCATTCCTTTTTTTATCTTTCTTTTTTCTATTTTAATTGTAATTTTTAGTTGCTTTTCATTGGAGACAAAACAAAAAATGGAGAAACAAACACACGGTTACTTTAATTGCATAAAAGGAAAAGACACAAAAAAAATGTAGTATGTAACAGTGGTTAACATAAGTCAAACAACTTTTCTAATATGGAAAGAATATTATTTCTTAAGAATAAACAAACATGGTTCGTGTCTTTACTAACTTATTTAAAGGATTTTTTATTTCTTCCTAGAATCTGGGGAAGTCACAAAGATCTCTTCCATCTTCTATTATTATTTCTATTACAGTTTCAGTATCCAAGCTAGCAAACTCACAAAAATGTGGACATGATAAAAAATAAATAAATAAAGAACAATAACAAATCAACAGTAAGGTTCTAGAAGTTACCAGATCAATTATAAACTATTTAGAAAATAATGATCGGAATATTTTACCACTATAATAAAGATCATGCCCCGGATAACTACCAATTTTTGCTTTCGGAACAGAACGGTTACACGAGAACGCTTCCAAATAGGGTATCCCAAATGGGAGTGAATTAGTATTGACCACAAAAAATTGTTCCTGCTTTTGGTATCATCAAGGTATGATTGGGCGAAGCTGAATAGCATTATATAGTTTCGTAATTCGACTCCTGGCAGAGTTGAATGGACAAAAAAATGAGTGAAAAATATTTGAGAATACTACTGGGCAGTACAACAAAGTGAGGAATGAATTCAAAATGCATTGTGCCTTACGGATATGTAAAAGTTTTGCAGAGGATCTTTGGGACTTAGTCCGCAGATGCCGTATACTGTGATGGTCAGCCCAATTCTGACATATGGAACCATTGCAATAGAAGGAAGTTGAAAACAACTCAAGTGGAGTTGGGCTAGGTACAGCGACTAGCATGCTTTGGTACAACCGATTCAATGAGAACTTACACTACAGTAGCGCGCTGGCGTATGGCCCAATAATACTATGCTTAAGATATTGGAGGACAAAAATAGCACGGAATTTAAAAGAGCACATCGTGACCTGACAAAAACAATGAGTAACAACTCTTTATGGACGAAATATGTATACGACTTAGCGAGACTAAGTAATAAAAGTAAATGGAGCTCTTTAGAACCTGTATAAAACTTTTAAGACTGGGATCAATCCATTGTACAGATATGAAAAAGATGGTGCTGCTTTCTATAGCGAAATATTCGGAATTCATAGCAAATCCAATAGGTATCTTACAAGCAGAAGTGTATTGCACTGGGGCAGGATGTACAGAGAACGGGGAATAGTAATACTCTCCGATAGTCGTCATGCGATTACTTAGCTTCCATTAGGTTGACTCGAAATTAGAATCTGAATATTTGGGCAGACAAGCTAAATCAGCTAGAATGGGAAAATGGGATCATCCACTAGTCAATTCTATATTACATGGGTATTCACGACAATGCGTACCCGGATGAGCTTGTGAAGAGAGGGTTATGGATCCAAAAAACAGTTGTTCAGAATAAAGATCGCTTCAAGCACCATAACACATACACCCGTACGGCATTAAATTATGTCAGAAGCAAAGGCCTAGGGATTTATCAATACCAGAAAGGGTGCAATTCTTACTGAAACTAGACAATATCTTAAATTTTATTGGGATAAGAGGGTTGAAGGAGACATTTTTTTTTTTTTGTCCCAGAAACAGCTTCCAGGTAATCGTCTTCAAATGGCTATAATTTGCTGCATTAAAAAATCTTTAGAAACAAAATAGAACTGATTTGCTAAGACAAAATCTAATTTCTCCCATCCATTTATGCATATTACTTTTTTCTATGATATACTGTGAGCGTCAAAATAAAGTAAACACCTTAAAATCTTGTAAAAACAGTTTTATTATTTTTACTTTGATGACAAAGTTTTGGAAAAAATTTTACATAATTCATAACTAATTTAAGAAAAATAAAATTCATTAACAAGATATTGAAAAACTAAGGAACTTAACAAATTAATTCACTTTTAGCGGAAATGTACCATATTTTTCGCATCAAAATAAAGTAAACAGATATATTAAAATTCTCTAAAAAATTGTATTTAATATTTTGTTTGTAATCCTTATGACTTAATCAAAGCTGATAATCGTCTAGGCATTGAATCCACAAGTTTTTTCGTAAAATCAGGTGGAATTTTATTCCATTCGTCCTGTAAAACTGCCTTCAGGTGATCCTTGCTAGAAATATTTTTATCTCTAATTTTTTTGTTGAGATACTCCCACAGGTGCTCGATGGGATTAAGGTCTGGGGATTGTGGTGGATGATCCAGGGTTTTTGGACAATGATAAAGCAACCATTCTTTCACAATTTTGGAGGAATGCTTAGGATCATTGTCCTGTTGAAACATCCAGTTTTGTAATAGTTCCAATTTCTCTGCACTAGGGCTACATTTTGCTTCAAAATATCTAGAAAAATCTTCCTTTTTCATTGTAGATTCTATAAATACCAGATTCCCAACCCCTGATGCCGCCATAGATCCTCAGACCATTACTGATCTTCCGCCGTGCTTAACCGTCTTTGTAACATGTTCATTGCTGAAGGCTTCGCTTTTATTTAGGCATATTTTAGGTGGTTTTTTTTATATCAAATGTCTCAAAATTGCTTTCATCAGTGAAAAGAATATTATTCCAAAAAGTTTGAGGCTGGTTTAATATTTTTTGGCGAAATTTAAAAGTTTGACTTGGTTAACTTTTGATATGAAGGGCTTTTTACGTGGTACTCTGCCATGTAATCCATTTAGCTCTAAAGATCTTCTGACAGTACTTGTACTCACTGGCTTTCCAGAGGTTTTTGCAATATTTTCAGCTTTTTTTACAGCACTAGAAACTGGATTTGCCTTTACTTTCCTTACTATAGCTCTTATTTCGGTTTCTGTTAAACGCTTTGGCCTTCTTGCTCCGGGTAAATTTTCAAGAGTATTGTATTTGGCATACTTGTCTATGATTCCTTTTATTGTACACTGGTGCCTTCCAAAGATTTCTCCTATTTCACGCAGGGATTTTCCTTTTCTATGTAAATCTAATATGATTACACGTGTCTCAACTGAAGTTTGTCTTCCCATAGTAAGTTTTTCGCTATTTTACCTCTTTCAAAAATAAACTTGAAACTTGCAACTACTTTAGAGGGCACTTTACCGTGTTATACTTTCAAAAAATTTAAAAAAATGCCACTACTACTTTTGCAATGAACAGATTTTTCCATTGGATGATGCCACTGTTGACTTTATTTTGATGCGAAAAATATGGTACATTCCCATTAAAAGTGAATTAATTTTTCAAGTTCTTTAGTTTTTCAGTTTTTTGTTAATGAAATCTATTTTGCACTAGTTATTAATGAATTTTGTAACATATTTTTTTAAACTCTATCATTAAAGCATATTTAATAAAACCTTTTTTACAAGATTATGTGGTGTTTACTTTATTTTGACGCTCACTGTACCTCTAATTTTGTAGTGCACTGTACATAGAATTTTTTTTTTAATTTTCTAGTTTCTTTTTTCCTCTTCGATTACTTTTATAAACAACATGGCAATTTAGTACGTGACAAAATGAACATATTTTTGGTATACAGGGTTATTTAAACAAAAACAGAAATTCAAACATCCACACACTAAAATGAAAAAAAAAACTTAAAATAAAATATAAAAAAAAAATAATTGAAAGCATATAAAATCTCTGGCATTTGGATTCACACAAAAAAAAAAAAAAAAAAAGAACACCACACCAGCAACAGAGCGAGAGTACAAAATGAGAGAGAGAGAGAGAGAGAAAAGAAAAATTAAAAACACATATAATATTGCAGACATTGTAAAAGAGTAATGAACGCTAACAAATTCTTCTCTTTCTCGCTCTTTTGCGCTCTCTCATCAAGCCACATAGAGAAACCCCAAAATTCACACAGTTTCACACGCATTTACAAACACACACAGCACAGTACAGCACAACTGTGATAAGTACCAGTACATGGGTGTGAAGTATTGGTTAAATTCTCAATGTACGAGAATCTCTCTTCCGCTCTCTCCCACTCACTCACCATACCATATCAAATGCATGTTACGTTACGTTTTACCGCAAATTTCAGTTTCAAATTTATTTTCTTTAACAAAATAATTCATTGACTGGCTGTGCTGGTTGGTCGTAGACTGGCTAGCTGGGAAGGTAAAGCAATTTTAAATTGTAATAGAAAAATTTATTTGAATTTCTTTTCTTTAAATTTAAAGTAAAAAATAATAAATTAACATGTTAAAACAGTTAAACAGTATAAATTAACGATTAAAAAACTTACCCTCGAATAGAGGAATACAAAGACATTTTTCAATAATTTTAAAAAAACGTACCTGTAACGAGAAGAGAAATACATTTTAAATTAGAAATATTCAGTTTTAAAAATTAAACAAAATAATAACATAAAGGGCCAGTTTTCTGTATTAAGAGTAAACCGGTTGTATAACCGGTTTAAGGAAGGGCGAGAAGATGTCAATGACGATGCTCGTCCTTATCGCCCGAGCACGTCAATATTGAATATTAGAGAGGTTGCTGATGATGTTGGCATATCGTTCGGCTCATGCCAAGCAATTTTTACGAATGTTTTAGGCATGAAACGTGCGGCAGCGAAGATTGTGCCAAAATAGCAAAATTTTGAGCAAAAATAACGTCGCATGGATATCGCTCAGGATATGTTGACGACGTTCAACAACGATCCAGATTTGCTCAAAAATTTCATAACTGGTAACGTTGACGAAACATGGGTGTACTCGTATAGATATTACATTGAAACCAAAGCATTATCATTCCAATGGAAGCGTCCAGAAGAGCCAAGATCGAAAAAAGCACTTCAAGTTCGGTCAAATGTGAAGGTTTTGCTCAGTGTTTTCTTCGATTACAATGGCGTGGTGCATCATGAATTCTTGCCACAAGGTCGTACGGTCAATAGGGAATACTACCTTGAAGTACAGAATTGTGGAAAAACCCATCAAGAATTTTGCACAATGATAATGCAGCAGCTCACACATCGATGCTTGTGTGTGAGTTTTTGCCCAAAAACAAAACCATAATCATGCCACAACAACCGCTGACTTTTTCCTCTCCCCAAAACTGAAGACACCGATGAATGGAAAGCATTTTGCTACGATTGAGGAGATAAAAGAAAAATCGAAACATGAGCTAGTGACGATACCAAAAAGACTCGCTTTTTAGAAGTGTTTCAAGGATTGGAAAAAACGCTGGCATATGTAAGTGAATTATATCTGAAGGGGGTTACTTTGAAGGGGATAAGATAGTTATTGTTAAATAAATACTTTTGGAAAAAATCGAAAATATTGATTTTCCCAATCATTTAATGATGATTGAAATGTAGTCATCAATTGTTAGACGATCCGTAAATGATACGTCAGATAAAATCACAAAAAAAATAACTCCCGGGGTAAATAAAAATGATTTTTTTCCTTTTTTGCAAATTTAAAAACAAAACTTAATAAGATTATTTAACTGTTGAACTATTAAAATCTCATTTATTAACAAATTTCAATGAATAGTATTTAAAATTTTGTCAACAGTCAACACAATAATACTTAATCCCACAGATAATAACTCTTATGCTTACACTACTCTCATTGTTCTATTCTGGAAATACTCATCTCAATTTTCATTCATTTTTCATTCACCCAACAACACATGAGGATACAATTTAACAATTGTAGTGAGATGTGGATGGAGTATGCTTTCTGAAAAGTATTTCAAAAACAAGGAAAAATATTCGGAAAAATGTCAAGTACGAGAGAGAGAGAGAGAGAGAGAGAGAGAGTAAAACAATGAAAATGCCATACAATGGCAAAGGAATTCAATTCAAATTTTTTTTCGTAATTTTTTATGTTTTTTTAAATAAAATTTATTAAAAATAATTTTTAAATAAAAACAAAAAAAAAAAAACAAAAAAGTTTGTCCTCCTCTTGCAAAACAAAATAATTGTTGGCCACACAACCAATCAGGGAACCCCCCATTTTGCACATGGAGTGCTGGCAGTAACTAACATAAGGCTCTGGTTGCAAGGATACGCATTAGATGGATGACTGATGTACATATATGTATGTATGTATAGATGTATATGTATGTATGTGTCCTCATATTCATATTCAAATTCATATTATTCGGTAAAAGGAATTTCAAAAACAATGGCTTTGAAAATCTATTTAAACTTATTGCCGACATAGAGAGCTAAGGGGCGCCCGGGGATAAAGAAGGCGGTTATGGAAAAGGTTACACAAGCAAAAGTATTATTCCATAAATAAGAGATTCACAAAATATTTCAAAAAACAACAGAAAAAAATTCATGAAAAACAATTGAAAATATGTATACAACATATTCTTGTACAAAAAGAGACAGACAGGAAGGGACATTTACTGCCACATACGTTTACTGAAGCAATTTGCAAAAAAAAAAAAAAAAGCATAAATGATCCTTCTACTCTTGTACTTCCATGTTTATGTATATAAACGGTATCCATGCGACAGGTAGATAGTCTATTCGGGGACAAAATCTGTTGAAATTTACTTCCATGTTTTAAAATATTTTTATAAAATGACATCGTATGTGGAAAGGTATAACGTCAACAGGATTGTATAATATGTCCTGGATATTCACACGCGCTCGTACACGCGCATACATACATAGTCTTAGAAACGAATTCTGATACTCAACTGCTGTTGTTGTTGTTGGGCATATCAATAAATCATCAAATTGTAAGAAAGTTATGCTTGAAAGAAATTGTAAATTATGTCAAGCGACTTGAATTCCCAAAAAATATTTCAAAATACCCAAAAAAAAACCCCCAATTAAATATTTTTTCTTTTGTTTTTAAGGAAAAAATCAGTCGATGAAAAGAATGCACCGAAACATTTGATAAAACTTATCAAGATTTATTTTAAGGATAGAGTTCTTTTATTAGACACGAATTATTTTACACGAATTTTACGAATTTATTAGACACAGTAGATAGCGTGCTGGCTTATTAGACGTGAGGCCTCGGTTCAAACCTTAGGTCAGACTTCTCCAGCAAATCGAAACGGGGAAAAAATATTGCTTTGGCTGCAACTGCCTCTCAGCAGATTTGTGGCAAAAACCTATCGTTCGGAATCGACTTTAAACTGTGGGTTTCACGCCATTCATAGATAAAATTAACACACACACACACACAACACAAATGGTTTAAGAAACTAGGTCGTAATCCTGACTGAAGGCGTGTAATGACCAATTATGTTTGTTTGTCTATATTTAAGTAACAGGGACTTATGATTGACCACATTCTTACGTTTGGGGGTCCCAAAACCGGAGAATAGGTGATTCTAAAATCGATAGCTCCGTATGCAATTCCAATAAGACTTGAGGCTATGAATAGGACAGCCTATAGGATGGATACGCAGGAGAGATACACCCTCAAGGAAATTTCTATGTTCCGTACAGGCGCCACAGATGCAACAGCCTAACGCAATATGGGCTTTCGAAAGAAGATCGATTTTAAAATCTATTACCCTGGACACAAACCAAGTCAGTTAACAGAGCTAACATGTTACTAACAGGACTCTGCTAACACGTTGACTGCTAAATACGAGATAACTCGTAGATTACGTTCCCTTCTAGGGTGCCAACTACGAGTTATGTCGTACTCACTAAACCTGCCATTTTTGTGTAGCTACGAATAAAACCGTATTATATCAGTGCTAGTATCGATAAATGGCTTCTGGGAAAAGAACAAAAAGTCTATGTTGGTGTGCGTGGCCAGTTTTCTGAAAATTGTCGAGGCAGTCAATGTCTTTCTTATACAATTAATTTAAGGCTTGGAAAGAAAAAAAGGACTAAGATTCCTGGGTAAAATTAAAACAAAAAAAAATATTGCGTAATAAGAACTACAATAATCAGATAATCACACATTTCCGAAAGCTAACGCAATCCAGGAAATAAATAAATTTACGGATAAGTCAGGACAATATGGGCGGACAAAGTGAATTGTTTTTAATGCATCTGACATATCGGAAATCTACAATCGGCACTCCCTTAGGGTTCAAGCTATTAACTTTGTTCAAGGGTCGTAATATGCATTAAAAACAATTCAGTTTGTATGGCCATGTTGTCCTGTTTTGCCGCAAAAGGACACATAGTGGGTTTTAAATCTAGCATGTTGGCTAATTTGAAAATCTCCTATCAAAACTCCCTTGGTTTGCGTCCAGGATAATAGATTTTAAAATCTATCTTCACACACATTTTGATGCAGCAAAAAATGTCACAGAAAGCATTACCAGCGTAATTAGAGAGCATCACCTACTAAATATCCACAGCCCCCGACATTATACTTTATTGTGGTACCGGGAGGTGAGTGACTTAAACGAAATTTTTGTTGTGATCGCCCTCATATTTTTACACCAAAAATTCATTCATCAACCTCTTTTTTATTTTGTATGAAAACTATGCATCTGTTTTTAAATATTTTATTTTAATCCATGAAAATATAACGAAAAATTCTAGTGTCAATTGCACTTGTCACTGTTCCTCTCTCTTTTTCCCTCTCTCTCTCTCTCTTTCGTTCTCAATGTCTGTATCATCTTTGAAAATGTTTCAAAAATAACAGAATATTTTGCAGTCTTCTCTTGACATCACACAGGCCAGCAGAGTTACTCATTTTATAAATTCAGAGAAAAGTTTGTCACTGCTTTTGAAATTCCGTTACATTTTTTCAAATTAATTTCTAGTTAAAGTCAGAACATATTGCTAGAATAATAAATACATTTAAAAAGTCCTGGGAAAACTACATTTTCTTAAATTATAAGATTTACAGCAAAAAAAAAAAAGCATATTTTTCATTTTACTTCTTAAATCAATTCTGTTAGAAGGCCCATTTGCGAAGATAGGAGTTGTATTATTTTTAATGCACAGTCCATCTCTGCTTGTTAACAAATCTTCACAAAAAAAATTTAACAGTTTGCTGCTATAGCCCTGGCAAAACCATAAAAAAAAAAACATAGGACCCCATTCACACATTGTAGAGGCTGTTAAATAGGCACATGAATGCTCAACTAATTAGTAACAATAAAATTTAAAATCATAATATTAAAGTCAGTCTTCTCATTTAGTAAATGTAAAATAATTACTAATTAGTTGCTAGCAGCTGTTAAATTTTATGCATACTTCTCGCATACACAAGCAACAGTCTTGCATATAAAATGTTCATCCTGCTAACATGATTAAAATTTTATAAATTAAATGTGGGCGACTATGTGTGCGTATATACATACACACATACATACATAAATATAAACACATATGTATGTACATATGTAGATCTAAATATAAATAAATTTAAATTTTTTTCATTTATTTTTTATAGCATACACACAGGCATTAAAGCTTAACATGTAACTGCTGTGTATGTTAGCTACAAAATATTGGGTGTATTGAAGACAAGACGCAAACCAAAAATTTTAGCAGCGCCACATTTGGCGGTTACATACATACATAATTGGCCATTACAACCCTTCAGTCAGGATTACGGCCTAGCTCCTCTCAGCACACATGTTGTGCGCCTTAATTTTATACTTGAGTGGCGGGACATACAATTTAACGTCGACTCCGATCGACAACTTTTGAGAAACTTTTTCATGGCAGGTTTATTTACTCTCAGAGTTTATGCCAGAAATCTGCTAAGAGGAAGTCGCAGAAGAAATATTTTTTTTCATATTTCGTTTTAATGTCGATGGTGTCATTTGGCGTTAACAGAGCAGAATTGTCTCCCAACATAACAAAATTTGCCCTTAACAGATCACTGTTAGCTGTTTAATAATGTCCCTCTGAACTAGTCCACATGTTTTGAAGCTCTTAACATAACAAAATTTGCCTTAACAGACCACTGTTAGCTGTTTAATAGTATCCATCCGAACAAGCCAATTTGGTTAGGAGCTAATTTTAGGATATACACTAGGTCTGTGAGCACCATACCACATTCAAAGGAAGGTCCCAAGGCCTCTTAATTTAACATCACCAATATAGTCACATATAAATTGATACGGTATTGAGAAAATTGTGAAAATTGTGTGTGTTTTTTGCTTGAAAATTCTCTAGAGGACCCCCTCTGGACTACCATTAGCATATAGTTGGATAGATGTACTATTTCGAATATGTTTCATAATGGCCACTGATCTTCTAGAGATTTTTCAAGCAAAACATGTATGTTTTTAAACGCAATTCTCTCAATATCAGAACACTTTACATGTGACTATGTTGATAATTATATTAAGAGGCCTTGGAATCATCCTTTGAATGTGGTGTGATACATATACACCCTGTATACATTCTGATATTAGCTGTGAAACCAGTGGGATTTTTCAGATGGATACTGTTAAATAGCTAACATTGCTCTGTTAAGGGAAAATTTTGTTCTTTTAAGTGAAAATTTTGCTAATGTGGCGTTGCTAAAATTTATGGTTTGCGTCTTGGATTTACAAATTCGAATTTATCTTCACAGGCATCATATTTAATTTATACACCTAATAGATGGATATAATTGTAGCAGTTAAGTTATATAGAGAGAGAGAGAGAAGGAGAGATTGTAAGGGATTTTGTGTTTATGTGTGTATACGAAAAGGAGAAACACAGGGGAAGGGAAAGTGGTGCATGTGTGTGTTATTAAATGTATAAATAGATGAAGTACTCTTTTTCATTTTTTTTCGCTGTACTTTCCTCCTGTGAGTGTGTCAGTGTGTGCATTTTTACTAAATTTTAATGTTTAAATATGTTAGCAAGAGTATGATAATGTATGTATGTGTAGTATTTGTATGCGTATTAGCATAGAGCTTGCCGCTGTTGCAAGTGTATAGTTCCCTGTTATAATGATAATCCTTCTCTTGTCCTTTTTTCGGTCTCTCTCTCTCTCTCGCTCTCTCTCTCTTTTACATTCCATGAGTGCATGTGTGTGTGTGTGCACATAGTGTGTGCATGTATATTTTTATTATACAATTTTAAATAAACATGACCCCCCGTTGTTGGTGTTCTTGTTGGTTATTTGACTTTTTCGGTATGGTTTTGTTCTTGTTTTTGTTTCAGTTTTTTTATGTTTTTTTCTGTCAACCAGTTTAAATGCATGCAAATGTAACTAAATAGTCAATTCAGTTGTTTGGTCGCTATTTTTATTTCAGGATACTTGCTATCCTGGCTTTTTTTTACTTCCTTTCTTGCTCTTCTTATTCTCTCTCTCTCTCTCTTTCCTGCCTTCCTTTTTGCAATTAATATTTAATTTTATTTTTTGCATTAATTTTTTATTTCTCTTTTTTGGTGAGTATGCCGGTGCGATTGCGAATGAGAGAACGAATGAGCGAATATGTATGAATGCATGCGTGTATGGAATTATGTTTATTTAGAGTGTTACGTGTGTCCTTTAGTTTTGAAACCAGTTGTAAATATTGCTGGTACTTATTGTATGTGTATGTGTAGGTAATGAAATTTTATAGACTTTAAAATTAAAATAAATTTTACAAAAGAAAGACTATGGTAATATGAAATCAGACATTACCCGATGTGCTTCGTTGCCCCGATAATACCTATTTCACTATGCTGACATTATCATATAAGGCTTGATATCCATATACAATGCACCTATCCTTGTAAATAGATTTACAGACCGACAAAGACATATGTAGAATCCAATAGGACGATATTTTGGAAGAAGAACTGAACTGAATAAAAATTTGTCGTTCGGAGTCGACTTTAAACTGTAGGTCCCCTCCAAACATCGATAAAATTAATGCACACAACATGGGTGGTATAAAGAGCTAGGTCGTAATCCTGACTGAAGGGTTGTAATGGCCAAGTATGTATGTATGTACATATGTAGTTTGGCATATCGCCTAATATCAACTGCGAAGGTCTTATTTACAGCATCAATTACCCCAATAGACCACCACTAGTCAATGGAGAAAGAGTAAAATTTGCTGGCAAAATTAGTAGTGATCACTGTCATCCCAATGAGACTTGAGTTTATCGAGAATTGTCAAGCAACATGGAATACTGGCACGAAAGATAGAAGGTGGACACTACTTTCGTTTTGAAAATTTACAATAAGTACCATGGAAAGGAGAAAGCAAAGATTTTTTTATTGCCAAGTACGTCGATTTTTTTTTGTATAAAAACATTTGGACTTTTGACCTATTTTCAATATAAGAAGCCAAAAGGTTTTTTAAAAAAGTGCCAAAAAAGTACTTTTCGAAAGAAAATAATTAAATCCTTCTTTAGTGTACATTATGAAAGCCTTCATAAGCTTTCTGTTGTATCATAGACAAGAATTTTTAAAATAAAATACGCTTTTCGAAAAATGGTACCAAGATAGTACTTTTAAATATTAAGGAACTGAGTAAAAAAGACAAAGAAATGCTAAGCGTGCTATAATTGTATTAAGTTCTCATAAATTAAGAACAAAAAATTTTAGTAAAGAATTCTACTGCACATTTTACAAAAAGTTCTAAAATGTAAAAAAGTACCAAATAAAAACATGTTCTTTTATTTACATGACTCATATTAGCCTCCAATCCGCAATCTAAGCTGGTTTCATTAAAATACCAAAAAGGAACCCCAGTTAGGTACCTTTTGCTTACCCATAATAGAGTACTTTTTGAAAAAAAAAATTTATATTTTTTATCTGCAACAACTATTGCAATTTGTTTAAACTTTTTCTTTTGTTTTATTTTTTCTGTTTCTAGCTTTTAACGCGTAAAATATGTCGGCCAACAGAATGAAATTGTTGTTAAACATTCATTGTGGTTTTAAGCCGAAAAGTACTTTTTGTTTCTCTTGTTTATTTCTTTTTTTTTCTGGTCCATATTTTGTAATGTTAATAGTTTTAGTTTTAATTTGCTTTAGATGTATATGGCTTTGGGTATACATATGTACATATGCATGTGTTAGTGTAAGAATATACATGTAGGAGTGCAAGTGTTTTAATATAAATTTTTTTTTATTTATTTGTGGTTGTTTCATGAAATTGTTTACAAATTGTTTTAACATTAAAAGGGACTAAAAATAGGATAGCCATTCCCCTATACATCGCCCAAAAGTACTTTACTAAAACAATAACAAATTGCAACAATATGTGGTCTGAGGTTTTTCAGTTAAGCCAAGTTTTTATAAAAAATATTTCATTTTATAAAAATTCTGTAGAAAACAATGGATTAAATAAATATTATTTCAAAAAAGTTTAAAAAATAAAAGCATACTTTAAGGTGAACAATTTTATAATTTAAGGTTAAAGGAAAACTTATTGTTAAGCAAATATTAAAAGAATTCATAGGGAAATTAAATGTAAATCTTAAATTATTAAATTAAAAATATTCAAATATTGTGTTTAGCATCCTAAAAGCCTGCTTTAAATTAAAAAAAAAATTCAAATAGGATTTCTCTTTCTATTTCCGAAAGCGTATGTAAGTATGAGTGTATTTAAGCTTTTATAGCTGAGCTGTTTGCTTTTGGTTTTTAGTTTGATTTAGTTGGTTATAATTCAGTATAGCATAGTTTCAGGGATTTGCATAAAGTATTGAAAAATACACCAAAAATATTTGTTATTATTCACACACGATTTTTTTCCTGTGTCTGCTTTTCTATCGTCATTATTTGACAGTTTTTGTTTTAAATATTTTATTTTCTATGGCATAAAGTTAGTTTGCTGATATTTCTATAGAAAACTATAGCATACATTTAGGTGTAATTCAATTTCAGTTGGTTTCATGTTTTCTGCCTAAAGAAAAAACATTTTTAATTGATTTTTCGAAAGTGATGTTGTTTTTATAAAATATTATTTTAGTCAAATGCAAAAACAACAACAGCAACAAAAAGATTGAGAAATAAATTAAATTAAAAATATTTTCAAATACAGCCTAATGCTATGCTACACTTTTTAAAGCCATTCTAAATATAAAAATGGGGAAAAAATGAAATGTAAAATGCGAATTTTTTTTAGTGTTAAAATTTGATTTAAAATTTATGCCAGGTTACTATTGATCCCAATGACCACTAAGGCAACGGTACTTTAATAGTTTTTAGTAGTTCCTAGAAAAAGTTCAGTTGCAAAAAGCATTACCAACATGATTGATAGCCAACGTGACTGATGGTTTAAAGTTTATTTAAAAGAGTTTAAAGACAAAAAGAAAACACAGTAACTTTGCGTTAAAAAATGTACGATTAAGCTTGATTGATGATCCCTTATGCACAGATAACGTGACAATGAAGTCTTCTCACATGCACATGTTTGGTTATCTGATCAATTTTCAGACACAGCTCCGATAAAAGCAACAACCCTGAACGACTCCATTTAACACAATTTAGACATAATCGATGACTGAAAATTTGTTAATGACCGACACATGCGACAAGCATGATTGATGTCACTTAAAGATCAATAACTTGTAAGATTGAAGCCAATTTATATATGATGCACAGGCACGATAGTCCTGATTGATGCAATTCATATACAATAAACAGTCGTAAGAAGCACGATTGATGTAATATGGTAGACATTATAGGTATGATTGATGGAATTTAAATATTACTAACATAGAAGCATGATTAAGATTGTTACAATTTAAAGACGATTGCCACAAAGGATAGTCATGATTGATGAAATTTAACTATGTATACATAGACTCTACTTATGTGTGAATGGCAGTTACAACACACATGATTAATGTAATTAATATATTATTGATGGGTATGGTAGACACTTTGATTACATCGAAAGATGTAAAAATCGTGATTGATGCTTTTTATATACGATTGGTACACATGATATTCATGATTCATGCATACATTATTGATTGATTGCTACAATGAATACTTTATATTCTGACAGACATGAATGTTAAGATTTAAATATGATTGACAGATGTGATATTCATGATTGAAGCAAATTCTATATGATTTACGAAATGATCTCATGACATGAAATTTATTTATGACAGACTGGCATGATAATTATGATAGAGACAATATCTCACTGATACAATAGCTATGATTGATGAAATTTATATATTTCCCCGGATAGGAATAAAGACGACTAAGGCAAATATACCTAATGAGAAGGAAAATGTAAGACAAGGTAAAGGCCAGATTAAGATCTGAAAAGTGAAACGTGGTGGAAAAAATGTTTAATGTGAAAACAAAGATGTTCAAATTTTAGAATGATTGATGGTTAAATTCACGGTTTTATAGGACTAGAAACTTTACATTTATAGGGTTATTTTTCGTTAATAGTACTTTCAAAGGCTTCCAAAAATTCAAACACAATTCGGAAAACTTTTGTTTGTCGAAACTACGACGGTCGCAAAGATATTGCTCCGAACCTTTAACGAATCGCATTTTGGTGATATTCTAATAATTACATATAAATGATGAACCATGGTTCTTTCGAAGAGAGCAGAACGCTTATTTCAAATTCGATCAGGATCAAAAAACCAAACAAGACAGACGGTATATAACATCCTTTAATTTCAACGGTTATGGGTTCTGGTAATGTTACATGATTGATGCCCATGATTGTAGGTAATGATTGACGAGCAATGCAATAAAAAAAATTATTTATTATTGAAAAATTTATTCCTTTTTATTTACCACTGTATGTTCTAACCAAATATGTTAGAATTAGTATATTAGGAAGCAAGTTTTGAAAAACAAAAACTAAATATAAATCCAGCATTTTCCCGTTTATGTATTTAAATCCATATCTGTATGGTATTGTGGGTGCAGTGATAATACTGTACACATATTTTATGTATAAAAAGCACATGCTTTAAACTTCTCTCTCTCTCTCTCTCCCTTACTCTGTCACACTGAAGCTTTCAAAATATTTGCATAAATTTCTGTTTTTCTCAATATTTTATTTAAACAAAAACCAGTAGAATCTTGTGTTTAAAGAATTTTTACAGGATTTTGCAAAAACTCTCTATCTCTCTCTCTCTTTGTACAAAATGCATATATTCATGGTACACAAAGTAAATAATTAAAATTGATAGATTCGGAAAATATGTAAAGAAAAAAAAAGAAAAAAGACGAAAAATATTTGAATAAATATTTAAAAAAAATACAAATAAAAGTTGGAAGACAATATTTTTGCAAGTAAAACAAAAGAGATTCAATATAAAGCCTAAAACTAGGCAGCAGACATTATTATTGTGATGATGTTAAAAGTAATTTCAGAATAAAACTTGTGAGAGAAATTTTAATTTAAAAATTCTTAAAAACCTAAAGCTTTCAAAGAAAAACTTTCAATTATTTTATTGAATTAAAACAATGGAAAAAGGTGGCATTGTAAGTACAAAAGACAAAAGGAAAGTGGCAACACTGCTAACAATAGAACGATGACCACCAAGCAACTGCAGCCAGCAGCCATGGTAGACAAGACACACATAGCAGTGGGCAGCACAGCGTTAGTCCAATTTGAAGCATTGAAAACAAAAGCAAAAAAACTGGCAGTCAGTCAAGTCATTTAAAATTTTCTTTTTAGAAAACAATAGTTGATCAGCAGTGATGCCTTCATTACTACAAAAGTATCAAAACCACTACCTCACCTCCTCCACTTTTCACCCAACCAGACTATTCAAACAAACAAATGGCAAAATCCATTCATTCATTCATTTGTTCCCTTCATTAACAATGGCCAATAATTTACAGTGTTTCCTTTTGTGGTAATAGTTTCACAGACAAAAACAAAAAATGTTGGAAAACAATGCTTCTATTCCAAGAAAATATTGTGCATTCAGCTAGCTGAATAAGACACAGAGACAGAGAATTACAAACAGCTGCGAATACATTTCATAAAAACGACTCAATTTAGGAACCCAAATGAATTAAACTAAAAAGTAACAAAAAAGTGATGCAAATAATGAATTTATTATAAAGATAAATTATATTCAGCTAGCTGAATATACCAACAGCAACAGAAAACACTTGCTTACATAAAAACAACACAATTCAGCTAGCTGAATAAAATGAAAATTAATAAAAATTGATATTCAGCTAGCTGAATAGACAAACAGAATTAAAAGCAATTTTTTTTATATTAAAACAGTTTAATTCAATTAGCTGAATAAGTGTAAAATGCATAGAAATGCAAAAATAATGTCTTTACTCAAATACAACTCAATTCAGCCTGCTGTACTAAAACTAAAATTGCAAAAAAAAAAAAATTATAAGCAAACGGAATTCTCCATAGTTTGAGGAAATAAGTTAATTCAGCCAGCTGAATAAGTACAATTTTAAATTTAATTTAACTATTTGAACAGAATTTTCTAAAATTCGAAGGAATGAAGTTATTCAGCCAGCTGAATAAGGACAATTTTAAGTTAAATTCACTTATTTAAACAGAATTTTTTATAATTCGAAGAATACATCAATTCAGCAAGCTGAATAAGGACAATTTTAAAATAAATTCAACTATTTGAACAGAATTTTCTAGAATTCGAAGAATAAGTCAATTCAGCTAGCTGAATAAGAACAATTTTAAGTTTAATTCAACTATTTGAATAGAATTCTCTAGAATTCGAAAACAAGTCAATTCAGCAAGCTTAATAAGGAAAATTTCAAGTCAAATTCAATCATTTGAACAGAATTTTCCACAATTCGAAGGAATGACCTAATTCAGCCAGCTGAATACGGAAATTTCCAATCATAATGATCACATTATAGAAATTAAATCAATTCTGCTTGCTGAATAAGTATACCGTTTGATGCCATGTATTAGTTTTACGTTATTTTTACAAGAATTCGGAAAATTAAGTGTATTCAGCTTGCTGAATAACAAATAAATCTTCTTTAAAAAACATTTAAATTTAAGAAAAATAATCGCTTAAATTTGTTGCTGTTGGTGTTGTAAGAGCAACAAAGAAAACATCAGCCTTTCTTTAAATAAAAGATTATTTTTTTTTTTTGGGTGGCACTTGGTATTGGTTACCAGAAAAACAAAAAAAAAAAAAACACAGAAAAAAACAATGCTTGAGAGAAAATCGCTTACAATTCTACTGTGTCTGTTGGCGCAATGATAAGAAAGTAAATTAAAAGAAGAAGAGGAGGAACAAACAGCAGGAAGAAGCACAGACTTAAACTTCCGCCTACTTTTTAGTTCATATTCGCGTTGGTTGGTTTGTACTCCACCACCCACCATGTGCTGGTGCTGATGCTGGTGTACAACGGGTGTTGATGAGGAGAAACAATAAATTTTTATTTTTCGGCGAAAAACAACAAGAAAACAAGGAATATTTTTTAAATTTAATTTAATTTGTTGTTGTGGGCAAAAAGAAAATGTCAACACTTTTCACTTTTTTTTCTAGCCGGGAGTAGAGAAGCGCGTAGAGCTTTTGCTTAATTGATCCTTTCTAATGGTTTTCCTCTTTAGGTAATATTAAGCGTTATTGTTTTTCCTTCATTTTTTCTATTATAATTATCCTGGTGAATGGCAGGACAATTAAGCAGGAGGGGGGCGTAATGTTTTTCCCAACAGCCAAAATGTTTAGCCACCAGTTGGCCAAACACATTAATTGCACATCAACACAGACATCAGCCAGCCAGCTAACACAAAACGACGACACCACCACCTTTACCATCAACACCACCACCACGAACATAGCCAAACAACAACAACAGCCAGAGAACAATTGTCTAATTGTGGCAGTATCGTGTCATAATTGTCTCGTCGGCTCGCTAATTTCAAATTGTGTGCCAAAAAACAAAACCCCCCATCACGGCAAGAGTAATAAAAACTGAAGCAAAAACGACCCAAAAAAAAGGAACACACAGAGAGAAAGAGAGCGGTAGAGAACGAGAGAAAACAAATTATCATTTTCATATCCGTTTTCCGTTTCTCATAACGAGCGCTGGTCTGTGTGCTGCTGCTTCTGCCACCACTACTGCTGCTGTCGCTTGTAAATATGACTTCCGTCATTAGCCCGCTGCTCAACAACGATTTAATTCTGCTTATGATGGACAAATTACGACATGCCAATGGTTAGAGTCTGTCCATCTCTACCAGTAGTTGTGGAATTCTAAAAAAAAAAAGTTTCAAAGAAAATTTAAAAGATTTCTTTAAGTGAAGCTGGAAGGGTAGGTAGCAATTAAATACTCTACCCTCACCCCTTAAAGCGACCAGGTAGAGTGGTAAACATTTAAAGAAACTCAAACAAATAAAGAAGGCGACTTTTTAGTTTGAAGGCCTATTTAACGAGTCAGCATTAATACAAGAAGAATCTCAGAGAATTAATACACACAAGCATGGGTTGTGTGAGAAGCTAGGTTGTAATCCTGACTAAGAAAATAAACTTTGTTGGTTCCCAGCACATGTAGGAATTCGGGACAATAAACAGGCAGATGAGTGTGACCGCCGATTAGGGCAGAAACATTGAGTGAAGTAGGACAAGCAATTTGGAAAGAAATACTCAGCGAAAGGTAAGATAGAAAGAAGCGGAAACACTTTTCAGGACTGTAGGCTTTAAGATAAACTAAATCGATGTAAAGAATATGTTTTTTTCAGTACTCCTTTTGGAATCATCTGGCTTTCACAAAGCATTTCTGCTTTGTTTCCGTCCGTTTAATCAATTTTTGTTGTTCCGGTAAGCAGACGATTGGTCTGCTCTAGCACACGTCCTAGAATAATGGGGCTGTCATCTAGGGCGTGTAGTGGTGGAAAATCTTACTGCTTGTTGATTCCAGCATTTTTTCCCCACTGATCTGGCAATGCATATACAAGAGAATATTTGTTGAGAACAGTAATCTCTTCAAACCTAATATAGCGCGATGAAGGAATCAAATCATCACAACATATTGTTACGAAAATGGAAACATTGTTTAACATTAACATGATGATTAACAAAAACTACACAGACAAATACAACGAACTTGTTACCAGCAAACCAACAACATCGGTATGAAGGAACCGCGGATAGACAAGTAAGTGAGAACGCAACAACAAGAAATGTGAACAAAATACACAAACAGCAATGAAGTCGCAATAGAGTTCTCCAGTAGGCGAAAACACGAACACTCTACGTTCAAGAAACTTCATTAGACTGCTTACATGAGCATATGTATAAAAAGTCAAGACAAAGCAGGCAACAAGCAGTAAGAATTCTGTCAGTCTTGTGTGAAGAGACACGTTGAGTGTGAAGAGAACAATCGTGGTTTGAAGATCCCCGTGGAAAAGATCTGCGTTGTAAGGAAAGAAGAATAGCGAACAAGCAGATTGTCGTCAATTTTACACTTATCTTGAGTGTATTTATTTTACGGGGCCTACAGTTTACATTCGATTCCGCACAACAGATTTTTGAGAAACTTTTCAAGGCAATTTTATTATGTACTCTCAGAACTTATACCAGATTTCTGACGCTGAGAGGAAGTCATCGTAGAAATATTAAAAAGCCAACATACTACCTACTAGACTACAGCGAGCTGACAACCCATAATGTCACTTCAAATCAGTATTTCTCTTCAATACATATGCAATATGTTGATATAAAAATTTCATCACTTTTTTTCATTTAAAATCCTATGTTTTCTTGCTTACTTGACACCGTACATACATACATACTTATACTATATCGTGTACTGTATAGGATAATAAAATACAATCAAGTGAATTCAAATAAATGAATGAACGAGAGTAACAAATGCTTACGCATGTAAACAATGGGATGTACTCTCGCATGTATATACATACATGCATACATATGTATGTATGTATGTACATACTCTTTAAATATCCTTAGTAAATGAGTCGAAGGCAACAACAACAACAATAATAACAACAACGAAGAATGAATAAAATTTTATAAACGAAAATAAATTTCAAACACGAGTACCACACCACGAGCATTTATTTGTTTACTTCTTTCACAATGTCCTTGAGAGTTAAGCACACACGCATAAATACAAAAAAACAAACACATACACTCGCGTATGTACACATAAGCGATTTTAAGCATAAATACATCACAGAGCTTAATACACAAACAAATATTCACAGTCACAATTATAAAAACAATTCTTAAAAAAACGGGAAAGCAAGATAAGAAAGAAAAACGTTAGAGAGAGTAGCACGAAAGAGTGAAGAAGTGAAGGAATGAAGTACGTGAATTATTTAACGAGTTCATATGCATAAAAATGTCTAAATTCCCCTGATAAATGTATTGAAGAAAAAAAAAACCGAGAAAAAACGAAAATAAAAACATATTTAAAGCAGCGACATAATTTAACTGTTAAATAGAGATGTTTACATTGCACTCTCACTCTCAATCTCCATATTTCTTTGTATGGGTGTATAAGTAAAAGTATTAAATTCTGTGTTTTTTTTTTGTTTTCTCCCTGTTCAACCGTGAGTGACAGTGAGTTGTTAATTTAAGGCATTCATAAGCAGAGTTGTTGTATGTACATCCATACATATGTTTTTTTTTTGCTTGTGTAAACATACACACACACATTTATTCACAATCACGTTCTCTGTTATTATTTTAAAAGACTTTTTTATGTTTTAATTGTAGGGTGTTCGTTTAACAATTGTTAGCATTAGGGAATCAGGATTTTGGTGTGTTGTTATTAAAGGGTTACCAATCTGTCTTTCGGAAAGTAGAAAAATTAAAACGGAAAGGGCCACCTATGGGTTTAAATTTAAACCATCGGTTGCGGGTGAGAAAACGTGGTCTTTCAGAAGCGTTTCCTGGACGATTGTTTGTTTCCTTAATTTACCAACATTCTAAAGACAATCAGAGGTGAAAAATGATTTCTTTTCTGCTGTTATTGAATCTGATATGCATGGTGGGTTTGTTCTGAATCAATTTAACTAGGCGTTAGAATTTTTAAGGGACTTTTAAGTGCGGAACGAGGCTGTTGTGGGCAAAGAACTTGAGTGAATACCCCTCACGCAAATTTATTTGCATTCATTGTAGGGAATTATATTTAATTTTATTGCCGGTCCTATATCAGGTCTTTGTCATTGAATTTTCTGTTCAGATTTGCTCTTTTGACGAAAGGGAGGAGGGATCTTTATCACTTTTTATTCACGATTTTAAAGCCTATAAAGTATTTAAAAATGTATTTTTTATTACCGCTTTGTTCAATGTGTCCAAATTTTTTTGGTAATAAAAACAAATTAAAACATGACTGACTGGCATATAAAATTAGTCACAGTAAAATAAGGAAACTCTTTTTGAAAAAAAATATGTTGTCAACATTGTTAAAAAACGTGACGTATTTCTTCTTGTAAAAAAAAAAATTTTTTTTGATGCTGCATACGGTCATCAACAATTATTATGAACAATTTGCGCTAATTTTTATTCTGCTTCTTATCTTTTGTAATTTTTTTTGCCAGGAACAAATAAATATTCACAGATAAACAGCAGCACAATGGGTCAAAAATGAAAAAAAAAAATAAAAAACTTTTTTCATTTAAAAATTGCCATCAAGAAAAAAAAATGGGAAATCGAATTGAACTTCATTTCAAATTTTAAATATACGGTTATCCGCTTAGTGGTTTCAAAATATTTCATATCTGAAGTGTTACAGTCATTCGATCTTTGAAATTTAATGGAAACTGGTATGAGATTTTTACAATTCCATTGAAATGGTATGTACCTCAAAACGGGGACTCTACTTTTGATTGTACTTTTTACGGGAGCAGTGAACAAAACTCCTTACCGTGGTACCCAGTGCATCAAGTTAAAACATATCAACATAAAGTATTATTACTAGGCAGCAACAGTAGGCAACTCTAACATTCTAGATCACGCCTGGAACACCTGGTTGAAAAACTTGTTTAAAACAAATTTCGAAGTACACGGAAAAAGAATTTGCAATGAAGGTATAATGATTATTTTGGGCAAGAACGTTGCCATCTGTGACAGCACATCTGTGCATCTAAGTAATGGTGTGAAAATTTTCTTAATGCCTACAAACAGATTTTTGTCTTTCTGTGAAGGCATTCCATCTGAAATGAAAAGCCGGAGCACAAAGGTTCTGACAACTGCTCGAACGAATGAATCCGGACGTAAAACTTAGTTAGCTTTTCAGATAAACTCTGACTGTCGGATATAAAAGTGTTACTGGCAAGTGGAAGTCCGCACACTAGCTGTGGTCTTCAACTGTTTTTCATCCCGTTTCAAAAAGAAGAAGGTTTTCAAAGCGAAATAACGCAGTGAAAGAATAGTAATACACATACCAGCCGTAGACTTGCAACCCTTTCAAGTACCCAAGTTAGTGTTGTTACAGGTTACATACATACATAATTGGCCATTACAACCCTTCAGTCAGGATTACGGCCTAGCTTCTCATACCACTCATGTTGTGTGCCTTAATTTTTTTATACTTGACTGGCGGGACCTACAGTTTAAAATCGATTTCGAACGACAAATTTTGAGAAACTTTTTCATGGCAGTCGCCGAAGAAATAAATTTTTTTCTCATTATTCGTTTTGATGTCTGGCCTGGGGCTCGAATCCGGGCTTTACGTCTAATAAGAGAACACACTACCTATTAGACTACGGCTATCAACAAGGTTACAAAGGTTTATTTGCAATGTCCTCAATTCAATTTTATTTTCAAGCTCACCCTCATTAGCATTTCTGTGCTATAAGAGCCATTCAAAATACCAGCTCTAGACTTGAACCACAATTATGGAATTTGGCTGCAGAAAGGCTGTAAGCGGATTACGTTCACCTAACTAAGTGGTTACTTGGCCACAATATAGCTCTTACTCAGGCATGAGGCTGACTGGCAATTCTTTTTTTGCCATCACATTGAAAGACAGCCGCTTTATAGTCCACACTTCAATCATCCTGTATGTAAGTAATTCATTTACGAAGTTTCAGATCACTCAGAGAGGATAATGTCTACAGAGAACACCAGAGGGAATAATAAAACTGAATAACGACAGTTTCTCACTAATACGCTCAGTATAGCAACCCAATATACATTTATATAGACAACGAAATATGGCAACACTGTCATTCTAGAACCTGCAGTAGAAGAATTTCCTGCTAACTGGAAAATCTAGAGGATTTGTAACTGTATTCTACATTCTTCAATGAGTCAAAAAAGGTTTAGAAAATCTAGAGGATTCGCGAATCCATAGCAGAATAGGTCACCAATATTAAATGTTTATACCTGATGGTATGGATTTCAATGTGGAATTATTCTACTTTTTTCCTCTTGTTTCATTTTTCTTTCAACTTTTCCTTTTTATCGCTCTATTCAAAGCATTTAGTTTTCTGATCCGCCAGTGAAATCTTTTTCTATATGCCAACTGACTTGTACATGTAGAGCCAGTTTCAAACAAAACATTGGATTTAAAAAAATAATAATAAAAAAAGTTAGAGAGGGAGAGAGAAAGAGAGAGAGAGAATGAAAAGCAAAACATTTCAGACAGTTTCATTTCAAAAGAAAATGTTAATTTTCTACGAGGCTTTAAAAGAAATAACAAAAAAGGCATAAACTTTACAAAAAACAAAAACAATTTTTACTTGAGCTTTTATAGCCTCTATGAGCCTCCACTTTTTTCTTTTCTTTCTTTTCATTTCGTTTCTCCTGGCAAAAAATAAAAACAAAAAATTATTTTCTAAAGAGTTTACTTAGCCTTTAATGCAGGACTTCACTGTCTAAGAAGAGCGAGCGAGCACCTGCTTGACGGCATGTAAGCCTTGGCAAACGATAACAAAACATTTACCTGAAAAGAGAACAAAAAAACGAAAAAAATGAGATAAGCATGAGGGGTAGAAAGGGAGAGAGAGAATAAAAGAAAAAGAAATTAAAAAAATGAAAAAGAAAACAAGAAAATCAAATTAAAGTTTTACTGTTGATAGCAAATGCTGCCACTGCTGCTGCTGCTACTCTTACAGCAGCTGTAGCAGCAGTACCAGTTGGTTTTTATTTGTTAAACAAAGCAACAAAAAAATGTTTTAAAGAAAAAACAATAACAGTTGTGCTTCCCCCTTCAGACTACTACACGCCATCCATACCACCACCACCACCACCTGTTTAAAACTATAAAATTAAACAACAAACATGCACTTAAAAAACCTACACAAACATAAGCACAAAACACAGAAAGGGAGAGAGAGAGAAACCAAAAACTAAATAATGATTGCCTATTTTAAGGCTGATGGCATTATTCGTTTTCTCTCTTTCCCTTTCGAAACTGTTACAAAAACCAATATAATATGGCGTATGTAAAGAAGAAAACATAAAAAGAAGGAAACAAGTAAACAGGGAGAATGAGAGAGAGAGAGAGAAGAAAAAAAAATATTAAAATCGTTTTTACAAACATGGCGTAAAGCCAACTATTTTATTATCTATTGAAACTCACGTACACACACACACATTCATGCTGTTATATGTTTAAAGGATTACCATTGCTTTGGGTATCTATTAAATGAGAACCAAGTATGAATGAGAGAATCTATAGTAAACAAACACCCACATACATGCATGTAAATGTAGGTGTTTTCTTTTTTTTTTTATTTAAAATCAATAGGAAAACATACACACACTTACACCAACATATACATACATAGACTAACATTTGCTTTTAACTTCAAAAATAACATTTAAAAACATCCTTTTTTTTTTTGAGTTTTTAAATAGAAATGTTTTTTTTTTACACTAAAAAATAGATTTTATTGCCTACAATTAGGGAGTGCGCCTTTTTAGTTTTTCTTTGAAAGCATATTTACCGAATTTTTAAGCGTTGAAAAAAAAAAAATTTAAAGTCTTAAAAGGAATAATGAATTGATTAGTGAAGCGAAGGTAAATTTTATGAAATTTTTAACAATTTCTTAAAAAAAAAATTGTAAACAAAAAAAAAATAAAAATTAGTTTTAAGGATTAATAGAAAAAAAATTATAATAATAAAAAATATTTAAAAAAATTAAGAAATCTACATACACAGTACATATTAAAAATGAATGTTTGTTTGTATGTAACTTATAGAATTTGATCATGTAATGATCTTTAGCAAAATTGTTGCTCATAAGCCCGGGAAGGTTTCAAAGTTGGTATGACCAATTTCCGACAGGTGGCGCCACTGAATATTACTAAAAATTAATAAAATCGTAAACTATGCATTTGATCAGGTTATGATCTTTAGCAAAGTTGTTGCGCTTGAGCCGACGAAGGTTTATAAGTTGGTATGATCAATGTCGGACAGGTGGCGCCACTAAAAATTACTAAAAATGAATTAAATCGTAAACTGTGTATTTGTTCATGTTGTGATCTTTAAAAACAATTGTTGCGCATGAGACGACAAAGGTTTATAAGTTGGTATGACCAATTTAAGACAGGTGGCGCCACTGAAAATTAATCAGAATGAATTAAATCGTAAACTGTGCATTTGATCATGTTATGATCTTTAGCAAAGTCGTTGCGCATACGACGACGGAGGTTTCTAAGTTTTATGCGATTAATTTCCGATAGATGGCGTCACTAAGAATTATTCAAAATGAATTGAATCGTAAACTATGCGTTTGATCATGTGTTGACAAATACCAGACATTTAGGATTCATGATTTTAATAACATTTAGTATAACTCATTCCCGTAAAATGTCAATCACAAATTTGAAACATTTTAATATTGGAAAATTTTTAAAAATCCTATTGGGTTCAATTTGATTAGGTGCATTGTGAGATTCTGATAAATTTAAACGAATTTTTCACGTCGTTTCCGTGCAATCATGCCTCCAAAGCGACAAACAATTGGTCGACCTACACCTCAAGCACGAAAAAAAAGATCATTACGAGCCTCAGAATATCTTTACTTTATATTGTATTTCCACTAGCAAGCGAAAAGAACAGCGAATAGAAGGCAGGTCATGAAACTGCTTATGTTGGTTTTAACGCCGTAAACGATCGGATTTGGTAACGTATGAAGCCCTTACTTGCTTAGTTAGACTTGTCCTCCATTTTACAGTTTCGCCGTTGTCTGTTATTAGGCTACAATGCTAAGAACATTTTTCCAATAACATAGCAGTGGAGATTATATGAGATATGAATACAGAGCACCAGTCAGTCGCCGTAGGTAGTTTGTTGGCTTATTAGACGTGAGGCCACGGTCAGACAACTCCAACAAATCGGAATTCGAAAAAATATTTCTTCGGCGACTTCCTCTCAGTAGATTTCTGGCAAAAACTGTGACTGTATCCAAATTGCCATGAAAAGATTCTCAAAAAATCTATCGTTCGGACTCGGAATAAACTGTACGACCCGCCACTTATGTACAAAATCAGAACACGCAACATAAGTGCGTGAGAAGCTAGGCCGTAATCCTGACTGAAGGATTGTAATGACCAATTATGTCTGTATACATATGTATGTAGTATGTGTATGTATACAGAACTCCACGTGATCTGGAATTTATACGCATCTACTTCATTTTAAAGGCATTTAATCTGAGGCCAACTATATTGGATACCATTGGATCCTTCAAAAGCAATTGACTTTATGAGTCCATCTGCAATTGAGAATTCACCACCCTCTATTACGCGCTATAACCATGAACGAATTTCACAGTTCCAAGAAAATCGACAAACTATTGAAATTTCCTGTAGAAATTTCGTTTTTAAACAAGCCATAGTGCCTTGGCTTAGATCCAACAACACTATTTATTTATTTTTTTGCTTTTTATTCATGTTGTGCTTGTACCACCACCACTCAAGGATTTTTACAACAACAACAATAATTTAAGGAAAAAACCGAAGTTTTTTTAAAAGGTTTCAATAGAAAAACCGAAACCAAATCAAAAAAAAACTAAAGTTAAACAGCTTAAATGTAAAAACCATGTAATTTGTTTCATATTATACCCCCTTACTCCTTCTTATCCTATCTGTATTGATACTATTCGTTCAGGCATTCACAACCCTGGCAGGCAAAAGTGTGTGCATGCATATGGCATGCATGTACACTTAAAACTCTTTCTGCAAGCATAAGTGAAACGTTGGAGATTCAGAACATTCGTCTTTCGATATGGCGATATGCACAAATTATTAGCCAGGATAGTTGCGAGGGATAGCTGTGTGTGACTGACTGTTGATTTTATTTGCTTATGATTTGATTTTATTTTCTCATACATATAAAATGAATTGGAATTATTATTCTTCTGATATTTTATGTAAATACCGACAATCAGTGGTTTTTTCTCATCTTTTTTTTTATGAAAAAATGTTGCATATTTGCAGGCATTTTGGATGTGGAAAAACGAGGGATTAAGAAGGGAAAAAATTAAATTGAATGTAAAAATCCTTTAAATTTCGATACTTTTGTTCACAAATAATGATCATAATGAGAATTAAATTTTATGTCAATAGTCTGCAATAATTGCAAAGTAGAAGAATAATCTACTTATTGCCTCTGTTAAACAGTTAACAGTGCTCTTTTAATAGCAAAGTTTATTCTGTTAGAGACGAGAGAGGCGCTGCTAAAAGTGTGGATTTGCGTCTTTGGTTTTTAAATTCGAATTTATCTTCACACACAATTTGAAGTGGTTGCCCTCAGAAAACGGTTATGTAAAGTCTTTCAATTAAAAGAGCGTGTTAACCTCTAGAACATGTCACGGTTTCGTTCATGTTTTCCATTCTTACTTAAATTGTCATTGCAACCCTTTAGCCAGGATCACCACCTATATAAATACAGTCCACCCTCTTACAACGCGGTGAGTGCGTTCTGTGTTGTATGGAAACCGCGCTTAAAGAAACTCGGATTTAACCGTACAAACAAGGCTAATTCGTACCGGGTCCTATGGAAACGATCTACCGGGTTGTATGGAAACCGCGCTAGAAGAAACTCGGAATAAGTACAAATCGCATCATTCGTACCACGTTATATGGAGACCAAGACAAGATAAATTATAATTTATTTTTATTTACATATGAAAACCGCGTTTTAAGGGTACCGCGTTATTGGAGGGTTGACGCAATTTCAGCTCCGCGTTATATGGAAGCCGCGTTCTGAGAGTACCGCGTTATAGGAGGGTTGACTGCACATCACCCATATTGTATGTGTTTATTTTAGCCATGACTGGCCGAACCCACAGTTTAAAGTCAACTGTGCACGTTTTCGTATTTCGTTTGGTTGTTGTCTGGGCTACCGTTTAAACCATGGGCTCTCGTCTAATAAGCCAACACACTACCTACTACATAGGGTAAGGCGGATTGTCTAAATTGTTTTTAATTTCTTTTAAGGAACATATTGCTGCCGCCAAGCATATCTACCACAGTTTTTATTTCCATTTTTTGTTTCATGATAGGGTTGCCACATATCGTTTTCTAGATTGTGTCCGCAAATGTCAGCTGAAGTTAAAGATGATGCCATCAAAAACAATGACGTCCACGCATTAATTGGCATGTGGTCACATACATACGAGATGCATGTCCTCAGAAAATTGTCCTTATGAAAGTTTTTAAACTTACATTAGAGCTACAATTGATTGTTGTTGAGCATCATTTGGAAACTAGCTCATAAGTAATAACTGAAGACGAGTTATGAACCGCAATGGTGAAACAAAGACATAAAAAATACCCTTGATCCTTGGATCCACTGCTTCCATTGATCAACGCGATACAAATATTACGATATATTTTCAGAATATCAATCGGAAAATGATTTCTACCGGTACTTACCGGTATAGATTGCTTGTAGTACTATTTATCTGTAAGTAGTCGTACTCATTTAAGTACACTAAAGTACTATTTTAAATAAAAAAAGTACGTAAATGTATGCAGTACGACTGGAAGCATGTTAACAGCCTTAAAACACTGCATTAATGTGACTTGTATTACTTTTTTGGCTACTATTTTAATTTAATTACCTTTAGGTGATAAGGGTACTTTGGTTATCCCACTTTCCTATTTCATTTCTATTAAATGTTCTTGATGCCCTTTTACTATTAACGAAAAAGTTAATTTTACTAATTAAATACATATACTGAAGTCTTTTAAAACTTTGTTTGAAATATGAAGCAGTAGCACAACAACAACAAATGCACAAATATAGGGCCCCTATAAAACAATAAAATTGCTACCAAAACAAGCCTACAAAGCCCTTATTAAATTGTAGCAAATAAATGCCCCTTCTTCATATACTTGCAAAATTATTAAAAACCCAACTCCTTAAGGTATGCTTTAAATTTTCTCCATTACAAAACAAAAAAGAGTAGGAAAGAGTAAGGAAATTGAACATTCTGTCATTAAATATCACACATGCTACACTGACTTGTCTGTTGTGTTTATTGCGCCACCCATAGAGAGTTTGCCGGCACAAGAGCCAGCATTAAGTATGTATATGTGTTCCCTGTTGGAAACCTTAGCAAATATTACAAAAAATTGGGGGAAAGAAATCAAATGAAAATTGAAAATCTGGTCAATGATATGTAATGATGAACATTAACAATATTACACGACGACAACCGCACAAGTATGATTTTGCAACAAACATTGCAAAATCGTATAAGGGGAGTGGGGAAGGAGAGCACAGCACGAAAACAGTTAAACAGTGGGCCGAAAGAAGAGAAAAATTATTTACAAACTTATGCTTGTTTCTGTTAAAATATTCCGAAACCGCCTCTGTTGCCAAAGGCGTGGCAGTCAAGTTTTGCTGCAATAACAGGGCGCCTATTATTTAATGTAAAATGCCCCTTTAAAAGGACGTGATGCATAGGGTTTAGCTAAATATTTTATGCCCTTTAACAATGGAGGTTACAGACAACGACTCAAATTCAAAATTCTCACGAAATTCAAAACAAACAAAATTTGCCTCTTTACCTAATTGCGGCCCACTGTTTTGTTTTGCTATTAATGATGCTGGCTGCTGATGTTTAAGATTGATATCCCTTCTAAAGATGAAGATAAACATACATATTCTAGAGATTAATACTCATGTAATGTGTTGCCTGTCACTGTCTCTCACTCACTCCACTTATTCAAACGTGAAGATACATACATCCGAAAAAGGCAATAACAAAAATAAAAGTACCAAAAACAGTACTTTCTCAAATACATAAGGAAGGAGAAAAAAGTACCAGATGTTACAATTTTTTAAATTCAAAACAACTCGATTCCGATTTTGCTTCTTCTCAGCTGTCTTCTAGCAAAAATTTCTCCAATTTCTCCAATTTGTTGTTCAGAGTGGACGTTATAGGTTCCGCTATTCGTGAATAAAATTCATATACCCATCAGGGGTGGTGTGAGAAGTTTCGAGTGCCTGTATTATCGTTCATTATGCCGGATTTGAAGAGGAATTTTATATGGTTTCCCACGTGGCTTCGGAATTGAAATCGATAAGAACTAGATACAGTGGTGTTTTCGAGTGTTCCATAATCACACGAAGCCAGAGTATTTGTCTGATCCAGGCAATTTTATGTCGACAAACGCCTGCCTGTTCCTACCTCAGTTTAAGTTTTATAGTGCTTAGCGAAGTGGAGAGCCATTCCAATTGGTGTAATTGGCCAGTTTCGTACTCAAGACAAATTCCACGGAGCATTGCCTGCGCGAATGCGTATCTTGTAGTGTAGCTCGTTGTGACGCCACGACAATACTGATCTTTCACAACTGATTGTTGAGTAGGATCCAAACGATTTGCTGGCCAAACACTTGCAAGCAATTGTCATCTCTGAGCATAAATACGAAAGGATTTCAACTGAAATTCAGATTCGTTCATGGAAGTGGGCAGATGTTGAGCATGTATTCCGTAGATTGCAACCGAAACCGGCAACCTCCCTTAGTGGCACGTTCACCACCATGCCCAGACGTCTGACGTCTGTCCTGAAGTGCAGCGCTCTTGCATAAAAGGTGTTGCACCGACTACGTTTCCTCTACATCATGGCTGCTTCTGCAGTAATCCTGGTGGGGCAGACCGAGCCTGTCAGCGAAACTGCCAATAGCACAGTATCCCGTTAGAATGCGAACTATTCTCTTTTCTAACTCAAGTTGGTCCCTGGTTTTCCATTTGAAATTCAGCAACCAGGTAAGTGTGGCCACCCACGGTTCGTTGAATTCCGTGCTGCTTTTTCCAATTTGGAAAAGTATTATTTTAAGGGCACATACATCCCTTTTATCGTCTCCTCCTCAGACATATGAGTCAGTTTTGGGAAGGAAGTGGAACGACTTGCAAAAGATAGAAATAAAATGAGGCTCAATTGTTGAGGTCCTGTTAGACTTGTATAAGTAAGAATATGAATCGTAATTATCGGAAGGTGATGGTTTAGGTTACAGAACGTATACCCCCGTTTGGGACATGTACAATACACGGAGGTCAAAATGATCCATTATAATACGTCCTAAAGAAAAGAGAGAGGTTAATAAAGGAGATAAGAAAAAGGAGAAGAGGTTGGAAAATAGAGAACACAAATACGCGACAACACCACAGTAGCCCTAGCACTTCTCAACCAGCTCAAACTATTAATGAATCTATGGAGTGCCTTAATGTCGCCACTCGACAGAGTCCAAAACTTCGAAAAAACCCCCACCCGGGATCCTCAACCTACTATGGGTTGGACAGTTGCAGAGGAGATGTTCAATAGTTTCCAACTCCTCCTCGTCGCAACATACGTTGCAATAGTCCGACTGGAATGTGTTCCAAATCCTTGTCAGCGATCTAATCTTGAAGTGCAATGTAATAAAGCCAATAACTAACCTCAGACTGGTCTTATATAGGCTCAGGAGCAAACCTGTTCTATTACTGTCTATAGCAGGCCATAGACACCTAGGCACATAACGTCTCGATATATACCCCCAACGTCTCTGCTCTTCTCCCCTGACCCATCCAGTAATGAGGCCATAATGGTGGCAGATTGGGGGAATAGAACCAATGTAGAAAAACATTGAGCGCATTGTTTTGAGGCGGTAAGTAACATCTGGGGACCAGGAACCTTATTTCTCTTCAGTTTCTATTCTAGGATGTTTTAGGGCCCATTTATCGAAACATTTCCTCTCATAAATGCCTTCGACAACGTAGCACACATACAGCAAAAAAAGTACTCATGTGGTACTCTTTGGCTTTCTATTCTTATGGCCTAAACGCTCATCACTCTCCTACGTTCAAAATGTGTGTGTATGTGTGTTTACATGTATGTATTGATATTAGAGCAAATGGTTAAATGGTTAAAGTTCTATAAAGTAACACACAGTAATACTAAGCAATTGTTTTCAACAGCAACAATACTTAAAACACACAAAGAACGAGTATAATGGATAGAAGAGAGAGAGAGAGAGAGAGGAAGAGAGAACAGTAGAGTATTATCATATTAAAGTGTTACCATTGTTGTTTTCATAATAGTGTTAAGTGTGTAATCGAGGTAGTGGTACATAGTTGTAGTGGTAGTGGTAGTGTTAGTGGTGGATGATGATGATAATAACGACAGTAAACATTAACGAAAATGAAATGAAATTTTCAAGAAAGATTTCTTAATATTTTCAAGTGTTTATTTATGAATAAATAAATGAGAGCATAAAATACTTGTAAATTAAACACACACACATTTATATACCCACATAGAGAGATAGAGATATATACACAGAGATACTCTCTTCAATATGTAAGTGAATATAAGTGCCAAATAGATAGGGGTTAAGTGTTAAAATGTTAGGTGCTGGTGGGAGTATTATTTTATTGATTTCCCATATATATTTTACAGCATTTTAAAACTGTATGTAGAGTTCCGGATATGGTATATGTGTCTTCTCTCTCTGTGTATGTATGTATGTGTCTTGTTTCTTTTTATTTGAAATTTTCCAACGATACGTGTGACAAGATTGAAGTGAGTGATAATAAATTGTAACACTTGCAAAAGTGATGGATTGTTTATTGTAAAATAGAGAAACATAAAGTTTCATTTTCTCTCTCTCTCTCTCTCTATCTCTTGTTCGTCTCTCTCTATTACAAAATACTTCTTTGCCAGCACAATACATACATACAAGCAGTTTCAGTATTCTATAGGATAACATATACGGGGAAAGCATTTTTTTTTAAAGCAATACAACAAGGAAAATTTAAAATAATAAAAGAATAAGAACAAGAAAATATAAAATGACAGAGATAGATACACTCATATAGAAAAATTAAAGTGTATTACAAAAAAATTAAATACACATACAAATAAAAAGAGTTATTCGTTGTTCGATTTCAAAAGTAAAGTGAAATCCATGATTTCGTTGAAACTTTTATTAGATTATAATGCTTGTAGTCGCTGTAGTCTAGAAGGTAGTCTGTTGGCTTATTAAACCTGGTCAGACATCTTCAACAAAACGAAACATGAAAGAAAATATTTCTTGGGCGACTTCCTCTCAGCAAATTTCTGGCCAAACAACTCTGAGTGTAAAAGAAATTGCGCTGAAAAGTTTCTCAAAAATCTGCCGTGCGGAGTCGGCTTTAAACTGTAGGTTCCGCCACTCATGTATACAATTAACACACACAACATGAGTGGTATGACAAGCTAAGTTGTAATCCTAACTGAAGGGTTGTAATAAGCAATTATGAATGTATTTATTGGGCAATTCACACAAGCCCTTGTATCGTTGTATTGAGTGTATTGTTGGACGAATATACAATAGTCTATGCTTGTTGTTGATAATTTTCATATAAAAATCTGATACACTCATACAATTTTTTTTTTTTGGATTTGGAAGTTGTATTGGTTTCGTGTTATTAGTTTATGTGAATGCCAGTAATCAAGAAGAAGAATACAAAAAATGTTCTATGTAATTTGAGTCAACAATTAACATTTCAAAATTATAAACAAAAAGTGTATTCAATACAACATACAAGATATATACTTCTGAATACAACAGGGATCGATCATTTCAGATCTGCGGAGAAAATTGCGAAAATAGTGCTTAATAAAGCCCGAAAAACTTGAGAAACAGAGAAAAATTTAGCTCTGTTAACGTCAAATGTGCCGCTGCTGAAATTTTTGGATTGTGTCTTGGATTTTCAAATTCGAATTGATCTTCATACACATACGAAGTCCTGTTGCATCCCTAGAATCCCTAAAACAATTGAATGTTTGGATGTAAACAATCCAAAATAATAAAAGGCTTGGTAGTTGAAATTCTTCATTATAAGAAAACTCAATCTGATGTTGTATAGCAAGTTTTGCCTCTTTCGCCTTATAGTACACCCCACTCCCACTAAGATTTATTTTGATTCCTGCCGAAAGCAGGAAAGCATATCCAAATTCCAAAAAGCATGCAAAATGTAAGTATGCAGAGTTCAAATGCAGAGTTCAATTATTGATTTCCATCATTTTCAACATCTCAATAAAAATAAATATTTTACGAGCAATGATAGTATGTCTGTCTGTCTGTCTGTCCATTTGTAAGCTGCTTGGCCTTGTTTTCGTTTTAAATATTCATTTCGTAAATAGCATTGAAATAATCCTCGAATCCCTTTTGCCATTTATTTTCTCTCTCTTTCTCTCTCTCTCTGAGTGTGTTGACAAGTTCTTCGAAATTTTAATGCCAAATATTTGTCCAGAGCATGAAAATTTTATTGTGACACTCGCTGGCTATAGCACAGTTCTCCTCTCATCGATGGATGGGAGGCATCATCTGCAGTGTGCATCGATTTGATGATGACGATGATGAAGATGTTGACAATTTCTATGCCATACCACGCCACGTTGTTGCATTGATGGCTGAGTTAAACTATTGTAAAGCATGGAATGACAAGCAGAGACTAGGCAGTAAATGGGAAAACGAGAGAGAGAGAGGGAGGGCTCCATAATACAAATAACAACTGTTGTAAAACAAAATGTAAAGAAGCGATTTAGTGGCATAAAAATCTGTTGCATGCAAAATTCGTGATAAACATAAAAAGTCACACATAAATCTTTAGTTTTTCAAAGCGATTTGTTTGGACTTTTATTGGATCATTTCGACAAGGGCTATCCGACAAACTGTGAGAAGATTTTCAGCTGAATTTATCAGATTATCTAACGAACGCTCTGGAATACGTCCAGACAACTGTGAATTCTAATATATTTTACGTCCTGGCTTCACATGTGCCCCTTTTAGATAACATCTCAAGCTCCGTTTTCTGTCTACAGAAGGGCTGAATACATTTCAGAAGAGTTAGTATGTATGTATGCAAAGATTAATTAGAATTTCAAAATCCAAGACGCAATCCATACATTTTAGCAGCGCTACATTAGGCGTTAACAGAACAAAATTTACTGCTAACAGAACTAAATTGGCCCTTAACAGAGCACTGTTAACGGTTTAACAGTATACATCTGAACAAGCCTACATGTTTAGGAGCTAATATCAGGATATATACAAGATCTATGAGTACCATACCATTTTCAAAGGAAGGCTCCAAGGCCTTTTAATATAGCATCAGCAATTTAGTCACATATAAAGTGATATGGTATTGAGAAAATTGGCTTTGAAACTAACAATTTTTTGCTAGAAAATCTTTAACAGATCAGCGGCCATTTTGGAACAAATGGGACAGAGGACACCTACCCAACTATATGCAAATGGTAGTCTAGAGGGTCCTCTTTCGAGCCGTGGTAGTCTGCAATAATCGCAAATAGAAAACCAATATACTTATCGCCACTGTTAAACAGTTAACAGTGCTCTGTTGAGAACAAATTTTGCCTTATTAAAGGCAAAAAGTGGCGCTGCTAAAAGTATGGGTTTGCGTCTTTGCTTTTTAAATTCAAATTTATCTTCACAAACATCCTTAAGTTTCTATATAAAAATGGTTTTCAATTAAATTAAAACACAATCGCAATCAGCAAACATCAGGCATCAGTCATCAGGCATAAATAAAATTCAATTTGCATTTTACATGAGAAAATTGCATTTAAAAAGGGAGAAGAAGGACATTGCTATGATTTCTTAAAAGCTTCAGCACTTATTTAATACGATATTCAATGCAACTCTTTTCGTACACAGCATCATAAAATTGGTTGTTGTTTTTGTTTTCACCCCTCTACATACATAATCCCTGCTCTTCACCACCAACGAAATAAATGTTAAAAGTTTCTTTGGCATAGCATAACAGTTCTTAAAGAGATTTTCAAGAATTTTTATGTTTTAAATTTAAATAATGACGCCATACCACCATTCCAGACCCAGTTTTCTAAGGAAGTGGAGAAAAAATTTGGAAAACTTTCTCTGCGGCATGAAGAGCCAAAGAAGAGTTCAAAAATTTTGGCAATTGCAATATGAACTGATGATAACTACTTGCAACAACAGCAGCAGCAGCAACAGCAGCTGAAGCAATAGCATTACAAGGCATCATACCATGGCAATGGCAATAGAAATTCAAATTGTAACACAATGTAATCGGCTTAGAGCGAGAGCGAGAGAGAAAAGGCGTCAAACTTAAGAGATAAAAAAAATAGAGTATCAAACCAACAAACAAATCTTACGAGCAAAAAAAAAATGAAAAGAGAGAGAAAAACAATTTAAAAATATACAAGAAATCTTTGATTTTTAACACATGCCACGAATTACAACAGGATTTAAACTTAATTCAAAAACTTTTTGAATATCGCTGCTCCTAAACGAAAAGACAAAATTACGCCTGTTAGCAGACATTTGTCAGTTGGCTCCTCTCACAATTCCTACAAGATGCGACATTTGGTTTGGGTTCAAAAGCCATTGATAGCAGATTAGAGCCTTATTGAAAAACGAACTGAAAAAATGTTTATTTTACGCAAAATTGGCTATGGACTGTTGCGTTTATCGTCGTATTCTCCGGATTTACTTACGAATGACTTTTACTTCTTGTTTTCAAGCCTATTTTAAGGATCGCAATGGAAAGAGATTAGGCACCAATGATGACTTTGAGGACTCAATATCGAGAGCATTACACATAGGAAAGGCTGCATGAAAGTTCTGGGGAACCAAGTCTATATGACGCTATTGCCTGATCAAACAGACCATATTTTGAAAACAGCTCACGTGGAGTTGGACGGCGACTGGCATGCGTTGGTGCAACGTTTTAATCCCATTGCTGCATATGGTAATCAAGACCAGTCATGGGAACTATCGTCAAAATAATGGAAGACACTGCTATTACGAGATTTATCAGCGGACATCATCGTGGGCATCTGGCAGCGCCCTCTTTAACAGTTACTTGTGGAGAACCAGTAAAGGGCAGAATGTAATTTCGGAAAATGCTTGGCAACGATACACAAGTAAATGAAGCAATTTGGAGGCCAAATACACCGCTTTGTAGTATACTTGTGGGTCAATGACAGATTAGGTCAGATTAGGGGGAGTTGTCAAAAAATGAAATTTTCGAAACATATAGCGGACTTGGTGAGTATCGTCGAAATCGAAGTTGACTCCATAAAAAGTTGAGAACGAATAAACTAGGACATAAAGGACAGAGAATGTGACATGGCAAGAGTATCTGACAGTTACGAGGAGTTTCCACGAAACCCTTTGCCCCTTTGAGGCTAACTCGAGGTTAGTATAGGACTGCGTGGACACAACACCCTTTGCTAGATCCCAGGCTATTCGCAAATCACGAGAATGATCGAACAAGAGAAGAGCTTCCACGCCGCTAATGGGACTAGAAAGGAATACTAATGACTACAAGCCCAATATGAAGTTTGCGTAATGAGGATAACGACTGGTGCAGCGTTAGTATAACTAGAAACACCTATCAACCCTAAGGTTCGTCAGGAGAGCAGAGTTGCAAGACATTATAGGGAAGTTTTTTGGAAGGAATACAAAAATTTAAAAGACTTTCGACAAACTGCTTACAGTTGAAAGTAGACTACGTGTATGTAGCATTCACGGATTCATTGACCGCATCCCCCCCTATAACACCAATTTTGAGTCTTAAACCGACGTAAATAGAGAATCCAGGCTTTAATTATTATTATTTTAAAATGGAGAGGCTTCAGTTGCGATTCAAGTAAAGGCGGAAAAGTTTCTAAAACGGCTACGTACAGAGGAATAGAGAAACACTACATCAGACGTCATATTGTCTGCCTATTCGCAGATCGGAGATTGCAATGGTGTACTACCAACAAACAGCAAAGCACAGGAGGGTAAATAAGTTTCACCCACAAATATTCAATAAGTATTCACCTTGCCTGTCGTATTTATAAACAAATGCCATGATTTTCCCCAGACTCATTCTCTTTTTCATTTAGCCTATCTCTCCTCTCTATCTGTCTTATCCTTCTCTTAAGCGATTATTATATTTCCGTTCACGCTTAAAAGTTATTAAAAACGAATTTGGAACCTTAAGCGGGAAGGAAAGAAAAGTAAACGAAAGGGAATACAGCGTTGAAATTAATGCGTTTTAAGATAAAAAGCTTAGAAAATAGAAAATTCTTGTTGTTTTTGGTGTTGCCATTACTGTTGTTATTGTTACTATGTTTTCTTATTCTCGTTGTCGTTGTTATTTTTTCGTATTTATTTTTTCATTAACGACTTAAAACCACAAACGAAATCCGAGTGCTTATAAGAGCTAAAGAACAGTGGGTCTAATGAAAGGAAATACTTAAAATAAAACCACGACAAAATTGTTCCATGTAATAAGAACATGATATGTGTGGAATTCCAATTTAACTAGCAAAGACAAGAACCAAAAATTTTAACAGAATCTACATTAAAGTTAACAGAACAATCTTACGGGTTTAACAGAAGACACTAAAAATGGTCTTGGAAGAAATCACTCAAATATACGAAATCGGGGAAATGAGATACTTGGGTCCGAAGCTAATTGGTCTCTTAAAATGAGCAAAAAAGTACTCTGTGAAAATGGGGCTGAATAGGAATATAATGGACTTGTAGGGGAAATAGACATAGTGGACAGGTATTCTTACGGTCAAACATTACTTGGGACTGGAGATGTAGGCGACGAAGCCAATTGTTTCGTTCAAAAAAAAAAAATGCTCTGCACAAATGGAGCTAAAATGGATAACAATTCCAAAACAGTTTCTGTTACGGTCAGGCGTTACTTGGTATGGGCGATATAGGCGACGAAGCAAATTATTTTCTTTAAATTAGCAACGAGAAGTTTTCTATATAAAATGGTAAAAATTGTCGCATTGCAGTCTTTTTGTTGATGACTTGCACTTTTTTGGCCGATAACTTGAATTTTTTGGTCGATAATTTTAATTTTTTTTTTTTGCCGATGACTTGAACTTTTTAGCCTCTGACTTGCAGTTCTTGGTTGATGATGATATTTTTAGTGAATGACTTGCAGTTTTTGGTTGATGATGATATTTTTGGTCAATGACTTGCATTGTTTTTTTTGTCGATGACTTGCATTTTTTATTGATGACTTGCATTTTTTTGTCGATGACTTGCTTTTTTTGGGTCGATAACTTGCAGTTTTTGGCTCAATGATTTGAATTTTTTTTTTTTTTTTTTAGATGACTTGCATTTTTTGGCTCAATGACCTTTTTGTCGATGACTTGCAATGTTTGTGTCAATGACTTGCATTTTTTGAAATTGAATTAGGAGTTGTAGTTTTTACTACAACTGTGAGAAGAAGGTGCACAAAGGGAGATCTATTTGGGGAAGCATCTCAAAAGCTCCCAATATTAGGAATAGAACACTAATAAAAATCAAGTACCGTTTACAAAATACAAAAACAAAAATCTGAAGAATATCATAAAAAATCCAGAAACATTGTGTTTTCTGACGAATCCAATGCTAATTTGATTGGAAGTGGAAATGGAAAAACATCGTTTAGATGACTCGTTACACAAAAATAAAGGTTACTTTGAAACATATTGGATGTAAGTAGTATAGTTTAGAGATTGCTTATCATGGCATGGTGTGGACACAATATACGGAATTAAACACAACATCTTTGCAACATATTAAAAAAAATTAATGGAAGCCCTTGCCGATTATGAAATGTCCTTTGACATGAAAATTTCAGCAGCATAACGATTATGCGAATCATACTTCGTGATCTCAAAGCAAGATGAGTGTTTTGATGTTTAAAAATTTATTTGCATGGGACCACTGTAAGCTTCTTGTCTTAAGCTCTCATTAGCGTTTTCAACCCCACAAAGTATTTAAGAACGTATACGTTGAGTAGTACTTGAGTATTAAAATGAAAAAAATAATAGAAGATGAAGAAGAAGAAAAATAAACCATTAAACTTAAATTACTAAATACCGGGAAAAAAATAGCAGAAAAACAGAAAAACAAGAGAATGAACCCCGTGTTCGAAACATAGAAACAGAGATAACGAGTAATAGCTGGGAATATGAGCTAGAGCTGGTAATATGTAGTAGCACACAATTAGGAAGTGATGATGCAAACAAGCAGCAAAGAACGACGTATAAAATGTAATACAAATACTGTTAAAAGAAACAAAAAACGACAACAAAAATGAGAGGGAAAAAACAGAAATTAATGGCAAAAAAAAATGTATTGAATTTCGATTAGAATAAAAAATTTGCAAAAAAAAACTCGTAACATAAATAGGAGTTACTTCTAATACACAACACTACCTCCCCCACCCCCCCCCCCCCCTTGGCAATACGCTCCCCCCCATCTAGCACCCGGTGCAAAAAATACAACAAAAGAGCAACATTTTCACACCTTCGGAACAGCAGCAGCAGTCAGTTTAAGTATAAAAAGAAACCAATTTCCAGCACACAATGAAGGCAAAAGCAGAAGCAAAAAAATAATAGAAACGCTTAGCAACCAACACGTTACGACGTTACCACCACCAGCAAAATGGCACTGAAAGATATTAAAACGAACGAACGAACGAAAGATAACAATTCTCGCTCTTAATGATGTTGCACAATCATTCTACACATTCTACCTACTACCAACCAATGGATTTGAAGTTGAAGTAAAAATAAATTTAAAATTTTCCTTCGAAAGATAACACAATACATACAACACAACACAACAAAACAGAGATCATTAAGGGGAGATTAAAAAAATTTAAATGTGTGGGGGAATAACAACACAGCTACATACATAGCTGAGTGGGTGTTGTCACAAAACCAATGCGTATAAGTATTATTAGGAAATCAAATTAATATTCATCATACGACACCACCAAATAGAAAAATTATGGAACAAAATTTCAATAACACACAGGAAATAAAATTTTAAAAAGGAGGAGACGATTATTTTACAGAAAATTTTAAATTACATGCTGCTGTCATATAAAAAATGTTTTAACACTCGAAGAGAGGTTCAAGAAGTCAGTAAAGTTTCGAATTTTTCACCTCTTAACAATAAGGGTATCATCATTACTCTTGTCAACAGGCAACTGTCATTTGACATCTGTAAAATTTTGAATAAATTGTGTCATTAAATTTGTGTTTAACAGCAGTTGTCAGCAGGCCAGGTTGACTAAGAGAGCTTTACAACAGACATTTCAATGACAAGAAAGCCCTCAACTGAATTTCGTTGTGGCCATACAAATAAGAAGTAGAAAAGCTGGACGTTCTGGACAACCAATTAACAATTTCACGAAATATAACACGAGTTTCAGCATCTTTTCGTATCCGCGAATGAAGCTTGGATCTACAATAATACACATCAAAGCCCAAACCGCAGTCAAAGCAGACGGAATAATCACAAAAGTAAGCCAATGTTGTAGTCGCCTTAGTCTAGTAGGTAGTGTATTCGCTTATTAGGGTTCGTATCCCATGTCAGACATCAAAACGAAATATGAAAAAAAAAACATTTCTTCGGCGACTTCCTCTAAGCAGATTTCAGGCAAAAACTCTTGAGTGTAAATAAACCTGCCATGAAAAAGTTTGTCAAAAATATGTCGTTCGTAGTCGACGCTAAACTGTAGGTCCTGCCAACTCAAGTATAAAAATTAAGGCACACAACATGAGTGGTGTGAGAAGCTAGGCCGTAATCCTGACTGAAGGGTTGTAATGGCCAATGTAATGTAAAAATAAAAACCAAAATTCTCGAAAGAAATTCTCATCAGTGCTGGGTACTCTTCTTCTGAATAGCAGTTCCTGCATAAATAACACGCTTAGTCTACTGACATGGCTCCCTATTAGACGATGCCCGTTAAAGGCGGAGAACAACTCGGGAGAAAACTGAGCAGTGTCGTCCTTTCTGGATTACGGTTTAGCCAGTGTAACCTAGCAGGGTAATATCCAACCTAATCGAAACCAAGGGTACTAGTACTACCCCTATAATCAAAGTATATAGAGGCTGGTTTGCCAATGCGGTACTCGTTTTAACCCATACGTCTGCAACATAGTTTCCGGGTATTACTTCACGCTCTGATCCCAACAGACAAGCTGTGCATGTCCATCAGTATATTCTTAACGATTACTCTGCTTATAAACAGCCTTTTAACAATCTTAAAGGCAGCTAAGATAGCCTGGAGGAGTGCCTGATATCTTAGGCCGTTTTTCCAATTAACTGTGAGCAGCTACTACCAGCCAGCGGGAAATACGCAAAGCATTGCAAGCCGGTATCTGACTAAGGCCCAATGGCCTGTTTACAGATAGAGTGAGCCACAAAGAATTCTGAAAGATTTAAATCGAAAGAAACTCCAGATATTTGACTGCAGCACTCCGTTAGTTTTGGAGGATGAAATCTTACAATATCATATTCTCTACAACAAGGCCATTTTCTACATTCCACTGAGAGAGTGTTTTTAAAGCATGGATAATTCCGTCCGTATAACTTACAACTTTAAAGTAGTTCTCTACGAGCTTCCTAAGTATACTGTTCATGACCTGGTTCCGTGCCAACGTAGATAGCACGCTCCTTGAGGAGTTTCAAAGCGAACTTTGCTACTAATCTTGACAATTTTTTTTCGCCGAGGAGGAGTAAATGTAACTAACCGCACCATAGAGGAAGTGGTCACATCCTCCGTGTGTGGGGCCCTCACCCACTAAATCCCCCCCTCGTCTCGTAGACTTGTTGCGCCCACTTCGGAACTACGATGGTATTACTTCGCCCTTTGGCCTCTTGGTCCCTGCGTGCTCATATCCACGTCCGGTTTGCGTGTCGAAAGTTGAGGAGACATCTAAGTGTCTCCACTATTACTAATCTTGACATTGCCCTTGAGTGATTATAAGAATCTCATGTTGAGAAAAGTACCAACGAATGGCGCTAAAAATCGAGAGAACGATTAATAGCCGCCAGTAGGTCAGTATTATTCCGACAACCTAAGGTCCATACTCCTTCAAAGTATACTAAGTCTACGTATTCTGCCGTGCGGTGTAGGGTACATGTGCATGTTTTTGATTTTTCTTCATCATTATGTTCATCATCATTGTCGTCATCATCATCATCATCATCATGTAACATGCGAAACAATGGCGAAATGACTCAAAAAAGAAGGCCAATTTATGCACATGAACGAAAGAACGAAAAAAAACGAGAAAATTTTAATTGATTTGTAGAGCCAATAAATACAGAAATGGACAGGCAGGCACGCGGATAGACAAATAGATAGAGAGCCATTGGAAACCATTGACAACAAACCGCCTGACTGACGCAATTCCAACCACCCAATGACCGATTCTCTCTGTGGCTATAAAGCCAGTCGTCAGTCAGGGCCATTAATTTAAAAATAGACGTTAAAATGGAAATGAATGAAAATTAAGAAGAGAAAAAAAAATTATTCATAAATTCATAAACATCAAACGGCAACAACAATAACAATAACAAAAATAAAAAACAATAAAAAAAATATGTGATATTCATACGAAATATGTACAACTAAAAATTCATACGATGATGAAAATGAATCAATGAACGGGGCATGAATTTAATGAATTTGAGAGGAACTCGTTAACCTCACACAAAACATATTTCTATGTAGAGACAGAGACACAGACTGAGGCAGCGAGAGAGAGAGAGAGAGAGAGGGATAGGGAGCTAGGAAAGTGCAGCAACAAGGCAAAGGCACCGCTTTTTTATAAATTGCTTATCAAATCTCCTCTTGTTATTCTCTCCTTTTTTTTATAATTTTTCTATCAATTTATAAAAATAATGTATGAATGACGGATGGAGCATTTCAAGCGCAAAATATTGAAAAAAAAATAATTGTTTTCATTGAATCTATAAAACAAAAACAAAGTAAATCAATCGTTTACACTGAGAAATTCTTGTTGTCCTGTATGTTAAACGAGTGTGTGATTTTAATCAATAAAATTCACATATTTTTCCTCTCTCTCTTCCCTCTTCCCTCTTTTTGTTCCACAGTGCCCCACTTTAAATAGTGTTTGGCTTTGAGGTTTGATTTGTGTTTTTGTTTTTATTGTCAAAACATATAGAAATCACCGCCATTCGAGTGAATAGTCGTATGTCGAACGTCGTCGATCATCATAAAAATATTTTCCGTTTGTGTTCCTCCTTCTCTGCTTCTCATATTTCTTTATTTATTAATCAAACAAAAAAAAAAAAGAACAATTCTTTTCTATTTTTTCTGTTGTCCATTAATTGTTCTACGCGGTTTAATTTTTTAAGGCCATAAATAACGGTTTCAGTGTATCTATTATGAATAACGGAACGTTATCGATTGTTCCACTATCCACATCAAATAGCGTGGAATGTTTGGAATAGCCTAGACAAAGGCGGGCAGTTAGACTGAAGAGGGGCGTGGTTGTCCAAGATAACTTATCGGAATACACCTTAGCCATTGATTGGATATAAATCTAACCAGAGTCCATAGTTGAAACTTTAAAACAATTGTAATGCAACTTTGATCTGCTTACAACTTTAATGATAATAGCCTACGTATTGTATTATCGTTAATTTTACTAAATTTACTCTGCTTAGATGAGTCTGTAGTTTAGAGTCACTTAGTTTAATCCCGTTCCGCATCTGTGCTGTCCAAAGGGATCCTAACAATATTGCCTACTGTATTGTTGATCAATAAAGTCATTCCAAAGCGTCCCCGTATCCTAGCCCGCACTTGTATTCCATCTTCTTTGCAGCAACTATGCCGCTCAAAGGCATTCGTATACGAAATAAGATACATACTCAGTTTAATCTCATTCCGCATCTGTGCCGTCCCAAAAGGGTCATAATAATATTGCCTACTGTGTGGTCGTTCAATAATATTGTTCGTTCCCATACTTGTAGCTTGGTTTTCGGAGCCCTAACAAGCATTGACATTTCAAAGCTCGCTCGTAGGATTCTCCAGCCATGTCAGCTGCGTATAGAGATACATCTTTGAAGGCTCTTACCTCTTACAAAATGACCACGAAGGCAGTTTTAAATTGTCGCAGATCTGTCAACAATATTCACAGCAGATGGATGCCTAGTCACAGTGATATCTCACGAAACTTTATAACATATAAACTGCCCAGACGGTTGAATTTTTTATATTCGGAAATAAAGGCTAGCAAATGGCTGTAGTGTTTCCCAGGCTGTGATATTTCAAATTTCAGACAAAACACAAAAAGCACTGACCGCACAATATATCCGCCCAAAGTTGGGTTCAGTAAGTAGAAAGAGCCTCATAAGATTCTTTGATATTTATGACACAGTACAGTGCTGGGCTTCAGAGCATTGTTATGTTGGCGGCAATCCACTTGAGCTTACAAAAAAGAACGTTGTGCAATGTAGGGACGTGTTCGAACAGTCTATTAAGCCTCCTTTGGGACACCTTTGGGACTGATCCATAAAAGGATCAGTGTTGACGTACTTTATGATGAAATAGAGGCGACTGCAGAATCTCAAAATTTTCGTGATAAAAAGAGTGTTCTGAAATGGTGTGGAGTTCTTACGTTTTGATATGCCCGTGGTTCAAACCTCAGCTCACAACAAAACGAAGTAATGGAACAAAACAAAATTTAAAGAACGACTTGCTCTCAGCAGTTTTTGTGCAAAAACTCTGAAAGTAAATGAAATTGCTACAAAGTTGGTAAATGTCTCGTTCGAAATCGTTATTAATATATAGGTCCTCATGAATGAAATTAACACACGCAATACAGGTGGTATGAGAAGAGCGGATGTAATCCTGACTAAAGAGTTGTAGCGATCAAATAAGTAAATTCAGCAATAATGGGCAAGACACTAAACACACTCGCGGACTTGATCATCTAGCCAGTGACTTCTGTAAGAGTTACAGAGACAAAGAATACATGCCCGGCATTGGTTGCCCGCTGTGTGTATTAAATCTATATATATATGAGTGGCGGGACCTACAGTTTAAAGTTTCATTGTAATTTTTTTTAATCTCAGAGTTTTTGCCAGAAATCACGCATATTTCGCTTTGTTGGAGACGTCTGAGCTGGGGTTTGAAACGAGGCCTTCAAATAAGCCAACACTATGCCTCCTAGACGGCGGCGACCCTTTATATTGCAAATGCAGTCCCTTTTCAAAATGTTTGAAAATATTTTTATTCTATTAAAATAAATTTTTAGACATTTAAAGCCTTAAATTAATACAAAAAAATTGTTTTTTTTTGTTTCCTTTGTTAGGACTGCAGCCTGCACGCGACAATAGAGACAAATAAATCTATTTTTACGGCACTTAAAGTTACAACAACTTGTGTCTGCTGTAACAATTGCCAAAAGGGCTTATAAAATAAATGGACTAAAAATATGCACAATACATATACAGTAACACGGACTATAACAGTAACAACAGCAACAACAGTCACAACAAAAATAAAAAATAGTAACAACACTTGCGTATACATACACTATACAAGAGCAACCTGCATATGACACAGAAGCTAAAATAAAAGTAACAACAACAGCAACAACAGAAAAGATGAGAAAATATTTTGAAAATCCTAAAAACAAAAACAAAGTCATTGAAATGAAAATATTCGTAGTTTTTTTTTTGGACATTCTCCACTTGAAAGACAGGCAAAGGGACAGTAAAGACTTTGAAGGAGGGACAAAAATAAAAACCCGTTATCCGCTAACAGAAGTAGAGCGAAAACAAAGCTTTTCCAAAAACAAAAACAAGTCTAAGTACATTAGTAGTTCCATTTACTATTTACACCACTGGCGACAAGTGGTCAAATTGGGAGACAATTGACTCCCTTATTGACACTATGTAATGTTAAAGGAAGTCAGTCGCAAAATTTTTAAAAACCCGTTTACATGTTTATAGGTCAGTTGAGTTTCTCATTGACACTTGGTAAAAACTATAACGCCAGACGTACGAGTTTAAGTCTTCTTTTGTTTTGTCAAGAGCATGACGGAACCTTAATACTACTTCTGTAGGTATGGTAAGTTAAGAAGAAGGATAGAAGATCGAAGCCCTCATTTTATGCTTGTTGTTAGCTCACCATTAGGTCACCAATCTCGCTTTCTACAGGAAGTCTGTACAGTTTACACTATTCTGAGAACGAATATAATCGGAAGATCAGACAGTCTAGTAGCTAGTGTGCCTGCTTATTAGACGAGAGGCCACGATTTAAACTCTAGGTCAGACATCTCCAACTAAATGAGATATAAAAAATATTTCTTCGGCAACTTCCTCACTGCAGTCTTCCGGCATGAACTCTGAGAGAAAATAAAATTGTCATGAAGTTTCTCAAAAATCTGTGGCTCAGATTCGGCTGTTAACTGCAGGAATGTGTGAGAAACTAGGTCGTAAACCTGGCTGAAAGGTTGTAATGACCAATTATGTACATGTACTATGTGTGATCAGGCAGTACCACCTATTGAGAAACGGTAGGACAGACTGAACAAAATTTGTCACCTAATATACTTTCCAAGAGAACATGGGTTTTAGGCAATCAATGATCCGAGCCACAGCTCTATTATTATGCCTGGATCTACTGTAGTTTGCCTAGCTTAGCTAGAAGCATTATAAACTGATACTGAAGCAAAATCAAGGAAATAACATGCGATGATGTGTGATATCTCCTAGTTAGACTGAAGGGTACTCGAGTAAATGGGCGGTCAGAAGCTACTGCATAATAGGTGGCCAAATGTGGACTTTTCTCGACTGTGAACGCAAAGGTGCTGTGATTATTACAAATAGGGGCTACATGGCCTTAATCATTTCAGTAAATCATCGACTATTATCTCGTAGCATAAAAGCATACATAACGATTTCATGCAAGCTGCTAAGTATGCAGCATTAGGAGCTAAAAATGAACAGGCAAGTATGCAACTCCTCAGAGAATTGACCTTGATGGTCCCATTAGATTATTTTAGGCTTTGTAAAGAGCACGACTTGATTTTAAAGTGGATATTTTATTTAATTGTGATCCCTCAGCACCATAATAGATTCCAGAATCTAGGTGGTATCCACATAGAACGCTATTGCAAACGCAACTACAAATACAGACACTGAGTGTTAAAAGAGAGTCTGTGACACTAGTGCCTACAAACATTTCTAAAAGTGCTTGCAGTTTCTTTGAATGCACATACTCATGTATTCGTTTGTATTCATGTATTTGTGTTTTAATAAATGCAATGATGACCTTAACGATTGTTGTAGTAAACAAAGCATCTGATGTTTTGAATAATAAATATAGTTTTGGTTATGCTCTCACACATTTCAAGAACATATGTATGTATGTCTATGTAAACATTTATTTTGTTTGTGGCAAAATCATGGCATAATTTTAGGCAAAACAAAAATTCAAATTAAAAAAACTTGACTTTGCATTATTCAACATAAAAAAACGCTTATCTCAAAAGTAGTACCAAAGATGTTTATTTAACATTGCCAGTTTAATATGAAATATTCTCCCTCTCTATCTCTCTCCCATACTCCGTTAATAGATAAATTTGAAGCACACTTTTGGGGGTATAGTATTTTATGTACTTGAAAATGGATGCGTAAAATAGGAAAATTATTTTAAACGCTAACAAACTACAATCTAACCATAAAAATCAGTTTTTTAAATGAATACTGACAACAAGTAAACATTTACATACATACATATATTTCTATTGATTTATAATTTTATTTTAAAGCCTATTTTTAGGCGAATTTTTACACTAAGTTATGTATATTTCTTGTAAAGTGTTTGGCAACCTAAAGGTAAAGGATTCACGGCATGAAAACCCGAACTTTAGAAGGAAATACATTTTCCGAAGGCGTTCTACTGGATTTTTTGATGAAGAGAAGTGTATAAGAAACTAATAACCAGCAACAAAAATATGGTCCGCGACTATTGCACAATCAACCTGAAATTAAAGATCACTTTGTGGCATTAAACTAAAAATATACCATGGGTGTTATATTCCAATAAACTTCTAGAGTTTTAGATTAAAACACGGTGAGAGCTAGCCTATAAATTCTGATATCTACCCCATGATCTAGCTTATACTCAATGATTTCCTTTCTAGATTTAAAACTTTTCAACTAAGTTGAGCGTAAAAAGCAATAGGAAAGGTTAGCCTTAGAACAATCGCTCTTAATTCACAAATTTTTGTGGCTCAACTAAGTGGTAGGGATCTCGGAAGGCCCACGAGTTCCATTTCAGCGATTATAACCTTTGATCAACAATTCGAGTTGCATCAGTCCTCTACAGATGATAGTACACAGAGTTTGTGAAATGATTCAAAGGTGGTTATACTATCAACTGCTAGCTGAATGCACGCTCCACAAAAAAAAAAACGGCAGATGATACGGCGAGCACACCGCAGATCACAATAAGATCAAAGTCCATACACCTACGGCTGCATGTGGCAAAGCAACTTAGTGAATACGGCAAAACTACTTCGGTTATTAGTTCAGATGTTCATCAAGTAGCCAATAAATGTCTTCGGCCCACAAAGGCCAAAACCAACTACATACGCTACTACTCCAGCACACACAGATTTAAAAGGTAATAAAATACTCTTGAAGTGGATGGAATATAGATATTATAGAACCACAAAAAAACTGTAGTTTCTGTGTATTCACACAGAATGAAGAGAGATATGGTCAACCGTATGGCCTTTGCGGGATCATAAATTCCCTTAAAAACATAAAACTGTTGCAAATATTATGCACTTTAGTGTTATCTAAATTTTTCCAGGTAAGCTCTAGCTGGACTCATATAGACAAGTTCTAGATTAATGAGGTTGCCAAACGTCTTTTGTAAAAATCATTTCGACATTATATTGGATGTTGTCCGCGAATTTTGTTTGGTCAGCGAATACTAAATAGTCCCCAAGAGCTGACAATATTTGACGGACTACTATTCGGGCAATTTTCCTTGTGCTACATTCAGGGAGTTTCGTCAATCACATAGAGAATGTGGTTCCCGTTATTCTTGCAGTCTTTCACAACATAGGTGCGGAATAACACATTAAAAGACAGACGGTCTCTTCATTCTCCATTGAATCGCATCTTCTGCAGATATCACGAGTGGAGACGCCTAAACATCGGAGGAGAGACATCACTTAATAAATTCCCAAGCGGGAGAGAGAGAAAAAAATGACCTGTCCTGAATCCCCTCTGATTAAAGGTAAGATTGTCTCAACCTAGCTGTCGGAAAAATCCATGAATAACTTTGATATGAGAGATTGACTCGAAACGTTCTCTTAATACGAAAATACCAGCCTAGTACGTAACAGCACCATTCTGTTCCACAGAATTTTATTGTTCAGTAAGTGTGCTTCAAAGTGGTGCGCCTCATGTATATTTTATGTGTGTTGTTATCGTTGAATGGCACTATTGTTGCAACACAGTTGCATTTATAATTTCGGTTTTGTTTCGTTTTATACAGTCAACAGTTGTCCCTTGGGGCAGTCAAAAACTATACATACACATATGTACCAGACCATCCCCCTCTCCCTTCACCGCCAGCAACATATTCAAGCACATTGTAGTGGTCAGAGTTGGCAACATTCTTCATAAGCATAGAAAATTCTGGTTACCTCGCTCTCTTTTCAGTGTAAATATTTCATTGGAGCCCTCACTAACACCATATACACACTTTCACTCATACATTAAGTAACAAACAAAACGAATTCACGAACACTGAAAGCTGCCACCGAAGAAGGATATTAAACGAGAAGAAGACGAAGGAGACCCACCACGAATTTATTGGTCTTCAGTACAACAAAACGAAACATTCTATGACTCTAGGCTCTTCCTTTCTCTCTCTCTCTCTCTCTCTCTCTCTGTGTATTGTGCTCTCTTCTCGCTCTCCTTCTGGTTTTTATTTGTTCTCATTTTAACTTGTTTTGGCATGTGTGAAAAATTTGTAAACGAGAGTTCTATATTGTTGTTGTTGTTGTTGTTTATATGTATTGTGTGTGTGAGAATTTATTAAATTTTTTATTGTTTTTTTAAGCTGCATGGCGGTGGTGGTGTTGTTGGTGATGGTGTTAAAGGTAGCAAAAAAAGAAATTTGTTTCCACCAATTGTTTTACAAGCAAATATTTGACCATAAGCATACAAGAACAACAACAGTCAGTCACAGTCAGTCAGTCAACATGACTCAAAATAAACCCCGAAAAAAATATAAACTAAGAAAAGCAGGTCAGTAACAGGATTTCCAGCTCACTAACTTGACACAACTGGCAGAGAAAATAAATTCGATTTGGGAAGGACAACAAGAAAAAAATATGAACAAAGATCCGCTATAAAGGTAATGCCATAAGCTGAGAAATTTTGTGTTTTTCTTTGTGTTCTAGACTGGAGGCCTATTTCACAAATTGTTAAAAGAAAATCCGTTTAGTTAAGGAATTGAAGGCTTATTGAAAATTTGGAGTGAACCATTATTAAAGAGCAGGAGTAATATGAACCCGAAACGACGGTTGCAAAGATCTGCCAGCATAGGCGCAGAACCTACATACATTGACAGTGGAGGTAATTTTATGAGTCTTTCCGATTGGATTTTTTTTTGTAGGCTTGGCGGCTAGCATAAGCCCGCGCCGCTGGGTAACTGGGCAGTTACCTGCATTAAATACTGGTCAATTAACGTTCTCGGAGGAATTTTGGGATATCGAGAGTAGTTCAGAGGCTCATCTCTGACCGAACACAGTAAGGCCCCTTGAGGGAGCAACGCGGTGGCTGTGGCTTATACTCAAATCGCGTGAAGAGCGCAAGCTCAGTGTGGTGTTACAATCTTTACCATTTTTATAAAGGACTTTAGATAGTCTCCATCCCCTAACCAAGAGGGAAGTCATGTCCAAATGCATGGCTGATACTTATGTATGACGATGTAATCTATAGTAGTCTTACCATGAGGGTACGCATTGTTTCCAGCAGTGCTTAGTGCACCGTGGGTGTTCCATCATGGCTCAGCCCCTCAGCTTAAGCCCCTGACTAACCCGGAGTAGTGATAATATGATCAGGACATCCATTCCGAATAAAGATGTCTGGCAGAATGCTATAGTACACCACGTAAAACACTCCGTACAAATCTTCACCGATGTCTCTACAAATTGAGTGTAGGTGGCGGAATTTCTTCTTAATCGATTAAAGTAGACGAGGCCATGAGACTGTCGAATAACTGTAACACCTTTCAAAAGGAAGTATCGGCAATACAGACAGCGAAAAGTGTTATTGAAGACACAAATATCCCCAGACGAGTTATTACCATAATTTCAGAGAGCATGGAGGCTACCAAAGCACCATATTCTAACGCTATTAACTCCAAGACGGTGTATAGCTGTCGCAGACATCTCAAGGAGGTAGAGAAACGATCATATGAGTACGAGGACACAGGAAGATTTCAGATAACAGCACAGCGGATGAACTATGCAGGCACAGCCATCGAACTCACCGATTTATGCTCAACATGGAGATTCCTTCTAAATATCTGAGAGCTTCTAATTAACCTCACGGATAATCCCTCTAAATATCTACGAGATTCTAACTAACCTCTTGTGGATACAGTTGTGACGTAAGTCCACGGTTTCAACCCAAGGTCGGACACCAAAACTCTGAGAATAAATAAAATTGCCACGAAAAATTTCTTAAAAATCTGGCGTTCGGAGTCAGCTCATGTATAAAATTAAAACACACAGTATAAGTGGTGATCACACCAAGCTAGATCGTAAGCCTGACTAAAGGGTTGTAATGACGAACTATGCTGTGGATTCAGTCAGCGCCGGATGGGAAGCCAAGGGGAGAACGGCACAGAAAGTCTGCTGGATAGAGGGCGAAATTCTGCTTCAACTGTAAAAAGAGTACGCTCAGTATAGTTCTTGGATTGCTTACGGAACATTGCAACATGGGCACGCATGTGAGACGCATTGGTGGTCTATATACATCTAGCAAACAATTTCCACAGAAGCTGTAGAGATGAGGAAGAAGGGGCACAATCGTCCATCTATTTGGGTACATGCCGAATACAATGTCTGAGCAGAATGTTTGCTTATTGAATGTCTCTTTTAATTTTGCATTTAAAAATCTGTTTACTATGCTGAGCATTTTTAAAAAATGCATATTATTGCATATTACTACGGGCGTAGTAGCTTGAAATCTCTCTCTCTTGGCAATAGAAATACATGAACTCCTTAATTCAGAAGCTGTGCTATAAACTGGAAGTGTTTTTCAAAACTCTCGTTTCATTGATAAGCTTTAAATCGCCCCCCCCCCTTCTTCACCATTTAGTTCTATAAAGGAATAAATTTAAATTTTCTGAGGTAGTTTCGTATTTTTTGTAGGCTTTGGTGGTCCACATTTTGTTTTTTTTTTTTCTTTGAGAACTTTTGGCCCTGTATGCTGCTGCTGTACAAAAACAACAACATTATGAATGTAAATACTTGTCAGAAGTAGTAGTAGATGTTGTTGTTGTTGTAGTAGTAGTTAAACTCTTATAATAAAAGTGATGCTGATAGTGATGATGGTGGTGGTGGTGGTAAGTAATGTTAGTGGATCCTCGAGACTTTTTTTTCCATTCATTTTATTATTATTGCCGACGCTTTTTTCTCTCTTTCTTCTTTTATCCATGATGGCGATGATGATGGTGGTGGTAGCGAGAGAATGATGAAAAACATGTTGAAAAATATAAAAATTTATGCATGAACAAGAAGAAAAATTGCAACAAAAAACAAAGTCATCATCATCATCTGCATATAAAATGCAATAAAACGCATGAAAATGTCTGTAAAAGCCAAACAAAAATAAGGTCAACAATCGTAAATGTTCTACACATACATAAACACGCACCCTACCCACACACACACATCATACATACATACATATGTATGCAGCTCATACAAGTCCCGCGCTCTACAAGAGGCCTCCTGCTATTTCAAAAACTTTTCAACCAAGAGTAAAAAAAAAACAAGGAAAGAGAATGAGAAAATCCAATAGAGTACAACAGAGAAAGAGGGAGAGAGAGAGACAGAATGAGTTAAAGAGTGAAACATAAAAAAGTTTTTGCATAAAAAAGTTAATCTTAAGAATGTTAAACAATGAATAAATGGTTATAAAATATAAAAAAAAAATTAAAAAAAAAAGAATGACAAGTTGTTCTTTACAAAAACAACAACATGGAGAATAAAAATCATTGCATACTTTAAGGCAGTGGCAAATTTAAATAAACAATAGCATACTTTAAGGGGTTTAAAAAAACTACAGTGTATTTTGTTATTAATAGGATTTTCAACACACAGACAGAGAGAGAGAGAGAGAGAGAGAGAGATAAAAGCCGTTAAAGAGAAGCATAAAAGATTACAAACGAAATATGTAAATCGGCTATAAGTTAAGCAATGAACGCCAAGACAGCTGCTTAAAAAGAAAAACTGTGCAAAAAAAAAATATTGCAACTGCAACTAAAAGTATGCAACGGAAAAAAATTTAAATTAAATTTAGAAAAATTCTCAACTCTAAAACTTATTTTAAAGAGTTATTAAGGAAATCTTGCCTATTAACCTAGGACTTTTGGGATATATACTTACGCCAGGGCATGAGTTTAAAATTCACCGTGAGAGCAAGGTAAAGCGTTATCCATTTTATAAATAGAACACCTATAAAGTAATGATTCCGATGCAACTTATATTACACGTTGAAAGTTGCCGTAGTCTAGTAAGTAGTGTGTTAGCCTATTAGACGTAAGGCCACGGTTCAAACCCCAAGTCAGACATCAAAACGAAAATATGAAAAAATATTTCTTCAGCGACTTAATCTCAGCGAAAACTCTGAGAGTAAATTAAATGGCCATGAAAGGTTTTTCAAAAAAATCTGTCGTTCAGACTCGACATTAAACAGTGCACAGTGCATGTGGCATAATTCTCTTGAAAGAGGTACGGAGGATAGATTTCTGAGGAATCTGTCGTTCGGAGTCTACTTTAAACTGTAGACCCGGCCACTGTATATAAAACAGTGTGTATGAAGTCGCCGTGGTCTAGTAGGTAGTGTGTTGGCTTATTAGACGAAAGGCCCGAGTTCGAGCCCAGGCCAGACATCAAAAACAAAATACAAAAAGTATTTCTTCGGCGACTTCCTCTCAGCAGATTTCTGGCAAAAACTCTGAGAGTAAAAAAATTGCCATGAAAAGCTTCTCAAAAAATCTGTCGTTCGGAGTCGACTTTAAACTGTAGGTCCCGCCACTCAAGTATAAAATTAACGCACACAACATGAGTGGTGTTGAGAAGCTGGCCGTAATCCTGACGAAGGGTTGTAATGGCCAATTATGTATGTATGTATGTATAAAATTAACACACACAACATAAGTGGTGTGAGAATCTAGGCCGTAATACTGGCTTGACTGAAGGTTTGAAATGACCAATCATGTATGTATGTATGGACCATTCAAAGGTTAAATGATGACGGAAGCATTCTTCAGGCAGGGAGTTTCGCTATCTTGAAGGCTCTTGAGGCACTAGGTAAGTATGGTAAGCTCTGACTCAGACTCAGAATCTTATCTGATATTTATGGATTGACTGCGTCACGACTGGTCTGTGCTCCCAAGGAGGTCTAAAAGAACCTTTGAACCAAATCGGATTTTCCTTTACTGAATTCTAAGGCGGCGGATGCTCTCTCGCTAGATTCAGTTCAATTTCTGAGGTCAAAGGGCGAATGTCCTCTGAAGCATTTTTCTTGCTTAGTCCAAGCAGTAAAACTGAGTAGTTATTTATCGATTTTATTTCTTTTACAATAGCAGACTCCTATTCACCATATTATTACTGTTTCAAGAGCTAAATTTTCCGCCCTCCTAAATAACCCATTTAATAACCACTCAAATGTAAAACTTATCAGCACTTGGCATCACTACCGCAACAGAGAGAAAAGGAAAAAGGAGACGAATATTAAAGAACTTTCAACTGGCAGCCTAATAATATGCTACACGACATGACGTAAATGTGGAATGAAACTCTGTTGTAAGCGAAAGCGTAATGGAAAAACCTCAGAAATAATTCCTTAAGGGACTGTCAATATAATGAATATGACAGAAGGATAAAAAATAAAAGAGTAAATGAAAGAAAAACCAACAACCAACCAACCTTTGCATGTTCAGGGCTGAACAAAGAGGGCCAACAGCAACCGGAAAAAGGTAAGGAAAATTGCTGCCTGTGTGTGGTTGTATGATGTGTCAACTTTTTTCTTCTCTTTTAATGGCTGTAAACTTAACAGACATGACATTGTCAGTCAAGCAGCCAGCCAGTCAGTCAGCTAGTCATTTAGTCCGTCATTTATTATTCGTGTTTATGTTTGATGATAATAAGGCCGTCTATCCAACCAGCAATTGCTCCCTTTTGGTTGCCTTCATAAGAAACCATCCACTTTCCGTCATTCGCACTTGCTTCTTGCTTCTAAGGATGATGATGATGGGGTTTCATATTCTTATCCTTTTCCTTTCCTTGGCTTTCTTTTGTTGTCCTTTTTTCCGTGTCACTTTTCTTTTTCATAATTTTAGAGTGCATGAGTATGTGTGTCCGTACGTGTGTATAAAGCGTTAGCAGGAATTACTCTCTCAAGTGCTGGCAAAAGCAACAACTCATTATTATCCTTTATATCCTTAATATTCTACAGCTTCAGTGTCTTCTTGTTGGTTGTCTATTTTCTTGGTGTTCTTGGCCTTTTTTCTTTCGTACGTATGTATGTACATTGAGAAGTAAGAAATCTCAGAATAGCAACTCGAAGAAAGTCAGTCAAGACCAGAGAAAATTGTTGTTATTCTTGCAAGAGAGGACGACAAGGTCCTACAATAACGACGATACAATAACTAAAATATTAACAAGGAAAACGATGTTCTGCTTAAAGTCCTCTTGTGCTTGTGTTGAGTATTCATTCATTTCTAATTATTGACCATGAAAACTAAGAAACATGAGGTTTTAATTTTAGTTAGGGGAAGGTTACCCTCACATCATATTTTCAGCTGCATCGCATTATTTTAAATTGTCAAGAGTTTGATGCAATTTTCTTGACATTTGAAGTGGGATGCATGCATAATGTGGCAACTAAACGCCTCTTTGAAGCCATATGACTTTAATTTGATGTGTCGTATTCCCATATTGCAGCTAAATGTATGTTTGAAGGCCTGTTTGAAGTCATATTGCAGCTAAAGGCTTGTTTGAAGGGCTGTTTTATAGCCATATTGCATTCATTTTATGTGCCATTTTCTAAGTAAACTTCTTCTTGTAATTCAAATACCATTACCCTGCGGCTTAATGCAACTGCTTTGATATTGGAAGTTGGTCTCGTCCAGTTTGATGCAAATTAAGATAAGTTTGAAGCATGGCTGATTACATCACAGTTTCTGTATTGAAGCCTATTTCCATTTATTAAATTTTCTGAAGCTCTGAGGACACGTCATTAAAATGTATTTCTTCGATTAATTAAAATTTCGAAACTACTACCCTAGAGTTTGATGCAACTCCTTGTGATTATAATTTCAGTTGTGTGAACTTTTATGCAACTCAATGAAAAGTTTGAAGCCGAACTCTTTGCGTTAGCTTTTCCGTGACTATCAATTGAATATAACTTTTAATTGTTTTAATACCACAACTCTAAAGCTTGATGGATGTCGTTGGTTGATGCAATTCCGGTGAAGTTTGAGCCAAAGCTCTTCACATTATACTTCTTAAGTTTAAGCCAATTTCTTTTCATTGCATTTTCTGAGGCTCTAAAAACCAATTACTTTGATTTATTTTTTAATTTGAGCACTACTATCTTAAAGTTTGATGAAACTTCTTGTGTGGATGAACAAAATTGAATGAAGTTTGATGCAACTCAATGGAAAACTTGAAGTCAAACTCTTAACATCACGATTTATTTGTCAGCCCAAAGCATTCCACATAAATAAAAATATAATAATAATAAAATTTGACACAACTTGAGGTTGCATATTCCCAGTAAATTTTGTGAAATATGAAGCATATAAACTGATGATTAAAGCCGATATTATTAAAATTTCTGAGCCAATAACAATTTCTTTTTATTACATTTCTAAGCCAGCCAAGTCTAAGTCTAAGAAGTTTGATGCAACTCTCTGTGTATATAAAGTCCGTAGCATGTAATCTGGTATTACTCAAATGAAGGTTTTTTACATTACAAAATCCGTATTTGTAATATTAATTTACAAACTTGACATTTTGAGGCAAATTCTTCAGTGTTTGAAGTCAGTTTGATGAAGTTTGACGAGACTCAGTAGAAATTTGAAGTAAATTTTATATCATTATACATTTGGAGGCAGCCAAGGCAAAGGATTTTTTCGTAATTTTAAAACCAAGACCACAGAGTTTGATGTAACACCCGATAAGCAAGAAGTCTATTCCATATGTGCAACAAATAATGAAATTTGAAGACAATCTTTCGTACATTACATCTTCTAAGACTTTCCAAAGCTAGAAAAATAATTTTTTTATTATTTTTAATATCGCAACCCTAAAGTTTGATACAATTTCTTGGATGTTTGAACTCCGTTCCATAAGATTTGATGTGATTGAGAAGAAATTTGAATTAAATCCGTTTGAAATACATTATCTATGATTGAAAGTGTTATATCATGATTTTTTCATTGAAATTTTTAATGCATTCTCTTTTTTATACTTTTCAATTGCACAACCCTAAAGTTTGATACAATTTCATGGATATTTGAACTGCGTTTCATAAAATTTGATGTGATTTAAAAGAAATTTTAAGTCAAACTCTTTAAAATACATTTTCTTTGATTGCCAAAGTTTTGTGATCGGTTTTTCCTTCAAGTTTTTAACACCTTCTGTAGAATTTGATGCGACTTTCTGAGTGTTTGAACAACCTTTCAAGAAGCACGACAAGCTAATCAAATTTTGAAGCAAAATTTCTTTCATATTCTTCTCTAAGATTGTTGAAAATGGTTTTCATTTAAGTTTGATGTAAACCTCATCAAAGTTTGATGACATTTGCATGCAATTTGATGCAATTTAATCAAATTAATTTAATACACAGCCTAATTAATGACTGGAATCTATCCATAATGTTGCATGACAGTTCATCCAACTGTCCCCAATGTATCAACCAATAAGAAGCCAACTTAAATGCTTGTCATCATTTTTAAATTATTTTTCTCTCGGTTTTCTCCCTTTTCGTGTTTAACGACCACAATTTTTAAATACACTTACAAAACAAAATATGACACTGTAATACTTCAACTGTACTCCACACACTCTCTGTCCCTCTCTCTCTCGCTCACTATGTTTCATTTTTTCCTTTTCCCCTTTTGGAAACTGTAATTTTCTGCTTTAGTGCCAAAGGAAATGAGAGTGAAATTATCACACTCACTTTAGTGACAATGAAGAGAATGAAGAACGACGAAAGAAAAAAAAATGGAAAATAAACAGAAAAGAGTGTAAAAGAAGAATAGAAATTCTATTTTAATATTTTAATTTTCTTTTTTTTTTTTCTTATTCAACTTGTTGCAAATATAATCTGTTGTTGCAGCATTTTCTTTCTTTTTCGGTTATTATTCTCTCTGCCACACTATTCTGTTGTAATCTCCATAAAGAGGGAAAACGAAAACCGTAGTATTGCATAGCACAGCACAGCAGGGTTAATGAGTAGTGGCAACAAATGAGTTGCACGTTAATGTTCCTTCAAAATTACAATAACTACAACTACAAAAACAAACATACAAAAATTATAATGATCATGTTGCACGTTCCACAAACACGTATCTGGTGTTTGTCAAGCGGTGTTGCAAATAATTGAGCGAATAAATAAAGAATAAAAATCATACAAATTACACTGTACTACAGAAAATAATTATAAAACGGTGCTCCATGGTTGCAGTCACGCTCACATGATTTCTAGGCTTTGTTTAGACGTAAAATTTGCGGCGATATTTATAGGAATATAGGATAAGATGAGAAGTGTCGTCGATTTTGCTGAATACATAATGAGATTAACTTGTCTAGAAAATAACCTCTGCGGGGGATATCGCCTTAGAACATGACACTGATGTCGAATTAAAAAGAAAATTGGACTGAAAATCTAACGAATTCAGTGATTGATTTGATTTCAGACAACGATACATACATACAGTAATACCCCGATTAACGCTGCTCCGCTTAACTCTGTTTTAGTATTACGCGGTAGTATTGGGATTCCCCTAAATTGATACTTGCTGTATATGTGTACAAATGAAACCGCAATGCACCAACCAAAAGCGGTGCACTATATAGCGACAGTGTATACTATGTATGTATCTTTTAGTTAGTCTGTCCAGAATAAAGATTCCAACTGTAGTTTCCGAAGTCGCAATGTACAGATCTATAAAGTCGCTTTGGTACAACCGATTTTTCATGGCGCCAAAGAAATATTGTTGGAGAAGATGCCTGACCTGGGGTTTGAAACGTGGTCTCACTTAAAATAAGCCAACATACTACCTACTAGACTACGGCGACTATACGCCGAGCTGCTCTAACGTTGAGTTACATATTTGAAGACCATCATTTGTCGAGTTACCGTTAAGATACCTCTCGAAATGTGCAAAAATGTGATGAACTGCTGAAACGAATCCAGACGCCGTCATTTAAATGACATTGTATTTCATAGACATTAGCTACGTATGTAGCTAAGTTCAAGGACTTTCCTCTCAATCATAGCCCTTTGTGTATGTTTTAATTAAGTTTACTTTGAAAACAGAAACGTGGATAACCCTTTATCTATTTCTATTTGCTAACATAACATGTGTCTGTATGTGTGTGTGTGATGAATTTTTACAATTTTATTTAACAAATAAACAAAAAATTCTCTAAAATAGACTACTAAAATAGAATTATGCCCAACACAAACACTTCCATGTACTGGTAGTACTAAATAAATATAAAAACAACCCGACTGTTTTATACATAAAAGGTTATAACAACAACACCAACAAAATAAAGAAAAAAAATATTTCGGGTAAATTTTTAATTTTTTACAATGAAAACTCCATTCCATTAATATATGAGAGAGAGAGAGAGAGAATAAGTTTTAATTTGACTTGTAATGGTAGTAGTAACAGTAACAGTAGTAGTACTAGTTGCAGTAAAAGAATAACTGTATTAAAAGCTTGTGTATGTAATATGCACTCACACATACAAACTTACCAAATTAAATCCCTAAAAAAAACTGTGTTGCCGTTAAACACTTGTACCAACACAACAGAGCATATGAAATTCAGAGATTTAGAGAGACCGAGACAGAGAGATAAAGAGAAGTGAGTGGGAAAAAGGGGATGATAGAAAACTTAACCAAAAAGAGAGATTTTTAAAATAATTTCCTAAAAATATTCTGTGTGTTGATTTGGTTGGTTAAAGCTAGCTAAAACAACAACACTCTACAAAAATAATTCAATGAATTTTCAAATTGTTTAAATAACAACAGCAACAACACAAGCAACAGCAACAAAAAAAGAATAATTAAAAGCGTGTACCCTACACTCGTGGAAGTACATTTTCAAAGAGTTTTTGATAGAAATCTGCCGAGAGGATGTCACCGTTTTCTTGGAAACCTCATGTCCAGTAAGCCAACACAAAACCTACTAGCCTACACGGACTTCAAACCAAAAAAATATTGCTGGAAAGAACTCATTCGCCTACGCTAGGGCATTAATTCTTAGACCTACGCCATCTTGGACAGATGGGAATGGGATGAATGGGAAAGTGTTTTGGAAGGATAAACGGAAAGGCAGATACTTTTGTAAACCAAATGGATCCCAAGTTATGTGGAAGCCGAGGCAGCGAGTATGTAGACAGATGAGCTTATGAGGAGGATGTTTCGAAGCCGCTCAGTCTTACCACTGAATAGGAAGAGTTTTGGACAGATGAGCTTGTGAGGAGAACAGTTTCGACGCCGCTGATAGGACCAGAATCTTACCCCTGAATGGGAAAGTGTTCTGGAAGGATAAACGGAAAGAGACGATTACTTTTGTTAAACCAAATGTATCCCAAGTTATGTGGAAACCACGGCAACGAGTAAGTAGGCAGATAAGCTTGTGGGGAGGACGTCTGGACGCCGCTGATAGGGCCAGAATCTTATCCCTGAATGGGAAGAGAGTTTGGGAAGCATAGATGGAGAGAGAGGCGGAAACTTCTGTTAAGTCAAACAATTTTCTTAAACCAAGGCTAGGACTGAATCATGCATCAGTTTATTCGGAAAAACTGTGAGACCGGGTACTATATACTGAAGAAATAGGGATCACCCTGAAGCCCAACACGTAGATTCTGTAAAGAGAACAATTAATCACCAGACAGCACACTTGGAACCAACCAATGTGACGTTAAGGCATATCGGAAGATTGTAAAGATCAAGGTCCTTAGAAGACCACTGCAGCTCTTTCCACATGAATCCAGAAAGAGTTCTCCATTTTTCCCTCATATTGCGAAAACACAACAAACTCTACCGGTGGGCGTGGCATATTTCTTTACTAGATCGTACTTCTCACAAATTTTGTGAAGTAAAGTGAACTTTAATTTAATTTCAAGAATTCTTACAAAGGAAATAGCGCAATATACCTGTCGTAGCCAGTAAACAGGGCAAATATACTGCAATACACAATAACCCACAACAACTACAACAAATGCTGAAATAAATGTGAAAATATAACCGGGGAAAAAACTGCATGTAAAACCACAAAAAGCAAGAGCTTAACCATGTAACCGATTAAAAACTACTAAAAAAAATAACCCAGAAAAAAATCACAGTTAAAACAGACGGATAAAAGGGAGAGAATAAAAGGAGGAAGGTGAACAAATAAAACAACATTTTGAAAACCAAAAAATTATGGTTGAATATAGGGAAACTCAAAACACAAACGCAAATACAAACTGTAAACTGCAAACGACGACAAAGGGGAAAAAATTAAAGTAAAACGGAAACAAAACAGAGAGTAAGCAATAGAGTGAGAGTGAGAGAGAGAGAGAGAGAGAGAGTGAAAAACTAGTATTAAAAGCAACAAAGCGACCACAGAAATGTTCAAAACATTTTCAGATTTCCAGCTAAAGGTAGCTGTTCTGGAGAGAGAGTGAGAAAGTTTTTTTACAAATAGTTTTTATTGTTATCCTTTATAATTTGTTAACTTGTGTACCGAAAAAGTGTAAGTAACAAGAGAGAGGCAAAGAATATTCTTCAAATACGGTGGGCGGTATTTCCAGCACAGGATAGTTGGCAACCCTGTCATTCCAGAACCTTCTACAGTAAGCCAATCATCGGCAAACATTACTTTCTTTAAAAGAACAGAAACAAAAAAAAAACATAAATAAATAAGGAGAAGAAAAGGTTTAAGACAGTTTTACTACTCAAAAAGCCTAAAGTTGGGGTTCCACAAGAATTAACGCAAGGGATTTTGATGGATTGCGGCTTCTAGAGTTGATTGGAGCTGAATGTGGAGAACGACAGATTGGAATTAACCGGGAAATTTGAAGTGAGACAAGTTAATCGAAGATTGTTGTGCATAAGAGGAGGTTTTTTACTGTATCAACAATTCAATTCAATTAACTACAGAGATGTGCCAATCGAGTGGCAATAAGAATGATGGCAACCTGTTCACTGCTGCGCAGGCTCGGCATTGCAACAAATATGAAATTTGTGCAGTGTTCTGGGATGACCTCCTGAAATATTTTATCGATAATTCTGGCAGGATGACACCGTTGAAGATTAGGGTGAATTTGATGAGGGAAGTCTCATAATACTAACTGAGGCATTCAATTGCTTTACATCTCGTAAATGTGGCTTTGTGGCAGCCATATGCTCCCTATAGCAGCTAAGCGGTCTTGCAAAAGTGTTATATTGAGTACGGAGGAAGTTATAAGGGGGATGCATTATCAGCTATCTACTATAACCTAGCGAAACGAACAAGTTTAAGCTTCATATCACACAACTAAACCAACCAACACAACAAGTACCAACAAAATTGGCCATCTTAGCTATGTGACAGGGTAACATTCTGATAAGACCTTCGCAAAGTGAATAGACCTGCGATATGGGGGGTAATTTGATCGCTAAAGGGCTAGCAAAGGCAGTAATCAGATTGCCTATGTCGTATCTCAAGTGGTCACTTCCTATCCTCCCATAAAGTTGAGGTGACGATGACAGCCCAGAGCAAATTTGCAGTGGCACGACGATCTAGTTTAGGTAGTTGATTGCTTGCTAATCTTTCTATTCAATTTACAGCAGTTGTTGCTAGGCTTACAGAGCAAGATTGTTTCTCAGTCTACAATTCGTCAGGAGACCAACAAGTCTTATAACCACAAACGTTTACTTGCTTTAGACAGATTTTCATTACAATTTCAAAAGGTATTTATATATAATCTCCTCCTCTCTCTTTCTCTCACCTCTTTAAATGCGTGTGTTAAACGCTGTTTAAATTGAAATTTTCATTTTTTTTTCTGTGGCAAATTTTTCTGGTTATTGTTTTGTTCTGCTTTTTTTTAATATTTTTTTTTTTTTGTGTTTTACATAAATATGTAATTACATTTAATTTCACTGGGGGCAAATGTCAACTTCATGTTTAACAATTTTATCCGCGTTTTTTTTTGCTCATGCGACTGCTGTCTCTTGTGGTTTTAAATCACAAATTCTTGTCATTTTTACAATTTTTTCTCTCCCATTTGTTAACAGTTTAATATGAAAAACAATTATGAAAACAGTTATAATTTTAAAGACTGGAGAGGATATGTACATATGTTCAAGGCCACATATGCATACATACATATGTACATATGTATGTATGTTAAAACAGAGCGTAGTATGATTAATTCTATTAATCATACGACATATGCAGAAGGTCTGGCCTTATACAGCAAATTAATTCTGCTACAGATTCCGGACGCTTCTATCATCCGAAGGACTTTCCTGTGCTGCCTGTGTTTCAACAGAGACAAATCAATTCAAAATGTTCCATGGAAATCAGTGAAAAAAGTTGTATATTTAATCCAATGAGTACTCACAATAAAGGCGATTCACAAAACAAAGTGTGTGTGCGTGTGTGTTAGATAATATCATTGAAATTTTTGTATTCGTTTGAAAGACGAAAGAAAAGCCCACATGGGGTCAAATCCCATGATCTTGGTACCCAGTTGATATCACTTTTACATGAGAATGACCATGCCCTCAAATCGCTCATGCAGAGTATTCGCTGTGACATCAGCTGTGGGGCAAGTAGTGCCGTTCTCTTGAAACCTCATGTCGTTGGTGACCAAATTATCAAATGCAGGGCAAAAGAAACTAATAATCATCGACCGATGGTGGTAAACGTTGTTCTCAAAGAATTGTGGACTGTTTACGCCGTCAGCCCCAATTCTACACTAAACAGTGACTTTTTCGAGATGCATTGGACGCTCGCTCCTATATTTCATATGGATTAATACAGTCTCACAGTGGAAAATTTTGCTTGTTCCGGAGCCTCATTGCTTTTCGGTGAATGCAGCAGAGGCCATTCAGTAAACACCCGTAAAATCTCAAAGCACACATACATACATACCCGGACAATATTCGATAAGGCAATATAACAATACGAGTGTATTACATCGGTCGAAAGCCACAATAGAATAGAATGGATGGTATTTAGACAAATGGCACAGTTATAGTACTGTGGCCACATGTGAGTATATGTGATCAGTTCTCAGGTCCACTGTACTCTGTAACGCGAATTATGTCCACAACGGTAGCCGACAATCCTCCTCTAATGCCTCATTAATCGCTCTACGTCCCATCCCAGTAACAACTACAAACTCAGCTGAAAATCAGAACCTTCCAGAAATTTAAAGAGATCACAAAGCCCTACCATTACATCTACACAGTTTCGAAATCTCTGTGACCTGTAGAACCCTACCGAGATTATCACCGAATTATGAATTTTAAATTTATTTCGAAAGAGAAAACCAAGCAAGGAAAAGAGAATCGAGGTAGGTACGTGAACAAAGTATCCGAATTCTTGACCTACATACATATGTAACTCAGATGCAGCAGTGGGCCCACCAACAATGAAAATTCAAAAGTTTGTGGGAAAGAAAAAATGCTCAGTCTGCGTATAATTTATATGACATTTCAAACCACTGGTCAAAAAGGACAATAACGACTAGTAGATCTAGATTATCCAAAATATAACTAGGGGTTCTCCACAATTTAAAACTTTCTCATAAAAAAAGTTCCAGAAATTGCAAAATGTTTTCGATTCCTATGTCACCTTCGGTAAGTCCTTCTCTGAATGCCTCTTCTATTCAGACATTCTCTAAATGCTCAACATTAAGAATGCAAATTCAGTTTAAAAATATTTTCACGAATTGAAAATGCACTACAAAATTATGTTAACGGCATTAATTGAGGGGAAGGTGAAACATAAGTACAGGGCCTGAAAGAAGACTTTCTCAATAAACGTGTAAGTTTTGCAAAATCAATGACATTTTCTCGTCAATTAATTTCTCACAACATTTATGTTATAGAGAATACAAATAAAATAAATTTTCTAGAGGAAAACTTTTATAATACAGTGTAATTTACCACACATCCACATCATCTAAGACAGTAACAGTGTAATATGGAAAGAGAAACATACCTGAAAAGAAAAGAAAAATAAAAGGAAATCAGAAATTTATTTATGAAATGAAAAATAAAAGGAAATGAAATTAATTTGGCAGCACTTTTCTTTGTAAGGAATGTGTTGTAGTCTACCCTGGATTCAGTTTTGATTAAATGAAAAGTAATTTGCTAAGGGTTTGAATGGAAAAATTCCATTAAAAGTTTTAAATTTAATATTTAAATACCCAATACTGACCCTCCCCCTCCCCTTCACCCCCCTCTTTCATAACATTTTTACCAACAAGCTTGTTATGTAGCGGAGAAGTTCCTTTCTTTTCTATTCTTTAAATAAATTTTTAAACACTTCTTTAGAAAATAAATTCTGTGTCACTCACTGTATTTGCAAAGGAAAAGAAAAAAAAAAGCCGTTTGAAATGGGTGCCCTGCATGTGAGAGTCCATATCGAGTGTATAAGTGTGAGTGTATTGGTAACTATTATTGGCCAATTTACTGCTGTTACTGCTACTGCTTCTGCTGCTTCTGCTATTGTTGTTGAGCTACTGTGGCCGCTTTTAACTAGAAAATGACACGCAAATTGCTTTTTATCGATCGCCAACTAAACACAACAACAACAACAGCAGGAAAAATAGAAAAACGAATAAAAGAATGCCAGAATAAAAGAAAAAAAATGCAAAATTGGGAGTACAAGAGTACAATGACAGCAGAAAAATGTACAACAACAAAAAAGAAAAGAGAAAACAAAACCAAGAAAAAAATTATGAAGTAAAGGTCAATAAACCGAATTACTGGGTTAGCCTACCCTAGTAAAATAAATGGAAGAAGATTAGAAGGTGAATCTAAATCGCAGGGATTTACGCTGAAACCATCATAGAATCGTAAAGCCTCCAAGAACAATACATAGAGTTGCCACACAAGACAAAATAGTTGGAAATTTTAAAGGAATCTGGCGACTGGTGGTTACATCGATCTTTTCTGATAGTCAGGCTGCATAAGATCTCTGTCGAATTTTGTGAATAACTCCAGGATCGTCAGGAAATGTTGCCGCTGTCTCGACCTTCTTTCATGGCGCTTCAGTGTCACACTTATCTGGGTCCCCCGACACAGTATTATTCCGGGAAACTGCAGAGCAGACGAGCTCGCCAGGGCTGGTGCACTACTACCGGAATCCTCCTCAATCGACTTGGGGATGACACTTGCTTCGGTCAAGCTGGTCATCGCGTGGAAATTCGAGACGCCAACCTAACCTATCCTGGGTAAATGAGGAGTTCTGCTTCACCGCTAGGTTCACTTGGATAGAAGGCGCACGCACCAACCAGTTACTTGGACTTGGTCGTAACGTCTGATGTAAATAAACGACTCTATGAGCTACTAAACTAGGATATCTCGTTACATATGGCTTTTGTATAGATACAACACTTTCTGGTATATATGTATGTACGGGTCTATGGGCGCTACTAAACTAAGACACGGATCTAATAGAATTCTTCGGATGTACTATTTGGTTTGAAAAGGCGACCACATCGAAACACGTGATCTTGGGTAATAGAGGTGGAATTTTCGGGATATTAAGGGGCCTCCAAGTGAACTCGAAAAACGTGCAAACAACATGCACGATCTAATCTAACCTAAGCTATCCAACCTTAACCCGGTCACTATGAACAAACGGCTCTAAAGAGTAGAGGATGTATGTATTATGTTGGAAAAATTCCACGAAGAAGACTTAAAACACGTGATATAAGAGTCACAATCCTCAAGGGTCATTAAGTCCCGCAGGGATCTCTTTGTTGTAATATTCAGAAGCTCTGACTGCCATTTGAACTCGATCTCTGTCTAGTAATGTCCAGCAATGTTTTATTCAAACCGATAACGAGGCACAATTCTACATTTCTGCTTGTCGGGCATGCTGGACCACAAACAAGGAGAAGGTTAAAGAGCATCTAATGTAAATACAACCTTAATGCCACGTAATACGATGTTTCGGCTCGGCTATGTAATACCTACAATTGGGGGGGTCCGGCTAGGAAAAGGTAGAACAATTTTAAGACAGTTTTGCAGTGTGACATTTCCCACAGAAAGTACCCTCAAGTAGAACTGAAATGAATGACAATGAAATGAAATGAAGAAAAATTGTCGTTACCGAGGGTCATTCAACGCTTTACTTTCCTTTATTGCCATGCATAGGGTGTTGCTTGACATACAATGTATATTCCAATGAAGAAAAGTAAACCCAAGAAAGCAAAGCAAAATAAAAGGAAAAAAATAAACCGAATATTGGTTATAAATAATGAGTGGTTGAGTTACGGTTACTTGTTCGTTTGAATATTTCATTATATTCTGCTGCTATTGCTTCTGCTGCCGGTGCTATTGCAACTATTGTGTGCTGTTACTACGGGCTGTTGTTGCTGCTGCTGCTGCTGCATGTTCTACTTTTTTCCTCTATTCATCATGGTTTTCCATTCATTTTCACTTCTGTATGCAAATTGTAGTGGAAATTCATGAAAAACTATAACGAAAGCTGTGGATAATTTATTGGCAATGGCATGTCTGCATATTGATTTTCCTTTCCATATTTTTTCTTCTTTCTTTGTATTTATAAGTTAACATAGCACAGCATAGCACCTTCAGCAAGCAATGACTTGCTTTAACATTGTAATATAAAGAAAGAAAGATTTTGGGTGCATTGAAAGCGCCTCTTTTTTCTCCTGGACTGTTTTGCTTCCAAAGAAAGTTGTTCTCCTACTTCAATATTTTCTTTTATCGGCACATAGCAGTCTATTCATCATTTAGATACTCTCGTCTTGGTGTACAGCCCTGTACAGATTGATCTGTCTTCATTCAAGCCCTCTCCAGAAGTTGACAATGTTAAACGAAGTACTCCTCAACCAATAAAATTATCCGTTACTAGCGATGAGATGATCTTGTAGAAATTTGTATTTCATTATAATGCTTGGACCTTGCCTCAGTGCCATTTAAATTACCGCCTTTGAAATGCTTGCGAAGCAGTCAGTCCGTCAATAGTAGTTGTCGTCAACATTTTTACACATATGAGGAGCTATTTCGCCAATAACTTGACGAATGTTGGTTATCGAATGTTTCAATCTAAGGGGAGTAGTATCCGCTGAGACAAGGTCTTCAATGCAGACCCCAAAAGAGTGTAAAAGCATCAAATCATTTGATCTTGGGGCCAATTGACAAAAGACAAAGACAGCAAGCAAAGAAAACACACAACCTTCTAGTGAGTATTGTAGTGTTCGTACGAGAATCATACTTATTTTGTCATTCCTGTAAATGTTGAGTAAAGGAGAGTCGAAATCAACTACATCATATGCGTATTGTTAAGTATGAGTACGATGAGTACTTCAAACTTTGAATATGAGTAGTATGAGTATAAGATATATGAGATAAGTATGAATGCCCATAAGTGTCAGAACTTATGAGTATGATTCGAATCTATTCAGCTTTCTGAATACTCATTGCCGATCTCTAATACCGATTAAATTCTAAACTCCGGATCTCAGACACTGGATAGTCAAGTCCTAAACTAAATGCCTATACGTGTAGATTAACGCATAGTGACATCTTTCCCATTTTACATTACCACGGTTATAGCGGAAATTGCAAAAAAAAAAAAATTATTGGTTGTCATAAAAAACCCTTCAGTTTTTAGGTAACTCACCAAGTTTTCCAATTTCCTATTTTCCCCATTTTTTTTTTGTTTTTTTTTTTAATTTTCCATTTTTACCACCACTTCCGTTGCAGCCAGCACATTATGTTGTCGTATAACAACACAAACACACAACTAAACGTAGAAGAAAAACAATTTCTATTTCCGTTTTAAGTTTTTCCACTCATTTCGTTTGTTATCGTGTTTATTGTGTGCTTCAAATAAAAATTCATAATTAATTGCGGGTTTTTCCCGCAATTAAGTACTCAGTGACACACAAAAAAGGGTTTTTCCCTCTAAATAATTAACGTGCATATTTTAACGTGCCCGAAAAAAAAACACATACAATCAGTGTATGTATTAGAGTACGGACCGCAATTGAAACGCATTTTCAATGTTCACTTAACCGTTAAGTTTTTTAAGAAACAATTGAACGAAAAAAACAACAAGGAAAAAAAACACTTTTTTAGGTTACAACATAAGGGAAGTGAAACTAAATGTCCGCCTTTGGAAAAACCATGTGATATTGGTACAGTATTTAACGGCCTAATAAGAACGAGATATTGAGAAAAGACAAAATAGTACTTCTTAGGCAATATTCTTTTTGAAAAAAGGATGCTAAAAGTAAAATATGTGCAATAAAACTTTTATGCTTTTATAAAACTAAAAGCTTTTTGTAAGAAGTACTTTTTTTAAGTACCTAACATAGACTCCGAATGACAGGTTTTTAAGAAATTTTTCATGGCAATTTTGATTTGCCATGATTTTTTGCTAGAAATCTGCTGAGAGGAAGTCGTTGCAAAAATATCATTTTCATATTTCGTTTTGTTGGAGATATGTGACCTCAGTTTTGAACCGTGGACTCACGTCTAATAATCCGACTTCAATAGTAATTAAGAAATAAAATTAACACGTTGACTGCCACATTCGGGTGACAGTAAAATTTCTGATCTGATGTTATTTGACTGCTAATAGTACGCGTGGTCTGAAAGTGATTTTAAAATTCTAGTAGTCCGATTTCAAAGTACTTTTTGATAATGGTTTGGGCTATTTACACGGACTGGTCTGAAAAATGACAGAGGTCCTCATTTTTGGGACAAATATCAGGAATTCATATAGGCTTTCGGCGGAATGCAGGGGAGGTGGTTCTGGGGGCCAAACTAGCCAATAACCATATACCGAAGAGCTCCAGAGATACAATTTACGTGGATAACCAAACACGACTAGTACAGGAATGTAAAAGGTCGCTAATTGCCCTTTAGTCAGATTATGTTCAATATTATAGAAACTCAACTAATCCTAAACATAAGTAGACAGGAGATAAGAGCTATTATAGGATACATTTCCCCCTGGAGACATAGGATCATCAGAAGATAAAGCGATCTAACCGATTTCTGTTGATTTCTGTTCTGTTATAGTGAATCAATTTCAGTGCGAAAGTTTTTGTCAGCAGGTGCGTAGGCAGAGATGGCTAGGTAAATGAAGAACTAAAAAATTGAGAATCTTATGGGATTCACAAAACATATTGAGGAAACACTTTAGAGAAGAAATTTATCTTAGTGTGCCATTATGACAAATTTGTGTATTTGTCTTACCTTTCTACCTTTTCTTCCTTTGTTTAAACCTCCTTTTCCTCTTTTTGACTACCCACCTTTTCTCCTTTTCTTATATGCTAGGTCACACTGGACCAATGGGCCGTCTCTGTGTGAAGGCGTAGAACCTAACCTAACCTAAGCGCTTTGAAATAGTACCTTTTAAATAGAACTTTTGTTAAAAAAATATAGTAATTTTCGTAGTTAAGTATCGATCTATTTATAATATTAAGTAAATAAAGGTTTTGAATAAACTTTCATGTAAGGAACTTTCATAAAAGGTAGTTTCATAAAAGTTACTTTCATGAAAGATACTTTAACAAAAGTACTTTAACATATTTTGGTACTTAAAAAATAATACCTTTTGAAAGGTACTTAAAATAGTACTTTTGTTTAAAAATAAATTTATTTTTGTAGTTATGTACATATGTATGTATGTATCGATGTGTTAATAATATTAAGTAAATAGAGGTTTTGAATAAACTTTTGTAAATAGTACTTTCATAAAAAGTACTTACAAAAAAGGTACTTTCATAAGGAGTATTTTCATAAAAGGCACTTTCATAGCAGATACTTTCATAAAAGGCACTTTCATAAAAGATACTTTCATAAAAGGTACTTTAACAAAAGTACTTTGAAATATTTTGGTACTTAAAAAAAGAATTTAAATTTAATTTAAGTAACGTACAAATATATTCAATAAAACTGAAAATTAAAAGTTTAAAACTCTATTAAAATGTTAATGAAATTCCCTCCCTAACGTTGGTACTTTTTCAAGTACGTTTTCAAGTTCTTTTACAAAACAGTTCTTCTGTGGTATTTGCTGGCATTTTTAAGAAATGTTTGTACATTTTTCACTCCCCGATTAAATAAATTTGTTGTTGTTGTTGTTGTTGTTGTTGTAAGTATTGAGTCATTAAGGGCATTTGTGTTTGAATATTGTTAATGGATTTGGTGAAATTCCATTTTCCATTTTCTACAAAATACATTTGAGGGTATTTTAAACAGTCTGCCTGCCTGCCTGCCTGCCTGCCTGCCTACCTATCCACCATCTGTCAGTCACTGTAATAACCCCCCAGTATAAAGGTAAAGAGGGGTCGCATGATTTGAATATGGTAAGGGGGAGGAGGGAAGTGTGAAGTATAATCCTATTAGTTTTCTTACTTGGCATGCTTTTGTTTTTGTTTTTCTTTTATTGTTACTATTACCGTTACTGTGTTGTTACATTGACTATGTAGTAGTAGTAAAAGTTACACATATTATCCAAAGATGTTGCATGTTTTTAGGAGGGATTACGAAATAATAACGATTTTAGCTTAAATACTCACACTCTCTTTCTTTTTCTCACCCACACATACATACACTACACACAGCAAACAATAGCAATAACAACAGCAACACCAACAATAATCGTTATAATCGAACTTAAAGAGGCAACAAATGTTTTAAAACGATTTCAAACTCAGGGTGGTAATGGTAGTGGTGGTGATGCTTCTTAGTGTAATGAAAACAAAAGAACTCATCAACACTTGCCGTCCGCCCAGCCTTTATGTCTTCTTTGTATATGCTGCCTGCTAGATTTACTTTCAGTAGGTGATTTGGAAGCGGGGTAGAAGAACTTTCAACATGAATTGCAACATGCCTTCACAAGTCTTAGCTAAACATGAATGATGAATGAAGTCTTACAAGTTTAAGGTATAGGACCCGGGTGTTTTCCCCTGTCCATTTTCTACAAGTAAATTTTCGAATACAAGTTCTAGAATTGTGTATGCCTATGTTTGAACTGTAGAGCATGCAGTGATAGAAAATAAAAACAATACATGAAATCGAACTGAATGCCTTTGAATGGTGGTTAGAGCAACATTGTCTTCATCACCTTCTATCTTTTTTCATATTCCCGTGATTTTACAAAAAGAAATAGAGGATCGGTATCAAGTTGAGTTAAATGTAACATCCACTGACAGTGTGTTTGAATTTCATTAGCAAGTTCCAGAGCGAGAGTTGCCACCTGTCGTTTCCTAGAAACCACGCTTACTGTGAAAATCTAGTGGGTTGTGGGGTGAAGTAATAAAAGACTTTTCTCAAGAGATGGCAATGCCCCATCATCTCATGATGTTCGTTGTAATGTTTACCCTCTATGAGGAATCAGGAATCATAAGAAGGAATCTAAATGTTTAATTTGGTAAAGAAATATGGCCTGAAAAATTCTAAAAATCCGTAAAAAAAAATGTAAGGACAAATTCTTCATCTTCTTCCGGTTGTGAACTTGGATTAAACTTGGATTTAGTATACGCCATGCACCCACTATATAAGCGCGAGTAAATACGTAGTAGTCGCCGTAGTCTAGTAGGTAGTGTGTTCGCTTATTAGACGAAAAGCCCGGGTTCGAGCCCCAGGCCAGACATCGAAACGAAATATGAAAAAAAAATATTTCTTCGGCAACTTCCTCTCAGCAGATTTCTGGCAAAAACTCTGAGAATAAATAAACCTGCCATGAAAAAGTCTCCCAAAAAATCTGTCGTTCGGAGTCGACGTTGAACGGTAGGTTCCGCCACTCAAGTATAAAATTATGGCACACAACGTGAGTGGTGTGAGAAGCTAGGCCGTAATCCTGACTGGAGGGTGGTAATGGCCAATTATGTACATATGTATGTATGTAGGTCCCCCCCGCCACTCACTAGATAAAGTTAACACACACAACATGGATGGTGTTAGAAGCTTGCTTGTAATTCTGACTTTAGTAAGTTATACTTAAGAGAAGGCTCCATTGGATATATGTAATGTAATACGCCACTGTTAATTAATATCCCAGTGGATGTAAGACATGATATTTCCTCCCTTCTATTCTCAGTACTATGGAATCTATTGACAACAGCTGTTCAGAGTAGAAGGCAACATTTAGAGAGGTTTACTGGTATTCTTTTCCTCCCCTTGCATAATTTATTCATTCTTCTTACAAACAATGATTCTCTGTCTGACTGCCTCATAAATTCATTTTAATGTAGCACACGCCGCCATATAGCTCGTAAACTCGTAAATTATTTAACGTCTGAAAGTCCGAATAGACATTAATGGACTAATTTGTTTAGTTTTAAACTGTAACCGATGACGCTGATGACGACAATGATACGTCGAAACAATGAAAAGAACAACAAATTCAATAAATAACCTCCCCTCGCCTGAAAAAAAAGAAACCAAAAACGAAAAACGACACAATAAACTAAAAAGGAAGGAAGGAGAAGAAAAAGGTTCTGGAAAAATAAAAAGGCATTCGACCATAAATTCTAGGGAAAAAAATTATTGTTTGTCTACAACGATAGTGACACATCATAAACAAAAAAATGTTGTTGTTGTTGCTGCTTTAAATTGGTGGCATGATTAGATATTATTGCAACAACACTCACCATCATACCACCACACCCTCTATCACCCACTCCTCCTCACTTACACCAGACTTAACGTGAAGGATGTGAATGAATGTCTTTTGGTGAATGAAAAGAACCAAATAATAGCTCTTGTGCTACACACACCATGTTGCTGTTGCACAATTGGTGATGGTGTTGGTGTCATGTTTTGATGTTGAATATCAAATAACATTCATACACACAGACACACAAACACGCGTACACTCGCTCAGTAAGAGAGATGTATATAAACTTGCCTCATTTGACAGTCGAACAATCGAATGAAATGCACTGTACAGCACACATCGCACACAGAGCACTGTGTTTACGTACATGACCATCACACCATCACCGCATATCCTTGACCAATAGAATCACTTGCTTGAAAGGAAGAGAGAAATCGTAGATGAGTTGAACGAAATTATGGTTTAGAATTAATCGCTGCGCCACGGATTGCATGCGCTGGTCTTTGTTCTTGGCTTAACGATGGTATTGGTTGGAGGAAAAAATTCAATTCCGGTTTAAAGAGACAGGTGAGCATTGATCGTGCACTAGTACTCTTTAACGCTCACTCATGCTTTAACTCAATTTCATTGTGTCTCTTGCCGCGCTGGTATTTTTTTCCGGCTAAGAAGTTTAGGGTTGCGCTGTGTGTTCACCGGTGTGTTTAGACTTTTTTCTTTGACTGTACATGTTTCTATATTATATTTCCGCTAGGGTCGGAAAGAAATAGTAAAACATTGCTGTCACAAGAGCGCTGTTCAATTCCATGCGTGTGATTCGTTTTATTAATCTATACTGACCATCCTATAGCATTCAGGAATCTAACACAAACCAGTATCATTGAGAAAGAGCGGACTCTGTACCCGAAAATCTAGTGAACCCGGAAATAATTTGTAGGTCGGCGCTTATATGGGAGTGTATATCAAAGTGCTATTACTCTTTCGGAAGTTGGTTGTTGTGCTTCACATTGTTAACGACATATTTTCGTATCCTACTTCCTCGGCAGTTAGGTAGTTGAAGCTTTTTCTTTTGGAACTCCTTACCTTCAAGCTGGGGGTGGGTCATTTAATAGACTTGAAAATCAAACACCACTTCATCACTTCTAAGGCTTTGCACTTTAAAGTCCCACTTCTGGAAGAGATATACACAAGCTGTGAGTTATAACGCCACTTGGGAAAGTTTTGCAGAGCATTGTCCACTCACGCTCTCTGAAGTGAGTGAGTTCATGCGTGATGCATTCCATTCACTCGTGCATTGAAATCTTAGACTCACTCTCTTCAGAGTGTAAAAAACTGTGTCCACGTGCTTTGAATAGCCACGCGCTACTTGCTTGTCAACCCAATATTACGTTTGGCAAAAAGCTGACTGCTGTCACACAATGTGATCATGCACTGTTGTTGTTATTTTTGTTGTTGTTGTTGTTGGCGTTATTTTGTCACTTGATTCATTCATTCATTCATTCCATACTCACATAGAATGTGTCAAATCATGTTTTGTTTTATGTGTGCTGGTTGGTTGGCTGGCTGGCTGGCACTCATTTGTTCTTCTCCCACACACACACACACTATACACTTGTCTCGTTCCAAATTTAAGCAGCAGCCAAAATAGAAGGCCACGGCAGAATGAGAAGACGAAGAAGAAGAAGTCGATGGCATCAGGCAAAGACGAAGAAGAAGAAGTCGATGGTATCAGGCAAAGCCGTAGTCGTTGTCTAGGCAGCGGTAGCTGTAGTGGCAGTGGAACTCTTGCAATGCGTAACTACCCGATTTTGTAACCACCATTGACCAAACCATACATACATATATAACAAGTTTGGATAATTTATATGCAGATTCATTCATTGCATTACTACTTTCTCTCCTCTACTTCTTCTTTCACTTGACCAAAAATGTGCCAGAGAGGGGAATAAGTCCTTGTTGCCTAAACAGCCAGCCTTTGATTCTCCCCTTTCCCCAGAACTGCAGTATCATTTCTTGTATCGTATTGTTATCATGTTGCACAATTTTCACATTCGACCTTACCGGCGCTATATACGTCCCCTCTGTCCCCCGTCCCTTCCATTTGATGCTTTTGTGATTGCATTTATAGCCAGCCAAACAACCAACCAACCAACCTTTTCTTGCTAGAATCTGTGCTGTACGTACTCCTGCTGCTTGCTACTGGCTGAGGCTAACTGCTGGTTCCAGTAGTCATTTGTCATTGTCTTGTTAGTATAGAGCTGGGGGGGACGGACAACAATGAACAACGCCGTCAGTCACTCATTTGCTTTTGCTTCTTTGCATTTTCTCTTGCCATTGTTGTCGTCCTCCTGTATTGTTTATAACTTGTCGTAGCGGCTGTTGCTACTCCTGCTGTTTCTTATGCGAATACTACACACTACACACTGCACTACAATACACTACACACACTCTCATCTGTCACATGGTCTCTGTGTTTTTAAATGCACATTTAAATGGCATGACACACAATGCCAACGTCGAACCATAAAATAGAGACAATTTATAATGAGTAAAATAGGTAGAGAGAAAGGGGAGCCCAGAAGACAGAGGAATAGAGAATACCCCATTAGAGAGCGAAATAGTCGTTTATTACATAAAAATTATGGTAAGCGTAGGCAATATTTTAACCCATATTTAACCCTTTGTTTATGCTTCAAAATTGTGAATTTGAAATAGGAAACTAAGAGGGGGATGAAACCGCGATGGCATCTAGCGACTACTTTTCAAAGAAAAGAGAGAGAGAGAGAGAGAGAGAAAGAGGAATGTTTGATTATCAGCTTGGATATTGATTTGTGTTATCACAACATGTCCAAACTCTAGCTTTAGCGGGACCTTACTGGTCAAGGCGGGTCCGTCGTCTAACGTAAGTCGCCGTGGTCTAGTAGGTAGTGTGTTGGCTTATTAGACGAAAGGCCCGAATCCCAGGTCAGACATCAAAACGAAATATGAAAAAAAAATATTTCTTCGGCGACTTCCTCTCAACAGATTTCTGGCAAAAACCATACATACAAAAATTGCCATGAAAAGTTTCTCAAAAATCTGTCGTTCGCAGTCGACTTTAAACTGTAGGTCCCGCCACACATGTATGAAATTAGCGCACACAACACGAGTGGTAAGAAGCTAGGACGTTGTACAATGGGTCAATTCGACCACCGGGTACTGTACTTGTCACAGTTCACAAGTACACATCCTCTAACCTAACCAAACCTAACTCGTAGTTGGCACCCTAGAAGGGACCGCAATCTACGAGTTATCTCGTAGTCGGCAGTCAACGTGTTAATAAACTGCCTCTCCACCAGCCAATGTAGACTCGCAGAGCACTTGTTCAGAATGAGCGCTGCCACGAGCGCAATACTTAGAGGCTGTGATAGGAAGAATAAGTTATCAGAAAACATTCTTGGGACCTGTGCAGCGTAAATGCATTCCAGATGAAAGCATACATACATACAAAATTGGTCATTAGAACCCTTCAGTCACTCCAACCACGTTTAGTGTGATAATTTTATACACGAGTTGAGGGACCTACAATTTAAAATCAACTCCAAATGTCAGATTTTAAAGAAACTTTTCACGGCAATTTTATTTACTCTGAGTTTTTTTTAAGAAATCTGCTGAGAGGAAGTCGTCGAGGAAATATTTTTTTCATATTTCGTTTTGTTGGAGATTTCTGACCTGGGGTCAAGGCTAATACATATCCTAAACTCTATTTGAACTTGGCAAGATTATTTGAAAAATTGTCCACTGTTTTTAAGGATTAAAATAATCATCACATCTAACGCTACGTTTGTGGTTTTCATTGTGTTTATGGCTTGAGACCATATACATAGGCAAAAAGGTAACAACGGGACTTAATGGAATTTAAATTTCATCTCTTTGAAAATAGAAAAAAGCCCGGAAAAGACATGGTCAAAGACGAACGAATGCCATTAAAAGGACACACACACACAAATAAAGTTTTTAAAGAGACTGGCAGACAGACACAGGCAGAGAGCGACAGAGAAAAATTAAACTGAAAACCGAATGAATAAATAAATTTTGTAAAACATATACACACACACGTATATAATATACAAACATGCACTTGTATTGGAAAATATGAATGTGTGTGAGTGAGGGAGAGAGAGAGTATCAATTGATTTTTTATTACATTATCCTTGAGCTATAAATATTAAAAAAACCAGACACATACATATTTGAACGCAGTATCATGAGCACACGTATTATGTATGTACACACATGAATACACATATGTTGAGTGATACTTATACACACACAGAGATGCATAAAATGACAACTAAATGATTAATTTGTACAGTTTACATGTCATTACAACAACAATAATAAAACAACATTTTAATTGATTTTAATTTTTTATTACAAAAACAAAGAAAGATACAAGAATAAATTTTTTCATTCCTTTTTTAAATATTTTCAATGATTTTTAATTTATGATTTATTTTTTCTTTTTTTTTTTTTTGCATTTCATCACTTGATTTTAATATTTTAATAATTAAAAATAAAGAGTGAACCATTTGGCGAATTTAAAATTAAAGCTTAAATAAAATATACACATGTAGCCACGCCCCACAAATACAATCTGATCGCTTTTGATTTATTTATAGGAACCGAAACCTTTGAAAATAGTTTTCAATCACTTTTTCTCTTCTTTCGGGCTATATTTTGGCGACAACTTGACTGTAGGTCAACAACATAAATGTAGGTTTTCAAGTGTTCCAAGGATAAAACACATTCTTCGATGTAGACCCGCCCCACAAATAAAATCTAACCTTAGTAGCAAAAAGTCGCGGTAGTCTAGGAGATAGTGTCTTGACTTATTAGTCGGGAGTCTGTGGTTCAACTCCTGGATCAGGAATCTCAAAAAAACAAATATGAAAAGAAAATATGTTTTTAGGCGACTTCCTCTCAGCAATCTCTTGAGCGTAAATAAAATAAAATTGCCATGGAAAAGTATCTCAACAACTTGTCGTTCAGAGTCAACTTTAAACTGTAGGTCCCCGCAAATTATGGATAAAATTAAGGCACACAACAGGGTTGGTGTGAGGAGCTAAGCTGTAATCCTGACCGATGAGTTGTAATGACCAATTAAGTCGGTGGAAAATCGACGAAGTCACAATGTGAAATAAAACTCGTTCGGAAACAATACGATCGAGTTGTACAGCTTATAGCAACTGGACCTCATAATCGATCGAGTTGCATAGCTTATAGCAACTGGACCTCATATCGGACGAAATAAAATCGGTTACGATCGAAACAGTCGCTTCTTCCGCATGCAATGGCTTTTTCACAATCACCTGTGGGAAGGTGATAGGACCAGTCACCTCCATGCCGCTGATAGGAGCAGTTCCTTTCTGTAGAATAGAAATAGATGTTTGGAATGGCATATGCCATGAAAGGAAATACAGAGGCGAAAACTATTCTCAAACGAAATGAGGTTAAAGCAACCTGAACTTTTGTTGAGTAATTACAAAAGGAGGGGATTCGGAAGTCATGCATCAGACTGTCTACGAGTAAACTGAGTTTATTAACGAGCCCCATCTGCTCCATTCGTGGCTGAAAAAAATTATTTTCGAAAAATCGGCATTAGAAACCTATTGCTTTAGCAATCAAATCAGCATATCATTGGCGCTATGGATCGTCAGCCAGGTTCAATTGTTGAGGGAGTTTTTATGAATAGAGGTGCGAACACAAATGCATAATACGTCATAATGCCACATCCATCTGGAAGACCCTAGCATTTTGAGTTAATCGGCTGAAGAGCCGGCTTTAATTGTTACGTGAGTTGGATATTATATGCATGGAAGTGAAATGTAAATGCCAAATATAACGTAATGAGCCGTAAAATAGTTCCAATTGCTGAGAACATTATGTAATCGACCAATTCGAATTATCCACCACTCACTTTTTTTCCTCTTATCCCTCTTGTGAGAATATGGCTTCCACAAAGCATTTTCCATCTTATCCGGTTGGCTACTGCTGTTGCCACAAGTTCCGGCATAGTTTCGTTAACCTATTGTTGTTCCAGCTAAGCAGGTGATTGATGTGCTATAGCAGGTCCTAGGATAACGCCCTCCGAGTATGTGCCATAGTGGTTGTGAACCTAGCTAACAAATGATCCCTACCTTTTCCCCGCTAGGTGGCGGCTCTGCCTGATCACCCCGTGATTTTATTATTTTTCTTTATTTCCAAGGGAAATACCATAATTTTTTTAATATCCTTGGGATTCAAACTAGGTCTCCTTTTCAACTACATTGTGGTTCGAATCCGGGCTTCTCGACTAGTAGACAAGCTGTGTTGACGCCACGCCTCTAAAACACACTTTCAGGTACAGAAGTTATATTTGCGGAAGAAGTTATACTTGCGGTTCCAATCCGGGCTTCTCGACTAGTAGACAAGCTGTGTTGACTACTACGCCACGCCTCCAAACACATTTTACGTACAGATGTTATATTAGCGGGAGTGAGTACATGATGATGATTATCCAGAGACCTGAACACATATGCAACACTTTCAACATCTTCAAATTCCCTCCAAATTAGATCGTTTATGACGATCACAGTCACTTCGTAAAAGTGTCGCGAAAACTGACCGCTTTCGTAACCAATTTCGACTAACTCTACATGTTCTCCGGCTGTTAAACGATCAATACTAAGTGGCACTTCAGATGAAAAATATTAAACACCTGGCCGCCATGCCAAATGAGCATTTTTGCAGCAACTAATTGAATAACCCTGTACTATGTTTTGTTTCTCAGTTGTTATTGCTTTCTGCTACTATTTGTTATTGTCTGCCTATGGCTGACCCATTCTTCTTTTTATACCCGGAAATGTTTTGTTTTTTTCCGTCTTCTTTGAATTTTTTTCCAACAATTTTCAATAAAAATTGTTTTTCTAATTGCCTTCGACCATGAAATACGAGATGAAAATGTGTAGGCAAATAGGTTTAGAAAAACGATTTAATTTCTTTGAAGAGAATATTTTTTTTTGAAATTTATTTTAATTGCTATTAAGGAGAAGGAAATAATTAAACGAATTGCAAATGTCATCAAAGAAATTACTTAAAAGTAAATATGTTTTCCTAGAATATATGCAAACGTTTAACGTTTTCATCAAATATCTTGGAATTCTATTTGACAGCAAACTGAATGGCAATTTGATCTTCGATTAAATCGACTTTAAACTGTAGGTCCCGCCATTCATATGTAATATTGTTATGAAAATCAAAAAAGTCTAGATACTTTTTGTGTTGCTTTTACATCGTTTAACATAAAAAATTATAAACAAAATCTACAAAAACAAAACAATAAACTTGTTTACAAATTATCGCAATGCTTAATATAACAACAAACACCAGCATAAAAACATTGGTAAACAAGTAAACAAAAAAATATATCAACAACACTACAATAATAAAGGTAAACAACGGTGTTTACATTTATAGAGATTTTCAGAAGGCAAAATGATGAACGTTCGCCTTCAAGAACACTCATCAGACTGTTTACTTTGGCATATAAAAGGCAAGGTAAGTGAAGTTCATTGTTCATTGTTTATTGTTGTTCATTGAGTCTTGTGTGAAGACGCGGTGTGTTTGATGAGAGTAATCGTGGTTTGAAGACTTCCGTTACAAAGGTCAGTACAATAATTATCTAGTAATTGGTATTGTTTATGAAAAGGGTATACACAGAGGAATAACAAACAAAGCAATTGTTGTTGTTTACATAAAGTTGTAAATAGTGGCATACAGAATTGTGCGAATAATGAAGAATTTTAATTAAATCTAAACAGAAATTTATATTTATTTCATTTGCAACCTACGAGCTCATATTTTAAACGTTTTCAAAAGGTAAAAACGTAACAATATTAACAGAGACAGCATAAGTGGTATGAGAAGCTGGGTCGTAATAATGACTCGATGTTGGTTGTACTGACCAATTATGTATGCCCTTGAGCTGTCCATAGTCATCGAGGTTTTGTTCGTTTTCCGTCTACTGACGGTGACGAACGTACGTGCGGTTTTTAAATTGGAAAATCAAAGTCACTTTACAAAACAATTTCCCGCAAGTAAAATAAAATAGGCCTTTAAGCTTCTTAAATCGCAATAGGCCGCGCCTGCAGCATAGATTTCTAAATATAATCCTCCACACATATTGAACAGACAATAATTAAAACCTTTTGAAGTGGAAAAAATTTAAATCGTTTTGTATAGAAGTAGGAGGAGAGAGCTACAAAGGGGAACCAGCGCAGTGAATAAAGTTTCAATGTTTTTCGTTTTGTTTTAAAACTTTTTCTTGCTCTTTTTTTTCAACACCCAGAGAGAGATAGGGATTCTCATTTACAGGCCTTTTGTTTCGTTTTATTTTTTCAATTTATTTTTCTATTGTTTTTATAAAATTATTTTCAGTTTTTTTGCTCTATTGTCGATGCAACATTTAGTATTTCTGTTTCATTTATTTTGCAACAAAGTGGTTGAAAGTTAAAGAACAACAACAAAAACAATTGTTTTTCAAATGCAATGAATCCTGAATCCTGAATCCTTGTTCATCGTGTGTATCTGCATTTATTTTTCATTTTCATTCTGATATTCATGTTTTTTTGCTGTTGTTGTTGTTCTAAAATTTCTTCACTTGAATTATTTTTTATTAGAAACATACATACATACTATATGTATGTATGTATTGTGAGAAGGGGGAAGAGGGGGATCAGATCCTTGCCATAATAAAGTAGTTTTTGCCATATTATGTTGTCACTGGTAACCTATTTTTCTTCGAAATTTATTTTATTGTTGTTGTTGTTGTTTTTGCAACAACTTGTGACTCGTGATTTTTCTTTTTAAGTTTTGTTCTGAAATCGCTTTTCTCGATTTTTTATTTCTTTTTTTTTTTGGTCTTTTTAAATTCTGTTTTCAACATGTTGCAACATGTTCCAGTTGGTAGCAGAGGCAGAACAAATGAAGTGTGCGGTTGATAACTATGTATATATATGAGAAGGAGGCGGCAGCAGTAATGCCAACTAGGAATTCAGAAAAATTTTGATCCATGCAGTAGCCAACAGCTCAATTTCTCTCTCCCGAGTCTCTCCATACTTGCTACGTATTTTCTATCCATAAAGGGAATCATGCCCGTTGGCTAGGCGTCCCCTTGCGACTTCAAGAAGAGAATGAATAAGTCTATGCTCAGAGCTCGCGCAAAGGTGAATGAGATTTACCGCCTATCTCCACTACCCCATTAATTTCTTTCTTTGCTCTCTTTTAGCTGCATTAATCAATTTCTCCCAACTAAACAGTGGGATTGTTATACTTTAGCAGTTTCTAGATAGATAGGGTTGCCATCTACAATTTCCTAGAAACAACGCGGTTTTGTTTTTTAGTAAATGCAGCGAAACGTGCTTCATGTGTCGTAGGTCTTCCTATGTTGCTCATCGCCCATTTCGTGGCATAAAATAAATATGAACATACTTTCGTGACTCACACCTCACGTAACTAGAAAGAAATAGGCCTTCAAGCAAAAATATATTGAGCATAAAGTAATTTTGTTATGCTTCAGACCAGGTAAGTTTACCATCGACCGATAGTCACATTACACCATGAAAAGCACATTACACCATGACAGACACCGTCTTTGACGGTGACTCTATAGATAGAAAAGAACCGCTTCGATCATTTCAGACAAGACAGCAGCAGTTTATCACACGTCACGGAGATGTTGTTTTGCAAACAAACAAAGTATTCAGATCCGCGCTTATTTCCGCGATATCGACATCAAAGAGCCAAGCCATGCAGGATAATACCGCCGCCTTCAGAGCTGCAGTGGCTACGTGGGCTCAGTCATACATATATTTCGGATTGAAGAGGACTTCTCGACAAGAAGGGTATTTGATATATGAACCAGCGTGCGACGGCGTAAAGGACCATCATATCTGCGTTGAAAGGACAAAGTTAAGAACGCCCTGTCATCGATTGGCGTTACCAACTGCCACGTGAAACGGGAAAGAAGCCTGAAGAGATATGCTAAGGCAGGCTAAGAAAACGGTATTTAAGGGGAATAAACCAGCCGTGTGCAGACTAGTTTTTCGAAAACCTAATAATTCCGTCAAAGCCATGAAAAAACCGCTTCAATAGCATTTCTCTTGAAGTGGCAAACGCGCACAAGTTGCAACAACAATAGCAGTGACAGCTGCAGCAGCAGTAGTATGTGTTTAAAACTATTTTAGAAGCAGCAAAAACAAACAACAACAACTACATGTGTATTATTACTGTAACTACTTTTTGTTTTTGTTGTTTTATCTACAACAATCGCGTTAGAATAAAATGTATTTATTCTTAATTCTTATTACTATTATTGTTGTTTTTGTTTTTTAAGGTTTTTCCCATGAAACAAAAACTCTGTATGTCTCCTCTCTCTACCTCTCTAGTGCAATGACTTGTTATTCTCTTCCATTGTATTGTTGTGGCATACATACAAATGTTGTTTCATTTTCGTGCTACTTCTGGATCTTTGTGAATTTTTTTTTCCAAACCGCCTCGATTTCATAGTACACAACAATATACATATGTATATGTGGGTTTTAATTCTAATTTTGGGTAGAAGAGAAAAAAAACGGAAGAGAAAATCTAATATATTGGGGGCATAAGGACAGCGAACTAGCGAGCCACAACTGTAGAGGACAGGGTTTTTGTAAAGAGGGCGTGGCAGTTATTCTTCAAAGTGCCTGAAAGTAACACAATGAAATGGAAGTAAAATTCAATGTACCCTAAAGTATGCAACAAATAGTGGCGGATTTTCAATGGAATTTAATTGAAGCCTGGTACTGTACTCCCACATATAACAGCCAATAACCTACTTTAATTCACGCTGAAACACTTCCAGAAAGCCTTGGATGCCAAAGCAAGTATTATGCATACGATGTACACTATTAATCGTGACCTGTCTGGTAGCAATACTCAGCATATCTACACGACAATGATGATAATAGGCATTAAAGTGTTGCCATGCGCCAACAATAGGGCCTTGATTATCAGGAACAGATATTAACATTGAAATCGATAACAAGGCTGATTGCTAAGTCCTAAATCTTATTCATGAATAAGAGGACTTCATGAATATCAAGTCGAAATATGAAGGCCTAACCCAAAGCCGTTAGAAAAGTAACCTTATAAGGGTATAATAAAATAGGACAGCTGTAAGCAACCCGATGTGAGAAGCTAGGCCGTAATCCTGACTGAAGGGTTGTAATGGCCAATTATGTATGTATGGCAGATATTTAAATGCATTCTGAAACTCATAGCGAATTTTAAAATATTTGCATATGTGCGCCCATATTGCTCTGATTTACTTTAATTTTTGTTTTCTATTCTAATCTCAACAAAAAAAGGAATAATATTATAATAGGCTGTACAATAGTATTGTATTGTACATATATCATATACTAAAATACAATAAAAACAACAATAACAACAATAAATACTATTTTTACAATAGAAAGTCAGAAAAAAAGTGAAATAATCTGTGGTGGTGGTGGTGTGGTGTGGTCCTTGCACTGGGTAGAAAAGAAAAATTTGTTACAATAGACAATAAAAACAACAACAAAAAGTAAAACATTCTGAATTTATTTATTTGGTTGGTTGTTAAGGGCACATACAAACACACACGCGATACATACATAGATAGAAACACACATAGTATGTGTGGAGAAGTAAACAAATGCGTTTAGCCCCCCTGCCATATACTCCTCTTGTGGCATTCATTGCTGTGTTAAGCCTAAAAATATGCTGTAGATTTCTTTTTTTTTTTTTTTGTTATTTCATATTTTGCTATTTATGTAGCATCAATATTTAGAGGATTAGATAATAAAGATTACATTTTAATTTGCTTGAGTTGACTTTCAATAATTTAATACAGAAAAACGATTGAAATTCCGTAGTAGCTTAACAAGAAATCGATTCAGGTTTCATTTTTATAAGTGGCCAGAGATTGATTGATTTTGCTGTTACTACTACCAATATCATTTAATATTTCTACTACAACTGCTTAAAACTGCTAATAATGCCACTGCTGGCACCTGTACTACCTAATTTTTACTACTACCAACAATAGCACTTAATTATGATTCTACTACTAACAATAGCGCTTAATTTTGCTACTACTACTAGCAATAGCATTTAATACTTCGACTAAAATTGTTTAAAATTGCTAATGCAACTGCTGGCACATATACTACTCAATTTTTACTACTAGAATCCTACCAATTGCACTTAATTGTGCTACTACTACTACCTACCAATTGCTCTTAATTTTGCCTACAATTTTCGACTACAAATGCTTAAAACTGCTATTGCGACTTCTGGCTCTTGTTCTACCTAATTTCGCTACTGCTACTACCAATAGCTTAAAACTGCTAATAATGCCACTGCTGGCACAGGTACTACTTAATTTTTACTAATCCCAAGAATATCACTTAATTTTGCTATCACCACTACTAATAGTATTTAATACTTCGACTGCAACTGCTATTAACCTTTAATAACGTGAAACTAGCAATAGCATGTAGTTTTACTACTGTGCTAATTTGAATATTCATTGCATTTAATTCGTTTGTTATATCCTGAGTTGTAATAGAATACTTAGTCGATTTGGTTTAATTTTACCTGATATTAGTTTACAAAAGACGGTATTGAATCTATGTACGTACCTGTAAGTAAAGAAAGAAAAATTAAAATATTTATTAGTCTGGCAAAGTAGGTTTAAAACAATAATTATTATAAAAATCGGTTAAATATAATTTTCATTCAAGTGAAGAGAGTAAGCATTAATATTCTTCAAAATAATACACCCATGTTTAGCACAAAATAATCTAGAGCCCACAGCAATAGCTTAGCATTCAAATTATTCTGAAATACAAACGCTCTATCGTCAGCTATGTATGCGAAATAATTTAAGCACACTTCAAGCGGAAATATCTGTTGTTTAGAAAGCTAGAAACTGGATAAGGAGGTAGCGTAATCCAATGTTTAAGATGCTTAACCAAATAAAAACTGAGTAATTAAGGTTCGAATCTGAGAAGTATTGAAAAAATTTAGGAGGAAGAAATTGATTTGTAAATTCAAATCCCTCCACATTATATCCACCGAAAAAGTTCCCTAAACCACTTCCTCACCTTGGAGCGGATTAGACGAACAAGAAGGATAATAGGAGGGAGACGCCAGTACCTCCTCTTAAAAACTTAATCACTACTACAACACTATTTTTTTTCTACGCAACAAGAGCTGGCAATCCTATCATTTCAGAACAACAATCGCCGAGTATTGTACGTTAGAATATAGCCTGATCTTCTCTTACTCATACAATGAAGAAAGTTTAATTGCCATCCAGCTACCAAAGAGACGCCATACCTCCTCTTAAAAACTTAATCGCTACTATAACACGATTTTTTCTACGCAACAAGAGATGGTAATCCTATCATTCCAGAACTTGACATATTCACTCTCTCACTCATACAATGAATAAAATTTAACTGCCAAAGACAGCACTAGATAGATTGTCTAGGACTGACATTGACCCATTTTCCAAGTTGCATATGCAACGACATCTACGAAGTCATCTCTCTCTCTCTCTCTTTCTCTATAATCGTGAAAGATCTACTGTCCTGGCCAACTAGCAAAATAATTTCAAACTATCACGCCATTCGCCACTAGGAGGGTTAAGCGAAAAGTAAACCCATGCTGGTACACCCCCCACCACCCACATGTATGTATATATTATTTTGCCTGTAAATTGATTGAATCTCAGCAATTCACTAAATGAAGTGACTTCTCAAAATTAATTTGCAACCATTTAAAGTGTTTTTTTCTGTTTTTTTTTTATACGAAATTTATTTATGAATTCAATAAAAACAATAAACAAAAAAAAGAAAGAAACAACGACAACAACAACAACTACAACAAAAACGGTTTAAAATCTAATTTTAAACATCAACTGAAAATTAAATTAAACGAGCTAATGATTGTTGTTGCTGCTGCATCTACTTTTTTTTTTCTTTTTTTTTAGTTTAAACAATAGCCATCATTCATGTTTTTGCTTTAAAAAACGAGAGAAAAAAAAACAAATTTTTTTTATTTCAATTTTTTTTTTAATTTTTTATCCAGCATCAGCATCAGCAGCCTTTATTTAGTCAGTTCTAGTGGAAAGAATAAAAAAATTTTAGGAATTCATTGAGGCAGTCATTTATTTGCACACAGTAGAGTAGTAGTACAGTTATTTAGTAATTTTGTAAACACAAAGAGGGGTAAAAGAGATAGACAGAGCGAGAGAAAGATACACTCTCAATAATTTACATGACAATGGCAACTAAAAAATCAGTTCAAATAACCAACCAGCCATCACCACTACACAGTAGCTGTACCAGTACGGCGGTGGCAAGCAGAGAGAAGCTTACTCACTATCATCATCAGCAATAAGTCACAGGGTTTTTTTATTTTATTTCAATTTTTTTTATAATTTTTTTATTCTCCTTATAATTTAAATTTAAATCCAATTTGTTGCCTATTTTTTGTTTTTTATTTCAAATTTTAGTTTTTTTTCCTCTGTTTTCAATATATATTTTTTTATTCTGTGTGGCTACAAAATTTATGCAAATTACTAGCAAATCAGCTTAAGCTATCAAAAACAACAAAAAAAAGAATTTAAATTTAATACACAGTAAAAAGTACTGAAATTTATTTCACTTTTTTCTTCTTCTTCTTCTATTGCAAAAAAAACGTGAAAAAAGGCAGAAATTCAAACAAGCTGGTAAAAAAAAAACTAGGGAAGACAAATAAGAATTTTGTATAACAGACTTTGTATAATATAATTGGTATAAGAGTTTGTATAAAAGCCTGTATAACAGTTGTTGGGTAAGAGATTCTGCAAAAGTTTGGGTAAAAAAAATAAGAATTTTTTTTTATTGGACTGTATAACAGTTGGTATAAGAGTTTGTATAGGAATACTTTTTATAAGACTTTGTATAATAGTCGGTATAAAAGTCTGTATAGGAACCCTGCAAAAGAGTTGAAGTATAAGAGTTTCTGCAATAATTTGTTTTAAAAAAATAGGTATTTTTTATAAGACTTTATATAATAGTCGGTATAACAGTTTGTAAGGGAAAATGTATGAGAGTTGATGTATAAGAGTTTCTGCAAAAATTTTAGTAAAAAATAAGAATTTTTGAAGACTGTGTATTACAGTTGGTATAAGAGTTTGTATATGAATCATATATAAGAGTTGATATATAAGAGTTTCTGCAAAAATTTTTGTAAAAAATAAGAACTTTTTTATAAGACTTTGTATAATAGTTGGTAGAAGAGTTTGTATAGGAATCCTGTATAAGAGTTTCTGCAAAAATTTGTGCAGGCATTTGTAAGAGAATTTTCATAAGACGTTGCGTAAGAAATTTACAAAATTTTTGGTATAAAAATTCATTTCAAAACTGGTATAAGAGTTTTGTCAAGGTCTTATATAACCGTGTATGATCTGGTATAAGAATTTGTATAGTGGTTTGTTTAGGAATGTGTCTTCGAAAAAATTCATACAAGTTTCTGAAGGAACTTTTAGTTAAATAATATCTTTTTTGTATAAGAGTTGGTATAAGATCCTTTAAAGGAGTTTATAAAAATTTTCATTGGAATTTGTACAAAAAATTTTATAATTACTTGTATAAGAACATAAAAAATCTTTGTTTAAGAAATATTACATATAAACTGAAGTAAGAACTGGGAAAGAAGGTGATATAAAAACTGGTATAAGAGTTTGTGTAGGCGCTGATTTAAGAGTTCTTATTAGAGCTGAAGTCGCCGTAGTCTAGTAGATAGTGTGTTGGCTTACTAGACCTGAGGCCACGAAAACGAAATATGAATGAAAATATTTCTTTGGAGTCTGCTTCTCAGCAGATTTTTGGGAAAAACTCTGTTTGAGTTTGAGAAACTAGATCGTAACCATGGCATATAGTATAAACTCTGGTATAAAAATTTGTTTAAGAACTGAAGTAAGTGATTGCATAAGAGTTGGTGTAAAATTTTTTACAAAAATTTAAATTGTATACAAGATTTTCTCTTTTTTTTGTTTTAAAATGCCTTATACAAGAAGAACGATACTACGTGCCACACAGCTCATGTCACATTGTATCCTTGGTTACAAAGATAACTGCCCTATTCACCTAGACAATGCTATATGTGGGTCGAATCGGTTCGATATTCGGATGATATGAAGGGCCGAAATTTATCAACGCCACAATTGGTCAATAATGTGATGCAGAAAGAGACTATTATCTACTTTCCCTGCCATCGTCCTGCGTTGCTTGTAAACGCAGAAAGGGAGGCACATAGCTTAGCTGACCTGGCTCCTTAAATGATATATGATTTGAGTTGAAGTTTAAATGGTTTTGAGAGTTACTAGAATACGGTTAATTCAGAGAAATCCGTAGACACTAGGCTTTGCAGAGCGCTGAATCTCTTATATACCCCCACTAAAGATGTCATATCTTTTATAAAAAAAAAATTTTAAATTTCAACATTTCAACAGTCTTTACCTCTGACAGGAGTTAAGAGAAGTGACTTTCATACCTTTATTACCACGCAAATAAAACAAAATGGCTGACATGGCATTTTATGTGTGCCAGCCAGCATATTTTCCTGAATATCCTTTTCAAAATTATTACCAACAACAAATGCAGCGCAAACTGGAATAATTTAGCGACTCAAAAGTAAAACCAGCAACTTCAGTAAGAATATTAAAAAAAAAAACAGGGAAAAAATAAAGGGGGTGAGGACCAGCTGAAAACTACAGAGAGAAAGTGAAATCGAAAATGTTGATACTCCATAGCATGTGATGGATGGCAGGCAGCATTTTCTGTACCGCCAAACTGAAATAGAAAACGTTTCAATTGAGCAGGGTGAAAGCTATGGGTACATGTGGTGGTACGGGTTCATGGCGCTCTTTTAATCTAAAAATCAAGTTGGGATTCCATCGTTTTTTTTTTGCGATTCTCCTTAAAATATAAGAAAAAATTATGCCAAGAGATGATGATGATAACGATGATGAACTGGGATAAAATGAATGATTTTTATTATTAATGAACGATGGAAAATGAAAGAATTGCTGACTGACTGACTCAGTGAGTGAGCGAGCGAGCGAGCGAAAGAACGAGTAAATGTTACAGTTTGCTTGCGGCACTTGAAAAAGTAAAGGATTTCAGTTGTTAGTTTTTCTGCCATCCTCCCTCCACACTGATAAAAGTGGAGTGCAGGCAAAGACATGAATTTACATTCCATGATTATTTTTAAACTGTGATAAGAGATGGAGACCCACCAAAGCCAGGGACAAAGAAAAATGCTTCATAATGAAATTAAAAAGAAAAATTACCGGCAATTATTTAAACAGTTACGAATGAATAAAGCCTGTGTGTGTGCAAAATTTAATTTAAAAATTCTTATCAATCATTTAAAATCAGATCAAAGGGCTGGCTGGCTGGCTGGCTGGCGATGGCATGACACATCAAAAAAATTATAGATTTTTAAAATTTAAAAACTGGATTAAAAATATACTCATCATTAGAAATGATGACAGAGAGTCTAAAGAATACATTCATTTTTGTCGCTCGGGATACGTGGAACTATTTATATTTTTTGAATAAATCTTTTAAATTTGCATTCAAACAAAGCAAAAAATTAATTCATTTTAATAATATTATTGAAATACTAAAGTTTTTATTTTAAATAAAGCTTGAAAATAATTTTTTTAAGTACCTAAAAGTATACTGTGAAAATTTTCAGGATAATTTCATAAAATTCGTTTTACTTCCCATTATTCGACGATTATTAAGAAGAAAAGTCTTTGAACTTTTCATTTTTATGAGTTTTTTTTTTAACAATAAAACTAAATAAATAAAAACAATAATAATAAAATAAACAAAAGACATGGCGCCTAAAAGTATGCTTTAAAAAATGTTAAAGTCGCATTTTATTACCCAAAAGCGACAAAAAACGAAAGAGTTTATGATGAGTGACACAAAAAAAGAGATGAAAAAGAAACTTTTACTATAATCTTCTTGTGTTGGTGAGATATACTATCTACATGACTTAACAAACACAAGAGCTCTGAGAAAGAGACAGAAGTGACAGAAGAAAATAGAGAGCAACACCCAAAAATACAACATTAACTCTTCTGTCATATTAAAGTCACACTTATTTACTAAAAATATACACATATATTTACTAATACATACATATGTATGTTTATATATGTGTTGTTGTGTGAATGAATATGAGTACTGGGGCTTTGTGAAAGAATTTTTCTTTTTGGCTTACCTGATGGGTCATGTCACGTCTCGGTTGTTGTGAAAAATAAAAAGAAACTGTTATTTGGAGGATATTTACCAAAAGAGACAGCTAGATATGCTCTCTGTGGCATTAGAATAGCATTTTATATGACAAAGAAAAAAAAAGCTTATTTAGAGACACACACACACACTCTCTATCTCTCTCCTTCCACTCTTTTTCCTAAGAGGTCTTCTTTCTTTAACTCTTAATTTTAATTTCTTTTTTTTTGTCATTTTATTACGACATAAACACAAGGCCCTTCGTAATGATCACGTGTGAAAAACACATGTTCGTTTGCAAAACATACACACACTTATACACTCTCACACATACATATGTTCCCAGCCACATATAAAAATGTCTCAAATAACCCATAGTCATACTCTTTCGTTTTGTTGCATTTCTCTCACACTCACTCTCCCTCTCTCTCTCTCCGTCACTTTCTGTGTTAGAAGGCTAGGCCATTTTATTATAACCGTAGCGTATAGTAAGTAGTAAGAGTAAAGTGCTGGTTACCCATGCGTAAGAAACGTAAAATCGTAACGTACGTAGCCTTAAAAACGTTTGTGTAGTTATAGAAACGTTTAAAACAGGACACATGTCAACGAAGAATGTAAATATATAAAAACAAAACACACAGCAACATACACACGAACTCAACACAAAGCAAAGAAATTGGTATACAGACATTTGCACTCATGTTCAACTGTCACGTAAAAACATGAGAGAATTCTGTTTTATACAGTTCGTTCCGTTTTGCTAACGAGAGAGAACGTTTCGGTAAGCGTTTACATTGCTCTCCATATGCTAAAAAGAGAACGTTTGCTACGGTACGTTACGTTACGTTTGGGTAACTTGCACTTAATACGTACGTATAGGAATTAGTGAGTGCGTTTGGAGTGGAAAAACACAATCACAGCTACTTGCTACAGGCACACACACACACACACACAACATTTTGATTTACTTTTTGCTGCTAATCAAGTCGTCGTAATTGGTTTTGTAGGTCAGTGAGTGCACAAGAAAAACAAAGAAAATTCAAAAAAAAAAGTTATTCATGGCAAAAAGAAATAAAAACAAAAATAGAAAGAAAAATTTTTTTTTACTCAATGAATTTAATAAAAAATAAAATAAAAAAAATAAAGAAAAAACAAACGAATGAAAAAAAAAACATAATTTCATGGATTTAAAGAGCTTAGCCAGCCAGCCAGAGTACTTAAAAGATTTTTACGGCTCAATTCTAGGAATTTTCCTTTCATTTTAAATAAAACTAACTGAACATAACACAAAATAAAAACAAAAAATCACCACACCATAAATCTACAGTTAATTTATATTATTAAAGTTTATAATTTCTAGCATTTCTTTTCATTTTCATTTTATGTTTTCTATTTTCTGCTACACATTGAAATTTAATTAAAAAATTGTGAAAAACATGCATAAAGAAAAATAAGGGCTAATTTAGGCTTTCGTTTACATTTCAAATGAGTAGAGGTGGTGGGGTCCCCACCATTTTATTATAAACACAACCTTACGCCGCCGCCATGGTAAAACACAACCATAACCACCCACCACAAAGGCAACCATTATTACTTTAATGAGATTTATGGGGATGTATGTACGTTTCAAAAAAAAAAAAAAATATTAAAGTAATTAACTCTCGAAATAGATAAGCAAGACTATCAAACATCCATTTAGAATTCATTGCTAGAAAACGAAGAGAAATCGAATGGTTTCTGAAGCAAACGTTTACACACATGACATATAGTGGACCTTCAGTCAGTAAGGGAAGCACTACGCTCCTTACACCAATAGACAGTGACGACAGCAATAGACGAACTTAGCCACAACAGGGTTCTAAATCAACATCCAACGCCAATCTCGGCAGATACCCAGGGTAACTAGAGCCATCCTGGCCCAGCTGAGATCAGTAAGGGTGAACATCCTGAACAGCTATAGGGCAAGGATTATTCCGGGACCCTAGATCGCCGCCCATCATGCAACCAAGGACCACACAACACAGTGCACGTCTTTAGTTGCCCCGCAAATGCGACATATTTCGGTTTGTTCGAGATATCTAACCTAGGGTTTGAACCGTGGCCTCACGTCAAATAAGCCAACACACTACCTATTAAACTAAGGCAACTTCTAATGTTTACGGGCAACGAAAACTGGATCATATTCTGAATCTGATCAAAAAAATTTATTAAAAATTAATTAAAATTAAAAGATTGGATTAATTGCAGCAATTCAGAGAAAACAGCCAGAGAACCGACCAACCGCATACTCATATTTACTGACACCTACGTACTTACAGACAAAGGTTGTGTCTATTCACATTACCTATAAAAGCCAGACATAGGCCTAATCTACACTTTGTCTAAAGGGGTAATACCCTGTTAGGACTCCTAAAATAAAATTAATTTTCCTTCAACTCTTGCCTAGGTCTAGTTTAGTATCATATTTCACGTTTCATTAAATTTCTATTCGAAACACTGAATATTTCAAAAATTACGATTTCATTGTTTTAAAGTTCTGTTTTACTACTACAGTACAACACACCGCATTTGACCTCATTAACTGTCGTCTGTAAAACATTTGCAACTGCATTATGATTCTATTTTCATTTTTTTCTTTCTGTTTATTCCTCTCTATTAAAAAAAAAAGAAAGAAAAGAGTTAAAAAAGTCAACATTAACTGTGTTTAGTTGAGTCCTTTATTATTATCCTTTAACCTCAATATGTTGTTTAGTCAACAGCAACTGTTTTCTCTCTCTACTTTGTTTATACTTTTTACTCCCTATTACTCTTCTCTTTGTCTCTTTAACAACCTTAAACCCTTTTCAACTCTTTAACTACCGTTGTTCTATATTTATAAATTAATAACGGTTGTGTTAAAAAAGCTTTGATTTACTCAAAAAAAGCACTGAGTATATTTGATGAAAAATTTAACTGTTTTTTTTTTCAATAAATTTGTTGTTGTTGTTGTTTTTATTGTTGTATTATAATAAACACGTAAATAAGACAAAACAATACAATTGTCTCTTTGATACCATTACAGTTAAAAACAAGAGTAAGGATGATTACAATACTCTCTCTCTCTCTCTCACACACCCACACACAGAGCCTGTCTGTTATTCAAATTTAAAATGTCGAGTACTTTAGGAAATGTAACGGTTTTTATTGTTGTTGTTATAATAAGAAAACAATGTAAGAAATGACTCTTTAATGCTATTGATTGCTAACGGTTAGTGATGCATCAAACTCTTACAGTGCAGGAAAAAATTCTACATACACCCCCCCCCCCCCCCTCCACCACTTATTTAGATTTCTTTTCATTGATTTTTTTTTTATTGAAAAGAAAATTGAAGACATCGGTGCGACTTGTTTTAAGGCAACAATAAAACGTACAAATTAACTCAATTGAAGAAAACAACAACTACAAAACTTGAAAAACTTCATGAGAAATATCCCGTAGAAGGTGCAGTAGTCTAGTAGGTAGTACAGGAAGTGCCATAAGTGAGTCAACACCCACTATAATTTTAAATATTCTATTATGTTCTTAAGTACACATAAAAAAAGTTCCTTTATCATGACTTGTTGTTTTTGTTTTAACATTTTATAAGTAATAAATAAACGTTTTTATTTTTGGAAATTTATTCGACTATTCTCATTTACTTTTCTCGCTATACTAAGAAAATGAATTATTTCAGTGGTGTTTACACACTTTTGGCGCTTACTGAATGTTATCTTAGTAACCGAGAACCCATGGTTCAAACCCCATTTCAGACATTTCGAAAACAAAGGAAAAATGGGAAAAAATATTTCTAACAAAAACACTGCGAATAATTTAAATTTGCCATGAAAAGTCTCCAACCTCTTCAACTGTTTCCTGTCATAATCAGCGATTGAGAGATAAGCTCCATTACTGACGAAATTCGTGTTTGCAAAATCAGTATTGAAAGCCTTCTACTCTCTAGCACCCAATCAGTATATCTTCTTTAATTGGCCATTGCAACTTTTCCTAGTCCGGATTACAACCTAGTTTCTTACACCACCACCCATGTTCTCTGTGTATCAATTTTATTCATGAGTAGCGTGACCTACAGTTTAAAGTTGACTCCGAAGGACAGATTTTTGTTAAACTTTTCATTGCAATTTTATTTAATTTCAGAGTTTTTACCCTTACAACTCTTTTAGTGAGGATTACAACCTAGCTTGTCATACAACCATCCATGTTGTGTGTGTTCATTTTGTTCACGAGTGGCGTGACCTACAGTTAAACGTGGGCTCCGAACGACAGATTTTTGAGAAACTTTTCATGGCAGCATATCTACAGGATTATATACGGCGCGATGGATATGGATATATGGCTGGATATGCAAATCTAAATGCAAAACACTCCTTAAGATGACCTCAATTGCTGAGGACGCCATAGAATCGACAAATTTGATTTATTCCACACACTTTCGCTAACAGAAGCAATATCTTGTTCACATTTCCAATGCTTCCTAACCTCTTCAAATTTCTTTACAATGGTATCGATTCCGTGCCATCGATTATGTTAACCATAATCAGCGTGAAATGCTGAAAAAATGGCCGGCGTTTGAATCATAGCTTCTGTAGTCATTTTGAACTATTTTTCTGTGTTGCTTTAACGATTCGTATTCGTATATGAAAAAACGTTCACCTTATAAATGAGACTTCAAAGGAAAGATATTTAATATCATACCTTATTGGCTAGACCGGCCTCTAAAACCCTTATTTTTTGTTAAATTTTTCTACATTTTCATAACCTTACGCTGTCTGTACACTTTTGTCATAAACTGTACTCTACTGTGTGATTTAAAGCCAGTAAGCTTTGATACTTCAAAGGATAGATATTTAATAGCAGATCTTATTGGCTAGACCGGCCTCTAAAACCCGATATTTTTTCTTTTTTTTGTAAATTTTTCTACATTTTTATAATCCTATGATGTCTGTACACTTTTTTCATAAACTGTACTGTGCGGTGTTATTTAAAGCCAGTAAGCTTTGCCATGAGAGATTTATTGCGTACAAAATCAATTTGCAACACTTTAAACCGTCGGATTCAGAAGACACGTGCATGTATAGAGACACACGTGAGGTATTAAGACTTTAAGGAACTTTAAATTCGGATTTAAGGAAAATATTTATGGCATGCAAAAAACGCTCACAATTTTACTTCAACGCCGTTCAATTTCGAAAACATACATTAAAGTTTTCATCGTTAATAATCACTAGCTATTGAGAAGAACTAAAGAACCGTTAAAAAGCTAAGAGCCAAGATTAATTTGTATAAAATGTTGGAAAATGTTTGAAAATACACGGGTTTATTAATATCCTTCTTCTGTACATAGTTTTATTTCTGTTGTCGATTCATAAAAACTTGTTCTTTCTCCTAATATTACTCTCCCTATCTATCTCCCTCTCTTTACACATCCTTTCTTTCCACTTTTGATAACCAAAAAAAGCCACCACCTACCTACATACCTCCTGTGTTTACAGGTTGAATTTTTCAATGTAAAAATCTCATGTGAGGGAGAAAGTAACAAAAAAAAAAAGGAAAAAGAAAACCTAGAGAGAGCGCAGCAAAGCTCAAACCTAACACGACTGACTTTGTGTGGGTGTACGAGTGTGTTTTTTAATTTGTTTTCTTTGCGGTTGTTGGCAATGCACAACTGTTTGTAAAAGAAACAAAAATTATGCAAAGTTTTTAACCTTTTCTTTCGCCATCTCTCTCTATCTCCCCCACTCTCTCTTGTTTCTTTTTATGCCTTACGCTGTCTTTGTTGTTGCTATTTTCTTTCTTTCTTTCTTTCAAGCATCCAACAAAATATCAACAGACGGTTGATTTTCTCTTTGTAAGTTTGCTTTGAGAAAATAAAAAAAAAATCCAGAGAACAACAGAAAGAAATAAAATTAAATTTTGTTTTCCGCTGATTAATTCTCTTCAACGTCCTTCACTTTTGCTTCCTGCTGGCTGGCTTTGACAAAACAAAAAAACAAAAACAAAATAACAAAAGAAAAGCACACACTCAAAGAAATTTTGCTCCCTTGGCGAAAATTTTGTATTACAAAAATAACTCTCTTCTCTCTATACACACTCACACACCACTCACCTCTGTAAACCAAGCACTGTTAACTGTGATAGTGTGTAGCCTCTTTATGGCGATATTGTTTCGTTTTTTTTTACGGAGAGACAGAGAGAAAGAGAAATGAGTTGCTAAGTTAGATTTGTTTACTTCACGTGCCCATAATTGTGTTGTTTTGGTCTGGTAATTGCGATGGTGGTGGTGAAGGTGGGTTTAAATATCAAATTATCGATGTGTTGACAATGTTCTCATGTTGTTGTGAAGTATTGAAAGGAAGTTATCGTATACGTACATATGTTTTAACAAGAATTCCATTCCTTAGGAATTTATGAAAATCGTTATCTTTTTCGGATTTTAAAGCTGAAGAAAAGAAGAAAAAACTCTGAAATTATAATCCTTTCAGAAGGATATCAGAAAGTCATGTAAGTAGTTAAGGAGGCTACAGGGCAAAAAAAAATTAGAAAATCGGAAACGCTGCTAAGAAAGATGGTCGAAAGCTTAATTCGCTTTAAGAGCTTAGTTTTATGCGAAAATCAGCTGTAAAGCTGAACTTTTTGAATCGGGATTAGCAAAAACCTTACTTCTCTCTCTAATCGACTGAAACTTTAAAAACCCGTTCTCCAACAGACTTCATAACTGATGGTAGTTCCTTAAGAGAGTAAAGCTATAGCTACACTACGTAACCAAAAATTGCCAGATTCTTGCAATGCCCAAACCCTTTTTGAGCAAATTGAGTCAAGATTTTATTTTCTTTAATGATGAATTGAAACGTTCAGAAAGACTTTCTTCAACTCACTTCGTCACTGGCAGAGAGTCCGCAGAAACTTCAAGATATCTTAAAGGCTGTGTTAACCTAAACAGTTGCTTGGGCATGCCAAGGCTTTAAATCCGTACTCCGCCGTACCGGTTGACTATAGGTTCGCCTAACAGATACTACCGGAATGGGAAACCAGATTATCTAGATGATATACACCGATGGCTCGAAACAATACGGGAAAACCGAATGTTATTGAGAACCGAACATCGGCAGGTTGTATAAACTTCCGGAACATCAGACGAAAGTCACGACGACTATCCTCATGGTGACCAAATAGCTGCGCAGCATATTCCAAACTACTGGCACAGCCAGGCTGTCGTAAAGTCCCTCACGACTAGCAGATCGACATCTAAACTGATCCATGGCAATTTGCCCGTGAATTGTCAGATTTTTCGAAGGTCTTCATAGCTTAGGCTCTGGCATACTAAACTGCCCAATCTAGTCACAACAAGGCTGAAAAATTTAAATAAATTTCCTATCAGAAAAAATACTTCCTGAAATCTTAATCTGTATAGAACATAGAACCCTTTCTCTTTATGTCCCTTAGAAATTCATAGTCGGTGGTTAGGGAAACTGGGTATTAGAATGGCTTGCCAGTTGGCGAGGTGTTCCCCACATTATTGTCTGGTATATACGGCAATCAAAACAACTAGGACCACATGACACTTGCTATTGGCACGACAAAGGCATAATCGATGCTGACTGGCAAATGATTTAATGTTTGAATCAAATGTTGAACTGAAATGTGTGGCAACAGAATCCAAAGTTGTTTAAAATATGAACTGCATCCTCTAGAACGGGCTTATCCACTCACATTGAGGAAATCCTAAAAGTTTTGCCATTACAAAACGGCACAGTTTCTTCTTCTTCTTTAATAATCTGCGGGTTCCAAAGGTTTGCCAACTCTTACGTGTGTTTTTTTTTATATTAAAACACTTGGAATAACTTTCATTGTATGATGATGATGATGATGATGACGATGTTGGTACGTGTGCTGTGGTGAATACAAGCAAAAGTTCATGAAAACGCAAAAAAAATTCCATATTCCAGCACATGTTGGAGAAAGTATTCGGTGGAGACGTGGTGGAGATGAAGTAAACTAACTGATGTAACCAAAAAAAAAATCCACGTACTCCGTGTATGCGTATGCACAACAACAACTAAAGGGTTTTGTGAAAACACTTTCCCAACTCTGATGGAACCAGGCTTTTAAGAAATAAACAAAAACAATGCAGAGTGGATGGATTGATTGGTTGGTTGGTTGGTTGATCAGTATTCACTGTGTACAACAACCAACTTTAAACTGTAATCACCCATAAGAAATGACAGAAGAGGCAGAGAGATAGGGTAGAAAGATACGACATTTCCTTTACGTGTGTGACAAATAAGTAAGTAAGTAACTATTGAGTTTCCTTTCGTTGTTCACATTTGTTTTTCGCATTTGCTATTCAAGTTCTACTTCGTTTCGTTTTTTTTTTCTTGTTTAAAAATTGTTTTACACTTCATTGTAAATAAATAATTGGCCCAAGCAACCACACAACCCAACAAACATTGATGCCAAGCAGAAGCTTAATAAACACGAAAAATCCTTTACATTTTATCACTTCCCAAAATGAAATACTTAAAAAGACAAGACAGAGAGCGAGAGAGAGAGAGTGAGAGAGGGAGAAAGTAACTCCATATAAAAAAAGAAATTCAAACAAGTGAAGAGAAAAATAACGAATCTAAAATGTTTAAGAATTTCCAAATAAACCAAGTATTTTTCTACTCTCTCTTCCTTTGCCTCTCCCTCTCTCTGATGGGTTTTAAAACGAGAGTAAAGTAGACAACAACTTTGACAAAGTTTAAGTAGAAATTTTATTAAAAGCAAAGTTTTGTGATAATTTTTCTGTTTTTTTCAAGTTTTTTATTAGAATAACAGAGAGAGAGAGAGAGTGATGGAAAAGAGAGAAAGAGGGATGCAAAGAAGAAGGAATAAGATATGGTAAGAATAAGAAAGTGGGGAAAGGGGAAAAGGCCATGTGCGAGGGTAGAATTTAAAACAAATTTCAGAAATCGAGATAATTTTTATGCTGCTGACATGCCCCTTAAAGAGAAAGAGAATCTCACTGGATGTCTCAGAAAATAAAACTAGAAGTAACGTAAATCAAAAATGTTTTCCCTGCCTTCAAAGGCAAAAGTGGGAGGTTATTCGGGAGGATAGATACATACTCACATTCAATGTGGAACTTCTGATGAATGCCCAAGATACTGAATTCTCTAATGATATAACGCTGGACAGGTACCCAATAAGAAAAGAACCATTCTCTTCTCTTCCTCGTCTCTGCAACGGATGCAGGTCATTTTACAAAAAAAAAAAAAAAAAATGCAAGTTATCGACAAAAAACCGCAAATCATTGACCATAAATGCAACTCATCGACCAGGAAATGCAAGCCATTGACCAAAAAATGCGTGTCATGGACCAAAAATGCAAGTAAAACTTGCAAATCATCGTCCAAAAACTGCAAGTCATCAACCAAAAAATGCAAGTCATCGACCAAAAATGCAAGTCATCGGCCAGAAAGAAATGCAAGTAATCGGTCAGAAAAAATGCAAGTCATCGGCCAATAAAAATGCAAGTCATCGACAAAAAAAAAACACTTTTTGTTGCTCATTTGAAGAAAACAATTAGCTTTGTCGGCTAGATCTCCCATCTCAAACGTTACCTGACCGTAATAAAATTTCTTTTGGAATCCTTGATCCAATAGCTATCCCACCGACTAGGTGGCCGCACTTTCACTGTAAAAGAAAAGAATACAAATTTCTTAGCTAACTTCACACACATGTTATCCAAAGTCTGTCGTCGTACTCTTCAACAAGCAGGAGAGAGGCTAATGGAACAAACATTATAATAATGACTATTTAAAACCTATTAATCATAATTTTTTCCTTATGAGTTGTTATAACTGCTACGCGGTTTAGCAACATGGCAAGTAAAAAAAAAACAAGTAACGTTGACCATATGCATATAAAATTAACCGAGGACAACCAAAATAATTTCTGTGGGGAAAAAATGACCTCGACTTTAAAAATAAAAAAAAAAATTGGTTTGAAATGGAATTTATTTCAACTCAACCACAAAAAAAATTGTTTTTATTATTAAACATTTGTATACATACATATGTATGTATGTATGTAGTATGTACGTAGATATTTTAGTGGAGAGGCTCCTCCTTTAGTATAAGGCCAACGCCCCAATGTACTACAGTCCTGGATGCTGCATCCGTCCCCGTAGATTTTAACATTCTAAACTTACTTCATTATTTTTCTTTAATTTCCGAGAACATCTTCAATGTAATTAAAATATATGAAATTCCTTTAAAAACTTTCCGCCATTGTTTGGCCCGCCATTAGAAATAAGGTTGTGTTGCCCAGTGTTAATAGCGAATGAGTATTCGATTGTAATATTTCTTTTATGCTCTCAAATTGTTGTTTACATTTGGATTTCCGGTTATTAAAAAAAAAAAAAAGAGAACGAAAACGAAGAAAAAAAATTAAGCACACACACAACACACACTCAAATACATACAATCATTTATTTCGCATGCAAATGGCAAAAAAACAAGAGCAACAAAAAAAAAAACTACACATGAGAACCTATACCCCGAACTGAGTGGCATTAACTACTACAGCTCCCATCACTTAAAAAAAAAAAACAACAACAACAAAATAAAGAACGAAGTTTTTCGTGTTTTTTTTCCTGGTATTATAAGCAAAAGCACCCAATAATGGAAACAAAACTGTTAAGGGTAACAAAAAAAAGAGAGCGAGAGGGAGTGAGTGTAATAAAGGGAGACCGGTTTGTTGTTAGTTTGTAAACAAAAATCACCATTAATAACAACACAGAACAAAGGGAGAGGAAAGGACAGCAGGAGAACATAACAGTTTGATTGTATTTTTTTTTTCTTCAGCATTTGCAAACTCTAGAGATTTCCAAAACAAGAGAAAAACAAGAAAATGGTAATATTCTCACAGGGTTGATGGGTAATAATAACGCTGGTAATGTTGATGATGATGATGATGATGATGATGATGATGTTGATGATGATGATGATGATGATAATTATCATTCATTATTATTTTATGAAAACCCTAACAATACCAGTATGAGTAAAAGTAAAAGCATGTGTAGGTGGGTGGGTGGATGTACATATATATGTATGTAAAACCAATTTTCAAGTAAAAAACGATATACCGGCGATATTTTTTTCATTCTCCTACTACCCACCTATACATACAAATTTGTATAAACAAAATGGTATTTCCTTGGAAAACTACAGAAAAAAAACGAAATGAAAAGTTTTTTAAAATGAAATTCCCAACAAACAAAACTCATATAAATTTCAAATTACTTAAGCGTCAATGGTTTTTAACGGTTTTTTTTTTGTTTTCTACTTGCATTTAAAAAAAGGCAAGAAACAACAACAACAACAAAAAATTAATTTATGTCTTGAATATTAAAATATTGGAAATGATAAAAATCCAACAGTTTCTTAAAAAAAATTTGTTACAAAACGGAACTTCAATTATTAAACGTACAAGGAAAAACAACAACAACAACAATTTATTTTCCAATAACCATTAACACAATGTGCCTACACACCATATTAGTATTCACAATTTTTTTTTTTTTTCTAACAAAACAACATTTTATGATTCACCACGCAACGCAGCCTTTACAGAAAAAAACACAACAGTTAAATACTCTCACATCACAACTCATTAACACACTACACACCCCTATAAGTCCCCACAATACACACTCGGCTCATTCCCTTTTTTTGTTTTTCCATTGACTTTGCAAATTAACAGCAAGGTGAACTTGCTTAAGCATGTTTACATATTACAAAACCACCACACAACACATTATATTAGCATTAGAGAGGTAGTGGTGGTAATTATTTATTTTCTATACAACAACAATAGGCATTGTATGTGACAATAAAAAAAACTTTATTAAACATTTCTTGCCAAATTGTTTAAAATTCTCTAGGAATTGTTTTTTCAAATTCTATGAATTTGCTTCTGCCTAACGTTGTATAAAAATATAAACTTTTAATGTTACTTAATGGTGTTTTTGTTTTGTTTTTGTTTTAGATTTTTTTTTTGCTGGACAAACGCAAAAGAAAAACAATAACCAAGAGAGTGAGTTTACATTACATACTACAAAAACAATGCAGCATCATCAAAAGCAAAAGCACAACACAACACATGAAAACGTTTTTGACTTTATAATAAAGAGTAGCGCATTATTACTTCTCTCTTTTTTGGCAAATGAATCACACAGAGTAAAACAAAACTAAACTAATACAACAACAAAATACAAAGCACAGGCATGACTATGCATAAAGCGTTTTAAATTGAAGACAACTTGTGTTTACTTCTTGCATCACTTTTCTAAAAACAAGTTCACCTAGTAATCGGAAAAGTATTAAAAAAATACTACAAACGACAGAAGAAATATAGAGAAAATGGAGAAGAAGAAAAATAGAAATTTCAGGAAAAAAAAAATAATTAAAAAGCGCATAAACGAAAAATCTTTTAAAACCTAATTAAAAATGTTACAAAAATTACTTTGATTGAGACAAAAGGAACAAGTAAAATAAAGAGCAGAAAAAAAAAGAAACAACAACAAGTATTTTTTTTTTTGCTTTCAAAACAAAAGAGAAACTTCAAGGATCTTTAAAAGTCATGGGAAAACAACACAAAAACACAAAGAGAAATGTAAAGAGAAAATAATAATAAGAAATGGATGTTTTGTTAGAACAATCAGAAAAACGAAAGGAGAAATAAATAAATAAAACAAAATTAAAAGAAAAGTAAAAAAATAAAATGTATGTATAATCAGAATTTAAAAAATAAATTAAAAATTGAAGCGTACGTTCGGTTTTAGAATACGAAAAACCGAACCGTAATATAATTTCGGTAAGCATTTGCATTGCTCTTCATATGCTAAAAACGAACGTGTGTTACATTACGTTAGGTCCCGCTACTCATGTATAAAATTAACGCACACAATACGAGTGGTGTGAGAAGCTAGGACGTTGTACAATGGGTCAATTCGACCTCCGGGTACTGTACTTGTCACAGTTGACAAGTAAACGTCCTCTAACCTAACCTAACATACATTACATTCCATCGACCGTACGGGGCTTTTACGTTTTCTTACGTTCCGAATCAGCTATTTTTGTTTTATATGTGAGGAATACGAATAAGTCGTTAAGTGTTCTGTTCCGTGACGTATGTGTATTAAATATAAATAAATAAATAGTCTAGTAGGTAGTGTGCTGGCTTACTAGACGTGAGCCCACCGTTCAAGCCCGATATCAGACATCTCCAACAAAACGAAAAATAAATAAAGTATTTCTTCGGCGACCTCATTCTGTCAAAAACTCTGAGAGTAAATAAAATTGCCACGATAAAGTTTCTAAAAATCTGTTGTTCAGAGTCGACTTTAAACTGTAGGTTCAGCCGCTCATATATGAAATTAAGACACACAAAATAAGTGGTGTGAGAAGCTAGGTCATAATCCTGACTGAAGTGTTGTAATGACCTTTTATGTATGTATATATACATATTTTATAAAAGTACTATTTGATGCCAAAAAGTATTCTTTCAGTTATAGTTCAGTACCATTTTAAAATTTCAATTTTGCAACACTGGTTTCTACACTTTTAAAATTCTTATTGTCATCCCCCGATAGTTTCTGTAAAAATGTTAAACTGGCAACTCTCTCTCTCTCCCTTTTCCTCTCATAATGTATATGATGTAATAAAAGAGCTTAGAGAGAATGAGAATAACAGAAATGTTGTAACAATGATAATCAACGATCATGATCATGTTGTTAATTAATACTACTTTAAATAATATAATTACCTCAATGACTATTTGAAAGCTTTTGTTAATAATTATTTTCTCATTTCATGAGTCATTATAGTTGCTATGCGGTTTAAAAATTATAAGCTCAAGCGAAAAAATTACCACCACGACGACTTGGTTAAGAAAATTATTTACCCATTTTTAATACATATAAATATGAAACAATTTAATAATAAAAAAAAATTATATTTAAACATGAAAACCAAAAGAATTTCTGTGTAAAAAAAAATGATCTCGACTTGAAAAATAGAATAGGAAATTATTTTAAGGGAAATTTATTTCAAATTAAAACCACAAAAAAATTTTATATTTATAATTGTTATATACATATGTATGTATGTACATACGTATGTACGTATATATGTATGTATACTTTAATAACAATCGTAAAATTATTTATTTTTAATTTAAAACGTAGCATTTTTATAGAAATGTATTCATAATCAAAAAATTCCTTTAAAATTATTTGTTTTCTCTTTACTAACTAACAGCACTCTGTTAAAAGAAAGAAGAGAGTCTGAGTTGTACAGATAATAAAAAAAAACGAAACTGTAAACTTTACAGTGTAAACAAAGTAATAAACCCTACTGTTATCAACTCATCTTTTACAGGTGCCTTACAATGCATTTACGTTGTTGCTGTTATCATTGTTGTTATTATTACAGTAATGGTTTACGATTCTCTCTAGTTTTCATTTAGAATTGTTGGTTGTTAGATTTGCTTCACATTGTGAAGTTGTTTTTGTTAAGCTGTCTTATTAAAAAATCAGAAAAATTAATACACTCGGCACGTACGAGTATGTATGCAAGGAGAGTTAAAGGTTCCTGTTATTGTTTCGAATGTATATGCATGTGTAAGTGCTTTATTTATCAATTTTTAAATCAATAAATGTTACGTTGTATTGCTAGACATGCAATCTACAATTCAAAACAACAAAAAAGAGAAAATCAAAGAGATTTAACTCCTGCTGGCACACAGGCATATTATTGTAAAGTAGAGGCCACTAGAAGCAGAGTGCTTCATATGTACGTATGTACTGTTGTAGAAAGAAAATGGTTTAATGAACTCATATGTTTACAAAAATAAAAGTTGAGAGAACAATTCATAATTCATTTTAATCAATCATTCACTTTTAATGAAATACATACATATGTACATTAGGGTGGCCCCGTTTGTATGGAGAAAAAATAAGGTATAGATGTTCCCGACTAAAATGAAAGTTTGATTCATTCTAAGACCACGTTTCTCAAAATTTTTGTCCTGGGCTCAATATTTAGTGAGCTGGATCAAAGGATAAAAAGGTCTTTTTTAGAGGTTTTTTGGATTATTTTCATATTTCTTCCAAGGGAACTATGTATAAATTTGGTATCATATGAAAGGTCTTTAAAAGGCGCTTCCAATAGGTTATCAGAAATTTTAAACAAATTTTGAAAACTCAGAAATTTTGAAAATTTCGGACAAAATTTTTGTTTTTTTTTAATTTTTTCATAGAATTTACTTAACTAAATTGTTGAAATTTCTTGATTATAAAGACCATGTAATTTAACCAAAATGGTTTTTTCCGTTTTTCAAAATTCAATCTAGTTCAATTTTTATTAAAATTTTTTTAAACCTAATTTCTTCTCTATCTGACAACCTCTGTTAACTCAATTCATATATGTGATGGGCATCAGAATAACGCAAATTTTATAACCTTTTCATTGATGTATAATTTCTTATACTTTTATTTTGTTATACAACGAATATTTCAATTTAAACCAAAACATTTGCGATACATTCCGCTATAATGTAATTTTCTTGTCATTCCGTAATAATAATAATAATAATTTTCTTAATGTTGTTGTTTTTTGTTGTTTATTTTTAAAGTAATGAAGAAATTGTATTAAACCAATGATAACTAGTAAAATTTAATGCCAAAAAATCTCTTTTTTATTTTTTACAAAAAAAATCTTATATATAGAAGTCAATGTTTTTTTGCAAAATGTGCCGTTAATGTATTGAATTTTGAAAAACGGAAAAAACCATTTTTTTTAAATTACATGGTCTTTATAATCAAGAAATTTCAACAATTTAGTTAAGTAAATTCTATGAAAAACTTAAAAAAAACAAAAATTTTGTCCGAAATTTTCAAAATTTTTGAATTTAAAAATTTTTTTTTTAAATTTCTGATAATCTATTGAAAGCGCCTCTTAAAGACCTTTCATATGACTCCAAATTTATATATAGTTCTTTTGGAAGAAATATGAAAAAAATCCAAAAAACCTCAAAAAAGGACCTTTTTATCCTTTGATCCAGCTCACCAAATATTGACCCCAGGACAAAAATTTTGAGAAACGTGGTCTTAGAATGAATCAAACTTTCATTTTAGTTGGGAACATTCGCAACTTATATTTTGGGGCAACCCTAATGTACATACATATGTGTAGTATGTGTATAGGGTTACGAATAAACAGTTATAAATGTATGGAAATTAAAATGTAGGTTAAGACAGAAAGAGAAAAATAGGGGCAGCCGCCGTCACTGGTGTAAAGGCAATTAACATATACAGTGTGGGACAAAATTAAAGCACGAATTTTTTGTAAATAAAACTTCATAGAAAATGAATTATTCTGTGTTTGGAAATAATTATTGAAGTTTTTCTTAAAATAATATAAAAATTAAAAGTTTTTTCATAAATTTGTGAATGTGAACGTTTAAAAAACGAAGAACACGTGTAAAAACAATTAAAACTGACTACAAATTTGAGCGTGTTCACTTTTCGAACATTGCGGGGTGATTATAGTCATCATAATTGAAGCCAAGGTTCATAAACAAAATTTAAAGCGTCTCTGGTCAAGGCTCTCTCTCACGCAAGTTACGGTTCTATTAGATTTATTAGATTAGAATTTTCAGCCCATTATGACGCTTTAGGCTCATTATGGTGCTTTTTGTATTGGGTTTTGCCTTTCCATCCACCTAAAATCCATTTTACTACACAATTAAAGCTAGCTACGCCGTAGCGTAGAAGTAGAGGTAGCCGTAGTCTAGTAGGTAGCGTGTTAGCTTATTTGACGTGAGGCTACGGTTCAAACCTCTGGTTAGATATCTCCAACAAAACGAAATATCAAAAAATATTTCTACGTCGACTTCCTCTCAGCAAATTACTGGCAAAAACTCTGAGAGTGAATAAACCTGCCATGAAAAAGTTTCTCAAAATCTGTCGTTCAGAGTCGACGTTAAACTGTAGGTCCCGCCACTCATGTATAAAATTAAGGCACACAACAAGAGTGGTGAGAAGTGAGAAGCTAGGCCGTAATCCTGACTGAAGGGTTGTAATGGCCAATTATGTATGTATGTATTGCTTATTAGAGAGAGAAAGAGTGAAAGTTGAATGGATTTTATTTATTTAACAATTCTAAAATCACGAATTAAATGCGATTTGCAGACTTATTTTGTTTGCAACTGTGCTTGATTGATTGTTACAGTGCTGCATGAGCATAAAACTGGTGTGTAAAAATTTCAATTTAACGGCTTGTATGTAAGGCGGCGACTTATAAGTCATCATGCCACTATATACACATGCATTAAACAGATGGTGAGAGAGAGAAAGACTGCATGCATTTTGTTTATCTCTAAAAAGTGTTGTAAAGTGGCACAATTATCGTGTGATAATTGCAAGCGAATTTGTTAATTTGTTTTCAAATTCGGTTTTTTTTATCTTTTCAAACCAGTTTTAAAGGAAATTGGAGGCGTTGTTTTTTTACCAAAAAAATGTAAACATATCGCATAATGGCTGGCTTCAAATAACAAATAACACTGTGCTACAAAAACAAATTTTATTTCTAATTCTCTCAAATCAAATCAAGTATGGTAATACCTATGTATCATCAGTTCTAATCATGGAGCTGGGTTCAGTATTTTTATTGTTGTAACATTTAATTTTTATATTTTTTTTTTTTTTTTTTTTTTTTTTATTTTTTTTTTGATAAACTTTGACTTTCGATTAATCAGCAAAGAAAATTATAAAAATTCCCGTAAAAACAGCAAGGGAACCGAAAAATTTAAAACGCAGTTCGTAAGAGATGGCATTTTGACATCGTTTGTTGCAATCGCTGCTAGCGCGCATAGTATAAACGAAGGTGCATTGGCCTGTTTGCCACAATAAATTCTGATATGAAAGCGCTTAGGATGGCAATAAGAAAAAAAAAAAATTCCAGATTAAATGAAAAATAAAATGTTTTGATGACTACACAGTGTAGATCGCTTGAGATTGAGGGAAACGAGAGTCCCACCACTATTGCTATGTTACTTTAGTTTGTGAATGCAAATTCATCAAGTGCAAGTCCCGTTGTCATTCTGTGATACTGTGACTATGGGTCTCCTTAATGGCAAGTTGTCCCCGGACTTTCTAAAAAAATCCCATCAGATTCAATAACTCTTCTTTTACTTCCTAGACAGCTCCTACAAAACAGTAGAAATATGGATAATCATACGAACAACCATAGCTACAAAGAAGTAAAACTATGATAGAGCATCTAAGCCAGTCTGCGAGTGACAATATCACACCATATTCAGGTTCAACTAAGAAGCTTAATCTAACAACAGCTAGAAAGCTTAGGCGCTTTCTCACGCTAGAGTGGGAATTAATAGTCTACAAGTGGCAGCACCAGATCACAAGCTTTCCATCATCCAGACAGTGTAGATATCCACTTGAATGAGAGTCCTTAGCTGGTTGTAACATATCCTCGTCGGATGCTTCTGTAATTGGGACTCATATATCGATATAAACTGGTGCCGACTAAGTGAGAATATGTAATTGACAAGACATTTCTACTTAGTCGTGCCCTAATTATAGCACAACTTTCCACGTAGATTTCATCGATCGCAACTTCAGCGTCTAATTCTACAAAACAAATCTCGCGGCAGCCATATCAGATTGCGAATAGCGAAAACTCAAGTAGGACTGATGACCAGCTGCTGACAAAATAATCACACGCGGACTACGCAACAAACGATTTGAAGTAGAAAAACCTGGGAGTGTATATTAGCATACCATGCTATTTCTGATGGTCTTCATGATGGTGTACGCGACTGTCACGAGTCTCTAAACTAGATGGTAATGTCGTTACCAGTTATCGCAGCATATGGATAACGGGATATAGTGATATTCCGGTTAGTTTCTCTACTTTTAGAGCACCATTGACATTGAATATGCAAGTTTTAGATTAATAACGCAGTGATAGGTTCCGTTACGGTCAAGATAACGCAAAGATCTGACCAAGGCTAGATAAAGGTCGTCTGAAAGCCTACATAACTATACATTGTATTCTAGGTATTTACGCTAGACGCTTTAGGCTTGGGCATACGACTAATGTTAGCTGCAAAAGATGGCAAGACGGGAAAGAGTAAAGTCTTCATTACATTACATGCCTAGCCTTGTACATATATCGCAGAAAAAAAACTTGCAGATGATCTTACTTCAATAGAAGCTATAGGTGGTTCCAAAAGCTAAAATAAAGGAAAAATTGTGGATTTGAAGACATTGTTGCAGCATTTGTAGTGGCTTCACCTATTCTGTACTTAAGTAATCTCAATCACAGAAGAGACACTAATTTATTTGTACACCCAATATCCCATCATACCACTCACACATAATATATGTACATACCACAGCATGTCTGTCTGTCTGTCAAAGCTCAATTAATAAATTGTAAGTTTAATACGCACAAAAATAATTATTTTTATTACGCATAAACCAAACCAATCATTCGCAGCATTCAGTTTATTTAACAATTAATTTTCATTTTAAAGAGAAAAAAAAAAACAAAGACGAAAAGAAAAACTTTCAACACTAACATTAAAAATAACGAAAATAATGAAATGAAAATGAAATGAAAAGTGCCTTAAAAATGTACAAAAAAAACAATTAATTTCTTAAAGAAAATTTAAAATTAATTATGCACACACAAGCACACCTCAACAGTATGGAGGAAAACAATAGGTAAACACAGTAAAAAAGAAAAGTAAGAATGGAAATATCGTTTTAACCATTCAAGTGGTTTCAAAGCAGCTGATCTGGCAAGGCTGTCGGCTGTTAAAGTGGCAGTAATCACTCATCTAAAGTCCTACTTATTGGGGGAAAGGCTTCTTAATTACGAATATGGATCGTTGAATAACCGTACAATGCCGAAAAACAGTTAAAATTGACAACTGAAGCGGTAATCCTCAAACGTGACCACTTTGCGAGCATTACGCGGCGATTGCGGTTATCAAAATCGATTTATTGCGGAAGAAATTGAAAAGATTATAAGGAAATATAAGGTAGTAGTCTAGTAGGTAGTGTGTTCGCTTATTAGACGTAAAGCCCGAGTTCGAGCCCCAGGCCAGACATCAAACGAAATATGAAAAAAAAAAATATTTCTTCGGCGACTTCCTCTCAGCAGATGTCTGCAAAAACTCGGAGAGTGAATAAAATTGCCATGAACAGTTTCTCAAAAAATCTGTCGTTCAGAGTCGACGTGATACTGTAAGTCCCGCCACTCAAATATAGAATTAAGGGACACAACATGAGTGGTGTGAGAACCTAGGCCGTAATCCTGACTGAAGGGTTGTAATGGCCAATTATGTATGTATGTATAAACATGATAGGGTTATCTGTTTATGGGCTTCAAATTTAATTTAGGGCTCTGTTTTGCTTACAGCAGTATCTCTCACCCTTCGCGTGGGATCTTGCAAATAACATGATGAATGTGGGTTTTCAAATGCTCCTGCATTAGGGAAGTATCCACTCCTACACATGGTCTTTGACGTTTTCCAACAAATATACTTTAGGCAAGTTTTTATTTTTCATTTGTTTTTCTAGTTTTGTTTTGAAATAAATTTTAAATTTAACAATTAATTTGTGATGTTTTGTGAGTGTCAAAACTCAAACTCAATTCATTAGGAAAACAAAATCCAACAACAAACAATTATGTGCAGCCATAATTTTTAATTTTTTTTTTTAAATTTTTCAACCTAAAACTGCGCACACATACACAAACACACACGTAATATTTATGTTACGTGATCCATGTTCTATATCCGGTATAACCCTATGGCCGGTCGGTGTAGTACCAACAGCAGATTAATTTCAAACTCAATTTGATTGTGTTTGTTGTTGTTTTTTTTGTTATTTTATTAATTCCAAACACTCCGTGACATATCGAACCAGAGAGTCAATATTGATTTGGAAAAATAATAAAAAAAAAAAAATAAAAAAATACCTGAACATGCGAATTCCGTTTCGTTATTTATACACGTTCATCCATACATGCTACATACAGAGAGCGCCATAAGTGAGTCAACACTCACTATAATTTTAAATTTTCTATTATATTCTTAAGTATAAAAAAAATTCCTTTATCATGAATTGTTGTTTTTGCTTTAACATTTTATAAGTAATAAATAAACGTTTTTATTTTTGGAAATTTATTCGACTACATTCTCATTTACTTTTCTCGCTATCCTAAGAAAATGAATTATTTCAGTGGTGTTTAATCACTTTTGGCGCTCACTGTAGGTATGTACACATGTTTATTGTGTGTGTTTATATTTGGTGGAATATTTATTTGATTTTTTTTTATTTTTTTTATTATTTCTTTTATTATTTATTTAATTATTTATTAAATAAATATTGAAATTCTATTGTATTTATAAATAAATATTTACTTTCAAATCAGTTTCAATTTCGGTTTAGTTTGTATTTATTTCATCAAACACTCTCTATCCCCCACCCTTCCCCCTCTTAACCTTGTTGGTAATCTGATACGAATATTAAATGCAAAACTTAAAAAAAAAAATGAGAAAAAAAACGGACAAATAAAAACGTCAGCTGGAATGAAAATGAAAAGCAGAAATTGATGAGCAATTTAAGAGAGCAAAAGAACAATTCAGTTCACTCAGCAATAACGGGAAAATGGCACAATTACCCAAACTAATAACGACGATGGAAAAGAAGGGCAAACCCCGCCGGTTTGTAACGCGATATCAACTGAAATTCTTGTAGTAAAAACTGATGGCACTCAATAGAACAGTTTAAAGCTGATTGGCGCTTGCTTGCTAACATACATCATACATAACATAACACACATAAGCGGTCATTACAACCCTTCTGTCAGGTTAATGTTATACATTGAGTGGCGAAACCTACTCTTTAAAGTCGATTCGGAACGACAGATTTCATGCTAGAATGTTTTCATGACAATTTTATTTCACTCTCAGAGTTTGAACCAGGGCCTCACGTCTAATAAGCCAACCCACTATTTGCTAGACTACGGCGGTTACATACATTGGCTTTAGGAAAGCTAAGATGGCAATAACATCAACAACCAATCCCAGAGTTGTATCAGGAATTCATTCTTTAGAGCTCCAAATAAATATTCATTCACATTTTCTTTTTTTTTTTTTTGAAGTTTGCAACTCTATGTGTGTTTATACTTTTTTCCTTTACTGTATGCATTAATTTTTTTTTTTTTTTGTATTATTGTAGTCTATGTTTTGTTGTTGCATTCTTTAACGATTCATTTTCTCATTCAACATTTATCATAATTTATGCACAACTATTTGTCTAATATCCGGCTTTACCTTTTTTATTTTGTATGTACATTCTCATCATATGAATGCAAGTGCGTGAGAAGTTGTTTTGCCTACACTTCAATTATTGTTGCCCTTGTTGTTGTTGTTTCCTCTTTTTTTTTATTAATTCGAATACTTATACTCGTATTGTGTTTCTCTCTCTCTCTCCCTCTGTCTTTCTTACTGCATTACTCATCGTGTGTTAATAATTTCTTAATTTATGGCCATTTCCTTAATTATTATGTGCGTATAAAATACCAAACACAACAAAAACAAACAAAAAAACAAAATTATTTATAAAGAATTTGTGTGCCTGTGTGTATGTTGCCAGTGTTGTCTAGTGTTAACAATTTCGTCTTTTTTGATACTCTTTTAAAACAGCGCCGTAAAGAGTATTGAATACTCTTTATTATTGCTCACAATAATTTTCAATCGTCTGAAATCGCTTGTCTCACGGAAAAAGAAGGAGTTATGAGTGTAAAGAAATTAAGCCCCCGCCCTGTTTCTGTCGAAATTGCAATAAAAATATTGTTTTAAATATAAATTATACTTGAATCATATTTTAAAGCAATTCAATTAACTGAATTTAATTTTTTTATAGCTGAATTGTTGAAATGTAGATTTTAAAATCCATTTTAAATATAATTCAGCTGGCTGAATTCGAAAATCGTAAAATTTTTTTAATTTAAATTATGTTAAAAGCAATTATTAGAAATCTTTTCAATGAAATTAGGTTAGCTGATTTAATTTTATCCTTGCTGAATTGTTAAAATATATATTTTTATATAAAAATTATATTCAGTTAGCTGAAGCATTGAAATATATGCTGGTTGAATTTAATTTATGATATGTAAGTAATAGATCTTCTTTTATTGAAATTCAGCTAGCTGAATTAAAATTTTTTTGCAGCTGAATTGTATAAATATGTATTTTTACACATAAGCAGTAATTAACATATTTTTTCAATGCAATTCAGCTATCTAAATTGTATTTATTTCCATTTATTACAATCTAAAACTCTTGTAAAACAGTAGAAGTCTAAATTTCTATTATTATTATCATGCTAAATAATTTATACCATTAAGTACATAATTGATATATGTACACACATTTATAATAATTGTTTTGGCGATTATTTTAACTAGAAGTGATACATATTTTTCAATTCAGCTAATTGAATTGAGTGGGTTAATAAAAGATTTTATTTGTAAAATTAATTTGTAGAAATTTATATTTTAATAATTTGATTAGAAAAATTTTTATTCAGCTAGCTGAATTTCATAGAAAGCAAGATTAGCAAATGCTTTTAATATAACTTAATTCACAGAACGTATATTTTTACAATTCAGCTAGCTGAATTGCATTCAAATACATGTTAAAAATAACTTATATGTAAAATTAAATTATTTAGCAATTCAGCTAGAGAGAAAAATTTAATTCAGCTAACTAAATATCAGTGAAATGTGAATATAGACTTAATTTTCACAATTCACCTACATAAATTTCCAATTCAGCTAGTAAAACTTCAATTCAGCCAGCTGAATTGCTTTGAAAAATCCATTATTAATTGATTTTATTTTGATTTTAAAATACTAAACATTAATTTTTGCAATTTAAATAGCTGAATATATATGTATGTATACAGAACAAATCGGAAAGTAAATTAATTTACATTTTGTTAAAAAGAAAGCAATAAATTTAACCAAACAAAATAAACGTAGTACCTGCTATGTTTGCTTAATACATACATTTTTTTTTATTATTCAAATTATTTATTAAAAATTAAAAAAAACAGAACTTTATATTCTAAATAATTTATTTAAAAATGTTTTCCATTCAATTTAATTTTCACATTTAAATTTTTTGTATAGGTATTCAAAAATTTGTTTTTAATTTATATGAGCTGGTGGGAGTTCAATTTTGTTTATCTTTGATTTGCTTTTATTGTAGAGGATGTAATTTTTAAGTGTGTTTTTCCAACACTAAAAATCAACACTTTTCGATAATGAAAGGTGTTGGGGTTCATTTTGTTGGGGGCCCATTAAATATGAAGAAATTTGAGGCACACACACACACACACACGAACTTCATGACTCTCACCCACTAATTAAATTAAAAAGAAAGAAAACTTTTCCAATGAAGAAATAAATTTAAAAGATAAAATTAATACCAATATAATATTGTTTTTGGGTTTATAACAGAAAGAGAGAGGAAAATCAAATCGATATTTCCTTTTAAAGATCAAAAAAATTCCAAAGAAGGAAAGTGTTTGGAAAAAAGTATAGAATTTACAAAAAAAAAATCTGGCAGCATTTTTTCTTCGATCACACACGAGACTATTTTTTAAGCCGCACAATTTTTGCTCTTTCAGTGACACACGAGACTATTTCATCTGGTATAAAATTGTATACATGAACTCTGCTTTGTGGGTATTAGTTTGTTTTTACTTATTTGACGTTTACCTTTCAATATATATTGTATGGGTATTGGTTTTGTGTTGTTTATGTATTGGTTTGTGTGGGGTAGATACTGGTTGAAAAATTATGCCAGCAAAAAACCACTCTCATCACCCCTCTTGCCTACAAGCTGCCATTTTGTGCCAGCATAATTTTTCTGGTGTGTGTATATTTTGCCTTTAAATTTTCTTCATTCATTAGGCACACCAAACAGCAAAAAAAACAAGCAAGAATTTTGTTCCAATACCGTTATAAATTAAAACAACAACATGAAATAATTGATTTCTCTAAAGAAAGCTTTCATGATAAACTCCTGTACTCTGACCCTTTGCCTTGCAAGCTCTCTCCATCTCTCTCACTCCCTCTGTCTTTATTTGCATATAAACAACACAAAATAATTGGATTTCTCTAAAGAAAACTTTCATGAAAAACTCTACACTGACCCTTTGCCATGCTTGCTCTCTCTCTCTCTCTCTCTCTCACTCCCTCTGTCATTATGTATGTATAATTGTAAGGGGCCGCCTTTATTAATTTAAATCTTTCTATTGTTAATTGTAATAACCTTGAAAATTTTAAAACAAATAAAATACAATAAAAACAACAACAAATTAATTACAATGAAAAGAAAAATGAAGAGAAGAAAAAACACTAAATAAATGAACTTTTGAACCCGCTTACAACAATGAGAAAAACACACACAAACACCGACACACAGCCAGACACACAGTCATTAAAAACGAAAAAGAGCAATAAAGAATTGGGAGTAAATAAACAAACAAAAGTAGAAAATCATAAAAGAAACTGCCGACGCCGCCACTATATAAAATTGAGACAACCTCAACAGCATAAAATAACTCAACAACAATAACAGCAACAACAATAATATCAAAGAAAATAATAATAAACAAGGCAACACTTAATTCTTGAATGTTTGTGTGTCAGAGTATGTGCACATCAAAAAAATTTAGCCAAAGGCCAAACCTTAAAGAACTATGCTTTGTTGCTTATAAAGAGAGAAAGAAAAAAACTAAACAAAACACTAAAAGAGTAGAGCTGAGTGAGTAGAGGTTAATAAATGAAACATAACATGTGAAAAGGTTACAGACAAGATCAAGATAAAACTGAAAAGAAAAACAAAAGCAACGACAAACATCATTATTAAAAAAAAACGAATGGACAGACAGACATGTACGAAAGCACAGCACCAGACCACACAGGCACGCACGCAACAAACTCTCTCTCCTTGGTCGGTTTTTTATAACAGAGAGAAATGAAGCAAAAAAAAAAGAAAACTTTGAAATGCAATAAAACGAAAATGAAAACAACAACAAGAGAAAGAAATGATACTCCCCGAGATGATTTAAAAATAAACAACAACCATTATTTTTATTATTTTAATAACAAAAAGAGAAAATAATAATAATAATATGCTTGAATAAATACTCATAAAAAAAAAGAAATTAAATCAACGATACAACACGACGAAGACGACGACGGCACTAGACAACTAACCAAGCAACCCAACCAACTAACAACAACAAATAATAAAACAAGACATCAACGCCGTTATCATCATCATTATTGTCAACTTTTAATAACATCATTATTAAATTCATCATTGTTTGCTTGCACACCACGGCATAGGCATCAGGCAGTAGTGAGCATCTTTAAAAAACACAAAACAAAAACAACAGCATACAACACAATAACAATAACACGAAGAAGACGAAGCTCTTATCATAACACACAAATTTTCACAACCGTAAGCGTAAAGCTTTGGCTGTTGGGCAAGATGAGATGAGTTAAAGTGTGATATGGTGAGTGTTCGAAGAAGAAGAGCGTTATAAGAGCAAGAAACGCAAGTATAATGGAGTTAAAGAAACAACATGCACACACACACACAGAGCAATGAATGGCAAAAAATATCCAATAAACATAATGTTAGAGTTGCCATTATTTAAGATTTTGTACTTTAAACGGAATTTGCTAAGGCAATAGTAAATTTCAATAAAAATTTTAATTTAATTTAATTTGCCTTGGTATTTTACAGAGAGGCCAATTTGGTAGATCCTCTCAAAAGATCGTCTTGTTAATAAAACAACTTCGGAAAGTGGCTAAATTAAAGATGGCCGATTAAACGCGTATTTGTGAAAAAATTACGAAGAATACCAGGTTCTTAGACGAATCAAAGGATAATTTGTTTGGAAGTAATGTTCAAACGGACCTTAAAATGAAGAATTATGTTGTTGTTGTACAAAGCAAAATATTTTATAGCATGGGGAGGGGAGACAATATTAGAGTTTGAGAATACTTTTCATAGTTTGAAGATGCCTCTAATGACATGGTTTGTAACCAATACACTGAATATTAAATTGTTAGCTTTTCTTCAGCTACCCTTCAGTGAGGATACGGCATAGCCTCTCACACCACTCATGTTGTGTGCCTTAATTTTATACTCGAGTGGTGTGACTTACAGTTTAACGTCGACTCCGAAAGACAGATTTTGAGAAACTTTTTCAAGCCAGGTTTATTTACTCTCAGAGTTTTTGAGTGAAATCTGCTACGAAGTCACCGAATATTTTTTTCGTATTTCGTTTTGATGTCTGGCCTGGGGCTCGAACTTGGGTTTTACGTCTAATAATTGAACACACTACCTACTAGACTACGGCCGAACGTTGTCATTATGTAAAATTAGGATCTCATGTCTATTTGAATATTCAGAAAGTATTGCGGCCAATGTCCGAAGTGTGACATTCTGACCCGGTTTTGGCAATTCATAATGGATCACAACCTTCTGATCCTAACGAATACACAACATTACGTCGGCACCAGGGATATTCTGCTTGGCCATTGATTTTTCTCGTTGTTCTCGTTTCGTAAATTATTTTCTTGTTGTCGTAATGAATATTAAATTCTTTATTGAGTTTTTATAGGAAATTCAAATTTTTTAGCCAATCTTCAATATGCTTTATTAATTTTAAAATTTACAACTTCGCAAGTGAGCATGTTTTACAGTTTTAGTAAAATTAAATTAAATCCAAAACATTCGCAGGTATTGTTAAAAAAAAAGTTCCATTTATATGACATTAAAATCCTTTTTACATTTTACACCACTATGGCAACACTCTGTGTTAGATATACGCATCAAATGCACAATGAACAGCTTTTTTAAACAACACAACACAACAACAAACAGTTAAAAACAATGAATGGTAATAATAAATACAAAAAAACCAAACAACAAAAAGAAAACATAAACAGTGAAGTTTGAAGGAGTTAAAGTTTCCTGTATTTAAAAATCAAAATGAGAGAAACAACACTAATGTAGAGCACGCACACAAATCTTCACATCTATACACATACCTAAGCATGCACTCGCATACAAAACTCACACAACAAGAAACAACAAAACAATGTGGAGTGGAGTGGAGTTGAGCAAATAAAAAATCATTTAATAAAATAAATAGTCATACACACACACAAGCACATACATACATGCTTATAAACATAAAATATAATTGCAGCAAGGGCTTCAAGCACATGTAGCGAAAAACAATTTTTATTTACATCAACTCCATCAACAGACAATACACACACGCACACATAAGCTCTTCAATACAAGAGAGAAAGAGAAAAAAAAAGGAAAAACAAAATATGAAATATGGCAACATGGCAGATACAATGTTGATTATTGACATTACTTTAGTGAGCTGTTGTTGTACGTACATACATACATACACGAGTCTATGCTGCTTTTCTTGCTTCCACTGCCACCCCAACACAACAGAATACACGTACTCTACTCTCGCTAGCAAGCATACAAAATAATGCCAACAGCGAAATCAAAAGCAACAAAAATAACATGACAACCAAACAGTAGACAGACAGACAAGAGCAAAAGAAAAGAAGAATACCAAAACAGAAGAAAACGTAATAAAATAAACATTAAAACCAACCAACGGAGAAGACAACAACCAAAATCCACAAAACAACAAAAAATCCCAAAAGAGATAACAAACAAACACAAACTCACATATGCACATAGGCAGAGAACACATTCACTCATGTAACTAAATTTTACAGGCATTTCGTGTAAAGAGAGTAAAATCAAAAACACAACAGTAGCGTGCGTCGTCGTGTTGTAGGCTTTGTTGTTGCAAATAGTGTAAATGTAAATAGTGAATGAAAGAGTAGTGTAGTGTTATTGAAAAAGAGAGAAGAGACAGCATAAACAAAAACAAAGTTTAAGGCAGACGATAGACAGTGAATGATGTGCCATCATAATAAGCCTTTGTCAATAGGTTGGATGGATAGTAAACTTTACAAACGAAATAAAAACACATGCATATGCACAACGTATGTATTTAAAAATTCAACGTGGAAAAAAAGAAATAAACGCCTACACTTTATTGGTTTTTCCCTGTGCATATGTGTATGCCGCCATACATAGAGAAACCTGATTCAAATTTTCTCTTTCAATACGAACCAACCAACCATTATCCAAATATAAAAACAAATAATTCTTCTCATTAACGTCGGCTTATTAGAATTTTTCCAATTTCATTTTCACCATTCCAGTTGAAAGAAACTGTCGGTATTTTAGTGTTCGTTGTTGCTTAAGCGAACATCTGTTTTTAATTTTTCTTTTGTAGTGTATGTACACGAGCATTAAAATCCAATTTATAATACACACACTCTCTCTTTTTCTCTGTAGCTTATTTTCACTCAAATGAGTATTTTGTATTTCCATTATATTAGTAATGGAAGTGGATTACAACTTTACAAGCCACTTTACTCACTAAACTCTAACTAAGCAAATAAATACTCATCTTCTCTTTCGCTCTCTGTCTCTCATCATATTGACATTTCCCAAGTCACTCATGTTGTTTGGTTGAACACACACACGCAAGCATACTAAAATTATGTTTTGTGTATGTGTGTGCAAAATTTACTATTAACCCGCGAGCAAGAATAACACAAGACAATAAAAAAAACACATGCGGCATCAGACAACAGTGGTTTCTGAACAGAACAGATGTTGCCAGATTAAACATATAAAGAGAAAGAAAGAAGATACTCAAGGTTGTTGAAAAAAAAGTATGTATTAAAAATAAAAACACACAAGTTTATAAATTTATTATTAAAATTTAAACAGTACATATTTGTTTTATTTACAAAGAGAATATAAATAAAATTGGATTTCAAATAAAACTGTATGTAATGAATATTAACAAAAATATTATGCTTTTCCATAATAATTACTAAACAAACAAACAAGACTTTTAAAATTATTTTCGATAAGATAAGGAAGCGAAAGTTTCCCTTGCAATAGAACGCTGAGTACTTAAAGTTTTTCTTGGGGGCAATAGTCTCTTAATAATTGACAAAATAGTAATCAATTAAGTTTTCTTATGCATGCTTTGAAAATAATAATAATAACAAACGCGTTTGTATCGGTTTATTTATTTAATGGTTCCATAATGACCAGACCGGCAAAGACAATCTGTTGTTAAATCTCTTTCATCGGAAGTGTCATCGGCTTGCCTCTCACGAACATATCGTTTAATAATCAAGGAACACTTAAAACGAGTCGCCGTAGTCTAGTAGGTAGTGTGACGTTATTGGATGTAAAGCCCGGGGTCGCATCCCAGGTCAGACATCAAAACGAAATATGAAAAAAAAATATATTTCTTAGGCGACTTCCTCTCAGCAGATTTCTGGCAAAAACTCTGAGACTAAATAAACCTGCCATGAAAAAGTTTCTCAAAAATCTGTCGTTCAGAGTCGACTTTAAACTGTAGGTCCCACCACTTATGTATAAAAATTAACGCACACAACAAAATGGTGTGAGAAGCTAGACCGTAATCCTGACTGAAGGGTTGTAATGACCAATTATGTATGTATGAACACTTAAAACTTATTATGTATAAAGCAGTGTTACAAAAGTGCTGACTTTTCGGCCGATCATATGGATAATAACCTATTGTGATAGAGTTTGGAAACCAATATTCGTCAAGTTATCGGATTTATAAATAACTTCGACCAAAGATGACACTCATTGGATCTACGCATAGGATAGGGATAGGATTTATTTTCACGTACGAATATCCGATAGATGTGAATGGATACTAAGACGTGGGAACATTGCGATATACATCCACGTTGGCGTTGAATACTAATACTAGTAATCGCCTTTGAATGACAGAACAGTGGATCGGATCAAATAGGATTCTAAAAAAATTGGAAACTTTTAAAAACATTAAGAACATGACATCACACACTACGACTTCTCAGGGAAGTTCAGAACAACCGTTTCAATATGGGGAAGAGTCTGTCACCGACTTCGGTCAGACTGCGTAATAGTAAATGGAGCTGTGGATTAAAGCATCTTTTCGGAATCGACAGATTAAGTTCACTTCATAAGGCTACCAGCACATTACTACTATTTCTCGGTGCAAAGGCCCAGTATACTAGCATAATAGCACAGTATACTGGGTCAGCATGTATGTATGTTCAAGGAAATCCTGCTCAAACTAACGGGACAATACATTGCGGTTAATGGCTTCTGTACGAGCTGCAGAAACAAGGAATAGGAAAAAACAATACTAGTACAGCGTAAGAGAATGATCTCAAGAATCGATCGAAAGTAGCAATTGATAGATTGAACAGCGTTCTTAGGATCTTCGGTTCGTTACAATAATACGAAGAGGGAATCACTGTGGTATCACAATGGACTAATGCTTGGCCTAACTAAAGTCAGAAGCGCTAAAAAAAAGAAGATTTTGGCAGCATTTACTATAAAGACAGAAATGATGAAAATATTTGGCCATGTGCTGCTATACTTTTTTCGGTTGACAGTTCTTTTTACCGGTCTACCTACCTAATTTACCTAACCACTTAATTTTACCTTTACAAGATTTGTGATTCGAAAGAAAGAAAAAAAATATCGATTTCGTTGTGAATTTTGAAGCAAAAAATTCCTAAAGCCTTACGAAGAACGGCATTTAGTTTTAGAAAAACTGCATTTCAAGCACTTAAATTGCTTAATATAGTTTTGAGAATATACGCACACATACATACATACATACATATGTATGTATATGCACAAAGAACGTCTAAAATAACATTTTGATTTCTAAACTACACATACAATTCGATGAAAATTTTATTTTCGTATATATTTGTTGTTGTTCTGGTTTCTTTTGCATTTCCATATTAAATCGATTAGTGAGTGTCATTTCATTTCAAATCATCACAATCTTTTGACAAACTGTTATAAATACAAAATAAAACAACAACAAAAACTTAAAAGAAGCAAAATAACAAAAAAACAAAAAAGTGATGCCAATAAACAAATACAATTTGAAACATCAATAAATGCAATCCAAACATACGACACACAAACATACACATACAGTTAAACAAACTTCATATTTAGTTTGCTGACCATAGAATTTCAACACACAAGTAACACCACAGCAATAGTAGTAGCAGTGGTAGTGGTGGTGGTGGTAGTATTGGCATTTAGAACATTTGGAAAAATGACAAAAATAAAAAAAACTCTATCAATACTTTGAAAACAAAACACACATACTCGCACAGAAATAAACAAAAAGAGTCGGTCGACTACGTAGTACTACTAGTAGTAGCAGTGTCTGACCAACAGACCGACCTGCCAACCATCCATAACTTTTATTTGTCTGCAGCATATAAATTTTGCAATGTAAACAAGGCAAGACTGCTACTGCTGTTGATATACACACACACACGCATACCCACAATCTCTCACATTTAACAACAACAACCAACACCATGGGGCTGACAAAATATTTTTCTACTTTAACTTGGCAGTGTGTCTCCGTACATATTTTTGTTTTTATTTTTTCCCCTAAACACGTAAGAAAAAGAAGAAAAACAACACGCATACGCACACATATGAATATAAATAATGTGTTAAGTATTACTGTATTGAGAAACAAGAGACAGAGAAATAGAGAGAGTAGGAGACCATTACTCTCTTACAAAAATAGAAGAAAAAAAAAGTGAGCAGAGAGAAGACTAGACACTGAAATCAAATTAAAACTCTTAAATAACAACACTAAGTAAAGCACAGGAAAAGCAATAAAAATGGCCACAACACAAATAACAACTACATATAGCAAATATGCAAGTAATTGATGCCGGGTTTATGATATTGCCAAATTAAACATAAGACGACAACAACAACAGCAAACTGCTCTTTTCTACAAAACAAAAGTGACAACACACAACATATGTATGTACATATAAAGTGGACAACTTTTTGCCGTTTCTTAAGAACAAAAATAGTAGGCAATACTTTTAATACAAAAACAAACAAAAAAGAAAAGAAAATGGTAGTCCTTTTAATTTCTGTCTTTCTGGTAACACATGTAGTCGTCTTTTCTGTTTCGTCTTTAATTTATATTCTTGGCTATTAAATTTATTGTCGTTATTGATGTTGTTGTAAAAGTCGACAGTAATATCTGTCCGTCTGGCTGTTAGTAACACAATACAGAAAGAAGAACATAAACTTTCTCTCTCTTTACTGTAAAGCGTGAAAATATCAAGTTTTTTCTTTTAATTTTCTTACAATCTTGGATATGATTTCTACCAAAAAACGCTGGTTAGCAGAAGTCGCTATTAAGAAAGAAAAACATAAACAAGTTTCGTTTCGTTTTAAACGCCTACTCAATGGTAATTTAGTTGGTATTTATGGCTTGTGGCAAACGCCACAAAAAAAAAAAACTGCCCACAAATTTTCTTTTCTTTTACTCTCTTTTACTTCACTTTACGCCACACTACATAGCCCACTCAATAACAGGGTTGTCATACTGATTATTTTCAAAAAAAAAGTTGACAAGGGATTTTCATATTCTTAATAATAATGAGTTATCCCTCGGAAGAATCGGTGGCTCTTGTTATGAGTTTAAATCAAAGACATTGACATTGCCTAGAGAAGTTTAATCAGCTACGTAAGAAAATAAAGTTACTCTCTGCTCGGTTTCAGGCCATGTGTGAATACTCGGTAATGACAAAACAGAAGACAAGCTTGTAAAGAGTGCACCAGAACTCTTCTGTGTAGTGTGAGCAGATGTTTTGAAACGTATTCTCACTCTGAATCAAATTTGGCAGGAAATTACAATAAGAATAGATCTGAGTCATGTATTAGACTAATCTGAGATTCGTAACTGATCTTTTGACAGGGTACTGTAGACTCAGAGTACATACATACATACATACATAATTGGCCATTACAACCCTTCAGTCTGGATTACGGCCTAGTTTCTCACACCACTCATGTTGCGTACCTTAAGTTTATACATACTTGAGTGGCGGGACCTACAGTTTAACGTCGACTCCGAACGACAGATTTTTTTTTGAGAAACTTTTTCATGGCAGGCTTATTTACTCAGAGTTTTTTCCAGAAATCTACTGAGAGAAATTCGCCGAAGAAATATTTTTTTGTTCATACTTCGTTTTGATGTCAGGCCTGGGACTCGAACCCGGGCTTTACGTCTAATAAGCGAACACACTACCTGCTAGACTACGGCGACTATCAGACTCCGACTCAGAGTACACCTATTCAAAATATGGACTGTCTCGAGACCAACATATGAACGATGGGAATGATATGTTAGAACACATTCTTGGGAACCTGTGGGTAAAGAAACATCTTGAAGTACATATCAGGGCAATAGGCTTGAAGGAAGCATTATTTACAATTTGCCATGTCGTCACAACAAGAAAGTTGTAAAATCGCCGAAACGGACACAACTTTATTCAAAACGTGAGTTCTAATGCCCACTTTACAGTGGCCTCTTCTCTCTTCTCGCTCCCTCTCTCTCTCTCTTGCTCATTCTCGACTACTCTCTGTTTACACACATAGAGTATTTGAGTATTTTTTTGTTTCTTCTTGTATTGAGTTTTGTTTATAGACTTTCCTTCGGTATTCTCAGAAAAATATCCTCTATTCGTTACACAATAAACTGAAAATGATATGTCTTTCGATTGTTTCGTTTTACTTGTTTATTTTTCTTTCTCTTTTTTGATCAATATTTACATTTGGCACAGTGGTATGGTGTGCGATATGGAAACTGTAGTAAAGACGATTGCAGTGGGCTTTGTAGAAAAACTTTTGTTGAAACAAAATTGATTAACGTTCGAGTGGCAGGAATTAGTTTTGACAGTTTTTTTTTGTTTTTGTTCAAGATTAATATTTCAAGTCGCAAGTAATGAATGGTAAAATGTTCACGTCGTTGACAGGCATGGCAGAAAAGAAAAGAACGCAGTTGACGAGTTCTTGCGTAGTTCGAAAGCTAATTCTTCTCTGCCTATTATTATGTCTTTGAAACTTTTAAAACATCGGAGTTTTATTTTGAAAAGACAAAATTCTTTATCAAATGTGGAACGACGTTTGTTCAGTTTTTACGTGCAGTGTACAGTAAATAATGCCCACACATTATTTGCAAGCATTATCGATAAGTAACGATATTCTCCATTCTTGTCAATTTTCTTGGTATTTTTCTTTCTTTCCATTTCCATCCATTTCTTCTGTTTTTATTTATGTATATTTGTATAGTTAACCATTGTTTATATTTCGGCTCTACTAGTGTTTCTGTTTTTCTTCTTAAAATGCATTCTGCGTAATTCTATTAATATTGGCTAGTCGTCTGTCTCTACTTCTTAGACACAAGCCCCTCATCTCTTTTATATTAAACGGCAAGAACAAATGAAAAGAGAGAGAGAGAGAGAGAGAGAGAGCAACAAGAAATACCATGTTTGCATGGAAGTGTATATTTTTTTTGCACGCCTTTATTGTGCTTAATGTTTTGCAGTTGTTTTGCTATTTGAGTTTCTCGGTATGTGTTGCTTTACTTTACTTTTATTGTTTTCCTAAATGCTATGCGTTTTTGTTTTCTCTGTCCTCCCTCTCTCACACAAACGTTGTTTACCTGTTTGTCCTTTATATTGCACACACACAAACAAGATGTTATCAATTATGTTTTGTGGTTTTTCTAGATTACAACAATCCTCTTACGTTTAGTCATATACCTAGTAGCCCCTGCTCTTCATGCTTCCTCCTAAATATTTATTGGACTCTCTTTCATTTAAGGTGGTTTTACATGCACGTGTGTAAGTATGTACATATTCCTGTTCACAATGTACATACGTGTATTGTTGTTATTATTATTATCATACGACAGTTATTTTCATTTTCATTATACAATAATAGTGTCATCAACATTTTGGTTTTTATCGTCATCGTTATCGTTGTTTTTCTTCAGTTACCATCTCATCTCTTCCAATGGTCGTTGTTATTTTTTTAATGGTTTTTTCATATTCTTTGTCAATTGTATACGAACGAAGGTTAGGTTAGGTTAGGTTAGAGGACGTGCACTTGTCAATTAAGACAAGTACAGTACCCGGAGGTCGAATTGACCCATTGTACAACGTCCTTAAAGAGGAAGGATACGAGAGGGAATAGGATATAAAGGAGAGGAGATAGGAAAGGGAGAATGGGAAGCGGAGGGGTAACATAGACCCAACAAAGAAGGGAGAGCGCGACTATCCTGATGAAGCCCTAGCGCCCCTCAACCAGCCTAAGCCACTAATGAATCTGTGGAGAGCCTTGATGTCGGCTCTCGACGCAGAGTTCAAACTCTCAAAGAAGGCCCTGCCAAAGGTCCTCAGCCTCAACCTACCAAGGGCTGGGCAGTTACAGAGGAGATGTTCGATAGTCTCCAACTCCTCCTCATCGCAACATGCCCTGCAATAGTCCGGCTGGGATCTGTTCCAGATCCCCGTCAGCGACCTAATCTCGCAGTGCCCTGTGATAAACCCGACAACTAACCTTAAGCTGGCCTTATCCAAGCCCAGCAGCCTACCTGTTCTCTTACTGTCCACAGCAGGCCATAGACATCTAGAGACAAAACAACCCGATCCGTTCCCCCAACGTCTTTGCTCTTCCTCCCCGACCCATCTATTGATGAGACCGTAGAGGTGGCAGACCGGGGGGTCAGGACCAACTATTAAATCGCTCCCAGAGAGCGAACCTAACCTAGCGAGGGCATCCGCCGTCTCATTGCCCAGTATTCCGCTATGACCCGGAACCCAGCAGAGACGGATACGGTCTAGTCCAAAGGACCTCAACGACTCCTTGCACTTGCGAACGAGCCGTGATTTGCACCAGACCGACTCAATGGCCCTAAGGGCAGCCTGACTGTCAACGAAGATCACGTAAGATTCCGAATCTGAAGCTGGGCCACCAGCTATGGCCTCAATAGCTTTCAAGATTGCGAAAATCTCCGCCTGGAAAACGCTGCAGTCATCGTTCAACCTAAAGTGGAGTTCAAGACCGAGTTCCCTACAGAAAACCCCAGCACCTGTACATCCACCTAACTTAGACCCATCTGTGAAGATGGGTATACCTCTCTGTCCCTGGAGTACCCCACCATTCCATTGTGCCCTTTCCGGTATAAGTATCCTTAAACCGGGCAGGAACATAGCCTCAGGCACAACATAATCGGTGGCTTTTTCCGAAAGTCGATATCTCCCGTCAGGAAAGATGACATTCAGAACTCTGGAGTGACCTGTCGAGCGCTGTTTCCAGCAGCCCGATTCCCTCAGACGAATGGCACAGCGCGCTGCACACCGCTTGACATATAAATCAAGCGGAGTCAGGCAGAGCATAGTGTCAAGAGCAGCCTGAGGGCAACTCTTCCTCACTCCAGTGATACTCAAGGAAACAATCCGCTGAACCTTATCCAAGATTTTCCGCTGAAAACTCTTATCTAAGGCACGCCACCAAACAACGCAGCCATAGGTAATAACCGGTCTAACAATCGCCAGATATATCCAGCGAATGGCCCTAGGCGGAAGACCCCAGCTCTTACCTATGGAGTTCCTACACTGGTAGAAGGCATTCAGTCCCTTCTTCATTCTTTCCTCGGTGTTTCGTTTCCAGTTCAGCTTGCTGTCCAGGACAACACCCAAGTACTTGACCTCAGAAGACAACGGAAGCTCCCTACCAGCTAACCTCGGCAACCTGAAGGGTTCAACTTTGTACCTACGCGAGAACAGGACGAGGTCCGTCTTATCCGGATTTATACCCAGGCCACAGTTCGTAGCCCAAGAGGATAAAATTCCAAGAGCAGACTCCATCAGTTCCCCCAGCGTCGGTAGAAACCTTCCACCCACCAGAATAGCCACATCATCGGCATATGCCACAACCCTAAAGCCCCTACTCTCTAGAAGCCTCAGACCAACATTAGCAACCAGGAGCCACAAGAGAGGGGATAGGACACCCCCCTGCGGTGTACCCCTGGTCGCACGCTTTACGATAGAACATCCACCCAGATTCGATCGGATTAGTCTATTACCCAACATGTGGATGATAAACCGCACCAGAAAATCTGGGGCATGTATATCCCTCAGTGAATTCTCAATAGAAGAAGTGGTGACATTATTGAAGGCCCCCTCTATATCAAGGAAAGCCGACAGTGTGTACTCACCCCTAGCCAGATTCGTCTCAACAAAACCTGTCACATCATGAAGGGCGGTCTCAACCGACTTACCCTTAATGTAAGCATGTTGCGACCCACTCAACAGAGACCGGTCCATGTTTGACCTCAAATGTAGATCGATAAGTCTCTCCAAGGCTTTCAAAAGAAAGGATGAGAGGGATATCGGTCTATAATCCTTCGGGCCGATGTGACTGGGTTTACCAGCCTTTGGTATAAACACCACGAGCACATCTTTCCAACCATCAGGTATATCACACCGTCGGAGACAGTCTCTATACACGTCCACCAGACATTCGTGTAATATATCACCAGCACGCTGAAGCAGAGCCGGAAAGATACCATCCGGACCAGGCGACTTAAAGGGCTCAAAACTATTTATCGCCCATTTCACCTTGTCTCTGTTAATGATATCCTCCAAATCGGGCATCAAGCCAGCATCACAGAAGGGATCCGCTACCCCCGACGGATAGCTTTCTGGATCCACACAATTGGGAAAATGAGTACTCAGCAGAACCTCTAGGGTTTCTTTTCTCGAGGCTGTCCACGCGCCATCGTTCTTTTGGATGAAGCCTAGGATTTTGGGGTCCTTAGACAGCATCCTACGGAAACGAGCCACATCGGAAACATTCTCGATACTCGTGCAGAAACTCATCCAGGTGGTTCTCTTTGAGCGCTTTATTTCCCTTTTATACTCATTAAAACTGGCCTTATATGCAGACCAGTCAACTTCCCTGCCCGACTTCCTAGCCTTATTAAAGAGTTTCCTGGTACAACAGCGGAGTCTACGGAGTTCCGCATTCCACCAGACTGGCTGGTTCCTCTTACCCGGGTAAGTGAGAGGACAAGCATCTCTATAACAAGACAACAAAATATCCGTCAAAGACCCAACTCGATCATTGACGCTAGGAGTGGAACGACCCCTGAGGGTCTTAAGTTCCTCCTCCACAGCCATCTCATATCTGATCCAGTCGGTTCTTCTTGGATTTCTAAAAGGCTTGTTAAAGCCACCTGATAGATTAATACTGAAGGATATCAATTGGTGATCAGAGAAAGAACACTCATCTGAAACCCTCCAGTCCTCAATCATAGACCTGTCCATGTTAGAGAGCGTAATGTCAATTACAGTCTCCCTAACACGGTTTCTAAACGTTGGCGTGTTGCCAACGTTGCAAATGTTGAGCCTATTAAGAATAATAAAATTCAAAATCGACTCACCCCTAGTATTTATGTCAGCACTGCCCCATTGGGTGTGATGAGCATTGGCATCGCAACCCAGGACAAGGCGACATCTTGTCCTCTCCGCATGCTCCACCAGTCGTCCAATTAAGTCATCAGGTGGGGATGCAGCCTCGTACGGCATGTACACAGATGACAGCATCAACTCGATCCCAAGGTCATCTTTGTACGCCACAGTCGTTACGTCACCTGTACAAAAGGAAGGAGTGATTAACAAGTCTAAGCTACCCCTAGCTAATATACAGGTTCTTACCTTCTCGCTTGTTCTAGGAACAAGTAACCTATAATCAGGATCGCTCAAACCCAGGATCCTATCCCTAAGGATCCAAGGTTCCTGGATAAGAGCGATGTCAACTTCAAGGCGGCGTAGGGTGGTTAGTAGGTTGTGTGAGGCAGCTTCGCAGTGATGCAGATTAATCTGCACCACTTTCAGCCTCCTCTGGGTTCCTAGGCACCCCTTATTTCCCGATGACGGAACTTTAGGTTTGCCATCCCACACAACACCACGCCACCCCTTGCCCTTAGCCTCTGAAGTGAGGTCTGATCAATAGCGATCCGAAGATCGCAGCCCTTCTTACCTTCACCAGCCAGGGAGTTAACAACTGCCCATGTACTGGTGTTCAATCCATCGTTTTGCTTCCCAATAAGTTTTGGTATGATACTCACACGCCTAAAAGTAGGCGGGATCCATACCGTCACTATTGGACGTAGAGGGAGGTCGGATTGAGGGACCACCTCCAAGCGCGCACCGGGCCAGAGTTCGCCAAGGCGCTTCACTGATTCCACAAGGAACTTTACAGTTCCCTCGTTTTCACAGTCGACTACCTTGATACCCCTGGACCAACCAATAGAAGATATGCGAGCATTCCTGCCATCACAACTCTCCTCAGCTATGAACTCAATGAGCCGTTCTTCAACTAGATTCCATCTTTCAGGAGAGATTTTACCATCCAAATCCGACCTGTCGATGAAAGCCAGCTGAAGGGAAGGGTTAGTTCCTAGGCTCCCTTGTTTCCTGGGACGCTTGGAGCTAGAGGAAGGCACCTCGTCAGACCTGTTCCTCTTCATGCGATCTCCCTTGCGAGAAACCTGCACAGAAGACCTATCCGCCGAAGTGACCCCCCCCAACTCCTTGGCCTCTAACCTTACATCCTCCTTTTGGGATAAAGGATTGGCGGTAGCTTCTACCTCCTTTCCACCATCCCTTGAAGGAGTAACACCACCACCCTTTCTCTTCACCGAAGGATTGAAAACCCGGGTGGTCTTCTTTGCTCCAGCTGGGAGTAAGGGTGTATAACCTTTGTGCCCCTTGCATGCGGCTTGAGAGGTAGAAGCAGTTGGCTCTACGCTCTCGTCCACACTCAAGGGTCCATCAGAGTCAGCGACCCGTGAGAGGGCACTGTCTGGGTATTTTTTCTCATACCGCAGAACAGTGCCTCTGTGTCGAGCCAGCATCCTCTGCTCCTTAACAGAGAGGGAATCCACATCACAGCTTGCAAATCTTCTCAAGACAGTGCAAGCCCTACGATATGAATTCCTCTCCTTATACATAGCGGAACGTTTCCGCCCAGTTCTACCCCCCTTGTCAGACGAGCCACCCCCACCCATGCAGTCCGGATCAGTAGATGATCGTACTAGTGGGTCAGAAGCATCCCGTCTGACAAGTGGGTTCCTTAAAGGGGATGTCACCACCTCATTGCTCCCAGTGGCAATTTGGATACGAGTGAGAGGGAAACCTTTCGATGACCGTATTGTCACCGTCTTCATCCGATAGTGGGGAGACAGAGTCTGACTCCACGCACATATCTTCCGTAGAAGTGAGGATCGCCAAAGCAGACTCCTCACCAAAGGCCTCCTCCACAGTCATAATCCTCAGGCCAGCTGGGGCGAAATTCCTGACGATCTCGTTGTTGTTGTCAACAATGCTCGCCTGGATTCGCGCAATGAGCTGGGACGCGTCCAGTCCATTCAAAAATACCATTTCGTCAGTATTGTTTTTCTCGTCCATGTAAGTCCCACGAGTGAGGGGGAAAGGAGGTCGATCATGCCATAGCCCCCGATAGCATGACAGGGACTTGGTAGGAAACCTAATACTCACTGAGGCGCCCAGGTATCAGTGAGGCTCCGTTAAAATACAGTCGGATTAGACCCCTGACTGCAAACCACCCGATGAGCACGGGTCGCATAACACTCCGGATTAGGGGTATGAAAGAAAAATATACGTGTTCCGACGATTCGAACAGATCAAGAACGACATCGATCCGAAACCAGAGTCTTCCCACGATATTAGGGTAACCTTTAGTCATGCACCCCAACTCACCCTGGGTCACAGAGTAAATCGAAGTACACTTAAGCCCCCACATCGCGACAAGATCGTTACCCAGGTGAGGGCTATACGAACGAAGGAAGAATAATAAAAAAAAAATAAAAAAAAAAATAAAAAAAAAATAAAATAAAAATAAAATAAATAATCATGTCGCAGCAATCCGACCAGTCCAGTCGAATGCAGTCACAACTTTTTCTTTTATTCTCTTTTAAAAGGGGAACGACGAAAGAATGCAGTTTAGTAGGATGGCGGCGCGGTGGGTAGGCACAAAAGTTTTAAGTATACACTGTGTTATTGTATTGCTTTTAGTGCATAAGAATGTGTTTTTTTTTTTTTACAAAGCAAGTGTCGTGAAATTTTCTATGAAAAGTTTCTTTCTTTCGTATGAATGCAGCTGATGGGGTTTATTAAGCATTTCTTTTTATCTCTTGTCTGGCAACAATTAAAATTAAATCAAGTAATAACCGCGCTGCTGGAAGATGCAAAAACAAGACAACATGGCAGATGAGCTGGAAAACAACATTATCGAACGCAATTTAGAGGCAAAAGTAGCACACAATTGTTTTGTAATCGAAAAATAAATTTTTTACCTGGCCATTGCGACGACGTTATTGTCAAAGAAGTTGAGGATAAATTGGAAAGAACAGGCTTAGCGTTGGAGGATACAACAGAGAAGAAGTCCTTTTTTTGGATATTATTGAAGCAAAGTTTAATTCACTTATAAATCGTGCATAAAAATGTAGAACGGACTGAAGGATAAGAGCAATCCTATAGGAACGATCCTTATCCTACGCATGAAAAGGCGGAAGATGAGAGATATCATAGCTATTATTATTTAAACATGTAACAGATGGAATAGGAATATCTCAGATTTCTATAGTCTTTGTAAGGGAGCAGAGAAAATAGTTGATAATTTTCTATGCGACTTTCTCCCTGTCTGCAGATGCGTAGGCAAAGGAAGTACATAGCTTTATTGAGGAACTGGTAGATCTGAAAGTGTAAGTTTTAATATCCAACAGCATTCATTTGACTGGATTAACTCGCCAGTTAGATAGATCAATAACATAACCCAGAATTTCTTCACTGATGAAATAAAGACTTGGGCAATTCACACAAGCAATTGTATCGTTGTATTGCGTGTATTATTAGACGAATATACAACAGTGTATGCTTGTTGTTGATAATTTTCATATAAAAATCCGATACACTTATACACATTTTTTTCATATGTTTTTGGAAGTTGTAATTGGGCAATTCGCACAAGCCCTTGTATTGTAGTATTCATTGTATTGTTGGACGAATATACAACAGTGTATGCTTGTTGTTGATAGTTTTCATATAAAAATCCAATACACTTACACACATTTTTTTCATATGTTTTTGCAAGTTGTATTGGTTTCATGCTATTAGTTTATGTAAATGCCAGTAATCAAGAAGAAGAATAAAAATACAAAATATTTTCTATGTAACTTGAATCAACAATTAACATTTCAAAATTATGTATATTGTTCGCATAGATAATTAATTAATTTACTTTTTTCGTAATATTTTTGGTTTTGTTGCCGGAAAAACAATGCATGAATACTGGTATTCTTCTTCTTATCGTTTTTTGACGTTTCGAATACGAAATACACAATACAACATAGCATTGAGCGCTCACAAACAAAAAGTGTATTCAATATAACATACACGTGTGAATTGACCAACTGCTTGGTCCTAAAAGTTGTAAAATGTTATCGATTAAAACGGCTTAACGGTAGATTTAAAAAACTTTCTTTCAAAATTTTCTCGCTAACAAACGATAGAACTTGAATTACTTTATCTGCCACATGTTTTTTGTTTTAAAATTTTATTATCACTTGAACTATGCTCAAAGTTTCGATATGTTTTTTGTATTATTAGTTTGCCTTAAACCTTCTCTATTAAACTTCACGACAATCACAGGTTATATATTCCAACATACACTATAACAATAACCCATTTTTAATGTCCTATAAATGTGGTGTTGAACAACCAAAAAAAAAAAATGAAAAATTTAACTCTTTGTAATCCTCCTGTACAACAACAGCAATCACCGTTGGTATGGCGATTAAAAGTATTGGGGCGAACAAACGATAAAAAATAAAATGAATAGAGAATCAAAAGTAAATGTAATTTTCATATTCCGCATATAATATACAGACGACATAGCATCAGGCGTCGCAAATCGAAATTAAAATCAAAATAATAACGTCTTTAAATGTTAATTTAAATTCAGGAACATTTTTGTGCTAATGAAGCACGAAGTTCCAAATTTTTCATGGTTTTCCTTTGAGCTAATTAAGCCATGAGTTTAATAGCTTATTATGTCCGAAAAAGCATAAACTAAACCTCTTGTAGTTGTCTAAATCAATATTGCCCTGGCCAGGGCAGATGTCTAAGTCCTGTAGGGACTAACTATTTCGAAAGAAATCGAATTGAATATCAGGGCTAAATCTTTTACATAAACCTGTTTATTTGTCGTTATATGAGTGACTAAGAATATATTTTTTAAATGACCTACACTCAGGGAGGATGCCCTGCCACTCTGTAACTCTCAGAAAAGATTTGTGCAAGAAGAGCGACCGTTACACATTGTGATAATGTGGTTAAATAACGAGTTTTCTCTGTAATTCATTATCCATTCTATTGGCGTTCAATGTGTACTATATTTGAAAAAAAAAAAAAAAAACTTTCAATTACATTATGTACTAATATCGATAACAACAATCAAACACAAGCCACATTGAATGTGACAAAATTAGAGTTGAGATAAGCACTTTCGTGTTGTTTTTGTATGCGGTCGAGAAGTTTCTAAAAGTAGACTTCATGTCACCGCTATGAGAGTTGCATATAATTTTTGATCTGATGATGGTAATATTATTGGCAAGGAAATCAACTAGAATATGATCTTTATTCCAACGAGCCTCATTTTGTATTTTCATAACCAGAACATCAAGACCAATAGTTGCGTACTATGTCAGATTATATAAATAACTTTGGGGCTTTTGTGTATTGAAATCTGCCTTGGGGTGAGGGTGTATGGCAGATGAGTGTAAATCATTTCTAATAACCTTTTTTGCCTAACTCTGTAAAGGATTATGGTTTACGATGAAGGTAAAATGGATAACAACAATTACTGTCGCCTGGAGTGGATTTTGTGGTATAAACAATGCACATGCCCTGCTATTTAAGATCTTATTAAAATGGTGATAAAAATAAAACGCCATTACTTCCTTAAAGAATAATAATTTGACAAACTAACACTATATATTGACAGCACCTTTCCAAATGCACTACCCCCCATAGCATAATATGTTCGAGAGTGGAAACACAACCGTAGTTGTCTGAGCGAGAGATAAAAATATGATAAAAAATTTGTATTTAAAAAAAGATAAAAAAATAAACAAAAACTAAACTTAAAAAAAAATAAAGGATAGAAAAACTTACCTCATCTATAGCAGTTGCAGTTGCTATTAATAATCCAAATAGTACAGCAGTCCATAGCCATTTATTAAGGCCATAAAAGGATGATGATGGTGACAACGATAACGATGATATACCGTTATGGTAATAGTGCTGTTGCTGGTGGTGTTGCATTTGACAACGTTGTGGATGACGACGTTGATGTAGATGATGACACTTGGTCATCATTTTAGTGACTGCATTAGACGATAATGCCGATGACAATGATGGTGCTGGTGTAGTGGTGGTTGACAACATGGTTTACTTTTATTTTATTTTCTTTTTTTTCACAATAATTTTCTTTTTTTTTTCTTTATTTTCTTGATTTTTAATTAATTTTTTTTTTATGATAAAAACACTATGCACTTTATATATTGACTATATATTGGATAAATAGATAAATTTTAATGATTATATGACTACCAAATGATTTCTACTCTTCTATTTTTATTTTTTATTTTTTTAATCACAAAACTAAATTAATGGGCTTTTAATAAAGAACACTTTAGCACTTAAAAAAATATTAACACTCGCGTTTACTTTTTTTAAATTATTTTACGAAAGGTTTGTTGATTTTCTGTTTTTTTTTTACTGATCAACACATATGCTTGATATGAAAATCGATTATTTTTTTCTTTTACTTCCTTTTCCTTTATAAGGTTATCGAAGAAAGAACGCAGGCAGGTGTATTTTTAATCTGAAATTAAAAGAAAAAAGAATGTAGAAAATGTAGAATTCTTATTAAAAAAAATTTATATTAAATTTTTTTGAGTACGCAATTCTATAGAAATTGTTCAAGTCAGGCTATGAATTTAAATTAGAAACGCTAGATCATTTGCGATTTTTAAATTCCGCTTTATTTGGAAGAGGGTTATTGATCAGAAAAAAAAAATAAAAAAAAAATCAGAAAACAAATGAATATGTAATAAAAATGGTGATTAAAAATATTTATGACTATAAACTTGAATTTAAACAAATGATCTAATGTGGTAAGTAACAATATTTAACAAGTAATATGCAGACATACAGTAGTGGATATAATAATAAAACGCTTTAAAATTTCAGCATTTCCTTAAGATTTCTTTTATCATTCCATACAGAAAAGAGTAAATAAAGTATGAATTTTTATTTATTTATTCGGAAATTAGAATAGAATTTTTCATAGTGTTGCTGACCACGTCCTTCATTCATTACACTAAAGTGGCTAGCACCAAAACCGACGTTTTCTACCGTTCGTCAAATTTGTTTTATTGTTACCCGTACAGTTTGCTATTGACCTGGACAATGTTTTAAAACGATTAATTAAATTAAGTGGACAAAGTCCATCCAAGTTCCCAAGAATGCAAAAGACTTTGTATGTATGTATTGTTTCTCTGTGGCTTTGCAATATGCAAGGTTGCTCTTATCGGATGTAGTTGCCGCGAATATTAACACTATGAATACTAATGTGTAGTCTAGTAGGTAGTGTGTTTGCTTAATAGACGTGAAGCCCGGATTTGAGCCTCAGGCCAGACATCAAAACGAAATATGAAAAAAAATATTTCTTCGGCGACGACTTCCTCTCAGCAGATTTCTGGAAAAAACTCTGAGTAAATAAACCTGCCGTGAAGAAGTTTCTCAAAATCTGTCGTTCGGAGTCGACGTTAAACTGTAGGTCCCGCCACTCAAGTATAAAATTAAGGCACATAATATGAGTGGCGTGAGAAGCTAGGCCGTAATCCTGACTGAAGGGTTGTAGTGGTCAATTATGTATTTATGTATGTATACTAGATAAATTCGTTCGGGCCTTACTTAATTGGTCTTTTAGTCAGGATTGCGATATAAATACATAGCCCCCCACACCACCCATGTTGTGTGTGCTAATATTATCCATGAGTAGTGGAACCTACAGTTAAACGTTACAATTCCAGACGACAGGTTTTAAAAGCTTTTCATAACAAAATCATCTACTCTCACAGTTTTTGCCAGAAGTCTGTTGAAATAAACTTTCCAAAGAAATATTTTCTTTCACTTTTATCGAGATTTTAGAGCTGGGGTTTAAACCATGGGCGCTTATTCTAAAGCGACTTCAATCGATCCTAGCGGCGATTTAATCGCCTTCAACTACCTTGATACTGTCATATAGGCAGATGGTAGTGCTGCTAACGATATCCAAATTATAATATCTACAGCTCTAAGCGACTTTTCCCAACCGTGGGAGATACGGAGCCATTCCTTAACATAGTGAAGTATTTCTATTTAATTTAATGTAAATAAACGCCAATATGCCTAGATATAAAGAGGATGTGATGCGGTTTGATTGAGTCTCATACCGCACAAGCAATCAGCCGAGATCTGTAGAGCCTACTAGGCACCAGAGCTCGTGGAAGTCTAAAAAAACACTCAGGGAATCACACATCCTTGATGACACGAAAGAAACTGGCAGAGCTTAACCGTTTAGTAGTTTTGATTCATCTTCAGATTATTATTTCTTACGATCTCAGCATAAACTCTTTTATCTCTGAAAAATGCCGTTAGAAATTTTACACTGATAGAATAATGGCAGTATTACTCAAAAATTTCATCGATGTTATCGATCAAAATGGCTGATACTGGTGTACAGTAAAACTTCTTTCAAATGCAAGTTGTGTCCGGTCTGATAAAATTTGTATTCGAATAGAAAAGTAAGTAATTTCAACACATTTGTTTTGTAAATAAAACTGCATTTCCTAAAGCGAATAGAATCGAAATAATCGGTTTGCCAAAATACCAAAACCTTTTACTAGAATTAGAATTCGAATATTTCACTTGTTTGCACTTATTTTTCGATTGATTTAACTTTATTTTTTAATTTATTTATAATCACGACTAGCATAACTTTTAACTATTGTTTTTATTGTAATTTTTCTAAGCTTTTCATAGTTTTTTATTTTTTCCCCCACATTGAATGGTGTTTTACAATTTTCTTACAGCATATTGGCAACACTAAACTCTTTACAAACTCTTTTCCTACCTCACTCTCTCTCTCTCTCTCTCACACTCTGACGATCTCACTCAGTCGTCTGTAGCTTTCTTTAATGTAATTTGACTCAATACTAAAATGACAATGAGTTAAACAGCGCCATAATAAACGCGAACTTTGTTTGCATGTACAAATAATTATTGAATGTGATTATAAAAACAAAAAAACAATACAAAAACCATTTAGTTAAAGCAAAAACAAATGGTAATAGAAAGAATAAAAACAAATAAATAAGATGAGCATTTAAAACTGTTAATAATGATAATGATGATGACGATAATAATGTTAAAAAAAGATTTTTATATGTACAGAGGAAAACAACATATTTACTCTCTCATATTTACAACTACTACTTATTTGTGTGTAGGTTTATTATCTGTCTCTTGCCTGTATATACAAACAATGTATCAATGGCTGGAAACGAGTTGGGGACCGAAAGACACAAAAAAAATATAACAAAATTACAAAAACAAAATGAAAAAAAAGAAACAAAAACAACAGAAAGAGACTACTAGTTGGTAACTGAATATAAAGTTGAGACAATGTTTTCAAACAAAAAAAAAAAAAAAAAAATTAGAAAACTAGAGAAAAGGTTGAGAATTATTATTTAATTTAAAGGAATTTTTAAAAATATTGTTTTTAGTTGCTTATTCACCTTTTTACGTATTGTTATACAAACAAAAATAAAACCTAATGGCGGCTATTTTTGTTTACTTAGAGGTACAAAAAATTTGAAGAGAATTTTTCTCAGACTTTTTTTTTTAATACAAAAACATGGAATCTAGTTGCGGCAAAAAAGTGGATTTTTTTCTTTTGTTTTTGGTCGGAAACACAAAACGCGTCAAAATACAATAAAATTTTCTTTTGCTGGTGGTTGTTATTGTTCTTGTTGTTGTTGCGTACACTTAAACGCAAGTCGTAAAAATATTGACGAACTAACTGCGGCTGCTGTGTATTTTAAAACAATTTAATACAATAATTACTAAATTTAATTAAAATCCGGTTATTTTTCTTTCTTTTCTTCCGATTTCATTTCACACAAAATTTTGTTTTTTATTTCACCAAACAAACCGAACTCTTTTTCTTTTATTTTCTTTTGTCTCGTGTGTTTACAACGATTTAAAGAAAAAGGGTACAGCCGAGAAAATTATTCTTTTCTTGTTGTTATAAACTTATCACTTTTTATACACTTTTATTTAATTACTTTCTTTTCGATATTTTTAATTTGTATTTTTAATTCCTTGAATAAAATTTATTACAAACTTTATGTTGTAATTAAAATAAAAAAAAGAAAAACTCTTCACTACTGCCTGCTTTTTTTCCAAATTTGTGTGGGTATTCCTTTAAATTTATGTATGCATACACATGTGTATAACGTTGTTTTTTTTCTTATTTTTTAATATTGAATTTAAACACCGACGCGACGTTAATTCGAGACGTTCTTCCGTTATACGTTAACTAACAAACCGTACAACTCAACTTGTTCGCAAACACTCATCTCATATTTGCCGTAAATTCTGTTTTGTATTCTATTGAGGTTTTATTTCTTTTTTCTCTTCTTTAGCTTGCTTCGTTGTTGTTGTAGTATTTTTCATTGTCTTCTTTGTTTACATATTTTATCGTCATCTTTTTTTTGGATTTCTCCAGTCAATGCACTCAATTATTGTAGTGTGGATACTGGAATTTAGAGTGAAAAACTAACTCAGTTTTTGTTGTTTATATACGAAAGAGAGACTAACCAGTACTCTCTTAAAAAGAGAATCCTTAAGAGAGTGTTTTGTTAAGCAAGAGCATTTTAAACACAAAACATAACAGAATACAAACATGGTGTTCGTAAAAGTGCAGTTATAAACTCGAAAGATTTTAAATTTTTAAATAATTTCGGTCTCGTTGCCAAATTCATCGGTTTCAAAGTATAAAAAATAATTTCCAAAACCTCACATGTTAGCATGTTTTTGTGGAGCATTTTTCATTTCCTTTCTAGTACAGTGAAGAACTTTAGGGTTTTCATTTAACAACCCTTGGAATGATAATCTGAAGGTGCCATTCCCGAGCTCTATAGTAGACTTTCCCGTCTAGCTGACAGTTTCTGCTTGGTTATCAAAAATTAGTGTTTGTTTACCGTTGTCGAGACAAAACACGACGCTACTTCTATCGATCAATTCTGACCGCTATAACTCCTTGCTACAATGCCGTTAGTTGTTCACATTAGAAATTAGATATACTTCTAAGAAACAATCCTGTCTTTGCCACGGTCTTTAAAGTTTCACCTTACTTCAATTACGATCTCATTCGATTATTACGAGATTCACTTTTCACAGTCCATAATCATTCTTTACAGAAATGATTCAATTTCGATTCACTTTAACAGTAGCGATTCGTTGTCCATTACATTTTTCACTGTAAATTCATGTGACTTTAATATCGACCTACTATGTTGCCTAGTTCCCTAGCAATAACCACATCAGCCAGAACAAGATGCATATTTAACGTTAAATTCATCAAATCGAAAAAGTTGCCGCTTTTTTACTACAACCTAATCCACTGTAGGTTAGGTTAGAGGACGTGTACTTGTCAATTAAGACAAGTACAGTACCCGGAGGTCGAATTGACCCATTGTACAACGTCCTTAAAGAGGGAAGGATAATAGAGGGAATAGGATAAAAGAAGAGGATGTAGCAAAGGGGTAGAATGGGAAGCGGAGGAATTACACAGACCAGACACAACAAAAATGGAGAGCGCGACTACACTGATGAAGCCCTCGCACCTCTCAACCAGCCTAAGCCACTAATGAATCCGTGGAGAGCTTTGATGTCGTCTCTCGACACAGAATTCAAACTCTCAAAGAATGCCCAGCCAAGTCTCCAACTGCTCCTCATCGCAATATGACTGCAATAGTCCGGCTGGGATCTGGATCTGTTCCAGATCCCCGTCAGCGACCTAATCTCGCAGTTCCCCGTGATAAAACCGACAACCAATCTTAAGCTGGCCTTATCCAAACCCAGCACCCAACCTGTTCTCTTACTGTCCACAGCAGGCCATAGACATCTAGAAACAAAACAACTCCGCTATGACCCAGAACCCAGCATAGACGGATACGGTCTAGTCCAAAAGTCCTCAACGACTCCTTGCACTCGCAAACGGGCCGTGATTTGCACCAGACCGACGCAATGGCCCTAAGGGCAGACTGACTGTCAACGAAGATAAGATTCCGAATCCGAAGCTGGGCCACCAGCTATGGCCTCAATAGCCTTCAAGATTGCGAAAATCTCCGCCTGAAAAACGCTGCAGTCATCATTCAACCTGAAGTGGAGTTCGAGACAGAAAACCTCTACCTAATTTAGAGCCATCCGTGAAGGTGGGTATACCTCTCTGCCACTGGAGTACCCCACCATTCCATTGTGCCCTTTCCGGTATAAGTATCCTTAAACCAGGCAGGAATATAGCCTCAGGCACAATATAGTGGGTGGCTTTTTCCGAAAGTCCGTACCTCCCGTCAGGAAAGACGACATTCAGAAAGAGACAAATTCTTATCTTCCCGACAAAAAAAATATTTATAGTTAGAAGGCCTTTTTATTTAGGGTATACATACTTCTTTATAATAATAAATAGGTGTACGAATTGATAAACGAACGTTTATTTTTTATGGCTACAAATTTACCAATTTTCTAGATTTTCCATTTGTACATCTAATTGCAACGTGTATGGACAGCATTACATTTTTTAGCTGTTCTTTCTTTACTAGTGATGGTGAACATGATGATGTTTAAAACGATAACTGTAAATAAATCTGCCATCTCTATTAAAAGAGCTTGATTTCATCATGCACAGCTGATACTACTTGAATCAAAAACAATTTATTTCTCAATGTTTCCAAAAACAAGGAGATAATTAAAAAATCATATTTAAAATTCAAAATACAAAACAAATAAAACCCCAAAATTATAATGGATTTAAATGAAGACGTTGAACAATTGACTGATATAACGACCATCTTAAGAAATGAAGTCAACGAGCTGAAATGTATAGATTTGACAACAAAAGTTAGTGAATTGGAACAGGAACATGAAGAATTAAAAAATGTTTTAAAGGATTTGAAAGGTAAATACAACGCCATATGGCAATTCAGCAATAACTTAAAAAATAAAACATTTGTCCTATATTTAAAGTGTGTCTGGAACAACAACATCAAACGATTTTGTCACTCTTACGGCATGTAATTTAGATGATGACTTTCACCAGAGGAGTTTGTTGAATCAGAAAAAATTTATAGATTTACTATTTCGTATGTATGGATTTACGCAGATTGAAATGATGCAGATTCTCAGTAATTGTATCATGTTTTTATATTAACAGGTGCTGCCAATTATAAAGATTTTAGTCAGAAAATATTTTGGGGGAAAGTTCGTCGTGGACTGCATGTGATTAAAAAACGCCAACAGTCCTCAACGTCAGCTGCATTGTCAACAGGAGACTCAGGAACAACATGAGCGCGATGAAGATAGTTTAGAGAATGTATTGTCCAACCGTTTTATAAAAATAAAAGGACTATATACGACCAATACATTAGTCGTCTCAGGAAAAAACAAGGTTTCAAGTCATTTGTTGCAAAAGGACAGGCGACAACTAGCGGTGATAAACAAACTAGACCAACAATATTATTTAGTCGGCTAAAGACTCTTAAACACAGCGACAAATTCGCCATTCAGAAGTTATTTCCCTAGAGAAGAACTAGCAGACACAGACAAAGTGTTTTAACAATTACAATTGAAAAGCTGGATTTAGAACTAACAATTCCAAAAGGATCGTTTTACTTCTCTGATATCTCTCGAAGTTTTTGGAAAAGCATGTATAGAAGAAAACTAATGAAATGAAGACAAATGAAAGCTTGATATTGTAACGTTTTCAACTGTTGTCAGATGTATAAGCTGTTGAACAAACTCGTGAATATATCAGTAGTCAACAAAAAAAGACGTTGCCAATGATATGAGGGTAGTAGCCGATGACTAACATATTAATTGGCACTTGTCATGCTAATTTTTGGGATTTTTCTGACATGAGACGTGACCGAACTCATGAAGAGTCGTGATTATAGCTTCTAAATGAAAGATCAACTCGCGCCAAGCGGTCGAAACCTTAGGCGAAACGCACCAATGGAAGAAGAACCAAAACAGCACATCGATGTTAAATACATTTTTCAATTAGGCTCAATAAAGTGTGTTATCAGAAAATTATGCGTCAAAAATCATGCTTCAGTCATAACTTTTCAGGGTTTAGCCTTCAGCCTGTGTAAGAAATCCGTTAAATGGCGAAAATTACTTACTAATGATTGAAAAAGAAAAAAAATTGCATCATATTGAAAAAAATTGAAAAAACCTTAATAAAACTGTAATCGATTCAAAGAGTGTTGTTTTATAGAGCACAAATTTCGAAAACCAAAAATGCCTGCAAACCTACTACAAAAATGCTAATTCTGCCACAGCTACGTATCGAACACAATTTTCTTCAGCGATGAAGCACATTTCACACTCGGTAGGTATGTTAATAAGCAAAATTGTCGCATTTGGGGTTCTGAGAATCCTCAAGTAATTGAAAAGAGGCCATTACATTCAGAAAAAGTCACTGTTTGGTGCGCTCTTTGGTCCGAAGGTGTGATTGGACCTTACTTCTTCGAAAACGACGATGGAACGACTGTCACCGTCAATTCGGAGCGAATATGGCTTTATTGCAAGACATTTCGTGGACGCGTAATTTCTCGTCGTGGCGATATCAACTGGCCACCAAGATCATGCGATTTGACACCATTCGACATTTTTGTGGGGCTACGCGAAAGACCGTGTTTATGCAGATAAACCTTCAACTCTTGAGCACTTAAAAACCAACATTCGTCAAGTTACGGCTGAATTACCGCCCAATATGTGTCAAAGAGTGGTCGAAAATTACCTCAAAAGAATCAATTCTTGCAACACTTCGCGTGGAGGTTATTTAAATGATGTAGTGTTTTACACATAATGTCAACGTTCAAACTTTACAATAAAAAAGAAATATCATGGAAAAAATATTTTATATGTGTTTTATTTACGTTTACTTTTGAAACCACGAAATGGATAACCCGATTCTATATATAGACGAAGGTGGGATCCGCTTAATAACTTCTGAACGAATTTTCAACATAATAAAGTGACAGAGGCATACTTTTTGTGTGAATCGTCTGCCTCTAAGAAGAAGTTATATAAGCGGCCCACTCTGCGGCTAAGTGCGACAGAGCAAATACATATTACTGTGACACAGATTGTGTATGAAAACTTGAACCTCAGACACCTGTAAAGGTTTCTGATGGAAGCTCATTATTGGGTTACTTAACCGATATACTACGTAAGTATAATGTTAAGATTGAATTCTTCTTCTAGGGCTACTAATGATTCAGTATAATAATGATAGTAATAAAGCGAAAGCAGTATAATAGTTAAAATTGCTTTAAATTCTTGTATCTGAATAAATTAGACTCCCAATCACAAAAATGAAATATATTTCATTGCATTAAAGTATTTAATAGAGAAAGTTTCACTCGGTTGATGATCATTCATTCTATTGCTTCAAATATATAATAATAAATTATAATTTGATAATCTCATGCTTTAATGATGTTCTAAAGTTTCCAAAAAAGGAAAAGATTTTTTTTCATTGCTATACTTTCAACAACTGAGGTAGTAAATTTGTAAGCCTATCAAATCAAACCTATAAAAGCGACACAGCGACTTTACAAACTATACTGAAGTGATTCCCCTTCAATACTCGCTCGTATTTTTTATGTATGTTTATTTACACAGTTTGCGGTTATTTTTCTGTCTTTTTTAAGACAAATAGAAGAAAAAAGTTCTCTTATCAGTATTTTTTTTTTGTAGAATTCTAAAAAGATCCCAATTCATTTGCGATTTTGCGGTATTTCACCCATTATTAAACGAACAACAGATTCATATTATCTCTCCCTCTCGAGTATATAAACAACTAATTATCGCAGATTCAAACACAGTTTCTTAAACACTTCATCAGTGAGATATACTAACAGAAGAATAAAAAAAGAATTTCAAAATGAAATTCGCTGCTATTTTTGGAGTACTTGTAGCCTTGTTTGCTTTTATTGGTTGCTTTTCAACTGCTACAGCTTCCCGTCATACACCCTCTATACAACCACCAAAGTATGCACCTCCACCACCACCAAAACAACGCCCATTCATCTATGATGCTCCTATTAGAAGACCAGGAGGACCAAAAACGATGTACGCTTAAGTTTGTTAGATGATAAGGCAATAATACTCAATGAATAAATAAAAAAATTAAAACAATAACATATCTTCAGCTTTTATTGATAGTCTTATAGAGAATATGTAAGGTCTCTGATAGAAAGCAGAAACAATTCTTTTTCCGAAAGACATTGTCAGAATACTTTTAAGGCCTGAAAGGGAAACTATACCACATTCATCTTGATCAAATAGATTTAACCTTGTTATTACACAAATTCAGATCGACAAGATGGTCAGTTTTATTTGGTCAAAGAATTTCGAAAAGACAAGGAAAAGTCCTTTTACATTAACACTTGCCTAGCCACATAAATATTCTGGATTTGAAAGTCGTAAGATCTTTGATTGGTTAACTAGGGAGACACCAAAAATTCTGGCATTAACCATACGATTGCTGTTCCACTATAGATCCTTAAACTAAAGTTCGAATGTGCGTTAATGAGATCGTAATAAAAAAGATGACATTTTGCCGACTTCGAAATCGTAATATAGTTCCTGCACTCGTACTAACTTAGGGATGGTTTTAGAGATTTATTACTGATCTTAACTACATATGCGCATAGTTTGGATCCCGCTTTATTGCTTTTGTAGAAGTTGAAGACGGTGCAACAATTGCTCACCAGCTACAATACTGTCCAAAGAGTTGCCCGACTAGTTTCGGCTGATAGCTGGCCTATGTTTATTATAAAAAAAATACGATACTTGCACTATTCGATCACCTTGCAAATCAAGACAACATGTTTTCAAGGATTGTACAAAGGGACATAGAGTCCGAGTTAAGATCGCTAATAATATCACTAACCACAGGTTTTTTTTCGCCAAAATAGGCTACAAAATTTATGAATGTGAATTTGAATCTTAGTTATGTAAATCATGATTTCACGATATTCGTCTTAGATGACAGACTAAAGGACATAACAGTAGTAATTTCCTGTTACTTCAAAACGCCCCATAATGGTCACAACATAAACCCTCATTGTCTAAGTGGACAATGACTTTGTACATCTTCTGGACAAAAGATATTCAAAATATGACCATCTCAGCTGAAGCTGTAAGGGAAGGTGGAATATAGATCAGTTCGCTGGCACAATATGGTGTAAGCTGAATGAAAACTTACTTTCTGTATGGAAACTTAATGGGTTTCTAATTACGAACTCTAGAATTTCATTGAACTGCTAATCTTTAGCTTGTATGAATCAGTATATGCTCTTCGTTTCTCCGATTTGTTGTCCATTTCACAACCAAATTATTTGCAAATTAATTATGAGTCCGACAAGTTGTCGGTATGAAATAAATATAACTTCGTTCTTAAGTGGACCGAAGCCTAAATCAATTACATTACAGGCTACTACAACATATGTATGTATGTAATTCAATATCTACTTACATGACATTAATTTCTCGGAAAAAATTTGATTCCTTTTGAATATCAAATTAAGTGAATTCAGGAATCAAGTCCAATAAGATCTTTACTACTCCAACTTGCTGGTTTCTTTTAATCGTGCGACAAAATGGCGTACAATTTTTGCTTCAATAAGTTTCACACGGATACCGACAGCCGATGCAATTTTCACACAATCGCAAGCATTATTTTCGGTTGTTTTTGTTACTGGACAATAATTCTCTTGGATTTCTATCCATAACGGTATTTTAAAGTGGAGTACGATCACGTCCTTTCGTTTGTTAAAATTTTTACTGCACATTTTAAAGCTTTTCACTTTGAAAAGGAAAAATGGATGCTTTCACACGTTAAGAAAATTTTCTTTTTTAAATTCACCACACTGGCACAAAGTTCCCTACAAGAACAGTGACAGTCATTTGATTGGTCATTTGACTGTCACTACTGATGGAAATATCCATCATCGCGTAGAACAAAGTTTCTATCAGTTTCTTAAGGCAAATGGACAAAACTGATGGAAACATTTGTGTACATGTGATTTTTCATCTCCCTTGCACTTATGAATTCTACTGACTTTAAAACATATATTTGATCTGCTCACTCTTTTGTTGTTTACCAATCAAGGATGATAGAAATGTAAATCAGGGTTGACTAATCAGGCTTGATGGATATATCCATCACTGTTGATCAATCATACCTGATGTATATATCCGTCACTGTTGACTAGTCCTACTTGATGAATATATCCGTCACTGTTGACTAGTCATACTTGATGAATATATCCGTCACTGTTGACTTGTCATACTTGATGGATATATCCGTCAAATCTGACCGGTATAACTTTTATAATAAAACTCGATTTTTATATTATTTTTATTATAAAATTATTAGTTTTTATTTTTCTATTTCTTGACTTGATTCTTTAAATATTTTTTTTGTTTTTGTCGGTGGTGGCTTCTTTCTACCGCTTTTTTAATACTTCTTTCGAAGTCTAAGGACCCTTGCAGATTGAAAACTTCTGAAATTTGTAGAACATACATATATGTATATATTTATATAGTACAGATGCTGATACATAAATAATATGTCTTTTTCATAATTTATATATAAAAGTATCGACATACCTCTTAGAACTTTTTGGAAAAGGGAAAGCTTAGCCAGCGCTTCTTTTCCCCACCTTCCTTCCCAATTATACCTTTCCAGCAGGTCGTCAGTTAGCACTGCACGAATGACACTGCTGACATCCTCAGATGTGCCTTTTATTTTATGGCAATATGTAATCTGTAAAGAAATATGGTTATTAAATATTTTAAAAAAGAAATAATTTGGCTTTATTACCATTGCTTGGCAAAACTCAGGAGATTCCAACTTCTGCTCTACCTCTCCCACCGCTTCCATTGATTTCAGTGGAAGCATGCTGGCTACTTCGTCCAGATGCTTGTCCTGCTTTTCACCAGTCATGCGACACACTGAATTTTCGACTTTTTTTATGGCTACTTTACATTCCATCAACACCTTGGACTGGGCCAAGGCTTCGGGCTTTGACAAAATCTGTTAAAATATTTATTCTTTAAATAGTAATAAAAGAAGGCTAATAATACTTACGCTTGACTCTACTTTCTCCAATTTATTGCCAATCTCTTGTTGGTTGGAGACTATTGAGGCTTGACCATTGCTCAGTATGCTCTGGTTTAGCATAATAGTTGTTTGCTTATACGAATTAAGAAAATAATATTAGATTTCGGAACATGCATATGTATATATAATAAGGAGAAATAATTCTTTATTTAAAATAAATCATAATTTAAATATAATATAAATCATAACTGCATACTTACAGTTTCTTCAACCTTCTCAAGGCGAGATGAAATATTTTTTAATATTTCCAAAATGTCTTAAATAAAAAAGAAATATTAATTTAATCCAATGATAATAAGAAAAATTAACTTTCCACATACCTGTTAACGTTGGTGGTAGGTTGTCAGTAGGACTTATGGAATATGATGTCCTCGGTAGGATTGACTGGTTTGCTAAATAGTTAAATTTATTAAGATTGACATATGTAAATATTTGTACATTGTTTTTTACTTACTAATCATTTCTTGGGTATATTCTTCCCCAGAACCCTCAAATATATTTTGGGAATCCATGTAATTATAAAAAATGGGTACATTATTATTTATTTTAATTGAAGTTTTATTAAAATAATGCCAGTGAATATGTGCCGAAACAATTAGTGAGAAAATTCGTGAAAAAGGTGGTGCAGAAGGGGAATAAGAAGAAAGCTACTATCGTAGGGTATGCAAAAATATTTAAAATCTATATCTTCCCTTTTAATTACAAAAGTTTCAGTACTTAAATTACTACCAACGACTATCCCTAGATCACTGAATGACTTAAACGGTTCATCGAAATAGTTCTCAGTCTTTAGGAAAACTTTGCATACAAATTCGCCTACATTTACAACATTAACTACTTTAATTGGTCCTAATTCTTTGCTAAAACAAAAACTATCTTTCTCCTTCTTATGGTTAATATTAAAACTTCCTAATTTTGAAACCAATTTCGAATCCGAATTAAGTCCCTGCCTTTCTTCTAACCTAAGGAATATCTGCTGCAAAATTCTGTTTGGTTTCTTAACAAGACCTTTAATATACTGCATGTAATTTTCGAATTTGTATGCTGAAAAAGAATCTAAGGGTCCGAATTGTTTAACACAATCTGCTAAATGTAGTAAACCATGAATGTTGAAACTAACTAATTCATCACCATATAATCTACCGAAAAAATTTACGAAATCTTCCAATACACTTTGGGAAATATCTGCCTCTCTAACATGCGACATTTCACTAGACAGAAGCCTTATAGCACAATGTAATAATAGAAAATGGTAATATTGATCACTACTAACACAATCTTTCAAAATATAAATGCCTGTGTATAGTAAAAACTGCCTAAATTCAGTGGATTTCCAATTACTAATTTCATCTAAACTCCTAGGTGTACGGCAAAATTCTGATGGAACATGCTGACCTATAAAACCAATCTTCTCATTCATACCTGTTGCATTCCTCTTATTGACTAAAAGCTTAAGTAATTTCTTCGTGACTCCTAAATCTACTAAATGCATACCGTCTAACGGAAATTGAGAAACCATTTCAAAACCTGATTCTTCTAATATACTTCGTTTTTCCCTAAACTCTTCTGTATGGTGAAAAGGACTACATCTAAATTCAAATGTCATATCTGTTCTTGGAATGCCAACTTCTTTCGAAAAACAAACTCTTCTCTCCTTATATAACCCTTCCTGACAACATTTGGAGCAACCATTTTTGCTATTGTGGGACATTACACCTGTAACAAAAGCCCTAGCTGGAGAATCACAAATAAACAAGCGAACATCAAATCTAAACAACCTTTCGCTATGGCCTACCTTTAAACCTTGTTCTCTAAGCAACTTTACTTCTGTACAGAAATCTGTCATAAAGCTATCCAAATTCCGTGGCTTCATAAAACCTGAAAAGCAACCAATCATGAAAGGATTAACGTTATCAAAACCTACAATTTTCCCTAAAATGGGCCACAACACTCTATTTGAACTCTTGAAAAGTTTAAGACCGTCAACCCCTACATCAATCAAAACTTCATCTTTACCATACAAATATTCAAAAGAATCTGAAAGAAAAAATTTCTGAATACCTAAATATAAAAATTCACCATTTGCTATTGTTGAAATTTGAATATTTTCCCTACTTGTACTAAAAAGAGTTTTTGCCGACAATGGCAAATTTTCCACTCCTACCCTATTTAGCGTATGCAATAAATCCTCCACAGCAGTCTGAGAAATTTTATTCCTAACAGCCCACGATTTAATCTCCTCACACTTGCCTTTAATATCTGAATTTCCCTGAAAATTAGAATTGTTTCCTATAATTTCAGATGGCCCTGGCTCTGAATCTACGTTATCAATCCCTACAAATTCCGTCTCAGAATCTTCACTATCAATTTCTCCTACAAAAGCGGATAAACTACAACCTGGCTCAGAATCTACATTACCAATTCCTTCTAAAATTGCAGATACACTATAACCTGGCTTAGAATCTAAACTACCTATTTCTACAAAATCGTCACAAACAATTCTTTCACTAATTTTCTTCACTTGTTCAATTTTTATTTTTTCACTTTTCACTAAGTTATTTGCATTATTTTTAATAAAACTTTTATATTTTTTTACATTGGACTCAAATGTCCTTTTTTCAATGCTAAGGCGTTTTTGCAATTGCCTTTTTTCCATAATAAAATTTGTTTAAAAAAAATTTTTTTATCTTTATTTTTTTCTTAATTTTTTTAAGTTTTCTTCTTTTTAAATTCTTTTATTGTTCTTTTAATTATATTGCTTGTTTTTTTTATTATTTTCAATTTAATTCTTCGCTTTTTTAAAATTTAGTTTAATTTTCTTATAGTTTTAAAATTTTCTGTGGCGTCTTTTTCACTTTCGCAGAATAATTATTTGTAACGACAGAAAATACTACACTGTAACACAAACTACACAGTGACAGTCATTTTACCTGTCATATGTCGGTCATTTGTGATGGAAATAACCATTTTAATAAAATAGTAATCAAAATGTAGTTGTTTCGCTCTTGCATATGCACTCTTTACCAGTTTACAATTTTTCTGACAATGGCAACAACAATAATTTTTAACGGCAGAAAATGCAACTCTCTATCACAACAGTGACGGTCATTTTACCAGTCATTTGACTGTCACTATTGATGAAAACATTCATAACATATTTTTTCAAACAATTCTATAGAAAAAATGCAAATGTGTTAGTAATAATAATTTTTCATGTGTTAGTTTCAGTCATTCATTTCTTGTAGGGTTGTAATAAAAAATTAACCGTTGTGATAGGGTTACCAAGAGCAAACTCCATTTAAGATTATATTACAGTGTTTAAAAACGACAAAGAATAAAAGAAGTAAACTTCATATGCTACTTTGAGTGCGTGGTGAATAAGCAGCAAAACAAAAAAAATACATTTTCTTTGAACTAAGACTTTGTATGATCAATTCGCAAATTGTTTCCTTGTGTTTATAATTTTCAAAAGTTATGAATACTAAACATTGAAATATTGGAAACATATCAAGAAAAACGTTGCTCTATAATGCCAGATCTTAATTTTAATTAAAACGATTGCAGTGGCCAATAATGATAGACGCATTCAATACAGATAAAAACGTATATTGATGGTCCTATAGTTGGAAATTGGCATCCGCTTAATATCTTCAAGACGTACTTTTTACTTATGAAAGCTACAGAGGCATATTTTTTGTGTCAGCTAGCTGGATCTAAAAAGGTATCTGAACAGCCCAATATACTGTTACGTGTCAAAACGAGAAACATACTCTAGCAAAGAGTTCAGGTAGTAGAGATAGTTATAAACTTAACAAAATATAGCTACACATGCGATATTACAACCTTTACTAGTGATTCCCCTTCAATACTCGCTCGTATATTCTGTTTTTAATTTTATATGTGTTTATACAGTTTGCGGTTATTTTTCTATCTTTTTTAAGACAAATAGAAGAAAAAAATTTCCTTATCAGTACTTTTTTCATAGAATTCTATAAAGACCCCAATACGTTCAAGATTTTTCGGTATTTTACCCATTATTCAACGAACAACAGATTCATATTATCTCTCCCACTCAAGTATATAAGCAACTAATTATCGTAGATTCAAACACAGTTTCTTAAACACTTCATCAGTGGGATATACTAACAGAAGAATAAAAAAAGAAAATAAAAATGAAATTCGCTGCTATTTTTGGAGTACTTGTAGCCTTGTTTGCTTTTATTGGTTGCTTTACAACTGCCACAGCTTCTCGTGATGCACGCCCTGTACAACTGCCAAAGTATGCACCACCAACAAAACAACGTCCATTCATCTATGATGCGCCTATTAGAAGACCAGGAGGACCAAAAACGATGTACGCTTAAGTTTATTAGAGGATAAGGCAACAATACTTAATGGATAAATAAATAAAAATTAATATAAAAAATTTTAAGTTTTATTTATGGTTTTTAGCTGGTTTAAAAGTGAATATTTTAAGATCTTTAACATAAACCAGAAACGCCGAATATAGTGAGCCCACTTTTAAAGCGTTAAAACGAACCTTTGCAATATTCATCCCGATTAAGGGGGTTTAATCTTGCGGAGTTATTACTGAGTGTAAGGTACAAATATTTAAATCCTCAAGAGATAGTCAGCCAGGTTTATTGAACAGACTTCAAGGGATTTCTAAGAGATAAGGAAGTGTCTTTCTACATTGACACTTACATAGCTATTGAAAAATATTCGAACGTTGAAAGTCATAGATTTAAGGTAACTTAATAGGAATCCATGCACATAACTTGGGACTCCGCTTTATTGCCTCTGCAGTAGTTGAAGAAGGGGCAACTATTGTTCACCTGCTACGGTACTATATAAAGTGTTGGACGGCTAGGTAAGGCTTCTAAATTGCCTATGTTTATTCTAAATAAATCCTGTAATTGTACAGAAGAACACAGCGCTCTATTTAGCTTGTTCCAGCCATTTAAGAAAGTCAACAATGTGGATAACTTTACGTTTTTGCCTAAATATTCTACAAAATCTACTGGTCGGACATTCAAGTTTAGATAAATCGACGATAATACGACTTATTCGTCTTAAATGAGAGTATAGAGGACACAACACATTTCCTATTACTTGGGAACGCTAACAAACTACACGATTACAGTACAGGCTACTACCAGATAAATATGTAATTCAAAATTTTAGATCTACTTACATTACATTAATATTCCAGAAGAAATTTTATTCCTTTTGTATATCAAATTAAGTCAATTCAGGAATCAATTCCAATTTTATTGTAAAAATCTGGATTTCGCCTGAATGCTGTTGGCCACAAGAACGCCCAAATAAACATTTTTTTTCTTACATTTTCATTTCTCCTTAATTCGATTTTCGCCACTCCAACTGCTGGTCTCTTTTAGTAGTGCGACAAAATGTGGAACACTTATTGCTGCCACAAGTTTCGCACGGATACCAACAGCCGCTACAATTTTCATACAAACAATCGCAGGCATCCTTTTCACTTTTTTTGTTACTGGTAAACCATTCCTTCGGATCTCTATCCATAATGTTATTTTGCAATGGAGGACGACCACGTCGTTTTGTTTGTTGCGATTTTTTGCTGTTCATTTTAAAGACTTTAATTTTAAAACTGGAAAAATAATTGCGTTCGTACCAAAGTGAATTCATAACAAGTGACCCCGAGGAAACAGCTGACTGGTCTTGGGCTGTCAAAATTTGTGTGTGTTTGTTGTGCATTTGTGTGTTGTTGTTAATTTTTTTTTTCTTTTCCATTTTTTTTCTTCCTATTTTGACATCCGAATGGAAGTTTAACAAAAACAAAATGCGTGTTGTTTTTGCATTGTTGTACTTGTTGTAGAGTTACGGTTACCTTATTGAATTTGCCTTGGTTCGTACGTTAAGAAAATTTTCTTTTTAAATTCACCACGGAGACATCGTTACAATAGGGTTGCCAAGAGTAAACTCTGTTTAAGATCAGATTACAGTGTTAAGCAGCGGCAAATAATAGAAGTAATTAAGCTTTCAAATTCGATTATATTTTGCTGCCTGTACCTTATAAATAGGCCTTCAAATTTAAAATGTTAATACATTTTCTTTATATTTACTAAGACATTATACGATCAATTTACTATTTGTTTCTACATACAATATACTTAGTAACGTCAGTAAGGATTACGGAAAATGCTCTTCTAAACGCATGAATAGCCTGCCAAGGGAAAAAGAGTGGTTTAGTGCCAAAATATAGTAATAGAGTATTTATTGTACTGTCCTCAATCCATGTCAGGAATTCTTATAATGCATGCAGCCCTTTGTCTTGACAAAGTTCACAATGCTGTTCGATGGCAGTAAGGATAATTCCCCGTCTAATATTTGGTAAACATCTAGCAATTCCTTCTGATAATAATATCGCATATGCGTTCCAGCAATTCCTTCTGAAATTCTATAATGCCGCATAGGTTCCATATTCCAGTGATTCGTTTTCCTCATAAGAATCTATTTCAAGTAAATGTTGTATGAGTCTACAATGCCTGGTCAGAGGTCAAGTTTTTTGTGGATTCTCTGATACATAACTCAAACCTCCTCCCTCAAATTCTTCATCCTTCAATTCCTCTTCATATTTTCTTCCATCGAGTGTAACCTTTCAAACTCCTCTTCCGACTGCACAGAAAGCATGTAGTTAGTCTACACTACTATTTCATCCAGTGATGTGCCATCACATACAATCTAGATTAAATTGAAATTGCTGTTGGCAAACTGATTGATGACATTCCATTCACTCTTCTTCGTTAAGCCTGGAGAAATTTCGTAGAGGCAAACTTAATACGTTGAAGAAACTTGCAACTCTATAAATAGGCCCTCAATAACAAAAATAAATTAACTTAATTTCCACATTTTTATTCTTAAAAACTAATTATAACCTTAAAAAATCTAAATATTGAAATATAATAATAATTTAAATTAACGAACTAATTGACCATTGTTGCACTTCAGTTGGCAAGGCTTGATAACGTTGCACAGCCTGATTTATTTGGGAATACGTCAAAGCCAATTTATGCATTTCGAATTCTTTCTGAACCTTGCAGCCTGTAGAGGTCAAAGGCAGTAATAACTCCACATTTCGTAAATGTTCAAAGGCTTTTAAAAACACACAACGCTCCAGACCCTGCATGGTAGACGAGACTTTGGCAAATTTCGAGAAACGGGAAAATATTATTTCGAAATTAAATGGATCCCGATCATAAATTTCCGAATGATGTTTAATGGCTATGATAAGACAAATCTCTAAAACCGATAGACCACATAGAAGCTCAACTTTATCATCCACTTCATAAGAAACGGCTAGCTGTTGTATTTGTTCGGCAGTTATTTGATTTTCTAAACGATTATTTGGTTTAATTTGAGCCACTAAGCGAAATATAAACAGCTTCAGCAAGGACTCGCTAACATCAAAATCATATATAGACTGTAGAGATTTGCTTACAGAGCTTTGCTTAACAACATTTTGTATGTGTTTGTTCCAGTTTAAAGCAAATTTTTCATTGAACTTATATTTGGCAGGATTAAAATGATTACGATGGAATGTAAGCTCTTGGGAATTTAGATTCTTGAGAGTGGCTACTCTGGCTGCTTGTTCCTTTAGCTCCTTCTCGCTGGGTATGGTTAAAAGATCGGCAAAAAGTTTTAAATAGTTTTTAAAATTATCAGCATCTGGAAATAGAAATATTTGACGATGGGAAAACCGTGACTTGACACGCTTCTCCAAGAGTTCAATAACATCCAAACGACACGTTACACCCAAAACACAAATGGGTGCCTGGGCACTTTGTGAAACATCGAAGAGATTGTACAACAGGGTCTGATTGTGATGGGTACAAAATAAATCAAATTCTTCCAAGATAAAGATAACGCTTTTCGATTTTCTATTGCCAGCCTTAAGACAAGCCAATAAAAATGCTAAATTTTCAGCAAACGAGCCGAATACTTTGCCATCTGCGGCATTTTCCAATTGCATTTGTATTGTAGCCGATTTTAGAGCCAATCTGTCATCCGTATGCAAATTACCATTCAACTGCACAATCAATGTATTCGAAATGAAGTCTTTATTTTTCATCAGGTCAGTTAAAACAGCATTGATAAGCTAAAAGGAGTTTACTTCGTCAGAAAAAATTAAAATTTTATACAATCTTACATACCGTTGTCTTTCCAGAACCCCTAGGACCAATCAACAGTAAAGAATTCGATTCTCCCATTTCGGCTGTGCGCTGCAATAGTTGGCGGATATTTTCACGTTCATTTTCGTGGCCCCTTAAGGTGGTAAAATCTCTTTGTAAACGTTCCTTAAGAAATTTACGTAGTTTTAATAGTTCTTCACTGTTGTCCGTCATATTACTTCGCAATTTAATTGAAAATTTAAAGTTTTCAAAATACAACTTAAAATGCACACAACGTTGTTTGTTTACAACCACTTTGTTTATATGCCAAATGGAAACAGCTGTGAGAGCTTGAAATAAGCGCCAAATATAGAGATGACACTAACAGCAATAAATATGAACATTGCCAATTGTGTTTTGCCTACTATAACAGGGTTGTTCAATATATTTCAGCAAGTTATATAAAGGAATGGATTCTTCGAAACAGTTTGTAAAATAAAAGAGTCTTTCAAAAAATATGCGTCGTAATGGAGTAGTTAATTAAAAAAAAAGAAATAAAACTGTTATCCATATAACGCGACTGCCTAAATGGAAATTATTAAACCGGTTTATGTAAATAACGGAAGTTTAATGTGACAGAGTTGATATCAGGGGGATGTAGCTCAGTGGTAGAGCGCTCGCTTTGCATGTGAGAGGCCCCGGGTTCAATCCCCGGCATCTCCAGAATTTTTTTATTTTTACCAAATAATTGTAAAATTCCATAATTGGTCAAAATCTTTTTACCATTTACAAAAAAATTAAAATTTAATCAAAAAGAAAAATTAACCTAGATATTTAAGGTACATTTTGTTAAGCCCCAATATAGGGGGATGTAGCTCAGTGGTAGAGCGCTCGCTTTGCATGTGAGAGGCCCCGGGTTCAATCCCCGGCATCTCCATAGTACTTTTTTTTTACTCTTTACAAATTCTCTGAAGTTTTAAAATGCTTATCAACGATTTGTATCAAGTGTTGTGGGATAGATACCGACAGATCAGATATTATCCTTAAAAGCCTTTTTTCCTTTTCTTTATTTTTATGTTTTAATCCTTTGTGTGATTTTGATTCGGATTCTCTCGTTTACTATGGGGGGGATGTAGCTCAGATGTAGCGGCATCTCCAAGGAGCCTTTTTTCTTGCTGATCTTTAAGTTTTTATCACATTTTCTGAGTAACTCTTTCTAAGTTTTTCTTAAGTCATTGGGTAAGATAACAATGTTATGTTGATAAGTGTGAGAACACTTAAGTAAACTTGTAGTTTAGAATTTTTATAAAATGGAGATTGGCTTGATTTCAAAACACTTTCATGAATAATGAACGCTTCACAACTTCAAAAACAATAAATATTTAATATCGGGAATTTTTCGAATGTCAAAATACTTGGAAAATTATAAACAAAACAGATCGTAACTCGTAATCGCTTACAAAATTCAATTCAATTAAATTTTTTTTTTTTGAAGGATAATATGAAAATCTAGGCGCTAAGATGGCTCAATCTCGATTTCGTTTAACAGCATATGTGATATAATTTGTTGGAGCCGTTTTATGGGGGGATGTAGCTCAGTGGTAGAGCGCTCGCTTTGCATGTGAGAGGCCCCGGGTTCAATCCCCGGCATCTCCAGTCCGTATTTTTTTGTAACTCTTCGAACTTGATTGAAAGGATTAACTACTGCTTATAAAAACTGATTGTGCTGTGCTGCCCAGTATAACTTTCTATTTAATGTTACGAATCCAATATAAATTATCAAACTTCCTTTTGACACCGGCATTTTTATGGGGATGTAGCTCAGTGGTAGAGCGCTCGCTTTGCATGTGAGAGGCCCCGGGTTCAATCCCCGGCATCTCCAGATCGGATTTTTTTTTGTCTATAAAGACAGATTCATTTATATAATAACTCCGAACTGCCAATTGATTTGCGGTTCTTATATGTTCACGTTTTGTTTTGTTTGTTTTAATAGTTTCGATAATAGAGTTGTCGATTGTTATGCTCGAAAATTCCGTTTAATGACGTCGATAGTTCCGGTTGACTGATGTGCTAAAATCCCCATTACTAATGGTAATTGGGAAAAACCATTGGCATTTTTGTTGAAGTTCCATGTCTCGCTTCGTAGAGAAGATTACTTAAGGCCTTGCACGTCGTTGTATTCATCATCACAGTCTAATTCTTGCTCTAATCGAACATCCAAGATAATAAAAGGATACCATATCAAGCTTAAGCATAAAGTACTCTAAAGGACAGTCCAAGTTTGGCTTTGATATTCTCAAACCTGACAGCAAGTTAGTGTAGATCGTTAGAGTAATCAAGATCGTATAGTTTTGAAAAAATGGCCCTATTTTATGCCATTACTCTTCTTGATCATACTAGGCCGCAGAAGTTTGTTTTTTGTATAAATTTCCCTGTAAAGAATTAATTTTTATTCAATAAATAAGCTCGAATCCATAAAAAGTACTTTACTTGCCATCTCACCTAATTTGCCGGTTTTCGGCTTGCCTTAACACTTCCTTGCAAGGGCCTCTGCACATCACGCGTTCATTCGCCAGTTGGTACACAGGTCTTCCCCAATTTGCTTCTTCCAATGCAGACAAAGTCATTCTCTACACTGATGTGCACTAATTCGCTCATCAAATACTCATTTGGCCAGGACATTATTATCTCCCATTCGAACGGCATGACAAACACACTGCAATTGAAAATAATGAATAAATTATTTTATATGCTTAAAAATTTTGTATTTCAATTTACATATATTGCTTCAAATTAATATCTTTCATAAGATTTGTCGATTTTAAAGACAGAAATTAATTATTTATTGTTGCGTTTACTTCATTTTTGTTTAAACAAATTGAAATTATTAATAATTCTCCATCTTTTACCAGTAAAAAAAAGAAGTAACAAAAACAATTACGTTCACTTTATTTATCCTCTAGATTTGGTAACACTATTTAAAATACATACGGTAAACAATTCATTGAGTATAACGAAACTGTGCAATGAACTGTTAATAAATATTTGACAGCAATCACACAAGAGGGGATGTAGCTCAGTGGTAGAGCGCTCGCTTTGCATGTGAGAGGCCCCGGGTTCAATCCCCGGCATCTCCATTCTTTTTGTTTTACTTTTTTTAAATTAGATTTAATTATGTATGTATTATTAAAATTTAATTAATCAGTATTTTTGTTTTAACGAATTTGGAGAAAAGTTTTTGCTGCATAAACGAAAAAATATAGTTTGATTGTTTATCCTATGGCCAATTGTTTATACAGCGGTTTCTCTGTATAACGCGGTTTCCATACAACGCGGGACTGAAATTGCGACAGCCGCGCTGCTCTTAGAAAGCTGTACTCATAAAGCTGTACTCTTACAGCGCGGTTTTCGTTCAACAACATCCCATAAGTTCCTTCCGCACAGCCTATGAATGACTATTTAGTACCTAGATATTGTAAGAGGGTTTAAAATAAGTTTTATTTTCGGCGCAAAAGCTCAGCCGAGATGCAGTACCGTGCAAAATAATAGCAGTTGCATTTTTAATTAAAAAAATATATGTTATACTGTATAATTTATCTGGCCTTTTGTATTTCTTGGTCTCCATATAACGCGGTACGAATGATGTGATTTGTACTAACTCTGAGTTTCTTATAGCGCGGCTTCCATAGAACGCGGTAGACGGTTTCCATATAACGCTCTACGAATTAGCCTGATTTGTACGGTGAAATCCGAGTTTCTTACAGCGCGGTTTCCATACATATAACGCGGTATAAGAGCTAAGCCGTAATCCTGTCTGAAGGATTGTAATGGCTAATTATGTATGTATATGTATGTATGTATAGACTCACCTCGTTATAGGAGGGTTAACTGTATACCCAAGGAAAATACTAAATTGTTGGCAACACTAAATCATTAAAGGTTATTGAACTCTTGCCATAAAATTGGCACACGTTAATTTTTCTTCATTTATTTTAACGTTTTTATATGCAAAACACACATTAAGACGTTCGTTCACAATGGCTTGATTTCACTTTAATTGTAATGCATTTTTATTATCTTTGGGATTTTCATGAGTTTTTAGGCCAAAAAAGAAAAAAAACAAAAAACTTTCAAAAGAAGGTGCAGTGTGGACAATCATTTGTACAAACAAATAAAACAATAAAAACTTAAAGTTCTTTTTTAAAACATGTCATCTTCTCATTTTTCCTTGGAAGAAATAAAAATAAACAAATGAGCCAACAGTATGGTGTAATTTCTCATGTCAGGTAAAATAAACACACTTAAAGCATATTATCACTGCACAGATTTTCTTTTGTTTACATTTCTTATGCCGTTTGTTTTCCCATTAATCAATGTGCTGTCACACACGAGACTATTTTTTAAGCAGCATAATTTTTATTTTTTTAGTAACACACGAGACTATTTCATCTGGCATAAAATTGTATACATGTACTCTGCTTTGTGTGTATTAGTTCTTTTTTACTTATTTGACGTTTACCTTTCAACATATATTGTATGTGTATTGGTTTTGTGGTGTTTATGTATTGGTTTGTGCGTGGTAGAAACTGGTTGAAAAATTATGCCAGCAAAAAATCACCTCTTTTGCCAACAAGCTGCCATTTTGTGCCGGCATAACTGTTCTCGTGTGTGATTGCCCAATAAAATTAAGCTTAGGAGTTATGTTTTAATAAGCAAAGATTGTCGTTAAATACATACATATACACTCATAGGCTCTAATCACACGAAAACAATTGTGATGGCGTAAAATGATATTTTATAGGCAAGAGAGGTGAAGAGAATGGTTTTTTGGTGGCGTAAAGTAAATGAATGCAAAAACACTAATACATACAAAGCTGTTTATACATATACATTTCATGCCAAACTAATATTCAACCCGTGTGATTTGACAAGAACAAAAGTTATGCTACTAAAAATTGTTCTCGTGTGATTAGAGCTATATGTACTATTTTACAATCGGTAGGATTGAATGTGTTCAATGCATAAAAAGTTGCCAATTCAAAAAAAAAAAAAATACACAAATATTGTAGGATGAGGCAAGAAAGCGTTGCAGGATTATGAACAAATTCGTAAAGTTTCCGGAGACGGTGCGAGGAAATCAGTAGAGGAGCAGTTTGTTCGATTCGATAATTTTAATGTTTTGGTTTTAAATAAACTCACCTCGCTCTGGGGGCTAATTTTAAAACTCGGTCGATATTGCGATATTTTAAGTTCTTGGATTCTGTCACTCTTTATCGAGTATGTATTTCTAGTGTTGATTAATGACCAGTTTGTGTGAAACGAACGATTTTACACGTTCGTCTATTTATATGAAAAGCAGAAACAAAAACACTCAATTTGGTAAGCAATTAATCTCACATTTCGAGACACTGCATTGGCCGCCAAGATCATTTAATTTTATCCCCTTTTACCCCTCTTTAGGGCCCGAGAGAAACAATTCCAGATCTGAAAAACAACATTACAGCTGTCATGAGTGACATAACAGTGGAAATGCTGTATAAAGTATGCTAAAATGGACCATGAATGGTCCACATTTACTTAAAATAATTTTTAAAAAGTAAAATTGCAGGAAAATATATATCTGGAGTTATCCCGATGGAAGGAAACCCATAAGTATATGGAGACTCAATATAGGTGACTTGGATGCTTTGATTAACGTCCACTTTACATGTACATCTAAACTCAATAGACGTGGTAGATAATAATGAATGCAGGTTGAAGGCATCGAATCGATGGAACATTTTGTATGCCGAAAGCTCGAGAAAGCCCAAAATTTTGGAAAGACACTATACCAGACATAACTCATCCCCAAAGGAATGGACTGGAAGAAGATAAGTCGCTGTAGTCTAGTAGGTAGTGTGTTCGTTTATTAGACGTAAAGCCCGGGTTCGAGCACCAGGCCAGACATCAAAACGAAATATGAAAAAAAAATATTTCTACTGCGACTTCTTCTCTGCAGATTTATGGCAAAATCTCAAAGAGTAAATAAACCTGTCATGAAAAGTTTCTCAAAATCTCTAGGTCACGCCTCTCAAGTATAAAATTAAGGCACACAACATGAGTGGTGTGAGAAGCTAAGCCGTTATCCTGACTGAAGGATTGTAATGGCCAATTATGTACATATATACATATGTACTAAATACTGACATTCTATAAAAAAAATATGGTTTATAGCTGTAATGGTGAGCGCACACAGAACTAGTTGTATGTCGATAGGTGTCATATTCTTGGTTGACCTCTTCTTTTTCAACCTAGCTAGCTATTGTCTAAATCGTGTCTACGTTTTTTTAACCTTCACACCCTAATTGGTAAAAAAAATCAGCCGTTAATACAATATCACAGCTATCAACAGTAGGAGAACTAATTTTAAGATTTGTTTAATTTGATTTTGGGCAGAGATTTTAATGATCATTTTATGGTTCTGTTGTAAAATTTATTTACGTAAAAGTCCAGAGAACATTTCTTTAAAGATCATTAAAAATCAATAATAAAATAATAATAATAATAAAGAAAAAGCAGCAAATGACTGGGGAATTCCAATTTCATATTGAAATGTTGCGTTTTTAATGAATATTAAAATTTATTTATTTTTTTTTGTTTTGTCAACTCGTCATTTGTAAGATTTTGTTTTGTTTTTTTTTTTTTTTTGTTATTATTTAATGAATTTTTAATGATGTTTTGTTTTTATTTTGTTGAATTTTTAATTTTGAAAAATTCATTGATTTTTTTTTATGTAAGAAAGTCAATAACAAAATTCGTAACTGAAATCGGGGCACCATTTTTTGATTGAAGACGACTTATAATGGATCTTATTTGTTTATATTTTTTTTTTTGAATAAAAATTTCTTTCAATAAAACTGGTTCCATTTTTAATGATCTTTTTTTTCTTAAACATTTTAAATAAGGCGACTCTACCACTGACTCGACGGCGACACTTTCTTAAAACAAAAAGAAAGAAAGGTAGGGAATATGTTTGAAACAAAATGCAAATTTTGAATATTAAATTTTGATTAACCCATTTGGCGCCGCCGTACTCAATTGAGTACAGGTAATTATTAGGCGAAATTTTCTAAAATTTGAAAGTTTTTGTAATTTTTTTGTGTTTTTAGCATAAAAGAAACATATTCCCTGTTAAAATAATAAACAAATCTGGCTATATATATATCGACTGTCACAAAATGGACTCTTAAACTTATACAAAATTGGTGTGGCCAGATAAGCACAGACTACCAATTTTTAGCATTTTCAATTTTGTTAATTTCTTTTTTATTTTAATTTTCTAAAAGCAAGCATTTCTGTTTATAAAATATGTAAAAACAAATGGTCTGCAATTTACTTTTACAAAGTTATGCTTGTTTAAATACAACTGTACTCAATTGAGTACAGCGGCGGAATCCATATACAAAATGTGGTAACTGGGTAGCAGCTAGTTCCACTGGATATTGCTACACTTTCGATTTTTATTGTGGAAAATCGGAGGAAATTTCTACTGATCCCCTAGGGTGAAGAGTAGTAAGCAAATTGCTTGATAAAATGGAGACTAACTCAGCATCGTATGACGTATTTTTTGATAACTTTTTTACTATCTATAATCTCTTGGTGGATCTCAAAGAGGAAGGATTTCGTGCGACTGGAACAATTAGAGAGAATAGAACAAAAACGTGTCCATTACGAAGTTCGAAAGAAATGAAAAAGAAGAGCGGGCCTCATATGACTATAGGTTTGACAAGAAAAATGAAATTCTTTTGGTGAAATGGAAAGACAATAACGTCTGTACAGTGGCAACCAACTATGACACAATAGAACCATTAGGAGCAGTAAAACGCTGGTCTTCTACACAACGACAAAAAATTGATGTCAATATACCAAAAGTGTTTCAGTCATATAACAAACATATGGGAGGAGTAGATGACCTGGACCAGTCTATTGCACTCTACAGAATTGCCATTCGTGGTAAGAAATGGTGGTGGGCATTGTTTACCTATATAATAGATATGGCCATTGCAAACGCTTGGCGGTTATAAGTAATAAGTCATAGCGATAGCATGGATCAACTTTTATTCCGACGTTCAATTGCAAGGTACTATTTACGTCAAAATGCCCAAACTAAAGCTCGACTTTCATCATCATTGGTCGTAGGGTTACCCCAAGATGGTATAGGCCACTACCCCAAAAAGTTGTAAAAGCAATTAAGATGTGCTTTATGTCATGCAAGAGTTCGCTGGCAATGCAAGAAATGATTAAAAACATTATGTATTGAAAAAGAATCTTTTGAAATTTTTCACCTATAACCCGCCGCTGTACTCAGTTGAGTACACCCTCCCTACTCCACCCCCTTATTATTTTTTTAAATTTTTTCATACTTTTATATTAAATTTGTATGCAATGAATTAAAAAATAAACTTTTTTGTTAATTATCACTTCTGGGTTTATTTTGGCGGTTAATGGGTTAATGAATAATCAATAGTAGACGTAAATGGCGTCTACATATTTAATGAATTTTTTTTTACTCTTGAATTCCTACATATTTTGATAATAAAAAAAATTTTTTTTGGTCAAAAATTTACGTTAATCACAAAATATTGAAATAACACTGACATCTAATACATATTAAATTTGTTTTATTTTTCCTGTTCTTCTATAAAGGGTTGTCCATTTTTCGGTTTCAATATAATCGCTTGTACAAGGACCTTTTATGAGGAATAATTTTTTATAGGTTGAATGGCAACTACAGCGGTTTTAAAGGGCTGATACTGTCAGTTTTAATAGCTCTTGAAGTTGTGGCAGACCTTGCTTTTGTGGATTCTTAAAAGATTTTTGTTGACAGTAAATCGCCTCTGACGGCGAAATCATCGGTTTGGTGCAATTCGCGAATGGTTTATGACCGTAAGAAGGCTTATGATCCGATCTGGCTAGTCTCCGTTGGTTAGCTCACTTACTAGATTGTGTTCTCTCTCGATTGATGTCATGTTTGTTCATCCTAATCCGCAAATTTGCTACCCATTTGGGGCTATTGGGATGATATATCGGGGAGTTAAGTAAGTCTACCGGCAGTGGTAGAACTAGCTCACTGCTGGAACTCAATAAACCTAACGTACATGCATACATACATAATTGGCCATTACAACCCTGAGTCAGGATTACGGTCTAGCTTCTCACACCACTCATGTTGTGTGCCTTAATTGTGTACTTGAGTGGCGGGACCTACAGTTTAACGTCGACTCCGAACGACAGATTTTGAAAAACTTTTTCATGGCAGGTTTATTTACTCTCAGAGTTTTTGCCAGAAATCTGCTGAGAGGAAGTCGCCGAAGAAATATATTTTTTTCATATTTCGTTTTGGAACTCGAACCCGGGCTTTACGTCTAATAAGCGAACACACTACCTACTAGACTACGGCGACTAAACCTAACGTGAAACTGATAATTACGTTCCTAATGACACATTGTGATTTCAGGTCGCTGACTGGAACTTGGAACACATCTCAGCTGGATTTCTAAGCCGATTAAGTCAGATTTGGAGACGATAGAACATATCCTCCTTGCAGCAATCTTTATATTAGAGTGCTTGGGCAATGATGTCTGAAAATGAGAGATCTGAAACCTCCGTCTCTTCATGACAAGCGCAGGGCATTGACACATGAGGTGTAAGACAGTCTCCACCTCCTCCTCAGACCCACAGCCGATGTAGAAGTCATTAGTTGGGATGCGAAGTATTTCGGCATGCCTACCAACAGGACAATGGCCAGTAAAGATCGCCATTGTGCGATGGATGGCCATACGATTTAAGGACAGATCTGAGTCAGTTCTCTTCTTGTCCATGCGTGTTCAGCAGAATCTAGTAGGTACCCTAGTAAAATGAGTGTATCATATCTACAATTAACTGAAGCAATGGGAATACCGAAGTCGCCGTAGTCTAGTAGATACAGTGTTGGCTTATTAGACGCAAAGCCACGGTTCAAATCCCCGGTCACACATCAAAACGAAATATGCGACTTCCTCTCAGCAGATTTCTGGCAAAAACTCTGAGAGTAAATAAAATTGCCATGAAAAGTTTCTCAAAAATCTGTCATTCGGAGTCGACTTTAAACTTATAGGTCCCGTCACTCATGTATAAAATTAACACACACAACATGAGTGGCGTTGAGAGAAGCTAGGCCGTAATCCTGACTGAAGGCTTGTAATAGCTAATTATGTTATGTATGTAAGTATGTAATGCGAATACCAATGTAATGTAACATATGGGAGATTGCTAGCTCTGTACCAGCCATGGTACAGTTCATCAACAATACAATTTCCAATGACATCACTGTGTCCCGGAATCCATATAAGAGTTATCTTTGAATGATTCAAAATTTCTCCAAGAAATCCTAGGCATTCATGGACAAGAACGGACGTCGGAACTACGTTCGTTAGGAACTTAATAACAGCCTTGGATAGCCAAGTAAATCAGGAGAGTTTCAGGGAAAATTCCGCCACTCAACATTTTATACTTTACAAAATTATTTTATTTTTTTGCAAATTGTTGACACCTATGTAGTTAAGCTATGTACACATCACAATATGGTGATTCACCATCAAAACTTCTTGCCTAAAGATTTACAAATGAGAAATGAAATTTTTAAACATGATTGATGGCATCAATAAATATTACCGGATAATAAACGGCAATTTCGAATCAAACGATTCTTAACATGACTGCCAAATTATAAATAACAATGTACAAAGTAAACAAAACCAATTTCTCTCCCTACCTTCCTCTCTCCATCACTGTTTGACTACAACAAATCGTACATTTCACTCACTACACCCAAATCCAACAAAATAGACGGCGACAGCACATCAATAGAAACAAAAAACATCTAGAAAACTTGACTTTGAACTGCGAACAAAAATAAAAACAAAAACAAAAATGCAATATAAATATGTAAACAAACAAATAAATAAATAAAAAAAATGCATTTTTTTCTCCTAAACAGACAATTTCCATGTACAACAAGTATGACTAGTTTTGAGAAAAAAAATATCTCTAAAAACAAACAAATAGTTTTTGCTCTTATGCATCATTTCTCTTACTCTCACTCATTGCTTGTGTATGTATAGGTTTTATTTTTCCCCAAGAGAACTCTATTAGAGACTAGAGGCAATGGCTCAGCACATTTGTAGCTACAGGCGACAACAATATTTGAAAAAAAAGGTGGGAATTTCTAGGCATTAATATTATTAAATCGGTAAAAAGAATGTGGCCAATATTAAAAAATTAAATTTATTTTTAAAAGATAATTATAATTATGCAAATTATGTTAATTAATTATAAATGGAATTCCCCTATTAACCTATAAAATAAGTGGATAGAAGTTTCTTAAATTAAGGCCGTTGAATTTGAAATTTTAAAAATTTGTTGTGTATACGGTACAGAAATAAATTTTATGGATCGAGATTGTTTTTCTCTCATTCTCTTTATGTCAATAAAAAATATTATAATCATGGCTATGAATTCATGATGCCAAACAAGCCTTACTCATTTGCAAAGCAAAAATAAAGTAATGAACTCAGATGGATTTGGTGCTAAGCAGAGTCCATCTTAAAAAATTCATAGCAGTTACGACAGGAAGTCGCCGTAGTCTAGTAGGTAGTGTGTTCGCTTTTTAGACGTAAAGCCCGGGTTCAAACCCCCGGGCAGACAGTTATCAGACAGTGCCATCGACAGTTAGTTCCGTTTAATATGAACGTCACTCTGAGACAACTCCGCATGGAAAGCTAGGCATATTACTCTCTTTTTAACCGTTTTATATATGTAACTATTATGTGCCTCATTAATTAAGATTTTAATAGGTGACTATATTTTAATATACAGGGTCTTAAGCGCTTCCTATCTTTAAATAGAAATAAAATAAAATATGTAAGAGATTATAATCGAAATTTTTCATGCGTTTGAAACACCTATGTATGTCGCTACATAGGTAGTGTGTTCGCTTATTAGCCGTAAAGCCCGGTTTCTAACCCCGGACCAGACATCAAAAACGAAATATGAAAAGAAAATATTTCTTCGGCGACATCCTCTCAGCAGATTTCTGGCAAACACTCTGAGAGTAAATAAACCTGCCATGAAAAAGTTCCTCAAAATCTGTCGTTTGGAATCGACGTTAAACTGTAGGTCCCGCCACTCACGTATAAAATTAACGCACACAACATGAGTGGCGTAAGAAGCTAGTCCGTAATCCTGACTGAGGGGTTGTAGTGGCCAATTATTTTATGTAGTTACGACAGAAATACCACACAGAGGTCTTCTGCAGAAGCTGTCATGATGAGGTTGAAGAGGAGACCACAAAACATCTTGTCGGTCATTGTCCGATACTGGGGAATCTAAGACAACAAATTTTCGGGCACCCAGGATTTATAGAGAGAACGCTTTTAGCCAAATTTGGATAAATTCCACACCCTTATAAAGCTTTCGGGATAGTTGGGACATCGCAGGCAGAACTTGTAGATGAATGGCGGAATATTACAATCGATATTACAGTGGCATCTTATAGCACTCAAGTTGGCTATGCTTTTGAAGGCGGCTGCCAATTTAACCTAACCTTATCTAACTGTTGTTAATCTATTTATGGTAAAATGTCCATCTTTTCTAAGCATTTTTGGCATTGCCACATGCCGCGAATCCTCTTTTTTGCACTATGAAACCAAACTGACAAGATCAGAATCAGTTTTGGAAGTAACTACAGGATAGAGGTCGATGAAACAGATGAAAAAATCAATGTGGAGAAGATTATATTTTATGTCAGAATGGATAGGTAGGCAAAAATGACTAGGTAGTCAATTTGTTATTATGGTACACTATTCTTTTTAGCCTAACCTAAGCCGAACAAAGCAATCGCTATAAACAATCGCCTGTCGTTTTAATTGTACCCAATACCTCGCTAGACAATCAAGAGAAGAGTACTAAAAATGTTGTACGTGAGCCATCTTCATACAACACACTCATTATATGATTACAGAGAGCGGCTTAAAAAGTTGAAAACAGGCCTTTTACAATAGCACAACAACAAGAACAATAAAACAAATAAGCAAGTATTTCACTACATTTCGTTCAACTGAGTATAATTACGTGTATTTGTATGCGTATGGAGAGTATGCTATGACAGTGTAGTGAGTCCCAAAGAAGAGGATTAACTGTGTGCGAACAATAGTAGCTACGAACGTGAGAAGAATGTATGTGTAAACAGAATAGTCGCGAGACTATAAATAAAAGTTTTTTAATACGCGAAGATTCATAATGAATTGAGTCTTCTTCAATGAAAGCTGTTTAAGAGAGTACATATAACAACTTCATGCATAAAACGTTTGAAATAAATTTCGATAACAAATATTGGAAATATTTTAGTGGTGTTTTAGCTAAAAGGAATTTATTAAAAACAAAAATTAAAAGAAAAAAAAACGCAAACAATTTATAACAAGTGAAGTGAATAACAGGCACATACAATAACTATTTACTTAAAAGTGTGAGTGTTTTATTAGTATATTAAAACCATAATAAAAACAAAAAAAAAAAGAAAATAAAAATTATTGCAAGAAAATCACGCATTAAAAATTTTTAATTGAAACGTTTATTATTTAATTTGGTATTTATCTAACGGAAATAATTAAACTTGAAAGATTAAAAAACATAAAAAAAAAATTAAATTTAAAAAAAAAAGAAAAAACATACAAAACTTTCGGTAAAAATAATGAATTTTTTGGTTTTCTGATCGAAACATTGAAGATAAACAAAAAAGAAAGTTTATAAACAAATAAACAAACAAAAGTAAAACATTTTGTTTTAAAACGTACCTAGTACAACAACAACAATTAAAAGATATCCACAAGTATTCATCATCAGCAGCACTATGGCTCGCCTTTATCAGTTGAATGTAGCGAAAGTTTTATTAGCATGTGGTATATTTCTAACTATACACAGCCAACAGCATATACAGTCCACTTACGCCTCTTCCATACCAATTTGGGAATTTTTAACACGTAATGAAAAGGTATGTACAATTATTTTTGTTGTTTTTTTTTCACCTGTAAAATTATTTTTATTTTTAAATGCTCTACTCTTCTACACCCTTTTTTTCTTTGTGTTGAAGTACAAACATAGTTGTTGTTATTGTTATTTAATAAGCATACGAATGATAAATTAGTTTTTGAAATTTTTGAAAAAAACATCCCAATTTAGTTTTTGCTATTGGTGTTGTTGTTGTTTTGCTAGTATTGTAGTATTAATAAACTTGTTTTTTTACATAAACAAACAAAATTCCAGTTATAAATATATGTAGTCGTCTTCACGTATTGTTTTTTTTTCTTGTACCTTCTCCAAAGACACTATCTCGACAACAATAAATACATACATACATATGTATGTACATACAAACGCATTACGCATATCCAGCTTATTTATGTGGAAAAATTTAATTTTTTTGAAAATACATACAATTTATTGAAGTTTTCGCGAAAATTCGGTTACAAATTTGTGCCAAAAAAAGAAATTTGTGTTTTTAATTTTAAAACCAGCAGTTTCGTATTTTTTGGTGTGAAGCTATTATGCCAGTGGAGAATCCAATCTAATTACGTTTTAAAACGGAATTTAAATTATATACCTTAAGAGCATTCAACTGAAATCAAAGCGAATGATAATCTGAAGGTGCGAGGCCCGGGCTTAATAGTGAATGCATTCAAATTTCCGGCTCAAGATTCTTCAGTAGCCGCCGTAGTCTAGTAGATAAAATATTGGCTTATTAGACTTGAGGCCACGGTTCAAACCCAAGCTCAGACAACTCGAACGGAACGAAATTTTAAGGAAAATATTTCTTAGGCGACTTCCTCTCAGCAGATTTCTGGCAAAAAGTCTGCGACTAAATAAAATTGCCAAGAAAAGTTTCTGAAAAATCTGTCCTTTTGAGTCGACTTTAAATTATATGTCCCGACACGCATGTTACTTTATTGGTCATTACAATCCTTTAGTCAGGATTACAACCTAGCTTCTCACAGCATCCATATTGTAATTTTATCCATGAGTGGTGGCGGGACCTATAGTTTAAAAATCTGTCGTTCAGAGTCGTTATTAAACAGTAGGCCCTACCACTCATGGATAAAATTTATACACGCACATTATGGGCGATGTGAGAGGCTAGGTTGTAATCCTTACTAAGGTATTGTAATGACCAAATAAGTAAGAAAGTAAACATGGTATACGTAACTTGTACTGTTATCCTTTCTATAAGAGAATACCATTATAATATACATTTATTTCTAATCGCCGATAACTTTTCACAGAATAATGTGATTCTATTACAAATTATCGGCAGATGGCTTTAAAATCTATTAATACTGGTAATACATATTAACTCAATTCTGCAACTCTATAGCTTGTTTGTTAGGCAATGATAATTATTTTTTAATTTTCTACTACTGTCTGTAGATATTTGTAAGCCACTGTATTCAGTTTTTTGGTTAAGAAAACAATAAAATATCAATGATTTTTTTTGGGTTTTCTTTTTATTCAAAGAACTTATTGAAATTCAAATTAAATTTTGAATGTTTGAAAAGCCTTGATTTGATTTGGCAGAAGTGTTAAGACGGTCTTTAAAAAAACGAAAGAAAAAAATCTAAAAATTTTGGAATCGATTTTAAAAATTTTATTCGAACTCGCGTACCTATTGAAGGTAACATTTTTGTTTTATTTATTAATTTCAGTATTTATTTATTTAAGCTTTAAGTATTGTTATAGTTTCAATTTCAAATATTTCTAGGATTTAATACAAAAATAATATAAAAAAAAAAAACAAAACAAAACATTTGACAACTTGATGTTGATTAGTTCATTATTAAAGCGTTATATTGTTGAGACCTCAAAATAAAAAAAAAAAAATCTTCATCATCAGCCACAAACTGTAAAAACTTGTTAACACTCATTAATATTAAATTTAAACTGTTTTTGTTTTTTTTTTAATAAATTAATTTATTCAATATTACCGGCTTATCAGGTATTAATACCAACTGACTGATATTAATGACATTAAATTGTATTCCAATTCATTTGATTTCGTTTCTAGTTTTCGGTTGGCTAAGCATTATTTTGCAAAAAAATTTTTTTTGATAAGTTTTAATTTTTTTCCTTCTAATTCTAATTCTATTTTAATTTTTAGAGAATTTATATTGAAAGTTATTATTATTTAGAAAAAATACTTGCTTTTTTGATTTTTTCTTACTAAAGGTCAATAAAATTTAATCATTTTTTCGGATGACCATTTTTAAAGCCTGTAGTTTTTATAAGTATGTAATTTCATAATAAAATACACTGTATGACACAATTAATCTGAAACAATATAGAGTGTGCGATGTCGTATCAAATTAACTCATTTCTAAAGGACTGCAGTTAGCTAGTCTATACGATTATGGTTTAGCGTACGTAAAGTCAGAGAGAAAATATTGTAGAATTCCATTCGTATTTTAAAAATGAGAGTGGAAATCATACGACAGAGTATTTGCGTTTACACGATTATTAAATCTCAAGATAAAGTGATATGAATGCATCCCTGATCTAATGCAGTTCAAAAATCGAAGAGAGCTCTTAACACGATAATCTTCCCTCTCTTCAAAACAAAAACTCTACATGTCGTACGACTTTGTGCAAGAGTATTGAGACTGTGATCAAAATATATTGCCGTACTAAGACTTTTGCTGTCCACTGTATATAGCCATGATGACATCAAATGAGCGACTTTGAGAAATGTGCAATTGACTCTGAAGTCTCTGACTGGCAGCCTTTAATTCATGAACAAATTGAACTTAATAGGGAGACAGTTTTTGGTCTTGGCGTAAAACGTAGCGTAAAGAAGATGTTGTGCCGGTCTCTGTAAACATTTTGGGTCTAAAAACCTTTTTTATTCTTCATTTGTTTTTTCTATTTAATTTTTTTATGTGTTTCAAGATTTATTGTTTGTTTTAATGCAACTTTATTTGTTTAACAATTTAAACTATTTTTGAATTGTTTGTTTATTTATTTACTTTTTTATGCTGAAGCAATGAGAAAATGTATTTCCAAAAATAATTTAATGAATGTCAAGGTTTTGTCTATGACAACAATTGTTTTAATTTGTTTTGTTCAAAAATTTATAAAGAATTTTAAGTATTTTTAACATTTAAGCCCATAAACTATTGAAAATAAATTAAAAATAAGGTCAGTGGCGGGAATATATTTAAGGAGACCGATACCGCCATGTAATCAATGCCTATTACAAGTAATATTTCGAAATAGAAAGACAGTGGAGAGTACTATGGCAGTAGCGGGTAGATAGAAAGAGAGAACAGATCTCTCTTGTTATCAATACCTATTACAAGCAATGTAACGGAAAGAAAGACAGTGGAGATAACTATGGCAGTAGAGTGTAGAGAGAGAATAGATCTTTAGTTTAATTTCATAATTAAGCGCTTTAATTTTTAATTTTAATTTAATTTAATGAAATTTTTTTAAAAGCAAACTTGTGTTTAATGGACCCTTGTTGCCACATGTTTACTATGCATGATGCTGAAATTCCGACCCGAAGGCAGTTATTTCAATCCCAAGTATCTAATTTGCTCTTCTTCTTACTTGTTACTCAAAACAATTGTTTTTTTTCAATATTTCGTTTGTTTTATTTTTTCTATTCGGTAGTTATGCTCTGTTGATTTTATCGTTTCATGTTTGAACCTTTTTTTCTCAACACATTGCATGAGTGTTTGTTTGTTTTTATGGTTGTTTTTGTTGTTGTTGTTTTTTTTTTGTAATTTTAATCTCTATAAATTAAGTGCAGATTTATTTGCTACACTTTGTTAAATACAAATTATTGTTGTTGTTGTTGCTATTTTTATCGCAATTTGTTTAATTTCCTTTGAAAAGAGAGAAGAAGATACAAGCAAAACACTTTAAGTGCAGTATATAGCTGGTAACAAAAAATAATCGGATTTATCGATTATTTTTATCACTCATATATACTGTGTGGGATGAGCCGGGGGCCCGGATGATTTAATTTCGGCTAAAGAAAGTTGATAATCACTAACCTACATAACTATGAGGCTGGTCATCCAAAAATCCAGACTAAAAAGTGATTTTTTCAGAAATCATTCGAATCTCTTCGAGTTCATGTGGATCGGTATTGTCCCATATTTGATCATTTTGTTTGTTCACGTACCCATTCGCTTAGAAATGAGACTAATCGCTAGAGATAATTTTTCGATGAAAATTAGGGTCAGTTGCCAACTTCTCCGCGAACACACTATAGTCGTTTAGTTTCAGTTCCTGGTATAGTTAAACTTTAAACGGATGCAGGACCAAGTCACAATGCAAAATTTGCCAAGTTGTGGTCTGCGAAAGCTGAGTTCGAAGCGATATCTTTTGCCTTGCGCTCTGTGGGATACGCAGCGGCTATGGTTTAGGCAGATATTGCGTTTCGTCGTTCGTTTACTAAACCAGTGGGCTCGAATTTAACCCCGAATAGTCCTCTCGGTAGGACGATTATGGCGGCATGTTGCCCGAACAGAGCACCCATTTCAATACATACATGCATACATGCTTACATAATTGGCCATTACAACCCTTCAATCAGGATTACGGCCTAGCTTCTCACACCACTCATGTTGTGTGCCTTAATTTTATACGTGTGTGGCGGAACCTACAGTTTAACGTCGACTCCGAACGACAGATTTTGAGAAACTTTTCCATGTCAATTTTTTATTTACTCTCAGAGTTTTTGACAACTAATTTAATAGATGAAGCTGCAACAAGATATTCGTTATCCACTGCCAAAATTCGGAAGTCACTGATAGTAGACACGATATTATAAACGGCTTGTTTGTTTGCCACCAACTGTATAAATATTTGATTATCTTCGCACAAATAGTGCAGAATTTCATTATTCATTATTTCCGTTATATTTACGAAAAAAAACAACAGAAAAGCAACAAAACCAAACAAAATTGAAACAACAACTACAATGCTAGTAACTATTAAAACATTACACAAATTGCTTTAGCATGAACGATAAAAAAAACATTTTTTGGTTTGAAAAATGCTCTTCTAACACCCTCTCTATCTCTCTCTCTTTCATGATCTGTTAACGGTTGTATGTATGTGCCTATACTTGCATGCAAATAAGTATTCAAATGTAAACAAATTTTGATATTTTCGTAATACAGCCACAGGGTATAGGAATAGGAGTATACGTGTGAAGGTGTGTGTGTGTGTGTGGTGTTTTCTGCTATTTTAGGATTTCAATATTTGATATCCGCTTAGTCAACAGTAATAATTAATTTTTTGCCTGTTTTGTTTGTTTTCTTTTGCATTTGTTTAATTAATATTCAAAATGAAAAATCAAATAAGAGAGCAACGTTTGATTTTATTAAATTATTTAATAAATTTTTTTATAAAACAATACACAAATGAATACGAGTAATTAAATAAATACACACAAAAAACAATATATTTAATTTAATAAAAATGACTAAATTTAAATCAATGACATAGAACTTGCGTGTGTTTTGAACAAAAACAAAACCTGTTCAAAACAAAAAAAAAAAAATTAAAATCAATTCAGTTTTCAAAAATCAAGTTAAAATTCTAGTTTTATGAAATTATTTAATTGTTTTATTATTTATTTCGTTTTTATTATACTTTTTTGCATAATAAAAAAACAACCGCCTTTTGATATTGACAATAAAGTTTAAATAATAATAAAAACAAAATGCTTTACAAACAATATTTTAATGTACAATACATATTTACTTTCTAAATAAAAAATAAACATTAATTCAGGAAAAAAAAATTAGAATTTTTAATGGAAAATCAAGTATGTACGTGCCTTGCGGACATTTATTGAATAAAGTTTTAAAATTTTTATTTAATATTTTATTGGCTTACACAATAAATATCTGCTGTTTCTTTAACATTTTTTTTTTTTTTATAAAAAATTTTATTTCATTTACAGTAGTTTTCCGATTTAACGAACCTATATGTTGTCAGGCCTGTTCGTAAAATCGAAAAGTTCGTTATATGCAGTACTAACTTAAATGTGGGTTTTTGGTATGAGAATAAGTTAAAAGTACATAAAATATTTTTTTTAAATGTATTTTATAAAAATTAATTATTTTTTTATAAAAATAATACAAAAAAGGAAACAATTCATATCACAAATTAATTGTTATTTTATAAAAATAATAAAAAATAATAATTCATATTATATTAGTACACATAAAGAACAAAAATATACAAAAAAATTCTTTGAAACAAATCTATTTAAAAAACAGATTTAGCAATGTTTGTTTTTTTGGTCTAGAAATTTTCATTTTTATTGCTTCTTTTTGAAGCTCTCTTAAAATCATTGATTTTGAAAAATCAAGATTATTTTGCTGCGTCTAAACTAAACATCAAAAACAAAAACTTCAGAAGAAAACAAAAAACACCGCTTAAAACAACGGTATATTTTTTTTTACTACACATTAGGTTTTTTGTTATATTTGTCAAACATCATTTTATCTTCATTCAAATAATATTTTCATTTGTTCGTTAAACTGAGTACAAAAAATAATTTTTGTTCGCTATTTAAGGTACTCAATAGGAAAAATTTGCCTGTTCGTTAAATGCGATGTTCGTAGAATTGAATGGTCGTTAAATCGGAAAACTACTGTATATCGTTTATTAAAAATTTTTATTTACGCCACGTAGAGCGTATGGCGTCATTCATTTCGTCTTATTGAAGCATGTGGTTGCCATAAAACATCTCCATCTTACACGATTTGCTGCTGGCACTTTTGCATGCTTCCATATAATTTGGCACTGCCCAAGTTCCTAGACTAGCATTGCCATACTATTGGAATTTCTTCCGATAACATGACCGCTCCATCTCCGTTTTCTCTGTTTGATTCAACAGATTCGTTTTGCGAATTATATGGACCAGTAGTCATTGCGTGAGTGTATTCTAAATTAGAATTGTTTCACTTCCCCCCAAGAACCTAAACTTACGCATGTATTATATATTTTATTCTTCTCCAAATGTTGAGATTTCTGTTTGAGTCTGTTTCGTTGTATTTTTACTACATACTTGGATAGCAGAATCTTCAAGTTCTCAGTACAAACGTTGTTTGTATGCAGCAAGTCCCCGATATCGTATATTTGTGTGATTTCTTTCTTGGCTATTTTTCGTATTTTCTGTTAATCACTTTACATTGCTCTGTTAACTCTAACATTAGCTTGTTAAAATGTTTGGTTTTTGTCTTTGCTAATTAAATTTGAATTTATCTTCACACACATGGAGATATTATATTTGAGAACTATTTACCGGAAGTTTTCAGCCGAACTTTTTCAAACACCCAATATACGTTTTTTAATATTCATTAAGGAAATATATAAATATTCCCAGTGTCGCTTCTAACACAATAAATATTGATTAACATGTTATTTAAATTACAATACTTTTTAAAAAAGAATTAAATTGTAATAGAAAAAAATAATTTCCCTAAAAAAATAAAATTAAAAATAAATTTCAAAGTGAGCAAACACTTCTCATGAGTATACGTAAGTATGTATATGAGACAATAAAAAATGTTGGTTTATAAGACTAATTTTTTGTTTGTTTGTAATAAAAAAATTAATAAATCAAAAGAAAAGTTGTTAAAAACATATCATTATAAGACGTGTATAGATATGTACATTAAAACAACAAACTACTCATCACATTAATATAAAAACGTTATTTTTATTTTCTGTGTGTGACATTTTAATGGCCAACGGTCAACAGCGGCTGCAAGTGATTTTTGAATTTTTTATTTTCAAAAGTGGGCTGATATATCAGGTTTCGATTGCCTCACAAAAATAAGAAGATAAAGTTGAAGATGAAGAAAAAAAACGATATCAAAACAAAATGCCGTTGTGATGACGTTGTGCTGGTGTTAACCAATATAATAGCCATTAACCATATAATTTTGTTTTTTTTTTTATTTTTTTTATATTTTACGTAAGTTTTTCTCTTGCCATCTCACTCAACATCTCACCATAATTACAAGATTTCTTTCTTTGTGTCGAATATTTTTATTTTTTTTTTTTTGTGTTTTTGTGGGTTTCTTTAGTTTTGGGAAAGTGTCGGCATCTTCTCTGCTGCATTGGGTCAATAGCGTAATTTTTGTTGTTGTTGTTGTTATTAATTTTGTATTTCAACAAAGAAAACATACGTACAACATGCCTTTAAATTCCATTTTTTTGTTGTTTTGTTTCATTAAATTTATTTTTATATTCTCATTAATTTTTTTTTTACACTTACGATTGTGGGTTTATTTTTTACAAATTTTTGAATGGTACTGGGGGGGTTTAAAGTGAGGCCTAAAGGTTCACAATCACTTTAACATAACACAGAGAAAGTATGTTTTTATTTGAACTTTGTATACTTGCATTGCATTAATGCATAGAGTAGGTTGGGGGATATACATTAAGGGTTCTGATATTAGATATCATCACCCAGCAAGTATTACATACACACATACGTAATTGGTCATTACAACCCTATCACAAAGGGTCGCTATGCGTGCTCAAGGGAGCTCTTCGATATCAGAGCTACCACTTCGAGCTAACCTAACCTAACCTAACCAGTTGAGTCAGGCTTATGGACCTAGCTTCTCACACCACTTATGTTGTTTGCGTGTTAATTTTGTCATGGGTGACGGAACCTATAGTTTAAAGTCGACTCCAAACAACAGATTTTTTGAGAAACTTTTATGGCAATTCTATTTGCTCTCAGGGTTTTTGCCAGAAATCTGCTGAGAGGAAGAAATATTTTTTTTCATATTTTCGTTTTGATGTCTGACCTGGGAATCGAACCGTGGGCTTATGTCTAATAAGCCAACACATTACCTACTAGACTACGGTAACCCAGCAAGCATTGCGGCGCTTAATATGACCTTGATTGGAGTGTTCAGACAGCTATCAAACAGATATTGGCTGTCAAACAGATATTGACAATCAAACAGATATAGGATGTCAAACAGATATAGGATGTCAAACAAATATAGGCTGTCATTGTAATATTATTTAAATTGTAATATTTGTAAGACATTGCTTTAAAGCTTTAAGAACTTGAATCTATACGATGCACACGCCTTTAGGTGAGAAACAATGTTTGTGTTGTTTGCAACAAGTGCCGCACAACAAGTGTCTGATGTAGATAACACGTATGGTAATTATGCTGTTGTAGGTACAAGTAATACCCGCACATCTGACCAAACAACAGGTTATTGACCGCTGATGGCTCTTTTCACATTTTTCAACTTCTTTTTTTTTTTTATTTAAATTTTCTTTACTAGCTTATAAGTTTTATAAGTGTTTGCGGTTTCGAAAACAATTTCTTTCGACGAATAATTATTTACGAAATATTTTTTTTAATTTCTGTGTGTTTTCAGTGGAAGAAATTCCAAAAAAAACTGAATTAATATTTTGTTTTTATTGTTTTAGTTTTTAGTCTTTTGGATTTCATAGAATCAAGGTTTTATTAGAGTAAAATAACCTTAAACAGTTAAATAAGCATGGTTTTGCATAAAATTTATGAAACTAATCCTTGATTTGCAATTCGTGGTAGTGGTAGTAGTGATAGTGCTACTACGAGCATGTGAAATATTTGGATGGATAGTGTTTAATAGTGCATGTAATTTGAATAACATTTTAACACTAAACGAACCAGTGACTACGGTATAAAAATTTAATAAAATATTAGATGGAGGGGGCATCAAAAAACACAACAATTTTTATTAAAATTAAATAAATTATATTCCTAACATTCCTTTCCATTTATGTGCAGAAACAAAAGTTAGCTATTGCCTGGCATAGTATGCAAATGCTACTGGACTACTATCCAAATAAAAAAATTTTAAAAATATACTTAAAACTTAAAAAAAAAACAAAATAGTCTTAAATTCTTTGAAGAACGAAAAGTAATAGAAAGAAATGCAGCAATCGCTAGCAGTTCTTGGAACCAAGTATGGAGCTAACCTAAAAAAACCTTTGTTTTATTTACATACGTGTTAGCCAGAGTTCGCATTTTAACATTTTTATTTCAAAAAATTCAGAGTTTATTGGCGACAAAACTGGAAAGAATTCCATGTACGTGGGAATTCTCTTGTGTTTTCAAATTGTTGGCTTAGGATGGATCTATTATAGGGGATTCATTTGCTGTGCATGAGGGATTTAAACCGAATTTGCTGGGGTTTTGTAAACAAATAAAAAAACCAAACAATTTTGTATTACAGAGACTCGTGATATGATTTTATTTAAGCAGGTCAAAAGCCTAAATATTTTTTGAAATTTTTTTTTAATTGTACATGACAGTCACTGTATATAAAACAATAAATCAAAGTGTTTATTTAAAAACAAAAACAAAAAATAAAAATCATTATGAAAATTACACAAATTGTTTGTTTTTTAAATTTATTTTTACACTCCTCAATTGATGATAAATCAACAAATCCTTGACAAACCTTGACATTATTTTGAAAAAAATAATATTTTAAATCTTACATTTATTCTCACCGTACTTGTAAAGAAAACCGATTAAAATTTATATAGATTTATCGTATATATGCATGTATGTATATGCAAACAATAATTAAGTTTATGATTCAACAAGTCATAAAAAGGTAATTGAAATAAAAAAATTCTTTCGAATTGAAAAAAAAAAAAAAAATTAATGATTCTTTTTTGTCGCTTAAACAAAACGTACTTGTACTTATATTTATTAATAATAATACCGTACAGTTTCGTACAGTTTCTTTTTTTTTGTAAAATAAAAATATAAAATTAAATAATAAAATTAAAAAATACAAATTAAATTATACATGGTTGAGATATAAACATTAAGATAATAAATAAATAAGCCGTGGAAAACCGAATGTTTAAAAATGGTTACGGAATGCATTTGTCATGAAAACAGATACAGCGTCATCCGTTATGATGAAGTTTTCTTATAGACTTTAAGGCGTTATTTAAGATTTTTCTTTAAATAGAAAAATTAAATATTTGGTCAATTCACATCGTATCGTGTATCGTGTATGTTGTATTGAATACACTTGCTTGTTTGTGAACGCTCAATGCTATGCTGTGTATTTCGTATTCCAAATGTCTTCTTCCTAATCTTCTTCATAATTTTTGGCATTCAAACAATTTGATAGCACAGAAACCAACACAACTTTTTTAAAACATATGAAAACATATACACATTTTTTTCATTCACACAATTTGATAACACGAAACCAATACAACTTTTTAAAACATAACTGCGCAATTCACACAACTTTGTATCGTATATGTTGTATTGAATACATTTGTTTGTTTGTGAATGCTCAATGCTATGCTGTATTGTGTATTTCGGGGCATTCAAAGAATTTGATAGACCGAAAGCAACACAACTTTTTTAAAACATATGAAAACATATACACATTTTTTCATTCACAAAATTTGATAGCACAAAATCAATACAACTTCTTAAAAACATATGAAAAAAATGTGTATAAATGTATCGGATTTTTACATGAAAATTACCAACAACAATCATACACTGTTGTATAGCCGAAAGTCCATACCATCCGTTTCATGCGGACTGCGTTACATGCAATTTTTGCTTTCTATGCGGTTCTTATTGCAAGTTACACACAATGCGTTTTATGCGACTGGTTTTTTGTTTTGGTCAGCTGTTGTGGTGAACAATAAAAAAGCAAACAAGAACATTTATGCCATTAATTACAAATTTTTGAGTTTAAATAAGTGATATTTTGTGCTGTTAAGTCCTACGAAAATCCTCAAAAGAACACAAGACGATTGTTTTAGGTTAATTTATCCTCCATTTTTCATGTTTACAAATAAATAAATTCAAAGTAGATGACACTCAGTACATAAAAACAATCGACAACTAGTAACATGCATATTTTGTTCATGAAATGATGAAATGTTCAGAAATGTGCTAAAAATGTATTTTTCTCTTAAATTAGTAGTAAACTTTATTATGAAATATGTTTTTATTAATATTTTTATAATGCAAAAAGAAAAATGCGAAAATAATAATGTCGTAAAATGTAAACATATCTATCGAAACCATTCACAATCAGGGACCGAAAATAACTGTTATTTTTGAATTTTTGATTAAAAAAAGCAACCGCAAGGAAATGTCGGAGAACAAAACCAAGTATACCATTTTGATTGTATTGGACCAAATTTTTATAAAATGCGATGTTTTTTAAAAACATGATTTTTATTTTTTAGAAAAAAAATAACAGTTATTTTTTGATTTTTATTTTTTCGAGCAAAAATAACAGTTATTTTTGACTTTTATTTTTTCGAGCAGAAATAAAAGTTATTTTTTGACTTTTATTTTTTCGAGCAGAAATAAAAGTTATTTTTTGACTTTTATTTTTTCGAGCAGAAATAAAAGTCATTTTTGTTTCAATTCATGATGAATTCATTATATTTATTAAAAATTCTTTAAAAAAATTAAAGTAATTATGTCAGAAAATCAATTGAATTAAGTTTTGGGTATATTAAACACTAATGTTTGGTTTGAAAAAACAAAATAACTTTTATTTCTGCTCGAAAAAATAAAAGTCAAAAAATAACTTTTATTTTCTGACTTTTACGATAAAAGTTATAACAGTTACGGTCTCTGTTCACAATAGTATATAATTTGGCATGCCAAGTTTAAAAAACTGCTGACATTTTCCAACACTGCATGAGTCGCATAGAAAAGTAGAAAGTAGATCTACTTGATGCGTTCTACGCATCTATGCATTTTCTTATGTTTCTTGTCACATACAACTACACTGATTTTACTTTTTAGGTATACGCATGTAATGCAAGCACGCATGAAACGCATGCTATGGACTTTCGGCTTATGTTCTTTCAACAATACAATGAATACAACGATACAACGGCTTGTGTGAATTGACCAAACATAAAAAATGTGTATAAATGTATCGGATTTTTACATGAAAATTATCAACAACAAGCATACACTGTTGTATATTCGTCCAATAATACACTCAATACAACGATACAACGGCTTGTGTGAATTGACGAATTATTAAATTCTTTTAAATTTAAATACCGTTAAAGGATAACTTAGTGTTAAAACTATTATATTTTATTTGAAAAGTAGCGCTTTTTACGTATACATATACACAGTATATAGAATGTCTATTGCACTGTGCAATTGTTTAAAGGTTGCCTTTTAAAAAAAAACTGTATATTTAAATATTAAATAATTTATTACAGGCGTTAGCCAACTTATTCAATATTTATAGCTTCCAAGCAATTAACAAAATTTACAACAATTTTTATTTTTTTCTTTTAGTATCAAAAAGGTTTATAATTTATTTATATTTTCTATGTTTACCTATTGTTGCATACACCCTGTAGCTAATTATTTCATTCGCCTTACTATATTTATCGATTATTAAATTTTAGTTTTTTTATTTATAAAAAATTGTCACGTACCTTTTTGTATGACATTTTTTTGTGGTGCCAACAACTTGAACAAAGACTTGTTAAAAAATAATAATAAAATAAAAATAAAATAATAAAATATTTAAAATATTTAAAATTTACCGTTGCATTTTCAATTGCCACAATTTTACAAAACATTAGAAAGAATAAGCATGGAAATAAGCTTGAGGTGTAATTTTCGACCTAGAAAATGTTTTTACATTTTTTATATGGGGTCTTCTAACATAGACTTTGTTGAAGCCACGTCTGTCAAATCAGTCTGTTTTGCCAAATCACCATGAACGACCATAAACGACAACTTCCGTTCGCTTAAAGGGCTCTGAAGCAGTTTCCTGACTGCCCTTAGTTTTCATCAAAAAATCACCTTCAGCCAGCAATCCATTTTGAATGAATGGGTACGTGAACAAACAAAATTGTTGAATTTGAGACGATACCAATCCACATGAGATCCAAAAGCATCGAATGCACCCCGAAAAAGTCACTGTTCGTTGGGAATTTTAGACTAGCAACGATATAGGACCATATCTCCCTGAGAACAACATTAGCCCGGCCATCACTGTCAACGGTGAGCACATAGGTCAATGATTACCAACTTCTTTTAATCCGAATTCGATGACCTAGACACATGCCACATTGGATATTCTGCACGACCTATAATGAGGGCATGGTCATCTCACATGAAAGTGATGTGAAAATTCGATATTTCAGATGATTTCATCCAAAGAAGCCGTGGAGGACATTTGCCATCACTGTCAACGGTGAGCACAATAGGTCAATGATTACCAACTTCTTTTAATCCGAATTCGATGATCTGGACACTGGATATTCTACACGACCTATAATGAGGGCATGGTCATCTCACATGAAAGTGATGTGAAAATTCGATATTTCGGATGATCTCATCCAAAGAGGCCGTGAAGGACATTTGCACGATATTATAATGCATTGAGTTGCCATAGTCTAGTAGATAGTGTGTTGGCTTCCTAGACGTAAGGCCACGGTTCAAACCACAGGTCAGACATCAAAACGAAATATGAAAAAATATTTATTCGGCGACTTCCTCTCAGCAGATTTCTGCCAAAAACTTTGAGAGTAAATAAACCTGCCATGAAAAAGGTTCTCAAAATCTGTCATTCGGAATCGACGTTAAACTGTAGGTTACTCCACTCATTTATAAAATTATCATAGTTGTTGAAACAACCAGCTGTTTTGTTTACCAGCTGTCAAATGAATATTGAATAAGCAGCTGAACTGCGTTTATTGTTATGTCTGAACACCTAAAATATTGTACGCAATAAATCGAATATTGACTCAATAAAGGTACATATCTAAACACAGTATTTGTGCGATTTCTTTAACTTTGGAAATCGAAAAACATTTTATAACCCTTTACACTTTTTGGAAATGGTGTATGTCATATTATTATTACCATATTATTCATAACAAACTACGCAAATAACACGCTTGATGGGTTATACCTTTCTGTGTACAGCATACAAATTTTATTTGAAAGTCATAATAATGATGACGACGACGACGACGTCGTCTGTGACAGAATGAAGAGTGAAAACCCTGCTGGCATATTTAAAAAATAATTTTTTTTTGTTGTGCGTTCTTTTTTGTTTTTTTCATTCTTCCATTGTTACGATTGTCTACGCTATGAATTCAAGCCAACAAATCAACAAGAATGGTCTTGTGAAGCTACTGAACCATAAATAGTGCATTTGTTAAGCTACTGTTGTTTGTGTTGTTGTTGTTGTTGTTTTAAAGGTGTTTTACAATTTATTGCATTATCTTAGACGAACGAGCACAATATGTTGTGTTGCATGAATATATGAGTGTTCATTAAAGAATTCATTTCAACAATTGACGACAGACAAACACACACACACACAGACAGCAGTGTGATAAAAGCGTCTGGAGAATTCTGTTGAAGACGATACGTGCTTGACTGGCAAGCAGATTTATTTTTAAACACGATGATGATGATGATGATGATGATGAATTTCAAACTACATATTAAGGAAAAATAATTAACATGCGGATGTTATACGTTATATGGGTAAGGCCTTAAGTTTTTTGAACGTTCTGTGATAGGCCTTATATAAAATTAGAGAGTGACCATATCAGGGGATTACGGATGTCTCTAAATGAGAAGGCCAAAATGGTTATGGCATTTGTGCAACACTTTGGACACTTTGTTTTAATGCTAACCTGTAGTTTAAGGAATTGTTTATGCATGCTGCGAGATTCTATAAGTCCATGACTTTTGTGCTTGATAACCACTTCTGCATTTGATAGTGAAGGTTCACAAAACAGTGGTTTCTAGATAGAATCTGTCTTGTTGAGCTACAGTTTGCTGGCGTTTAGGTTCGGTCTTATGTTGTTTATTGGTTTCTGAGAACTTGAATCTGGAAAGAGCGTGAATTAGTCTTATATTACAGCGGCCTAACAACAACCTTTATTGACCTTTACATAAATTATATAGGGAGGCTAAGGAGGCTTTAGCCCAAATGGAGTGGAGTAAGTCTCTTCCGTAGTGGTGTACATATATTTCGCCGTAGTCTAGTAGCTAGTGTGTTGGATTATTAGACATGAGGCCACAGTTCAAATCCCAGTTCAGACATCGAAGCGAAATATTAAACAATATTTCATCGGCGACTTCCTCTCAGCAGATTTCTGGCAAAAACAAAGTCTGAGAGTAATTAAAATTGCCATGAAAAGTTTTTCAAAAATCTGTCAGTCGGAATCGACTTTAAACTGTAGGGTTCGCCACTCATGTATAAAAATTAACACACGCAACATAAGTGGTGTGAGAAGCTAGGTCGTAAACCTGACTAAAGGGTTGTAATGACAAATTATGTATGTATGTATGATAAGAAATTCAATAAGTCCATGACTTTTGTGTTTGGTAATGCAGGTTCACAAGACAGAGGATTCCAAATGGAATCTCTCCTGTTAAGCAACAATTTGCTGTCGCTTCTCCTTACATAACCCAACATCAACTGATATGCTGGAGTATCCGAAGTGGTATACATATGTACATATGTATGTTCCTTTTCAGTAAGTCAGTACTTGGATTATTTATTTTTTTAATAGAATAAAATTTTAAGAATACCAAAAAGAAATCTCTTTTAGAATTCTTAAGAAAATAGCAAGGAAATAAGATTTATTTTTTTTTTGAGAGGAAAGGTGTTAAAAGCATTTGCAAATTAAACGATGACACACTTAAAGTCAACGTAATTTCTTAGACGGATTTATTTTTTTTTTTTTGAATTTATTACTTTTTATTTGGGGTATTTTCTAAATCACAAATGGAATTTTAAATCAGCTTATTTTGAATCAATGACGTTAAAGAAAAGAGGAAAGAGAAACAAAAATTAGCATTAATTAGTCATTTCATTTGTTTATAATCATTTCAAAGATTTTAATCTAAACAAATAAATTTCGCTTCTAAAGCAAAGTGGATATTTTTGGAATAAAAAATTTTTTATTTTTGGCTTTTTGTTTAAATGGAAAATCCTAAAAAGTTAAGTTAAGTTATTTCCAGACATTAAATAAACACGTAATTGCCACCGTATTTCTAATGCTTGTATTTTATAAAGTATGGCTTAAGTTTTATGATTCCTTTCACTGTTTTATTTATTTTGTTTTATTTTTTTCTTTTTGCAGATGTCCTATTTGTATTCGACTTTTGCCCAGCTTGTAAGTGTCCACTGTAAAGCTACAACAGCGACTTCTAATGTACCAGTTAATCAGTGTAAACATGATCTATTGAGTTACGGTTATGATAAGCTACAAACGTTTACCGATGCCCAATTGGATGCTTTTGATCCCTATCAAAGGGGTGCTAATCAATTAAGTAAGTTGTCCATTAAGAGTTTCTCAAAAATCTGTTGTTCGGAGTTCACTTTAAACTTATATTTAAACAAAAAAATAAAATCCTTTCTAATTTCATACACAATACTTAAATTTTTACTAACAAGTCCACCTTATGTTTTGTATTTTCTTTTCAGTATGGACATCCATTATGAAAGATCATCCTAGCTCGAGATTACAGACCACACGTAGACCTCTACCTCTACCCACACCACCTGCCACATCTATTGTCATATTGACACATCAACAAGGCAATCGGCCTACACAAAATAGATTCGCCGCCGAATCTACCACCCCAACTATGGCAGCAAGTGAATATCCCAAAAATCCAATGTTCGATAGCAGTGAACATAAACATCAATATGCCATGGATATGGATATTGCCTATGGCTATCCCAGTATGGCTCATAATCCACAAATCGATGTTTTTGATAGCCAAAGTGTCCATAAAACCTATTTGACTGGACCCTCAGTGGTGCGTGTAAACCCGGATGGTTCACCCGTTGAAGAGGACAGAAATAAAGCTCCAGTTAAAGATGATGATTTGGAGACATATGCCACTGCCACCTTTACTACCAGTGATGATATTAAGATGAATACTCAGCCTGGCCAGCAGAAACATCGTAAAATTGCTACCATAAATGCCTTAAAACAGCAGTACTTGGCTAGGCAACAGCAAGAGTTATTGCCACCTTTTAAAGAGCAGCCAGAACGCCAGAGACGCCATCAACCCATGGCTTATTATTATGCTCCCGTGCGTGTATAATTCAGATGGATTTGTGCTTATCCATGGGAGAATATTTGAAAAATAATTTTTTTATTGTTTTAATAACAGAATTTCAACAGGATTTTTTTAAGGTTCTTTTGTTTCTTTTAATTCGAAAAGATTTTAAAATTTAAAACAAAAAAACGAATGAAAGAAAATATTTTTTTTTAATTTTAGCTTTATTTTTAATTTATAATACGATATTAATTTACATTGCAATGTAATATGTATGTATGTGTGTGTGTTAATCTGTTTGTTTGTTTATTTTTAATGTCTGTATGTATGTATTTGAATGCATGAAAAATGGCTGTGCCTGTGTAAGTTTATGAGTGTTTGAAATTAGCAATTATTTTTAAAAATAAATAATTTTTTATTATTTTTTTAATTATATTTCTCGTTTATTATTACAAAAAATCTCATGGATTTTTTTCTTTTTTATTATTATTTTTATTATTTAATTTCTTTTTAAAAACATTTTTTACATTTTATTTTCGAAAAACGAAATCACATTCCTTTTTTAAATTATTTATTGCGTGCTTTAGTTTAAGTATCATTTTTTATTATTATTAAATTAAATTTAAGCTTTTAAATTATAAACACAACTTTGTAAAAAGGAATAATTTTTACTCATAAAATAAAACAAAATTTTACAAAAACAATAAAATAAATATTTTGTTTTCTTAACACATTCACAACGTATTATTTTCACTCATATAACATACATAATGGGTCGTTTTACAACCCTTCATGCAGGATTACGACCTAGATTCTAACACAATTTTTGTTGTATGTATTAATTTTATACACGAGAGGTGGGACCTACAGTTCAAAGTCGACTCCGAACGACAGACTTTTGAGAAACTTTTCATGGCAACTTTGTTTACTCTCAGAGATTTTGCCAGAAATTTGCTGAGAAAAAGTCGCCGAGGAAATATTTTTCATGTTTCAGTTTGTCGGAGATGTTTGGTACGGTATTTTAAGCGTGGCCTCACGCCTAATAAGCCAACACACTAGAGACTAGAGACTACGGAGACCACTATTATTTTCATTAAACTTTCCTTTAAATCGGGGTATTTTTTTGTCAATTGTTTAACTAACCGGACTTACATATTTTCGCTCACAATGCGCAATCGATATTTGATTATCTTCACATAGCACGATCATCAAATCACAATTAGGGCAATAGCATCCAGGGATACGTGATATCTCCATGTATGTAACGGTATTAATTACCTAGCCTACCTAACTATCAATGAATGAATGGAAATAACGAACAGAATATTTGCATACGTACGTTGTCTTATTAGACGAAAGGCCTCGGTTCAATCCCCAGGTCAGACATCAAAACGAAATATGAAAAAAAAATATATTTCTTCGGCGACTTCCTCTCAGCAGATTTGTGCCAAAAACTCTGAGAGTAAATAAAATTGCCATGAAAAGTTTCTCAAAAAATCTGTAGTTTGGAGTCGACTTTAAACTGTAGATCCCGCCACTCATGTATAAAATTAACACACACAGCATGAGTAGGGTTGAGAAACTAGGCTGTAATCCTGACTGAAAGGTTGTAATGGCCAATTATGTACTTAAGTTTTTTTTGTTGTATTCAGCCGGAGGTGGGAATCTTCTAAAGACTTGACGATTCATCATCACTGGTGCCTACGTCCTAAACCCACCCCTACACACTTAAACCACTCTCACCCCCCCGCGTGACAGCCGTAAGGTATTACTTCGCGGAGGGCTGGTTAGCTCGAAAGCTTCATCACATTAAGTCAAATTTCGCCTCCGTTCCTCCAGTCTTCGGAGTTCTACCATAACTTCAGCCATTCTCTGACTATATTGGTTCCATAGATTCCTACAATTCAACAGCTCCTCCATTAGCCGGTTTGGTCCTAAACTCGTTTCTCCGGGTCATCTAAATCTGGGGCAGCATGTTAGAATATTCCTCCTCATCTACACAGTTTGGGCATATAGGGGAAGTGTAATGACCAAATCTGTGCAGGTACTTCCTGAAGCACCCATGACCAGTTAGGAACTGGGTCACGTAGTAGTATGTATAGCATCTAGGCAATCGAAACTATACCCACATGACCTCGCAGGCCGTCTATGACTTTCATTATATCGAATTATTACTTCAATATGCGGTGTGATTAGATGTTGCAGTATTTAAGCATGTATTCACAGCTTATTTTAATTTCATCTTTATTTTATTTATTCATTATTGTTATTTTTTTACAATCAAAATTATCTTTATATCATTACGAGGATTGAACAAATCTCAGAGATCTAATATGTAAAAATTTTACAATAATATATCATATAACAATTTGATTCACTTTAAATTATATACTTAATCGTATGTACTTATGCATGCATATATGTACATACGTGTAAATTTATTATTGCGTTGTAAAAATTCAAAAAATAAACAGAAATTCCCAATTTGAAATCCTAATTAATTGTGATTTATTAAAAAAAAAGAAATAAAAAAATAAGCAATATAATAATTATTGTAAATAATTTATTTAAGTATTCGTTCACGTGTAATTACTTTTTTTTTTTGTTAAATTAATTTATGGCATTTGTTAAAAATCCTGTCGCAATTAAACAAGTAAACATTCGAGATTCGAAAATATACTTTGACACAATTTTTTATATAAATTTTGAAAGTGTTGTAATAAACAAAATACAATCTCTACATAGGAGACCTAGTTTTTAGTTCTTTTATTTTTATACTTTCTCTTAAAATGTAAAGTTTTAGTGTAAAACTTCTGTATTTTGTAAGCTAAAGGCCCAGAAAAAAAACCATTTTGCAGGAATTTATTGAACTTAAACTTAAACCGTTAACAGAGAGATTAAAACAAAAAGATCTATGTGGTCTGGCTTGATCATGCTGGAACACAACATACATACATAATTGGCCATTACAACCCTTCAGTCAGGATTACGGCCCAGCTTCTCACACCACTCATGCTGTATGCGTTAATTTTTATACATGAGTGGCGGGACCTATAATTTAAATCTGCTGAGAGGAAGTCGCCGAAGAAATATTTTTTTTCATATTTCGTTTTGATGTCTGACCTGCGATTTGATCCCTGGCCTTGCTTCAACTGTAATCTTTTTCGAGCATTCGCTTCAGAAATGGTTCGATTTCGATCTTTTAAATTCATGTGGCACACAAGCAGAGCTTTGTGCACTCCGCTTTCTCCAAATATGTAATTAATAACTGTTTGGTGTTGGATATGAAATGCCCAAATTATGCAAACAGGTGGACTGCACCAAGGACAGACATATCAAAGATAAATTCCTATTCAAAACAAAACGGACGATTGGGACAAACAGATGGACACAGTAAAGTGATATCTACATCGGTTGATGAAAACCCATTTCCTCACCGAGTCGACGGAATTATCGTCGGTACAGTAGATGGGAAGCAACATGACAAACGATACAGGGGCATCACCATAAACATATTTAAAATAGCGATAACAAGTTTTCTACTCTTTAAGGCGGCAGTATTTGAGAAATGTCGTAATATAACGGCCATGTACAAATTTTTTGTATTTTTTGTAAAAATTTTAATTTTTCAAAATATTTCGTTTTTCTTAAATTTATTTTTAATTGTTTTTTTTTTTTTTTTTGTATAAAACTGCTGTTTGTCTGTAGCAGGTTTTATTTTTTAATTTTAAATTAACGTAAATTTTTAACTGACGCAAACAGTTTTATCGATAACCAAAAGATAATACAGTGATCCAAGGAGGAAAAGGTTTTGGTGACACAATTAATAAATTAAACAAAATTTATTATTTTGTTCAGCTGTCAGATAACAACATACAAGGGACAATACATATTTAATAGACATGAATGAAAGCATCAAGGTAAATTCAGATTCCAAATTTAATTTTGTATTATTAATTTTAAAGTAGATAATATTGCTTCCGTCAATGTTGTGTTATTTTTGGTACAACAGCTCTTATAAGCAAAAGGCATTAAGGTACAACAGTGCTTGATAAAAGCGTGAATACCCCAAGTAATGACTAATATGGCGCTTTTATTCTTTTTAAGGCGATTTAGACAAAACGAGTATTTAAGTTTTTAGAATTTTAAATAGAATGACACAATTGGCAACATTGGTGAATTCTTTCCACTAATCGAGATTAACAAAACAGACCACACTGTTGGTAATGCAGTGTACAATGGTAACCAGACCTAACGGTGAATGTCTCCACTAACAGGGGTAAAAATTAATTATTCTAGACACGCATCGTCCGAATCACGATAAAAAGTACATGGATATATGATAACACATTGCCATTTCGAATAACGGCACTTTGTGAGTTTCGATTTTATTCACCACACCGGATAAATTCACCACATTTTGTAAAAACTCACCCACATTAGAAACTCTGCACTACACTACTACTCTGTACTACTATTAGAAACTACAAAAATTCACCACACTTAAATAAAATTAAGCAAAAAATTAAATTTTTTGCATTTCCTCTCCAAAAGGGCTCTATCTAAAATAAGGCTTACTAACAACTACCTATTTATTAGACAGACAGACCACACATTAAACAAGCGGGGCTTAATTTTTACTTAATAAACCCGGAAGCGGAAAAGGAATGTGCGAATTATTATAATATATATATATTATAAAGAACGTTTATTTTTTTGAACAAACAAGAACGAATTTGATGAAAAAAGTACTAAAGCTTGGAAGGGGTAATGCGGTATTTTTGAAATGAAAAAATACTGAAAAAAATACAAAAGTACTGAATTTTTCAACACTGGTAGAAAGAAGAGTAATAAAAAATACTGAAATGAATATGAAAACAAAACAAAACACATGTAAGACACTACAGTGGAGCATACACATACAAAATTTACTTGAAACAGTCAGTTGATAAAATCAATTCACAGCGAACGGTTGTACAATAAGCAAATAAACGCGGTTACCCAGTGACCAAAGAAATTATAGTAACTTATTGGTATTAATTACAATAAGAAGAAAATTTAAAAGATACAATTACGAGAAAAGAAAAATTATAAACATTCTCTCTCAATAAGAAACAAAACCGTTTTAGTTTTGTGTAAAGCAAAGAGAGAGATTTTATTTGAAAACGAAGAAAACCAATATCAAATACACATACAGCTATTAATTTTAATTGTATATAGAAAAAAGCCGGTTCGTATATATATATATACGTAGTACAAATATAATTATTATTTAAAAATATAGGTATAAATTCTTATGTAAATATAAATTTGTTCGAATGTAATACTCATAAATGAATATTTCTATGCGTATATATGTATATTAGTAGTATATTTTGTGGTTGCTTACCTTTATTAATAAGTTGTATCTCCATTATATATGTAATATAAGTACATATCTGTATATATATTTCCGTATTTTGTTTAAAATTTTCTTCACTAAATATTTATAAATTTTATTAAACAAACAAATTTTAATTTGTATAAGAAATTTTGGCGTCGTTTCGCTACCATTTTATATGTGTATTCCAATTAGGAAAAGTAATGCACTATTATTGGAAAATTTTCCTTTACAAAACAAAAAAGACCGCCTTTTAATAGATTTAATTAAGCACACTTTAAGAAACTATAAAACACGTGTTATTTTTTTTCGAAAATTTCTAGAAATTTATATAAATCCACCGAAAACTTTTAATTATTAAGTTTGCCGCTACTATAATGAGCTGGGTGTTATTGTTGTAAATTTCTTGTTCGGCACGTACACCACCACATTGTTTTTTTTTCCTCTTCCGTTTCTCTTTTTCTTTTTTTATATATACTCTCATATGTACATGTACATAAACAAAAACAATTTCTCCCTCCCTATTTCTCTGTTTACTCTTTCACTCTATCAGCTGTTCACCGGCTGTAGGCAACATTAATGTTTTTTTTTCATCACTTAAAAAAACAAACTCCGTAACACAAGCCAAAACACATTTACACAATACTATTATAAAAAAAAAACTGCGCAATTATTTTCCGTACCGTAGTAAAACGTTCTACTGTTAACACATTCAATTTAAGCTTTTTTTGAATATTATGTGGGTTGTATTTATCTGCAATATTAGCTTTAAATTAATCTATACGTTATAACTTAAACGGGATTTATAAAATGAAATCTTGGTTAAAAAGTTTTCATAAACCTGTAAACTAGTGTTGACAACTATAGCGTTTTTTTTAATGTAATATTAAAAGTTGTTTGTATCTGTACAATATACAGACAGAAAATACATTCGGTGAACGAATTAATTATTTTTCCAATCGTTTGCTAAATATGTATATTTCGCTTTGTATAAGCCTGATTAAGGGTGGATGCAGTAAATCTGTAGCTCTTTAAACATAGCGTCCTATACGAACTAAAGTTTGTGTATTTCGTTTTTTTAATTTGTTTATACCTTCCAAATAGTAGTAGCTCAATTATGGATGGCAACGCAAATAACAAAGTATATTTTGTCAGTTGCCAACTGCATCGTTTATGTATGCCAATTCAGGCAACTGACAACTCAACTGTAGTTTGGTTTGAAAAACTGCATTGCTAAATTAGGAAAATAGGATTTTTACTTTTTTTGCATGAAAATGTCTTTATTTCTTCAAATCGCACGAGAATCTGCTAATGCTTATTGACCACAGCAGCCTTTCAGTTGAGAAGTGAGAGATTTATATGGTCTCAGATTTGGAACCCATCATCATAGAAAAAAAAAAGAAGCAATAAAGCGTGATTTTGTTTTAGTGTCAATGCTCTGGGCGACAAAAATTTTATCAATAAAATAAAAAAAATGGTTGAGTTCAACCGTTGGAATCACCGTTTGGACTAGATCATGGCAAATTCATATAAGGTAGCCGCAAGTCTACAACAAGTACAACAATGCAAAAACAACAGGCATTTTGTTTTTGTTAAACCTCCATTCGGATGTCAAAATAGGAAGAAAAAAAATGGAAAAGAAAAAAAAATTAACAACAACACACAAACGCACAACAAACACACACAAATTTTGACAGCGCAAGACTAGTCAGCTGTTTCCTCGGGGTCACTTGTTATGAATTCGCTTTGGACTAGATAAAAAAGAAGTTCGATGTATGTGTTCCACACGAGTTAACACAAAAACAAATAACAAACTGCATCAGCATCACTTAAAATGGTTGAATTACAATAGTTTGTTAAACCTATGACTTTGAAATCTATGACCAAAGCTGCAAATGACAAAATCTAAAAGAGCTACATGCACGAACAGTGCATACCAGTAAGTATGTGTATGTATATATCGCTCTTGATCTAAGGATTACGAGCTGCATCTGTGCTGGGATATTTATTTATACCTTTTCGCTTCCCTAAGATTCATGAGGGCCATCTTCAGGTCCTGAAAACAGGTCGATTTCTTGATGCCTGGAATCTGTGCTGATTGGATCCTACTTTCTTCCCGTGATTTAAGTGATATTCCTGTAATGTTCGCTTGTGATGTTAACTTCTCTCTAAGTGCATTTTCCGCCATTGGCTTGCAAATAATGTATTCAATCCATCTACTTCAGTAACGTTCTTGAAAAGAAAATTTAAGAATTTGTCTTAAATAATGCTTAACAAAGATTCTTAAGTTTGTTTCAAACAACTTCATTCACGAATTCAATTTTTGCAACCCCAAGGGAGTACTTAAAAAGTTTTATCTTTAATTATGGTCTTCCTTAACTGCGTAGATGCTTGAATTGACTTTCTCATTTTTAATCCACCAAAGAGAGAACCACCATCTTCTGGGATCAAACTTCTCTGGTATTGAAATTCTTGACAGTCTGCACTTAATTCTGAGACAGCATGAATGATTTGCTGGATCTTGCATTTATTATCTAAAGAAATAGTTTACCAGTCTCAACTATTAATACAACTTTTTGTAAAGCTATTAAAGTCATTGACAACACTTGGATTAAATTGAATATTTTTCCACTTTGTGTGGTGTTTTTGTAACTTGCTTTGCGCTGTAACCAAACTAAAAATATGTATGCTCTGGTATACTCCATCATCATTGCCGCTGACAAGTTGTTTTGTTTGCAGCTTTTTATCTCTAACCAACTGAGCCTCTATATAAATTTATAAGTATGTACGTATGTATATACATATACGGGAGCATCATGTAACAAAATCATGAAATGTTTATGCACATCCACAATCTTTATACGGAGGCCCAATAAAAAAAACCAACCAGTCAACCCACTAATATTTTCTTTAAATTGTAAAATTTCCATGGAGGGAGAAAAACTAGAAATTAAAATAGAAAAAAAAAACCATTTGTTTTCTTCGGTTTTAATGCAAATGTACATACGTATAGTCAACATAAATGAAATATTGTATATGCATATAAATGCACATATGTACATACAAATGAATTGTAATGAAAATAACAAAAACAACAGAAACAAAAAAAAAATACATTTGTATGCATGTGCAGGAGCTTATGTTACTATAGAAACCAACAATTGCAGAAAAAGTTTATTGACTTTTTGACCTCTAAAACCACTTTAAAGAGAAGAAAATAAACTGTATAGTTTTCATATATACACAGCTTATTTAAATTCAAATGATATTTTAGCTTTTCATGCATATTTCATATAATTTTTCAAAATAGAAAATATGCATATGAATACTTATTGAATTTAATTTTAGAAAATTTTGCATTACAACCTACAATTACTCTTGTTCAGTAATTTCTGTTTTAATAGAAGCCGCATTAATAAGCTCTGAATTTGCAGTGGCTAGGTTTTTCGGTTTCATACCTATCATTGAAGTTGTATTAAATCTCGGAATATGTAAAATCCTGATTTTAATAGAAAATTTTCTCTTAAGTTGCTTCATCCTATTTGAGAATTTGAATTCTGTGTCGAGAACCGACATCAAGGCTCTCCACAGATTCATTAGTGGCTTAAGCTGGTTGAGAGGTGCTATGGCTTCATCTGTGTAGTCGCGCTCTCCCTTTTTGTTGTGTCTGTTCTGTGTTATTCCTCCGCTTCCCATTCTCCCCCTTTTCTACGTCCTTTCCTTTTATCCTATTCCTTCTATTGTCGTTCTCTCTTTAAGGACGTTGTACAAGTACATGTCCTCTAACCTAACCTAACCTTTTTCATTCTAATTCATATCATCTACATACATTTAATGGCATTTGGCGAAAACATTGCGTTAATTTCTCCCCTTGAGTAAAAATGTTTTGTTTCATTTCAATCTGCATCTATTGAAAGCCGATAGTACCTACAAAAACGTTTCGATTGTATCAAGCGGTGAGTGACTAGTTACGAAAATAGCGCTATGGGCAAATGGAATCAAAACCAATATTGACGGACAGGAAGGTATTGCTATATGTTTAGTGGAATTGCTCTAATACCGTTCAGGACATGTAGAAGTGCTCCATTGTAAATAACCTGACGTGGCCCAGAGTTAAATAAATTTTTGTTAGAAAAGTTTCGTTGATTGTATGCTATTTTCACAATTGGAATAATAGGAGAGAAAAAGATTGTAAACTCTGTATGTATTCGAAACTATTATTACAAGTAATAATTGAAATCATCAGGTTTAATGACGCAGCAAAAAACGATAAGGGGTTTCTTATTGGCCCATTAGTACTGTTGTAAATAGCGCCACTTTTTACATTCATGTATATTGTGTTATCGTTTTTACTTTTTTTTTATTGATAAAACAATTTGTTTATGTACTATAATATAATTTTGTTTATATATGTATACTGTATATTTATTCACTTTTATAAATGCTATTTAACAACAAACACCTGTAAAATGATTTGGTGTACGTGGTGTAATATCTTCTCGTTTAAAAATTTAAGAACAACCACTAGCCATAAATTTATTCAGCCGTTAGATTATAATCTAACCTTAACTCTACCCTTTCTTCAGTATGATATGACTCTTTACATTGTAACATTGTTAGTCCCAGTAGTTTTGGGCTGTGGTACATAAGTACGAATATTGCCGACTAAATAGTTAAAGTGAGTGAGTATTTTTATTCGTTGTTTAACTAAAGCTCTCCCTCTCTCAATGTTTGTTTGTTTAGTTAAGAGGTCGATAAAAAATAAACACAACTAATCAGTTGTTCTTTTGTTTGTTTTTCTTATTTTGTTATATTTTTATATACACTTTTTTATTGTTACTTTATTATTATTATTTTTTATATAATTTTTTTATTTTTTATTTGTAAATATAGATTTACATAGAAAAATTTATATGTATGCGTGTATATTATTAATTGAAACCAATCAGTACAGTACTTAAAAAGTTGTGTAGGAATTTATAGTATCACAGACTGACACAATGTCACCTATACAACATGTGATACTAAAATCATTTGAAAAATTAATGGATATCGTTTTAAGGCTTTAGAAGACAAAGCCCTTAAGGATAAGACAAAGATTTTCGGAAGCATATCTGAAGGATATTATTCTCTACTTGTTTTGTTGAACGACTCGCGTAGTTTATAACTGAAAATTCTTGTACTATTTAAGGAAAATATATTGTTCATTATTGAATAGATTTATTGAAATGGAAAATATGTCATATTTTGAATATAAAAAATACTTCCTAATACCTTTCCTTTTTTCTCGTTTTAATTGTGCTATAATTTTAAACAATTCACTTGCTTTAATACTGCTATTATATCTGTTGTATATGTTTGTATAAATGTAAGAATCAAAACAAATTGAGGACAAATCTTAATGCTTCTCTCTGTTACATTCTCTTTTCTATTCTAGTACGTTTTTTCCAATTTACGTTCTCAATTTATTGTCGGTTCTATATTCTCTTGTATCGGTATGTAAACTTATCTATTCGTATTATATAGACTCGTGCTTTTTTTTATTTAGCCGGATTTTTTTTTACCGGTAAATTTTGTTGAGGTCTTCTCAATATTGAAAGTTTTTATTCATTCTCGCATTATTTTGTTTGAACCAAAGCAAACAGTATAAATACAGCAACTACAGAGAAAATATTGTAAAATAAATCATTCGCTTATATTTTATTTATAAAAAAGAAAATTGCGTAAGTTTTTTTTTATTATTGTAATATTTGTTCTGTTTTGTTTTGTTTTTTTTTCGAATTTTATTAAATATTACAAACTGATACCGTTGACTTTACATGCATAAATAATTAATTTGATTCATATATTAGATTGTTTTGTATAGTAAATAGTTTAATTAACATTTGTTTTTATCAGATTAGATGTTTTTGTTTTTCTTCTTTTTCATGAATACATAGTTTAAATATTTAATTTTATAAAAAAAAATAAGAAAATAAAAAAATCTCTTACAATTGCGTTCTTAGATTTCACAGTGTTATTGATGAAATAAATTGCTTATAATCAAAATAAATTGTATATTAGCATATGAAATATTCATATACTTTGACTTTTTAAAAGTCAGAATCGATTAAAGCTGTAAACTCTTATGGAAATTTTATTCACTTTCAAATTTTGAAATAAACATTTACTCCATCATGTAAACTGAAAGGACAAAGGCCCTTAATCGATGCTATTCAAAATACTCGTAGGTGGTTAAATCACAAGAGCAAATTTTCGCATACTTTTTCTAGCTTATCACAAATGTCACCTGTAACGGTGTGTTCTAGGGCTGAAATTGCGGCTGGTTTATCAAATCTAATTACCCTAGCCGCTAGTGAATCAACAACCATCACGTAAACCAACTCTAATTCTTTCATTTTGGGCCAGAAAGTTAGCAATCATTGCGCGATATCTTCCTGCAGTCACTTTGTTGATGCTACCTTTTGACATATCCACTGAGTCGTAAATAAGATTCGTTGCTGAAGAGTCTATCGATGGTGATATGGTAAATTTTTCTCAGCATTTTTGGCTTTGCCACATATGTATCACGAATATTTTATTGATACTGTAAAAAATTCATGCTGAAGGACCAAAAGGCAAAAATACCTATTCATAATGATCCCTACTTGTGGAACACACAAGGCTTAGGAGATATAAGAGAGTGAACTAAATCGAAGTCTGAAGTTGAGATAGATTTTACGGCAAGGTAATGGACCCTTATCCTCACAGCGAGGTAGCTTTATAGACTTTCAAGGAGTCAAGACGGCATTCCCTGTCTATTTGAGTTCAAGTGCAATTCTACCCAAGATACATGGACACGCACGTATTGATTTATATGTTGGCAAAAACAAAAACTAGTTTATCTGTTTTTCTGAATAGTATTCAAAGAAACCACTTATGTTCGCAGTGATTACTAGACTTTACCTAAAAAGGATTATTAAAATCAATAGGAATTGCTTGCTTCGCCTACTTGTACTATCCAAGGCTATAGGGAGAGGTTTTTCTGAGTAGCACTTTTCTTTATTCTTCACTGACCAATATTCTAAGAAGTTGTTGAAGCGTAATGAGATTACCATTGTCCAGGTTAGAAGAAATTGTCAATACTTTATAACGTCAGTTCAGCAATTTACTGCCACATTGCTCTGTCTTAGAAAGCTTGTCTTGGTTCCTTAGTACATATTTGAATTTAGTACGTGAGCGAATAAGCTTTATTGATCAGTCTTTTAACTTAAATTATGGACGATTATTACTATTCTTCTTGTTTCGACATCACAGCTACACCATTACTTGGAAGCTAGGAATTTTTGTATTGCTTAAATGACTAGCAAGGACAAACAGTGTACAATATTTTCTTCTTTATGAAAAACTTTCAAACGATTTTTATTTATTTTAAAATGCACCAGAAATTGTTTTAAGCGTTCCTTTCACAATCTACTGATCGTTATTAACAATTATTATTAAACAATTAAAACCATATTGAAATATGTGTATGTTTAATTTTGTTTACTTTATTATCAATGACAAATACGCCGGTAGATTGATACTGAATATGCGTGATGACATACAAACTGCCTCAATATAGGGAAAGACCACCAAAACGTATTTTTTTTTTAAGTGCTGATAAAAAATATTACGTTTTATTATAAAATTATTTCAAATATTTCAAGAAAAAAAAAATGTAGGACAGATAAAGTTGTTTTAAACTGATTTTTAAATACATACGGAGTGAAATGGAAAATGTGGTACTAAATTAAGTAATTTTTTCATGTTTTTAATTTAATTTGTTTAATAGGCCGCGTGTGTTTAAGTATATTTTAAAATATTTCTTTCAAAATATTATTTTATATTTCATCACTCTGTTATTATATTTCTATCAACAGTTTATACATACGTATGTATGTATATATACTGGCATATATGTATATGTATTTTGAATATTTAGCTTCAATATATTGAAATAGTGACGTATAATTATTCTATTGGTTAAATTTTTTATTATTATTATTAAAAAACTCATAAACGATAAATAAGTCCCGGCATACATACATGCATATACATATCACATGAATATATAGAACATTTTGATAAGAAGTAGGCAACTGGTGGAACCCCTTGTTTATTTTATTTTTTATTTTATTTTCGAAAAATCACGCATATATTTGGTTTAATTTCAAAATCAATAAATATAAAACAAACTAATTAATTTATGGCTATTGAAACAAAACAAAAATTAAAACATTGTGAAACATTGTGTAATAAATAAATTTCTATTTGATTTTACAGATCAATCAAAACAAAATAATTTCAATAAATATTTATTTGAAATTCTGACAAAGAGAGAAAAACAAACGTAACGTCTTTCAAAATTATTATCGAAAATAAAGAAGGAAAAAACGTTCAAGCCCCAACACGTCTGCCGAACTGTATACGCAAATTGCGTCATGTCCGCAACTTCGTCTAGTACAAAACCGCCTCATAATCCGCAAAAAACTGAACATCCTAATCAACAACAACAACATACGAAACCATCATCATATCAACGCAACAATCCACAGCATCTTGATATAACAAAAGACGAATTAGATCGTATATCCGAGGCGCTTAAAAAGGAAGAATTTCGTAAACTATTTCTTGACTATATAGAAGAGATCCAAGACCCGGAGAACCGTAAACTTTATGAAGAAGAAATTACACAAATCGAACGTGAGCGTGGTGTCGATGTGACTTTTATTCATCCCAAGCCGGGTTTTGTTATAAAAACATCTCAGGATGGCAATCAGAAATGTTTTATTAATTGTGCTAAAAATGAGCACATAGCCAAGCCAGCAAATCAAGTATGTTTAGATCATAAGACTGGTACACGTGGCCTTAACTGGTCTATACCTTTGGCTCAGGCGCCACCGCGTAATGATTTAGACAATAATAACAAACATTGTCAGGTATACGATGTGGTTTTCCATCCGGATGCTTTGTATTTAGCAGAACGTAACAAATCATTTCATAAGTGCCTTGTTGATACAGCACTGGATGCTGTTGAACGTGAATTTAAGGTAAATTCTATTGATTATTTGGTTTTTTATACTTTAAATATTAATGAATCTTTTTTTTTCGAAAAAATAGGTCACCTTAGATCGCGTTAACATAAAATTTCCAAAAATGCAATTCAAAGGAATTGCTCGTCCCACTGTGATACGTAAATTGGCTAAAGATCCACCAGCTGAGTGTAATGAACCTCATCCACTGGAAAATATTTATCCTGCTAAACCTACAGCCAGTTCAGGCATACCCAAGGTATTGCCAATGAAAACAATCAACTGTAATAAGCCATCAACAACAACTAAAACATCATCAGATTATTGCACCCCCAAGTACACAATAAAACATCGTCATGATGTTGATCTCAGTGAATACACAAATGAATTAGATGCTAAATTGAATCGCACGAAACCGCGCGATTTAGTCGTAGACATTGAATTGCCCCTATTAAATTCGAGCAATGAATGTCAATTAGATGTGACCGAAAAGACTGTATTCTTGTTAAGTGAACGAGCCGGAGCTAAATATCGCTTAAACATTAATTTACCCTTTAAAGTGAATGATGAAGACGGTACGGCTAAATTCGATACAGACACAAGACGCTTGACAGTAATATTGCCCGTGATACAGGCATCGGCTGAAAAGCAACGCGAAATGCATGACACTTTATTACACTTGAGTCGTGAGGACAGCGGTGTTGAGAGCGATATACGCGATGAATTAGCATCGAACAATAGTGAATCACCTGTAGAGGAAATAAACACAAAAGCTGTTGATTCATCTTTACAAAAGGCTAGTGAAGAAATGTTTCCATCAATAAACGAAAGTAAGTGAAGATATAAATCTTGTGTTAAGTGGAAGAAGAAATTCTAATTAAACGATATTTTTTTGATTTTAGCTGTGATTAAGGAAACTAAGGAGGAGCATGAATCCTTCCTTGAATCAAATATTGAATATCAAATGCCCAGCAAATATGATTGCAATATTTTGGACAATACAATGTCTTGGGTGTTACATGTACGTAACGTTCAGCAGGATTCTCTGCAAATAAAACGTGGCGATAATTGGCTACATTTGAAATTCACTTCAATCGGTAGCGGTTTTTATCCCTCACATTATGCACTCTATGTTAAGCTTGCTCCAGAGGCTAAAATTATCGATGCCGATGTTGAGGCATGGGAAAATAATGTAATCTTAAATGTACATTTAAGTACGAATGCCGAATCAATTAATAGCTATCTAGCGGGTATAGATAGTGAAAATCTACAAGTAAATGTGATACAGGAAAAATTTAAAGTGGCTCATAAATCGCGACAAAGGCAAAAGGATCAGTTAACTACAATGGACATCTCTATAGAGCGTTCAGAATGTGAAAAATCAGTGGAAATTGAAATAAAACCAAGACCGCATGAAACATCAACTTGCAATGCCAATACCACTGAAGAAGACGACGAAGAAATGGGTGGAGATGTTTTAAATCAGCAAACCAATCAAAAGAAATTGAATAAAAAACAAAAACGTAAAAATAAAAAACGTCGCTCGCTCTCCGAGTCGGCCTGTGATGATATAAAACTATATCAACAACAACAACAGCAGCAATTACAACAAACTGCTGTTATATTAACAACGCCAGTAGCAGAAGTTAATAAAACTGAAAATGCTGAGGATGGTGATGCTGATGACGATGAAGATTCCTCACCCGATCGTAATGAAAAATCACTCAAACATATGCATGCTACATCATCTTTCGTGAATGTTCCATCGGCCAATAGCAATAGCACAAGTAGCGTTGCCACTTTGCAACAACGTAAACAACGTAGCTTTTCTGAATCTCGCGATAGCGTTATAAGCCTTAGCGCCGGAAGTTGTTCGTATAAGGGTATACTAAAGCATTACAGTCGTTACGATCCAAGACCTTCTATATCGGATTCATGTGATTCTATTGATGATATTTCATCATCGGCTTATTCTACATCCGTTGATGGCTTGTCCAGTGTCTTCAATTCATTACGTTTTTCGCAATCTTTCAGTGACATTCCAGAAGAAAATGTTGCTGGCCTATCAGAGAGCTGTAAGAAAACTGTACGTTTCAGTGAAGTTATTAAGAAACAAGTATTTAGGTGAGTACAATTATCTTTTTAATTAACGTCTCATATCGTTGCGTAAAATGCAAAAAACCTTAAATGGCAATATAAATAAAAAAATTTAAAATATTGTGTATGGCGAACCTACTAAAAACTGAAAGTAGAATTGAAAATGGAAATCTTTTAGTGGAAGTAAATATTAAGAAATTTAGTTTCCATTGCCATTTGCATTTTATGTCACCAGTATATGTATATTAAATCAAAAAATATAAGCTAATTCCATTCAAACGATGTGTCTTTCTGTTTTAGAATGGACTCAAGTATCTTAGGGCAACGTAAAAAGAATCAAAAGCGTCGTGATCGCAAGCAACGTGCACTTCAAAGACGTCTCAGTGAGGGTGACTCTGCAGATTATGAAGACAACAAGGTAAATACCAATTTAATAATGCAATTTATTCTTTATTTGAATTAATATTCATTAATGTTCGTTAAAAGCAAGCAGAGCACTATTTATCTACTTAAATGAATAAGAACTTTTGTTTATTGCAAAATTTATTTTCATCTCAATTGTCCTTAATTGCATTTCTTTCTGATATTATTGACGGATGTATTGTTGTCTTGTTTTACGCATTGTTTATAGAAAAAGATGTATTTTTCTTTGTTGATTTTTATTTGTTTATGTTAGAAGGTGGTAGTCTAGAAATAAACAAATACATAATAAAGAAATTATGGCATGCGGCCAAATTTGATATTGCCAAAATAAAAAAGACCGGCCAAATTAACAAACGACCACTATTGTCGTCATGACATTTATTTATCTATCATGTAATTTTGTTCATTTTTATCTTTTCTTATATTATTCTTATTAGCCTCATATACTTAGTAGGTTTTTATGTTGTTTGTTGATATTATTTAATCGATTACAGCATTTAATTGATGTAGGTTAGGCATTAGGGCCAGTGATATTTTACACTGGGAAGCTTTTAATGAGCACAAAATGTAATTCGAATAAAGAATTCGATATTTTGATATAACAGTGATTGATATTGATGTAATCAAAATATTGATTTATTAAGAGATACTCAGAACTGTTGTATCAGCAGTAGATATAAAAGTGATGTATAAACACAAAGCTCTTCTTCTATGATAAGAAGTATATGCCATTTCAAAACACATAGATACTCCAACCATCTGCAATAAACGCCATGAACGCAAACAGGTGGTAGTTTCTGTGAGCAGTAGTAATTGTTAAATGTGATAAATGTGTGTGTGTTGATTCCTTGAAAACACTACAAAAACGTCTTGACCGTCAATTCCAGCTAGCCTCTATAAGGTTTGCACCGACTCAAACTGTGCCACTTTTCTGATAGAATCCAACAAAGTTGACCTTAGAAAAACATCTCCAGAACATCTGTAAATACCAGTGCAACGTATGCAATAATATCAATAACATGATAACAGAAAACTGTGTAACTGATATTGATATCTGGATTAAGTAGGCTGGCTCTTGGTGCAAATATATACCATATACTCTAACACTAATATACATTTTTTCAAATCCTATCTGTGCTTCTTACTAAAACTAAAGTGCTCGTTAAGCTCCGTATCAGACATCTAAATTTGTGAAAAAAGTGATTTATAGAAAATAAAATTGAAGACTTGAATTGGATAAGACAGTCGTCAATAAGGAATGTACAATATATGCATGTACATAGAAATCCTTTCTTTTGATTGTATTGCGATCATATATGTAAGTACTTTGACAGTTCACTATCTTGTTAGATAAGTGGCTTTTCTACGTCGTAGCCAGGCGGATACACTGGAATACATATTTTGTTCTCATCGTAGTCATAATGTAGCTTGTATGACGATTAGAATCAGTCGTTTTAATTAATTTAATGATATCAATATGAGATTAAGTTCTTCTGTATCGAAACTAAAAATGCTATATCCATTTCTAAATCTAACAATATTGTTTCAAGCAATAACAAAAAGTATCTTTAGAATAAAAATCGCATCTATAGTTACCAATAAAATTTTTTAATATCTTTACAGCCCATGACACCACTTACAGAACCATCCCCAGCAGCTGCACAATATTTGAAATGCAAAAATAGTCAACAGAATGTGGCCAACAATAATTGCAAAAACAATATTAACAATGACAATGCAAATAAAAATAAAACATTCGATAAAAAATCGAATAAAATGAGAGCCAGATTAGAATCGGAATCTTCATCAGATATAGATAATCATCATAAAAATACAATGATGTTTGAAATGGACATGTAATGCCACCAATATACATTATGATCATAGTTTTTGTCAACAAAACGATTTATTGTTAATCTTCAATCATACCCCACCACCAACAGGAATATAAATAATTATAAACCATTATACGGATTACAAAAATACAAATTCATAAGCATATTACTTATTACACATCATCCACATACACGTCGTCATATTCAAATTGTTAACGTAGTAGGGTAATATACAACGTATGTAGTTTCTAGAGACGTTCGAAATTTTTTTAATTGTATTTCGAATACATTGTATTGCCTTAAATAAAAAATAGGGATTATAAGCTATCACACAGCATGCTGTTTAATTAGTTATTATGCGTCTGCTGCATATGGGCCTTAAGTTGAACAAAATTCAAAATTAAAATTGTTTTCTTTGTTTTTTTTTATTAAAAATTATATTAATTTTATATTGTTTATAAAAGCCATTATTACTACTGTGTTATGCAATCAAATCGAATTCAATATTTGTAATGTTAACATTGAAATAATTATTATTTCTTTAAATTGTTGGAAAAGTTAAAAACAAAAAAACTAAATTATAAATTTTAATTTTTGATGTTAAATTTTAAGTCTTATTAATTGTTAATTTACTACACAAAAAAATATATGTGTATGTATCTTGCATTCTGGTATAAAATGTTTAGATAAAACTGCCAACTTATAATTGTTATATATGTATATAGATTATAGTACGTATGCTGCGTATGCATGCCATGACAATTACTGAATTAGTTGTATACATGAAATAATTTTCATTAATTTCAAGTGTTTATCGATATCTAATATATAAAATTTATATAACATTAAACATTTACAACGTTTTTCCTTATAAATAATTTAGTAAGCATGTTGAAATATTAATACAATACAACACACACACACACACATACCGTGTACTGTATGATTTCCTTTTATTATTAAATAAAATTAAATATTAAAAATAAAAAGAAATTTTTATTTTATTTCTGCTGTTAAAGGGACAGCATAATTGTCCTACAATCACTAATTAAAAGCGAACATTTTATTTCCTTGAAATACATGTATTTCCGGAATGAAAACGAAGATCATAAGGCAGAATGAATTAGAAATCTTGCCCCTGTATAGTTTTAGAAATTAAGAATTGGCGGTCAAAGCGTAGTCGATTAAAATTTTTTTTCATTTTGTTTTAAAAAATTTAATGTTTTAAGAAATATTTTTTACTGTTTGATGGTGATTACACCCTTAAAACTATTAAACAAAGAGAATGCTGTTAAAGGGACAGCATAATTGTCCTACAATCACTAATTAAAAGCGAACATTTTATTTCCTTGAAATACATGTATTTCCGGAATGAAAACGAAGATCATAAGGCAGAATGAATTAGAAATCTTGCCCCTGTATAGTTTTAGAAATTAAGAATTGGCGGTCAAAGCGTAGTCGATTAAAATTTTTTTTCATTTTGTTTTAAAAAATTTAATGTTTTAAGAAATATTTTTTACTGTTTGATGGTGATTACACCCTTAAAACTATTAAACAAAGAATAATTCGTTTACCACTCACCTATATTTGGTAGATACTTTCATCTCTTAACAGATTCATTGTTGTTAGATTCCAAAAATAAGATGACCACTGATGTGAAAGATGTGGCGCCAAGTCTAATTGGGAAGTCAACAAAGCGTCCTTCAATACCGATTCACGATTGTGGTTGTAACAGATTAGCTGGTTTGATTCTAAACCAAGAAATAGAAATTTATGAATTGTTCTTCAAAATGTATTTGTTACAGGTTTACCTGTCTTCATTAAGATGCGGATAGCTATAGAAAGTTGGCAGCCTCAATTGATCTCGCCCAGAGGTCTAAATGTGGCAGCAAGGCTTAGCACCTCACTGCCATTATGAATAGTCTGGAGAGTAGGACATTATGCGGGGTTAGGACATAACTGGTTTCCTCGTTTCTGCGGTCGACGCTAATCATATTCATTTAGTGTCACAGTTGGTTTGGTCTCTGAGTGACATTCGCTCAGGAAGAAGGTTGATATTGGGACGGCATAGTTTAATATCGATTTGCAAGTTGGGTTGATCTACTTCATTCGCCTTGCCGCTCGTCGTACTAGCGAGCACTTTTAGTATTTCGTTTCACGATAGATTAGTTGACTTACTTTTATATCCAATTCGATGAAAACTAGTGGTTAAAAAGTTGTGGTAATTACCGCAGTTTAAGCTGTAACGGATCCATTTAGCAGGCTCGTAAATAATATAACAGATTTGCCATTCTTCTCGTATTTTGTGATTCACAATGTTTTTAATAAATTAAAAACTTTTTTTTATTATCTTAAGAGGCTATCTATGTATAATAATTTTAAATATAATTCTTAATAATACTAGTAAACACAGTAGTGTACAATTAATTAAAATCTTTCTTCTAATAAATTCCTAAAATGCATAATTTGTTGTAAGTCACGACGTTTGCCTTCCAATACAAATAATACGGGGCAAACCAATGAGCCGCATTTAAGATCACCCACACGACCGCAACATGCCTGACAAATATGTTGCGTTGTCAGATAGGCGCGTTCCAATTTGGAAATTTTTGATTGTATTACAACAATAGAACGTGTAGGATTAGTACTACATTCAGTGCATATGCCCTGTTTAGTTTGACGGCCACAGTCAACAATACAATTTGTTGTTGAAAAAAATTGAGAAATTGTACTTTTCTTAGTTTTAATAGCATTGGGACAAGAAATTATGTCATTGGCCATTGACAAAGCGGGTGTAAATAAAATTTTTCGTGGTAAGTTTGCAAACCTTAAATTAGAAAATTTGAAAAAAAAAAAAATATTTGAAAATAAATAGATAATCAACTAATTGAGTATGAAAGTAATACAATACATACCACTCATTGACATCAGCTCCAATTAATAAGAGACAACGATTTAAGGGCGGTATAATAGCTTTTGTTACATAATAGATGGCATTAATTTTCAGTCCTTCATCGGCCAATACTTCATGCGGATGTCTTACTAAGCGTATTAGTGGTACGCCAGGTGGTCCATTTGTTATTATAAATGGTACACGTTCACCTCGGCGTGGTACACGACGTGGATCAGTTTGTAACCATTTCCTTAAATTTAAGAATTTTTTCAAGGCTGCAGAAAAATGTGAACAAGTTTTCTGTTTAATTACCTGGTTAATTCTAAAGCTGGTACACAAGCTGTAGGTCGATACCCATTAAGGCCACGAAATTCTTTAGCAAAAATTAAATCCTGTATGTTAGCACGACCTGACAGAAGTTTTGTAAATTGCCTGCATACATAATGTTTAACTTGACTAACATCGGCCGTTTCGAAAAGTATACGCAAAACTTTTTCGAGCATCTAGAAAATGTAATTAAAATTGTTTAAAGAATGTCGAATCAAAAACATGTTAAAAACAATTATTCTAACAATGTTAACAATGCGATTACCTTTGCAACCACCGGACAGCCATCTCTTCGGACAGTTTCAATGCCCTTTGCTTCATATATTGGTTCCTTTTGATCCGGCGTTTCGTACATATAGCCAACATAACGTTTTTTGGTCTGAAAAAAAAAATGTATCGCAAAATATATCGAAATATAGCAAGAAGGTCATGCCTAATACGTACCTGTAAAATACAAGGCTGATAGACTTTCTCTAGTTTTAATTTAACGGGTTGGGGATTTTGTTTTGTTACAGCCTCAGCAATTTCTTCGCCAATACGAAATGCCTCATCACGATTGCGACCGGGTACCAAGACAAACATTGAATCAGTATCACCATAAACAACGCGAACATTCCACTGCTCATTGGTTTCCACAAGTTTTATGGCTCTCTCTAAGGTTTCACGACCCTTGGCGACAACAGAATCGCCAACCTCAACGGCAGGCATACGACCGCTGAAATTTGCGGCTGTATAACCATAAGTTACATTCGCCATTAATTTTAAACCCAATTGGCGAGAATGTAAAATACGTTGTAAGGCCGAGTTCGATTTGTGCAATTTCATAGATTGTTTAACCATCTGGCGAGTATCTAATATTTCCTTTAACATGCGCGGCAAAATACCCTCACGTACGGCAGGTTTAACAAAAACTACACCACAAGGTGAAATATTTATAAGATCGCGATCGATTAAATTTCTAAGCATTACAGGTGAAACACGCAATTGTGAAGCACCAAATTCGAATGGTGTGGACCTGAACAGCAATAAAAAACTAATGAGATACAATTTTGAGTCATTTCATTGAAACTTACTGGCCCAAATGCTCCACTCGCCCTAAACAAGTGGAAAAACAATAATTATAAGCCATAATCATGCTGGGATATAAACTTTGAAAATCCAAAACTATCATGGGATCAGCATAAAAACGTGACTGGGGTTCCATAATCAAAGGCAAATATTCAGGAGCTCTCATATGGGCCCGCTGCTGAACACTTGGAGATAAAGGCACTAAATTTTTTGGTTTTGCAATTCTAATAGAAGACGGTATTAAAAGATGACATAAGAAAATGTCGACAGTATGTACATTTATCAAATACTAATACCTCAACATCATGCTTTCTACACGAAATTGTGAACCTCTGGATAGAACTTCATAGAACTGAATGCCAATAAGTTTTGCCATTTCACTAGTTCTGCCTATTAGATCCAACTGATCTAACAGAGCCAATGTGCCGCGTACTCTTTCCAAATAATACTCAATGACAATCCAACGGGAACAGGGTGAGGCAAACCATTCTGTAAGGGTTCTATAGCTATGCCAGGGACAACGTTTATGCATTATATGATACATAACATTTTCAAATGTATAGGATGTAAGAGCTATTTCAGATCGTAATAAACGCCAAACATCTAGTAGAATACGTCCACACAGCTTCATCTAAAAGCATACAGCAAAAAAGAAAGAATATAACAATTACAAAAACAACAACGTATTTGCCTAACTTACTTCAACGTCCAAATCTGTAAAGGTTTCACGATCTTCATCAACAAACTCTCGCATTTTTTGTGTTGGTACTCTTGACAGTAGAGGCGCTATATTCAGGCATAAATACTTAGCACGCTCAATAACAAAACCCCATGAAGACATTTCAATTTCATAGCCTGCATAAATATCAGGATCCCAACGAGCACACAAACCCAATAGAGCTTCCAAGGCTTGGATTTCGGTTTGAACTATATTTACATCGATATCTTTATCAATACCATGGTGGCGACCTTCTTTGCTAACAATATCACGATGATCATGTACCATTATGTAACCACAAGCATTACGTGGTAATTTCTTATTAATATCTGCATGTTCATTGGGTATGCTATTTTCAATGGCATAAAATAGACAACGAATTTCATCAATTTCAGGATTAGGATACAAATCATCACGTGTGGCCACAAATACCTCCAGTGTTATTATGGTTAAATAATTAAACTGTAATGCAAGTAATGAATGAGATTAGTGCGGAAGGACTACTTGTTTAGAAGGAAAAAACTTTACCTCAACATCTGATTTGGCCTGTTGCAGATTTTCCAAGGCTACTTTAAAACCAAAAGTATTGTTTAACGTTGAATTTTCACTGAAGCCTTCATTAATTGTTACATCATGTTGCTGTATGTTGCGCATGAAAGAGCTACGTTCCAATTCTGCCAAAGCAGTTAAACTTGATACGCTACTTTCACTTTTTTGACTTTCTTGACTGTCTTTTATAATATCACTTTCTTGAGAGCTTCCTTTGGATAAACTCTGAGACTCTTTTTTTTGCAAAGCCTCTTTAAATTGTTTATCTAACGATACACGTTTAAGTATACGATAGTTTTTACGCTTTTTTATAAAACTATCACGTTTTAATGTTACTTTTTCGATATGTGTAGTTAAAGGAGTAAAATTTTCCTTCATTTTATCATTTAACGTTTGACTTTGCAACTGTGGAGTGCCAGGTGTAAGAGGTGTTAGTGTTAAACTTCTAGAAGTACAATCTAAACTATTGTCATCATCATCACCATCTGCTTGACCCTCTTCGGCATTTAACATCATTGTTACTTTTTGCCGGCGTACTTTAATGGGGCTATCTTCTTCAATATATTTTGCATTCAAATCTTCCACTTCTTGTCCTTTACTTTTTAATAGGTCTCTAGCCTTTAACCATAATTTCACTTCCTGACGAGTAGGAGCTTCCATTTGTGGTGTAATGACCACGGTTTTGTGATTTGCAAAATATTCCCGTATACGTTGAGTATTGCGGTATTTATTTAACACTTCCGGCCCACCTAATTTTAATAGTTTAGTACGTCTCCAGGCAGTTAAGCCTTTCAAATCCGCACCTAAAATACTTTGAAATTCTTCGGTATCATTTAGTTTATTACCAGGTATTTGTAGAATGGTAAAACCAAGTTCTTTATATTTAGTTATGTCCTCTGGGTTACTGTAGAAAGGTTGTTGAAATTCATATTCGGGCAATTTTAACTTGCAACAGCCCTTTAAAACTTCATCTGAACTTGGTGGCAAATCCAAAGGTGTTATAATACATTTTGTCTCTGGCATCACAGAAGAGTGATTACTTGTTGAGGAGGATAAACTAATACAAACTTCCGTTTGTATAGAATTTGATCTAGAAGGAGTTTTTGATTTTTGTATATCTTTGTTGGCCGGTAGTACTGGACTAGAGTTTTCAGTAAATAAAGATGGACTTTGTAGCGACATATTTCTATCACAAAGACGGCTTATTCGTAATTCTTGAAATCTGGACGGTGTTTCAATCATATCTTCATTAAAACTTTCATCAACATCATCAAATAATATATTCATGGGCGAAGATTGATATACAGTTTCTTTACTAAGTTCATTACTTTCAAAATTATATTTAAGAATGTGATTTAAATTTTCTAATGTCTTGGAAATTTCCGAATTATTTACAATGGCCGTTTCTAAGTTATCTCCTATGGAATGATGTTCGTTTGTGGAGGATGGCTTTCCGTTTTGATGTTGAGTTTCTAGCTTTTGAATCTTTTTTAATCTAACTTTACATTTTTTTATTTTGAAATTGTTTTTCAAATTATTTTGCAAGTTTTCATTTGGTTTTTCAAATTTCGAAGAATTAATTACAGATGTGGACTTAGTAGACGAAAATTTTTCTCGCTTAGCCGAATTTACAGCTATAAGACTAGGCCTTGATCTTTTTAAGTTGGGAGTTTTTCCCAGCTGTTTAAGCGTACAATCACACTCATTGTCGGAATCTATAATTTCATTCTCACTTTCATCAACTGATGCCACCACATCTCTTGCTAAAGAGCAACTTTCTGTAGGATTCGGCAATATTTCTAGGCTTACGGTTTCTGTTAAATCGTTTTCAGGTACATTATTTGCCAAACTAATAGTTTTACGCTCAGAGGAATTTTTATTTTTCCCAGGCTTTAAAACCTGCCTTGTAGTAACAAGCGCAATTGAATCTTTTGATTTTAAATTTTCTAACGTCTTTTCTTTTAATTTTAAATTCTCTTTAGATTTAAAGAATATTTCACATTTCTGAGGCCTTTTTTCATTTCCATTTTTATCATTATTATCCACACTATATACCTTAAGTAATTTTTCAGCTGTTCTGCGTGGTGTTAAGGCGCATGTAATATGGGTTTTATCCAAGCTGGCTAAACGTTTTGAACGTCTCTTTACACATCTGCAATAATGTGGAAATTTTACAATAAATTGCTTACAAGCAGATAAGAATACATTCTTGGCGCATGATTAATTATTTAATTGATGACTTATACTAATTTACCTGCTTACTTTGTACTTTCTGCCATTGCTTCTTGATTATGTGCATTACGTTCAATTGATACGCTTTTTCTGGGACTATCGGTTAAAGCAAGTTTTTGATGTAAAGTGTACAAAGGTCTAAACACGATAGAAAACAAAATTTAAACACAACTTAAAACTGAATCGATTAAAATGACTTACAACTGTTGTCTATCGGCCGATGATGCACTGGAAGACGTAATTTCTGCAATGTGTGAAGACCTAATAGAATTTTCTGTAAACAAATACAAATTAATTATTAAATTTTTAAGAAAGTTAAAAGAAATATATTTCTGAACCTACTTTTACCAGTAGAACGATCAATAGATATTAAAGGCAAAGAAGCATATTTACGAGCAGTTTTTGGTGTTCGTGGTGAACGACAAGGAGAGTTCACAGTTAAACGTCTATTTTTAGGTGTAGTAGGTGTACGGGGTGGAGTTCTGGGAACCATGTTTCGTACAGGTTTTGTAGGCGTTTTAGGCAAATCATCAGTGCCATCCATTTGTGGTACATTTATCTTCAATTTTGATTCCGGTGACTGTGTAGATTTTTGTGATTGTGTTAATTTTAGTATTAGATCGTCGAGATTTTCTAAGGCTATGGAAAAATCATGTATTTTATCTTCATCTTCTTGTTCATTTTCGGTATCTGTATCCGATGTGGGTTCTTGCATGGCAGCAGCTGTAGTCTCTTTATCTAATTCTTCAGGTGACAAAGCAACTTTTGAATAGATAATAAAGTTAGTTTAAAATAGAAACAAAAATAAATTTTCTTTTTTCTAAGCCAGGTTTTAAGTCTAACTTTTAATGTAATCTTTCTTTTTTCAGCATCGTTTAACTTACAATTTTTATGTGTTTGTGATAAAGGCGCTAAACTACTATCCAAATCAATTTTATCTGCATTATTTTCTTCCAGTTGTTGTAAAATATCTAACAGTTCCATGTCTTCCTGACGAACTGGTTTTAATACATTTTATTAAATTAAATCATCTTAACATATACATTTAATTAGCACTTACGTGTAACATTCATGGGTACAAATTCCTGATGTTCCTGTTTTTGCATTACATGATTTTGATTATGTGTTAAGCTTAAAACCAATTCTTCGTCGACTATAGTATCGTCCAAAAAGACACTTTCTTCAGCATTTATTTTCGGTTTATCAACATTCTGTTCTTCATTTGAACACAATAATAAGCTCTGTTCCAATGAACTATTACTGGATAAATGATTTTGTATGACGGAAGCATTAATTAACTTATCATTTTGTGTGCATTCCTCCGGATAAACGGAATTTTGTAAAATTTTCGTTAAATTAAAGGTACGCTTTTGCTGTTTACTTAATACTGTATTATTGGAATGTAAAGTAATGCTTGATATATCGGTTAAATTAAAAGTTTGATTAGTATTTTGTGTAGAGTCCAAAGGCGAAGTTTCCATAGTTAAAAGTTTACTTAATAACGCGGTACGATAAAATATTTCACTTTCTGTCGGCACAACATCTGGCCGTTCTTGAGTGGACGGTATTTCCAGAAGTGGTATCTATATACATAAAGTTTATGACATTGAAAAATTCAATATGTTCAGGGCCACTGAAACAGATTACGACAACGTCAACTTACCGCATTTAATTTTTCCTCATCGTCTGCCAAAGATTGTGCTAATTTCTGTCTCCTTAAACGTTCATCATTCCAAATCGATTCTATGCCCGGATTTGTATGTGTAGTATTCGTTTTACTAATCAATTGAAAACGATTTAAAATAAAATTCGAAACTATATCTACTTCCAACGCACTGCAACATATTTTCTTAACAGTATTACAATCCAAGATTTGTGTTTCTTGTATATTTTTGAATGGTATCGCTTCGGATTCATCGTTACGTCTAAATTTAACAATTTCTAAAGGTACATGCAGAAAACTCATGCCATACAAATTGTAATCAATCATAAATTGTAAGATATAAGGAACATGCGATTCATGTGGATGAAAGTTTTTATTTAGAATTGCACCATTCTGCAAAAGATTTGCTGCCTTTCGCACAAAACGTGGATTAAACATATAAATCTTAAGAAATTGATGATCAGAGCGATGATAACCATAGAAGGGTCTGAAAAATAAACATTTTATTGTATTTAATAAAATATAACTTCTGTTTTAGCATTTGTAGCACTTACATGCCTTTCACCAGTTGTATTTTAAAAACATGTTGGGCACTAGAAGTCGCTTGACTGAGTGATATATTTATAGCCTTATCTAAATTGATGGCTATCTGATATATGGTTCTATTCAAAGACTCAAAATCCTTTTGATCGTATGGTATATAGAAATATGGAAATACACCATGTATATGCATGCAAGTCTTTTGACCCTGAGCATTAGGGCCAAATATACGTATAACTGGTACCTTTTTGTTTTTTTTTTGGAATAACAATGTACACAAATATCACTTTTATATATATGTAACTACATACATACATTGATATTTTTACTCACCCTTTTAATTTCCTTTCCACGGAATTCCGAATAACATGGATCTAGGCCTGCTACCGGCTTTTCCATATAAAAATCAGCTATTACCAAACGTAATGAGAATATACCCTCATTATTATTGGCCATATTATAAATATAATTATTTAGTTTTCAGCATAAATAAATACAAGTAAATATAACAAATAAAAATTAAAAATGATTGTGAAATAAAGAAAAAGAATACTTGTTGGCTGTAGCAAAGTATAAGAAGTAGTGCAACCTTTGACAGTTGAAAAACGTTCATAACATATAAACGCAGGACGACTTAGAGGGAGAAAAAAAATCTTACAACGCATTGCAAAGCAAATGTGTTAGAAGCAACAGATATACAGAGTAAAAACTGGCGGATAAAGCAGAAAAATTAAATGTAAACAAACATTTATTTTGTGTTAAAAAAGGGAAAATTTTGAATATTTTTTAATTTCTTCAATGAAAATTTTAAAGATTCTTAAATATTTAAATATTAATCGAAATGTGGTTGATTTTCGGTCACAATGAATATAGTTTCATGTGCAAAAGGTTATTAACAAGCTAAATATTACAAGATCAAAATAAGACGTACTGCTCATAAAAAAGTTTTCTTGTTGAAAGTTGCCAATATTTTTTAATTTCTTGAGAGAAAAAGTTAAAAATTATTAATGTTATTAGTTGTTTTTATTATTTATTAATAGTTTTAGACAAAAATTAAATTTTTTATTAACTCTCGCCAATAATAAAAATCCACCCCGAAAATAAAACATAAACAAAACAAAGTTGCAATCAGAGAGAGACAGAAAACCTTTTTGGTAATATTTGCTGTCTCTTTCACGACTGGTCTATGAACTGTCAAACCGTTGCGTTACTGGTTAGCTGTGGGCTGTAGTGCTACAGAAACAATAACACAGCTGTTAAATGTAAACAAACAATTGTTTTGATATGGCAAAAACACGATAACATTGTAATCGATAAAGAAATATTTACATATATCTTTATTAGAATTAATTACACTGAACAAAATTGGCTTACAGAAAAGTGTTCGATTACGAATAAAATGTTTTTGTTATTGAATGGTAGAGCGCTGTTACCACCAAAAATGATGTCAGTCTGGAGCTCAAGCGCAGGATAACTCTTGCCAACAAGTGTTATTATGGTCTCAGTAGGCAATTGAGTAGCAGAGACCTCTCTCGTGCGACAAAACTAATACTCTACAAGACGCTCATCCTCCCCGTGCTTCTTTATGGCACAGAGGCATGGACCCTATTAAGTACATATGCAGCAGCATTGAGAGTGTTCGAGAGAAAAGTCCTACGCAAGATCTTCGGTCCAGTGCGAGTTGGCGATGATTTCCGCATACGATCCGCCAGTGTGATCAACTGGCGTAGGCGCGCAAGAAGCAGAGGCGCCTGGAAGGATGTGTTGCGATGGATAACCATCGTTTTCTCTTTTAGGAATCCTTTTGGATATCTATATTTGACAATTCAACTATAGATTTCGTCATTATAGAGAGGACGGTTGGCCGAAGCTGGATAGAGGACGCATGTTGAGTTTACTGAAATTCCAATGGATCTCGGGCATTCACCTTGAAGACGTGGCGAGAATTCCATCATGTGCCCTATTTCGTACATGCGCAGCATTATGTCATCTTTGTGTCTACTATACAGACAATTTGAACGATTTGTCACCTTTGATATGGAATTAGTGGGTGGAATAGAGATATCCCAGATTTCATCATATTTTTATCATAGCTCTCGTAGTCAGAGATGGCTAGGTAGACGATTTATTGATGAACTGGTAGACCTAAGGATTTTATAGAGTTCCTTAACGGGATTAACTGACTAACTGGAATGTCTTTATAGGTAGACTTTTTTTATTTTACCGATTGTACTTCTGTCCTCCCTGTTTTTCTTACTATTTTTGTTTCTCCTTCTTTTCCTCATTCCTTTTCTCAATAATTGAAGGACACAATGGACCAAGAGGACTTTGGGTGCAGAGGTCTGACCCGTAACGTGGTGAAATGTCACCCTTTCCAACCTGACCTATGCCTAACACGGGACACTAAAGAGATTCATAATAGACTGAAATCTAATCTAACTTTTAAACCTAGCACCGAGTTATGGGTAAAAAATTTTATATTTCGATTTATTTATGGGACAAGTTTTATATATTATCGACTATAAGCAAGTTTTTTATTTTTTTTTTACCAATATGAAATGTTGAGCCATTTTCAGCGGATTAATATCAAGAGGTTTATTTCTTCTTGTTCTTACCCATTATCCCAATTTATTCTGAGTAACATTACATACACATTCTTTAAGTTTTCAAATTTTTTGTATTTTTTTTATTGATTTTTTTTTAACATTTCGATAGATTTCAAATGTTATTTGAATTTATAATTAATTTTAATAATTTGTTAATTTGAAATTCTTATTAAAATGCTTAATTTTATTTTACTTTTTCATTATTATTATTATTATAAACTTTAGGAAAGTAAAAAAATTATTTTATTTATTTTTTCTTTGTTTGTTATTTAATGAAATAAAGATGGACAGAAAAATAATGATAAAAATGAATAATTCGATTAAGGTATAAGTAGATAAGTAAATTTAAGTTATTTTCAAAAAAAAAAAAGAAAGAGATTTCTTGTTGATATACATAACTTATTAACTTAAACACCACACTTAAACAGAGTTTACTTATAAACAATTTCAATGTTTCATTCTCTCTGTAAGCCTTTTTCATTAAAGTGCTTAAGTAAAAAAATTAAGATAGATTTTGTTTTAGAAAATTACCACTTAATTTGTTTTATGTATTATTATTATTATTATTTGTTAAATTAATAATAATGCATTTAAGTTTTTTCTTTTTGTTTTGTCTTTATAATTAATTTATTAAGAAGTGCTTAATTTATGTTTTGCTTAGAAAATTTGTAAGAATTAGATACTATCAATTTTAATTTTTTTTCTTTTAATAAATTTTACAAAGTGCGCATTTTTTTTTGTTAGTTAATTATATATGTATGTATTTCTTTTTTAATAATTATTTTAAATCTGATGTGAATTTTATTATATGCTGTAATCCGTTAATGTATTAGTTTTTGTATTAAAACCAAATTGAATTTTTTGTTTTTCTTTTTTTTATAGAATTTAAATTATAATTTACACAAAATATACTAAAATTTTATTGAAAAAAAGGAAAGAATTCAAATAAACTATGAAAAAGAAAATATAACTGTTAAAAAAAAATTGCAGTCTAAAATAAGTTCCATATTGTTGTAATGTTAATGCTGCATTATATTTTCAAATATTGATTTCATCTTGAGCTCAGATTGTCAATATTTTTGTCTTTAACTGAAATTGTCGCTAAGTCAACGGCAATGAACGAACTCAATGAAGATATACTACCCTATACCAATGATTTCATTAACTGGTACTCCCATATTCATAAAAATTATGTTTGTTTTATGAAAGGTTTATGAAACAAATTTTCATATAAATTATATTTTATAAACTTATTATAAATCGGAAATAATTTTTCTGAATGATCTGAGGTAATCTTTGGTAACTGAAAATGCCAATACTACCTACCCAATATTTTCTATTCGTCTTTCTTTAGAATAGTTTTTTAGTTTAAGCTAAACATCTAATTTATTTCAATACATACTAATCACTGTCGTAGTTTGATTGGGGTTTGTGTCAAGGCTGATGATTTAATCTCTTATAACCTCAACTTTTCATGCTATTCACTACGAACAAAAAGCTACAAATTTTTTAATATGGGAGGTAGTGTCAAATAATGGCGAAGGCAACAACCCTTCAGTCAGGATTACGACTAGCTTCTCACACCAGTTACCTAGTGTGTGTTAATATTATACATAAGTGCCCGGGACCTACAGTTTAAAGTCGACTTCGAACGACAGATTTTTGAGAAACTGTAGAGGCAATTTTTTATATACTCTCAGAGTTTTTGCAAGAAATATAGTTTCGTATTTCGTTTTTGTTAGAGATGATTTTTGAACCATGGCCTCACGTCTAATAACCCAATACACTAGCTACTAGACTACGGCGACTACTTATACGAAGGTAACAATGTCTAATTTATTACTCGCATTAGAGTAAAATACGAATCAAATGTATATTATTACTTTTCAAACCCAGCAACATGATTATAAGCTCAGATTATTATTTGAAAAGTACCATAGAATTGTTCAAAAAGCAGCTTTAATAGTCCTAATGTCGGTGTAATAAGACTATTATATATACATACATATTTATGGTTTTATATAAATATATAACGAATTAAAGCCTTAATATATCATCATGAGTCATTGATAAATTATGTAAAACATAATTTATGTATGTCTAATTCGTTATATATTATATAAATTAAACTGCTTTAAATTTTACTATTTTAAACTAAATACCTAGTTTTTTTTTCTTTGTTATTCATAATGTTTTTGTATAAATTGTTTATAAATATACGTTTTAATATCAAGATTTTTATATTTAAATTATAACAATAATAAAGATTTATTATATATTTCCTTAATAGTCATTTAGAAGTCATTTTAAACACATTTATATAATGAAAAATCTTTTTTGTTAACTAAAAGTTTTATGTAAAGAATTAGAATTTAGTATGTATTAGTTTCTTTGGTAAGTAATTGAAATAACAGATTTTTATCGGCGATCAATATTATTGACTAGAAAATAAAAATAAAAACGAATTGATATACATATGTATTTATAACAAATGATTTTAAGTTTTAGAGAATAAAATTGTAATATTTCTTTATAAGTTTAATATCTATTAAATTTTGTGAGAAATTTTAATACATAATGCTAACAATAATTGCAGTATGAATCTTATTCGCAAAACTTTTTTTTTCTTCAATTATGAAATAATTAATGCGTTTTTAAATTACTTTAATATATTTGAAAGCGAAAAGAAGGATTTTCTTGCCTGTCTTTGTTTTAAGTACCTCAAATTAGTAATTTTAAATAAAAACAATTGTTTATAAGTTGAAATAAAGAAAAGTTGAATAACACAAAACTTTCATCAGTAACTTATAATTGAAAGCTATTTCGAAATTAGTTTCAATTTAAGAATTTGAAAAAGTTTAAAGGAAAACATATTTTGGTTTCATTAAATAATGATTTAACAATAAATATTTCTTGCTTGAAAAAGTTTTGTAAATAAGAACGTACATATATACGTTTATTTGATTGTTTTCTTAATTTATAAACTATAAATAAATTTACTTCATCATTAGGCAAATCTTGGAGTTACAATAATTGTTTAGTTTTATTTATTTTATTTAGCATTTGTTATGTTATGTTTGTCGATTTTCAATATTTTTCTAAATTCATATTTAGTAAAATGTTATAATGCATTAATTAGTTCGTTTATTGGTGAAAGTTGCTTTTGTTTGTATGTATTTTCATTTCATACCTTATAGAAATTAGTTTTGTATTAATTAATATTTTTAGTTTTGGATTTTTTCTTCTTCTTTTATTATAAAGTAAATAACTGTATTGGTTTTTTTTTCTTTTAAGCATTTTTTTTATTAATTTAATTTATTTTTCTTTATTAAACATTTGTATTTTTCTAGGATATTACAATAAAGACTTTAACAAACTTAATAATATGAAAAAAAAAAAATATTGTAAATAAAAGTTACTGTTTGAATAAAATAAACAACTATTGAAATACAAATTGATAACAGATTGAATTAAAAAAAAAAGAGTAAATAAATACCAGATAAAAACGTATTACGTTATTTCAAAAAAGAAAAGAAGAACAAAAATATATATGAATTCTTTAACAACGAGTGTGAAGATTTGTAAAACTTTTGTATTTGTTTTGTATTTTTTTTTTTTTTAACTTTAAATATGTTTTTTTTAAGTATAATTAAAAAGAGTTTTTCTTTTTTTGTATTCCCTTAGCAAAATTTACAATTAAAAATATATAAATATTAGTTAAGTATAATTATTCAAGGAGTAAGGGTAAAGGCATAAAGAGATAGCAGATATATAGATGAAAAAACTGGAGAGTTGGACTTTATGCAAAAAGAAATTGGTTGAAAATGATTGAACAGTAAACGAGGGAGGAGGATGAGGATGACAAAAGGGGGGCAAAAAGAAGACAAAAATATGGACGTTTTTAAACGTCAACAACCATTTTTTTATGTATATCTGTATTGCCGACCACCGAACAAAATTCATCGAAAGAGATTTTACCATCTTCATCCTTATCGGCAAAACAAATTGTTTTATCTACGATTTGCTGTAATTGTGTATCTTTAAGATTATTGCCTACCATCATTTTTAACACCTAATCGTTGAATAAAAAAAAAAGAAACACAAACAAACAATATTTAGTCTTAGAGACTTAAGAAATATTATAAAAATTTAAAAAAAATAAACTTACTTGGAATAATTCACCGTTTGATATGTAGCCATCATTGTCCATATCATATATACGAAATGCAAAGCGTAATTTTGATAGTTTATCACCTTTAACGCTAAACTGTGATACACCTTGTATGAATTCCTTAAAATCTACTTCGCCATTGCCATCAGCATCGAATATATCTATGACACGCTGTACTAAAGGATTCTGTTGTAATTCTGGCAAAGACATAAACTCGTCCACACTCAAGGCACCAGAATTATCTAAATCAAGCTTACGAAAACGTTTGCCTAATCGACGAATCTCATCAGCATCAACTGGTGGAAGTAAAATAAAGAAAAAAAAACATATTTTATAAATTACTATCCATTTCATAGGCCAAGTATGTAAAAAACAAATAGAATTTTTTATTTAACGTAGTTTATGTTGTTCAAAATACAAATAGAATTAAATATACAATTAATAATTAAATATACATATCTTTCAGAATTTCAAGTATTTAAATATCGTATTGATAGTTATGTCGTTTTGTAAGCATTGGGCGCAATTCTCTATATTAAAAATGTGATTGCTTTGGTTTAGTATAGGAATCAAAGAACAAGTTTTTCATAATTGTTTACGCAAAGCTTTGTAAGCAAAAAATTTCGGCACGGGAGATGAATGTCTCACAAAATTCCATTATTCGAACTATTAAGTAAGGCTTAAAACCTCGTGCTTTCGAATACTGTATTGGGCATTTATTGATTGCAACAAAAACATGGAATGGAAAAATGCAAAAGAAAAATTTAACATGCAAAATGATAGGGTCATCTAAGTATGCAGCTGAGCTGGTTCCTCGGGTCGAAGTGTCAAGTGGATAGTTTTAGAGGATATCATTTGCGACAAAAGATATCCCAATACTGATTCGCACCACATATGTTGCATGTGTTAATTTTATACATGAGTGGCGGGACCTAAAGTTTAAAGTCGACTCCGAACGACAGATTCTTGAGAAACTTTTTACGGCAGTTTTATTTACTCTCAGGGTTTTTGCCAGAAATCTGCAAAAAAGAAATTAACCGAGGAAATATTTTTAATATTTCGTTTCGATCGAGATATACGAGCTGGGCTTTGTACCTTGGTCTGACGTCTAAAAAGCCAATACACTACCTACTAAACTACGGCGTCTTCACACATAAACAATATTGTATTGAATTTTATACCATAAAATGTATGCAGCGGTAGGTAGGTCTCTACTAAACAGCGAAAACTTTAATCAAAGGTTGAATTGAAAATGTATTTATTATTACAATTATAGGAGTGTACATAAGAAGGCTAAAACTTGAATTATTTAATTCAAAGATTTAATTTATATCTCTCATCTAGTTTAATAAGAACAGCATTTAGGTGGACTATTGTTTATATACATACATATACATCCATACATGTACATTAATTTGTTGTCATTTATTGTTGCCATAAACATATGAAAAATATGTACATATATGATAACAAAATGTGTATGTTGAAAGAAAAAAAGAAAATTTTTTTAAGAAAATGCAAAACAGAAAATGTACAAGACACAGATCCAAATAAATAATATTATTATGAGAAAAATATTGAGCAAAAAAAGTCAAAAGCAATGCCAAGGTAGTAGACAGTAAAAATCATATAATATGTATACAGATGTGAATAAAATAATATTTGCAATAGTTTTATATGGTTAATATATTTTATATAGTTTAAATACAAATTTTAACATCTGTATGTAGTGTTACTAGAAGAGTATCAAGTAAAATAATAATAAATAGATAGCCAGATAGACTATGAACTAAAATAGTATTTAACAAAGTCTGTTCTCAATGGTTTTGTGCATAGTGGCATTCATGTCAATTAAAATAAAATATGAGAATAATCAGTTTGACAAAAATACAAGACAAAGCAAAAAAAACTTTATTAATGTCTCTCGCTAAAACAACTTTAGACTAAGATGAGTTGAGACAGTTAGGTACTTTTGACAATTGCTGTCAAAGAGTTAGTTTATCTACCAGGTAAACATTGAGAAAATGTATTTAAAATAGAAAAACAAAGAAATATTTTTATTGAAGAAAATAATTTTTAAAACGATTGAAGTTTAAAGGGTAAGCAAGTGAATAAAAGCAGTGTTAATACGCAATTTAAATTGTAATTTGTTTAACATACCATACATATTCAACATTACACACATATGCACATTTTGTTTATATTTCATTAATTTCTGTATTAACATTTCATTCAATTTGGCATGAACTATCCAAAATACACAACTGTTTGAAGGAGAGGACTTCATGGTATATAACTCGCGAATTTGCCCAATTGCTGTTTGTACAATTTTAAACATTTTCATGAAAACCCTTAATATACATACATATCTATGTACCTATATAGTATTTATATATAGTATATGTACATATATACTTTTTTCTATTTACACTTGAAATTGTCAAATGACTTGAAAATGGCAAAAGATTGACAGAACATTCTCAATTATATGTATTGTACTCGTATATAAGTATGTATGTATGTATATTTAAAGGTATTATTTTATTAAAAATTAAATGCCTCTAAATTCATACATAATTTACATTTAAAGAAAAATAAAAGAAATTTTAAGCAAAGGCATGTTTATAATTAATATTCCTAATAAACATTTTTATTATTCGATAAATGATGTACGAAGGTATGTATATACAGTAGAATATTGTTTTTAATTTAGGTATAATATTTTTTTTTTTTTTTTGTGACAATTTTTGTTTAAAATCAAATCGGTATTGTTTACCATTTTTTATATTTTTTTACGAAATATGCTTTTGGTAAACATCACAAGAATTATATAAAAAAATTAATGACACGTATAACATTGACATTAGCATTTATTGTACTCTAATGTAGTTTGTATTGGCTACACTTTTAGCAAATAGTATAAATTACAATAAATTATTTAAATGTTTGTTTATTCAATGGTTCAACCCTTTAACAGTTTAATTTTGTTTCTGCCTACCTAAGTATTTTCCAGTGAAGACGAATATAGTCGACATAAACAGTGTAAAAACTTTCTGTCTGTAAAAGTGGTTATTTATGACTCAAAATCAAACGTTGAGTGTTGGTTTTTGAGAAAGTATATATTTTTATTCGAATATTATTAAGATATCGCTTGTGAGCGATTGGTTCCTTCAGACAGTATTATTCCTTACGTTAACTTAGATCAGATAGACAATGGAAAGAGAGCTTACATGACGACCATTGATTTTCATTATTGGTATTAAAGTTACGAGTACAAAATCTACTGTTTCAATATTAGAAAATTATTCCCTTACTCATAACATCGAATTTATAAAAAAAAAAAAAAACTGGTGAACTGCATATATTGAGACTGGCAACAACTTAGTAATTGAAGAAAAAGAAATTTGGTATGAAATCTTATCTAATAGGATACATTTTTCGATTTGCTAATGTTGAATAGAAAAACAACGCCGTTGAAGTATTAAATGTTTACCTTTTTAATAACACCCACCCTGATTCAAACGCACTTCTACGACACAATATACGGTTTACAAAATCTCTAAGCTGATAAAGTGATGTATTTATATACAAATCTAGGTATTTTCCTAAGGTACAAAAATACATTTAGTCAGCGGCGACTGGCAAATATATCTTGATTTCAGTAGTTGTGCTTTTAAGTAAATAGCTAGAGCATTCAAAAAGGCTTGGACTTATTGACTAAACAATAATCTTATAAATAAATTTAAATACTTACAGTTGGAGCACATCTCCATTGGCAGAGAAGTTTCATTTCCCTGAAAACAGAATATAATGATGTTATTAAAATATTTTTCGATATTTAAAAAATATTAAAATTTAATTATAAAGAAAAACTTATAACACTTATCAGTTTTAAATATATATACATTGTTTGAAATATAACTTCTTTAAAGGATTATAAGAAAATCAAAAATAGTAGTGATATGCATAATAAAAACCCTGAACATAATTACATATTTATAAGTATGTATGAGGATTTATTTAAAGTACTTGTATGTATTCAAATACATATTTAAATAGAGAACAACAACTTAGATATTAAAAGAAACGACCGTCAACATCCTTGCTATTGCATGATTATAAAAAAAAACCTACATATTGCCAGTGTTGTGTTTCTGCAGAAGTGTGAGAGCCTTAAGATTATAAAGAGTATAAACCAATAAGTTCATGTAATACAATATATAAATTTTTTAGCTGCTGCTGCAACACTTTGATGATGTTACAAGAATAAACATTTTAATGACTAAAGGAAAAACAAGAACAAAAACGAAAATCTCAAATTTAAAAGCAAAATACTCTCAGACATCACATAGTTAAGTCTTATAGTTCCCCCCCAAGGTAATTATAAAAAGAAATTTAATCAAAGCCGAATTTAATTTACACTATAGGTATCGTATGTCCTGAATATTTAATATTTTGCATTTAAATAATAATTACAGTTTTTCTTTTATTGAAAGTCTATTAAACGAGTTATTTTAATAAAAAAAAATTTAAAAACAAAAATTTAAACCAATAAAAACAACAGGTACATTCAAGTTTCAAGAATACACAATATTATTTAATGTTATCTTTATATTCCTTTAAAATAAAGACGTCCAAAAATGAAAATTAGTATTCAACGTTAGAACACGTAGTTAAATAGAATAAGAGGACATTAACATTACCCTTTGATGGAACTGAATGACTGCTTAACTCTTAAGAAATCGTGAGTTCACATTTCTGCTCTGATTTCTTCAAATTTCAATTCTAATTTCTTCAGATTTCATCTCAGATGTCTACTGACAAAAGCTCTGAGTGTAAATAATTGTCATAAAACGGATACACAAAACTATCTTTCAGAGTCAATGTTAAACGAGGGTTGTAAAAGCCAATTAAGTATAAGTAAGGACATGGTTATCCCTAAAGGAGATTTGACTACACACACATGCATGTTAAAATTTTAACAGCATCTGTATAGTGAAAGACCATTATTGTCCAAGGCCTATGTTGGACCGATATATCCTGTGCATATTCGAATAGCTTGGATTACTGTTGTATCCACCATGGCATTCTTATTGGAAACCCTTTTCTATATACATACTACATCTCCAATTATAAAAAGAATTAAACTTTTCTTAAACCCTATGTATTATGAAAAATGCTCAGAGTAGAGCGCAAGATTTTCCTACAATAAAAATGAATTTTGATTAATACAAAACCAGGTCATAAAAAACTTCCGAAGCATTAGACAAGACAACAAGGCTCGATTAGTCGATTTACAGACACTCTAAATGGCATTGGACGCCTGTCTAGCTCACATATTTCAAAGTGGGTACAAAAAATCGCAGAAAAAAGTCGTCATCCTTGTCGAATGTACAACTGCGACAAAATTAGGTGTTAATTTATTTTTTTGTACATGCGTAGGGGGAGGCAAAGAAAGAAGATTTAAATTGTTGGCAGCACTATTATACAGGTGGCAATAGTGGTTGTTTTTTATATTTTCGTCTTTTTCTTGTTGTTTTAGTTGCTTATTTCGTGGCCCAAATTTTGTAGCCCATTCCGATACGTAACAAATGAACCACAATAACAATAACAATTTTATAAGCAAAAAAATAATAAATTAAAATAATATATTTTTAAAAAATTACCATTTTTGTTGGTTATTAAGTACTGTTGCGTTAAAATACAAATACGTATAAATAAACGGTTTTAAAATATATTTCTTTTGATTTTCTTTCGTTTTTTTTATATATTTTCACAAAAGAACGCAGAAATCTGCGCTAAATTCACTTCAGTGTGTCACTTTTTAGCAGCAGCAGCAGCAGAAACGGAGCAACACCACCACTGAAAGAGAGCACTTTTATTGCTATTCTTTTTTTTTTTTTTCTTGTTCTGCTTTCCTTTTTAATTTTTGCTTTAAATTTATCTCAAACACTTTTTGTATGGTTATTTTACTACGAAGACTATAATATATTATTTAAATTTAACAGCAAATATAAGCATTGCCTTTTAATGGGGAATTTTGCAAGTTTATTTAGAAAATTTTATTATTCGAATTGGATTATTTCTTTTCTGTTAATGCACAAAAATTCCTTTTTTTGGTATGTCTTTTTTCTTATTCCGTTGTTCGATATACACAAAAATGGTGATAAGAATTCACAGTCTCTACACATTTTTAACGGCGTTAACGAATTAATAAACTTGCGACAATGTCATTTCAATTCACAATATTGCTCATAAAATATTATGAATTGTGTTCTTACTTCAAAGTGAATTATTTAGAAAGAAGAAGAGCAGACTGATTATTTCGCATCAATTTTTTTGCTAAACAACAACGAATATATTGCATTAAATTTTACGCTTATACTTACACATTAAATACAAGAACTTAACTATACAATAACTTTTTTCTATTTATATTATAAAGTTCAAGTGATAAAGACAATAAATTGAACTCGAAATAAAAAATGGCTTCAGCATATTCTGAAATGAGTGACAATGGTAATGCACCTCCTATACAGACCACAAACTGTAATACTGGGAACTATGGCGGTATTAACAGTGGAAATCCAACAACAACTATTAGCGCTACAACGGCGGGAAATGATCTGCTGGAAAGGAATCCATTTATAAAGACTGTAAATTTCGAAGGCATTGAAAAGTTGCCCTATGAAATTCATCGTTATTCATCATACTCTACTAATTATGTGCCAGAGTAAGTGGAAATATATGTATCATGAAATGTATTTAATGTCTTTCGTCTTCTTTTGGTAATTTGCATAACTTTGATGTTTTTGTAGCCATTGTGTGTTTGTAAAATTGTTATGCAGCCTTGGCTATGATTTTTGTTCTTTGTCTTCTGTCTCTTTCTTAAACAAAAACAAAAAGTGCAAAGTATTTTAAATAATAATATAAACTAAAACAATCGAAACATTTTAACAAAATTTGTTTGTTGCTTAAGTAGTTCTATAGAATCTTTCCATTTGCATAACTGTTGCAAATTTTATTAAAATGTCTCCTTTATTAAACTATATACGACCGTACGGGATCGCATTGTGCAGTATTGATCTATATCAAATTGCTTTTGTACAAAGTTAACCTTTTGTATTTCGCTAGTACTATTTATAAAAAGAACTCAGCGCAAAAGAAAGTATGCAAAATAATATAAAGAATGCAACAACAACAACAAATACCTTTTTAAATATACGGTTGTTTTGGTTATTTGGTTTTTATTATTTATTGTTTATATTTATTATTAACCAAAGCAATGTTGACAACTAGCCATCATCTAAATTAAAAAAAATCGCCTAGTAATAAAGAGTAGAGCAATAATATATCTCACCTCCATTAAACATATCTTATAAAAGGTATGATTTTAATATCTCATTTGATTTAACCTATAACACTTAATTTTGACAATAGACAAGGCACATAAATAATTTTACGGCACCATTTAGTTATTTTTCATAAAGTCTGAGATCTTTATTTCATATGGTTTGGAGTATTATTATTATTATTTACCTCATTTTGTTTTTGTTATTTCAGAAATATACTCGTAGACTGTCCATCTGATCAGGCATCGCGCTGGTCAGCTTTTAGCAATAATCCACCTCAATATTTAACATTAAAACTACGACGACCTGCCCTTGTGTACAAAATTAAATTTGGAAAATTTGAAAAATCTCATGTGTGCAATATGAAAAAGTTTCGAATCTATGGAGGTTTAAATGAAAACAATATGATTTTAATACTAGAAGGGTAAAACTACAATATTTAAAAAAAAAACGATACAATCAATAGAATTTTTCCTCTTTCCCGTTAGTGGCTTACGAAATGATCACATACCAGAAACATTTAATTTTAGAAGTGAGATCGCGTATAACTTACCAATGTTGTATATAAAAATTGTACCGGTCTTATCTTGGGGTCCAACATTTAACTACAGTATTTGGTATGTTGAACTATTAGGACAAGATGACCCTATGTATACCAGCGTTTGCCTAAAGGATTATAATAAGGTTCTTAGCATACATAATATATTTCATTATTTTGAAATTGCTCCATGAAATAATTTTGTTTTTATGCAGTCAAGGGAAATCGAAATAATACGCTTATGCTTGAAACATTTTCGTCAACAAGGTTATGACGAAGCTTTTACAGCTTTGCAAAAAGAAACACGTGTTCGCCTAGAACATCCTCTCCCATCCGAATTATATACATATTTGGTGGTGGAAGGCGATTATGAAAAATCTGAAAGGTTTGTAATTGGCTGTATTGATGAAGGTTTAATGGATGACTATTTGAATCGTCAGGATTATAGACATGCTTGGCATGAACAACCAATTCAAAGCAATCACCCAGGTTTTTATACAAATCAGCATTTAATTTCATTTTCATTGAGTTCAATTTTAATTTGCTTAGGTGTCCGTGGTGGTCATCAACTTGTTGTGGATACTGTTAAACATTCAATATATTTACATGGCGGCTGGAATGGTTATCAAGATTTAAGTGATTTATGGGTATACGACATATGCGGTAAATCTTGGACACAAATATACGAAAATTCTGAGCGATTTAATGGACCTACTCCCAGATCGTGCCACAAAATGGTTTTTGATCCAGTTAGCGAGAATATATTCATGCTAGGTCGTTACTTGGACAATTCAATTAGAACAATTGAATATATAAAAAGCGACTTCTTTTTGTTTGACACACGAGCCCAGACATGGTTGCAAATTTGTGACGATACCAGTCAAGTAGGTGGTCCTCAGCTGATATATGATCATCAAATGTGTATTGATGTTGACAAGCGTACAATTTATGTATTTGGTGGTAAGATCTTAACCCCACGCAGTGTTAGTGCCTCGACAAGTGAACCAGAATATTCCGGTTTATTTTCTTATCATATTGCCACCAATACTTGGAATCAAATTTTAGTAGATTGTCATCATCCTTCTGCTTCACAACCTGATGTATTATCAATTAAATCGCGTGTCACCCATTGTATGGTATTTCATAATGTAAGTATTATCTTCTCAAGATGGAAACTTTTGAACATAAGACAAAATTTCATTACGATATCAGATCACCCTTAACAATTTTTGGGAATAGCATATGTGTATATGTATATTATAATTTTTATATATATTCTGTAGATGAAACGCAAACTGTATATTTATGGCGGTCAGCGTGGCAAAGAGGATATGCATGACTTTATCAGTTATGATGTGGACACTCAAATATTAGAATATTTAAATAAATATCCCAATAACGGCCAAGGAGGTGGAAGTAATAGTGACAATGGTAATAGTAGCAACAATACAGATGGGAAAATTGAGCCGCCTCCGGTTGCTCTCAGAGCGACTATTGATTGCGAACGTGACGAGATCTATGTATTTTCGGTGTGTGTAATCATTTAAAAAATGTGTCTCTTTGCAGTAATATTTTTATAAAATCTTATTTTTGTATAGAGCTTAAGCAAAATTAAAGATCGTCGGGATTCCATGAATATGAGTGATTCCTCAAATTCATTTTGGTTGTATTCCTTAGAAACTCATACTTGGTCCCAAATTTACTCCTATCGTTACACCTATCCGTATTCAAATACTGTAACTATTCCAAATCTTAAAGAACCTTGCCCACGTTATGCCCATCAATTAGTTTATGACGATCATGCCAAACTTCATTACCTATTTGGCGGTAATCCTGGCAGGGCAGCTGCACCACAACTACGACTGGATGACTTTTGGATATTGCAATTGGAAAAGTATGTAGCTAAAGTTAAATACCTAACAAATTACATATATTAATGATTATCTAACATTTAAGGCCTCAACGTGAAGAAATCATAAAACATTGTCGTTACTTAATGCGTAGACAATGTTATGAAGAAATGACCCAGTCGAATTTTGTTCAAGCAATGCAATACTTACGCACAAATGTAGCCGAAGTCATTGACCATAGCAATGTAGAACAATTGGAAAATGTAAATCATCATATACTTACACTGCTTTCTTTTATTATTTTCACAGCAATTTTTTTCTCTTTAGTTTCATAAATTGGCAACGTTGCTTTTTAAAACAGAAGATGTTACAGATTTGGAACAATCATGTTTGGATATTACTGTTTTAAGTGGTTCAGATTTTATTTCATCATCGACCAACGAAGAAGGTATTTTAATAAACAAAATTTGCGTAGTAAATGTGTTATTCATTTAAAACATTGTTCGTATAAAATTTGTAGATAGTATGAGTGATCATACTGAAGAGTTACCATCGGAATCTTATGCAAATACATCCGATAGCGTGGATGCTGACTCTTTCTATACAGCATATCAAAAGTTGGGTGGAAAACGTTCGCGTCGTGATTTTTATAATAAATTGAAGTCAAAACGATCATTTCTATTTAACAAAATTGTTCAATTAATGCCTTCATATATGGTACAACCAGAACGTAATCTAACCGATTTTGTTACGGTGTGAAAAACTTTATTGACTGACGGTTTGAATAATTTAATTTTGTTAAAACTGCTGCTGAAACTATTGATTTCCTGTATGTAAAATTTAAAAGACTTGAATAATTAACTTTAATACTTACAATAGCGTATGTTTAATTTCCCTTTTTGTAAAGAGATTATTATATTATTTAATTTAACAAAGTTTTTTATTTAATTTTCTTTTTTTCTTTATATAACTTTAATTTCGTAAAAGATTAAAGTTTTTGTGATATTAAAATTTAATCAAGGGGATGTAAATATGTATTTGACGTATTATTTATATTTCTTATAATTTTGTTTATGTCCATAAGTTTTTTGTTTGTTTTTCCTTTTTAAGTTAAAAAGAAAACTGAAAAACAATGTCCAACTTTGTTAAATTAACTTTAAGTAGAACATTAATCAAAATAAATCACGATTTTTCATATTTTATAATACAATAGTTTTAAATTTTTTCTTAGTGTAAATGATTTACATTTTATTGGAAGTATTATATGAACTGATTAATATGTGCATTAAGAATTAAGTTTATCCGGTTATTTGATCACGTACAAGAGTCTTGAGACCATTACTCAACTGAAAAATTCAATTTGTTGAAAAGTATAAATAAAATTTTAAAATGTTGGTTGTCAGTTACCATCTTTAATATATTTTTGGGTAACTGGTAAATCAACTGGAAGTCGTTTGCCATCCAAAAACTAGAACTAAAAGATTACCTTATAACGTTTTTAGTTTTTTGTTTTAGCTAAGTGCCGCACTATGCGTGTAGCAACTGTCAACGTATAGTGAATAAGAATTCCATACCCTGAATTGTAATAAATTGTGTTATCAGTCTACTTTGAATGAATCGTCTTTGGGAAGAGAAAGAAGCAGAACAATATATAAAATTGGGAGTGCATTTCACTTAAAAAGTGTAATTTTAATGATAATTGTGCTGAAAAAATTAAATTAATCATTTATAAGTCCACAATAGTAATTAAAAACAATTCATTGTTAAAAATTGTAACTAATCGCATGATTTGTACGGGAGACGGTATAATTCTGTCACAATTTGTACGCCCCGCACATTGTGAATGTGGGTGTTTTTCTTTGGATGTAATAGAAAACAAATAGAGAAAAACAAGTGTTGCAACAACAAACGTATTTGGCTTAAAAGAATTTTATGCTTTTAATTGTTTTGAATAAAAAGGGCATGAATGTGTTTCGCCAGCAGTGTCGTTGAAGCGCATAAAAAGCTATTTATAGCAAACGCGGGTGGTGGCAATAGTAATAGTAGCGGCAGCAGTGCAGTGACAGCAAATGACAAGCGGGACTCCTTAAGTGGCATTAAGGGCATACGCAGCGAAAAGCGTGGCAGTCTAAGTGGAAGCAGTAGCAGCAATAGTAATAGTTTGAAAAACGCAAAGATGTCTCGCAGTAAGACTCGTATACAAACGGAAGTCTGTGGCGATTGTGGAGCCTCTGGTAAAAAATATTAAAGCAAATAGTTCAACAACAAAAAATCAATTGAATTTATTTCTCTTGTTAACAGATCCGTCTTGGGCATCTATAAACCGTGGAATTCTACTTTGTGCCGATTGTTGCTCAGTACATCGAAGTTTAGGACGGCATATTTCCATAGTGAAATCATTGCGTCAGGGCACTTGGGAGCCTTCCGTTTTGAATTTTGTCAATTCGCTAAATGCTCATGGTGCTAATAGTGTTTGGGAACATCATCTACTGGATGGCACAACCTCATCGGGTAATAAGAGTATACCGCGTATACGTAAACCTACATCTAAAGATCCCTTGCATCCCAACAAATCGGATTTCATAAAAGCCAAACACGTTCAATTGGCTTTCGTTTTGAAACCTAATTTACAAGATACTGATGATGACATCACTGGTGCTAATTTAGAGCATGAATTAAGTAAACAACTACATGCCAGTGTACGTACCAGTAATTTAGAGACATCTCTACGCCTTCTGGCACAAGGTGCTGATCCAAATTTTTTTCATGAGGAAAAGCGTTCAACACCTTTACATGTTGCAGCTAAATTTGGTCAGGCGTCACAAATTGAATTGCTAATTGTCTATGGTGCCGATATAAATGCAATTGATGGCAATGGCTTGACTCCGCTTGAGGTCGCCAAAGCCAATAATCATACGTTAATTGCTGAACGTTTATTGGATGCCATGTATGAGGTCACCGATCGTATTATTGTGTTTTTGGGTGGCAAAAAACCGGATCATACGGTAAGTTAACTGGCTGTGAGTCATAATTAAGAATGCATTTTTGAATTTTGATTTGATTTATTAGAAAGAAATGATGAAGTTTGTGAAAGTATTTGCTCTGCAGTGTATTTAATGGTATTGTGGAAAGTTTTAACATTTTTGTGTTTTTTTTTTAATTTTAATTTCGAATAAACATTCTTAAACGTTAGTAAATAGAACTCATAATAATTTGTCCATTGTATCTTTAGTCTGGGCGCCATTTAATTATACCGGAATCAAATACTGCCGAAATAAGTGAACAATTAAAAATTGCTCGAGGACGTTTGCAGCTAGTGCCTAATAAAATGTTCGAAGAGCTTGTAATGGATCTATACGATGAAGTCGATCGTAGGGAAAATGAAGCCAGTAAGTTAATGAAAACTAGTTTGAGATTAAATTAAATTTTTTATATTTATTTACTATCAACAATTCTTTTAGTATGGGCAACATCCATTGTGAATGGTGAAAACGTTGCAGTGCCATTTTTACCAGCCAATCCATTTTTAAGTGCCACACGTAATCAGGTATGCATTTTTATTATTATTTTGTTTTTGCTCTGTTGCAGCAAGCAATTAAACTCATCTTTAATGCTATGCTTGTTTCCAATTAAATACTATATATAATATCTCTGTAATTAATTTAGGGTCGCCAAAAACTTGCACGTTTTACTCGTGCAGAATTCAATGGTTTGTTAACGGATGTTTTAATTGATGCACGACGTCGACAAAATATGGCAAATTTACGTCCATTAGATACATCACAAGCATCGTCGTCGTCATCTAATGCAGTTGCCATGCAAAATAATAACAACAATGCTTCTGTTATTTTTAATGCGATTCCATCGTCAGTTTTGAGTGGTAATGATTATCACGATCCAAATTTGTCTGATGATGAACCAATTTATGATCCAGTGGCTGACGATGATTATGAACCAATGCCACCTATAGCCCAGCAGGTAAATTTAATGCGTCAAAAAATTTTAAAACTGAATAACAGTTTTGGTTAAACGTCTGAACTTAATACTAAAATTTTATATTAAAAGCTCAACTAATTTTTTAATATTTAAAAGTAATTCAACTTGTAGTCAAGAGATTAAAGAAAGTCTCTTTAATATATTTTTTTTTTGCTTTTGATATTATGATGATAGTATTACGATGATAGTAGTTATAGTACTATTTTATATAAACATTTATACATGCATATTTACAATTTACAATTACATAGTTATAGTGAAAAAAAAAAATAGTAATAATTCAAAACAATATCACATCAACTAATTTATTATTACTTATATTGTGTTATATACATACATATGCTTAGATTCATTTCCACATATAGAGAGAGCAATGTTACAAATGATTTTTTAAAAGATTTGAAAATAATTTTTTAGTGACAATTATACGACGTTCCGGGATGGTCGATGTGACTAAAAAAATTTGTTTAGCGGTTAATAAAAGAACAACAATATGGCGCTGTTATTTGAGAATAGTTTATGCTATTTATCGTTATAAAAAAGATCAAAATATTGCTCGTGATTAAAGTAGTATTTATTTATATATTTACATATATATTTTTTTTGTTGGGACTAATTGATAATGATTAATTTATGTGTTTGTGAATTTAAAAAAACTCCTCATCACAATCGATTGGTGCTTAAATGGGTAGTGGATGATAGACGTATAAAGGTCTGTTATATAATAATCAATGATAAAATAAAACCTTTTTTAACTGTTTCCAGCGTATTGAAATATTTTAAATAAAACAAGGAATTTTTAGCTGTTAAATAAGAATTAAAACAATAAAATTATTTCGTTTGTATGTTGTATGGATTCGGTTTGAACTGTATTCTTTTTTTTGAGGTTAAAATTTCAATTAAAACATCATTTAATTTTAAATCATATTAGATTTGAAATAATTTTATAAATTATTTGTTACATTGCCTTCTTACATAAGCTATAATCTATAGTATTAGTCGTACACTTATGGATGTCCGTATATATATGTAGTTGTCAAGTAATTATTAGTCAGAAAAGGAAATATTTAACAAATAATTTCTTTATTATAAATTTACAATAATCATGTACTTTTTTTTGTATAATGAATTCAATAAAAAGAAGTAACTTTCGAATAAATAAAAGAATTTTTAACATTTAGAAAGCAAAAACAAATTATTCTCACTTAAATTGTTGTATTTTTATTAACAAAAAAACATTATTCTTATTTTTTTAGTTCTTAGTTAATATTATTTAAAATTTTTGTTTTTATTTTCTTTCATTTTATTTATTTATTTTTTTTATTTAAAGGCTATTGTACATCAATCAGCCAAGCCCGATGAAATGACAAATTTTGAAATGGAAACGTTACGTAAACAAATTAATGATTATGTTACGGAAATCAATCAACTAAAGACTGTAGTACAGAAATTATCGAACGAGAACACTGAATTGAAATCAAAATTCTCAACTGTACAACCATCGACAACAGCATCGAACACCAGTGTTTATGATGAACCATTGTGAGGATTTATTTTCTTATTTTAGTTTTTATTTAATTTTTATTTCTAAATTATTTTTTAATTTGATTTTTTTTTTTTTTGTTATGTTTAATTTAATATTTTCTTTTTATTTTGTTTGAAACATAAATTTTTTAATCACAAGGCGTATTGAAAGTACTGAACATGACCATGAACCGCATTCTTTGCCTGAAGGTCTTAATACAAGTTTAGCCAATAACACTAGTACAGGCCAAACACATGCGGCTGCAAGCTCTTCATCTTCTTCGTCGGCTACAAATTCACAGCAATCGACTATTAAGAGGCCAGCCAGTATGTATGAACGTCGTCTTCAGTCCAACGTAACGAAAAACAATGCTGATGCTCGTAATACTACTTCGATGTATCAAATGGCCGCCGATAAATCATTTACCGAAGAAGTTAATCAAAAGACCGATATTGTCACTCATCGTCTTAAAGAGTTGATACACTCCATGCAAGATCCAAAAAATCGTGAAAACTTAGTACCATGTGCTGAACGCATACGTGCAGCTGTTTTAGAATTAATCAATGTTTTTACAACACCAGTAAGTACTAAAAGAAAAAAAATAATGTAAGTTTGCATAGCATAATTAAACAAATGAATTAATTTTTTTAATTTTTCTCTCAGAATAATTGTAATGAAACGATACGTGAAACATTAATGCAATTAACGCGTAATAATATTTTAATACAACATAGTTGTGAAAATTTATGCAATTCATTCGATACGAACGATAAAGCCGCCATTGAAAAATATACAAAAGATGTACGCGAGTGTGCGTATTATATTGCCAGTGCCACAAAAACTTTAGTTTTACAATTGGAATAGTTTTATAGAATTTTATTTTCTTAAAACAACAAACTCCTCGATCCAATCCCAAAAAACAAATCCCGTAATAATTTTTATAGCATTTACAAATTATATTACAACCATATATACATACATATAATTTATTTTCAATATTAATGAATATGTGTTAACGTCATATCTCTATAGCTGTTTCAATATGGTAACGATACGAAAAGCGTTAAAAAATAACATAGTTAACATGTTCTTCCAGCAATAACAATTTAAATATGCCTTAAATAAAAGAAATAAAATATTTGTAAAAAGGATACAATTTAAATCACAGCGTTTTCATTTTTAAGTAATTTAATGTGCTATAACGCTATCGTCTACATGAATCAAACAAAATTCAAAAAATCTGACTGTCCTCAGAGTTAGCTTTCCGAGTTTGTATAACACCAAGTGCATTCCTGTCCTCGAACTTAGCTAACACACTGCTGTTCGACTTTACACTTTATTCTATTTATTTATTGGTAAGTCACATACAACAAGATTAAAATCTTATAATTATAATGCAACCGTAAATTGACATAATTATTACATACAAAACTAAAATTAAATTGAAAATTAAAATAATATACATACATTCATATAAATGTAATATAAAAAAATTAAAATATAATTAATAACAAAGAATTCAATGTGTATACTAAAACAGCGAACAATTTATTTTTGAATTGCATTTAATTATACGCTATGATATGGAGAGTTCGAATAATGTTCAGCACTAGTTAATCCAAACTTTAAGGCGCGATAATGAGTATAAATCAACATTTTTAGTCCTGGAATTCGCAAAAACGAGACGTCTGAACAAGTAATCGGGTTTCCTTTTGTAAACATTTTCATGTAGCAATACATATAAGTGTCCTTATTTTAAGCAGTGTTTTGGAAAGATACACCATACGAAGACCTAGCATATGCAGAAGTGTCATCATATCTTCTTACTCCGTAAACTCAAAAAATAAATTTGATTATAAATTTTAAGTTTTTTTAATTTAATTATTGTTATTTTGTCATATATGAGCCTTAACTGTATTAGTAGAGAGTAAGGAGATTCGTATCTTGAATATTTCATAGAATTTACGCTCTAGCATTAGTAAGAAAAATAAACAGTTTTTTATGGCTAACCCAGTGGATTCCTTCTTTAAGTCTATATTTAGGTATTTTTCTTACTAAAATGGGCATTCAATTTAAATATATCTTTTAAGTTCAATTACACTAATAACGATATCAGTTACTATATGTACATACATAGCAAAATATTTATATACTAACTTTAAAATAATTCTTTAAATTAATACTGTTTTATACGTCACACTCGTATGTTGATGTGTTTAATTAAAATTAATTCCAAATAGCAGTGGTTATATTGGCAGCTGCCCCGAAATAATTGTTGTAATACCGATGATCAGGATAAAAAAAGTACAAGTATTCTGTATTTACAAATAATAAATAAGAGAAATTGAAGAATTAATGGCTCGATTATGGATGGTCACCAACCTCATTCACGTTTGCCAATTTGTAAGACCACGTACGTACTAATTGATCGAATGAACGATGGATTTTTTTTCATGTCAATTTTATTTATTCTGATTATTTGTCAGAAATACTCGGAGAGGCAGTCGCCGAAGAAATATTTTTTCATATTTCGATTTGTTATAGATGTCTGATCTGGGATTTGAACCGTTCTCCATGTCTATTAAGGCAACACACTACCTATTAGACTACGGCGACTACATCTGTAAAACCAATATATATAATGGATTTAGATAGCCATTTATAATCGAGCCATAAAATAATACGATGTTCGAATAATATCATGAGAAGTATGACTAAAATGCATATAAATAATAGACAATACCGTAAAATTTTTATTTTTTCATTTTTTGCAAGTAAAATAAAAAAATTATTTACTTCTAATCATTATTCGTTTCTTTATTTAAGTAAATCCTCTTTAATTATTCAAATAAATCCTTTATTGATGTAAATAAAAACACCATGTAACCGGTAACACGCTGATATCAATTTTCTTAACGATCCTTATATTAACAAAAAAAAAAAAACTTTTGTTGTTAAATACCACTGTGCTTAATGAACACTTTTTCATGCGTCTCTCTTTGATCTATTTATACTCCTTTATGTTACATTTAGTAATTTCATGCTCTTTCTATGAAATTTTTGTTGTTGGATTTTTGATCCATTGTTTTCTTCTTTTCTCGTAAATTCCTATATGATTGTTTGTGTAATTTAATTTTACCGTTTGATATGCGTATTTCGTGTTGCTGTCTGTTTGTCTTGTTTGCTGATTTTCGTTCAGTTTAGTTTTGTCCGTTTAGCAATATTGAAGTCTAAATAAAGTTTTAAGTGTTATTTAATGTATTATTTTAAAAGTGATAATTTGTGAACAACTTATCTGTGTATACTGGATCAATAATTAAAACAAACAACTTTTCTCTATATAGGTATTGTATTTTGTGTTATATTTTTATTATTTTATTTTTTTTATTTATTATACTTGTATTTTTTTATTTCATTTATATTGTTTTTTTAAACATTAATCTCGCCTATAAATTATATAAATTTCATTAATTACACTATTGCTTATAAATACATTTTGCCTGCGTGTAAAAGAACCCATATGAATATTATTAATTTTCTATTGTTGAACAAAAAATAAATTAAATAAACTTTCTGATTAATTTCGATTCCAAAATTATATAATTGCGAGTTTATACATATGTATGTATGTATATGTATATGCTGATCTTTATTTCGTTCAAAAATAATTTTTGTTGCCTTTTTAATTCTGTAAAAAAAATTTGTAAAAACGGTTTTTGAATTTGCAAATTAAAGCATAAATTTATAACTAAAACTAGGCATTAAAATATTTAGACAAAATTGTAGGTACTTCATTCAATTCTTCATTTTTATTTCTATAATATGTGTATGTCTTGTATGTGTATATTTTTATATATATATATTATTCGGTTTTTCGTTTTATATATTTTATTTATTTAAAAAATGCTATTTGCATATGGAGGATATTTAGTATATAAACAATATTAAATATTTAGATTTTTAATTAGCTTATTTATTTTGTTTTTTTATTTTCATATGTAGTTAACTTTTTTTACATCATCAGTTGGACTGGTTTACTTAAAGACAAACCGTATTAAAAAGTTATTAGGCATGAAATAAAAGGTTATAAAAATTATAATAAAAACTTAAAATGCTCTATGTATGATATTATTTGCTAAATGGATCTGTGTAAAAGTGTTTTGAAATTTCAGGGAGTAATTAGCAATGTCAGGAACGATTCGTTTTAAAACTCACAGCTCGACAAAATTCAAAAAGATTAATAACCCAGAAACTAAGATATACTTTACAATCTGAATCTTAGAGGTGTTCCATCATCCACCAATTTGTTCATTTAACAGTGTTGTACAACATATATGGGTCGCATTATAATTCAAAACCTTTCTTGAATTTTTACGATATCTCGGAAATATTGTTCAATGACAATTACAGTACACACAAACTTCTTTGTTTTTGTAAAATTTGAACGAAAACACTAAAATACTATTTTATGGTAAATGAACTGTAATTCCGAGACAATAGAGATGTGGCAAATGCTCAAAAAGAGATTAAAAAAATTCATTTGTGATGTACTATCCATTCGAATAGACAAAAGCAGTGTTTTTTCATATTTAGGTTAATATATCGCGAAAACCTGGAGTGAAGGACCAATTCCGAAATCGAAGTCTGTTTCAGCGTACAAAAACCTTTCGAAAAGTATGTCTTGTATCTGGATTAAAAACTTGGGTTATCTGTGCTTTAGAATTATGTACGTTGAGTTTAGTTTTATATTGTATTCAATTTTGTTTTCAATTTGATAAATCAATCATAATCATGATTTAATAATTTAAATGCATAGTGCTGACAGCTTTTTTATGTTATTGAAATTTCAATTGATTATTGCGATTGGAAAACTTTTATTTAAATGAAATAATTTCGATTTTTTTTTGTTTTCAAATTATTTTTCAATTTTTCACATTACCTTTTCATTAGGGATACATAATATATGTATATTCAGCGTTTTAAATAGTTCGAATTCGGTAAGAGAGTAAAACATTAGTTGTGGTATAAGGTATCCATTATTTTCCCAAAAAATGGCTTTAGTAATTTGCATCTTGCAATGCATAAGTGTGACTTAATCACTAATGGGAGCATTAGAAGGAATTAAGGCTTGAATTAATACCTTGAATAACCATTGATAATGAGTATTTAATGGACAAAAAGAAAACTCTTTGCTCGCTAGAGTTTTGGTATATTAGACTAGAACTCGTGGTTCTAACACTTGCTCAGACATTTTGTTCAAAACGAAATTTTGAAAATATGTTTCTTAGGCGACTTCCTCTGGCAAAAACTCGGAGAGAAAATAAATAAAATTGCCATGAAAAGTTTCTCAAAATCCTATCGTTCACAGTCGACTTTAAACTGTAGGTACATACATGAGTGGTGTGAGAAGCTAGGTCGCAATCCTGACTAAAGGGTTTTGGAAAAAAGTACTTTACGGCTTGGAAAATGTCCATCAAATAATACAAATCCACGAATTGAAATGTCGTGTAAGCAATGTTTTAATTGCTCACAATTTAAACAGTGTTAAAAGGCCGTTTTATTATTGTCATACAAAACGTCAAGGATTTAATTTTCATCTGAAGCGTATGACTGTATTGTTAGAGGGTCTTTTGCGGCGTCAAACGAAAACGGACGGTTATGGTTGACCGTACAAACTGTCAGTAATTTCTACGGATTAAATTTGAACAATACCAAAGACATTGTCTTCCATATAGGTCAACAATAGCCCAAACACATAAATATCGATTTCTTGAATATTGTTATATATTCGCTTAATTTTAGGGCCTGGAAGTACTAACAAATAACAGATTTCTATAACTTGTACAAAATAAAGTAAACTTGAGCGTTGTAATGATTTGCTGATTGAAGAAGACGAAAGTTGTTAAAGAGGGCTGTTTACTGCTTCAGAACCTCCTTAAAGTTGTAGACTTGAATTATCAAATCAATTTCTTACAAACGGTTATCAAATAAAAGCCTATGACATCCTTAAACTCACTTGAGTTCTTAATTTAAAATTTTTCCTTTAAAAAAAATGTTACGATAAATGTTTTGCAACTTTAACGGCTGAAGTAAAATAATTACAAACATAACTTAAGTATAACTAAAAAAGAAACAAAAGTTTAATATTTTTTAAAAGTTTAGTTGATTATTTTTTTTTTAAATAATAAAAAACAAAATTTTATTTAGTTTTTTTTTGTAAATTAATCATATAAATTCGAGTGTGTTATTTTTGTTTTTCTTTTCGTCAATAATTTTATGTTCTTAATTTCTAAATGTTTTATAAGTTTGTCTTTGCTAATGTCTTAAATATTGTTGTTGTTGTTGTTGCTGTTATTTTATAGATAATATACGAGGATTTTATAATTAGTAGTTGTGTATATTACTAATTTAAATACGTTTACGTTTGAGTATATATGTAATTATGTTATTTGCTTAAATGTAATTTTAATTTTGGTTTTTTTTTTCTAATAATAAATCAAAAATATGTACGAGTATGTGGTGTATATGATATTTAATAGTAATTTAGTGCTAAAAAACTTTTCGAGATGTGCATTGCAAATACATATTTGAAATAATTATTTTCCAATCAATTTTTCTTATTTTATAAATAAATAAATAAATTTGTTTTAAAGCTTTTTCATTTAAAATGTTAATATTTCTTTTTAAGTTAATTATTTTGAGGTTATAATTTGCTTTTTTTTTTTATTAAATTAATAAATATTTATAATAGAAAAGGCATTTTTGTTTTTTTTTTGTTTCTTTTCATTTACAAATAATAAATACAATTTATTTTACAACAAAAATTATAAAAAAAAATAACGAAAACGAAAAAGAATTATAACAATTTCACTACAACATTGACGTACATTTATATTTATAAATAAAAACTATATATTATATATTATATGTATGTATATGTAATATCTTCTGTTATTTAGTTTAAAATCAAAGTTAGGATAATGAATTTCAGAAGGAAAATGCGCCATGTAACGATTTGCGAGTCATTTCGTATTGGTTTAAGTTAAGTTTTTACAATCTTTTTTTGTTTAGCTATTTAGAGTTGTTCAGATGTGGGTGGTTTAAGTTACTATTATTCGATTTGAATTTATTCATCTTCCGCTTCGGTAATGGTTGAATTCTTAATTGAAGTCTCCTTTTTCATGAGTAGTTGATTGTAGTGCTAGAAAGAAAAATAAATAAACGAATTAATAAAATCAGACGATTCATACAATATGTAAACAAATAGTAATGGTCTCCATGTGATATAGAAAATCACAAACGAGATCCATCTATCTAAAGAGTAACAATCAAATCTATTTTTTGTAATCAGTATTATTATTATTATTATCATTGTAGCGAAGAAAATCCTATTGTACTCCCCTTAAATTTTATAGGGTATTCCTATAATGTTCCCTCAAAGCCTGTTGTCCTGCTAAATTTCAAGATGCTGTTCGTCAACGATGACAATTTCCTGCCTAGCAATTGCTTTGCACTCATGAGTTTTTTAGGACCCATTTTAATGATCTAAAAGTTTTGTTCTGAAGTCTACAGTGCGCTGTCAAAAGATCGTTGCAAACCTCTCGTTATTTCCAGATAGTCTAATACATATCTTGGATCTCCTCTTATTGTAGTTTTTCAACAGAAGTTTCGACTGTCATAAACCTACTCTTCTCTTTCGTTGACCATACCATAGGATAAGTCCTGTTATGTCACACTCGCTGCTAGTCTTCATATATTACTCAACTCCATTTTAGCTGTTGTCAAATTTGTTCTATCTGTTCAGATAGTTTTGCTCCATAGGTCACTATTGGTCTGACCATAATGGTATATATACATATGTACACATACATAATTGGCCATTACAACCCTTCAGTGAGGATTACGGCATAGCTTCTCACACCACTAATGTTGTGAGCCTTAATTTTATACTTGAGTGGCGGGACCTACAGTTTAATGTCGATTCCGAACGACAGATTTTGAGATACTTTTTCTTGGCAGGTTTATTTACTCTCAGAGTTTTTGCCAGAAATTTGCTGACATGCAGTCGCCGAAGAAATATTTTTTTTCATATTTTTTTTTTTTTAATTTTTATTTTGATGTCTGGCCTGGGGCTCGAACCCGGGCTTTGCGTCTAATAAGCGACCATTATGGCATGTCTAGTCTTTTCTAAGATACTCGCCATTAGATCCCATGTCACCAGTCACCAGTCTGCGGACATTCTAAAGTTGTGTAGGCCTTTATTGTTTCGTTTTTCGTTGACCTTTATGTTTCCGCAGTTGAGTGTATAAACATTGTATTATTTATTCATTATTATTTTTTACTGAGCAACATCGAAGAAACTTTTTATATATTGTAACAACACCAAAATCTATAATTCTATGCTGTTTTCGACTTTACATTCGAATATTAAACAGTCAAATCTAATATCGAACATTTTCGCATTTTCAAATCAGAATGCGCAGAATACTGAACATGTTTTAAACTTACCTCTTCATTTTGTATGCGTATTATTCTATGTTGTATTTTCGGGGCCAATTGGCAACTGGCCTGTTCGAGGTCATCAAGGGAAGCACGTCGTAACATCTAAAAAGAAAAATAGAGAAGATCGTTTACGTTATGGCAAAACAAAATTATATTGTTTGAGTCAGCATCATTACTTTTGAGCAATTTGTGTTTGCTAAATCTATTGATTTAGCTTGATGGCTCGCTGATAACTTTCGTATGGGTGAAGGACCATCTAATTCTAAATTATCCAACATTTGGACCATACTATGACGGCGGGATAAAGTCACCAACGATTGGCGATGTTTAGTATGATGACCACCTTTGCCGGTGCGTAAATTAATTGCCTTAAAATGATTTTGTACTGTTAAACCAAGTTCTGGACAGGAATCATCATCCATCTGGAAGAAGAATTTATTTAAAAGAATTAAAATTTTCTTTCTTTAGATCACATCGTAAATGAACAACAACAACAACAACAACATACCAATACTTTAGCGTCTTTAAACATAGTAAAGCCATCACAGCCATTATAAATATAACTTTTAATACAGATTTTATAGGATTGATTCATATTTAAATATTCATCGCCTACTTGCACTAATTGTGGATCTATTCTCTGTCCAGGTGGTTTGGCAGGATCAAAAGCAAATACTACACCCGATACCTACAAAACATTTATAAACATTTTATTAAAGTTTTCTTAACGTATATTTGTATTTGACAAAACACTTACTTGGGGAAATCGGCCTTCCAGTTTTGGATAGCTGGATACTGAATTTTCTAATGCTTCATATAAACATTTACCGGTAATTTCGAGCAGCACTAAAGGATCCCGCATGGGTATAATGTTCACCAGATCTCGCATGGTAAAGGGACCCGGTGGATGTATTTGATCAGATCTAAATGTACCCGAATTAATTATAACAACATCAGCACCTGTTGCCGCCAGCACTACATCACACACCCAATCGCCCAAATTCGTTTCTTGGGTACGTATGGCCGAAAAACGACCATCCAATTCGACGGTAAAATTACCCAAAACTTCAGTCATTTTAGACTCTATTACTTCGGAGTATGTAGCCAATTCCTTTTTAAGCTCTTGATCCTCTTCGTATTTCGATGTTACATCGATAGGTTCCACATCGATTTTTAATTTGCCATTAGCATCACGTTCCTTGTGTATAATGATTTTGGAAAATTGTCGAAAATCTGTGCCGGATTTAATGATTTTTATACCGTTAACCTCTTTGATTTCATACACATGATCATGACCACCCAAAATGAGATCAATGCCCGGACAATTTTCAGCCAAATTTATATCGTTGGGTGTGCGCATATGGGTGAGAGCAATAATTAATTCACAGCCTTCGTTACGTAATTCTGCAGCCAATTTGTTGCCAGCCTCTACATAATCTATATACGTGACTTCTTTGGGATCTATGGTCGGCAGGGTTTCAAGCCATTCCCGTTCCACCAGACCAATAAGGCCAATAGATATTTGATTATGAAAAATAAAATGTGATATCTTGCCACCGCCCAAAGGCCGACCCGTTTCATTATCTACAACATTTGACATAAGCCAGGGAAAGGGAGTTTTCTTAATTAATTCCACCAATACATCCAGGCCATGATCTAAAAGTTAACAAAAGTTGTTAATTCCAAAGGATTTAAATAAATTTAATTTTTTTTGCGTTTTACATACCAAAATCATGGTTACCAAAAACAGCACAATGAGTGCCAACCGAATTGAGAACGGGCACCATTTGTTCACCCTGGGTAAAAGTACTTACTGTAACGAATGGAATAGAAAGAAATTCAAAAGGATTTTTTAAAAAATATTTTAAAGGCTTGGCTGCTTACACATGCTGGGCGAAAAAATATCACCACTGAACAGGACTAGAGGATTTTCGTCCTGAAATGTTTTGATGGCGGTACAAAAACGTGCCGCACCACCTATGGGCTCAACTTCGGTGGTCACATCCACATTATAGACATCGTTGTAATGCAATATACACAGAGGCTTATCTGTTTGATCGGACATTTTTAATAGAATTTTCGATTTTTCCAATTGCGTTATAATTGATGTGGAACGATGATAACCGGCAGTAAAATTATCCACACGACCGCGAGCCCTTGGACTTTGTGGCTGACTTAAGGAGTGGCGTGTATTGGACGTTAGATCTTGATTCGTTAACGATTTTGTATCGTATGTTGTATCTTCAGCGTTGAGGGCGGTCGGCGATATTAAGTCTGGCTCATCCAAATCAAATTCGTGTGATAAAAAATTGGGATTTGACGTTTGTATTTGTGTGACAGCACGTTTGCCCGCTTCTCGTACTTCTATTGAAGCCTATGATTAAAAATATCAAAACAGAATAAAAGTTATTTGTTTGTTTTTGTTTTTAATAATAAAATAAAATGATTTTAATTATTAAGGCTTTTTACAACATCGAGTACATATTGCATATTCTAGTTGTAAATGAAAATCGGAAGAAAAAAAATAAGGATTTCTAAGACATTTTGAATACCAAAAATATGTATTTTTCAAATTAAAAAATAATTTTTTCTTTTTTTTCAAACTGATTTCAATATTGGAAAATATTTTTGAAAGCCAATAAATACATAAAACATAAGGATATAATAATGTATATTTTTTTTATTAATTTGAAAACGAAACAAAGAAAAAAAATCAATTTTTTATAGTGCAACCATAGAATATATCACTGAATACCAAAGAAAATGAAATCGAAATCTCCAAAAAATTAAATTTAAGAGAAAGACCAACAGTGTTCCCGGAATGCGCAAGTTTATTGCTAAAGTTCGTGAAACTGGTTTAATTGTTGATGCGCCAAGACGTGAACGCACTCGTACAGTGCGTACACCTGAAAGTAACGAAACTGTTTCAATTCGTCATCGTTCCCAAGGATTGAATTTTTCACACACTTGTTTACATCTAATTTTGCGAAAAGATCTCGATACGACGCCTTACAAAGTTGAAATGGTTCAAGAGTTGAGGCCACATAATCATCTGCTTCGTTTTCGCTTCGCTAGATGGGGGCCAATGAGAAACTGCTCGATGCTGTCGCTTTGCCAAAAAAAAAATCATCTTTTCGGATGAAGCTCATTTTCATCTTGGTGGAAAACCCACACGCAGTCTTACAGAAGTCAATACGTCCATTACGAGTGACTTGTGGAGCGGAGGCATCATTGACCCATATTTCTTTGAAAATGAGGACTGCGTAACCATCACGGTCAATGGAGATACCTACGGCACCATGATAACCTTTTTTTTTTGTACCCGCTCTTTGTGGTCTTGACGTGAACGACAGACAAAAAAGACAAAATTAAAACTCCTCTAAATGTGTTTTACAACATAAAAATAATTAGGATTATCTGCTTTAGTAAACAATTCATCAAATTCGGGTAACACAGCAGTTTTTGTGAATTGTTTCATTTGCCATTGCAACTCTTAAGTTGGGTTTACACCGCCGAAATTGTGTGGATTACAGTCAGAATTACGACCTAGTTTCTCACACCACTTTTGTAATGTGTGTTAATTTTTATACATGAGTGGCGCTGCCTACAGTTTAAAACGACAGTTATTTGTAAAAAAAAATATATTGTCAAGCACTGTAACTAATACTCGTCGCTACCTAAGAAGCTTCTTAGGAATACACTTTTTAATCCCGGACCTGTCAGTGCGATAACTGATACTATATATAATTCTGAATACACATCATGGCATAATATTACGATACGAATAGTTAATACAGAAAGCTTTTTCTCTTTTCGAATTTATTTATTTAAATATAACGAAATTTGTTTTAATTTAAATCACATACATACATACATAATTGGCTATTACAACCCTTCAGTCAGGATTACGGCCTAGCTTCTCACACCACTTATGTTGTGTGCCTTAATTTTATACGTGAGTGGCGGGCGGTACCTACAGTTTAAAGTCGATTCCGAACGACAGATTTTGAGAAACCTTTTCTTCGCAGGTTTATTTACTCTCAGAGTTTTTACCAGAAATCTGCTGAGAGGAAGTCGCCGAAGAAATATCTTTTCCATATTTCGTTTTGATGTCTGGCCTGGGACTCGAACCCGGGGCTTTACGTCTAATAAGCGAACACACTACCTACTACACTACAGCGACTACTAAATTAATTTTTTAAATTGCCTCAATTATATTAATTTTTTGAATTTAATTTTATTAGTTTTGCTTCATATTCTATGGCTAAAAAGAAGCCCAACTCTTTGTAATGCCAATTTTTTGTTTTAAATAAGCGGGCAAAAATAAAAAAAATATTAAAAATTATTGTATTGTATGGTTGTATTATGGTATTTATGTATGTATATGGAATCAACATATTTTATCTTACCACAGTAAACATTCGATAGAACATTTTAAAGAGTCGAGCTTCTCAGTGCAATTCTATGGTGCTTTAGATTTCAAATAAAAGTTTTTAATTTTTTTTTTTTGCAAACAAAAGGAAAAAACAGGAATAAAAAATGAAAAAAAACAAAGTACACATTACAATTGGCAACAACATTATTGAAGGTGATAAATTACAACATTTAGTTCGAAATATTTTATTAATTTATTTATTTTCTATTTTTAATTATTTATTTAATGTATGTATGTAGGAGGCAGACAGATAGTTTTACATCACAGCAATAACAACAACAAAAATAAAATTGTTAAGAACAAAAAAATAAAATAAAATAAATTTAAGAAAATTTTTATTTTTTTGAACCTGTTTTAACCATCCAACCACATTACGTAGTCCTTTTGTCACTTCTGTGGCTTCATTTAGAGCCGTCGAACTACTATGTTCAACGATGTCACCCAATTTTGTTCTCATTTGTCCCGATTGTGATGTTATATCGGCCATGATTAAACTGCTTTGAATTTAGTCAAGGGGAAAATAATTGTTTGATTTATTTTTTTTTAAATTTAAATTTTTTTTAATTTTTTTTATTTTTTTATTTTAAAGAAAATTTTAAATATTTAAAATTTTATTTTTCGAAATTATAAAAAATTATACTCGTACACAAGAAAACAAAATAATTTTTAAAGTATTAACGAATTCATGTGTGAAGTGAAAACTAACATTTAAGGAGATTATAATTGGCGATGACTAAATGAAAAAAAAATGTATGAAAAATGTTGATAAAAATCATAAAAACCAAATAAAAAGTATTAGACTACATGGTTAGACACTTATTTACTGTGTTACAGATGTGGTCACAAATTGTAGCCTAAGGTGTCCCTAATAAAACCCAATAAGTGGTATATCCCAAATAATTTTGGAACAGGAGATATTTTGCTTCAAATATACGTATTTTCTGTTGACCACGTAACATTGCTCTGTTAACTCTAACATTAGCTCTGTTAAAATTTTTTGTTTTTGTCTTTGCTAGTTAAATTTGAATTTATCTTCACACACATTATGTCACATTAAGATTAAGTATCTCTCATCTTTCTCCTACTCATGCTTAGGACTAGTTTCGTGTATCTGTAAAATTGAGTTTTGGCCATAAGGGTCTTGTAATCCGAGATTATCGACATCTCCATGCAGAATAAGAAGCCTATTTCTCTTCTGTCGTTACTTTCAAATCTGATACAGTTCAACTGTAACTTTGTGGTCAGTAAATTTGTAGAGATCATCTACCTAACATAACCTAATTCTATAATTAGGCATAAAACCAGGTTCGTTCCCTTAAAGCCTTTAGCATTGGCATCTGCATAAATTATAAGCTATATAATCCACCATTCTTCCGGCAGTCAATGGAACTGTTGATCTAGAATTATTATCTTTTTTTAACAACTTTAGGGAACTGTCTTTGATATGTCGTCATGATGCCTCACGTCTAATAAGCAAACACACTACCTACTAGACTACAGTAATTACAAATTATATTCTAATTATTACGGGCTGAGTAACTAATATCTTATGCTATGTGTGGTGTAAAAGTTCAAAGTTTCTGGTCGGAATCAATCCCACGAGCCTCGCGATTAAAAGAGCATTCTGGCTTTATAATTTAAATTCAAATAATAAACTATGAATCTACAAAGCCATAATGAGCTAAGCTGTCTGGTCAGACGGAGTTATCATATGGGAAACAACTAGCTATTCATGTTAATTTGATATACTCCTCCGAAATGGATTGACCGATTTTCATGTGCATATCGGGTAGGTCTGAGAATCGGACAACATCAATTTTTCATATCCCTAAATGTTAAGAGGGCTTGTCAAGTGATACCTATAACTCTCAAACTATTGAACCGATTTTAATCATTCTTTTTTTTGTTCGCTTTCGATTATAAGTACATCCCCACATATTTATAGTAAGTTAGTTATTTTTATATAACTGTTTTATGCAGCGTATTACAATAAATATATAATGTGACCTTTTTTGGGCAATAAAAAAAATCAATTTTGGGCGGGACGAAGTTCGCCGGGTCAGCTAGTATTATATATATGTATGTGAAGAAATGTATTCAAACAAATAAGAGAAGAAATTCAAAAAATTAATAATTTTTTTTATATATTCAAGTTTTCTTTGTATATTTCGATAGATAATCAATCATTATACGAAAAATATGAAAAAGATTTATATTCTCTTATTTCGAAAACGAAATTATCTTATTAGACTTTGTCTATATTGGGCTAATGAAAAAAACCTTTAAAAATCATTTTGTTTTGCTAGTTTAAACGTGTGAATTTTAATGATTTTTTTTATGTTTTGTTTTAAACTATACCCTTAGACACTTACAAGAACAATTTTCTCATCTTGTTTAATTATTTAAAATTCTAAATTACTTATTTAAAATTCTAAATTTTACAATAATATTACAAAAGTTTTAAACACACAATTATTTTTAACGTTTAGAAATGTCAATTTTAACAATTTTAAAATAAAGATTTAAAATTAGATGCTGAAAAATTTGTACATATAATGCTTAATAATAAACAATTCTTTTTTTTTTTTTAAAAATGAATTTTTCTTTTTATTTTTACATAAAACCTTCACATTGAATTAATTTTTTGTTTGAGAAAACACTGACATTGAATTGATTTTATTTTCTTTTTTTTTTTTTCGAGTTTTTCAATTTAAATTTTTTCTTTAGAAGAATTCTATTGCACCCGCATCATTGTAAAGCATTTTGAAAAAATAAATTCATTGACTATGGCAGCAAAAGCCTTTAAAAAAAAAATAAAACAAGAAATAAAAAAAAATCAAAAAAAAAAAATAAAGAAACAATTCTTAACGCCAGCCAAATAAAGTTGTGGTGATAACAACTTTTTATTGTTATTATTTTTTTTTTTATTTAAATAAATATAACTTTTTCAATTTTTTCTTTGAATTGTCTGTGGTTTGTTGTTGTTGTTGTTATTGTTTTTATTTGTTTATATTTATAAACAATGCCACCAACATTTTTTTTTTAAACGATAACCCCGATAATAGTAATATAAGCACTAACAGTTATAAATAATGTTTAATTTTTATTTTTCTTTTTCTTTGGAGTTATTATTGTAATTATTGTTTTATATAATGAATTAAAATTCACGCCTTTCTTTAAATATTTTTTTCTTTTTTTCAAAAAATTTTCAATCTTATCAATCCAACCAAGCAACGCAACAACAAACTACATTCGACTGAATTTTGTGCAAAAAAAATATTTTCGGTTCGACCACCTTTTTATACCAAATTCTGAACATTATTTATTTAAATAAGATTTTCAAAACAAAATTATAAACAAATGCTTATGCATTCAAAGCATGCAAATTAAAACAACAAAAATATATAATAAATCAAAGAGTTCCTCTCTCTCTCTCTCTTTCTCTATATTTATTTTTCTGGCAAAAACAAAAAAAAAATATGCAATGTTGTTAAGCAATGCATTATAGATTTAAAATTAGGTGTTGTAGAAAGGAAACCATTATTCTTGAATATAAATTATAAATTAGCATAGTTACGATAATCTTTAATTACTTGTTTTCAACAATACATACTTCCTTTATTTTTTATATCTAATATATAAAATTCTCGTTGTATGTAACGTGTATATCGCTGGCCTCATGTAGAAAGGCCCTAACTCACATTTTTTTTGAAATTGATTTTTTTGTGATTCCAATGTGTATTTGTGTTAAATGCATCGGAATAACAAAAAAAATCAAATTCCAAAAAAGTGTGAGTTAGGGCCTTTCTACATGAGACCAACGATATGTAACAACTTCCGTCGGATTTCAACCTGTTTTACCAGGCTTTTACAGACGCCTCTTCGTTGTGTGCGTGTTGGTCACACTACTTGGCAATAAGGCATCGTTGATTTGTTCCTTTAATGGAGACAGACCGACTTCCCCTATTCCCGGCATCAATTCGAGCGATATGGTCGAGTCAGCATAGCCAACGAATGTTAAGGCGCTGAATAACATCCATATCGGAGGGGAGCTCATACAGCTCATTGTTCGATCATATGCGGAAATCAACGCAAATTCGCCCTGGACCTTTCTAAAGGCTGTTGCATGGGTGCATAACACCTAAATGCTTCATAGAGAAGCATAGAATGCATAAGCGTCTTGTAGAGTAGAGAATTTCTCTTTTCATTTTGCATTAATGTGAGAATAAGTATTAAATTTTAGAATATTAATCTCATTCGTAAACAATTAGAACATTTCAATGAATACAATAATTTACACTCTATAGTAAAAATTATACAATTAGAAAATGTTTTTAAAAAAGTATAATTTTTTAAATAATTATAAACTTGTAAGAGTATGAAAAATGCCTTTATGCAAGCCCATTGACACTATATTTCCTGTAAAATAAAATAATTCATTACGAGAAAACAATAGACTCAATGAACTTTATTCCTTTCTTAGTTTGTTTATTTGTCTTTTAACCTTTGACTTTCAGATTTTTTTTTTATTAATTTGCGCACGCAATTTTTTTTTTATAAAATATCTTCAATATCCAACCTAGTTTCAGTTCAGTTTCCATGAAATCAATTCAATTTTAATTAATACGATGAAGGTAACTCTTGAGGAATTGTTTGTTATTAGGGTGTAACCAGTTTCTAGAGCTAAATTAAAATAAGAATTTTTTTCTATTATTGCTATTATTACAAAATAATCCCCCATTCATGACGCCGACCCCAAATCACGGCCCTCAGTATCCGGCAAAAAAGGGTGCTAAAATCTCCGGAGACGTAGTACAGGCGTCAGAGCCAGTCAGTACAGGCGTCAGAGCCGACGGGATTGACTCTCTACTCGGCTGACGAAGAGGACTTGAAACTCCTCCCGGAGTCGAAGAGAGCGCCAGTGCAACAAGAGTACGTTTGTGCACCGGCGAAATAGGTCTGTGCGGTAGGTTGCGTTAATCCTTCGGAGGCCCACAAAATAAACACAGACCTGGAGCGTAACCATAGATCGGGTTACAAAAACTCAATTTGGTTTTTAAAGAAGTTGATCGAACGTGACTCAAACTCGTTTACGCCCCAGGAAATAAAGCTGAAGAAGAAATATGCCTTTCTCTTTAGACGGTTCGAGAACACATTTGCTTCTATAGCAAACACAATTCCGCCGGCGACTAGGCACCATCTTCAACATCTGCAGCAAGGCCAAGGGCGGCCAGCTCCAAAGGCAATCGACCACACGCCTCATCGGCAACAGTTGTGAACCCAAGGACTGGCGGTCCTGAAAGCTCGTGCTGAAGATGCTAAACCGTCGATCATCCAAGACGTCGAAGCGACAGCGATCGCATGATAGCTCTCAAGAGGCGAAGAACAAGCGGCTGAAACCTTTAACAAGCTTAAATTCGCCACCTGAACTCCAGGTGACCAATATTGTCCGTCAGCATCGCGAAGGGAAAGCAGACAAACAGTAATTGGCTCAATTAGGAGGAGAGAATCATGCGAGCGTTACTTAAATATATTGCATATATATTTATTATATAAATTGCAATCGGTCAGTTTGATGGCACTAGTGGCAAAAAGGATTGAATGTAGTAGGATGCAGTAACCGAGAAGCTCTCGAGTTTTTCATAAATTGCGACCGCAACCATGAAGAGTTGCGGCCGGGTGCTCAACTAGACGTGGTGCTACTAAAGGAAGCCCCTGTCGGAACGATTGTCAGGGTGTGGGTTCCCCCTCCAATTTTGGAGTACGAAGCCACACTCTCCCTGGTCAAACTACAAAATGTATGGCTAAAAACTTCCGATTGGACGATTGTATGCGGCCGTGCAAGGGACAAAGGTGCTGTTCTAAATACAACAGCAGTGAGACCGCAATGGCTGAAGGTGATTCAGATTAATCTGCACCATTCTAAGATGCGTGGACGTGGCCCTGATTCAGGAGCCGTCGTTAGAGACAGGGTTAATGGATTAGGGCCTAACTTCTACACACTTTCTGTCCAACCAGTTAAGGACCTGCATACTTTTCAGGTAAATAATTAACGTTCTTCTCTTACCACAGATCTGCGATCCCGATCTCACCGTGGCAGTACGCCACTGCTTCCGCGTAGGTAGCATCCGTATATCTGGCCTACGAAGACTAGGAGCCGCCACCATCTGGAACAGGCAGAAGGTTTCGATTGGATGCGATGCCAACGCCCACCACACCGTATGGGGGAATACAGACATCAACAGAAGCGGTGATTCCTTTACCAATTTCATTTTTAACTCTAACCTCGGCCGTATATATAGTTAGGGTCACAAAGTGTCAGGTATCTACGAAGTGTTCCTTTTCGGATCACTACCTAGTACTTTTCAGCATTGACTTCTCACGATCGGAACTTTGCTCCATAAGAATCCCAGGATGCCGAACTGGAACAGTTTTAAAATGCTGCTCGACCACCCCATTGAAGAATCTGTCTAGCAACTTACTGGGGATCTTAGGAGAGCCTTTCACGTGGTGGTCATCGGAGCTAAAGCATCTTAGGAAGAAAGCGAGAAGACTTCCATAGTGCTAAACGGACTAGGGAAGATAGGGACTGTTCTACACAAGACAAATAGTTAGAGCTGAAAGAGATTCGTGGGCTAAATTCTATGAGGATGTTTCTAGGCTAGCGAAGCTGCGTAACAGGCCTGTTAATCGGCCAGAGACTCAAGGAGCAGTCGGGAATCGTGTGAGTTATTTATGGAGACACACGGCGTGGTCAAGGGAAAACATCTTCCAACGATCAGTGATCTTATGAAGTCGGTCTGTAAAATGGAGGTTTGGGAGTAGATTTGGTCTGCAGCCTCGTATCATCCACTGGATGTATAAAGCGGTTGTACGGCCTATACTCTTCTACGGGGCATTTTTATGGAGGACGAAAGAGGTCTTATCTCGCTACGCATCTCTGAGTATGATGGTGAACGTGCTAGTAAGGGGAACTGGCCAGTTTCATCCATCACTAACGGATCATAACAAGGGGCCCATCACTAACGGATCATAACAAGGGGCCCTACCTAAACTGGATAACACAATGGGTGAACTTGCCTGTGAATGGTAAGCTACCCACTAATTTAACCTAAAAATTAAAGTCTTTTACAAAAAATTTAGTCTCAGACGTCTGTATAACTAAAATAATTCTTCTATTTCGGTACCACCCTAGTATTTAGTAAATTTGCGTCGGTATCTTTGACATTCACACCATCACCATCATCATCATCAGGGCCTTATTAGCTAAATAATAGTATTATTGTAATATTGTCGTTGTTTATTGTTTATTTTGCCATTATTTTCTTATTTATTCTTTACCTAGTAATTGAAAACTTCTGTATACAGTCAGTTCAGACCGGCTCATACAAAAGACATAATAAAAATCAGTCCAGTGAATGAGTAAATGTATCAATGAATGAGCAGCGACTCAATGAATGAGTGTGTGAATCAGTGTATAAAATAAAATCAAAAGATGAAAAAGTGAATAAACTAATAATAATAAACAATAAACAATTGTTGCCCCCCGACAACCCAAACACCATTTTCAATTACAATTGAAAATACAATAAAAAAGAAAATATTGATTTATTGTGGGAATTTCAACGACTATTTTTTTTTGTTAGAAGAGATTTATTAGTTTTTTTTCCAAATAAATTTTTCCATTAAAATTTTAAATTGGTGTTGATTAGAGATAGTTCCCTACAGTTGTACATTAATGGAAATGGTGTAATTGTCATTGTTGATTACACATTGCATATGTGCGTTTATTTATACACACATTAGAATTATTGAATATTGTATTGTATTTTTTTTACTCTTAATTATTATTACATTATTATGTACATTTGTATTTAACATTGTATTACATTTCTTTTTAAATAATTTGTAAATCGATTTTTATAAATTGTTTCGATTTGTTATTTAAATTTAGAAAAAAAAGGAAAAATAAGTACATACATATGTATCTGCTCATTGTATTTTATTAGTATTATTGTTATAAATTATATTGTAAACAAAATTGGCTTCAGATAAAAAAATTTAAACGTAAAACTATTTTCAAATTGCTCACTAAAATCGAGATAATAACAACTTCGACTGTCACTTTGAAGCCTTGCATTAATGTAAAACTGTTTATAAAGGTATGACGGCATGTACACTGATGTAAAAAATAATACGGACACATTGCGTAACAACAGGCAACAACAAATCCTCCCCATCCCCTATTCATGATGTCGAGGCCAAATCAAGGCCCTCAGTATCCGGCAAAAGAGTGTGATAAAATCTACAGAGACCCAATCACCCAGAAGGATTGTCAGGGTGCGGGTTCCTCCTGCAATTTTGGAAGGCGAAGCCACACTCTCCCTGATCAAACTACAAAATGTGGGGCTAAAAACGTCAGATTTGACGATTGTGCACGGACGAGCAAATGGCAAACTTGCTGGTCTGCAATCTCTGCAGGTATGGGGTGGAACACCTAACACCGATCCTCCCATCGAACAACAGTAGTGAGACCGCAACAGTAGAATGTGGTTCAGATTAATCTGCTGCATGCTCAGGCTGATAAAGAGGATCTGCTGTTGTTCATGATCAAGCAGAATGTAGCCCTGATCTAGGAGCCCTGGTTCCTAAGAGACAGAGTTCATGGATTGAGGTCTAACTTTTAATCACTTCTTGTCCCACCAGCAAAAGGTAAGGTAAGTAACTGCATACTTTTCGGTAAAGTAATTAATGTTCTTCTCTTATTACAGATGTGCAATCTCAACCTCACAGTGACCGTATGAGGACGCTTGTGAGCAGTAGCTTCCTGACAGCAATCGCATATCTGCCATACGAAGAGGAGGCAGGTGGTAGATCTGACGTTAGTGTCTCTCTCTTCTATCGGAATCCTATAGGAATCGCAAGAGTGAGAACTGAAACAGTTTTAAAATACTGATAGACCAGTTACCTCCCTTTGCTGGGACTGGAAGAGTTGATGTCGCACACATTGAAGAATCTTTCCAGCAACTTCCAGCAGCAAGTTAGAAGATCCTTCCTCAAATCATGCCATGAAAGAGACTCCTGGGCTAAATTCTGCGAGAATATTGCCTGTATTAGCGAAGAAAACCGCACCTTTTTAAATTTTATCGATTTTTTCACGATTTACATAGAGCATTTTGTTTCCTAGTATAAAAAAGTTAGCTTCTTCGGCTATATCTCCCATCCCAAGGCTGCACCGACTGTAACGAAAACTGTATTGGAATCCTTGATTCAATAGTTATCAAGCTCAATTGGTCAGAAAACCGCACCTTTTTAAATTTATCGATTTTTTCATGATTTATATAGAGCATTTTGCTCATATAAAAAAGTTAGCTTCGTCGATTATATCTCCGATCCCAAGGCTGACCCGCTGAAAACAGGGATTGGGGTTAACCTGTGTCAGGAAACGAGTAACTGGAGGCACACCGCAGGGGGTGGGGGTTAATATCACCGCTGAAATGCTTCAAAATGATATCATATGCTCTACGTTGTGATACTGGTCACGGGAAAGCATCTTCTATCCATCAGTGATCTTATGGAGTCGTCACTACCATAGTTACACGGGTGGGCGAAGAAGAACGGCTTATGTGTGTGAAGATAAACTCAAGTTTAACTAGCAAAGACAAAAACAAACAATTTTAACAGAGCTAATGCTAGAGTGAACAGAGCAACGTTAAGTGGTTAACAGAAATACGAAGAATAGTCAAGGAAGAAATCACCCAAATATACGATATCAGGGATTTGCTGCAGATATCTGACTATATACAAATTGTAGCCTAAGGTGTCTCTAATAAAACCCAATAAGTGGTGTATCCCAAATAATTTTGGAACTTGAGATATCGGGCTTCAAATATTTACACTGTTAACAGTGTCTGGGTGGGATGACAGATGATGGATATTGTGGAAAAATTTGACTTGCTGCAGATATCTGACTATATACAAATTATAGCCTAAGGTGTCCTTTATAGAACCTAATAAGTGGTATAATTTTGGAACTGGAGATATTGGGCTCCAAATATTCCCTATGTTAACAGTGCTTGTTGCAAGTCATCTATCCAAAAAATGCAAGTCATCTACCATAAAAATGCAAGTCATCAATCAAAAAATTCAAGTCATCTACCAGAAAAATGCAACTCATCAAACAAAAAAATGCAAGTCATCGACTCAAAAAGTGCAAGTCATATACCACAAAAATGCAACTCATCAACCAGAAAAATTCAAGTCATCGACTCAAAAATGCAACTCATCAACCAAAAAAATGCAAGTCATCGACTCAAAAAGTGCAAGTCATATCCCAAAACAAATGCAAATCATCTGCCAGAAAAATGCAAGTCATCAACCAAAAGAAAAGCAAATCATCTACCAGAAAAAATGCAAGTCATCAACAAAAAAGTGCAAGTCATCTACCAGAAAAATGCAAGTCGTCAACCAAAATAAAATGCAAGTCATATACCAAAAAATGCATGTCATCTACCTACAACTTGCAAAAAATACGACATTTTCTTGGGTATATATATATAAGTGCATATTAACTCAATGAGAATTATTAAAATTTTTAAGTTCATTTCCCCACAATTTCATTTTTTATCCTATTTAAACCAATTTATATGTAGTTTCGTCGCCTATATCTTCGGTCCCAAGTAAATCTCGGCCCTTTTGGAATCCTTGATACTATGTCTATAAAGGCCACTAGGTCCACTTGCCCCACAAGTCCGTGTTTTTATCTGGTTTATACAGAGCAGTTTTTTTTTGCTAATTTGACAAAAAGTCGTCTATATCTCCGGTCTCAATTAACGATCGACCATAAGGAAACCTGTTTTGGAATCCTTGATACAATGGCTATCCAGCCCACTTTCGAGACTAGATCTATTAGCTGCGTCGCCTATATCTCCGGTCCTGAGTAACTGGAGATATCGGGCTTCAAATATACCCTATGTTAACAGCGTCTGGGTAGGATAACGAATGTTGGATATTGTAGAAAAATGGGACTTGCTGCAGATATCTGACTATATACAAATTGTAGCCTAAGATATCCCTAATAAAACCCAATAAGTGGTGTATCTCAAATAATTTTGGAACTGGAGATATTGGGCTTCAAATATACCCTATGTTAACGGCGTCTGGGTAGGATGACGGATGATGGATATTGTGGAAAAATGGGACTTGCTGCAGATGTCTGACTATATACAAATTTTAGCCCAAGGATGTCTGAGGAGGAGACTACAGAGGGGACATATGCGCCTCTAAAGAAATACTTTTCCAAATTGGAAAAAGCAGCATGGAATTCAACAAATTGTAGGTGGTCCGACTTATCCGATTTCCCAATTTCAAAACTGCTGTGTCTAGCAGTGGGCAGCGGGAGGACCAGGGAACTACTTGAGTTCGACAAGTAAACGGTTCGCATTCTAGCAGTAATTCTACCGGGCCCTGCGTTATTGGCAGTTTCATTGACAAGCTCGGTCTACCCCACCAGGATTACTGCAGAAACTGTCATGATGTAGAGGAAACGGAATCGGGGCAAAACCTTTAAGAGAGTGCCCTTCAGACGTCATCGGTTTTCGGGTAATAGAACGTGTGAAGATCTGGGCATAATGGCGAGCGTGCCACTAAGAAAACAGGCCGGTTTCATCCAAAGCTCTGGGTGGTTCAAACCCACCACTAACGAATCAATGTAGATGTATAAGTTTTATCCGAGGCCTTTAAAGTTGTCTGTGTTAAAAAGCGGTTAGGCGGACATCGAAGGAAATTAGTTCAGATATCAAAGCAATTGGGAAACAATGGAAATCAAATTCAAGCAGGATAACGGGATTGGTGGGCGGAAAAAGAACATCTCGCATTGACTAAAATTTTTTAAACAAAGACACTACATGACTGAAAAGCCTTAAGTAACCACTTCTACGAAAATTATATGAAAGAAGAGAAGGAGGTTAGCGGAATTTGCCTATGAAAACCTAGTCAGATTTTGATGAAGTGCAATCTAGTTTCTTCGAACTGAGTTTGTTAAATAATGCAAAAGCAATTAGTTTTAAAAGGTTCACGGTTTTATTATACATTTCTAGCAAAAATTATCACACGAATATGATTGATTGCATTGCCAATTGCAATAATACCAATACCTGACAACAGCAATTGACGAGACAGACCAGACCCCCCCCCCCTGTGTAATGCTCAACCACAGATTATCAATCAATTTAAAGCAGAAACGCAAGTAATTGATATTAGTAATGTGCAGACAGACTTTAAAGCATTTAAATATGATTCATATAGAAATTGTTTTAAATTTAAAATTGAATTTGTTTCCTAAATAAACTTATTAAATATAACTTTATTTAAATTAAAATTTGCAGTAATAAATGTCCCTTAATATCTTTCAATTTAATTCTAGACGCATAATTAGATTTATCAGACCCATTCAAATGCAAACAGTATAATCTATTAATAAAATACAAACATACATACATACATATGAGTAGATTGTTGTTACAATTTTTTTAGGGTTTATTTAACTAATGCCACTGCTGCTAGTCAATGTGAATGTACTTTTTATTATGATGCCTTTAGCAATAATAACGGACATTAACCCAAAACAAACCCTAAACAACAACCAACCGCAGGTTATATTATATTTTATATTGGCTAATAAAAGATAAAAATAATGTGATTAATTTTGGAATTTGTTTACATACAAATTATAGTCTAAGAGCTGAATAACGACCATACACGGTGGGTGAGGTATTAACTTATAGAAGAGGCACTGGTGATGATTATTAGTATAACTATTTCATTGAAGTGGGTAAAGTTACTTCAATGAACTTGTCATGCCACATGGCAATTTGTAAATAAGATGATGAAAAACACAATGCAAAAATTCAACATGTTTAGTACATTCGAAGATAATTAAACGTACGAAAAGTATAATAAAATCACCTTTGACATCGACTAAAGAGTGGAAGTCATCGAGCAAAAAATGTAAGTCATCGAATGAAACAATGCCAGTCATCAATCAAAAAATGCCAGACATCAACCAAAAAAAATGCAAGTCGTAGACCCAAAAAATTTAAGTCATCGACCACAAAATGCAAGTCATGGATCCAAAAAATGCAAGTAATCAAACAAAAACATGCAAGTCATCAACCATAACATGTAAGTCATGGACCAAAAATCTGCAAGTCATCGACCAAAAAATTGGCTATCTAGCCCACTAGGTGCGAGACTAGGTCTGTTTCTGTCACAAGTCCATTTTGTATCCGATCCAGCCCGATTTGTACAGAGATCTTTTTCTTGCTTATTTGAAGAAATCAATTAGCTTCGTAGGCCATATCTTCGGTCCCATGGGTTAACCGAACGTCAAGAAAATTGTTTTGGAATCCTTGATCCAATAGCTATCAGTCTGTTAGATCCGAAAACTGCACCTTTTTAAATTTTATCGAATTTAAGCTTATTTATGGAGGGCATATTCTTTATTTTACAAATTGGTTTTTATGGACGGTTTACGATAGGTGTTTCCAGGGTTTTTATAACTCCTACAGATCTACATACATACATATATGTATGTAAAAAGTTAACAGCATTTTATTCAGTTTATGATGTTAAATTGTATACAAAAATGTAAAAGAAAATTGTTATCAGATCAATTCAATGCCCATTATCGTACTTGCCAACAGATGTTTGTGTTTAAAAATTAACAACAAAAATAATTTAAATACGCTGAAAGTTCCTAAAGTCCTATCTCGTGGTTTTATAGAACTCTTTGAAAAATTTTTTATAATTTTTTTTTTTTTTTTTTTTGATAAGAAACTGTCACTGATAGAATGGAAAGTTTAAAAAACTAATTTGGTTACAGTTTTGACACTGACACACAACAATTTTTTTTATTTATAACTTTTCAAGATGGGTTTATTTATAAAAAAAAACAATATTTCAAGCCTATTGATAAACTTTTTTAATATTCCAAAAATATTTCACTCACCGACTTTTAAATCTACGTGAGTGAGCTATGGAAATAAAATATTTGGTGAAAACATTAATGCTTGCGTTTAGGACGAATACAATAGTGGCCATGACCTCTAAAATACGTCTAGACGCCAAAAATGACAAAAACAAAAGTTTCGATAGGGCGGATCGTTATATGGACTTAGAGAAATTAAATGTAATATTTAGCAAAAACGGTTCTCGTCGAATCGCTATGTATTAAGCGTAAACCATGCCGAAATGCGAATCGTTGCCAGACATTTGAATCGTAACTGTATTTTAACAATTGGGAAAACTGATGTTGCACGGTAAAAGTTTCAAAAATTGGTTAAAAATGTCTAACGCAGGTATATAGCTTAGGCCCGTTTTAAGGCGACAATTGGAACAACATATGTATACGAAAAGAAAATAAATTTAACGATAATCCTTTGGTATATAGATTGCTTAAATGCAGATAAAGCAACAGAAGGGGGAGTGTTCTTTTACCGAGTGAAATATTCGAAAAGAATGGGTTAACTTGGTAGTTCAAGTTCTGACAGTAATGCCTGTTTTCGAGCACTTAGCTTCTATTAGGTTGACTAGAGGTTAGCTGGAGAAAAGGGTGGTGGCCCTTTGCTTCTACAGCGACAAATAGTTGGAATGCTTGGGTTAACTTGGTAGTTCAAGTTCAAGTTTATGACATTAATGTGCTCAATTCAATCTGTACCGGTAGTATGGAGGACAGGGTCCTAACAATACTATGGGGAAGGCATGGGTTAACTTGGTAGTTCAAGTTCAAGTTTACGCCACTGATGTGCTCAATTCAATCTGTACCAGTAGTATGGAGGACAGGTCCTAACAATACCATCTGACTGTTATGCCTGCTTTCTGGCAGTTAGCTTCTATGGGGTTAAATAGAGGTTAGAAATTAGCTGTGGAAAAGAGTGATCACCCTTTGCTAAATTCTAGTTCTTGTGGTTATATGACGCAATGAGTGGACAGACAAGTTTGCCAGAAAGGAAACTTCAGTACAGTTTTCCGTGGAGTTCAAAGAGGAGCTGGGAAAGTAAAGATAGGAAAAAAAGAGTCAATCTTAACTCATGATGGGTGATTATAGTGTGTGAAGAGATTTGAGTCTTGCATCTGACTATTCAGGAACAGTCTTAGAATAGTAATCGACTTTCTTACCGGGCATTGCAGACTTTTTTTTGAGAATAAGAACTACTTCAAGCCCAATATGTACATAGATTTAGTGATAAGGGAGACGTATTACCAGAACACATACTTGAAGACGCCGTATTCTAGTAGGTAGTGTATTGGCTTATTAGACGTAAGGCCACGGTCCAAACCTCAGGTCAGGAAAATATTTATTTGGCAACTTCCTCTCAGCATATTTCTGGCAAAAACTTTGAGAGTAATTAGAATTGCCATGAAAAGTTTCTCAAAAATCTGTTGTTCCGAGTCGACTTGGAAACTCATTGATGAAATTAACACAACATGGGTGGTGTGAGAAGCTAAATTGTAATCCTGATTGAAGGATTGTAATAACCAATTATGTATGTATACTTGGCAACTGTACGGCGTTAATGAATTTCAAAAGGAAAGCAAATATTGGACATCAAACAGCAGTAACCTAAACTTAGGCACGCCACAAGGTTTCTGGGAGATATTAACCATTGCTTGAGAATTTTATTTGTTAGTAATTTTTTAAATTAAATTTAATTGTGTTCTTTAATTTTCTTTTGAATTTTATAGAGTAAGTATCTTTATTATGTATGTAAATTTATATATTTATAATGAGTGCATAATTAATTTCTATTTTAAAGGATTCTGAAATGAATAATTAAGTTCCTTTCAAAACTCATACAAAGAGACTAAGCCAGTGAGAGGAAATTATTCCCCTATGACTTTACCCTTGAGCAAAAGTAATGCCTCAATTAGATTTAAGGACTCCCTAAATTGTAACAATTGTTGATTTTATTTGTTTTGTGTACTCATAATACGTGCGCACCCTCTTAATTTTTAAATTGATTGTAAATATTTTTTTGATTTGTTAGTCTTACATACACATTTTTTTTTTTTTGTAATAAAATATTTACAAATCAAAATTGTATACATTTAATGGCAAATATTTACTTTACAAATTTAAAAAATTTTAACTGCTTCAATTGAGTGTATGCTACTGTATGTATGTACGAACATCCATCTTTAGTGCCAAACACATGATGAGATTTAAGTGGCAGTGGCAAGATGATGTAGATGACATGGCCTATTACACTGGCATGAACTATACTATAGAGTACAGCAGCATATGTATGTACACCCATGTAATTTTTGACATTTAAAGCTGGTTGGTTAAACAATAAGCCTTGACGTCATTGAAACGCAGAACATTCTAAAAAATGTATGGAAATTTAAGACCAAATAAAAATTATGGAACATCATTTCATATAGACGCACGACAGTACGTACGTTAATACATATATCCATAAATTAGTCTCATTGTCTTATAAAATTACGTACAAGACTCTCTTGACAAGTAGGAAAAGGAATTTTTCATGTCCATAATTTGATGAAATAATTTATGATTTGCATTTTCCAAGAATAGAAAAGAAAGAGCTGAATAGCATTGAATAATATGAAGAATAAGTATGTGAAATTTATTTATTATTTAAAGAGATTTGCATAAATTTTAGTACATGTGCTGCACACATTTGAAAGGATGTCGATGAAGGATAGATGGGTATACAGTGAGCGACAAAAGTGAGTAAACACCACTGAAATAATTCATTTTCTTAGGATGGCGAGAAAAGTAAATGAGAATAGTTGAATAAATTTCCAAAAATAAAAACGTTTATTTATTACTTATAAAATGTTAAAACAAAAACAACAATTCATGATAAAGGAACTTTTTTTTATACTTAAGAACATAATAGAAAATTTAAAATTATAGTGAGTGTTGACTCACTTATGGCGCTCGCTGTATGGTTACCTTAGATAAAATAAAATTTTATTACAAAATTTCATTACAGAAATACATAAATTTTATATTTTCCATACACTTCGAATTTAACAGAGATGTGGTACATGGCGGTCAGGACTGTAATTAAATATACACGAAGCTTCATTATTTTTTAGCATATTACTGTCTAACGAGATCCAATTTTCATATTTCGTAATCATACGCATAGTAGTGAATCACAATTGGAAAACATTTTAATTAATTATTCACTTTTAATTCATATGGCACCAAAATATTGAACTGAACTGCCCAGCCCTCGGTAGATTGAGGTTGAGGAACCTTGGCAGGGCATGCTTTGAGAGTTTGAATTCTGTGTCGAGAGCCGACATCAAGGCTCTCCATAGATTCATTAGTGGCTTAGGCCGGTTGAGAGGTGCTAGGGCTTCATCAGTCATCATCATCGCGCTCTCCCCCTTATAGTAAAAGTACCATACTAGTTGCTCCATTTTCTTTTAAGAGAGGTACTATTCTGTAGTATATAGATGGATCAAGAAGTTATAGTAGAGCAGAAACTAGGTTGTTTGATCCTAAAGTTGAATATTCAGAGCCTATAGAGAAACTCGCGAGTTTTTTCCAAGCGAAAGTTTGTGCCATTGAAAGTTGTACTCCTTTCTTTTCAACAACTAGAAGTACAATACTATCTGACAGTCAGGCTGCTATCCGAGGGTTCGGTCCCTATGAGATTGACTCGAGATTAAAGTGGAAAGCCTAATTTGATAGGCGGGGAAAAGAGGACAATCCACTGCTGGATCTCAAGCCTTGAGATGACGCCAAAATTTTTCTGTATAGGAGGAAGAGGAGGAAGCGTATACTCAATAAAAGGAAAGATGAAGAAAATGTCCACGAACTAAAAGATTTTTAGATGGTCTAAATTAAATTTAAGTGATTACAATGGGAAGAAATTTGAGTTATTCATTATACTACCCACTTAACACTTGATTTAGAAAAGAAATCGACTAAAACCAACGATGTAGACCCGTGATGATGAGAACGCTGTACAGCGTTAATACATCTTAGAAGCAAAGAGCTGGGTATTTATCAAGTAATAGGTACGGAGTTATTCTTACTGACCCCTCACAGCATCCTACAATTTTTAGTAAGACAGGATTGGGTAGACATTATACTGACACTTTTTCACATTTCATTTTGTTGAAGATGTCTAAGCCGGGATTGAACCACGACCTATCGTCTAATACCCCAACACACTAATTACTAAGCTACGACAACTACTGTCTAGATCATCTTATCCAGCCAAAAAGAAGTTTATAATCATCGCCGTTGACCGTGATGGTCTGGCTTATGTCGTTCTCAAAGAAATATGGATCGATGACGCCCCATCAGCTGAAAATCCACATTAAACAGTGACTTTTTCGGAATGCATTTGGACGACCTTGGATTTCATGGTTCATCCATTCATCCAGAAATAGGCCTTATCACTGAAGATGATTCAGTTGCTATTCCATAGACCATTCAAGGAACACACGTAGTTGTCGATAATTGTCCTTATGTAGCTCCAACAAGCTGGCCGTTTTCAACTGTCAAAGTTCGAAAGTCCCTGCGGGAAGACCCTATATATATATAGTATATATTTATTCATATTTAAACTTTCACATAACTTTACATACATATGTATATATACAAGTACAAGTAGTATTTCATTATTATTTAACACAAACTCTAAAATTCGAAATGAAAGGTAACAATTTCTATTAAAATATAAAGCAAGTATGTATAGTGTAGTGCCATACGTTTGACAAATCAGGCGTTAATAATTAATAATCCAACAGTGAATACCATATAAGCACCGTCAGTTGCTACTCCACAGCGTTTGCAAACACAATCATAGGCGGCTTAAGTAAAATGGTGAAATACTTCTACCTTCAGTTAAAGAAATTCCGAATACATCCATTCATCTCATATTATATTCAATTTAATCGCTATCGCACTGACTGACTAACTGGGCTGACTGCCTAGTTGACAGGCAGCGAAAGGACCTACTCTTACTGTTAAAAAAAATAAACTCAATTTGCTGACAGGCAGGATAAATGGGGGGAAAAATAATGAAATATATTTAAACGTGCGAGTATAACTAAAGTTGTTGCTGTTGTGGTTGTTCTTGTTGTTGGGAAAAAGAAGTTCAAACGAAGGAAAATGAATGAAAAAATAGGACTACAATTTTTTGCAGAGTTACCACCAGCAATTCATTTTAATTCAAGTGGAATGAAACATAGCCTTCTCCTATTTGCATAAAGGACTTGCAATTCTGAATTTAGCTTTGAAATTTATTGTAGCTTTCTGGATTGGCCCTATATTACTAAGTTTGAAGATACATTAATTCTGACCATGATTCAACTGCACACCTATCAATCAAGGTTTAATAGCTTCCACTACTCGTTCAAAACGATTCTTTGATCTGATTGGCCATTACAACCCTTCAGTCAGGATTACGGCCTATCTTCTCAACACCAGTCATGTTGTGTGCCTTATAGACCTATAGTTTAACGTCGACTCCGAACGACAGATTTTTGGAGAAACTTTTTCATGGCAGCTTTATTTACTCTCAGAGTTTTTGCCAGAAATCTGCTGAGAGGAAGTCGCCGAAGAAATATTTTTTTGCATATTTCGTTTTTTGATGTCTGGGCTGGGGCTCGAACCCGGGCTTTAGACTACGACGACTTTTCGGTGACAGCCTTCTTCAATTGCTTTCAGAATTTGTCGTTAGGATTCTACTTTTAACTGCAGTTTCCGCCACTCATGGATAAAACGTACGCAAAATGGATTGTGGGAGAAGCTAGATCGTAATCTTGTGTATGGACTGAAATGTACCCTTCAAAAGTTAGTGAAAACAAAGCTGTCATTTTAATGCCCTTAAAAGTATTGTAATTGATAACGAAATATGAGTATAAAGTTCAGATCTCGAAATCAATGGTAAATCGGGCCGAGGAATTAGACGAAAGGGGCTAAATCAAATTCTAATGGCTTTATTATGGATAACATAATCATTTTATTTTTACAACCAAATGTAGAAAAGCGTTACTTGTCACATGTCATATGTAACATCATCTTATATCATATCTGGCAACTAACAACTTAACTGGTTGCTACCCCATAATTGAGCCATAAATATAAAGATTTATTCTCCCTGTTTTCTTTCCAACGGAAATTCTTATATAAAGATCATGCGGTTAATAAAGACGAAAAAGAAGAAGTCGACGTAGTCTAGTAGGTAGTATGTTGGCTTATTAGATATAAGGCCACGGTTCAAACCTCATGTCAGACATCAAAACGAAAATATAAAGAAAAATATTTCTTCGGCGACTTCCTCTCAGCAGATTTCTAGTAAAAACTCTGAGAGCAGCAGTTTTCTGGCAAAAACTCTGAGAACAGCAGTTTTCTGGCAAAAACTCTGAGAGCAAATAAAATTGCCATGAAAAGTTTCTCAAAAATCAGACGTTCGAAGTCGACTTTAAACTATAGGTCCCGCCACTCATGTACATATACATAAAATTAACACACACAACATAAGTGGTGTGAGAAACTAGATAAATAATCCTGACTGAAGGGTTGTAATGGCCAATTATGTATGTATTGTTCATAAAGATTATTACCGCAAAATTATGTACCACTTCCAAGAAGTCTTATGGAGTATATGGTTGGATTTAAAACAAAAACAATACATCTGCGAATTTATATTTCGGTGCCTATACGGAGTTTCGCGCTGATTATTGAAATAAATACTGGCATGTTAAATAACTTCAAGGAAAAAATTTTCTTTTATTTTTAGACTGCCACAAAGCATCTTCAGTTTCAGTAATCAAGTTTTTCTGGAAAAACAGATGTAAAAGTCATACGATGACAAGATTGCAATCTGGACAAAACTTGCATGAGGATCGATTGAATAGTTTGCACAGAGTTCATAAAGAAATCGACTAACTATACACAACTTTTCCACTGAAGTATAAAATAACAGGGAAGAAGTTCATATTGGTTTAAAATACGATTCTTATATGAAATATGCTTGCGTTATACAGAAGACGACGGAGGCTCGCTTATTACAAAATATCAGCCTTAGCATAACTTAGTTACCTCCAAATATTGACATGTTCGTAATAAAATATTGTGTTACTTTTTTATTCCGTGTGCTTTTGAACTATTTATATGAATTTTGGCAATACTACTGTTGTTTAGTGGTGGGCACAACAACAAAATGTCCTTGAAAATATAAGCAGGAGGTTAAATGCAACCATTACTCCATCAACGTCAACTTGTTAACGATAAGACAGAAGATATAAGTGGAAATTGTATAGAAAAATTGTACAATTGCACAATATTTTTTCAAGGAAGACTGTATACAAAAAAAACAAAAAAATGGAATTAATAAAGCAAAATCCTGATGAATAAAATGGAAGTTATAAAACTAAAATTAAGCTGATTAAATAAAATTAAATTTTATAGGAAAATTAAGAATTAAATTAAAATGACTCTGTAATAAAGGAAGGAAATCATAAAAAAAAAATACCAAACAGTACTACAGCATATAAATTGAAATTACTTACCGATAGAATGCAGAAAGCAACAATGTTATTCAATATGATTACAATTTCAAAGGATTTCAAAGGATATTTTGGATTATGTTATCAAAACTCACTCAACACGATTTTTAATTTTTCTTTTTTCATTATTGGCGACAGCAAGATAGAAAAACAAATAATTACATTAATTACGAGATATAATAGGGATATTTTGGTATTGAATAATAATTAAAAAAAATGAAATGAAAATTGAAGTATTAAACAAAAACACTTTCTCTTCATCCTCTTTTGCCACTTTAACACTACAAAGAAAATGTGTTGAATTTTCACTTTTAAAGGTGAATGTTTTTTACTTTTGAAATTTTATTATCCTTTTTTTTTTTTTGGTATTACAACACAAAAAGATCATTTACATAAATAAAACTTTAATACTTTATTTTCTTCTTTTCTTTTATGCTATTTTTTATTATTATTATTATTTTCCTTCAGATACACCTAAAGACAAACATTTAAACATGTGTACTATGATAATAGTATACGAATATATACTATATGTACTATATAGTACAAGTATACCAACAAATTCATTTACATTCACATATTTAATGAACGAACCAAACAAATATACTGTGGATATAAAAAAAAGAAATTGGAATAAATTTTCTAAAAAAAAACACAAAAATTAACTCTACAATTCACCGCATACCCACGGATTAGCACCTTTTTTTCTATAAAGAACCTTAGAACCCACACTGTAGGAATTTTCTTTTTTCTTTACCGGATTTTTTATTTTTTTTGTTTGTTTTTACTTTTGAAAAATTAATCCCGTCGCTCCAAAGTTTTCCGTGTTGAGAGCAGCCAAACGCACTGAATGGTAGAACAGTACTAAAAAATAACAGTCGAACGAAACAAATTTCTGTTAAATTGAGTTGTTAGTTGCACGCTCTGCTCTATTTGTAAACAGGGATGAAAACTAAATGATAACAGAGATGGTAGCTGCGCTATATGCGGTGGTACTTTTATATTGTATACACATAACACTAGAGCTTTTTTATAAAGTAAAGTAAAGTTATGTTTGTTTTATTTAACGAATATTAAAAATACACACCTCTTGCTGTACAAGTAAAAAAAGAACTTACGAGCATTCTGTTTAACAGAATTAACACCACAGCGAAAATAAAACTACGGGTGGTACAAGCTAGTTTCCGGAAAAATAGGATCTGTAATGATGACATAAATTTACTGAGTATTGTTGTTAAACCAATATCATAGTGCTAATGTACGTCTCATCTTTGTGGTCTATACTCGGTAGCATATTTCGATGGAAAATATGGGATCTTCTAAGGATCAAAGGACTACTCAAAATTAACAGAGCTCAATATGATGGTTTCTAGTTAAGAATTTATCTAATAGTCGACTACTATCTATCTTCCCTACTTAATAGGTCAGGATTACAACCTAACTTCTCTCAGCACTCATGTTGTATTAATTGTGTTAATTTTATCCATGAGTGGAGGAACCTACAGTTTAGTATTGACTTCAACGACAGATTTTTGAGAAACTTTTCAGACTTTTTGCCACAAAACTTATGAGTTTCCACCACGGGCTCTCGCCTAAGAACCCAACACAGCATCTACTAGGCTACAGCGTCATCTCCGTATCATTTTTTTCAGAATCGGGTGTTACACCGAGATATCTAGTTCGCCCATACCTTTTTTCGCCGAGGACTTCAATGGACCTTAATCAGTTAGCGGACGATTTAGTAGATTACTAAGCTAGTTTTGGTTTGATTTTTTTTTTCTTTCTGTTAAAAGCCATGAACAGGTTAAATTCATAAACAAACTTTGTTATCTTTGAAGTATGATGAGCGGAGAAGATAGTGCTAAAGCTTGCATAAAGCTGGGAATTCGCAAAGCGCAATGAACGTTAATTTCGCTTTGAAATATCTGAAAATCGATTATGAACTTAACTGGATCGAAATTTTCCATATTCAAATTAAAGTTAAATGTCTTGTTAGTTCTGCTCTACCATTGTGAAATATGGCTAACCACAAAAGCCCATAACTTTAAACTGCTTTACAAATAGGTATGAAAAGGAGCAAATGTAAAATCAGAACCGTAGGAAATATGTTGATAAGCCATGAATTGGAATTCTCAGGGAAGCAGAAGTTTCATATGAAAAAGGAATTTTGATATAAGATATGGAGAGGACTGAAGGAAGTTAAAAAATTGCTAGCTGACTGTAGTATTCTATAAGAATTTTGGTGAGAGAATAAGCTTCACATGGAGTTGAAGGGAAATAAAGAAGAATGGTGTGAAAAGCTGAGTTGCAATCGTGATTAAAGAGTTTTTCGAAGAAGTTTCCTATTTTTTCACTATATGGCTCTAGTAATCTGTATCAAGGTTGGTTCGGATCCTCCCTTGGCTTTATCGAAAAATATTGAGAACCACTATTCGACTCCTTGTAATGATGAGATCAATTTTCTGATATGTATGATTGTTTGACTCAATATTCTTTGAGCTTGTGTCAAAAATGGCCATTAGTAAATGATAAAAATACAAAATATTTCACAGGTTTTCTTTAATACAAACAATTTGTCGATATTTATCGATATTGCTAGTGGAAAACGACGATACCGTAGCAACTAATTACCTACAATTTTTTGCGTTCATAGATTTCGTAAAAACGCACTGCACTCTGAAAGTGTCTATAATCTATTCAAAACCTTTTAAGCAAGGCTGGAAACAAGTTAATTCAAACCAATCTCAGGGACCAAATTTCTAACAACGAAACCATGAAAGATTAACCATTTTTTTACGAACAAACTTTTATTTCGAAATGTGAAGTGAAATGTCAACAATATGATCAATCAAAACAATCGGCTTCATGTGGCTGGATTTACCAATAGGAGATTATTAGTTATGTGGGGAAGTTCTTAGAAATTTAGCTTTTAGTCGAAACCTAGCAACAAGTGATTACCATCTGTTCCAGTCTATGAATAATTTTGTTGATAATACATTCTCGCCTCTTGAAAATGGAAATCCATTGTCACAACCATTGTTTACAAAATTAATGGATTTCTTTTTACTATAGCTAGTATACTTGATTATAACATTAACACCAAAAGTTAATTGAAGGAATGTAAGCAGATAATATTCTCCTTTGTATCAATTTATCACTTCTTTCGTGTGTAACGTAATTTTCTAGTACATGGTTAGTAAATTAAAAGTCACAGCATAATATATCCCCCAAGTTAGTATGTATTTTATCAACACCGTAAAATTAAATTTATCGTTAAGTTGTAACTTTTGTTTTCATTTTAAATTTCGCAATGTTTACGCTTTAGTACTACTAATTTGGTACTTTAAGAATATATTGTAATAAAAAGACAAATGCGTGCTAATGTAATTGCAGAGAGCTCAACACTTTTTGATTTGTGGCAATGCGAGCAAGCTGTGATAGTGTATCCATATACACATATCTTTCGTGTGTCATACATACTTGGTCCTCTACATGCGCACAATCATAATATAATTTAAGCCCCATCGTTATAATGTGACCATTTCTAATCCACAGTGTGGTTTTTAACATCAAGTGAAATGGAATAAAAATAAAAAGTTTCTCTTCACTTCTCTTCAAATTAAACGAAACAATAAAAATTCGCACATCGTTAGAATTCATTCCATTCCATCATTTTTTTCTTTTCAATGGTCAACGATTAAATACATTTTGAAGTACAATGCAAAAGTATTTTATTTAATTTAAAATAAACATTTTAAATTAATAAAAAATTTTAAATTAAATTTCATTTTTTTTTATTAGTATGTATTTCAAAGAACCACTTTTGTCTGCTAGGGCAATAGATGATGATGATGATGATTTCATTTGTTCACTCATCGGACTTAATGATGTTTCAGTTTTGATTAGATTTGGTTTTAAAATTGAATAATCCAATCCTTTAAAATAAAACCGACATCAAACACAGACAGAAACAGAAAACAAAATGATAAACTTGAGGAATTGTATTCTAATAAAGGTGGGAAATTTGTTTTTCGTGACTGACGTTTGACCTTTAAAAAACTCGTATACATATGTATATGTATACGTACATATGTATCTATGCTCTCGTAATATGTATTCCATGGCATGTTCTGCAATGAGTTCGAAAATCATAGCATTATACAATGAGTAGCTGTTGTCTAATAGGTATTGTGTTGACTTATTAGGCGTGAAACCACAGTTCAAACCCCATCTCCATCCAACAAAACGAAATATGAAAAAATATTTCTTCGGCGACTGCCTCTCTGCTGATTTGTGACAAAAACTATGAGAGTAAATAAAATTGTCTTGAAAAGCTTCTCAAAAATCTGTCATTCGGAGCCGACTTTAAACTTTAGGTTCCGCCACCCATGTAGAAAATTAACACACACAGCATAAAGTGGTGTGAGAAGCTTGGTCGTAATACTGACTAATGTCTATATATAGAGCTGAACAGATAGAGATATACAAATTTGTTAGGCAGAGAAAATTGCCAGATGGGGAGCTAAAAGTGACAGAATGTTTCTGTCGTATGGGAAGAAGAGTTTGATACCCCTTAGCGAAAGTGAAGACAAAGAGAAACACGGATTTTTCTTGGCAACTAGATATGTAAGGATTGAATCAATCTAAGAATAGTACGATAATAGTAACCGCCCTTCTGACCGGCCATTGTAGCCTTGAGAAACATTTGTACAAAATAGAAATTGGATCAAGATCACAGATTCCGGAAGGAGGATCAGATCGTACACCTTTTATTTATGCAGCGTTAATATTTTTCAGCAGGAAGTTTATAAGGCAATCCTTACTGACTTATTAAAATGGATAAAAGTTGTATTGTTTCGTAAAGTACAGCTGAGTGCTGTCAAGCGCGTTCATATATTGCGGATAATGGAAATTCGTGTAATTAATCTGAACAGCTGCAACCAAACAAGCACTAGCGAATAAGTGGAGAGTTTTGAGAGTACCCTATACATAATTGATCGATGAAATAACGTTAATATAACGTTTGGAGGAAATATCAGAACGCATCTAGAAATAGTGATATTAGAATAAATATGCACGGAGTTCCGTTTCATGTGAGAATTTTACAACATAATAACTGATAATGACAACAATTTCTTCTCTTTGGTCAAGCCAAGTGAATTCGCTAGATCCAGTTGAGTAGAAACAAATTATTAAAAAACTTAGAAGCTCTTATCCTTTATACTTATGTACGCAATATCACATACATACATACATAATTGGCCCTTACAACCCTTCAGACAGGATTACGGACCCCACCACACCACTCATGTTGTGTGTCTTAATTTTATACTTGAGTGGTGGGACCTACAGTTTAACGTCGACTCCGTACGACAGATTTTGAGAAACTTTTTCATGGCAGGCTTATTTGTTCTCAAAGTTTTTGCCAGAAATTTGCTGAGTGGAAGTCACCGAAGAAATATTTCTTTTTTTCATATTTCGTTTTGATGTCTGGCCGGAGGCTCGAACCCAGGCTTTTACGTCTAATAAGCGAACACACTACCTACTAGACTACGGCCAATGCATCAATTTCTTTTATTTGGTCAAGCCAAGTCAATTCGCTAGATTCAGCTGAGTAGAAAACTAAAAATGATTTAAAAACGTAGAAGCGCTTTTTTCTTTATACTTATGTATGTATGTACTCAATATCACATGCATCCATAAAATAAAGAACACTGCTGTAGCCTGATGGAGAGAACAATCAAATACATGCCAGGTAGAAAATTGGCGACTAAAATACACATGTGGTATCAAATTTGGATTCTAAAGACTGAAGAATTTTTGGCGGTATTCCATTCATTGATGGGCTTTAGTACTATTAAGAGCTATTGCGAGCCATATGTATGTACTTTGAAACCAATATGTAATTAAAAGACAACGATTTTGGAAAGAAATCTATGAAATCAATAATCAGGAATTTTTTAAAATACAACGGAAAAATTTGATAATAATAAAAAATTAAAAGAAAATATGTATTTTTTTTTTAATTTTTCCAAATTGTGGAAAAGCGCACGCTTTTCTTATGTTTTTGCGTATGCATATTTTATATGCGAAATATTTTAATCGTAAAATTAACGCCCACCTACAATAAGTTAAAGGGAACTTAAAAAAATAAGCACAACTAAATAAATAAATAAAAAGTATTAAAAAAGTATTGTTGTTCTTGTCAAAAAAAATTTTACATATATTTTCTAGAATATTAATTTGAATATATAAAGCTGCGCACGCACTTTTAAAAGAATTGACTCAAAACTAAATCGCCTTAAGAAATATTAAAAAGATCATTGCACCTTGTTTATCTATATTTTTCTCTCAAACATTTCATTGTTTAAAGTTTTGTCACAATTCTACGAAAAATTTTAACTGAAATGAAAATAACAATTTCCCTATTGGAGATAATAAAGATGAAAAATCAAGTATTTTTACCGAATATGCCCTCCTTAAACCGAGCAAAATTCGATAAAATTGAAAAAGACCGTTTTGGATTGTTATTGGATCAAGGATTCCAAAAAAATGTTCGTTACGATCGTGTAACCCTCGGAACCGATAATATAGCCGAAAAAACTAACTTTTTATTGTACGAGCAAACAAAAAGATGTGGTTTTGTTGGTTGGATGATATTGAATCAAGGATTTCAAACCAGTTTTCATTATGGTCGAGTAACTCTTGGAATCGGAGATATAACCGACGAATTTACCATTTTATATGAGCAAAGAAAGTGCTGTATAAAAAAACTGATAAAAAAGAAGTATAAGTGATCGACCCATAAAAACGCAAGTCGTCGACACAAAAAAACAAGTCATCGACAAAAAATGAAATTGATCGACCAAAAAATTGCAAATCATCGACCAAAAAATGTAGTTCATCGACCAAAAAATGCGACTTATCGATAAAAAAAAAAAATGCAAGTCATCGAAAAAAAAGCAAAAATGCAAGATATCAACCAAAAAATGCAAGTCATCGACCAAAGAATACAAATTTTCGACTAAAACATCATCGACAAAAAAATGAAAGCCATTGATAAAAGAATGCAAGCATATAGAGAATTTGTTTGCTCATCGGAAAGAAAAAAGTTTGCTTCGTTGCCTATATCTCCGGTTCCAAGTAACGTTCGATCAAAAGGAAACCTGTTTTGGAATCTCTGATAGGATGGCCATTCAGCTCACTAGGTCCATTTCCATAACAATTCCATATTTTATCCAATTTTGCACGATTTGTATGCAGGACTTTTTTTTGTTCATTTGAAAAAATTTTTGTTTGTTTAAAGGTAAAATAATATACATAATTGTACAATCAAACCTGTCCTATCAACCCTCTTGTTTTTCATATAAATTCAAATACGATCAAGCTTCCACTGTTATCTAATTTAGTTGAAAGGACTTCTCTTATATATTTCTTCCTACTTATGGGATGTATACAGTATGAGGAAAGCTTGCTGTCGAAACTTTAAGTTTAGAATACATAGGTATGTTGTTGAGCCTGTTAGCTAATAACGTTGCTCTATTTAAAATGTGCGAATATTTTTCAACCAAAATTTTGCAAATATGTTTGTACTCTAGTTTCAAATATTTCGCTTCAATAAAATTTGCATTTTTCTAATAAATTTGTTGGTATTGATTGTGAGTTGAATAATGCCAACAAATCGACAGCTGTCGCTATGACTAACACATCATTAAAAACGTAATAACAACAAACAATACAGTTTTGTCTAGTGTCTTTAAAAACCTTTAAGAGTTTTTCGAACTTGTTTCAATGTCAAAGATAAAAAGACAGAAAAAACAGCTTTATTCAGAATTTTTTTAAAAATTCATCATTTCCGAAATGAAACAACTTAACAAGATATTTTTTTGTTTATAAATGTGTCTTAAGAAGTGTTAACAAGCAATAAATACCGTTGATAAATTGAGAGATTTACTATAATAAAGAGTTATAAAATTTTTTATTTTAAAAATAAAATTAGGTAAAGCACACAAGTTACGATTTCAGTGATTCAATTCATTTCACCAAAATGCTTGGACCTTGTCATGTTCTTTGAATGAAGATATCTTTTAATTATTGATCGCTTTGAAATAGTGTTCAACCATTTTTTTTTTCAAGTTTCGGACAATATCTCGATAACTTGACAAAAAATTTTTTTAAATGCTCCAACATTAGCGAATTATCCCCTTAGGCATGGCATTTGACACAGTCCTACAAAAAAGTCTAACAGCAGCGTAATCGTATCTGTATCTGGCCGTCCAATTGTAATTTTCAATTGCGTCCGTTTTGCTTGTGACTACGTAACTACAGGCGAGAAATGGGATTTATCATTGGAAAAAATTTTATTCGAAAAATCTGCACTGAAAACCTGTTGCTGTAGCATCCAATTAGTGTTCTGTATGTTCAAGCCGGCTTTAATTATTGTGTAAGTTGAATTTCATACGATTGGAGGTGCAAATTTAAATGCAAAATACTTCATAAGAGTACAATTGCTGAAGATGCTTGGAATCGACATATACGAATTATCCACTAAACTTTCACTAACAGAAGCAATATTTTCGACAGCGCCTACATTGAGATTATGCGCAGGGTTCGAATCATAATAGTGGTATACCTATCTGAAATAATCTTTGATTACAAATTTTTGGAAATTTTTCAAGGAGAGCAGGAATCACTTTTCTAAAATACGAAAGACCACACATATGCTATATTACATAGAAATAGTAGTCCAAGGATCTATCGCAGTGTTTCATTTACTAAACGAGGATTCAGGCATTGAACATTTCATATTTTGTTACTGATAATCGTGCGAATTAATACATGTTACTCACGCATCGATGGGCGATTGAAGGGTTTCAGGATCTTTTCGAACTCCAGAAAGCATTATCTGCGACTATACAAACATACATATGTAGATAGTATATGGGTATATTTAAAATCTATTACCGGGAGAGCGGGTACACCAAAATCAGCACACTTCGCTAACAAGTAGTGAGTCAACTTAAACGCTGGATTAATAGGAGGCCTAAGCGAAATAATACAAAATTGTTTAGAGTTTGTTACCACTGCACCATTAAGGTCCACAATGTAGCAGCCGGTGCCGAAAAGGTTGGAAGATCTATCTTCCGTTACAACTTTATCAGGGCTCTAGCAGAAAACATTGCAATATGGGTTGTATATCGACATTAATATACATACATAATTGGCCATTACAACCCTTCAGTCAGGATTACGGCCTAGCTTCTCACACCACTCATGTTGTGTGCCTTAATTTTATACTTGAGTGGCAGGACCTACAGTTTAACGTCGACTCCGAACGACAAATTTTGAGAAACTTTTTCATGGCAGGTTTACTTACTCTCAGAGTTTTTGCCAGAAATCTGCTGAGAGGTAGTCGCCGAAGAAATATTTTTTTGCATATTTCGTTTCGATGTCTGGCCTGGGGCTCGAACCCGGGCTTTACGTCTAATAAGCGAACACACTACCCACTAGACCACGGCGACTTCAACATTAACATAGTAAAACGAATTAAACAGCAGCGACTGCGTTGGCTATGACATGACATATAGATGAGAAAAGATGCTCCAGCAAAAAAAGGGTTTGGAAGTGATATCGCGCCAATTCGGAAAAAGGGTGCGAATGGAATTCTATCTTATGCTTAGTCTTTAATCTGATCGGAATAAATGGCCATTTAAGTAAATGTGTAAGTCGTGTGAGAAGCCTGAAGTTCATAAAGAACTTTTTAAAACAAATAAATAAACTTTTTATGACTTAATTTTGCGATAAGCCTTGTTTATCTTCTATCAAACTTAATACATAGTTTTTGATAATCGAATGAGAATGGAAATCATAAACAAAATTTTTTTAAAATTGCAAAATAGTTCACTTGAAATTGATGAAATTAAAGGTAAAACTTTTTAACATAATACTGTGCCCATAATAAAATAAACAAACAATATTTAACTTTTTAGTTAACTTTAGGTTTAAGCGATACTTGACAGTGAAATTTAAGAAAAAAAAGAAAATCACATTATTACGCAATTATTTTCTTTATTTTTTGCTTCATAATCATAAAGTAGGAGTGTAGTTAAGTTATAAAAATTGTTTTATCAATAAAAATTTATAAAGAAATGTAACAGGCAAGTATACATATAAAAGAAACAACATGTATTTTGTATTTTATTCCGGCTAAAGTCAAAGATTGAAAAATGTTGCCTATTGTCATTAAGTTAATATAAAAATATTGAAATTTGTCGAGGATACGACCGGAATTGGATAGATAGATTCTGGATATTGATGTTTGATGCTTCCGTACCTTTCTGTAATAAATTCCTGTTGATAGGAAAGTGAGTTACATTCTTTTACTTTTCTACTGTGGAGAAGTTCAATGAATCTTATAAACTATATTCTTTATAGATCATTTCAATAATCCATATCTTACAATACCTTAGTGAAGTTGAAACTTGCTGGGTAGAGTAAAAAGAATTTGAGTCACTATTACATAAGCACGCATCCGTATCCTAGGTTCAGCCGTTCTAGACCGAAATGGATTCTGAACCACGTGAGGGTATCAAATTGTATTTTGTTACTTCCTTTGACGGCACATTGCGCAAGGACTAGTATTTAGTACAACGATACCCCTTCCTTCCTGCAAGATGTGTGGTATTATGAGTTAACCGGACTCTGCGAAAGTGGTCAAAGGTATAAAAATTACATCAGAACAACACTAGACTTGTATAGAGGCTCGCCACAGGCATCGGCAGTTCGGCCATTACAAATCTATTCCAGGTCTTTCTATATGGTAATCGATTATTTACGACAACCTGAACTAAAAATAGTTATGATCGAACTGTAGTGAGACAGTGCAAACTGTGGAAGCTTAGGTAGGTTTTGCAGTATCGTTGTTTGTATGTAAATGGAAATAAATTATTATGAAATGTTTAATTCGGTTATAAATTGTTTCGGAATGTACCGCTAGAACTTCGTACAACATATAGCGAAAACCTTTGCCGGTGAAAAATTCGTCTCAAAAGAAGCTTGTTCCATTTTTTCCAACAGAGACGAGGTCATAACAACAACATATTTGAAATGGGATCTGAATGGGATCATTTTAACTATGTCAAGTAAAGCATTCAATGTCATGCTGGACATTTATAATAAATAATGTTTTTTTTATTAAATAATTACCGGCTTAATTTAAGTCTATGAGATCACAATAAAGTACCGGTTTTAATGTTACATAATCTGGTAACATTGTTATCGATTCCAAGAAACAAAAGTGCAGCACATATGTAATGAAATGTTCTCAGATAGCCTAAAAAGCCTTTTAACATAAAATGAAAATCATCTTTACCAATAAAGAAATGTTTAATTGTTTATAAATTTTATTAACAATTAAAAACATCTGTTGTATAAAACAAAACCCTAAGTTTAGAATTTTGTAAATATGTATGTATGTACATAGCAATGCATAGTTAAAATTAAATATGGTGGAATGAAAGGTTACAGACAATGTTTAATACTCACAGTAATTATTTTTTTTTCACAAATAAAACTTTCACTTGAATGATGATGATACACACAATAAATACTTAAAATAATTATAAATTCTTTTTTGGTTTTCTTCAATATTATTTTAAAGCATTGAACCGCACACAAAAACTATAAAAATTTATGATGAATCATTTTAACTCAACAACTTCACCGGTCTTCTTTTCTTTGTAATTCTATTCGTAGTTTTTGTAAACTTCTTGTAAATTATTTAATATTTTTCGGTAGCCAAAGATATTTTCTTTATGTTTTATTTCACAATTTAAGAACTTTCTCACATAAATCTTTAAAAATAATTGTTTTTTTTAGCACAATTGGAAGAAAAATACACTTGAGTTTTATTAAAACGTGCGTAGCTTTTAATGCTTTTGACTTTTTCGGCCAGAATAAGAAAAAACACGACACTAACGGTTTGTAGCCAGAGAACAACTAAAGTTACAAGTACTTTTGTTGAGGCATCGATTTGTTTTTAATTTTTTTTCCTTTTAGTTTTTTAATTCTTTTTCTCTTCTCTTTTTTTTTTTTTGCTTTAACCATTTTAATATTTTTGCAAGTCAAGTCAATTTGCTTTCTGTTGTACAACCACAAGCACAGAGTAATGGAAAATCCATATGAAAACAAGTGATGCAAAAAAAAAACCAACAATTTTAGTAAAGTGAAGAGGGAAATATGTAATTTCATAAGAGTGGATTTTATGAAAAGCATTTAAGAGAGCAGAAATGAATAAAAAAAATAAATTAACAGAGAGAGAGAGAGAGAGATTACATTTATTGATGCTGTCTGTTATAAAAACTGTGATAATTCAACATATGTATTCTTAAAAGTCGTTACTTTTATTTTATTTTGAATTACAAATAAAACACAGAATTGCTGTTTTTATAAAAAATATGTAAAATTTGAATGTTTATTCCAATATTATCTAAAAGACAATTGAAGAGGCTATACAGAAACCCTATGGCAAAGAGTTTTTGAGATTTGTAATTGTGTAATGATAGGTATACTTTTCATATGGACAATATTTTCTCTAAACATTCTTATGAATCATAATTAAAGTCTGATTTTATTTAAAGTCAGTCTGCACGTGCCACTTAAAATTTGTCTTGGAATTTCAAAAAGCAAATTTGAATTTAAAATTTTTAGCCCACGCAATATATTTCATATTACGCCGATGACTTTATTGAGTACAAAGATTAAGCGCTTTAAATAAAAACTCATAGGTAGTTGTTGTTGCATTTAAAATCTGACCATTTTAAGATGCATAACTGTAAAGCTATGTTTGTAAACAATTTTTTATGTGCTTAATAAATGTGTTTTATTAAATCATAATACATATTCTTATTAGGAATGTAGACAATAATAACAACTACACAAACCATATTCGTAGACGCATATATTTTTTTTAAATATAATAGGTATTCAAAATAAAATAAAAATAGAAAAAATAAAATACATTTGCAATAAATGTTGTAATAATAAACAGCTTATTGTGTTGATATAATATTGCGCATTTGTCTAACAGCCGTTACTAAACGTGGCTCACAACCAGCACTTAGCGACAGATAATTCTCTGGGGGTGCTTTTAACAAAGTCAATATTTGTGTTAGCGAAGTATTCAGTGTTAAACCTAATTCGTCTACAACGCTTGCCAGGTATTCAATGTCAACTGACAGTTGTTTTGAAGCCGAATTAGATAAAGATTTAATTTGTAATATTTGCGACTGATATAAGACACAACATTGAGCCACTACCAGAGATAGCAAAATATCTGCACTTGGTATGGGCTGCGAATATTTAATGTGACACATTTCTAAGGCCTGTTTCAGTAGAGTGGATGGTGATAACAGTAAAGGCTCTAAATGTTGTGGTAGTGTTAACAGATATTGTCCAATTTGTGTTATACTCTCCTGTGGGGCAAAACTAAACGCTGGCATATCTTGTACATGACCTTGCGATAATTCTGTAGGTGGTTGAATTTCCAATAAATGGGAATTCAAAGGTTGCAACAATATATTGAGGGTAATGTCGTGTGTTTCAACAAAATGCGCCTTTAAAGCATCATAAATATTAGCAAATATGCCCAGAGATGTGGATGTTGTATCTTGCGTCAATTCCAAACGCTTTTGCTGAAATTCGGCAATTGAATTGAGAATTCGTTGTTGTTCTGCTACATCAAATGTTTGGTAAATATTTAAGTTGGCCGATTGGTTTTCTTTGAGTTTTTGCTCCAATACAGTCATACGTTCTTGCAAGTTTTTCTCAAATTTCTGCAATTTTTGATGAAAATCCGCTAGACATTCCAGCAAAGCCAAAGTATATTGCAGCATAGACCAGTTACTATCAGAACTGGTCTTATTGGTTGTATTGCCAAGATGTAGAGAAAGTTGACGTTGGGTTTTTGAGAATTGTTCCATTAAACGTTTAAAAATGCCACCCAACAGATTGATTAGTTTGCACAAAGCTAAATCACTTGTTATATTGAAGCATCTGTTTAGTGATTCATTTAACCAATTGAATAGTTTACTTGTTATATCCTTCAAATGACGCACGGCATCACTGGCATGGGACTGAGTTATTAAAACGCGATCAACTTGTGTTGAGAGCTGAGTCTCCTCCAAACGCGGATATTGTTGTATAAATTTATGAAAATATTCATAAATCGCCAAACCCAAGTGTTGTGTTAGATCTTTTGGCAGTTTTATAGATGACTGTTCTAAAAATGCATTCAATTGCAAAACAAAATTATGATTTGCCTGGGCAAATTGTTGTAGCAATTCTAAGCGTTCATTGCATGTTTTTAGTAATTGTAATATATGATTGTCTCTGGATGGCTGTAAGGCTGGCAATAATTCTGCTAATAATATGAATGGCTGCTGTTGAGCTTCATCATCATCGAATACTTGTGAACACCATTTCACCTGCCGCTGGCAGCTTTCCAATAGTTGGTCATAGAATAAAGTGAGAAAATGCTGTTGTTGTCCAGCTGTTTCAGTTGCCTGCAATTCTAAAGTTTGTTTCCATTGCTGTTGTAATGCAGTTTTCTGAACAGCTCGGTAATACTGCAATAATTGTGGTTTTCTTTGTATGGCCGCAAAAATGCCGACATAACGCTGGGCTTGTTGTACACTACCTTCAGCAAAGCATTGTACAACATTTGGTGATGCTAAAGCTTCCAGGCGATTTTTAAAATCTTCGACTTGTGACTGTCTATCTGAATGACCGGGTAGTTGTTCCTGAGCTTGTAGACTCTTTTGTAAAGCAGATATTTTATCGCAAACACTCTGAAAATGAGAATATCGTAAAATTTATTATTGAAATTAGGTTTTGTCGATATCAAACACATGTTAGTGGGTAGTGTGCTAATCTATGAGAGTCGGGGTTTTGGATTTGATTCCTACCAGAGACCCTGGCTTGTTACACTTTTTGAAAATTGTTGATTATTATTAAAAAAGATATGAAAAATAATAAAATCAATAATTTAACACCAATTTGTCGCACACTAGCTTCTAATTCTCTTCTCTTGAAACTCACATTGCAATATTCCAATACAATGTAATGTGTGAACAAGGTTAATCTCCTGGTCTGAGTTAAAAAAATAACTTTCAGTCAATGGCGCCTTCTAAAGTGTGAGATTGAAATGGAATAAAACAAAAGAGGTCCATTTCTTGTAAATATGTAATCGGTAACCTAAATCAGATGCTACAACCAGTAATCTAATGGTTAAATGCCCACTTTATTTTCTATTCACAAATGAAACTTGTTGTACCTTCAATGTTATTCTGGTATACATTCAGAAATTTTTTTAAAAATATTTTTCTGATAGAAAATTTTTATTGTAATGCAAACTGTGAAGTTCCACTGTGACTATACAGCAACGGGAACAACTCCCGCAATTACTTTTGCCATTTGTCAATTCATGAATTAAAAAATTCAGAAATGAATCGTGTCTCAGTTTACATATAAATTATGTCTATTTAAACTCAAACTAAAAGCAAAACCGATATGAGACTATTCGACATTTAATTTTTTTGTGTCCATGAACAGATCGCACATGTGGATAGCAGAAGTCCACAGACCTACCATCTGGAGCGAAGTCCTCCTTCCATATTTTCCCATGTCCTGTCTAATTATGCAGTCTCAGTAGTGATGGAATTGCGGCATTCCTAAGGTAATTATCAAAATGTGCCAAAAACCTATTGTTAGCAGACTAGACTTTAGTTTCTCTATCATAGCAAGACAGACAGAACTAAATCTTATATTTCACCAACCTCAAATCAACATGCATTTGCAGTATATGGCGATATATACACAGAATACTAATAATAATTAATAATACATTACATTCACCTTCAGATCGTTCCTTTCGAAACTGTCTTCCAATTCAGAGATTAAATTACCCCAACCATCCGATTCCTGCAGAGATTCTTTAGCTGTTTGAAGTTTTGTCTGCAACGTATTTAAACGTTCCAAAGTGGCCATACATTCGCCAGTTTCAGCTTGAACAGCTGCCACCTCCTGATGCATAACCAACATACGTTGTTGTAACTCTTTAACATCAGTTTGTAAACTTCTGGCATCCTTTACCACTCTAGGCATGCTCGCCACTAATTGTTGGCTACTATCCTCGACGGCATAACTTACTTGCTGGACATATAATTGAAGTTTTGAAACATAGTTATTGATAAATTCCACAGCAATTTCGGTATCATCGGTGGAGTTCTCAGATTTCTTGGCCGATGAATTTTCATTATATTTTTTGAAGTTTTCATTAATCCAGTCGACTGGATCAAAAGTTTCCTCCGATAATGCGGTTATATCCATATTAGACTTATTAAAATTAATAATAAATTCTTATAAAATTAAAATATTAGGATTTTTGATGATGTAGAATATTTTTTGTTTTGATTTTTATTTCTCTCCGTCTTCTAATTGGATTAAATGTCATAAGCAGCTGTTGTTATAATTTGTTTACAATTATTACAGGGTTGTATCTTGTATCTAGAGTCAGCTTAAAACAGAGGCGTTAAATTGAAATCGTATGGAATTAAAAAAACGTTAGAATTTTAAATTGAAATTCAAAAGACTACATGAATTATACACGTATTAGATATACTAACATTTTTATTAACTAATTTATGTTTATAAAATATAAAAATAAGTTCACAATTCCTTTAAAGTAACAAATTTCTCTCGCTTTTTACAAGTTACTTGATATTTTACATCATCGAAAGGTATTTTAGGGACTGCAACATATTTCGGTTCCAGTTGAGCATATTTTTGCATTTTTCGCGAAAAATTTAAGCATATTAATTCCTTGAAAAATATATTTAAAGAAAATTAATTAAATCAAACTTATAACAGAGACAGAGACATATAAAAATTTCTAAAGCAATTGAACATACATATGTATGTATGTTTTTCCTAAGACAAGCTTTAAGTATACATATTGCATTGGCTTATCCTCCTGCTTGAATTTCTAATCTCTTGAATAAACTACTTACCTCTAAACAATTGGAGGGTTTTTTTGCATTCATTTTATATTTTTCAAACAATTTCCGTATAAAATCATTGGGATCGGCAATACGAAGCTTTAGGTAAAATAAAAAATAAAAAAATAATGGACAAGATAACTTTAACGTACACATATGTTTAATATAATTTACCTTTGGTATTGGATACTCCGTTGGACGATCGGCTTGATGGCGATATTCATCTTGTATCATAGAAACTTTACATACATCATTTTCCCACATGCCCTTTTGTACTTGACCCGTATGATTATGATAAAACGTACCCTCACCATTTTTAAAGCCACAAGCAAAATGTCCCTCGTAACGGTTGCCATTGGCTTGAAATATTTAAAATAAAAATTTATCACTTCCTGGCACAAACAACTCTTGTGGCATTTTATATACATACCATAAAACAATACAGCCAAACCATGATGAACATCCGCTTGCCATTCACCCATATAGAGATCACCATTATTATACCACTTAATGCCTAAGCCATGACGACGATTATATTTCCAGCCACCATAATAGATGCCATCATCATAGTATTGTTTGCCTTCACCCCATTTCATATCATCACACCATTCGCCCATGTATATGCGTTCCATAGTGCCATCACATAGTCGCCTTCTCATCATACCATAGCCGTGACGTTTTCCATTACGCCATTCACCATCATATATTAACTGATTTTTCGATTCTTTAACACCGTAACGATGATGTTCCGAATTTAACCAATAGCCACTATATGTACCACCACCGGGATAATAAAATGTTTTCCGCCATCCCGTACTTTTGGATTTAATACGAGTTCTAAGCTCACTTGTAGAACAGCGATTTAGCATAACTGAAATCGTTTCGTTAATTTATTTGCCAGGCGATTTTAAATTGGAATTGTTTCAAATATACACACACACACACACAATTTGTGTCAATTATCTTGACATACTACAATATTTCCTTTAGTGATGGTTTTTATTACTTGAGGTGTCTTATCGCAACTGCCAAGACAAAGTGTGTTGCTGTGGTGGCGCAAGTGTCCTCCTTCGCATAATACATGCATGTTCGCGTTGATAATATATGACAGCTACACAGCTGCATATTGTCACAAGTCACGAAAGTGGTTCCCTATAAACTTTTACTTTCATTTTTTCATTAAAGAACCTTAACTTGTACACCATATCCAACATTTCAGAATTTTTAATGCAAAAAATGGAAAATATGCTGTTATATTCTATTGCTGACAATAGCTTTTTGGGCGTTTACAATATTTTACAATATTAGTTTAGATTGAATGGATAGATAGACCTTAAAACCCATTTATCAACCACTCTTCATCTTGACCAGTCACTATCTTATGAACAGCTTGAGCGTCGTCCAAAACATTTCCTTCAGTTGAAGTAAATCGTTTGATTCACTTAGAAATCAATAGATCCCTGCATAAACCCTATATGTATGTTCCTTCCGAACTAGGGTTCCAGCTATCTATGGAAGTCAGATTCAAATTGGAAGAATCTTGAAGGACAGTAAAAATAATTTTATTGCGACTTATAAAATGGACGATGAATTCAACGACAATATGTATATAGAAGAACACAAATAAAAATTTTGATAACAAATCGGTTTATTTACTAAAAATAAGAAAAACTCGTCTTAAACCTTATTCCAATAGCCCACGATTGGCCAACCATGGTAATATAACTTCGGCATGCGATTTAAAACGTTCGTTTAAAAATAATGATTTACGATATTCTACAGCTTCGGGTGAATCGTTCATTAAATAATCAAGATTACATTCGGCTTCATTTTTCGGTTCATACAAACACACCGAAAGGCAATTAAAGACCGAGGCAAAGGCTGTACCAAAAAACGAAAAGTTAATAAATTTGAACGAATAATGAATATGTAGTATAGTATTTACCCATATAGCCATATTTCAATAGCATTAACTGTAATTCCTTTAAGCTAGGTGGTTTACCGTTATATTTTAGAATCTGTAGATACTTTAGCAGATTATCGTGATAAAATTTAATAAAATAATCGAAATATGGAATTTTTATATCCAAACTAGTGCCGGATAACAAAAACAAATAAAGATCCAAAGTGGGTGAACCGTATTTGCATAATTGAAAGTCAATGAAATATGTTTCCAGCGTTCGATTTTCAGCGCCATTCCGGAATAGTACATTGTTTAGCCAAAAATCCCCATGATTTAAAACATTAAATTCCCCAAAGTCGATTGAGCTGGCAGCAATACATTTGTCCAAATAATTGTCTAAAACATTTGGCTGGAAATTTTTAAAAATTTCAATTAGAAAGTCGATACAATTTCAAATTATTTTCCATAGTTACCAGCAAATCAATATATTCTTCATGGCCCTTATAGGCCTTGGCATAATCATAAAAATAATTAATTTTAACATTTTCATACAGCGGCCTAGTCTCTTCCGAAAACATATGCTGTTCAAACATAGGCTCGTATGGACCATAAACTTCCACATAACGTGCTGAGACTGCATGAAAAGCAGCCAATTTTTCCAAAACACTTTCGGTATATTTTAAATTTAAACCTTCCAAACGATTTTGTAATCCAAAGCTTTGTTGACTTAAATCCTCCAAGAGTAAGGCATTGTCATCCATACCATCACTAGGTGGTAAAGCATAATATTTGGGGGCAAATGTAATATTAACACCATTATCTCGGTATAACTTCTCAAAACGTGGTAATATTTTACGATACATTAACGTTTCCTTAGGGAATAAAGACCATAAAGAGTCCACCGTTTCCGATTCACCCGTAGGCAAAGGTATTTTCAAAATATATGAAAGGGTTTCAGTGGAATCATCATCTAGTTAAGGAAGTAGAAATATTAGAGAATTGAGTTCTAAATGTTGAAGTTGTGAAAGTTGAATCTCACCTAAATTGACCACCATTTTGATTCTCATTATATTTGAGGCATAATTTTCACCACCCTTTGTTGCAGACGTTAACGTAAAGCTTTGCAGTTCTTTAAAGTTTTCCAAATGTTGTTGAAGAAATTCAGTAAAATAGGTTTCATTGATCCATGATGTTGAAGATAATGCACTACAATGAAATCTTTTATTCAATAAATTGTTTATTTTTAGGGTTCAAATATGTATTTCAGCAAAAAATGCTTAGCCGATTAGGGTAAGTTCGAAAATTCGAGAAAACATTGGCGGAAGCAATCGTGCGATTCACTTGTGACAATTGTAACCGTAAAACTGTCATTTAAAATTTTTATTCATTACTTTTTACTACTCTTCATATATGTAACTTAATTCATTAATTTGTGATAAATTCACATCATATAATGGCCAGAACTAAGGTTAAAGTTTATGGCAACAGATTATCTACCGTTATTGACTAATTAGCGAACAACTTTCGTTTAATAATACTCACGCCGCATCTGTCATAACTGTTTTTATTTTACTAGTATTTCTTTTACTGACGAAATTATTTCAACTTTTTCGTTCACTTTCCAATTTAGTACTACAACGTAGACGATAAGAGTACAATAATTACCCATTAAGTCTTATCAATATTATGGTAGGCCTTTAAGTGATATACGCTCTCGTCACTCATGATAAGTAGTATATCATATTCTTACTCTCATTTATGAGCTCATAAAATAAATCATATCTACATAATGGGAAACAAGTGTTTACCCTACACTATTATATATCCATACGTATGTGATAATGTTTTTAAAATACATACCAACTAAAATATGGAATAACATAAACCTAGGCGGCTATTAAATAATTAGATTTTCATGGAAAAAAAAGTGGCCTCAAACTTCAGAGCTAATAAACGACATGTTTCAACATGTGATATTTTTTTCAATAATTTCTAGAACGAATTGTTAGCTTTGCGAGGCACATGAATACATACATCAATGGGCAATCACGCACGGGAACAATTATGTCGAATTCTATGGCTAGGGGTAAAAAGCCGGTAATCATCCGACAGTACCCCAATCTATTGATTGTAACATTGTAATGCTCATAGTTTTTGAAGTACGATCCAATAATGTCGTATGACATCTGGCTGCATGTCAACCATTTACAATTCTCCCTTTTGGGGAAATAAAACTCATTGTTATTGAAAAAGTACGCTCACTTTTTTAGTATACATACATACATAATTGGCTCTTACAACCCTTCAGTCAAGATTACGGCCTAGCTTCTCACACCACTCATGTTGTATGCCTTAATTTTTTATACTTGAGAGGCGGGACCTACAGTTTAACGTCGACTCCGAACGACAGATTTTTGAGAAAGTATTCATGGCAATTTTATTTACTCTCAGAGTTTTTGGCAGAAATCTGCTGAAAAACCATCACTTCACATTTTTAGTATATTCATGGTAAAATAGCAAACCATGTCGCGAATATTTGTTCACTGAATAAAACACCTAAAAGATTTACACGTTATATTCTGTATTAAATTAATAAAAAGTTGGAATTAAGGAATTTTTTGGTCAGCTTAGACCAATACCATGACTCATTATTTTTGAATTATAGAATATATAGTAAGTTGACTACATATTTCTAAATTGATGATAATGAACGCAATTTAGATTTGTTACTTTAGCTACAAATGCAACAACAATTGCTCTCAAATGTTTCACAAAAAAGTTCAGGAGATAACAACACCTTCTCTCGGGGCTTTGTCCATAATTCAACAGGAGAATAAATATGAAAGCCTTTATTGTCTGTGATAATAAAGAATAAGAAATAATGAATAAATTATAAAACAATTTTCTATAGCTGGTCATCCCAATCGTTATCAATTATAACTTATGCGGTACTTTTTCATTATCTGATTGATTTTAGCACGTATGTGTGTATGCCTTCTTACGCTAAGAAATAATTTTTAATTTCAATCAAATTTTTAATCCAAGACTGATATCAACATCATACAGCAATTCTTAGAAGATGATAGGGAAATTCAAAATAAATATTCTTTTGTTTAGTGTTTTAATAATTTGTGGTAAATCTTTAGATGTAAATGAAGTAAGTTTAAATATAAAAATACTTTTTTTTTAAATACACATGCATTCATATGTGCATATTCTTTTTGTTTAATAAAAACAATTTAATTTTTCATTACAGAACATAGATGAGCTGGAAATTTATAGACATATTTTTTCCAAATTAAATCAGATTATAGGAGCAAATGATGCTGTACAAAGTCAATTGACTGACGTTAACCGGAGGTAAGTAAAATAAAAAGTGTCGCTGTAGTCTAGTAGGTAGTGTGTTCGCATATGAGACGTATAGCCCGGGTTCGAGGCCCAGGCCAGCCATCAAAACGAAATATAAAAAAACAAATATTTCTTCGGCGACTTCCTCTCAACAGATTTCTGACAAAAACTCTGAGAGTAAATAAAATTGCCATGAAAAGTTTCACAAAAAATCTGTCATTCGGAGTCGACGTACGAACTTTAGGTCCCCGCCTCTCAAGTATAAAATTAAGGCACACAACATGAGTGGTGTAAGACACTAGGCCGTTATCCTGACTGAAGGGTTGTAATGGCCAATTATGTATGTATGTATGTAAGTAAAATATGAGTAAAGATAAACTATTGTATAAGGTTCCATATACTAAACCGTTTTTGATTCTTGTTTTTTAAACAAAGTAAATGTTATTATATCAACACTCTGGGTATGTCCCCCAACTCACGAGGCGCACTGTACTGTTTTAAGGAAAAGAGTGGAATAAATATTTTTTCTTTTTTCTTTTACTGCGTAAAAATATTCTATTTCGGAAACAAAATCACTTATCTCATTAGAACACAGCATTTTTTCCTTCTGTATTAGAGATGGGCGACTAAAACCATACCTTATCTCATTCAAATTCAAAACCTACCTTGCCAATCGACCATAAACAAAATGGCTTTACGTGAAACTGGATGCCTAATATCATTAGAATACATTTTTGTATTCAAGAATAAGGAAACCTTAAGATATTAAATGTCATTAGCTCCCCTATCGCTAGTACCACTCTTTGTGTAACTGTGGAATCCCATATCTCTCACGAAACCTTATCTCTTTCAACTACTATACTTTTTTGTATAGAAGATGGATCCTCCCAAATGTCATTGGTTCAGTCGTTTTCTTATTGACCAAAAACCAGCTCCATAGCAAGCACCAACCTTCATGTAACTGTAGCTGATCTCTCTACAACCCTGCTTGGATAAATGGAGAATTCGTTTATTGAAATATTTTCCATCTATCTTGCGAATCGACCATAAACCAATAGGCTTATACTATTAGATTCCAATTTCTTTTATTGTAGAAGTAGACCTTCTTCAGATCTCACATGTCATTAGCTAAGTCGGTTTCCTATCGAGTAAAACCTCGACTACTACTAGTACCACCCTTCGTGTAACTGTGGTTAATACCCTATCTCTTTATCCCCTATGCTTTAAACAGATCTCTTCCAATGACAATCATTTAAATATTTTGCACTCTTTCCATATAACCACTTCGGGTCCTATTTTCCTATTTAAAAAAGTAATTTTTTTTTTTTTATTTTGTTTCTTACAAGATTTCTCACTTTAGAAAACAAACTCGCAAAAATTCCCCAGACAATAAAAACGGCGGAAAATTATGAACTCGAGCCCACTGTTCATTGCAGTCCGAATAGTTTACAAACTATAACAGAAACTGTAGATCTTAATTGTTTCGGCAAGAATTGGATCGTTGTTCAAAGGCGTACAGACGGTTCGGAAAATTTTAATCGTGTTTGGAATGATTATAAACATGGTTTCGGCAATGTATACAATGAATTCTTTGTGGGTTTGGAAAAATTACATCAGATGACATCTTCGCAACCGCACGAATTATTGATAGTTTTGGAGGATTTCGATGAATCTAAACGTTATGCCAAATATGATCTATTTGAAATCGGTACGGAAGCCGAACAATATGAACTGAAAACTTTGGGTTCTTATCAAGGCAATGCTGGAGATTCACTATCATATCATAAGGGTTCAAAATTCTCTACACCGGACCGTGATAATGATTCGCAGCCTGCGATGAATTGTGCAGAAAAATTTAAAAGTGCTTGGTGGTTTAAAGCTTGCCATGAGAGGTTAGTGGATAAAGTAATTTTTACTTGTGAGTGAAATAATTTTTATTTGATTTTTTGTTTTAGTAATCTCAATGGCTGTTATCGAGATACAAATTTAAGAGATTCAAAAATTGCTGTTGCTTGTGGCATACATTGGAGAACGTTTCGGGGACAGTGGTATTCTCTGAAATCGGTAGAAATAATGATACGACCGAAACTAAAAGAATAACAAATAAAATTTACACGAATTCATATCAAATTGTATATTTGTTGTTTATCGCTATCGCAATAACAGTTAATAATTAATTACTTTCCAATAAGAATTTTCAAAATAGGTTATTCACCCGTTAATACTGTGTACGATAATGTTATCACAGTTTAGCTTGAAAGTAAATGTACAAATTCTATTTAAGCGTATTTTGTTTGCCTCTACATACTCATTATTGAGTTCGTAAAATAACAAATTTGTTGACCAGCGTTGTTTCTATTTTTCTAGAATTACAAGCTCTTTTCATAGGCTCTTATATGGTCTATAAATTCACATGAGATCGAAGAGCGTTTAAGGCACCCGAATAAGTTTCTGTTTGATGTGAATTTAGAGCTGGCATTGTCATCGGTCCATATATCTTTGAGAACGACATTCTCTGTCATCTCTGTTAACAGCAAGGGCTACAGGTCGATGGCTGTCAACCTTTTTTGGCTTAATTGGATAATTGGTAACCAACTATTCGTGGCTTCAATAGGTCGGCGCTACGTGTCACACAGCTCATGCATACATACATATGTATACATAATTGGCCATTACAACCCTTCAGTCAGGATTACGGCCTAGCTTCTTACTCCACTCATGTTGCGTGCCTTAATTTTATGCTTGAGTGGTGGGACCTACAGTTTAACGTCGACTCCGAACGACAGATTTTGAGAAACTTTTTCATGGCAGAAATCTGCTGAGAAGGAAGTCGCCGAAGAAATATTTTTTTTTCCATTTTTCGTTTTGATATCTGGCCTAGGGCTCGAACCCGGGCTTTAAGTCTAATAAGCGAATACACTACCTACTAGACTATGGCGACTACGACTACTACACAGCTCATGCAACAGTAGATATTCTTCGCGAGCGATTTGAGGGCATGGTCGTCTCACGTATAGGTGATGTCAACTAGACATCGAGATCGTGCAATTTAACCTCTTTAGAAACTTTCTCGGTGCTCTTTAGACCTATTCTTGAGTGGTTTTCTTAATTTGCAGGTATATGCAAATACGATACAAACTACGGCGATCCTCATAGCCAACAGAACCCATGTCATTGCTCAAATTCAGACTGAAAAATCAGTTATCAGCCGCATCGGCTAAATATTAAATGCCATACATAATGGAACCAATAATCAATAGGTTTTAAATGAATAAAGAATTGCCATGATATCTCACATGCAATTTGTTTTATTTAAATAAGAAGCGCTTAAAAAAAACCCTATATCATAAATAGCATTTTTGAAATTTAAATTTGCCCATTTATTTTTAATACACCCGATACAACTACTACTATTTTCATACAACTGTGTGTATTTCTTATGATTTGGCAAGGAAACGTATCTTAATAGTCGAACAGATGTAGACCAACAACTACAACAAAGTAAGTGAGTAAATAACAAATACATAGTCGCTCATTGAGAACGCTAACGTGGTTTAAGCAATTGGAACAAAAACAAACTTTGACGATATAATAATAACAACAAAACATATGCTCTCTTAATACTACGACTACATATGTATAAACACCAAATTAGAATAGTCGATGAAAGGCAAATGAAAAAATGAAGGCGTAAAAAGAAAACAAAATTTAAAAATGAAATAAAATAATACAACAATACCGCAATTCATCAGTTAATTTTAATAAGTCGTACGAGGAACACTTTCTCTCTCTCCCAATCTTTCTGACGAATATTTTAAAATTTAAAAATATTTAAGAACACGGTATCCAGTTTTACTACTAGTTTTTAATAAAAAAAAATTGTCTACAACAGCAATAAAAAAATGTCTCAGTATTATATAAATGGCAGCAGAGCAGACTCGAATACAATTAAAGAATTTGAAGATTTAGGTAAATTATTCACTTAATTGCTGGCTTGTTTTTAACGGTAATTTTTGTTTTGGACTCTTTTTTTTTGTCTTAATTAAAGATGCTCCAACACAAGAACTTATTATGGCTGCAGTGGAGGCACGTAACAATGCCTACTGTCCCTATAGTAACTTTGCTGTAGGCGCTGCTTTGCGCACAGCTGATGGTTCAATTTATACGGGGTGCAACATTGAAAATGGAGCCTATACAGCCGGTATATGTGCTGAGCGTACAGCAGCAGCCAAGGCTATAAGGTGAGTAACAATGGGCGGTACACCTAATGTAAATATAGGTTACTGCTGACGGCAATTGGAATCGATTAAAGTGATTCCCCGATAAACATTTTTCAGAAACCATAAGAATTCGAAATTTCATTACATTACCATAACCAAACTTAATTATTAAAAAAATCTCTGGCAATTAGAAATTTGTTTTCTCAAAAAAGTGAAGTTGTAATGTATATTTATTCAATTGGAAAGAGAAGGTGTTCACAAGCTTCAAAAGGCAAACATAGTGCCTGAACGCCAAGCCAAAATACCGATATAATCCATTATTTGTCCCTGTAGTAATCAGCTAAACTTTACTTACTAACCTAATTGGTCTTACAAACCTTCAGTCAGAATTACGACCTATGTTCTTACACCACCCATGTTGTGTGTGTTAAGGACAGATTTTTGCCAGAAATCTGCAGAAGAAATATTTTTTTTTATATTTTGTTTTGTTCGAGATATCTGGGCTGGGCTTTGAAACACAAACTATCATCTAATAAGCCAGCACACTAGCTTCTAAACTTACGGTGACTTCAATCAACTAAACTTTACACGGAGCAAAACTCACATGGTTGCCAAAAGTCAGCTAATATTGTGAATGCATTGGCCAGAATGAAGCTAAATTGTAAGAGGACATAGGTAAAGTAAAAGATTATAAGAATTAAGGGCAACAAACGCAGTGTCACTGTAAGAGTCAATAGTTAAGGCATTGAGAATCTCACATACGGTGTTGACAATGGAGGTAGAGGTTTTACTCCAACATATAAAAAACATACAGCAATGATGACTGTACGCTGTTTAAAAAGTGCTTATGTGACATGGATGGACGTTCCATATGATGAATTCTGTAGACCTTTTTTTCATTCGAATGTTCGGCGACTCTATGAGTTTATAATTTCTTCAATTGATGTTTTAACACTACAAGTATTGCTAAATTAATGACAACATATTTCTGGGATTCCAGAAGAATCGTACCTAACCTAATGAAATGTTCAATCTCTATGAAAATATTTTATTCCCCTTATCATGTCGGTATCTTTTCATAATGTTCAATAACGAATGTGTGATTCCCCATATTAATTTATATCGTATGCCTTATCATACTTGAATGTATTTTATTACCAAATTATTGTGTCATTCTAATTATAATATTATTATTATTAAAATTAAAAGGAACTATTTTTTTCGTTACTCATATTTCTTTCTTTATTTTATTCTATATTTAATTGCAGTGAGGGAAAACGTGATTTTGTGGCTTGTGCTGTGGTTGCTCAACAAGAAGGTGTCTTTACAACGCCATGTGGTGTGTGTCGTCAATTTTTAGCGGAATTTGCTGTCAATAAAGATTTTCCACTTTATGCAACTCGACCATTAAGTCCACCATTTCGTGTTTTGTGCACTTCTATAATGGAATTATTACCAAAAAATTTTACTTTTACACAGTAAAATACATACATACATACACATTATGTTAACAACACTAAACATGTTGTATTTACGATTTCAAATTCTTACATTTTTATATAAAAACAACTAACTATACTATCATATTGTATTGTATTGTATTTATGGAAAATATTTTATAGAAGCCAAACTAGTAGAAGCAAATGTATACAAGGAGGGTTAATTTATAAAATTATACTCATATTTGAGATTAAGAGCAAAAATATTAAAAATATGTTATCGATTTTTATATATTTATTAGAGAAATGAATTAAATTATAATAAATTTTTATCCAAACAAGATAATATTCTGCATTTCTGTATTTCAATCTCAAAAAAGAAAACCACTTTAGAATACTTTAAGTATATGCAGATAGATTTTAAAGTCACGTTTATCTCTTTAAGTAAATATCTTAAATAAAAAATTTGTAATCTGACTTAAACAGGAAAACCCATGCACGCAGTTGCTGGTCACCGTAGTAGAAAACTATTCCAGAGATATGTTTGAAATTTAAATTTTCTGGAATTATGGCTACTCTATATATATAGCTACCCGTATAAAGTGATTGAAATGTGGAATATACGTCGGCACACATTAATGTAGCGAAGAACAACATACAACCATTGCTCCACTATGATTATTAAAAATATCTGCTCAGCATTATACACTCCTTTCTTTTTGCCGTATTCCAACACAATGCCTTGCATGACTAGGAGACACCTATTAAATCTCAAAAAAAGCGCACTAACAAATCTCAGGATGATTTTCAATGTCATTAAGTATACATTACCGCCTAGTACCTTATAAACAAACACCCAAGTGCTTCCCTCTAAAATATAATAACACCAGACAGGTTCCAAGTATGTTTGCTGGTGATTCATTCTTCTGATTACAAATTTAACGCATTGCTCTTGAAAAGATCTTGAAGAAAAGTAGTTCAGAGCAGTTTTGTGTTGTGTTTAAGATAGGTTTTAATCGATAAGAATTTGACATAATCAATAAGTTCTCCAATATCAAAAAAAAAAAAATATTTTTCAGGTGTCGAATGGTACTTCTCTGAAAAGTGAAAAGATGAAAGCGAAAACAGAGTCAACTGGGTGGATTTCTTACCACTATATTTTACACTAATATTTAGGTAGCCACTACAACACTTGTATTTTATGTTTTTTTTTTTAATTTATTTTTTTTTTCACATTTTTCATTTCTTCTTAAAACAGAAATTAAAGTTTTCTTTAAAATATTGTATAATCGTTAATAAGTATATAATTTGTTTGTTTGTTTTCTTTTTTTTATACTTTCACATTTTTTTTCTTTGCTTTTTTATATATAAATTAAGAATGAAAAATTCTAACAAATATATTTGTAAGTAGTGGAGGAGATAATATGAAATCATAATAAAAAATAAAAAAAAAATTTAATTAATAGACATATTTAAAAAATAAAGTTTCTTTTCCTTTTTTTTTTCTTTGTTTGTTTCTTTCTTTTTTTGATTACTAATTATAATTATTGTAGTTAATTTTATATTAAATTTATTATTTATAGTATAATTTATAAGAAATTTTTATTATATATTACAACAATGTACTATATACGATAGATAGATATATCATCATTATGTACTTAAGTATGTATAGATATAATATTCTGTTTTATAAATATAAATATAATTATTAGGGGCTACACAACATATACATACATTTAATAAAAATATAGATTTAATTTAAAAAATATTGAATTATATTTACCAATTTGGAAAATACATTTCTTTGTATGGATTTTATAAAATATTGGTAAGTATATGTATGTATGTATAAAGAAAAAGTTCTAGGAAAATGGAATTTTATTTATAAAAGATTAGGGAAAATTATAACAAAATAAATCTATATAAATAAACTGTACTTTACATAATTCTTTTCTGGTTTTCTGTTTTTTTTTTCTTTCTTTGTTTTTATCCTAAGCAAGTAATAACAATTTCACTATATAAAAAAGGTTTCGACTTAATCTATCGATAAATTTTTCAAAATATGTATTGTATTGTATTGTATATTATTTTGTTTACGTTTCTGTTTCTGTTTATGTTTAAATTTTTTCCTATTTTTTTTATTTATGCATGTTAACAGAAAATAAAAACAGTTAATAATTTATTTTAAAATTAAATTAATTAAAATTCTATTGCAAACTCTAGGAGTTTTTAAGTATTTTTAGGATAAGTTCTTAAAACGCTCGGCATACCATCGATAATTAAATCTGTATAGTCTACCAAAAGCATTAAACAGTAATTTTTCTGGATGGAATTTCATATGGGAAAATCTATCTTTATAGTTGAACTAGGATTTTTTTTCATTTTAAGTATGATTCCTCATAAGTACAGAACTTGAACTTGAATTGAAACTATATAAACTTATATTTTACATAAAACACTATCAACTAAAGCTAAAATAATTTTACTAGCATGCATTTATACTTTTAAAATGTTTACAAAATGAAAGTTAAATATGGACAGGTGTTAAAAGCCTAATGAAATGCAAAGAAAAGTTTTTATAACAACAAACAAAAAACAAACAAATTTTGTTATTGAACTTGAAAAATATTTGCGGAATTCTATATGAGAACTTAGAAGACATTTTAGAAAATTGACATTCACTAAGCGTTATCGCGTTATCGCTTTGTTATTATATAATACAAGGCTGCCAAGAAATACTACAACACTATAAATTAATATTTTAATAACACTTTATACTATAGCAATATGAATTCTAAAACGAATATCGTTATTAAAAGAATCATTCTTTAAACAACCTTATTGTTCATAGTTTGTTTTATAGTTTTAAATAATTGTTGTTATACAAACTTCCCTTGAATATGTATTCTGATAAATACAAGTGCTTTTTTCCCCTATTTTTGATTAGTCTACAGAACTGTCTAATAAACTTTCAACATTCCTTAACGTTGTTGCCTAACATCGTTTGAGTAACAAAAACATCACTACTGTCCGCTTTAGTTGTGTTTGCTGCTGCTAATGATGTTATTGTTGTTGGCGGTGGTGTTTGTAGTAACTGTTGTTCGGGCTGCTTCTGCTGCTGCTGCTGTTGTGCTTGCTGTGATTGAGCTAGTGTTGGTGTTGTTGGCATTTGAAAAACATGCTCAGGCGTTGTTGGTGTATTCGGGTCGAAATCAAAAAAATTATTCAATGGATTGTCATCGGAAGCCGGTGTATCGAAATTTTGTTCGGCGCTTATTTCAAAATAAGCCGGATTTACTTTGGCTTTGTCAATTTCCATTGTGTGCACTGGCTCTTCTGTGATTTGTGGCCAATTCTTATAGAATTGTAAATCATATTCGATTCTCATATATTTGCGTTTCGATGTACGCAAATCACGATCACGTCGTGCTTGGAATTTCTTAAATAGTAAAAATTCCACAACCAATGTTTCGATAATAACGTGAGCAATAAAATTCAGTATGGCGTAGAGCAGCATCCAACAGCGGAACTCCATTCCAATCGGTAAAATCAATTGGAAAAAATCAGCCAACCAGTCAGGTGGTATTAAAATGAGGTAGATAACGATAAATAAGTTGGCGATTAATGTTAGGCAAAATGGTAGATTTGACCATATGGGCCGACGGTATGGAGCACCTTTGGAGAATACAAAAGCTAAAATGATATACTGGAAACTGGATATAGCAAACATAGTGTAGTTTTCCCAACAGCCCAAATGGTCTTCGTTACTGCTGACGAATGGTACAAACCATTCCTGATGGTGTAAATGATACCAGCCTGCTACCTGGAATGCTATAACCACTATTAAATGCAACACTATAGATGACAAGGGCGTTAAGGATATTAACGATGACAAGGGCACTTGTTTCACCAAAGGTCCTTGAAATGATTCCGTTTTGCCAAAGAAAAATGCAAATATTGATATCAAACCCAAATCTATGTATAAGTATTGTTTATCAGTCAAATTCGAATCAATAGAATACAAAATCATAACCGATATAAATTGTACCATTGAGTAGGCAGCCATATATTTAAAAATACCAAACGAAGTGACTAGAGCAGCACGTCCTTCCTTAATGACATTTGGTACAGCAGCAATTGTAGGATTGCGTGAGGTAAACGGCGAGGCAATTGAAGATTCTGTTTCACTTAAGGAGATACCGGTATGTGCCACTTTCAAAGCACCGCAATCATTAGCACCATCACCGCACATAGCAACGCAGTAGTCAAGGTTTTGTAATTCCACAATTAAAGCTTGTTTCTGTTCAGGTGACATGCGTGCATAAATAACACCGCGTGTTAAAAAGTTTTGCAACAAATCGGGGAAATGGTCTTTAACAATTTGCCATGTTTTACCCACCATAGCAAAACGATAATTATCACGCCAGTTTTGACCATGCAACGGTCCATCTGACGACGAAAGCGCCGGTGGTGGTTCACCATCCATGGGTGTGGTTACGCCCAATTCTATATCATTATGAGTCCAAGTGTCCATGGTTTCTACACTGCCGCAACTCTTACTGTTGGGCAATGTAAGCGAGGCAGCACTTGATAGAGAGGCTACATCACCATTTAGACGATGGTAGTCGTTATCCCCTTCGTAGGATAAGGTATCATTGGTGTTGGAATTAGTTAAAATACCATTTGATTTACCGTTTGTTACAGAACTATTAGCACACGAAGCGCTACCTACATCCAGCGTATAATATATTTCATACTCGTGGTGATCATGTTCGTGATCATGATGATCATGGCCATGACCATGACCGTGTGCGTGACCATGTTGATGGATATGATCAATTGCTTCTGACTTTTGACGTACATTAACTGTAACTACAGGTTGTGTAGAACTAACAATTCCGCAATCTCTGGCTACACTTAAAGCCGTCAGTATATTATCACCGGTTACCATTATCGTTCTTATCTCGGCCTTAGTTAAGGCGCCTATAACTTCGGTAGTATCGGGCTTAAGACGATTTTCCAACACCACAAAACCCAAAAATTCTAAATCACATTCCACATTTTCACGTGCCAGACGTTGAACTTTGGTAAAATTAATTTTCGGATTTAGTTTCTTATAGGCCATGGCTATAACGCGATAGCCTTGTTTGGCAAAAATTGCCAACTGTTGAGAAAAGTTGTCAGGCAAACTGCTGGGCACACATAACTGTTGCAACATCTCTGGCGAGCCCTTACAATAGACATTGAAATTCTTCTCACACAAACGCCTTGTTACTACCGACATTCTTTGTAAATTTGAGGTAAACGGAAATTCTCTAACGATGCCATGATCATTTACGTGTTCGCCATTCAGCAAACCAACATCGGAAAGTAAATCATCCACAGATGACTGTCTTTCTCTTATGTGAGGTGCTTTATTTTCAACATCCTCTTCAGACTGTTCGGGTTTAGATTGCTTTGGCTGTCTTACAATAGTTGTTTGCAGCATACCATTTGGCTCGCCCTGAGGATCTTCCAGAGACCAACCAGTCGATTCAAACATTTTCAAATCTAAAGGATCGCCCATCATTTTACCATTCATTACAGTAATCGAGTGGCATGTCACCATTCCGAAAAGGAAATTATCACACGGTAAACGATCAATCTGTTTGATGGGTATCTGGAATTGATTTGTAGCCGACTTGGGTACTACACCCCACATGTCTAAGCCATCTTCCGTTAAGGTACCTGTCTGTAATTAAAATGACAAAATTAATGAAATTCTTTGGAATTTGCTGAAATTCTTACCTTATCAAAACAACAACAATCAATACTACCGGCAACATTTATTGAACGTGGTGATATACAATAGATATTATTACGTTCTAAACGTTTTTGAGCATAGAAACGACCGACAGTCATGGCAGCTGGCAAAGCGGGTGGCACAACAATTGTTATTAAATCTAAAGATTCAACAGCAATTTTTACAGGATCTACATTACGTAATATCTAAAACGAAACCCAATTTCAGAATAATTAAACAATTTTAATATTTAAATTACAGAAAACTTACCTTACTGACTAAGGTATAAACAAAACCGATTAAGGCAATTAAACCCAAAAATTCTATAAATTTATACGAATCCTGTTCGAATTTATAATCAACTGGTGGTGGATACAATATTGAACGTATTAGACCACCTTTGGCAGTAATATTTCCCGTATTTATAACAATGGCTAAAACTTTATCGGTACCAATCAGACGTGTTTGAATAACTTTAGTGCCACAGAATAAAGTGTGGCGAGCATGTTCCTTCTTATCGAATACAACATCACGTTTTGAGGGCAGCGGAGTTTTTGTAACGGGTACACTTTCACCTAAAAAATCGCATACTTAGCACAAAATATTTAAACAATTAAATTATGTTTAATAGTTACCGGTTAACATTGCTTCATCGAGTATACAATTGCCTGACAAAAGAACAGCATCACATTGCATAGTACAACCACTTGAGGGTATTTCTATTATATCGCCTGGTACCAAACATTGGGTGGGCAACTCTTGTGTTTCACCTTTTTCACTAACAATCAATGCCGTACCCGTATTATGTACAGTTTCTCGTAAAGCATCTTGATTCTATAAAAAAAAAAATAGAAAAGAAAATGAAATTCATTTGTACTGTAAGTAAATTACATACATATGTATGTATATGCAAACAAAGCAAAGCTTTACGTTACCTTTTTGGTTTGAACAATTGACATTGTTATGCCAAACACCGACATTAATACTATAACACAGGCATAATAATAGTAGTCGTAGGCAAACCATAATGCCACCGAAAATATTTGAAAAACATAAAACGGATTAAGTACTTCTAAAAACAATAGTGTCTTGATATCTTTATAAGGAACTGTTATTTCATTTGGCCCATACACTAAACGTCTGGCAATCTGTTCTTGGGCATTTAAACCTTTCTGCTGGTGATAATACGTATTCAATACGTCCACATCCAAACCTTGTAATTTATCAAACGTATGCGTCTGACTGTTCCAAGCATAACGTAACTGTTTGCAATTGAATATACGGGCACTCGAACAATCTGTAGATATCAAAAAAAAAGGGAAACATGTTGAAATCTATAATCAGTTACGATTTAATAATTTAAAAATAGATTGCGTTTATCAATAAAAATCCAAAAGTATCTAAATGTGTTTATGTCAATGCATATGGCATATGAACTAAATGATTTAAGTTTTTTTTTTTGTTGCTATATTTCGTTGGTACGCTATAAATATTTTCTGTCGTCATTAGATTCATTGATAACACGCTTATATTCATAAAATTTAACATTAGATTTGTTACCATACCGGCAATAACTGGTTGAAGGCATTATAATACATTTAGAAATTTTTTAAATTAAATATAAATTTTTGTATCAAAAAAAAAGCGTTTCATCGCGCAAAGGCAAATAAAATATAGAATTAAGACTGTATTTTATCAAAATTTCATGGCTATTTTTTCAGTTTGTGTTTGTCAGCCGTGCCAAACAAATATTCACAGTTTAAATGTCATCATTGATTTGATTTTTGGAGACATTTAAATACGAAACGTTCGATGAGTCTGAAGTTTGTATCCGGCCGAAAAAACCAATTAAAGAATTTATATCGAAATTTTTTTATAACAAAAGTGATAAAGCTTTCTCAAAGCATTGGAAGATAGGATGCTCTGGTAGTCGTGTGGGTAGTGTACAAGACAATTAGCGTTAGAGTCGTGGGTTCGATTTCTTTCCTTTTACATTACACCGAGCACATGGCCAAAGTTACTCAGTTCGTATATGGGTGGTTTTTATCGTGACACGCATGAAGATTTCAATTTCATTAAAAAGATGACGAATAATAAAAGAAAGAAGAACTGGATCAAATCAAATGGAAAAGTTCTGAAGAGCTAAGGTAAGCAACGACTACGATTCATAAAAATAGATGAAAGTGAAAAAAAAAACAAATTATGGCTTTTGGAACAGCATAATGTACAGTTACTTAATTATCGTAGCTAGTGATTGATAATGTAATCAAAACAACATTGCATTTATGCCAAAACCCCTATATTTAGCCAATTTGGTTACCTGCTATATTATGGCATTCAAGCATTAAAAAAAAACATTGGATCAGGACTGTGTTTTAGTCAACCGCCAAAATGTTTCTCTGGCTCATACTAACCGGAAGGAGCTAAGAACCTGAAACAGTAAGTTTCTAGGTCTTAAAGGGTATATAAGTTTGTAATGAAACTCCCACAGCAGGCTGGTTATGAAGATAACTTTAAAAAAATCGTAAACTCTACAACAACAACTTTTTAATGATGACATAAAAACTCTAAACTGTTTTAGATTCCGGGTGAAATGAAGAACAATGAAATAATAATGGATTCTTTGTTATTATAATGACTATTCAAGCCATAGAAACAAAATCAGATTACCAGTTTTAATTGTTTTGCTAGACATTTATAAAAAGATAAAATCAATAAACTTAAGGGAAAAGAAACACTTACACTTAAATTGGCCGGTGGCAAAATGCATCGATAGATGAAAATTTTTCTCATCAATATTGGCCAATGCGTCTACACTAGTACAGCCATTTGTTAAATTATCTTTATTACTCGCCGATGATTTCTTTAATTCTTTGGCCCTCTTCAATTGATCTTGTCTGTTTATATAGAATGGAATATAAAAAAAAAAGAAATCAATATTAATTATGTATTGAAGTAAAATATTTAATTTTTATGCGACAGCGGCAGTACATACCTTAAGGTACTAAAATCTAAAGATTGTATTTGTTTGACGTAATAGATTTTATGTTTTCCTTTATAGTCTTCTTGTACCAAAACTTTTTCAGCATCTTCTAGGGGACAAATTTCATGTGTGGCGATTAAATACCAATGGCGCCACCAGTGCATTATCAAACGCAATAAGCCACCGGTTAAGCAGATGCATAGCCAACATAGAAATGTACGTAAATGTGACCGGCGATAGCCGGTAATTTTCATTTCGTCATCTTCGTCTGGATTTAATAAACCAAAACATGGTTTCTGATCTGTAAAAAGACAATAAAATGTATATTTATTACTAACAGTGATAAAAAGTATAAAATCTTTATTTAAATTTAAGATGATTTATTTAGACATTGTAGAGTACTGTAGAAAAAGTTCATAAAATGTTAATAAAAATAAAGACAATAGGAGTAATTTCATTTGCAATTAAGTTAATTGAAACTATAATGATAAAGGTAATTATAAAACACAATTTTAAATAAAAAAAAAAACAATTTAATTCGTATTTTAGTTATTTTTCTTTTTTGAAATTGCTAAAAAATAAAAAATAATTACGGCCAAAGTTTAAGTTATTTTCAAAAAACAATACAATTTCCTTATTATTATTACAAACGAAAGCAAATAAAATTGTCAGTTAAAAATTGCTAACGGCGTTGGTGAGTTACATATATGCAAAACATAGAAGAAAAATTACGATTCCATATAACTGAGCCACGTCTGTATTTGAATAACAATTTGTTTATTTAAAATCTGTTGATAATGACAAAGTATATTTTAAATATTCAATGTCATGTAGTTCCATTATATTTATTTTTTCGTTTTGGCGTAATTTATGAAGTCCACTTTAGACAACTTATTTACCCAACATTCTGAATTGGTTTATGCCTCCAAAAATTGTTCGACTGTTCTACATAATTACTTTAGAATTTATCAAAAGCGTCGTTAAAACAGAGGCAAATATCATCGAGAGCTTTTATACTCAGCGAGGTTTGAGGCAAGACATTGTGTTATTGTGTACATATCTTAACCCATATACATATGCTTATCGCCCCATTTTTAAAACGGCAAGATATTGATCAGCTGTGTGGTATACTATATATGTAGATTTCAATAAATACAAAAAATCCATGTTTTTAAAAAAAAGTTGGGCATATAAGGGTTAATTTGTTCACTAAGCATTAAGTAGAGACTTTTCAAAATTCGTAAAATAGTAGCAGATGTCCTATTTAGGTTGGGATGTGTAGGTCAGGTCGGAGTTGGAGCTCTGATATCACAAAGCTCACTTGAGCACGCATAGCGGCCCGTTGTGACGCCACGGGTGAACGCTGACCAAGGTCCACCAAAATCAGGGAAGAGGAAGAAGTTGGTCAGCGCAAGGGCTGCACATTGGGATGTGTAGTAAAACCACAAACTGCAAAAATCTATGGATGGGAATTAAAATTCCTTTGATATGACAAGGTGCAAACAATTTTCAATTTACTTAACGTTGTATTTTATTTCAATACGTAAGCAACCCAAGGTTATAATATTCACTTTCTAATATAAAAGTAGCATATTGCGACATTATAGCCGTTTATAAAGCGATAATATTGTTGCTTGGGTAACACTTTAAACGTCGACAGAAGTTTACAAGATGAGGTTCATAACAAAATGCGATAATTATACTTTATTTCAAGTTATTACATTTTTATCAAATCTAATTATTCATTTTAAATTGTATTTAACTTTAATTAAAACTTAAAAACTAATGACTTTAACCGAAACGATTTAAATGATTTGGGCAAAAATGCAAACTATGCACATTAAAAAATATCCTACTGTTTTAAATTAAATTTATTAACTTAATTTATTGCTGAGGAGGTCAGCAAAATAAGATTATAACAATTTAAAAATAAATTAATTAATATATCAAAATACACACCTTGGAGGAAGTTAATCGACATAACCTCTCTTCACTTTTAAACAATTTAAGAGAATAAAAAAACAATAAAAAATACACCACTTTGTCTACAAAACTAAAAAACCGTATCTTATCGTTACTAAGCTGTTCTAATAAATGTGAACTTTCCATATTCACATGCTTAAATGCAAGTTTAAAAAATGTTTAAAAGCAATTAGTAAATAAATAAAAGAATTTAAGCGAGTTTTGCAAATGGCATAAACGTGTTTGTCTATTTAACAAATTTTAATTTTAAGGGTTGAAGACATTATAATGGAATCAAATAAAAAAAAAAAAGATTTAATAAAATAAAAGCAAATACAACCATAAAGATAAGACTTAAACAAATTAAATACCAAATATAAATTAAAATACAATGATTTAAATATAAAATTAAAAAAAAAATAATTTCGTTGTTGACACTTCAATTAACAGACAAGTGGAAAAATGTAAAATTATTCACGATTACCTTTTTTTTGTAAACTTGAATATTAAATATTAATACATATTAATACAATGTTAACATTTAATTATGTTAACGTATCAAAAAGAAAACATATTATCGATAATAATTTGTTAATATCAAGTGTCAATATTTATCATATCAAACCGTTTTAGGGGCCTATTAAAAACAAATCTAAATTTAATGCCTAATTTAACATTTCATGTCTGAAATCTATTGTAAATTTTATTTAATTTCTAATAACAATTTGTCTATATTTGTTTAGATTTTTTAACAAAACCTCGGCAGCAAATGATTTTTCCGTTCATTAAGTTTGTGTTTTGTGTGTTTTTTGTGGTTACAAAATAGGGGAATTAAAACAAATTATAGTTTCCACTATTTTATCATCAATTAGAGATGTGATAATAACTAGTATGAAGCAATACGTTAAAGCATGATATTATTTGGTTTTTTTATTAGAATACATATACTGAAAGACAGTACAAAAATTTCGATTAATTATTATTGTAAAAAGGAATGAAATTACGAATAATGAATAAAGAAATCTATTTTGATTCAAAATATAAATGTCTTTCGTAACATAAGCCTCCTCTCGTTAAATAAATGCAAGCACAATTTGAACACGTCAAATGTTGTTAAAAATATAAGATTATGTAGATCAGCAAGCACGCTAATAGCGGTCAATAAATATTTTATACATATTTTGTAGAAACAGTGGTCCCCCTTCCCTTCCTTAATTGGAGACTAAGTTTCAAGTAGAAATTTTAAGAAAAAGAAATATAATGAATGTACAATAAAACAAACAAAACTGTATGTAACACAAAGGGAAAATGCGCCTTATTTTAACGCATTCGCTGCTAAGCTTAAATTGCATGAGGTGATTCGTTTTGTCACATCTGTTTTGAGTTGAAACACATGTAATTAATGACAACATTTCAACAGACAGTAATTTTGAATCATAAGAGGAATATAAAAGTGAGATAGACACTGAATAAGACAATAATGAATGTAATATTGCAAAAAAAGATGCGACGAGTAAATATTATAAATGATTCGACAGAATCGGAGCGCACGATAACTTGCCCACAATCATATGTCATAAACTTGCATTATGTATTGGACTTTGTTAAAAATTCTATTATTTATTATATGTATATATAAATAAGCATATATGTATAGTATATGTTTAATTTTAATAAATATTCTTATACTTGTAGCCATAAAATAAAAATATAATATATTCAAAGTATCACGAGTATATTCGCACCATTCGCGAATATATTCGTGGTTGGCTGCAAATGCCTTAATATTTTCTTTGGAAATAACAAAAACACAATGTCAGGCGGCTGACAATATGGATAGTATATATTTTTCTGATATGATAACAGTCAATTACGCAAAATTTCAGTTTCGTTGATACCATTCCCTTTTGTTGTCAAAGTAATGTTGCTAACTACTTGACAAAAGACCAGGTACCAAAAGAAATTCGATGTGTGAAGCTTACACGAGGTAATGCAAAAACATTTTGGGAATGACAACAAATGCAGACGGATGTCGGAAAGTTTTTAAAAATTAGTGAAAGAAAATTATTTGTATTTTTATTAAACTCGGTTTGATTTCTATGAGTCATAATGACATGTACATATTTCGTCTTAATCACTTTTAAAGATTTTATAATATCATGGAAACCTTAATAATAAAAGTTATAAGTTAAATGCTATTACAAGTGGCCATAAAATGGCCAATACAGAAATCTGTCCTCAATATACAATCATGAAATATAGTCGTATATAGTTGATGATATTATAATATGAAATTATTTCTTATAAAGTGGAGCGAGAATAGAATGGATGATGTATATTGCATAGGTATGCTCAATTATATAATATCATGCGGCCTTATGTTGAATGGGATACACCGCTTTGGTTTTAAAACAATGGCATCCATGATTTAAATTGGCCTGAGTAGTTGCCGAAATATATATTGTTGTTATTATATTGTTTTTGTACATATTTAGAAATAAAGAATAATAAAAAAAAGCCTTTAGAATCTGTGAAAAAACTTTAAATACATATGTATTCGAGGAAAGACTTCTTCTAATAAAGATGAGTTATGGAAATGACTTAAACAAACGTCAGAAAACATTTCATGCGAATTCGCTCTAATGGCACAAACGCCGAACTCTTGAGTTAAATTTAAATTCGACTAAAGGCGATAATTTTTCGTAGAGATTTTTTTTTAATAAAAATCGTAAGGAATTATCAATTTTCAATGATTTATACTATTTGCCACAGGACTCTACACAGTAAGAAAGTAAAACTTTACGAAATTTTAAAACCATAATACTTTTCAATAACATTACGACCATAGATAGCAAAAATAGAGAATGGGAGTTACTGCACATGGTAAATAATAAATTAAATAACTCTTTCGAAACTAATTTTTGAATACTTATAATTAGTCAGAGTTGTAGAAAACTAGCCTAAACAGATAGACAGACGTACATAAACATATTTGGAGCACTGAATATATACATTTTTCAATAATAATAATAAAGAAAAATTGTTGTTGTATTTTAACATACCTGTAGCGGTTACTTTGTCAACGTTCATTTGTTTTAGATAAGAAGAACGCAACAATCGTGCAATATACAGCAGATTTTGAAGACGTATTATAAGACATTAAAAGGTAACACTTTTTTTAAAATTCAATATTGATTTTAAAATAATTATAAAAAGACAAACAAAGATGAAATTATGTGTTTTCTTTTCTCACTTTTCAGCTTCTTGAATTAAAGGGGATTTTATTGTAGCCTTATGGGTTTTTTGTTCTATTTTATTGTATTCTTTGGAATTGAGAACACTAATGCATGGGAATCACAAGAATCGTTATCATTTAAAATAATCTTTTTTTATATCATTTATTTGGCACAACACTTTATTATTTGTAAAGATTTCCTTTTTTAATATTTTTTCTATGAGTGTATTTAATATTTACAAGTATCTCACTTATACACGCTTGTCTATGATTGATAATTTAAAAGCTTGTGATTATTTAAAATTAAAGACACGTAAATTTGATTTTTTTCATATATTTTTTAATGATTTTTTTATTCGTATACCTTTTTTATTAAAAGAAAAAAAAAACTACTCCAATAATATTAACATTATTTTACATTTTTTCTATTTTTATTTTTATTTTAATAAACATTTATTGATTGGTTCCGCATATTTGATTTGATTATTTTTTCTTTTAATTTTTTATTTATTAATTATTAAACAAAAAATAATTACTATTTGTGCTCTGCACACAACCTTCACCGCTAATTAAATACGAAAAAGAAACAGAAAATAAACGTATTAACCGCGTAAAATGTTATTAAAGAACTTCTTGAGCACGAGTAGATCAGAAGAGAAGAAGTAAAGAATTATTAAATTTTCTTGAGAATCATTTATATAATTGTTATAATTATGTATTGACTTTTAAATTCTCTTATAATATTTACATTCTCTTTTCGTTTAAACTTTATTAAGCGTTACGTTTCGAAAGAGTATGTTTTATTGTCTTATTCATTCAATGATTATTTTTAATGATTTGTTTTTCATGGTGCTATTTAATCAAATCTTATCTTTGTGTCCAAAAAACAAAAAAAAAAAATGAAACAAGATTTTCTATATTTCTTACGAAAAACACTACAGTTTTGACGTATTTTCGTTAGATTAATGAACTCGATTTGAAACAACACAAGCTCTTTTATTTACTAGTAGCTGTGTTCAAATCTGTGCAAAATTTAAAACTTCTCTATTTACATATTTTATACATATACGTGCACATTTTGTATGATAATTTTTTTTTATTTTTGCAATTTTTGTTTGGGGGAAGGTCCCCCTCTTTGTTAGAAATGAATTTAAATATTCAGTCGTTTCACGGAGTTTAATTTGAATATCAAAATAGTTTTTAATATGAGTTATTGTGTTGTTTTTATGTTTATTTTACAAAATTTTAAATATCAAACATTTCATCTTTTAAAATACCGAGTAGCGAAAGAGCAATAACTACACTCTACGAGCATATCTCAAAAACCATAGCAATCAAGTCACAATTAAGTACAAACTATAATGTGTATATATTAGAACTTCCCAATGAACCTTCTGGAAATCGTAACTGGACATTAACGGTATTATTCTAATGAATTATTTTTTATTCGATAAACTGGAATATGGCATAGGTTCCATCAAAAAATTTTGCTACAGAGAAGCAACTCATAGTATTTTATTTCCTGCAAAATACAAGGCACAACAAAACCTACCTGACCGTCAACAAAATATTAACAACGTATTGCATACGCTAAACGATGGCGTTAGTTTTTTAGTTTTCAGATCCAGACACCACCCGCTTTAGTAAGGCAACGATTTTGTTGTGATTAAGCAAATAATCGGAACTGAAAATTCTTAGATCCTTTTGTGTTCATGTTTATCCGTGAAGTGTATTGATTTATTAGATTAGAGCTTCAAGTTCTAACCTCGTTTCTGACATCTTGAGAAGGAGATGTATGAAAAAAAACCTTTCTTTCGATTGAAAAGGTTTCTTAAATCTGTGGTTCGGAGTCGACATTAAGCTATAGGTCTCGACACTCATAGATGAATTACAAATACAAACATCATTAATGATCTGAGAAGCTATCTCTCTATTCACACTAACTATTCACATTTTAAGGTGTCTAACTAGCTATGTCGCCTTTATCGAAGAAAAACTGTAAAATATTTTGACGTGCAGCCAAACAAACATGCTAGCGGTTCACAAATATTTTAGGAAATATCAGCACAGAATAGGCAAGACCGCCTCCCCTTACTGTGTTTACGAGGAAGGGGAAGTAATTGATGATGCAGAGCACACTGTTTTTGAATGTGCACGCTGACAGAGCTATCGCTCTGTACTGACATGAATAATTGGACCGATCGCGGCCGCTAACATTGTCGGGGTTATGATTGCGAGTAGAGAAAATTGGGACTTAGTGGCGAATTACGTGGAGCGCATTCTAAGACTGAAGAAGAGAGATCTTGAGGCTGCAGAACATATAGGCACGCCGGCATAGATGATACTGGCACACGTGTCAAACGAAATTCAAAACAGGGAACTGGACGAAAGGAATAGTGGAGATACTTAGGTTTCGACACGCAATCCGGCACGCAGAGGCCAAAGGGCCAAAAGAACTCCACTCCGAAGTAAGACCACCGTAGTTCCGGAGTGGGCACAACAAGTCCACGAGACGAGGGGGGAGGGCTTTAGTGGGTGAGGGCCCACACACGGAGGATGTGACGACTTCCTCTATGGTGCGGTTAGGTAAGAATAGTTTCATTGAAAGGTATTTGTTTGTTAACTAAAAGTTACCGGATTAGAACTAAAGCACAATTGAACCTATCATGACGTAACCAAACTTTACTCTATTTTTTCCACAAAAAATTTTAAATACGATACGATTGACTATTCACGAAACCGTAACAAGTGGTTTTTCTCCTCAACACAATAAGCAACTAAAGATTGTCGCTTAGAGACCGTCACTCCATACCGATATCCAATCAGAGTTGACGTAAAAGTGAAAACTATAAAAATAAATTATCAAAGGGAAAAACGTTCAAAGAGAAGGTACTTGAGAATATATAGCATATATCATGTTGTTCGTTTTTATCTAATCATTTTAAGAACACTCTCAATAAATACTTAGGAAACCTTCCTAAACACATATTTGATTAGTCACAAGCCAAACTTCTCTCAAACAACTTTAAGAAAAAAAAAGAGTTTGTATAAAGAGAATAAATAATATTACAAAGTTAACCGTTATTAACAAGTGCATTTGTATACCGCTATTATACATTGCGCGAAAGAGAAAATGAGATAAAAATAGAAGGACGTTTGACATTTTCAAAACTTTTGATAAGTAATGAATGTATTTTGGAATTTTGCAATCGATTTCAAGAAATATTACAACAAGTAAATAAACTGCATATCAAACAAACAACAACAAGAACAATCAAGTTGTTTAGTTGTTGTTAAAAATGCTATAGCGCAGTGGGGAATAGAAAAATGAAAATTTATGAAAAACATTTGTTATTAATAGGTATAAAAGAAAACATGGCAAAGTTAGAGGAATTTTTACTACGTTTAAATAACGAGAAATATAACTACGCGTCATTTCAGAAGCATTATTTATTATTTATTAATTATAATAAAATTACAAATTATATATGTATAATTACATTTATTACGAGCTGAGTAACTTAGACTATGTGCTCGGTGTAGTGTAACAGACCAGAGCCTCTGGTGGGAATCGAACCCACAACCCTCACGCTAACAGTCTAGCACACTACCCTCTAGACTACCAGGGCGCCCATTTCAGAAGTAATATCTTTGTCGATCACTGTTTTAAGATATAACCCTCGGGCCATGAATATTTATTGTGTTGCTTCTTTTCTGAGAGCGACGCTGGGGTTAATCTCTATTTATGCAAGTGTTTGCATTGGAAATGGGTAAATCAGTTATAGGAGAAGAGAAAGATATTATAATGTAATTAAATAAAGCCGACCAGAGCATCGATTCCACAGCCTCCACACTTGCAGACCCAACAAACTACTTGGGCACAAGGTATTTCGATAGAAATAGAGAATGTACCATCAAAAACTGCCATTAACGTAGAAAAATATGCCAGGCGCTTAAAATACTAACATATTGGTTTGACACTTTGATGTAATGATAACATCATTTAAGTCAAACATTAGCCATAAAAATATATGTAACCAGATAAATAAGACTTCCTTGGAATTAATGAAACAAAATCTCATTGAACATATTAACCCATTTGCAAATCTCTGGGGAATTGTCAGAAAAGCTGAATGGGATCTTTCTAACTATGCTAAGTAAAGGTTCCAATTTGAAGAAGAACTTGTGAATTTTATTTCACTTCGTTTTATATAACTTATCAGATTGCAAACTCAATAAACCAGTAACTAATTTCAAATTTTGATTTGCTTTGCCCATAGCTATACAACATCCTGCAGTTAGCAACACTGATTTGTCGTAAGTATGTACCTTTTCAAATCGCTTCATAGAATACTTGAACAAATATTATCTGATTTCTGTACTTATACTTTTTAATCTTTATTGGCAATAAAGAAACAAGTTGTATACAAATGTATGTATTTTTATTTTTAATTGAATGTAAAGTTATTTAAATTCTTAATAAACTGGATTAAAAAATAATTGCTATTGCGAGTTTGAAACACTTGCAATTAAATTTAATAAGAAATTAAAAAAAAGAGACTTTCAGTCAAATACCAGCAAAAAATCTGTTTTAAGCGCTTAAAAAACAGAATTTTCATTATTAATAATTCCTATAACACAATTTGTTATTAAATATCTGACGTTTTTCCATATCATATTTCCCTAATACACACATAGACACGAGTCATCATTAAAAATTGCTGACATGAATTATTTTGTCATGCCTGTTTCTAGACAATTTTGTTAAACTCTGTAAAAACAAAAAAAAAAACTTTTTTCATTAATAACAAAGGTCTAGATTTTATATACAATTTACATTGTTTACTTATCAATATCTGGGAATAAGAAGAGCATTCGCGTGTACAATAATTATTAAAGTACCAAGTATTATAGCAAATTGATAAGCTTTACGAAAACCGATAACATCATTGTAGAATCGGTCAACAACCAACATACATACGAATAAAAATTAAATATTTTGGAATATTTTGAAATCTCTTGCTAACTAGATAAAGTATTTAAAAACTTAGTGTTATTCGCAAATAACGACGCTACAAAAATTTAGAAACGATAACAAAAAGAAAAAATTAAAATATAAGCACTAGAGGGTCGTAGGAGCCTCTGTTCTGCTACACTTTATCGAGCATAAGGTCTAGGTTACTCAGCGCCTAATAATTGTAATATAATTTAGCTTTGGAAAAAATATATGATTTAAAAAAAAGGAATCATGTTTGACAGTTCCATAATGGTTTGAACGCAAGTCAAAAATGGACACCATTCCAGATAGCTGACAATTTGGTTCGTTTACTTAACAGCTGATCACGCACAATTAGAGTTTTGTTGATGCAAGTTTGGAGTGACGCTCTAGAAGGTCAATAGTTAGAAATTTGGATAAAGTAATGAAAACCATCCAGTTTTATCATTATATAAGTACTATTTCGAATACCCAGACGCTAAACACAAAAAAAACTTGTTCCAAAAAGTTGAATAAAGGCAAATTATAAAATAATACTATTCTATACCAAATGCGTCAAAGAAATTTCCAACAAAATTGAGCTATTTCTAAGGCGGATGGTGACTACATACAAACATACATAATTGGCCATTACAACACTTTAGTCAGGATTAAGGCCTAGCTTCTCACACCACTCATGTTGTGTGGCTTAATTTTATACTTGAGTGGCGGAACCTACAGTTTAACGTCGAATCCGAATGACAGCTTTTGAGAATTTTTGAGAAGATTTCATGGCAGGCTTATTTACTCTCAGAGTATTTGCCAGAAATCTGCTGAGAGGAAGTCGCCGAAGAAATATTTTTTTCTCATATTTCGTTTTGATGTCGGGTCTGGGGCTCGAACCCGGACTTTACGTCTAATAAGCAAACACACTACCTAGTAGACTACGGCGACTACAATGTATGGTGGCTAGATGAAAAGTTAATACTCACGACATTTCATTAAAAAACATTAATTTTTTAGTGTTTTTTTTTTCATTTCAATTACATACAATGTATTTATGATAAATGAAATGTTCAATACTATTTCTTAGGTTTCTTTTCGTCTACCTAACCCCAAAATATAATTAATCTTTTAACGAAAAATAACAAAACTAATTTCATCACCCTATATAAATATTTTTACAAGAATTTTTTATTTCTTATAATTTTTGATAGAATTTCATTATATTTAAGTGATATGAAGAAGCCCTCTTTTAAATTATAAGGTTAAATTGATTTCTGACAAAACTTGGGCCAATTAAATATGTTTAAGATTAAATTTTTACACTTTTTAACTCGTATATAATGTTTTTCAAATCAAGTGTTTTTCTTTTTTCAAAAATAGTAAATAATGTTACTAGATCCTCCTTTGTTTGCCAATCACAGCATGGAAATTAAAAGACGTTTTTCCAAAACTGCTTTTTTCTAGAGCATAGAAACGGCATTACGTTACATATCGATAAGGAAAGGCAACAGTAACTGAAAAGTATTTATTCATTTTAATAAGTTTTTATGCTAATATATAAAATTCTCGTGTCGCGGTGTTAGTAGTTAAACTCCTCCGAAATGGATCGACCGATTTTCATGAAATTTTGTCTGCATATCGGGTAGGTCTGAGAATCGGACAACATCTATTTTTCATATCCCTAAATGTTAAGAGGGCGTTTAGGTACATATTGATCGTAGACGAATAAAATTTAGTGGGTAAGTTCGTAGAGTCGATATCGACAAATTCACCAAAAATGGCCGTGGCAACCCTCCCATTTAAGAGATACCTTTAAGTCGGCTAATTCGATGGTTTATAACTACATATGTACATATATAACATGTATGTCTGTTAGTTTTTGTTTTGGAGCGAGTACAACAATTACAACTTCGTCAGCGCTATTACAATAAATTATTACAATAAATATGTAATGTGCCCTGTTTTGGGCAATAAAAAAATCAATTTTGGGCGGGACGAATTTCGACGGGTCAGCTAGTTGTTTTTATAAGAATATACTTTAATTTTATTTTTTAAAAACAAGAAGTAAATCTTTTTTCGTTTGAAAGGTCATGGATCCTGCGAATCTGCTAGTTGGAAAATACTTTTATTGCTTTAAAATGTCCTTTCCTCATCAAAGATTATAGGATGTTAAGAACCAATTTCCATGTATAGAAATATTTTCTTTTCATTTGAAAGAATCTTAAAGATCCCAGATTATTCCAGTTTCTTTTTGTAAAAACTAGTTGGAAACTCTTACGTAAACTATGTAAATTGATTTTTTTTTTTAATCATTCATGGCTGATATGGCTCAAAATAGAAAATTTAAGCACTACAAAAACCCGCATACTTATTTTGTTCTGGGGTAATGTAATCTGAACTAATAAAACTCATCACTAAGGGAAAATGTTGGCACTTTCAATAAACTATATACAGTCAAAGAAAAAAACTCTACATACACCTTTATATTTTTATTTTTTCCCCAATAATTTCTATTTTAAATTTTTTTCATATTCGTTTTGCTCTTCAAATATTTTTGATTGTAAATGCCATAAACAACGCTGTAACATCTTTTTTAATTCGGTAAGAATCAGCGGGGGAGAAGTCTGCATACAGCGGTGCACGTAGACTTTTCTCTTTGACTATATATAAAAAATGCCTTAAGTTAAACCATAACAAAGTGGTGTATTTATTTTGAGTGGTATTAATTTATACTTCATCTTAACGATGCTTTGTTGTTTTTGTGAAAGTAAACGTTTCTTGGTAGAAAAAAAATTGGGTCAAAGACTCAGCTCCATCTTAAAAAGTTGTATTTTTGATTTTAAAGCCAAAAGAACGAAATTCACAATTAAAAAATATCTGATGCTACCATATTTTCTGGTGTTAATTGGGCTTAAGATTTACTCTTCAAATGAAAATAATTTGGAGCCCGATTGGTATGATTGGATATGTTATCCTGTAGTCTCTCTACAAAAGAAAAATAAAATTACAAAGTTTAAGAGGCAAACCCTGTAGAATACTTAACAAAGTTTATAACACTTAAATATTTTGCAATATTTTCCACAAACAACTCTATTAGCAATGATCAGTAAATGTAGCAAACGTTAAATGGAAAACAAGTAATACCACAAAACTTCATGAACTTTTTAGCGATTCATTTTTATGAAATAACAATCACTGCTTTAAATATTTGAAATCAAATTCAACATATTCATTATCAAATAGAAAAGCAATTGCAGATGAAAAACTCGTGGTAAATTAATTGTTTCTTTTCTGTTTGCTACTTTTCTTTTAATATTCCTTTTTCTTTGTTAAAGAGTCTCTGAAAAACGTTGTGTATTTGTCTCACACTGATTTATATGCGAATTTCATTCACATTGATTTGATGTGATGGTATGTATACGTATGAATATTTGCCTTGTGATATGATGCCCGCTTTTCTTTCTAGATTATTAATTAAATTTTATTGAATTTATTTCGATCACTCAATAAAAACCATCCCCGAAAACTTGTAAGCGTAAATAGATCGACGACACATACATATACAATTTATGCTCGCACATATGTATACAATTTTGATCGAATTTTTATTTTTTAATTAATATAAATTTTTCATTTATTAAAAAACAACGCATTGTGAGTAATAAACTAGCGTAAAAAAATTAAGAAAACAGTAATAAATTAAGAACAAATAAAGCACAAACAAACGATTGGGCGACACATTAACAGAACAGAAAACGATCAGATCACAACTTTAACTGATCGACGCTACCAACGATTGTAAATTATTAAATAATAAAAAACAATTATTTAAATTATATACATACATACATACACACGCATCAATGCATACATACAAAAATATCAATAATGAGAGAAAAAAAAACAGAAAAGGAAACAAAGGTCTGAAAAACATATATAATTTAGTTACTTGAATTTGTTGTTATTTTATTTATTTAACAAAAAACAATCGAAAATAATTAAAAGAAAATAGCTTAACAAAATGAAATTCTCTTTAATTTCAATACTCTTTTACGACATAATATTGTTATAAAGGAGCATAAAAATTTAAAAACAAATATGCTCACAACAAATACTTGCTATGTACTACTCTCAGAATGTTATGCTAGAAAAATATGGCACATTTAGCAATTTTTTTATTAATTATTACTTAAACGATTAAAATAAATTAAAAAGATACAAAGATACAACTATTGCAATAGGAAGAGAAAATTTTAAAGGAATTACTTAACGCCGATCTATGTCGAACTCGGGAAAAGAAACATTTAAAACTGAAACCACAAGTAGTTGTCATCAAATGATATAAATTAGCTACTTTATAAAGACAAAATCTATTTATATTAGGTCAGAGAGGTAGATTGCTTTTAGCAGATTGACCCGAAGTCCATTTGGACTATACCCTTGGAAAAATACAACCAATCTTCTTAATTGAAACTTGGCATTTGTTCTGAGATAACTAATTCAACCATCTAAGGTCATAATTATAATACGTTCTTAGTCCTGAAAAATGTATTCTGACAAATATTGATTGCTCAAAGCCAGACAATCGCATAGATAATGCTGTATAGTTCCTTCTTATTTTTCAAGGCAAAGTTCAATACAGTTTAAAGCGCTTGGGCACACATTCTGTAATAAATTCTGCAACTAGTGTTATATCTCGCTCTATGCCAATTTAGCAGTTACATCTTTCTCTTATAATCCATCAACTATCTCTAGTTTCATTCATTTAGGAACTACTTATTGATCCCATTCAAGATTTCAACTTGATGGCTGCAGATGTGATTTTGTGTCTCCATATTTTCCAGACGGAATCACTTTTCTCACCTAACTATGCTAATATATAAAATATCGGTTGCCATATTGACACTCCAGACTCTATACACTGTTATTGTAACAATCTAAACATGACTAAACAAGATCTCATGCTTCCAAGGGTAGAACTTTTGTTTATAGGGAATGACAACAAGATATTACAGGTATTTGGGTATAAACTGTATCGATTTTGTTTCATACGCATCTACATTCAACCCATTTTAATGATCCACGTATTTATACAACATTTTAAATACAATATTCGGAAGCACAGGACATTCTGGGATCACTCTTTTGTGTGGATTCCAAGACACAGTGGCATATCAGAAAATTATAGAAACCGATGCTTCTCTTTTTAAGGACTTGTCTAAAGGATATATTTTTTTTTGTTTAACAATATTTTTAAATCAACGTGCTCTTCTATAAAATATCTTTCCGATGTGCTTTTTCAAATTAAAATTAAACGATTAATTATTTTTCGAACACAAACCCGAAAACTATAAATGAAATAAATTCTACTTTTATGTAAGTATCTATTAAATTTTAGAATGTCTATTCATTTTACAGAATTAAATTCCTTCAACATGACATATTTTTTGTAAAATCGTTTGTATATATAATTCACTTAAAAAAAAAAAACTCTTTCAGTTATTAGAAGCATTTTAAACAATAACACCACGTTCAATTTAAAATTCACGACATTTTAATAAAATAATTATAAAAAGTAAAACAAAAAACAAACAAAAAAATAGACAATTGACTACAACACAAAATAACACACTTTTTGATTAAAGCAAATAACGCAGACTGATTATTGTACTCTCGATCGTATTGTCTTATCGTTGAGACTTGATGTTGACTTGAGAATTTGAATTCAATTGAATTGAATTTGAGCAACAGAAACAAAAGCAGCATTTCAGAAATTGTGAATGTGAATGTGTAAAGAGTTGGTATAACTATCGGTCGATTGTGTCTACTGCTCAGAGACTCGTTTTGGGATCCGTAATAAGAAAATATATGTAAGTACATAAACATTTACAACAACACAAAAAGAGCAATCAGAGCTAATGATGGTGGTAATTTTTGGTTGTTAAGTAACTCTCACTTGTGCATTGATATGCAAGCTAAAACACAGTAAGTTTTGTATTAAGATACCCTCTTGGAAATTATTTCGATACGCTTCATAAGCATGCGGGTCAATATGAAGGTCTTGCAGGCATGCAATAATTCAAATATGTAGTGGAATAATTCAAATTTTGTGATTAACAAAAATGCAATAAAGTTTATCTGAAAATTATTTAAAACTATCGGTTATTATTTATAAGCAAGTATGTTATGATAAGGCTAGTTACGACGACGGACAAGAAGAATGTGAATTTACTCTAGTTCTCCGTTTAAGTATAAGAAAAGAAGTGATATCGATGGTACAGGTAATTACGAGGCCATTTTGTACGAATTCATCAAATGATCATTTCAACCCTTGCGTCAGGATTACGACCAAGCTTCTCACACCACTTATGTTGAGTATGTTAATTTTATCATGAATGGCGGAACCTATAGTTTCTAGTTGATGTCGAACGACAGATTTTTGAGAAACTTTCTAGCAATTTTATTTGCCCTCAAGAGTTTTTGTCAGAAATCTGCTAAGAGGAAGTCGCCGATGAAAAATTTTTTCATATTTCGTTTTTTGGAGATGTCTGACCTTTAGTTAAAACCGTGGCCTCACGTCTAATAAGCCATCATACTACCTACTGGACTAACGCGATCGGTCAGACGTTAATTTCTACTCTAGTCTAACAAAATAGAAAGGCAATATATATCTTTCTATATCCTTACAAATTCTGCACAAATATGTTTCAAGCTTTCGAAATTTCCATCTTCCGTTGTAAGGGGCTGTCCAGTAATGAAAGACCATCCACATTATAGCTATATTTCGATGGAGATGGAGTTCGTCTACTTCTCTGTCTGCCGGTACAGATATGTGACTATAAGAAATTAATTTAATGTGTGTGTGGCTATAAATTGGAGTTTGGAAGACACAAACTAAAAGTTTAATCATGTGCAATATTGGTATTAGCAGAGCAAATATTGATGTAATAAAGTCAATATTTTATAATTGTACAACCTTTTATATATACGCAGGAAATCGGGTATAAGAATATACATCAAAATACATAAAAATTGTAACTGAGATTGCCTTCTAATGGTTAATGATTAATTTCTACTATTTCCAATCATTGACCTACGTTATTTATGCTATAATTTCTGGTGGAGATGGTAGGAGGAGACCAACTAACAAGTTTTACTCTTTCATTGGTGTCTGAATATAGATTAGCCGCAATATCACACTACCTAACAACATCTTATGCTTTAATAACTTAAAAATAACAATATTATTATTTAAAAATTATATATTTTGTAATAAATCAATTAATAAGACTTTTCAAAATTCTTATGTCATATTATCTTATTGTTAGGAACGTATGTAGCTTCATGCTTATATTGCTTCAAGGTCTTATTTGTTACAGCAGATCAATTAATATTACAGCGAATTAGATGAATAAGTAACATAAATGAAAAATAATTAATTTTGATTTTATAAATTGAAGAACAACAAAAATATTGTAATAATGTGTACAAGACAAATGTGAATAACACTCGGATCTATTAATAAATTTTATAAGAATTGTTAAATTAATAACTTTTTAAGGCTATTAATTTGTTTCAGATTTATTTTAAATTGAAATGAAAGCCAATAATGAAGTTATTGAACTATGGCTTAATAGTATTTGTCGTTAGATATGCATGAGCATACGATAAATTGGTTTTACCATGAATCTATTGTAATAGAAAAAGTGAGTGTCTGAATAAACATGAGGGTTAACATAACATATTTGTTAATAAATTAGACATGTAATTGTAATAATTGAAATCTCTTTGTTAGCCTATATACAATAGTTGCATAGGATTTAATAAATTCAAAACACGTTTTGAAATTTCTTCATAGTAATAAATGATTTCTTTTTAATAACAAACCAAAAACAGATTTTCTCTTTCAGACAAGTGCAACTATTCTAAATTGACATACGTTTTATTATTTTCAATTTTATACCTCCAAAAATGTGTGTCTGACTTATAATTACTTATGTATTTTCTAATATTTTATGGCAAAATAAAATTAAGCTTACCATTTAATAGTAGCTGCGAATCCTGTTTATTTTGGTCCTGTTCTTCTTCAATACTAAATTGATTAGTGATTGGTATTTTGTTGGATAGGGTATCTATACTAGATACCGAAAGATTGTGTATTTTATGGCGTGAGCTGCTGGCACTTTTCGATAATGGTGAGGCACCTGTTTCACTATGGGTTTTATCATGATAAGGCGAATGATGATGTTGATGGTGATGTTGATGTTGCTGAAGATGTTTTGCCAGATTTTTTCCGGACAATACGTTTTCACTTTCTATTCCAGCTTCTACTTGTGTAGCGGAAACACCATTCATTGTTGTTCTCTCATTGGGATTTAAGATTGTAGAATTCATATCTAAGCTAATACGTGGTGTGGGTGCATGCCACCATTGTAGTTTAGCCATATTGGTTTTATTGTTATAATGTTTAGCTGAGGCATTATTATCTATGGTATCCATTGTTGTACTTAATGTGGAATCAATGGTATCAACCGCATTATAACCGTTAGCTGTAGTTACCGCAACGGCGGTTCCTGATGGTTGATCTTTAAGTGGAGTATATTTTTGCATTTTGAATTTTAATTTCTTTTCGCGTATACTTCTTGTGCGTTAATCTCCAAAAAATTATATTTTTTTTTTGTTTTTCTTTTTTACAATTTATTTTTAATGTCTTAGTTTTGTTTATTTCCTAATTACAAAAGTTTTAAATTTTTTGTTTTCAATGTTTTTTTTTTTAAGAATTTGGTTTTTTTTTTATTTTGTTTTAACGATTTTTATTTCTATAATTTAAAATGTCCTTCTTTAAATAAATTATTACGTTTTATTTTATTTGACCCTATATAATGGCATCATCTTCATCATATAATAGTAGATAATGTCAGCTTCGCAGTTTCTTGGCTCCTGTAGCAACCCGTACATGAGCAATGTGACAAACTTGGCTCATATTGTATTCACAACTGGTACTTTCGCTTGCTAAATGCTCAATAGAAATTAACAATTTTCTTGGTTGACTGATTTCCATTTTGAAAATAAAACAAAGATCTCAACAGTATTACAAACAATAAGTTTAAGTATCGATCTGTAGATGAAAGCAACTACCAGTGATATAATTCATGCGAACATCTATCTGTAGTATAGTTGTACTTGAGATTTAGTTTGTTATATGATATTTCTTCCGTCAAAAGCCCAGCTAGACTAATTTCTATATAGATTTTATTTCCGTTATGGTGTTTTCTTTCTTTTGCTCAATTGACAATGATAGAGAAAAACACTCATTTAAGTTACATTAACGATTTTAACGATTGCGAGTACGAGTTTTTAAACGCCTTCTTTTAAATTGATGCTTGTAATGCTGCAATTTTAATGGAGCACAATCTAATATCTTCACCTTTTCTGCTGCTGTTGTTAGTGGAAGCCGTTGTGTAAACCTTCGATAAATGTGATTATAATTGACGACAACTGAAACTGATTGAAAAACACTCGAATAAATGAAACAATTGTAATAATATTCATGTCATTTATTACATAGCCTGGTTGATATCAATCATCCAAAACGTAAACGCTGCAATTTCATAGAATATTTATTCAAATGCCGATAAAAATCGGCATACGCATGCTCATCAGGATCAGGTCCTCCTCCGCCGCTGCGTTTTTCAAAGTAAAATTGTTCGATATATTCTTTTTGTAGTAATGCCAGCGATAGATTCGATACTATAATGCCGTGTACTATAGGAACTGTGTTTCTGCAGGATTTTGGAATTTTATAAGCGCTGTCTCTAGCTGCTGTCGTCAAAGCTGTTTCTGCTGCTGCTGCTGCTGCTACTAGTTGAGAGCCTTTAGCTGCGAGTGCTGACACTGCTGCACTATTTCGGTGACGTCTTCGTTGTCTTCTGCTTAACTTTGTTTGTTTGGGAACACTTTGAACTGAATGCATTACGTTTAGAAACACGAACTTGTTAAATAAATTCAAAGGGCGTTTTAAATACCGCACTTTTCAGGAAAACACTTTAAATGAAGGAAAATTGTACACGTTTTATTAATAGTTTTTATCTTTTTGGATAATTTAACACTGTTTTTTAATGTTTTCTTCTTAGGTTTTTCAATTATTATAGTTTGATTTTATTCTTTTGAACTTTTCTTTATAAGTTATTGGTTATTGGTTTTCTTTCGCTTTTAATTGTTTTGTGGGATTTGTTTTTTGTTTGTTTGTTTATAATACTTGTTGTAACTTACAATTGTATTAAATTTTTACAATTACTAAATGATAATTGTTCTATAATTAGTTGAATATAATAAATTTTCTTTGTTAAATTCATAAATAAATTATTATTAATTAATAAGAGCTTGTTAACTGTATTTAATATGATGGCTATAAGAGTGATTTTAGTACAATTATGCATTAATATAAAATTAATTAATTTGATTTTTTGTTTCCCATGCACACTTTGAAATAACTTCATATTCATTTCGCACAATTTTCTTTACACATTTAAAATTCACTTCATTTGTCTTATTGGTTATATTAATAATTTCTCGAAATTGCGTTCTAAGGCCGTTTAAATTTTTCTATATCTGACTTTCGTTACGAATACGTTTTGAATGATTTTCGCACAAACTATTTTATGGCATAATATACACACACAAAAAGAAAATCCAATAAATTTATTATTATTTATAAGAAAAATAACATTTTTCTCAATTTTCAATGATGCCGAGCCACTGAGAAGAGAAGTAGTAGTAGTAGTACGTAAACGACGACGAGCTCTTTACTGTAGAATTGTTGCAAGAAATCTGTAATAAAAAAATATAAGAACAAGCATTAGACATTTAGACCAGAAAAAAAACAATGTGGTTGAGTTGGATAGGAACTAAAAAAAAATCAATAAGAAACTATTTAATCAACAACGTCTGTGATGATATATTGGTGACGACGAACACTTTTTTTTGCGGCTGATGATGACGATAATGGTGTACGCATTTTAAAATATAATTCGAGGAGAGTATGCGCACTACATCCATCACATGATGCATAAATTGACATTTAAACAGGGTGTAACACAATTGAAAATATGTTGTAACCCTCTTAAAAACAATTTAAAAATTTAAAGCTATTTTCCTTTTCACGGAAATAAATAAATATAAAACAAACGCATGATATCACTTAATTAAACAATTAAAAGAGAAACATTTTAGTTTTCTGATGATCACTTTGATCGTTTCAATTAAAAATTTTCGTTTAGTATTCATAAAAATATTCTTGGTTTATAAAAATTTTAGATTTTCAAAACAATTCTTATGTGATAATTGACAAAAAGAAATCGTAAAATAAAGGAATTTTATTAAGTAAGCACATAATAGACTTTGTGTTATTATTTGTTTATTTGCCAGCTTTACTTTGCTTAAAAATACAATATGTTTTGATACTTAATACCCATCATACATTTAATAAAAAGAACACTATATCCACCTCCATTTTGAAGAACAAAAACATGGAATGAAACCACAAAATTTTGTTAGAAATGTTTTTCAGCGGCACCTTAGGTAAATTGACACATTTTCTTATTGAGATTATAAAATCGAACTAAAATTACAAATCAAATCTAAAGGAAAACAAATAGATTAATTTTGTAATTTGTGTATGTATGCATGTAAGTATATTGTATTCATTATTTGGTGATAACAAATAATTGTGTAGAATATTCCTTAAAAAGAAAAATAATCTTTTCACATTTCTACATAAAAGGTGTAGTAAAAAAATGATTTTTTTCCAATAGATGGCTCATTCAACGATAGCTTGACTTAGAATAAATATTGAGTCTTCAAACATGGGCTTCTGAAATTTAGCATTTGATCCATTTTGTTGAAGCTGCATACATACATAATTGGCCATTACAATCCTTCAGTCAGGATTACGGCCTAGCTTCTCACACCACTCATGTTGTGTATACAGTTTATAGTCGACTCCGAAAGACAGATTTTTGAGAAACTTTTCATGGCAATTTTATTTACGCTCAGCTGAGAGGAAGTCGCCGAAGAAATATTTTTTCATATTTCGTTTTGATGTCTGACCTGGGGTTTGAACCGTGGCCTTATGTCTAATAAGCCAACACACTACGGCGACTTCAAGTCTGAAGTCTGTAACTGCATACATCTGTTAAATTAGCTGTTATTTATTCAATATGTTTTGCCAAATCATCATGAACGGATATAGCATTGAACAACAGTTGTAAATAATAAAATTGTTGTAGCAGAATGGGTGTTTTATTCGGGCCTAATCATCTTCAGCAATAACGCCCATTTCTGGATAGACATTAGAACGATATTTTATTCCACACATAGTGGCATCAATAGGTCTTTCAAAGGAGTAAAAAATTTCAATGATATCCCACACGCACTTTGTTGTATTTAAGTTTAAAGATAGGAAGAGCTAATGAAAGATCCTTTATTTATAGTGAATCCTCCTGAAGTTCCATACATTTGGTTGGAACGATCATATAGATTTATTATATACATATTCCTAGATAACCAGCTAGCTGCTCATGTCTTTGGCAAACAATGTTTAGTTGTGAGGTTAATTTCTAAAAGAATTAACTTCCGCGAATGGAATGAGTTCCTTTTTACTACACCTTAAATTTAAAAGAAAAAAGAAATTAATTGTACACATTTATTGATTACAATAATGACATTGAATTACAAATAGCCATGAAAATATGAATACAATGAAAACCATAATAATGTTTACAATGTTTATTTTAATTTGAAAGTTGGACTTTTTTATATACATACATATGTATTTAAGAAACAACGTTTTTATTGTGAGCTGTTAGTAGAAATGGAATTGAAACCAAAAGAGATATGTACATTTTTCACGTTCGAATCAAAAATTGTGCAAAATTGTCTAATCAATTAAAAGCTGAAAATATTCTAAATTTGTATTAATTTTCAAGCATATTCATGACCTAAACTAATCTCGAATAAATTTTATTCTGGTCTTTGCGTAGAGTTATATTTTTCAATTATTTTAGTAACATAAAGCATATCTGCCTTTGTGAAGCATTCAATACAGAGCAGAAAGCAATTGTCATTAAAAATGTGCCTAGAATAATAGTAAAATTATGTCGATAACAAACTGAAAAAACGAAATCTTTAAAACATTTAATTTTTATATGGAATATTTGATAAAAAAAACATGTTGCAATAATGTTAAACAATATCCAGCAATTTTTGTATACATATAGTAAATATATGAATAAAAAATTCTTTTTTTTTGCATTTCTAAATTTAAAATTCAGATAGGAACAAAAATGCAATGCAAGATTATTTATCAAGTTGATATTCATCAATTAAAGCATATATATATATATATATATATATATATGTAGAATGGAAAAAATAAATTTAAATCTGTTTTAAATTTCATGAAATGTTAATTTATTATACAATACGAAGTCACGAAACATTTTTAAAATATTAATAAAAGCCTTTTTCCGAAGAAAATAAAATCTCTTGTAACCTCCAACGTTCTTATTTGTATAAAAACCATGTAACAATAAGAAAGTTTCTTTTGAGTACAGCATAATAGAGCCCTAATTAAGTGCAAAAATGTTGCACTTTTTTCCTCAAAAGATCAAAGCTCATCACATTCACATTATTATTTTTTGCCTTTAATCTTGTGTATAAGTTTTTTTTGTTGGCATAATCTCTTTAAAGTTGCTTTTATTTTTCTTGTGGTAACGTATAGTACAATTTCTTTAAGATACCACAGACACACTTTTATGTGTAACAAATATTGTTGACGAATCAATCAAATGCGTGTATAAATAAAAATTACAATTGTAAACGAATTTTAAATGGTTGTGTCCTTCTGTGCAATACACAAAAGCTAGACTATGGTTTTATCTTTAGACGCATAAGTAGTTATACTTATAGATAGATAGAACTATGTATATCTTATACACTTGTTGTAGTATTATTTTACGTTTTCATGGCTAAGATAAACAGGGCAAGACTCAAATTACAAACGAAAAATTCTAATATTTGAATATATATATTCAGGTATACCTACATAATACATACATACGAGTACATATACATATGTATGCATATTGTACATAAACACCTTCAACGCTCTTATTTTCCCATTAATTTCAATTTTTTTTTTTGTTAGACGCCTAGCTACACAACAAAGAAAACTAATGACGTTCGAACCAAGATTTCAGGTATACACGTAGTATTTATATACGACATTGCTATCAGTGACAATGAAAGTATCTATGTAGAAATGTTTTAGAAACATGTGTATTCACATGCATGTATGTACATATAAGAAAGCAAAGCCGTTTGTCATATACAAGAATGACTTTCAAAATATCTATGATAATTTAAATAAAATCAAACATTTTAACACATTTTTAGCAAAACATTAAATATGTTTCCTGTTATTTTGCGTGGGTATTCTCAAATACGTAAGGATACATATATTTTGTTTGAGCCAAACATTAAAAATATACTCTTCATATACACATATATTCTATTTATAAAATCAAAATTATTATGCAACTGCAATCAATCATTTGTACTTCTATCAAAATAAAAACAAAAAAAAAAAAAAACATGTGTTTGGCAACAAGCATTAAAAAATTAAAAAAAAGGAGAAAACTATTTCAATTGTTATTAAAAAAAAACTACTTGTTTTTAATTTAATATGTAAAGTTATGCAGTGTGAATTGAAGATGGAAATTTTTAGTGAAAGGTTGATAATTAATAGTTAAATAGTTTTCATTTTGTGAAAATTATCTCAGCTTATAATAAAATTCCTAGAATTCTCATTAATTTTTCTCGTTAATGTTTTTTTTTTTTTGTATTATATACAAGCACTTAAAGATTTAATATATTTTTTAATGTGAATATTGTCAGAGTGTCATAAAAGCATATTTTTGAATGATAATAGAATAGAATTAGAAACATATTCCACCTTTAATTAAAAAATAAAGCAATTTAAGTAGTAGCCGTAGTCTAATAGGTATAAGAAGTGAGATCATGATTCAAACGCCAGGTCAGACATCTCCAACAAAGAAAAAAAATATTTCTTCAACGTCTTTCTCCTCTCAGCAGATTTCAGGCAAAAACTCTCGAGAGTAATTAAAATTTCCTTGAAAAGTTTCACTGTATGTCTCTCCACTCATGTGTAAAATTAACACACTCAACATAAGTGGTGTGAGAAGCTACGGCATAATCCTGATTAAAGGGTTCTAATAACCAATTATGTACGTATGTATGTAATTCAAATTATTGCTTCGTTTCTATTATGTTTCTTACGATTTTATATGTTCTGTTTAATAGTTGAGGAAAAAATTGTCATTGTTCTAAATCCTATCTCATTGAATTTGCAAAGTTATGAAGTCAATGGCTTTACAATTAGCAATTCCTAACTCCAAATTATTTAATTTTTGGCATTTTTATTTATGGCAACACTGATTTATGTACATTTTCCAAACCCTGATTTCTAATAAAAAGAATAACCGGAAAAATCTCGCATAATAATGGCGCAAAAATTGTTGCTTTTTCATGGTTAGACATTTTTTAATTATTAAATAACAATTAAGTATGTTCAACAAAAGCCACAAAAGTATTAAAACTGTTCTTGATAATAATAAAATCAGTGAAAAACATTAAAGTCCACCCTCTCTCTTACACTTCTGTCATTCTCTTTGTTTGTAATGCAACAAGCAAAAAATGAGTAAAAATATATTGACAGCAACAATAAATGTGTGTAAATAAAAAACGAAATAAGCAACAACAAAATCTTTAACTACCTACACATGAATAATATTCAGAATATTACTGAGAACTTAGTGAGAGTGACAGTAGGATTTTAACGCATTAAACCTGGCACCGATTGTAATTTTTATACTATAAATACAGATTTTGTCATCAACAAATTACACCACCGTTTGCAATAAAACAAACTATAATTGCAGACAGCAGCAATGTGCCAAGAAAACTGGAAAGTACAGACGACGTATGTTATGAATGAATCATTTTGGCTAATATTAACAAAGTGGAGCAATGTGCATGGCATGGCATGCATGTATATATATATATATATATAATTTTTATATACATATACAGTGTATCCATGCGGATGGTTTAATCGCATTTCTCTTAAATTGTCGTCATATCTTTATATTAAAAATTAATTAACAAATTTCTCTCCCTCTCTCTCTCAAACCTCTAATATTCACAAATTATAAATACACCTTTATTTACTTTAATTTACAGACTTGCACTATTAAGTTACCTCTTATGTTTCCGAAATTTTTGCAAAATCAGCAATTTATTATGAAAATTCAGATAGGTATTAAAAACGTATGGTTGATTACGTACTATTTTTACCATTAACACTTTTTTTCTTCGAATAACTTTATCGATGTGAGCACATGAATGAAGAATGCCAAAGAATGTACAATTCAATTTTCCTTGCTTTGCTTTTTGTGTTTAAGATTTATATTTACTTAATTTTTGTTCGGATTTTAATCACATTTATGTGCACTTTATTTTTTAATTCATTAAACAATATGTTTTAACTTTTCTTAGATAGATAATTCTTAACCTTAGCGACAAACTTTTAGAAATAAGTTTGCCTAAATAATCCTCTTTTTTGGAATGCGAGTGTGCAAAACGTACACACACACATATATGAGTACAGGCCCAGATGTCATGTGAAATGTCACAAAAAATGAGAAATTGTATTCATAAAAATACAGAGTTGTTATGAAAGTAAAATGAGTGTGGCCGTATCTTAGGGGAAAACTTATGATTTTAATTTTCATAGGCAGTTGTTTAAAATTTAAATAAAATTTATAACATTAGCGTAATCTCATTTGAAAAAGTATATAAAAATGTTGGATTAAATTCTCATAATTTTTTGGCTGTAAAAAAGCAATAAAAAACATAGGTTTTCATATGTGGAAATTTCTACCTTTACTTCTACTTTTTAATACCCAAACCTTCTGTCCAGATCCGGTAACATCACTTCAACTGAAAAGTTCAGATGGTAAATATCAAAGTATTTGTTATTAATGTAGTATACGGTAAGAAATGGTCGAACAGCCTGAGAGTCATAAATGAGATGGACAGACGTTATATATTGACCTCAGCCGAGGAACGCATTAGGGCGATATTATCGCTAAGTAACTAGCTAGACGCAATATTGGCCATTACAACCCTTCAGTCAGGATTACGGCCTAGCTTCTCACACCACTCATGTTGTGTGCCTTAATTTAATACTTGAGTGGCGGGACCTACAATTTAACGTCGACTTCGAACGACAGATTTTTTGAAGTGGAGTACAGGCTTAAAACGGCAGTGTAGACCAATCGGTCTATATACGAAAGGCGATAAGAGTAGGCTTGGAATGCATTAGAAGAGGATGATGTATATATGTATATATATATATATATATAGTATATATGTACCTTTACCTTTATATATATATATGTATATATATACAAACTACATTGTCCAGTAGTAGATCGTGGAACCGAATTAGCGTCTATTAATGTTAGTAGGTTTTCTGTGCTCGCTATAAGTTCAACACTGCTCCGGTTTGCTGCTAAATCAGCTTAGTAACTTTCAGGGAGATTATCTGCCTTAAGCAGTCTCTATGGTTTCTCAGATTTTGAGCTTGATTCAGACGTAATGAAAATTTCTGTTCAGTATAATAATAATTACCAAACAGCACTCTAAATTCACGAAAAAACGTTCACTGTGAAGTAGTAGGAAAGGTCCAACTTCCCTCTTCCCTCTATAATATTAGAATTGAGATATCAAAGCTGGTAAAATTTTTAACTACATTTAATAGTATACATATTTAATAAACAATTATAATAAATATGTTTACAGAAAGTAAGAAAATATAAATAAATTATAACAAACGTTTTCTAGGAATAAAAAAAAACTATGCGAATAAAACAACACATTATAGTATGTTCTTCTGACGTTTTCTACTCGATGTGGTGCTCGAAACTGGTGTTGCCGAAGTAAAACATTGTTTTTCTTCAGTGCTAGAATCCGTATTTAGTTTTCGCTGTCTACGAGTGCGTGTACTAGATGGTAGTAGTAAAAGATTTGGATCAGTGGGTGGTCCATCAATTGGAGATTTATCTCTGCCTCTGCGGGTTCTGGGTGTTGGCGTCTCCAAAGGTGAATCCTGCAACACAATGACAGGAGCACTTAGTTTTTTTATTAGCGGTGTTTTAGGTGCACGCACACTTCTAGTTTTTGTTTCTGTGGTAGTTTTGGTTGACTTTTTATGTGATTTGATTTCTAAATTCTGCATTTGTGCTATCAGTTCATTTGTATTCAGATTTTCTTTTGTTTCTAAATTTTCTGCGGATAATGACAGTGGCGGCGGTGTAGTTGTAGGCGAGGATTCGGAACTATCAGTTAAATCTATGTTAATAAATTGTAGTTTCTTAATTCTGCTTGTTGATTTTGTTGCGGTTGTCTTTACAGATCTGGTAATTGTTCGCGCAACCTTTGGTGTCTTATACGATTCACTATACTCTAAAGCATTTAGGCCTGCTGACTCTGTGTTAACAACAGTTTTTGTTTCATATTCTGTAAGATCAATGCGTTGTTTGGAGTCTTCACATATTTCAAACTTTGGTTTCCGTTTGATTTTATCCAGTATTTGAATGTTTGGTTTCTTTTCGGAAGCACACCTTCTGGTTGACGTAATTTGTAAAGATGACTTGACAATTGGCGTTTTGCTAGAAGAAGTCAATTCTGTATGTTCAGGCGATATATTAAACTGTAATTGCTTTCTTAATTTATTATGCACAGGACGTTGACATATCATGTTTTGCATGTTGTCCAGTTCTTTTCGTGTGTTTAACAGTTGCAATTGAAAATTAATATGATAGAGTCCATCAACATTGTATTTCATATTTTCACACAAATTAATGGCGGTAAGCAAATATTGTTGAGCTTTGTCATATTTTCTTCGGGCTCTAAGAAAGTTAACATAGTGTTGCAAAGCCATCAACTGAACATTTCTGTAGAATTTTTTATTGAAATCATTTTGGCGCATTTCAAGCCACTTATTACCATTTTCGTAGAATGTTTCCAATTGATCATAATCTTCTACTAGGAAATAAAGACGGGCATTTAAACAGCCAACCATATAAAATATCCAATCCAGCTGTTCAATTTGTTTGTTGTTATCAGTGCCATATTTCAGATAATTATTAAGATTGTAGTTTTTACGCGAAGGACTCAATTGTAGTTTTTCCTACATTTTAAATCAATAAATACATTATTTATATTATTATAAGCAAATACATATTTCATAAGGGTTTTATTAACTTACCGTCTTAATGGGTGATAATTGAACTTGGGCTAGTTTGCGTATTGCTTCCACGCCGGGATTTAAATTCGCTGATGCTAAATCTACACAGGTTGTCGGCAATAAAGTGCTGGATTGAATATGTATCATATTTTTCGCTTTTTCTCTCAACTCTTGAAGACTTTTAACACCCAAAACATATTCGATAATTTTCAATTTTGTCTGAAGATATATAATTTGTTTTTAGTATTTTAATCTCAAAATAGAATTGATTACATCTCACCTGAGCTTTATCGACATACTCCATTTGTAAATTTAATCTCATCCACATGCTCAAGATCTCTACTAAACGGAAGGGAAGTCCAATTTGCAGCGAACTTTTGCATGTGGCAATAAAAAGTGAACTAATAAAATTATCGCATAAACGATTTGCTGTACATTCGGCTAATTCTTGTACTAATCCTAAAATTAGTATCGAGAATAAAACACCATCATTGGAACTGATGTAGGAAAAGTTATGCAAACGGTCCAGTGTCTCTTCTATATCACGTAATAAACATCGATTTAACAAAACATTTTCGGCCGAAGTGCGCGCCACTTTTTGGTCACTAGCATTGAAATTTTTCCACAACAGACGAAACTTTATTGCATCCACCGTGGCCATAATAATATCGTAACGTCCCTGTCGTTCTGGAAGCTCTGCATGTTTTAAATTCACATATTGCAATAGCATTTGTGCAAATGAATAACGCAATGAACGGCTATAATAGTAGGCTATTTGTACTAAGACTAATAAAACATAATTCTGATATGTTTGCCTTGGTAGATTCGGTAATTTTTCCAAACATTGTATGATAAACGGAAAATTATTATTTATTTCTTTATCCAATTTAAACGAATCATTATTGTTCACGCAATGTTCCGAGTATTCACAGAAGAATGCTAAACCTCTTAGGGATGAATAACTATCTTGCAGCAGGCATGAACATTTATAATGAAACAACCATATCTCTAAGCATTTTTCCATAAAACCAGATAATTGTAAAAACAGAGCTAAACTAGCTACGTCATCCATAAAAGATTCCCAATCGATTAAAGCTTCATTCATAGATATTATTTCAGAATCAAACTGTAAAACAATAAGAAAGAGTTGAAGAAAATGTATGACATTGAACATAGTTTTTTTTGTTTTACCTTCTCATAAAATCCTTTAAAAGCATCAAATGCTTCCCAAACTAGATTTAGACGTTTCATATCACTTTCCATGGTAAATGTTTCCATTTCTTCACGTTCTAATAGCTGTTCCAATTGTTCTTCGCTAAGATCCTTAGACTCAATTTGAAATTTTCGATTTGAATTTGTTTCATTCAATAGCATTACGCAAACATGACCAAAAGTCAACAGGTCTAAACGATTTAAACTGCCCTGTTCATTGGCTTTTGCTTTAAAGGATTTATATAAGGATGAAATTTTTGCCATGGCATACGTTTGCAATTTGCCTAACTTTGTTACAATCACAAAATCATAATTGGATTGAGATGATTTTACAAGAGAATGCAAAAGTGTTGTATTCGCTTTTAGATATTTTAAAATATGCTGACTTTCCAGCCAATGTAACAGCTTTCTACGTGTTGTTTTTAAGTCTGGTTTAAACAAACTATTCGATGTTCGATAGTTTTGAAGTAAACACATTTCATGCGGCAATTGCTCTGACTGATCATTCGTTTCCACACTCGAATTATAAAATAGACTTATTTGAGTACGTATTTGGCCAATATCAACATCAGTTATAGATTCATGTAACATTGATGTTATATAGCACATGTGCATATCTCGCCGCTCTCTCAGTGACTGATTTACTGTTTTACAAAGACGTCTCAAAAGTAAAGGCCATTCATTAGCAGGTATTTTTGTTTTAATGTTTAAAAACTTTTCTAATATTGTCTTACAGGTATCAGCTTGTCTACTAGTTTTACAATTTACTGCAGCCTGTTTGAAACGTATCAACATAATTTCTATTTCTTGTGAATTACTTGTAATACAATCCATTTTATTAATAATTTTAAAAGCATCATTTACTATCTCCACAAGATTAGTTGCTAACTGAGAACAAAAAGAAAATTTTATTTCACTTTTAGGGCAAAAACTTTCAAAACGGTTTATTACTTACATTACCATATTGATTTGAAAATTCTTCTTCATCTGCTACACTTACATTCTGACAATATAACACAAAGCCAGTTAATGCAACTTGAGCAAATGATAGCATTACATGCTTGCGCGGACTTGTGCAGCACCTGGGAGTATACAATTTTGTATCAGCTGGTATGCATGGAGCCAATTTCATTAATCCCTTGAATAATTGAAACATGGATTTATAACATTCTGGTTTACACATTTCTCTCCAAAAACAATTAAATATTAAATTATTTTGCAATTGTGAATGTATATAAAACAGTAGGACCAATAGATTACCAAACCATGGTCGATTTGTAACTATTTTTGGATATTTATTAAAGAGTTCCAAAAAGCGTTCACAACACATGCAGTATAGTTTTTGAAAATCCAGTATAGGATTTTGTGCGCACAATAGCTTCATATAATCATGCAATACATGCAATAGTTCGGCTATTGGTCTAACCGCTTGTATTCGACTTTCTGTGCGACAATAAGATAAAAGCATAACGCCTAATTGTAATTTCATTTTATCCATCATATCGATCTGTAGAAATGTATATGCTGCTTCTATTACAATTAGTGCTTCTTCTTGACTTTCTGAATTATATTCTATTTTTTGTTTTCCATATAAAGTAAATAAGGATTCAAACATTTGTTTTACTTTATCCGTATGCAACATTTTTAAAAGATGATACACTGCGCCAATGTTATTTTTTGGAAATAGCCAATGTATGCTCTTATTTAAAACGTCAGGATATTCAAAAGTCTTTTCTTCATTTGTTTTCAGCATTTCTTTAAATATTTGTGTTAAATTTTCCAATACTTCGCAAGAATTCTTTTTGGCCAATTCTTGGTCAATTGATTTCAAAAAATTCTGTAGGAATAGATGATAGCAGCAAATGTTGATATAAGTTAAGCCATTTTCGGTTGTTTGCAATTTATTATCATATGATGAAATATGTTTGTAAACTAAGGCAGCCTTTTCGAAGTCTTTCTATGAGAAAAAAGTAATTAATGAATTAGCATATAGAATTTTTATAATAAATCTTTTCTTTTTATATTATACTATGCAAAAGAAATTAAATTTATTCATTAATTAATTAATATGGAAGGAACATCGTTGTTGTTTCAGCAGGGCAAGGCGTTGAGCTGTTGCTGTATTGTATTAGACAATTTTTGGGCGATGATATCCTAATTAGCCCGGGGTGTTACGGTTCGTAGAACCAGTTGTAGAGGAAACGATATATTTGGAGTATGCACTGCCTGAAATAATTGTTCGTACACCAGGCTATCTGAGATTATATTCATAATATTCTAATATATTGAATAAAGCATGGTGGAGATAATATTTTTGTTTGGAGATAATTTTCCTATTATTGTATTAGAGCACTATATCGTGTACAAAGTATTTAGAGAGTAACGGATTATATTGTAATACTTAAACATTTTATGCTACATTATGTCGAATAAAAATATACAACTTCTATGCATATGTCAGTAGGATAATTACGTTGAATATACTGTAAAGCACGCTAAGAAATGGCCAAAATATAACAATATCAATATATTATACTGACCAATACTATATTCAGGTCGAATATATTAAAAACAATAATCAGAGAACAGTGTCCCACAAATTGTTATAAGCTTTGGGAATCCATTCAAGCTGCGTAGCATGATATACCGTAATATGGAAAACAATACCGGAATTTCTTTATTAACCACTCTAAAGCAACATTAGTACTTAAATTAGTGCAAATGAATTTATATATACAATCGCCGGTCTAGTAAGTAGTTTATTGGCTTATTACACGTGAGGTCGCGGATCAAACCTCCGGTCAGACATCTCTAACGAAACGAAATATGAAAAAATATTTATTCGACAACTTCCTCCCAACAGATTTCTGACAAAAACTTTGAGAGTGAATTAAATTGCCATGAAAAAGTTTCTCAAAAATCTGCCGTTCGGAGTCAAATTTATACTGTAGATCCTGCCACTCATGTACATATAAAATTAACACATAAGTGGTGCCAGAAGTTAGGTCGTATTTCTGACTGAAAGGTTGTAACGACCAATTATGTATGTATGTAATGTTCTTATTTAGGCATTATCTTTTTCTTAGACTTAAATTATTAAGTAAAATGATCATATTCTCTTTTCCAGACGTAGTTCAAGTTAAATTGTACTAATTGTAAGAAAATAAAGCACATATATGGATAAGGATATGTGTTGAACTTGCCGATCATAAGAAATTAAATTAGAAATTTCACTTTCCTGTATCCTGTGTTCACTTTACAAAAGATATCTTAAGGTAGAATATTAAATTAGACATCCACCACACGATTTTTTGTTTTTTATATTAACACTACATAATATCTCTTACCTTTTCCACATGTAAAAAATGTAAATATCGTATATAATTAGCATAAAGTGTCCAATATTTGACACTGGCTTCTGGCTGTAAATGATGCGAAAAAACTTCCGTTACAATTTCACAATAAATATCAATATGATCCTTGCCGCATTTCTGTATTGAACTCAATATTTTACTCGCAAAAATTAATTGAATTTTTTTTGCATCCTCACGATCCGAATTCTCATAGTCCGTAAAATATTTACTGATTTGTTGTTTGGCGGCATTGGCTTCGGTTGCAGACCCTCCTAAAATTGATGCAAAATCTATATTCATCCATCTGTTTGTATCCATTGTCTTCAATGCGATATTTTTGTAGAATTATCTTAATAATTGAAATAAAAAACTAAAACGTTGTAAACAAAAACTATCAAAACAGCTTTTTATAAAAAAGCGCGCTTAATTAAATAATATTGCTTCGAAAATAATTTTAAAAATACATTTTGACAGACGAACAAACGATACATTGAAACAGAATGAGAAAATTTACACAACAGGCTGTTTCATAAAAATAATTATTACTATGTAATGACTACGGCAATAAATCGCTGATAATTTTAACAAAATAAAACATGTTTTATATAATAGTTACTTACCAGTGTTGCAAAATTGAAATTTTTAAATAGTACTGAACTATAACTGAAAGAGTACCTTTTTGCATCAAATGGTGGTTTTATAAAAATATATCTTTTTAATTTTATACTATCCTACAGACAGACCACATAGTACATTAAACAAACGGCGCTTAACTTTTACTTAATAAACCCGGAAAAGGAAAAATAATGTGCGAATTATTTATTAAAATATATATTTATTTTTTGAACGAACAAAAACGAATTTGTAATCTAAATATTGTTACGTCCATTACAAAAACTTATATTTCTGGCAATATTATCTAATACGGTCACACTTTTTTGTTAGTATGGCATCTCTGCATTTCGTAGATAATTTCATCTCTACCTTCCAGTAACAACAACTGAACGAAACCATTAATTTCGCTTCGAATTTTCTGATAAATTCGATGATTATTGAGTGAAAATTTGTCAGTTTCCTAGTGAGCATAGAAGCAACAACAGATATTTTGAGAAAAAAGACTCTTATATTTACACGCCATTAAAGTGTTAAAGAAGAAAAATCTCATATTTATTTAATCCTAAATAAACGAAAAGAAACAGTTACAAGCGTTTTTCAGTTAAACTTTTTCGTTATAAATAATATTTTGTGTTTTGAATTGCAACCATTAAGTATAAAAATGCCATCAAGTATGAATAATAAACTGTAAGTAAATTCCAAGTGCATTAAATTTAGAAAAAAAAAATATAGTGAAAAATCGATTTTGCAGTGATGTTAATAGAAAAAGAAGAAGAGATATAAAAACGGGAAATAAAAAACCCGTTTTGATGGCAAATTTTTTTTTATTTGCAATGAATGGTTGATTAAAATGTAAAAATGGTTTGTAAATAAAAAATGGTGGTTAAAGAAATAAAAAATTCAAAGGATAATTAAAAATAATTATGTTTATTGGTGGTGGTGATGTATTATAGATAGATGGTATGGTTATAAGTGTTTTCTTGTTTGTAGCTTATTTTCAATAAAAGAAAAAAAATTTCACAAACGAAACCATAATTAAGTAGAACGAACAAACGCACTGATATAAATTTATATTTTTAACCTTGTTCGTTCGTGCCACACTATTAATACGTGGTGCATACATTTGGATTTCTTCTTGAACTACATTAGAGGTTATTTATTAAAAGCACAAATACAAACGCGAACAAACGAACATTGTGTACCCCATACCGTCTATCGGTTTCGGGTGCTCAAAGATCGTAAGTAAAAAAATTAAATTCCAAAAAAAAATTACATACTATATATATGTATATATTTAACTGAACAAAGGAAAAAAGAAACATTTTTAATTTACTGTGTATATTTCATTTTTTTTTTGAAATTTAATTTTTTTATGACTATTTTTTTTCTTTAACTTTCAGCCATTTTGGTGCTTTATTTATTGTTGTTTTTATTTATTCGTCATAAACGAATGTTTCGTTAAGTTGGAAAGCTATTCTCTATTTTTGTGCTCTCTCGCTTTTGTTTTTGTTTCTTATCAGTGTTTGCTGTTTCAAGTTTTTTACATTTTTTTATTCAGCTTTCCTTTATTTATACTTATTTTATTTTATTTATCCCTGCTTTTTCTTGCGTCTACTTTTGGACAAGAAAATTTTCTTTGAAAAGTCTCGAATTTACAGAGAATGAGTTTGAGCCCAGGCATACTTGTGTGCTCACAAACCTCGTTTTACTATTCGAGCGTAGTTGACAACAAAATTATTTTGTATAAACAGTAAACAACGTTTTAGAAGAAATCAATTTATTTTTATATAAATAAACCTTTTATCTGAATCGAATATTTTGTATCAATTGTTTATTTATAAATATTTGCATTTGAGTTGTCAATTGATATTTACATTTCATATGGATTTACCAATTTTAGTTTCTATACTTGCCATGTTTATTAATTCAACTACGATAATCCAATTTTGCAGTTCTAATAGGAATTGCTATTTTATACAATATTTAATTATTTATTTCATGTTTAACAAATAAAACAAACATTGGTGTTGAAATTTATTAAAAGTCTATGAGATAGATACATTGTCTAAATTTACAATACTTTACTAAACCTTAGCGGAGGTTATTTTGACAATGATGACTTCACTAATACTAATTTTGAAAGAAGTAAAGATATGTACTAAATAAATCAGTTATTAATTAATTTTATGTAATTTAGCCACAGTCAATATCAGAAAATTAAATCACTTTTTTTATTATCTTTGATGTTGTATTCATAAAGATATATTACTAATCAAGGAATTGTTAAAAGACGAATAAAAGGGACCTACTATACCATTTTAATTTCATTGTGAAATCGTTTTAAATCTCTTGTATTACTAAACTTTATTTCTCGAAAAATTTGCAAATTTTATCACCTTATCAGTCGAAATGACTTTTTAAAGTCTGATTTTAACAAGGTTAACATTTTCTAGATTTACCAATCATCACTCTATAATCAACTTAAATTTAAAATACTTTTATTATCTTTTTATTTAGTTGTTTTTTAGAATAATTCTTTATTATCTTATATTTACATTACATTTATTCAAAAATATGTATGTATATTATTCTTCTTAAAAGTGACTTGTCTATTTTGTTTCTTTTTTATCAACGGTAAACTTAGTTGTATACAATATATAAATAAGTATGTATATTTACCATATGTTTATCATTTGCAGATAGTACAAATGTGTATGCATGTATTAAATATAGTATGTACAAGTAACAACAATATAGAAAATATTCGAGTCACTAAACCTCTGCTATGAAGTGATTGTATTAGTAATCTTGTGAACGTGACTTTACAACTGTTTGCTATCTTGTTATTGCTATACTGTTCTTTCACATTACTTGAGTCATGTATTATTTTATTTACTTTTTGTTTTTCATATATTGTTATGGTTGCATAAATTTTATTATTGTAGGTAGATATATTTGTCATTATCTTTTGCTTACTCTGCAAATATCATAATGCAGTCGTAATTGTTTAGCTTACTTTTGTGATGAAAAATATACATACATTATTAAGATAATTTTATTTTTTCAATGATTTAGATGTTACATTTAGATAATAACTACATTTATAAATAAATACTCTTTCTCGTTATTTATTACAATTATATGCCATTTAATTATTTAATGTAGATGTAAAATAAAATTGTTTTGTTAATGCTTTGCTTTTAACTTCATTTGAATCATGGTAGTATTTATATTTAAACTACTACCTACTTGGTACGCTTTTTAGAACAATATCTTATATCGTATTTATTAATGAAAATACATACAGTCAGAGATTAAAATTTAAATACACATCCGAAATATGTAAACTTTTGTCCATTTAATATTGAATTGCTAAAAATTACCGCTATGTTTTAACTAAACTATGTTGTCGTATTATTTACACACAAATCAGTGAAGACCAATAAATTTTTCAAAGAAATTTAGTTTTCTTTGAATCACTGTATATAAGAATCCAGTCTCAGACTAAATATTTTATATTAAGTAGCTAGTTTCAGAGTACGGAATACATAAAATGACCAAATAATCCATATTTCTAAATAAATTGTAGAATCAGAGGAATGAAAAAATAACAGAAGTTTTAACATTATTAAAATCCATTATCATTTCCTTTAAAGTACATATGTATGTATGTACTTTTTTTTTTATCAAAACGTTGGTCTAGACTCTAGATTTACAGAAAACAATCACATGACCAAAAATATAACACACAAATACATTTAAACTTTAAATTTATGTCCATGTACATTTTTATTGATGCTGTGATAAAAGTATTTGCTTTCTTCTCACTTTGTTCTTCTTTTTTTATTTATGCTTTGTGTTCTCTAAACAAAGCTGTGGAAATTTCCACGACAACAACGAGTGCATTTCAAACACTCCCAGTTAAGTAAAAAAAAAAAAAAAAAAACAAAATAACACAGTAGGTATATACTATATGTATACAGGTATCGTCATATTGTGTTATATAAGTACTCATCGAATAAATAGAGTAAATATCGAAATTGTATATTATTTCTTGGTATTACAATGAAACAAGTATGAGCAATTTGCTAAAAGTTCATGTAGCGTTTGTTTATTTTTATTTCAGTATTGTGTTGTTAAAAATTAATGAAATATATTTATTACACTTCTCAATGATAGCAAATTTATATTTGAATACGAAATAACAACTTTTGTTGAAACACCATTTAAAAAATTATTATACGATATATCAAAAGTATTTACTTTTTTCTTTCCTATCTTATCTTACTTGCTTTAAGAATAATATGTCTCAACGATAGCAAATTTATATTTGAATACGAAATAACAACTTTTTTTAAAACACTATTTAAAAAATGATTATACCTACGATAGATAAAAATATTTACTTTTTTTCTTTCCTATCTAATCTTACTTGCTTTAAGAATAATAAAGCAAAAACGTACTGTTTTTGTACATTTACTACTGATTAGATGCTAATCAGTAGTAAATAGTCTAAGTAGTCTTTTTTTATATATGTATAGTAATAGCTTTAATAAAATCTTAAAATTGTTTTACGTTTTTACAATTTCTTTTACGTTGTAGAATTTTATACTTGTTAAATTTTATATTTATTGTAATATGCAAATTTTTTATATGTTCTTAACTATTGTAATTGTTTTGTTAAACTATAAACACTTCGATGACAATTCAGAAGCGTAAATATTTTTATTTGAATTTAATTGGCCCCTTCTTTCATATAAATATTCTATTTATTTCCAGCGAATATTTATAAAAGTTTCCTTTAAATTCGAATTTAATTGGTCCCTTCTTTCATATATACATATATGTATATTCTATTTATTGCCAAAAAATATTTATAAAAGTGTGAAATAATTATCCAGGATTATTGCTATATTCCATATTTGGTTTAACAAAAATTTCAAATAATATATTCGAATGTTTTTATTTGCTATACTACATGAGCCAAGTAACCTATGTTAAACTGCATTTTCAGTCCATTTTTCACAATTAAAATTTTTGAAAGACGATTGTCAGCCATCTGTTGCATAATTTTGGCAACTCTGGTAATGCTTCTAAGTTTCTGTTACTATCCATAATCGAGCCATGCTGTTTATAAGTTTATTTTTGTAACAAAATTAGTTTCTCCTAATGTGTATTAAAAACAAACCTTAAAATTATATGTATATCTCTTTTGAATGTTATAATAATGACAAAAGTACATAAACTAAATGCAATAAAACCCCCATTTTACAAATAAATAATTTCTAATTGCCATTAATAATTAATATCAATATAAATAATACGATATTAAAGAAAATATTGCCCTTTATTTATTCTTCATGATAAAACATTTAATATAGTATTGTTATTTGCCTTTTATAAGTTTCTTTTGTTCGAATTACTGGTTTCATGACTTATAATGAAGTATATTTAACAAATTAGGCATAACAAAAATCGCGTGATTCAAAAACTAAAAAGAATGTGTGTAAACAGTTTATTAAAAGCAAACATTACTTTGTAATAAAAATGTAAAATATCGCATTTTATTTTTAAATCTAATATCCTTGGAATTGACAATGATTAACAATCGATAAATGCTTTTGCTTCCTTGCTCCATTTTTATTTAAAATATTTTGCAAACACGTGAGCTTTAAAAAAATTCTATTATTTTATGCGTCACATATTGTAAAGCTTTTAAATTTGTTGTTAATAATTTGTACGAAAATAAAATAGCGCAAACTAAAGCATTTTTAAAAATGTCTGTATTCTATTCGACTAAAATACATTCATACTTTCATTCCAGTATATGAACATGCTTATGTACATGGAACTAGCAACCAGCCTTAACGATTTGTTGCTTTAAATTCAGAAATATTGTGGCGTTTCATTGAATAAAAAACTAGCCACCCTTAATAGAGTATGCGATAAATGTAGACTTTTTATTTATTTTATATGTATGCTTTTTTTAACTAAAATTTAATGAATAAAATGCGCATTTAATTCTTTTCTTCTCTTTAATGTAAACAAGTAAACAAACCATCTAGTATATTTCAAAATTTTGCAATGTCTTTTAATATTTTTATATAGTATGTACCATAGTATTGCGAAATTTATAAATAAACGTTCATCAGTATCTAAAATATTTTTTTTTTGTTTTCTATTTTTAAATTACATTTTTTGCCTTATCGCAAAAAGTACTCAAGATGGCTGTTTTTTAATTATTATCTTAAAAATATTTTGAATATTGTATAGAAATAATTTCGAAACGTTTTTTAATTATTCTATACCGTATAAAATGTTTAACCATTTTTCAGCAATTTAAAATTTGAAAAATGTGGCGCCTTAAGTCACTCGCTTTTGCTGGAACAATATCTTGAAATAGTTTGTTACTATTTTCTCAACACCAGATGTACTAAATTCGGACTTTGCTCCAATAAAGACAGAAAAAGAAAAGCTGAACCTGCTTTCATTTTAAAAAGTTTTTGTAGTTGACTTAAAAGAGAGGTTTATTCATTCTTATGCTGTTGTTGTGTAGTAAAAGGCTATTTACCAATAAGTAATTTTAATAATCTGCATCATGCGTAGTATTAGAGCAATAGAATCCCATTAGGTGCATTAGAAGTCGCCGTAGTCTAGTAGGTAGGGTGTGTTGGCTTATCAAACGTAAGGCCCGAGTTCAAAACCCAGGTCAGACATCAAAACAAAATATGAAAGAAAAAAAATATTTCTTCGGCGACTTCCTCTCATCAGATTTCTGGCAAAAACAATAGATTTGTAATAATATAAAAAAAGTTTGTTGTTTTATGTTTCCATATTCTGAAAAGACAAAAATTGCGGAGTATACAACAAATATTATTTAATACTTAAATAAAGAAAAGCCCATTAGACACGAGCAACAAAATTGCACTGTTGTGAATATCATGTAGTATGTATTTATATTTGTGCAAATTAAATTTTAACTAATATAAACTAAACGTATTATTTTCTATTATTGTCTGCCAACTGCGCGTTGTGGCTTTAATGTTAAATTAATTTACCAACCATTTTCTGCAAATACATACCTACTTTGCACTTTTTTAAATTCTATTTTGTTAGCCATATTTGTTTGGATTTTAGAAAATGTATTCGTTTTTTTCTTTTCATCTAGTATGAACAATTTGTTTTTATACTGTTTTTCTACACAGTGTTATACACAATTAGCTTTTATTGCATTTCTCGTTTTTGCTTGTTAGATATTACACAATAATGCAACGTAGGTAGTATTAGTTTTCTTCTTTATTACCTTTAAGTTTTACATTCGTTTTTTTATTTTCCTTTTATTTCATAGGCTTTTTTGTACGTTCAGATAATAAGCCTAAATCTTTCTATTGTCATCATCATCTCATACACAACACGAGCAAGTTCGTTGCCACTCTCTGTGACCACCTTTTCCCACTTGCCTACATCTACCACCCCACATTATTATTGTGAATTTTCTTATAAAAATCTTTGTCTAAGCAAAATTTCAGTTTAGTCTTAAATCGGACGTAGGGACTTTAACGTCTTAATTCCTAAACTGAAATATATACACACACATATGTTTGGCTAGAAATAAAAAATAATATTATTTAAACTTTGAAAACAAAGAAAAAATAAGTCGAATGTTTAACATTTTAAATAAATTGTTTAAATGCAATTTTAAACTAAACTAAATGTGAAGAGCGACAGTCTATCAAAAAAAAAATATTCTTATTTGTATACAAACTGTGATATTTTTCTTTAAATAATTTAATTTAGTGAAGTGATTTTGTAAATAAATATTTATTTTTAATATTATATTACAATCATTTGATAATAAGAGTGATATTTAGTTTACAAATATAACATTTTAGCAATAATGTCTTCTGCTGCAATTAGCAACTGTGATAATAGAAATAACAATCATAGGTAGGAGCATACAAAGTATTAGCTTTTGTGGGCCACTACCATACAAATTAAGATATTGCTTGGTCTCCAAATTATTAAGAGTTTATTAATTGCATGTCCTTCAATTAAATAAATTCATTTATATTTTGAAAATTTGTTATTGTTTTAAGGTTAGGAAACACATTTTAAATGTGAATTTTTGAATACATATCGTCTTATGGTAACTACATACATTTTAAGCTGAGGAAAGCGTTCTCCTAAATCTGCTTTTATGCGATGGCACTAATGGTTATTTCTTGTACTATTCAAATAAAGTCGAAATTTTTTTAGTTTCTGCCTGCATTTTGGTTTCGAAAATAAGCCATTTTCTTTTAATTTCAATATAAAAGAATCATGACTAGTATTTACAGATTTCTTTAAGAAGAAACTGCAAGTTATCTTTACATTTTTTCAACATTTTCAAAATGCAACACAATTGTCATTATGGAACGTTTAAAACAGGCTCGTTTTTTTTCTACTAGAATTTGGGACAAAGGAAAACACATCAAAATAAATCGAGTCAAATAATATTTTAATTACACCGCGACTAAAAATTAAAGTAATTTTCCTAACTGGGAACCCGCTTTATCAAAAATGTATTTAATAATACATATATGTATATGGATATTATTATTATTTTTTTTTTTTAATATTTGAGGCACCAAAAAGTAGAAATTGTTTACGATTACGTTGCTTTTGATTTATTTATTTTGCATATAAAAGAAAATCATCTCGTGAAAAATAAAAACAAAAAATGTGTGCCAAGTGCGCAAATTTTTCATTGATTCAAATTTCAATTTTTGTTTCTGCTGCTAAAACATAAAATATGTACATATATAATTAATTGAGGTCTCGACAAATACACAAAAAAATACTGAATTGTTGTAGTTGTTGTGAGCAAAGACGTCACAGTAGTACTTAATTAACGTACACAAGTCAGCTGCAATAACAAAAAAATAAATTTTTTAATTGAAGAGAATAAATATAAATTACAGTTTGCTCACATTTAAATTTTTATAGTTTATAAAACAACTAATAAATCGTTGCTAGCGTGTCATTTAATAAAGCGAATATATAAATAAAGAGAGCTGTCCGTCGACAGTCCAGATAAAACAATATAATACTGTCATGGAATTGCTCTCTTTGTATGATATTCGATAAGCCTCAATAAATGTAAATTTATGTAATTACTAACAAATTTCTCATGCAGTTGAGCAAGCTATATCATATGCGTAATATGTCTTAAGAGTATGCAATCCATATGACATGTATTTGTTATTGTCTTTTTTGCCATTTATTGTATCTTGTCCTGTCATGTGTCCTTATTAACTTTGTCAATAAGTTTTATAATAAAATGTTTTATTTGTTACTTATCGATCAGTATTAACTGTGTTGAAATTCTATCTATCTATATTTCTTCGAATAATGAAATAAAGAGAGCTATCTGTCGACAGTCTAGTTATTTGAAAAATACAACGTTTTATTACTGTCATGGAATTGCTCTCTTTGTATAGTATTCGGAAAACAACACTGTATAATTTCAATGTTATTATATGATGTACTTTCTTTTTTATTTTTGAAACCCATTTAATTTAGTACAATAAATTATGACGTTTATAACATTTGTTTCAGTGTTCTGAAGACATTATTGTTTTCTCTTCTTGCAGTATTTGTAATCCTTTTTACATATTTGATCATAATTTATTATAAAATCAATAATACATTATAAATTTACAGTGTGAAGCACTAGTTTATTAAGTTTAACATTTTTGCCGCTTTTTCAGTCATAATAAAATGAGTATTCAATTAGGCAAACGTCAGCAGTTTTATTTGATTTTCGGTGCTGTTGAAAAGGAAGAATTTAAAAGTAAAAAATCTTTTGATCTTAAGGATTAGCTCCACTTATAAGGATCTAAGTTCTTTATTGATAAAAAAAAAATATACAAAAACGCATAAGCTTTAGTTAATTTAAAAGAAGGATAGATGTCTTTTTAGATATAGTAGTGTCCAAGCAACTATAGATGTATGCATATAAAAGGTAAATTATAACAAATTTTTTAATGAAGTTGAATAAAACCTTTTTTTTTCTTACTGTAAAGATTAAAGATACTGTTTAGTTATTGATGGAAGAGATATGCTCGTATAAAAATAATAAAAATTAAATTTAGACTTCAGGAAACTAATTTTCTAATATTAATTTGAAGTATCATATTGTCTCTTATCGTCTTTTTATGGAACTACATATTTCCAAAATATTAGCGTCGTAGAGTGGAATTTGTAAGTTTTCTAAACGTTTTTTAATGTAAATTTACCTATTCAGTGTTCCCCTCTGACCATTAGCTTCTTAAAAGCAAATTGCTTGATATAATGAAATATTTTTATTACATCTGAATGCTGTTTAAGATTGGAATCCAGGATTTTTTTAAATCCTCTTAGATACGGCTCTAAAATTATTAGAACTGTTTGGCCCCTTTTTTTCTCTTAGATCAACTTGATTACTTTCATTCGCATTTTAAAATAATACTTCAGTCAGGATAGCGGCCTAGCTTCTCACACCACTCATGTTGTGTGCCTTGAGTAGCGAGACCTACAGTTTAACGTCGACTCCGAACGACAAATTTTGAGAAACTTTTTCATGGCTGGTTTATTTACCACAAATCTGCTGAGAGGAAGACGCCGAAGAAATATTTTTTTTTTTTTTATATTTCGTTTTGATGTTTAGCCTAGGGCTCGAACCCGAGCTTTACATCTAATAAGCGAACACACTACCTAATAGGCTACGACGACGTCTAATTTTTTATTTTTTCTGTATATATGTACATAAAAAATACATTGAATTTTTCCTAAATCACGGAATAAAGTGGTTTTTGTCTTTGTAAATATCACACTTCCTTTAACTGCATATTGTATTATGTAACTTCATGAATACGTCCAACTCCCAGTTTTCTTTGAGTATAGTAAACCTTCACAAACTTATTTACAATGTACAGAACAGTTTCTCCCAATACTTTCTAAGGAAGCACTCGAGTACCTTTCGCTCACATTAAACTAAAACGTTTTATTACTTAGAGAGTGTACATTTACATACTTTTTTTCTTGATAAACTTGTAAGAGATTTTAATTCACCATTATAACGGATTAGTAACTGGATAGTGCCTGAACTGAGAAATATACTTAAGCATCATAAAATAATTCGACATACATATGTTGACAAAGTGATTCATTTCACCTGATTTTTTTGCAGATTAAAAAATAATTCTCCTGCGAAATGTATGGTTTATTTTTTAGTTTCATTAGCTTTCCTTTTTTCCTTTAAATTGTATTCAACACGTTCATCGCCACGATAATATCAGAAAAATTTTGAGATGGGCCACGGTAACTTTATTAGATAATTTAGTTAAAAATGTATCAAGGAAACTTAATGTATCAAAGAAAAAAAATTTTTGTTTTTCAAAATTCCCGAAAAAACACTATTTTTATGGAATTGTAAAATACAATTCCAAAATAGTGTGGACTACAAATCGCGTACGTCAGACATATATGTCTGACATGGCTCATATAAAACTTCTTAGCGTCAGACACATATGACTGACATGGCTCATGTAGAACTTCTTAGCGTCAGACACATATGACTGACATGGCGTGTTAACTTTGTTTCATCTCGATTTATTTTATTGTCTGAAGACTGCAATGCTTCAATTGCAAATTCTGTTGTACATTTATCTAAAAAAAATTATTTGGCCATTGTCGAGAATTGATCCGCTTTCATTATCACTCAATAGTTACAAAATGTATTGGAAAATTTGTAGAAAATCATCACTTGTTCTGGCGTATTCTCCCAGTACTATAAGTCGGACATCAAGGGATAGAAATTTCCATATTCATTTCAATCTTATTCACTTTTATTTGCAATAAGTTCTTCACTGTTTTTATGATGCTAATTAGAATATTGAACATAACTTATCGTAAAGGTAGAAATACACAATTTACAATTGAATGTAGTAGAATGCAAATTGAAAATTCAAAATAGTACTTAAAATTTAACTTAGAAATATATTTAATTAAACCCCAGACGTAATGTATATTTTACTGGAATATAAACTTCGTTTGCTGGACTATTTACTTATAAACCTCCACGGCCACGACCACCAGTAGGGCCACCTTGCCAAGCTCCACGACCACCACCAGGAGCACCCGGTGGTCCACCACGACCACCACCTGGAGGCCCGCCTCTTCCTCTGCCTCGTGCTAATGAATATTAATATGACATTACTTTTTAACACCATAAATTTTTAACAAATTAAAGACGACCTACCTTGAGCTCGCAGTATAGCAGCTTTTCCTCGGCCCGATGTGCCGCCGAGACCTTTACCCGTTTGTTTTTTAAACATCGGAGCATTTTTCAACATGTCCGGCAATATAAGGAAACGTATTTTTGAACCGCGTATATAAACGTTTTCCAAATTCGCTGTGCGCCCGTCACGGTATGTTACGGATATTTGTGTCATTTGGCAATTCATATTATCCTCAGCTTCAATAAGTTTTCCACGATAAACTTCACCGGTTATTGTTTCACATGTTATAATGTGACCTTCTGCTTCATGCAGTACTTTTATGGGTACACCGATAGACATACTTTAGGTTTTTTATAAATTTTTATTGCAGATAGAATTCCTTTTTGTTATAAAAAGTATTTTTCTTTTATTTTTAATGTGCTTATCCGAGAAAACGATTAAAGACGTACGGCTTCTTTGCTATATTTGACAGTTGTGCGGCGCCATGTTTTTCTTTTTGCTGAATTGTAATGACGTACGTACATGCTTGTCAAGCATGAAATTGTATAACAGGGTTGTATTTAACACAGATTGTAAGAAATATGTTGCCATATGTTTAGAAAAAAAACTTGTAATATTAAATACAGACTTTTTACAATTAGAACATAATATAAAAAAATATTTTATTCGAAAATAATTGAATCCACCTTAACTTACAAACCATTTACCGAAAATTACAAATAAAATACTGCAAAATGCATTACTTTGCCTTTGATTAAAATAATTTGTTCTTTTTTTTAAATTTTTAGCGATCCAATGTTTAGTAGTAGTAGTCGTAGAAGAGAGTTTACGGAGGCCGTTCTTGGTGCAACCTGTGCTGAGAATAAGTTGCGTACTATTTCTACCTCTTCTTGCGCTACCAACATGTCGACTGAGTCCTACTGTATCTCTCTCGGCGTAGGGCCTCTGTGGTGGTCCTGATGTCCCTTCCCACCACAGAACAGATCACGATAGGGCGTCACTCTTAACAGGTAATTAATTTAATAAATGTTTTAATCACGTTGTAGTGGTTGTTATTTATAATACTTCTCAATATATATTTCTAATACAGATTATACTCGAAAATCTTCGGTCGACTCAGCTGGTGGCAGCAGTTTATTCGACAGAAGCAACTCCACTAGCAGCAGTGGTGGCTCTAGCCCTGGCTCTTCAACATCTTCAGAATGTTCAGACTCTGACGTACAATCCTTGTACTCCGACGATGACTGTCAAGAGGTAGTCAGGCAAATTTTGCAACATGAACATCCCATACGCATTGTCATCAAGCTACATGTGACTGAAAATAAGTTCACAAAATGGGAATCGGTATTGAATCCGACAAATAACATCTTGTATGTAGCCATACCGGAAAAAATGGCCTCGGAGAATTCTAAGGATACATTGATTTCTTTGCTGGAATTTGCTGAGGATAAATTGGAAGTCGATGCAGTCGTCATGTGTGTACGTAAAAATCGCACTGATCGTGCTCGTCTTTTGGAGAGCTTTTTGCTTATGGGCTTTGAGCCATTATCCAGAAAAGCTCCAGAAGCTCCACCAGCCGCTGAAAAGGATGTCGAGAATTTCTTCCTTGTCTATCGTATTGAGGAATAAGTTGACAATACTATATTATACAACATCTAATGAAATACACTGTTTATGCAACAACAGCCACAACAACTCAAATCTAACAGCTAATCTTATAAATAAATAATAATACTTGATAAACTAATTTTTGTTTGGAGGAGGCCAGTATAGCAAATAACTCACTCCTATATTATTAACTAAAGTGTTCAAAATTGCATAATCATATAAAATTATATTTTCATATTGTCAACATTCAACTCAATAATGATAAAAAAAAATTTCTATCTGCCGAAGGAATATCGAAAAACACTGTTAAGAGGATATCGTAATAAAATTTCGTAATTAAAAACATAAAATATTAAAAAAACAAAAAAAAAATATAAAAAAATATAAAAAATTAAAAAAAAATATAAAAATATATAAAAAATACAAAAAAAATAATAGTTTTTAGAGAACAATATTATATCTTTGTAACAATACAGACACTTGCTTACTTATTATTTGCAAATCAACTTAAAATTCCAAACTACTAACATCTTTATTTGTCTATTTGTATTGTTTAAATTATCATTTTATTCAAATGTTTCATCAATAGTTATTAATATCTTTTCAATATCATTTAAAGTTCCGTATTTCTATCTACACTTAAGCTTCGCTTCATTTGATAATAGTTTTAATATTCCGTTACATATTCATATTTCTATGTTAAAAAGTAAACATTTTTTCAATCACCCCCCATTTTCATTTCAAATCAATAAACCAGCTTCGGGATTAATCCCGTTAGCAAAACTAAAATTTTTAATTTTTATTTTCATATTTTTAATACATAATTGAGTTTTTCCTCCAAGTCTTAATTCATGTAAGGCAGTAATATTAAAAGCACTTTCTTCCTTCTAATTGAAATATGAACAAATAAATATTTACTCACCAATAAAATAATCTTGTTGTTTTTACTGGAATGAGATATATAATTTGTTGGATTCGACTATTTGTAATATTTTCAAATGAGCTAGTCTCATCAATTTTATATAAGAACACTTTGGAAATCTTCATTTAAAACTTATAGCCCGATTACAAGTTTTATGTTGCCAGTAGGTAGGTAGGTAGATAGTTTTTTTTATAGATTGTAGGACTTAATAAATACGCCGTTAAAAAGGATTCTTTGTCAAAATATGTATTACATACATACATAATTGGCCATTACAACCCTTCAGTCAGGATTACGGCCTAGCTTCTCAACACCACTCATGTTGTGTGCGTTAATTTTATACATGAGTGGCGGGACCTACAGTTTAAAGTAGACTCCGAACGACAGATTTTTTTGAGAAGCTTTTTCATGGCAATTTTTATTTTGATGTCTGACCTGGGATTCGAACTCGGGCCTTTCGTCTAATAAGCCAACACACTACCTACTAGACCACGGCGACTTAAAAAAAAATATGTATTAGTAAAACATATATTGTTTTTAAACTGGACAATTTTTAAATGGTAAATTCTTATTGAAAAATATTTTTTTCCCATTTATTTAATCTTAAATAAATTTATTGAAATCCTGCCCTGCTTCAAATAGTTCATGTATAGACTTTTCAAAAATCTGGTAACTCTTTTTGCATTGTTTCAAGCTAGGCGAATTCATGTAATAGGTGGGATTGACTAAACAGCTGATACTATTCCAAGTGTCAAAATTTGTGTGTGTTTGTTGTGCGTGTGTGTTTTGTTGTTAACTTTTTTTTCTTTTAAATTTTTTTTCTTCCTATTTTGACAGCCGAAGGAGTGTTTTACAAAAACAAAATGCCTGTTGTTTTTGCATTGTTGTACTTGTTGTAGAGTTGCGGCTACCTTATATGAATTTGCCGTGGTTTCAAGCATAGATAATGGCCACGGCAAATTCATATAAGGTAGCCGCAACTCTACAACAAGTACAACAATGCAAAAACAACAGGCATTTTGTTTTTGTAAAACACTCCTTCGGCTGTCAAAATAGGAAGAAAAAAAATTTAAAAGAAAAAAAAGTTAACAACAAAACACACACGCACAACAAACACACACAAATTTTGACACTTGGAATAGTATCAGCTGTTTAGTCAATCCCACCTATTACATGAATTCGCCTAGATAATGGCAAAAGATTCAGTGTAGTGTAGTAACGCTGTGCAAATGCCATCCAGTAGCTCTTAAACTGTAGTTTAGTAAACATTTGTTATATTCAGCAACGCATTAAAGGTGATAAAAGGAATAATATAATTTATATAAAATGGTAAGTTATTTAAAATAATAATAAGATACATGAAATAGTGTAATTAATGAAAACGAATAATGTCAAATTGCTTTCATTCTTATTTTCTACATTCAACTCAACTAATACGTATGAATTGTTTCATTTATTATCCCTGTTTCCAATTATTATTTAGTCGATTACTTTGCACACAGATGTTGGGGATATTAAAATCGAACTTTTCTGTGAGGACTGTCCGAAGGCTTGTGAGAATTTTTTAGCCTTATGTGCTAGTGATTATTATAATGGTTGTGCTTTTATACGGAATATCAAAGGTTTTATAGTGCAGACAGGCGATCCAACAAACACTGGCAAAAATGGCCAATCAATTTGGGGTCATAAATTCGAGGATGAATTCAAAGAAAATCTAAAGGTTTGTGGAGAAGTTATAAGACAGTTATCCATAAAGGAAGGCTCGATACAGACATATTCTTAAAGAAAATTTGTTTTTGTGTATGGAATAATAATCAAAAAGTCAATAACTTCGAGCCTTCCCTGTTGGAGATGTTCTATGTGTGTTAAGCATATCTTTTTAATTAAAATCAATTTTTTAATCATTATTAGCATACGGATCGTGGTATGGTTTCCATGGCAAATAATGGCCCAAATGCAAATGCAAGTCAGTTTTTTATAACATATGCTGCCCAACCTAACTTAGACTTGAAATACACACTGTTTGGTCGTGTTATAGATGGTTTTGACGCTTTAGACGAATTAGAGAAACTGCCAGTTAATCCTAAAACGTATCGCCCTCATGTTGAGAAAAAAATTAATGGTGTAACCATACATGCAAATCCTTTAGCAGGATGATGGTTGAATAAAATCATAACTTCTTAGAATTAATGCTTTATACCCGTAAGTAGGATAATTAAAAACATACTTTTTTAAAAAGTCTACTTTAAAAAAAATATATAAAATATATACATTTTATAAATGCATATCTAAACACTAATGTCTCGATTATGGATGGCAATAGAACTTAAGTTGCATTGCTATTTGCCAAAACATTTAAAAATTTCACTTCTGAACTGTCAACTACATATAACGCAACTGAAGTTCGTAATAAGAGCATAATGGTAATTGTGTACTTTGAAATTTTGAACTTTTGAAACTTTGAACTAAGCAGTGCTTATCACTCATTCCTCTCGTACAGGTAATGGAACAACTGTGGCGTACAGAGATGACCTTGTGGTCGAACTGATGCTGTCACCTGTGTACATGCCGTACGAGGCTACAGCTTCTCCACCATTACGCTTCTGGTGGAGCTTGAGTAAAGGGGAAGATGTCGTCTCATCTTGGGTTGTGATGCCAATGCTTATCACACCCAATGGGATGGTGCGCACATAAATATTAGGGGTAAGTCTATTTTGGATTTTATTATTCTTAATGGGCTTAATGATGTAACGTCGGTAGAATGCCGACTTTTGACATCGTGTTAGGAAAGCTGTAATTGATATTTCGCTCTCTAGCATGGATACGCCTATGATTAGAGACTGGCGGGTTTCAGACGAGTGCTCTTTCTCGGATCATCAACTGACAACCTTCAGTATTAATCTCACTAGTGGCTTTCAGAAGCCTTATAGGAATCCAAGAAAATCCGACTGGAACAAATTTGAGAAGGCTGTGGAGAAGGAACTTAGGGCCCTTAGGGGTCGTTCCACTCCTGGCATCAATGCTTAAGTTGGATCTTTAACAGATATTTTGTTGGCTTCTCACAGCAGATTGTCCCCTTACTTACCAGCCAGCCTGGTGGAACGCGGACTTCAAAAATCCGCTGTTGTGCCAGAAGGTTACTTAACAAGGCTAAAAGGTCAGAGGAAGACTTATCTGCATATAGATCCAGTTGTAGTGAATATAAAAGGGAAATTAAACTCTCAAAAAGAACCACCTAGCTGAGTTCCCGTGAAAATATCGAGGGTGTTGATAGTATAGCTTGTTTCCGCAGAATGTTGTCCGAGGACCCCAAATCTCAGCAGTGTGTAACGCAATGCCATAGGAACGCCTGAGGAAATTAGGGTGCTGGAAACAGCGATAGGACACTCTGGAATTCTGAACGTCGTCTTACCTGAGGGAGAGGAGGACCTTTGGAAAAACATACCGACTATATTGCGCCTGAGGCTATGTTCCTGCCTATTTTGCGTAGCTAGTGAGCCCACTTCAGATTCGGGATCTTATATGATCTTTGTTGGCGATTAGACTGCTCTAAGGGCCATTCCGTTGATCTGGTGTAAATCACGGTTTATTCGTGAGTGCAAAGAGTCTTTAAGGACCTTTGGACCCGATTGCATTCGTCTATGCTGGGTTCCGGGACATAGCGGTATACTCAGTAATTAGATTCACTTTGTGATGGTGGCTTGATAGTTGGTCCCAATCCTGCCACATCTACGGCCTCATCACTAGATGGGTCAGAGGGGAAGAGCAGAGGCGTTGGGGGATGGATCGAGATGTTATGTGTCTATGGTCCGCTATAGACATTGATAGAACAGGTTTGTTACTGAGCTTAGATAAGGGCAGCTTGGGGTTAGTTATTCGTTTCATTACACAACATTACGAGATAAGATCGCTGACGAGGATGTGGTACAGATCCTAGTCGGAATATTGCAGAGTATGTTGCGATGAAGAGGAGTTGGAAACTTCTCTGCAACTGTCCAGCCCTTAGTAGGTTGAAGTTGAGGACCCTGGGCAGAGGCTTCTGTCGAGAGTCGACATTAGGGCTCTATATAGATTCATATAGGGAATGAACTGGTTGAGAAGTGCTGGGGCGTCAAGGTTCTAGTCCTTTCTCTCTGTCTCTTCTAGGACGATTTTACAATGTTTAATTTTGACCTTTGTGTATTGTACTTGTTCCAATGACAAGTACATGTCCTCAAACCCAACCTAACCTTACTAATTGCGATCCTTTTAATTATGTCGTCAGTTTTGTGTAGAAATTATTGAGATATTTAAAACAAATTGGTTTGTTTGTATGAGTTTTATACTTTTTATTTAAAATTCTAATATAAAATAAAATTTAAATTTGTAGTTTTTTTTTTTTTTTTTTTTTTTTTTTTTCAACGATAATAGATTTATGAATTGAAACAAAATGTACACTAAAATTTTCAATTAAGGGTAGATAATAAAGAAATATACATTTATATATAAAAAATGAAGTACAAATAAAGATAGTTGCATTGATTAAAACGTATAATTTCACATTGTATTTGAACTTAAAATTAAATTTGAAATTTTCAATTTTTTAAATTAAAAAGTAGGACTACTGTACACACTCAATAAAATTGGGGGAAATTTTAAAAAAGGAAAGTGTATGCAGCGACATTTTTCGATCAAGAAAAACAAAACTTACGAATGATAGATAATATATTCTAAATTTTTGTGTGGTTTTAACTAACAATAAAACTTAAACTAATATTGCTAACAATAATAAGAACATTGTTTTCCTCTTTATAAACGTTCAAATTGAAAAAATAAAAAAACAAATGCTCCAACAACAATTAGTTATTACAGGTAGATTAGCGCTAATATGAAAAAAGAAACTATTTATCAACACTAGAACGCACAAAATATAATTTGTGGTAAATAATAAAATTAAATTAAAAAAAATTACTAAATTAACTTTAAAATAAAGTTAAACGGTCATCATTTATTTGCTGCTGTTGCGGGAGTTGCAGCACCATTGGCAATTGCTTTCTTAGGTGGATGGTCTTTCATATGTTGCTCAAACATACTGCGAATATCAGCTAATGCTTTGCATATATTATCAGCAAAACGATGAACATCCTGAAATAGAAGAATAAACTTGGTGTTTAGAGATAAAAACAATAACTGCTTATCTGTAATTACTACTAACCGTGGTTTGGCATGATTTCTTAGCTGATATATGGAAGAATATTAAATTTTCTCCAGCTATTATGTACGACACACCATAGCCATCATCGGCAACGGGACCAAAACCACCGCCCGAACTGATACAGTTGGGATGTTTTTTCAAATCCATTTTAGGTGTTTGCCCATGAGGTGTTTGACTAGTAGACAGGCGCCATGGTTCACTGAGAACTTCATTTAAGAATGGTGAATCGACTTCTAAATACTTCGAAACCACATATAAACAGAACAAGTGACGATCAATACCGTTACCACACATGGCATCTTGGTAGCCCAATTGATGACGTTCACAAGCTTTTTTCAATAATTCTACACGTTCTTCATTCTAAAATTTTGAAAAAACCAAAGTGTGTATAAGGATGTAGCTGCTGATTATGACAACAACTTGTAATCTAGTATTACGTACCGTTTTAGTTTTATCTTGCATAGCTTTAACCCAGGCTGATGATTCTATGGTACAGGGTCTAACAGTTTCAGTACGACCTTCTCGGAACAGACGAGTCATTGAAGCCTCATATGTTAGTGAAAAACGTCCAGCGTCACGATAATAAGCCAACTGTAAAGCCATTTGTATAAAGGCATCGGGCGAAAGACGACATTTCTTCATAAAACCTTTACCGTATTGATCGTGCACCAAAATTCTGAGATCAATATCCTGTTTAATTAAAATGGAAAGAAAATTATTAATTACTTTCGATTTCATTTTAAAAGAAAGAAAATCTCACATACTTTAATCAATAGATTAGCATCCCTAACGGCTTCATTTATTTGTGGCAGGCATGGTTCCAGTTGCCAATTTAAACGTACTGGTGATGGTGGCTGGAATTCAGGTGTTCCCTTTGTGTTGCCGTTTTCATCATATCTGATTAGTTGGGTAAATTATGTACATATATATTAATAATTGCAAATATTATACATGGCTTTTATATGCATACAATTATGTGCTTGCATCGTTATTGAAATTAAAATAAAACATTTGAGATTTACAATGGAAAGTGATGGTAGACAAATACATACATATACAGTAGGAGGTAATGACTGGGTAGGAAAGTATTAGACAATACTAATATGATTAGTAATGATTAAATTGTAATTAAGAAAGTAAATAACGATGCATAATTGTATGTAATAAAAATATGTATATAAAGCATAAGAAGCATTAATGTTAGTGAGTTAAACAAATAAAAAACGGTTCAAATATTTTTGTGGTAAATAAGTTAATTGATGTTTACCCATAAATATCATCACCAAATATATATTCCCAGGTATGACCCATAACCGGTGCATCAGCCCTAAAACAATGTAAATATATACAAAATAAATAAAAAAAATAGAAATAAAAATAATAATAAAAAAAATAAAACATATTCAATTAAAGCTGCATTGAAATTTACGAAATAAAACCACAACCAAGCCATTAAAAAATAAATATATATAAATATTATATATATTCTATAGAGCGACTCAAACCCGACACCTGCTTTTCTCGATGCTCATAAAAAGAAAGAAATTATATCATTACCCTTTGCTGACTAAATCATCCACTATAAGATTTTCCCACATATGAGAGGCAACAGCAGCATCGGCCCTTTATTATACATACATATATTTTATATATTTTTTTCATTATTATATTTAAGAAAGTTATACACACAATTTTTTTCTCTCTTAAAACTTGTTTTTTTTTTTTTCAAAGAAATTTTTATCAAAAAGGAAATTTTTACAAAAATAAGTTTCTAAACTTACCAAGTATGCTCTGCATTGAAACCGACACGACCATTGGTACCCACGCATACGGTAAAACTTTTATCAAACCAACGATTATAGCCATTACCATGCAACAAGGTTTTGCCAAAGTTATCCAATAGTTCAGGACGTTTTAAATCAAATTCATAGGGAACTTCATCTAAAGATACTACAAAAGCTGCCGATTCGATAATGTTCAACGATACACGATTAACGCCCCGTGAGAAATGAGTATTACGTGTTTCAGCCCATTTAGAACGATTCCATGCGGTCAACGCTGCTAAATGTTCTTCTCCGGGCAAAGGTGTTGATCTCGAATTTAGAATTTCCTCCATTTGTCTACATTAAACATAAAAATAAAGTAATTATTTACACATATATTCACCTAGTAGAGTAAAGAAAATAAATCGTAATTACACTTGAATTTCACACGGTCTCAACTGACGTCCTTTATAGTAGATTAATACTTTGTAATAGCAGCCTTTATGTAAAACTACAATATGATTTGAATCTCTATAGTGTACAATGCGATCAGTTTCCATACCAGGAACTCGTACAGTATTAAAAGTGCGTTCATATTGCCAGGAGCATAAAGGTACAATACCTTGCACCATGATCTGTAATGAAATAAAAATATAATTCATCAGGATATATTAGAAACCTCGCTGTACTACGGCATGAAAGAGTGACAATGGTGTTTGGAACACAATAGGTGCGTTTAAAATAAATTTAACTTCGGTCGTGAGATTCAAAAGAATTATTTTTAGTAAAGCAACCAAACAAACAAATTCCCGAGTTTTTGGACCTGCTAAGAAGAGGAGTCAGCGAAATCACTTATGTACATGCTTCTCCTTTGAAATTATGAAGGGTGAAACACACGAAAAAACTGCATGCGAATGTAGAATGATGAACTGTGGGGTTGCAAGAGTCTTATGGCCAAAGCTTAATGCTATTGAAATTAAACTAATGCTAGGCGTGTGTAGGCGGGAGGTGTGAGCTATTCTGGGAGTAATAACAGGCCATGGCTTCTTTACACATAGGATCAGCAGATGGACTAGGAATATCTCTGCTTTCTGTAGACTTTGTGAAGGAGCAAAGAAAATAATTTATGTCCTTGTCTGCAGATACGTATGCAGAGATGGCTAGGTTGTTGATTTGTTGAGGGTATGGTAGATTTAAAGGACTTTTTCTGCTCTTCTATCCCTTCTTCCTTTCCCCTTTCTTCATTAATTTCTGTTGTAAAGGATAACAATGGACCAATGAGTCTCTCGGTGACGACGTGGATCTGTAGATGCAGTGATGTGCAACCATTCTAATCTAACCTGACCTAATGAAGAACACGAAGAAGTCATTGCTGTAACAGTTCCCATTTAGGTTCAAGAGTCATGACATTATTACGTCAGCTAAAATTGCTGAGCTTTTGTGGTCAATGACAACCAAATACTGTCGTAAGTACTCCAAAAGAATAGAGACTTTCGATGTTAATAAATGCTAGACCATCAAGTTCATTAAAAGTATATCCTCTTCCACTTCTAGCAAAGCCCGAAATCGCAATCAATTAGAAGTTAAAAAAAAACCAAAAAGTTCATAAGAGTAGTATAAATGGAGGACAGTAACGCATAAACTTATGGACCTGAGCAAATTAGGAGCTCTGATAGCAGAAAAGGTAACACAGAAAACTGAAGTAGCATTGGCTATATCAACGAATATATGCCAATCTAGGGTTAAGTCAAAAATTAGGAAATTTTATTCCTTTTTCGAATTCGAAAACCTATTTACGGAATAGCAGTTACAAAATGCAATACAAGCTAATAATCACAGAGGAAATTAACTGTTTTAGTACTTACCGGTTGTAATTCTTGTCGTTCAATTGCTCTTCTAAATAATAACAAGAGATAAATGACATTGGCAGCACGGGCGGCTTGATTGTTAGTCAATTCCATAAAGATGGCATCAGTACCATAGAAATTGCTGTTGATCATTAGGGGTGAACGACCGCGTAGATAAACGTATTCTTCCCACCAATCTGAAACATAATTGGTGGACCACCAGCTCTTCAATATCAAATACCATTGTAGTTTTTTGCCAATGGTATTTTCGAATTCCTTAGCTAATCCCTCCATGCGTGTATAATTTTCATCATCCAATAGCGGACGCACAGAACGTAAATAACGCTGCAGAGTATCATGCACGGCTGGCAATGGTAGTCTTGGCAATGAACCTTGAAAACTATATAGACCGGGCTTATTCCAACTGGAGAAAACTTTTACTGCACCAGCCCAAAGTTTCGTTTTTAAAGAGATCTTACTACCCGGCGCTCGAGATTCATACATCCAGCCTTTATATATAAGCAGCAATTTCAGAGTATAACGCATTGTCAGACATATGCTGATCCACACAATTAAGGAGGCCAGAAAACAGGCTGTTACTTGCCAATTTACTGTGTTCGCGGGTAAATGCACTAAGATACGATTTGTTAAATTGAATGGTGCTTTCATTCCAGCAAAATGTAAGCCCAGTGCTATGGCCGTTATAAGCCATAGACTGTGTATATGAGCTGGATAGGCGCCATTGCGTATGCCATTCTGAAAAATAAAGGAAATTTAAATTCGAATAGTTTCTTAAAGCATATGTACATTTGTAGCATACCTTGGCTCTGGCTAAACGTTTTTTCCATGATCTTATACCAGAGTTCCATACTAAATTAAGAACTTCCTGATCATAGTTGATATCAAAGCCTTCATGGGTGATGGCAAATGAAAAGGCTACGGCTTGATGGGCTTCAGCCATATTTTCAAAAGTTTACACACACACACACGCAGATAGGCACACGTAATTAATGAATATATAACAGGTTATGTCTCTAATTAATTAATTCTTTTATTTTTTTGTATAAATTAGCTGAAAGTAAAAAAATTTAAATGCATGGAGATTAGTTAAATGTGTATAAAATTATGAAAAAAAAATATAATTAAAAAATGAAATAATGGAGTTGAATAAAGTTGTATACGTTATTACGTTGCAAATAATTATTGTATGTATGAGAATATGCGTTCGACTTTATTGAATACGTTGTGTCTAGCAATTTTCGGTAATTTGAGGTCATTATCAAGTGTTATAATTTAAAAAATAAAATCAACAATAAAAAAACAAAAGAATTTGTCATAAGACTGAATAAAAGTGTGTTATCTTGGCAAAGTCTATGTATGATATCAAAAATTTTGATTCAATTTGTCAGACACCCAAAAAAAAAAAGTGATAAATTTTATTGATAAGAATTATTTTAGAAATCTATCCTTCACACAAAAAGTGTGGCATTTGGTAAAATAATGAAGAGAGAATATTTAGCTAATATTAAACTTTTCTTAGGTACAATTTAAATTTCAATTAATTGTTTTTGCTTCTTTCAATGCTACACAAATTTGAAGAGCTTTGACGACGTTCCGCTTGGAGACTCTGTATTGCCACCTCCTCCACCTGAAAAATACTGCAGTGGTCTGGCAGTCTTATAGACTGGGCTATTCCAAACGATTCCGAAAAAATTCCACCGCCAACCGCTCCATTCAGCTTCGAACCGTCAGTGTAGATTTGTGCGGAGGAAATACTTAGTAATGTCAAAATTATTTTAAATAATGTGAATAGGACTGAAGGCTTCATCGCCAACCAATTGAAAGTGAACTTTATTTAAGTTTTTGAATCAATTAAACGGCCTTTCATTTCATTAAAGATTACTATCTATAGGCTTTGCTCTAATAATGAAAAACTACTTAACTTAATATGGATATACAAGTAAATGTGTGTATTCTATTTGCGGGCTTTCTTTGAGAATTCAACTGGAAGTGTGACTAAGGATTCTGACATCGTGCTGTATTACAACAATTTTCCATAGTAATTCTTAACGATATTTGAGTTCAACAAGACGGTGCCACACGTGACATACATCCTAGGAATAACTCGACGAATTACAATTCTTAGAGAATTTAATGCCTATGAAGTGGTTTCTTTGAATTTATTTCACAGACAAATTTGACTGACTAGCTGTGCTACTAAGGCCACCTTGTAAAGTAAATCTAACTTGTATTATATTTTTTTTTATTAATTTAATTATTTGTTGTTGTTTTTGTATTTGTTTCCTGATTTTAAATTTGTTAAGTAACAATCTAAGTATGTATGTATGTACAGTGAGCGCCAAAAGTGAGTAAACACCACTGAAATAATTCATTTTCTTAGGATAGCGCGAAAAGTAAATGAGAATAGTCGAATAAATAAATAAATTACTTATAAAATGTTAAAACAAAAACAACAATTCATGATAAATGAACTTTTTTATACTTAAGAACATAATAGAAAATTTAAAATTATAGTGGGTGTTGACTCACTTATGGCGCTCATTGTATATATGTAGATATGTAAGTAAATAGAATGTGAACTTTGATCAAAATATTTAGAAATGAATTGAATAAAATTGAATTGGAGGTGGCATGTGTACGAGTAAAAATACAATAACAATTTACAATTATTAGTTTGTAGTATATTGTATTACATAAATAATAAACAATAGTACAAATAATAATAATAAAAAAAAACATTGTCAATAATATAACAGGTTGTGGTTGAACAAACTTAAATTGTTTTTATTCCCAACGTGGTTATTTTTTTTCATAGAAAAGCCTTGATAATTTTAATTCATTTCTTCTTTTGTTTGTTTATTTTTTGATTATTTGTTTTGAATTTAGCTGTAAAAGCAAACATGAGAATAATAAAAAAGAATATAAATAAACAAATAGAAGTGAATGGGAGACGTTCATAAATTCATAAATAATAGTTTATTAACAAATCAGCACAAATAACAACAAACACTATAAAAATAAAATTAATTGTAAACTAAATGACGTATTATGTTATTTATTATGTGTATTTACAGTGAAAGATAAATATTGTGAATATGTGTATGTACATATATGTAAAAATAGACTATATGTTTGTGGTTTTTTAAATAAATTTCCTAATATTTAAATATTTTTAAAATGTCAAAAATTCGATCATCAACAAGTAGAAAGAAAAATTATTTATATTATTATAAAGAGACGGCCTATTTCTGTTCTCTCCTTATGGACATTTCTCAACTAATTTCGAAAGAGTAAGGCAATTAATGAGAGTGATTTTGTAAGCAACCTTCAACCAATTGCTATCGAGCTGGCATCTGGTTATTGGGAGGTGTTTTAGATTTAATATACACTTTTAAAATGCCATTGAACAGTCTTACAAATTTGTTGATGACACTGGCTGCAAATCCAATCATGAGAACTCTCACAAAATTTCAAGAGACTGCAAAATAAAATCTTACTTATCATTACAGCAGTGCAGTGATATGTCAAAAATTCAAAGTTATATAAGAATCTTAAAGACAATGGTCAAAGCAGGGATTGGTATATATTCAGAGGAATACTCAGCTCCGAAAGCCTTGGTTCTTGACATTTGAACTACCTTAGACAATCACCGCAGCTCTCACCTGAACACAAGAGACATAAGGATATAACCAACGACGAAAGCTGTGCTTATTTCCAGTGTTGATGACGCATTATTATTGTCCCTCACTGTATATTGACAATATTCACTTTCAAATAACCAACCATAACATATAAATTGTTGAAACTGTTCTCTCTTCATTCACACAATATTGCTTTCAATCATTCATTTGAATATTTTACGCGAAAAAAAGAATTTAAAACAATAATTTGTTAACAATTAATATGACAATTAATTGTTATGTTTAATTCATGTTTTTTTAATTAAACGTTTAATTTAATTTGCTTGCGTTTGCATGAAATTATTTTTAAAACAAGGAATGTGAAGTAAATGTGTAAAAAAAAATAAAAAAAATTATTGTTTTCCATTAAGAATACATATTTGAATTATTTTCAGAGTTACGGATGTTATTGTGAGGCGGGTATTATATTTAAACGTGATTTTCTACATATTAATTTTGTTTCTAAATGCTTCAATGAAACACATCTTTTCGGGAGAGATAAGGGAGCAATTCGTAGAAGGGTGGGCACATGTATGCATTTCTTGCATTGTTCTGGTGTTCTTGACCAACCTAAAAAGTTGTTAGATATTCCAACAAAAGTACCTTTTATACTGAAAATGAAATCAAATGTTTTTAGTTTACTTCTGATATCATACAAACCCCGGCGCCTGGAATAATTTTGCCCCTAAGTGTACCCGCACACAATGTGTTAAGATGCGAAAATCTTTTGGACTTTGTACATAATTATTAGCGACATACACATTTTATGTTGATTTTTATTCATATATATATGCACATGCATAGATACATATATTTTTTAACCCACATAATTATTATTCTCATATTTATATGTATAAGCTGTTCATAGACAAATATTTTTCTAGAATTGCATTTTTCGGAAAAATTAATACAAAAAATTCAATCTTCAGGTCTTTTTACGCCCGAATATTACTAATTCATACGACAATAACATTGTGTCCTCTGTAACGCTGTAGATGGTGTAAATATTGCGGAGTCAAAAGTTCTTGACTCCGCTCTGAATATGAAAATTCAATGCGATGTTCGCTATAACCAGTAAAGTTTTCAAGTCTCGAAAAAAGTTATCAAGTGCATTGGTTTCCTGAGACGGTGCAAGAAGTATTTGACAGCATGCGATCACCTTACAATTAACACCATTTATATCCGACTGAAAATGGAATACAAATCTTATGTATTTACCGTTGGATGAAAGTCTATTTTAAGGACTATAGACCGTGTACAGGAATGGTTGAAGTGCTTATTAATGACTAAAGATAGTATGCAACTCTATTAATTCATTAGAGCGCCGTCTTTTTTTTATCAGAGATCAAGAGAAATAAAGGGACTTGTTCCCGAAAGTTGCATATTTTTCCGTAATACAATATGTGACATAGAGCCCATCCTTTCAAAGGCTATGAGCCAGTGACTCTCATAATTCCTTGATATGTGGATAAGTATTTCGTTGTCATTTATAATACAAACATATTGGAATTTAATATCTATCAACTACTACTACTTCGCCTTTCCTCTCTCCCATAACCTATTTTCCTAGTTTGTTATTAAATTGTATTTTTTTTCTTTTTTAGATAAATGTTGTGTGAGAAGCTGGCCCGTAATCCTGACTGAAGAGTTGTAATGGCCATTGCATTTTTTCTTTTTTTAGATAAATTTTGCCCGCCAAAAAAAGTAAATATTTTTAAAATATTTATTGAAAATTTTCCAAATAGTCACTGAAAACTATTTTTTTTTTCTTTTGTTAATAAAAAAATTACTAAATGATGCATTGACCTAGATTCCTAAAATGAAGCTTAGTTAATATTGTTGTGATATTATTATTATTTAACTGGTTTCTAGTTTTAATATTTATCGTTTATTAGTTTTTAGTTTATTTTTAATATACATTTTATATATACTTTTAAAGATAAGAAGAGTATTTCTGTAAACATGTTGCACAATAAACAGGGGGGTCTACTGGCATACATATGTACCAATACACATGGTGAATGGTATATGAATTTCTATCAAAGACCGGGAAGAGTACTATAAGGAAAACATCTCTTAGAGAATATGTACTCTCTTTATTACGATATAATACATGTTTTATACATGTATAGTGTACACAAGAGAACAACAATTTGTGAATTTATTACAGTTTTTTTTTAATCTTTGATTGTTTTTTTTTTTTTTGCATTCGCTGGTGGTTAGAAAGAAAGAAGCAAACAAACCAAGAGGTTGTATTTAATTTTATATTCTGTTATTGTTTTTGTTTGTTTTCATTTTTGCACCACCACTACGTCGTTAAGGTTCAAAGTCTAATTTTTGTTTTAATTAAAAACAATTTATAAATAAAATACGTGTTAGCCATTAATATGTATGTATGTTGTATGTATAGTTTGAAGGAAAGAAAAATTCGTGATATCAGAGATTATGAGTTTTATAACAAAACAATATTTGGTCTTAAATAAAATGTTTTTTTTTTTTAATTTTTATTTTTAATAAATATAGGTCAATATTAAAACATTTGATAACAATTTGTTTTCAAACTACATATTTATATTGTATATTCATATTTTTTTTTTATTATTATTAAAAAATCACTAACCTTCGTTAAAATAAATATTTGTACTATTTAAAAAAGAAATAATCTATGATTTCTTTTAACAATAAAATTATTTGTTATACGAGTACGTATTAGTGTTTTTTATTTACAATAATTGTAATCACTTTTTATTATTTTCTCTTGTACTATTTGTTTTATTTAACGTTAAAATCAATTAAAAATACTAGAATATCTCGTATTTATTTGTAAATATTTGCTTGTACTTTAGTCTTGTTGATCGATAGCCAGTCAAAATCTAACTGACTTGTGTGTCTATGGTGAAGGTCTAATTTAGCCCCCCATTAAAATACGTACGTTGCTTTAACTGTATTGTGTGTATTCAGTATATTGTTGCTGTAGTCACCACACTAGACATCACTTTTTTTTATTTACTTTACTTTTTATTTTCATAAAAAAAATAAAATAAAAAATATATAAAGAAAAACAATAATCTTGAGAGAGAGCATACATTTGAAGGCTTATCAGCGGCGACAGAGCAAAATGGAAAGAGTATAAAATGAAACGAATAGCAACTGTTTCTTAACGGTCACAGATATTTAGACCTCTTTCGGAGGCAAATGCCAAAAAAAGCGTTTATTATTGTATTTGTGTTTTCGTATTTCTTCATTCATTATTATTAAAAAAATGTATTTGAAGTAGAAAAAACGTCGTCTCATATGAGCTATGTCCGTAATTATGAACATCTCCATTAAGACAGTAAAGATCATGCAAATTTTAACCTCGGCACGCCATAGATGATCCATCCAACAATTCCACGTTTAAGAATAATTATTCCAACGTTTCGACCGTTATCTTAACTGTAACGCTACCTTTCTAGAGCTGGGACCATGGATGGTTTCGCCCTGTACGAAAAAGACATCTCGTATCTACTCAAAAAATAGCTGACAGCTGTCAAATGGCAATGATCTGTTTGGTCAATGGTCTTCTCTAAAATGTGTGATTAATTGGTCACCAAAATCGTTTCCCAATAGATTTATGGTAAGGGGTGACCCTTGTCTTGTTGAAACCAGATGTCAACCGGCGGCAAGAGATTTGTCTTCAACGATGAAATCATCTTACAAACTACTCTACAAGCCTTGTTTCTTGCAAGGGATAAGCTAACGTTGAAGTGTATAGGCCTCAAAGGATACTAGAGTATGTTAAAAATAGTAAATAAAAAATCCTGAACTTATTGACCCAACTTTCATACATTTCATTATTTTAATCCTCTGTATCTAGGTAAATACGACTTCTTATTCAATTATACTATATTATAAGCCTATGTATATACACATACGTGTTAAAGTGGGTATGTTTAAGCGATAATTACAAATGTATTTACATTTGTGTTCGACTAGATAACATGTTTACAACTAAAGAGAAATATTAAATTGATATTCTAAAGAGCAACAAGAATAAGTTACAATTACAAAGTTTAACAATTTTGTTTTGTAAACAAAGTACAAAAAGGGCATGTTGATAAATGTGCCTCCGTCCTCCGTGACACACCCATTGTTTTGTACTACGTAAAGATAATCAAGTGTGTTATCTGTGTTATTTTATAACTTCTAGTTAAGATTCAATACATTTTATAAATTTATTTACCAGTATTTATGTATGTACATAGTTGCAGAAATTCTTTATTATATTTGTTTTTAAATGTCTTTAAACCATTATTATTTAATTTATTACTAATAAAACATTCATTGAACCATAAAAGATTTTAATGGCGTTAAGTTAGGTTGTTAAAATCTTTCATCTGAAGTGTAATTTATTTATTGAAAGATTTTCCATTTACAAGTATGGATCGTTTAACAAACGATGAATTCGTGAATTATGACCGTCATATTCCATCTAAGAGGCAAGTAATTGGCCAAATTATAAAGAAATTTCAAGAGATTGAAAGCGTTACGTATGTACATATATGATCAGGTCTGTGCGGCATTGCAATCCGAATCTGCTGAAAATATCACTTTTATTAGAAAAGGTGTAGTGGATAATCCGGATTTATCGATTCCATGGCGGACTCAGTAATTGGGCCTATCTTATCTTCCATTCATATAAATCCGTAGTCTGGTGTGTACAGTGTTCGAGAATTCAAAACGCAGCTCTAACGACCCTCTCTTATAACAGTCCTCCGACAAAAGCTTTGAGAGAGAGAAATGACAAAGAAAAAACTTCTCTAATATCTCCTTTAAATTCTATCTTTAATTGTAGGTTCCCTCAGTCTTAGATTAAGAGTGCACAATACATGGATGGTGTGAGAAGCTAGACCGTAATTCTGACAAAAGCGTTGTAATAGCCCATAATGTAGTTATTAACGTATGTATACATACATATAAAATTCAACTCACGCAACAATTAAAGGTGGCTGAAGTGCAATTAGGATCGTTTCTCAATCAGTAGTTATGCCAACAACCAAAGTTGTCGCATAGTTAGGAGCTTAGAAGTGATCCAGCATCAGGAATCTGATAGTTTGGTATGTATTATGGTCTAGAGGTGTCGTTGGACCTATTTTTTTGGAGAAATAACAATGGCCGAAATATAACCAGTCCTCTTTTTTCCTCCAATTGAAAATTATGAACAGGACGACATATGCTTTCAACAAGATGGTGCCACGAGCTATACAACTCGTCCGAAGTTCCTAAAAAGAATAGTTTCAAAGACTCCATCTCCAACCTTTGGAGCATTTGAAAATTAAAAAAGTTTTCGAAAACTCCAGAGGCGATCATGTAAGTAACATTGTATTTGGTACAGGATTGTAAGGTCCAAGAAATATTACGAAATAAAAGATTCATTAAATTCACAGCTTTATGTATTTTTTATTAAAATTCACTTTGGCACACTAAAATATTTTTCAAACACATCTTTTTGTCTTTAAATTTTCTTTTCTGTTTATCCGCCAATAATAAATTGCATTGAAGTTTTAGATTTTCTTTCAAGTCCGGTTTTATACAGATTTTCCGTTGATACAAATAATTCTAGAATAATGTTATCAATCTCTGTCTGTAGTGCGCTGTGTATACATATTATAATTGACGTCATTTGCAAATCGTTTGCAAAAATTAATCGTAATTCGCAATTAAAATTATCAATACTAAGAAATAATTTAACAATAGCGAGTGTAAAAATACCAGCGAGGGGATTATGTTGGGTATATTTTTGATTTTCCTTATGGGGTCTGAAAAGAATGTAATTGATTTCTAAAGATTTCCGAAATGAGGGCAATGAAATAAAGAAATAAAAATTGTTGCCTAAATGCCAAAGTCCAAATAATTGACTTTTTCTCACTTAGATTTGTGATACTCTTGTATTTGTTAAATGATTATTAATCAGTATGTTAAAAACAAAATACTCACTCATATCAATAAATGAACGTATGTACGTATAAAAAAATGACCATGTGTGGTTGGTTAATGCGTTGAATTCTAGGTTTTACTAGACTGATGATAAGGAGAAGTTACGTCTGTTATTTTGTTTTTTCACTTTGTGTTAAGAAAAGTAATTGTTAAAAATCAAGAAAAAAATTTTGCAATGTCTGGTTGATAATCTAATTTCATATAAAAAATAAATAAATATGAAGATAAATATGTATATGAATAGCAGATAACTGATTATCACTAAATAAAAGTTAATATTGAATTTAATCGGAAGTATTGAATTTCTTGAGTAAAAATATATCAAAAATTTTAATTGAAATGTTTAGACGGATACGCTGGGTACTTCAAGACTTTAATTTTATTTTTAACAACACACGTTTAGATGTGTATTTGCCCGCTTAATGGATATTTGCTCCTCTGCAGATGGGAAGCATAACGTTAAACGAAATGCCTCAGTACATTTAATCTATGTAGTAGACCAATAGAACACATACCACACAATTACCTTACTTTCTCCGAGTTTTTCCGTATTTTTGCTTGTCCTTTTGGTTGTCATACTAGCTTTATTCTATCAGAATCTTATTTACAAACTTAATTGGCCATTTCAAAACTTTAAGTCAGAATTATGACGTAGTTTCTCACACCACACATTTTGTGTATGACTCTAAGAGACTGATTTTAGTGGTTTCTTCATTGTTATTATTTACTCTCAGAGAGAAGGTTGTCTTTAGAAATATTTTTTTCCAGCTGAGGTTAGAACTAACTAGCTCTTGTCTGATAAGCTAATACACTGCCTATTGGAAAACAGTAGCCAATGATAGAAGTTGACTTTTCACCCTTCATCAGGATCTTTTAGACTAAAACTGGATGCATTAGACAAAACCACAGTTTACCATTGGGTATTGGTCCAGTTAATGTACTCTTTAGCGATTTCAAACACAACTATTGTGTTTTGTGAAATGAGGAGCTGGCGAATAAAACTGAATATGTCCTCGGTAAATGAATTGTTTGTAATTTTATTTTCGCCATCTCCAATAAGTACACATCTATGATGTTCCGAAATTTTTTGTTTGATAAAAAATATTCTAAAATAGTTTAAGATACAGTGAGCGCCAAAAGTGAATAAACACCACTGAAATAATTGATTTTCTTATGATATCGAGAAAAGTAAATGAGAATAGTCGAATAAATTTAAAAAAAAATAAAAACTTTTATTTATTACTTATAAAATGTTAAAACAAAAACAAGAATTCATAATAAAGGAACTTTTTTTTATACTTAAGAACATAATAGAAAATTATAGTGGGTGTTGACTCACTTATGGCGCTCACTGTAGTTTGAATCACTTAATCAATCTACTAACATCTTCATTTATATGAGTAAACCGAAAAGCAAAAATTATTTCGAAATGTTTTATTGGTTAAAATTTCAAATTGTTTTTTATATATTTCATGTGTACGATTATGGTTACAGCAATATTATGGTTACAACATTAAAAATATATATTCCACGTAAGTATCTACGTATTATATGTAATTCAAAGACTTTTTTCTCGCTTTAAAATTTAAGCTCAAAAACTATTAACGAAGAAAATGAGAAGAAATACAATAAAACTGAAAAGGTTTGTTGAAAACACCAAACAATAACAAACCATGGCAAGCACATGTTCAATTCATCCATTCAACCAAAAATAAACACGAAAGTCCAAAGTTCGGCTTAAATTTATTGCGACCAAAAAGGAATAAAAAAAAAATTACAATAATAATAAAAAAAGAATAATAATAAACGAAAACAATCCCACTTTAAAAAGAAGAAAAAAAATCAAGAGGTTTGTAAACAAGAAAAACATGTAATTAGTATTAGTGAGGCACAAAGCAATTCAAAAGTGTTAAGATATAATGAGAGAGAGAGAGAGAGGGAGAGTGAGAAATATGTAGGAATTAAATTCTTTTTTAGTGGGTGTGAGTAAAATTTCAAGTTTATCTCTCTTACAGAGTATTTTAGCACATCTCTCTTCTTCTCAAATGCTGTTGACCTTATTGAAAAGAAGATTTGATTACGTTTCATTAATCTGTTTGTCCTTGTAAACTATTTTCTGTACTATATTATAGACAGTGTGATTAATTTAAAAAATATCGGAATAAGAGTGTAATGTTTTAGAGAGGATCTGAAAGTTTCTGGCATACATACTCCCCTTTGGGATTATAGACTTCTAGATCAAATAGAGAGAATATATAGCTTATACAAAACAGATAAAGGATCTTGGATAAGAGGTTTTTTAAAAAGCTCTGAAACCTGTCCAACACAAGGATACAACAAACATCGCAGACATAAATTTAATGCATGGAACTAACCATTATGTCGACATCAGCACTTACTTCAGTGATTCGATGATTTCCCAACACAATTTGCTTTACTTAGTAGAACTTATTTATTTTGTGCTTAGGAAGAATCCAGAGTGAACTTCGTAGATATCTTCTTTGCCAGTATACTGCTCACCAAAATTGAGTGGTTTGAGAACTAAGAAATTCGAACAATGTTTTGTATCTTTATATTTTTCTAGAGCCGATTTCATTTCAGCACACTAGTTTGCCATCTTATTATAGTTACAAAATAAGCTTAATCTACCCTATTCGTTATGTCGTGCCCGTATTGCAAAAGGGCTAAGGAGCATAGCCTCGGGCAACACTACTTACGAGGTCATGTACATAATTTATAAAATCAGATTTCGAACTGAACAGATTTCCATCTATAAAAAGGAACAATAGCTGAGTAGTCAAAATGGCTTAGAAATCCGTAGAGCTTTATTCAGAATCCAGGACCTTTTCTGTATTCATCTTTGAGCCAGCCGTGAAGACTAAGAAATCATTACTCACAATGATACAAAGGAGGCCAGTTATACAGTAAAGTACCTGGTAATTCTTATGTTTTCTTGCAAATTGGATCATGCAAAATCTTGTAAAACCTACAAAAATAATTACAAAGATTTTACTTCTTTGTCTTATAATTGAACCTAAAATAGATCACAGATAGTCTGGTTAAAATATTTGGTTATAACCGATATTGCTGGTAATATTTTCAATAAATATGTAAAGGATTTGGAGTTCGTTGTCGCCTCGTTAACAACTAACATTGGACCTTAAACGACCTTAAAGTCATAACAAACAAATACATAACTTCAAGAATACATACATACATACATCTATACGTATCTACATTGCTTAAATTTAAGTTGAATATATGAATGGATTAGTAGTACATACTTGTATTTTCATAGAGTGGTGAAGTATAAATGCGTCTTTAAATTTCTGTTATTGTATCTACTATTAATCTACCGTTTATTTCTTAGTAGTTCATGTATACATTGTATACAAACTTTGATATTTTACTACGTCTTTGAATACCTTTAAAATTATCTAAATTCATTAAAAGTCCAAAGTCTATACGAATTCTATTGTATTGTATTGTTGTGTAGTATGCGAGGTAGGAAAATGAAAGAAATAAACGACATTGAAAATAGAGCTAGTGAAACTAAAAAGTTATAACAAATGATATCTAAAGAGAAGTATGTATTCACGTCTACCTACATATGTATTTACATATATACATTTTAAATGTCGAAAAAAGAAAAACTAGTTAAGCAAAGTATGATAATTGGAATTTTGTTAAAAGTGTGTGTAACATTAAGTGTAAAATTAAGTTAAAATAAAATATATTGGCCACTACGTTGACGTTCCTCGCCTCCTGTTCGGAGTCAGCAATCATCACAACTATTAAGATTATATGTAGACGATTAGCCGATTTATATAGATTACATATGTACTCTGACATTTTGTTGTTGTGACATTTTATATTACATTTTTGGAGACAGCCAAACGTAACGTTTTGGTCTCTGCAGATCAATTTTTTTTAATGAAAAGCCATGACAACGATTCCCGAATCGTATTGTAATTTCGGTAAGCACTTGCCTTGCGGGCTGAATAGCCATGTTCTCAAGGTTTCCAAAACAGATTTCGTCACTGTCTGGCGTTACTAGGTCCATTTCCCCCACAAGTCCATTTTGCTGCCCATTTGAACAAAACAGTTAGCAAGTTGGCGCCTATATCTGTGGTCCCAAGTAACAATTATTTGGGATGTACTGTCGCCGTAGTCCAGTAGGTAGTGTGTTGGCTTATTAGACGCGAAGACAGGGTTCATTCAAATCCCCGGTCAGACATCGAAACGAAATATGAAAAAATTAATTCTTCCACGACATCCTCTCTCAGCAGATTTCTGGCAAGTACTCTGAGAGTAAATAAACTTGGCATGAAAAAGTTACTTAAAATCTGTCGTTCGGAGTCGACGTTAAACTGTAGGTCCCGCCACTCAAGTATAAAATTAAGGCACACAACATGAGTGGTGTGAGAAGCTATGCCGTAATCCTGACTGAAGGGTTATAATGGCCAATTATGTATATGTTGGCTGTAAAAATTACAATCAATTGCTTGACCAGCTTGTAGATGCTTTTAAAAAACAATTCCCCTGCAATTCCATCAGAGATGCTGGATTACTTTTCTTACTGTCGCATCTGGCTTATTTACTGAGATTTAAGGGGCTATTATATCTCTAAAGACTTTAGAAAATGTCTAAGATCGTTTCAGAATGCCGGATGCCTCTGGAGGATTATTGCTGTGGTGAAGAGATACCTTTGTATTGTGAGCATGCAATCTATTGTACTCTCGTCAAAATTTATAATATTTATTTATCTTGATCTAACTTATTTACTTATGTATACCAATAAATAAATATGTAGCTACTGATCCATCAAATATTATAAAAATGATTATTTTGCAATCTCTACACCACGAGACAGACAGCTGGCAATGGAAACAAGAAAAACATGTAAATTTTGTTAAACAGCAGGTAAAGGTAAATATATTTAAAGAAATAACGTGTTGTAAAAATTACAACAAGAAAAACAATAAGAATAATTAATAAATAAATAATCGGAAGGAAAACACAAAAATAGCATTGAATGTTTATGGTGAAAAGAGGGTCATTGAATTACAATAACAATACAACATATTCGTATATTGGTATGTAGGTAGGCACATATAAGACCGACATACATATGCATACATACATACATGCATACATATGTAGAATAAAATGAGAGGGAAAAAATAAAATATATGTAATTGTTACACAAGACCCAGTTAACACCAAAGATTATTTTTTAGACGTACATCCAGATGTATGTATGTATGTAACATAGAGGGAAAAATGAAAACAAAACGCCATAGAAGAAGAAACTGCCACATGCTAAGAAAATAAAATGCCAACAGAAACTTGTAAATCCATATTTAATATAAATACAATGTATGGGTATATATATATTATATGTACATACAATAAATAAATACATAACTACATTAATATACACATGCGTATAGGTAAAACTTACATTTATAATTTTTGGTAAGAAAATATTTAATATCTTGTTATTTTATACACTCTTTTGTTATTTTATACACTCTCACATATATATATATATACACTGCAAGTCAATAATTATTGCAATTTCATTAAACAAATAATTAGATATTGTTTTTTGAGTGTTTAAATAAAATAAATTATTTTGTTTTTAATTTTTTTCGTTGCGATTTCTGCTTTCTATAGATCTACACATACACTAGCAACAAGTTATTTATTTATTTCCTTCATTCCTGCTCTGTGCACATTTTTACATGCAATTTCTAATGTTGTTGTTGGGTATTTTTTTCTTCTTTATTATATTTGCACAAAACACATAAACACAACCGTAATTAGAAGCGTACACAACCGCACGACTCAAAAGTAAACAAACAAATGAATCGTACACAAAAATATCACAATGAGGTCGGTCTTCTTCTTTGCTCTTCTCTTTGCTTTTAAAACTGAACGTGTGTCTCTCTTGAAAACTTTTCAACCGGTTTTTCTCTTAAAGCGATAGTTAAAAATTCATTTTTGTTCGTTCAAAAAACAAACGTTCTTTAACTAACTAATAATTCGCACATTCTTTTTCCGTTTCCGGTTTATATAAGTAAAAATTAAGCCCCGTTTGTTTTAATGGCGGGTGGGGTTGTGTTGGTTGCGGGTGGTGTGTGTCTTTGTTTGGTGGTTGGTTTCGGGGGTGTTTGTTTTCATGCTGTTTATGTGTGAGAGGGGGAAGAAAGAAAGAAATGAGCAAAAGGGAAAAGGGTGGTGTGGGATAGTGTTGTGGTATTGTGGTTGTGTTTGACCTCTGCATCCGCTCTTCGTTGTTGTTGGTGTTTTTGGGTTCGGTCCCCATATACGACGGACGGAGGGAGGGAGAGATAAAATTTAATTTATATATTTTTTAAGTATGGTGAATTTTGTTGTGGTAAGTTTCCAGTGTGGTGAATTTTTACAAATGTGGTGAATTTATCAGGTGTGGTGAATAAAATAAAAACTCACCAAAGTGCCGTTATTCGAAATTGTACTGTATTACCACAGAGGTATGTACGGTAGATTGATTTGGATGGCGTGTGTCTAGAATAATTAATCATCACCTCTATTAGCGGAGACATTCACCTATATGTATGTGTTACCATGTGTGCACTGTATTATCAATTGTGTGATTTGTGTTTGGCATAAGGATAATTAATTTCGATTAGTGAAACACTGAATAAAAGGTAGTGTTGCCATTGCGTCATTCTATTTAAAATTCTAATTAGAAAACTGCATACAAATAACTAACTTTAAATTATGTAAATGAATTTTTTAATAATTTCTTTCTTTTATATTTTATCCAAAATGCTTGCAAAAAAGCTATAAATTGGAAATTCTTTGTCGAAAATTCCACACTGATCTACATATGTATGTATGTGTACTCCTAACATTTTATGTATGATAATATAGCGTTATACAATATTAAAAAAACAATATCTTTTAATTTAAAATTTCACATCTTTATTATTATAATAGTCAATAGTCAAGAAAAAAAAAGATGGAAAGTAAATGAGCATATTTTATTTGTCTTCATTAGTATTTGCGTCCTCTGCTGCCTCAACAGTTTCTATATTATTGCCACTTCTGAGACCTCTTATACTGATGTCGTACACCACCTCCTCAATTTTCTTTACATCATACTTCAAAGCGTCAAAACGCTTACGTAAAGCATCATTTTTTAGATTTAACAAACGATAGCCGGAATTAAGGTCAGCCATAAACCGTGATATTTGCAATGGACGATCATAATCACCCATTGTAACGGAATTTGTAGCGAAACGTGATAATTCAGATGCCATCTGTAGGATACCCATGAGATAGTCTTCAATGTCCAAATGAAATCCTTCTGCATGATGGGTTTTTACTGAAAATTATAAACAATAACTTCTAAATTATTTTAGAAATTACGAAATTCTATTGCGAATTATTTCGATAAAGTAAGCCCCTATAGACATAACAGAATAATTAAAAAAATCTATATCCTAGTGCCTATAGAGGCAGTGTTGAGAATTATTAAAGACGGTATCTCCGGGAAAGATATTTCAATATTTTCTGGTAGACAATGAACTATCAAAGCACTGAATTCTGATATGAACTTTAAGACGGTCTGTAATAGCTGTCACAAGTATGTCAACGAGATAGTGAAACGATATAATGTGAATATCATATGGGTATGGGGACACAACGATATTCCAGGTAACTATAGGGCAGATGATTTGACCAGTTGTAGTAGAACCAATAAACTCTTCGATGAATTCTCTACTTTGGGAACCCCTTTAAATATCTGCGTGCTTATAATTGAAATGCAGTCAGGGATTCCGTCTACCCCAGAAGTGCGGCTTCGGATACGGGCAGAAAATCTGATCAATGCTGCTTAAACTCCGAAGGAGCATGCTCAGTATGGTTGTTGCAGTCCCTATTGGGCCCTCAGGCAGGAGCTGAAGAGATAAAAAAGAGCAGGAAAGTATTTTTCATCTTTTGCCAACATGCCCAGCAGAATGTCGGTGTCTACTACGTAGACGATTTAAACGAACTGTCGGTAATAGACATTGGCAGTTTAAGTGTCGCTTCAGTTGAAGCTCATCTCTGAAGTTAGCGAAAAATGTAAAATTGTGGTATTACAGTGGGTCTAGTGTGTTACCCCAACTTCTTTGGATTGAGAGCCACCTCTGCCTATCTATCTTCCTTCCCCTAATACTATTAAAATTGGAGGTGATAATTAAATTAAAAAATACCAACAAAACAATTGAAAATAATATCAACAAAATGCGCAAGATTTTTTTTTTACAATTTTAAAAAATGCATATTCATACATATATAAATGCATATAAAAATATGCATATTCCTTACCGATGGAAGCATCAGGTACCTATTGGAAGGATTATGATTGATTAATAAAAACTAAGTTGCCCACTAGACTGAAAGAGCTTGCTTTCTCTCTCCCTCTCTCTCTCTCTTCCTTCCCTAACCTCTTTTTAAAATAAATGTAATGTAGAAAAATGTAAATTATTGGTATTGGATTTACACTTACATCCCAACATTTCAGCAACAGTTTCACGTGTTACAAGAAATCCAGCTTCTAGATAAACCACCATGGCACTAAGGAATACCAAACGCTGTGTTATATACGTCCAGTGGTCTGAATAGCTATATTAGAGAAAGTCAAAATGAAAATATTTATTAAAAAAACATCCCACATTCATTTCCTAGACTGTGACTCACCGATAATATTGTCCCGTTGGTATCATTTCCGCCAATTTTTTATAGCTTTCAGCACACAGGGAGATGTGCTTGCGGGCTTGGGTACAAGCATAATCAACTGTGAGTGGAACAAATATAAAATTAACATCGAATTATATTGCAGATAATAAATCAGTTAAAAAGCATACTTTTTGTTAAATCACAGTGTATGATTTGCAATTGAATGGTGGCTTCCTTAGCCAAATGCTCTATTTCACGTACAACCACACGTATTTGCTGGATTAAATTTTTTTTATTAAAGGCCAGGTAATAAGAAGGGAATATTATTATAACTAACCTCACGAATTTCCTGTTCATTGTCAATATATTTTTGATAGCTTTCGAAAATGTTTAAATTAATAAAACTACTCATTTCGATTTGTTTATTTCGCCACCACCAAAATTTATTTCTATTGAAAATTGTTTTTACGTTCTTGTTGTTGCGCTTAATGCCGGTAAATTTTTACGACGACGAATTGATTGACGCCGTTATGTATTAAAAGCAGAGACGTATAGTTAACAATGCATCTGAAACTGTATTAAAATCGAATCAAATCAAATCATTCACAATAAGTAAGAAATGAAAGTAAAATATGTTTACAATTTATTTTGTTATAAATGTAAATACATAGTCCCTTGTCGTTTAAAAAAGGGTGTGTTTGTGTGGTGGTGGCTTCCTTCCTAATCTGGATAGAAGAAATAGTGTAGTGAATAAAATTAAAATATGTACTGTATTACCATAGATCATTGTACTATACGTGGAAAATTAACCTGTTTTTCTAGAATAAGTATTTTTAACCTTTATTAGCGCGGAGCCATTGGGAATTTAGTTGGTACTACCAATTTTTTAAATAGAATGAAACAATGGCAACATTGTTAATGCAGTGAAGTGTAATAATCGTAATCAGACATATTGGTGAACGTCTTCACTAACAGATGTGAAAATTACTTATTCTAGACACCCACCGTTCAAATTCCGATATATAGTACATGTATTTATGATAATGCAGTACAATTTTTCAAATAGCGTCTCTTTGGTGAGTTTCTATTTTATTCACCACACTTGATAAATTCACCACATTTTGGAGGAACTCGCCACACTAGAAACTCACCACACATTGATTTTATGCACCAAACCGGATACATTCACTTCATTTTGTAAAAACTCACCACAACTACAAAATTCACCAACCACCAAAAAAAAATAAATTTATTTACTGGTGGTACATATTTATTTATGTACTGCGGTATTTCTAAAATGACAAAGTACTGAATAACTGAAAGTACTGAATTTTTCAACACTGCTATACATATATGTTTTGACATGGCAACGCTGAATATGACATTTTTACACTTTTACTATTTGCGGTAGTCTATATAAACAATTAACAGAACAAAAAGTTCTAGTATTTCATAAAAAAGTCACACAATTTCAATTAATAAAATAGAAGATTAATTAAAGCGTATCAAAAAAACTTAATCTTAAAGTAAACAAGTTTCTAATAAGAAATTAGAAATACCTACATACATAGCAACATGTCATACGTAAGCTGAATGAAAATTGAAAGAAAATTATAATAATATGCTAAAAACAGTTGAAAAGAAAGTAAATTAATGAAGAATTTAATTTTTTCCGTATAAGGGCGGTTATAATCCCTATGAACAACAAGGTGGTTACCAACCAGGTTATGCCGCACCACCCGGGGCTTATCCACCACAAAATGCTCAGGTTTCTCCTGAAGCCCAGCAATGGTTTAATATGGTGGATCAAGATCGTTCCGGAAAAATTAATGCCCATGAATTGAAAGCTGCTCTGACAAATGGTCGTGGGGAGAATTTTTCCGAAGCATCATGCAAATTAATGATCAGTAAGTAATTCTAAAGAAATTTATAATACATATTTAAATCAGTACTACTGTTTATGATTATTTTGCCCATGTGACGTCATATATACATACAAAAATATTTATATTAATATGTATATGGGTGCATCTGACGTGTAACAAAAACAAACAATAGTGTAAACATTAGTGACGAACAATTTATAGTGTTAATAAAACGATTAATCGATTGATCACATGACGGGGGATTATTAGCTTTCGTTAGAATTTTTAAAATGAAAAACATTTTTATTTGTTACGTATTGTTTAAATTTTATAAAACTGAATTATTTATTTATTAACTAGCTGTAAAATGCTCGTGTTGCTGCCCCACCAACAAAAATAAATTTGAAGGAAAGGCATTACAGAAATATCCAATTAATTTGGAATCATTTTATAGATTTTGTTTCCCTTAGTCTAGATGATTCAGACAAACGGTCCTGAGTAGTACGCATTTGATCAGTTTCTAATCTCGCGTCTCGTTGTTCAAGCAAATTATATTATAATTATTATGAGCTGAGCAACTTAGATCTTATGCTCGGCTTAGCGTAACGGACCAGGGTCTCTGGTGGGAATCGAACCCACAACTCTAGATTACTAGATTAGTTTACAATTAATGGTAATAAGATGCAATCCAGAAAATGCTTAAAAGTTATTTCGACCGTGATGTTGACCACATGGGCAATAGCATGCTTATGTTAATTTTTTTCTAATGCAGCTCCTACACAATAAGCAAGTTGGTCGTTTGCTTCACACGTTTCGATTTTCAACAACTAGACTTATAAATTGTTTTTGTAGCATAATTTTGATCGTCGGTTGAATGTAAAGCACTTTACTACTATTGGTAATAGGAATGATTTTTCACAATTTTATGTTTTAACGATAATTGCAAATCATTTGGACGAGACAAAATAGAGGTGGTTATCATTGCCTGGGATTTATTTCACAAGTTGGGCATTGATAACTCTAAAATATAGTTTTTATTTAACTTTATTCTCTTTTGAATCGAACATCCATGAGCAGCATATTTGCTAAGTATGTTTGAGGAATATTATAACGGATTTAAACTTGTTTTTGATTAAAATTTTGCCTCGATTTTTGTTCATCTAGATTTAAATAAACTTAAAGTATTTATTATTTAAATACATCGTGTTATGGCATTACTTCTGAGAGAACTAAGTGTTATGAAAAAGCTTCTCTAATTTGTCGTTGAGAATCGACGTTAGGTGTAGGCGCTGCCACTCAAGTAAGGGTTACATACACACCATGTGTTTTAATTGTAAATGAGCTTCATTATTAAAAAATTCATAAAAAAAATATATCAATCTTGCTTTGCTGCTTCCAATATTCTTTTCCATAATCTTTTGTCACTCCCGTTCTTTTAAGGTATGTTTGATAACGATGCTAGCGGTACAATCGATATTTACGAATTCGAAAAATTATTCCAATACATTAATCAATGGTTGCAAGTTTTTCGAACTTATGATCGTGATAGTTCTGGTCATATTGATGAAGGTGAATTGAGTCAAGGTAATATAATTGTGTAAAAAGATTTTACAACGAAATAAACTACTATAATCGAATATAATTTTAGCTCTTACGCAAATGGGTTTCCGTTTCTCGCCAGAATTCATACAATTTTTGATTAAAAAAAATGATCCAGGAAAGCAAAGCGAAATTTCTGTTGATCAGTTCATTGTATTGTGCGTACAAATTCAACGTTTTACGGAAGCGTTTAGACAACGAGACACTCAACAGAATGGTATTATAACAATTGGTTTTGAAGACTTTTTAACTGTTGCATTGGGCTGTTCGATATGAAAATGATAACTAGTTTTACACTTTTTGTTACTCTTTTTGAAGACTAACAAAAATTTTGCATAGAGGATCGTAATTGCTTTAGCTTTATAAATACTAATAATAATGAATCATATTTATTGCACTTCATAGAAATCTCCAAATGATCAACATATGTGTATGTATATATATTATTAAAGTAAAACAAATTTTAAGAATGTTATTTAAATACTTTTAATCTATTAGTTTTGAAAATTTTTTATATATGTATGTACATTTCTCTATACAAATATTTTTCGTACAAACACTTTAATAAAGGCTTGAAATATATTTTTATTCAAATGAAAACATACTTTTTACTTATTTTCTTTTACGCTGTGCTATTAATTTATTTGTTTCATTAACTTACCCTTTCTCTTAAGTATTTGCGTAATAAGAGGTTAATTTGAATTAATTTTTAATTACATATTTAACCATGAGTATTCGCTTTTCCCATTAATTTGATCTAAACAATGTAGGCTCTACAGTTTACCTAACTTAATCATAGCTGAGCTGTCAGTTACAACTAACCACTAGCAGATTCAACATAGTTTGCGGTCATATTCAGTTTATGAAGTAAAATGTTTTATAACTTAAGGTATTTTTTTATAACATATTTTATTTATTGACAATAACTTAATTTTACTAAACTGTTTATAACTTTATAAGTTTTCATTGTTTATTAAATTTATATACTTATGTTTATATACTAAAATATACTTGTTACTATTAATTAATAGGATCATAATATTTTTGCCTTGCATCAGTAAGATATTATTTTTACAGATTTTTAAATATAAACAAAAATATGAAAACCAAGGCTATCTATTTGAAATTTAATTTAATAGAATACAAAAAATAATGCATCAATGTTATTATTATTACGAATTTAATTATTTTTTTAGATTAGATTAATTCTAGCTCTAGGTATCTATTTGTAATACATTTTTTCATATTTATTTATTTACGCTACATACATGTGCTAATTTTTTCCGCTGATTATTTAATGGCTTGTTTATGAATACCAATTGAACTTCATTTGATTTGCCAGAAATGGTATTAAAGATGTTAACAGACAACGAAAATTTAAAAAATTCACTTGTAAACAATATTTTTGTAAAGACAAATTGAAACTGAAATTCAATTGCTATTCATATTAGACTCTCTTATACTAATGACAATGTAAACAAAAATATTATGGTATATAGTTACAGGATTATATATATTTATGTGGTAGATAAGCTGCTATCAATCATACAGACCTGCAATGAAAACGAAATCCATTACCCTACAGATGGTTTAAGAAAATTGAATTGATTCAAAAACTGTTTTTTGATTGACTAAAATTTATTTTGAGCTTGGGCATAGAAATTTGACTCAATTTTGCTGTCTAGGAAACCAGACTTATTTATGGTCCATTTATTTTTAACGTAAATTTTATCATTGTTGTTTTTATGCCGCGATTTTGAATTCAAAAATGAATCATATTTTGAAAGATTCATAAAATAATGAAAATCGTCAAGTCCTATTGTAGTGATGTGGTTGCCTAGTAGCTAAATATTCATAAATAACTGTTAATAAGATCTTCCATTCGAGTCAATCTTATAAATAAAATTGAACCGTTTATGAAGCGAATGGCTACCGGTAAAGAAACCAACCCAATTTAATAACGTGTCTCTGAAAGGTATAACTGTTTTATTTCACTAAGATACTCTTTGCGTTATTACCTTTAAAATCACAACTCTATTTCGTTTTTACTACAGCATTTTAATTTGATTCTAAAAATTTTTAAACTTTTAAAAACATTCATTACTTCAATTGTACTCCTTTGTTTTGTAATTCTCGCGTTTAGAAATTATAAACAATTTTCTATTGCAGGCCTATATTATTAATAAATCTTATAAGATTTATATACAAATTTTTTTTTTTGTTTTTAACAAATTTATAACATTTAAATTAAATCTAGAAGTGATTATTAGTTTCCTACGATATGCTTCATATATGTATGTAATTTACTTGTATTTTTATATATATTTTTTGTTATATTTATTTTCGATATAATATAGTAGTATACAAACTTTAAAAAAAAAATATATGTATAAATATTGGGATTTATCCGATTTATCCACCTAAGAAAAGTTTTTAGAAAAAAAAACAAAAAAAAAATTATTGATATGGTAAAATATACTTTATTGGTATCATATAATGGCATCATACATGTTTATAATTAAAAATTAAAAATAAAAAATAAAAAAAATAAAATAAAATATTGAAAAAGTTAAATCAGTCAATGCTTTAAAATAAAAATGCTTTAAAGTTAAAAAAAAATTAAATCAGTCAGGGGTTTACAATAATAATAAAGAAAATCAGTCTTTACAAAATATTTAAACATAAAATCTAATAACTTAATGATAATAAATTATAAAATGAAATATTAAAAACAAATATTAGATGAGTTTCTTATTCGAACTTTTATTTTTAAGGGTATGCATAACCCAAAATGTCGGTAATAAAAAATTAAATACCATATACGAATGATATTCTTTTATTAGATAATTTAAAAATATTTTATATAACGTAATAAAATAGTTGCACTCGGAGAAATACGTTTTAGTAAGACTGCCATTAGCACTTAATAGATAGAGTATTACTTTTAAAAACCTTTTTTTTTTTTTTTTTTTGATTCAAAATGCAACGGCAAAGTGGAAGACATTAGAAACAAGGCTAATGTTTAGGAACGCAATTAAAAATTAATTATTTATTTTGGGAATTATACCACTGTAAGAATACACATACAAATAAATTTATAAAGAAAACAATTTTTTTTGAGACCCATACTTAGGGAATGACTCATATTTATGCGGTGTGGATTGTGTAGAAATATAAAAAGAAAATTACACAGGAGAAATGGAAAGAGGGAGTGAGTAAAGTGCGACATATTTAATCGTAGCTAGTAGCTGTATAAATAATTCTCACTTTCTTTTTTCTATAATAATTCGACATATATAATGGCCGGCAATCAGTTCAGAAACACGACATCGACACTTGTAGTTTAGCTAGCATACGACCAACTATACTGTCAGAAGGGAACTTAACTTAACTAGTAAATATGTAAAGAATTTTGACGGAAACAACTGTTCGAAAATAATAAGACCTAATTATATAGAGAGGGTAGCTGCTCTTGCATAATTACTACTATACACATATAAATGAATTTCAGGAGACCCAATAATCTCGTTGAATAAATCAAATGTAAATGTTAACAGATGCCTTGATGATAAAAACCTCTCTAAGTCGTGTCTAACCTTAACACCCCTCACCTCCTTTAAATAACAAGTATTTGGAGTAGAACAACGGTAATGCCCGCCCATTGATGAAAATATGGAAAACAATTGATTTTACCACCTTTTTTTACAGCAGATCTAATTTTTTTAAAATTATTTTTCAGAAAAATATAATCTATGTATGTTTGTATATTTTTATTCTTTACCGTGTTAGGTGGAACTTCACCCGTGGCGTCACAAAGGGCCGCTAAGCGTGCTCAAGTGAGCTTTGTGATATCAGAGCTACCACTCCGACCTGAACTTGAACCGTCTTAGTTTAACAAAATATGCAAATCGAGTGTTCAGGCCCTTTTATATTTAGTATTTAGACTTTATTAAAGATAATCTTTAGGTAAAGAAAAACGGGAGAAATATCAGTAGATAAATTTTGCCTGGGTATTTATCAAAAACCTACATCTGGGCTAAAGAAGACTTAGTTTGTTTAGAACCACATTCATGTGGTACAGACAACCACTCAGAGCCCAAACCTTAACATCGGAACTCGAGAAAAAAGCACATCATAATATTTATAACATGCTTTACATTACGTACTCGTATGGATAATATCGATCCTGATTCTATATAATGCACGACTGGAGGCTATATTTGATTAAAGGTGATACAACTTTAAGTACAAGGTTTAATTAAAAGTTTGAAAAGTTATTATAACTACAAGGTTGAATATATTTTAAGTGCTCATCAATTTTATAACATAATCCATAATTTTGTTAATGAGTTTTTCCTTCGAAATATCTACGATAGAAGCATATATAGAAAGATAATTAAACTCGTTTCGCTTTAAGAATACGGCGTAATAATATTCATAATATTTATAATTTTAATTATAAATGTGAAATAATCCTTTTAACGCGAATTAAAGCCGAGTTTTGTCGAGCTCTACAATTATTTTAATTTAATTTTTAATTAAATAAAATTAATAAATTCTTTTTTAAATGATAGTAGAGTTCAGGAAATATTTTTTTTTTGAGTATTTATATAAAAATCTTTAGTTTTTGTTAGACTTTTAAATAAAATATAAACTAAATTTTGAAAAAACAACATTAATTATTAATTTGAAACTAAATATTTTTTAAATTATAAAACAAATTGATAAAATTAATGGTAAGTAATGTAAATGGTAAATAATTTGAGACACACAAATTTTCAAACTCGAAAACAAATTGAGAAAATTACAAACTGTTTCCGTGTAGTAAATATTTTGAGACACACAAATTTGAAACAAAGTTATCTTCCCCAACGAGAATAAATATGATATTATAAAAATGTACTGGATTCCAAAACTATATAGTCAGGTTTAAGTGCCAATTATGTATATAGGTAAACTGCAGTTTGTTGAAGGAATAATCTATCTAAATTTAACAAAAAAAATTCTATAGATTTTTATCCATAGTAATGATTCATAGTGCATCGCTTGATATATGCTATCTTAAATTTATTGAACTTATGAACACAAATATAGATTATGTAAATAGATCTATAGATCATAAATAGAGATCATTAATCATACAATCAACCATAACATCGTCTGGTGAAGCTTAAATTAGATGTATCAATATGCGAATATAAAGCACGTCTGTAATATTGGAAGTGCAATTTAAAGTTATGTAAGACCATACACCGTAATAAAACAAATGCGTTGTGTCTTCGCACATACAGAATGGATTAAACATAGTCATACAACACAATAAAACAAGTGGGAAGACACAGAATGTGTTCTGTATATTCTGCATAGAATTCTGTATAGATTTTTTTTTAAATTAGGCCTTAAATGAAACGTCAGTCTTACAAAATCGGAATTTAAACTTAAAAATATGATGACCAAGCGGATGCTATTTGTTGTATAAAATATTTTATCTTACTGTTGATTTAAATAATCCAAGACAAATTCAAATGAGTAAATAATAAAATAAACATAAAATACAATTTGTTAGCAAACTGTTTAGTTTTCTATTTTATAAATAAGATTAAATGCATTAATTGTGCTCATGAATTGTATATGTCGTAGTATAGTATAGTTTAAACGTGAGTATTTAATTTGTTAAAATGTCGTATGTACGCCGTAAATTATTTTAAAATTCTGGTCATGCAAACTTCCTTACATACAAAATATTTAAAATTCAATTTGAAGTTAAAAGTGATGTGAACATATTAATAGATAAGGTTGGAGTCCTCTGATGGAAGCTCTACGTTCTTAAGGCAAATATAAAAAATAGAAAAAGAAACTGGTGAGGAACTAACTACTAATGTTAATTTATATAAAATTCCATTAAAATTATGTCCCGACTGTGAATGAAATCTTAAATATAAATGAAATTATTACAAAAATCTTTGAAATTATTGTCAATAGTTTTGAAAATAATATTGTGAAATTGTTAAGGAAAATTCCATAGTAGGAAAATTCCATAGTACTTTCTAAAAAAAAAATGCAAGCAAAATAAATAATAAAATAGACACTTAAAAATAATTATTGTAAGCACAAAATAATAAGAAAATTATATATATATGTATACATATGAATTGCACTTATTGCTGTAATATTAACGGAAAATTATTTATATATAAATACATACATATATGTATATGAGAGATATACATACATACATATATATGTATGTATGATTGATATATAATTTTATTTTTGGTTTAAATTTTTTTTATATTGTAATTTGGTTAGAAAGTATATTTTACGCTGACGTGACGTAAGTAAGTAAAGCTAAATCTTGTTATACATATATGTTTTTATTTTAAACTTAATTTTCTATACATATGTATGTGTTATATGTGTTTATGTAAGTATTTATGTATTTTCATAAAAGGAATTAAAAGGGTTATCTTTGTTAAAAAGTAAATTCTAAAAATTTAAAACTAAAAAAAGATCATTATGAAAAAAATGCTTATAAACTAATTTTGATTATGAATTGTTTTTTAAGGAGTATTTATATTGTTTTTTATCCCTTGTTGTTTTGTTCTTTAAAGCAAATAAAAAAAGTATACAAATATAAATATAAACTTATAATTCCACTTAGAATGGTTAGAACAACATTTAAAAATAAATCATATTTCTGACATAAAGTAACAATAATATTGTAATAGGCTCGCCAGTTAACAATGTACAAACATGTATGTATATATTTTGTGTAATTTTACAAGTGCTTAATTTATAACAAAAAAACATTATTTTTAAAAGAGGGTTCATAAAACATAAAATATTTTGCAAATGTTTATAAATTATTTTGTTTTAGTTTTTTTGTTTTTAATTGTTAATACTAAAAAGGAATTATAAATTTCGTTTTTAAAGGAATAAATGGCAAGTGATTTAAGTTAATGTTTTTGTTTTCATTTTAGTATAAGGTGGTGGTGGCACATAAGTTAATAATTTTTTGGAATTTATACAACAATAAAAAGATATGAAAAATTAACTTTGGTAATGAGTACAATGCTCATGTTTTTGTTAGTCGTAGTAGTGTAGGTTTGTTGACAATTTTTTAAATTTAAATTAAAAATTAAAATTAAAAAATTTACTTTGGTTATGGGATAATTCCCGTGATTTTTTCAAGTCTTAATAGTGAATAATATTTGTACATGTTATGTCATGATTTTGTGAATTGTTTCGTGTTATATACTCCTTCCTGTTCTGTATTCCAACAACTTCAAATCTTATGCTGTCCGGTACACAAAAAGTGTTGCAAGTTATTATGATAATAAAATTATTGTACCATTCAAAAGACAGAAAAGAAACAATTATTGAATTTCTATACAAAAGTTTGATTGATAGAAGAAGCCTTTAATCCAGTTCTATATCTCGAATACGAATATTCTTTTTGAGATTTAAAATGTTTGCTGTTCTGTTATGCACTACCAATTTGTTTCCATTTAATTTATCATGGAAAAGCTGTTGTGCTATTCACATGTGTGCTGAAGTGAGCTTTGTTAATCATAGCTACCACTTCAACGTGTGACAGCAAATTGATGAAAATTTTCAAAATCTTTTGATGCTGAATATTCTGATACTTTACAACCCTAGGATTTTAAATATTTTTAAAGTCAAATGTTTTCATATCAATCGCAGTATAGAAAGAAACATTTTAGTTGTTAGCAATAATTGTACCTGTTCTCAATTTCGAATGCGAGTTTTTTTTGAAATGTTACATTTTGCTCTCCACTTATATGTTTTTCCGTTTTATTTTATTATTTTAAAAAGTTTCCGTGCAAGCAAATTGAACTACATTTGTAGTATCTTTTGATTAGAGATATTCTTTCTTTTCTTGTAATTTCACTATTCTTTCTTTCTTATTGTAATTCCACTAGAGATTTAGAACAGTGATGCTTTTCCATCGAATCTTTCTGATCTCTAATAAATGGAAGAGATCTTTTCACTTCAAATGTCTCTGGTGAAAACAAATTGATTAAAATTTATAGAATTCTCTGATTCTAAATAATTTTTTTTTTTAAATTTTTATACGTTTTCACTACTCTAGGAATACAGAACAGGGACTCAAAATTTTGTATTTAATTTTTATATAAATTTTGTTAAACCTAAATGCAATTCTCATTATACTTATATACTTCAATATACATTTAAATTGTTTTGATAAATATCGATTTTAATATAAAAATTAAAATTATTTTAAGATGTTTTTGTTCGTTCGTATATGTATGTTTTGAAAGTGTTTTTATAAAAATGTCCGTCCGTCCTTTCAAAGTTACCTAAAGCATAAGTGTTGTAAATTTTGTAAGTTCGGCTCCTTAATATTCTTGAAACATTTTCAGCAATTGTTATCTATCGTGTTTCCATGACTGAGCCATCAAATAGGCCCACACTCATTTGGAACAGTCAATTATTAATTTACTGTTGGACTCATCGGAGACATTGGCACTCGATGTTGATTCGTATTTAACAGAGTATTTTGAACGTCGCTTGCTGGCCAGTTGTGGTAAATTTGAATGATGTTTGCGTACATGTACACCCAAATTACCGCGTTGTTTTGATTTGTACGGACAGTAAGGACATTGATGGGATGGTTCTTTGCCACCGCATTCCACATTTTCATGACGCCTCAAAGTTGATTTCCAGCGATATTTTTTGCCACAGTGACGGCATTCATAGACAGGTTCCCCGTCCGGCCCAATGCTGGTAGGACCCAAGTTGGAATTGTCATTGGGGCTGGTGCTATTGTTGCCAAAGTCTCCCAAAGAAAATTCTAAATTGCGAAAGGCCTGAGCTTGAGCTTGGGCAGCTAAATTTATATATTTTTGAGATTCATCTGACAAATAGCCGCCCGGTGAGGCTGTGCTGCCGTTTTGTAGTATATTGGGTATTTGGGCTCTAGATGAGCCACCTTCCATTAAGTGTATATCATCGAAACCATTATAGCGATTATCATCTTCGTCATCGCCATCGTTATTGTCCGAGGTAGTCGTTTCGTTATCACATTCCGAAGTTCTTTGTTGTCTTAAAAATGTTTCCAAAATTTTTGATGTGGATTGTTCCTCTACCTTTAGACTTTTATTCAATTTACCCGAATGGAATTTTAACAGCTCTTGGGCTCTGATCTGTTGCTGGAAGCTATGATAACCGTCTCTGATTAACGCAGCTGCTATGGCAGCAGCTTGAGGATTTGCATTTGTATTCGGTACAGTTACTGCTCCAGGTCCGGGCACAGGCACAGGAACCGGTTTTATAACACTTGGATTCGGTGTTATAACTAAACCGGTAACAGGATTTATAATAGGCTTAATATCTAAAGGTTCTGCTGCAGCATTGGCAGATGTACTAGCTGTAGGTACCACAACGGATGTGGGTATAGCTGTCATGAATGGCGTACTACATTGTTCGCTGGCTGCTTCATTCGATGGCAAGTTATTGGCATTTGTATTGGTATATTTAATGCGCGGATGAAATGAAGCTGCCAATTTATTAGACATCATTTCATCACTTGGCAAGTTTTTTGAAGCCGTATCAGATGCAGCACCATTTGTGGCTATTGCCGCAATGCTAGACGGTTCTTTAGTTTCTGCAGATGTGGGTGAAGTGCGATCAACATATTTTACGGCGATTGGTGCGGCTACCGTGCCTAATATATCTGTAGGGTGTTGTTGAGTCTGACACTTAGGGGCTTTGGCTGCGGCATTAGCCCTATAAAATTCATACAACATATCGGATACATCCGACATGGAAAGGCGTTTGCCATTGACATTTGGATTAGAGCACGATGGATTCGATGTTTCATTGGAAAGTTTTGCATTGCTGGCGTTCGAAGTGGAACGAGTATAAGTTTTTTGACGTTTTTGTACCTGATTTGGTGCAGTGTTCTCTTTGTGCAACTGTGACAGCTTATGGGTTAAATCTGAAATTAAGAAAGTAAACAGTTTATGATAAAATTTAAAAAATTTGTTTGGATTTGAATTTATTTTTTTCGTCAATGTTGAAGTAATGAAAAAGCAAAAATTATTTTGTTTTGTATAATGCATGTGCTATATAGATTAGTTGATTGAATGACCTGGGATCTAAAATGAATAATGAGTCAAAAAGCAGTTAGTAGGATAAGGTATATAAGTAAGTAACAAATTATACAATCAATTAATGTTAACAGTTTGCAGTTTTTCAAATCTTACTAACCGTGATTAGCATGGAAATTATATTTAAAAACCAGGCAAGATCTTTAAAATAACAAGGTATTTAAAACTTTATGTTTAGAGCAAACAGATCTACTGTGACATATCTTTACTTATTATAGTATTAAGAGACATGCATATTAAATTTGTTTTTTTTTTTCTAAATATATAATTATTATTTAAATCTTATTATTTTTCTTTATAAATAAATTGCTTATTTTATATAAAACATTAAAAATGTTTCAGTTAAAAATTAATACCAACAAAATAATTTTATTTATGATAAATTTTAATTCTTTTAAAAATAAATATTTCAAAATATTTTTATAATAATAGACGATTTATGAGTCGTAATATTTTTATAAAAAATAATGGTTTATAAATTATCGTGATTAGAACTTAATACCAATAATTTATTTTCATAAGTATAGTAATGCAACTGAAGTTTAATTTTTGTAAAACGTTATAAGCTTAGCTTGAAACATTATATATATTGTTTGTCTTACATGTTAACAGGAATACTTCATCGTTATAAGCTTAGCTTAAACTTTAATGTTGAAACGCTCTAGTATTGTTTTTAAATTAGAAGTTATATTACATGTTAACAGGAATATGACAACAAAAAATAATATTCAGCATCTTTACTTCAGGATTTTATTTCTTTTTTAATGAAATTAATTCAAATTTATGGAATAAAAGCTATGAGGCTTGAACCCTACAGTGCTTGCAGAAAACACATAATTGCTCGCAGTACGATAGTCATTTTTATTGATAGGAAGCGTTTAAACGGCCGCAAATTAAAATTAATTCTAACTTATGCAGTAAAAGTTATGAAGTTTGAACTCTAAAGCAAGTCTAGAGTTTAGCAGGTGCTGTAGTTTACTTTACTAATATTAGAACTAGGCTAGTAAAAGCAGTATCTTTCAGGCAAAGACTTTTGCCATTTGCGAAGCTATGTACTACTCTGTACAATATAACGCTTTGGAGCAATTTAATGTTTTGAGGCAATATTGGTCGTCTTTACGGAATTTTGGAGAAACAATTTAGTATGCAGTCGGGCAAACGACTGAATAGTATTTCTAGATGGTTAAAAAGATCCAGTTTAAAATATAACATTTAAGGGGTAAAGTAAAGATTGATAGAAGAACTAGATCTCGAATCTAGTTTCAAAAAAGATTAAATCTATTTTTATAATTATATGTATTTTAGTGGAAATATTCCGGGTTCTAGTTGGGAAGTGTTTTCCTAAAGCAGAAAATCTATCCAGAGATTAGTTATGGAGGAAGCTACGCAATTTTGTTAGCCACAAACCCAAAGGAATTCTTACTAATACAACGTTACCGAAAATATACAAATTTTATAAACTAGAGTTTATAAACAAAATTGAGTAACTTCCTCCATAACTAATCTCTGGATAGACTTTGTGCTTTAGGGAAACACTTCCCAACTAGACTTGTAACAAAAGTGAATAGAGTCACGTGGAGGCTATGTGCTGCATGTGTTCAGTCACATATTTAATAACACGAAATGTATCTCTCTTTGATACATCTTTTGTTTGGACTGATAATAAATGTTCCACGGTGAAACCGTTGTTCCTTCGTTGAACTTATTGTTTAATCAGTAAGTTGTTCAAGTTTTAATGTATAATATGATCTTAAAGGGTATATACATATGTAAGTAATATGTTTGAATAATATTTAATAGGCTTGTTGTGATTTGCATTTAAAATTCAATTTTAAGTGACTAATTATTATAAAGCTCCCATTAACCTTTGCAATTCTGATTAATGCATTCTAAATGTGTAACAGAGTTAACTGTTGTTGTTTTTCATTTTTTCTTATATAATACAATAAAATTTTATTTGTGAATATAGGGTTACGATGATGATGGTGGTGGTAGTGGTGGTGATGAAAAGGCTTGTTAATTCCAGCATAATTTGTTCGAAGCATTTTTTTTTTTTTGTTGTGGTTTTATTTACCTTTTATACCATCACATTCGAATTTTTAGGGATTTTCAGTTCAGTTCAATTTTACCTAAAGAAAAAGAAAAATATATTAGTAATTGATTAACATTCGATAGGACCTTAAAGCCTAGTTAGTTAGGCAACATTATCACTTAAATCCTGGGCAAAATATGTACCTGAAAGAAAAAAAGAAACCAATAGAAGTTAGTAAAAGAATTTATTGAGGTTTTTTTATTACCAGTGCTAGAAACATGTTTAAAAGCAGCAGATGGTAAAGTTTTTGACAGTGTAATTGTGAGTGGAGAACATTAAGTGAAACTAATTTTTGGATGAGCTTAAAACTTTAGTGAAGAATGTTTTAATTTTGAACAATTTTTCAAAGCGTTTAGTGTAACTAAATGTTACTTTACTTGAACTTAGCCTTTATGGAATAATAAATAATTAAAGATAGAAAAACAAATTGCTTGAAAGTTAAAGCAAAAGAAAATGCTATCAAAGATCTTAGTTAGATAGCTTTAAAGAACTAGTTAGGCTCTACATGGTGTTTATCTAATCAAGAAATTTCTAAATGAGATTACGATAGTATCGTTTTTGATATTGATTGCTTGAGTGTCGCAGAAGAACATTTTTTTCACATTTCATTTAGTTGGAGATGTCTGACATGGGGTTTGAACCGAGGCCTCACGTATTATAAGGCAATACACTACCTACTAGGCTACTAGGGCGACTACAGATAGCCACATTATAACTTATTTTTGTCTTGTACTTGATTGATGCCAGATTGATGCCTCATTAACTTAGTAATTATAAGTGTTGTTATACTGTCCTAGAAAAAACAATTCAAGATCCAAGCATATGCAACAAGTTTAGATAAAGCTGGCAAACGCATACAAAAAAATACTCAAAGCATAAAAATTTATCATGGGACACCTACCTTTTTCTGATTAATCAATTGAACATGTTAGTAATTATTATTTATACTACATAAGGAGTATAATTTAAAAAAAAATGTAGGCAGAGTGAACTTGTTTAGGCAATAGAATTAGATGTATGTGATGCTTAAAATAAATTTTGGAAATTTGGCAAAAATCAACATAAAATTTGTGTTATGGATTGTCAGTGGAATGTGGAATATGATTTGAATTTGTAAACTATTGTCGATTGGGTCTATTATAAGAAAGCATGCCAGTTAAATAGTTTGACAAACCTACGAATATATTCCTCAAAGTGGTTGCTAGAGATATGCGAATACGTATGTATATTATCAACGTGTCGAAATCCATAAATTCGGCTCTTACATCTAACATTTGCGGTGGATAAAAGTTAATTAAATCAATTGCATTTGCCACTGTAAAAGTTGTCATTGTAAAATTTTTGCAAACAAAGACAAGGCTTCACGCTGAACAAAAATTCTTAATTTATTCTTCGAATGTAGTAGAGTCAACCCTTGGAAAATTTAGGAATAATATTTGGAGTATAAATTATGTTAATATTTTATTTATTAAAAATGTTTGTGAAATATTAAAAACTTTTCAACAAACAAATTAAATTACAACATTAACTGCATCACGTTGCACTTTTTTTGTTGTCGTTCTTAAATTTTCGAATTTATTTAATCTTGAATTATATTTCAGCTTTGGAAAAAAAACACTTGAAAATAAAAATTTAAACTTAATTGAAAGCTTTTTTCTGTTTAAAGCTAAGCTTAATCTTGAATTTAAAGCTTAAAATTTCACTTTTCACAAAATTTTGTTGTTTCTTTTGCTCACACAATAACACCACAAAAAAGTTTACCGACGATTCTATTGAAAATAAAAGCGTCCTAACTGCACTAAACACGTTTCTGCACTAGCTGCACTCCTCGATAAAATAATTTTAGCTTAAATATTTTTTCCAAAAAATCCTAAAAATGCACACAAACATATAAAATTCTCGATAAACTACAACAATAAATACATGATGCTACCAGTATATTTTGAATACCTACAAAACATATACAACAAAAACAAATAAAAAGGAAAAAATGAAAAGCGAAAAAAAGTCGAATTTTCCACAAACACATGCGTAAAAGAGGAATTCTAAAATTGAAAAAATCTTTTCTTTTATCAGGAAAAAAAAAGCAAAAACAAAAACAAATGAAAACAATAGAGTTACGCCTGCGCACAGCTGTCATAAAGGAATTAAAAAGGAAAACTTGTTACCTACTAAAAACACGCAAAATATACCAATCTAACCTATTTATTTACACATCGACAGTAACGAACATAAAAATAGCAGTGATACTACATTTTCACGTTCAACAACAATAAAAACTAGCAACAAATAGCAGTGGCTACACGTATTGTATATTTCTTCCCAAATACATGGAATAAACATTTTTCAAAGTTAGATTTTAAATATTCTATCAATGCTTTCATCGTAAATTTGTGATAAATGTAATACAGAGGCATAATATTAAATTAATTAAATGTTGAAATCGGCTTATTTGGATTTTATTTTCAGGCTTTTCAAAAATTTTCCAAATCTACTCATACGAAATATTGGATGATTTCGAATCATGTCGTTTGTCTTCCCAAAAAGAAGAGACCCCCACATAACCTCAATGTTAAAGATCGCTAATAGAATCAAATTAGTGAATTTTTGAATTCCGGAGTGTTTTGGGTAGGCGCCACCACCCGCCCTCCAAATAAAATATAATTTACTTATTCTTAAATAGTAATAAACTAAATGAGAATTCCGAATGTCCGAATAACTTTATAATTAAGTACGCAAATGATTGTAGCTTACAAACCTCTTACACTCTTGTTGATCGTAGCATTTACAATAGAATTCTATGTGTGTGTGTGAGTGAAGATTAATTCGACAAATATTAATATGAACAGAGCAGAATGTCATGTGTTTAACAGAATACATGTAATCATGGTAGTTCCATTACCCAAATCTTAGATGTCAATGTTACTCTGTATGCTTTGGACCATTGACCTGTGGAAGGTCATGGGTCAGATGCATTTTTCTATGGCTGTATGGTAAAATGGCCTGTTTATCCACAATGCAATTTATTTTGATAAACGAGTTCATATCGTAATGTAAAATGCAGCAGAATATATTGCAGTCGAATATTTTATGTACATCCAGATCCTGCATATAGGGCAATTGTACATGAGTTGTATACTTTGATACTCCGCTTTCCATTATTATTTTTTTATATAAATTTTGCAAACTACAAGACTATCCTTTGAGTGTCTGAATACAGTTTTTTTCCATTCTGAAGCAATGCACTGAATTGTTAGCTTATTGCAGTAAAAAATTTAATATTAAATATACTACAAGTACTGCTATTTTCGTGTTCACAACTGTACATGTGTACATACATATATAAATAACGAGTAAAAGTAATAGAAAAACAAGAAGATACGAAAGAAAACCTAAAAATGAAAAATCAAAGTTTTTTCGTACATTAGATTATCGCTTCATGAATAACAACAGGCTCTAATTTTCTATGTTTTCGAAAAAAGATTTTTTTTATATACATATTTAGAATACACCGGAAGATATTACAAACGTAATACATACATGCATGCATACATAATTTTACATTACAACCCTTCAGTTAGGATTACGATCTAGCTTCTATTAGTTTCTGCCAGAAATCTGCTGAGAGGAGGTAACACACTACCTACTAGACTAAGCTAATGGAGACTTTTGAGTAAATACGAGACTCTTTTCGAGGCCAAAATCGATGATTGAAGAGGAATTAGCCCATAAGCAGACTGAATGGTTAAGAAAATAATGAATTAAGGAAGTAATCTACCAGCAAATTGAAAGGAATATTCTTGATGTGAAATAGAAAAAAGTCAAAGGAATTTATTGTAAAATTAAATGTAATTAAATATACAGTGAGCGCCAAAAGTGAGTAAACAGCACTGAAATAATTCATTTTCTTAGGATAGCGAGAAAAGTAAATGAGAATAGTCGAATAAATAAATAAATTACTTATAAAATTTTAAAACAAAAACAACAACTCATGATAAAGGAACTATTTTTTACTCACTTAGGGCGCTCACTGTATGTAGATGACGTCTTTGGTGAAAAGGTTGGCTTTCATATCCCTTAATTGTATGTCGTAACCTGAACTTGCAGAATAAATCTTCAAGTGGGAAACTTCTCAAAACAAGAATCTAGATTTAAGACAACAAATGTATATATGTGTTGCCTTACTACATCTTGTAAAGGATTGAAGATCAGAAAAAAATAAACAGGGAATCAGATTCCAAATACGTATGTACATTCAGGCACTGCTTTAATGAATAAAAGCTTATAAACTCATATTCGTTTTCGAGGTATCCGTGATAGCAAACATTCTTTAAATATCAATATAAGGGCTAGACATAGTTTGGAACTATAAAACAGTCAAATCAATATCATTAAACTGATATGTACTCTGATAGGTTAGGTTAGAGGACGTGTACTTATCAACTGTGACAAGTACAGTACCCGGAGGTCGAACTGACCCATTGTACAACGTCCTAGCTTCTCACACCACTCGTGTTGTGTGCGTTAATTTTATACATGAGTAGCGGGACCTACAGTTTAAAGTCGACTCCGAACGACAGATTTTTGAGAAGCTTTTCATAGCAATTTTTATTCTCAGAGTTTTTGCCAGAAATCTGCTGAGAGGAAGTCGCCGAACAAATATTTTCATATTTTCGTTTTGATGTCTGACCTGGGATTTGAACTAGGGTCTTTGGTCTAATTAGCCAACACACTACGTACTAGACCACAGCAACTTCACTCTACTCTGATACTGAACTTAATGGTTTTTTATACAGATGTTACGTTCCAATCGAATCGAAATATAGATTTTAAAATTGGAACACTATATACTGAAGTCAAAAATAAAAAACATGCAGTTAAACAAAATTGACGAATAAAAAACTTTTTCATTTTTATTAAGTTTTATCCTTCTCCTGCAGTGCAAAGGAAAAATAACGTTTGGCTATTTTTCTATTAAGGTGCCGATATGTATGGATTTAGTAAATATTGTAAATTTAAATTTCTTTTTTTTTTCTCTATAATAATGGGTGCATACACAAATTAAATATGGTTCTGTAAGTGAATGTGTGTGATTATTTTTGGTGTATAATGAAGGATTGCAAGTGTCTAAGGCTTAGTTTAGGTATAAAGCCAGCCTTTGTACATCAACAATGAAAATGCTTACATCAGAGAAAGAGAGCGAGAGAGAGAAAGAAAACTTAACATAATATTTATTGTATACACAGAGAGACATAGAGAACGAGCATCCTTTATGTACAATATTAATAGTTTTGTCTTTGCTTTGTTGTATGTATTGTTGCTTGTAGTTTTTCTACCTACTTATTTCAGTGGAAAAGAATCAGAGATGGAACGTTTTACTTAACAATTACTATATAAAACTAGACGAGCTACATATTTTATTCACAGAAATTTAACCGCAATTCATAAAATTTTTTTTTTACATTTCCTTGGAAAACTTAGAGAAAGGCTTTATAACGTTTGCCAATGAATTTTTTTTAGCATTGCTCATAGCTAATATGTATTTTCACGTTTATGGGTCTCACTATTTTAACCCATTTTTAAGAAATATTATAGTAATAAAATGATAAAATTTTTCATTAAAAAGTTGAAAAATATTTTCTCTTCTGTTCACTCATCTATAAATATTGCTTTTCCCTTTTCGTATCAAGTGTATCGTTAACCTCGGTATAAACTAGTCTTATAAAAAATGTGTTCATATTTAAGCCAACATTCTGAAAATGTAAATTGTGTCGGTTTTCTTCAGAAATATACTCAACCAGGAAGTATAGAAAGTGGTCTGCAGCCGTACTGATTAACAGCAATTCTATTATTATCAATTCGTTTATGGCCCTTCGAATTCATTTATGGTACTGTCCACTATACTACAGTCAAATGACTGGTACAATTTGAAACCCAAAGAATGATGATAAGCCAGGTAATGAAACGCGAAAATATATTCTGCTAGTGTTCATAAGTAAAAATTCTATGACTGCAAAATATTATAAAGATTTCATAACCATAATCATTTGTTAAATTTGAAAGGATATTTTGATTTATTTTGGCTTAACTAAGCAGCTGCTATTAGGGAAATTGTACGATTACAAGTTCGCTCATGATTCTTAGAAATTTATGACCACAGAAAATGTCGTGAGGTTTCGTTGTGCGGTTCAAAGAATTGATACATTATAGGCAGAGCTTATAATTTCCAGTTAATTATTCTTATCGACTACAATTTTGTTTAAAGAATTTTAAACATGATTCAACATTCATACATATATAATTGGCCATTACAACCCTTCAGTCAGGACTACGGCATAGCTTCCCACACCACTCATGTTGCGTGCCTTAATCTTACACTTGAGTGGCGGGGCCTATAGTTTAATGTCGACTCCGAACGACAGATTTTGATGAACTTTTTCATGGCAGGTTTATTTACTCTCAGAGTTTTTGCCAGAAATCTGCTGAGAGGAAGTCGCCGAAGAAATATTTTTTTTCATATTTCGTTTTGATGTCTGGCCTGTGACTCGAACCCGGGCTTTTACGTCTAATAAGCGAACACACTACCCACTAGATTACGGCGACTTCAATCATGATTCAAAGTCCAATTACTTGGGAATAGAAATAGAATTTGGGAACTAAGCAAAAGCAGAGAACGGACATTTCAGGTGGTAGGATAGTCTTTTCCTTCTCCACAGACACACAGCTCTTGCAGAAATAATTTGCGATGTTGCTAAATTACATGATGGATCCAATAGGACTCACTTACTCTTCTTATACGCAGAATAGAATACCAATATTGTACGTAATTTACTGCTGCCAACGAAACACTAAAACTCTCTGTTAAACTCTCTGTTAATACCCAGTTTAACTGCGATAATCCGGTAATCTTTTAAGGTCTCGAAGTTTGTGAGCTCTATACCAGCCGTAGGAAATGCATTATGTGCTGTAGGCAATAGGCCCTGAGCCTGTGGTGCATTTATACTTTCTAGGAGGAAACAGGTGGGTGCATATTAAGTACTAGGAGGAGCAGGAAATTGTAATTGTTGATACCGAGCAGTATTCTGAAACTTGTCACGGCAATAGGCTTGGAGGTGATATAACAGGAACATTATGAATATGTGGTTGATTTAGACAACAATAGCTTTAATTGGAAACTTTGTTACTTGTCTAAGGGGAAAATTGAGAGGTGGAATCAGAACACCACACTATATTCGAATTGTTGTCTAAAGGATCGCTAATAGAACCCAATTAGTGAATTTTTTAATTCCGGAGTGTTTCAAGTTACTACCACCACCCACCCTCCAAATATAATATAATTTATTTTTTCTTAAATAGTAATGAACTAAATGAGAATTTCGAATGTCAGAACAACTATATAATGAAGTACACAAACGATTGTATGGTGATCGTAATACTTCAATAAAATACTATACGTGTGTGTGTGTGAATATAAATTCGATAAAACTTTCAATGTTAATATGAACAGAGCAATGTTATGTGTTTAACAGAATACATGTGATCATGTTACCTACATTACTCAAATATTAGAAATCGGTCGATGGAATATGTATGTGTCCTACTACAAAAGAAGTATGAAGTAGACAGTAGAGAAAACCTTAATATTTCCATGCCTTTTGAGTTCTTTCATTAACACAATTGGTTTTGGTGTCAATTTCTTAATACTAAAACTATATTCATGTTAACGTCACTACAATCAAAAGAGCTAAGTTTCTAGAATGTCTAATAAGGTACAGGAATAATGCTAAGAAGCACATCTGAAAAACAACCAAGTTGTACAAGAGAACCAAACCATAAACATCTCTTACTTTTTGTCACAAGGCAAACTTTTAATTAAATGGTATTAGTATTAGCTTTGTTTAAGGAGATCAGCAGCTTCTAAAAATTCGTTCTGAAACTTTTACTAACTAAGGACTGCTTCTCTGCTGTTTAACTATACAATATGGTCTACATATATGTATAATATATACTATAATAATTGATCTATCAAAAAATGAACAATTTGGTGGATTCAATTGGCCATAAGTTGCTATCTCTAGCTGTTAAGAGAGGATATGCTTTCCTTAGGACAAGACTTGATATGTTCTTATGTTCTGCCTGTGGTAATAGGAATGATAATTTTAATGGAGAAGCAGAATGGCATTATTTTTGATAGATAACTGAATGGTATGCTTATTTGAACTGAATGTTATCATTTTAACTAATATGTGGACTTGTTTTTTCTACTTTTAGACGAATCATAAGGCCGAAAATAAAATCTTTCATTCATTACATAAATAATACATTTAATTTAAAAACAAATTTAAGGTTGACCTTGAGGTTACCGCATGGGTCTGTATTAGAAAGTGATAATAATTAGAATATTAGTTTCACTAAGTAAAATATTCGATTTACTCGTTAATCTATTACAAAATTAACATGTTATATCAGTTTTAAGTTTAAAAATATGCAAAAAAATAATATTTATTTAGGTATTTAAAACTTTTTATTCTGCTTACAATATTTACAATCTTAAAAAGCCTATCAATACTACTAAGTATATCCATCTCTGACTCAAACACTTCTATGGATTTGAAATATTTATTTTTTGTCTAAACATAACCTTAAATTTCATATGAATTTCAAACGAAATCGAACAAAAAAAAAAAACAATCTGTACATAAAATTTCTTTTCTACTGATCATCATAACATATCAATTTTCTATACATAAATACTAATCTACACATACATACATACATATGTATATGGGGTAGACACATACATACCTTCAAATATAAAAATTCTGGTTAATTTTGAAACTGAGGGTTAGATTTTTTCCATTTCTATTTCAAGGTTATTTATTTTAAATATCTATTTTTATGTATGTATATATCTACATATATACATATGTTTGTATGTATGTATGCTTGTTTTTATTGTTTGTTCTTTAACAGGATATGGTTATTTTCTTTTTTGATTTTGTTTTTCTTTTCAATTCAAGGTCAGTACATATAGTATATAGTACGTATGTAAGTATAAAAATCTGTATGGTGAGTGTGGTGAAAGAAAAGAAAAAAAATTCAAACGGGTTTGTGAAAAACTTCCAACCTGTACAGACAATTGAAAATAGTTTTTATAAACAGCATGGAAATATCTTTATTGCCTAGAGATATGATTTTCTGTTTTGTGGGAGGCATAATACGTAATTGTTTAATTGTGAAAGTGAATGATTTCTGGGTTTAGGGAAATTTCAAAAAGTATGTGAATGCAACTTATCGCAATGATAACACAGTTTTTTTTTATGTATTTTATAGTAAAAATAAAACAAAAGTTAAATAAAATATACAAAAAAAAATGGAACAGAAAAAATAGGTCATTTAATTTGATCTGTGATGTAATAATTTCCAATGAAATCGAATTGGTCGTGATATCGTAGGATCTGTGGTGTTTCGGTCAAAGTTTGAAATGGTTGAAGCGATTAAATAATCATTCTTATTCTAACTTTATTTCCATTTACTAAGTCTTGTCCATAGGACTAGCACTTTAAACATTTAAAGGAAAGGCTTCATAGAAATTAACCACGTCTCATATACAGGCAATAACTAAATGAGATCGTGTGAACAAGGTCGCTATTAATTGACAGAAGACGTTTTATTGGCTGAATGCTAAAAAACTTGCTATGAAGTGCTATGATATTAAAAAAATCAAACGCCTTTTAATTATATGGGCCAGAGAATCCAAAGCAGTGATAAAGAGTGGAAAACAATTTTCATGTATGGTGAGTTATTTTGAGTGCTTATTATTAGCAATAGGAGTCTCAAATTTATTCACAAGAAAACAAATCCAATGAGGCTTGTCTGGACACTGCTTATCGATATCACAATAACAGTTCAATCTCCAAAAAATAAATATTATTGCGTAGTACTAACTCTTTTTCATAGAATATTGGTCATTGGGTTGCTCAAAACCCTTCCTGAACTTAAGAACTCAAAGAGTCAAATAAAAAATAATTATAAATTTTCGCTACAATGCTCTTGATTTATATTAAAGATAATTATGCAAGTAAATGTTAGAAAGTCTAATCTAAAATAGGTTTTGGCGTGCTATATTAAGGCAAGAAACGCGCATGAAACCAATAGAATGAGTTTCATGACAAGAAAATAAACAATTGAAGAGAAGTATTAAGAAATATTTCAGACGTTATTTAAATCCTAGACACGACTATAAATCGCTTAAATAAAAAAGTACAAAACCTCCACCTGCTGGCCTTAAAAAAAATAGACGATTTTTCCAAACGAAATAAAATACGATATCCTAACAATTTCAAACAAAAGAGACAACAATAGTAAGTAGAATAGAAACCAAAGTAAAAATAAGTACAGTAACGCTTTTAGAAGTTCTACAAAATCATAGAAAAAACTGTATACACACTTACCGAATGTCCGATAGTGTCCTTTCGTGTTTCCAAAAACATTGTACGGCAGCATACTATGTACTTAAGTAGATTAGTATGTATGTATATATTATATATACAGTGTATGGTTATTAATAGAAATCCTTGTGAAACCTGTCCAACTGGTTTTAAACAAGAAGGAGATTTGTATTCGCTGTTGTTAGAATTTTGGAAAAGTTTATCTCCTTTTGAATTCCTGTAAACAATAATAAATAAAATGTTAATTATTTTTTAAACATTATTTTTCTTTTATTAAAATTATTGAAATACTAACCTGTGATTAAAAGAAAGAACTAAACGCCTTTTTATGCTTTATAGTTAATGCAGTAAATCCACAAACTGATGGATAGATTAATTGTTTAGACTTGAAAATAATGTAGATTTTAATTCTTTATATTGTATTTATTTCGTTAATTGCAATTTTTGCATATTTTTCTTGTCTTCTTTTAATTTTAAATTTAATTACATGTTTTAGATTTTCTTTATATAAGCCCATAGCTTGTTTATAGACGTATGTATTTATTTAATTGAAAATGATAGGATTATTTTATTTCTTTTATAAATTGATTTTCCCATTATTGATTATATAAAAAAGATTAATACTGAAAAGTTTAATAACGAAAGATTTACGTGTGTAATATTTAAACCAAATATTTTAGGAAAAAACTTGGCGATTATTCCATGAATTTTTGTTGTATAAATTACATACATACATATGATTGAAATATAGGATTATATAATAAATTTATAAGAGTTAATTGTATGAAATAATATATAAATAAAATTTTTAATAAAACCTTATTTAATATTTTTATATTATTTATTAAAAAAAGGTTGTGATAACCTCAAAAAACTTAATTATTGTACTTTAATTCTCTTTGGCTGTATAACCAACAAATGTAAATTTTCTAATTTCATATTTTCGTAAAATATTCATTCATTTATTCAATAAATGATTGTGGCACAATAATTTCCTTTGCAACACTACTATGTATATGAATTATGCTGTATATGGTGTATAATCTTTATATGCCGTTTTAGATTATCTTTTCTCTTATAAAATTTAGGACAATAGGGACAATATTTTGGTGGTATGCCAATACATTCGTCTGTTATGTGACGTTTCCAATGAGCTTCACGCAAATAACTTCTGCCACATACTTTGCAGGGGAAACGTGACTGATGCGAGGAAGTATGTTTCCTAGAGTTACGAGTATTTAAACGACAAGCTATAAAGACATAAAACATATGTAATTATTAGAAAATAAATTATAATTATTTATAATTTAGAAAATATTGATATTTTTGAAACCTGGCTTGAAGAAATTAAAATTCTGCATAGTAAAAATCTATTGAGTAAAAAAAAAGTAATTCGAAAATGAATTGATATATGTGCATAGCAGATTGTTTTCGCTATAATTAAGCTAAATTTGCGGCCAAAGGATTCTAACTTATTGCACTTTTATTAACAGAATTCTGAACAATTGTCTCTTCATGTTCGATTAAGTTGCTTTTGTTCGAGTTTTCGTAACAAATTTTTTTAATCTTGTTAATTTAAAAATAATTTCAGATACATTTTACATGTATTATGCTAATATTTCAATGACAAAATTCAAACTTCGCCACAGAAATTCCAGACGACGAAAAATTTTTGAACTTTCTAAATAATTACTTCGAACAATGGCAAAAAACAAGATCCACTACACCTTGCAATCATGTGAAAATGATGTCTTGTATATACAGTGTTTTTGTTGCTTCTAAAAGCCTTTCTTTTTTTATAATTAAAAGTGCTGTGTGGAGTGTTTCTCTAAATTTAAAATTTTTGAGGATAAAATTTATTTCTACATTTTATATTAATTTATTAATAAAAATGTACTAAGTCAGTTTATTTTCTTTAAATATATTTTATTGATAATTTTTTAAATTTTAAATCTTAAACGTATTTTATTAAATGTTTACGCTAAATAAAGTTAAAGGTGACGTTTTCTTAATTGTGAATTTTGTTTTAGCTTTTCATTAATGGAAAGTAATAAGAAAGTTCTGTTGTTTCTAATTCAATTTGTATTTCATTTTAAACGTTTTTAATTTTTATATAAAATTTGAATAATTTGTTTTGATTTAAATTCTTTTAAGTACTAGTTTTTGATAATTTCTTTTCTTTTTATATTTTAATTAAAGCTATAAATATTTTCAAGGCAAATTTATAAACATTGATTTATTTTTTTATTATTAAAAAGAATTTGAAAACTTAATTCTAAATAGTTGCTTAGTTTTAAAATGAAAACTGAAGTAGGAAAATTGATTGATAATTTCAGCCCAGCTGAGGGCATAAGGAAGAAAATTAATTAATATTTTTCTAAATGATTTATTACGATTTCAAAAGTATTTAAAGATATGTTTGATGATAAAATTAAAAAAAAAAATCATACTTAAATGAATAAAAAAAAAAAAAAAAATAAGAAAAAAAAATGTATTTTTTTATAAATTTTAAATAATTTTCGTTTTCGTAAGCTAATAGTAATTTTTGGCCAGTTTTGCTTAAATGATTTTGCTTTGTTAGCTAAAAATAGAGTTCTAGTTATATTAATAATTCAATCCTACATACATATGTATATTCATTTTGATTTTGATTAACATATTTAATTTAATGATGCATTATTTCATAATTTGATTTGATTTGATTCTATGTTGTTACTTATTTTCTATTACTAGCTAATATTTTTTTGATTGTAGAAAAAATAGTGCAAACCTTTCTTTTCAATTTAATATTGTGTAGAGAATAATTTTATTTTTTTTTTAATTTTATTAAATGGTCCTTCGATTTGTTTTGTAAAGCTTAAATTTTGTTCTTAAAATTTAAATATTTTGATATATTTATTGTAGATAAAATCCTTTAGTTTATGTAAGTATTTTACTTTATAGATAGAGATATTGTTGATTGAGTCGACAATTTAAAAAGTTTACTAAAAAAATCGAAAATTTAGGTCTTGGACTTTATAAAAACAATGGGTTTTTTAACTCAATGCATACTGTACTGTACTGTTCAAAGAATTTCCTGAATTAATTTGCTGTATATATAGGTTACAAAATTTGTCACATACAAATTTTTCCAAAAAGATGTTCAGGAATAGATCACATAAAAAGTAGAAAATAATATTTGTAAGAGGTAATAGGTATAGGGTAATAAAAAGTATAAACTAGTACAGAATACTGATCAACAGAATGGAGGAATATAATATTTAAAATATTGAGAGATGGAATTCCGAAAGACTTGGACATCCTGTGTATTGAAGGTTTTAACTTTTAAACGAACCTTTTTCAGCAATTTGATTTAATTTCTCCAACATTTTTTATATTTTCTACAAGAACAGGATGAAGGAATATAATTATTACAAGATTGAGACAGAGAACTCTAAGGGACTTGAAGGTTGTAACTTTTAAATGAACCTTTTGCCGTAATTTGATTTCATTGGCACACTTTTTTATTTTTTCTTGTACACAAGTTGATAAAAAAAATATGGAACAAAAAACATTCATGATAAGAAAGATTGATTGATTGACTCTATCATTGCCAAAGTCACAGTTTTGACGGCTATAAATTTCTATATTTACTAGCTTGAAAGTTGACTCTAACTTTAAACCTTAAATCTAAGGCTAAAAGCATACCGAGGTAGAAATATAAGTCTTAAGAATCTCTGATACCGTTACCTTTTAAACATAGCCAAACAGAAATGGATTTTTATGCTGAATAGTGGTTTTATCGTACTCCATTCAAATGCACACAGTTTGTTGAATACAAAACAATGCTTACAGCGTTCATTGTAGTGAGTCATTGCATTTTTATTTGCATCCCAGTGTAGAACTACAATTGTGTTCAATTTGTAAAGCAAGCTTAATGCAAGCTTCAATCTGCCATATAATTATGGTCATATATTACTCTCTATTATCAGGAAATAGTTAGATCAACTACTTAGCTTACTTAGTAAGAGTTAGAGCCTGAATTCGTAAAGGACAGTTAAATATTTGATTATATTATATAGTACATTGGCTTCTTTTATTAATTAGATTCCAGTGTGGCAATCACTGCAAAAAAATTATGTCTTTGAAATCAGACAATCAAGACATGATAAATGGTAGAGGATTGCTAATAACAATATTAGAAAAATAAAAATGCATTAACTAGTGAAGATATAGCTGTTCTTTGTCACTAATTGTATTTGTCAAGAAATTAAAAATGATGATGATTAAATTCTAGACATAGATCCGAAAGAATGGATGATGAAGAAATTAAAGCTTTGCTTTACGTTCAGCATTTTTGAAAATTTTACTATTTATAGAGAATATTCAACAGAAGCATAATCAAAATTAATTCGTTGTCTTCTACAGTCTCTAGACAATCTTTCTCCAAAAATAGATATAAAAATATTAACATAATTTGTTTTCTCTTTTTTCTAAGCCATAAGTATTAATTAAGATTTGACCATAATTTTAAATTTTTTAGTATCCTCTTGGATTGTAACTTTTCTCATTTTAGAAATATTTTTTTTGCTTATATAGTATAGTATACAAAAGTTTCATTAAATTGAAATATATGTAGCAGTATATTAAAAGTGTATATTATTTGTTAAATATAATTGTTAAATTTAATCTTGCCTGTTATCAGCCATTACTTCCTCTTTCATTTATTTACAATTTTTAAATCAAAACTGAATGCTCTTTGCGCATATGCTCATTTAAAAATGCCTGCGAACGATATACACGCGAACAGAGTGGACAACGATTTGTCTCGTATTGCGAGAGACGTTTTGAACTTTGACGTGGCAGTTTTTTGGCTACACGACCACTATACAGCAACAATTCATTTTGTGCCAATAGATCTTTAGGCAGACTAGGTGCCAGACGTTCCATGCACTGAGCCGATGATATCGAAGCCAATTGTTGTAGGGCAATTAAAGCTGAAGGGTTTGAGGTAATGTGACTGGAAGAGGTTGAGGGTTCTTGTGGTGGTGTAACTGATGTAGTTGCTGCCATAGCATTAGATTCACTATGCAGTGAAGTATCCGATGAATAGGAACCAAACATATCCAAGTCAATAGATGATTTATCAGATTCGATTTTTATTTGAAATTCCATTTCTACATCCGATAGCTGTTGCTGCTGTTGCAGTTGACTTGAGCTTGTAGAGGGTTGTCGTCTTAAATTGTATTTAATGCCAACTGTAATGGTAAAGAAAATTGTGTGGATTTAGGAATTTATGTAAATTAAAAGAGAGAAAAAAAAAACATTCTTTTTTAAAGCATATCATGTGTTGTAGATTTAAATTCAAACAAAATTCATTTACATATGTATATAAATATATATTATATATATATTTTTATTTATACAATTAAATTATGTTTACAATTGAAGCTTTGAAAAGAAAATAAAAATTAAGATATGCTTTCAGGCAAACTTAGTTTAGTAAACAAAACATAAAACTATTATTCAATTTAAATTTACAAAAATTAAATTAAGAAATTCAGTACAAAAAAAAGGATACAAAACAAGAAAAACATTGTCTACCACACCATACATTAAGAGGCTAACAGAAAATCAAATATAATGGACTTTTACATTTTAATTTCATTTATGGTCGTTTAATTTTCAAGAAAGTATTCCAGGTAAACAAATGATTTTAGAAGATTGAATACTTCTTAGGAAAATTATTTAAAAAAATTTCACAAGTTGAATGCTTTTTATATACAAATTTTAGTTTGTAAAATATCGTCTGTATTACTGTTCAAGAGCTGAATCTTAAATATTATCATGAAAAATGTCTTTATTACTTTTTAAATTTTAATGGGTATTTAAGTTTGGGCAATTACTGATATGATCGGCAAGATATGTTTTAAATATACAATATGGTGTGCTAATTATTATTACAACAAAAACAATAGCCAGTAAATAATATTCCAACCTTGGAATATTATGTAGAAAATAACTTCATTTACATTTTTTTTACAATTTTTTTCTTTTAAATTTTGACAATGCCTACATCCCGTAAGTGACAACAGATATTGTCAGTCCTTAAATTGGTTATAACAATTTTAATCATATACAAATAGATTTAAACTTAAAAACAAATTGAAAAATTGTTATATTTTTTAAACCTTAATTTAAATTAAAAACTTTCAGTTTAAAGTTTGAAATTTATTAAAAACTAAAAAAATCTTAAATATAAACAACGAAATGATCGAACAACTTTTGAAAAAAAAAAAAGGCAACTTTCTGATGCGGAAGATTTCTTTAAGAACATAATTGTTCTCTATGTGCCTTCTCCAGGCCTTTTTTTTTAAAGGAAATAGCTACAAGCGACCTAAATTTAACCTTAAAATAATCATAAAAATGAAAGCTTTTAAAGAATTTATACTAACATATGTATGTTCGAAAAAAGTACGATTAGAAATAATTTCGAAAACCAATATATTATAATTAAATATACTTTTAAAGTTATAAAATTATGAATACAACTTTTAATTCATAATTAAAAGAAAAAGAATGTTATAACGTTATATGAGCTAAAATTCGTTTAAATCTTTAAAATCTGCGCTGTCCTCTAAATATTCATCGATTATGAAAACATTTTCTTGTTGAGCTGATAACATACTCTGAGGATTATATGTTACAGTTTGAGTTCCATTTTGTAATGCTAAATCCTCATTCATATTTAAGGATGTCGAAAATAGATTTGTTACACCACTATGTGCGGCATCATTTCCATTGCCTGCTGTAAGCAATCCAGATATACTTTGGTCTTGTTGTTCTTGTTGATCATGTTGTTGTAATTTATTATATAACTGTTGTATATCTTCAAAACTTAAACCATGCGTTTGTCTATAGTGGCGATTTAAACTTCCCTTTGATTGAACGCTTCTGAAACAAATTCTACACTGATGCATTGCAACACCTTTACTTGTGGACTTTTTTGAGAATTTTTTGCTTTGATTTATTATTTGAGAGGTATTTGTAATAGGATAATAATTTGATGTTGTTGTTGTTGTAAAATTAATTGGTGACAGTGTGGTCGCTAGAATATTTGTGCATGGGTCGTGTTGAAGGGTGGTGGTATCTAAGGAAAAAGGGAAAAACACAAGTAAATAAAATATTTTCTTGGTTTTAGTAAGTTTTTCTCCAAGAACAGAATTCAAAAACACAGTTAAAACACAAAGATTAGTCACAACATTTAATGCTAATAAACACTACTAAAGTTATTTTATCTTTAGGACAACAACATGTGGTATTTTTAAACTCTTTTTTTTTTTGGCAGTCAAGTTCATGTTTAGTAGATTTTATAAAACATTAAAATATTAACAAAATTCGTATTTATCTTTAATTAGTAATATTTTTATAATATATGTATGCAAATAATATAAATTTGTATATACCATATTAATAAACTAAAATGAATTACATATTTAACCGTTATTAACTTTATAATTTTATTTACTTAAGAACCTAAAAAATTTTAAGTTTAAACACAATCATTTTCAATTCATACATTTCATTTTAAAAATTAATTTTTAAATTCATAATCGATTTATAACAAGAAATGTACAAAAGAGTAGTGCGTTTAAGAAAGAAACATTTATAAAACGTAATGAAAAGGACCTACAAAATAGTATAATTTCTATACATTTTTAATGAAAATTTTATAGTAATTGCAACCATTTGAGAGTATTAGAAAAAAAAAATAATTAAACAATTGAATTCACTACAATATTTCTGGTTTACAAATGCCTTAATAATTAACTAGTAAAATATATATGATCGACTACTTAATATATAAAACTTCATTGGAAAAGCTTTTAAAATAAAACAATCTTAAACAATTAAAAAAAAAACGTTCGAAATCTTAAAATTAAAATCTTCTGTGGCATTTATTGTAATAAAAGTTATACAAATTTTTAAAAAATTGGCGCATATAAGCATTTTTAATACTTTATACGTGTCTTTCTGTTTAAGAAAATTATTTATTTTTTATAAGAAGCTTATATTTCTTAAGGCTTCTTTTTTTCTTTAAAATATTTCATAGTATTTACATATTAATGTTTTATATTAAAAATAGAACATATGTATATATCTCCCTTTAATAATTAATTTGTGTTAAAAAAAATAATTTTTAATTTTATAACTTTTTTACAAACTTATTAAGATCTTTTCTAAAATTTATTATTAATTTTCTTCATTAAGTCTATTTATTCAAATATACAATATTAGAATTATTTTTTTATTTAAAAAATAATTTTATTTGTATAAATAAATAATTTTATATTAAAATATTAATTAATAAAAATATTATGTGTTATTTTGAATAAGAATTTTCAATTTTAAATAATTTGAATATTTAAATTAAATTAGAAAAAAATATTAAAAAAACTATTATTATTATCAAATATAAGAAGATTGCTAGTTCCAATTAAATTATTAATACTTAAATGGTGAATAATAACACGAATTTATGTAATAAATTTAAAATATCCAATTTGAACGATTATTTATAGTTTAATTACGAATGGAATGAATGTAATATTGTGAATTGTAATTGTGTGCCACGAATGTGATGATATTTTTTTTATTCACAAATCGATTCATTAGTCGGAGTAGCTGCTAGTGCATAAACAAATCCAATGAAATTTAGAAAGGTGTAGTTTTCTATTGGAAATTCGAAATAGATTTTCTGTTCCTCCATTATAATACAATTATACCTAAGATAGGGCTAATTTTACCACTACACTTCAGGTTTGACTGTTTTGAAAACATTAACCAAAGCTTTGTGTCTTAATTTATTATCTGAACTATTTCTCGAAATCATGCCTTAATAACAAAGAAAACTAAACAAATGCAAGTTACTTTTAATATAAATCTAGAACTTCTTTAAGATATAATTATTTTTATCAATTTGGATTATAAATCTGAACTAGTAATACTCCTCTATAAGATGGTATAAAACGTAGATTGAAACTTGTTTAAGTTATTTATATAAGTTTATAATTTAATTTTCTACATATTGTTTGTTTAAACTAAAAAAAAATCAAAAGAAAATCATTTCGAATTTTATGGCCTTCAATTTCGTGCAATAAGACTTAACTATTCTTAAATACATGCAACTTAGAATTTTTATACCAAAGAATTCATAAGAATAAAGTATCACAAAACTGTGGCAAAACGGTCATATGCAAAATGAAAATAAAACAGAGAATACATGTTTGTTATTACACAACTTGACTTATATTGTTTTATCTTTTAGCCACAGATATCTTTATACGCTTAAAAACTAAATTCTTTATTAAAACAAAAGAAACAAAATCATTATAAGAAACCAAATTTAAAATATTGTTTTATATTTACATTTAAAACACTTCATTTTCCTTAAATCAAAATCCATTCGATATTATCTTGTTGCTTGCAATGAGTGAAGATATTTAGAAATCTTGTAGTAGTCAGCATCAATGTTTTTTAAGTACCTTGAGAATCTTGTATCAAATTTGAAAAAAATCATGGATAACCATTATTTTATTTACCACAATTTCTAGACCTAGAAAGAAACCAATATTAGTAAAATAATCTTTTTCAATTTTAAATACTGGTTAAACACACAATATACATAAAGACAATATCAAATTTTGTTTAAAGTTTCTTTTTCTTCGCACCTGTATATTATTTGTTTGTAAAATTTATTATAAATAAAACACATTTTATGTTTAGATTTTGAAATCATGTTTGTCTTATTAGAACAATTAATTTTAATTCCTTTTTTATTATTCGATAAAATCCTACATATTTATATAGATATTTAAGACTATAGTAAATATAAGACTATTTAAATAAATAAATTAATTTTAGATAGATTAAATATAAATTTAAAGTTGGGATAGTTATTATATATGTATATACATGCTAAAAATAAATACTGTTTTCATGCTTTACAAAATCGCTTTAAGAAGAAATAAAAAAGAATTTTTTTTGTTTGGAATCTTAAGAAATATTTACGCTCTCATAACTTGTCTGACTATTAAGCATATGTATGTACGTATATAATAAATTTATTAATTTTTATGGAGTTCAGTAGATTTGAGATTAGATTGTATTTGTTTCCGTTTTATAAATTATTGACAACATTTAAAAATGTTAAGGAATTTTTAAGAAAATTGTTTAATTCTTCGAATTTTTTCTTTACTGTTTAATATGAATAAAAAAATCATTTGAAACTTGAAAGTTGAAGTATTTTTTTTTTAATTTCAAATATTACAATTCCACTCATGTTTATTTAATTTTTGTATGTTAGAAATTATATTCTCTGTTTAATTTTAAATGGAGTAAATAGTCCGTTTATGTAAGACAAGTGGTTTCTTTCAGGCAAACAAAAATTTATATGAAGAAAAATTAATTCACAATCTTTTGAAATCACTAGCCGTACAAAAGGAGAGACTTAGTTTTTTTTATAGAAAGAAAAATTTACAATAAAAGAAAGATATTAAAAAAATTAGCGAATATTTTAATGTAATTAAATAGTTTTTTTAATTTAAAATAATTATTTTAAAACATTTTATATTCGATTAGAAAAAATTCTTTTTCTTTTGCTTTAAGCTGCAAAATTTAAAGCAATTTATATTAACAGCATTGGTATATGTATAATATAGAAAATAAATAATTGTTTTTAAACTTAAAAAAAAAAATTGTAGAAAAATTAATTGTATATGAATACAATTAAAAAAATCTTCTTAAAAATTAGAACATAACTGTACACAACTTAAATTGTTAATTTAATTATTACAATACATATTAAAGTAATGGGTTTGTTAAATTTTATATTATATTTAATAATAAATCAAATCTTTTTCATTTTATTTAGTAATAATCATGAGATCATAATATAACAAAATAATGTATTTGTTTTGTAATTAATTAAGTATATTCAATATGAATTTGTTTCAATAAATAATTTTCATTAAAAATTAATAATCAGAAATACAACCTCAAATTCGTATATTTGTGTGCTAAATTAACTTTATAAATAAGTGAGGTTGCTTTAAATGTTATAAAATGAAATTTTGTATAAATTTCATGAATTAAAGATCAATAATCGCTTTCATGCGGGGTATCTTTAGTATTGTTTGGTGTAACATATTTTTCTTTAATAAACTTTATATTTTAAAGTATTTTTCTTTCTTCTGTATGTATGATATATTTTCTCATATTTTGTATATTTTTAAAAATAAAAATAACTATTAATATAATATTATAAATAAAAATTGGTCTGCCTTAGACAATATAATAATTTTTGTACATATAAAAATAAATATTTTGCAAGGTTCTACTGTTATAAAAAATATACCAAGAGGACACTGTTTCTTTAGCCTTTGCAAATTAAAGACTTAGAATTCATAATTTCAGAAAAAAACAAATAATACAATTTGGTATAAATTCACTTTAGATATACATTTTAATATGATCTTATACATATGTATTCTTTCATTTTATTATAATTTTTTTTGTTCAATGGGAATGAGCACAGAATATAAAAATTTCAAGAGGAATAAAAAAAAACAAACAAACAATTAAATTTAAGGGGAATTCACCACCATCATTGGTTAAAACCAATGCTATTTCTGGAAATAAGAACTTTGCAACCAACTATATTTGACTAACTATGCCATCGTAATCAAATAGATTGAACGATATTGTTAAATGATTTTTCAAATAAACAAATAAATACGAAACTAAAAAATACTGCCGAAGTCTATTTAACTACAAAGACACAAGTTTTGAAATTGGTTTGATATATGGGCTATATTATATTATAATCAAAATGGTAAATCCAAATCGATTATGCCATTTGGGATATACGATACCAGCGCTTTGATAGGTTTACTTGTGATAACTTTATGTGGTTTACCGGTCGGTCTCTTAAAACGTTTTCTATTGTGCATAGTAGTTGGAAATTTCTTATTTACATAAGAAATAATTACAAAATAAAAAAGAAAATAAAAATTAAATACTTGAGAACAATATTTTAAAACAATAAATAAACGGTTTAGTTAAACCGCTCTGAACACCGATTCGATGGAATCAATCCCTAAAAATGTTCAAGAAAACATTGAAGACTTAAAAAAAAAATATAAAAAACCAGTATAAAATAAAATCGAACTGATTCGATGGACTCAACAAAATAGATTAAAAAATTGTTTTAAACTTTAAATTTTCAAGAAATTATTTCAGATAAAAAAGTATGAACAGTATAAAATAAAATCGAAAATTAAGGCATTTGACTTAATACTAATATAGGCCGGAAATTCGGGAAAAAGAAAATTTTTTTTAAATCTAAATTAAGTATACAATTATTTCATGACATATGGCCCCAAATATTTTAAGATTTGTTTTTCAAACGAGCTAAAACTTTACAATCTATATAATCAGTTTCTTTTTTTTTTATCACCGTGTCAAACATTATTCCCAAAATTATGTCTTTTATATTGATTTGCAGAAAAAACAAAGAATTTTTTTCTTCAAGGAATTTTTAAAAACATTTTTAAATTGTTAAATTATTACTGTTGGTTGTTATATTAAGAGCATGCTTTTGCGATATATGCTTGCGTAAATCCGATTTATATTTACATTTATGAGGGCAATAGGGACACGACAGGCCTGGTGCCACACCACATTCGTAGCTTTTGTGACGTTTAAGGGAACCTTTAATTTTATACGATTTACCGCAAACATTACACACATACTGAAGACCAGCAGCCACTATTTCTGCTGGCTTTAGGCCAGTCTTGATACGTTTAGGTGGCGTAAGGAATTTTTCGTTATCACTTTCCGGTGTATCGTGTTGCGTGGTGGAGGATGTCGATGATAGAAGGGTGCTAGATGAAGTTGTAGTGACATTTTGATTGGACGTACCCAATGGTTTTAATTCGACCAATTCGTCCAAATCATCGGCTTCTGATGCGGAAGTTGTTACAGATTCTGTTTGCAACTGTTCATGCTGTTGTTGCTGCTGCTGCTGATTAGCGTGATGTTGGTCATGTTGATTCTTGGCATTATCGAATTGAGCTGCTGTAGCCTCATTTACTATAATAGTGGCCTGTGTAGCCTGAGCAACTGTTGTAGTGGTCGAAGGTGTCGTTGTTATCGAAACGGTTTGGTGATGTTGCTGTTGTTGCTGCTGTTGTTGAGCTGCTGTTTCGTATTGTACAACATTCCTTAACAGCACTTTATCCTCAAAGCGCGATGTATCAATTTTTATAAATTCCGGTTGTATTTGCGTAGACGTATGTTGATGATGTTGTTGTGTTGTTTGATGTTGCTGATGATTTGACGTTGTTGTACTGGCTGCTTGCTGTATATGATGTTGCTGTGGCTGGTGTAAAACATTTGCCGTTGTGGCCTCTAAACATTCTTGCAGTGTTATATGCTGGACTTGTTGTTGATGTTGTTGTTGAGTGTTTTGATGTTGGGTGTTTTGTATGATACGCGTTGTTGTTTGCTGTTGGCTATTTGGCGCCTGTTTAACGATCTGTATAGTAGCCGCTGCTGGATTTCCGATTTTACTGTAGGCTGCTGTTAAGGCCGTTGAAGTTTGAACATTTCTTAAAATTTGTTGATGATCTGTGGTTGTTGTTGTTTTTGGCAAAGTATAGTGTATAGTACCACCCGGCATTCCCACAGTGTCGGATGGTATTTCCACTACCACGGTTGCGGAGGCAATAAGACTGGAAGGATCGGTTGCACTTGTAACATGCTGTTGCGTTTGTTGTTGATGTTGTGTGTGCTGTTGCTGATGATGATGATGTATAGTAGTGGTCGGTTGCTGTAGCTGATGATGATGATGGCCATGAGTGCTAATGACATTGGTCACTGCCGCCGAGCCACCATTTGCCTGGCTATTTGCTAAAGTATAGGGCACTGTTTCTACAATTGTCCAATAACTTTCTGTGGAAGACGAACCTAAAATGATTTAAAATACAAATACAACACGATTTATTTTTTAAATTTTCAGTTATAAGTAAACAAAATAGCATTTCATTTCAGTTCAGTTCTTCTACAGTTGTAAGAGGAGAGAGAGCTTACATTGTGTGTATTTGATTGGACGGTTGGATGGTATTAATGTTGAAGGAGTTCTCAAGTTAATATGGAAATTGCTTGAAAAACCAATTACTGCACTACACCAATTCAAATTCAATGTTAGGAGTTAGGCATTAGCATTACCTTAATTTAGAAAGTACAGTTACAGATATTTACTACAAAATCCATTTGTATCTATAGCTCCCACATAGTTTAATCCGTTTGATTTTATAAAAATCTATTATTTTGTTTATAGTTTTTATTTGTAATTTTATATAAAAAATGTACAAGATTTACATAGAAAAATTATTTATTTAAAACTAATTATTGTATATGTTTATTAAATCGATTTACTTAAATAGAGAGAAAAAGTACATCAAATACAAGGATATTTATACAAATTAAACGAGAAAAAGAGAAAATATTGTAATAAAAAAAAAAAAAAAAATGGTGGCCAATATAAAGAAGACTTTAAAACTCAAAATTCTTTTTTTTTATAATGTTTACGATTTTAAAATTATTATATCGTTAGTATAATTCGCAAATGTGTTAAGTCCCTTTTTTCAAATTGTACAGGAGACACAAAAAACATTGTAGCTTTTTCAGTTTTTAAAATTTTTAAACTTTTTAAACGCAATTATTTTTACAAAATAGCTCTCTTTAAATGATTTAGATCAAAAATTAATAATAATTAATAATTAATATTCGTGAAATTAGCACGTGATTTTAATATTTTTCGTATTTTGTGGACTTAGCGTTTTTGCTAACCACAAAATTACAACAACTTTAAACTACATACTGACATTTTTGTTGTCGTAAAATATGTATTTTGTATAGTGCTACCGTTTTGCATTAAAATCTCAAGTTTGGAAAAAAGTGGACTTAGCGTCTTTGCGAATTATACTAACGATATGTGAATTTAACATGAAAAAAGAAAATTAAAAATTTCTTAAACTTAATTAGAAAGTTTTTAAAAAATATTATTTTTGTTAAATAGAATTTTACTATAATTTGTTTATACAATTCATTTGAAGCTTAAAAGTTGGCTTTTATACTTTAAATATTTATAATTTATTATTTTTAAAGAAAGTAATAATAAAAATAATTTTTAGAAATAATGAAATCAATTAAATTGGCATAGAAATGGCGAAATAATATATATTTTTAAATTAAATTTATAATTAAAAAAAAATTTATTTATTTATTTATTTTAAATTTAAAAAATTTATGCTAAGTATTATTATTATTTTTTGTTTTTTTTTTTATGTTATGCATTTAGAACAAATTCTGTGGTTTTTTTAAAGAGGTATTTGAAATATATTTTTAACTTAACCCAGCCATAATAAATATGTATATCAAGTAATTTTGTTTTGTTAAAAGTAGTAAAGTTGTTGTTTTTTTTTCATCATCATTTTGTTATCAGTTTAAACAATTTTCGAATGGCAAGATTTCTTTCCGTTTTAAATAATAAAAAAAAATTATAATTAACAGGAATGTTGTTGGTTGTTTTGTTTTTATATAAAACTTGTAGATCTTTTGTTTACGTTTCAATTTGTTTATAAACTGTTTTAATCACATTAGATTTTAACTTTTTTAAAAAGTGGTTGTTCACAACTTTGAGACATTAAGTGACCAAACAGATAAAGCGAGAATATATTTTTTTGGACACATTTTAGGAACTTATTAAATAATTTTCTTTATAATTTTATTTAAAATAAATAGAATTATTAAGGGCCGTAGAATTAGATTATATTTATGTGGTAAAATAGTAAAATTTCTTATAAATAAAAAGTAAAAAAAAAGAAATTCTCTAAATTTATGCATATTTTTTATGAATCGAATTTTTAGAAAGGTTTTTAATTGAAATAGTTTCTGGAATAGTTTTCAAAACTTTACTGAAGAATAATTTATTATATATTTATATATTATTTATAAAAAGATCATTTGCCAAAATAGTTTCTGTTTTTTGAAATATATTTTTTCTTTTTACGAAATAATTTTCACGCTGAAACGTAAAGTATTTTAAAATAATTACAATTTAAGGTTTAGAGACAGTAATGGGAATGGTTTAACGTTAATTATTTTACTCAAATATTTTTGAAAAATTATTTTTTTTTGCTCCAAAGAGAAAAAAGAACTCTTCTAAGATCTACATAAAACTTCTAAAGGAAAAAATGATTTAAAATTGTATTTAAATATATTTAATAAAACATAAGAAGAATATTATTAAATATAAAATGTAATAGTCTGTAAGGATTTTCCATAGACATGAAATAAATAAATAAAAAAAAAAAATAAATTAATTAATTCAGTTTGTTTTTGTTATTTAAAAAAAATTTATAAAAGTATTCTTAAAACATAAAACAAATACGTAAACCATTCCTTTGGGCTGTCCTTTTCTCTTTATCCAATTATTTGGTTGTTTTTATGTTCAAAAAAGAAAGTATATTTCACTTTCGATATATATACAATGTATGTATGTACGTTAGCAAATTAAATTAAATGTTTTTATTATTATTTTTTCTTACTCTCCATCCTCATCGTAATCATCATCATCTTCTTCACTTTCTTGTAGAACAGGAACTGTTGTTATAACTAAATCACGACTGCCAAACTTAAAGCCCATCGCTTGCATAGTCGAGCTGGCTGTTGATGGTAAACCACTGTCAACACTAGCGTTACAAGCACTACTCATGCCATCTAAACCGGTATTACTATTGCTGCCTATACCCATTGTTACAGTCGGTATCAGATAGTCTTCATTCGGTCCATCATAGTCAATATCGGCTTCGTAGTTTTCATCTTCAGTACGTATAACAAAGAGATTTTCCTCATCCTCTCTATATTGCTGGTAAAGTTCACAATGTTTGCGCTTGGCATGCCGTAACACATGATCCTTACGTCGTGAACGATATTCACAAGACACACATTTGTATTTCTTTTCTTTAAGACAATATTTACGTACATGTTCCTGGAGTTTTTGCATAGACTTGTAAAATCGTTTACAATGTTTACATTGCATATAATTGTCTCGTTCCAATATGGAACCACTACCGGCACCAGCACCAGCACCAGCCAATGCATTAATTAGTATAGATTGTGTTGTGGCAGATGCTGGACGATTGTTGGCATTAGAAACACTATTATTATTATTGTTGTTGTTAGCATTTGTGGCTGTGGCTGTTAGTATGGTATTGTTATTGTTCAAATAGCCATACGTTTGTATGAGATCATTATTGGTATTATTATTTGGTGTATTGTTGGTTGTTGTTTCATTGCTATTATTGGTGGTATCGACACCCAAAAGACTACCCAATATTGGATAAATATCTGCCAATTTGTTGATTGTTGTTGTTGATTTTTAAAATTTTTTTTTTGGATAGCCAATGATTTACATTAAAAATTTGGAAATGTAGCAGTTTTGAACATTTTTACATGGATTTGCAGTGATTTGTAAGGAAAAAGAAAGAAAAAAAAAATAAAATAATAATTAAATTAAAAAATTTATAATAATTAAAGCAAAGTGTAAGAAACTAAAAGATACTTTGAAATAAATAAAGAAAGGTCTGCTACTAGATATAGAAGAGAATAGATTTTTTAATTCAGTTATTATTTTTAAGGATACTGGATTTATTACAAAGAGAGAAATTTATTTAAGTCCTTTTAAAAATTAAATATTAGAATTGAAAATATGTCGAATACTTTTTGCTTTTAGTATCTATCAGATTTAACTTGTAGAAGAATCAATAGTCCAAGTGCTAAACTAAAAAAACTGTGTTTCTTTTTCGATATTCCCAGTTTTAATGGTGATAATGACCGGTGGAACATTAGGTTAGATTAGATGTGATAGCTTTAATACCAAAAGCTCCACCGTACTAGAAAAATTCTATCTAAGTATTGAAATATATTTTTGATGTTGGGAAAAATCGAACATAAATCAGAAAGCAAATCTATTTTTTGCTTTCAGGACGTAGGCTTTAATTTTTGAAGTCAAAAACATCATGATACCTATAAAAGAATCTGTTTGCTGCCCTTTTTAACTTCTCAATGAAAGTGAAAATATGAAACAAATTTTATACAAAATAAACTGTCAAAAACTATTCACTTTATATTCGTAAGCTCTCATATATAAACTTCAAAATTATTTTTTACTTTGTATATGAGTTTAGTATATGAGGTTTAGTTAACATTAACTATGAAAAAGATTTTAAAATCCAGATTATATTGTTTATAAAAAAATTGGCTTAAATTATTCTATACATTAGAATGATGCCTTTAATATCATACTAAATTTCATTAGAATTATTTATAATTTATGTAGAGTAGCACAACTGAAACTTGGGGTTTTATTTCGCATATAACTTTGAGCCACTAAGATTTGACTTCATAGCAATATTATAATTTTAAGTCTGTAAATTCTTTAAAACTTAAACAAATTAATTGGTTTTGTTATACTATATATGCCTACAATTTAAAGGAAATATTTAAACATGTTTTCTTGCATGGACACATGATGTAAACAAAAAAATCTATTCTCTGTCATATAGTGTATGCAACAAATATCTTAATAAACTTAAATAAAATAATATTAAAAATTAAAGTTAATAAATATAAATACGAATATACGATATTTTAGTAAAAAAAATAAATAAAATAATTAATAAACACAGAATAAACTTAAAAAATAAATACCCACATTTAAGAAAAATTTGATGATGAACAAATTGATGATAAATTTTTTTACAAATGTTTATGTATTGGTTTCAATATGATGCAATAACACGTCTCACATATGTAGGTGCAAAGATGTTTTAGTTCTGTATGATGTTGTTTAATGTTATGATGGATATACATATGTATGTATATGATGATGTGTGATATTGTTTGTTTTTATATTTTATATATTTTATATGTATAGATGATAAAAATTTTATACATTAAAAAACCTTTTACATTTACAATTAAAGTTTAAATCAAAACACTTATTCGTTTTAAAATAAGTCTGGCTGGTATTTTTTTGTTTCTGTTATTTTGAGAAATATTTTATATATTTTGAACATACAAATATTTCAAATATGAATATTTTTAAAAATTATTTTCATATATATATGTATATTAATATTTTCTGGTTTAGGTTAAAAGAATTTTAAATGAGAATCCCGCTAATTATGGCCCCCAATAACGTAGTTTCATGGTTGTTCAGCCCTCACTTTGGTCTCACCTAGAAGAAAAGAGACCCATATTAGTTGAAAAGTTTACAAAGCTTTATATGGTGGTCATTACAATTGTTATACATATTATAATAAAAATAAAATGTATAATAATTAATTAATAAAATATATTAAGTATAAAAAGAATAACTTAAATTAATATAAATTGATGAAATATGTTATATGTATGTTTATTTTGTTTAATTTTTATTTTTTTATTACATGACAAACTTTATCCTGAAGGAAATACCTCTTTGTAATGTTTTCTTTTCTAAAAGTGTTATGTTAATGTTCTTTTTTCAGAGAGTCAAAATGATAAACCATTTTCAAATGTATGTATGTGTTTTATTTCGAAAGTGTACCTAAGAAAATTTTGTTTCCTAGCAATTTGTATTAAAGTTTGAGATGATTTTGCAAGACCTAAAGTGCCTTAGTCGTACCTGCAGAATTTCAAACTTTAATTTGTTGCATCCATTTTTAAACCACTAATGTTAGTGGTAGCATAACTTTATTGAACTTATTTCATAATATAATTTTTAATAAATAAAATAATATTTAAGCTATTCCTCTACTCATTGTACTTTACTTATTTTGAAAAGGGGAATTTTTTTGAAAGAATATTCAAAATAAATTCAGAGGATATTTAAAAATGTACGTGTTGCTTGTGTATTGATTAAATAGACTTGTTTTCTTATTCCCCCCTATTTGATTTTTATTTTTGTTTAATTTTTGTTAATTTTGAAATTAACTATCTTCAAAATATATAAAATATTTTTTTTTTGATTAATCCATGATTTAAATCCATATTAGTTACTTGCCCGTATTTTCTTATTTCGATTTAAATTCATGTTCTACAAACCTGTAATAAGAAAGAGAAAAAATATTGTGTTAATATAGTTTCTTTTAAACGGATGTTATAATTGAAGAACTTACCTTTTTACTTAAAATCGGCAATGTACTAATGGCCAGTTTTTTGTTTTAAAATTTATAAGGAAAATATTTTCATACTATAGTTTAATTAATTACAATTTAGTTACAATTTTATACAATTTTTTTTAAAAATTTTATTTCAAGTCTGAATTTAAATAATTATTATATTTATATGAAGTAAAAAACATATAAACTTTTTAACAAATTATTTCAGAAGTTTAAATAATATTTTTTTTTTCATATAAATTTTCAATTGTCTTTAAGTCTTATAGAGAACAAAATAATTAATATATTTTCTTTGTAATATTTTATAATTGTATAAAATGTACTTATTTTATAAAATATGTATATGAAAATATTTTCATTATTATTTTTTTGTTTTGTTAATTCAAAATAAAAAACAATAATTTTTCGTTTAGTTTTTTAAGTATATATATTTTTTGTTTTGCTTTAATTTTCCTTATAACAATTAAATAAGAGTTGTTTTTTTCGTAGTTTTTTTTTTTCTTTTTTATTTTCACACAATATTCTGTTTATTTTTAAATCGATGCAATTACATTAAATATTATATTTACTTTAATATATAATCATTTTTACATAATTTTTCATTATTAAATATGTTTTATTTTTTTTTTATATAAAATATATAATTTTCTTATATTTTTGTTTCTTGATACTAATTTTTTGTTTGTTTTATTATTTATTTAAAATTTAATTTTTGTGTAATTTGTTATTTTTAAGGCGTTCATTTTCTTTTTTTGTTTGTTTTAAAAATTTATTATGAATTGTATTTATAGGTTAACGTAGAAAAAGAAAGAGCAATAAGAAAACAAAAGAAAATAAAAATTAATAGAGGAAAAACAAAAAAATAACAAATACTTTATAATAATATGTTGCGCTTGTAATAAATGTATGTAAACATATGTATATTTAATTTAAAAAAATTTTACAATTTTTCTTTTATTTATGTATACATATATTAATTAATCATTTTTTTTAACAATTTTGTGGTATTACAAATTAAAACTTAACATTTATAAATATAAATCTATGTATGTATGTATATAATTTATTTTCGTTTACTATTTTTATAAATATATATATAAATTTAACAATGCAAGCAAGTTATGGGTGTTTTATTAATTATTTATTTTTATATTTAAACATGTTTTAACAAAGTTTTATTTTATCTAGTTTTATTTACAACCAGTGTTAAGAGTATGGAAACCAATTTTATTTTTTTAGTTAAGAAAGAAAATATATTTAAAAGAAGAGTTTAAAAAAAATATTATTTTAGAAAATGTTTCCATTATTATAACACTGTGTTCGTTCTTTGCATATATATTTCTTGATATTTTAGTTTATGTGTATATTTTCAATATGTCTATTTATAAAGCATTTTATTGTTATTTAAAACTACAAACAACTTTATTTTAAATTTATTTACTTCATTATAATGAACATTTATTCCTTGTTACCCTTGTTGTTATAGTTATTATTTGTTATTCTATCTTGTTGTTTTTATAAATTTGTTAAAAATGACTAAAATTTACAAAATATTTTTTCATAGATTGTGTTTTTGTTTGTTTAAGTGTTTTACAAAAATATATTTTATTTTTATTATTATTTTTTTTATAAATGTGCTGTTTAAAGGCATTTAATATTTTTGCTTTATTTACTTTTGTTTATTAATTTTTTTTTCTTATTGTTGTAACTTGTTGTGCTTTGATGAAAAGGTGTATTATTGGTTGTTTTTAAAATTTTGTTTTTAATATAATTTATTTCTATTTAGTGTTTGCTTGTAAATAAAAAAAAAATATAATATTAATTTGTGTTTTCTTCTTGGATAATTTTGTCTCATTTAACAATCACAAAAAATAATCACATTAATATGTTATCTTGTTTTTTTATGTATCTTTATATAAATATTATGTTATATTTTTTATTTCACAGCTCTTTTGTTTAAAACAAAATTATTTATTTCTGCAATTTGTTTTTAGTGAAAGAAACAAAAAAATTTTAAATATTATTATGCCTGTAAGGGGTAATCAACTATAAATTTTGTGTTTTATTATTAAAAGCCTTAAATATATTTCTTTTTAAATTTATAATAAAAAGCCGAGAAGTTAAATTGTTAGATTAATAATAATAGACAACAGAATAGAAAGAAAAATATGTAGTATTATATATAGAAAGAAAAATATCCCTGCTAAAAAATCTAATAAAATATAAAGTGAAAATATCTATGTATGTATAAAGAAATTAATAGAGCTTTCTAATATAAAAAAAACAATATCTAACAGTTTTAATTTAATAGTTTTATTATGAAAGTTTCAAGGTTTATTACCAAAGGTTCCTAACACATTTATTGAACTATTAAATTTAAAACTATTAAATATGTTTTTTTTCATTTATAAACAATATCTAAAATGAAGGCTATTGAAGGGATTAGACTATTTCTTGTTTAGCTAAATAACAATAAAGAGTTTAAAAAAAAATTTAATTAAATATAAACCACAACCTTAAAGTGAAAAAATATATCGTATTTATAAATAAAAATTAATGTTAGTTTACTTCTTTTTTTAACACTTACATTTAAAGCTAAAATAATCAATTTAAAATCATAATTAAAAACTAATCTTTTTTAAATTATATTTTTTAAAAATATTTACAAAAAATTATGCAATTTTTTTGTGTATGACTAGCGAAGAAATTGCACAGAAAAAAAATATTAAATATTTCACTATAAATATTTATTACCTAATTTTTTTTTTTTTGAATTTAGTTCAAATAATAAAATATAAAAAAATTACGAATTAGAAAAAGAAAAAATAATAAAATACATAAATTAAAAAATATAAAATTTTGCATATACAAAGTAAAAGATATTGTATACCAAATAGTAACAAACAAAAAAAAAGTTTATTAATAAGAATTTAAATTTAATTTAATAACAAAAATTTAGTTTAAATAAATTTTATATCTTTTTGCGAATACTGACCGAAATTTGTTGTATATATTTTAAAAATAAATTTTGCCTATATACTTATAATGATTTGAAATGCCAATTAATATAAATTTTCTTTAGAAAAAAAATCACAACAAAGCCGTTCTTAAAAGGGAGTGTTAAAAAGAAAATCGTTTCCAACATTTAAGTCTCGTTTCTTTTTTCCCTACACTTGACTTAAAATTTTAATTATTTGTTGGAATTTGCTTAATTATTTCTTTTTTAATTAAATTTTTAAATTAACTAGAAAATTCTTAGAAAAATAAAATTTAAATAATTTTTTTTTATCAATTTTGCGCCATTTATATATTTTGTTTATAACAAAAGAATTTTTGTTTATTTTTTTTTACATTTTGTTAAACAAGATGTTTAAAAGAATAGTTTTTTTTATCACAATTTTTTCACAGCACAAAATTGTTGGATTTTTTTGTTTGTTTAGGTTTTTGTTGGTTGTTGTTTAATATGTTTCTTTATATATATATATAGATAAACTGTAATTATAAATTAGTTTATAAGTTTAGAAATATAAGTATGTATTTAAATTACATTAAAATAACCGTAATTAAAAGACGGAAACAAAAAGTAAGAATAAAAAAGAATTTTAAATCAAATGGGAGGGACATATCATCTGCCATGATTCAGTGTAAGAGGATTGCAATACACTATTAATTTAATTCATTAGATTTGTAGCAGAATAGCAAGTTAATTTTATTCAAATATCATTTCTTTTCATTATTTTTGTTTTTTTAATTTATAAAAAAAAAATACTTTTTGTCTCCTCATTTTAGTTTTAAAGAAAATTTTGTGGAATGAAGCAAAAAAATAACAAATATACATATATGTAAGTATGTATGTATATATGTACATATATTGGAACAAAGAAATAATAATAATAATTAGAAACATACAATCTAGAAAAGCTATTAAAAAATGAAAAATATTATGTTTGTTTTAATAATTATTACAAATATAATGTTAAAAGAGATCGCAAGTGTAAAAATAATAATAATAATAATAAAAATATTACTAATTGAAAGAATTATTTATACATCTATATAAATTTATGTATATTATTTATTTATGTATTTATAGTTTAATTAATATTTTTTAAAACATTTAGTTCTTTCCTTTTAATAGGTGTAAACAAGCTTTGCAAAGACACACATTACCGAAAAAAAATAAATTAAGGAAGTTTTTTTATATTTTTTTTTTCTCACAATGTTTTTTTTATGTTTTTCATTTCATATAATTTGGTTTTTTTTTTTTGTTTTATAATAAAGCGAATTAATGTGTTTTTTGTTTTTGTTAGAAAAGAGGACGGCTTTTGTTAAAGACAAATTATTATTATTGTTGTTATTTCTGAATATAGTTTACCATAAGTCAACATATCTTAAAAGGAATATTAATAGAAACATCTAGATTTTATCGAGAACATGAGAAAACAATAAACGATTAGGAAATTATATCAATAATTGAAAAAGGTTGAATGGGACCTATCGGTATTCGGAGAATACATTTCAAAATATTTAGGATATTAGAAGATTTTCGATTTGGTTGTGATAATTAATTGAAAAAATTTTAATGTTGAAGTGGCTTAAAATAGAATCGAAGAGACTGATAGCTTCGTTAAAATCATAACTAATTTCAGTAAATATAGTGGCGTATTGTTATGCCATTTGAAAAGATATGCTCCAGGGCTAACGAACACGGCCTAATTAATAGGCATTAAAGCAAGCTTTAAAAAAATTTCGGAAACCTTATGAAAGACCTTATGGACATTAAACTTGAACAGATATTTGTTTATTTAAGATGCTCTGATAACAATAACATATGTTACGATATGGTTTCCAAGATTTTCTTTTTTGCAATTACTTTAAAGCTCTACTATAGGTAGGTATTGTGTATACGTTTTAGCCATTCAAATTCTCCGAATATATTTCTTTAAAGCATATTTTGCATGTTTAAAACATTTTTAATAATTATTATTACTATTATAATGTTGACTTTAAGGGAAACCATATTACTTTATAATTTAGGTGCATTGCATGTTTGTTATATTATTTGTATACATATTAAATATTCTTTTTTAAATTCATTTTTCGTTTAAATTTTAATGATTTTTATTTTATACTGTAGTTTTTATTGTATGCAAAGCTAAATGCAAGTTTAAAAGGTGTAAATATATTTATATTTATTTTCATTTTTTGCTTTTTAAAAACGTTTGGTCTGTGTGTGTGGGTATTGTTTGTATGTGTTTTAAATTTTTGTTTAATTAATATTTATTTATTATATGTATGAAGTGTATAGAATTTGTAATTCTCTCAACAAAATATAATTTTCTATATTGTTTATTAGTTTTTCTTAAATTATTTACATGTGTTTACACATTTTCATTCTATAACACATTATTATTATATGTATGTTTTTGTTGTGTTTTTTTTTTTATTATTTTATTATTATTATTTGGGAGCTTTGCTTATATCGTTTCCATTTCCTAACATCATCACTTAACTTGCTTTGCTCTTTGCCATTTTCCATTTCGTCGTTATCATTCTTATATTGTTTTGACTAGTTAAACTATATTTATTTATATTATTTAGTGTTATACACAAGAATCACAAAAAATAAAATTAAAAAAACAAGGCTTAAAAAACCTCATAGCTATTTCAATTTATTAATTTGTTTTAGTTTTTCATTTCTTTTCTTTTTAGTTTTATTAACATTACATTACTATTTTCGTTTCCTTACTAACATTCTCACATTGCTATCACATTGTGTTCCTCGAAAAAAAAAAATTTTAACAAAAAGGATTCTCTGGTCTTTAAAAAAGAAAAGAGAATACATATATCACTTGAGTGCGCTTTTTTTTTTTCTTTTTTTTTGGTTTACTTTTAACAAAATGCTCTCTTTGTAGCGAATTTGGTTTGAAAATAATTATTTTTTTATGTATTGCTCATTTCATTTTAATGGTTTGTTTGTTTGCTATAAAATCATGAGATCACTGTTAAATGCTCTATTATTTGTAAAGAAACTTTGTTTATTTTTGTTTTTTGTTTTGAAGCATTTTGCTAAAAGTTCGTAGTCGTTAACCAGCTTAATGTAATTCTATAACATCATTTCACAATTTAGATCTAAAGTATACATACATATATTAATATGTCTTAATTTGCTACGATGTAGTTTTATTTAAAAAAAATGTTCAGTAATCTAGTTTAACTAGAGTCAATTAACCGATTAAATAGTGTTTCACCAGAATAGTTAGTATATTATAAGAAAGGATTCTGATCTGATGTATTAAAGGATTTAATTTTTTTCTTTAATTCATTCTTTAATTGATTTGAAATTGCAAAATTTATTGTATCTTAATCAAGACTTTAATAAAAAAAATATTTTTGCTAATTTGTTAGCCAGAGCTTATTTAGTTGATCATTTTTGTCACATTTATGCTATTATGCTCGTATACAATAATTCCTTTAATAGCTTCGTAAAGAAGAAAATTAATTGTTGAAGGAATCAAACTTTGTTTTAAATGTAGGAGAGTCATTGTGAATTATGAATTCTCAAAACACATTTTAATATTACAATCATAATACATGTACATATGTGCGTATATTTAAAAAAACTTTGATAACATCTTTTCAATTTTTTAAACTTAAAATAAGCTCTTTTTTTAAATAAAACTACATACCTTCGCATCATTTAAGACAAATATTTATGTTGTGTTCTACACAATTTAGACTAGTTTTAATATAAAAAAAAAAATATTGTATATACTTTAGGCCTGGCTCTAAACATTTATCACACTTAAACCATTTTCCTCTTCATATTGTTTTTCTCATTACTTTCTTACTAATTTTGTTATTATTTTTTTTTAATATTATTTTTGTGTGTTTGTATATGTGTGTTTGTTTAATTCTTTTTCTATTAAAAAGTATTGTTTTAATGTGTACATAAAGCATTATTGATTAGTTTTTAGTTTTGTTAATTCTTTTCTTTTTTTTCTTTTGTTATGAATGATTTTCGATTTGTTTTCATACTCAGGATTGGTTTTGTTTTTTTTTTTAACATTGTTTTAGTTATTATTTTATATTTGTTTTTGTTTTTAATTAATTAATTTGTTTTATTTTTTAATGTAATTATATATAAAATTGGTGCTAATTTTTGTTTTTATTATTTATTGATTTATTGCACATTTAGCTCACAATTAGTTTCATAGTTTAGTTTGCCTATTTTTTAAATATTTTCTTTTTATCTTTTTCTTTTTTTTTCTTTGTTTGCTTTCATTTACTTTAACTAATGCTGACTTGATTGGTTTTCAGGTTTTGTTTTTTTTATTTTCTTAGAATATTTATTATGTATGTATTATATAAAAAATAAAAAATATATATTTATTTTATAATTTTTTTTTCCAACAAATAATTCTGAATGCGTTTAATTTTCATTTCTTTTTTGAGTAGTTTTCGTTAAACCCAAGTGTGTGTGTGTGTTTTATAGGGGAAAAGAAAAGCTTTTTTTCTGTAATATAGTACGTGTCGTTTTGTATTATTTCTCTTTTTTTTAGTTTCATTAGTTTAGTTTTAATTATTATATTTTTTATTATTGTTATTCTTGTTTGTTTATTATGTTTTGTTTGGAAAAAATGCATTCATTTATTATGGTTGAGATCATTCAAGTATTTTGAAATTTAAAAAAAAAAAAAAGATTTTAAAATATACATACATATTTAATAATTATTAATAATTAAGAAAATATTTATTTCTTTTAGTGTAATTTTTTTTGTTTGATTTAAAAAAAGCTTTTCTTTTTCTTAAATTTGTATATGTCACAAGAAAACCTACGCAGTTGTGTTTTTTTTTTATTTTAATCATTAAAAAAGCTTGACTTAAAAATTATAAAACGACTAAGAAATTCAAGATCATATGGAAAAATCGTAGATTATTTAAATTAAAAAAAATAAAATAAAAAAAATAATAATTAAAATAAAATAAAAATCACATTCGTGCTGATATTTTAAAATATTTTTTGAAACATTAAAAAAAGAAATCACATTTACTTTGTTTGTTGTATAAAATTTTTTTAAGCTCTTCGATTTTGTTTTTATCCTATAATTTTTTGTTATTTTACTTGTTATACTTTTAAGCTTTTATTGTTATTCTTTCTATACAGGCAAGTGATTCTCTTGGTTTTAATGTTGGCTGCTGTCATCGATTATATCATCGATGTTGATGGGTGCGCATGTGCAGCACGAGATTGTGTTTATGCTTTGATTTCTTGTGACAAATGGGACACTCGAACTTGGGTTCAACGCCGCATTCGAAACGTACATGTCTATTAAGGCTATGCGGACGTGCATAAGAATTACCACAACGATCACAGGTGTAGGCACCACCCCAAGAGGTTGAAGTGCCGCCACCCGAGCCACCGCTTGAACCACTAGCACCAGTAGCGCCTGCACTACCAGCGCCAGCTACACCATGAACACCTATTATGCCACCACCAGAACTGCCAGTACTGGAAGGCGTATGAGGTGCCACAATAGTTGAGGTAGAAGCACCAACATTGGCTGAACTGCTCGAGGGGGTTATAACACTAGACCCCGACGACCCACTGACAGTGGGAGCCACTGGCAACGAGCCAGCACCCCCGCCACCGCCGCTACTTGTGCTGTAGCGACGTGAAGGCGAGGTAGCCGCTCCGGATGGAAAGTTCATAAGGGCATGATGGGCTGCGGCCGCAGCATGTTGTTGGGCTTGATGGTGCAAAGTATGATGTGGCGCTTGGTGCGAAGTCGCTACTGCCGCTATTGTTTGTAAGGCCGCCTGTTGAAATTGAGAAGCTGGTGCCATACCTGATGTTCCACCCGCAACAGCTGCTGGTCCACCGCTGCTCATCATAGCGGCCGCCATAGCTGCAGCCGTTGTTTGATCACCTGTGGCTGCAGCTACCGCCGCCTGATGTAAGGCCATCGATACGAGATTTAATTTAAGTTCTCTAGTTAAACGTAAATCACAAGGTTGCTCACTCTCCTCATCATCATCGTCGCCACCTTCAAGATGTCTAACGACACCGCCAACACTACCTCCGCTCATACTTGTTGGTGGTTTGTGTTCTAAACCACTTACTACCAACTTATTTTCATCGTCATCGTCATCCTCATCATCATCCAAGTTCTCCTCTAAGCCAGTGCTGGGTTCGTATTTTATAACGCCTGGAGGCCCCGTTGGCAAAGGGCTTGTCAATGGACTTGTTTTTAAACGTATACTGCGGCGTCTTTGATGTAAAAAACTACTGCTACGTAAGAGAGTAGCATCATCTGTAGGCATATTTAGATTATAATAAGCAAAGAAAAAAAAAAGATTGAAAAAAGAAAAAAAGTATTGAAATATTTATTAATTTTATATATAAAAAAACGAATATTTTAAATAGAAAGAGAGAACGAGAGAGAGTAAAAAAAAATATATAATAAAAAATAAAATAAATAATAAAAATAATTATTAATTTTATAAGAATTACACAAGTACACATAAATTAGTAAATAATAAACAAAAAGATCGAAATTTATTCCAGCAAAATTTTAATTATAAAATACAATATATTTCATTTAATTACATTTTCATTGTCGAAATGTGAAAATTTAAATATTTCACGTTTTATTTTGCAAAATTTATTTAAACTTGCTGGAATGGAAATTTTTTAAATGGATTTTATGAAAAAAAAATCGTTTTTAATTAATTTACGCCGTTATTTGAATGGATTGGTGATTTTAATGCTTAAAAAAATATGTATAAAGAGTGATTGATTTCAGTTGTTTTGGGGTGGAGGATAGTGTGTTACATTAGTGTGGCAAATTTCCTAGAAATTTTTCATGTTCCTTAGATTTGAATATAAAATTTATGATTATAAAATATGAGTTATATTTAAATAAAAAGCTGCTCTAATGACGAAAAGAAAATATATTTTATATCCTGAAATGTTAGTGACATATTCATAATTAACTTGAATGATTAAAATATCATCTGACAACAATGTAATACACGAACTTTATATGAAAACGTTTTACATTGCTTAGGTTAACTTGTTTATATTTCAGTTTAAAAATAAAAAATATAAATTTATAAGCAGGTTCATTTCCTAAAGAGATTTTCAAGGGGAAGGTAGTAAGGAAACTAAGGGTTTTCTTTAGAATTTTAAAAACTAATGACTGAATAAATTATAAAAGCTTTATTACTTATTATTATTATAATACATTTTATTATAGATAATATATATATATATATATATAGTATATATATATATAGTATATATATATATAGTATATATATAATATTTAAATAATGTTTTCAAGCTTAAAATGTTTATTTTAAAATTTATTACTATTTTGTTAAGACAAACAATTATCAATTATCATACTCATAATAATTGTAATAGAATTTCTTAAACGTCTTTATTTAATTAAATTCTTAGTAACTTGTTCACTTAAGAACGGCAAGTTTACACAAGTTTGAGATTTTATTTTAATAATTTCTTATTTGCACATAGGAATCTTCCAATGCTATAAATGAAATTTCTTTAGTATAAAGCTCGAAAATAAATAGTATATAAAATCGAATATATTTGTTTTAATTATTCAACAATTAAAAATCAATGAACAACGGAAAAGTATTTAAAAAAACATACTCAATATTGAATGTTGATTAATACTACAACCTATGCTCATATCTTTTCAATATTAAACTATCGAACTCTTTTTCCACCGTCCAAAAAAAAAATTTTTTTATTACTTACTATTACAAACTGTCTAAAGGAAATCATTATGATCCATAAACATATAATATTGTGTACTTTTTTAAAATTTTCAAAACTAAACTATAATGTTCGACTTGTGATTCTACACAAATTGCTCTGTATACAACATTATAAACAAGCAATTGTATACTTTATGGCAAGTCGTTTATAAATTTTATATTCAGTGAAGATTTACAAATACATATGAACAAATAAATTTCATTAAAAAAGAAATTGAATTTTAAAACAAATAAAATAGACTCATATTGTGTGAGAATTGTTAACAATAGTTCAAACACATTACTCTTCACTAACAATGTATTAAACATTTGCTTATAAAATTTGCAGATATTCTAGTATTTTATTATTAATATTGTTGCAACTCCTATAAATTTTTCTCAAAAATAAAAAGTTTCAAATGTTCAGTTGTAGAGCATCATATTCTAGATTTTAATGAGTCCTTGAAAGACAGATTTTTATACGAAATACTAATACTTGACAACCGATTTTTTTTGAATAAACAAGTCTCATCATTATTCCTGATTCTGTTACGAAATTTTATTTTTAAATTTGAAAGCGTATAAACGATATTTTCATACTTTCTTCAAGGATACCTCTTCAAAATTAACTTATAGCTGACAAAAGTTCTAAAACTCATAAAATTTTTGAATACTAATTCGAAAATTGGTTAAGAAGTAGGAAAAGTAAAATCTTTTTTTATTCAAAAGCGTAACGAATAAAGTTTCATTACAATTTTGGTGAAAATTTAAAATTTAAATCGTTATTATAAATTGTACTAATTTTTTCTACACAAATCTCAATAATTTTATGCCACAAAACATAATATAAAATACAATTTCTAGTAGATTATTTAAATTGTATTTAAAAGGTCATTAATAAAAATATTTTTTAAATATTTTTAAACAAAAAAAAAAAAAAAAGACAAAATTTAAATTGGAAATTATATTCAGTATTTTCCAAAACTATAATAAGTAATAAATTTCAACTAGAGTTTTGAAATTGTTATTTTAATTTAAAAATAGTAATGTTTTAAGTAATTTTTTTTTTTAATTAAATACGCATGCACTTAAAATTTACAAAAAAAATATATATATATATTCAAATATGCTAACTGTTTATATGTTTTATAAATACATATTAAAAGAAATACATGTAAATACTACAAATTATATAAAAAGTAAATATATAAAAAAAAATTAATAAAAGGAGATATATTACCTGGTTAAATAATAATATAAGTAAGGAAATATTTGGTTTTTAGGTATTGGTAGAAGTGGGGTAAAAATATTGTAGTAAAAGAACCGGAAACAGCATTTAATTTTAAATAAATTTTGCTTAAAACTTTTCAAATTTGACCAATTGATTTTTTGCACAGTAGCACAGTCCCATTTTTACACAAATTTCGTTTTTGCAACGTTTCTTTTTTTTTGCAACAGCTTCCGTTTCTTTTGAAATAATAAGAAAAATAAAATAAACAAAACAAATAAAATTCATAAAAGCTGAAAAAAATATAAAGAAAATCATAATAATAATGCTGTAAAACAGCATAATAAATAATAAAAGAAAACAAAATGAAATATAAATTATAATTAAATTTTGTTTTTCTTCTACATATTCGGCTATATTTTTTGTTTACAAAATTTGTTAACTTGTTTACTTTTGGTAAGACATAATAAATTACAATTACAATTAAAGAGAAAAAAGAAAGAAATTTTTTCAACATTATATTGGTACTTTTGGTTTAGCATTTTACTGTAGAATCCATATACAAGGTAGTAGTAAGTAGTATGCAAGATCTAACAGATTTTTATTTCAATATACAATACGATATATCCTTTTGATTTTTTTTTTTTTGCTCGCTTTCTATTTTTAGAAAAGGCATGCATTAATATTCTTAAAAAAAAAGAAAACAGAAAACCTTTTATAAAAAAAAACAAAACAAAACAAAATAAAAATAATTACTCTAATTATAAAACATTTTACGTTGCTTGTAGGTAGAATATTTGTTTGCTTGTTCTTGTTACGTCTACTGCATGTACATATGTATGTATATAGGAAGACAATTAACCAACCAACCAGTTAAATAAAATCCAGCAAAAATGAGCTACTGTTGGAACAGGGTATGCAGAGGAGATCAGTTTATATCAATTACACACATACACACACATATACACTATCATCAATGTTATATTATATTAAAGGTGCTTGAAACAAAACCTCGTCCTTTAGGCACAGGCGCTCGGAGGAACAACGGTTCAATTTAAGACACCTAAAAGAAAAAATTGGTTAGTAAAAATATTTTCACAAAATCAACATAAAATCTAAAAAAGAAAAAATAGAAATCGGAAATAAAGAAGTAAAAGATACAGGATGTGATAAAGGAATAGGAGGAGATGGTACAGGTTATAGGAAATTATGAGGAAATTTTTTTTATTATTATTATGGATATAAATTAGAATTATTAATGGAAATTTGATGATAATGACTGAAATGTAATGAATTCGTGTTGGATGGTCGTAATGAGAGTGGTGTTTGTTGTGTTTTTTTAGCCTGTGTGTTGAAATAAAAACTCATTTTAGGTTTTGCTTTTATTTTTCTTTAATATATTTTACATATTAATTTTTATTTAGTTAATATTCCAAAGAAAGAAAAAAATTAAATAAATAAATATATTTCATTATATATTGTGTAATTTGTGTAAGTGTTTATTAATTAAGATTTTTATATTTATTTCTATAAATAAAATTAAGTATTTTAAGTGGTTTTTTTTTTTTGTGAATGTTTTTTCTTTTCTTTCGTTTTCAGTTTATCTACTAAAATACACATGTAATATTTATAATATTATTTTGCAGTATTTTTTCTTTTATTTTATTTTTATTATTTATATTATATGTATATTGGTTTTGTTATTACTTTTTTGTTTTACTAAAATAATTTACACAGTATTGCCAATTTTCTTAATCAGTGTTTTTTTTTATATTAAACATTTATGAAATTTTCTTATGAAACTTAACTTATGACACTCTTGAAACTTTTTTATTTTTATTTTCTTATCAGACTTTAACCATTATTACTTCCAAAAAAAATTTTTTTTAGAAATAGTTCTGACATTAACAAAAAAAAGTGTTTTAATTCATATTTTTGCTAGTTTTATAAATTTATTTTAATAATTTTAAAACAAAAAAATTATTTATAATAATTAATTATTAGAGTTTATGATTTTTCTTTTTTTTTTTTGACTAGATGATGTTTGTTTTGTTTTACATTTAAAATGAAACTAAAAAAAAGGAAACTTAACACAAAATATTTAAAACAATCAAACATATAAACCAATATAATTTGCGAAAGTTTTAAAGTTTCTTGAAAACATTAACTAACATAACATTAATCATAATTATTGTATATAATGTTTACAATTCTCATGATATAAACATTACATATAATTGAAAAAAAAATTGTATACATTTTTGTCAGAATTGTATGTGAGTATTAAAAAATAATTGTTTTAATAACTAAAAATTAAAGTAGACTTTAGACATCTTGTGATTTACTGCATGTAAAACATTTTAAATTTTGTTTTTAATAATAATTTTATTACAGTTTCCCCCCTTTTCAAATATTTTTTTTTAGTTTTTAGCTTTTAATTCTTTTTATTTGCAAGCTCTATATTATACAGCTGAATATTATTTTTTAAACTATATTTTAATTTTTTTTTATAAATAGACAATAGCAATATGTTTTTTAAGTATTAAAAAAATCCATATATGTATGTATATAGTTGACTAGATTGTTCAATTTTTATAAAACGTTTGTATATTGTTACTTTTTATTTAATTATTTGTTTTTATTTTTTCGACTATAAAAATAACTTAAATTATAAACAAAAAAATATTTAATATCCTTCATACGTTTTAAAAATAAAAAAAATAAAAATTTGATTTTTGACTAGAGAAATAAATGGCCTTTGACATGAGATCAATATTAAATTAAAATAATGTAATAAATAATATTTAATAATAAATGAGAAAACAATGTGTGAACATTTCATGCATAAACCTTTTAGCAGAAATTGAGGATTTTGCTAGAGAGAGAGAACAAAAATACAAATAATTTACATTACAATATTAAATTCAAATTCCAAGAGCCTTCACACACATTTTCTCTTAAAAATAATTTGTAATACATTCATATTTGTTTTTTTTTTAATTTGTTGAAATAAAATTGCACTGTAAAAATATTTTGTTATTATGCTTGAGGGAGCAAGCAAGTGATCTACTCTATTTCATCTAAAGTTAACCCGTTTCCTTTCAACTCATCATTGTCATGATCATCGTCATCAGTGTCGTGTGTTAAACTTTCTCTACTGTTGCTCTCTAAGCTCTTTTCATAAAGTAATTGTATAACTTTCTCCCTCAAATTTTCCATTTTCTATTCGCTTTTCTGAAACACCAGCGTATAGGTTGATGTTGTATTGTTGCCTGTAGTGGTACTTATGGCTAGATTACTATTGTTGTTGTTATTATTATTACTCTTGTTGTTATTGGAGGATGATGCTAAAGTATTGTTATTAGTAGCGACCGTGGAGGTAGTAATTGCGGCTGCATTAGTAGTGATGGTGCTGTTGCTAGTGCTTGTCTGTGATTTGGTTTGATGTACTAATTGCGGTTGCTGGACCTGTACCTGTTGCAATAGCGTTTGATTCTCTTCTTCGGTACGTTCACGGCACTTGGTATTCATGTGTCGTTTCAAATTACTATGGACATTGGTAGCATAACCACACAATTTACTACAGAAATAACGAGGCGGCTGTCCGCATTCATTCTTTAAATGACACTTGAGGCTGTTTTTCCATTTATAGTTGCGATTGCAATTACGACATACCCAAGGTTTTTCGATGTCCGCATTATAGATCATGTCATCCGAGTGTTCTAAAGATTCCTTGCGTGTACGTTGATTTTGTGTAATCATGCGATAGCGTCGATCCTCAGAAATTGTTGACTTAAACTCGGCGGATGACGATGATGAGGTTGCTTTCAAATCGCTAATCCCCGGTTTAAGTGTAGAAAGGGGAGCAAGCGGTGGTGTTGCTGTGTTAGCTTGCTTCGGTTGTATGCTTGTTATAGTGGCCGGTATCGATCGTAATTTAATTTGTACAGGTTGATTAGGCTGCAGACGCAATTTTTGGAAATGCTGATGTTTCTCCAACAACTCTTGGGGATCCTGCAGTTCGATTTGAGTAACAAAAGATTGATTTTTATTATTCGTTTGCTTATTCAGCGATTTTAATGTCTCCAACGATACACGTTTCTTAGCCACTAAAACTCGATTTTTTTGCAAGTCCATGTCACTGAGACTTAAATTACTGCCTCCCATTGACGTGCCGATAGGCAGAGCTTGTAGAAATTCATCTTCATTGTCTAAAGAAGCAGTGGTAGTGGTGTTATCTAGGCCAGCCGTAAGTATATCTTCGAATTCTTCTTCCTGTTCAATTTTCACGCTATCAATGGCCCACATCATGGGACTTGACAATTTTATATCATCATAAGTCATATCGCCTTCTTCATCCTCATCATTAGTCTCCGTTGTGGGGGCATCATCGCCCTCATCGGGCATTTCTTCATCTTCATCTTGTGATGAAGTGGCAGAATTTTCAATTTTCACTACAACCTCGGTCAAACTGTTATTATCCTCAACGGTGTCCAGTTCAACGCCAGCTGCTGCTAGGGCAGCCTGAGGATGAGCCGCAGCAGCCATAGCATCGCCACCAGCTGGTGTTATACAAGTAATTGTGGTGCGACCAATACTGCCAATACGTTGTATTGTGGGTACATTATTTTGTGTTGTTAGATTGAGATTTGAATTAGTAACGGTATTCGTAGCATGGTTAACATTTAAAGCAATATTATTATTATTGTTATTGTTAGTGGAACCGGTACTGACTGTAGACGTCAATGTATTGTTATTATTTTTGGTTAATTGTTCTAATAAGAATTTTTTTTTGTTAGTTTAAGATTGTATTTTTTTTAATTTTTGTTTTTTTTTTTTGGATCAATTATTGAATTATTGCAAGCGTGAAAAGAGAAGATTATTATGAAAAAATAAATGCATTAATTTCATATCTTTTTTAAATTAATAATTAAAGACCAGAAAAATAGTAGAAAACATTTAAATTGTTTTGGAAAGGAGAAAAAAAAAAACAAAAATACTGTAAAAGAAAAAGATGTTGAAATAAAAAATTGTTTAAATTTAAAATTAACAAAAACTGAAAGAGAAAACAAAATTAGTACATGATCAAATAGAAATAACTTAAATAAATAATAAAAATAATAATAATAATAAATTTATAAACTGTAAAATTTTTTTTTTTTTCGAAAATTATTTCTCAAAATTAAATAAATTTGAACGAATTATAACAACTTTATAAGAAGAACTGGCTTAAACCTTGGAAATTTATGTTAAGGCCTTATCTGAATGACTTTTAGATAAAATATTAAAATAAAGTTATACTACGGCTATGTGTCCAATAATTTTTTTTTTTTTTTTTGACGAAGTTATGTCCTATAAAGCACATCTTTTTAAACACATAGCTGTAATAATAAACTGATTAAAAAAAGAAACAAAGAGTTTCTTATAAATAAAATAAAAACCCTATTAAAATTATGTATAACAATTGAATTATAAAAATAAAATAATAAATATATATTATAATTATATTTTAACTTAAAAAAAAACATTTAAAAATATAATTTAAAAAAAAACCATTTGTTCGACAGAACATATGGAAAATTTTCAAATAAATAACTAATCATTTAACAGACTACATACCAGCACTTTCGTGTAAATTTTTCTCCAAAATCGATTGATCGGCCAACATTAACCAATTACGCACTCTAATACGAGACTCATTCTGGGCTGTAGAATTTGTTGTAATAGACTGATTGATGGTCGACTCTTCTATAAGAAGGAAAAAAAGAAAAAAATATTATTAGTAAAAAAAGAAATATATTATGTACATTTTGATATTTTATTTCATATTAAGTTAGTATTTTCGATATATGTTTGAGAAATTTCAAATCACTTCAATTTTCATTGATACATTTTATATTAAGAAGAGAGACTTTTTTTTTTTGGTTTTTTTTAATGAAAATACTTTCAAATAGTTATTTAAGGAGAAAAACAAAATAAAAATTTTAATAAAATAATGAAATAAAAACAAAATTAAAAAAGCAAGTTGAAATTTACCAAAATTATAAAGGAAAAAAACAATAAAGTTAATATAAGAAAAGAAAAAGTAAAATAATAAATAAACGTGGCATTTACTTACATCGAAACGAAAAAGTATGTATGTGTGAGTGTTGTTTGTGTAGAAGGAGTTGGAAATTGTAAACTATAAACATGGCTACAAAAATTAAAGAAATAATAACAATAACAATAATAAAAAAAGAAAAAAACATCCCAACAAGATGTTTAAGTTTAGGTTTAAGGGTGGCACTCGATTATTTTTTTTTTTGTGGTCATCATAAAAAATTCAGTTTCAGAGATTTTTTTTTTGTAACTTTATTATACAATAATATTTTTTTTTTGATTTTTTTTTTTACAATTTTAAATATAAAAATTAATAATAACTATTATAATTATAATAAAAAAATATATGTATATGTATAAGGAAGAGGAAAAATAAAACTTAATTAAAAGCTAACGATTGTTTTTCTTTTTGTATGAGTATTTTTTAAATCAATTTTTTTTTTTATTTGTAAGTTTTTTTCCTTTACATTTAAGTAAAACGGATAAAATATAAAATTTATAAATTAAATATCTTTATGTAAAAAGAAATGTTTAAGCCCAACACCAATTAGATCCAATTACAATTATATTTAAAAAATTATATAACAAAAATTAATTACATTGTAGTTGTTGTATATAAAAAAATAATAATAAAAACGGGAGTATAAAATAATTTATAAATTTTTTATTTTATTTGAACTATTGTATGAACGAAAAAAAAAATACTATTCTTCTGTGTTTGTTATTTTTGCTTGGAATGTTTAAGAGTTGTAAATCTTATGACAGTATCATAATAGAAGTTATATTAATTAATAAATTAAGGGCTATTTTGTAGTTTTAAAATATGTAAATATTATTAATAAATAAATATTATTATAAAAAAAAATTAAATTAATTTAAATAAATATATATTGTATACATATATATTTATGTATGTTGTATATATAAAAATGAAAAACTATTTGTGACGCGTTGGTAACATTATTGAACGAGTAAATGGATTTTTACAAAACAGCAATACAAAGAACTTTGCATTGTTGTTTATTTCATATACAAAAATATTTAAATAAGTTATTGAGAATATGTTTTTTTTTTTAATTTTTAATTTTTTTAAAAGCACAGCTTTTGTTTTCTTTTGTGTTATAAATTAAGCAAAAAGCAATATGTTTTACTTTACTTTAAATATATAGTTTCTTAAGGGAATTTTTGTGAAAATAATATAAATTATTTTGAATTATCTTTATTTTTTTTTAAACACAAACTAAGTACCTGAGGTTTTGTATGTTTTTTGTTTTGTTTTTAATTTATAAATATTTTTTTTTTGTTTGTTTAACATAATAACTAAAATATAAAGTTTTAAAAATAATAAATATATATGGCTTTTTAATATATCATTTATTAATGAAAAGAGTTGTAAAACGTTTAAATTAAAAAAAAAATAGAAAAAAATTTAAAATTTTTAAACAAATTTTGAATTTGTTTTGTTTAATATAATTAAACTTCCACCTTTTATTATTTAGATATCAAATCATAAAAAAAAAGAATTCATGTTGCTCGTATAACTGTGGCAGTTTAAAAATTAGTTTTTAAACAAAGAATTCATAATTCTGCTATACTTCAAAATGGTAGATAATTATCATAAATATTCTGCTAAGCGGAATATTCTTCTATTTTTTTCGTTTCTATTAAAATATAATTTTGAAAATAAGAGACAGTTTTTAATTTAAATTTTAAATTTAAACATTTTTTTTTCAAATTAATGAAGAATTATATGGTTTTTAAACTTTAGAAGTTTCTTTTTTTTTTTTAAGACAAACGGTAACTTTTGAAGTTCAGATTTAACAAAAAAAATAAAATAATTTAAATGTTATAAACATTTTGAAGTATTGTAAACATTGAGACATTTTATAGACTTTTTTAAAGTCCAAAAAAGTAGAGTAAAGGAAAACGAGAAGCAGAAAAAAATTTTGAATCTTTTTTATATTCTTTTTTTTGTTTTTGTAACTTAAAAACTATTCGTAGTAATTAGTTTAGTTTTCGATTATTTTTGTCTAAAGGCACTTTAATAAAATTTTTCTTAATTTTAAATAATCAATTGGAATGCATAAAAAATCTTATAAATTAACATTTTTTTGAATTATTAGATTAGATTGGTATACATTTTCATTGAAATTAAATTGAGCAATTGGTTTCTTTCGTTACTATCAATTGAGGTATTTTAAGTTGATTTATGACAATTACAAGGAAAGAGAATTGAAATGGAATTTTTAAATTGCAACAAATTTTTATGCTTTCTGTCTAAAATCCAGGTTTTATATATTTTTTTTACATATAAATAAATGCTATGAAGTTAAAGAGAGCTTTTTTAGAAATTTTGTTTTACTTGAAATATTTCAATTCTCTCCATGTTTATTAATTATTTGAGGTTTTCATTTTTGACTCGATTGGGTTTGTTTTCACTTTTCTTTTCATATGAATTCGTTGTAATAATGTGTGTAAATCATTATGTGCATAAGACCACAATTAATTCTTTATAAAATTACATTACAACTAATTCTAAAACTATAAATATTGCCTTTATAAAAAAATTATAATAATAATAAAATTAATAAAACTACGTTTTTTTTCACTAATAAACTTCAAAAACAAAGCTTGTACGGTTTTCAAAATATCCTCTGAGAATTCTGTTTGTTTAAAAACAAAAAACAAAAAAAAAAAAAATAATTAAACAAATATTATTTTAATATACATGTGGGAATTTGGATAAAACTATGGAATTTCAAAAAGTGTTTACTAAAATCCTATAAACAGAAAAAATGTTATTAAATAAATATATCACTGAGTGTTTACGGTTAAATTTTATTCATTTTGTGAGAAATTCGAATTTGATGTAAAATTTGGGACATAAAAATCGAAAAACCGGCTTTCGAATATCTAGCAATAAGGGTACAAAAATATATATATATATATGTATATTGAACTTAACAACTAAATTGGAATATCATTTGAATATAATTGTCTTTGTAATTAAATCTTTTTTTATGTCTTTTTAAAAGTACGTTAAGGAATGCCAAAGTTTGTTGCTTTTAAATAAATAATGGAGTGTAAGAAAAACGTGTAAATTTTTAACGAATTGATGTTGTTTTAAATAATTTTTTTTTTGTTTGTTTAGCATTTTAAAGAATAAATGGCATTTTTAATTTGTAATATTTTTGAATTTCTTTTCTAAGAGCTTATAGTTTTAGTTTTTCTTTTTTTGTGAAATATTTTTTTTACTTTACTTTCAGTTAAAGTAGGTTATAAAATAAATTATGTATGTTTTAACAATTATTAAAAAAGTAATAATAATAAAAATTTGGCACACTTGTTTCCATATTTCACACAATTGTTTATATAATTTCTTTATAACAGCTAATAATGTGATTAGAAATGTTTTCTTTTCATGTAAAAAAAAAATTTTTTTTTTATGTCAATTATACTTATTACTTGAGAAAAAAAATTAAAAGGAAATATTTCCCCTGAATTTGATTGTTGTTGTTATTGGTTTAACACGCGTGTATGTACAAAGACATATTTTGTATATGTCCATCATTTAAGTGTTTTTAAAATTAATTGTTTTGTTTTGTGTTTTGATTGATACGCTATCTCTTCTATATCAATGTGATTGGTTAGTTTTTTCAGAAACTTCTTTCTTAATACGCATTTTAATAAATTATTTATATATCCCTGATATAAGAATCTCTTTCTATCTTAACTAAGAAAAAATTAAATATAAATTAATTTATATTAATTGAATGTTGTCTGTATAAAAAAAAATATTAATATAAATTGTAATTTTACCATAAAAAGTCAATAAAAAAAAATATGGATCTTATATGGTAAAAAGTATTTAACTCTTACGAGAAATGTTGACGCAACTCAGCAACAGCTGTTGATGATGAATCATCACCACCACCACCACCACTGACACTAGAACCAGCTAATTGAGCACCAACAGTGGCAGTGGTAAAACTTTTCAAATCTTCAACCTTAAAAAATTTCTCCTTGTGCATGCGTTCCATATGGCGTCCAATATGCATTTTCTGCTTGGCCCGATAAACACAGAAAGGACATTGGAATTGTGGTTCCTTGCCACATTCCCATTTTTGATGATTACGCAATGACGATTTGAGTTTATACACTCGTCCACATTCTGGACAAGGGTGACCAGCACCATTGCCAGAGCCACCCACACCCAAAGCAGAAGCATTTGCCAAGCTAAGACCACCATTACCGCCCGTTCCGCCGCTTATTAAACTACTCATGGCATTGATACTATTCAATATGTTGAGACTTATACCCGTGGCTCCACTAACATCAGCAAAAGCACTGTGGTAATCAGAAGAATTAGCACCACCTGCACCCGTGCCACCACTACCGCTTAAGTTACCGGTAGTATTATCATCGGTATAGCTGTTGTCACTGAGATTACCACTATTGTTGGCAGCTTGAGCCGTTTTTTCAGCGGCTGCTTTTAGCATTAACGCCGTAGCCTCTTCTTCGGTAAAATGTTTAATTTTTATACCTTCACCACTGCCTGCCACATTGGCATTGCTGCTACCTCCGCCGCCGCCGCCACCGCCACCTGCTGTTTGTGATTTGTCTTTTTCACTGGCTGAAGAACAGTTTAGCGGCGTACTGGACGCTACTTGTTCACTCATATCATTGTTCGATGGCGTGGGTGACCCCAGTAGAGCGGGACGTTTTAATGGTGAGGATTTACGTTCTATTTTACATGTATCCTTCGATCCACTAACACCATTATCGCCTACGGCACCTTTCTCAATGCTCAAGTCAGTGGGAAATACCAGAGGATGAACACCTTCTCTTAATTGAGTTACAAGAGGCATTGCTAAACGGGCATTCCACTCATTCCAAGTTAGACCCGCTATACGTGTAATACTTAAATCTGTGACATTATTTAAGCGTTTTTTTTTATTTAGTTTATAGCAATTATTTTTAGATAATAAAAATTCATTATCATAGACAAAAATACCGTTTATTAATAACAAATATTTGTTTTGTTTTTTATTATTAAAAATGCAACATTTTTGGAGCAAATTTTTTACGTGATGATCCCACATTGTAGTGTTTGGTGCGGTTGGTAGAAATCGAAGAGATTTTAAAAGTTTTTTTTTATATCACAATAAACATAAATTAAAAAAAAAAGAAAAAGAAAAAAGAAATAAATAAAAATAAATAAATTAAAATAAAGGACAAAAAGTACTTAAATAATAAATATAAAAAAAAATTAACTGATTTAAATTGATATACAAAATATTCATTTAAAAAGACTTGAAATTATTTACTATTATTTTTACAATTTTTTAAATATATTCAAATGTCTTTAAATTTATATTTTGTTTTATAATCTTAAGTTACAATCCTTCAGCAACATTTATTTGTTTGGAGTAGAATACATTTAAAGAGAAATTATTTATTTAAGTGTTGTTATTTAAAATGCCAACGCCAATTTTTACATAAAAACATATTAAATAACTATGTTTAGTACTAAAAATAAAATGACTTAAGGAAGTTAATTAAATTAAAGAAACAAACATAAGACATGAATAAGCAAGAATATGAGGATGATGATATTAAGCTGAATAAAGAAATTAAAACAGTATAGAAAAGATTTTTTTGCTTAATTGCAATGGGAATTATAAGGCTGATGAAAAAGCTTTTCTAACAATGTTCCATTTCTTTTAAATAAGAGAGCACAAAAAAAAAGTAATAATGAAAAGCAATTTTACAATTCAAATGATTTCTTTTAAATAGCAGCTGTTTTTTTGTTTCAGATTCTAAATTTCAAATACAAGCAAGCAATCAATAATATATTTACAATACAACAGCATTAAAATATAACGAATTAAAAAAAGGAAGAATAAAATTTCAAATTACAAGAAAAAACAACAACAGCAAAACATTGTTTTAATTATTAAAATATGGTGTGTATTTCTTTTGTTTTTCTTTTTTTAGAAATCTAAAACACTATAACGGGTTGGTGGTAATTGGCGAATTTTAAAAAGGCAACAGAGGGAAGCTCAAGGTAATGGGACAAATAAGGGTATGGCACACAACTAACAATTTATATATATTGTATATATACGTATATATATTCATTTTTTATGAAAAAAAAATAATAAAAATTCAAATTTAAATAATAATCTGTTTTGTTTTAAAACTACAAATTTGTTTCAAAACAGACTATATATTTTGATTTTAAATTTGATTTTTAATAATTAAAATTGTATTCAAATAAATAAAAACAAATTCGAGTAGATATCAAAAAAAAAAAAAAAAAATCAAATAAATAATAATAATAAAAAAAAAATAAAATAAAAATTACAATTCCACTTCCATTACGGCACGGCAATCTATTGACCTTCATCTTGGCCTTTAGCAGGTTTGTAGGGTGGGTTTATGCTCAACTCTCCAGCGGTTAACCTAGAAAAAGAGAAATATATTAGTGGAAAGGAATTTGTAAATACATATTATAATAAAATTAATATTTTAATAAGACAAATAATTTTATTGTAGCCTTTTATTTGTCTTACACAGACGACGAGTTTACACACGTTAGACCTATAAGTATAAAAGAAAAATATATTAATAGGGATTTAAAAAAAATAGCATTCACATTAACCAAGCATAGGCACTATTTACTTTAAATATTTTAAAAGTATAATTAAAACTCGGTTTATCTTAATTATTTATATTAGTATTTATTTATTTTTATACATTTAAAAACTAAATTCTAATAAAATTGTTTATATTTAATATTTTTGTTTGTTTGTTTTCCTTTTTTTTTTGTTTATAATTCTTTGCTTTGTTGTAAAGATAGTACTTACAATAGTGTTTTATTAATATGTATGTATAATTATAATTTTCTACTAAAAACATTTACAAGTAATTCCAAGTATAAGTATAAATTATTTCTTTTACAATTATGCATTAGAAACATTATGATTTGCTGGCTAACTTGTGCTGTTATAAAAAAAATCTAATAAAATATATGTTTAAGTAAAATTTAATGGAAATATTTAAAACATAATTTTTTTTATTTATTTCCTTTATAAATATATATTACAAAACAAATATGTATGTTGGCTTACAGTTAAAAAAAACATAAAACTTTAAACAGTTAACATATGATAAATAGTTTAAGTAAAAGAAAAACTTTACTATAAAATATTGGATAGAGTGAGTTAAAAAATAATTGTTTGTATATTAATTTTAAAAATGTATTATCCTGTAAGTAATAATGTTTAATGAAGAGTATGGAAATTTTGTGATTGATTTATAAAGCCTCGCATTCTTGTTTTTCATTTTGTTTTGTTCTATTTCATATTCAATTCAAATGGAAACTTTATGTAGTTAAACTTATGATATATTTATAATATAAAATTTAATTTAAATTAATTAATAAAAAAACATGTATGTTCTTAGATGATACCTTTTAGATATAAAAAAAAATGTTTCGTTTAAAAATCAAGGTGTTTATCAAAAAAAAAAAAAAAGTATTATTCAAAGCTGCTAAAAGAATTAATTTCATGATTGAAAAATATTTTCAAAATGTGTATCGATTTTATTTAATTTTATATATTTTTTTTATATTTCCTGTTTTTCTTTTTCTATTTTTTATTTTTACTAAAAATTTAAATATTAATTAATTACATACACTTACATATGTATATATTTTCTGTTTTCTTAAAATGAAAATATAAAATTATTTATATTATTTGCACATTTTGTAGATTTTTTTTTGTTTGTTTAATATTTAAAAAAGAAATGAAACTTTTTATACATTTTCTTTTTTATAAAACGATTTTTCTGCTTAAAATAACTTTTAAAACAAATAACAAATTATATATGAACTTTATATATATGTATGTATATATAAAATTAAAACAACAAAAGGAAACAAATATATTATAATTAATAATAAAAATATATTATAAAAAATGTAAAAATGAAAAAATATAAAAGCATATTTTATAAAATACAAATCGAAAAATAAAATGAAAGTTTTGTTTAACTTTTTATATTAAATTCAGAAAAATTGTTAGTTTAATATTAATTCTATTAATTTACTGGGAAATGGGACTTTGGAAGAAGGAAAAAATACTCCTCTACTTGTATGTCAAGCAATGAAGACAAAGCTCATGAAGATTTGAGCTGTATTAGAGCAGACATTAGAATTATTACGGTACTTAAAATAATGTTCTGTGGAACTGAAGTGAGAAAACAATTGCCGGAACAATTATCCGACTTATAATGTTTTCATTTTTCATAGATTTTAGGCTTAAATATATGCAATTATTTAAGCTATGCAAATACTTGCAAAAAAAAAAAAAAGAAAAGAAGAAAATAACATGGAAACTAAACTTACAATAATATTGTAAGAGCTAGTAAATATAATTTAATATTACATTCAACTGTTTAAAACATATTTCAATAGACTTTCGTCTTTTATGCCAATATATTTTGTATAAGAAATATGAATTCAATTTTTTTTCATTAGATATGCATGTATTTGCATCATACATAGTAATTAACAATCCCTCTAACATGATTTTGAAAAAAGTTTAATAAGAAGAACTTATAAATAATTTGTGACAATTTAAAGAAATTGTAAAATTAAAATAATGAAAAGTAAAATATAAAAAAAAAAAATTAAATCAAAATCAAAATAATATATCCTACTCACGTGATGTGGAAATAGTACAAACAGAAATATTTTTTTTAGAGCATACATGTACAATCTCGTTTTTCTTTTTTTTCGTTTTCCACGGACGTTAACGTTGTTTAAGTCTTACGTCCACGTTTACTTTCTAGTTGTGGTTTATCCGGATGATGTTTACGCACATGTACACCCAAATTACCACGTTGTTTTGCTTTGTACGAGCAATACGGGCACGGATGACAAGGTGCCTTGCCACCACACTCAACATTTTCATGGCGACGCAATGTAGACTTCCAACGATATTTCTTGCCACAATGGCGGCACACATATTTCGATTCATCACCTCGATCATCGTTGGGTCCCAATGACGAGTCACTCAACGACAATTCATATGTAGTGCCGGAGGGTTGTGTCAAGTCACTAAGATCGTGAGATGATTCCGTTTTTAGAGGTCGTGCTGTAAGTATCGTATAGCTTTTGGTTATGGTTGGTTGTTCGTGTACAGTAATGCCATCGGGTAGAATGGCTTCAACGCTGGTCGTATTTTCATCCTGTTCTTGTAAATGCAATTGCTGATGGTGTATAACATGCGTGGTGGTTGTGGTCTCTTGTTGCTGTTGTTGATGTTGTACTATGTGATGTTGTTGCTGCTGCTGTTGTTGTTGTTGTGGTGAAGTCTGTATATGATGGACTAACTGTGTCGTCTGCTGAAGCTGATGATGTTGCTGCTGTTGATTATTTGGATCCGTTTCTAATGTAGTGATTTGAGCTGTTGTGCCTGCCGTCGTTTGCATATGCTCGGTAATTTCAGTCGGTGCAAAACCAATGCCAATTTTTGTGCCATCCGGTAACTCAATATCATCGATTTCAGCATATTTTACCAGATCACTTATAATTGCCGCCGAAGTCTGTGGATTGTTTAAATCAATCTCACTGATTTCATATTTAGTACCATCAGCTATTTCATGCGTTTGGGCATCATGTGTCTGTACGATCTGAACACTGCCTGTCGCGGGTGTTATGATTTTACCACGAGAATATTTAATGCGGGATAATACAGGTTTCTGTTCGGTAATTTGTACATTTCGTAGACCCATTAAATTTATGGTTTGTGAGTGCGTGCCCGATCCGGTTGGTGTGGTGGTGACAATACTTTGTACTTGGGGATGATGTTGAAGTTGATGATGATGTTGCTGCTGCTGTTGCTGCGTCTGGTGGTGTTGTTGCTGTTGCGGCTGATGGTGTTGTTGATGGTGGTGCTGTTGTTGTTGTTGTTGCTGTTGGTGTGGTTGCTGATGTTGTGGATGATGAATAATTTCATGTATTTGATGGGTTTGATGCTGCTGGTGTTGTTGTGGTTGATGATGATGCTGCTGCAATTGGGCTGGTTGTATCTGTTGAGTTTGTATTATGGTTGCATGTGGATGATGTGTAGAAATTGTTGTCGATGCTGGTATTATTTTCTTCAAATTGATTAATTCTGCAGAGAAAGATAATTGTAAAGACATTGAATTGAAATATATTCTAAGCGAATTAGTAAAAAAATACTAGAGTAAACTATGTTGATTAATCTTTTCTATAAACTTTCCAAGTGTTCTAATTTAAAGGAGTTTTTTTTTAGGCATTTTAATTTATTATTATCAAAGGAAAGCCACAGCTAAGTGAGTTGTTAGGAAAACAATTTTTGTGGAAGTGTCACTGAGATTTCTTTAAATTGAAAAAATATTGAAAATTTACAAAAATTGCTACGTAGATTTAAGATTGACGTTTTTTATTTAAAAAAGTTATTAAAGCAAAAACAAAACAGTTTTCGTTATTTCCAATAACAACTCTAAATAAATGCTTCTACGCCTCAAGGATTAGAAGAGAAATACAATCACAAATTGCTCAAAAGTATGATATTTTGGCCTTAAACTTAAAATATTTTGTAAACTCATATTTATATTGAATAATCATGTTTTTCTGTTTACTTACCACACTCCGAAGAGGGTAATTTTATAGCTGAACTCGTTGTTAAGGTAGTAAATGTAGGCTTAACATCTTGAACTTCTTGGATTTCGGTGATTTGAGCTTGAGTCGCTGATTGCTGCTGGACATGACCCCCAGTTGCAGCGGCTACAGCAGCAGCGGCTATCTGATCTTCATCCTGTGACGATAATTTCGCTGTTGTTATATTACCCAACTTTTTTACATGCAATATAAAACCATCCTTATTTTGTGTGATAACAATGTCATTACTTTCCAATAAACAATCGTCCAATTCAAAATCATCGGGGTTAATATCGGTCTGTTCGGACTTATCATGTTTAGCTAAATTATATTAGAAATTTATTAAAAGAAAATTATGTTATTAAATAATATAATTAAAGATTTATACTTAAATAGCGAGATAGTTTAATAGTTTTAAAGATAATAAAGAAGAGACTTTTTGTAATTTGCAAGCATGAAAAAAAAATCATTAAAAAATATATAAACAATTAGATTAGAGAAAAGAAAAAAAAAAAAAAAACAATGACATCCCCTTAACCGTTAGGTTTTATAAAATAATTTCAATAATAAGTAAAGGTAAAGTTAAACTTATTTTTATCATAAAAAAATAATTACACATGTTGTTTTTGTAATTCAATGAAATATTTTCTTGTTATTATATTTTTTTTTCTTCTTGATTTCATTTTATTTAACAATTTATTTTTTATTAATTAATTAAAAAATATATATTATTTGTATTTATAATATTTAATTTCAATAAATTCTCAAATAATAAAAAAAAATCTTTTACAATCTTACCTGTAATTTAAAATAAAAGGTCTTTTCAAAATTCATAACCTTTTTACAAGTAGAGATCAAAAAAGTAAAGTTATGTTTAATATTACAAATGCTGTTAACGAGAGGCTACGTAATACAAATTTGTTTAATTTGTTAAAGAAGGCTATTTTATATGTGAATAAAGGGGGTTTTTAAACAATTTTCTTTCAAAAGATTATAAAGTAAAATAAAATTTTTATATAACAAATCTAATTACACTCTTCATCGTCCTGCTTCTGCCAGCTTATCTGAAGAGTACTTAAAAAAATATGCATTTATAAAATAAAAAATAAATTATAAGCCCAATTACCTATAATTTTCTGTAATACTTGACAAAGTTAAAGTAAATGTTTTTTTTTCTCTCTTTAACTACTCATAGTAACTAAACAACGTTTAAGTCTTATTTGCGCAAATTGTAATATCCTGGATGCTGAGTTCTAATATGAATATCGAGGTTATGTTTATAGCGAGCCAAATGACCACAATATGGACATTTTTTTTGCGGCAAAATACCACATTCAAATTGTAAATGTCGTGATAAATTCTTCTTATAGGTATAAACTTTATTACAGCGTGGACAAATATGGCGGCGACTGGTATTACGTGGTCTGCTGTATGTTGCACCGCTATCTGTAATGCATTCAATAGTGCTAACAGCCGTTCCACTGCTATTACTTCTGCTGCAGCGACTTTTAGTAGTTGATTTCTTTTTTGCTGATATAGATTTTCGTTTGTTCAGCTTTGGTTTTACATCTTCCAAAGCAACCTCATTCAATGATGTCACGCATTTTATGGATATAGGCCAGTAATCCTCTAAATCTTCTTCTGAAATGTGAAAGAAAATAAAAGAAAAAATATAAATTAATAGATTTATAAGAAATATTTACAAAATAACAATAAAAAAGAATAAAATAAATAAATTAAAATAAAAAATGTTTAATAGAAACTCAATATATGTATATTATATTTAAAAGTTATGATATTTGCTCATTATTATATATTTGTAAAATAGATTGCAAATAAAATAAATAAAAAAATAATAAGTAAGTAAAGTTCAATTTATTTTTATCATAAAAAAATAATTACACATGTTGTGTTTGTAATTCAATGACATTTTTTTTTTTGGTATTATTATTTTTTTTTTTCTTGATTTCATTTTATTCAACATTTTTTTTTATTAATTAATTAAAAAATATATGTTATTTGTATTTATAATATTTAATTTCAATAAATCCTCAAAAAATGGGTATCATCTTACTTACTCGTAATTTAAAATAAAAGGTCTTTTCAAAATTCAAAAATCTTTTTACAATTAGAGATCAAAAAAATAAAGTTAAATTTAATATTACAAATGCTGTTAACGAGCGACTACGTAGTAATTTGTTTAATATGCCAAAGAAGGCCATATTGTATGTAAATAAAGGGGGTTTTGAAACAATTTTCTTTGAAGAGATTCTAAAGTAAAATAAAGTTTTTATATAACAAATCTAATTACACTCATCATCTAAGAATATGCATTTATAAAATAAAAAATAAATTATAAGCCCACCCAAATACCTATAATTTTTTTTTGTAAAACTTGACAAATGTAAAGTAAATTTTTCTCTCCCTCTTTAACTAACATTAAATTCTCATAGTAAGTAAACAACGTTTAAGTCTTATTTGCGTAAATTGTAATATCCTGGATGCTGAGTTCTCACATGAACATTTAAGCTATGTTTATAGCGAGCCAAATAACCACAATACGGGCATTTTTCTTGCGGCAATATACCACATTCAAATCGTAAATGTCGTGATAAATTCTTCTTATAGGTATAAACTTTATCACAGCGTGGACAAATATGGGGGCGATTGGTACTACCCGGACTGCTATATGTTGCATCGCTATCTGTAATGCTTTCCATAGTGCCAACAGCCATTCCACTGCCAGTGCCACTGTCAACGCCACCGTTAATGCTATTACTTCTACTGCAGCGAGTTGTTGTAGGTGATTCCTTTGTTGCTGCTATACATTTTCGTTTGCTTTGCTTCTGTTTTATTTCTTCCAAAGCAATGTTATTCAATGATGTCACAGATTTCACGGATATGGTCCAGTAGTTCTCTAAATTATGTTATCATAAAAAGTGGAAGAAAATAAAAGAAAAAATTTAAATTAGTAAATTTTTTTAGAAATATTTACAAAATAAAAAAAATAAAAAAAAAAAGAAGAAAATAAATAAATTAAAATAAAAAAAAAAAAAAACGTTTAAACAAAAATCTAAAAAGAAAAATATGAAACATAAGAGATAAATTTTAAATAACGGAAGAAATGCAAACCTATTAAATAAAAATAAGAAAAAAAATTAAATTTAAGAAGAAAAAAGAAAAACAGAATAAATAATTAAAAGTTTTTGTAATATAGACCAAATTGACTTTTATGTAGCTGCTAACACCACATAATTTTTAATTTAAAATCAATTTATTTTTTTAGACTTTTATGAAATAGAAGCTAATGATTTAAAGCGGTGGTATTGAACGTTAATTTTAATGCTAATTATTAAGAAATTATGAAAAAAAAATTGTATTTAAAAAAGTATTATTGATCCTTCTCGAAAATCTAATGAAAAATGCAATTTAATAGGAAAATTTAAGTCTAGAATAATTTATTTTAAAAATATCCAATCATTTGATTTTATTATGGACGATATGTCCTTTAATAAATGTTGTTTCGAAAATTTCGAAATAAACATGCCGTCATAAACATATGAGAAGGATAATTTAAAATTTAAATTTCTTTTCTTTATAATGGATGGAGTCTTTAAAAAGTTTCGATTCTTCATCTAAGAAACTATTTTTAAAATGCTTATGGCCAAAGGTTGTAAAATTTAATTTTTTGTATGATGTCCCCTATATCCGACTACTTTTATATTACTTATCTCCATAATTCTATTTTATATTTCAAATTAATTTAATTGTTTACAGAAACTAAATTTTCTATGTTACAAATTACAAAATAAATCAAATTACATACACAATAAAAACAAATTAATTAAATAAAAATTAAAAACAAACAACAAATAGTGTTAAAATCAAATTAAATGTTTTTTTTTTTTTGTTTTTGTAAACTAAAACTTGTATTTTCAAAAGAAAACTGCTGCTTACCATTAAAAAGGAAAAATAAATCAATTTATTTCGGATACAACTTCTCTTTTTTTTTTCGAAAATATTGTAAGAAATTGAACGAGAAATGTATATATGTATATTATAAAAGAAAATGAATTAAAAAAAAAAATATAAAAAAGTGTTGAATTAACAGTCGCAGGTAGTACCGTCTACTGTTCATTGAAAAATGTAATTACGGTAGCAATTGTTGTTTTAAATGAATAGTTCATTAAATACAACAATTGACCTGACTTTATAAGGCGAATTGGATCTCGTTGGTGAAGATCTTTGAAATTAAACGAATTAGTTTTTAATTTTGTAATTTCAAAAATGATGCATGTTTATTGGAATTTTGTTATTAGCTTTTTTTAGATACAATATAATGGTTTTAATTAAATTCTTAAAATTTAATATTCTTTTTACTTTCAATAAATTTTTAATATTTTGTAATTAATGCAAGATTTGGTTTTTATAAGAGATTTATTTTGATAAATTTTGAAATTTCGTTTTGTTTTAAATACATATCTTACTTTATGTCTATTTATTTTTTTTCTATGAACATGTAAGTTAAATAAACTGTTTTAAGCCATAAATACAATTCATTTTTTTTTTCTTTTTTTGGATTCAACATTTTGTAAATTATTTGTTTAAAAAAGCGTCGTTTAAATTTATTTAAAATATTTTTGTATCAATATTATGCTTAATTTTTTCCTTTGTTTATAATTAAAGAAATAAAATTTAAGATTTTAAGTTGGATGTTTATCCTGAAAATGTTGTAATAAAATTTCTTTATGGGCACAAGAGAATGCACATAAATGACACTTAAAATTATGTACCTCGGCTGGTAGATTCGTATTGAAACGACCAAATCTTTGATAGGATATCTCCTTAGCATTTCTAGGCAAATTCTCATTTATATTATTCAATAACACTGAATTCATTTCACGTCTACAATCGTCTGTCAACTCACTTATAAGGAAAGGTGATGATGATAATGCTGGGTTGTTAGCAGTTGATGGTTTCGATAATGTTACCTCAAATGTTGCTGAAGCCGCTGCTGAAGAGGAGGACGACGATGAAGATGTTGGTGATGATATCAAGTTATTACGCGTTACATCATGCAGTTCTTTAAAGTGATGATAGTCCATTAAATCGTCTACTACTTGATGCTGCTGTGGCGAAGAATCATCTAAATATTCTATGTCTAAAGCTGAAGTTTTTGTCACTGCCTCTTCACGGGTGGGAGTAGTAGCATCATCGTTATCGTTTAAGAAATCATTAACCATGGAAATGAAAAACTGATCAGGTGACTGGCAACTATCTAAACGAGTACAATGTTCAGTTTCCTCTGCTAAATTTGTGGCAGCCGTTGATAAGGCACTATTTATTTCGGGCAAGTCATTCATTATAATGAAATCACTATCCTCATTCTCTTTGTTATCGTCAGCAGCCAATATTAAAAACTTTAATTGATCTGTAAATATAGTGAAGAAAAAAGAAAAAAAATAAAAACATATTTATTAGTAATTAGTAATTATTAAAAAAGAATTTATATAAATTTACTATAAAATTAATTTGCATATAGTATATATTATACCTACTTGGTTTTAATTGTTATATATTTCTCTTACGTTATTATTACCTTTTTGTTTTTTCTTTTCTTTACAATATATGTATGGTGGTAAAATAAAACACATTATTTTTTTTATATATTTTTTTTATTTTAAAATTTTCTTTTTGTTTTTATTTGTCCTCAAAATTAAATACGTTTCATTTTCATTAATTTCTTTTTGTAGTTTTATACTAAATATATATAATATGTAATCATAATATAATATAATATAAACGTTTACCTATTACGCTGTTTTCATTTTCTTTATTTATTTTTTTGTTTTGTTTTTCATTTGTATATTAATAATATGTGTATCTTTTTTTTTGTATTAATTTATTGTTTTATTGTTTAAAATTAATTTTATATTATTATTTTCTTTTTCTAAAATTAAAAGAAATACCTTAAATAATAAATTAAACAAAAAATCTCATTGTTGATAAAGAAAACTTACAGGTATTTGAACAGAACGAATGACTACATGAGAAGGGAAGGGATGATGAGTGGGTGGGTGAGTTTTTTATTAAACAGAGACTAGGATGTGGGGAAAATTGTATAAATTTTTCTTGATTTGGTTTCTTTGATTCATAGAAAAGAAAAACGGAAACAAATTTAAACATTAATCTTGATCGTTTTTGGCAAAAAATTTAAGCCATTGAAACTTATTAAATTTATAAAATTTAATCATTCATATGATCAAAAAAAATCAAAATTAATAAAAAAAATTAAATCAGTAAACAATTTTAGGCATGTAACTAATGAATTCTTTTTTTTTTAATTGGCAATAAAAAGAGCAATAAAATTACATAGAAATTATATTCAGAAGAATATATGTATTTCTCAAAGACTCAATACGTATATCGTCGTATTGAAATAAGCAGTATAATTCTGCAGTTAAAAAAAATCTGCTAAAAACAAAAAATAATTAAATTTTTTTGTATATACAAATTATACTGCATAATTTTGCAAAAAATTATATCAAATAATTTCTTGTTTTCTTTACAATCAAAGTTGAAAAATGTTTAAATTTGTTTCCTTTTTTTTTGTTTTTTGAAAAGAAAATTAATATTTTTCTTTGAAATACGCTTAAATTTATATATAAATATATCTTGTATGTATATAATTTTGCATTTATGTTTTTGTTTGGTTTTAAAAACTACATTTTTTTCGTTTTTTTTTAATATTTTTGTTAATTTTTCTTTTTTATTGTAATAGGTACTAAGAATATCATTTTATTTTAAGTTTTGTATATAATTTTCATTTTATTTTTATTTAATATGTTAACAATTAATAATAATTTCTTTCTTTTTATATAGTAATTAATCTCTCAATAAAAGATAACAAGTAACAAAACAAAATTTAACTAAAAAATTAAAAAAAAAATAATGTTTTCACTAATTCAATATGGCAACTGTTTAAAGAATATATTGGTTTGTTTGTTACAAAATATGTATGTATGTATGTAATTTTAAAATGTTTGACTATTTTTTTCAATTTTTTTTTTATTTGTTCGTTTTCTTTTGTATATTAAGGTAAGTAATATATATGTATGTGTATAATATTCATTTCTTTATTGTATATAATATATATATAATATTGTTATTCATTTTAATTTGTTTTAAATTTTTCTCTTTTCTTTTATTTTCATATATATATTGTATATATATATATATATAAATGTATATATTTTTGGTTGTTTTCTTTGGAGTATATTGTTCGTAATTATTTGTTTTATTTTGCTTCTATTTTTTTTTATTGTTTAAAAACTATTTTTTCCTATCATTTTTATTTATTTCTCAATTTTATATATGTATTTGTATATATATTATAGATGATAAATATTTAAATAACAATAACAACAATTGTTTTTGTATTAACACAAAGAAATTCAAATAATTAATATATGTACCTTTAACATAATAATAATTGCAAATTTAAACAAAAACAAATTAATAAAAATTAAAAAATAATTAACAAAATTTCAATAAACTAAAAATATAAACTTAATAACATAAAAAAAAATTATTTATTTATTTTTTTGTTTAAAAACATACTTAAAATAAAACAATAAAACTAAGTTCAAGAAAATTTTCTTTAAAAACTACTTCTCAGAATGATGATATTCAAGCATTCAGATAAATAAAATTCAACATAAATTTCATAATTTGGAATATCGATTTCAAAATTATTTATTACTTAAGAGAGAGTAGAACTTTTTGTGGCTATTAGCTGAAATAATCTTTGATTTTTTCTATTCATATTGTCAATACGGTTCTAAGAGTACATTTTAAAACCATTAAAGTAATATTTAAATATTTAGTATTTAAAGCCTCTAAAGAAAAGTAATGTTTAAAGAAAATTTTCTTTGAGTTATTTTTTATGAAACTGCATTTTTTTTTTTTTTTTTTTTTTGATATTTTAACGAAATATTATATTAAGTTTTAGTTTGAAATTAATTCGAGTGTTAACAAAATATTAAATTCTTTACCAATATATTTTATTTACTAATAAAACAAAAACAGAAAATTTTATAAATTTGTTTAAACAAACAATGTCTTAAAATTGTTTAAATGTTAATTCTCCTATTATTAATGTATGTATATTGTTTGTTGTTTTTAATAATTCATTCATTTAACATTAAAACTTAACAACGAGTAACAAATAAATATATGTAATGTATGTTAATATAAATGTATATTTTTTTTCTTTTATTATATAATAAATATATATTTTTTATAATCATTTTAAAATTAGAATTTTTTTCAATATCTAAATATTATTTAATTTTATTTTTATTCAACATTTTATGTTAGAGCACATTGTGTGTGTTAATTTAGAATTCTAACAGAAAAACAAAAAACAAAATTGAATATTTTTGGAAAAAAAAAAAAAAAACTTTAGAAACAGAAAATATGACTTTAAAAAAACTTAATTTACTACACAATTTTATTAATTTTTTTTAATTGTTTATAATGGCACTCATTTTCTATGTTTTTTTTATATATAGAATTGTATTAAATTTATTATTATAACAACTTTTCTTAAATATTATATCAACGTTCTTAATTATTATATTTTTTTATTGGACTAAAAATAAATTATTCTCATAAATATATATGTATATTATAAATATTTATTTGCATTATATTTTTCTTTATTTCATAATCAACAAAGTTTTAACTTCTTAATTAATCATAATATTTAATTAATTTTTTTTTTTTTATTATTTTTTTTAATTAATTGATTTAATCATAAAATTGAGTATAAATTTGACTAAAATAAAAAAACAAAACTCTATTCACACAAAACAAATTATATAGAACATATGTGTTATGATCGATTACATACTTTTTTATGTATTTTAAATGTCAATAAAAAAATCATTTCATTTCAAAACTACAAAGAAAAGAAAATCATAATCATATTTTGTACTTAAAAAATTGGTAAGAAAAAGTCAAGAGTTTGAATTTTATAAGAAAATAAAAACATAAAATCATAATATAATAAAAATATTGTTAAATATTTTGTTCGAAAAATAAATTTTTTATTATAATAAAACGATTTTCGTTAATATTTTTAAATCAAAATATTTTTGAAATATTTTAAAGTAAAAATCGATTTCTTTAACAAATGAACTCCCCAGAACTTTTTCAGTTTCTTTTCTGGTAAATTTTTTCTATATATAAACTGCAATACTGAACATACATATGATGCACGTTTTTGAATCTCTGTGTGAAGATATATTTTATAATTAGCTTTGCAACGTAGCCTAGCTGCTTAAGAAGAAAAATTTGAAAATTGCATGTCCAATGACAGAAAATTTCTTTTGAAAAAATTTAACCTCCAGTTTGTTTTATATTCAATTTTCAAAGGAAATGAAAAATTTATAAATTGAAAACAAAATCTCGTTCTTGTCTGTCAATGAGAAGCATTTTAACATTAGGGAAAAAATTTTTGAATTAGTGCTTCCGGAAAAAAATTATGCAGTTTTATTTTATTAAACTTAATAACAGTAATTGGTTAAATTGATGCAAAGAAATTAAAAATATTTTAATGCATCTATAAAGGTCTACAAAAATCTTTTTCCTATTTGTTGGAGGTGCCCGAGAATAAATTTTAATAATTTTGTACAAGAATATTAAAAGTACCTAAGCAAATATATGTTTACTTTTAATTTAAGAGTGATAAAAGGGCATATAATTTATAAATTTTATAAAATTTATATTCGACTGTTTAATTCGGTATTGAAATTAATTGGCACTTTTTTTTTAATAAATCTAATTCTGGCACTTGGAAAGAATAAATACAAATTCACTACGTATAGTTCAATTCAATATCTTGACTTTTAAAATAAAAAATAAATGATATTATAAAAGAAAATTAATTATATTAATGTAAATCAAATTTAAGCTCTCTTTTTTTTAGTCCTGTTTTGAACACGACTTTAGTTAATTTAATTTATTTGAAATTTATGAAATGTTTGTATGTTTTCTTTTCACCATTTAGTAACTACGTTTTTTTCCTTTTTGTTTAATTTTATATGAACAAGTTTCTCATATTTCTTTTCTCTTTATATATGTATTTTATATACATTTTCAACAACAATTATTTTTTTTTTTTACTTTTTCTTAAAAACTTCTTTTTTATATGTATGTATGTATATACTTTGTTTATTTTCGTTTACCATATAACACATGCACAATGTATAACAAACATGTTTCTTGACATTTAAAACACTCTTATAATTATTATATTATTATTTACTACTCATTATCATTTTCTTTTTTTCTTGTTTTCCTTCTTTTTTTGTTTTGTTTTTGTATTATATTTGTTTTAAAAACTTTCAACAACTTTTCCATTAAATTACTTTCTGGTTTTTCTTTTTATCTCCAAATACAAGTATAATTTTCTTACGACGAACAACATTGTTTTTTTTTTTTAAATTATGATTTTTTTTTGTTTTGTTTTTAATGGTTTTGGAATTAGGGGAAACTAAAATAAAAACAATATACAAAAATAAAAAAATATATAAAATTGACTATTGTAGGTGATGTTATTTGTTAAAGAGTTTCTTATAAAGAAAAAGTTTAGATTACGATTTTCTTTGTTTCCGCACCTATAAACAGTGTTTAAAAGTGAGTATATATATATAGTATGTATGTATATATATTGTTGTGTCTTTAGTAAAATGATCTTTTTGTTCTTTTCCATTTTTTGCTTTTGGTTTCAGTAAAAGTTATAAGAGTATATCATCTTCATTTCATTATTTATATATATATTTTTTTTTTCTTTTATTTAGTTTTTCTTTTCGTTTTTAATTTTTTGTTTTCTTTAGTAGAATTATGTGTTTTGTATATATTTGGCAACAAATAAACACAGTACGTTTTTATTTTTCATTTATGTATACATATATATGTATGTATATATGAATGTTTTTTTTTTTTTGAACGTATGTATGTATAATATATATATATAAACTTCATTTAATGAAAATAGAACTCATGAATTTGTTTTAAAAAGAATGAGTTTGTTTTGTTTTTTATTAGATCAGTTTGACTAAGTAGTTTTTGTTATTTTTTAATTACATTACATTTTTTTGTGTGTAAATTTAACAAATTTCCAATTGAATATAGAAATAATTTAATTTAATATTCGAAAAAAAAAAAATTCTTTACAGTCATTTAAAGAACGAACTTAATATATAGGCCATCAAAGATTCATTTTAAAATTAAATAAAAATTTAAATTTTACTACTAAATAGTAACATATGTAAATCTTTATTTAAATAATTGAAAGAGGGACAGAAAGTACAGAACAGAATTTTAATAAGATATGTGCCATAAACTTGACTCACAATTCGTATTACCTTATAGAAAGTATTTTAAAATTGTTTTGAATTTATTTTTGAAATTTAATTCTGATTTAAGAGTCCTTGCTTTAGTACATACAAATATTATATTCATATCATTAAGATTGCGAATATTCGTCCATAAAAATTTAACGAAAAATAATTGAATATTAAAATTTTTTTTGAGTTAAATTTTAATGATAATACGTATCAATGCTCTACCAAGTGAAATATTTTTAAAATCTAAACTAGCTTTTTTGGACAGTATACTTTCTAAACTGTCTTAATTTTAGTTGACATAATTTTTTATAGAAATTTATGAAAAGAAAAGAATCTTTGTGATCAAGGTGAAATAATTTCGATTCTTAACTCAAGTCAAGTAGTTTCTATGAACACAAATATGACACAATTTCAAGGGAACTTGGATGATTAGTTAATTGTTTGGTACAGTCACATTTCATTATTATTATACATACTCCTTTGCCATTAAGTCTTAACTTGGCTGAATAGTTAATTGTTTGGTACAGATTCGAAGATGTAAGTTATGAATGTGAAGAATAAAATTATAAAATATTTAAATTTAAATAAAATAGCAAGTTTTGCAGCCACTTTGATATATACTTAAGAAAATGTTAATAATAAAAAAAGCGTACCAACAACTATTAAAAAAAATAGAAAAGATTTTACTATAAATAATTTTATTTAAAATAATTAAAGAAAAATAATCTATAACTTTAAAACAAAGTTCAGTTACTTGTTTTCGTTGGCAAACATTTGCATTCGGCAAACATTTGCGTTCGTAAAGCAAGAACAGGACAGTCAGATAATTTATTCAGAGCTTTATTTGGACCTTGCAAGCATCTTTCTACGCTTAATCTTCTACCTACACATGCACTAATCTAATCAATAATTCACAGTATGGGTGAATCTTTATAATGAGGTTCTTTATTAATGTTTTTATATTGTAGTAAATATCATTTAAATTTTTCAAATAATTAAAGAATGTCTTTACAACACCAAAGAAGTACTGAATCTAAGAAATGTAAATGAAGTCTTTCTGTATGATAATTCCAATTGGATTTAATTGTTTATAATCTTGGCCAAGGAGAAGAAAAAATTCACTTATCATTCGTGATAAGATGAAATAATTCCAGATGTTTGTATCAACTTTTCAAGCATATTATTAAAATATCCTTAAGATATAGCTTCATGTATGCTCAAATTGTTGATGGACGTAGGTATACAGAAGAATTTCTGGTTATGGTTTCTAGTAAAAAAAAATATTAAAATTTTACCAAAATAATTTATTTTAAATATTGCAATTGTTTCAAGCTTAAAATAAGTGTTTGTTTCTTTCTTATTTTAATATTAAGAAAATATTTATAAAATAGAAAATATTCCCAAAAGGCATTACATTAGAGTAACTTGAAATGTATACTTATTTTCATATCACAAATACTAGTAATGGCATAAAATAAAATTTCACAGCTCTTTAGGGAAGTTTATTTTTCCATTTCTTTTTTATTTATTATTTCAATAATAAACATTAGGTAAATGGCCAGAAGAGCTTTATGACAAGAAGAGAATGGGAATTTCCATTGTTAATTAAGAAAATTTGCGTGTAATTGCTTCAAAGTTTGAAAATGTTTTCCATTATTCACGAAGGCAATATTATATGGATATATCCTCGACCGAGTACCATTAGTACCCATTTAATTAAATATTGAATGTTTTATTTAACTTGAAATCTCTATATCTCTTTATATCTTAGTGGCTGGCAAGGGCTTAACTGTTCACAGGAGAAAGTAGAATCGGTTCTACAGACGGCTTATAATATATTATAATTTCAAAATGAACCTATACATATCATTTGAAAGAATATATTTATAATTTATAATTTTTCAATAGAACCGTTCATAAAATATTTGTTAAATTTACAACACAAAAAATATTGATGATCAAAATAAAATGTTAAAAAATAAATAAAAATGTTTTTATAATTGTATATGTAGTTGCATTTGTTCTCTCTTTGTTGTTTGAAATAAACTAGTTTTTATTTTAATTATTTATGATTTTAATTTATATAATTTGGTTTTTTATGTTAATTTATAATTAACTACTATTTGACTATTAAAAAAATTATTAATAATTAGTAATATATATAATATATATACTATATATTAATTTCATTTGTTAATAATTTATAATTTATCAAACGTTTGTTTTTTTCAGTAATTTTTTTTTCTTTCAATAAAAAATATGATGATGTGGCATCCAATAAATTCGTTTTGTTATCCTTTTTATATAATTGTTATTTTTTTGTATTTTTTTTTTTTTAGGGGAAAGGAAGGAGTAGGTAGGTGGTGGTGGTTTGTTAAGGAAGAGGGATAATTTTTTAAGGTTTTTTTATAATTTTTTTTTAATATTTTCTGTTTTTGGTTTTTTTAATTGTAATTAACATTTTTCGTATATTGTTATTGTTGTTTGGTTTGGTTTTGACTTAGATAATTTCTTTTTTAAGGTATATATAATATATACATATACATATGAATACAATTATGTATGTATATATATGTATATATGTACCTATTATATATATTTTTAACAGCTCATTTCTTTTCATGCTTATTTTTTCCTTTTAATTTATTTTTATTACAATTTCTTTTGTTTTTTTTTTCTTTAATATTTTGTTCATTTTAAATATGTTTTGTTGAGTTTGTTTTTTTTTTTTTTTGTTTGTTTGTTCTATGTGTAGTAATTGGTATATAATATAATATATAGTATATTTGGTACTTTTGGTTTTTGTTTTTTGTTGTTTTTGTTTGTTTTATTTAGTTTTAACTAAATTTTTTAAATAAAATTACTATTAATTGTTTTATAACTACGTTTGTTTCTTATATTTTCAATATTATTATTATTATTGTTATAATAAATTTATTTTTATATTGTTTTTTTATATTTTCTTTTTGTTGTTCTATTTTTGGTGTTAATTTCATTTTGTTTTTATAATAATTATTATGAAATTTTTGCTAATTCTATGTTATTTTAAAGAAAACATTATCTCATAAGTAATATTTAACACAGACACCAGATTCCAGGTGTCGTTTTAGGTGGGAGCTTTGTGAAAATGCTTTACCGCACATAAGGCAGCGGAATTTTTTCTGACCACCACATTCATATCTATTGTACGTACGCAAAATCATTATTTTTTTTTTTTCAAGAGAGAGAGAGAGAAATGAGAAAAACAGTTTGTCAGAAATTTTTTTGCATTTTATAAAAATTAATTTCGTATTAATTCTATAAAATTATTAATTAAATTAAAAAAAAAAAATTAACAAAAAAACTGGTAATTGTGTTTATATGGAGTTGATTGGTGGTGAGAACGAAATCATGCATTAAGTATTATAAGCGAAAAGCTTCTGCAGTCTAACTAATTATTTTAATTTTTTTTTTTATATGACTTTCATTCCCTAGTTCCTTCAATAAATAAAACTGTCCCATAAAATAAAATGTTTAATTTTGATAAATATAAAAGCAAAATAAAAATTTTTTTGTCAGAGTACAGTAGGCTCCTCTTAGGCTTTTGAAGCATTTAAGCTGGGATAAGAAAGCTTAAGTAACAGATTTTAAGAAAATTTTAAATCCGTACATGCCTATATCAAAAGTTTTAGTAGGTATTGCTTCCCTACATACACGTGGTTTTAGCTGCTTTTAATGCCTACTATTCTTTTATTTAAAAATATATGTACGCCTTAAAATAAGGATTCCAATAGTTATACCAAATATATATGAGCAGTTCACAGATTTAATGTCTTAAACTGACTGATACAATTGTTATGTGTCTATATAACCGGATATGAACAATATGTTTTAGTTTTCCAAGTCCTAGGGTTATTTATATTCTAGGCAGATGGACATTCCTCTTATGCAATCGTTTAAAAAGATAGGGCCTTCAATCTGTTAAAATCTCACTCACATATAGAAGTGAAAGTTGTGTCATCCACTCAACAGCTTCGATTTGGCGGTCAAGAAAAATTTTTTTTTGTAGGGAAAACCAGCTATTGCCTGTGTCTTCAGCAAGGCCTTCTAAGTAAATGGTATAGGCTGTATACGACTATGTAAAACAACAAATTAAATTCTAAACCGTTTCAGGGTACAACCGTTAGTTGCATATTTATACAAAGTGGCCGTATTTGTACAGCAAGACACGAAGTAATTGTTACTTTGTTTTTGTCGAAACTCCACAATTTCATATAAATTCAGTTTATAAACATTACATTTGATTCATTGATACTTTATTCGATTTCTCATAGATACTCATACTCATGACTTTTATTCATGTTGATTTACACGATATATGGAGAGCTGCATCTCTAAGTTATAGTGTCAGTCAACAAATTTCGTGATGAATACAGCTGATAACATTTAGACTCTATGAAAAGAATATGCATTGATATGGTTACCCATATCCAAATTTTCACCTCGGTATCTGATTCTTCATATTTCGTTTTGATGTCTGGCCTGTGGCTCGAACCCAGGCTTTACGTCTAATAAGCGAACACACTACCTACTTGACTTCATGTGAGAAGGCCGTAATCCTGACTGAAGGGCCAATTATGTATGTATGTATCTGATTCTCCAGGCTCAAAAAATGCCAAATATGAGGCAGCATTTGATTTTCATACATTTTGACATAAGTTATTGCATATTTCTGTTTCAGAGGCATATAGTTGGAGAGCAACGAAAATGTATTTATGCTGTATACATTTTACACATTCCCAAATTTTTTATGAAGCCAATATACATTTCGTCTCAGAGTGATGAAGTTCGATCGATAACAGAAATGGACCAAATTTTTAGTTTAAATATACTGTGCGTATTACTTAATCATCATGTAAAGATTTTCATTTATTTGTGTTTAAAATGAAGCTGTGGGAGAGTTTGAAGCATACATTGAGCATTACAACAGAAGGATATGACGTAGATTATCAAAGTCACAAAATGTTTGACATAAAATCTCATTAGACAATGATCAGCTGTGCTACTAAGGCTAAATTGTATAGTAAATATGCTTTGAACAAATCTTTAAGGTTCCATTTTAGAAGAATAGTAAAGCCTTGGGTTTAATACCTACAATGCTAAAGGTCCTAACAAATCAAAATATTGCATAATTTTTAAAATATTGAAAAAAAAAATAAAAATAATCCAATTATTGTAAAATACAAGTTAAAGCGATAATCTATAAGCTATATAAATGTAGATCTTAAAAGCTTTTCTCCATAATAATATAATTTATTATCTTAATAATCCTCTTCTGACAAAAACGTTTAAAAATTTATTAAATTTTAATATGTAATTTTTTTATTTATTAATTTATGATATTGTATTATTAATTATTAAGTATGAACATAGAACAAAACGACAAAAGGAAATTTGTATTTAAACTAAAATAATTAACGGATGCTTTAGTTTTTAAATAAATGAAAATTAAATGGACTTACCTGATATGTCGCTGTAGAGAGCTAGCATCCTTATAACTTTTTAAACAATTATAACGTGGACATTGATAGCGGCCATCGGCATTGATAAATTTAAATAAATCCGAAAATTTCAATTCATACCAATAGTCGCGTATCAGTGACTGAGGGGGTGGTGGCGGCGGTGATGTTTGACAATTTGAATTGCCAGCATTTGATAAAGATGATGATGAACAGCTGCTTGCACCACAGGCTAAAATTATAAGGGCATGACACAAAAAGGCAGGAAAAGAAAAAAAAAGAAAATAAAAAACATATTATTTAGACTTTTAGAATGCATTTATACATATAAAATATAATTTTATATTTATGTAGAAAAGACATTTTTATTATAAATTTATAAATTTATAAATATTAAAAAAAAATAAAATATTTTTGTTTATTTTGTTGTGTTTAAGGAAGAAAATAATTTTAAGGTTTTTTTTTTTAGTAATAGCAAAAGTTTTCATTTTTTTTTTATCATTTAAATATAAAAAATATGCGTTTTTAGCATTTTGAAAAGCATTAAAAAAATTATTTTTTAGAAAAAAAAAAATAGAAAAAACAAAATTAAACAAAACAAAATAAATATGAAATATGAAAAGTTATTTAATAAATATTATTTAAAAAAATTTAATAAAATGAGATATTTACAGTTATTGATTTGAGTTTTTGAGATTTTGTTTTTAGAGATATTTGTTTTAGTTTTGGTGGTGTTGTTGGTGAAATTTATTTTAGAGGTGTTGCTGACATTGGTATATTTGTTTGGCGCAATATGAGCAATGAGCAGGCTACTCTAGATTTTCTTTATGGTTTTTTAAACTTTTTTTTTTTGTTTGGCAAGCGAGCGTTTTTTTTTTTTGGTTTTTAATAAGCTTAAGTTTTTGGTTTTAAAAAGCTAAATAATGGCTGATTGATTATGATGAATTATGGGCAAGAATGATGAAGCAATATGATGATGTTGATAATATGACGATGATTATATATGGTGTGGTTGGTGGTGGTGGTTGGAGGTGATGTTAACTTTAATTGCTGGCACGGGAAGTATTAATAATTTCTGTTTCTGTTTTGCCCTTAATCAATCATTTTACTCATCCTAATAATATGATTTGATCTGCAAATAAATAATCTATGAGAAGAAAAAGAGAGTACATCATAACGAATATAGAAAACAAAAAAAGAAAAAAAACTGACACAAACCTACTTAATAAATATGCTAAAATTTAGGCATTGCATATATAACCTAGTGAATGAAAATATTTACATTAAAAAAAATCAGTTTATTCTCAAAATAGATTTATTCAAAAGTACAAAAATATATATAATATAAATGTATATAGTTATAGCTGACATTGGAATGTATGTATATATGTATATATATAAGTATAAAAATAGTTCTTAGTAATAATTTTATAAAAATGTAATTGATTATAATTAAATTCTTATTTTAATTTAATAAATTATAATTACCAATAAATAAATAAGTTAATATAGTATATTTTAAAAATTAGATGTCATATTCATAGCGTATTCATAGGTATTTGTTAAGGTTGAATTTTAAACCTACGAAAGATATGCTTATGAATATGCTAGCCAACACATATTTTGAAATATAAATCATCCACAGTAACATTAAACATTTTCTGAAAGAGGAAATTCTGTTTTTTTTTTAAATAGTCCTACGTAGAGAATTTAGTTTCTCTACACGTTTAATAGCAAAGATCGCTATAAGAAAGTATAAAACAGAGATTACGTCAAATTTAGAACTTTGGTCTTTCAAAATACAGATTTTAATAAATCGAAAATAAAAATAAACTAAAAAATTTTAAACAGTTCAGCATTATTGTCCAAAACATAGGTCATTATCGCAATTTTTTCTTAAAGATCAAAGACAAAGTCAACAATTTGATTTGCCTTCAATATCGCAGCAAGTTATCGGTGCCAGATTCAATAGTTTGTCACATTAGATCAATTGCAGACTTTATTTGGAAGTAAATTTAATCATTGAACGTATAGCATAATATATTTTATATATTTGAATATAATTATAAATTATTATTTACTACACGCAGAGTAACTAAAAACCTTATGCTCTACCAGAAACTCTAGTGGAAATCGATCATAGAAAGGTGTAACATCAACGAAAGCCTATACGTATAAAATTCATCACTGGACTTTATGCCTAATAAGTTTCAAAATTTATCATATGGATGTAACATCCATTTGAAAATTGAGTATGAAAATAAATCATATGAATATAAACATTTTTTGAACTGAAAATTATTCGGTCTTTTCTCGTTAATTGTATAAAAAAAGATATATTTTTTTGTATTAATATTGTTCATACTATTCTAAACTCTTCGGTTTTCTATATTATTTTAATTTTGTTATAAACCAAACTGCCATAAATATATAGTAACTAACAGTACGTAAGTATCAGTTCGAAAATGTTTAATGTTATCTCGCAAAACTAAATTATTTTAATTATTAAATACTAAATATTAAATTATATTATAATAAAAAAAATATAGCATATTCTGTATAATATCTTTGTTTAAGCATTAAAATTATTGATTTTGTTTTTAACAATTACTTAAATATATAATATAATTTTATTAATATAGTAAGTGACAATAACACTTTTTTCAGAGATTCAAGTAAAGTTATAATAAATAATATTTTTTTTTAGGATTTTTTTATCTTTTCAATTATTTAACTGTAATAGAGGTATGGTAATAAAGTTTTTATAAATATACTATATGTATGTGTATATATGGTAAAAAAATATATTTATTTAATTTTATTTTATTTTTGGTGAATTGTTGTACTGTTTTCACAGGTTAATTACTTACTATTTTATTTTTGTTTTAAAAACTATTTACTTTATCACTTAATTTTTATATTTTTATGGTACTTTTGTTTTGAATATTATTATTTTTAATGTGTTTTTCCTTTAATTTACAAGTATTTATAAGTTAAAAAGGAACTTATTTATATATAAAAAGGAAAGTTAATATAATGTTTATAAAAAAAAGAAAAATTAAAGAAATTTGTTTGTTATTTGGCAAAAGTTTTCTTTTTCACTTTTCATTTTAATTAAACATAAATGTTTTGTTTTAATTAATAGTAAGCATTCTTTCGTTTAATTAATAGTGTATATAATTATTTAAAAAATTATTATTCTTATTAATCGCGAAATAAAATATATTTTGAAACGCTACTACATATCATATAAAATTCGAAATTGGTTTTATATTTCGAATTTTATAAAGACAATCTGTAATTGAGATCAGCGTTATATAAATTGCAAATTGTTAATGCTTCAAAAAAAGTCTTTCTTTAATTCTTTTTCTCCATTATATCTTCTTATATACTTACTAAAATGTATTATTTGTGTTACAATAAATTACAAATAATTCTTAAAATAATATTAAATAAATTATATTATTATATAAGAAGAAATATTACAAACATAATTTCTTCTTAAATTTTAATATATTTGAACCTGAGACGACTAGATTTTGTTGTTTTTTTTTATGAGTTTTCTTCTTTTTTTTCTTTTTGGTATTAATACTTAGGAATGTGTTTCGAGTTTTATTTTAAGATTAATTTCATTAATATTTATAAATAAATTAAAAGCAAAGAATATTAATAGTATGCAAGCCAAACCTTAATTAGTTATTGTTAGCTTTGCTTTTTAAATATTCAAAATTAACATATGAGTAGAGTATTTATAATTTAAAATTTGGAACTTAATTACTACCAATATAGGATAAAAAATGTTTCTTTTAAATTTTTTGTTTTTTCTTTCTTTTTTTTCAAATAAATTAAACTTTAAATTTATTTTTCAAATAAGCTAAATAGTTGAGAGTATGATTTTAGCTATAAATTAAAAAATCAAAACAAAACAAATCAAAAAAAAACTACATAAATTTGAATTTTAAACATGGTATTAAAATATTTGAAAACTTTGTATGCATAGGAGGAGGCTAGGTAGGGTAGGTAGGTAGGTTTAGGTTAAATATGTGCTGTGAATATGAATTTTGAAATTTTTATTATTGTTTTTGTGTTGGGTTTTTTTTCATTTATTTTTTATTTTTTTAATTATTTATACTTTGCTGTGCGCAATTGTATAAAATTTGCATAAAATTGTGTGTCTGTTAAAGAAAGTAAATCTATAAAAAATGTAAATTTTATGCAAACTAATGTTAAATTAGAATAAAAATCAAAATATGCAAGGAATACAAATGTATGTAAAGTCCAAAAACAAAAAAAAAAAACTGTGAATGTTGAAGAAGAGAACAGACAAAATATGGCTGGTATTATATGCAAATTTTCAAAACGCACAGAGAGTAAAACGACATGACAGAACTACTTAATAAGAAAAAAACCAACAAAACAACAACAACAAAATAAATTATTTTATATTTTTTCTGTACGATTATAATGGCAAGTATATAGACAAAGCTAAGCCTTAGGCTTGTATTGAAATCGCATGAAAGAAAAAAATCAGTTGATAAAATTTATTTTGAGTTGTAACACAGCAACTAATAAAACTCTTTACATGGATAATTATTAAGCTTATTTGGCAAAATAAAACATTGAAATAAAAATAAAATAAATTTAAAACTTTTCTTTAAAATTTTAATACAAATTTTTTTTAATTAAACAATTCACCAAATTAAGTATAATTCTTTTGTGTTTTAAAATAATTAATACAATATCAATAACGGTATAAAGTTCCCGAGTTATTAAATGTAAAAAATCAATGAGATAAACAGTTTACATTTACTTTAAAATAATATGTATATATATTGTGATGAATAGTAGTTTGTATGATGATTGGTAGTGATGATGACAATGATTACAAAAAAATATCTTAATTAGAAAAGCCATGTTAGAAATTATGTTTGGATTTAAGAAAATTATTTTTAAGAGTATAAAAAATATGGCGCTCAAGAGAGATATGAAAATGAGTTAAAAAATAGAAACAAATGTTCGAAATGTTAATTATTATTTGTGATGAAAGAAATGAATTCAAGTATAATAAAAAAATTTAAAAGAAAAATTCAAGTTCTTATTTCGTTTCAAGTTTCGAATATTATTTTTAAGACCGAGTATCTGAATTCTACAGAAATATCGTCTTCTTTAAACAATTTCGAAATAGTTTCCAAGGAATACGAATACCAATACCAATTCATTCATGTGAACTACTATTTGGAAAATATAATATTAATTAATTTTAATTATTTTTTATCATTATTATTATTAATATTTCTTCTTTTAGACTTTCGAAGTTAGTAGATAGGGTAGTTAGTTTAGCTTTTAAGCAGTTTCCATATGAGATTGTAAAGTACTTTGGATTTTCACAGCCAACGGCAGGAATTCACGTTGCATTTTAGCGAAATGTGTTTTAATGTGTTTCGTTAAGTTATCACTACGTTTGGCAGCATAATTACACGACGGACATTGAAATACCGGACGTTCAGTAGTAAAACGACACTCAAAACGACGATGGCGTGATAATGATTTACGAGTTTTATACGATTTACCGCACTGATCGCATGAATGCTGATACCAGGTTAATACAAAACCTAAAATGAGATTTGCGTAATGAAGAAGAAAAAAACGAAAAGGAAAAAAAAAAAAAGAAAAGCAGACAGAAAGGATGTGGATATGGATATTGGCAATGCAAAGGAATATTGGGGGGATAGGTAGAAACATAAAAATCAACAGATAGCAGAGAGAGAGAGAGAGAGAGACAGTGATTGAAGTTTGGATATTAAAACAGAAAACAATCCATAACGTAAAGAGATGTAAAAAAAAGAAATGAAGTTTTGATGAGTACAAATGTTTATAATGAGAGTATGAGATTTTTTTTGTGGGGGGAAATATTATATATAAAAATAGTTAGAATATGAAGAATAAATAAATGGAAAAACCATGAAACAGTGGGTATTAAATTGAATTTCGACAAAATTGTATTGTTTAAATATGCATAAATATATATACAAAAACGTTTCATAAAGAAAAAATAAATAAAATAAAATTAAATAAAAAAAGGTTTTTAAGTTTAAAAATTTTAAGTAAATACTTATGCTACAATAATAATGACTACTAAAATAAAAATAAAGTAAAAAAATAATAAAATATATTAAAAAAAACATAATAATTTCGTGCATTTAAAAGATATCTATCTATCTAAACAAGTTGACGAGATAAATCGAAATCAAAACATAAGAAAAAAAGATTAAAAAAGAAAACATCAAAAAAAAATTGAAATAAAACAATTACATTTCATTATGTACTATGTAAGCCACTGCGTTTCAAAAACTTGCTTCGCCTCGAAATGCACAGTAGATTACATGTTGTATTGAACCATAGGAAGAAAATATTTATTGGAAAGGATTCGGATTTAATCCGAGTACTTTCAAAACATTTCCATTACGATAAAATATTTTAGAAAGGTTTTCAAATCGAAATATTTTCCAATTTTATAAAAATAAGGCGATTTGGCCTGGGTGTTGTTATTCTGCAGTTTTTCGTTTCTTAAAAAATATATTTTTTTTTTTTTTAATAGGAAGGTTCCAATTTTAAACATCCATTCTATTTGAACGCATTTCGAACTTATTAAAGATTTTATTCAATAAAAATTTTGATTTATTCAGTTTATTTTCTTAAAGCCATAATTAAAATTTTGTAATTCCTATAAATGCACCATAAGATTTTCGCTTAAACTTATAAACAAATGTTATGTATTATATATCGATATAAAGAAAAGAAAAATAATTGTAATTAAAAACAAACCACCACACATACAATAATTATATAGAATAATAATAAATAGTAATAATATGACATAAAGAGCAAATGAGAGACAGAGATTATATATCGTATTTTGTTTATATTAAAAATTATATGCTTTTGTTTTATATTTATAAATATATATGTATATAATAATAATAAAAGTAAAGGTTAATTACATTATAAAATTAGATAAAAATTATTAATAAAATATATTTGAAGAAAAAGTGGTTTTAAGATTAAACTAAATATTATAACATATTGATGATCTTTTATTTAAAAAATATATTTTTTTGCTTTGTTTAAACACCCATTAAAACAGAAGAATTATTTTGAGAAAAAAAAAAAAAAGGAATTTTGTTTAAATGCTCACTTTGTTGACATTACAATTAAGAAAGTAGTTTCAAAGAACTGGGTTTTTGTCCGAAGTTGAGAGAGTTCGGTTAGCTGTATACACTAGATATTGAAGAGTTTGCACAAGAGATCTTCCCTTCCCTCCCCTTCATTTCTTTATGCATTTTACAGTCAATGAAAGTTTTATCTGGTTTTTTTTAGTTACAACAAGAACAGTACAATAGAGTTGAATTTGTAGAGGAGTTACAATTGTTTTGTTTTAAGAGAAGCTGTAGTAGGTAGTAGTAGTTGTAGTGGGTAGTAGTAGTAGTACATAATCTAAAAGAAATTTAGTTATAAAAATAGGTTAGTGAAAATGTTCTTTTTACTTAGATATTTTTCAAAAGTAACTGAAGGAAACACAAAATAAAATAAAAACTCAAGAAAATAAAAACATGAAATAAAAATAAAAATGAATGAAAAAAAATTAAGTTCAGCAAAATATTGATTTTCTGCTCACAAAAATGAAATAAAACATACTAATGAAAACTGATATTGTTTGACACACGCTGCAAAAAAGGAGAGAGAAAAAAAATAGCCTGAAATTAAAAGAAGATCATTTTAAAAATCGATAATATTTCATCAAACTCATTAAATAAATACACATTTTTGGATTTTTTTTTTTTTTAATTATTATTTTTAATAAAAATTGTGTTTTGTTTATCTTACTTAATACAAGAAATTTGTTTATATATGTATGTATGTATATAATATATTTCTTTTTAGGTGGTATTAAATGTATTAGTAATACATTATACAATAATTAAATGCTCTTTTAATTCGAAATAAAGGAATAAATTTTAATATTTAAAAGAAAACCTAAAGCTAAAAAAAAATATTATAGAAATTATATGAAAAAGAAAAAAAAGGATTTTTTAAAATAAAAAAAAAATTAATTTGTTTTTATAAAATTTAAAATTAACTTTACATTACAAAACAAACAAAAATTAATTAAAGGAAATTTTCAAATAAAATTATGAAAAGATATCTTAAATATCTTAACAGACGATTGCTGTTGTATTTCGAATTACATATGTATTTTGACATTTGAAATAGAAAATAGCAAAGAAGCTTTTCTACTATACCCAGCTAAACATTTCAAGCTTCAGGTTCTTATTTTTTACAATGTTCTTGAACAACTTAACAAATTAAAAATTTCTTTTCGTTTTTTTTCTTAAAATTAAAAATAATACATGGCTTAAAGTTTTTTGTATGAATATTAAACTTATATTAACAGAAAATGAAATGATTTACAATTCAATTAAAAATTTATTTCGAGTTTATAAACCACATACGTACGTATACACAACACATATACACAATAAAATCAATTAAAGCATTTTAAAGGGGCTGTTTTGCTTAAATAATTTAAGAGAAATTCGTTGTTAAAAAAAATTTTTAATTTATGTTTTATTTCTTCTTAGAATATACATAACAATATAGTTTGCAAATATATTTTTAAATATTAAATTAAAACTTTAAAGTTTTTGTTCTTTGGATGACTTGTGCATACAATTTAATATTTGGTTTTGATTTGTTTTTGTAAAAACTATAATATAAATAAAAATAATTTTTATAAAAAGTTTTAAAATAAATTATATGAGTATTGTGTTTGGAAATAATTATTATGGCAAGGGAACTAAAAAATGTGTGTGGTTAGAGAGCGAATTTTGATTCATTTATATATGTATAATTATTGTAATTATGTTTTAATTAATTAATACGTGACTGAGATCACAAACATTTTATGAAGAAAAAAATAATTAAATAAAGAACACTAACCACACTTAAAATTCCCTGCTTTATCTTTACAAATAAAAATTAATTTTATTCTTAAAAAATTTTTGTTTAAATCTTTTCTTTTAGTTTAAAACGGAATGTTTACTTCACAGCGACAAAACATACACCACAATATAATAAACAAAAATGTTAAGAATTTTTAAGTATAAAAGAAAAACTTATTTTGTATTGTTTTTCTTTTTTTTGTTTATAAATTAAAAACGGAATGTTCGTTTGGCTTTAAAAAAAATTTAAATAAAAATGAGAAACGTATAGAGATCTTTTTGTAAATTTGTTTGTACATAAAACACACATGAATTAATACAAATTTTATATGTCTTTTTCGTTTTTTTGGTTTTGAGTTACACAAAAATTAAATCTTATTTGGTATAAAAAAAACAACAATTGTTTTTTTTAAATTAAAATTTTCAATACTAATACAAATCACATGCATATATACGTCGTATTCACGCTTATATGTTATATGCTATAATAATAAAAAAAAACTTAATAATAAATAAAATTGAACTTATTGTAACTAAAGAGTATTAAAAAAAATATTTGGTTATATTAAAAAAAAAAAAAAGAGATTCTTTTACTTATTTTGATAAGCAAATGGCATGGTATTCATTAAACGCTCTTTGAGCAACGAATTCGAAATCAGGTGTAGGCTTAACTTCATTTTCCATTCTTCGTCTAACATATTCATGTTGGCCGATGAAGTAGCAGCTGAACCAGTTGCAGACTTGGTTGGTGTCAAAGGTTCGGCTTTAATAAATTGCAATTCATTTGCGTTATTTCCGGGCGAAGTTGTTATTAATAACGGATTAGCAACTGTTTTATATGTTGTTCCTGGTAGTTGATTTTTGGCAATATTTTCATTACCCTCAACCGGCGAGTGTAGTGTATGATTGGCGGCCGCGGCGGCTGCTGCTTGAGCAGCTGCTGCAGCAGCTTCCAATAGTATCTTGGCATCCTTTTCCTCAACATGCGCAGCTGCAGCAGATATGGCTGTAATTGCACCCGTTAAACCATAAGTGGGCATATGAATCATATGGCCAGCTGGAATAGGTGATGTGCCAGCAGTATCACCACCATTACAATCACTGCCGCTATCACCGCTTGTAATATGCGAAGGACTGGCTGAGTCTGCGCCACCACCACCATTTAAATGATGATGATGCGGATGAGGATTTAAGTACGATGGTGGTTTTGATTCATAGTTCTCCTTACGCATTGTTAAATTTTCGGGTAAACCATTATCACAGTTACCTAAATTCTGATTAAGTTGATTTAATGATAAATTCTCTCCTGTCATGCTATAAATTACAACATTCTCTTCTTTATGTGTGGACGGCGACAAGCAAGAGCCTTGATTACGATGCGAATTGCCGCTGGCTTGTTGGGCTATAGCTGGTGGTACACCATGTTTAGAGGTTAAATGACGCACCATATGATATTTGCGACGAAAACGTGAAGGACACAGATCACAGCTGAAGCGTGGCGGTATACCAATACATTCATCGCGCATATGACGTTGTAAATGACGTTTGCGCAAATACGATTTATCACAAACGGCACAATGAAAACGATCACTATTTGAACCGGTCTTTTTACTCACACCACCATTACGTTTTCTGGCATCCAATTTCTCATAGTTCAGATCAGCAGCAGTAGTCGTCGCTTGTATATAATTAACGCCTTCTATCATAGTTTGCGAAAATTTTCTTGTGATATCTTTTTATGTTTACGGTTTTATGTTATATATGTTAAATTGTTTAATTTTATTTATAAATTATGATTAAATGTTATATTCATTATCATGTTCATGATGGTTTTTTGGTGGTATTGTGAGAAGAATTGTTAAAAAGTTGTTGATGATGATGATGATGAAAAGTTTATGATGATAAGGGGGTATTGTGGTTAAGGATTTTTGTTTTATTTGAATAGGTTGTTAGTAAGACAACATTTTTTTTTTTTTTTTGCCACACAGACACACATACACACACACGTATATGTATATATACACATCATGAGTTATTATTATGGAATTGTTTGGATAATTTGAATTAGATTCGGTTTTATGTTTAGGGATGAAATGAAAAGAAACGAAAAAGAAAAGAAAATAAATGAAATGAAAAATAAATTTAAATTAAATATGTATAAATTTTATAAATAAATGATTAGAGCGATCTTATAATAAAATGTGATAATTTTAAAATCAATATGAATTTCTTCAAAAACCTTAATGCTATATAAATGGAAGAAAAATGAAGAGAAAATAAAATTTAATAAGCAAAACTAAATATCTAGCTAAGTTTACAAAAGAAAGAAGACTGCAAAATAAATAAAAAATAATTACAATAATTATTACAAAAATTAAACTATAAAAAAATAATGATACAGAATATAATTTAAATACTAACGAGATATATTAAGATATTTATACATAACAAATATGTATGTGTGTATAATAATTATAATACAAATTTTAAATTTTCAGATCTACAAATTTCGTTACAAAATATTACAAATTAAATAATACAAAAATATAACTATAATTGATTTATTTATTAAATTACATTAAATTTTTTTTAACATACATATTTCTTTACTGTATGTTTTTCATTGTATAGTATAGTATAGTTTAGTATGTAAGTATGTATTTTTTAATCATAGTCTACATTATGCATACGTTTGGCATGTTTACGTAAGGTAGTTAAATAGTAAAAACGTATAGAACACAAAGAACAAATATGTTGAGGATCCTTGTGACACTCAACACGTTGATGGCGCAATAAACTATTATAGGTTTGATATGATTTATGAGGACATTTATCACATATAAATTTGGAATTCTTTTTATTATCGCGCAATGTTAAAATGGGTATTGTGGTGGTGGTAAATTTATATTTAGTAGATGTGGTGGTGGTGGTAGTGGTGTTAGGAGTAGAAATTTTATTATTTAAACGTCTAGATCTTCGTTCATTTACACTAACAGACGTTGATGCCGATGCCGATGATGCTAATGCTGATGACGATGGAGGCAAAACTGATGGCAATGATGTCGAAATCGATGTCGATGTTAAGTTAGGCGGCTTTGATGTACACGTTGTTAATGTTGTCAATGGTGTTAATAGTGATGTTGGTGATAATGGTTCTACCTTAAGTATAGTGGGCATTATTAAATTATGTTGAGCTTCGTTGTACTTTAAAATTACGGCTCCTGTACAGTGTGTTTAATAACAACGAACGATGGCAGTACAACAACGTGGATGTCATTTTACATATAGTTAAAAAAAAAAGTGGAAGAAAAAGAAAGACAAAAAAAGAAAATATTTGGAAATTCTAAAAAAAAGTTATATATATACTTTAAGTTATAAGTTAAGCTTTTATATCAATGAAATATTTTTGTTTGTAATTATAAAATTTAATTACTGCTATAATAAAGATAAGCAAAAACACAATTTAAAATTAAATTAAGTAAATAAATATTAAATAACAACATATTTGGTTTTTTGCTTTGATTTAAAATTAAACTTTTGAAATTTATTTGTTTTTTTTTTTATTTTTATTATTAGAAGTTTTTTTTTCCAATATTAACATTAAATATTTTGAATATTTTTTTTTCCTGTTAAATAAGTCTACAATATTTTACAAAAATGAGTTTACTATATTATACATGGTATGTAATAATGCAATAACTACTACAGCTTATAATTTACAGATTGAAACTTTTTGTATTGTATACAAGAAAATTTAAATATGTATGTATATAAAATAAAAAAAAAATCAATTTACAAAATGTACACATACTTGGTTTCCTTCCTTCCAAATCTAAACCTTTAAATCTAAATGCTTCAATTAAAATAAAAATTATGATTCAATTAAAATAAAAATAACGTTCCATATTTTTTTTATTTTCATATTTGGCACATAGTTAGGAATATTTCTTACAGAAAAAAGACTTACAGGATTAGTTGCGGTAAAAGCCGTCTTATGACCTACACATTTTTGCAGATCTAAAAGTAGTTATAACTTGAAACAAAGTTAAAAATAAATTTTCAAACTTAAAAAGTTTGTATTTAAACATTGCTTTACAATTTGTTATCTTCCCTTGAAAGCATTTGTATGAAAATATGAAATTGAAATAATAGTCTCATAAGCTTTTAAGTTGTACAATATATACTAAAAAGCATACATAAACTTAATGGTTTAGGCAAACATGCTAATAAAGCCAGGCGATTGGTGTTCTCTCTACCAGCCAGTTCTTTTGAATCTATTATTTACAGGAAGCAAAAAAAAAAAGACTTCCGAATTCTAAACTCGTAGGAACTTATTTTCATCAGTTATTTTTAAAAAAGATAATTTCGCCACAAATTATAACAGAATTATGGTATTAAAATAGGAGTTAGAGATTTAAATCATAATAAAATTAAGGCTACAATTTAAATTTAATTAAAAACCCCAACAAATTACGAACACAACAACTTGAATCAAAAGAAAAAAGGCATTTAAAATGTCAAAAACATAAATAAGAACACAAAAAACCACTGCTTAAAACAAAAAGTCATAATATTTGATCAAATAACGCTTTCAACGAGCATACATACATATGTTAAGTAAGAGTATTACACAATGGTATGATTTAAAGCCTTTTTTTATCGAACACGGTTGCAACCAACAAGATCAATAAGCTTTCCAAATGTTTCAAAGGAAAAGAAACATAAAAGAAGCAACAGATTAGTGGTCATTAAATACAAACAAGCTTAGGACAAGACAATGGAACGTTATTTCTAGATATTTTACTTAAACATACATATTATATTTAATAAACATAGCAAAAATACAAAAAAATAATTTAATATTTAGCAATAATTAAACAAAACAATCTCCTCATTTCTTAAAATATATATTTTTTTCTTTTTTAGCACCTTGTTTTTAAGTCTTGTTGTCTTTAAGGAAATAATAAAATTTGTATGGCACGATTATGGAATGGAAACCCAACTTCATTGACAACCATAAATGGGAATTTCAAAATGTTGGTTATGGATTGGCAATTCATTTAAAGTCTCGGTTAACATCCATACTCGATCCATTAATAAATTAGGAAAGTTTCAATTGCACAGCATTGTGTTTCAAAAACACATTTTGAAGAGACAAACAGAAACAGACTAAATAAGAATTTTCGTTATATTAAGGATTAATTTGTATCCTTATTCCACCTGTCTAGGATGTAGAGGTCATTGCCCATTATCCTTATTTTTGTTAATAGATTTTGAAATAATTTTAATTCGATTCAAGTGGGTGTGTTTTTGGAATCAAACTGAAGTTTTAACACCAATTAAATTAAAAAATATTTACTATTCTTCAAATTTAATATAAAAAATAATAATAATGCATTTTACATCTCATATATTATATTCAAAATTAAAAACATTTGTTTAGAGATCCGAAATAATTCTCAAATAGTCATGGCCTATCTTTGTTGTCTCCTCAATGTGATTAAATCAGTTACTGTGTGCCTTGTTTTAATTTGTACAGACTACCTACACTCTATACTACATTTCGGAAATGTTGCAGCAACCTAACAAAGGGAAAACAAATTTAATTTGTCTATATAGGCAGGCAGGGCGGCACAAATTGCCATTTACATTTTCTTATTGTGTATACCATGCTTCTGACGCATGTGTAGTTTTAAATCGTACTTCCAAGAACATGAAAAGGAACAAAATTCACATTGAAATATGGTGGTATTTAATTTCTTTGGCATTGCTATCAGCGATAACGAGGAATTAGAAAGTGACACAGCAGCAGAGGAAGAGGAGGTGGCGGCGACGGCGGCATTAGTGGTTGCCGATGATATAGCAGTTGAGATATTGCTGCCAGCAGCAATATTATTGCCAAGATTTTTTAAAGCCGTTACCGCCGTATTGGTTTTACTACTAGATGAGCATGTGGCTGAAGAGGATACACCAGCGACCGGTTTCGATGGTGGTGTGACAGCAGCCGCTGCCGCTACATGTGGCAATAACATGGTGGAACCTAAAAGATTCGCTAATTGAAATGAAGCTGCCGCTGCAGCGGCTGCTGATATTTGACAATCATTGCAATTTTCGCTAGGACAACAGCTGGAGGAGGCTGTAGACGATTTACAGTGGTGTAGACTACTACTTTTACTGCTGTGATGATGATGATGAGGAGGAGGTGGTGGAGGAGCATGAGTATTAGAGCCATTGTTAATAGTATTAACAGTGTTGCTGCCGCTGCTGCTGCTACAGCTATTAAGGCATATATTACCACCACCAGTAGCTACATTTGCAACCTGATGCTGATGCGTATGCTGCAGCTGTTGTTGTGTAGTAGTAGTGCTAGTCAAGGGTGACAATTGAGATTGATTGATTGGGGTTTTTGTTGTAGTACAACATTTATAAATTTTATGTATTGTTAATTCATTATCATATAAATCAGCGGCCGGATTATTTAATAGCTGAGCTATGTTGGCACAGTCCAGGCTATTGCGACTAGCAGAGCGAGGTGTCATAGAGGCTGACGAGGAGGAAGGTGTTGCTGCAACATTTAATGATGATGATGAGGCTAAATTTGTTTTTGTGTTATTATTATTATTATTACTGTTATTGCTAATGCTAACTGTGCTAGAGGAGATATGGCTAATGCTGTTATTACTATTATTATTTATTGTTTGACAATTATTATTATTATTGTTGTTGTTGTTGTTTAGATTATTTTGATGACTTTTAGTGGTGTTGATGATCTTGTTGGAATTTATATGTTGCTGCTGCTGTTGTTGTTGTTGCTGCTGTTGAGATGTTGCTGCAGCTATAACCGCAGCTGCCGCTGAGGCTATATTATACAAGGTCCGTAAATCTGCAAAAATAAGCCATGATGTATGGGTGTGCTATTTTTTTAGTTTCTTTTTTTTTTTTTGTTATAAATTGAAATTATTTCTTGAATTCATTAGAATTTTTTCTTTTTCGGTAAATAATAAACCTTATTGAGAAATAAAACTGCGGTAGTAGTAAAGTAAAGATTAAAATCGAAAAAAAAGTTTGCTTAAAACTTAAATTTATAAATATGTATGTATCATATATGTATATATTGTAATATAAACAATTAGAAAAGTGTCTTCTTCAGTATTACACAGAGAGATTTCAGCCTAATGATAATGATAACAGAGACCCTAACCTAAAACGTCATTAAAAAATAAATCTTAAACCAGTCTTAAAAACTAAAAGAAACAATACATATGAGAGTAACAAATTATCCATTTAAAGTAGAAAATAAAAGCCGCCATAAGCCTACATTTTCGCAAAAAAAAAAAGAAATCACCCCAAATGAAAAATAAAATTTACAAAAACAAATAAATAAATAAATTATAATTATAATAATAAAAAAAAACTATGAAACAAAGTGTTAATATGTAAAATAAAACATATAAATTATAAATAAAAATAAAATTATTTACCACCATACGAAGAGGACATGTTCTAAAACTTTAATAAAATAAAATAAAATTAATCAAGAAAATAAAATATAAGAATAATAAAACTTCAAAAACAAGTTGTATAACAATTATTTTTAGAAAAACAAAACCTTTAAAAAAAAACACAGACATGCAATAAAAAATAGAATAAAACCCATTAAGTAGAAGACATAAAGAAAAGACCTGCCGGCTGTAATAAAATATCAGAAAAGAGTAAAAAAAAAGATTCATTTTTAAATCAACAAAAGATTAAAAAAACACTTTTTGGAGGTTTTATTTATTATTTAATATATGTATGTATATAATTTTAAACCTTTAAATTAATTAATAGTGTGTATTAAAAAAATAATTTGCTTCTTTTAAAAAAATAAATGTTTACAAATACATGTATATGTTCTTCTTTTCATTTTTGATTTTAATATGTTAGTAGTAGTTGTTTTGTTTAAATAAAAGTAAAAGTTAAAAAAAAATACTTTCTTAAATGCACTTTAATTAAAACAAAGGGCTTAGCTTACAAATTCTTTGTAATTAAAATAAAGTTTTTATAATATTAACGTATAAAAGAGTATTGAAAATAAATTTGCATGTGTATAAATAAAATAAAATCTTTGGTTAATTTGATTAGTTTAATTTTTAATTTCAATAAATTTCGTTTTATTTGATTTTTCTTTTTAATTTTTTAATAAAGAATATTTGAGAATTAATCTTGGGGGTTGTGTTAGCACCTTTTGTAGGGGTTTTTTAGATTAAATTTTTCTTATTAAAAAAATTGCACTTCGTATAGCATTGATTTATAATAAAATTGAAAATAAAATAATAATAATAATATTAGTAATAATGGCAAGTGTTTTGTTTGTATTGTTTTGGCACTTGGGAGTTTGAAAAAAAACTAATTTATGGCCTGACATGAATGAATGAAGCAAACAACCGTTAATCCAATTCCAATATATTTAATCTTGTAAAGAATATCTAAAGGGCACAACACAACAAATTTCATTGAATTTATTTAAATTAAATAAAAACCTATTTTATACCCTTAAAAACATTCATTGTTATTCCTGGACATACTGAAGCATTCAGTACACGTTTCTGAAAAATATGTAACTCTTTAGAAGAAAGAAGAGAAAAATCTTTTAACACTTTGTATGTGTGTAAATTTCGTGGCGAAATATGCCAGGCGGATGACATAAAACATTCGTCTTCATTTGCAGCATATACCGGTAAATTTTATATAAAAAAACAGGATAGCAAACGCGTTTGACGTGCTCTGTATCAACTCAATTTGAACAAAAAAAAATATATCTTATTATTGCTTTCTCTAAAAGCGATACGATAACGTAACTAGCAATATTAGTATTAGTACAGATCTCGCGCTCAAGTATAAGTCGTCAGAAAAGGTAATGGAGTCCCGTATACCAAAATTAAATTTTTAAAGATGATACTCGTTTAGAACAATATGTATTTAAAAAAAAATTCCACTTCGCCTTTGAACTTTACATTTAAGTTTTCACTTAACATCGATATAAATTTAGAAAGTTGAAATGAAACTTCAGACGGTGGTACAGTACACGTCATTTAAAAATAAATCTTGAATGATATATGTATTCTTATTATTGTATTGCGCCAATCAATCTGGGAAAATATCATTTAAAAGATATTTTTTGTAACCTTTCAAATGGTGGTCGGTCCATTCATGACAGGCTCTCAGGTTAAATTCGAAATTAAAATGGAAAGGAAGGGAGAAGAAAAAACACCACTTTGCCATTATTGTTGTTAGAAAAACGATAAGAAAAGTTAATACAAATATTATTAATACGTTTACTCGACTCGTTACTCCTTTCTCTTTCTGTTCTCTCTATTCTATTATTGTATTAAAAACCAACTCTTTCGTTTTTAAACATATTCTGTTTGTTTTGGTTCCCAACTACTTAAAACTCTTCGAGTGGAGGCGTAGCGCATGCACACACCGAAAATAACCACTTAGAAAACAAAATAAGAACGGTCTAACAGTTAAATGATACTTTTTCATCGGCCAATGATGTATCTGATGTTGATGGCTTTGAAGATGCGGAGGAGGAGGATGAAGAGTTTGTTGCAGCAGCACTAAGTGCCAAGTGTTGTTGAATATGTTGTTGTAGAGCCACCGTTTGCTGGTGATAAAATGACGACGATGACATGTTTGTTGCAGTAATTGCAGCTGTTTGGGATATAGTACTTGCAGCCGTAGTCGGTATACAATTTTCTCTACTGTCATCATCGCTATCAATTATATCGTGTGTAATTTTAATATCCACATTGGCTGCGGCATTTACCAAATCACTTATACCACCACCACCCCTCCTGTCATCCTCATCATAATCCTTATCGTTATTTGCAACTTCTTCTTCATCCACGTCGCCGTCACCGTCGTCGTCGTCGTTGTCATCATCATCATCATCGTCATCCAAATCAACAATATCATGTATAGTAAGGTTTTGATTTTGGACTTTTGAAGGTGTACTAGTAGTAGTAGAAGTAGTTCCTAGAGAAGCTGGTTTAATAACTGACTTTAAATTTAAAGCTGCCAAAGTGGCAGCAGCCATACAGGCTGCCGCAGTCGAAGCTGTCATTTTATTAAGACTTTCTTGTTGATGGTGCTGTTGTTGTTGTTGCTGCTGCAGTAATTGTTGTTGCAAAATACTGCCGCCACCACCACTTGACGTAGTATCATGATCATTATTATTATTGCTATTGTTCCCGATACTATTTGAACTATTTTGATTTGACGATGATGCAGCAAAGTTTTGCATGGAACTGTTTCTTCTTCTGAAAAGTGAACGCAAAGCAATTTCAGGATGCTTTTTACGCACATGTTGACGCAAGTGATCAGCTCTCTTGGTACGATGACCACAAACTGAGCATACCATTGATTTGCCTTTGCCACATTCTTGGCGCAAATGACGCCGTAAAGTGCCATGGCGGCGATAAGTGCGAAAACATTGTGGACACGTGTAACTTTCTTCCGTGTTTAAATACGTCGGGTCATATTGGCCAGTCATATGCGGTGGTGGCGGCGGCAAGGGTGGTAGTTGCTGTTGTTGCTGCTGCTGCAAGAAATTCTGTGCCTTTAAATGCAACACATTTGAACTTGGCGGCGAAGTGGGCACAGACGACGATGTCGTGGGAGTAAAAGTGTTTTTTATATTATGATGATGGTGGGGATGTTGGTGGTGCTGGTGTAATTGCTGTTGTTGTTGTTGGAGGTGCTGATGATGATGAAAATGTTGTTGTTGTTGGGAACAGGTGGTGGTGTTGGTGGTCATGATGGAGTTGGAAGACGACACAAAGCCTGAAATTTGGTTTTTAGGGTTTTGTAAAGTTTTTCGTTTTCTAAAGCTTTTCTTATTGGGAAAAGGGGGTGGGTTAAAACAGAAAAAAAACATCTTGTTTGTAATAACAAACAGAAAAACTTGTTAATTTTTGATTAAAAAATAAAAGAACGAAAATTAAAAGAAACACTTAGAAAAAAAAAATTATTAAAAAATTAATTTTTAAATAAAATTTTAATATGAAATATTATGTAATTAGTATTGTTGGGTTGTTTTTAATATTTCATTTTCGTTTATTCTTTTATTTTTGGAGATGGTAAAAAACAAGGCATGCCAATCAATGTTATATGATTATTTTGCTAGTGTTTGTTAAAAGGAAAAAAAAAGAAATACAAGCTGATTTCTTTTAAATTGTTTTTATTTTTGTTGGTAGTGGTTGTGGTGGTTAAGTAGAGAAGAGTTTCGTTTTTTTTTTTCAAAAGAGTTGTAAGTAGTGGTGAGTTTGGTTAAGAGTTTTTTTTAGCTTCTTCATAATTCTTGCTGTTCAGGAAGAGTGTTTATAATAGAGGAGCTTAGATTGGAGCAGAGTTAGGCAGTCATTGATAGTATTAATCATTGTATATGTAATAAAAAAAATATAATTTAAAACAAAATTAAATTCATTGAGAATAGTTGCTTGTTAATATGCTGCTGTGATTCGTGGTTAGAAATTCTTTTAATCTTGCTTTAACAAATACATAAGAAAAAAAACAATACAAGCCATACACAATAATGTCTTCCTTATTTTCATTCTAAAATGCACATCACATACACAATATTGTAGAATTTCTTTAAGATAAAATTTTATATAAAAAAGTGACAAAAAAATAATTATAATAATAATAATAACAATAAGGTAAACGTAAATAAAAAAAATTTGGTTGTTGGGACATAATATTGTTTTGTAAGTATGAAATACCAATTAATTTCCTAATTTTTCTTCTCTTTTTGTAAAAATGTGGTTTACTACTTCTGAAGATAAATGAAATCATTTTAAAAATATTATTTTAATACAATGTATTAAGTTAAAAAGACTAATATTTTTTTAACCTAAGATTTAGAAAAAAAAAATGATAAAGACTCGAATGAAAGTTAGAAGCAACTTGATTTCAATTCCAAAGAATCTTTTTAATATTTTTTTTTAATTTATCATAAATTAAATACATCCTATCTTTCTCATGAAATACTTGGAATTTCTCAATTTATTATACAAAAGTACACAAGAATTTAGGGAAAAATAAAAGAATAAATTACAAAGGAAATTCTATAATGTATCTAAAAATTGTTCAAAATAAAATAAATAAGTTTGATGTTCTACCTTAGAAGGTTAAGATGGCATCGAAAATAAATCATTAAAAATAATTACTGTTTAGTTGTACAAACTGATGTAGAAAATAAAACTAATTTTTGTTTCCTTAAATTAAAATTTTATATCAAAACTGTTCTATAGAAAATTTTAGAAACAAACATCAAATTGTAACATTTTTAAATATATTTACAGTCAAAGAAAAAAGTCTACACGCACCACTATATTTTTTCCAGTGATTTTAATCAAATTTTAAAAGGTGTTATAGCCTTGTTTAAGGCAGTTACAATTAATATTGTTTGAAGACAAAAACGAATATTATAAAAATATAACCTAGAAATTATTAGAAAAAAAAAATTGGCGGGAAGAAGTCTGCATACACCGTTTCTCTATGACTGTAGCTCTTGGCTCTTGAGAACTACCACAACGAGTGGCGTAATAAATATGTAAACTTCTGACAGATAATATCAGTAAGATAATAAGATTTCATTTAATAATTTTTTCTATTAAATATAAAAAAACAACCACAACTTTTGTGGAAGAGCAAAACATCCATCTATTGCAATAGCTAGAAAGTGACGGAACACAACTTAAGGAAAAACAATATATGTTTCGATTGTATCAATTAGAAATATTCTTAAGAGTTAGGTTAGGTTAGGTCGAAGTAGTAGCTTTGATTACCATAGCTCACTTGAGCACGCATACTTAACTTTCCGTTGTGACGTCACAAAGGATGAAGAGGAAGCCCAGCCCCTGCACTGACCGAATTCCACTAAACTAAAGAAGTTGGTCAGGTCAGCGCAACTACGCTGGAAAACCAGCCTGAAAGTTGAGTAAACGAAGCTATATCCTTGATATCATCGAATGATAACTCTATTAAGCTGATAAGAGATGGAGAGCCAAATAACCTATATCCTGCAATGTGCAGATATAGGAGTATAAGAGTAATGACTACAAATTTGTACTAGAACGATTATATTTTATTTCTATTAAAAAGTTGATGAGGTAGTTAAAGAAAAAACAAAGAAATTTTCCTTGTGAAATCTTAGTACTCCCACCTAATAATTTTGCAGAAGATTGTTGTTGAATCCTTCACAATAAATACTCTTTTATTTAAAAGCCATTTGAAAGGGATGTATATAATATTATATGCTGCGGTATAAGGACAAGACTTTGTTCGGACAATTATAATAAATGTAATCATGTTCAATAATTGTTTACAAGTCACAAGTAGTTTACAAAGTTACTGAATATAAACATTACAACTTAGAATCTCTTTTCGATCTCCATACACGTGAAGAAGAAATTAAAACGATTCGATATCGGTATCAATCTAGAAATTTGAATAAATTGGTCAACAAGCTTTTTCGAATTTCCTTTTGACTTTCTTTTAATAATAAAAAAATTAATCTAAAAACAAATCCTAATTTAAAGACACTCTTATTATATCGAATTAATTAAAAAAGAATTTGTATAATTTATTTAAAATACAAATAATATTTCAACATAACACCCCTCAATGAGAATTATAATTTTGTTTCCTATTTCACATCATAATTTAAAATATCTTTTGTAAATATGTAGAAAATATAAAAAAATATTAAAGGAGAAAAAGGAAAAATAAACAAATAATTTAAATAATCGAATGTAAAATCGTTATGAATAAATCAATCGAAACAATAATCAAATCGAAAACTTTGTGGATGAAGAAAAATCCTTTCAAAATCATAATCGAAATCTACAATCAACTTCTATTGCTGAGAGTTACATAGAAAGGAAGCAAAGTGTTGTTGTTTGAAACAACAAACATAAAACAATTATTTAAAACCATATCATAACATACATACTAATTAAAAACTTACAGATTCGCTCAATAAAAACCCCATTTTATTTTATTTTTTTTTAATTTTCAAAAATGCCTACGTGTTTATAGGTAACATTTTATTTCCAAAAAGAAAATAAAAAAATATTAAAAAAATTAATTTCTTTTTTGTTTTGTAAAAATAAAAAGGAAATATTTATTACAAATTAGTATGTTTAAGATTAAAAAATAAAAAAAAAGAAAAAAATCTTATTTAATATTATGCAATCGACGCAAGTGATCGGAGAGTTTGAAATTGTGATGAAAGCCACGATTGCAAAGACGACAAATGAATTTTTTCGGTTGATTGCATTCACTGCGCATATGACGTTTCAAAGTCGAAACCGTTTGATATTTACGGCCACAATTTACACAATTAAAGGGATAATAACCGATCCGTCTATTGTCTACATTAACAAGAGCTTCTGAAATGTCATAGGTGTTGTCATTGGCTGAAGTCGTACTATTATTATCAATGTCCTCACGCTTCTCTATAAACTTGGCTGGCAGCCTATATGGCACACAACAACAGACACATAGGTAGGGGTAAGACGCGAAGCGAAAGAAATATACAAAAATAAGCAAAATTTACTGGCATTAGAAATTTCTGGGTAAATAAAAAAAAAACTAAATGTCAAAGAGCAAAAATACCTGCGTTTTCTAACAGTGCGAGTAACTTGGGAGGCTACCAACTGTCGCATATTGTGATTTCTATAAGATCTGCGTTTTGGTACGACTAAACTTTTATTGGAATTGCTATGGGAGGAGACAGCATCAGCGATAACCGTCAAAGGATTATCGACAACAACATTCAATGCGGAGGTCATGGACAAGGAACTTGTGTTGGCATTTATAGTAGAAGTGGTAGTGGTGGTGGTGATAGTGTCTAAACTAGCTGGCAGCTGCAGCTGACGCAGTTGTTGATGATGATGATGATAGTGATCTTGAGCATTTGCATTTGTGCTTGTTTCGTTTCTTTCTGCAGAGAAGACAGAAGAAAATAATTGAATGTAATAATAACAACAACATCATCAAAAATCAAATTATTTTTTTTTTTCAATAATAATGAACGCAGTAAAGAAAGCATTTTTTACGAATGAGTTCTTTAACATCCAAGCAACAAAAACATTTTCTTTTTCTTCTTTTTTCCACAGAAAATTTATAGAGAATATAAATGTACCAAACGAAAAAGAAGAAAAAAAAACAAAAGAAACACCATATCACCACCACTTTAATTTTAATTGATTTTATTTGTTTTTTTTTTTTTTTTTTTTTTTTTTTGTTTTTTGTTTTTAAGATAAAAAAAATAGAAAAATCATATTCCAGATAATTGAATATATTTTTAGTAAGAAGAGCAGTTACATTCCACAACAAAAAAAGACGTGTATTTTACACAACTACAACAAGAAGAATTAGAAAAATTGTGCCACACATACAGAGTATATTAATTAATACACAAAATAAATATAAAAAAAAAATTTATTAAAAAATTAAAAACTAAAGTTTTATTAAACTACTTTAAAACAAAAAAATCAATGGAAATAGCAGAGATTTCTGTTTTTTTTTTTTATTTTAAAACATGTTAAAAAAAAAGAAGTGTTTTGGTATTGTATATGGGAGGTATGGTATGGGAATTAATAAATTACAGGAGATAAGTATCATAAATAAAATTAAATTTTGGCATATTAAAAAAAGAAAAAAAAAAGCATTTGTTTTGTTAGACTTTACAGACGCACACACAAAACTATTGTAGCAGTATTTTGATTTGATAATCACATACATCCGTATGTATAAAAATAAAATAAATTGTAGTAAGAAAAAGGATTTAAACACAAACAAATGAAAAACTAGGTCAAGGTCATTTTAAATAAAACTATACTACAAAAAAAAAAACCCCCAGGACAAAACTATAAAGATATCCAGTGGGTGGGTACAAAAACTTTGCAATGTTGTTTAAACTTGCTATTCTATTGAATTCCTTTTGTATTGCTTAAAACATTTTAAGTTATTAAATACAATTTTAATTCGAAAAAAAGTCTACAAAGGCTTATCATTAGTCTAACGAAAATAATAAAATTAAATTCGAAATTGTTGATTTTCAGAACTACGTTGCTCTGCAATTGGACGATATTCAAAAGTCATTATTAAAATTTTAATCAATTATTACTATTAAATGTATTTGGTAAAATAACTACCTAAGCACTGTAGTTATTTTGCAGCGAATTACCTTATATCTTAAAAAAATTTGAAATTACCAACGTCTTTTTATGAGTTTTACTACAATACCACAACAATGTGAGTGGACTAGCCTTATATCCTTAGAAAATTTTTGAAACGATTAAGTCCTTTTTTAGTCAAAATGTACTACAAATTAAAATCGAATGATCAATAATAGAGCAATTAGAAGGTCGAACAATATAGGAAATGGAACTACTGTATAATTAACCCATATGCGCTTTTCGCCCCATTTTTAAAACGGTAAGATATTGATCAGTTGTGTGGTACACCATATAGATTCCAATAAATACAAAAAATCCATATTTTTACGAGAGAAAAAAGTTGGGCATATACGGGTTAAGAAGAAAATATCAAGATACGTCTTATATATGCAGGGTTTTAACATTTTTCTAAAACATTAAAATTGCAAATTTTCTCAAAAAAAAAAAGTAAGGAAAAAACAATATTTCTAGCTTTACAAATAATCGTGAAAGAATTTAAATGTCTAAAGAACTACTTTGCATGTTACGTTTCAGAATGAATTCATAGACGCCTTGGACATGTATAAAATTAATACACACAACATAAGTGTTGTGAAAAGCTAGGTCGTGATCCTGATTAAAGGGTTGTAATGATCAATTATGTATGTATATATACTCAGTAATAATTATTTTGAATTACTGTAGGAAAAATTGTTTAATTTCCTCAAATATATTGTATTGTATATTGCAAAACAGGGAAACCCCGTGCTTCATTAGAATAATATTGAAAAAATTTCGAAATCGAAATGAAAAAATTCTTCTTCTTTACAATTTTATCGAACAAAATTTTACTGTTTCGATATACAGTAGAATTTCGATAATCCGGCACGTTCGGTAACGGCTCAGTGACGGACTACCGAAAATTCCGGTCTATCGGACGTTAGTTATAAGAACAATTAGGTTAGTACTTAAACTACAAATACAGTATGTAAATACATACAACGTAGTACGAAAAAAGCCACGAATTTCTTTTTGTTTTCTTGACTTTTGGCGTTTAGTTTAAAATTTATTTCTAATGATATGGAAATCAATAATTTCTGAAGCACTGTAGCTAGTACTAGCCTCAGTTTCTGAACAATACCGAGCGCTTCCGGATGATCCCGAACTACCCAGAAAACTTCCGAATACCTCTCGAGTGTTTTTATTTCCTTTAAAGACATACTTATGTACTTTTGGCGAAAACCAAAATTTTTACAATTTTCCGGAGCGATGCCGGGCTATCGTGCATTCCGGACTAATGGACTTCTACTTCTATTATATTTTTATTGTTAGCAACTTTTCCAAATATTGTAATGAAAAAGGAAAATATTAAGAGATTGCCGAAATTATTTTAATCTGGAGACAGGCTGCCAAAGCTTTATATATAAAAATGCTTAGGAGGCTTTGGGAATAACGCCAGTTTTCGAAATTCGTTTTCTTGTTATTTTATGTACTTTTTTCGACATTTTTATACACAAATATTATTTTTAAAAAATTCCCCTTTCTAAAGCAAAAATGTATAAAAAAAAAAAAAATAAAGAATAATTAAAAATGTATGAATTGCATCATTTGTGATTACAACAACAATAAACCAATCATATTCAACATCTCATCATCATCATCATCATAATGAATGACAATAATAATTATTTTGAATAATTATTTTCATATTCTGTATGCAAAAACTGGTAATAATTTCCATTTTTTTTTTTCTTTCTAAATTTAACAATTAATTATGAAAAATAACAAACAACACAATGCATATAAACACAGACAGACAAAAAAACAAAACTTAATTTAATTTATGAATATCATGAGAAGATTATAAAAAAAAAAACGAAACAAAAACCCGAAATTGTATTTTTTTTTTCGAAATTGGAATTTCAATGGGAGGGAATACATATTTATTGGCTTTGGGGAAAAGAGAAGAGTTGTTTCAAATAAAAATAAATAAAAAAAACAATTAAATTTGACTAAAAATACATTTTCATTATCAAATACGTTATATGCACATTTGCACAAAGTGTATGGCTTGGTAGGGGGGGGGGGGGGGGGGGGGGGGGGTGGGGGGAGAACAGCAAATCTCAAAAATGTTAGTGGTGATGATGGAGAGAAGCTCATTGTTAGACAAAAGCTGAAAAACAACTCATTAAGAAGTCTGAATTGTTGCTATTTGAAGAAGTATGTATGTATGTACGAACACATTGAAGTATATTGTTTTTAAAGCTTGTCTAATTCTGACCTTGAACTTGACTGTTAAAGTTTAAGCTGTATAATCATTAATAATGCAATCATTACCGCAATACGAATGCGAATTTTATGAAACAACAAAAACATTTGCAGATAAAAACAGACAGAATAATGACAGATGTCCGTATATTGATTGGTAGGTAAGATAAACAAACAATAGATTATTAAAAAAGAATATATATATATTCTGTCTAATAATTGTTATTTAGCATCATCGTTCTCATATTCCAACAACATATTGCATTTAGAAAATTAATATTTTCTGAAAGTCATACATATAGAAAATATGCATAAATATTGATATTGTCACTCACATGTTAAGAAAAAATAATAAAAATTTAATTATTTTACAAATTTAAGGTGAAAGTTTATCTCTATGAACCCGGTATTATATTGTACTGTGAGGTCCCTGATAAAAACAGTGGAAAAATTCCATTTCAATATTAAAATAACATCATTATCTACGATATAATTTGAAAGTTATTTTTTCATAAATATGAATTAAATTTGGCTGTTTCAATTCAATTTCAGACATAACATATTGATATATCCGATATGTTGTTAAGTATATGGAAATCTACATAAAGAAGTACAATATCTGAACCTCCTTAAGAGGCAACATGTTGTTATGTTGTGATAAAAAAGCAATATTTTTGAATTTTCTGTTCGAATGGGATTATGTTGTAGCAGACGCCTTAGACTTCAATTAAAGCCTTCGAAAAATAAACCCACAATCAAGGGCATAACCCTTAGAAAATAATTTTCTTAAATTATGTGTTCGGGAAATATTTTCAAAATTTAAAACATAATTTTCCACGTATTTAAATATCGTCTGAAAACATACATACATACATAATTGGCCATTACAACCCTTCAGTCAGGATTACGGCCCAGCTTCTCTCGTCTGAAAACGATTTTCAAAAAATTTCACTAATAATCGAAATTTATCTGAATGGTACTTAGTACCATAAAATTCGATACTAAGTATGGCGAATTCATAAAGACGTTGTCATACCGTTTCAGGTAATTATTTATCCTTATTGTCACATATAAAAGAATACAAACATTCACAGCGATTAATGTATGCGAATCTTATTAACAACAGACTCTCAGTATATGAAATTCTAAACAAATATTCTCTTCTTTTGACATAAATGTTGTATAAAAAAAAGGTAGACTTCATAGTTTACCTCCGGGTACTGTACTTGTCAAGTACACGTCTTCTAACCTAAACCTAAACCCAAGGTAGACTTTGTGGGATTTAAGGGAATAGATGATTAAACTGGTATCAAGTACCACCAAATATGCTTTGAAGCCTCTTATCCGTTATATGATGGGTTTATTGGCAAAATCCTTAGATAATAAGCGGAAGGAAAAACGGAAAGTAATTGATAACGGGCACAAGTTTTCTTTTCCAGTTCTGGCATTGCGTGAATCAGTATATTCATTAACGGGCAATTTTATACAATGCCAGAGCACCTAACCAGAACTGTAATGGCAACCCTTATGAAGTCGGCATATTGCATGTTGCAAAGAACAATTAGAAAAATGCCGTACGCAATAGAAAGTATGAAATGTTTCGCGTAAAAATGGCCTTAAAGAAATGTGACATCAAACATATTTCATAAAACTCTGCAAACGTTTATATACAAAATAAAACTGATGCGTTGGTCTCTGTTAGCTGACATTGATCGAACTAAGTTGCAACACAAAAAGGCACATAGAGCATTGTCAAATATTTAAAATATGAGTTTACTAACTCTATGCATCATTGTAAATATGTCGGCCACAGAAGAGTATCACTCAAGCTTCTAATGAGATGGTTTATTGAATAAGACAGCAATCAAATCTTTGTGATCGTCATCCTACGTCGTATTCTTGAAATGTTAATAAGATTCTTGGTCCTCGCCTTATTGACTACGAAAGTGTAAATTGATACAAATTCTTTATTTGAAGTTACAGATTGGGCAACATATTCATCTGATCAAAATAGATCTGACCTTACAAGTACAATATACTCCGTCCTTTACAGTTAACCTGCATGATTTAATTTTAAAAAATATTACTGTACAGGTACAGTCACATTACAAAAAATATTTGCAATAAATTAAACGTAACTACGTAAATACATTCAATTTCATTTTAATATTTGTATTGATGTCTTCGAACTCTTTTAAATAAGATACAATACAAATAAATATAAAAAGAAAGCTTTGTAAACGCATCTTCTTAAGACATGAGGCTTTACACTGCTATTAGATACGGAAAAAAATTTGAAACGCAGGATGCAAGCGATACAACCGAATCTTCCTAACGAAACAAAAAACCGGATATTTAAACATTAAAAATAAAGAAAAAGAACGTCTGAAAATCGTATTGTCTTGAGGAGAGCAAACAAGTGTTGTCTTCTCTTAAACGGTCAGTAAGGAAACACAAACATAGGTTACGTTAGGTTAGGTTTGAGGATGTGCACTTGTCATTTGGAACAAGTACAATAATACCCAGAGGTCAAAATGACCCATTGGAAATTCGTCCTAGCGGAGAGAGAGAAGGATATCACGCAAACATAATTGTTTAAACAAATTAAATAATGAATATCATATAAAACAGTTTTTTATAAAAACACATTAAAAAATGTGTTTTCTTTTTACTCTTCCCTCTATTCTTCTCGCAAGTAATATAAGAATAATGTCTGAATAGTTTGTAGTCACCGTAGTTTAGTAGGTAGTCTGTTCGCTTATTAGACGTAAGGCCCGAGTTCGACCCCAGGCCCGACATCAAAACGAAATATGAAAAAATATTTATTCAGTGACTTCCTCTCAGTTTCTGGTAAAAACTCTGAGAGTAAATAAAAATGCCATGAAAAAGTTTCTCAAAATCCGTCGTTCGGAGTCGACGTTAAACTGTAGGTCCCGCCACTCAAGTATAAAATGAAGGCACACAACATGAGTGGTGTGAGAACCTAGGCCGTAAGGGTTGTTGTAATGGTCAATTATGTATGTATGTATGTATGTTTGAATAGTAATGCAATAAGGAGGGGAGGATAGTTTAGGATTCATCATCCTAAATTCTTTAAAAAAAGTTATTTTTTTAATACAGAATACAAAAGACAGATTAATTTTAAAACACGGATATAAAGATTTTATCTATAGATATAGATTTCTAACCATGTTTTAAAAGCAAATTTCTTTTTTTTTGTAAATAAATTTTAACAATTTCTTCTAAAACGAAATGTTTAAATTTTTATCAATTTAATTTGATATAATGAACAACCTTCTAAAATTCTAAAAGGATTTATCCGATCCATCATAACTACTACAGTTTATAACGGGGTTTCAGTGTATGGAATTTAATATCTTTAAAATGAATTCTTTTAAATAAAATTAATTTCTTTGTGAAGTGAAACCACATTTTGATACGCCTATATAACTTAACTACATTATAAAGATCATCTAAAAAAAAATCTCTGTTACTATATACTAGATAAATTCTTATAATTAAATTACAATTTATATGTATATAAATTTACTTACATTTCTCGTTTCAAATCTTTTTTTTTTTTTGTTGTTTTTTTTTTGTTCTCACCCTTTTGTTTTGTTACTTTCTTTTTTCTTTTTGTGTTTTAAGGTTGTTGTTGTTTTCGTTGTCAGTTAAAGTTGCGCACGTTTTGCGAAGATAAAAAAATTTTGAAGATAAAATATAGTGGGGCAGGTTGGTTGGTGGGGTGATTGGGTCAAATTTGAAGATAGGAAAAGGATTTGTATCAAAAGTGCAATGGTGGCCAATATAAATCTTTTTCAAATTTAAAATAATTTTGTGTGCAAAAACTACTACTACTAACTACAAAGGGGGTTTGGTCTTTCTTTTTAAACTTTAAATAGTGTTTAATTTTTTTTATTATTTTGTTTGCAAAACAGTTGTTTGAATTTGGGGAAAGGAAAAATCGGTCAACACAAAACTTACGTATTATTTTTTGAAAAATTTTTCTTGAATTACATGGCACTACTAAAAGTAGATTTAGTGTTTATAGTTCCATTAAAAAAACTCGTTAAATTTCTACTCATTATTTTACGAGCAAAGAAACAATTACGATTTTTAAACGATTATTATTAAGGCATATAGAGGTTAATTGATATTTGAAAAAAACTAACAAGCCTTATTGATCTTGATTCGTTTTGAATCAAGTATCGAATGAATTAAAAACCATAAAGGAGAGATAAAAAACAATACAAACAGCCACTTTAAAGTGAATTCGTTTGTGTATGTTAGGTATACAAAACAGGGAGTTACAAAATTCCTATTAATGCCTACAATATATGTAGATATGAATTGTTTTATAAATGTGTAATAAATACGTTGACCTATCTATAAACAAATATGTAAAAGCAATTGTATTCTTATATTTTTCCTTTACCACAGAATTGAAATTTTGAAAAAATAATCAGAAAATGGCATTTGTATAGTATAAGTAGTACAGAAAACTTTCGAGAATTACTGGGCGTATTTAATAGCAAAAAAAAAAAAGACACAGATATTTAAATATATGTATAGAGAGAGAAAGAGAGCTTACCCGTTTAAAATCGTTTCAAAATGTTAAATGCGTGCGTTTGTTAGCCATCGTCGTATGTGAGGTACACATCCAAGAAAGTAAAGATGTTGAAAGGTTTCTATTGTACACCCACACATTTTGTAGATTACCTTTCATTTTTCTCATTTCATTTTTAAGCTGAAAATTGTGTGTGTGTGTGAGTTAAAAATGATGAGGTGTGATAGGAAAGAAAAGAAAAAAGAAATAGTTGTCTAACGGAAACAAAATGGGGATGAATTAAAATCAAAACAAAAGGATGAAGATGAAAGGAATTGATTGATGTGGAGGGTGAAGAAAAATTAAGTTTTTTTTTCGGATAACAAAAAATATTTGGTTGTTAAATTAAAATCAAATATTTTTTGTTATGTAAATAAATTTAAAAAAAAAAACTTTGAAAATAATAAAAATAAAAATAGAAAAATAAACCTGTTTCAACTCAAAAACATAATTAATAAAAATCACATTTTTAAGCCCTTTACCCAACCGATACTGTTAGGCAAAGTATACTTACCTGTTTGTTAAAGAAAATCCTTTCAAGTATCTCTCCCTCTTACTGATTGATGAAGCAGCTGTAGTTTTGCGCGCACTATATTCATGATGTTGTTGTGGGGGGTTTTATTTTTAAAAGCTCAAAGTACCTCACTGTCTTTTTTTCTTGTTGTTGTTGTTGTTTACATACTATACCCTTCATTTCAATATTTTCTTATTGTGTGTGTGGAAAAAAAGACAGCTACATGCTTTTTTACTATAAAACCCATATCTGCCGCCATCCCACGCTGATCTCCGTTTGGTGTGTTAATGGCTCACTTAACTTTCACCGCAAGAGTTTAATAATTCAAATACTTTTTTCTTTGATTTTTTTTTTATTTTTTTTTTAACTTGCACTTTAACTTTACGTAACGTAACGTAATAAGCAAACTTTATTAAGGTTTTTAGTTTTAAAAACCTTAACGTTAGAGTTTTGCTTAATTTTTTTTTTTTTTACTTATTCACGACCGCGGTTTGAAACGTAAAACGCTTAAAAACAATTTGAAAACTTATGCTAGATTTTTTTTTTTTAATAAATTTTGTGTGCCATTTAAATAAAAACTATTAAAAAAAACTAAAAAATATTTTCTTTTTTTTTTTGTGTAAACAAAACAAAAAAAAAAAAACAATATAAATGATAAATAAAGTCCCGTCAACCAAAAAAAATATTAAATAATAGTATACAATATTAAATTAAAGCAAATGATTTTTTTACTAGGAAAAAAAATCTTTTTATACATAAAAAAAAAATTACATAAAATTTTAACTTAAAAAAATCTATAATTGTTATATGCATGCGTATTTTTTTTTTTTTTTTTTTTTCAATATAAAAAAATTTATAAATAAAAAACCTTTCTTTAAATAATGAAAAATAAATAAAAATTAATTCTCTAGACGGCTGGCATTTCTTTTGTTTGAAAACATTTTGTATACAATTGCTTGGGAATTAGGCTTTTAAGGCCAACGTATATTACACGATTTGAAAAAAAAAATGATTTTAGAATTACGGTTACGGGGACAGAGAGTATTTCTAAAATGTTTAGAAGAACGACTTTAGTTGTATATATTTCAAAAACAATTTGAAAAACAAATTAAAAATGGGTTGCAAAGAGAACAGCTTAAAAAGAAATGTATAAATATCTCTGTCCTTAAACCATTTTTTCTACAACCCATTTCCAAAACTGTTTTTAAACATTTTTGAATACTTCTTTCTAGGAACAATTCTAATATCGTTGGCTAACAACAAAACATAATTTTTTTATATAATATTATGGAGTATATATATAAAAAATCAAAAATAAATTTCAATCTTTACTAAATGATGAAAGAGTTAATGGAGGGAGGGTACTTTAAAATGCTTTGTATGTTTAATTTCTTTACTGCGGGGGGTTTTTTTTGGAATATTTTAAAACTAATGTAAGTAAGTAAGTGGGTGTATGTGAGAAAGTGTATTGGAATTAAGTTTTTAAAAATAAATTGTGAGAAATTAGGCAAATAGAAAAAAAAAAATACTGAAACTGATTTGATAAATGCGAGCTGCTTATGATTTGTTGATAACGTTAAGTTGAATAAAAGGAAGTCTTTGCAACTGAAATTCCTTTTATTTTGCTTTCCCTTACAAACACAAATTAAAAAAAAATATATATGTGAATGAAATGACTTGAGAAAAAAAAATTTAAAACCAAAATTAAAAAAAAAATTGTTTGAAAAATAAAAAATAAAATTAATTAAAAAAAAAATAAAAAGCTTTACAAACACCAAAATGATACAATGAGCAAATATAATACTAGTAATAAAATATGTTTAAAGTAAAACAATTTAAATACAAACAAAATTAAGGTTAATAAAATATAATAGAGAGAGAGGTAGCAAGAATGGTAGATAGATAGAGAGAGAGAAGGAGAGTTAATTAAGAGTTATAAAAAATAACAAAATATAAATAATACAAGGAGTTAAAAGTTAAACATTCTCTCTAATAAAAACATTAACTTGCACAAAAGAATTAAATTAAGAAACAACTTAATATTTATGTTTGTATAATAATAAATAAATAAATAATACATATACAAATAGATAAAAAACAAAAATTAAAAGTTAAATTAATTTGTTTTTAACAACCAAAATAAAAATATAAAAAAAAACTAAATAAATATTACAACAATAATAATAATAATAAAAAAGTGTTTATTAACCACCCAAGACAGACTTCAGGTTAAAAGTTTAATTTGCATTTAATTTCGTACTTGTACTTGGGTTCTTTTAAAAACACTTTTCTTTTAATATATGTATTGTATGCACTATTATTTAAACTAATATAATAGATTAAAATTAGAAAGGAGTTTTAATAGGGGGGTTAAAAAAAGTTTTTTGTTGCTTGTTTTTGTTAAATTCTCTTCTTTAATATCTCTAAATATTTAATTTATTTATTTTATCAAACAAATTATATATGATAAAAATGAGCACGACGTTCGGTTTTGTATTTTTTTTTTTTATTTTTCATTTTAAATATTAACAGCTTTTGTTGTGATTTAGCAAATTGGAAAAAGGAATGTATTGAAATTTGTTTAGTAGAGGAGCAGCTTGTCTTCTTTTTGTTTTCAAAATAATAATAATAATAATAATAAAATGCTAAAAGAATAATAAAACTGAACAAAATCAAACTATATTTGCAAAGTTTACTTTAAGCAAATTTCTCTTTGTAATACATTTTATATTTTTGCTCTAGAAATATATAAAATAATTATAAAATAACAACAACAACAAATTAAAAACATTGCCAAATAAGAAAATAGAATAGAAGTTCAACTAGTTTTATTTATTAAAAAGAAGACGCTCGTGGAATTATTTTAAATGAATCAAATGCTGTTTTTCTCTTTATCATTTACTTTTTAGCGTGTAAGGAATTTTATAGAAGAAGAAATAATTTTTCTTTGCATATTGTATACAATATTTTTAATGTCGTGCTCTTTTTTTTGTAGCTTTCTTTTGCTTTTTCATTTGTTTTCTTTGACTCTTTTTTTTATATTTAAAGTTAGATTTACTAATTTTTCACTTTTGTTTATTGGTTTATTTGACTCACCTTGAGGATCCCGTTGCTGTGCCTCTTGTGTTGCCAATAATAAATCATCCTGAGATCTATCGTGTTGCCAGGGTGCATATCCTAAAAGAAAAATAAAGGAAATAAAGTATTAAGAAAAAGTTTTAACAATTTAAACAAGTTAACCGAGTTTAAGAGAAACTGCTAAAATCTACTGTCTTATTATATAACTTTCGAGAAGTTTTAAATGCACCAAAGGCCATAAAAATGTACCACAAAGTCATAAACTTCGATCCCTTACATTACCATTTCACTTTCAAGTCTTTTTTATACCAGGAAAGAACTTTCAGATTCAACTGTTAAAATTTCACATCCAGAAATGGGACAAAAAAACTTTGTGGACTTTCTAAAATCGCATGAAAGCAAAACACAAAGTGGTAAGACAACTCACTTTAAGAAACCTTAACAACAGTCTATATTTCAAACTGGAGATGAAACTGCTGGTTTACATACATATTCATGAAACATTAAGTATAGAATTGCATGTAAAGGAAACAAAGAGAACAAAATTGTATATAGAAAGTCCTAACCTTACATTCACTAACAATCAAAACGTATGTATATCCATAGCAAGATTAGTACCACAGTTCTAACATTTGAAACGTACAAAGTCACTTTGATAAGTGCTTTAACTACTACTACTCATATTCAAAGTTTGAAGTACTCATCGTACTCATACTCCATGATTCAACATTTACAAGAACCACAAAATAAGTATGATTCGCGTACGAACACTACAATACTCACTAGAAGATTGTGTGTTTGCTTTGCTTGCTGTCTTTTTCTTTCTTCTTTTTTTGTAAATACAACAACAACAAGACTGTAAATTTTGATGAATGATTCGAGTCACTTGAATCGTTTATGAGTATTATAAGTATTTTTCTAAATTTATGAATCTGAAGGAGTAGGCGTATGAATCAAACATATTTCGAATGTTATTAGTTTGATGTCAACGTTATACTCATACTCATTGCAACCTGTACTTATCAATCAAGAGTGGAAGTGAGTACGAATGAATTAGAGTAGTTGAATTTCAATATTGTTGACTTATTCATACTCAAAATTTCATGAGTCCTTATGATTAGCGAAAAAATGATTCATTGCTGATCTCTGGTAACTACACACATTGGTAACTTTTCTAGACAAATATTTTGTTTAGATCTGGTTAGTGTCTCTGGGATGTTTTCTTATATCTAGCCAATCTTTCAATAACACGTCTGCACTGCACATACATACATATGCAGTCAATATTCCGACGCTCAGCAATTTGTACGTAATAATAGAGTCGACTGCCGGTAGAACTTGATTATTTTGTACAAACTATTGTTATGTTGCAATCATTCCTACGTTATAGGAAAAACAAATGTACACATCAAAACATGCATATGTAAGATGTTTCACTTCGGATTCGACCTAACCTTACATTGACTAACAATCAGATCGTATATTTATAGCAAGAAGCTGTGGTGCCACATCTATCTTTATCAAATTTGCAAAACGTATTCAGTAAAATTCTTAAGTGCTTTAAAAAGTCATCCTACTCGCAATCCTCAATCTTTCTTGAAGCCTACAATCGATAGAATCTAAAAGACCTGAAGTATTTAAAACTATCTCCCCTTATCCTCCCTCATTTGTTATAAATAAAGCCTTTCAACGAAAAATAAAAAAAATTTAAAGTAGTTACCTTGACTAGATCCTTCACCGCCTTGGCTTGTTCCAGCATTTTGATCCAAATCATCCATGCCCATATCCTCTTCATCTAATGTCAAATCCTCAACCGGTTCATCGTTGGCCTCATCGTCATATTCAGCTTTTGGTTCGATAACAAGATCGGTTGCCGATGCTGCACCAGTACCTGAATCTTTAGCTTGTTTCAATTGTTGTTGTTGCAATTGTTTATGATTCGATTTATCAGCAGAAGTAGCGCCGCCTGTTGTGGCATCCGTAGTTTCCGTATCGAGTGAACCGGTAACGGCTGCAGCGGATACAGAACCGACACCAACTTGTACATTTTCGGTATTCATGGCATCTTGTTGTTGGGCTTGTTGTTGTTGCTGTTGATGATGATGTTGAGTGGTACCTTTAACAATGTCAGTCTTTTTGGAGGAGCTTAAGGTCGTGCCAGATGCCGTAAGAGCGCTTGCTGAGGCTGATGTTGAAGCGGACAGAGGGGCATTTAATGCTAATGCAGCAGCTGTATTTGGAGCTGAAGCAACGGCAGCAGCAGCTAGAGCTGATGCGGCAGCAGTTATAGCGCCTAAACCAGAAGCATTCGATTGTGTTTGTTGCTGCTGTGATGAATTGGAATTATCGTGTACATCTAAAGAAAACAGAGAGAAAAAAATGTTCTCATATTATAGTACGAGTGCTTTCAAATAAAAGAACAAAAAAAAAAATAACGTACCAGTCATGGCATTTTCAATGCTCCTGCGTCTAACTTTTCGACGTCTTCGCGATGGACTAGATGAACCCTCCCTAGAACCTATTTCAGGTTCAGCGGGACCGGCTATACGAGCTCTTTTAGTTTGTTCCAATGTATAGCCCGCCGATAATTTGCCCGTGGGCATTGTGGCTCTGTGATGTTCCGGTTTGGGTGCTGTTGTACCGCCAGCCGAACGATTATCTGACAAACCCTTAATCTGAAGAGATTCTGCTGCCTTTAACAAGGCGGCCAATTGATCTTGTGAGATATTCACCTCGCCACGATACATATAATCCATCATGGCTCTTAATTCTTGATATTTTACATCCTTTAAAATGAATATCGGATGTTTATCGTATTGCTGTTGCAAAAGCGTCTGTTGATAGATGAGAAAGAAAATTCAAAATTAGAATATATGTACATACATATAAGAGAATCACAATGTATGAATATGTATGAATGAGACTTACCGCAAAATAAGGACTGCATGCGGATAGTACGACTTTGTGTGCTTTCAAAAATTTACCCTCAGCCGCCAGTGTACAATCGACAAGAGTTTCATTCTCAAGTAACGTATCGAATACACTTATTAGTGTACTCTGATGGTTATTCCATCTCAAACAGAATTGCTGATCGTCATCCATATTGACGATCTCAGATTGATGCTGTTAATAGCCCGTCGTTTAAAGTTATTTTGATGGTGATGATGCTGAAGGAGAGTAGCAGCAGAATGGGTTTGTTTGGCGTGTGTGTGTTTGGGATGCGATATACACACCGCGCACAGCGCTAATGCCGTTGTTCTACAACCGGTGTTGTAAGTTCCGTTTTTTTTCCAAATACGCTTTCTTCTTTATTTTTGTGTTCTTTTTAACTTCGTCTTTGTGTTGTTTTTGTATATGATGTATTATTAATTGTTTTGTTTATTTATTTTTTTTTCCTTTTTTTTGTGTTATTTTTATATTTTTCTTTTTTATTTTATTGTTTTTTTTTTTCTTTTTAATTATTGGTCACTACTTTTAGTCCTGAGTGTATTACGTGTCAATTTAAAATTAAAACAAAACAAATATAATAAAATTATTATTATATGCATATGTTGTTGTTTCTTCTCGTCGTTATTGTAGATTTTTAATTTTTTTACAATTTTCTTTCTGCTTATGTGTTAGTTAATATTTATGCTTCAATAAGAAAATGTAGTTCAGAAAGTCAGAAAGAGAGGAGAGAGAATCTAAGAGGAAGAATGAAAGAGGGAAGGGAGACGACAATGGAAATTGTAGAGAAATCAATCGTGAGATGTCCCTTCTTCTTCCGATGTTGTTCTTTCTTTCTCAACGTTTATTTCTTCTGTTGTTTTCTCTCTCTCTTCTTGTGTTTGGTATGGTATTTCCTCTTATAGTTTTATTTAGAGAAGCGGAGAAGGGGGTTTTTAAGGTGGTTTTTCTTATTGTGTTTTAAAAATTTTTCTCAATTTGTTTTTGTTTTTATTCTTTTACTATATATTTTGGTATGTTGGTTATGTTGTTTTCAATTTTTCTTTTCTTTTCTTTTTTTATTCTTTTATTTATTTTTTTGTTTTTCTTTTGTTTTGTTTTTCAATATGCTTTTTTACACTTGTATGGTTTCATTTAGGAATAAATATTGTATAGTTTGGTATTTGTTGTTGTTGTTGTTGCTTTTTCTATATATATATATTTTTTGCTTGCTTTTATCTCTGTTGCCATCAAATTAAAGCTGTAAAGAGAGTTAGAAAGAGAGAAAAATATATTGATAAGTACAACAGGAGAAAAAAAAAGAACAATTTTAAAATGGCAATAATAAATGTAAATTGAAAACACATGGCGGCGGTAACTTGGGAAAAAAAGAACTAAACTGAGCTGGTCTCTGCTCTGTCCCCATCATAATATCATCATGGAATAAATGAAAACAACAACAGCAGACAGACCAGTTGCCAATTGTTACAAAGTGAGTTCTAAATTCCTATACGCCATATATTATTATTCAATTTCCATTTTATGTGTTGTATCGTCGTCGTCATGAGTGTTGTTATTGTAAATAATAACAGCGAGAGAGAGAGAGTGTGTCATTACATATACAAAGGCATACTTCTTCATAACATCTATAAATGGAAATATTTTTTTTTTTCACAATAAAAACCAAACCTACGGTTTAGACTTTCCAAAGAAATAAGTTTCCATTACCGATTGGTGAGTTATTTTTTAATAAAAATAAAAATGTGGCATATTTTTTTTAAATATTTAAATAAAAATAATTTATAAATAAACAACGTTTTCAAAATGATATAAAACATACATACATAGATACATAAATGCTAATGTTGAATCCCTATTGTCTATTTTAATTACGTTTTTATAATTTAATTATATTGAATTTTCATATTTTAGTTTAATTTTTAACTTGTAAACTTACAAAAAAAATTACATTTCTTTTCTGATAGAAAATGTTGCATTATTTGTATGTTCTTTTCTAAAAATAAATGCAAAAATGTTGCACTTTTGCCCCAAAAAGAAATTCACAGAGTAAACAACTGTAATTTTCGCTATAATACAGGTTTTTTTACGTAAATTTCTAACGAAGGAATGTTGGAGAGATGAAACATTCAACTGCGCGTAAAAATATTGTGAAATTAATACAAAAAAGATTTGTAAGCATTAAAAGGTCTCAGCACAAAGTGGGAAGGATAACAAGCAGATTGAAAGCAGCTGAAAGTGCAACATTATTAAAATGTTACTTTTCCTAAATGAAGAATACCTATGATAAGAATTTTATTTTAATGGCTTGTTTGGTGTAGTATTGAAAAGGCAATGCAAGCCCACCTATTAACATAGCCTTGCTCAGCATTAAGAAACTTTTTAGGAAAAATAAAATTCAAATTTGTATAAAATAGTTTGCGAAAAGGACATTAAACAACTAGAACTTGATATAATTTCTGGACATGGGTGATTTTTAGAATCGCCTTTAAATTGTATACAATGGCAACGAGTATGTAAATGAGGCAATCGAAGTCGATGAAGCCTACGGTGATCAGAGATCAGCAATGAGTATTTAAAAAGATGAATAGATTCGAATCATACTCATAATTTCTGATACTTATACGCACACACATACTTATTTTAATATCATACTCATACTACTCATATTCAAAGTTTGTAGTACTTATCGTACTCATACTTAACAATACAGATGATATTGTTGATTTCGACTCTCCATGACTCAACATTTACAAGAATCACAAAATAAGTATGATTAGCGTACAAACACTACAATACTCACTTGAAGGTTGTGTGTGTGCTTTGCTTGCTGTCTTTGTCTTTTTCTTTCTTCTTTTTTTTGTTGTAAATGCAACAACAACTAAGACTGTAAAATTTGATCAATGATTCGAAACACTCAAATTATTTATGAGTATTATAAGTATTTTTTTAAATTTATGAATCTGAATGTGTAGGCGTATGAACCAAACATATTTCGAATGTTATGAGTTATGATGTCAACGTTGTACTCATAGTCATTGCAACCTGTACTTATAAATCATTGTTGTAGTGAGTACGAACGAATGAATCAGAGTAGTTGAATTTCAATACTGTTGACTCACACATACTCAAAATTTCATGAGTACTTATGAGTAGCGAAGTAGCGATTAATTGCTGTTCTGTGGTACCAACCAAAGCAATTTTCTTCTAATAAAAGTTGCTATTAAAGCATATACATGGTTGCAAAAACCACAGTTTTTTCATTTTTATCAAAATAGATTTTAGCAGTTTTATATTTACATTTTTCTCCATAACTTCAGTCATTCAGAATTTATAATGTATGTATGTATGACACATACATATATGGTCGCAGATTGGAATATCAAACTTTCATAGGAAGGAAAGCTATGAAAACATGATCGGTCAAAGAACTATGTATATCAATTGGTAATAAGATTTTATTAAACACTTTTTTCAGACGTTAACTCACACGTGTTGCCATGGAAATTTTTTTGGCTTTTAACATTAGTTGATGAGTTTCAAAATTATATAGAAATTAACGACGAAATTCAATGTCGAAGAAGAGCAACACCACTCTTAAAAAGATTAAACATCATGTGGTCAAATGAAATTAATTGTTAAGACTCCTCAACTGAACAACAGAGAATCGGAGCATATAGTAAGTAGTATTAGTCGGATGTATTGTACAGGTACTAAAGTAATACGCGCAGGCGTTTTATTCTACTATCTTCCATCAACACAAGATTTTCTTGTCTCTTCAAGTCCTATATCCTCGACCGTTTGTCAGAAAGGATAACAAGTCCATTGCTAGTCGTATGAATAACAACAACTGCAACAGGCAGATATTAAAATCACGGACGAGAGTGTTTAGACACGAATAAAAACAAATCAAAAAACGATTTGTGCACAAAATTTTCTGCTCCTGACATACAGTCAGTTCGCTTAGAATAAGAAATATTTATATTTTATTACAATGACAGCAACATATTTATAATAGCTTAAATTGAAAGAAGGTCTATCTTGTCAAATTCTAATTATAGAAATCCTTATTTAAAAATACGTTTCAATGCATCCTTTAAAGTTTATTCCAAAGGGTATTGAGTTGTTATAATTACAAAATTAACTCTGCAGGAGCGAACTAAACTGTTATATACCTATTTTAAACAAATTACTGCTTAGAAAGAATTATAAAAATTTCGTAACTTGGTGTGTTCAAACTTTATATTTCGTAAGGGAGTAGGTATACAGAAGTTGTTAAATCTAGGATCAAGCTACAAAACCTTGTTAGGTACTGATTTTATGTTATGTTTCTATGCAATTTAAATTTCACGAAAATTATAATTAAAACAAATTAAATTTGTGAGTAATCAAAATCATTCATTGATTATTTACGACCAATTATTTTGTTTAATAGTTGTGTAATTATTTTGTTTAATCTTTGTTACTATTTATTTACATTTTAATTATACATGCTTATTGTATGTTTATTCATAATTAAAATTTGATTTATTAAGCAATTTTTCTGTTATTTATAGTGTCACTGTTATTAATAAAATATATATTTCACATTTGTTTAGTTTTTAATATGAATGGAAATCCTGAATATTATAATTTATTATTATTTTTTATATCATATCTTTGATTATTATATTTTTATATTAATTTTTTATTTATTATTACTTTATTTATTTTTTATTTATTATTATTTTATTAATTTTTTTTTATTATAATTTTATTAATTTTTTTATTTATTGCTATTATTATTTTAATAATTTTTTCCTATTATTATTTTATTAATTTTTTCCTCTTATGATTATTATTTTATAATTTTCTTTATTATTATTGGTTTCTGTTATTTTTTACATTTATTTTTTTATATTAATTTTTTATATTACTTTTTTTATTATACTAGTCTTTCAATATACATATTATATTAATATTTTAGCATATTTCTTTTTTACTATTATTTCTTATAAAGCATTAAACTTCTAATATAATTTTTATTATTATACCTATTATACCATATTGTCCATTAAAATGAGAAGCTAGACCATAATCCTGACTGAATGGTTGTAATGGCCAATTATGTATGTATGATTGTATGTCCATTAAAAGTTTACATTTGTTTTCTATATATTCCCAAACATTACCTTTATATGTAGATATTAACTAATTTTTTTCTTTACATTATCTTTGTCAAACGTCAAATGATTATAAATTTTATTTTAATTGTACAGGTCGTTAGCTTATACCATACCACAATTAAATTTGACTCTATGGTGGAAACAGAACATACAATATTAGCGCTAGGTTTTTTCTACTTTTTAAAACGACAGCTTAAAAGTCCTATTGGGAATAAGTAAAACTAACTGAATGTATCTGTAATTATTATTACGCTGATATGTTAGTCGCCATCATATACTCCCGGCACGGGTCTATAAAAATGATAATAAAACTAAGAGATCTAGCTAAAAATATTAAGTTTCAAAAATAAAACGAAACAAAACGACTATTACTTATAATTAATGTTACAATTACTTCCCCCCATTGCCTAAATTTTATATTTAATTTTAACGATTTAATTATTACCCCCTAAAAGTTTAACTCCTGTTTTTTTAATTTATTATGATGTTATCTATTGATTATTATTAATGTATTTTAATAATTACGCGCATACATACATATTGTAAAGTAGTATGTCTACTGATTACTTAAATGTTTTATTAGATTGTATATTTCTACATTATTTCTCTTTTGCTTTATATTTTTAATATTTAATTATTTATTTTGTTTATATTTAATTTATTTTAAATAAATTTGTATTATTTATTAAGAGTTTATTTGTTTTATTCCGCTAAAAATTATTTTTTAAATTGGTATTATTGTATTTGTAAATATTCGTAGTATTAGCAATAAGTAGTAACATTGTTTATTATTTATTTCTAATAAAATTATCTTTTCATATAATTATTATTATTTTTTTTTTTTTTTTAATTTTACTTTTATGTTTAGTTTATTATCAAAGTTTTATTATACATCATAATTTAAAATTTTTAATAGTAAATTACTTTTTATAACTTTTTAATAACATTTACTATAATTAACTTTCAACTATAATTATTTTTTTTAATTTTAACTTCATTTTTTATGCATCTATTTTATTAAACTTGTTAACTTTAACTCGTTTTTTTTAATACAACTTTAACAAACAAGTTTCAAACGTTATTATTTATATACATACATATACATTATATGTACATATGCATGTATATTTTTCTATTATTATTTATTATCCGTATGCATAGAAATAAATTTAAACAAGAAAAATGTTTAGAATATCATCATACATACAACACACGTATGCATAGCATTATATACGAGAGTACCAGTACCAGTAAATTCAAGGTCAAGTTCAAGTATTAAATGAAATAAAAATAAAACAACAACAACATCGACAATAATAATAAAATAAATTGCAAATGCAAAATTAACAAGAAAGAAGAAGAAAAAAAGCATATACACTAGGCAGCACTGCTCTCCTATACTCGCATAGAGGCCGTTTGATGATAAACAAAGAAAAGCAAAATGGACGCATAAAATAAAACCCCAAGTTATTTATGGATTTGTTGTTGTTCAAAGTAATAAATAAAAAACAAGAGGAATTAAAGAAGAAGAAAAATTTATGTACTATTTATGTGTTAATAAAATCTAAAACTAAACTTAAAGAAGAAGAACAACTTAAAAATGTTAAAAATTCATTGAAAGAAATGTTAAAATTAAAAAAAAAGAAAAACCTTATAAAAGTCTACAGAGTGGAAGAATATAGAACACAGAACTGCATTTTAAGTTTTTCGTAGAATTTCAAAGAGTTTACAAAACATAATTTTCTCTTGTAAAGAAACTTTTTCAAGAGTTTAGACTTTTGCTCTTACAATAAAAGAGAAAATCTAAATTAATTTTAAGAGCATAGGGAAATTTCATACTTGTAAAACAAAAAAAAGAGTAAAATTTCCTTTTTTAACGATTAGTTTTTATGATATTGTGGTTTTACTGCTGCTGCTGACTGCGCGGCTGCAAAAAATTTTCTTATGATATCGCTCGCTTGCTTGCTGTTTTCTTCTTCTATGAAAACTAAACTACACAACTACATTTTCAATTTTACTGTTTCCTCCTCTTTTATTCGAACACATATAATGTGCTCTCTTTTACTCATGCATAAAACACAGTGAATATATAGGAAAAATACTCTTTCGCAATATCTTTTTTTTTTATTTGTTGTTGTTTTTAACTGAAAACATACTAAGAGCGTGTAAGCACATTGGCGACGACGACGCCATTTAATAACATAACCAACATCATCATCATCACTATGCTTTTTCTTTCTTTTTCTATGCTATGGATACTAAATTTAAAAAGAAAAATTATTTTAAAGAAAATCCCTACTTGTCTTATTTTTTTAATTTAAATTATAAAAGAAAAAAAATATGCCACATTTTATTATTATCAAAAAATAACTTACGTACGTATGTGTGCTTTTCTTTTAAAAGAAATTTCCTTTTAAAAAGGAAAATCTCTTTTGAAAAGCATTGGTTTTTCTAAGTGTAAATAAATCCAATATAATATACAGGGTTTTTGTTATTTTAGCAATTGCTTTTGCTGACGCTACTGCTGCTACTTGCTTTAATTATTAATGTTGTTGATAATTATGCTGGACTTGTCTTTTTTTCAACGTAGTATTGTTGTATCATCATGTGTGAATAATAAATTTTCTTTCAGTGTGGGTTTTTTCGAGATATTTTCGTTGCTTTTCGTAATACTTCTTTTTATTTCTTTCTTCTTACGTTTCAAGCATTATAAATAGCACACAAACACCACATAACAGAGTATAAAAAAAAAAACGAAACGAAAAAGAAGCAGCCTTAGTTGAAGCGACAGCACAAAGTAATACACTTTTACACACACACTCTCTCTCGACTAAATATGTATATATACACAACACATAATCTCTTCACTTTGATTTACCAACACTAATAAAGAAATTAATAGAAATATTTCTTGTAGACGACGATTTTTTAAGGTTTTTTTTTTTCTTTTCATTCGTTTTTTCTTTGGAATTTAACCAATAAATGGAAATTTTTCTTAATAAATTCTTAAAAACTATTAAGTTTTACATTAAAATTGTTTTTTTTTGTTTTTCTTTATAAAATTCTTTTTATTAACGTTAAAAAAAGCTTTTTTTCAATTCATTTCATTCTCTTCTATTTTTTTTTGCTATAACTTTTTCCTTTAATAAATTTCTTTTTAAAAATTCATTTTAATTTTCTTTTTGTTCACATTACAATTATAATGAGCTCACTTTTTAATTTTTCTTCTTTTCTATTATACATATATTTTATATTATACACACTCACATTTATTTTTCCTATATATGTAAAGAAAATTTTTTTTTGTTTTTGTTGTATATTATAAAAAGTGAAATTTTTTTTTTCTTTTTAAATTCTTTTTAGAAAAAGAAGCGCAAACACACCAAAAAGCTCCAAGAGCTCAAACGCAACTAAAGCGACAAAACAGCGTTTTTCTTTATCAAAGCGACAAAATAGTACACATTCTTGCTCACTCTCTTCTCTTTCTCTTGCTCAACATTAAAAACTCCCTCTCGTGTTCTCATTGATATTTTCATACTCTTTAGAAAAAAAGTAATTATCAACAAACTACAAACGAAGAGAGTAAGGGATATTTTCTTTCTATTTATCCCTTAAATATCACAAAACAATGCTCTCTCACTCACTCTTTAAATTTTTTCTACACGCACACACCCACACACATGTATTAACTTTAATATAAAAACAAAATTTACCGTTTTATTTTCGTTTTCTTTTTCAATTATTACAGAAAAATATATAAAAACTCCCTCTCACTTTGCCGTTGTATATTGTAGTGTGTTCGAAATAAAGTACAGGGAAATTATTATAAAGAAAGATAAAACCGAAAATATAAGGCTCCACAAAGTTGTTGTAGTTGTTGTTGTTAATGGCTTTAATGTACAGAAAATTATGAAATTCACCGAAAATGTACCGTTCACTTGCAAGCCTTATGAAAAACTAAGCAAACGGAGCCAACATTATTAAAAACAAACTCACCACACAACACTGACTACACTTACTCACTCAAAATCGTTCTCTACTAGGCTGGCTGGCTTGTTTGCTCACATCATAATACAACAACTACACTTACACATTCATACATACCCACATACCATACTTATTATTATTATTACTTTATTTATACATACAACATCATTAAAAACAACACTACTATTTGAAAGAAAACGACAACGCCAACAACAACAACAACAAAACAGAGAAGAAGAAGGAAAGAGTATTAATATTTAATACAAAAAAATTAGCAGCAGAAAAAGTAAGGAATGGGCGCCAAAAACCACATTACAACAACTACATACACTTACACACATACAAACAATACAATGAACACTAATGAAACAGAAAGAGTATTTATTGCTAACGTCGTCTACTATACAATATGTCTGCACACATCTATGTATGTACATATGTATGAATGAATGTGCATATTTAATTTGTTATTTACTAAACAGTCAAAGAGTGAGTTATTTATGAAGAAAAATTTCGTATTTTTCAGCATAGAATATAACAAAAAAAAACACACATACTTATATGTATACATGTGTATGTATTTATGTAAGTGTTACATGCATTCATACTTATCCATATGCATGTGGTAGTAATTGTTAAAAAGAAAAATTTTGTGAAAAGTAGAAAAAAATAACTGCTTGCCCCGTTCTCTTTACACTTTCCTGACAATATCACTTTATCACAACAGTAACTACAACAACAACAACTAAAAAAAGCAACAACAAGAGCAGTGTGTATGTGTGTTATACTTTATAAGGGGATATTTTACGATAAAATCTCTGTATAAGTTTTGTTTTATGTTCCACACACAGTGTTGTCAACTTGGTAGATTTGGCGAACTAGTTTTAGCTCCCTTTTTGAATGACTGAATTGCAGAAAAACAAATTAAAATAATAAATTTACAATTAATTTGTAGTTTTTGTTGTTTTAAATTTAAAATAAATTTTCTTTACAGACTGCAAGTTTTTCCATAAATTTCATTGCAGTATTGCAGAGGAAATCAAAATTTTTTGTCGAAATTAAGAATATCCTGAGATTGATAACCGGCACAGTAGGCTCCAGGTATACTTATTGAGAATAGTGGTTGTACCAAGCCCAACATATAGTTTTTGTGACTCTTCGGTATACATACTTGGAATCTCTGGGGCATTTAAACACCCCTTGGGTGCATATCAAGTGCTTAGCAGGAAAATGGCATTGTTGAAAGCGAGCAGCATTCTGAATTTTTCACAACTATAGACTTGGAGGAGACATATGGGGTGTAAAGTTTAAGGGGAGTACAAATACTATGGTCGCAGTGTTAAGCCCCCATTTCTTGTAATATAAGCATGGCAGCCTACAAAAATAAATTGAAAACAATTTAAGGCCTTCATTTATATAACCACACTGCATATCTTGGCTACTCGAGATTCGTTTCACTTCTATTCTCCATTCCTCCGCTTCCCATTCTCCCATTCCTAGATCCTCTCCTTTTATCCTATTCCCTCTATTATCCTTCCCTCTTTAAGGACGTTGTACAATGGGTCAATTCGACCTCTGGGTATTTAATTAACAAGTACACGTCCTCTAACCTAACCTAACCTATTCTCCTTGCTGAGAAGGTTGAATGGTTTCAATGTGCAGTCTTGGATCGAACGGTCAACTGTTCCTAGGTTTCTTTCGTTAGCTTCTCTGATGTTTTCCTTAAATGCCCCGCATTAAACTAGTATTTTTCTTTACATATAACGGATAACCTCTTGCAATTTGCTTTTTCAGTTCAAAATAGAAAAGATTCATGACACGTGACAATGCCAAAAATATTTCCAGAACCTTGTAAATCATTGAATTTCATTATACGAGCTATGCGAGAAAGGTCCTATCTCCAGCGGAAAAGCTCAACAAACAGAATTAACGAATTTAGCAAGAAAGACACACAGTTTGGTGGGAAATCAATGGACCAAAAGTTATCAGGAACGATGAACATGGCAACGTTACAGCTAATGAAGTAAAAAAAACGTACTATGATTTCTGCTGACTACGAGATAACTCCTAGTTTACGTTAACTTCTAGGGTGCCAACTACAAGTTATGTCGTACTCACTAAACCTGCCATTTTTGTGTAGCTACGAATAAAATCGTATTATATCAGTGCTAGTATCGATAAATGGCTTCTGGGAAAAGAATAAAAAGATAATGTTGGCTTGCGTGGCCAGTTTTCAGAAAATTGTCGCGCGCGTAAACGTGTTAATTTATTATTCCAATAACAATCTAGCTTCTTACGCCTTCCATTTTATGTATGTATTAATTTTGAGAAACTTTTCATGACACTCTTATTTAATCTCAGTTTGTTTTTATGAGCTAGGAGCTAGGATTTGAACCACAGACTCTCGTTTTATAGGCCAACACACTACCTACTAGGCCACAACGACTTTTTCACTCAACAACTAAATATTTCAAATCCCAAACGTTTAAAAAGCCACTCACTTTTAACAAGGTTTACTGAGGGTAAAAAGTGTTTCCTACTTTTTTCGTTAACAAATAATTCCTTAATTAAAATTTCAATTCATTTTGACATTTCCGGCGCTTTTTAAAACCAAATTATATTTTAGCGGTTTTTTTGTTTTTCTTTGCATAACAATATGTTTGCTGCACTGATAATGAGATTTCTTGAAACCCAAAAACAATTGTAATACAAACGGTTTTATTGAAAAGCAAAGAAAAACTCCCTTATTAAGTTTTATTGTTTCTTTAGCATGTTGTTGTTGTTGTTGTTCGAAATGATTTTTACTCTTGCTCTTTATACATGGAGAATATTGTAAATGAACGAGAGAGACTAACTAAATGTAAAGAGTGGAAGTTTTAAATACTTGCTTGTATTTGTAGTTGCGTTTCCATTGAAATGTATGTTAAATACAAAAACAAAAAAGCGAGAAAAAGAAAAAACTGGAAGAAACAAAAACGTTTCAGTTTTTATGAAAGCCATTTACAATACATACGTTCGTTGTTAATGTTTGTTTAAAGAGAAGAAGGGAAATTACATGGTCGATATTTTCTTGAGTCATGTAAAGTGTGAGCTACCGAGCGACAGAGGGAGATTGAGAGAGGGAAAGTGTGTAAATGGTTAAGTAAGAGGGGTGGTTAGTTCAGTTCGTTTTTTTTTTGTTTTTGTAAAGAAATCATTAAGGGAGATCGTCATAGTCGTGTAGAAGAATACTGTTGACGTCGTGAGTGCGAGTGTTTGCTTTTGCGTTTATTATTTGCAAACATAATGAACATGTGCGTATGTAACTACATAGGCTTTAAAAAAAATACCTGTGTGTGGCTTTTTTTTTATTAACGTATGCTGGAGTTTTTAATGAAGTGAAGGAGGGAATTTGTTGTTTCTTCTTGTTCACTCTCTTAAAGAGTGAATTTTTGTATGTTTATTGTATAGGGTTTATGAGTTATTTCCCTTTTTTAAGCACAATAAAATGTAATATTTTAGCTTTTTCAATAGATACGTATGTATTTCATTAGAATTGTTTGTTTTCGAAGGTATGATGCATTCTAAATGACATTTTAAAGAATTTTAGAAATGAGCTCAGAGTTTTTTTTAATATTTTTATTTAAATTTTAAACAGATTTTGTTTAAATTAATAATTTTTAATGGATTACAAGGAAATTGACGTTTAGTTTTTCATATAAAATCTTACAAAAGCTTTAAAATATTAATTTTTATGAAAGTTTTAAGTTTTTATTAAAAAAAATAGCTCCCGTTATTTCTTAATAATTTATTAAGCAATCGTCGTCGTCGCCATTTTGTTTTATTGGTACTCAACAAACTAAAATATCCCCACTTATAATTGGTATGAGAAAATCAATTTATTAAAGGGAAATTTCCTTATGTAAAGAGAGAGAGAACAATTTAAAGAACAACAACTTCTTTTTAATAAAGAAAAAAATAAAATAAACAGGAAATCATTGACTAACCTCCACCCCCTCCCCCTATCCAAGGCAACAAAAGGATCTCTCTCTCTCTCTCTCTGTATTTATTAATGAGAACATTATTACTACACTATAGGCGCGTTCACTATTCCTCTCTCTGCAATTAGAACTCCCCATAGAAAAACAACCCTCGCAAAATGCAAAATCAAGAAAGAAAGAAAGAAACCGTAAAGCAAATGAACGAACGAACGTACAACAACAAACTTTTTCTGTATAACCAGAGAGAAAACAACTGAAAATTATTTGTATGTTTTGTACACAACTGTACTCATCATGGCACGAAAAATTTTCATCATCATTAACATGATTATGCTTTTTCAAAAAAAGTCAACAGCAACAACACTATAACAACAACAACAACACCATCACGAACATCAAACCAACAACAATATGAGCACAAGCATTTACGAACATACAAACGAAATGCGTCCCATGTTCATGATGATGATGATGAAAACTACAACAACACAAACTTGAAATGAAAATAAAGTTGCAAAATATAAACACACATAATCACACATCGATGCATACTTTAAAAAAAAAAAAACACAAGCAAAATCAGAGAGAGTATAAGAGAGTATAGTAAATACATTGAGAAAATTTAAACGCACGCAAATAAACGAACATCATACCAAAACAACAAAGGATCCGTCGTAATAAAACCCTGTTATACTATACACAACACAACACGACCGACGACGACAACCACTACTGGAAATATCGAATTTGCCCAACCATAAAACACATACACTTACACACAACCCCACACAAACTCTCATTTCTTTGTTGTTGCCTAAGCAGACATTAAGAAAAAAAAAACAAAAACATAACCCCAGAGAAAAACCATATGCTGCGCAAAAACTGCAAAATGATCCTTTATAACCAAAACAACAACAACAAGAAATCGAACAAAATAACCCAAACTAAACTGTTTTTCTGTATGTCCTCTCTCCCTCTCCTCTCTCATGCCATAGCTTTAGGCTTACCACTGTGCATATCTATTCAAACTGATGAGTAATAATAACAACACAACAGCAAAAGAAAGGGAGAGAGAGTTTGTATTGAAATTCTCTATCCTTAACAACAAAGCCCAATGTAAACGATTGCAATGTTTATCGAAATATTGGATGCCGAAGTTTTTGTTGTTGTTGTTGTTGAACCGTTAAAACTACCCTTATTTTGTTTTGTTTTTTTTTTTTTTTTGAACATAGAAACACAACGAGCATTAACAACAGCTAACAAAAACAATTGTATGCATTTAATAAGTGTTTACATATCCATGCACACACATACACATACACTTATAAAATCTTGTGAAGTAGTCACTGGGCATTATTGTTCAGTCAGGTATGTACACGTTTAACAAAATATGTAGTCCTGTTTTAAGTTAACGACTCTCTGTTTGATTTCAATTTTAGGCTTTTCGTTAAGAATTCTTTTGTTTTCTCTCTCTCTCTCCCTCTCTCTCTCTCTCTCACTCTATGTGTACCCATCTTAATGATAAATTCAAGCAAGTTGTATAGAGATAAATAGATACTTACTTTCAGGAATCGCAAGTGAATTTTTAGTACCTGTTGGTGTAACTAATTAAAAGGTATTCTGAAAGCAAATATACCTGCTTGCATCGAATATGAAGAAGTGACCTTGAAGTAAGGATTATAGAAAAAATCATTGTTAATCTTGTGCTAAACGAAAAAAATTTCTTGGAAATTCTTTTCAAAGCAATCTTTAAAAGGCTCTTTATTTTTGGTATTGTATTCCAAATAATTAAAAAATTTTTTGGAATATGTAGAAGGGGCTTGTTTGTAAAACTCAAAATTTTATTTTTCAAATCTCCAACTAAGCATAAGAAAATAAAAATGAGAATTCGAAATATGTTCTCCTTTACAGTCAAATAATTAGGGGGTTTCCTCAATTTCCAAACACAACATAAGTATTTACGATAGGACCGGGAATGTTTATGTGACTGTTTTTGGCTTTACTGGCCAATTATTATTGCCAATTATTATGGGCCGTGCCCCTAACCACCAACCATTATTACCAATAACAATTCTCTGCCCAGTATCGGATATGCACAGCCCATAGTTGAACCGATAATACCTTGTAGCTAGCCCGTCTGATGCATAGCAGTTGCGAAACAGTGTAACTGCAAAATTCTAGACGACGTGAGAAACCTAGTCTAGTAGGTAGTGTGTTCGCTTATTAGGCGTAAAGCCCGGGTTCGAGCCCCAGGCCAGACATCAAAACGAAATATGAAAAAAAAAAATTTTTTTTTCTTCGGCGACTTCCTCTCAGCAGATTTCTGGCAAAAACTCAGAGAGTAAATAAACCTGCCATGAAAAAGTTTCTCAAAAAAATCTGTCGTTCGGAGTCGACGTTAAACTGTAGATCCCGCCACTCAAGTACAAAATTAAGGCATACAACATTAGTGGTGTGAGAATCTAGGCCGTAATCCTGACTGAAGGGTTGTAATGGCCAATTATGTATGTACATATGTATGTATGTGAGAAGCCTATGTACCATCCTTGTTAAGTGTGCCGTGGTTCCTTAGCGCTCGCACATACAGCTCCATGAACATGCTAGAGTCATAGATCCTTACTCCTTAGACCGATTGAGTATCTGGTCACCTATAACCAAGTGACCAAGTACTTAGACACGGTTGCCTGAAATAGATTTTATTGGAATGCGATCCCAGATAGATCCTACTTCAAAGTTTCGGAAAATATACACCCATGGTTCGAAGTTGAACGGGAAAACGAGTATGATGTGTATATCAAAGATTTCCCTGATCACAGACACATACTCAAAAGCTATGTTCAGGAACTGTGTATGTATGTATGTTCCAACATAATTACCGTACTGGAAAACAATCTATAAGTAGGTTGAAAATTCGGAATATTAGGAAATAACAATTCGCTACTGTCTGTGGGTAATGTGATGATCGCACGTGATTCAAACCCTAGATCAGACATCTCGTGTGAAGAGCTAGGTCGTAGTCTTGACTGAAGAATTGTAACGACCAATTATGTATGTATGTACATGGGTGGTGTGAGAAGCTAGGTTGGTTATAAAGGGTAGAATTTTAGAATATCCTAGATGCCTTCGATAACACTTCCAGAAGAGAGGACCTAGTTGTACACTAGGTTGGTTTTCTTCTTTACATTTCCTAGGTAGTCTGTATTTTCACGGAAAACCGCGTAATACTAGGAAAACCCTTGGGTAATTTCTGTTCCTTCTATTTTTTTTCTACGAATTCATTAAAATAATGTTCACCATTATTTATCGGTGTTCTATTCGTAACACATTTTTGGGGTAACATTTTACATTTTATTAGTTACTCTCTCCCGCCCCCTGTATTGTTGTTGTTGATGTTGACGCCGCATGATATTTTTGAATTACAACACGACCCTCTTTAGTAAAACTCTATGTGTGTTCGATATAATCGCGGACAGACTTTGGATAAAAGTTTACGAGCAAGGGAGCATTCAAAAGGAAAATATAAAAGCTACCACTATAGAGCTGCTATATTGGTCATGCGCCCGTATAAATGCAATCTTACTCTCAATCTCGCTTGCTTTTCTCTCTCTTCTTTTAATACTCTTTATGATTATGTCTCTTCTACACATACAAAATACAATACAACACAATACATACAAGGTTTGTGTGAGTTATCCCCTTTGCTTAACACGACAATGTGTTGTTGTTGTTGTTTTGTGAAGTTCGCTTTTCGTCGAACACCCGCCAACTCACCCTTCGTTTTTTTCAAATAAAGTGATGTTTTGTTTGATGGGTATGTATATGTGTGTAAGCACTCACCTTCTTAATGCAATGACGATGATGATCTCCCCCTTTTCCTGTGTAAGTGTAAGTGTATGTACATATGCAGTAAACAAGGGAGAGAGCATAAGTTTGTTCGTAGAATAACGTTAAACACGAAATAATAATGATTGTTATTATTATTGTTGTTGTAGTTATTGTGAATATTTAGAACAAAGGAAGTGCTTGTATTTGAACTGCTTCGTAAGAAATGTAACTGCGAATGACTGATGGACGATGGATTAGTTACTAACTGTGTATGTGTCTCTTGCGACTGTGTATGTATGTAATGCCATTGGCAACAACTCAAAATTGTTTGTATCAGATATCGCTTTTTCCTATCGAATTACTATCGCTTTATTATCGCAACATTATATTCTAGGTTATGTTTGCATTTATTTTCTCTACACATCAGTGTCTTACCATTTTTTTTGTCATTCTCCCTTACTTTTTTGAAGTGATATTTTTCCTTAAATTTTTTTTCTTTCTCCTGTTTTGGGGTAACTCGTGCCATTCACTCACATGCCATTTGCAGTAGAATATGTTCAGTTTCTAAGAAGAACAGTGGTTCGTAGAGACTATGTTTGGTATTAACATACGGAGAGAATTTCGATGAAAAAAATGTTGATTTGCTGAGAGGATGTCGCCGAAAAGAATTTTTTTTAAATATTCCTTCGTATTCAAGATTAAACCACAGGATCTCGTCTAATAAGCCTTAACCTTAATAACTGGACTAGGGCGACTTCTTTGATTGATATGTGGTCTCAACAAAACGGCGCCACATGTCATATATCAAGCGATTTTATGAACTCATTACAAGTCAAGTTTGGAGACGAATTAATCGCTCATTAAAACCATCTATTGGCGTCCAAACCTATGCAATTTAACCTCACTAGGCTATTTTTGTGTGGTGAGATACAACTGCTATCAGTTGAAACGCTGAAGAGACTGTCAAGATTGGAGAACACGAATGGACCACCTGTGGCGTAAACGCGGTTAATAATTTTTCATTGAATTTTTCCATTTTCAAAATCTAAACGCTAGAAAAGATCATCCGCTTTAATCGGTGATCACAGAATGACAGAAGGACCCTTAAAACTGTGTTATAAGAAACGAAGTGTCAGCTTTTTTCACCAAGGCAGCGTAAGTGTCTTGGGAATGGATTGCCATGCGTATGTCAGTCTAAGTTGATGTTCATTCTGCCTTAAAGGCATGGAAAAGGGTTTCATGTTAGCTAGAGGTTGGCCATCAGAATCTAAACGCTGCTACGATTCTGGGTTTGCGGTGTACCCAGCATTGCAGATGAGCAACAAAAGGAATTATGTGAATATGATAGAGCGGTCAGTTGGGCCTCCCTTGGTATACATTTCTGGACAGATTGATCAGGTAATCAGGCCCAGGCTTGAACGTTTTAAAATTGAATGGGAATTTATTATGGTCCCCTTTTTAGTGCAGTGTTTGCGATAATGTGTAGCAGTTCGAAACTGAGAGGCACATTTAGTATCCAGAGGCGGACGCTCAAGATTCTACGCCAGTGTTCCTTTATTTGATCAGGTAATCAGGCGAGCAGTGGATACTTCTAGGCGGTATGGGCCAGAATATAAAATCCCCAGATGATTGTGGCACAGGCTTGAATGTCCTAGAACTGATTGAATTTCAATAGGCAATTTTATGGATCTTCTTCTTTCTGCAGTGTTTGCGATAATGTGCAGCAGTTCGAGACTGAGAAGCGTATTTAGTACCCAGAGGCGGACGTTCAGGATTCTACGCCCGTGTTTCTTCATTTGATCAGGTAATCAGGCGAGAAGTGGAAGTTCTAGACGGTATAGGACAGAATATAGAATCCCCAGATGATTGTGGCACAGGTTTGAATGTCTCAAAACTATAATGGGAATTGAACCTTAATAGGGAACTAATAATGATCCCCTTCTTTCTGCAGTGTTTGCGATAATATTGTACTCAGAGGCGGTGACTTAAGATTCTACGCTAGAATTTCTTTAATAACTGAGAAGAGTTGGGCTCTGGCATTAGTTAGCTGGTGAGCTTACTCTGTTTCCTACTTTTTTTTCTCTATCTTTATCTTTTGTCTTTACAACCTAACCTAACCTCACTTATTAAGATTTTTATTACACCACTCTTTAGCTTTTCTTGAGTTCTATTTCTATCAGATTCTCTAATCTCTTATTGTATTTGTCTACATTACGAAATAAATTGTGAACATAGAACAGAAACGTAACGTAACCTTCAAAACACTGTGCGGTTTGCTCATAATCCTCTGACATGCACTACTCTTTTGTTGTTTTAAAAATATTTCATTATTGTTGTTGATGTTTTAGTTGTTGTTCTATGCTTTGATAAGTACCAATTCTTACTTTACAGTTTTTTTTCTTTATTAGTTGTTGTTATTGTTTTATGTTCAGTTATTATATGCTGTTTACTTGTAAGTCTGTGTGCGAGTGTGTGTGTGGCTGCGTAGAGTGTGTTTTTCCATGAGTTTTATTTTTGGTTTTGTTTTTATTCTTGTTCCGTCTAGTGTGGGTTCTCTTCCTGTATAAGAGTGTGTGTGTGTTATTTTTATCGATCTTGTGTTTTATGTTTCATCGTTCTTGTTGTTGTTGTGGTTGTTTTAAATGAAAAAAAAGAAATAAAAAAAGAAACCCTTCTTCTCTATGTTGTTGGTAAATTGGGAAAAATAAAATAAAAACCGAGAACACAAAAGAAAATCAACAACATCAGCTACAAGCACACACACACACATACACACTCATTTAAAACTGAGGAAGAAAAAGAATGTCAACGAAGTACATTGAAAATAATGGCAAAAACAAAAAGGGAGCAAGGTTTTGCTAAACAACATACTCAGTGAAAGAGAGAGAGAGTGCCATCGGGAGGGTTCTTTTAATACTTTTTCTCCCTCTTTCTTCTTTGTATTTTTTTGTAGGTTCTGTTTGGAAATATCGACAGCTGTTGGTTTGTTTCGTTCGTTGTTTAGGACAATGACAGGAAATTTTAAGAAAAACTTTTGACTTTTTTTCCTATTCCCTTTTGTTCGTTTTTGTTGTTGTTATTGTTGTTTCCTTTATTATAAGCATTTGTACAAAATGTGGGATACACTTGGATGTACAAAAGGCAAGAAAGGAAAATATACAAAAAAAAAAATTAAATTCTGAACATATGCTTGTCAAAACTGTGGAGTCATTTCCTTTCAACGTTTTATCGACGGCCAACGAAAAGTTGTATTTTTTTTGTATTCTTTTTCTGAAGTTTGTGCCCTTAAGAAGCATGAAACGTGACAGTATTATGAGCATATCCTGCTGTATTTATCCTGAATTTTAAATATAAACAACACACGTGGTGAAATGCAAGCGTTAAACACCATGTGGTGAAATAAGCCGAACTCTACAGACGCACAATATGTGCGACAGGATGGTCGCCGCAGAGTGAAATATTTCAAGGCCATGCGGAAACTCGCAGTAAAGGGGCAGCTCTTTATGACAATATTATTAGCAATATGGTTAGCAAGACTATGGTCACCTTTGTGTAATCTATTACAAGTCCTGGAATTATACTCAAACCCAGACACTGGGTCAGGTCGAAGTGGTAGCTCTGATATCAAAGATAGCGGCCCGTTGTGATGCCACGAGTGAACGCAGTCTCTGTACTGACCAAGTAGCAGGGGCTGCACAACCCAGACACTAACTGAAGTAAAAATAAATTTAAGCTTGATTCCCCTATATTTTGAGAAATCCCCAGGAATGCCATGGCAGTAGAAGATATGAAATCAAAGGATTCATGGGACTCCAAGATGAAAAGAGGCAAAATGACAAGAATCCTGAATGTATACCTCTTGACACCGTAGTCTAGTAGGTAGTGTGTTCGCTTATTAGACGTAAAGCCCGGGTTCGAGCTCCAGGCCAGACATCAAAGCGAAAATATGAAAAAAGAAAAATATTTCTTCGGCGACTTCCACTCAGCAGATTTCTGGCAAAAACTCTGAGAGTAAATAAACCTGCCATGAAGAAGTTTCTCAAAATCTGGCGTTCGGAGTCCCGCCACTCAAGTATAAAATTAAGGCGTACACCAAAGCTTGTCCTTTTTGATTGTTTGCAGGCACAGATAGCTCTGTAAGCCTTAGATAACCACGCTAGGCTGATATTTAATTTTTGCCAGAAATCTGCTGAGAGGAGGTCGCCGAAGAAATATTTTCATATTTTCGTTTTGATGCCTGACCTGGGATTTGAACTCGGACCTTTCGTCTAATAAGCTAACACACTACCTACTAGACCACGGCGACTTCAAAATACTGAGTACTTATGAGTAGCGAAAAAACGACTCATTGCTGATCTCTGGTTCAAACCCCAACTCAGGACATCTCAAACAAACCGAAACATGAGAAAGAAGTATTTCTTCAGACAATTAAGTAAGTATAGTTAAAGACAACAACAACATTTTAAGCGTTATTTTTACGATTTACTTTCCTTATAAAATTTTTTTTAGCAATAATTTAGAAACTCTCCTCCCCTGCTCCACCTATTTGTTCCCGCAAACCACTTTCAATAAAATGTCTGGCAAATTACCTCAGCCTTGAAATGAACAAGAAAATAAAAACAAAAAAAAAAGGAAATTTCCTAAGAAACAAGGATACACGTCAGTCAAGCAAGGATAATTTCAATTACACCCACACACAAAACCAAAAAGATTTAGACAAGACGCTGCGGCGCACACTAAGGCAACATCAACATCGTCAACATATTTTGTATTGTATTAAGCGTGTTCAGAGATGGGGTTTATGATGCCAACAGAAAATTATGAACTCATGGAAATTTCTTAAAAAAAAAAACGCAGAAAAACAGAAAAAAAATTTTCGATCGTGCCTTAAACGCGAGATAAGGGTTGGCAAATATAATTACAACCCCTAAATGGAATTAAAAAACAAACAAAAGAGGGGAAAAAACACACACACAAAAAATGGGCATAAAATTAATAGACAGGGCTGAACACGCGCCATATTTCCCATTAAATTGAATTCAAAATCAAGTTTTGCTCGTACCCCCGAATAATTTGTTTTCTTTAATTATTATTGCCGTTGAATGAATGTTGAATTGAATGAATGAGTGAATGAATGAATTCAAATGATGTAAAGTCTGTTCAAAAGAGGGAGGGAAGATAGGAAGGATAGCAGAACTTTTGGATGGTTGGTCTAACTGTATTAAATCCAATCATCCATCACAAACATCAACCCTAGAGGGTTTCACATACAGTTGCTAAGCTTTGCTTTTGCAACTACTACTACCACGAGACTACTGTTGCCACTACACAATCATATCCTGTGAGTGTGCTGCACACAAAACACAATCCAGAGACCAGGTGGCTGGCGTACGTCTCTAAAACAGGGTGTCATAAAATTTGATGTTTTGTAATCTGTGAAGTGGCTTCGAAATTACCGTAGCCTAGTAGATACTTTGTTGGCTTATTATGCACGAACCCGTGACACAAACCCCAGCTAAGGATATCTCGAACAAAATGCCTTCCTCTCTCAGCAGTCTTCTGGACAAAAGCTCTGAGAATAAATAAAATTCAAATGAAAAGTTGCCTTAAAATCTGTCATTGAAAATACGCTTTAAATTCCGCTATGAGCTCTTCGACGATATAGCCTTTCTGCAGCGTATTAATATCCAGCGGCTGCGCTGGCTCGGCCATGTCGTTCGAATGGAGGAGAATGCTCCGGGAGACGGGTATTTGATGCGGCAATCTGCGGAAGCCGGCGAAGAGGACGACTTTGTATCCGTTGGAAGGACCAAATCGTGGAAGCCCGGTCATCGATTGGTGAGACCAACTGGCGTAGGCGCGCAAGAAGCAGAGGCGCCTGGAAGGATATGTTGCGGCAGGCCGAAATCCGTTATACGGGTTGTTATGACCAATTAAGTTAGTAAGGAGCTGCTAAAAGCCGAAATATTATGGTGAAAAGGCAAAAGAACGACTTCATTTGTATGGCTCTTCGACTGGACAATTATTTCTTAACCATCGAAAAAGTTTCGCAGTGTCTTACATAAAAATCAATCCAAATAGCATCAGATGGCATGGTTGCTATAAAAAGGAGTATCAGATAGGCTCACATGTTGTCTCGGTTATTTAACAGTATCTCCTGGACCACATGATAGGAAAAAGGTGGCATTCTATTAGGGATTTTCATTAGGTTCTCCATGATCGTTTGGATAACCTCAATTGCAGTGTAAAGAACAGAATCGAAGGACCAAAGTATGATTATGGGATGCTTAACTTGATCTAGAGTTCTCGAGAAGGCGAAACCGCGAACGTTCTACTTCAAGAACGTTAATGTGACTCGTTTGCGTGGGCATATAAAAAGGCAAGACAAAGCAGACAACGAGTAGCAAGAATTCAGTCAGTCTTGTGTGAAGACGCGTTGCGTGTGAAGAGAACAGTCGTGGGTTGAAGATATCCGCTATACAGATCTAACGTACAAGTGTTATTGCTTGTGCAAAGGGTGTGAGCAGAGAAGAATAACGAACAAGCAAATTATTGTTGGATACATCAAGTTGTAAACAGTGGTAAACAAAAGTAGTGCGAACAATTAAGAGTTTAATTGAATCTAAACACACATATTTATTTTTATTTTGTTTGCAATCAACGAACTCATATTTTAAACACTACTATAGTTGGCAACCCTATTGTTCAAGTATTTGCAGATTTGCTTAGCTGCGAAAACTTTGGTTAAAGAAACTGAAATAAAGCGAAAGAATTAATAAAAAGATTTGGAAAATGGTTTGTAACCGAAGAAGGAACTTAAAAAATGTCTTTGTATTACCACACTTCACCCACTAACAAGTGACAATAAACGAGTGCCAATTGCCACTAGTGGACAGTTTGTAACTAGTAAAGTAAGTAGAAAAGTGTTACATTAACGAGACAAACAGGGAGACAATCGTCTACACACCGCAGGAAATTGGGTCTGGAGGAATACAAGCACACACTCGCAGACACACACACAAACAAAGAAAAAAAATAAGAGACTACACGCCATCAGAAATGCTTAAATATATCTCTTCGTTCTTTTTTTAAATATTTCGTGCGTGTTTCGGACATTTTACTTCTATTTTCAAGGATATTCACACTTTCTTACGCACGCTGTGTTACACACACACACACTTTCATACATCCATACTGCTGTAACCTAAATCAACAGCCTAAGCAGACAACCGTTTGTTGTTGTTTTTTCTTTCTCTTCTCTTTTGATTTGCTTTCTGTTCTGTTTATGGGTATACCCTACTGTATTATGTAGAGATAGTGAGGGTGTTTTGTACGGCAAACTATAAAGGGTGATTTTTTTTTAACGTTTGGGTCTTTAAAATTGGAGAACTAGTGTCCGCCATTTTAGTTTACTTACTATAAGTCAACATACAATCTACTAGACTACGGCCGGAATGATGAATTCCAATTTCGTCGCATATTTTCCAACATTTCAAACGCTGCTTCATCAATGGTAGCCATAACCTTAAAAAGCTATAATTGTGGCCCGCCTGTTCCTGTACACCGAAGACTTCGATCAGTACACTGCTATAAAGCCTGAAATTAATTGCTCACCTAATTTCCCTGCCATGCCTAGAAGTTCATGACATTGGATGCCGTGTTGTATGTTGCATTTGGATTCGAATGATTTCCTATAGGGAAAGAATACTAGATTCCCGTATGGGATATTGATTTGTGATAGCACAATGGGCCTAAGCTCTGATCGTTGAGGGAACAAAGCCGCCATTTAAACTAAACTAACCTAAGCCAACCGTTATTTTTCGTTTGTTAATCTATCTACTACAGGTCAACTGATCACTTTTGGCATTGTCACATGTCGCGAAACATTATTTATACACCGAATACATAATTAATCATTACAACCCTTTAGTCAGGATTACGACCTACTTTCTGCGAATAGCAAAAAGAAAATAAACCGTTATAAGATGTTTGCTAAACATTTACGAATTTTACGATCCTTAATAGCCGCTCTCCAAGGAGTATAGGCTGTCATATCAGTCGTCATGACCGACCCCAAATACTTCTACTTATTTTTGTTTACGATATGCTCACGCATGTTTCATTGCCTAAGTATGTATACGTGTGTATGTATAAGTGTTACAGACAGTTAAACACACGTCTGTATATAGAAAAGTAGTTGGATTGTCAAGGACTCAAGGTTTTTAAAAAGGTAATCAACCCTTAAATGGTAACTTTTTTTTGTTTATTCGTTTTAGTTCGTTAGTGTTGTTGTTGTTGTTTGGGGTTTTATTATAATCAGGATATAGCTCAGCACGATTTCAAATATTTGACGTAAAAAGGATTTTTTTGTTTTTTTTTTGTTAAACAAAAACAAAAAAGGAACAAAAAAAGGAAAGGAAAATAGAAGGGAAAGCGTCATTTACAAATGGGTTGATATTGTTGTTGTTGTTGGTATTGTGGATCTTTTATTGTTGTAAATAAATTCAATATTTAAATATGCAGAGTATTATTGAAAAAAAGGAAGAAAATTCAATTCAATTGAGTGAGTGCTACGTTGTGAAATAGTCACAAGAAAAAGAGGCGGACACATCCTCTCTTCTAAGAGCATTAATGTATGTATCAGTGTCGTAAGCTAGGAATGTTAGCTTGTGTAGTACAGGGATTGTTAGCTGATCTACACTAGTGCCATGGACTTCGCCCTAAGATTTCGAACGAACGGCTGCTGTAATGCGTTCTACACTTTACAAAATTATCAAGTAATGCCTTGGACTTCGTCCTAAGATTACTAGAAGCAGCTGAGCATTGACTGTCTTTGCCAATTCATAACAACTTGGAGATCTTTATTGAAATTTCTTCAAAGACACTGCCATCAGAGATCAGCAATGAATCGTTTTTTCGCTACTCATAAGTACTCATCTAATTTTGGGTATGAGTGACAGTATTGAAATTCAACTACCTGTGATTCATTCGTACCCACTACAACATTGATTTATAAGTACAGACTGCAATGAGTATGAGTCAGAGATCAGCAATGAATCATTTTTCGCTACTCATAAGTATTCATAAAATTTTGAGTATGAGTAAGTCAACAATATTGAAATTCAACTACTCTGATTCATTCGTACTCACTACAACATTGATTTACACATAAGTACAGGTATGAGTACAACGTTGACATCAAACTCATAACATTCGAAATATGTTTAAATCATACGCCTACTCATTTAGATTCATAAATTTAGAAAAATACTTATGATACTCATAAATCATTCATCAAAATTTACAGTCTTAGTTGTTGTTGCATTTACAAAAAAAAAAAGAAGAAAGCACAGCAAACACAAAACCTTCTAGTGAGTATTGTAGTGTTCGTACATGAATAATACTTATTTTGTGATTCTTGTAAATATTGAGTAAAGGAGAGTCGAAATCTACATCATCATACGTATTTTTAAGTATGAGTACGATGAGTACTCAAAGATAAAATTAACACACATTAACACAGCATGGGTGGAATGAGAAACTAGGTTGTAATCTTGACTAAAAAATTGGAAGGACCAATTAAGTTGTTTTAACAGCGAGTTTTCAACACTAAAACTGTAGGTACCTTTACTAACAGATAAAATTAACACACACACAGCACGGGTGGTGTGAAAAGCTAGGTTGTAATCCTCGCTAAATGATCGTAGTGATAAGTAAGAATTGTTTCCAATGTTTTTTAGGCGATATTTTAATAGCGAGGACACAATTAATATGATTCGTTGCTAAAGTCTCCAACACTAATGTACACAAACTGTACCAAAACGCGTATTGGGTCACGTGGTTTAAAATTATTTTACAAAAAAGCCTCCCTAAATTGTCTGCACGAACTGTTGCTTTCAAAACTTGATGTTTTCTTTAAATTACACCCTCACAGTCTCTCTCTCTCTCTCTCTCTCTTGTTCAGTGCTGTTGTTTCAAATGTTTTCGAAAAACAATATACATTTTCTTTTGTTGTTGTTATTATTGTTGTAAATAAATGCTTATAGGAAATCTTTATTCTCTGCTCTATCCATACGTTATACTCTTCTGGCTATTGCTGTTAATATTATAACTTGTTAGTCATTGTTGTTGTTGTTGTTAAGTTTTATTTTTGTTGTCGTCGTTAAAATTTTTTTTTACAACTTCTCATAAATTTTATGAAATTACGACGTAATTTTCAAATTGTTTTTTTTTGTCTTTTGCTTCTCTCGGTTTGCTTTCCAATGAAAACGATTGTTAAAAACATTAACGAGACGGTTGGGTATGTGTATGGAGTATGAATAGATGTGTTTTGTGTGTTTAAAATTGCAACAACAACAATTATAATATATTATTTATATAATATTGTTAGAGCAACAACAACAACAATAATAATAATAAATACAAAATCCCCATAAAAGTTTGTTTAACACTTATGCATGCATAAGTGTACCGAACAAAGCTACGTAGTACGTACTGTATGTATTTGCAAAGTATTTTTGTATTGTTTTTGTTTTTATTGTTATTGTATTATTTGTTGTTTGTAATTGTTGTTGGTTGTTTGGTTGTTGGTTGCTTGGTACAAGTGCGATTTTTGTGTGACAGTGTTTGCATACAGAAAACATATTGTAGAGCTGTTTAGAGAAATAGAGACAAGAGACAGAGAGAGAATGAGATACGATGTGATGCGATGTGATTTGAATTGTTTGCCAGTTTGACTTTGTTGCTGCTGCTGCTGCTGCTGCTGCCTGATGAAAATAATTTCAAGTTTTTATTTTTAAGTTTCTTTGTTGTTGCTGTTTTTACAGCTTTTTTTTCTATAATAAATTTTTATTTTACTACTACCACAAGGTGTGTGGGTGTTCTTCGTACACATATAGTCAGCAACAGTTTTTTTTTTTTTTTGTACAAACTCAGGTAAAAGAGAACAAAAAAAACCTTTTTTTTAAGCAACATTTTTACTTCATGATTGATTTATGGTGTGTGTGTTTGGAAAAACCTTGAATGGAAATTTTAGTTTCGCCTTATTTTTGAATAAATTTTTCTTTCTTTATTTTTATTTTTCATTTAAAAAAAGTGTTGGAAAGTGTACTTTTAGCCAGTCATTGTAAATGTAACTGTTACACGTTCACAATGCAATGCATTGCAATACAAAAAAAAAAAAAAAAAATAACGGGTCAAGGTTTTTCTTTGAGAAATGCTCTCATAAAACAACTCGAAATGAAAAAAAAAACGAAAAGAATTGTAAAGAACACAATGAAACTACAAAGTCTCGCTCTCTCTCAAAAACGCTCTGACCTAAAATGCATATCTCTTGTGTGGGAGGGAGTATGAAAATTATGTTATGACAGCAACCACTATTTGGAAGTAATTTTAGGTTATGATTTTTGAAATAAAATTTTATGGCTCTAATCACACGAGAACAATTTAGTTAGTCGCATAATTTTTGTTCTTTTCAAATCACACGGTATGAATATTAGTTTGGCATGAAATGTATACGTATTTTGTTTATTATTTTTGCATTCATTTGATGTTTGGCTGATTTTTAAAAAGACAAGAGCCCGTAGTTCAACTCTCAGTTCAGATATCTTGCACAAAACGAAATATGAAAAAATAGTTCTTTTAGCCTCTCAGCAGTCTTCTGGCAAAAACACTGACAATAAAATAAAATGCTCATGAAAAGTTTCTCAAATCTATCGTTCGAAGTCGACCTTAAACTGTAAGTCCGGCCGCTCATGGATAAAATAAACACACACATTACCCATGTTAATGGAAGAAGTCAAGGATTGTAACCAATTAATTACGTTAGTAAGCAAGAACTTAAATAAGCTCGGAAGGAAATAATCTTCATTTTGGAGAAGTCAATGCCCCATTTACAAAGACAACGCTTAAATATGCTTGAATGGAAATAACACCCGAAAGTATGGAGACTTTTTTGAAGTTAATAATATGCCGTCTTTAACTTCCAATTCTTTTCCACTTTCTATTACTGTTCACCACTTACTCATGCAGTACTTTTTAATTGATACCCCAGCGATATCAATTTGTTACGTAATTCTTTTACAGCATAGTTTAAAACTACACTGGAACAATATTTATACATTCCGATTTTTATCACAACTCACTGGCAATGTCCCCCTCCTTCACTCTATTTACTTCATTTATTTTCATTCAGGCAACTTCTAGAATCTTACTGTTGATTTGTTATTGTCATACTTATCATTTCTATCATTCATGGTATATCCTATGTAAGCAGTTTGGTTATTGTAATTTAATTGTTTTGTTTTTTTTTTTTCTTTGTTGTTTTATTATTGTTTGTTGTTCTTATTCTTTATTTTAATATTTATTCTGTCTTGTCAATAATACCTCAACAAATGTGATGCAGTGTTTTGGTTTTATTTTTAATTCGCTTTAGAAACACTCAAACAAGTGAGTGTGGTGTATTCAAACATCTGTTTTGTTACTGTTTTCCTAATCATCACTCACAGTTTTTTTTTCCCCACTTTGGGGTTTTGAAATTATGGCTGGTTGGTTATACATGTTGTACTGCAACTGCTACTTTATGATTTCTTATTGCTTTCTTATTATGTATGGGCTGGTGGTGTATTAGACTTTAATAAATATAGTCTCGGTACGGTTGGTTTTATTAAAAAGTTATTATTATTCTATACACACACATACTACTCACTCTCATAGTATTGCTGCCTGGGTTTTATTTTTTCTTTTTTGCCATAGGCAATGATGCTGAGAGTAAGTGTAAGTGGGGTGTAGAGTGTTGTGGTGTGATTTAGAGTGCTCCGTGGTGGTGGTGTTTATATAATCATTATCATGATTATTATCAATAAAACAACAAAATGGCATTGTGATGTTGATAATGATAATGACGACAAACGATCATTGTTAATATAGAATGTTTACTTTGTTTAAAGATGAGTTAAGTTAAGTTGAGATGATGATGAGCCTTGCTGACTAATCAAGTAATAATTCTGAGTTAAATTAACTGTTTGTATACATCTCTTTCACTGTATACATATGTACATACATATACATAGGTTTTAAGTTAAGTTTTGGTTTTGCAGTTGTTGCTGTATTGTGGTTTGCTAGTAAATCATATGCAAACTTTTTCTCGCTACTTTTTTTTTTGCTTGCTAAAAACAAACATCTTTGAGGGGGAGCCATTTTCGTTAAATTAAAATTGTTGTTGTTGTGTAGAGTGTGTGTGTGTGATGTGGTGTGGTGTGCTTATTTATTTATTTTTTTCCTCTATTCAAGTGATAAAAATAAATGAGTTATAATCATGGGTGTTTGATTTTTTATTTATTTTATTGCTGTTGTTGTTGTTGTTGTTGAAACTCACAAAAAAATTTAAATTAAAAAAAAAACAAATATATTCTGGATTTGGGTTTTTTTTCTAAATTTAAATTTAATTTTTTTTCTACAAAAAAAAAGAAGAAAATTAAACAAAAAAAACTTGTTTTCTGTCTTTCAATCTCAAGTTTTGCTGAAAAATCACATTTCACATTTCAGTTTATTATCATTGTTCTTGTTGTTAGTGTTGTTGTTTTAGTGTCGCACAGCCACATTTAAATATGCCAAGTAATGAATTTGCCGTTTTTGTTGTTGTTGTTGCTATTATTGGTTGTATTATTTATTATTGTTTGTTGTTATTTCTTTTTTTTCTTTCTGTGTGTGTTGTTTTTATGGCTAAACAACCATTAAAATGTGAAAATAAAACAACAACAAAAAAAAGAAACGTTTAAGCTCGTCTGTGTTCTGTTCTATTCTGTTCTGTTCGGCTTTGTTTATTTTTTATTTTTCACTTCTAATGCGAAAAAAGTGTTGCTGTGGCGATTTTTTTCTTTCTTTCGCTTACATTTTCAAAAACTAGTTTAAAAACGTTTCTAATTCAAATTTATTTCTTTTTATTTTATTTGTGTATAATTTTGTTTTATTTTTTTTATTTTATTTTTCTTAATGAGTTTTGAATTTTAAACAATTTATTGTTAAAAAAAAAACAGAAAAGGAAAAAAATCTTTTTAATTTTCTCGATTTTAAATGCTAAAGAAGAATTTAAATTTCAGGAGAAAAAAAGACACAAAACTTACAAAATTACAGTGTACAAAAGGCAAAATGGCACACGTGGAAATGCTAAAACTTTAATATTAAATTAAAGGCATGAATCCTAATAATAACAATTTATTGCTTTAAGCAATTTCATTACTTATTTACAGTCACAGAAATAAGTCTGCATACACCGTTGTGTATTTCTAGGCAATAATTTTTTTTTTTTCTAATAATTTCTAGATAATATTTTTTTTATATTCGATTTCTTCAAACATTCTTAATTATGATTCCCATAAAGAACGCTATAACACCTCTTTTAATTTGAAACACCACTGTATGTATGTAGACTTTTTTCCTTGACTATATGTATAAGCAGAAGATTTTTCGGCAGTTAAAATGGTAGGTAGCGTCAGGGTGACAATAGTAGGGAACAATAGTTTCAAGACATTGTGAAACGACATAAGCAAAATGCAGGACACATCATGTGGAACTAAATTAGAATCGCTTGTAAAATTTGAAACAATTTTCTCACTTACAATCTGTATTTTCCTAGGCCCTATCCCTTATGATTGCTATCTAGTATGAATTACGTTTCACTTTCTTCTGCAACCAAATTTCTTACATTTCATTTTACTAAAGAAATTTGAAAAGGTTGCCTTAATTCGTTGGATATATTGCCAGAAAGATGAAACATATTTTAAAGAATCCTTAGAATAGACCCTTGTATTTATGATTTGCTAATGCATCCATTATAACGGTCACCATAGCAAAAATATTTTGAAAACTAAAAACATAACTTCAATGTGGCCGGGAGAAGTTGATTCATAGAAAAATTTATAGACTGGTTGTGTCGGTTTTTGGATAGAACACTACAACAAAACAAATTAAATGTTGGGAGAATATAAAGAGAGAACCAACTTACAATTACGAACATAGGAACTTAGGAATCATGAATAATAGAAATGAAAAGAATAACAATAACAAATCAACAGTAAGGTTCTAGAAGTTGCCAGGCCAAAACTAAAAAAGTATAAATAAAGCGAAAGATAACGTTGCCAATCAATAACCAGTGCATTATAGGATAAATAATAAAAATACTCTCGTATAGTTAATAGTAGCAGTTACGCATTTAAGTATCACATTCATCACTTCTTAGCTGGTTGTCAAAACCAAATTAATTTGATAGATGGTACCAAAACCTCTGCAGCACTATCTATATGAAATGGTGGACATTCCGTCCATATCCCGAAACATTGCTAAGGAAAATTACAATGAATACTATACCAAAAGGGTACTGAGAAGACTTTCACCGAACCCACCAGATTTTTTGACTTTAACACCAGTTTCTCAGCTTAGATGTTTGGAGAGGCGGCATTTCTCTTACATTATCCACAGTGAAATCTCGCATTGGAGCATATGGTTATTAACAGAATGATGCCTAATATATCAACAGTGGTCACTGTCAAGAGATCATATCAGACCACCAACATGGTTGAGAAAGACCTCAAATCCACGATCGACATATTTACTCGGTATAAAGTTTCGAATTCGGCATATTCAATAATAACTTGGATGTACTATACACACAGTGTAAACGTCAATCAAGCGTTCCATTTGCTAAGAAGTGCCACGTTCTTTAAGTCTTTTTCCTATTATGCGTTTTGAAAATGGAGCACTGGGTTCATTTTTGGGTCTGACTGGGTCTGCTGACAAATTGTCTAGGAATGAAACTTTATTGTAATCTTCGCATAAGGGTCAGCTTGACTACGAATTGGCTGGAAACTAGAAATAAACCCCGCTCCATGGCTAATGCTTTCTGGCTACTTGGTGGACCGCTAGGATGGGATGATCGAATTTTAGTCTAGAGGGGAAAAAACAGCTAATTTTTACCATGGCATCTAAGTTCTTAAGAGGCACTGGCAAGCTCGTCGGATAGGCGCGCCCGTCCTCACTCTTCTTTTTTCAGAAGTTACGACTTGGTGGAGGAGAAAAAGACCGTCTACCACCTGAGGTATCACTGCCTAGAACCGCGTGATGACATTTGACGTTCTAGGCTTTTATTGCTGACACCCTTACAAGACTCTTTGAAGACATGGCTCCATATGTTACAGAATGTAAATGACTTGAGCCAGACGTCATAAAGCATGGTAGTGCTAAGGGCTCAATTAATTGAGAGAGAACCTCACTTGATTATGCGTAGTGACGTCAACCATTCAAACCTAACATAACATTTTTGGATTAATTTCTGATGTTTCTTTTCAATCTAAACAGAATTAAGGAAAGTGTTTCTATTATTTCTTCCAATACTGAGAATTTTGGACATTCTTTCCGGGATGTCAGTTTAAGCCTGCCTCTTCTGATGCCAGAATAAAATCCAATATCAATTACATTGAGTGGTGAAAGGCTGGGGAGTAACACAACAGTTCAATTTACGCGGGATTTACACTTTAAGGCCTTAAGATAAATTAATTTTTATTACTGTGTCGTCTTCTTCATAGAATCCCTTACTTTGTATGCCAGATTTTATTTGTTTTTGTTGTAATAACTTGTAAAAATGAGCTCATGCCCTGCCACTACTATTTAAAATTCAAAAGAAATCTAGAAAACGAAAAAAAAATAAAAGCTCAACTCAACTTAACCGCAAATGCGTGTTTCAAGTTTAGCAGCATATGGAATGGAAATTTCGATTTGTTATCGATAACAAAACAATTTTCTCTTTAGAAAGAGACGGTGTTTGCGACGTCGCAAAAGCGATTTTTTTTTCTTCTGAACGGTTGTTTACAAGCAAAAAAGCAAAATTGTATGGATTTTTTTTTCTGAATTTAAAAAAAAAAATTTAATTTTTTTCAAAAAGATGCTGGAAACCAGTTTGAAAATATTTTCGTATTAATTCGTTAAGTATGTGTGTGACTTTTAATGTGCGGACACGTAACATAACACGTACGTACGTATGTATAAATTAAATAAAAAAAAATTTAAATAAAATCCACAAATTAGTCATGTTTATCGAGTATATCGTCGTATGTACATGTGAAGTGGCGTACGGGCATGAATGTAAAACGCTTCTTGATTATTTGCTCTTGATTAAGTTTCTAAAGAAACCACAACATCCGTATTACATATTTTGGTTATAAACACTGATTTCTTTTCTGTTTTTCTTCTTCTTCTTCTTCTACATTATTTGTTAATTTTTTTTTTCTTAAAATTTTTCTTCAAAAATGTCCATCTTTTTATTTTTTTTATGCTGGAGAAACCAAAAACTCACAACGAATTTTTAATTTAAATGAAATTTTCTAAGCTCATCATGGAGCTTTCAAGCCACTGATGGCGCCAGTGCCTTAATGTGAGGTAGAAAGAGGAGTTTGAAAGGGTATACTGAACAAAAAAGGAAAATTAGGAGATCCTTGGATCCTCTTCTCCACCCAAACGTATCAATCTAAACTTTTCCCAGGTAATTACATGGGAAAGGGATTTAAACCATGCATTCGAGGATCTCAAAGTAGTGTAATGCCTTCTAATCGGGCATTGTAGACTTAAAGAACTCTATTTTGGAATAGGATCAAGCCCTTCTGTGATCCTGAAGATGACAATCTGTGCATTTAGCCAAAGAAGTTTTGAGTCATGGAGAGTCGAAATCAACAACATCATGCGTATTGTTAAGTATGAGTACGATGAGTATTTCAAACTTTGAATATGAGTAGTATGCGTATGATATTAAAATAAGTATGAATGCGTATAAGTATCAGAAATTATGAGTATGATTCGAATCTACTTATCATTTTTGAATACTCATTGCTGATCTCTGGTTGTAAAAAAAAAAAAATAAAAATTCAAAAATTCCTGTTAAATAGTGTTGCCATTCTTATAGCATATAATGTAGAAAAACAAGTCAAGTTCAATTATAAATGCCAAGTGCAATGCATTTGTTTATCTTTGCCCCCCACCCGCCCCACACTTAAATTTACAAGAACAACAATAATAATGACAAATACAAACAAATAAGCATTCACTCACTCACCTATGAATTTGAAATTGGTTACTCTTGTTGGTTGGATTGGTTACTCTTCTATTTGTTATTCTTTCGATATGCAATTATTATTGTTGTTGTTGCTGCTGTTATTTGTTGGCATAATAAAAATAATCTGTAATGCAAAATGAGAGAAAGAAAATTAATTATTAACTATTTATTGTATGTATAAACAATTTAAAATTAAGAAATTATTTGTGATTTTAATTGTTATTTTTGTTTTTGTTGTTTTTTTTAATATTTTTAATTCAAACAAACAACAAAACAAAGACGCCAGCAACATTGTTTGCTAGTTTACAACCCAAGAAGAAAACCATATCAGAGAGAGAAAGAGAGAGAGAGAGACACTGACACAGACCGCGAGCAAGCAAAAGGGAAAGAATGTGCGAGAGTAGAAAAGTTCAATGAACTGAAATAGTGAAAAACAAAAACGCGAAACAAAACTGCAAAAGCTTTCATTTTATAAAATAATAATAAAAAATGTGTTCGAAATAGATTGTTTAACAATATTAACAATTAAAAAACAAAAAAATAAAACAAAGGGAATAAAAAACAGCAGAGAGTGCTTAACAACAGCGAAAAGAGAGGGAGAGACTCCCAAAAAAAAGAAAAGAAGAGTGTGACACAGAAACAAACTAAAAAAATTGGGACATTTTACGCATTTTTTAAGGTCGTTTGTTAAAAAAAGAAAAACAATAACAAAAACAACAACAACAGCAACGGCAAAAAAAATGAGGAAGCAAATACGCGAAAATTTTAAAAACAAAACAAAAAAAAAACGATTATTTTTTTTTTGGCAACAACAAAAATAGTATGCGATAGCAAAACACACACACACCCAAACACATACAAGAAAAAAAATGAATTGAATGCATGCATGTGCTCGCATTGTATTTCAGTTCTGTTGTTGTTCACTGCTCTCTAAAGTCCACGTAATATAGAGTCAGCAGCAAGCATTAGAGAACGCTCTAGAATAGGGATAATCATTTGGTGTCCGTTATTTGCAATGCCAAAGTAAAGTTAAATAAGCCACACACACACACATACATGCATACATGTTTTCGCTTCCGTGCTGGGCCCTATACTATGGAACGTCATGTATGATGGTGCACTGAGGCTTAAACTCCCTAGAGGTATACAGATCATTGGATTTGCGGACGATATTTCCCTAGTCATAAGAGGAAAACATTTGGATGACTAGGTGAGAACGTGTAACACTGCGGTTGACACGGTCAGAAGCTGGATAACGGGAATAGGTCTCAAACTTGCTGACCACAAAACAGATGTTCTACTTGTAAGCAATAGAAAGAGGATTGAATTTATTATCATAACGGTGGGCGACCAGCGCATAACATCAAAGCAGGCAAATTAAATACTTGAGAGTAATGATTGATAACAGGCTCACGTTTAAGGAACACTTGACGTACATCGGTGAGAAATGTGCGGCGACGACATGTGCACTTGCCCGATTAATGCCTAACCTAGGAGGCCCGAAATAGGACAGAAGACGGTTACTGATGAAGCTAGTGACATCGGTCGATATATATATAGCAGCCCCTATATGGGCCGAGGCTAGGGGAACAGACCTTTTGAACCCCGTGCAATTGGTTGACGATGCCATGGATAGATGGCAGCAAGACTGGTCCAATTCCAGCAAGGGGAGATGGACCTTCTGGGAAGTGGGTGTAAATTTTGAAAGGGTATACTCAACAAAAAGAGAAGAGTGAAAGTTGCAAAGACCCTTCTAAAAGCAAGTGAGCTTGAGACAACCAAAACTTTTGTTGGGAAACCACAATAAGGTAAGATCAGCACCACACATCGTACTATCCAAGAATAACCTAAGCTTAGTAAACTGCCTTTTCTCGTGTTACCGTATAGTTCAAACCGTATACATATTTAGTCTTTCGTTGTGCGTTGAGTAGTGAGAGTACAAAGCAGAGTACTTGTATACAATTTTATGCCAGACGAAATAGTCTCGTGTGTGACTGAAAGAACAAAAATTGTGCGGCTTAAAAAATAGTCTCGTGTGTGATAGCACAATGACGTTAAAGTTAGTAAGTAATTAATCTCGTGTTTTAGAGCAGGCCATTGGTCGTCAAGGTCATGCAATTTGATTTCACTAGCCTCTCTCTTGTGACACACTTGCCTGTTCTATTAATTCTTTTTCCCATTATCGTTTTTTTTTCTATAATGACAAAGCAATTGGCAACACTGCACGAAAAATGTAAACAATCAAATTAAATAAAAAATTTTTTTAGGCAAACATTTTTAATTTCACGTTTTTTGTTTTTTTGTTTGTTTTTGTTTAATAAACAATTAAAAATTGTGTGTGTGTGTGTGTGTGTGTGTAAGTGTAGTGGAAAATATTAAAAATAAAAAATTTTATTTTGTTTTCGTGCTTTTCTAAACAAAACAAAGCAAAAATAATTAAAACGGCAATAAAAAAACGCATAAAATAAGGCCATAAAGTACTTTTAAAAACCGTAACTAAAAATTACCCATTAAAAGAGGTTGAAAAATAAAAACAAAACAAAAAAAATCATAATAATAATACTGTGCTACACCGAAACAAAAATGGAAAAAAAGGGTTGACTTTTAAACCTCCCCCCCCCCCTTAACCATGCCAACGGTTTTTCATGATCTGCATTTTAATTATCAGCCCAAATCCTATAGAAATAATGAAGTTTAGCATCACTTTATGAAATTTATTTACACATACACCCACACACATACACACTAAACTTTTATGCAGGAACGTAATCAGCACAACTGTATACATACATAGAAAAACGAATAAACTAGATATGAATGTGTGCATGCACATGTGTACTTATTTAGGGAGCCGAAGTATAAAGAGAGTTTAACGAATTTTTATACTCAGCAACAACACCCCATATTAAACTGCATTATTTTGAAAAAACACAAACACAAATCCAAATACAAATATAAAGGTAGCACACACACAACAGCAATGCCATTAATTTTTAAACAACAACAACAATAACTACACAAACAACCTCCAAAAGTAAATGAAAATATGCAATTTTAACATTTCCTACAAAAAAAAACATACACATACACACACTCATATACAGAGCAACACAAAACAGAAAAGTTGATTTCTTTAAAAGAAAATTAAACTTATGAAAAGAGAGTAGAAGGTGTTTAGTGTGCTTTTTTATACAAATAAAGAGCTAAAGAGCAGTACAACTCATACTAAGATCATTTAGAAAAACAAAAACAAGTAATTACGTTACCACACTCTATAAAGTTGATGCTTTTCTCGAAAAATAAAAGCTTAACTGCGCAAAATCAAATCAAACAACATAATATAATACATAGCAACAATAAATACATGACTCTCTCTCTCTCTCTCTTTCACTTATTTCAAATCTCTTACCCATTTTCAGAGATTTCTTTTAAAGTTTATGAAATTTCCCATGGAAATTTTCTCTTATCTTGTACAAAGCAAGAGAGATATAGAGAGAGAGAGTTTTAGAACGTATGCTTGTTCGTTTCTGGTTAGGTGAAGTTAAAATTTGCTGTGAGTGAAATTTTCAAAATGGCTACATACTAGCTCTAGTGTAGTGTAAGTTGTTTTTTTTTCTTTAACACACAAAAGAAAAATGCAGTTAATTTGTGTTGCTGCTGTTGCTATTGCTATTGCTTTTATGAGAAAGTCTTCTCTCTCTCTCTGTCGCTCCATATGCCTGTGTTTTACACTCTATTGTAGTTTAGTAGTTTTGCTTCATTTGCCATTAATATGTGCATGGCATAGTTGTTGTTCTTGTTGTTGCTGTTGTGGTGTTTTTTTTGAGTTTGTTTTTTGCTCTTCAAGTACATTTGGAGAAAATTCGAAAAACGATGAAAATTTTTTTTGTATGTAAGACAACAACAACAATAATACCAATGTATATACATACATACATATAATAAATAAATAAATTTATAACAATTTTTATTGCTCTTATTGTTGTTGCTATTTGGTAGTATGTGGTGTGTGGTGTACAACTTTGTTTATTGAGGCCACATACAAAGCCCAGTAAAAAAAAACAAAAAAAAAAAGTAAAACACTCGCACACCACACGTACCAATAAACAATAACAACAACAACAAACTGAAAAGAAAACACATTGAAAATATGTACGTTGTTGCCGTCCGTCGTACATATATATGACAATGATGACATGAGAAATTAATGGAACACAGCACACTAAATTACAGTAACAAAAACTATGTACACACATACATACATACGTGTACATGCATTCATACATTCAAGAGAAAATGAAAAGATGGGCAAAAGAAAACCATCAATACAACACGTTGCCAGATTGATTATAAATTTTAATGCAACCGAGGAATTATTTATGAGTTCCAGAGTGCATTTGTAAGAAAAATGGAAATTACATGCAAATTACACACAGAGAGAATAGAAAATGGAGTAATGAACTACTGTGACAACAAAACCAGCAAAAAAATGGGCCAAATACAGAATGCTGCTACATGCGAAATTTATTCAAAAATTTATATTTAAGGAGGTTTATGAGATAATTGGATGCGCTTTTTCATTTATTTTTTGCACATCTTCATTGGTAACAACCAAATATACTACATTTTTGCCACCGAGAGTCTAGATCAGAGAACTATTTTCACTGGAGTCCCATGCGACCTCCCATTTAAACTCATAGAAGCCGAGTGCAGGTTGTGCAGTTATGTCCTGCCTTCGTGACTGTCATTCAAGCTGAATTGAGTAGATCTATTGATGGCATCGATTTCCGCTTGAAAGACACTCGAAAGTTTCCCCACAAGCTCGGAATATTTCATTCTTTTCATCCATTACAACCCTTTTGTCAGGATTACGGCCTAGCTTCTCACACCACTCATGTTGTGTGCCTTAATTTTATACATGGGAGATTTTTGAGAAACCTTTTCATGGCAGGTTTATTTACTCTCAGAGTTTTTAATAAGCGAACACACTACCTACTAGACTACGGCATACAACATCTTCCACCGACGCTATCACTTTATCGAAATCCACAAAAAAAAACTCGTTCTCCGGGAGGTCCGTTATGAAATCTAGATTGAAATCGATTCTAGATGTCGTCCAAATAGTAAAATACAAAGCAACTTTTAACTTGCATACATAGATTCTATACTTCCATGCTCTTGCGGTACTTATTTTACTACCGCCTTAGCAGCAACTTATTTTCTTAACATGTCTGGTGGCGAACTCAGTTAAGACTAGTAAATAATCCCTTAGATGATATTGTTCTAGAAGCACCTGTTAGCATGGTGGCCTTCAAACCGAGTTTAATGATTTCTTCTATTGCATATGAAACAGTTGATTTTGTACTATGTTCACACATGCACTCTTATTGCGTAAATCGCAATAAACGGCATTATTGAGGTCAATATTTCATATAAAATTTCAATTAATTATTGCGCAATAAATATGCAAATTGTTATAATATTGAGTAAAACTTAAAATACAGCACTGTCATAAGTAAGTTCAGTGAGCATATAACAATTTTCCGTACACTTTCTGTTGATATTTGACAACTCAAATGTCAACAATGACAAACAAAAAAAAAACGAAAACAAATGAATATTGCTTATATTATATCTGAACACTCAAAATATTGTACTCAAATAATCGAATATTGGCTCAATAAAAGTGCATGTCTGAACATAGTATTACTCGTCGACAATATTTGCAATAAGAAATTTTGCAATCTGGCAACTATTCGAGTATGAAGTCTTCTACATAATATCACACACACAAGTTGCCTGCTGGTGTGTGAGTGTATGTGTTATATTGTCTGCCAAGGGAAAGTTTGTGTTTTTGCTTTAAGGTTTTCCTGCAAAAACAACAACAACAACACCAACAACGAAAATGCAGTTACACAATGTACAGTTTTTATTTTTTAACAAAAAAGAGGGAAATTTTATGATAAAAAAAAGAAACCCCACATTTTCAATAACACACACGAAAATTATTACGAAAACTTACTCTCCTCCTCTCTGTATGTAAGCATATACATATGTACATACACACTGTAAATGTCATCATCATCATCATGAACAGAGTTTTGTTGTATTTCACCACAATTGCAACACAAATATGATCGTATTTTAAGTTTTCGTTTCATTTGTGTTCATGTTCATGTTGTTGCTGTTGTTGTTGTTGCTGATTTTACTCTACTATTAAAACATCACGTCCACATTTATGAACCAAACAACGTACTTACGAACGGCTGAACGAATGTACGAAGATTCATGACAAATAGGGAAAACCTCATAAAAAAAACAACAAAATATACCCCGCACAACAGCAGGCAGCAGCAGAATAATAAAACACATGATGATGATAAAGCTAAACTAAATTGTTGTAATGAACAATAACAACAACAACAGCGACAATGTTAACTAAAAAAACATTAGAAAAACCGAAGTCAAAAAAATGCAGCAGAAAATACAAAAAAAAGGGAACAAATTTTTTCTTTTGTAGGTAACAACACACCACACTATTGCAGTGAGCGAGAGAGTGAGTGGTGGAGATAGCAGTGGGGAGTACGGTCGTACCTTATGCACTGTTGATGTAAACATTAGGAAAACAACAACAGCAGCAGCACCACTGAAAATCGTATGTGGAAAAAAGCTTATGTAATAAACTCTACACAAATTACAATAGCAACAGCAAAAACAGCAACAGTACTAAATAATATTTCTCAGGAATGAAACAGCAAAGAAATACAACTGCATACACTAAATCCATACATACATACATATGTATGTATGTATGCCTGCATACAGGCTGGCAAGCAGGCACAAACTTGACTGGCAAAGCAAGCGAATGGAAAAATATTAAAAAAAAAAATCATTTTAAAATGACCTCAATTTTTAGAAAAACAAAACACACACACATGTATTCACGTACATATTCTATACATACTCGTACTCGAAGAAGAAGAAAAAAAATTGTAAAAAAAAAGAAAATTCACTCCCATGTTGAAATTGTAGTATGGCAGAAGTACACACAACAAACAAAAGTTTTTAATGCATTTCATTTTATTTGCCAGTGTATGCACATGCATGCCAAGTTAATGAAAAGAGAAATAGAGAAAATGAAAAAAAAAAAATAAATAAATAAAATAGAGTCCCCCACCAAGTAAAGAAAATATACAGTAAGAAAAAGAGAAAGAGAAAGGGCTACCAATGCATTGTGTTTGGTATGCGAAAAAAAGTGTTGACAATTTAGCAATTTTTCGCATTGCATAGGATTTAATGGGAAAACGGCGTTATTTTTTGCTTTTCTGTGGGTAATATTAGTGGTAACACTATAGCTTGTTAGAAGGGTAACATTCTTGGGAAGTTAGCGAAATATTAGCTTCGTATGTGGCTTAATCGATAGAAAAGATTTCGGTTTTAAAAATTAAATAAAACACACATGAAAGTGTGATCCTTGGTTTGGTTCCAAGAGTCAAGTCTTGAGCTTCTTCCAACTACTTTTTCGCACATTTCGGACGATGGTTAGGTTAGGTTAGAGGACGTGTACTTGTCAATTAAGACAAGTACAGTACACGGAGGTCGAATAGGATAAAAGGAGAGGATGAAGGAAAGGGGAGGAATGAGAGGAATTACACAGATCAGACACAACAAAAAGGGAGAGCGCGACTATACTGATGAAGCCCTAGCACCTCTCAACCAGCCTAAGCCACTAATGAATCTGTGGAGAGCCTTGATGTCGGCTCTCGACACGTTAAGTCAAGTTTCGGACGATAACTTGACCAAGTTTTGTGCCCAAAACTTGAAATTACCCTTTCTGGCAGCTTTTCATGCAAAAAAAGTCAAATCATAGAAATTTTTACGAATGTTTCGAAACTGAATGAAGCTACAGAAGCAGTCATCTTTTTAGCTACGGCGTATAAAGCTGATCGTGATCATTATGGTACTTTCCAAGCAGAAGTGTCAAACATACGAGACGTGGTGGTAATTATGAAGCGGGAATGTATTCTTGTAGTCGCCGTAGTCTAGCAGGTAGTGTGTTCGCTTATTAGACGTAAAGCCCGGGTTCGAGCCCCAGGCTAGACATCAAAACGAAATATGAAAAAAAAAATATTTCTTCGGCGACTTCCTCTCTGCAGATGTCTGGCAAAAACTCTCAGAATAAATAAGCCTGCCATGAAAAAGTTTCTCAAAATCTGTCGTTCGGAGTCGACGTTAAACTGTAGGTCCCGACACTCATGTATAAAATTAAGGCACACAACATGAGTGGTGTGAGAAGCTAGGCAGTAATCCTGACTGAAGGATTGTAATGGCCAATTATGTATATTCTTGGGGAGTATATTGGCATACGTTCAAATTATCAGGCGGGTGTCTAGCCTCAGAGTTCTATGAGGGTATTTTAGCGAAATTTAAGTGGTACCCGGACATATTGGTATTCCAAGAAACTTTAAAGCTAATGAATTGGCCAGATACGACGAACCCAATGAAGTTTTAAGTGTGTTCCCTACTTTTAAATCGCCACTGAAAACCTAACAACGCAGTAACAAATTTCTTTAAAGCCGGGAGAACAGCTTTAACTACAGAAAAATCTGACCATGACGATATAAAGGGCACATGGAAAGCCTCCCATTCTGTCAGAGTCAATACAACATTCCGAATACTAATATGAGGCTCATTGATATTGGCCAATTACTTCTGCGAAAGCTACAGAAACGAAGCAAATTATGTGGAGAATGAAGGATTTTCCACTAGAGAGAAAAAATAGATTCATGAAAGTATGTAAATGAAATTGCCATGAAGAAATTTCTAAAAACCTGGCGTTCAAAGTCGACGTTAAATCGTAAGCCTCCACTCCACTCTTGGATAAAATTAACACACACAACATAGGTGGTATGAGATGCTAGTTTGTAATCCTTACTAAAAAGCGTTGTTGGTTCGTTAGCCTAATAACGGTAAAATGGCAAATTCCACAAAACATTTTTAACTTTGTCACATGTCACGAATATTTATTTATTTTTAGGAGAGAGAAATCACCACTTGATAGATTTTTTAATTAGAAAAACGCTTTTATCTTGCTTGTAGCGTTTTTGTATTATAAACGCTTAGGGCAACACTGTTATTAAAACACCGTAAAAGAGAAGGGAGTAGCAACAGCCAGAGTAGAAAAAAGAAAGTTATTTTCAATTATTAAAGCTTAATATAGCGTACAAAATGTATAAAAAAAAAGAAAAGCTTAAAGCATAATTTTCAAAATAACTGTGTTCTTCAAAAGAAACAGAAGAAAATTCAGACTTTTAAAGGGCTATTGTTGTAAATAAATATTGAAAAGTTTATAATTAATTATTTTAAAATTTTTTAATAATAATGGAAAACAACAACAATAATTTCCTTTTATAAAATTATAAAAATAAACATTCGTTTTTACTCACTCATTTACATACTTCTGCTATACAAAGTATAGTTTTGCTTGCTGGCTGGCTGGCTATAGTTTTTATGATGAATAAATACGAAGCAGCACACACAGAACAATAATAACAACAATGTTTTAAAAGGGCAAACACAAAATAAAAGCACGTTTAGCCGCACAAAAACTTTCGTGACTTTCAAGCGTTGCACGACGTTACTTAAACTGTAGGAGAAAAAGTTTTCTACAACTACAAGAGCTTCGCAATGACTTCAACGGCGCACACATAAAAAAAAATTCGAAGCCCATCAAGAGCAACAGCAGCAGCAGCAGCAAGAAAATCAAAACATATAACAGAAAGCAAACAACAACAACAAATTTATAAATTCACAATGAAAATAAGGTTTTTGAAAACTCTTACAATAAGAGAGAGAGAAAATGTTTTCTCTACAAATAAAAGTTGCAATTAATAAGCTCTTTTACATTTGCAGTTATTTAAGAGTGTTTTGGGGTACTCTCTTTGAAATTAGTTTTCAACTTTAAAGTGCTCTTATGTATGTGAGTTAAACAAACTGAATTTTCTTTCAAAAAAATAGTTCATCTCCCGTGTTTATATGGTCGGGTAAAGCAATAGCATTAGTTGTTGTTGATTTCATTGTTATTGCATTTTTCTACTAAGAGAAGTATGTGTGCCAATTATTATGTGTTTTGTTGGTATTTTTATTTCGTTGTTTGCATATGAGTTAGTGCGCGTGCAATGCATTTTATACAAAAAAAAATCCAACCAACAACAATAACTAAACTAATGCACTCGATTTAGTTTTTGTATAGAAAAACTGTTTTTTTATTTGTTTGTTGTTACTATACAGGCATTTGTTATGGTATTGGTAGGAGAGCGAGTACATACATTTAGTTTTCTTTCATTTTTGGGAGAATTACTAAATTTACCGTTTTGTTCTTAATTTTATGGTCAATATTTTGTTATTGTTTGCTTGCTTGCTTGTATTGTTTGTGTTTCCATTTTTGTAGTTTTTACTTTGCCATGCCATTGTTTTCAGAAATTCATTTGAAAATTCTCAAGGTAAACATTTTATTGCTATTGTATTGCAATGCATTTTTCTATATGCTCTTGTTGTTGTTGCTGTTGTTCTTGTTTGTTTTGTTTGCATATGCACACACACATCTACTTTCATGCATTTATGCATACATTGTTTGCATATAAGTATGCTTGTTCTATTTGAATAATGCTATTGTTATTGTTGTTTTTGGTATTTTAAATCAATATAATTTTTGTTTTGTTTTTGCAATGCACTCTCTAATACTTGTTGTTATTGGTTTATTTACTCTTTTCTCTCTTATCTATAATACATAGGCAAGGATTTATTGTTTTAATACATAGCAGAGTTGCATTTTCTTGAGCGTCTTGCCGCCTATAAGTAATGTTTAGTTTACAGAGAGTGAGAGTGTTTAATTAGTGAGTTTTTCTTTTTTTTTTTGATAAAATTTCATTGAATTTTAAAGTAAAGTATTTAAAAATGTTGTTGTGCTTATACAAAGAATGGTTTTATAATATTTAACCATGGAAAAGGCTGTAAATGATGAAAGTTTAAGGTAAGTGCTGAGATTATCTACAAGAAAAAAAATTATACATATGTTAAGATGGCCTCCGGTAGAGGCTGCTTTGTATTGTCACAGAAGCCAACAGATTATATGGACAGTATGTTGTCCGGAAGAAATAATTTTAGTGTCACTTTATTTATCATCATTATTGTCGTGTTGAGCTGTATCATGTTGCCCCGGCAATCTTCAGAATATTGTTCGGTGTCAGTCAGACTAACTTCTTGCCTAGTACTTGTTACGCACCCCCGTGTGTTTCCTTCTCTTAGGCAAAAACTCCGGCTAGGGTTTCAGCGTGTGCTCTAATGATACATTCTTGTCGTTTGCATATTGGGCTTGAATTGTTCGGTGTCAGTCAGACTAACTCCTTGCCTAGTGCTTGTTACTCACCCCCGAGTGTTTCCTTCTCTTCGGTAAAAACTCCGGCTAGGGTTTCAGTGTGTGCTCTAATGATACATTATTCTCATCTACCTATAGGGCTTGAATAGATTTCTATTTGGAATGAGTTTTGTTTGCGTACCTATATAAAGACCGTTTAGAAGATCGTATTCTATTCAACAATAGTTCAGATTGTCTGAAACCCATTTGGTTAGAGCAGCCTCTAAAAGAATGAAGTATGTGGTGCCTCATTATCTTCATTACAGAATCTTTTTTGTTGGGCTTGATTCGATTCTTATCCTTTACAAAAGTTATTTGAATATACAGTACCCGGTCAGAAGGCTTTTCTCTCAAAGGCTTCAAGTATGTGGTGCCTCATTACAGAATCGTTTTTGTTGGGCTTGATTCGATTCTTATCCTTTACAAAAGTTATTTGAATATACAGTACCCGGTCAGAAGGCTTTTCTCTCTTTCTCTATCGCATAATTCAAATCTCTTGCACCATAATTACACATTATTGTCGTCGTGAAGTAGTGTCAAATTCATACGACCTATTATACTGCCTTCCAGCCTTATAGGGTATTCCAACTTCCTTCTGGAATATTGAAGGAATCAAAAATGTGTTCTAATAAGACATTCTTCTCATCACAGCAGCCACATATTCAGCTAGAGGCAATCCCTATTCTATACAATTGCTCCTTAAGTATACAATACGTGGTCAAAAGGCCGGTTGCCATATTTATAGTTACTTCTGTGTAGTCTGGTCCATAATTCAAACCTCCTCCTATTGTAATTACCCATTAAAAGTTTAGATTGACTCAACCTGATTTGGTCTACCTACCCTTTTGTTGAGTATTTCACTTGGGAACCAAAAATTCCCACTCCTTTCCTATATCTGTTGTTGATCCAATCATGTGGCACACAATGGTCTCCATTTAAAAACAATATGTAGCCTTTAGGTCACTCCATTTACTTACGTTACTAAGATTCGTTGTGAAGCCCTGGTTCTGTACAGGTGACAGTTAAATAGAGATCTATTTTCCACTCATTTTATCTGGCCATGACGTGTGCCCTGATGAATCACTTACTAGACTTGACTCCCCTTCTCCTAATCATAGTCTTCAAAGGTCCGATGCTTTTTTGTGAAACGTACATGAAACCAACAGAGCCTCCAGTGTAGCTGGTTCTCTGCTGCGGTTATACAACTCTCGCTAGTCTCTGCTTTTTGTCCATGCACCATGCATAGGCCACTACTGACCTAAGCATCATGGTATACATACTTGACCTTGAAATACACTCTATATGAGCCTTTCATGTCAATTTTCTATCCAAACATTTTACCTCCATTTACCATTTTTGGCGATATTACCTCGCGAATAATTTTCCATTTTGGAAGTTTTTTTTTGTGATTGTGCTCGGATTTACCCCAACGACATACAAACACAAGAGCTCTTTGGTTAGTATCACAAAGAGTCTTTTTAAATTTATCTTTTGAAATCAAAACTTTAGCAACTGCATGCTCTTGACTGGCATCAACAGGTCATCCACTTTAGTGGTGAAACAACCCCACTCTGCAGGCAATCTTATCAAATCTCTAGCAACTGTATGCTCTTGGCTGTCATCAACTAAGATCCACTTTAGGCAACCCCCCACTATGCAGGCAGCCTGTGGTAATTGGATTTGGTTTCCCCAAACAAAACCCAGACGTATTATTGTAAAATGTGCTGGGACAAGAACAGGGCATTTTGTAAAATTTTGCGAGGCGCATTGGTCTTCATCACATGGTTGTAGAAATTAGAACGGACAAGGAATTGTTCTTCACCTATTGGATACATGACCAGCGATATGTCGTAGGACCCACTAGGTCTTCTGTTGATCTCATTGAGTGAAGTACCTGGGGCTTTATTAGCAGCTCTGCATGGTTCTAGGTGTAGACAGATAGTTTTGAGGACGTGTGTAGCCGTAGTCTGGCGTTGATCTCATTGAGTGAAGTACCTGTGGTTTTATTAGCAGCTCTGCATGGTTCCAGGTGTAGACAGATAGGTTTGAAGACGTGTGTAGCCGTAGTTGCATATACAAAAACACCCATAGGTTAGAGAGCCATTGAGTTTAACGCTAGAATAGTTAAGAAACCGGAATGTAGAGAGAGAGAGTGAAAGCAGCAGAAAACAACCGTAGAACCTCTTAGACCGTGTAGCCCCATTACAAATTTAAGTAGAAACTCCTGTCCCAGGGTATTCAAAATAGAAGAGTTACTCGATAGTATACAACTCCTTTTCATCCTTACATAACCTGATAAATTTTGGGCTGTGATATCTATCCCAGATCCCCGTACACAACCTAACATAACGATGACTCCTAAGCAACCCAGTTACCACAATCACAAGCCATTATATCCTGCTATGGAGTCCAGACGTGTGTTTATACTTTTCAGATTGATGGCCACTTTTGTTTTCTAAAAAATCTAAGAAAGGAAATGAAACAAGGAAACAAATTAATTTTTTAATTCGGGTTTTTAAAGGCTATTAAGACAGTCTTTTATTTTCTATTGTATTAAAAACAAACATGCAAAAATAACTAAGGCCTATACTGTATTTCTAATCATCTGATGGCTGCCACCACAGTGTCTTTTCATAGAATTCAATGACCATTTGAGGAATTTTTTTGTTTGCCACCTCGTTAAGCACCATATGAGGCTCATCGTCTCCCTTAAATTTAATAACCAGATAAAAATTGTCTTTAAACTCTGCCACGCCTAAGATTTCTTCTGGCAATAGGCCTCTTTCAAAGCCTGTCTTAGGTGCCGGCTGACGGGTCAGAAAATCGCTGACAAATTTTGATCCATTCAATTGCCATGTTGTGGAGGATAATGTCAAGGACTTGTTGTCATTATCTGCAGCGTTAGCATGGTCTGTGGATGTTATACTACTAACAACGCTTGCAACAACATCATTGTTCTTTAATTCTGCAGCAGCAGCAGCAGGAGTAACTGCCGTCTCGTTATTCTCTTTTAAATACGTTTTTAATTTATTATTCGTCGTCTTCTTTGGTGGTTGTTCCTTTTCTAACAACTCCTGCTGAGATTTTCTGCTACCTCTTGTCTTGGGCATTTGGATATTTTCACTAGCTGTCTGATTTTCTTCTTCTTCCGCTATTGCTGGGGCGAGGCCACGTCTGCCACTTCTTGTTAAACTTAAACTGGCACGTCTTGCCTTCGTTTTGTTGTTACAATCTGAACGACGATTCTCTTCGTAATTCTTTATCATTTCAATGCAAAAACCTAAATTCTCTGCCGGTTCCCAGGTATTTTCTGGCTCTTCAAAGCCCTGCCACTTTATAAGATATTCCACACGGCCTTTGCGTACACGTCGAGACACAATTTTCTCCACAGTAAACTGCTGCTGCTCGTTATCAGAAGTTTCTTTTGCTGCTCCTTCATTTTCTTGTGACATATTTGACATAAAATTCTGTTCAAATTTAATCACAATCAATGTGGGCCTTTAGGTGGGGGGTGGTTTTTTAATTTTCAATTAAAATTTTGAGGATTTGTTTGATCAGAACGTAAAAAAAAAATAAAAAATGAAAAACGCGAGCGACAGCATTCGCTGTCATCCTTAACAAGAACAAAAAACATAAACAGAGAGTCGAGAGTCGAAATTTAAGAGCACATGTGCTCAATTTAAAATAGTGTGTAAAGAAGAGAACAAAACGAAATTCATTGCAGTGAGGCCACTTACTTCAAACAAAAAAACGCTAAAAATGTTGCACAATGGAAATGCAACGGAAATTTTCGTAATTCGTAAAATTTTATCTAAAATTGAAGGAAATTTATTGCAAATAACCAGTCAGTCAGGACAAAGTCTTGGTGTGATAGGGGTTGTTGTTCTGCTGCGTTTATCAAAAAAAAAATATATTCTTTCAGGGAATGTCTCCGAATCATGCAGTGGGTTGTGCATTAGAAAACTAAGTGAATAGGTTGTGGCTGTCACCCAAGAGTATAGAAATTGTTGTGCCCCATTATGATATCGCAGTCTTTCCATTCTCCTAGTACTAGAACTATCCGGGGCTTCTGCTGAAACAATTCATCTTTTTGAGATCAATCAGTTTAGTCGCATAGTAAAAGCCCAGGTACTTTCTTTTCCTTCGAAATAATCCTGGGCTGTGACACGAGTTGCACCCAATGAGCAAGCAATGTAGGAATAGAAAAAAAAAATTGACAAAGAAAAATGAGCTGCTTTGTCCTCCCTAGGTTACTATTTGGCGACCTCAACTACTGGTCGAACAAGTTCTTTCTCATACCCAGAGACCGTTAGCCAAGAAGTAGATTTTTTTCTAATTTTCAGTCTAATCGTGACCAAAGGGTCCCCTATGGGCGGATCATATACGCCAATACGCCCACAATACAGCTTTCGGGTATGTCCCTATGTCTGAAGTCAATAATAGGGACTTTGAAACCTTAAAAGAGGTTTCAGGGCAGCCAGACCGTTCAGTTTATTTTGAGAGGAGCATCCTGAAAGGATCTTTACACACAAACATACATACATATTTGGTCATTACAACCCTTTAGTCAGGATTACGACCTAGTTTCCCACACCACTTATGTTGTGTGCGTTAATTTATATACATGAGTATGGTGCGACCTACAGTTTAAAGTCGACTCTGAACGAGAGATTTTTGAGAAACTTTTCATGGGAATTTTTTATTTACTCTCAGAGTTTTTGCCAGAAATCTGCTGAGAGGAAGTCTGACCTAGGGTTTGAACTCGGGCCTTACGTCTAATAAGCCTCAACACACTACCTATTAGACCACGGTGACCTCTCTGAAAGGATCTTTGTGAGTTAATAATGCGGTTCGCAGGGCATTCTTGTAACCAACATGCTGACACAGGATATGCCCTTGATTTCAGGGCTTGACATGTCCTTCATCCATTGTGTTGCATTTCCCACCTTTCAATCCTAGTTACCAGTAAACTACTTAAATTGGATCGGAAGGACATCTCTGTAATTGCATGTATGGAGAGGCTTAACTAACCTGCTAAAGATTTTACCAGAGATTGTAGATCGATTGAAGGATCACAGAAGGACATAGACTTTTGTCATTTGGATCACTCTCAAAGTGCTCGTGCAGAAATCCAATGTAGCACGTAGGGCCCTTCATATGTCGTTGGTGTCCAGATCATCCAATTCAGACCAAAAGAAACTGGGGCTCACGGTTCACGGCGATGGTCTGCCCAAAGATATATGAACCGATTTCGCCGCCAGCTTAAAATTCAACCAAGCAATGACTGTGACGATATTGTTTATTCATCCATTCATCCAAAAATGGACCTCATCGCTGAAGGTGAGTTTTCGTTGAAAAGAAGAGTGAGTTGCCAACTGCTCCAGAACTCATTTTGCGAATATGTGTTACTGTCTATGGTCGTCCATGGCGATTTGGCAAAAGATACTGAATAAATCACAACAAATTAAACAGATGTAGCTTCAACAGGTTGTCACTTGTCAACTGTCAAAGTTTGGCAGGCCCGAAATAAGTCGTGTCGGAAAACGTTGACAACTTAACAATAAATATTGAAAAAAAATGCTCCGTTCTATCCATGATCGGTTTGAATATGGTCCAATAATCGTTCAAACGGGATTCAGCCATGTTTTTCCGATTAACTGTTTAAACATTAGTATTCACCACTGTATTCTAAAATTGTCTTTTCACTCTACTGTAGTCAGCCACTGGTATTGGCATTTTATGTACTGTACTGTATGCACTCCACGTCCATGTATGTGCATGTGTGTTGAATATTTTTATTATGAACTTGAAAAATAAAAATTAAAAACAGACAACAAAAACTATTCAATTGATAAACTAGAATTTTCAAACGTCATTCGCTGTATTTCATATTCTTTTGTTTTTTTTTCTGTTTTCTTTTATCAGTCATTTAGAGTGTTATTAGCATGACTGTCGCTCAGTTTAAAGTTTTTTGTTTTTCTTTTTTTTCTGTTTCTCTTTTATAACGATTAGATCAGACATCATTAAAAGCAAGAACTCACCATATTACTCTAACAGCAGACACACACACATTCACACACATGTATACATTCGCGCACATAAAATGTTAATGTTCAGTTTAATGTTTATTGCTGTTATTAACTCACCCCTCTCTTAATCACTACCTCTCTCTCTCTCTCACACACTGTATTTTGTATAGTACGGGGGTATGAAATGTTATTTTCTTTTTGGTATTTTAATTGTGAACAAAAATTGTTTTTTTTTTATTAAAAATTTTTAAAACGCTAATGGAAAATGTTCAACAAATTAGCATGAATTTGTAAAAATATTTCAACAATTCTTGTTATTGTTTGTTTTTGTTGTTGTATTTATTTAAACATTCGGCAATTTATGCAAAATAGTTACGGTGGGGCTGAGATTAATTAGTAAGCATGACAAGCATAAAAATACACATGCAAAGTATGATAAAGGGTTATCCATTTTACAATTCCAAAAGTAAGGTTAACACGTTGACTGCCGACTACGAGATAACTCGTAGATTGCGTTCCCTTCTAGGGTGCCAACTACGAGTGTATGTATGTTTGGCAACTGAGGGTGAAAAACACACACACACTCAGGGATTGTTATTTTTTTTTTGTTTGTAGTTTGCACATTTAAAACGTAAACATATGCGAAATTTAAAAATAAAAACAAAACACAAATAACAACAATAAAGCTAAAAATCTAAGCAATTGTACTTGTTTTTATTGATCATATTTTAAAACATTTACTTCTTATGTGGTATTTATGCCTATTTGGCTATGATTTTACTCTCTCCCGCTCTCTCTCTCTCTCTCTTCCTTTTTACTGTTCTAATTATCTCTGCATAAATAAAATAATAATCATAACAAATGTTTGCACTCAAACCAATACTCATAAACATGACTGGCTGCTAATCTCTATTAAACATACAAAACTTGAATGTATTAATCGTCAGTATTTTATTGAATCGTTATTATCAACAATAAACGACCGACCAGCATTATCACCTTCCTACCCACCCGTCACCCGAAAACCGAAAACAAACATTAAATTCATCATCATGCACTAAAAAAGAAAAAAACTCACATGCATTCTTCCTCTCTCATTATCTAATGTTGTATTTTGTATATTCATCCTATGTCGCGCGCTCTCTCTCTCTTTAAGTTTTGTTTATCTCTTCATTGATTTCCTAAACACAGTTACCAACAAGAAAATAAGTTTCAATGTTAAGAAACTTATGTGCTGTTTCTGTAAGACGAACACTCAATTTTGTTGGCATTTTCCATGCAAAAGTTCGTCTGAAACCACTTGTCTTACAGTGTATTGAATCTCTCAGAGCCAACTTTTAAATAAAAAACAAAACCAAAAAATCCTGTATTTTATGTAGATTTATATGCAAGATCAACGACGGAAATATTACCGCTATGTACAGAGAGAACAAAGTTCTCTTAATGAAGAGGTTTGTTTACTGCACAGTGACATAGACAGTATCAGACAAAATTAAAGCACGTATGCAAGCAAAACATATTAGTTTTGAGTATCAAATCAAGTTATTGGATTTTTGTTAATGTTAATTTATTTAAATTTAATAATTGCTTTTAATTGATAACACTGCGTTCCTTTTACTACAACACCTAAAGAGGTAGTCTAGTGTGTTGGCTTATTAGAAGAGAATCCGTAGTTCAATACCCCATTTCAGACAGCGTGAATAAAACGAAATATGAAAACAAATATTTCCTTCGATGACATCTTCTAAGTAGTCTTCTGGTAAAAACTCTGAGAGTAAATATGTAAGTTGGCCATAAAAAGTTGCTCAAATCTGCTGTTCAGGCTCGACTTAAACTGTAGATCTCACCACTCACGGATTTAATTAACACACAACATGAATGGTGGGAGAAGGCAGGTTGTAATCCTAACTAAAGGATTGTAATGACTAAATTAAGTAAGCAAGTATGGTGGTAGTGAGTGAGGATCCTTCCTTATGCCTAAGATGATGTAGTTCTAAGAGAAATATTGTACCCCCCTGTGGATAGTACTATGCTAGGCTTTATTGCATTAACTTGCGGTCCAAATACGTTGCACCATTTGGATAGTAATTAGAGTAATCAGCATTGAATCGTTTTTTCGCTACTCATAACTACTCATGAAATTTTGAGTATGAGTGAGTCAATAGTATTGAAATTCAAATACATACTCTAATTCATTCGTACACACTACCACTCTTGATTTATAAGTACAGGTTGCAATAAGTATGAGACAGAGATCAGCAAAGAATCGTTTTTCGCTACTCATAAGTATTCATAAAATTTTGAGTATGAGTGAATCAACAGTATTGAAATTCAACTACTCTGATTCATTCGTACTCACTACAACATTGATTTATAAGTACAGGTTGCAATGAGTATGAGTACAACGTTGACATCAAACTCATAACATACGAAATATGTTTGATTCATACGCCTACTCATTCAGATTCATAAATTTAGAAAAATACTTATAAGAGAGTTGAAAAGCTAGGCCGTAATCCTGACTGAAGGGTTGTAATGGTCAATTATATATGTATGTATGTATGTACTTATAATACTCATAAATTCATCAAAATTTACAGTCTGAGTTGTTGTTGCATAAAAAAAAAAGAAGAAAGACAAAGACAGCAACAACAACATCATACGTATTGTTAAGTATGAGTACGATGAGTACTACAAACTTTGAATACATATGAGCAGTATGAGTATGATATTAAAATAAGTATGTATGAATGCGAAATTATGAGTATGATTCGAATCTATTCATCTTTTTGAGTACTCATTGATGATCTTTGTTAGAAATCTCAGCTCAGATTACATAAATTTTTAAGCCTTAACTGTACTTGCTGTTGCAACGTTATACGTTGCCTTTTTAACGTTAGATATAAAGATTTAAAGAAATTAAAATTAAAATAATAATTAACTCGTTAGTTGGTATTTAAAAATTAATTACATGGAAACACTTAAAAACTTAATAACATTGACTACAAAAATAAGAAAAAAAAAAACAAACAACAATAATTGAAATTTTATTTTATTTCTTTACCTCTTTTATTTTAATGTTAAAGAGGCACCATTACCACTGTGAGTCACTGTATGTTTTATATACATATATGCACTTTGTTTGTTTTGTTGTTGTTTTTCTAAAATGCTTACCTAAATTGTATGTGTGCCTTATAGAAACACAAGAAATTGTTTTTGTTTTCTGGTTTTAGCACGAGCCATTGTGAAAAAATTTTTTTGATTTGCACGAGCTAAACGTTGTTCTTATTAAAATAATAACAACAACCACAACGATTGTACAATGAACGATGCACTATGTAGTGCACTTTATAAATCAAACGAAGTTATTCAATACACGCGTATTCAATTGTTAAGGTAGAGAGGGAAGGGCAAATATGTAGAACAAAATCAATAGTTTTGTTTTAAATTACACATAATGCAAGTGAGTATTTTTTTTTTTTTTTTATAGCTTTACGAGCTAAAGGTTGGGAATCTTCAAAAGACATTGGTAGCCCGGCCTACCAATGTGCACGATTCGCCGCAAGACTTACTCTCGGCTTGCTAAGCGCCTGCGTACTAAACCCAACCTCGTTCGTCACACTTTCAACCATTTGCCCCCCCCGGGACCACAATCAAGTATTACTTCGGGGGGGTGGAGATTCAGCGAGTGCTGCCTTCTGATTCTGCTGATCTTGCTCTCTCAGCCAATCTTTGCCGCATCAAAACCCTCCTCGCGAAAACACATACTGCGTTCCAGTTATCACTTGAGGTTAGCATTAGCCTAACCACATTATCGGGTGTTACCTGGGATCCTAATGTCCTCACCAGGCAAATTCGTTGATCGTCGTACCGCGGGCAGGTAAAGAAAACATGCTCCGCCGTCTCCTTCTCATTACGGCATTCTGGGCATGCTTCATCTACGTCGTGTCCATACTTATAGAGATATGCTCTATAACATCCGTGGCCCGTTAGCAACTGTGTCAGGTGGAAGTTCACCTGGCCGTGTTTCCTTTTGGTCCATTCGCCTATACTTGGGATGAGTCTGTAGGTCCATCTTCCTTTGCTGGAATTGGACCAGTCTTGTTGCCATCTATCCATGGCATCGTCAACTATTTGCACGGGGTTTAAAAGATTCGTCCCCCTCCTTGCATCCTGTTTCCTCTTCTCTACGTCTACTACTAGTTTCAGGGGCGTCATTCCCGCTATCACTAGTGCTGCATCAGTAGACACCGTCCGGAAGGCGGAGATTACCCTGAGAGCTGACCTCCTGTGGGCCGTTTCAATTCCTGCTCTATAGGTCCTCCTATCCATAGCCTCGGCCCATATAGGGGCTGCATATATGGCGACCGATGTCACTACCTTCATCAGTAGCCGTCTTCTCTCCTGTTTCGGGCCTCCTAGGTTAGGCATTAATCGGGCAAGTGCACATGTCGTCGCCGCACATTTCTCACCGATGTACGTCAAGTGTTCCTTAAACGTGAGCCTGTTATCAATCATCACTCCCAAGTACTTAATCGCCTGCTTTGATGTTATGCGCTGGTCACCCACCGTTATGGTAATAAATTCAATCCTCTTTCTACTGCTTACAAGTAGGACATCTGTTTTGTGGTCAGCAAGTTTGAGACCTTTTTCTGTTATCCAGCTTCTGACCGTGCCCACCGCAGTGTTACACGTTCTCACCAATTCGTCCAGATGTTTTCCTCTTATCACCAGGGCAATATCGTCCGCAAATCCAATGATCTGTGCACCTCTAGGGAGTCTAAGCCTCAGTACACCGTCATACATGACGTTCCACAATATAGGGCCCAGGACGGAACCCTGTGGGACGCCCGCAGTCACCGCGTATGACTTTCTGCCGTCGTTCGTGTCGTATATGAGTACTCTATCCTTAAAATAGTCCTTAATTAGTTCCACTAAGTAGTTTGGTACGCCCTTTTCATCCAGGGCAGCTAACGTGGCATCCCAATCCGCAGAGTTGAATGCATTCTTGACGTCCAAGGTGATGATAGCGCAATACTCCTTATCGCCCTCCAGCCAACGCTCACCGCTGATGGCATCCTTTGCCACTGTCACTACTGTTTCTATTGCATCCAAGGTGGAACGTGCTTTCCGGAAGCCAAATTGGCGATCCGACAGGCCTTCTCCCCCTAGAAATGCTTCTAGTCTCCTACAGATTATCCTCTCCAAAAGTTTCCCGGCTGTGTCTATCATACAGAGCGGGCGGTATCCCGAGGCATCCTGTGCATTGTTACCCTTCGGAATGAGAACCAGCCTCTGCCTTTTCCATATCCTAGGGAACGTTCTCTCCTGGATACAAGCATTAAAAACTTGCCTAAACAGCTCAGTATTACTCTCAATGGCTGCTTTAAGAGCGATGTTTGGGATCCCGTCAATCCCCGGTGCCTTATTTAGTTTCATCTCCTTGCAGGCCGCCTCAAATTCCTGGCTGCTGACTTCGGTGATTTCCTCTGGAGACCTCATGTCTCGCACGGAGTACGTAATCTCGGCCTTCTGCGGAAAAAGGCTCCTGACGATTGATTGCAGCTCAAGAGCACACGTCGTTGCTGGTGGTCGGAAGCAGTTCAGCTTTCTCATCACCACCTTATATCCAGTTCCCCAGGGATTCTCGTCCACATCGGCGCACATTTCCTTGTAGCATCTTCTCTTGCTGTATGCAATGTCCCCATTAAGGCTGGCCCTACACCTTCTATACATTTCCCGTAGTTCAGCAAATTCATCACGGCCTCTGGCCCGTTGGAATAGCCGCCGTGCGCGATTACATTTACGCCTTAGATCCGCTATATCCGCGTTCCACCAGTAGACGTGTTTCTTTCCAGACATATGGCGCCTCCTTGCCATAGAAACGTTGCAAGCCTCCGTTATGGAGCGCATAAGTCCCGTCGCCTTGTCATTCGCGTTCCCGAATAACCGAATGTCCTCCAATGCGAGGACGAAGGTTTCCCTGTCAAAGGTGGAGTCCTTCCAAAGAGGGTTCGGCGGTGCGGCAGGAACGTTGTGTCCCGCAGAGCGTTCCCGAATTTCGAAAATGATTGCCCGGTGATCACTATGTGTGTAGATGTCAGACACCGACCAGGTAGATGAGGACGCCAGGGAGTCGCTGACAAATGTCAGGTCAATTTTTGAGCAGCGTCCATTCCTCGAGAATGTATCCTTGTCACCACTATTAAGTAACACAACCTCCAACGTTGCAAATGCGTCGAGTAAGCATTCTCCTCTTGTGTTAGTGCACGCCGAGCCCCATTCAACAGCCCACGCATTGAAATCCCCGGCAATTACCACAGGTCTCACGTTCCTTGCTTCCTTAACGATGTCATCTATTCTGCGTCTAAAGTCTTCTATTGAAAGGCTAGGGGGAAGATAACAGCTGAAGAAATGTACCCCATTAACGGTGCATTTCACAAAGCTCTCCCACCTGTCGTCGACATTTCCCACTGGGAATTTACCACAGGACCATATCGAAGCCTTGTTGCATTTGCTGGTTATCCAACGTTGGTTTCCAGATGTTCTGTAGTGCTCGCTCAGTATTGACAAGTCTATTCTCTGCTCCCGTACAGTCTGCTTAAGCAGCTCCTGCGCCGCTTCGCAATGGTTCAAGTTCAACTGCAGAACTCTCATTTACCCGCGCCTGTTAACTTCCGTCGTGCCGCCAGATAGTGTGCGCACTTATGTCCTCCGGTGATATGTTTCGCGTCAGCATCTGGATCGCCTCTACAGAGAAGGCAGTGGGGGTCACGCCCACAAGCCTTGGCAAGGTGACCCTGCGAACCGCACTTGAAGCAGTGTTTGGACCAGTCGCTATTGCTGCGACACTTTCCAGCTACATGCCCGAAATCTAAGCACTTGTAACATCTCCTTGGGGTCAGCTTCCTCAACAAACGGCAAACTGTCCACCCTACACGCAGTTTGCCAACTTCCTCGGCCCTGCATGCCATCTTCGTGGGGATTGCAATTATCGCCGTCCTAGTGCCTCCTGGAACGCTTCTGATCGTCTTAAGAGCCGACGGTTGTATTTCGCCGATTTGGTCCTTCCATGCGGCGATTATTTCCTCCTCAGTTGTAACCTCGTCCAGGTATCTCAATTCGAAAGTGGCCTCCTCTGTTATCGTTCTGACCTCTATCTCTTCTGCCAGTAAGTTCTTCAGCTTAGCCCGGTGCGTCTCCGTAGCCACCTCGGCTGATCTTCTAAATTCCAAAAGGATTTCGCCCTTTTGTGTCTTCTTCACGAGCTGAACATCCTCCCCGACTGATTTAAGTTCCGGGGCGTTTCTTACCTTCCTTAGAATGTCCGCAAAGGATAGCTTCTCAGTTGGCTTTATAATAACTGCATCCGGTCTTGGAGGTTTTCTGCGCTTCCTAGTTTTCAAGATCCACTCATTTTGCTCCTGAGTGTCTTTCTCTGTCGCTGCAGGCACTACCGTAGTCTGGTTCGAAGCCGTTGCTGGTCTCCCTGCCGAGTCGCTACTTCTAGCCTCAGCGGCAGGCTTGACTTGTCCACGAGGACGGATTGTCCTGGTCTTCTTTGATGGTGTTCCCCTTGGTTTCTCCAATTCTTCTCTCTGCCTCTTCGGACCACAAGGTGTCTGCTGTTGTAGGATCGTCTGAGTGCTCCTATCATTGGTTCTGACCTTTTTCTCTTGTTCCGCTACTTTATCCTTAGCGGCTTGTTGGTAAAGTGACGATATAGAGGCCACTAAATCACGCATTGCTTGGTGTATGGACCTTCTTCCTCCGCCCATCATCTCCACGAGTTCGGAAATTCTATCGCCTAGCTTGGTGAATTCATCCACCTCTTTTTCAGGAACTTTGTTCCTCTGCAGTTCCGGTGGTGACGAGTGCGATCGCTCGCCATTCTGCTTCAGCGGTGGTGAGTGGAGCAGCCTCGAAGCCCTCCGGAAAGGGTTCAGGAAAGGGCTGTCCTGCTGGGTCTCCTTTGCACCTTCGGTGCCGGCTGGAGAAGTAGCGCCTGTAAAATTACTTAGATTGTTGTTTTTTGTGTTAAATTCCATTCTGTTGGGTCCCAACTTGGGGCCGTTATCTTGGATTCGTTGTGTAGTTACCCTTATTGTGGTCCCATGGTTATCTTTGCAATGCAGGGAGGCCATGCGAGGGTTGACACAAGTCCTCATGAGAGCTTGTGTTCAGAGCCAGACCGGGAGCTAAACAGAAGAGATTCTTAACTGCCCCTACACCCCAACTCAACGGGACGAGTCCAAGATCGTTCCCCAAGGCTTGCCAGGTTTTAACGGGACGGAGACGGATGGTGCATTAGCCTGAAAGCCGTCTGGACCAGATGTCACTCCAGCCCATATTGGTAACAGAATACCCCATCCGCCAGCCCATGTCATCAAATCAAAATATTGCAGTGTAGTCCAGTATACCATAATCAGAATCTTACTGGTATCAATTCTGATGCCTATACGACTAGGCTCCGATCGTCACATCCGTTAGAAGCATGCATGATTCCCACGGTGCTATCGTGTTACCACGGTAGTTCAACACTTTGAGCGGCATTGTTTCGCTTTAAAGCATCAGTGTCATTGGGTATATGCCAGACTTTTCATCCGCACCCTCTACCTCTGCCCTCCCATTTAGTCGCCTTTTACGACAAGCAGGGAACCACTGTGGTAGAATTCTAATCCGCTACCACACGGCATATGCAAGTGAGTATATGTGTGTGTGTGTGTGTGTGTGTGTTTGTATACTAAAGAGCATAGAAAATTAGAGATTAATGTTATACATACTCACATAAGCATGCAATGCATGTAATGAGTAATTGTTTCTCTCACCACACTTATTCAGTTTAATACCACAGTAGTGTGTTGAGTATTAATTTCCTAATAAATACGTATTATTTGTTCTTCTATTATAAGTTCTCTTGCATTCTTTAATTTTTTTCTTTTAGAGCTTAGAAAATTAAATTAAATTACTTTTTTGAAATTTAATTAACAAAATGGCATTGAAAATTAATGAAATGGAATTTTTTTAAAAGAAAAAAATGTGTTTGTAAATATTTTATTACAGTACATAGTAGCAACATTAGCGATCCAGAAACTTTGAATTTTTATTCACAAAAGAGCCAAATTAAAACAGATATTAAAAGAAAACCAGTTGGCTTAGTTGAGACCACGGTTCAAACCCCCAGGTCAGACATCTCCAACAAACTAAAGTATGAAGAAATATTTCTTCGGCAACTGCCTCTCAGTAGATTTCTGGCAAAATATTTGGGAGTAAATAAAAAATTGCCATGAAAAGTTTCTCAAAATATCTGTCGTTTGAAGTCGATTTTAAACTGTAGGTCCCACCACCATAGCACAGCGACCATACGGTCTATTGTATTCCCGTCATAGTTTGTAGGGTATCCCTATAATGCCTCTGACAAATCTAAGGATGCCGGTCAGTGTCAGCCATGACAATTCGCTTGCCTAGCACTTGATAATCACTGTGATATTTGTTTCTGCCATGCATTAATGTACCACTGGTTTCAAGAATGTATTCCGATGATTCATTCTCATGGCCACAGAATCAACATGATGGGCTACCATTATAAATAACTATATTCTGAGTCTACAGTCTGAGTCCGCCTTGTTAAAAGACCTGTTAGGTTAGGTTAAGTTAGCGGGTAACTTGCCTTTTACAGGCAAGTACATTCGATAGCCATATGGCTCATTGTGTTACCCCGTGTTAAGTAAGCCACCTTTTTACGATCCGTTAGTGGTGGGTTAGAATCACTCTAAGCTTCGAAAGCGAAATCAACCAGTTCCCTTAGTGGCACTTTCGCCACCATGCCCAAATCTTCAAACGTTCTGTCACCCAAAAACCGATGACGCCTGTTCAGATGTGCATGGCACTGGCATAAAACGTATTGTACGGATTCCGTTGCTTCTACATCATGACAGCTTCTGCAGTAATCCTAGCGGGTGAGAACGAGCTCGTCAGCGAAATTGCCAATAGCGCAGTGTCCAATTAGAATTCTTGTTTGAGTGCAAATCGTTCTCATTGGAACTCAAGTAATTCATTGGTTTTCCTTCTGTCCACTGCTGGATAGCAGTACGATCACTTCCGAGCCAGTTCGCCCGCCTTTTTATTCCCCTCTATGCCTAAAAGGACCGGTTATTAAGTGTAGATTAGATATTAATGGCCTGATGCCTTTCTTTTTGAAATTCCATAAAAGGGTTCTGACTTCATCAACGGGAAACAATCGCAACAATATGTAAGCACATGCTTCAATTTTGGCTGCCACTGTAGTATATATTACGTAGAAACCAGAGATCAGCAATGAGTATTCAAAAAGATGAGTAGATTCGAATCATACTCATAATTTCTAATACTTATACGCATTCATACTTATTTCAATATCATACTCATACTACTCATATTCAAAGTCTGAAGTACTTATTGTACCAATACGCATGGTGTTGTTGATTTCGACTCTCCTTTACTCAACATTTACAAGCCTCAGAAAATAAGTATGATTCGCATACGAACACTACAATACTCACTAGAATGTTGTGTGTTTGCTTTGCTTTCTTCTTTTTTTGTAAATGCAACAACAACTACGACTGTAAATGTTAATGGATGATTCGAATCATTTATGAGTATTATAAGTACTTTTCTAAATTTATGAATCTAAATGAGTAGGCATATGAATCAAACATATTTCGAATGTTATGAGTTATGATGTCAACGTTGTATTCATATTCATTGCAATCTGTACTTATGTTGTAGTGAGTACGAATGAATCAGAGTAGTTAAATTTCAATACTGTTGACTCACTCATACTTAAAACTTCATGAGCACTTATGAGTAGCGATAAAACGATTCATTGCTGATCTCTGACTCATACTCATTGCAACCTGTACTTATAAATCAAGAGTGGTAGTGAGTACGAATGAATCAGAGGTAGTTGAATTTCAATACTGCAGACTCACTCATACTCAATATTTCTTGAGTACTTATGAGTACCGAAAAAACGATTCATTGCTCATCTCTGATTCATAGTTAGTACGAATGAATCAGAGTAGTTGAATTTCAATACTGTTGACTCACTCATACTCAATATTTCTTGAATACTTATGAGTACCGAAAAAACGATTCATTGCTCATCTCTGATTCATAGTTAGTACGAATGAATCAGAGTAGTTGAATTTCAATACTGTTGACTTACCCATACTCAAAATTTCATGAGTACTTATGAATAGCGAAAAAACGATTCATTGTTGATCTCTGGCGTAGACACCACTGTTTGTTAATACAATTTATTTTTCTGCTTGGAAGAAAAACACGTACAAAGTAGCTTTGTTTTCTCTTCATAAAATAATTCAAAACAATGCAATGACGTCTGTGTCCTCTTTAATGTTGTTGGCTTTGAACTTTTTACCGCTACACTAAAAGAAAAATTTTTGTTTTTACTAGAGAACGAACAACATTGACATAATTTTCTCTCTATCTCTCTCTCTCTTTCGATAACATTAACACTCTTTCAGTTAAGAAAAAAAATCGCTTACAACTTCATCTAGAAGAAATACGAAATGAAAACTTAAGTCATTATCTCTTCACCTTTAATGTCCCTGAAATAATTTTCTTGTTCTTGTTGTTTTTCTACTGTTCGTAATTATGAAAAAAGAAGGATGAAGAAGAAGAAACAATAATACAATCATACAACACCAGTACACGGATATGTATAAGATGTATGCATGCATTTCTTAGGAAAAATATTTTATTTTCATAATGGCTCTAATCACACGAGAACAATTTTGTTAGTCGCACAATTTTTGTTCTCTTCAAATCACACGGAAGGAAGTTGGTCAGCGCAGGGGCTGCCCTCTCTTGCCTATAAACTATCATTTTATGCCAGCACAATAGTTCTCGTGTGATTAGAGCCAATTGTATGCGTTTTTTGAATTTGTTTAGTTTAAGTTAGAGAGAGAGAGAGAGAGAGAGAGAGAGAGAAGGAGAGATGGTGCGTGTGCGTATGTGTTAAATTTCTTAAGGCCCTGGAAGGTTATTTTTATAATAAATGGCAACATTATGAGTGTGTTAATTTTATTTTTAACAAAGCCTGGCATATAAAAGAGTAAAATCATGAAATTTTTTTTATTAAAAATAAAAACCAATTGAAATATAATTGAGAATAAGCATTAGACTAATGAGTACAGCTAAAGAGAATTTTTAATAAAATTTAATTCCACTCACTTCGCATTTTCAACTGATGATTACACTCTTTTTAAATGTTTTTTTTTCTTTTCATTTAAGACTTTTTTCAAGTGTAAATATTTGTGGGCCATTTCTTCTCTTTTATTCTGTTTACTTTTGTTGTTCATTATTTTTATTTTTATTTTTTTTTCGTGCTGTTTTCCTTATTTTGTTTTTTTTTTTTTTGGATTTTTGCCTAAATGCAGTAGCGTCGGCGTCAGCATTACTTTAAACGGAAATTAATGATGGTGCTGTGGCATCACTTCGTTTTTCTTTTAAAAGGTGAATGTGCGCGCCCAACAACAATTGAATAACGAAACATGCATGCTAAACATACAGTGCAGAACAAAAGTTTACATACAGGAGGCAGTCTGGCACGTCTTCACTGGGTGGAGCACATCGGAAATGTGCAATTTTACATGACTCTGATGCATAAATCAGGCTGAATTTGACCGATGACAAGGGTTATGCTGGCTCTAAGAACAAGTGTGGTTTGTGACTAATTTGCATTCACCATCGACTTAAGAAAACCCCACAAGAAAAAGTCTAACGGGGTCAAATTGCACAATCTCCATGACAAATTCACATTACCTCTACGTAAGATGTTTATGTTAAAACGTCGTCGTAGTCTAGTAGGTAGTGTTGTGGCTTATTAGACGTCAGGCCTCGGTTCAAACCCCTAGTCAGACATCCAAACGAAAACATAAAAAAATATTTCTTAGACGACTTCCTCTCAGCAAATTTCTGGCAAAAACTCTGAGAGTAAAGAAAAAAAATTGCCATGAAAATTTTCTAAAAAATCTGTCGTTCAGAACCGACTTTAAACTGTAGGTCTCCCGCCACTCATGTACATATAAAATTAACACGTACACAACATCAGTGGTGTGAGAGGCTAGGTCGTAATCCTAATTAAAGGCTTGTAATGATCAATTGTGTATGTATGAACTCTGCCCTATGTCGGTGAGGTCCAGACCATACAATTTAGGCTAATATAATTGGTAACTATCGAACAGCAGTGTTCGTCGTTTACAGTGATGGCGTGATCAGCGTTGTTCTTAAAGAAATATGGACCATATTGATATGACGCCGCCAGAACAAAATCCACACCTAACAGTGTTCTTTTTAGGGATGCATTGGAAGCTCTTGCTTCTCACGTGGATTAATATCGCATCTCTAATGCGACAATTTTGTTTGTTTACGTACCCATTCATCCAGAAATGGGCCCCATCACAACTGAATCTCAAATGAGAACCATTTGCGAACTGCTCTAAAATTCATTTAGCGACCACGCGTCCTTGTCTATTGTCATCCATGGTGATTTGGCAAAACGTACTCTGAATAAACGACAACGATTTTGAATTTGTAGCTTCAGATGTACCTGTTGAAAGACCCTATAGAATATGAGTTAATAATTCAGGACTAAAACTCTTTATTGTTGCCGGAAAGCTGTATGCCTTAACTGGGCATAACACATCCACTTGACTTTGTATTCAAACTAGTTCTATTCCCTGAGGTCGTGGTTTGGTGTCGTTGCCTATGGAGAAGGGATCATCAAACCTGGTTTGATAACAGAATACCTATCATGAAACATGTTAGCCAAACAAGTGGCTGCGAACGTGAAAATAAGGCTGAGCATCACAAAAGCATTAAAATATGGAAGATATGGTTATGGAGAAATCTTGGAAAACACCCATCTTCATAACGCTTTCAGGGTGGTCCAGAAATACCGGCCAGGAGTTCTATATAAATGACGAAATAGGGGTATTATAGGACCCAAGTGAGCTGACTAGGTTTTTAGGGCAGTAAAGAAAGATGAGTTCAAGCAAGGCAACAAAACTTGTCTTAAAAAATACACATTCATCAGACCCATTAAAACTTGATAGAAAAGTGATTATATTTGAAACACTTTCACATGATTCTATCTTCCATAATATTAGCATTTCATGTAGTACACGTGAACTTTTGTACTACACTGTATACGTAAAATGTGCAAAATTAACACACAGTGCTTGAAAGAGCATGCATTAAACAGAAAAAAACAAGAAAAAGATAAAATTAACTTTACCATAAAAATTTAACACTTTGTGACAACAACAACAACAATAAAGTGTAAAAAAAAATAATGGAAAAAAATATTCCAAGTTTTAGGAAAAAGTCATGACTCATATGACTCTGATTTACACCTCTTTTGCGAAAGACGGAAATTGCAGGGGAATTTTTCTTTAAACGTTAAATCCATCACAATATAAAATCTCCATAAGCTAGGACACTAAAAACTAAGAGGAAAACAAAGAAAACTTGAATTTCCAGGAGAAGTACGTGAAGGTAACGAGGCTTCACTTCCACACCATAAAGTGGACTTTCTACACATGCGTTGAATATTCTAAGCCAGATTCGTTATGATATTTATGATCGTCTGCAATTGATTGATTGCAACTCTCGCTCTGTCCTGTATACTGTCTGTTTCTATACCGCCATTCGTTGTTACCGCATAGAAGTCGACTAGTTGACCTTGTGGAAGATTTCTAGTTTTTTATTCCTGGATTTTTACTTTGATCGTCGATATTCTTGGTTTGGTTAGGAGTTAGATGGCGGAGGCGCCTTGAAGGGAAAGGTCACAGGTCCTCATTGCTGTAGTTTGTAGGCCAGTCCACACATAGAAGAGGCAAATTGATAAATAAGAAGCTAAGAGAAGAAAGAGTTTAAAAGAGATCTGGAATGCATCATGTGATTGAGCAACTGGCTAAACCGAAGGGAAGGGAAAGCAATCGACTGCGAATTATCGCATTATTTCGAAGACTACATTTGTACCAGAGATCAGCAATGAATCGTTTTTTTTTTTTTTTGGTTCTCATAAGTACTCATGAAATTTTGAGTATGAGTACAACACCTTACCCACTAGACTACGGCGACTGTCACCGATATTCGGATTATATTTCCGTTTGCTGTTCCACAGAAAAAGCAAAGCGTTTCCTGCTTAAGGATCTCTAGTGGGCATTTCTCTAAGATCTGCCACTTAATTAGTAGAAAGCTTAGTTTTATGTCGTTTTGCAACACTAAACAATTGCCGAATGACGCCATATTTGTTTACAAATACAGTCTTTCTTGGAAAGCTAATACAGCGTGGTATCTGCCTAAGGCAATTACATTTCCACAGGAATAACAATAATTATGGCAAATGTTGTTGTATACAACAATTTGATCCTTTTCTTCTTCTACTCCCCTTCATTCTTTTGTTTTTTATTTTTTAAAATTTAGTTTTTTAGTTTCACGTGATAGGCTAGTGGATAAGCTTTTTGCAACATATGGCGTTGCATTGGCAATTTGTAACCCCCATGATATTGTAATATGTATTCCGATCGGTAGCAGCACAACACATCTGCTGCAATAACTAAACGAAAAGAAAAGCAAAAAAAAAACGAAAAAAAACGAAGAGAAGAAGAAGAAAAAAATCCCCTATTATATCATAAAATAGGGAAATTTAAGGGTAACAATTGAAGAACAATGAAGTGGAACACAAAATGAAAACAAAAACACAAACAAAAAAAATCCCCCTCATTTTTTGGGTTTTGTTATTGAAAAACTCACATCTGCCTACAAAACGAATGACATTCACAAGAGAAAAATCCAATTGAAATGAATAGAGAAGGTAATCAGAGTAGGGCAGCCGGTTTTGGGTTTTGAAATGTACCACTCACTCCGTGCATGATATTCAATGCAAATGCAAAGAAATGGAAGGGGAGGGATGCAAAAGATTTTTTTTATCATGAATTGCGTCACAGAGGGAGAACATTTTTGAGATTATTTTGTAATAAAAATTCTGGGGGTAAATTAAAGGAAAACATACTTCTGGGATTACAATAGCCAAGAGATGCTTTTAAACAGTTTAAAATAGTTTTCTCATGCCTAAATACCCAAATCTTTGGATTAATCTGATCTTATATCACCAAAACTTGGCGAATCAATGAGCAGGATATTCGTTAAGCAAAATGGAACGATCGCTCACTAAATTGTTTTGTTTAAATTCGTCGCAATTACAATGTTATCAGTTCCATTGTGGATACCAGAGATCAGCAATGAGTATTCAAAAAGATGAGTAAATTCGAATCATACTCATAATTTCTGATACTTCTATGCATTCATACTTATTTTAATATCATACTCATACTACTCATATTCAAAATTTGAAGTACTCATCGTACTCATACTTAGTAATACGCATAATGTTGTTGATTTCAACTCTCCTTTACTCAACATTTACAAGAATCACAAAATAAGTATGATTCGCAATGAGTATTCAAAAAGATGAGTAGTTTCGAATCATACTCATAATTTCTGATACTTATACGCATTCATACTTATTTTATTTTTCATATTCAAAATTTGAAGTACTCATCGTACTCATACTTAATAATACGCATAATGTTGTTGATTTCAACTCTCCTTTACTCAACATTTACAAGAATCACAAAATAAGTATGATTCGCAATGAGTATTCAAAAAGATGAGTAGATTCGAATCATACTCATAATTTCTGATACTTATAGGCATTCATAATTATTTTAATATCATACTCATATTCAAAGTCTGAAGTAATCATCGTACTCATACTTAACAATACGCATAATGTTTTCGATTTCGACTCTCCATGGCTCAACATTTACAAAAATCACAAAATAAATATGATTCGCGTACGAATACTACAATACTCACTAGAAGATTGATTGTATGTTTGCTTTGTGTCTTTTTTCTTCTTTTTTTGTAAATGCAACAACAACTAAGACTGTAAATTTTTATGAATGTTTCGAATCACTCGAATCATTTATGAGTATTATAAGTATTTTTCTAAATTTATGAATCTAAATGAGTAGGCGTATGAATCAAACATATTTCGAATGTTATGAGTTTGACGTCAACGTTGTACTCATGCTCATTGCAACCTGTACTTATAAATCAATATTGTAGTGAGTACGAATGAATCAGAGTAGTTGAATTTCAATACTGTTGACTAGTGAGTCATACTAAAAATTTCATAAGTACTTATGAGCAGCGAAAAAACGATTCATTGCTGATTTCTGGTCTACACAAATGGCGTTGGTTGTTTACTTTATTTCAGTGCTGGAAAACGTACATCTATTTAATCTCAGATCAGATGTCGGATTATTTTTCCACTCATTTTTAAACTTAAAAAATTTATTGTCTTTAATTGTTAATCTATTATTTAATCACGTTTTGTTTTTTCTTTTTTTTTTGTTTCTTTTAAAAGCAACACCTATTTTCTCTTCAGATTTTTTATGTTTTTTTTTTTTGCAAAAAAAGTTACAAAAATTTCACATTACTTAATGTCAGGTACTTTCTGATGTTGTCTGATTCCAACACTTTGGATAAAAAGAAATTCAAATAATAAATCATTGAACTTTAATTACAAAAAAAAAAAAGCAAACAAACCAAAAATTAAGCGCAAATCTAAGAAATTGAAATTAAAATAAATTTTCAACAAAAAAAACTAAAAACCAACAAAAGCATACATAAATATAATAAAATAAAAATGAAATTAAAATAGAAAGTTAACTCAAAAAAACGAACCTTTTTTAAGGCGTTGGCTCATTTTGTTCATAAAATGTTTCATTTGTCATGTTACAGCCTCCCAAAAAAACGAAAATTACAAAAATCAAAAAAATAATCCGACATGTTCCACAGAAACTTAAAGAAACTATTAATTTCTCTTACTCTCTCCCCCACTCTCTATACACTGTGAAAAATTCAATTATCGCTTACTCACTTAATTGGTCATTCCAAGTCAGGATTACAAACTAGCTTCTCACTCGACCCATGTTGTGGCATTAATTTCGTACGTGAGCGACGACATCCTACTGTCTAACGTCGTCTCCATACGATAGATTTCTTGAGAAACTTTTCATGGCAATTTTATTTCTCCTCTTGAGTTTTTTTCCAGAAAACTGCTGGGATTAAGTCGCCGAAGTAAAATGTTTTTAAATTTCCTATTATTCGAGAGAATTTCGAATTTGAATCACGGTCTCTCGTCTAATAAGCAAATACACTGTTTAAGATCACTGAATATGTAGAATGCACTTGGAAAGCCTGAGAGAAGCTAGGCCGTAATCCTGACGAAGGGTTGTAATGGCCAATTATGTATGTATGTACTTGGAAAGCCTATGTCCTCTTAAAGTAGAAGGCTCAGTGGAAGATGTTGCATGGATTTGAAAACATCTTCCTTAGAGTGGCTCTAAGTCCTCTTAGGACTTAGAGGTGGCTGCCCATCCAAGAAAAAATTTTTAATGGACTCACTTAGGCCGCATTGGGCCCATAGTGCTACCATAGTTATCCCCTATCCCCTAGTCTCAAAACCACTCGAAGCTTCTGATGAAGCGATTTAGGCTGTCAATGTCAATCCTTGACAATTCCTCAAGATCATCCATGTAGTAAGTACCCAAGTACTTCCTTCTGCTTTGGCAAAGAGCCGGAAGTACCCAGAAGGTGTGAAACAGTCTCCTCTTCTTCCTTATCTCTGCAGCTTCTGCAGAAGTCGTTAGCAAGGTGTTCAAGGATATCGGGGACGATGTTGAAACCATAATTACAGCCAGAAGACTTGGTGTGCTAAACGGTCCTGCGATATGTCATGATAAGAACAAGGATGAACATAGGCCTAATGACTCCAAAGTGATGGACAGAGTAAATTGTGGAATACATGTTAAGGGTTCTGGCATTAGATTTGTGTAAAGGTTGTCTGATCACTGCAGTGTTTTCCAACCGAAGATCTTGGATATATTGAAAGCATCGCAATGCTTGTTTGGTGATGGAATATTCCTTGAAAATATCTCATTTTTCTCCGACAAAAAGGCTGCAATCAAGGCCATCACGAACATCAACTCGTCGTCCGTTCCCAGCCTCATCGTTATAAGAACGACTTCGCGTTCAGTTTCTTTGGGAACTGTCGCATCTTTTCTTACAGTGTACGATGTACGATTTTTCTTCAGATATATTGTTTACAAACAATAATTTACCGTTATATCACTTATATTTCGCCATACCTTTACCATTTTATGTGTCAACTGTCAGTGTGTCAATGTGTTCAATTTAAACGCTTAACTGATGAAATTTTAAAGAAAAAAAAACAAAAAAAAAATATTTTAAAATTTTTTTTCTTTCTCTACCCTTTCATTTGCATGCAAGGAAATTAAATTTCAAGAAAAAGAAGAAGAAATGATCGCAGATACTTGGTTTGCAATTAAATTTTGATTTTTTTTGTTTTTTTTTGTTCATTTTATTATTTTTTTATGATTTTTTTTGTTTTTGTTGTTAACTTTTAACATTTTTTTATGCAAAATGTTATTGGTTTTCTTTTGATATTCTTCGGTTTAATTTTTATTATTTTTTTTTTTGTATAATTTTTCATCTGTGTTTTAATGGTGTGGCAGTCATTAAAAACATTATTACGGCCATAAAAAAATATAAAAAAAAAAATTAATTAAAATTAAAAAAACAAAAAAACTGCATAAATCGACATAAAAATGTTGAGAGAAAGAGAGAGCTCAAGAAAGATCCCAGTGCAGACGTATGTGAGTGGTTAAACTAATTAAAATTATATCGGCTGGTGTATAGTTCCATTCCATCATATCCAATATTCTCCATGTTTCCTTCAATTGCGCGGCACTTCTTAATCGAAATATAATACATACTCGTACATACATACATAATTGGCCATTATAACCCTTCAGTCAGGATTACGACTGAGCTTCTCACACCACTAATGTTGTGTGCCTTAATTTTATACTTTAGTGGCGGCACCTACAGTTTAACGTCGATTCCGGACGACAGATTTTGAGAAACTTTTTCATGGCAGGTTTATTTGCTCTCCGAGTTTTTGCCAGAAATCTGCTGAGAGGAAGTCGCCGAAGAAATATTTTTTTTTTCATATTTCGTTTTCATATGGTATCATAATGGGCCTAAGCCCAGGCTTCGCCACCTAACCTAAAGTAAACAAGGCTTAGCAGCCCATAAGTCGGTATTTCTACTACTCATCACCTGAATCATCATGATAGAAAACTGCGTATTAGAAACATAAAATGTTAGGTGAGGTTAGGTTAGACGACGTGTTCTTGTCAATTAAGACAAGTACAGTACCCGGAGAGTTCGAATTGACCCATTGTACAATCCTTAAAGAGGGAAGGATAATAGAGCTAATAGGATAAAAAGGAAAGAGGAGAATGGGAAGCGGAGGAATTACACAGACCAGGCACAACAAAAAGGGAGAGCGCGACTACGCTGAAGAAGCCCTAGCACCTCTCAACCAGTCCAAGCCACTAATGAATCTGTGGGGAGCCTTAATGTCGGGGCTCGGCACAGAATTCAAACTCTCAAAGAAGGCCCTCAACCTACCAAGGGCTGGGCAGTTACACAGAGGAAGTGTTGGATAGTCTCCAACTCCTCCTCATTGCAATATGCCTTGCAATAGTCCGGCTGGGATCTGTTCCAGATCTCCGTCAGCGACCTAATCTCGCAACCGACAACCAACCTTAAGCTGGCCTTATTCAAGCCCAGCAGCCAACCTGTTCTCTTACTGTCCACAGCAGGCCATAGACATCTAGAAACAAAACAACTCGATCCGTTCCCCCAACGCCTCTGCTCTTCCTCCTCCTGTGCCATCCATTGATAAGGCCGTAGAGGTGGCAGACTGGAGGGTCAGGACCAACTATTAAATCGCTCCCAGAAAGCGAACCTACTAACCTAGCGAGGGCATCCGCCGTCTCATTGCCCAGTAGAAACATAGAAAGTGTAGATGTCAAAACGAGCAAGAGACACTTGATCCGCAGAGGTAACACCTATAAGACTGGAGATTATCTTGAAGTGCTAATCGAGACGAACGGAGAGACTCATTTCAATTATAGATTAGTAGACTAACAGAAGCACCGTGGAAGTAAACTATTGTTTGACGCAAACGTTTTCAGGCCGTGTATATGATCTGCATAACAGCGGCTTCACTTGAAAGTCGAATATTATTTGCCGTGTAAAGCGTTCATCTGAATACCACTGACAGTTGGATATGTCAAAGATAGAATGATAGCGGACAAGAGAAACCGTGTGTCATAATACTGTGAACGGATTCTGCGAATAAAAAATACCGTTCGGAATGGCAATTTGAGGGAGAAAAGAAGGGATTTTGTCACCAGCCAATGCCAAAAAAACATCCTACAGTAATAGTGAAAGCAATTTCGCGTTGTAAAGTAAGGTCTCCAAGCCTCTATTCCCTGTACATGACTTAACAATGTTTTTTTATCCTCAATCCCGCAAAAAGAAAGTGTTGCAGACAACACTTCATTAAAGTATTTAAAAATAAAATAAAACACTGCACAGCCGACCCTCGTTAAAAGCCATAAAGTGTTATAAAAATGAATATAAATTTGCCAAAAAAAAAGAAATTGGAAACTTGAAAATGATTTCAGCATGACGAAACATTATCGCACTTTTAACGAAAAAGCCAAAGAAGAAAAAATTCGAAAAGAAAAGAATGCACAAAAAGAAAGAGAGGAAAAAACATTTTAAAGCTTTAAAAACGCTGAAAATATGTTAATGCGTTAGGTGAACATCACTTAACACATAAGCGGGGCTTGGAGGTATATGTGTGTGTGTGTTGAGTAGAAAAACTAAAATTAATAACAAAACAAATATTTTATATACACAATGGGTAATCCATTTATTGGTGTCAGAACTACCAGCCTGGCAAGACTGTTGGCCATCTGCTAATATAACGTTTATCGTTTACCAACCGAAGAACGCGTAAGCAAAGCGTAAGATTGTTGTAGCCAATGTGGTGATTTAAACATGGTCAGTTCAGAGCGCTAAGGCATTAAGTAAATAGATTTGAAGGTGTGTACAGCCGTAATGACATATACAAAAACATCCGGAAGTCAATGAGTTCGTTCTAGAAGTTGCTTAAAAGGAAACAGGACAGTTCTACCGAGACAGTTCTACCACCGCCAAAGCCTCTTCTAGTTACGTAGTCAACCAATTAATCCTCCCAGCGTCTGCCTTTCAAACCCATCTCCGATGAGACCATAAAAGTAGCAGATTGGAAAATTAGGACTAACAACCGCAGTACCATCAATCGAGTGTAACCCTGATGTATCAAGTGCGTTAGGCCTCTGGAAACCAAAAACAGATCGGTCCAATCCGATTAAAAGGCTTCTGTGAAATATTTTAAGTTACGAACCATCACTGACTTACGCCAGAACGATCCTATCGTCCTCAAGACCGTTTGTTAACGCAAATCACTTAGGAATTCGTATTAAGCGAAACGCAGTTAGTCACGGCCTCATGCGTCTTCAAAACAACAAATAATTCCGCCTCATACTCCATTCCGAGATCTTTACAAAAGACAAGGGCACCAGTATCGCCATCCACCTTCAACATATTCGAGAAAAGTTGAGTTTCAGTCATGGAATTGGAATGGAAATCTTCAAACCTAGTCTGTTCCAGTTCCAGTAATGATAACCGTCTTATTTTGGCAGGGAAGGGATTTCAATAAGACTGTGTCATAAACGCAAACAACACGATCGATTTGCGAATTGTTGCATGGGAATTTTCCAGAGAGAGAGAGAGAGTAATTTTACATTTTTACGACGTCAGTTGGTCACCAAGTTCATACAATTTGACGCCGTTAGATTAAACTCCGCGCCTTCGCAAATAATATCATAACGCTGGAGTATTTGAAAGCTCAAACTCATTAGGTTAACGTCCGAAATGTACGAAAAAAGGAACGAAAACTATCTCACAAGGATTGACAGCTGCAACCAATATAAATGCGCTCATTTAAATGACATTGACGTTATAATTCATATAGAATGATCAACTCCAAGCCAGGGATCAGCAATGAGTATTCAAAAATGATGAGTAGATTCGAATCATATTCATAATTTCTGATACTTCTGCGCATTCATACTTATTTTAATATCATACTCATACTACTCATATTCAAAGTTTGTAGTACTCATCGTACTCATACTTAACAATACGCATGATGTTGTTGATTTCGACTCTCCATGACTCAACATTTACAAGAATCACAAAATAAGTCTGATTCGCGTATGAACACTACAATAGTCACTTCTTTTTTTGTAAATGCAACAACAACTATGACTGTAAATTTTGATGAATGATTCAAATCACTTGAATCATTTATGAGTATTATAAGTACTTTTCTAAATTTATGAATCTAAATGAGTAGGCGTATGATTTAAACATATTTCGAATGGTATGACTTTGATGTCAACGTTGTATTCATACTCATTGCAACCTGTACTTATTAATCAATGTTGCAGTGAGTACGAATGAATCAGAATAGTTGAATTTCAATACTTTTGACTAGTGAGTCATACTAAAAATTTGATGAGTACTTAGGTTAGGTTAGAGGACGTGTACTTGTCAACTGTGACAAGTACAGTACCCGGAGGTCAAATTGACCCATTGTACTGATGAGTACTTATGAGTAGCGAAAAAACCATTCATTGCTGATCTCTGATTCATACTCATTGCAACCTGTGCTGATAAATCAAGAGTGGTAGTGAGTACAAGTGAATCAGTAGTTGAATTTCAATACTGTTGACACTCACTCATACTCAAAATTTCATGAGTACTTATGAGTAGCGAAAAACGAATTCATTGCTGATCTCTGGTCCAAGCTTTAGTTTCATCGCAAAATTTTTAAACCAACAAAATGGATAACCCTTTACGTACGTAGCGGGAGTAGTATCGTTACGTGAAGGCGGGAAACGAGATGGATGGATGCCCAAAAAGAAAACAAATAAAAACCAACAACAATAACATTGAAAAACCAAATTAAATACAAAAAAAATATCGTATCGTATCGTATTGTATGAAAGTATATGGTGAGGTGAGGTTATAAAATTGGTTGTTCAAATAACTGGCAGTTCAATCATTTTTTTCTTCGTGTTGTTGTTGTTGTTTTTGTTACTGGATAATGTTTCAAATAAGATTTTAAGAAAAATTAAAAAAGCAACAACAACGTTAATCAACCACAATAATTTGCACCATCAATCATGCTGTACAACAACAAAAACAACAACACAATCATAAACAATACAAATTCAAGAAAACAGTATAAAAAAACAAGAACAACAAGCATAATAAAGTACTACTCATTGGCATACTCACACAACAGCTTGGCACAATAAATAGCAGCAATAACAACAACAACAACAACAACAATAGTTAAAAATGTAAAGAAACACAGAAACATGACGCAAATCACTTAAAATACATAAAAAACCCGCCATTAGCTGCCGTAACAGCGAGATCAGTTAGAACCCACTCTCACACAGTAACAGCAACAAAAACAAGTGTTTTAAAAAGAAGCAGAAAAGCAAAATTTAACACAAACGCCAACCACTTTGAAAAGCTTTTCAAGTTTGTTTTGAAAAATACATACCAACAACATTTCTATTATTGTTATTATTATTGTTGTTGTTATTATTATTATTTTTTACACTGATTTTAAAGATTTAACAACAGCCACAAAAACAAACAAAAAGAAGAAGGGGAAAATAAAAAATTACGGTTTTTTTTTCTTAACGAAAACAATCAATGCGTTTCTGTTCTCTGTGTGTTAATCAAAGAACAGAATTTGGCAGCAACTGCAGTAGAAAACGCTTTAAGAAACTACTCAAATATTGTCGCTTCATTGTTTGCAAACATACACATCAGAGATCAGCAATGAGTATTCAAAAAGATGAGTAGATTCGAATCATACTCATAATTTTTGATACTAATACGCATTCATACTTATTTTAATATCATGCTCATATTCAAAGTCTGAAGTAATCATCGTACTCATACTTAACAATATGCATGATGTTGTTGATTTCAACTCTCCATGACTCAACATTTACAAGAATCACAAAATGAGTATGATTCGCGTACGAACACTACAATACTCACTAGAAGGTTTGTGTTTGCTTTTCTTTCTTCTTTTTTTGTAAATGCAACAACAACTATGACTATAAATTTTGATGAATTATGAGTATTATAAATACTTTTCTAAATTTATAAATCTAAATGAGTAGGCGTATGAATCAACCATACTTCGAATTTTATGAGTTATGATGTCAACGTTGTACTCATACTTATTGCAACCTGTACTTATAAATCAAGAGTGGTAGTGAGTACAAATGAATCAGAGTAGTTTAATTTCAATATTGTTGACTTACTCATACTCAAAATTTCATGAGTACTTATGAGTAGCGAAAAAACGATTCATTGCTGATCTCTGACTCATACTTATTGCAATCTGTACTTATAAATCAATGTTGTAGTGAGTACAAATGAATCAGGGTAGTTGAATTTCAATACCTTTGACTCATTCATACTCAAAATTTCATGAGTACTTATGAGTAGCGAAAAAACGATTCATTGCTGATCTCTGCTACACATATAAGTGCATAAACTAAAGGGTCTTTTATTAAAAGTTTTTTATGTCTTTAAATTTCAATGAAACCAGGTGTCTGTGTGTGAGATATCATCGTAATTTTTTTATTTGTCGTTTGAAAGACCTGTTTATGCAAATACGTGAGAAATATGAAAAGAATGTCCTATCTGACTATGACTTAATCCGCCAAAGTTGAATTCGACCAATGGCATGAATTAGATGGTCTTTGATGTCCGTTGTGGTTTGTGGTCATATTCGTATACTCCTTCTATTTAAGAAAACCTCACAAGAAAAAGTCTATCGGGGTCAAATCACACGATCTCAGTGGCCAATTCACGTCACATCCATGTGAGTTGACCATGGCTACAACTCGCTCGTATAGCATATGCAATGTAGCATGAAAAACGGGTACAGATTGAAAATATCTCACAACGACTGCTGCCGAAGCTTTGTTATTTCCTTACTTTCTTCTTCTATCTCAACAGAGAAATACTTTCGGACTCAGCAGAGCTGTTACAACAACGACTTTTTCTATGTCGTTCGTATTCTGTTCTATCTGTCAATGATGTTAACTTTACTGGGTGCCTCTCTTAACACTGTGGTTACAAAGCAATGCACACAAATTTTCAATCGATATTCAATATTTTGTTTACAATTTCTGTTTCGATGACCACTGTGCCAGTACCAGTACCACTGTTGATAATATAACAGTAACATTGACCAGTAACAACAACGTGATAAAATTTATGATGTTTTGACGAAAAAAATCTTTTTTTTTCTCCATCTTTGCACACAAACAAACAACAAATAAGACAACAACAATAATAATAATAAAAGCAATAAACATGAGGATTATGATTAAAAATATTTTCTTTTCTTTCTGATACTTTAACAGGGTGTACGTGTGCGTGTATGCGTTTGCATTTGTGTGTATTATTATTGTTCGATGTGGTTTGTGTTGTTGCTGCTTCGTGTTATGTTTGTTTTTTGTTTTTATTTACTTTTCTTTTTACATTTCATTACGTTTGTGTGTGGTTTCGCTGTCTTAAAGGCCTGTTTTGTGTCTGGTGGGGGTGTAATGCGTACATAAAATCCACCAACAACCAAGTGTTTGTGTTGTGTTGTGCTCAATTTGAGTTGTGTGTATGCTCTTTACACTACCGCAACTTTTACTCTTTTTAAGAAAAATTTATGTTTTTAGTTGTTTCTGTTATTGTTGTTGTTATTGTTTGGGGAATTATATGTGAAATTATTTGTGTTGTATTGTTTTCTTTCCTTTTTTTTGTGCCTAAAACCAGTTTTTCAATTTAAGAAGTCTTTTTCGTTAACAATTTTATTTATTGCCTTTTTCCCCTGCCTCTCTCTCTCTCTCTCACACACACACACTCTTTAGATTGTTGTAGTTGTTGGACTAGATAGTATTTTTTTTTGTCAACAGATTTGTCAGCTTCTTTTTCTTCTTCTGCTTGTTTGTTTGATTGTATGCTTCAGTGTTGCCAAAAAAATGCCATTATTTTCTGTGCAGGTACTTTATCTCTTTGTGTATGTGTGTGTGTGCAAGTGTTTATAACAGTTGTGATAAAAATAATAGGCAAAGTAAAGTGTTAATTATTTTTAATTTAAGCATTTAATTTATGATTTATTAGGAAATGTAAAGAAGTATACACAGCTGTCGACAACTAATTAGAAACGCAACTTAGCATCATTCAAATTTTTGTTGAAAATTATTCGTTATGCGGATTATTTTGAGCCTTAAACTCTCTTGATGGATTGACTTACTTAATTGCTAATTACTATTCTTTAGTCAGGACTACAACCTAACGAGTCACACCATCCATCATGTGTGTGTTAATTTTATCCATGAGTGATGGGGGTTCTACAGTTTAACATCGTCTCCGAATGACGGATTTGAGAATCACAATACCGTAGATATACTTATTTTGTGCTAGAGCAACGGAATAATTCAGAAATGATTGTGTAAAAGCCATTCTACCCATAAAACGTAACTGTTTAGTATGTATTATGATATGGAAGTTTTATTCGATCATATTTTTTTTGAAAATAACGCTGAACGAACGGTAATGTGAATTCAAAGCGCTATGGTCGTCCGATAACTTATTTTTTTGGCCTGATATTGCAAATTATAAACTGGAAGGCTTGAGTTTTCAACAAGACGGTCCCTAGACCCATACAAAATGACCGATTTTCGCTTTATTACGTGGAAAATTTCAGGACGAATAATTTTTACATTTGGTCTAGGTTAATTAGCCATCAAAATCTCATACGATTTGATAGGTATACAAACTTTATTATTATTACTATTATTGCCGCGAAGAGATGCATTAGTACTGCGACCATTCAATTTATCCAAACTTTATAGTGTATCTGTAAAATGTCTCCTCCAAGCCTATTGCTGTGGCAAATTTCAGAATGCTGATCAGTGTTGACGATGTAATTTCACAGCCAAGCACTAGATATGCAACCATTTAGATCCTTCTAGTATGCCATAATGTCCCACAGATTCCAACAATGTGTGCCAATGATTCCTTTTCATCGTCAGAGTATCTACATGTTGAGCTATAGACAATTCGCATTCTGAATAAGCGTACCCTTATGGTACAAAGAAAATGCCACCCTCTTACAAGGTGTATTAAGAAGATTGCTGTCCAACCCTGTTATAACGTAATTTTTCATTTGAGAAGAACATAACATAAATTTTTAAAAAAGGGTATGCCCTGTGTTTACCACTTATTAAGAAGTGTTGCCAGATTTTTCGACTTCATTTTATTACAAAAAAAATTTTTCAAAGCTGTTCTAACAATCATTTTTTATATTTCTGACAATATAGCTTTAATAATGTAATGTTTCCTTAAGGTTAATCCACAAAACAATGAAAAAATTGACTTCAAAATTACATGACGTAACCAGGCGACTTTTTTATAAATGAACAAAAGTCATCTGCTTTACAGAGTATTTATTATCAGCACTCTCGATTTATATAGGGCATAAAATGCAATGCCCTCCACCATTGGCAAGTGGGAATTATTTAGAATAAAACATACCACCCTTTTAGAGGGCGAAACATTTTTAAGAAACAAACACAAAATTGCATTTTTTAAATAAAATGCACATTTTTTTAAAATAAAATGCACATTTTTTTAAAATAAAATGCACATTCTTTTAAAATAAAATGCACATTTTTTGGTAGAAAAGAAAACACCTTAGCCTATAGTCCCCTAGAAAAAGGACTGGTTATCGACCACGGGTTATTCCTGGATAGCCTGATGAGTGACGCAAATCATTTCTTATTGCAAATTCCTAGTGAAAGTTTTGATTGCCTTTAACCTACTTGGTTGAATTAAAGTCCTTGCGAAAATGTGATCGAAAACTAATTCATCAATTCAATAGGTAGCAGCCGATTCATCCCTCAGGCGGAAATTTAAATGGCTTTGTATTTCTTAGTACATGATAGCCAGGTGGAAGTATTTTAATAAAATAAAAGTGCGATTTCTTTAACTTTCCATTTAAAATCATTAAATGGTTAACCTTTTGTGTGTACATGTAAGAGAAATTTTACTTTTTTTAAATATAAAGTCGTTATATCCTCCATGTATTCTTTAGCCTATTTTTCTCAAGGAAATTAGATAATAATTGAAGGCTTTCAAAAGGAATTCGTATTTTTTAGGGATTAAAGGAACAAAACAAGTATTTATAAGATATACAAATTTTTTTTGCTATACCTATTGGTTTCGCCACCACTGTATGTCGGTTGGTTAATGTTTTTTTCTTTTGTTAACTTTGATCTTAAACATGATTTTTTCCAATTTTTTTTTGCTTTGCTGTTTCACTTCAATAGAGTCAGGTATTGAATAACAAAAAAATAAAAAAAAAAAAAAACAAGACAAGACAGCAACAACAACAATAATAACAATAGCAATAACAATTGTATTTGAATAAAAATAATTGTTTTCTTTTGTTAAAAGATTTCTCTTTAAACGACAAGAGTAACAAGTTTTTTTTCTTCTTCTTCTTCTTCTATTTTGAATGGTATTTTGGGAATTTTCTGAAAAAAATGTGTGACTTTCTTTTGATTTGGCAAAAAAAAAAAACGAGAAGAAGAGAAAAACAGACAGAAAAACATGAAATACCTTACGAATGGAGTCATCAGCCATATGAAATCATCAAATGAAAATATGCACAAACAACCTCTAGAAAAGATCAATAAATTTTCTATTTATGTAGAGAAAAAAAAAACAAAAACAAAACAAATAAATACGTACGTAAACCCACCACCTATTAATGCCAGTCACTGTTAGAATACTTACAAGCGATTTTGTGTAATACGAACTCACACACACGATCCGATCCACCCTTTTATTGATTTCTTTTTTCTCTACTATACTACTTCCATTTGAAAGAGATTGCCAAAGAGGGAGAATTTAAAATGAACTACAACAGCAACAATATTTCTTTAGTACATACCCATTCTATGCAAAATGAGCCTTATCACATGAGAACAATTTTTAGTCGCACAATTTTTGTTCTTTTCAAAACACACGGCATGAATATTAGTTTGGCATGAAATGTATACGTATACACAATGCTTTGTATGTATTAGTATTTTTGCATTCATTTAATGTTTGACTGATTTTTAAAAATGTCTATGTATTAGTTTTGTGCTAGTAATGCGGGGTTGTAGTTGGTTGAAACCTCTCTTGCCTATAAACTATAATTTTACACGAGCACAATTGTTCTCGTGTGATTAGGCTCAATGCAAATATTATTAATACACACATATACTCGTATGTATGTGTAACTACAATTACTGTATTTTATATCATGAAAAAAAACAGCAATTACAAGCCTATAAACATAAGTATTTACATACACATATACATTATAAATTGTAATAAAATATACAGGAATACACATAAATTCAACATACTTTGCAAACTCATTTTCACCACACCACTTGCATACCATTCACTGCTCTTCACTAAAAACGAAATAATTTATCCTTGAATTGATAATTTACTCTCTCTCTCTCACCCTCTCTTTGTCTCTTAAGTGCCTCGGCCACGTTCAAATTCTGGTGTTCAAATTTTGCATATGTGTTGTTTGACTCAGCACAGCAACACATCAAATTTCAGCCTTCAAATTTCATTTCTAAAGAATCGTGAAGAAGGAAACAACATACGGTCTTCAGCGGAAAAAATTCTTGTTTTGTTTTTTTTTTTTTTTTTAATATTTCTCTTTTAATTTTTCTGAAAGAACATATGGTGTTTTATTGGCAGATAGCTTTGTTTTTGTTTTTTATTGCCGAAAAGTGTCGTAAAGAATAAAACAATATAATTGTTTTTCATCGGAAAATATTCTTGTTTTGGTTATTAGTGTCGAGTTTTGCTTATAGCTATTGCCCTGCCGCAGGCAATTAAAAAAAAAAAACAAAAGAAGGAAACTGGAAAACGTCTTTGGATGAAAGAATGGTTAAAGAAAAGGGATGAATTTACGCACGAAAATCTTCTCAACGAATTTAAGCTGAGTTCTCCAAATGATTTTCGAAACTTTTTAAGGATGGATGAAGACATGAAGGAAAAATAAACAAGATTTTAAAATATTATATAAAAGCAATTAAAACATATTATTAATGGACTTAATTTTTTCGGCTTATAATTAAAATAATTTTTATTAAACGAAACAAAGTTCACAAAAATAAAGGAACAATATCATAAAATTCATGAATAAATACAGAACTACATAAAAAATTACAAAACATCTACTTTTTTATTTTTATTATCATCTTTTTTCTACACACATTCGAAACACCCGCTAACCAAAGAATGATGTTTCTCCTACGAAATCTGCAGAAAAATGAAATTTGAAGTAATTGCCCGCACACACATCAAATTTGCTTCCAATTTCTGCGGAGCAGGTAGCGAAAATCAAAAGTATTTTGATATTCTTCAATCTCTTCTCAGCCTGTACGTGTGAGGACAGTGTTCTGTACGTGTGAGTACAGTTTTACCAATACAATCACAAAAATGGCAGATTGATCAATCTAGTTTGACCGTGGCTGTGCTGCTTTAGCCATACATACAGTGAATTGTTTTAAGAGAAATATTTTTCAAGGCATTAAAATTGTATTGTAAATAAAACAGGGAGCAAAAGTGAAAAAAAACATTTAATTCAGTGTTGCCATGATAACACAAAGGACATGCATTTTTAATAAAATTTTTCTTTTTTAAATTTTAGCTATAATATGCTTAAGCTAACTTAAGACATGCTTAAGTGCTAAGTGCATATAATCCCCGAAATATGGAAGAAACAACGGCTAGTCTTAATAAGCAAGGGAAAGGGCGATCCGGAGCACCCATCCGCGTACAGGCCACTGTGTATGCTGGATACGTCAGGTAAGCTGCTCGAGAGGCTTTTGAAGCCACGTCTTATAGCTGCTATTGAGGATAGTGGAGGACTGTCTGCTCGCCAATATGGTTTTCGATCCGGTCGGTCAACAATTGGCGCTTTGAGAGAGGTGACTGAAGCGGCTATGGTCACACAACGTGGGAATAACTTTACGAGGCCTGTGGTACTGCTTGCGACTTTAGAAGTTAAAAACGTGTTTAACAGGCTTAGATGGAGCGATGTACTGGATGCTTTGGAGAACAATTTCTCTGTGCCACACTACATTCTGGCCATGATAAGCAGTTATTTGAGTAAGAGGCAGCTGGTGTATAACACAAGCTCGGGATCAAGGGTGAAACAAATAACATCAGGAGCGGCTCAAGGATCTATCCTCGGCCCCGACCTGTGGAACGTTAGCTATTATGATGAGAGAGGATATGCCAGAGGGAAATTTTTTGGTTGGATACGAAGATGATATTGCAGCTGTTATTACGGCCACGAATACGGAAGAGGTACAGCGAAAACTGAGACGTGTCATGCTAAGAACGAAAACATGGTTGGTTCCCATGGCCTAGACCTGACCATGCATAAAACGGAATTACTGCTGAAGACTGATTGTCATATCCCCTTGCAGGTGGACATGAGTATTGGAAACGAGGTAATTAGGACCAAGAACTTGGTAAAATACCTGGGAATAAGGCTGGATTCCAGACTAACATTTTCATATCACATTCAGTACTCGGCTAACAAAGCCCAGAAGATCGTTGGACAGCTCAGCAGATTAATGGCGAATATTGGAGGAACGCTACCGGCTAGATGGAGATTCCTGATGGAGGTTGGAAACAGCATTATGCTCTATGGGAGCCAAATTTTGGCCGAAACGCTAGATGTTAAAAAGCGGGCAAATTCACTTGTATCGGTACAGAGAACGCCTGCATTGCGTATCACGTCGGCATATCGTACAGTGTCCGCCCCAGCCGTACTTGTGATAGCAGGTGCAATCCCTATGGATGTACTGGCAGCAGAGCGGATGGAGATTTTTAAGGCGAAATCGCCTGGAAATCACATAACCGGTCAGGGAAAACACCATCTCAAAATGGCAACGACGATGGAACGATGAAGATAGAGGAGGGTGGACCTAAGTGGCGAATTACGTGGAGCGCATTCTAAGACTGAAGAAGAGAGATCTTGAGGCTGCAGAACATGTTGGCACGCCGGCATAGATGATACTGGCGCACGTGTCAAACGAAATTCGAAACAGTGACCTGGACGAAAGGAATTGTGAAGACACTTAGATGTCTCCTTAACGACACGCAATCCCGACGCGGATATGAGCACGCAGGGGCCAAAGGGCCAAAAGGGCTCCACTCCGAAGTAATACCACCGTAGTTCCGGAGTGAGCACAACGAGTCCACGATACGAGGGGGGATTTAGTGAGGGTCCTACACACGGAGGATGTGACGACTTCCTCTATGGTGCCGTTAGGTACATTTACACCTCCTCGGCGGAGAGGAGGCAACTCCTACAAGTTGCGATATATTGGACAATTCGATTAAGTTGTGCAATAAATTATAACGTTGAAGGGCTGGTTGGTCATCGGTTGAATGAAAATTAAAATTTCTTGATCTTCAACCAACCGACGAACACGATGGTACAAGAACAATTTATATGTAAAGTTGGTTGAAAAGTTGTAACGTGTGAAGCATTCATTCAGCTGTGTTCTATACATAATCGCAACATGTACTGGCCGCATTAAAATGTAGGTCTCATCACTCATGGATAAATTTAACACGCACAATAGGGGTGATAAGAGGCGATAGGTTGTAATGACCACTTAAGGCAGTTAAGCAATTTATAATTTAACTTTCAACGATTTAAAAAACATTTGGCAACCCTGTTAAAAATTTCCTATAAAAAGAAAGTAATCATTATGATCTGATGATAAAACATAAATGATGACAAAAACGTGTGTTAGCTTGTAGTGGTGAGAATTTGTAGTATAATAACTACCCTTAAAGGAAGCATCCATAAAGAGAGAGGGATTTAAAGGAAACTGTTTAAAAGTAAAGAGACTAACACACACAAATAAATAATAAATGCCAGAATAATATCGTTAAAGAAAAATATCATCAAAGGAAATATCGTATACATACACAAAATAAACCCTCTCCCCCTATAATATGTTCCTTGACGTTTATATGAGAGAGTTTAAGGAAAAAAGAATGAGAAATTTAAAAAACAGTTAAAAAAAAGGAAAGGAAAATTAAGTCAATTTAAGAGAGCCAAGTTGAGTACGGAAATAAGAGCATATTTTCAGGCTAAAATGCTCTTAAAGTCCTGTTTAATGAAACGTTTTATAATGGAAGAAAGAAAGTCTGAGAGAGCGATAGGGAGAGAGAGTGTGAGTTTTGTTTTAAGGGATATTTGCTTAAAAGTATGCAAATTTCCCAATAATTATAATTTCGTTAGAGTTTTCTTTATTTAACCTTGTAAAGAAAATAAATTAAAGGAATGACTTTTTTTTTTTTTGGGAACTTTAACAGCTGCGACGAATTTTTAATATTTTTTTCTTGTTGGTTTTCTCCTTGTTTTCTTTCAAGCATGACGCTGTGTAATCGTTATACTATGTTCAGACATGCACTTTTATTGCGTAAATCACAATAAACGCCATTATTGAGCTCAATATTTCATATAAAGTTTTAATTAATTATTGCGCAATAAATACGCAAAATTGTGATAATATTGACTAAAAATTAAAATACATCAGGTTCAGTGAGCATATTACAATTTTCCCAACACTTACTGTTGATATTTGACAACTCAAATGTCAACAACTACAAACAAACAAAAATAAAAACAATGTTGTTGAAACAACCAGCTGTGTTGTTTACCAGCTGTCAAATGAATATTGCTTATATTATGTCTGAACACTTAAAATATTGTACTCAAATAATCGAATATTGACTCAATAAAAGTGCATGTCTGAACATAGTATTAGGGTAGTATTAACAGCAATTTTACTTGTGTTGTGCTACTCTATTACACATTGCTTTAGTGTTGCCAATTAAATTGTAATCAAAGTGCTTGTATGCTCATTTATGATCGTTGCGCGTGTAAATAGTATTTGAAGAAAATGTTGTAAATTTTCATTTATTGCGTACAGATCAGATCATCATTTATATATTGCTATGAATACATACATATAGTAAACTAAATCGGAATTTTATTGTTGGTGTTGTTGTTGTCATGTGTACCTACTGATATAATATTTGTTGTTTCATAAACTAATACCCGAGTATTGTTTATAGTTTACAAAAAAAAACAAAAATAATTATTATTTTTCGCATTCGTCGTATGCATACAGTTTTATTTACTTTTTTTTTACTATAAATCATGCATAATGTATGAATTTCTATTAAAAAAAATTATTATTATTACAGGGTGTGGCCACTTACATTTGGTTTGTGAATTTAAAAAGCTGCTAAGCGACATAAGGTCTGATTATCAGATTGGTAATAACGGTATTGTGTATGAATTGGCAAGATCAGGCTCAATTTTGGAGACTATAAGAGAAGAGAAGTCGGTAAGCATCTTTTTTGGTATTATTAAGGAAAAATTTGATTCATTCGTAAACCGTGCATGGCTCTGATCAAAGTTTAATTCGATAGGATCGAAATTTATCCTAAGCATCAGAAGGCCAGAAATGCGGGCTCTTATAGAGGAACTAACATGGCATGTCTTGCTTAGACACAGAATCAGTAGATGTTATAGAGATGCCTCAGATTACTGTAGGCTTTGTAGTCGCCGTGTACTCTTAGGTAGTGTGTTGCCTCATTAGACGTAAGGCCACGATTCAAACCTCATGTCGGACATCTGCAACAAAACCAAATATGAAAACAAATATGTCTGGCGACTTCCCCTCAGAAGATTTCTAACAAAAGCTCTGTGAATAAATAAAATTCCTATGAAAAGTTTCTCAAAATCTGTCATTCGGATTCGACGTTAAACTGTAGGCCCCGCCAGTCGCTAGGTCGTAATCTATACTAAAGGGGTATTTTTTTTACGCCGAGGAGGGGCGTAATATCACCGTAGTTCCGGATTAGGCATAACGAGTCCACGAGACGAAGGGGGGATTTAGTAGGTGAGGGTGCTACACACGGAGGAGTGGAGTCCTTTTGGCCCTTTGGCCCCTGCGTGCTCATATCCGCGTCCGGATTGCGTGTCGAAAGTTGGGGAAACATCTAAGTGCCTACACTATTCCTTTCGTCCAGGTCCCTGCTTCGAATTTCGTTTGACATGTGCGCCAGTATCATCTATGCCGGCGTGCCAACATGTTCTGCAGCCTCAAGTCTTAGGTTGCGCTCCACATAATTTGCCACTGAGGCCCAATTTTCTCTACTCGCAATCATAACCCCGATAATGTTAGCGGCCGTGATCGTTTCAATTATTGACGTCAGTACAGAGGGATAGCTCTGCCAGCGTGCACATTCGGAAACAGTGTGCTCTGCATCATCGATTACTTCCCCTTCCTCGTAAAGACAGTAAGGGGAGGCGGTCTTGCCCATTCTGTGCAGATATTTCCTAAAATATCCGTGACCCGATAGCATCTGTGTAACGTAGTAATTTACCACTCCAAATTTCCGACCAATACATGGCCTTATGTCCAGAATAAGTCTCGGAATCCACCTTCCTCTATCTTCGTTGCCATTTTGAGATGGTGTTTTCCCTGAAGTGCCCGGTTATGTGATTGATTATGCTGCCAGCAGATCCACAGGGATTGTACCTGCTCTCACAAGTACTGCTGGGGCGGACACTGTACGATATGCCGTTCTCTGTACCGATACAAGTGAGTTTGTCAGCTTTTTAACATCTAGCATTTCGGCGCAAATTTCGCTCCCATAGAGCATAATGCTGTTTCCAATCTCCATGAGGAGTCTCCGTCTCGCCGGTAGCGGGCCTCCAATATTTAGACGATCACAGAAGTCAGTATTGTTACTGTAAAAGACAGAGAATAGTATCGTGTATGCTCAATAAGATATGAGAGCTTACGACATTGAAAGAAAAATTATACTTTGGAAGTCGTATTAGGCCAGGGGTGCATTTATTTTAGTCTATGGAAAGATTTTTACTCTCATTTTTGAAACACGAATGGAATTCCGTAATATTTTCTGTCTACGTAGTACATAAACTCGTACGTAAATCCTTATTTATGGTGTAAATCGTCCTTTAATAAACACTTTAATTGTTTAGTGTTGTAAAACGTTTTAATTTTTTTTTACTGTTTAAATGTGGTTACTCATCAGCCATATTTTCTCATGAGCACTGGTCATCCCAATGTGAGACACCAACCACCACAGCACAATTAAATATTTAAAATATTAACATTTAATGTTAATGTACATACATGCATGCGAGTGTAAGTGAGTGAGTGTGGTGTGGTGTATTAAATTCATACAATGTATGTATGTAAACCTGTGTACATTTCAAGATTTAAAATATACAGACAACATTTACATGAATTTGCAAATAAAAGAAAATCAAAAGAAAAACAACAATAATAATGTACAACAGTGAGCATGCATCGGACTGCGTAAGTGCATGGCTGTAATAGAAGTAAAGTTAAATAAGAATTGTAAATAAGTGAGCGGGAGAGTAAGAAAGAGTACTTTTATTTGCATACATGTTGTTGTTACTTTTTTGTTTGTTTTCTTGTCCAGACAAAAGGTATGTATGCATGCATACACAAACACTTATAACCTATAATGTAGCATGTATGTGGATAAACCTTGCAAGTTAGCATGTGTATGCAAATGTATTTGCGAGTACGACTACGAGTACGAGTATCAATTTAATAACAACATCAACAGTAACAACTGTTTTATTTCATTATTGTTGTTGTATTAAAAGCTGGCGTTTTTCTACTCACCATGTTGTTTTTTTTTTGTTCCTCTTTTTTTATTTAAATAGTGTTTCTGCTGTTGTTGTTGTTTTTGGTGTTGGTGTTTTATATTCATTTCGTTTGGCAACACGCAGTGCAAACAAATGCATGTTAATGACATCAATGTTGGCTACAACAACGTTGAAATAAAATTTAAAAAAAAACAATAATAAAGAGAAATAATTCATGTTAAAAAAAATACAAAAACAATTGCAAAAATAAGGAGAGAAAAAAAAACATAAAAAAGTACATTTTCTGTGTATGATTATTATTGATCATGTATTGTACATACAAATTGTTTAAATACATAAATTATTCCTAATTCATTTGGAATGATTCTGTCTGTCTATCTATTATTAAATGCTGGTGTTTTTCTCATTGAAAAAAAAAAACAATTGTTTTGGTCTACATTGGCAGGCAGGCTATGTAATGTATTTAGCAAGCAAAGTAATGAAGGCGAACTCTGCAATTTGTCGCATAAATACTTTCAAATGGAACGGGAAGATCTGTGGCCATGGGCAAACTTACCAGAGATCAGCAATAAATCGTTTTTTGCTACTCATAAGTACTCATGAAATTTTGGGTATGAGTGAGTCAACAGTGTTGATATTTAACTACTCTCATTCATTCGTACTCACTACCACATTGATTTATAAGTACAGGTTGCAATGAGTATGAGTCAGAGATCAGCAACGAAGCGGTTTTTTTCGCTACTCATAAGTACTCATGAAATTTTGAGTATGAGTGAGTCAACAGTATTGATATTTAACTACTCTGATTCATTCGTACTCACTACAACATTGATTTATAAGTACAGGTTGGAATGAGTATGAGTACAACGTTGACATCAAACTTATAATATTCGAAAGGTGTTTGATTCATACGCCTACTCATTTAGATTCATAAATTTAGAAAAATACTTATAATACTCATAACTGGTTCGAGTGATTCGAATCATTCATCGAAATTTACAGTCATAGTTGTTGCATTTACAATAAAAGAAAAAAGGCACATAAGCAAAAAAGACAGAGCAGCAATCAAAGCAAACACTCAACCTTCTAGTGTATTGAGTATTGTAGTGTTCGTACGCGAATCATACTTATCTTGTGATTCTTGTAAATGTTGAGTAAAGGAGGGTCGAAATCAACAACATTATTCGTATTGTTAAGTATGAGTACGATGAGTACTTCAAACTTTGAATATGAGTAGTATGGCTATGATATTAAATAAGTATGAATACGTATAAGTATCAGAAATTATGAGTAATGGGAATGCTAACTGCAGTGAGCGCACCATCCGAGCACTAGACTCCTATAATGTTGAATCGAAAAAATACTATGGGGCTGGCTGAGCAAGCTGAATCAAGTCAATTTTCTAACTGTCCGTCACTTATAACCGACATCAGAATGACAGTAGGGCAGCCAACAATATTTATTTAATAGAGCAGGATCATAAAGTGGTTTGAGTATCATTACTCTGTACGAATATACTTTTACTTATGAGGTACTGCTTCCTTCGTCCATTCACATATTTTCCTAGTTCCTGCACGATGCCCTGCTTCTTTAGGATCCATCCTCTGAGTGTTGTTGTCGCACTTAACAACAACTTTTTGACTTTCCCGCGTTACCCATTAATTTAACTGTCACTGCTGGCATACGAAAAATTAAGAGAAGGTACGTCACACATTTAAGTGGAACAGAGTTTAAAAGCATACGTACATATTTTCCCATGTGCTTCTTCTTTCGAATTACTCCCATTTAAATATGTTTTGTTTTTTTTATAAACATCAACAGCATGTCAAATACATAGACCCACAAGTAAAACAACATCAAATAATTTGTTCATGTTACAATCTGGCTCATCATTGAAACTAATGGTGATAGTGATGATAATGACGTTAAGTTAGCTGTAGTACATGATTATTACAATAGATTTGAATACGAATTGTAGGTAATTTATTCATGTTCATAATCTTCCATCGGACGGAGAGTAAATTTTTTGCAATTGAAGTGTGCATGTTCTACGTTTGCTATTCTAAGCGGTGTTTTCATAGTCAAATTGACAACAACAACAACAACATTAGCCAGTAAACGTTGAAGTAAAATTAGGTTAGATATTATGATTGTTTTATATGGCATGGTTGGCTGGCGGCGGCGGCAGCAGTTGATTATGAGTATGACCTTGAAATTAAAAACACAATGAATTTAAGTTGGAAATAAAAATTCAAAAATTTTACTCTACTTTAGCATCCGCTACAAGCCGGATATAAATGTGGGGGAGAGTATATTTTTTTTATGAATCACTGAAGTAAAAGACCATTTAACAGGTCATTCAGAAGGCCTACGTATTTTCTCGATTGTAGGCATTAAAAAACTACGGCGAATTATGTATATATACGGCGAAATCAGAAGTTCCAGATGTTTGCTAACCATTCCCTCTGCAGAACAATACATATCTCCAATTTAATTACAAAATGCCAGATTATAGATCATTTTGTTTCGCTCAGCCACTTTGTGTTGCCATAAAGAGGAGAAAAAGGATCTGAATTCGCCGTAGTTTGTATAGGGCAACGAATATAATAAAAGAAATGACATTCACTCGAATCCACCAGCCAATTGGAGCGTAAAAAGAACCGGTTCATACATATCATTATTGATTAATCCCCTTCAAAGTATCTATCTAGAGGTTTTACTCCTAAACCTTACATAACATCATAACAAGATCAGGCAGCGCCGTCTCTTGAGAAAAATTAAGAGTTAATCAGCACAAACTTCCTTTAGAGTTGTTGAGTACCTAAGCATACGATAAAATCAATTGTTGTCCAAATTTTAAACGATAGGATACTTTCTTGAGGGTTCAACAATTGCTTCACGGGTTAACCCGTATATGCCCAACTTTTTTTTTTTAAAACATGGATTTGTTGTATTTGTTGGAATCTATATACATATATGGTATACCACACAGCTGATCAATATCTTGCCGTTTTAAAAATGGGGCGATAAGCACATATGGGTTAATGATTGATTTTTACTGCTTCCTACTTTAGTCTCTTCTGACTTTCAATGTGTGTCATACAACATTTAAGTAGAATTATTCTAAAATACAATGTATAATATACAAACAAATAAATGTATAATTTTTAATATTTTGTATTAATTTTATTATTTTTTTTTATTCCTTTTTCAATGTGAAATTGAAATTAAAAAAAAAAATAAATGATTGATGGTTTAATTGAATTGCACTCTCAAAATTGTGTGTAAAAAAATATTGTATTGCGATTTAATAATTACAAAAATTATGTTTATTGTTAACGAACAATTTAGCAGTTATATTCGAAATTGTTTAAAAATAATTATATTCACTTATATTTCTATTAAATTTCGATATGCAAGTTTTTCAAAAATTTAAAATGATAAATTTTCAACACTTCCCTTATACTTACAGAATCATCCTAACAAATTTTATTAAAGTGCCAGAGATGTTCATAACGGGGCTTAATGGGCATTAAGAGAGGTAGAAACTGAAGAATCCAGCGATATCTCGAAGACTTCTACTACATAGACAAGATTGTTCCTCTTCCATTTTCAAAGGCAATGAGAACACATTAAAAACCTAATTAACGTCCCTATCTCTACAGTTGCAAACATTTTTCCACGCTTAAAAAATAATTAAACTCTGACCTGAATATGTAACCGTCTTACAACCAGTCATTCTTTAATCAAAAACACTCCTATCGAACATTTCGTTATCATAACACCTGACGGATCAAGTATCTCGGTGTTGTTCTAGACAGCAAGCTAAACTGGAAAAGGAACACCGAGGAAAGAATGAAGAAGGGTGTGAATGCTCTTTATCAGTGCAGGATCTCCATAAGCAAGAGATGGGGTCTTCCGCCTAAGACCATTCGGTGAATATATCTGGCAATTGTTAGACCGGTTATTACTTATGGTTGTACTGTTTGATGGAGTGCCTTGGATAAGGCTTTCCAAAGGAAAATCTTGAATAAGATTAAGCGGTTTGCCTCCTTGAGTATGACTAGAGTAAGAACTGTTCTCAGGCTGCACTTGATAGTATGCTCTGCGCTCGATTTGTATATCAAGCGGTGTGCAGCATGCAGTGCCATATGTCTGAGGGAATCGAGCTGCTGGAAAGAGCACTCGATACGACGCTCTGGAATTCTGAACATCGTCATTCCTGAAGGGATGAACGGCCCTTTGGAAAAAGCTACCGCCTATATTGTGCCTGAGGCTATTATCCTGCCTGGTTTGAGAATACTCCTGCCGGATAGGGCACTATTAAATGGTGGGGGCATATCCATCTCTTACAGATGGGTCGAAATTAGGCAAAGGTGCTGGGATCTTCTGTAAAGATCTCGGTCTTGAATTTAACTTTAGTTTAAACGATGACTGTAGTGTGTTCCAGCCAGAGATTTTTCCCATCTTGAAAGCTATTGGGGCCGTAGGTAGTAGGCCCACTTCAGTTTCGGAATTTTATTTCGTTAACAGTTAGGCTGCCCTAAGGGTCATTGCATCGGTCTGCTGTAAATCACAGCTTGTTCGTGAGTACAAAGAGTCTTTAAGGGGCCTTTGGGCCAGATTTAATCTGTCTATGCTGGGTTCCGGGACATAGCGGTATACTCTAATCATTTCTGTAGTACGTTAGAAACTCTATTTTATCGGAATCTTCTTTAATTTTATTTTACTTTCCCTTTTGAAATTCATTCATTTATTTTTCATTAATTATTTAAAGTTTTCCTCATAAATTTCAATATTTATTGTCTTAAATTATTATTTCCTAATAATTTTTATTAACTTTATATCCTTTTAGAACCGATTTCCATACTGAAATAACGGCAGCTCTTATTTACGCTCATTTTGCCACGTTTACCAACACTACTGAAATAAAACATTAAACAGGGACAATCACCATTATTAATACGGTTATGATCACGATAAAAGAAAGAAACCTGTTACAAAGAAAACAAGCGGGTTAAATGTAAAGAAATAAAGGAATTTGGATTTAAATATATGTAATAATAATGCAGGTATGTATGTATGTAAAAAAAAAAAACAATATAAGCATTATCATTAGATCCATAATAAGAAGAATTTACTGACACATACTGCCTCAATTCCACCCATCGCTGTTTCGCACCCAAATTTTTGTATGGTGGGTTTGTTTTATCCCAATGGCTCCGCTAATGGAGGGTGAACATTACTTATTCTAGATACACACCTATTAATTCACCACTGATAGTACAGTGATCGATGATAATACAGTACATGTTTCCAATAACGATGCTTTACTGAATTACAATTTTATTCAGCACGTCGAACAAATTCACCTCACTTTGCAGAAACCTACCATACCGAATAAACTCACCACACTTAACAAAAATTCACCACGTTAGAAAACACTAAAAAGTAATTAATAATCCGTCCGTCAAATCCGACCAATAGTTGTTTTCTTCGAAAATGTATCCATCTAGGATGCTCCTAGGTTGGGTTAAGTCGGAGTGGTAGCTCTGATATCGCAAAGCTCACTTGAGCACGCATAGCGGTCCGTTGTGACACCACGGGTGAACGCAGTCCCTGTACTGATCAAGTTCCACCAAAATCAGGGAAGAGGAAGAAGTTGGTCAGGTTAGGATGCTCCTAATAATAAAACAATTTTACTTTCCATTTTACTGGAAGTTTTCCCGAATTTTTTATTAATACCGGAAGAGTTTTATTTTTAATAACAATAAACAAACATCCAATCACAAGCAACAAATCTATTAAAATCTTGTTTAAATTCCCAATAACCGTTAACTTTTACTACAAAACTTAAAATATTCCATCTGGCAATGCTGTGCACTGACTATCTACTGAATGGAAATGTCAAAATAAAAAACGAAATCAAATATACAAAACGGAAACAAAGATTACTGCATGAAAACGATAAAGAATGGGAGAAGCGGCAGAAGAAAAAAATTCGTTTCAGTCGCAAAAGAAAATCCCAATAAAAATCAACCACACAGTGTAAAAGCGGAGAATTACTCGCAATAAACGAGGAGGAGTGTGAAAAAAAATTGTAAGAATATCAAGAACAGCATAAAAAAAACCAAACCACACATACAACACAAGAATAAAATAGCAAAAGTAATGAAATTATCAGAAAAAAAGAAGTAGGAGAAAAATGCGGCAAATAAAAGCTTGAAAAAATACAATTTTTCAACAAAAATTCAGTTTAAGTCGCCATTTTGCTTAATGAAAAAAAAATAATTCAATTGAGCAATGAAAAAGTGCTTTTTCTCTACGTATTTTTGACTCGGTTTATGTAAAAATAAAATTCTATTGTTGCTTCGTTTCAATATATGCTTCATCGTTATTTGTCGGTTGTGTCCGTTCGTTGCCTTGTGTTTTATAATAAATTTATCAGCCATTGCGTTTGTGTGCCTTCTCTTCTTGTCGTTCACGTTAACGTTTGTAGCTGTTCTGGTGTGTTCTTTTTTTCCTTCGTTTCCACTTTTTGTTTGTCTGTTTGTGGTATTTTTTGTGCGACGTGTTGAGTGAAAATGTTCTAATTTTGTTTGGCAATTAATTAATTGTTAATTTTTTGTTATGAAAATATCTAATAAAATTATAGTACGGAATGTTTTGTTTTGTTTTTCTACTTAGCACTCTGTCTCTCTCCATTACTTCTTTTAAAGTTGCCAGACTAAGCATTGGGAGTCAGAGTGTGTATTGCTGCCCTTAAGTAGAAAAGTTGTGAAAAGTAATACCAAAAAACTAAACAAAATACTTTAATTCCACTTTCTTTCTCTCATAAAATGTTCTGCAACAAAAATAATAAAAAAAAAGTGCATACAAATATGTCAAATGTTTATAAAAATAACTTTTTAAAGCAATTTTAGTGCCAAAGACCCCTTATTGCCCGCTGCACTTGTGTAGCCCACTTTAACAAACAAAAATTCATATAAATTTGCTTTTCTTCGGTTTTGTTTTTAGAAATACACAACAACTACTACAACAAAATAGTTAGTGATAGTGCAGCAAATTAAATAAAAAATTTATATTTAAATGAATTGTATTTGAACCCCCTTACTTTGCCACTTGTGTTGTTTTACCACCTCTAAACACTTTCTAGTTTCGTGTGCTGCTTCTTACTGTTCTCAATTTGTTTTAAATTGCCAATTTATAAAAATAATACACAACACCAACAGCAACAACAGAATTAAATTTGTTTATTTTGCTTTTTGCTATACTTGCAACACTATCATCAACCATTCAACCACCCACCCACTATTTGCCTTTGCTGTCTTTCTCTTAGTATCTGTTTTTTTTTTTGTCGGCCTTTTTATTCTCCATTGTTATTTTTTTATTCTTATTCTTCTCCGACTTTTTTTCTTTCTCTTTTTGCAAAAATAAGAAACATTTAAAACGAATAGAAAAAAACATTCATGTGGTGGGCCTATCACAATAAATGGTAGCAGACAAAAACAACACATCGACTTGAAGAAAACTTACACAAAGGAAACACGAAAACAATAGATTTTTTTCTTTTAATTTTTATCAAAAGAAAGTGAAAGAGAGAGGGAGACAGAGAGCGAATGAGCGAGCAAACTAAAGTCCAAAAATAGCAAAAAGACCAGAAGATTCTTGTTTGTTTCTTTTTGAAGTGCTTTTTTTCATTCAACAATTTGTTTTAGCGCAAGAAGGAAACAGCAATAGTAGCTGTTGTTTATGGTAATGTTCAATGAAAGTAGGAGTGTTGCCAGATCTGTAAATATATGGAAATATGAACAAAACAAGTGGTAAATCATCTTAAATTAATCAAATTATATCCTTTCCATATTTTTACATGCTTTTTTTCGCTTAATATTCGGTTTCTCAATTTCTCTTTTTAATATTTAAATTTAAAAGGAAAATAATAATGTAATGCTAATGTTTTAACAGTTTCGCACTGTACTGGAAATTATTCTCTAATGAAAAACTACCTCGAATGGATGTCGTGTCAGTTCAGAATGTAAATTCGATTGCCATTGGAAAGTATAATTATTAATGCTTCAGTAACCAACGTATTACATTGCATGTATGTGAGATTGTATCGTGCTTATGAATTTACATTATATGGTCTGATTGTATTTCGGTTCAAAATATCTTCGATATTCGTCCCTTTTTATTTAAGGAGCCCTATGGTTCATAAATCATTTCCTCAATTTTGTTTAAGTTTCGTTAATAAAGTTTTTCCAACTAAGCATGGTATTAGTGCACAGACACAAATCGTAAGACCTATCGTTATGGGTCCAGGAGGCATAGTTTCCGGTGGCTGTATGAGTTCTATGCAACGTTTTGCTGGTGTTTTTTTCATTGCCAGCGCAGCAACAAATAGAATAGGTTAGAAAGTCATAAGACCACTAGATGACGTCTATGTTTACCATCTATTTGAATACAAGAATTTCTAACTAATTTCATCGCTTGGGTCAAGAATGTTGATTTGTTATGAATATTTTATCATACAAAAATTTGAAATGTGCGCGATAAATTTTAAAATAATTCAAATAAAGTACATGATAAAAACATGAAAAATGATTTTTCTCCTTCTTTACAATTTCTTTAACAGGAAATTATAAAATAAATCTATAATTAATTAAAATTAAAAAACCTGAGGTATTTTATTTTTCAAATGTTACTCATTCCCTTTTACTGTATCCAATTTACATTTTCTTTACACACACAACTTTTTCAAACATCTGGTAACTTCATTATTTTGAAATCAATAATGGACAAACGTTAAAAAGAGACAACTATACATAACATACGCACAAATGAAAAAGCAAACAGAAAGAGAAAAAACTGGCGCGAACTGAACGAAGAAAACGACAAATAATACAACGAAAATGGCGATACCGACAAACAACGAAGAACTACGAATGTAATGACGAAGTGAAAAAAATCCATTTTCTAATAATTATTCGAAATTACGCTTTGCCAGCGAAATTCCTTCATGTCTGTGTCTAGCAATTGAATAGAAAAAAGTGTAAAAAAATAATTAATAAAAGCAAAACAGCCAAAATAAGAAATCAAATTCCCACAACAAAACGAAAAATTATTTTTGTGTTTGCAAAAAAAGGAAAATTCTTTAATTTGGAAAAAATGCATAAAACATCATTCATTATAAAACAATTGTAAAGCAAAAGAAGCAGCAAAAAAAAAAAGATACGAAGAAATAAAAAGTGTGTTGGATACGTACAAAAAAAAATTGTACGATTAATAAGAGAAAAAGAAAAAGGTAGTGGAAAAAATAAACCATAATTAAAAAAGTATATACAAGACGACAACAAGACCTTGAGTGCTTATAAAAAAGAAAAAAAAAGTGGATTAAAAAAAATCACTGAAAACGAAAACTACAATAAAAAGTGGAGTGTAATAATAAAACAACAATAAAATTACAAATTAAAAGGCAGATGAATTATTTCTATTTTGTTTGTTTAATTGAAAATTAAAAGAAAATTTAAAGGAAAACACGAAATTTTTGTGTTTAGATTTTATGAGAATTAAAAGGAAAAAACAAAACAAAATTGTTTTCAAAGAATTCGTTTCAATTTTAATGAATTTTGTTTAATTTATTCATTCATTTGTTTGTGACGTCAATATAAAATCACAAGCAACACAAGAAATTACAATAAAAACAACAATAACAACATTCATTGCTTTACTGCTTAACCAAACGAATCAATCAAAACTGATTTAACTATGCGACAACAACAATAACAACAGCTACAATAATACTTGAATTATAAATTCCCTCGTTTTTCTGAATGCTCTCTGTTGTGTGTCATTTTAACAAACAGAGTATTTATATTACATCAACAACAACCAACAACAGAAAAGGAATAAAAATAAAAAAATTATAAAAAAAACAAAACCGCTAAGCAAAAAATAATTTTCTATTTTAATTCAATTTGCCAATTTTATAGCATTTGTTTGTTGTTATTTCGTTCAAATTATGCAAAACTCAACAATTTCAGCAAAAGCGAAAACAATCAAAACAAAAACAACAACCACAGCAACTATAACAATTTCAAACGGATTTATAAATTGCCACTGGATTTGAGTTGTGCGACGAGTGTTTGTTTTAAACAAAAATTTATTAATTTTTGTGCATCATATTTACAATTGAAATTAATTTCTTAAAACAGGTAATAATTTTTCTTTTCTTTCTAATTTAATTAAAAATATTTTATAACAAAAATACCAAGTGATGCTTAAATTTAGTTTCTGTATGTCTTGTTGCTCTCTCTCTATCTCTCTTTCTCTGTGCCGTTTTGTTTTTTTTTGTTTACAGTGTCTGTCTCTTTGAAGAAGAAGTTGTCAGGCAAATAAAAACGTGTTTTTAATTAACGAAAATCCCATCCGTGTCCGTGTGTTTTGTCCGGGAATTATTTTATTGATGGGTTTTATTCTTTCATTAAATATAAATTGTTTTATTACAACAATAAAAAGAAAACATTAACATAATACCTACTCTTTGTATTTAAGAAATCTAAACATAGTGGAATTGAAAAAAAAACTTAAAATTAAAACCTTTCACTTTTTTTAATTGTGTTTTCGGATAAAATCTTACCAAATAGTTTTCCAATAAGTGGCAGTGAAGTTGTTGATTAAAAAACCAATAAAACAAAGTGTTGAAGTCTCTAAGAGTATGTCTTTAGATATGCCTTGTACCAAGAGCCTGTGTAATATGAAGATTTCATTTCTAACCTCAAAAGCAAGAGGGTTGATTTCCAACAACTTAAATCAGGTAATAATGGAACAAAGTCTCTTATTAAAAAAGGTTTAGTTTACAATATAGCCGGTCTAGCTAGTTACTATGCTAATAATTAAACTTATATAAGCCTGTTTTCATAGTATGAAGCATTCAAATAAGTCTTTAATTGCCGCAATTAGTGCAATTCTTCTAATTCTAATATAGCGGCTTAAGCAATAATATGGGAACAACAACACTTTATTATCCTTTTCACCAGTTTTATTTTACCACTCCATACATACATAAATTGGGGTTTGATAGACCTAGATAGGTAGGTAGGTAGAGGTGGCTGCCCATCCAGGAAAAATTTGGATGGACTAACTTAGGCCGCATTGGGCCCATTGTGCTACCACAGTTATCCGTTATCCCCCAGTTTCAAAACCATTCGGAACTCCTGATGAAACGATTTAGGCTGCCAATGTCAATCCTTGACAATCCCTCCAGACCATCCATGTAGTAAGTACCCAAGTACTTCCTTCTCCTTTGGCAAAGAGCCGGGTATGTACCCAGCAGTTCAGTTACAGTCTGTTCTTCACCTCTGCAGCTTCTGCAGAAATCGTTAGCAAGGTTTCCAAGATCAATGCGCCTCGCATGCGTACCCATAATGCAATGCCCCATAATGACACCGACAACTACACTGAGCGCGCCTCTTTGGAGTTTAAGTAGACTCATTGTGCGTCCCTCATCCAGCCTTGGCCAGAGTTTACGAGCTGTTCCACCCGTGTCCGAGGCCGCCCACCTGTCGTTGACGGAATCGACGATTGTATTATCAATTATGAGCTTGCAGTTCCTCCTCATAGGGATGCTATGATAGACCTACAATTATTAATTGCATTTGAAAGACGTTAATAAAATGTAATAATTCTGTGAAAAATTATGGCACGTTAATATCGTTAATATATTTTGCTTTTCCATTATAGAATGGGTAGGAAAGTGTAACAGACTGTGTAAAGTTTACAAATGCAATTGAAGCTTGAAGAGTAGTTCGTTTTCGATTTGATAATACTGGCTCAGCAGATTTCTGGTCTCAGAGGATTTCTGGCAAAATCTCTGACAGTAAATAAACCTGCCATGAAAATGTTTCTCAAAAATCTGTCGTTCGGAGTCGACATTAAACTGTAGGTCCCGCCACTCAAGTATAAAATTAACGCACACAACATGAGTAGTGTGAGAAGCTAGACTGTAATCGCGACTGAGGCGTTGTAATGGCCTATTATGTATGTATGTAATACTGGCTTTGTTCAGGTCCAACCGTCAGTAAAAAAAAGAACGGTAATCACGGAAAAAACCAGAATATAAGCACTTTATTCGGGATAGTCACCACCCACCACCAGTTATCAACCATATGAAGGAGACGGATACACAAAGAAGCTTTGTCTTTGGATGCTAGGAATTTGTTTACTAGGGGTACAACACAATCGGGATACTCCCTACATTGTTTTTGTTGTTGTAACAGCTCTGCTGCTGTGTCCGAAAGAGTCCCCCTTGAGAAAAAAACTACCAGGTGATACATTTTCCCCTGGGTTGACAATCCTTGGCCAATGTGAGGTCGAGTCGTTCCGAAGCGTAAAACAGATTATCGTGGGATTGTGGTTATTGCCGGTTAATCCGTATTGAGGCAATTTGAAAGCAATGCCAAGAAGATTGAGGCCTATATTGAGAATGTAATAGCCCCAGTTATGTAGACGTTGATACGCTGCAGTCAGCACAATGGGATCTGTCCTCATGAGCTTTTACTAGGTGTCTGGAGATTAACACGAAAAAACGAAAACGGTTTTATTCACTGGGAGGTATAAGGCGCTCAGTTTTCGATCACCACTTCATAAATGTGGCGTTAAGGCCTTCCGATAGTGCAAAATATTTGAGAATTAGCAGTATAATGGACCGAATTTCATATTGCATTGTCGTGAACGAAGGAAAGCCAACATATGCCTTTGGACAGGTTATGTTGTGTGTCTTTTGTGTTTAAAAGGATTGATGCTGAGCTGTGTTATCATCACTTAACGAGATTAAAACAAACAATTCAATTGAAACGGTCAGAATTGAGCAACAGAAAAGGTGTTGTTTTTTAAACTAACCGCGCCAGACAACAAACTCACATTTGGTGAGCCGGCAGAAACTAATAGAACTTGGCTGAAAAGATTTGATGCATCCATCTTATATTCAGGAACTGACACCTGCAATTTATTATTTGTTTTGCTATCAGGAGAACTCTTTTAATGGCGGGTATTTAAATTCCGTAGAGGGCGATCCTAGTTGTTTTACACTGATTGAATAATGGTTTTATGCTTCGAAATGGCAATGAATATTATATTCCTGGCTACTTTCCAAAGGTACACGACAGTGCTTAGACCCGCTAATATTATTTACTCCATTATGTGTGTTTGGTTTTCCTAAGACCATTATTTCATAGTTTAAAAAGAACGTTTGGTACTTTTGTCCTGCATAGATTACCATACCAATTGCTTTTAGTGTTTGGCAAAGGGAAGCATATTATTCTGCAGTATACCTAGATAATCAGCCAAAATAATTTATCCCCGTATACCGAGAACCGGATCACAATCAAATTAATTATTTTCTCGAGTGAATTTTGTCACATATGTATGTAGGCTTTCAATGGCGGTAAATTAGTCTACGTTTTTACCAGACCGTTGCGAACTTCCATTGCTTTACAAAATTTTAAAGATTGTTGTTATGTATGCATGTTTAATGCTCTTTCTTCTACTTTTGACGACAATTCCTACAAATAAGCACCAGTTGACAAACCTTGCTTCAATAATCATCTCAGCCACCATTTTCAGGCCTTACAAAATTATGAATAAAGGAGGCAGTGGTCAATAGTCACCTTAATTACCATGTTCTGGTTGAATACATGTACAATCTGTAGTCAAAGCAAATGATTTCTTATATTCAAGGAAACGTGGCGCGCAATCTACCTCAATTTTAAGTGAGGAAAAAGTAATACCATACATGGTATGAGTAAGTCAATAGAATTAAAATTCTGATTCATTCGTACTCACTACAACATTGATTTATAAGTGCAGGCTGCAATGAGTATGAGTACAACGTTGACACTCCAACTCATAACATTCGAAATATGTTTGATTCATACGCCTACTCATTCAGATTCATAAATTTAGAAAAATACTTATAATACTCATAAGTGATTCGCGTGTTTCGAATCATTCATTAAAATTTACAGTCTTAGTTGTTGTTGCATTTACAACAAAAAGAGAAGAAAGCACAGCAAATACAAAATCTTCTAGTAAGTATTGTAGAATTCGTACGCGAATCATACTTATTTTGTGATTCTTATGAATGTTGAGTAAAGGAGACTCGAAATAAGTATAAGTACGATGAGTACTTCAAACTTTGAATATGAATAGCATGAGCATGATATTAAAATAAGTATGAATGCCTATAAGTACCAGAAATTAAGAGTATGATTCGAATGAGCCAATGCACACAAACACAATCGTGCTGGCGTAAAATGATAGTTTATAGGCAAGTGGGGTGAAGAGAATGGTTTTTCGGTGGCGTAAAGTTTCCACCAGCTACAACCCCGCATCACCAGCACAAAACTAATACATGCACATTTTTAAAAATCAGCCGAACATCAAATGAATGCAAAACACTAATACTTTCAAAGCTCTGTATACGTATACATTTGTTGCCAAACGAATATTCATCCCGTGTAAATTGAAAAGAACAAAAATTGTGCAACTAAAAAATGAGCTCGTCTGAATTGGCTCAATCTACTCATATTTTTGAATACTCATTGCTGATCTCTGGTATGCCCATACGTATGTATGTGTTCTGATAACTGTTTACAAACTTTTTATTCACGTGTTAACACCCAGTCGCTTGCAATATTTTTCACATTTTCAAACATTGCAGGAAAGTACAATGCACATTACATTTAAAAGTAAATTTATTGTTTAAATGTGTTGTTGCGTTATGCTACGTTGTGTACATTTTATTATAAAATTTTTTATAAATGCAAAACATAGTACCATCATAGATAGAGTTTATTAACATCAATTTCATGTTTTTTTTCTATTTTTTTATTTGTTTTGTTTTTATTTTTACCTCAAACAATTTCACAAAGTGAAAATCAAATGTTGGCGCTAAAAAAGTGCAGAGACAACAGCCAGCAACGATAAACACACAACCATTTACGTTTATTTTGTTAATGAAGTTGAGTTTTCTTTTTGGTTGTTTGTTTTTCATTCTCTTTAGCAACAACAACACTATCTTTCTGTCTCCTCCTTTTTTTTTAGTTTGTTTTGCTAAACAGATTTTTTTTAATTTTTTTCTCTGTTGCAAACTTTGTTGGGGCCACAAGTCGTATACTTTTGCGCTGTGCTGTTAAATTACTCTTTTTTTCTCCTCTTTTTTCTTCCAGTATAATACAATGTATGTCTTCTTTTTATTATTTTTCCTTTTTTTTTTTGTTTTGCTCCTGTTATTTTAATCAAAACATTTATTTTATGCAACTTATAAAGGCATATACTGTTTTGTTTTGAATGATAGAGAGAGAGAGTGAGAGCTTTGGAGTTCAAAAGTGATGAGAGAGTAGTAGTAGAATCCATTGCAATTGTTTAATGACTATGAAAAGGAGAGAGTAGATGGCAGTTAATAAAAGCAGGGAAATGTAAACAAAAAGGAAAAATTTAAGTGCCCTTCATATTACAAAGGCTGCCAGATGTGTTATTTTATAGTATTTTAGGAATTTCTGTAACCGTGTCACGTAATTTCCCCTTTAGCATGCTTTTTTAGATAAAAAAAAATTAAATTGTAAAATAAAGCGCTCTGTGGTAAGCATTAAATCACTCTCTGAATTTAAATGATTGCCTCTTCATCGATTGCAGCAGTCTTTCTTTTTAGAGTAGTTTTCGATCACTGTTTTGCAATCGCAAAACAGTCTTAACAAAGTCAATTATGGTGGTTGCTAATTGATGTTCCCGGAACGTGGAGTTATTCATTCTGGTCACTTCTCTCCCAATAAGACCAAAATCTGTCGTATTGTGTGATTCTTCTTGCAACAACACTCGAACCAGTTCACAATCTTCTATCATAGGGCCATAGCACTCTGAATTGACGGTTCCCCCGGTTTCATTTTCGAAAAATCATGATAAAATGTTACTTTTTCTGATGCAATGGCTTTCCCACGAACTCTTCTCGGATCGAATCCCCCAAGGCGACAATTGTACTTAACGCAATCAAAATACCAGAATTAGATTACTGTTGTTCTAGTAGCCCATCGGGATATTTTAGTAGTATTTTGTGTGGTTGAATATACGAAATCAATCGAAGAAAAAGCCATAACAACCTAGGATATGCCCACTTGAAAAAATCCTATTTGAGTGTCTGTTGCTCTAGCAGCCGATTAGCATATTTATGATATCATTAATGGTCATAAGTTCTTATGACAACTCGGCTTTATGTGAATGGAGGTGCAAATCTAAGTGCAAAATACATGCTAGCAAGTTGTTAGATAGGCCCAGATATTGAAAACGTCATGGAATCGACAGATTCGTATTATCCGAAGTGAAGGTGTGCACTCACAGAAGCTGTACTTCTGTCGTCATTGTGGAAATTGCGACAATGGTCAATACAATTTCTTATTAATCTAATTTCATTCTCGTCCGTAATGCTAGCAAAGTGACAATACTTTTGTGGCCAGTTGTGCGCTAACAAATTACTGAAGTTGAAAGCCGACAGCTTTGCCAGATCGGCGATTTTGAAGGCATTAAATAGCCACTAAAGTGTTGTTTCAAAAGTTATTTATAATTTCTTAAATTTCTGAACTTACAATTGTTATTATTTATTTCCAGAAGTCTTAAAATATCTACAGCAGTCTATTTTTATTCTGAACTTGTAATTTAAACTATTAATACTTGTGATCCAAATTAATTTGTTCAAAAAAAGTTTCCATTTGGAACTGCAAGCAATAAACTTTAAGATATTAACGGGAACTCCTACAAAAATAATTTCCCAACATCTGGCATCTCCATTTAATTTTGTTTTCATGCCTTTTTTTTTTTTTTTTTTTTTTTTTGATGATTTTCCTCGTTTCCATTTAACAAACAACACTGTTGCTTGTTTTGTTTCTACGATTTTTTCTCCTTTTATTTTCTGTTTGCTTTTTTCTTATTTTGTTGTAGTTGTTGTCAATAATAAAAAGAAACACTTGGTTACGCATACACATGAATAACAACGAAGTTCTTTGATTACAGTTTCTTTTCTTTCGCTATCCCCTTTCCATTAATTTTTATTTCAATTTATTGTTTTTATTTTAATATTCTTTATGGCAAATAACAACAGAGAAAGTAGTAGTAGCAGCAACAGCAAGCAACATAAAGAAGCAGGGAAAGATGGAAAAACAACAATAATCATATTATTTGTGAATTCTTTTTTAAACTTTTTCTTTTTCGTGTGTTTGTTTTTTCTTTTTAATGCCAAATAAGGTGGGGGAGCACTTAAGAAAATGAGAGAAAAAACAGTCCCAAAAATATTTTAAAAACAAAAGTGTTTGGAGAATGAAAAGAGAGGGATGGATTATTAGCATTTTTTGGTTTGATTTGTTGTGTTGAATTTTTGTTGGTTTTTTTCTTCATATGACAGAAGTAACATGTTTATCATTAGTGAGGCCAACTGTTGGAATGTGGGACGCCGTTAAGTTTTTAAGAAACAAAATACAACAGAAATTGCACTTGCATTTGAAACTGAACAAAATTGAGTTGCATGTGTATGTGTTGTGCGGATGCTCTGTAGCAGGGAAAGTGTGTAATTTTAAAAATGTTTCCAATTTTTAAAACCCAAACTGTTAAGAGTAGCTAGCATTTACGTTCGAAAAGTGGAATATGGTCACCTAAAAGTGTTCAGTTAGTTTCTTACACATTTGAAAAAGATTTTTTCATTCTTTATTATGATGGTGATTTTATACACAATGTGTGTGTCATCGCTGTTAATCATTTAATTAAAAAAACAATGACCACAACAACAATACTCCCCATTCAATATTCACGTATTAATGACTTACAGTGTTGGATAACGTTTTACTAAAGACTTATTTATTGGAAAATTTATTAATTATTTAATTTTATTTTTAGTTTTGTTTTCCTTATCATTCATTTTCAATAAATTTTGATAATCAATCTCGTGTTCTTTAAAAATCCTCGTAAAAAGTAAACCGGGACGCACGGGGTATTCTCCAAAGAATCCCTTAAGCGTTCATAATATGCATAAACGCAGCAGCTCATCATAAAATGTAAATAAAACCGAAGAGGGCGGCAAATTTATTAAAAATAAAAAGAAGGAAAAAGTGATTCGTGAAAAATTATTACAAAAATAAACAACAAAACGGCAGCAGCAGGAGTGAAATGGTTTTTTTTTAATTTTAATCAACACTTAAGTGTTGGCAAAATCATGCTCGCACACACACACACACACACACACTTGCATGCACAAACAAAAACAGAATGTATAAAAATCATCAGCAAAAACAACAGCATGGAAGCATAGAATATGAACATGGGAAACAGAAAAAAACAAAAACAATAACAGTATTAAGAGACAAAAAAAAAACATCAAATAAAAGAGAGTAAAATAGAATAGACAACCCCAATACTCATGTTTCAAAAAGAATAAAAATAAAAAACCAGGAAGAAGAACAAGAAAAAAACAATAACTTCTGTAGGTAAATGAAATGACAATAAAAACAATGCACGCGAACAAGAACAAGAAAAGACAAAAGTGAACGAAAAATTGTAATCAAAACAAAAATTTGTAGAAAACAATGTTACTGCTGCTGCTGCTGCTATTGCTGCTTCTTCTTCTTCTTCTTCGTGTACTTGTATTTCCATGTTTTTAAAATAATTTTCTTTTTTTTTCTGCTGTTGCTTATTCTATTGCTTGTATTTTTCTTCATTGTGAAATGTGTTTTCTTCGTTTTTCTTTTTTTGAAATTATTTGTTTGTCTCTTTGTTTTATGTACAAACGTACGTACAAACATGCATTCACATGCACTAGTACATTATCTAGTATTTAATATAACCGAGAAGAAAGGCAGAAAAGGTTGCTGGTTATTGGTTTTTTTTTCTTTTTTGGAATGAAAATATAAAACAATAAGGACAATAACAACAATTAAGTATCATAATATTCAACTAATAAGTGATAAAAATAGAAGAAGAAAACTCAGGCAATAAGCAAACAAAGTAAACTGATGGCAGAGTAAACATTGTGCCGTGAATTGTAGTTTCTTGGATAAATAGAAATTAAAATGAGGCAATAAAAAGCTACCACTTACCAGACTTGTTAAATCCAGAAATGGTCTTCCTACCTAAGGTTTCTTTTCTGAACGACAATTAAAGAACAGTTTCCTCTCTCTCTCTCTCTCCTCATTTCTATAGCTTCTGCAGAAATCGTTTGTGTTAGATCCTTAAGACCAATGCACCTCGCATACGTGTCCATAATTCAATGTACCGTAAATACGTCAACAACCATACTGATCGGGTTCTTTTGGTGCTTAACCAGACATTCGTGTGCCTCTACAAGATTTTCTACGTCGGTGTCTCTCCGTGTCTGAAACCGCATACCCATCGTTGACGAAATGTTGTGTCAATTATAAGTTGACAGTTCTTCAGGGGAATTCCCAAACATGCATACATATACATAAGTACATATGTAATTGGCCATTAGAACCCTTCAGTCAGGATTACGGCCTAGCTTCTCACACCACTCATGTTGTGTGCCTTAATTTTTTTATACTTGAGTGGCGGGACCTACAGTTTAACCTCTCTCCCAACTCTATTACTCTAATGAACCTCGGGATAATGTGCAGTGTTAGCGAAGAATTCATTTCTGCCTAATCTGTATTAAGTATCCACGGTTTTCATGTCTGAAATATATTAAATTCTGACAAGTGATCCAATTATATGTATGTTGTGATTCGAATGCTCATTGAGTCTACGGTGTGCTGCATCAATCAAAAACTCAGTATTGAGAAAAAAAACCTAACTGTACGTATTATATTTTCCAACACTGTATGAATAGAGAAACTTGTAGTTTGATAATAGATTTGATGCTGGCAATAAGTCTACAACATCTCTGTGTGTTGTAAAGTTACACTCTCAGTTTATCGATAACAAAGAACCATTTTAAGTACATCATCGACATTAACAAACCAGTTTATTTTGCGGGCTGTAGCCTGAAGAGACCTTGAAAGAGAGCAACTAAAAAATTAAAGTTTTTCTTTTTTCCCTCTTTTGAACAATCACAAGTTATGCCAGGACATAAAACAAAACCCTTCAAACCCCTACTGAGTTATTAGTTCAACGCTTTTTGTTGGTTTTTTCTTTGTTTTATTTTTACCTTTTTATATTCGTATTTGATTTCTGTTGATAGTTTTTTAAATCTGCCAGAATTCTGGTGTATAAACAATTCATTTGTGAATTTCTGAATTTGTTTGTGAATACAATTTTAAAATATATACCAAGTGGATGTAATTGTAATGGACGCGGTGAATGAAATATCCTTTGAAAGAATGTTTTCGATTAACGTATAAAATCAAGGTTCTAAACAGATTCATTAGTGGCTTGGGCTGGTTGAGAGCTGCTAGGGCTTCATCAGTGTAGTCGCGCTCTCCCTTTTTGTTGTGTCTGGTCTGTGTTATTCCTCCGCTTCCCATTCTCCCTAACCTAACCTAACCTAAATTTTTAACGCAGATTTTACATTTTAACGTTACCTTTTAACATGAAAGTCCTGAATTTTTAAGGCTTAGGCTTTATCCCTCACTAGAAAAGTTTCTAAAGGTGAAAACCGCCCACATCCAGACATCAGAAAAGTAACCATTTAGTCCTAGAACTTGAGTTTAAGGGCCCTGGGCAGGGGCCAGTTTGGAGTCTTTGTCGAGAGCCGACATTAGATTCATTCTCCATAGATTTATAAATACTTTGAGCTGTTTGGGAAGTGCCAGGGCTTCAAGGTTGTAGTCGCGCTCTCTTGTGGTCCATCTCCGTTTCTTATATGCTCTCTTTCCAATCTTTTCTCCTCACTATTCACTCTCTCTCTCGCCTCTAGGACGTATTTGCAATACCTAATTTTGACCTCGGTATTGTACTCGTTCCAATGACAAATACACGTCCTCAAACCTAACCTAACCAAGTCTAAGAACGGTCGAGCCTGCAATAGTCTAATATAATTTGGATATTCTACAATCTTCTCTATATAAGCATGAAGTATACACTCTCTTTTTGATCACTTTATAGATAAGCTTGCAAAAGTATCCTAAGAGAAGTCTAACTGACCACTCCATCAGGTCTATGCATTTCATTGTTACAGGTGGCGTACGGAATCTATAATTTTCTTTTGTCCAATGCAACTCACTTAAGGCAACCTAATACTATGTTCAGACATGCACTTTTATTGAGTCTATATTCGGTTATTTGAGAACAATATTTTAAGTGTTCAGACATAATAATATACGCAATTTAGCTGCTTATTCAATTTTCATTTGACAGCTGGTAAACAAAACAGCTGCTTGTTTCAACATCATTGTTCTTATTTTGTTTGTCGTTGTTGACATTTAAGTTGTCAAATATCAACAGAAGGTGTTCGAAAAATTGTAATATGCTCATTGAACGTACTTCTTATGACAGTGCTGTATTTTAAGTTTTACTCAATATTATAACAATTTGCGTATTTATTGCGTAATAATTAATTGAAACTTTATATGAAATATTGAGCTCAATAATGGTGTTTATTGCGATTGACGATTTTACATAGCATACTCTTAAGTAAAATAATATTTTTGAACAAGAGATTTACTATTCCATAGCTTTTTAAACAGTGATTTGAAGATCATAAAATTGAGGGATGAAATCATAAAATTGTGTCTTCCATTACGAATACATTGTTTTAATACTCTGGTCTGTTTAGCAACTTTAAAGGCATTTATTTAGCAGTTGTTGGGTTCACAGCAGTAATAAAGTCTCTAGGAAAATAAAATTAAAATTAATGAAGCATTTAAAAAAAAAATTTATTTGAAAACAATATTTCTGTTGTTGGTGTTGTTGTTGTAAGCTTTGTACCAGGTTTTCACGGCAAAACAAAACCCTTCAATTGCAACGAAAAAGAATTAAAAAAAGGGGCTTTTTTTTACAATTTAAACTAAAAATGCAATAATGTTTGCGGTGGTAAACATTACACACCACCACCACCGCCACCATACTTTTGCTAGCAAAAACACGGGCTTACAATTGTAATGTTGCCTTTCGCTTTAAATTTTATTTTTTTTTTAATTTTGCCACATAGACTGTGGCATTGTAGCACTAGCACTAGAAAGCACAATATGTTGCTTGGTTGTATGTGCCTCTTCATCCAGTTTAAGCATCAATTTTTTGAAATTATTTTTTCCATTTTGTTCGTTTTGTTTCTTCTTCTTGTTGAAATTGCGAAATAATAAACGGAAAAATTTTTATTTTAAAAAACCCAAAGAAACTCTTTAAAATACTTACTCATAAGCAATGAGCAATGTTTTGTAGTTGTTAACTGCCGCTATTGGATGTTATTGTTGTTATTGTTGTTTTTGTTATTTATAGAGTCTGGGATTTTGGGTTGTTTTACGTCGTCATGTTTTCATGTTGTTTTGCTTGCTTGCAACCATGAACAATTGCAAGAAAAACAGAAGAAAAAAGAACAAATTTTTTAAAAGGCCTTTTAAAAAAGGATTTTTTTCTTTATTTAAAAATACCAATGAAATCCTAAAACCAGTTTCCTTTTTATTTTTTGTAAGCCATAAAAGGGATGCCTGGCGTCCTCCTCTTCTGCTGCCTCCCTGCCTGCCGGTCCCAGTGCCTTTAAGTGCCTTTTGTAACTTTTTTTTTTTAAAGCCAGCGAAAGATACACAAAAAAATTGTTTTTAAACTGGCAACGCATTTAAAATAATTTTTCTTTTAAATGTTTTCTCTCCTTTCTCTCTCCCTCTCTCTCTCTCTCTCGATATGACCTTTTATTGAATTCTAAGGAAACAGTACTGTGCTGTGCTGTGCTCTGTTGCTTACCTTACGATCCATATTTATTTTCAACATTTTCCCTAAGCTTTGTTGCCCTGATTGTTGTTGGGCAGGTCAGTTACCCTTTTCCACGAAACAAACAAGAGTTCGTTAAATTTAAACTTGAATTTGTTTGGATTTCTAATATACAAGGTACTTTACTTTATTATGTCTTTGCACTTGCGAGAGATGGGTTAAGTAAGCTTAGACTATGAAAGTCGCTGAACATTATACCTCCAATCAGAGAATAGAAAGGAAAGATCCAAGAAACTCTCCAGAAATCTATTGAAATGTAAGGGGGTTACTGGGAAAACATAGAGAGAATTGGCGAAGAAGTAAAGAGTCATCTTAGCTGACATTCAGGGTCGTATTCCGTCCGTATAGATGCTAAATCTTCAAGTTCATTAAAAAACCTGGGCTCAGAGCCTTGAGTTTGAGCTTTTGGATGTAAATGCAAAAGCAAATAAAGTATTCAACTGGCTCAGGCTCAGCTAAATTACGGCACACCGTACAGAATACAGAGATATCTGCGTTACACAAATTGCTTCGCGTACTGAGAGCACAATGTCCAGAAAACCTACAAGGAATCTACGAAACTTTCCACTCAAATTCAGTTTCCAACACGTTCTAAAACAGATCAGTTTGGGATATAATATATATAATGGATGTAGTAATCTTTCCTATTGCGTTCTAAAACGTCCACCCTCCGTCCGATTCCTTGATCCATTAGCCCGTTCCATGGGACGGCAAACATATTCATGCGATGATTCCTGAGTGCCTCTTAATCATCACGGCACTGGTACTCTATCAAAATATTAAAAAACTTCATACATATTTTCAGTTTCTATTTGCTTCAGTCTATTCCGCAATAAGAATCATTCTCCATCCGAACCTTTGGCCGATCAACACAAAGAAATAATCGATTGTTGACCTAACAGACCAGAACTACGCCAAATTTCATCACAGACACTTTCGCCAGGTTTCCGAATCTGTGCCTCTAAATATCCAGGCATCGAATGTATTCGACAGTTTCAGTTTTCATAAACTTGACACTCGATGTCAGAGCATAATGTCCATTCAAAAAACCTATCAAGACCCTAATAATAGATACCCTAACCAGATGAAGTTCTCATTCCATTCTAAAGCGGTTAAAAAATATGCAATCTCATCATCTGCGATTTCGTTACCCCAACGTCACAATACTCGAGAAAACAGCACAGGTCTTTCACTGCCGTTAGTATTATGCTTTCATGCTGCAATGCAGATCACATGTCGTCTTACTGGTTCTGGTTTGTGTATCTGAAATACTCTAAAGATAGATACTCGTCTTTATGAAAATTCCAAAATTGGTTTGATGTATCACTACTCAATGTATCAATACTCACCCTTCAGTTCATTTTAATCATTTCGATTTCCTTTTTTATATATATTTTTTGTTTTTGTAATATTTTCATAAATTTTTCTTTCTTTCTCTGCTTTTAGATTATCAGAAAAAAGGCAAATACAAGGAATTTCGCGGAACAACTTGTCTGTCTGTCTGCCGTAAACACTTGTGGGCCGTCGTCGTCAGTGCTTCAAAGATACAAAACAAACCACAATAAATTTGTATCATAACCTGAGCCGCCGTCCCTGCCCCTCTTCATTACATTTGTATGTAAACGTTGTGCCAAAACAGAAACAAAAGGGGGTACAAGCAAGGAAAGCAAATTTTTAACATAAAATTTGTAAAGGAAATCAATTTTAAAAATTCATCACCACTACCACCACAATAAAGGCAAAAAAATTACGGCAACAAAATGGCTCAACGAAGTCATCAATATTTTAGTTTACGATGGAATAATTATCAGAACACCATGACTTCGGTGTTTCAACAATTGCGAGAAGATCTATCGTTTGTTGATGTTACACTCTCCTGTGAACATGGTTCGCTGAAAGCACACAAGGTATGTAATCTCAAACATATGTATGTACATCATCAGCTGTGATGATTTTTTCTATAAATGATGAATAATTTTTATTTCTCTCTCTCTCCCTCTCTTGTTCTTTTTATTTCCAATTGCGAAAAACAAAATCATCATCATCATTGACATGCATTTTCAAAAATATTAATTTGCTGATGTCGATGACGATGCTGTCGTTTGATGCTGTTGCTGCTGCTACTACTAATGAATGCCATGCCGTGTTCAATTTTCCATTTTTCGTTTGTCTTGGCTGTGTGTGCCGCTGTTGATTGCTGTTGCCTCACGTATATTGATCAGGTGGTGCTCTCGGCATGTTCTTCGTATTTTCAAAAGTTACTCTTGGAAAACCCCTGCAAACATCCAACCATAATATTACCCGGCGATATTATATTCACAGATTTAAAAACGATCATCGATTTTGTTTATCGTGGTGAAATTGATGTTACCGAATCAGAATTACAGGTGAGTGTGGCAGTTTTTAATTCAATTTTAAAAAGATTTTCAATGTATTTTACCAAGTTTTTAAAGAAACTATCGATATATGTATTTATGTATGTACATACGTGCGTCCATATGATAGGAACAGAAATTCGAAAGAACTTTTATTTTTTGGTCATACTCATACACGTACAATTAATTATTAAACAAATTGGAATGAATTTTTTGAATTGCTATACAGTAGTTTTCCAATTCAACGAAACTAATTGTTGTCAGGCCTGTTCGTTAAAGTGAATTGTTCGTTATATTTATTACTAATACTATGTTTAGACATGCACTTTTATTGAGACAATATTCGATTATTTAAGTACAATATTTTAAGTGTTCAGACAGAATATAAGCAATATTCATTTGACAGCTGGTAAACAAAGCAGCTGGTTGTTCTTTTTTTTTGTTTTTTTTGTTTTTTTTTTTTGTTTGTCGTTGTTGATATTTGAGTTGTCAAATATCCTAACTGAAGGGTTGTAATGGCCAATTATGTATGTATGTAGGATCTTTCAATACTGCTTTAAATTAAATGAAATAACATATCAATTACACTGGAATAGTTAATACATTGTGTGCCGGACACTTAGTTTGTTTTCTGACAATTGATACTTGAGTGTGGAACACTTACGGGTGCGGGTTAGTGCCAACAATTGAAATACATTGAAAACAATGTCAATTAAAATACATTATATTTTATTCTCCTTCTATGATCATTTAAAAACTCCGCACCTGCCTTAATTCCCTCACGAAAGATACCCGCACACAATATGTTTTTGAAAAATGTGAATAAAAATAAATATGAAATGCAAATTCAAAGTGCAATCGAAATGATGAATAAAATATTTTCAATACACAATTAAAATTGACCGCAATTTATAATAGGCTCTCTATCTCTCTCTTGCACCATATCTCTTAATAATTGCGTCTCTTCGCAATTTAAATTCGTTTCAATTATACAAATTACGGTCTCTCTAGTATCTGTTTCTCGGCGGTTTTAAAACGTTAAACTTTATCGTGTTTATTTATGTTTTCATTTTTCATAATGTTTGTTTACAACAATTGATTGATTTTCATTGCTGTTGTTGTTGTTGTCATTATTTTACATTAAATTGCTACTCGTTGCAAAATACGGGTGGTTTAGTTAAATACGCATTCATTGTTGTCATTACATTTGGTTGCTGTGCCCTAAACGATCAAAGTTTACGTGTTTTCCCTACTCCGCCATCGTAATTTAAGTATAATTTTTATAGTATGAAAGTCGTAAAGGGTTACCCATTTGCAGCTTTCGAAATGAATCACATGTGAAGCAGAGTTTTCAATAAACTCTTATGGACCTTGCCATTACGAACGAACTTCGTCCATTTTAGTTGCAACTAACGAAATAGTTTTCGACTACTCTTTCGCACATTTCGAGCGGTAGTTAGCCGCAGTGCTTGATCGTTAGGGGATTTGTCAAACCCCATAATCCTAATGGCCAACTGACGTCTACAAAACGTGAAATTATTCTTTTCGAACGCTTCTCATGCAGTGAAGCTAAAATCGATTGTGTTGTGCGGCTAGTGAAACTATCTACCGCCCAGTTCATAATTTTTAATTGCAGGCATATAGTGCTCAGAATTGACCGTTCTTCCAAAGCCCAATGGCACCACCTCCAGACCATAATAAGCATCAAGTCACTTATTTCAAATGTAATGGATTTTCCCTATCATTTCTAGGTTCGCCGAGCACCATATGCTGCAAAATGTCTTGTTGTTGAGTAGGCACTTTATTAGGTGGGCGGATTTGGAACCACTAAATGGATAAGCTTGGAGTTGTAGGACATCGTATACCAGCTCGTAGGCATTTTATACATTCATTTTCTTTCATACTTGTTTAGTTTATTATTTGACTCTGTTGATGCCTACCATCGTATATAAAGTATAGTCAACCGCACAATTGCGTAAAATTTGAATTGAAACGTTCGTCGTTGATATTGTATTGTTTATTATGTATGTATGCACATATATTTTTCATTTTTATTTAAATTTTGTTGTTGTTATTGCCGGAGAGAGAGAGTACAATAAATAAATATCGTAGTTTTTGTTGTTGTAGCAGTTATTGTTACAGGGCACACTCGAACGGATATTGTTATTAAATCAATGATTGCTTTTAATGTATCAGTTTAAAAAAACATACATACACACGAATAAAAAGGGGTGGAGGAATTAGAGGCAGTTAAACAATGACCGATTTTTTTAAATTTAAAAAAAATTCAACTTAAAAAATTAATTATTTTGACCACAAACCGTGTGTTTGTGTGCAAATGTGATGAGCAATTAATTCCTTTTTCTTTCTGCTAAGGTTTTGCTTCATGTATTGTAGGCAGATTCGTATGGAACCAGAGAACTTGTCTAGGTTATAGCTAAGACCACATTTAGTCCATTTTTTGATTAAGCAAGGTTGCCCGTTCTGATCAGTTTTTATACAGAGCACTTCGACATGGCTTCTTGGAAGATCACTGATCATTTTCCCTTATCGGTGTTCATGAGAACAGATTAGAGCCTTAGCTTCGCAACATACGGAAGGTGCCATGGAGTATTATCGATTGAAACTATCACCCACTTTCTGTGGTTATTGTCTTGTGCAATCAGTGAAAGGAAAAGATTCCTGTATAGGAATTTCTTTGAGTAATTAGTAGTTTGAGGTCTACGGACATAAGTTGTCATTTTGAGTGTCATCAGAACTGCCACTAAATGGTTCGATCTTAATTGAAACCTTTGATGACCACTTCATGGCTTTTAAAGAATTTGTCATGTAGTTTAGTACTTACAATTAATACCCACTTCCTGAGTCTTTGGGCTGCCTTATCAACGAATAGAAAAAGGTTACTGAGCAGTAAACTTTATTGATGAATTAGCCGGTTTAGCTTCTAAGGGTTTGTCAGAGCTACTTAAAAATTGTTTAATCTTAATTGAAGTCCTTGATGCGCAATCACAGTATCTCTATAATGTCTCTCTAACAAATTTCAGGTTGCTGTTCGGTGACAGTAAGATAATTCCTTGCTTCATTGCATTAAAGACGTCCTGACTTCAAATATGTTTTTCTGATGAATGCATTCTCTTCATCCAAAATCCATAAGTTGAACTTGAGGCAATCTGTATTCTGAATAAGTGGTCTTTCAGTCCACAGTGTTACGCCCAAAGATCAGAACTACTTCTAGATCGTCTGACGCATAATTTAAATCTCTTCCCTCTCCATAGAAAACTCCAATCTTATCAAAGTAGTGATAGTTTTACTTCTCATATAACGTTGGTTCCAACTTCTCTTTGGATAATATTCTCGAATTAATTTAGCCTGAACCGAGCGAACGAAGGGTGCCTGATTGTCAGATAGTCTTGATATGTCCCATCTTCTGTATTTATTTAAACATAAATCACACAGAGCTTTTAGGATCGCTGTAGGACCATTGCCCTGTTTATAAAAGAACACAAAGCAAGCTATGGACATAATATCTCTCTCTATCTCTCTACACAATAACATAGAAATCATACTTCCCGATCCCTCGTGCCTCTTGCTAATCTACTTACCGATATTTGCAATCAGACTGGCTGTCTGCCTATCTGCTCTGGCACATCTGGTGTTTCATCTTATTTGACATATCTGGATTACCACTGCGTCTGTAGAGCCGCAGGGTCTGTTTATTTTCTTCCTTTCCGTTGCTCAGAGGTCTGTCTACAAATTTTATTCTTGCTATAACAGTACCAACTCTCTTTTATAAGACGTCTAGTTGGTGTACGTCCTACTCGATACCAAAGTGTGATCATTATGTTGACTCGGATAGGTATGTTAGAACCCTTTCGTAATTCTTCATCAAACCTTGAGTTCTTTGAATTTTCCAATGGTTTTTCATGAATTCAAGCAAATTTTTTTTTACCATCCCTTTTCGTTTTTGTACATTGTTTTGTTAAGTTTTTTTTTTATTTCATGGTTTTTACACGTTTTTTAAATTTTATTTATAAAAGTTGGAATACTTTTTTTTTGACCAACGAAACATTTAAATTTTAACGGTCATTTTCTATACTTTTGCGTAATTTTCGCCTCTATTTTCGAACTTGAATTGAATTCCTTAACCATTTTATACACCACTAATGAAGTCTTTATTGTCATCCACGTAATCTTAAATTTTTTCGTCTTTGGTTGTTGTCTCTGCTAACCAACTATAAACCGTGGTGAATATATGTATATTTACTATTTACACCATGTTAATCAGGCAATGACCGTTATTCTTTCGTGTTTATAAACGAAAGTCAGAGATGGTTAATAATCAATAAAAAAAGTACCAAAATAATAACAAAAACGCAACAATCTCCCGGACGTAAATACGACCGGGGATGGTTAAAAGCCGCAGAAAGTTTTTAAAAGTTAAACAATAGTATTTCCTTAGTGTCTCAGGAAGTGTGGTTCGTTGTGATACCACTACTCTTCTAATTACCGAACCATTTGATTGCGATTATGATTCAGTCAGAAAAGGAGTACTGCAGGGTTCTAATAAAAGCTGTGAGAGCAAACTACATACACAAGTGCCATGAAAAAGCTTCTCAGATCTTCTCCAATCATGGACAAAATGTATAGTTTGATAAACTGGGCCGTAATCCTAGTTACATTGTAATGTAATTTTGTAATTGTAATGTATGATTGAACGAAAATGGGAAGCAGCATGCATCAGACTATCTAGAAATAACTTGATGTTATTGACCGGCCTTTTAACAGGGCAATATAATCAGACGAAGCTTATTTAGAATGTGGCGGTTGTCTCGAGCCCAACTTGTCGATTCTTTGACGATGAGAATAGGTCATCGGAACACATACTTGGAGCCTGTGCGGCATTAATGAGTACTAGAAGTGAACCCTAAGTTTTTACCAGCACTAAGGAAAGCTAAGAGGCATTATGAAGTTTGCCATGGCAATAGGCTTGGAGGAAGTTCTTTAGGGGTACCCTATAAAGTATGATGAGATTACAATAGATCGTATGGACTCAGTACTAAAGGACCTCTTCACCATAATAGTAATAATAATACTTATCTGCATTAGAAGTACTAAAGGAATATATTGGAAAAGAAGTGATTTCTCTTTACTTTGATTTTTTTTCTTTGTTTTTTTAATAATTTTTTTTAATTAATTTTTATTTTTTATTTTTAATTAATTTTTTTTATTTAATTTTTTTTTTATTTTAGTTTTTTTTATTAATTTTTTTTTAATACATATAATTTAATTTTTTTTTTTTTTTAATTTTAATTTAATTAGTTTTTATTTTAATTTCATTCTTTTTTTATTTATTTATTTATTATTTTTTTGTTAATTTAATTTTATTCTGTTCTTTTTTATTCATTTATTTTTTTTTAATTAAATTCTATTGTATTTTTATACTTTTTGCCCACTGTTCTTCCTATAGCTGACGATTATAATTTTTTTCGCTCTAATTTGTTTTTTTTTCATTTCTTTTCTCGTCTATTTGAATATTGAGTAGCGGTGACCAAACGAAGCGAATAAACTTCCTTAAATTTGTTGTATGGCATGGTTAGCTTGTGTAAGTGTAACTGTATATGTATGTGAGTGTCAGTTATAATGAGTGAATGAATGTATGGCCCAGTGAACATTTTCATATGGCGTCTTTACAGCAATTAAGTTAACTGTTATTACACTGTTGAGATTATTGTTATTGTTTTTATTTCATTTAAATTTTTTAAATATTTAAAGGCTTTTCGATCAGAAATCTTTTCAGAATTTCCATAACAATTATACTCTAAAACGTTTTCCGTATTACTTTCTCACCGCAAACGCCAAGAGAAAAATGCAGTAAAATGTTTCGTGGGTGGATTAATACAGGCAAAAACAAAAAAAGAAAAAATATCCACACTCTGTTAAGTGTGTATGTATGTATATGTATCAGTGAGAATATTGTCTTCATGTTCTTCTTCGTATTTTCTACAATTGTACTCTATAAAGTCGTATGTCTGCCTGCATATACCGTATTATTTCTGCATCAGCAATAACAACAACAGCAATAACATTAAATGTTGTTGTCGTCGTTGTCGTTATTATTGTTGTTTTACAACAAAACTTTTACCCCATTTTTTTATTCAACAATTTTTTTTTTCTTTCTTTTTCATTTTATAAACACACACACACATACATACACCTGCACTACATGTACTACACACATTCACTGAGAAAAACTTTTATTTTTCTCCCAGTTTTGCTGCTGCTTCTTTCCATTTCATTCATGGATACGAGCGCGCAGTTAAGAAAGAGTAGCAGAGCAGCGCGCTCCATTTTTAAAATTTTTGCAGCAAAAATTTTTTTCCTTGTTCTCTTTTTTTCCTCTTTTTTTGGTTTTGTTTTGTTTCAATTATCCACCTCCTTGACCTCCACCGACAAACGTCTGGCTAAAGAGAAAAAAAATGGAACAATTTTCTATTTGAGTATGAGTTTCTCTTTTTTCATTTCTTTTTGGTTTTTGTTTTTGTTGCTGTTGGGTGTTTTGGTGACTCTCACGAGTGTTTTTGTCTATAAAGACGTTGTTGGCTGGCTGTCTAGTTTGCATTTGCATTAGTATTAGTCTTAGTGGGTAAAATGTATGGATGGATTGGATGGGTGATAATATTAACAGCGAGCTAAAGCTGGTGGGTTTCTAAGAGTTGCATTAAAGTGTAGTAAATCAGTGTAGAGCAGGATAGAGTAGAGTAAAGTATGTAAGTGATGGTTATAAATACCGATGGTGGGGTTGAGTTCATTGTTTGTTGGTTTGGTGTTTTTTGGTGGCGATGGGGTTTGCATTTGACTTACAAACAAATATCGTCTGCAAAAATAGTATCACTTCTCTCATTTAACAAACATACATACATATGTACATATATTTTTTCCTTTGGTTTTTTGTTACTTTTTTTCCTGTATTTTCTTGGTATTTAAAATTTACTTGTGAGAACTTTTTTTTGGTTGAAGAAATTAATATTTAGAAAAATAATATTTTAAATGATATTTATCGCTGTTTAGACACCAAAAATTTCTTTTTAACATTAAGTTTTATTATTTGAAATCTCCTTTGTGAGGCAGAAATATTTTAAGTAAAAACAAAAAACATTTAATTTTATTTAATACAGTGATAGTAGTCGCCGTAGTCTAGTAGGTATTGTGTTCGTTTATTAGACGTAAAGCCCGGGTTCGAGTCCCAGGCCAGACATCTGAGCCAAACTCTGAGAGCAAATAAACCTGCCATGAAAATGTTTCTCAAAAATCTGTCGTTCGGAGTCGACGTTAAACTGTAGGTCCCGTCACTCAAGTATAAAATTAAGGCACACAACATGAGTGGTGTGAGAAGCTAGGCCGTAATCCTGACTGAAGGGTTGTAATGGCCAATTATGTATGTATGTATGAGGTTTCGCTATTGGTCTTCTCTGCTTAATTTTAAAACGACTAAAATCGGCTGTTGCCTACTCCAGAATTCAATAAAAATTTGCCGTGTTTTTGGTTTAATATTTTAATATGCTTTCGCACGAATACCTCCAATACATCTATTTACTCCTTATTTATCCAAAAAAATGTTAAACTTTCCAAAAAGTACTTAAAAACTACTCCCTAAAATCATTACACCGGGCATAACAATGTTTTCACAAGCCCTCTACTCGCAATCATAGAAAGAGAAAACAAAAAAACATTTCTTGTTATGCTTCCGCTAATATTTCTGTACCTACTTTGAAATCTAATGATTTTATTCTGTGTTGTTGGTGTTGTAGTTATGCATTGCACCCGCTCTCACTCATTCATTCATTACAACATGTGTGAGATTTTTAGTGTTTTTTTTTACTTCTCTTCTAGTGTTGTAAAGTGACAGGCTGTGACTTGACTGCGAGATTTTTTTTTTTTGATATCTTGTCTGAAGAGCCTGAGAGACAGAGTCAGTTATTACTAAACGAATAACGAATTTTTTTTTTGTTTTCGAATGGTGGGACAATAGTGTGTGGTTTCTTCTTACAATGTGTGTTGCTTGTGTGTGTATATTTTTGGGTAGAAGTTGTTTTGCTTTGTTGAGTAGTATGAGAAGGTCAATGGAGTAAAAAAAATGTATTTTTTTGTTGTTTTTTTCCCCTTGTGTTATTAAGTTGCTTGCTGTTCTATTTTTTCTTTGTTGTGCTTTTTTTTTGGTTGTGTTGTTGTTGGCTGTGAATTTTATGCGAATTTCGTTGGTGTGTTGCATGCATGTATGTATGTGAGTAGTGTGGCTATTATTCAGTTCTTGTTTGCATTGCATTATTCCGCTGTGTTGTGTTTGTTTGTTTGTTGTGTTATTGTAATCGAAATGTGAAACAGTTGCCTTGTTTTGTGTAAAATTTAATTTGTATGTTGGTTTCTCTTGTTATTATTGTTATTGTTGTTGTTTTTCTTATAATCTTAGGATGAAACAGTTGTGTGCAGAAATTTTTTTTGTTGGCTTGTTTTTTTTTTTCTTCTTCCTCTCATTGTTTTCTTGAGTTTTTTTTATCAACAACCGTTGTACGTTAAACTGTTTTTCTTCTTTATTATTATGTATGAATGACTGATTATGTGTTTATGTGGGTGTGTGTGTGTGTGTGTCGCTCCGAGTGTAACTCTGAGTGTATGTGTGTGTGTGTCAGTATTTATTGGAAGAGTTATCATTCTTGATTTCTTTGGTTTCTTTTCCTATTGGACTTTTTTCTTTGATATTTTTTTGGTTTTGCAAAACAGCTGCAACTGTTGTCAATACTAAATTTTTTTTTCTGTGTATGTATTTGTGTGTGTGTGTTTTTGTACTTTCTTCAGGGTTTGCATTGCATTGCCATAACGACGACGATGATAATAATCATCATCATTGAGTTCAAACCAAAAGTCATGTGAATTTAAATTTGAAGGTTTTATTAAAAAAAAGAAGTAAACAACTCTGATTTATTTTTAAATTATGATGGAACTCTGAATAAAGGGAAATAAACAAAATGTAATATTTTTAAAACAGAAATCAATAAATAAAAATATTTAAAAGAAAACACGATAATTTCAAGGTTTGATTGATGAAAATAAGTACACCGGCGGGGGAATAATTTTATTCGAAAAAAAAAACTAAATGCGTAAAAAGCATTTGTCTCGGTGACTTCCTTTCAGCAGTCTTTTGGCAAAAACTCCCTGAAAAGATCCTCAAATCTGTCGTTCGAAGTCCTGTCACTCATGAATAACTAGGTTGTAATCGTAACTGAAGGGTTGTAATGGCTAATTAAGTGAATATTTTGGATACGAAGCTGTGGTGGAAACCAATTATATTCCCAACAGAATGGCAAAAGGCCTTTATTGCTCTCTATGCTTGCAGTAGTCTGACTCAGTGGTCAGACCTATCTTGGACCAGAGATGCATGGTTGAAATCCCTTGGCAAGATTACTAACCTTTAGTAACGCATGCGTTATTATTATCTATGCATTCCGTACTTCATCAACGGTCTGTAATTTTAACCTTTGGGGCTCAATATCTACTACTAGTCCTAGCCATGCAAGGGTATGGTTTCTTGAGAAGTTTAAAGCAATTGAGTACTTTCGGAGAATATTGATTACATTATATTACGATTTGACTTCTTGAGCAAGTTCAACGCATGTATTCCATTGTGTAATAAATATCCGTACAGGAGTGACTGGTACAGATCTTCACAAATTGGTCGAGGTTGAATGAAGCTATCCGAACCGTTTCAGTGTCTTCCAAACAAAAGTGTTGGCGGCCATAGGAAATATTAGCATGCTTTCTGATAGCCAGGCGGCCTTAAGTGATTATTTCCATATCCAAAAAAAAAACTATTTCACAAACCTGAAAGACAGTTACTGTGATGTTGCCGTAGTCTAGTAGGTAGACGTAAGGCCCGAGTTCAAACCCTAGGTCAGACATTAAAACGAAATATGAAAAAAATATATATTTCTTCGGCGACTTCCCCTCAGCAGATTTCTGGTAAAAACTCTGAGAGTAAATAAACCTGCCATGAACAAGTTTCTCAAAAAAATCTGTCCTTCGAAGCCGACGTTAAACTGTAGCTCCCGCCACTCACGTATAAAAATTAACGCACGCAACATGAGTAGTGTGAAAAGCTAGGCCGTAATCCTGACTGGAGGGGTTGTAATGGCCAATTATGTATGTTATGTATGTGAGACAGTTACTGTAATGATGGTACGTTACAGTAACCCACATCATCATTTCTCTACATATTTTAACTTTCAAGAGAACACTTACTGTTGAGACTAAAAATATAATTTTATTCCTGTTTTATTCTGCCTCTGTTACAAAAGCGTACTTATTTATATAGACACTGCTGTAACTGTTTTGTTCTTAGTTTTTTTTTTAGTTTGTTTTGCATTTAAACACTTTTCTTTAAAAATATTTGTAAATAAAATAACGGTAATCGACCTTATTTGGTTTACATACAACATTTTTATATTCTCTCGCACTCAGGCTCTCTCTCTCTCTCTCTCTCTTTCTGTCTCCCACCCACTCTTCTGCCTGCTCTCAATAAAATATATGGTGCTGCCAAATGTCCAGTTATTATTTAGTAGATCGTCATCAAAATCTAACCTATTCATACACATACACATGTACATGCACATGCAGTGTAGTATTTACTTTTTTAAGCTGTTTTCCTCTCTTGTTTTTTCTTCTTTGTAATGATGAATAACATTTGAAATGAGAGCGGCGACTTTTAGACAACGGCAATGAGACAGAATTTTTGTAACTGTTTAGGTTAAATATTTAGATGGGCGAGTGTGTGTGTGTGAGTGAATGCTATGGTATGCACTAAGCATATACAACAACAACAACAACAAATGATAACAATTACATGTAAATGACCAGCAAAGTATAGAGAAATTTTATGTAATTTTTTCCCCGTTTTTTTTTTCGTTTTTGTTGTTGTTATTTTCATCTCTTGTAAGGTTTCTCTTGTGCTTTTAATGCTTATGCTGGCTGTTTTTTTTTTTGTAACGTTCATGAGTGTGCATGAGTATTTATTTATTTTTTTGAAATTTCTCTTACTAAACTAAACCATGCCAGACTGGCCCGTAAGCCATTCATGCCTGGGTTTAAATAACCAAAAATAACCGCATTTAATATACCAAAATGACTGGCTAAGTGAGCAAATTTCTGTGTTGAATAGAAGTGGTGGGGTGAGGTGGTGGTGTACAAGTATGTGCAAAAGTAGACTGAGTGACTGCCTGTTACAATTTTTTCAAAAAATGTTTTTTTTAACTCTGTGTACTCCGTGAAGGCAGAGGTTATGGGTAAGAAGTTGGTGTTGCCATTGCCAGTTAAGCATACAATGGGTGATTTTTTGTAACTGTTTGGGTTTTTGAAAATTGGAAAAGACTCACTTAATTAGTCATTACAACTGTTTACACAGGATTACAATCTAGCTTCTCACCACCCCAATAAGGGTGTGTTAGCCTACAGTACCTACAATTTAATGTCGTCTTCGAAAGATAGATTTTTGAGAAGGTTTTTATGGCATTTTTATATATTTACGCTCCGAGTTTTTTTTTTCTGCCAAAGGACAGTCGTTGAAAGAAATATTTCTTCATATTTCATTTTGTTCGTGATGTCTGAGCTAAATTTTGAACCACAGGCTATCGTCTAATAACCCAAAACTCGAACAAAATGAGTTCTAAAGATTATTTCTTGTAAATATTAATCACAGCAGTGTTGTAGGTGGTCCATTTCAATTTGCAATACTTTTTCTTGCACCACGGCCAGTATCTCACCAATGGCAGCTGTTGCGTTGCCTTCCATGTCCGTAATTGTGGCTGGCTTGTTTCTGTACACAAGAGGCATCACGCATCCCTAACAAAATAGTCTTGGCGACCAGTCTTGAGATTATTTGCACAATAAATTCGTTTCTTGATAGGCTAATGGCATCATCGTTACTGTCAAGTAAGGTAACGTGATGTTGACATTATATGTCAACCAAGTATCAACATAAATTCTTCCATTTTGGGCAAAAAAAAAGGTAGTAGGGATGTACAATTCAATAATGCCGCCAACTCAGCAATCGGTGAATCTTCTGGGATGCATTGTCAGCTCTTGAAGTTTTTCCGTCTGCTTTTCATACGAAATTTTGGCAAATCTATTTATTGACATACCCACTGAGCCACAACTGAGCTTTATTGCTGAGGATAATTTTTCGTTACGAAATATATTTCTCTCGCCACACGAATTTCATTACTTTGAAAAACATTTTTCGTTTGTTAGTCTATTGATGGCGAAATTGCAAACGTCGTAATCTAGTAGCTAGTGTGTTGGCTTATTAGACGCGAGATCACGGTTCAAACCCTAGGTCAGACGTCTCGAACAGAACGAAATATGAGCAAATATTGCTCCGCCACTTCATATCAGCAGATTTCTGGCAAAAACTCTAAGAGTAAATAAAATTGCCATGAAAAGTTTCTCAAGAATCTGTCGTTCGGAGTCAACTTTAAACTGTAGGTCTCGCCACTCAAGTATAAAATTAATATACACAATATACATAAGTGGTGTGAGAAGCTAGGTCGTAATCCTTTTCGCAAACGAAATATTATTAACACCGTCATTATTACTAACAATATGTGAGTGACAGTAGCTACAGCAAAAACAATAACAAAATTCATCATAACTAATGATTATTGTCAACTTTTTGTTTGATAACATACGAGTATGTGTATGGTATAGTTCACTATTAAAGGTTAAATATGCCCACGAACCTATTTAAACAAACATGGCAACCCCATTAACAGAGCAAACAAACAACATGCAAGTCATACTCTCCCCCCACACACAAACACTATTCCAAACACCCACCACCTAATACCCCCACGGCATTCTCTTTCTTTCAAACATTACATCTTACTCTGAGCTCTTAGACCTCAACATTTTTTCTCTTCTCTCTGTGAAAAAAAACCGTATATCTTTAACCCTTATGTATCAATGTGTGTGTGTGTGTTGTAACTCAGAGAAAAGAAAAAAAAAACGGAAAAAGGACTATTCTTAGAGCACTTTTTTTTCTTTATTTATTTATTCGTGTTGTTGCTGTAGTTGTTGCTTGAGAATTTTTATTTTCTGCACAGAAAATAAAAATGTGGCAAAACCGTAAAGAAAAAAAATTGAAAAAATTCATGTACTTCGCTCAATTTTTTTTTTCGTTCTCCCAGTTATATGGGTTTATTGGTTTGTGTTGTTATGTTTTCTGCTATGTTTCTTATTCTTTTACTCTTAAGGATTTTTACATTTCAAAAGAGAGACTCAAAAAAAGCAGAGTTATTGGGGTTTTTTTTTCTGAGAAACAAAATTTTTTCTCAATATTTTTAAGCGGTTGTTGTTGTTTTTTCTTCTTCTCCTGCATGACCAAGAAAACGAAAGAAAGAAAAAAATTATGTAGTCATCGGTGTATTGTAAGACGTTAAGAGAGAGCGAGTGAAAGAAATTTTTTTTTCTTTATAAATGCATAGTGTATGCATGTAAATTGACTGTGTATGTGTGTACATATTTGTTTTATTATACATATGTATGTACGTCGTTGTCGTTGCAATATTTTGTCGCCATGTCGTTTATGATGTGATGTTGCTACCCTTGCATGGTGGCTTTGATTTTTTCTGTTTACAATCTCCCTCTCTCTCTCTCACAACCTTATATTACCTACATAGCATTGCCTACATCATCATAATCATTATGTCCGCTATAAACAATGAATTGATCCAATTCGTATTGTCTTCGTTGCCTTTGCTGCTTGTCGTCGTCGTGGTTAAATTCTTAAACTGCAATTGCTTTGCTACTACCCAACACAACTACAAGTACATTCAAATTGCTTTGCATTCATACACATTCACACATATGTATGCACCCATACAACGGGTATTTAGTACTCTTTGAGTTTTCTTCTCCATTAAAAATTATGTCGTCTTCTCTTGTGTAAAATACTGTAAGATTGTATAGCCAGCCCAGCCACATGTGTGTTGTCCACTTTTCGTATCATTTCTCATGTACATGACGATGATGTACATGATGGCAACGAGTGAGTGAGTGTAGTGTTGATTTCTTTCGATTTTTGTTGTTTTTTTTCTTTGCCCGGCTCACATGCATACATTCCCTTCTCTTTTATAGGTGCTGCTTGCTTTACTTACATTTAATGATGTTGTTGTGGTTGTTGTTGTAGTTGTGTGTTTTTGATATTATCGTCATCATCATACAAATTGTTATTGTCTCTTGTTATTATTGTTGTTGTTTTTCATTTTTCTTGTCGTTGTTACATTGCATTTAAAAAAAGGGCGCAGTGTTGTTTTTCTTTGGATTTTTTTCTTTGTTTCTCTCTGTGCTGTTTAATCGCTCAAACATTTTTTTCATTCATTTACTATACTCTTACAGTGGGTAAAAATGAATGATTTTTGGAAAAAAACAAATATTGTAAGTAAAAACCTCGTGAATAAAATAATGTCCTATGTAATGTTGTGACCTAACCATGTCATTACGCACGAAATAAAATGTCACTTAAATAGACCACCGCTAGTTTGATCAGTGCAGCATACGACAACTTTTCCTTACACTTCAGACGATATCTCGGCGACAACTGAAAATGAACGTTGGTTTTCAAGTGCTCCGAATGTTAGGGCATCAGCAGCGTAGGCACTGATGTAGTCACTCAAGAAAACGTCGATGGCCTATTGATGTCGTCGCAAGGTGGAATTACATACATACATACATAATTGGCCATTACAACCCTTCAGTCAGGATTACGGCCTAGCTTCTCACACCACTTATGTGGTGTGTGTTAATTTCATACATTAATGGCGGAAGCATACAGTTTAAAGTCGATTGCGAATGACAGAATTTGAGAAACTTTTCATGGCAGTAATATTTAGTCTCTAGAGTTTTTGCCAGAAATCTGCTGAGATTTGTAATGCTTACCGTCCCTTAAAATGTCTTTATAATCTTGTCGAATCCTTGCAAAAAGGTTATGGTTATGGTGACCACAATCGTCTTGTAATTTTTATAAAGTGGCCATTTTTTGGGTTGTTTAACGCTTCATATTGGCAAACGGCAAACTTTTCACTAAATAAATGAGTTTAAATAGGATAGTTATGTAATTGTCAGCTGCCACAGATTGTCGGTTTTTAAATCGCTAAATAGATTATCGTGTTTGAAACCGGTTGCATAAAATATATTACCGCTTTTGGGTTAAAGACATTCCATCAGTTTGGGGTTTTCTAAGAGAAAAACTGATCCAACTTTGTTGCATTATCACTTAGCCGCCAAAGCGAAGTTCACTATGTGACATGACGGTTATAGCTGTCAAAAACGAATTGGTTATCTTTGGACTGATGCTTCAGCTATTGTGGCAATAGTTTAACTTTTTTTCACTGTTCGTTAAAGTGTTAATTTTATTTATTTATTTATTATTTTTTTTTTCTAAATTTATTAATAAAATCTTATTTTTAATTTTTCTTTATTTGTTTTTCTTTTCAGGTAAGAAATTTTCAAATTATGAAGAAATTATTTCAAAATATTGTTCAGTGAGTACGATTCCTTTTTCATTTTTATTATTTTCAATTGAAATTTTTATTCGATTTTTTACGTTTTTACATCCACTGTTACTGTGTTAATTACATAGACATTAGGAGAGTATTGAGAAAAAATAACAACAACACAAACGCTATTCTCACACCCAATATTGTAGAGTCTTCTTATGTAAATGATTACCAATTGGAATTGCATCTCCATGAGAGAAAAAAAATTAAAAAAAAACACACACATACACACTCTCCTCCTTGCTAACGCTGTGGTCATTAATAAAATCGAACTGACTGGACAATTCCATAGACACACACACACACCCATACATACACAGTATATTGTGTATGTAAATTCGTAGCAACAACTCAAGTTCTTTCTTTGGTGATTATTTTTCGTTGTTGTTTTTTCTTCTTTTTTGTTAATGGACACAGAAGCCGACCTCTTTTTGAAACATAACACAGCACACCGAACACAGAACACACATGTATTAACCGAATGTTGTATTAAAATTGAGAGACGACTCCGAAGAAATATTATTGCTGCCGCTTGCTTCTGTTGTTATTGTTGTGTTGTGTGTGAATGATGAAGATGAATATGAAACACTTTCAGCTGTAGGCTGGCGACAGCAGCACTAAAAGACTGACTGAAAAAGTGCATTTTTTTCTTTCAAGGAAACTTGACTCTCGCGTAGTATATGCGTTAGTGTATGCATGCGTGTATATTGTACCACTCAATGATGGTCACTTTTGATTGTTTGATTTGATCTGGCAACATTTTAAATTTTTTTTCTTAAGCGGACTTTTCTTGTTTTTTTTTTTTTTGTTGTGTTTCGAAGGATAGTGTTTCTCCTTTCTTACTCAATATTGCCTGCTAACGGAGAGTATTAAACACATGCATGCATACATACATATGTATGTATATGCCGCCGCTCACAGTGTCTTGAGTAACTTGTCACATTTTTTTCACTCTTATTTCTTGGCCAATTTTTTTCTTTCTTGATTTTGTTGTTGTTTTTGTTTTTAAGAAGGATTTTGAGGCAGCATTTTTATTTTTCTCTCTCTATCTCAGAAATAAACTCGAAATGTTTATCTTTAATTGTATGTATGTATATGTGCGTGAGCGTGTAAATATGTATATTTCAGCATATACGGCGGTTCCTTTACATGTATATGTATGTGTGTGTATATAAAAGATTTCTGGACAATGGTCCGTCCTTTCGTTTTCTTCTTTAGTCAAGTTGTTATTGTTGTGTGTATGTGTGGAATTGAAGAACCTGTGCCAGCCAGAGCCAACGAATAATATCCTGCTCACAACACATTGCAAACAGCGAAGTAGCAGCGTCGGGCGACTCAATAGTGGCTTTTTAAAAACATTGTTTTATTCTTGTTGTTGTTGTTCTTTTTTTTTATAGTACATGCATGAATTTCTTTTATATTTTTTTCGCCGATTTTTTTTCTTCTTCTTTGTCCATCTTTTTCTTCTTCGTCATCATCATCATCATCACCATCATACCCAATTTCTCTCCTTCTCACTGTGTATGAGTGTACTGTGTAGTATTGAGTCCATTTTCACATGATGATTTTTTCTTTGGAATAAATTTTTATATTGTTTTGTTGTATATTTGTTGTTGTCATTGTTGTTGTTTTTAAGGGATGTTCTCTCCTTAAACATTTGTTCTCAGATTTTTATATACTTTAATGCTGTTGTTGTTATCGTTCACACACAAATTTTTTTTCGCTTAAGAAACAATTTTTTTCCACAATTTTTTTTCTTCTTTTAATAATACCCTGTGCCCGCAGCTCTTTGCCTCCACCATCATGTTGATGACCACCTTATCCTTAACATGCCATTACATATGGACACAACGTTCCAATTCTTAATTTTTTTTTTATTTATTTATTCTCTCTCGCTCTCTTTCGTTAAGTTTCAAAGTTCTTCTTGTCAAGAAAGAAGGAAAAAAATCATGGCTTTCATACACTGACTGGCGTTTGGCCATTTTTAATATGGGCGGCAAGACAAGCAGCAGGGCTGGTTAATAATAAAAATCGATATAAATTTTTTTGAAATTTTTTCCATAAGAAAACTTTTCGTTAACAGAGTTTTCATAAAAGTTTTAATTTAAAAAAAAAATTTATCGATAATTTTTCTTAAAAAAATATTGATTTTCATTCATGAACAAAATTTTCCATAAAAAGCTAATCTAACTGTTAAATTATTTCCCATTACGAATTGTTCCATATGTATGTATATAGAATATAAAGTTTTTGTTTTCGTATAAAAAAATTATCGAAATAGTTTTTATAAAAATATATCGAAATTAATATTTTTGAAAACTTGAATTTTTTTTAAACTTTACTAATTTCTTTTACTAAGAATGGTACAAAAAGTATAATGTTTAAAAAAAATTTCGTCGGAATTGTTTTTACAAAGGAATTTATTGACTTATATTTTATTATTATTATTTTTTTTAAATGTATCCAAATTTTTCCATAAAAAATAAAGAAAAAATTAAATAATCAATAAAAAATTAATAAATAAACGAAAATATAATAAAAATAAATGATAAATAAAAATAAATAATGAATAAAAATAAATAATAAATAAATATTAGATAATAATCGAAAAAATAATAATCGAAAAAATAAAATAAATAAAAATAAATAATAAGTAGAAATAAATAAAAATAAATCACAAATAAAAATTAAATAATAAATAATAATTAAATAATAAATAATAATAAAATAAAAAAAAATTAATATAAATGTAAAAAATAAAATAATAATAATTAAAAATAAAAATTAATAATAAATAAATCTTAAATAATAATCGAAAATATAATAAAAAATAAATAAATAATAAGTAGAAATAAATACAAATTTAATAATAAATAATAAAAATAAAAATTAAATAAAAGTGGAAAATCCATATTTATTAAATTTTTTTTAAATAATAAATCGGTAGATATGGATTACAATATGTATTTATGATTTTCCATATTTTTTTGGTTTTATAAAAAAAGTAATCGATAAAAAATTCAAATTGTAATTTTTTTTTTTTAGAAAAATTATAATTAATTTATTGATATTGAATTATCCATGCCTTTAAAAAAAATATTTATGAATCGATAAATATATTGAAAAAATTAAATAATCGAATTTTTCTTATCGAAGATATACATATAGTTTTTCAGGAAAAATTGTAAAGGGAGGAAATCAAAATTTTCCGCAATTTATTACATTTTTTAAATTAAATTTCCATTTTGAATTAGGCGTTTTCGGTTATTATTTTTTCTTAAAAAAAAAAAAAAAATCCGTTTTTTTCTGCACGAAATAAAATTTTTATTAAATATCCAATATGTACTTTGTTTTGATTTTGATTTTAATTTTTATTTTGTTCTCCTTCTCTTATCCTTCTTTCCTTTTTTACTCAACCAATCCACTTTTTGAAATTGCTTTTGTATTTTTCATGCTTTTATCCCACTGTATGTCCCCAACATGATTTTTTCCGTTTTCTTCTTCTTCCTACTCTGCTTAACGACTTTTACTTTGATTTTTTTTTTTTCGCCTCTTCCTTCTTCTTTTCCTTCGTTTGCTACTTCTTGCTGCTGCTTTATGTTTTTATTTTTTTCGTTGACGGTGGCTTCTCTCCTTCTTTGTGGTTGTTGTAGCTGTAGTTGGGCGAAAAAAACACAGAAATAAGCAGAAAAAAATCCATCGGATTTTTTCCATGCAATTTTTTCCTTTGAATTCTTTTTTTTTTGTTTTTGTTTTGCCTTCTTTACAATTTTTATTTTCTTCTTCTTCTTCCAATCCAATGTACGTGTTTGTTGTTGCTTGGCGTGTGTATATTTGTGTGTGTGTTCTCTCTTGAAACATTTTTTTCGCTTCGATTTTTTTCTTTCCAACACACACACACATTCGCATACATACACCGCACACAATCATACAGCTTTAAGTGAGCTTGTGTGTATATGTGTATGTGTGTTGTTGTTGTGTACAATTTTTTCAGATTTTTTTCGCTTCTTTTTTTTCTTTCGCTCTCTTACGTTTCTTAACGCCGCTCCTCAAAAAAAATTTTTTCTTGCCTTTCTTTCAATTTTTTTTCGTATTTCCACTTGTATGTGCACGCAAACACATACATACATATACATGTTAAATATACGTGAGTTTATATATGTTTATTTTTTTTTAATATGATTGGATATGGTATGGGTGTATGTGTGTGTTTGGAGAGATATTGCTTTTGACTGCTCCTTGACTCTAACTGCTGGCTGTTTGTTTGGCTGCTTGGCTGGCTGGCTGGATGAATGGCTGGCTTTGCCATTGCCTTGGCTGGCTGGCTGGCTTGTTTGTATGGCGCTCAGCTTGTTGGATGGCTGATGATGATGATGGTTTGGTTTGGTTTGGTTTGGTTTGGTTGTTTCGCTTGCTTGCTTTACCTACTACAACTACTACTACTACTACTGCTGCTCACTGACTGACTGCTGCTTTTGCTTTATGTTGTTGTTGTAGATGTATTTGTTGCTGTTGTTGTTGTAGCTGTATATGTAATTTTTTTTTTCTTTCTTTCTTTATATATAAATGTATTTTTTTTTTTTTTATTATTTCTGTGTATATTTTTTCCGTTTTTTTCTTTCTCATTTTTTTTTTCTTTGTTGTTGTTGTTGTTGCCTGCTGCTAATCGTCGTCGTCATTGTAGTCATTGCCTGGCTGGTCGTCTTTTTGCATCATCTTTTATTTGTAATTCTGTTCATCATCATCGTTCATCGTTAGTCGTTGTCGTTACGGCCGTGTCTCGCGTATAACAATAATAATAATAAAAATAAAAGAATAATAAAATAAGAATAATAAAAATAATACAATTCCTTCTCTCGTTTGCTCGCTCGCTCGTTTTTATATGCTTGCATTCGCTCTCTCTCTCATTCGCTCTTTCGCGTTCGCTTGCTCGCTCGCTCGTGGAAGCGTTTGCAATAATTTTTTGTAATTTGAGAGAAAAACGTAAACAAAAAATCGCCGTTAACATATGCATACGCGGCTTTGATATATTTTTACACGCACGCCACTGGTCTCTACAAACAGAAAAAGTGTGCGAAATAAAAATCCTTTTTTAAAATCGTTTAAAAAAGAGAATAATATCCGTCGTCAGTGTTTTTTGTTAAACAATAAACAAAAACAACAAAAAAACAAAAGAAAACCTTTAAAAAACGCGTCTAATTTTAATTTTTATACATATTTCTTGTCGAAATCGAAAACGTCCAATTTGTCAACCTTTTCGTTGTCGTGTTGTTGTCGTCGTGGTATTTGTTGTTGTTGGTGATATTTTACAATTTCCAACTGTCGATCGAAATCGCCGTAATTCGCCTTAAAAAAAAACCTAAAAACCAAACGCGAGAACGAACGTCGTCGCTCTATCAATCAACCAACATAAACCAAGTGAAGTGTACGTTTGAGCGTGTGTGTGTATGTGTGTGATTTTGTTTGAGTGTTTGTACGTATGTGTGTGCGTGTATTTATTTGTTGTTGTTTTTTTCCTCATACATATACAAAAAATTACAAATTTTTTGTGCCTCTCTACTTAACCTTAAAAAAAAAACAATAATTTTTCCATTTGTTTTTTATATTCTGTAATAATAATAATAATAAATAATAAATAATCGTAATAATAAATAATAAAAGAAAAGTAAAAGAAAAATGAAAAGAAATAAAAGTTTTAATATTAAAAATTAAAAAGAAATATTTTGAATCACCCGTATAAGTAGCCAAAGCAGTTATTTTTTCTTATTATTGTCGCTGTTGTTGGTGTTGTTGTTGTTGTTTATTCTTATCAGTTCAGTTATGGAAGCCAATGTTTTTTTTTTTTCTTCCATATAAAATGCTTGAATTTCTTGACTTTAGTACTCTCTGTCTCTGTCTCTCTTGCTCTCTCTCTCACCACCCTCAAGCGTGTTCTTTCTTCCATAACATTGTTGTCATAACAGAAATTCATATGTAACATATGTTGAGAGAAACTAAGGAAATTTTATAGAAATTCTAATTGGGGAAAACGCTTTTTTCTTTTAATTTTTATTCCTTTATTTAGAAACTTTGAAAAGGCCGCCTGCTAGTTTCCCTAAGTAAGCTCAGCTTTAGCGTTTTAACGGTATACTCTACGTGCCAGTCTAATCGGTGATGTACCACCACTTGAACAAAACTTGTTTGCTCTGAGACTATTATCATGATTGTGGTGAAAAAGTGCCTTACCACTGCCACCATGCGATCTACTACGCTACTCCCTTCAAACTTCATAGTGGATGTCGCTATAATGCCTTTTCCAAGCCTATTCCCCTGACAAATTTCAGAATGTTGCTCAGTATCTACAATGTTAATTCCCTGCTTACCATCTGATATGCATTCATTAATAACCTGCAGGTTAAAAGAACGCGTTCCGATTATTCATTCTCGTCGTCACATACTTTTTACTCTGATTCTGTTGTGTCCTGTCAATAGATCAGTTAATAATCTCAGATTATTGCTGGATACTCTGATGTATTCACAGATCTCCATTTATTATAATTTCCAAACAAAAGTTGTGATTGCTTTAAACCCTGTCTTTATCTTCCCTTTCCAAACATCCGTTCTCCAGTCCGGCGAAGGGGTCTGGCATCATCAACACCATCATAAACTAGTTTGTTTGCTAATTGCCGGGAAAGCCCACGTAAATTGGGATCCAGCAGAGGGTAACCTTATTTCCTCGTCCAAACCGACTCAGTTTTTCCAGACTATCTTCGATTTAATCTCATAAAAGTCAATTGCACAAATGGTAGCCTGACTGTCAGATAGTATTGCTATGTCCTGTTTTTTGCACCCTCTATCCAGGTGGAATTGAGCACATGTTTCTATAGCATAAACTTCCGTTTGGAAGGTAATCGCAAGATTTCCTATAGGCTCGCAATATTTCCTTCTGCTACCAGAGATTCTAGCTTCTGTACGCTATAATCCCTATTTTAAGAAATTGTGCTGATTTTAGATCACTCCTTCCTTTTTTGTCATTAAATCTCGTTGCTCTGAGACTAACGTCTAAGAATATTCTGAAAATGTATGTCACGATGATGATATGAATATACGGCACCACATGAGGCCCTGGTTTAAGGCAAACTGGGAAAATCATATTCACCAGGCTCGACATTCAACAGAAGGATGTTGCCGTAAACCACAATTCCCTAAAATTTTACTGCAAACCAGCCTTTAAATTATCGAAAAAGGATGTAACGGAATAGTGCTTTGCTCTCGACCGATCTACAAAAACAAATAGTCATTAGCACGCACGGGAAGTCTCTCTGTTTGACTACACGTTACAGAATAGAAACAGAACAATGGTGTCTCTACGGCCCAGTTTAAATCGGTTATTGGCACGCTTTTTATTTATAAGTGTGCCGCCTCCTCTGGAAAGTTAATCGATTACACAATTAACCGATAATTATGGGAAAAGTGAAATAAAAAACATTGTTGGATGGAAGACCAATGAATTTTATTACAAAGTGAAATAAGCATCTCATTGGAGTCTCTAGACCAAGTGCTATTGTGTCATTAATCAGACGACAACAGCCGATTCTTTGGCATTATCGCTTTTAGCTGTTAATCATAAATTAAATCTAACAACTGTTCATAGCAATATATGCAAATGGTGGGTTCTCCTGTATCACAATAACTGAAGGTACTGTGCTGTTTGTGGTGAACACAATTCTTAAAGGACTATCCACTAATGGAGTGAAACAGCTCTGAATATAAGCGATCTTCTGGGGCATCCTATAGCCGGGAAATTGCCGTTTAGGACGGTTCTTTTTTGTCGATTAAAAATCTCTTTTGAATTTCTATATTTTTGTAAGCGGGCTTTGCCATAACCGCTAGTGATTTCTCCTGAGAAACCTAGTTAGTTTCTCATTGTTTACAGTGCAGTCAGGAGAACTGTGCTGGCATAGAATCTTTTTTTGTTTTGCGGGTGCTAATACCTGATCCGGCGTCGACGGCTATTTTATCGGAATTATCGGCTGTATCATCAGCTGTAGGAGGTGTGGTCTGAGGAGGAGGAACAGACCCTCCTTCGTCTCATGTGTCTTAGAGTCATGCTTTTGTTGTGAAGATATTTTTTGGCTTCATCACTTTCTGATATAATCGGCCGAGCTTTCTAATATAAAAGTATTCCTTCAATACTAAGATTTATTTTCGGATACGGGTTGTTTGATGCACGGGTTGAATAAAAGATACGCCACCTCAGCATAGTCGACATCTTCTAGTCACCCACCCATTCATACATCGTGTGAGTATAACACGGGTGGTAAAATCGCTGTCAAACCTATCAATAATTGGCCTTGTTGCAGTACTCGGCTTGTTGAGTTTCATCACAAAATATTGATGTTGCCGCTTAGTTTTCGGATCACTTAAAATGATGATAAAATATGTTAAAGACCTTATCAAAATCGTAGTCCTTCAAGCAATTAATTAGACTGTACGCGTCCAGTACAGTAGCGGTACAGTATAAGGCCAATTTGCCGTCAGCCCTGTGTTATTTCATCAGTTTCTGTAATCAATGTAAAGTATGTAATCTGCTCACTTAATGCGATGATCAGAAGTCATCAGTTGAAGTTACCTAAGCAGGGATCTTTCGAAAGAGCGTATTAAATATGTAGTGATACCGTTACTAACGCTATCACGTCGCGTCAAACGACACTGCTCGACCCAGCATTTTTTGTAAAGAGACGAAGATTAGCAGAAATACGATTTTGATTCAGTTGTCTTCAACTGTAAGAGTCATTCACCATGTGATCCAGGCGTCGTTCAGTTTCAAAAAGTGTACAAAACTCTATAAATTGTATCACACGGAAAATACCGTCGGTCATGAGTTGCCTTCTCAAGTTCTGTGTGCGGACAACTTCCAGTTTATTTTCGGCGAAGACCGTAGACCGTTCTTACCGGAGATTCTAAAACTTTACTTCTTTTGTTATAATGAAGCGTAAAATGATTTCTAAATTCCCATTACCTGTCCCAGATAACCCTTAATAATGTAGAGGGTTTTGCACTGATAATAACATAGATATATCGGGTCTTTCATTAAGCGCTTCCTAACCTTTAAATTTAAATAAAGTGTGTGTGAGAGAGATCATCAAGATTATTCGTTTAAAAAACGCCATTTGATGTCATTATGTGTGGAATATAACATCGTTTCAATACTCGCAATACCCTCTCTGGGTGAATCACATCCGCTATGTCCAATTTTTCCTGATTCTCGTATAAATCAGGCTGAATTTGACCGATGGGTTACGTTGGCTTTGAGAATCAGAGTGGCAAAACCCCTCAACAAAAAGTCTAACGGGCTTGAATTGCACAAACTCTGTGGCCAATTCAAATCACCTCTGAGTGAGATGACCATGTCACCCTCAAATCGCTCGTACAAAAGATTCAATGTGACATGAGCTGTGTGGCACATGTCGTTGGTGATCCAAAACATCCAATTCAGGCCGAAAGAAGTTGGCCTATGGTGCTCGCCGTTGGCAGTGACAGCTTTATCAACGTTGTTGTCAAAGGAATATATACCGGTGACTACGCCAGCCCAAAATCCACACCTAACAATTGCCTCAAGGCAACGATACCCCTTTCCACATGGCTCCAAAGTGTTACGGAGCTATAATTCTATAAAATTCCAAATATCGTGTATGTTACCGAATTTCTATATTCTACTGAGTTACGTTGGTAATTTTAAATTCACCGCTTTTATTTGTTATTACATTCTGAGTCCTTATACTTCATCCAGCTGAATAATTGGACACTTTAGTCTCACATTTGTTTTTTTTCTTCATATTACAAGAAATTCAAGTGAGTTTCCCATTGATTTTCTTTTTTTTCCCATGAAATTTTTTACCAATAAACAGTCGCCAATTAGTAATTCCAGGTATAGTTAACCTAAAAGTATGCTACATTTTTGTATTTAATTGATTTAAGCATAAAATTACTTCTGCACGTAATGAGTTCTACGAAAATGTATGGATTAACTTGACCTTTTTAATGTTTTATATTAAATGAGTGATTTTATTATGACAGAAAATTTAATTTTACATGATTTATTAACAATATAAGCCTAAATGTAGGCAATAAAATTAAAGGCAGTTTCGAAAAAGTTTGATTTTTAAAAGAGAAAACTATTAGCAGGGTATAGTAAAAAAGAATACGGGATTTCTTTATTAAAGATTAAATTATTTTTGATTTGCCAAGCTCTTGATTCGTTAACTTTTTGAAGGTTACGCCATGTTCTATTTGACAGCAACTTCATTCTCCGAATACATAAACAATGAGTGAAAATCAAATGGTTTTTCTTATTTGGCTTTTATTTCATCGTCTTTTTTCCATATAAACAGTATGATTTGGTTTGTTGTAGAGGTTCCAGAATCACATGGTTACCATCTCTTTTTGCTGATTTCTGTTGCTGATGTTGTGTTCTAAGCGTATGGAGTCGTTCGTCGAATAGATTGTTTTTACGTTTTCATTCCTTGAAGGCACATAGGGCGTGATCGCGAAGCATTTTCTTCATCGTCTTATAATTTCTTTTTAAGGTTACATTAGATCTAGAAGTCGCCGTGGTCTAGTAGGTAGTGTGTTGGCTTATTAGACGAAAGGCCCGAGTACGAATCCCAGGTCAGACATCAAAACGAAAATATTTCTTCGGCGGCTTCCTCTCAGCAGATTTCAGCAAAAACTCTGAGAGTAAAAATTGCCATGAAAAGCTTCTCAAAAAATCTGTCGTTCGGAGTCGACTTTAAACTGTAGGTCCCGCCACTCATGTATTAAATTAAAGCACACAACACGAGTGGTGTGAGAAGCTAGGACGTTGTACAACGGGTCAATTCGACCTCCGGGTACTGTACTTGTCACAGTTGACAAGTACACGTCCTCTAACCTAACCTAACCTAACCTACATTAGGTCTACCGGTCTACTGTAGCAAGTTCCAGAACTATAGGGTTGCAATCTTAGTTGCCTAGAAACAACATCATCTTTGATGTAAGGGATCGTTCGACTGGCTTAGCCGTCCATTCTGGACATGTTAGCGGGCCTTCTGTATGTATTATTTGAAAAAGCAATAAAATTTCAATTATGCAATTATTTTTTTTATAAGCCTAAAAGCAGGCTTCTACTTTCAAAACACAAATTTCTCAATATCACTACGAAATAAAGTGTCCTTAATAGGTAAAAGAAACGGTTTTCGTTTGAGAATAAGTGAAGTTTCTTAATTCTTGGTTTATCGGGCTTAAAAGTCTAAAAGTAGACTTTAATTCTGAAAGCACCGGTCTCCTAACATCTTTTCGAAATAAAATATCCTTAAATAATAAAAAATAATGGTTTTCGTTTGAAAACAGACGAATTTAATTAATTTTTGATTTATCGGGTTTATAGGCCTAAAAGTAGGCTTTGATTTTGAAAAACATCGGTTTCCTAACATATCCTTCAATGGTAGCAAGAAAGTATTTTGTTGTCCTACAGCTTATATGTATATCCTTTGAAAAATATACTTTTTTAAAGTAAGTCTAATAGTAGACTTTGATTTAAACAAAAACTGCTTTACCTCTCGACCCATAACTCACATTATCTTGCAAGAAACACATGTTTTTCTAAGCAGGTGTTTCTCTAGCATATGCGTGAGTATATTTTTTTATTGTATTGTTTGCGTTGCTGTTGTTGTTGGTGTTTTCCTTTAAAAACACTTGCAGCATATTAACCTCTAAAAAACATCGCGATTTTTTTTGTGTGTTGTCTTCCCTTTGTTTACAATAACAAATGCTCTGTTTATATTACTCAATGATTTTTATTGTTATTTTATTTTTTATTTTTGTCTGTCTCTGTCTCTGCCTGTTTTCTTTTATTTTGTCTGTCTGTCGTCTTGCTTTCTAAAACATAAACATGTGTGTAGAAAATATAAAAGTGAAGAATGAAAAATAAAAAGAAACTGATAAAAATTATTATTATATGGGGGAATCTCTTCTATTTTCTTGGTTTTTTTTTATTATTTTTTTGTATGATTTTTATTGTTGATTTTCTTGCTTTTTTTTTTTGTTTGAAGGAGAATAACAACAAAAAAGGAAAAAAATTCTAAAATAAAAATTTCGCTTTCGTTGAATTCTTTTTTAACTACTTTTGCTTGCTTCTTGTTTTCCTTTTGCTCCGTCTTCAAAGCAAGAAAACATTAAAAAAGAAGAACAAGAAGACCATGATGATGTGACGGCAGCAATAGCGGCAACGGCGGCGGCTTCTCAACACAACTCAACTCAACATATGAGTGTGTTGTATGTTGTCTGAAGCAATAAAAGTAATAAAAATAATATAAAAAAAAGAATAAAAGAATAGGAGGAGGGGGAGAGAGAGAGAGGTAAATAGGATTCCTTCATGTTTTTATTTTTCTTTTATTTTATTATTTTTGGTATAATTTTCTACCGGTTTTTTCTTTAAACATTCTCTGTGGTGCACTTTCTTTTGCTGCTACTCTGCTCCCTGCCTCGGTTTCATTCAATTGAAATTGTGTTTTGACGTTACTGGGCTCTTTTTAGAATAAAACAGGTTTTTATGAGTGCATGTGTGTATGTGTTTTTTTTTCTACTTTCAAAGCATCATCATCACAACATTCTCATTGACGGCGAATTGTTTCTTTTTTTTCCATTCTTCCCCAAATCCTGTTTTTTTTCAACTCTTGTGCCCACTCTTTCTCCTTTCCTAAATGTTCACAATTTGTTTTCGTTTATATTTTTTGTAAAGGCATTATTAGTACAGGAACAATTGTAAACATTTTAAAAAGCCGTTACATTGCATATCTCGCTCTCTCTCTCTTTATATATATGTACATAACTTGTATGTGTTTTTTGTTTATTGAAAATCCTCTTTTATAGTGTTATTGTTGCAATTTCAAGTTCGTAATTTTATTATGATCGTGCAATTGATTTCTTGTTAAAGGTAGTCCGTATTGTTATTGCTCTTGATGATGACTCTTCTCATTGTCGTGTTGATTGGACCACAGAAACAGTGCTGCCAATTAGAAAATGTCTATAATTGTACTAAATTATTGAAAATTTGTTTGTTCACTTATGTAAATCAAAATTATTTGAAATGAATTAAATTCACGTGATCTTATTGCCGATTTACTGAACAATTTTAGTTTGAAAAATATTTTGAATAGTTTTATGCACAAAAAAAGGTAACTGTATATACAGTGTTGACCTTAAAATTGGAAACAACAACAACATATTCTGCTTCATATTAACACGTTGACTGCCGACTACGAGATAAGTCGTAGATTGCGTTCCCTCCTAAGGTGCCAACTACGAGTTATCTCGTACTCACTAAACCTACCATTTTTGCGTATCTACGAATGAAATCGTATTATATCAGTGCTAGTATCGATAAATGGCTTCTGGGAACAGAACAAAGAGATAATGCTGGCTTGCGTGGCCGGCCAGTTTTCTGAAAATTGCCGCGGCAGTCAACGTGTTAATACGTCGCATCCGAAGGAACTAAGATTTCTCGTTTTTAAAAACTCGGGAAAAAAGGTTTCTCGTATGTATTCTCTGCTGATAATTCCTTTTTTTTATAAATTCATTCTCAAACAAGTAATTCGAATAGATTATTAAAAATTTAATGGTATGTAATACCATGGCTCTTTTGGATAAAATATTTGGGCTTTAAATGTTTCAGAAATATGTTTCCCCCACTGTTGCTGCACCGAATGAAACAATTTATCACTGCTTCGTTTGTTTTTTTGTTTATTTTTTTTGTCCATGAGTTTAATTTTTATAATTATATATAACTTTTCAGTTTCGGTTGAGATCAAAACATTAATATTTTGACTCGAAACTGAATCCTTTACTAAGCTTGCACTAAGCTTTTATGCGGCCCATTGAAAAGGATGCAAAATTTTAAAAGATCTGGTCCCTGTGTTGCAACTTTTCCTCAGTGTACTTCAAACCTAAGGCTATGTTTTGAAGCATATCTTACATACATGTTTAAAAATGCTCTTTTTAAATCATTTAATCTTACGCCGACTTTCTCTCAGCTGAGCTTCGGTAAACACTCTGAGAGCAAATAAAATTGCCGTGAAAAGGTCGATGTTAAACTGTAGGTCCCGCTACTAATAAGTAAAATTAATCCACACAACGTGGCTGGTGTGTGATGATAGGTTGTAATCCTGACTAAAGGGTTGTAATGACCAGGCAAGTCAAGTAAGATAAGTACAGAAATTAAAATGAAATCTTCATGTGTCTAATCAAGGAATACAATTTTAATTTTGTTGGCATTACAGTACTTTATATTACAATTTTATTTCCTTAAAATACTGTTTCTAAATATATGCCCAGTGCTTAAAAAAAAAATGCTAAATTTTTTATTTTCATAAACACTCGTGAAAGAGGTTGTTTTTATGTTATTAAAACGGTTATTTCCTCTCTCAGTCTTGATTTTCTCTGCTGATCTCTTTGGATATCTACTTTTCCTTTTATCATTCACATTAAATTTTCTGTCTCTCTGGCTGACGTCTGCCTCTGTTTATCATATCGAGTGCAATTTCTGTTTATAATACCCTATAGCACAGTCAATGTTTTTGTAATATTTCTGCCAAACAAATTACTCCCGATTTACAATAGTAATAATAGGGGGTACGAAGTATTCGTCGTCAAGTGGTTTATTTCTGTTTTTTTGCTCTGTATTGCACTCTTTATGTCTAATGTTGTGCTAAGTGCGTGTCTAACATATTACAACTTTTAGTTTTCCATCATATTGTTGTTGTGTACGTTGTTTTTGTTTTTTTTATTTATTAATATTTACTCTTACTCTCTCGGCTGTAAATAGTTGTGTGTTATTTATACTCAACATATTAGTGGTAATGCTAAGGTGACTCTCTCTGTTTTTGTTGTTGTTGTTTATTTATATGCCATGGATATTTGTGAGGTGTAAGTCATATAATACATGAAAAGGAAAAAAATCCACCACCCTAAACTAAAGAGAGTGTGGCATTTATTTTATATGTATGGTGGGTGGATGGATGGATGGTTTGTTAGTGACAGAGTGAAAGAGTATTTGGTTTTTTTCTCCTTGTGATGAACAAGCTAGCTAGCATATGATTAAGATTTTTTTCAGTTTTTTTCTTTCTCTTTTTTTGTATTTTTTTTTTTTTTAATAAAACATGTCTTATTTATTTTGTTGTTTTTTTTTTACCATATGTGTGGTTTTCTTTTTTTGCTCTCTTTTAAAAGAATTCTCTCACATGTTATATGCTGGTATGTTGTATTTTTTTCTACTTCCATATTCGCTGAGTTTTTCTCACGAGTGTTCAAGTGAACTGTATTTTTTCATTCTTTCTATTAATATTACAGCTGTAAGTAAGTTTTTTTTAGTTAAAAAAAAATTGTTTTTTCGCCGTGGTATAGTCGTTCGTTTTGTGGTTTCTTTTTTTCTTTCTCTCAACATTTTTTACAATTTATTTTATTTCATTTTATAATTCAGACGTTGTTGTTATCGCGCTCTCCTGTAATATTAATGGTAAAGTATGTAAGTACGTGTATAACATCATCATCGTCGTCATTACCATCATTGCCGTTGTCGTTGTCATCATCATGAGAGTCATTCGTTTTTTTTTCTTCTTATTTTGTTGTTATTATTGTAACGTTTCTCATCAAACGTCACACACATGTTGTTGCTGAAATTTTTTACTGCCTTGTGCTCTCGTATTTGTTGTATTTTTTTTCATCTCTTCTGTAACGAAAAAGAAAAAAAACCCGTTTCTCGTTGTAAGAATGCAAAAAAGAGAAGAAGCATTCGAATTTATTTCTTTTAAAGCGAAATTCTGAAATGAATTTTTGCATATTTTTTCTGTAAGCATAAGAATTTTGTTTTGTTTTGTTTTTATTTTATGTGGGCTCTTAAGAAATCAATCGAAAGAAAATAAGAAAAAAAAAATTGTTGTTTTTTTTCTTCGGCTGAAAATGTATTAAAAAAAATTTCTTTTTCTCTGGTTTAGTGTTTCAAAAAAATATTTAAGAAAAGTTTATAAAATTAATAAAAAAAAAATATAAAAAAAATAAAAAAAAATATATTTTTCCAACAAAATATTAAAAAAAAAAATTAGTGTTAAAAAAATAGCAAAAAAAAGAACAACTTCGATCGCTACTACAATTTGTGTTGTTTGCGTTATACATTAAACGCGCCTCTCTCTCGCGGGCTGTTCTCTTGCTTGCTTAAACAGACCTTTTGCCGCTGTTTACTTTACTACTACTGCAAGTCCTATAAAATTTCCGTTATAAAGTAAAGGTAAGTTTCTTTCAAAGAAAATTTATTAAACTTTTTCTAGTTTATTTTTTATTTTTTTATTTTTTAATCGAAAATCAATGACACACCCATTATCTGTTTATAAAATAACGCAAAAAAAGAAAAGGAATCCTCAACGAAAAAAATTACCACTATTTTTACAACCTTATCCCCCCTCAAAACATTTTATAACAGTTTCTTCTCATTCGTTTCTTATAAGTATGACTGCGTATAAGTGTATGTGTGTGTATGTATGTGTATATGTACCTTGAATTCCTATAAATATTTCTTGGCATTAGTTTTTGCAAAACAAAAACAAAACAATCACAAAAACAAAAAATAAAAGAAAAATTAGTCGAAAACCAATCAATAATAATAAAATACACCCAAGAAAAGAAAATAAAAAAAATAAAACAAATAAAAACAAAAACAAATATACTACCGTATTGTAAATAGTTTGAGAATGTAATGCAAGTTGTTGTTGTAAACGCACACGAATTGAAATCGGCAACTTTTAAGGCTTGCATTAGACGCTCTGTAGAAAGGCGGCTTAATGTTCACGATCATACGATGCTGAGTGATAACATTTTTCATCAATAACTGGCGATAATTTTTCGCATTTCTGGCATACAAATATTTTTCTTTGAGGTCTTCAAGCGGATCAATTGTTATCGGGTAATCTTATTCAGAGATTTCAAGATCGCTAGTCTGGCAAGGCCGGCAAAGTGCCAAGTATTTAGTGGAAGGTTTACCAACGCATAAAACGCATAAAAATAGCCAAAACTAATCACAAAAGCCGGGTTTCAAGTGATCATTGGGTGATTATGGCCGTAGAAGCCGTCGTAGTCTAGTAGGTAATGTGTTGGCTAATCAGACATAAGGCCACGGTTCAAACCCCAGGTCAGACATTTTCAACAAAACGAAATATGGAAGTGTGTATTGTGTATTGTATTTCTTCGGCGACCTCCTCTCAGCAGATTTCTGGTAAAAACTCTGAGAGTAAATAGAAAACCTTTTATTTGATGACGTCAAGATGGTCACCACGATTATGGAAGCATTGTTTAATCAATATTCCGTCAAGTTATCGCTCCCAGATACAGGCCAATCTGTTAACAAGAATCGATTGTTGTAATCAACCCAGAGGCATTCACATAAATCAATGCAGAACAAGGTTCAAACATACATAGACTCATAGATTCATGAGCGTTTTAACTGTATAAAAATCTAGAAATGATTATAATAGATTGATTTTGGAAAGTACTAGAGTACTATTGTACTGTCGACATTCTATATGGGCTATCCCTATCCAATTCTGTTGCCCTGATAAATTTAGAGATTCTGTTTGATGTGGGTAAGAATAATTTCTTGCCTAGCAGGTGTTTTTTTTTTAACTTCGTACCACTGTACGTATTGTAGTGATTCGTTTCTCTCAACACAGAGTCGACATATTGGGACTGAAGCTATTTCTAGTGTAACCAACTATTGTTGCATTGTATAGTCAATGCCTATTCAGAGGGCCAGTTGCAATCCTCAAGCTACTCTTGTTCAGTCTAACCCAAGGATTCATATCTCTTCCCTTTATAATTGCCTAGAAAATATATAAATTGTTCCAACCCCATCTGGATTGAGAACAGTACTCCCTCCCGCCTTTATATCTCCCCTTTCACTGTTACTTCTCAGAGTTTTTACCAGAAAGCTGTTGAGAGGATTTTTTTTCTATTTCGTTTGGTTGATGTCTGAGCTAGGGTTTGCACCACGGTCTTGCATCTAATAGGCCAATGTGCTACCTACTACACTACAGCGACTTCTGGTATTTCATAACCATTTTTTTATTTCCATTTGAAGGTTAGGGGGTGCGCTTAATGCAAGGCCCGTTAAGGAAAATTTTGTTGCTAAACTGCTGTGACTACTATGTGGCGTAGAGTGTCTCTGTTAAGTTGGTTAAGATGGTTGGCCTGCCCTTTCCATTTCCTCCTTGTAAATTTATTTTCATTTCTATGGCTGCCTAACGCGACCAACTGGAGTATAAAAGTGTGTGGGTGCCGTCTGGCTAAAAACACATGTTATTTAAATGAAATCAGTTGAAATGTTTTCATGTTTTCATATTATTGTGAATATTTTTCTTAGTTTTTTAATAAATTTTTATGAATTTACTAATTTCTCTTTAATTTTTCCTTTTATTTGCAGGTAAGACTCTTAAACTCCTTGTTGTTGTACAATAAACGTCAAGTAAGTTTTCTTAGTTTTAAGTCAAACATTTCCAATCTGATGTCATTTACTAGTGGGGTTGAAATTTTATTTTGTTTTTCTGTTCAGTTGGTGTCATCAGCTTTTAGAAGGGAGGGGGGAGTGGGTTTCTATCTCCCTCTCTTTGTCCTAATTTCACCTAGTAATTCTATTGACTATTGACTCAAGTACCGCCGCCATAACTATCGCTTGCTGCTGTCCTGCACTAAATCCTACCAAATCGTTGAGACGTAATTGAAATCGTTGTTTGAAAATAATTGACCCAACAATAACGCCAAAAACAATAATTTTTTCTTCTGTTTTTATTTCATAAAATAACTTGAATTTTATGGATTTTTCTTTCTTTCTTTGTGACCGTGTTTGCTGTCATAATTGTTGGGTAAACACACCAACACCAAAGGAAAGTCCTGAGCACACAAGTCGCCTTAAATTGTTTCTTTCTTTTGAGAAAACTTTAAAATTTTTCTAGGATTTCTAAGAAAGTTTTTCAAGATTTAAGTTTCCGTTCTTCCGAATTGGAGAATATCCAAGTTTTCGATTACAAGTGAAAAAGATCTCCGCTAACATTCGGAAACATTGTGAAAATCGACTTCATTGAAGCAGATTAAATAGGCAGCCCCCATACTGGGCATTAATTATTTGGGTCTTATAAAGTCCCGTTGTAACGCTAACTGCTGGTTGGCATCGCTCAGCCATCCCCTGAATTTTGTCAAGGACTAATTTTATTCAAATCATCTTTGATGGGACATGTTCTGGCATCAATTCAGGGTGCCCGCTCTAGACAATGACAGAGACAGAGTTCTGTGGTCTCATCTTCATCCTCCTCGCCGTTACCGCTTATGCAGCAGTCGTGTGTACCCTGAGGTTATCGATCCGTTCAAAGCAAATTTTGACATATCCATGTTCGATTAAAACTGCCTGAACAGAAACGAAGTTGTGTGGTCTCATCTTCATCCTCGCCTTTACAGCTTTTGCAGAAGTCGTTATGAGATATTCCTAGGCTCCGTACGTGTGCTCCCCGTGAGGTTATCGATCCGTACAAAGTAAATTTTGTTCTGCAGACATATCCATGTTCGATTAGAACTGCCTGAACAGAAACGAAGTTGCATGGTCTCATCTTCATCCATGTCGTTACAACTTTACAGAAGTCGTTTGAGGTATTCCCAGTCTCCGGACGCGTTCACATAAATATCTGTTCTGCATAAGATCCATGTTGGATCAAACCTGCCAAGACGGAGACGATGTTCTTTAAGCTCATCTTCATCCACGACGTTACAGCTTTCGCAGAAGTCGTTGTGAGATATTTCTAGTCTCCGGACGTGTACACCCTGAGCTTATTGATCCGTTTAATGCAAATTTTGTTCTGTATACTTATCCATGTTCGACCAGACCTGCCTGGCCATTATTTAAACCTGAATAGTTTACTACGGCGATGAAACTCCTAAAAGCATGCTTCATTTTTTTAAAATAGTTAAAAAATATAATTAAAAATAATTAAAATAATTAAAAGAAATTGATTTTTAAAGTTTATTTTTCCATTTTTTATAATCTAGTTGAAAATTGTAAAAAAAAAATCACCTAAAAGTATGCTTTTAAAATAATTTAAAAATCAACATAACACCACCACCAACATATTTCTCAATATGTTTTATGCATAATTTATAAAATTCTTATGTGGCACAAATACACTGTTCTCTCTGTTATCATCAAAGCTTGTTCTTTTGTTGTTATTTTTGTTTTTGTTTTGCGTCTTTGCTCGCATAATATTATCATTTGCCTTAAAGTATGCCATAATAAAAAACTACAATCCATCCCCACACCTACACATACACACCTTTTAAATATGAAAATTTAATTCAAATAAACCGCGCATGCAAACGAAAGAAGAAGAAGAAAGAAAATATTAATTTCTATAGATGGTTGCTGTTTTTGTTGTTTGTTGTTGTGTAGTTTTTTGTTGTTGTTTTGTAGTTGTTGTTTTTTTAGTTGCAACGTTTAAACCCTGATAACAAAAATAGCGATCCTCTCACACATTTAGAATGTATGTGTATGTGTGTGATTTTGAACCAACAAAGCCTAAAAGTATGCTTTGCCTTTTAAATGAATTTGTAGGGAAAAGAAACCGAAAAGAAATTTGTTGTGTTATGTTGTGTTGTATTGTGTTGTTTAAAGGAAGAAATAATTTTAAATATTTCTTTTGATTGTTGTTGTTGCCTTTGAACGCATACATACACATACAAATGTACTAGTATGTTATGCGTTCGGTGTTAAATAGGAGGACAGGCTATATAATGTGACATTTTTTATTCCTTATTATACTTTATTTGCATGTCTTTATAGTGGTCGGTCGCTCACTTGTTTGTGTCGGCTTCTTTTGGCCTGTTTATGTTCTTTTTTTTTATTCCTTTTCTTTGTATTTTTTTTTTTTTGTACTTTCACAGGCTCCTTTAAAAATACCCACACATACACACAGTCACTCACTCATTAAAATTCATTTGAGGCTTGGTATTGCTCATATGCATATTGTTGAAGAGAGTGTGTATGTGTGCGTGTGTCTGTTTGGCTATGGCGGGCGGCATTTAAAGTAGAGATGCGTATGATGAATATTTATATGAGAGCATACAAGCATGTGTGTAAGAGAGAGCGAGGGAGAGTGTGTATGTGTGTATGTTATTCTGTGCGTGCATATGCACATTAAGAGTAGAAATTTTTCATACACGCGTAATAATTATTCTTCGTATATACCGTTATTTTTTCTGTTTTTTTTCTTTCTTTCTTCCATTTGTATGAGGTTGCATTAATTACTTTCTTTCTTGTATTTTTTTTTTCTTCTTTCTTTAATCTCCTCACTCACCACTCTCTACCTCTTCTTGGTATTCCTTTGGCTCGTTGAATTTTGTTGTTGTTGTTGTTATTGTCATTATATGTGTTTTATATTCATATGTAAAGAAGAGAGCCTAAATGAATGCGTGTGCATGAGAAAAACAATACAATTCATTTGCTTGTATTTGTTGTATTTCGTATTTAAGATTCAAAATATTTTGTTGTTGTTTTTTTTTCTTCACTTTTTCTTGTGCATTTTATTGCACACAACAAATAATATATGAGTATAACTAAAAGCGTGTATGGGTGTGTGAGAGAGAGAGAGCGAGAGAGCCAGAGAAACTTAAAAGAATGTTAATTGCATACTTTTTATAGGGCCTGTCTCAAACGTACTCACACATAGCCACACAAACACACACTTTTAATCAGCATAAGGCATTTTTTTCTCTTGCATCTTGAAGCTTTAGTGCACCATCTTAGGCCCCTCATTTGAATATATTTTTTTAAAGATTTTCTTGCTCATTTCTTGGTCTTATTTTTCTTTACAAAAAATGCAAGAAAAAACAACAATGATTAGCTTTTAATACTTGAATAAAATAATGGAACATGATTAGACAAACCAGGCTCTAATAACGAATGAATAATACTTGAATACTTGAATGACGGAAATGTTTACTTCCGTTTTCTACTTTAATGCGAGCAACATACAAGAAGACAAGAACACAAAATGAAACATGCTCTATACGATGCGTTTTCTATACTATTAAGTCAATTTTATGTGGATTTTTAGTGGCATATTTAATGGAAAAATTTTAATTTGATAGAGCTGACTGGGCTTTTTGCATGTGATTTTGTTGACTGAACTGCTAGCATACCGCTAGACAGCAGATCATTCAGCATATTACGTTCTAGGCGCGTTGTTAAGGCTACCGAACTAGTTAGAAAACATATACAGAAGAGCTTAAAAGTTAGGTAGGTATGCTGCCCATTTAGGAGAGTTGAATGGACACACTTGAGCCACTTAGGGCCCATTGTGTTACTTCAGATTTCCTCTAAACCAGGAGGATTACCACTCATATCTCCTAATGAAGTGACTTAGACTGCCAATGTCAATCCATGACAGTTCCTTCAGATCATCAATATAATAGTAAGCATCAAAGTGCCTTTTTCTCCTCTGACAAAGTGTCGGGCATGTACCCAGTAGATGAAGGGCAGTCTCTTCCTCTTCCTTTTCTCTGCAGCTTCTGCAGAAATCATTAGCAAGGCGTCGAAGACCACTGCGTTTCGCATGCTAATCCATAATGCAATGTGGAAGTGTAAAAGTCTTGAACCCAACCTTATGTCATATTATCAAATTAGACTGTGTTGGTCATTGCGACATTATTGGCAACGAGGTTGCAGATGAATTGGCAAAATCGGGTTTAACTGTGGAGGCTACAATAGAGGAATAATCGGTGAAACCATAGAAAGGCTTGAGATTCATTTACAAATCATGCATGGGAGTGTAGAAAATTTAATCCAATACGTATGGAACTAAGCATGAGCTTTAATAGGAGTACTATAGGGGCAAGACCCCTTCAGATGCGAAGAGAATTTTTTTGTATTTCTTCTCATTCCTTTAAGAAACGGCTAGACTACTAATAGGAGATCGTGGAACTGCCATATGTTATTTGTTCGTGCACTGTACAGTTTTCTGCTTGCTCTACCATTCGTCACAGTAAACTTGGGTATTTCCTCCGATATTCAGAGTGCTTAAATGACTAATTTTCGAACAGTTGACTTATCACAATTAAGTTGGCTACTGTCAAGGCAAAGCCGATCACAGATTTCATTTCTAATCGATCCTCGCTCAGTTTCAACTATTTGAACACGTACATTTCACAAAGTTTCAGCTCTATTTGGGAATTGAAGGCATCTTCGTAAGATGTCCTGTCCGAAGCAATGTCCTCCGTCACTGTGAGGAATTGCGTTGCGATAGGATGGAATATTGTTTTCCCATTCAATATTTATTTCAAAAGAATCAACTGCTTGGATTTCTTTCACCCACCAAACTAACTCTCAGTATGTAATGTTTGTTGGGATATCATCTGCTGCAATGGGTTTGGGCCATGTGAGCCTACACAGGTGTTGATTGCCCTCCAGCTGTCTTTCCAGACAACGGAAACGCCACCTAAATGTAGGCACACATTTTCAGAATATTAAAATAGACCTTCTAGATCGCTCATAATCCACTGTAGATGAAATGGGCCTGTCCAGACTAATGGCTGTCTTGACTGGATGATAACGCTGATGAATTGATACGATGAAGACACATTCTCCGCTTAATCAATGTGGCGTGAGTGTGGTGAGGAGGGAAATGCAAAGGCAGAAGGTTACAAATGTCTCTCGATACTGTTTGTCGAATTTGGTGGGTGGTCCGGCAAATTGTGCTTAAGTATAGGCAGCATTGCCAAGTCAAAGAGTCACAGATAGGATTGAAGGTTTGGACTCCAGGGATATTCTATTCAACTCCTATACGAATAGATTGCGTTGGCAATCTTGTGGCTTGTTTTTTACGTCCCCAATGCGTCTTATTTCTTCAAGGTCTAAGATTAAATATTGGAATGAAATTAACTTTAACGCCTTGGTATGGAGGACATTATGAAACTTTTTTTCAACTCATTAGTTGTGCAATAGTTGTGCGCTCGACCATCCTTAAACCTTCTCTAATTTTATCCACATTTTTGTAGCATACTTTGCGGTTTGTTAGACGACTGCAACGAATATTCATTAATTCATGTTTTTCATGTAAAAAAAATGGAGGAAAAACTTTATTTTTTTCTCTCTCTCGCATTTTGTTAAAATTAATGCCAGAAAAATGTAATTAAAAAATTATTTTGATACGGACCGGGGAACAAAAAAAATGAGAAAGAAAGAACAGAAACTGCAATAAATAATGGCCAAAATTACACGGGAAACACAAAAAAAAAAAATCCTTTTTAACCGCAAAAATACTGGAAAAAACGAATTGGACAACCAAACCCTTAAAAAAAACAAGGAACATAAAAGAGAGAGGACCACAGAAAGACGTTGAAAAAAAGAAAAAACAAGCAGAAGAAAACCCCAAAGAAAAATGCAAATTTAGCGAAAAAATTCAAATGAAAAAACACGAAAGCGAGCAAGAAAAAATTGCACGAACAAAAAACAAAAAAAAGGAATGGCTGGGGAACTGGAATGGAAAACTAGTGTTTCTCTGGACAAAGACTAGCGAACAAGAAGTAGTAAAGTCCAATTATTTAGTTTTTCCTTCTCTCTGTTTTTATTCCGTTGTTTTATCATTAAATTACAGGCGGTAAGAAAACAACTGACTAAGCATTGTACGATGTTGTTGTTGTTGTCGCAAAAGAATAAAACCCAACATCCAGCACCTAAAAGTATGCAATACTATATGCTTCAATAGCTTTTCAATTGTTGCGACTGTACCCTCACACTTCTCTTTTAATTTTCGTTTTCAAACAGTAGGCATGGCTAGGATGACTGGGCTTTTAAAATAGAAAAGGGGGAAGTCAGTTGGGAGGTAACGAGCAACAAACATTCGCATGTGAAGAGTATAAGAATACTTTGAAATTTAAGAACAGTTTCCTTTGCTTCCTCATTCCTACAACTTCTGCAAAAAGTGTTCAAATTCCTATTACGACCTAGTTTCTCACACCACCTTTGTTGTGAGTGTTAATTTAGTCCATGTATGGCGGGATCTGCCTGCTGTCAAAACGCCGACTCCGAATGACAGATTCCTGAGAAACTTTTTATGGCAATTTTATTTTACAATCTTGAGTCTAGGTAGGTTACATATGAGGACCATTGGGATACCACAATATTCGATTATCCCCTAGTCCGGGAACCATTTGTAGTTTCTGATGAAGTGATTCAGACTGTGAATGCCTATGCCTGACGATTCGTTTAGACTGTCTGTGTGGTAGACACCAAAGTGCCTTCTCCTTTTCCCGCGCAGTGCTAATAGGTGATGAACAGCTTCTACTTCTTCCTCATCTCTACAACTTTTATATAAATCGCTTCAGAAGTGTTCAAACCCAATGCGCCCTACAGAATTGTCCAAAATGCAATATCCAGTAATGACTTGACTCCAATAACCTTACTGAGCGTTGACGGGATGTATGACTGCATTGTCAATTATGTACAGTCACAGAATAAAGTTATACAGACAGTGGTGTACGAAGACTTTCTTTGACTGTATATGCTTGCAGATCTTTAAAGGAACTCCCAGATTCATTGGAAAGTTCGATGGTTGTGTCGCAACTGGTCAGTTCATTTGCTCTACAGTTGTCTGTTGTGTTGTGCCATGGACGTCGTATCGTTCATCACATTGACATCATATCTTTCCGCTACCTCGTTATGATATCTGCGTCAGCTATACATCATCCTCGGAGTTCATCACATTGTAATTTAGTGCTTTGGTAGCTGCCTGGTATGACAATATTCGTCGCAGTAGTCTAGTAGGTAGTGTGTTGGCTTAGTAGACGTGAGGCCATGGTTCAAACCTCAGGTCAGACATCTCCAACAAAACGAAATATGACAACAAATATTTCAGCGGCGACTTCCTCTCAGCAGATTTCTGGTAAAAACTCTGACACCAAATAAAATTGCTATGAAAAGTTTCTCAAAAATTTGTCGTTCGGAATCGACTTTAAACTGTAGGGTCCCGCCACTCATGTATAAAATTAACACATACAACATAAGTGATGTGGGAAACTAGGTCGTAATCCTGACTAAAGTGTTGTAATGACCAAATATGTATGTATGTATGGCAATATCTCGTCTGGGAGTTTTGGCTTCTTCAATAACTCTCGTCACAGCCTGTATTGCTGATACCTTTGCCTGAAAGATGGTATCATGATGCGGCCGCCTTCCCCTGGTTAGTATTCCAATCCATTTCGAGAAAGTTCCTCCATCCACAGTTTCATTCGGTTTGGTGTCATCAATGAGGATTTGTGTGGAGTCTTTTACGAGGCATCGGGCTTCTTGAGTCGGAATCTTGAGTCTATTAAACACAAAACTGTTGAGGAAAGTTTATTTGAAAGAAAATCTTATTTGCCTAACGCCATCTAGCGTGACCTTTTCGCATTTGTACAACGTAAAATACTGGTTATCTATTCATTAAAGAAAGACTTCTGTGTGCTGCAACTTCTTGGAGTTTTCCTTATGGTTTGTTTGTTTATTTTTGTTTTGTTTCTGGTTGTTTTTCGCTGGTGTTTATGTTTATTTAACTGTTATGTATGCTGGTGTTGTTGTTGTTGTTATTATTTTATATTTTCTTTGTGTGTTATTTAAACCTTTATTTTATCCAGTTTGTTTTGACCGTCAATTTTTTATGATTTTCTTGTTATTTTTTTCTTGTTTTTTTTTGTTCTATTTTTTCTTTATTTCTTGTTTTTTTTTTTGTTTTATAATAAAAAAATGTCTGGTCTACTCCATATGATTTTGTTATTGTCGTCGTTTGTTTTCTTCCTTTTTATTTTGGTTATTTTTTTATTATTATTATTATTGTTGTTGTTGTGTAATAACATTTCTTTCTTCAAGTCTTTTTTATTTTAAGAATATAACCTAGTGCTTATGTAAGTATGTATGTGTGTGTTATTTTTATAAAGTAAATAAAAACAAGAAAAACAAAGTAAGAGAAGACTTTTCCTTTCTGTTTCTTTTGATATGATTTCATTTCATTTTCTTTTCTTTTTTGGTTAGACTTTGCTACTCCCGCTTTTTTACTCTTTTTTTTTTTTTTTTTTGAGGAAAAACGCGTTTCTTTTTGTGAGTGCCGGTTTCATAGCTATTTCTCATCATGTTTTTGTTTTTATATTTTTGCGTGTGAGCGTGTGTGTGTTTCGTTTCTCCCTTCAAACTCATGTGGTAAATGCACGTGTGTAAATGTATGTTTCTCTCTCTCTCGCTCTCTCGTTCTGTGTATATACATGTCTGTGTTCTCATATGTTTATATTTCTTTTACGTGGAATTTGTTGAGTAAATTTTTGTTCCTTTTCCGTGCTCTTGCTCTCTCTGTCCCCCCTTTTTTTTGTTACACTCTTATACTCCCTATCCAGTTTTGCTGCTGCTGTTGTTGTGTTTATAAAAGTCCTTGTTCTGTAGTAATAGTAGTAATACCCGGCTTTTAATTTTATTGTTATTTTATTTTTATTTGTATTATTTTTATTTGTTTTTATTTTATTTTATTCTTCCTCTTCTTGTTCCTATGCTTTTTAAGGAGTAAAAAAAAATTATGTTTTTAGATCACATACAATTCTTTCGTACTCTTTATACATCATGTACGTAAGTATGTGTATGTGCATGTTAGAATTTGTTTTTCCTCCTAGAAGGTTAATGACTCTCAATAATACGGTTTTTGAAAATCTCCGGATTCTTCTTTTTGAATTAATTGCGCCTAAAATTATGTGAAGGTAATGCGTTTAACATTTAGTGTGTTTAGTGTGTTATAAAACGAGTTCTTAATTGTTTCAAGAAGAATTCAAAATAAATTTTTCTATCATTCCATGTACATACCTTGTACAGATGCTTAAGTCCAAGGGAAAAAGGAAGAAGTTCTTCTTTGAACATACTTGGTAGGTGACAAGAGACTGGTAACAGCACATATCATCACACATAGCCAAGTTCTTGGTACTGTACCCGAGTCGACTTCTTCATTGTGCGGCGTAAATAGCAAGCATAAGAGAATCCTTATATTTAAGCTCCCTTTTCAGAATTTGTTTGATACCATGAAAATATTGGCTCTATTAAAATGTTTGGTTTTTGGTCTACTTTAAACACATCTGGCAATAAGTACATATTTTTTGCAGCATACATTAAGGCAAATTATATAAATCGTTTTACAGCATATTTGAAGGGGTTTAAATTTATATACACCCAAACCTTTTTTTACACGGTAGATACGTTCCAGTGGATACCGTGTAAAAAAAACGCGTAAAAAAAGACAAATATTATGTATGTACCTTGTCAAGGCCTATTGCGATCCTGTTCAAAATATCCATGAACTGTATAAGGTGGAATTGCGTTTCAGTTGCAACCTAAGAAAAAGCCTCAAAAGCCTCCGGATCCAAGGATCCAAATTTCTTTAGCATTTAGGCGTAATTAGATGTTAAATTGTAAAAAAAGAAATGATTGATTTCCCTAAAGTATGCTACACTTTTTATATTTATTTTTTATTTATTTAAAATTAAAATAGTTTCTTGTGTTTTCCTTCGTTTTAATTAAATGAAATCAAAGAACTACAAAGTAAAACTATACCGAGTAGAACTGGCAATTCTTTTTTCATTAAAATTTATCCTGTAGTTCGCCTTTTTTTCTGTTACAATTTATAATACAAAGTCTTGCCTAAAAGTATGCAACAACAAAAAAATAATAACGACTAAAGAAACAAGAAACAAACAACATAACTCCCATAAAAACAACTATAAAAACAAACATTTTTTAAATTTTCTACTCCTCTTTCTTGTCAGTTGTTATGTGGGGGGTCATATATATGAGCATATTGCTCTCTGGAACTTAGTTTTTTTTCTTGAAATTTTTTCTGCAATTTTTTTCATTTTTCTTCGTTAAACAACCCAACTAGAAAGTCATTAGCAAAGGAGAGCATAGAGAAAAAGAACGGAATTATTGATTTCTAAGACAGACTCCCCACAAAGAGTATGTTTGGAAACCACCTACCTTAACTCCTGCCAAGAAACTTTCAATTTATGATAGGCTTGGCCTGGCCTGGCAAAGAGTTTTTCTATGTTTTGTATTCTGTGTTCATAACCAATAGTGACTGGTCAAGATTTAATTACAAGTACGAGATGATGATTTCTTTTTCTTTTCTCTTCTCTCTATTGCCTTTTCTCTTTCTCCTATGGAAATGGAAAAATCGAAATGGAAAAAATCTTAGAAAATGGAAAAATCTTGCTAGAAATAATAGGCCTTCTTCGCTTACGTTGTTCGTTTTCTTTTCTTTCTTAAAAGTCTTGCTTAAATCCTTGGAAAGTTATTAAAAAATCCTACGTTTACTTTTACGCCTTCTTTTTCTTTTGTTTCACTCTCCTTTGGTCAAAGACATGAGTTAAAAAAAAATTCCTGCAATTAGTCCGGGTCCATGCCATCATCACCAAGCATCTTTCCGTTTCATTTCTTCCCTTCATCCTTTTATCCCCCAAGAACATAACGACAACGTCTAATTGGAAATTGTTATTAAACCGGATGTCCAAATGGAGTTCAATAACAGCAACAACAACAACAATAATATCTCAGCTTAAAAGGAAATGTTTTTTGAACAGGAAGTACAGAAAAAAAACCGTTAAAAAAAAACTACAGGATAAAGCACAAGAAAATCGTTTTTAAAAACCGTCATAATGGTTCTGACATTAGTTTACATCGACGAGTCTCGTATCGCTTATTGTCGTCCGATGTTCGTCTTAAATCCTGGTAAATTTATTTTTATGATAGCAGCACAGCTTAAAAGCTGGTCTCTATTCACGTTTAAAACTCATTCTCTTTTGGCCATTCACAGCCGTCATAACCATTTTCAAAAGAGGCTTTTAAAACGTCAAGCAATTTGAGCGTTTTGTTTAAGATTTTATAGGCTTTGCAACTAATCTTGTAGATTTCAGAGGTGCAGACTTTAATGCTCTCTTAAAAGCTAAGCAATTTTTAATGGCTCTTGGATTTTTTCTTCTGCTTCTGCAATCAAAGTTTAAAACCTCGTAAATGCTTTAATCATTTCCAATGGTGATGAAGTTGATGAGAAAGTGTCATTTTAGCTGAAATCTCTCTTCAATGGCAGCATTAAGGACGACATAACCGTTTAGAGCCTGTTAACATTTTGAACATCCGTTCGGCTAAAATACAGTACTTACATACTTATCCAACTCTTTAGTCGGGTTTACAACCCATGCAGTGAATTGTATTTTAACGTCGACTTCGAACGGCAGATTTTTGAGAACCTTTCCATGGCAATTCTAATAGACTCTCAGACCTACTAGACTACGGCGACTGCAATTGAAACAATATTTATATTAATTAGGTGGGTGGGTCAAGGATGTCAAAAAGTGAGAGGTCAATAATCCCTGTCTTTTTAATGCAAGAGCAGGGAATGGCACAAGTAGGAGAAAACTGCCGTTTCTTCAGACCCACACTCCCGCTAAAGTCATTTGCTGGAATGCTACCTGACGCCGGTCCTCTTCATTTCCATTACGTGTACAGCAAACTCTAGCAACCTAGCATACACCATCTTGCCAACGAGATTATTCGTCCCGGTAAAATGAATAGATTACATACTTACTTAATTTCAACCCTTTAGTCAGGATTACGACCTAGCTTCTCACAAAACTTGTGCTGTGTGTGGTAATTTTATCCACCACAGCACAGTTTAAAATCGACACCGAACGACAGATTTTTGATAAACTTTTCATGGCAATTTCATTAATTCTCAAGAGTTTTTGTCAGCAGAATGTTGAGAGGAAGTAGACGAAAGAAAAATTTTGTTTCCATATTTCTCGCTTTGTTCGAGATGTGTGAGCTGGAGGACGTTTAAACCACGGGTTCTCGTCTAATAGGCCAATACAAGAATAAAGAATTCAACCGAAAGTATTTCTGATCCTCCGAGATATCACGGGAAGGCAGCACCACTTTAATAAAAATAATTTTTAATTACCATACCCTATCTATGTTGTCCGTGTCCGTGTGATCCTAGAACCTGCTAATGTAATCACTTACCTGCTTTCAGCTTTCTAACTAAGACTTCTGGTCTAAATTTCCGCGGGTTGCCAGTGAGCTTTTGTATATTTATTAAAGATTCGAATATTAAACTTTCTGCAGTGTTTTCCAAACGGGGGTCGTGGCTATTTTGAAACCGTAGCAATGCTTATTGGGTGGCAGAATTTTTCCTGAAAATCTTTTGATTTACTCAGACAGTAAGCTATCGTAAGTCCCTAACGGACGAACTTAGAACATCCGTCTTTGTCCATGAATGCTGAAGATTTTTCAGGGAAAGACCGATTCACTTCTATCCTTAAATCTAAATTTGTTAAAAATATGTGTAAGACAGAAATAAAGCAGGTTTTTTTTTGCTTTCCTCCTTCAGTTATAAATTAAGTTGTTTCGTTACATTTTCTTTCCTTACGTTAGTGAAGGCCTATTGATATATTGGGTATAAAAGAAGTTTTGAATTTCAAATTTATGCAATTTCTACTTCAGATTTCCCTCTAGAAAGTCTTAATTTGACCTTCTTTTCGGAATATTTTCTAAATTATAATAAAGGATATTTTAAGGATGGTTTTCTGTAAAAATCTTGCCTACATTTAGGGTTCAACCATATCAAAATAAAGCCTATTCTAAGGAGGTTTCCTCTAGATATAAAAAATTGAATTCTATTGCTCAGAATCTTGCCACTATTTGTTTGCGTTGTGTGTATGTCTGTCTCAATAGCGATTCTCATTGTCCTCTTCTCTTTTGAAAGACATACCGGGTCATTCCGGCATTCCGTCAAATGACCTCTGCAGGATTTAAGGCTCTAAGGAGGAGTAGGAGATTATCTTTAACTTCATGTGTCATTGCTCTGCCCTTGTCATGAAAAGGCGAAGGCTTTTGACGTCTTACTTTCTTGCATCCTTGACCGAGTTCTCCAATATAAAGACGGCCGCAATGGCAAGGTTTATTTTTCACTCGGGCAGGTTTCCACTGGTGAATGTTTGATTCCCGGGTTCAATATTGGTTGTGATTATCACAGTAGGTCTAAATGCTGGCCTAAGTGGGAGCAGTTCTTTGAAGGACCAAGTTTTCTTTCCCAAGCTATTGAAAAAAAGAGATCTGTTCGTTTAATTACTTCCAAAACCGTATATGGAAACAATAAAACGGAAGAGTAAATCATAAGAGAGAATAGAAATATCACACATACACAAATACTACGAATTAATTTTTAAGAGGTTAGAATATGTATGAAAAGAAAATTTGTTTCAGTAATACTGTGCTACATTTTTAAATAAGGATAAAGGGCAGAGAGAAAGAGAGAGAGTCGTAGTAAGAGAGAGGCGAGAGGGTGAAATCCTCTAAAAACCCGGCTGCATGACAAATGAACCTACTGATGAGCACTACAAACGTGAAGGATTATAAAAAAATTAGAAATAAAACAATAAAAAAACAAGAAATAATGGCATTCAAAGAGAGAGAGAGACAGCGAGAGTGGGTGTAAGAGAGTTGATTTATAAAAACATAACCTACAACAACAATCCAAAGAATATGGAAAATAATGACAAAACGAATAACAATACCTCCCCCCTTCATAGTAAACACAATACTTTTATGCATACAAACAACAAAAATAATTGAAATAATGTTTTTTTATTTGTGTGTGTGTATATATGTTCCATATGTAGCAAGCAATTGCATAAACAATAGTGTATGAAGCATTGTGTTGGAGATGGAAAGAAGAGAGCAGCAACAAAGTATTTAACACAGCTTCCTGTTACAGGTTTTCTTCCGTTTGTTATTGTGTGGTGTTTGTGTATATGTTTGTTTTTACTGTGCTCTCTCCCTAGCTCTCTCTTTCACTGTATTTATAATATATCCGTATCTCTTGTCAGTACGGTTAAATGCTTGCTAATCATTGTTTTTTGTTTTCATTTTCTTTTTTTGCTCTCTTATTTTTATTTCATTTTCAGTGCATATTTTGCTATTTAGAACGGATTTTTTGTTTTGTATATTTTTTTATAGTTCAAAATCTTCTACCTGTTTTATGGAGAGCCTACATTTTAAGTCCGTGCTTAAATTAGTTTCGTTTAAACATACTTATCCTAGTGATTCTTGTTACAACTCCTTATGATGCTGCATACCATCGTCGGTCGTATCATATCGTGTTTGGCAATGCCTTTGACGTTTCATTTCCTTTCGTTCTTGTTCTTATTCGTTTTACGAAAATTCTTTACTAGTCATTCATTCATTCCTTCATTCATTCCTTCATTTATTGTTTAGAAATCTACTTTTCTTTTCTGCATTTGAGGTTATAATTCTTCTTCTGTTTGTTTTTATTTTGAAATAAAAAATATTGTTATTCAACAGGAGATGATTTTGAGAGTAGTGTGCGATTGCATCGAGTTAGCCGTTTAGAGGTTTCAATGCTGCTGGCGTAGCAGGGCTGTCAGCAACAATGACTATTTCCTGCATAGCTTTTGACATGCGTTTAAGTCTTTCCCGGAGGGTCTCAGAAAATGTTCCTATGATTTATTTTCATCCTCACATGTCGGACTCGAGACAACCCCCATTCTAGGTTAGATTAATTTTAGTTGGCAGCAGCCTTAGTGGGTACAGCTTACTTGGGGTCCTATAATAATGTCTCGTTGTAATACTGATACCGTCATATAATTACAATTCCTGGTAGCCATCTCTCAAACATCCCTAGAGTCTTTTGAAGATGTGAAGCCTTTAAAATACGCCTTTGATTAGGTCACCATTCGTCGACATATGTATTATTTGTGTCCAGTCAGTAGTCATCGAACTAAAGTGGCCAGTACTAAGATCGTTTTCAAAAAAATATGGATTATCACACCTCTAGCCTAAAATCCATACCAAATTGTGACTTTTGTGATGCATTACATGCCTTTTCAAACATCCGCCGCCTCTCCACAGATGGGTTTAGGGCCCATCAAAGGCGTAGAAGTTTCCCTCGTAAGCTTGTCCGCTTTCTTAATGCCAAGAATTTCCACATGACCTGAGACCCAGCAGAGGTTAACCGTACTCTGTCTAGTTAGCTGAAAAAGAGGTTAAAACGAACCAGAAAGAGTAGTTCCTATTTATTTAGAGTGTCCCTATTATATGATGCAACACACTGTATATTTGAATTATGTATTATTTTGTATATATGTGTGTGTATGTGTGATTTGTTATACTGTATTTATTTGTATTTCATTTGTGTGCGTGCATTAGCATTATAGTGGTGAAAGTTTTTAAGTCATAAGCTGCTCCTTAATGTATGCTTTATAAATAATGTCACTAATATTCCTGTACTAAGTAGTATTATGTATGTGTGTGTGTCCGTATTAAAAGTTAAATTAGACGCCGATGTCATTCATTAGTTAAAATTCCAAATAATCCTTGGAAAATTGCAACGTATGTGGGGGGGGGGGGTGTCCCTATATGGTTAGCGATCAGAAAAAATGTTTCTCTTTTAATGCTCAGTGATGGTTAGAAAAAAAAATATCGCTCGCATCTACTCACTTTGATTCGATTGTATATGAATCGATTACATCGATTACAACAAACAATCAGCATACTATTGTTATTGTAATTTTACAAACTTATTGTTTTTATTTTGCATGCCATTCATTCATACATGTTTTCATTGTGTATGTGTGTCCATTGATTTGATTCGGGCACGACGACGACAACAAGAACAAAAACCAGAACATCTTCGTTAGCAAATACGTTCATACGGAGAATACCGATAAACATGATTGGTTATGCAAAACAGAAACAATAAAACCAACAACAACAAAGACCAAAAAACCCAGCAACAAAAATGCCAAACTCCCCACACTACAATGATGGTGGAATATCACCACCATGACCACCACCTTAATAAGAATGTGTATAGGAATGGTGTTGCTGGGGTGTTGGTGTTGGTGTACAGTATACATAATAAATTTATTTTTTCTTTTATTCATCTGTATAAACATACAAATACAACAGAATTAAATGAACAATTGTTTTATGGAATAGAAAAACGAAAACAACAACAAAACAAAACACAAGAAATAATTGCTCACGAGCTGTGATTCTCCTTTCTTCACAATTAATTCGCATACAACATGTATTTTAATTGAATACACTCGTAGGAATTCAAATCAAGCGTTTGTAGTCCTTGTTAGTCCTTAATTGTAACGGTTTTTGCAATCACTAAACCATATATGATAACGGCGATGCCTGGCATAGCTGCACTAGTTGTGACATGCTTGAGAGACGGCTTCATCATATAACTGAACCCGAACCAACCTATGCCTGCATTACCTAACCGTAATACAGCTATTCTCAAGGAGAAGGTGAACGATTCGGCCAGCAGAAATTTGCTTTGAAGGGATTTATAAACCTTTACTGATAACCCAGATGACATTTGAGGCTGTCGAGACCAGAAACATAAATTTTGGGTCCATTTGAAACGACATCAATCCACATGAGATCCAAGAACGTCCAATGCATGTCGGAAAAGTCACAATTTGATATGCATTTTGGGTGTCATCGCCCATATTTCTTTGAGGACGATGTTAACATAGGCCATCACTGTCAACGGCAAGCACTATAGTTCGATGACTACCGGCTGTACAACAATAATATGAGGTTTCAACAGGACTACGCTACGATTCGGTCCCGATAGATTTATTCGTGTAAGGTTTTCTTAAGTGTCACCAGGTTTTTGCTGCGGATGAGCTACAAACGAATGAGCCAAAAATCACGATTCACAGATTTTTTGGACCAACGAGTACAACCTCTGAATAGTTTCTGTGGGCTCAGCCTCTGCGACAACTTATAGGATATTAAGGACCGACAAGTGCAACCTCTGATTAGCTTCTATGCGTTCTGCCACTGCGACAACTTGTAGGACCTCAAGAACCTTATGACCTGCACACCAACAATGTGGAAAAGTTTTACTTTGTGTGGTGAAATCATTATGGAGTATTACCGGGTAGATAATGGGTAAAGTTTGAAAACCACTCACTCCCGACCTTGAGAGCATAATTAGCATTGTAATCTTAAAGGTACTGGCAGTCAATAGCCTATTCATAGTTTTCTATATTAGAGGGGACATCCAAAGCTGAGTGTCTGTTTTAAGAGGCTGGTCTCTCTACCGCATCTGTGGATTTCTCAGTTACTTTTAGCGCCACGTATAATCTAGCCGAGTGTGACCTGAGAACTGGGAGAAGTTTTCCGAAACCTAGTGAACACCCGAATATCATGTCATCATCGAAAGCTTTGCATTGGTCCAGCAGGCGTACCTATAAACGTTCTTTTAAAAATTTGCCTTTAAATGGTCAGCTCTTATCACCACAGCAAATAATTAATGGCAGGATGAGTTATGGCAGAATTCTTTCCCCCCCGTCCTCCACCATTAACAACAACAAGAAGAGAAACTTTTTAATTTCCCAGAAACAGATACACAGTGAAACTAATCAAACATCAGCTCCAACCAACTCCTCTAAAGATTTTAGTTTTTCAGAAAAAATCACGTAAGTAAACTAATGCTCATACGCCGCCACCACACTAAACCCAACAAAGCGGTGCCACAATCCATGATACCATGCTAAACAAAATTGTGGAACCAGAGAACTAAAAACGAGACGTAGGAAGATAGAAGGAGAACAAGAAGAAAAAAGCGCTAAAACTACTAAAACTATCAGAGAGAGAGAGAGAGAAAGAGAGAGAGAGGCGAATAGACTGACGAGAATTTTCATTGTGAAGGTAATGGGTTTGTCACCGGGGTAATGGTGAGAGTCTAAAATGAATGCGCCTTCTGGTTTTTCTGTAAGGAAACCTTCACGTAGCTGTGAGGAGGAAGGTTAGAAATACAAAAAGTGGGTGAAGGAGTTGGGAAGCTTCAATTGCATAGAAAAAATTTAAAAAATTGTGGCGAAAAAAAATTGGAAAAAAATCATCATCATCCTTAGACACACACACACACACAGACACTTATAAGCTTATGTAAGTAAGACACCCTTGGAAGACAGGAAGAGGAGGAAGGTGATAAGGGTTAGGGGCTGGTTGGCTGGCTGCCTGGCAGTTATTGTATAACAACGACAATGGCGATGATGAGCTTGTAAGGGTTTCTTGGCCAAAGGAAAGTGGTAGTGGTAGTGTCAGTGGCAATGAGTGTGGCGTACAAACACATACAAATCCTTCTCCTCCTCGGGTATTGTATCAAGTGGCAGGAAATGTTGCTGGTTGTTGTTGTGTTTTGGAAAGGAAAGAAGAAATTCAGAGCGAAAAGAAAAAATTAAAAATTAAAAAAAGAAAATAGCCAGGAAAGAAAGAAAGAATGAAAAAAATCAGTATTTAATGCAGCCAAAAACACGGGGCGGGATTAGCATATGAATGTTAAAAAATAATGAAAAATTTTTGTAATTCTCGGACACCATCTAGCCCCCTTTATCCAAGACACCCAGGCAAGGCACAAGGTTTTATAACAAAATAAACACTCTCTGGCAGAAAAACTAGATGAAGAATGAAAAAAAAAACACATGCAATGAAAAGTAAAGATAGAAATAAATTCTAGAGACTAGAAAAAGAACAACAAAAAAAGAATCCCAAAGAATTGTTTGTTTGTGTCTCCGTGTGTGTGTGGAGTACACAATAATACTGAAAAAATATTCTTCAGAAGAAGATGGGAAAAGGTTTACTTTACTATGTAGAACAGAACGTACGTATGTAGAACAGAACTAAAAAAATCTAGGGAAGCAATTCAAACAAAAAAAGAAGAAGAAAAAAGGCTTCATTAGGTGGCAGAAAAATTGTAGGGAATGACCGAGAGAATGAAAGAAAGAAACAAGACACAAGAATAGCAAAACATGAAATCAAAATCTATACGTGCTTAGGCAGCATTGAGTTGCCAGAAGAGAAGCTAAGCTGCTAAGCAAAGTAAAGCAATCCTACAGAGCTTTCTAGCCCTCCTTTTATGTCATTGTAGTTGTTAATTAAAGTTTTTTTTCTTTTTAAAAAAGTCTTGCTGAAGACAGACAGATACACATGCAAACATTAAGAATAGGAAAAAAACGGCAAAAAAAATCGACATTTTTTGCTGAATTACAAGCGAAATTCAACCTTTAAAGGGTTAGAAGAGCTCCTTAGATTGCTACTACCCTTGAGCTAGCATTACAACCTAGCTGATCGCATCATCGTGTAAGAAATATTTTAATTTCATACATCGTTTTGTTCTAATTATCTGAGCTGGGGTCTGAACTACGGACTCTTGGCTAATAAGCCTACACTGTATCTACTAGACTGCGCAGTGACTATCTGGGTTGTTGTTTCCCACACCCTCTAAAAAAGTATTGAAGTATTGACTTCTGATTTCAGAAAGAGATTAAGCGATTAGAAAAACTAAAAAGGTTTTCTTATTCATTAATAATGCCACGCCCACTTTCAGAGAAATTTAGGAAATTCGACGATTGGTTGCGAGTTTCATAGAACTTTGTCCCACTCAAGATTGTAAACACTGAAGAAATTAAATTTGCTTTTCAGTTTGTCATTTTTAATGGCTTTTTAAGAATGCCACGCCCATTTTTATTATAAATTGTACTAAGAAAAGCATCACTGAGTTTATGATCCAAACCACAGAGACACTTACGGTTACTTAATTGGTTATTACAACCCTTTAGTCAGGATTACATACATTTTTCCATCAAAACCCATGCTTGGTGCATTCATTTTATCCATGAATGACGGGAAGTCTACAATTTTTAAGAAACTTTTCATGGCAATTTTATTTTGAATTACGGGATGGGAACTCGTCTAATAAGCCAACACAACACCTACTAAACTACGGCAAAATCAAACAAATCCGACTGTGGTTGGAAAATGAGAATCAAGGGTCTAACACGGATGTTATAATAAGAGGCTGTCCATGACCTGTCAGATCGAAAAGTTGTTCTATGGACAGCGCCAGCAAATTCTATAGCTTTAGTAAATATTTTACAATAAGAGCAAGTAATAAAAAAGAGAAAGATAGAGAGAGAGAGATAGGTAGAGAGAAAGAGAGAGCTAGATAGAGAGAGAGGGAGAGAGAAATAGAGGAAGAGATAGAGAGGCAGCATTCTCTGATAAATGGATGCCTCAAAGCAGATATTGGGACAGAAACAAGAGTTAAAACTAGATGGAGATGCTTGGGCCACAGACTCCATAGCGATATCACAATTTTCCGATGTATCCTTATCCTGGAACCATTAGGATGAAGCGACTCCAACTGCAAACGTTAATGCTTGATGATTCCTACAGATCATTATATATAATAGGCACCAAGGCACCTCAAACAAAGTGCGGGGGATGTACTTGACTGGTGAAGAACACTTTCCTCTTTCTTCTAATTTTTACAGAGTCTGTAGTCATGACTATGATGGTTGTGTACCACGCCTGTCCAGTTCATTCGCTCTGCAGTTACCTGGAATGTTACTGTGGCTTGGTTCTCATATGATATCGACATTATAACGTTCTGGTACCTTATTGAAATATCTGTGACAGCAGTACACATTGAAAAGTGTGGTAATATCTTGTCTACAGATAGGGAAAGACGCTACAGTGAGCTGCTCCAATTGATACTAGAAAAGTTCCGCTACCAACGATTCCGGAACCATCGGTCAATGTATGCATGGAGTTCTTGTACAATGTATTTTCATAAGTCCAGTACACCACACTGCATGAGTTAGGGGGCTTAACCCCTGAGATATTCTTTTCTTCTTTAAAGTGGGTGTGGCATTTTAAAACAAATGAAAAATCAACACGAAATTTTTGAATTTTTCTTTTCTCTATATCTGTCTGTCTGTCTTTCTGTCGGTCTGTATCAATCTTAATTTATTTTTGCCACTCAGCATTTTCTTCGTCTTCTGTTGATTTAAGCCTCTCCTCCCCTCGTGCCTCCCTCTCCCATTTTACTGATGAAGAAAATGAAGATTCACTCACGCCTGTGTGTAAAATCTTATGGATTTTCTTTAAAATTTTTTTTTGCAGTTTTTCTTCATTTGCAGGCCGTTATTGAAATGCATCATCGGAATAAAAAAAGAAGGAAAAACAAAACCAAGAAACGAAATGAAATGGAGACGGTTAGCTTGCTCAGTTGCTTGCTCCAACGTAATGATGAATTTTTAATTTTTTTTCTTTCTTCTTGCCTTCACTGTACTCTGATGTGGATTTGAATTCGGATTCGAATTCTGTTTCTTTTTCTTCTTCTTACAGTTGCAATATTTCTCAGATTTAATTACAATTTCGTAGATAATCGAATTGTTATTCTTCTTGTGTTTTTATTTCATGTTTCTTGTTTCAGCATTTTTTTCTCTCCTCCTTGAATCTCGTATTGCTGGGCTCTGGTTGTATTGTGAGGTTAATTCCTCCTTTAAGAGGGTGCCTGGTATGAGGGTGGTGAAAGCAGGCTTTGATTTAAACCCCCTTTGTTATACCCTTGCCCGTGTCTCACATTGTTGGCTGGCTGGCTGGTTGGCTGTGACTGGTCATTCGTGTTGCTAAAGTCTTCGTTTTTTTCTGCATTTCATATGACGAAGTATCTCCTACTTCGAAGAATGAAAAAGGGGGGTGTAAACACACTAAGAAGCAGCATATAAACGGAAATTCAAACAGTATTGGGAATTGCATTCCTCCCATCTCTTCTACGAGGGGGCTGATGTTTTCATTAAAGAACAGAAGAAAAAAAACACGAATTTTTTTCTCAAGAATTCGTTGCCATGTTCCGTATAAAAGAAGTATCGAATGTGACTCGGTTTCGGGATTTCTTTTTTGATTGTTTTTTGATGATGTATTGCGTACGATATTTCGTTAACGTCTTATTTGTGTACACGTGTATGCATGTCCGTCTTTTACCGGGAAGATTTTTTACGTGAATTTGTTGCACTCTCATCTGTTGGTAGTACTCCTCGCTCGGTGCCTGTGCCTGTATTTTTTCCTTGATTTAACAATTCAAATGCCGTTTCATTTGCGTTTTTTGATATTCTTTTCTTATCTCGTCTCTGCTCTTCATTTTCACATGCATAAAAAATAATCCCAAAACAGAGGAAAAAAAAATTGTGTCGAGATTTTTTTCATTTGATTTCCTTCCTTCCTGTGCAATTAAGTTTTGAATTTCAATCATTTCCATATCCATACATGCATGGTTGGTTAGTTGTCTTACATACATACTTGTTTCCAAGACTATATATTTTCTACCCCTTTCCTTACTCTCTCTTTCTCTCCGTCTCCCTCACCTATACACACACACTGGGTGGTTTTTTCTTTTTCCTCTTAAAAATTTTCTTTTTTTCACTTTTCTTTAGTGGGGAAAAATATGAGATTTTTCTAGATATTTTCCAAAAATTTTTCTTACAAGGAATGGCAAGTGGACGTGGATAAGATAATCCACCAGAGATAACCCCCTCAAGAGTTTTCTGTTTGACGTTAAAAAGAAACTTTTTTGAAAGATTTCTTCTTCTTGCTGTCGATAGGTTGGTGTATACTACACTTCAAGGAATATCAGAGCTCTCCATAGGTCTTTCTCAGAGTGTAACCAAGCCTCGGTAGTACTGGCACTGGCGTCTTTCTAGGTTAGTTTAGTTAGAACGTCCAGGATGGGAATATAGAAATACCGCGCAAGTTCACTTGATCCGATAAAAAAAAATAATAGGAGTGAGCACGTAATACAATAAAACTTAGACCCTCTTAAACCATTTTGAGACTCTTATGAAACTGAGCAGCCTCCCAAATAGACTACCCAGGAACTTTGACCTGTTTCACCCAAAGCATTAGAGACAGAATCTCTTGCTTACAGAGTCAATAAAAAGCATGTTATGGAGGATCTAGTCTTCTCTCATGGGCATTCTCGAGTTAATAACAAGTAATACCTCAACTACGACGTACGCATCAATGTATTCTGACTTAAATATATTACTTCAATTGATCACAGAGCCGTCAGATCTGACATATTATAACATAGGGTAGATTCCCTATCTCAAACTTAGTGGTGATATACCTTTAGTGAGGAAAGCAAGACAACACCGATGTGCTCAATACCCTTAATGGGCAATTTAGTGCCTTGCTTGGCTAACCTATCAGCGGCAATGTCTCCCCTCGTTTAGCCAGTAATATCATTAGGCCTCTCGCATCATTCAGATTATGGGTGCTACAACTCCGAACGACAGATTTTTGAAAAAACTGTTCCTGACAATTTTGTTTAACTCGAGAATTTTTTCCAGAAGACTGATGAGAAGAAATTGCCCAAAGGAAATTTTTTTGTTTATATATGTTTGGTTAATGTCTAAGCTGGGGTTTTAACCACGGTACGAGAACTCGTCTAATACGTTAACACAAAATTAATAGACTACGACTGATGCATTTTAAACGAATTACTTGTTTTAATCCCGTTAATGATTGAGAATAGAGATCAGAGTCAATCGTTTGACCGACTTGTATAGGAACTCATGATCAAGTAACATAATAACTTTCTGGATGTCAATATTGGTTTTTCTACTGTTTGCGAGTCCATTTATTGTTGTACGTGATGCACTTTCCACTTGTTCCATGATTTCAGCTTTAATGTTTCGATAACTTTTCACAGAATAATTCGATTTCAAAATTGCTTTCTAAAAAAGTGAAACTTGAAACTGTTACGTTTCAAGTATTTTGCAGTGTTGCCAGATGCAATTAATATTACTGAAGACAATTTTTAATTCAATTCTTTACGTTGTGTACACCATTTCGCCGAAAAATTATTCAGCGACCAGCAAATAATTCTTCCACAATTCTTCAATATGTAATATTTATAGAACAGATTTATTATTGTTATTTATTATTTAGATTTGACATTGATTTTTAATAATTTGTTTTTTATTGTTATTTATTTTCAGGTAAGGAACTAATTTTTGAATTAATTTGACTTATTGTCTCATATTCAAAGTAAGTAAAATACAACAACAACATTTTAATATATTTTTACTTGAGTCTTTAGATAAAATATCGCTGGATATTTTGTTATTCAGGTTTAAATTTGTTTTAAAAATTTATATTTCACCAGGATTTATTGTTAGGTTACGCTAGGTTAGGTCGAAGTGGTGACCTTGACTACAAAAGCATACTTGAGCACACATAGCGGCTGGTTGTGATGCCACTGACCAACTTCTATGAAACTCATCGAAGGAGTTGGTCAGTGCAAGGGCGGGCTGCATTAGGACATATAGTACTCCCCTCAAATTTTATAGGGTACCCCTATAATGTCTCCTGCAAGCCTATTTTCACAACAAATTTCAAGATGTTGCTCGGTCTCGACAATTCTAAACACCTGCCCAAGCCTGATATTCATCAAAATAGACACTGATAATTCGTTCTCATTGTCACAGAAAATAAATAAGCATCTTCTCTTATTGTAATTTCCCAACAAAAGTTTTCATTACCTCAAACCCATTTGATTTGAGAAAATACTTTACCTCTCTTTATCTTTCAACAACCACTTCCAATCCATAGAAGGCTTTTGGTCCCATTAGCAGCTTTGAAGCGCTTAAAGTCTTCATCCAACGGAGATTCCATCGACAAATTAGGACAGGTTCTCAATGCATCTGTTATCCCAACACCTCTATACATGTCTTGCCCAGCTCCATTTGAGCTGTTTGTTTTAAGTTTATTTTTCTATCTAAACAGTCATTGTTCCATAGACTTGACCATGACAACATACATTTCGTGCATAATTCCTGGGTTGCATCCCCAAAATTTCCCTGTCAACCTTCTGCATATTATTATGGTATCTGGCTTTTTCTAAGATGCCCTCTGTCTGAGACCTCCATGTCAATTTACTATCACGCAGTGTTTCTCAATATTTTGCCTCCATTTACTGTGGCATTGTCACACCCAACAGCCTTTATATTCTTTTATTTCGGAAGTACTATTGTGATCTTGGCCGGGTTTATTCTTAGGCCGACTATCGTGCCAATCATGAGACGTACAATCTTAATACCTCCCTCCTAGAACGATGAGCCATTAAGGCTATATTATCTGCATTGATAGTTTTGTTAGGAGTTCATTCACAAGCAAGGCTGCACATTAGTAGAGAAAATATATCATCCTGTGGACATCTCCTAGTCATGTGGCCTTTTATTGTTTCGTTTGTTCCACAAGCAAACTCCACATTAGTTGTGAAAAGTCACCACCCCGTAAGCATTTCCTAGTCGTGTGGGATCTTGTCGTTTCTTTTAATGCATATGTTTCCCCAGATAGAGTGTATAGAACTACTGCCATCCAGATGGATGTTATATCTTCTATACTTCCGCTATCTAATGATCTATTTATGAGCTCATGTTATCAATATGTCAATAAATACAATACCTTCATAAGGACTCATGAATGTTGCCCCCACTAAATCTACAAGAGATCTACTGAGTCAAAGTTGCCCGGGATGCCGGGGTATCCTTGCTAATGTCCCACATCTTATATAGTTGTCCACAAATTGCTGAAGTGTTTTCAACATGAATGACAAGAACCTATTTTTTCAGAGAACTATGAATTTAAATTCCATTCAAATTATCCTCTTTAATTTGCATTAAAACCCGCATGTAAATTGATAATCCATTAAACTTAACAGCTTAAACAGCAATGGCAACCCTTAATAAGCCAAATAATGTTATGAATCAAAATTAAATTTTCCTATACATGAACGGCGTTGAACGGCATAAAGTCAAATTTTTTGCTTGCAACACTTACACACAATCATTAGCAATTGAAATTGAATCATTTGCAGTTGCTTTCTCTCTCTCTCACACTCTCTTCATATATACTATACAGTAATGAGAGCATTATTTTCTTTTACTGCCTACAGAACTCTTTTTTAAAGAGAAATTTGTTACAATGTTTCGTTAAGTGTTGAATGCATTCATGGTTGATTTTCTTATGATAAATACAATGTAAGTTTTGTTGTTGTTGTTGTTGTTGTTATTATTAACTAAAGACGATCGTTGTTTTCTTCTTCGTTTATTTAATTGGCTTTCTCTTCTGCCTGTTTGTGTTATATTAAAAACAGAATGTAAATTACTTGCTTATACATGCATGTGTGTGAGGGTGTGTGTGTAAGGTTTGTAAGAAAATTAGAAACATTTTACACTTGAAAGAATTAAAACAATTACAACAATAACAAACTTACAAGTGTTTGTGTTTTTCTTGTGCCTTTGCTAATGCCTCTGTTGCGTTGTGTTGTGTCCAAACATTTCGTATAGTATGTTCAAAGTTATCGTCGTCGTGTATTATAGGTTCGTGTTTAACGTTTTAAAAAATGTTCGTGTATGTTAATGACAACGACGACGACGACGATGACGATGGATGATGATGTTAATGTTGTGCTGTGTTCATGATGGTAGTGTTAACACTTCTACTACATTCAAGTATATTTACTCCGATGTATTCGCATGTATTCGTATATGGATGTGAGTAATGCTCAGTTATTTTAATTTTTAAATACTAAACTACCTGTATCATTTGCTTGCTCCCAAGTTCTCTCACTAGCTCTCTCTCTTTTTTTATATTTTTTCTTTTAAAAGATACTAATCAAATAACAACAAATATACACATAATGTATGTATGTATGGATGTGTAGGTATATAATATGTACACATATAAAATTAATGACACCGGTAAAACACCGGTAGGCAACAACTACAAACTTACCTAAAGGGTCTCTTTACTCAATTTATGTATGTTTTCTCTGTGTTTTTTCATGTTTTATGTTTTATTATTGTATTTAGCTAAAGAGCAACAACACAAAAAATTACTCAACATTGATAGTTTATATATCGTTGGTCTCATGTAGCAAGGCCCTAACTCACACTTTTTTCGAAATTGATTTTTTTTTGTGATTCCAATGCATTTAACACAAATACACATTGGAATCACAAAAAAATCAATTTCGACAAAAATGTGAGTTAGGGCCTTTCTACATGAGACCAACGATATGTATATTGAGCATTTCTATTAGTTTCTTAAATACCAATACATGCTTATATTAGGGCAAAAAAAAAATATTTAAAATAGTGTGCATGTGTGTGTGTGTAAAATATTTCGAAATTGTAATTACAGACGTACGTACGTAAGTCATTCAATAGCTTTTATGTGAGAACTATAAGGGTTGCCATTAGTAATTTATTTTTGATTGTTTAGAAAATGCACGAAATTTTGAATACCACAAGCATGGGCATGTATTCTATATACTAAATAGGTAGTGTGTTAGCTTATTAAACGTAGCCTAGGTTTAAACTCGAAGTCAGACATCTCCAACAAAACGAAATATGAAAAAATAATTCTTCTCAGCAGATTTCTGACAAAAATTCTGTGAAAGAATTAAGTAAGAATGTGTAGTGATTGCTGAAGAAATTAGTGAAGATTACCAACATAATGATATACATATTTGTAGAGTCTTTCGATATGAACTTTCGAATTTTGACAATGCATATGTATTTGATGATAGTATTTTGTTGAAGTTAATACATACATAATTGGCCATTACAGCCCTTCAGTCAGGATCACGGCCTAGCTCTGGCCACTCATGTTGTGTGTCTTAATTTGATACTTGAGTGGCGGGACCTACAGTTTAACGTCGACTCCGAACGACCAATTTTTGAGAAACTTTTTCATGGCAGGTTTATTTACTTTCAGAGTTTTTGCCAGAAATCTGCTGAGGGGAAGTTGCCTAAGAAATATTTTTTTTTCATATTTCGTTTTGATGTCTGGCCTGGGGCCCGAACCCGGTTGTTGAAGTTACATCTGTCAAATTCGTTTTCACTTAGTCAGTCTGTTTAGCCAATGGAAGAAGTCGCCGTAGTCTAGTAGGTAATGTGTTGACTTATTAGACGTGAGTCCACGGTTCAAACATCAGTTCAGACATCTCGAACCAAACGAAATAGAGAAACAAAATATTTCGGATTTCTGGCGAAAACACTCGGAGAAAATAAAATTGCCATGAAATGCTTCTGACAAATCTGTTATTCCGAGTCTACTTTTACCCGTAGGTCCCTCCACTTAGGTATAAAATTAATACACAACAAAAGTGATGCTAGAAGCTGGTCGTAATCCTGACTAAAGGGTTGTAATGCCCAATTATGTATACGTACGTGAATAGTTACCAAGTTTTTTTTTTGAACTGTATTGTGATGATCTGGACAACAACGATATGTGTTTGCAACAAGACGGCGATGCGTGCTACATAGTTCGTGCCACATTGGATATTCTACACTAGCAATTTGAGGGGCTTGGCCATCTCACGTGGTGATTATATGAACTGGTTACCGAGAGTGTGCGTTAGACTTTTTGAAAAAGTCTAAAGTCTGAAATTGGACATTGTGAGAGCGCTCCACCCAGATTAGACGTGACGGATATTTGAACGATATTTATATTCCATACATAATGACATCAATTGATCTTCCAAACGAATAAAAAATTTCTATAATATCGCACATACACACACGGCTGAAATTCAATTGAAACGATCAGAATTGATGAACAGAAAAGGTCGTGCGACAACACCAGATCATTCACATCTTTGCTGACCCGACAGATACTGAGAGAACTTGGCTGGGAAGTTTTGTTGAATTTTGTTCAGGAACCCAATATTGACCTACAAATTTTCACAATCGTACATCTGAACTACCTTCGTTTTTATTACTTCACATTAGTTAGAGTTTTGTGCAGATGTGTAATATTTCGTTTTGTTTTTTTGTTGTGTTTTATTGGCAATTCTTACTATGAAATGGACCAAACACTACACTGTATTGCAGACCATCGGGTGTATTTTACATTTATTTTATAATGTCGTTATTCGTTTAATAATTAAATTCCGTTTCTTTCAAACATTTCCCAAAGAAAAATTGAATCAAATCGACTTAACCATTGTGGAGTTATGTACACATAAACGATTAAGAGTTTTAATTGACATTCTTTAAGGCGGTGGCAACCCACTTTTATGGTGTCATACACTCTTTTGAGTCGGTTGTTGGCTTATTAGCTAGCTAGCCACGGAAGAAACCTTAAATTGTTTGTGTGTCTCTTTTTTTTTTTAATACAATTAAAGTCTGTCTTGTGTTAAAACCTAAACAATAACAACAACAACTGTATACAACATACTCACACACACATACGCATACATATTGTATTGTATTGTATTAAAATACGAAAATGTTGGTATAAGTCATCACTCACTTTATATTATTCAATAGCAATTATGCATATGTATGTAAAGGTGTATGTATGTGTGGTATGGTGTGGTGAGTGTAGTAGACCATTAAAATTTTATACACACATGCGACGAGAGTAGTGGTAGTGCTATGGTTGTACAATGGTCAGGCCAAATCATACTCTTCTTATGCTCAATTATGTGTAGAAGAGTAAGAAAGATTACGTAGACCAGGTAATATTTAATGTGCATTAATGTGCGCGATGGCTGGATGGGTTGTTGGCTGACTGGCAATTGTTGTTTATGTATTGGTATTTTTTTTTTTTCTTCTTCTGTTTCTTAACAGTTGAGCAGCCATTTACGAAGAATTGTTTAAAGAAATCAACAACAACAACATTCGTGTGTGTATATGTGTACGGGTACACTGTAGTTTTGTGTGTTTCGTGTGTCTTTTTCTTTACCCGCTGCTTTTCTTTGGCTTCAGTATCATTTTTTACATACAACACGTTTCTTTCTTATGAAAAAAGGTACGGGAGACGGTGGTTTTTTGTATTTTTTCAAAAAAATAAAAAATCTTGAATATTTTTTTTTTCTTGTTTTAATAAAATTCAAAAATAAAAACGAAAGAAAAGAACTATAAAAATGGTGTTATAAATATGTACTTAATAAAACTGAAATTTAAAGAAAAACTGCCTATAAGAAAATGAATAAAAAATAACAGCAACAACAACAACGCAAATTGATAAAACAAGTGCAACACCTTCTTCTTAATCATCTTTCTTTCTGCTGCTTCTTTTTCTTCTATTTGTGCTTTTTCCGAATTTCCTTCGAATCAGTTGTTGTTTTTCGCTATTTTTGTTGTTGTTGTTGGTGGCCTTTATTTTCGTTTTTCGTGTATTTTTTTGGTGCGCGTGCGTGTTTGTATATGTTTTTCTTTTGATCCGGGTGTCTTACTCTTTTTTTCAAGTATTTTTCCGGTGCTTCTTTTTTTCAAGTGTACGATCGAAAGAGAAAATATTTATCGCTTTATGAAAGGAAAATTAAAAATTCCTGTTGGAATTTATTTGACAAATTAAAATTCGTAAAAAGAAAAGAAAAAAATTAAAATAAATAATATTTTTAAATACATTTTATACCATAAATATTGTATATTTTGACGACAAAAAAAAAAAACTTTAAAAATTAAAAGAAAAAATTTGATTAAAAAAAATTGTAAAAAGAGAAGAAGGAATTATAAAAAAAATATATTAAAAATACTTTTAAAATAATGATTTTTTATAGCAATCAAATAAGAAAAAAATTTTAAAAATTAAAAAAAAAAGTTATTTTACGGAAAATAAAAAAAAAATTGATGAAAATTAAATCAATTGAGGAAAAAAATTCATGTTGGATTTGGTTTGATAATCATTCAATAAAAATTAAATATTTAAACAATAAAAACATAAGAAAAAACATAAAAAATCTTAAAAAATTAACAATAACCTGATAAAAATTAAATAAAAACACAATTAAAAACAAAATTAAAAAATTAAAATTAAATAAAATATAATACGTACTTAACAATTAAAATTTTCCTATTAAATAAATTATTTTTAAATAAGATATTAAAAAAAATTAAATTAATTTATTTTTTTTAATTAAATTAACCGATATGTGCTCATCGCACATTTTTAAAACGATAAAATATTGATCAGCTGTGTGGTATACCATATAGATTCCAATAAATAAAAAAAATCCATGTTTTTACAAGAAAAATAGTTGGTCACATTCGGGTTAAAAAAAATATATTTAATAAACAGAAAAATGCATTCAAATTATGAAGTTCTAATATGTTGCAGTCCTATCTACAAACCTACATACATTACAGACTATTGCCAACCTTTAGTCAGATATTATGGCCCTTTTTCTCGCTCCAAGCCATGTTGAATTCGTACGACGGATTAATTAATATTTTTCCAGGCAATGATTTGCTCTCAAGTGAATTTTTTTCAGAAGATTGATTGCTGAGAGTCGCCTTATTTTCAAGCTGTCAGGTCTGCGATTTGAACTCACGAGTTCTTTTCTAGTAAGCCAATATACTACTCACTAAACTATGGCGACCACAAACTGACTTTTTAACTGTTTGGGTTAAAATAAATAAAAATTGCTGAAGGGAATTAGTGTCCGTCTCAAAGACTATTTCACGTAAGCATTTCACACGTTCAAGCCGTAGGTAATAAATTCGTGAACGCCAGCATTCCTTAAAACTTGTGTTAAATTCTCATATTGTCTATTCTGAGAGGTTTCAGTTATTACAGGCCGCTAAGCCTTGCTTCCCATTATCGCCCGTAGGGTGATCCATTCGTGGACGCCAGCATTCCTTAAAACTTGAGTTAAATTCTCATATTGTATATTCTGAGAGGTTTCGCATCAGTTATTGGGCAAACACGCCCGGAGTGTGATAATACCTTATAACGATTTCTGCTTAAGTTGTAATCACGAGTAAAAACGAGGACATTACAGCACATCTCTGTAATTGTCTGCCATGTAAAAATCTGAGACGGTGAAGAAGACTTGAATTAAACTGTGTGGGGGGGAGGTTGGCAGCCAGAAGTTATTCTAATGGAAACGTAAGCCAAGTAAGCTAAGGCGGCTGTTAATGTAATCTAATGCACCATTTCGTCCAGTACTTCTGTAATATGGCAACTGTAATGTTATTGAGTAGGTCTAGAATTGCGGTTGTTGTCATCAGGTGATCTTGACTATCAATTCAAGCTTTTCATCAAGCTGGAATTACAATAGCTCTGCCTGCCATGAAGCATAGTCTTGTTTCAAACATATGCATGCATATATGGCAAATAAATTCAATTCTTCCATTATGGACAAAAAACGCCCGTAATTATTGAACGATAGCCAGCTTCATTGAACTTTAACGTTTTCGATTTTGATCGTACTTGAAGATGTTGCAAACCAATCAAGGCAGTGCATCTTTCAGGGTACATTGCCCAGTGAACTGCTTCTGATTGCTCTTGACAGCAAAATAAATAAATCTTTACAATTGAATTGCCTCCCTTAAAGTCCATTCTTTCAAACTTTTTAATATCTTTCGATCATAATATTTACATGAGCAACAAGAGACCTGTACTCTGTTATCAATCAAGTATGTAGCTATGTAAGCTATGCAAGTAATTTCCCATAAATCCTAACTACGTATATCAGTCTGCTTTGTAGAAATTGGACTATAATTTGTAAAAGAATTTCAATAAAGAATAATACTGAACATTATATACATTCCTTTAATTTTAGTTAATTTGTAATCATTCATGATTAATTAATTATTAATAAAGTGAATTTTGTTCTCAACTTTAACCTGAATTTATTAAAAAAAAGGAAATTAAAATTTTTATTAAAAAGTTTCAAACGGATTTTCATTAAAAAACCAATTTTTTCTTCATTTATTAAATTCTAGTGAAAAAAAAAATTAAAAAAAAATCAGCTTGATTCATTAAAGAAAAGGTGAGAATAAATTATTTAAATAAATTTATTGCATTATTCTATTTCATAGTGGTATTGTTACTTAGTTTTATTTAATTATTAATTACAATTATTATTAATAGTGAGCTCGTTGAAATTCAAAAACATGTGTCTCCATTCCAACACATGCCACTCATACTAATAGCGTAGGTCACTATCAACTATCCACATATGTACCTACATAGGTTTTTGTCTCATGTTTAATTCAAAGGAAATATGTATTTACAATTTTTTTTATTTAACTAATTAATTTTTATTTCTTTTATTTTTTTAATTATTTTCGATTTTTTTTCTGTCATTACTTCATGCTTTCGTACAAAAAATTGTGTTATATATTTTTTCTTTAAACATTAATTTTTTCTTCTCTGTAATATACATGTATTAAGACTGAGTTCTGTAAGATTTTAGCTATATTTTTAACTATATTTAAATATTTTTAGTTTATGTTCTACTTAATAGAGATTTTCCAATTTTTTTTAATGTTATTTCTAATTTATTTATTTTGATTTATTATTGTTTATTTTAATTTTTATTTATTTTATTATATTCATTTATTAAATTTTATTCTTTTTATTTTGTTAATTATGGTTTTTATTTCTTATTTTGTTTTTATTTATTATACTTAATTAATTGTTTCTTAAGTTTATTTTTTATTTATTTTATTTTTATTCGTTTTATATTTATTCTCCTTTATTTTTGCTTTATTTCATTTCAGTTCTTATTTTATTTTTATTAAATTTATTTTTTTAATTATTTTTTTAATTATTTTTTTATTTGTTTTATATTTTATTTATTTTATTTTTTATTTATTTTATTTTTTATTTATTTTATTTTTTATTTATTTTATTTTTTATTTATTTTATTTTTTATTAATTTTTTTTTTTTGTTTGTTTATTTTTTATTTATTTTATTTGGATTTTTATTTGTTTTAATTCATCTTATTTTTCATTTGATATATATTTATTTTATTATTCAAATATTTTTTTTTTTTTTGTATTTATTCTACTTTATTTATTTTGAATTTATTTCATTTATTTATTTTGTTTTTCATTTAATTATTTTTATTTAGTTTATTTTTTTATAATTTTGTTTATTTTTATTTTTTGTTTATTTGGCTACATTTTCTTATTTTTTATTTATTTATTTTTTTAAATTATTATTTATTATTTTTTTATATTTATTTTTTTTATTTTGTTTTTTATTCATTTTATTTTTTTTGATTTTTTATTTATCCTTTTTTATATATATCCTTCTATTTTTGTATTATTTTTAATAAGTTTTTTATTTATTTTGTTTTCTGTTTATTTTATTTTTTTTTTATTTTTTTTAATTTTTTTTTCTTCTATTTATGTATTTATAAAATAAAAAAATGTATTGTTTTATGTATTACATTACATTTAATTTTTTATTTAGTTTGTTTATGATTATTTATTTTGTTTTTTATTTAATTTTTTTTAGTTATTTTGTTTCTCATTTATTTTATTTTTATTAATTTATCTTGATTTATTTATTTATTTTTTGTTATTTTTTTCATTAGTTTTGTTTATATTTGTTTTTAATTTGTAAATAGTTATTTTAACTAGATAGATCGTTTCACTAAAAAATTGTACAAACATTTTCCTTAAGTAATTATTTAAAAATCAAAACATTATTTTAATATTATTAAAAATATTCTTATTCTGTTTAATTATTATGTATTAATATGCATATGTCCTGTATGTATATTTTGTAATACATAGTTTACATTTTTCTTGCAATTGTTTATAATCAATTTTCATCGTTTGTTTTATTGCATACTGTTTGATTTTGTTTTAATATAATTTTTTATGGGTTTACATACTGTAATGTAAATTAATTTAATTTTTTTTTTAGTTTTTTATTTTACAATTTTATGTACATATATAAATTATATTTCATTATTAAGTATAATTATTTGATTTATTTTGTTTTTTTTATATTCATTTGTTTCACTATGCAACAGAAATTCCGTGTGGCATTCATAATCGTTCCATTATTTACTATACGGTTGACCTTTTACTTCCTTATAATCTCTTACATGCGATGTATGTATTTGCATTGCTCTCTCTTTTGTTTTCTCTCTTTTTTTTTAACCGGATGCCATTATAGTTGCTCACTCGATCTCTCAATTAAATTCTCATACCACTTCAATTCCTTTGCTGTTGTTGTTGTTGTTACGTACTTACTACAACAACAACAATATTAAATTAAAAAAATATCCATTTTTAAGACCATCCATGATTTGTATTATTGTTGTTGTTTTAATATGGTTTCATTTTTTCCGCTCTCTTTTGAAGACTCTGAATACACACGATCATATACTATGTATATTGGTGGTGTTGTTGTTGCTGTAGGTTTATGTTGTTGTTTTAATTAATTTTGATTAATTATTGCTGACGCGTTGTCTTCAGCAAAAAAGAGTTTTTTTTTTTAAACCCAAAAAAATGTTTTATTTATTGAAAATGAATTGATTTTTATTTCTGTTTATTATTGTTGGTGGTGTGTGGAGTATTTTAAATAAAAAAGCAATACTTTGTAGGCCTTTTTTTTTGAAAAGCACTTCAATATGGGCAGAAGGTTATTTCAAAGAAAAAAGCCATTCAACTTCTTAAGAGCACCTAAACAGATTGGGGGCGACAAGCGATTGAAATTTTCTATAAAAAAAAAAAATCACTTTCAAAAATTAAAAGATTTCATAAATCATTTTGGTGTGTGTGTGTGTGTGTGAAAAGAAAAAAATTAATAACAAATACGCTTTAATTATTAAAACTTAATTAATGACAGAAAAAATGGCAAAAAAAAAAACAGTTTTGAATTCATTAATAAATAATGGACTGATGAACACTGCTTTTACAAAAAGGGTGCATAGTTTAAAAGAAAAAGTTTTGTTTTACAATGTTTTGTTGTTTTAGTTTGACCGCCCTTGACCACCACACTAATGACAGCAATATAAAGGAAAGAAGCAACCGATTTTAATTTTTTTTCTTGCCATTTTGCGATTATCGATTAGCCGATGTCAAGGCGAATTTAAAAAATTAAAAAAAAAAACTTGAGAAATATTTTGCAAAATTAAATGAAACAATACATATGGACGCATGTGGAATTAAATGATTTTCTCTGCAAAGTATGATGGTTTACAAAATACAGGGTTTTGTTTTTGCTAATTTTGTTAATGATTAAATCTTAAATGCGGATTTTTTTTTTTCGTTTTTGAGGGGAAATCGATTATAAAACTTATGTGTGTGTCATAACACTATACTGGTAACAAATTGGAGTTTTTTGTTGCATAATTAAGGGGGGTCTATTATGGTTGCCAATCAAACTTTAGTTAGTTTGCTATTTTCCCCAAAGATATAACGACAGATAGAAACTGACAGTCAATTATTTGTTTTCTTCGGCAATTAAAAATTTTCTGGTTGCCATGTGGTAAAGCAACCGTAGTTCAATTGCTATCCAAAGCCGCTTTGCTTTGTTTCACATCCATTGAGCAAGTTTTTCTGCTAAACAAGTGTTTAAGCTGCTTTAGCAAATTCCATGGTCTAGACACAGCCCCTGATTCTCTTACTTGGGTCTGAAATGTAAAATATTGTAGACGGTGAGATACTTTTGGGTTTTAAACTTTTCGGGAAAAAGTCCCACAGACCGCCTTGTTCTGAAGTTTAGCACCCATTGTATCGACTTTAAACGAATCTTCCTTGGATATATTTTGTGGAGTGTACATTTGTGATTTTCTTTTACTCTGTACTTGAACGAAAGCTTTAACAGAACCTTGTTCCCCAATTTCATTGTGCAACAGATGGTTGATAAGTGATGCAGAAATCAAAGTTCTTTGAGGTCAACAGAGTAATAAAATTGAGGTTTTGTACTTCATGAAGATCACTGTCGAAATCTTAGTAGAATTTGGCTTAGAAGATAAAGTTCTTTGAGGTCAGCAACAAGAGTTTGAACGTAATGAAATGTAGGCCTTTACTCCTAGAAGATTGTTGTCAAACCGTAGTAGAGTTTGGCTCAGAAGGCAAAGTTCTTTGAGGTCAGCAAACAGGAATTTGAAAATGATGAAATGGAGGCATTATGCTCCACGTAGATTATTGCCAAACTCTTAGTAGCATTCGAAAAGTCATTAGGCGTTATTCAAGCAGAATCTTTTAAATATTTGTATCATCAAGGTAATGCTCTGTATGACGCTTATGACGTTAGCTGGACATTGAAAAAGGGGAGAAGACATTGATGGAAACAATTTATGCGCCCAGGCAGACATAAAGTGAATAATATTTGTCTCACATATATATGTTAAATTCCCCAGAGCTAGTGCACTCCTTTAGGAATCCTCGTCAATCGACTTGGCTATGCCACTTACATGGGTTAAATTGGCCATTGTGCGGAAGTTTGTTCGGGGCCCCAACCTATCCTGGGTCAATGAGGACTGTTGTTGCACTACTAGACTCACTTGGCCCTCGATGAACAGAAGGCGCACCCATTAGTTACTCGAACTTCATCGTATAATGCAACTCCCATGTAATGACTTCTGTGTGTGTGTGCAGATCTGTTAAAAAAAGAGGAAACTGTTATCCACTTTCTTTATCAATGTCCATCTCCTGCGAGGTGCAGATATAGGTTATTTGGGTCTCCAAAGATTGTCATGGATGTAGATTTATTTATCAAACTTTTGGGCAGGTTATTTGGCTTTCCATTCCTTATCAGCTTAACGAAGCCATCCATCCATTGATGTCAAGGATAAAGCTTCGTCTATTAAACATTCAGGTTGGTTTTCAATCGCAATGTAGTCGTGCTTTTAATATGCAGCGCTTGCGCTGACCAACTTCACCCTAGTTTGGTAGAATTCGGTCGGTACAGGGACTGCGTTTACCTGTGGCGTCACAACGGGCTGCTGCTATGCGTGCTCAAGAGAGCTTTTTAAAGTATCAAAGCTACCACTACAACCTACCTGTCTACATGTTAAAATCCAGACAGTGTTCCTCCTCAAATGTTGTCTGTTCCAATCAATGCACAATGAAAGTTCCCACTGGCAGACTTTTTAAAATAGGGACACTCGTTAGAACAGTGTATCCGAAATTGCCTTGGTTTGTCCTTGACCCTATGAAACAAGCCTTTCGCACACATGCGGTATTAGAAAGATGGAAGAGATCCCACCTAACGATGGCCAATAATAGTAATAATCAGTTTGATCATGAACAAAGTGGACCTTCGGTTGATTATATGCGGCCTATTATCGTACCACACGCTTTCCATTCAAAAAGAGTTTCTTCCGGAAACTCTTCTTAATTGAAAGCAGATTTCCTTGCTTCCCTAAGTTTTTTAGCTGCTTTTACTTCTACTGTATCTCTAAAAACCCAAACAGGCACATCACTTTATTGCCATGAGCTTTCAATTTGTAATGAAACAGTAGCGCAGCGTAACAATTCCACATTCAAAATGGTCTGTGCGCTGTGCGCTATCCAACATAAACACAAGATCTGGAGAAAGAAAAACAAACACTTTTTAAAATCGAATTGAACATTGAAATAAAGACATGATAACAGACAGACAGACACACGAACCGTTTAAACAAATTGTCGACACTTGTAATAACCAATGTCCGTCTCTTTCGCCTGTCTGTATGCATTTCTATGACCAACTGTATCTGGTTGTTGGTAACATATTGTTTGTAGTTTATGTCTATTGTTGCCGTTGTTGTTGTTATTGTAAAATATGGCTGATATTTATGCATCTGTTGTTGTTGGTGTTGTTGTTGTCGACAATTGAAGCCACATTTATGCCAATTGCAACTGAAACTTGGCAAACAAAAAACAGCCACCATCATCGACGCAAAAAAGCCACAGTCAGCCCAGTCATATAGCCATTCTGTGCTACCAACTGTGCCATGCTTGTGCTGTGTTTTGTGTTGTGTTGTGCAGTGGCTGTGGCTGTTGAGCCTATTTGAGCCTCTTGATGGTCATCGTTACTCAATGGGTGCAAATTCATTTTACAAATTCACATTCCCCCTCAGTCAGTCAGTTAGTCATTCCATCAACTATCCAACAACAACAACCAACCATTCAGCCAGTCAGCCATCATACAATGTTCATTTATGTGTGTGTGTGTGTTCAAGAGTCAGTCACAGTCAGTTATTCACACTCAATATATAGGAGATCCGTTGAATACTTCTTTATTTAGTTGTAACTGTTGTTGTTGTTGTTATTGTTATAAATGATTTTTCATGTTTGATTAAGTGTTAAAAGTAGAATATGCCTGTAAAATGCTGCACTTGCACCAACAATATACCACACCGCACTGCACTGCATCGTCCATCTCGTTCATTTTTTAGTCATTCTCTCGCTGCATTCGCTTATTTAGTCGTCATTTTTATAATTCACTTGTGGAATATTTACGAGTATTTAGTCTCTTATTTTTTCTTTATTTTTTCTTCATTTTCTTGGTATAATTATTTGAACTGAAAGAAGAATATTTTCATAATGACTGTGAGCGAAACATTTTTCCATAGAAAAGGAAACTTTTTAAAGAATTTCTACAGAAAAAAATCCTGCTTAAACGTTACAATTTGATCACACAGAAATTTATTTAATTGTGTGAAGATTTGTTGTAAAATTTCCAAAGGTTTTCTTCTTTAAGGACAGTTTTAAAGACAAACTTATCACCTCCACCGCTAATGGCGAACCATTCTCAAACCTTTGCTTTCTAATCTTAAGAGGATCCAAACCATTCCAAATTTCTCGAATTATTTTTTATTATTAATCAGTCTCGTTACAAAGCATTCCTTGAAATTATAGAGTTTTTTGATTCCATCCAGGCCATCACTCTCAGTATTTTCATCTCACATGGAGATGATATGAATTGGCCACCGAAATCGTGCGATTTGTGAACCCCTTAGACTTTTACTTGTAGAGTTTTTCATAAGTTGCAGGTGTATACAAATCAGCTAGAAACAACAGCGGTCCACAAAGCCAACATAACCAATGTCATCGTTCAAATTCAAACTGATCTTAGTGCCAGTCATGGAAACTCGGGCATTTCAGATGTGTTTCAACCAGCATAGCCGTGGCGTACATCATTACATCAGTAGATCTTTCAAACGAATGAAAGATCTCTATGATTTCTCACACACACACACTTCGTTTTATTTAAATTAAAAGATTGGAAGTGCTATAAAAAAACACCCTACACTAGACGCTCAAGATCTGTCAAGTCACGATGTGGCTTTTAATCTGAACTCATATTCAAAACCCATAAACTCTCACTTACAAGGCCATATCACAAAGCTATATGATTTGTAGTCTAATTTAGAATCCAATTCCAAGCGCCTTTGATCGTATCTGCGTCTTTTCCAATTTCTCTTATAAAGCTTGAAGATCACCTTCAATCGAATTCAAACATGGAAGGTAGGGTCTTTCACTTTTGAGATTAACTATCATTGATCACCAAAGCAGTCTCCCTAGTGCTGACGATGTAGTCAAATCAACATAGTCGTTACAATTTCCTGTGTTTAACTACATGAAGCTTGTGATTCTTTTGAGCCCAGTACCCGAAGAGGTATCCTTCTCTCAAAAACACCAAGAACAAATACATCTATTTGAGCAAGAGCCGACCATTCTCATTATCAATTTAGAGGTACTAGACTATTGTGACCATTCTGCCGTCAATTAATATAGGGTTTCTATATGATTAAACCCGTGAGGTGGCTAAACAATGGACCCGTATGCTATATTACAGCACGGGTAATATTACCGTCTTGTACAGTGTTATTTATGTTTACTTAAAAAGAGCCTTTTAGTCGGCTAGTTTTGCTCAGGCTGCAATAGAAAAACTACGGTGACATTGCATTCAAATCATGTCCACATATTGTATTGTTTTCAGACAGTAAAAGTTGGCAACCCTATCATTCTAGAACTTGCAACAGTAGGCCAATCATGTACTAACCTGGAAACAACTTGTTTAATGAAACTGAGGCTTAAAGAAAATTAATAAAAAGGGAGTGGATTAGGGACGACAGCTGTATGTATACACATCAAAGGAGGAAATATGAAAAGTGCAACAGGCCGGCATACTCTCCCCATTTTCAACAACATCGTTGTTATAGACGTCGTTATAAGGCATGCTGTCAAAAATCAAAGTGACAATAAGATTGTAAGGTTTCCTACATAAGGTTAACTATGCGGGATTCATTTCTTTGATTACAACTATGGGGAAAATGGTCCTCTAACCTGAATTGATTGCTACGTTCGCTGCTAGAACAGAGCTTTTTACAATACGTTGGCAATACCAAAACTCTGTGAATAACTCTGTTAGTAACAACCGATCGTTTCAAGTAGGTGGCACTCCTCTGGAAGAGGATGTTATGTTCGTTGCTAAAGCAGGGTTTAGCAGAAAGCCACCATGATGTTAACTGCATGAAAAAGACAATTCTTGTGTAAAAGAAAAAACCAAAATTTTTACACAATTTTCACAGAGAAAAAGCGTTCCACGAGTGGCTTAATCCGGGCTTAACCTGTGAACCATACATATGTATGTATATGCCTCTCCTCTTTCATCTATTCTCTAAATTTCGATCAGAATGACCCGAAGTTAACTCCATGAAAAGAGCAAAAAAAATTTCTTCTTTTAAAAATTTCCCGATATCTCTCGAACCGTATTTTATGTTGTTGTTGTTTTTTTTCTTTTTTAGCTGTTGTACGTTGTACGTGTAGTTAAGTACGTGGAAAGTGCATAAAAGTAACACCCGGTTTAGTTTAATGCAGCAGTTGCATGACGCAAAAATTGTTGTTGTTGTTGTTATTATTATTGTTGTTGTTATTGTTTATAGTAACTAAAAACAAAAAGAGAAAGACTGAGGAAAGAAATACAAAAAAAAAAAACTGTAGACTTACGGTTACTTGGCTTCTTTTGGTTAAATTATGCCGGTTGGTCGATTATGTTTGTTGGTTTGTTCGTTCGTTTCAACAAAATACTGTCAGTCAGTACTTAATTTCATTCAAGCTGTTGTTGTTGTAGATATTTTTTTTTGTAGTACAGTGAATTGTACGAATCAGTCAATAGTTAAATTGAAAACAGATACGGAATACTTACTTACTTACTCACTCGCATAGCAGAGTTAGAAGAAGAAATGCTCGAGCTATTGTTTGTTGTTGCTTCATGGCATTCAGAGAGAGAGAGAGAGAGAGAGTAGAGCAGATTTGTTGGTTTTGGCTTGCAAGTGTAGTGAAGTGCTAACGATTATTGGTACACATGCTGCTGCATACTATGCATGCATGCATTCAAGTATGCATGTGTTGCACATTGCATGGTGGTGTTATAAATTCATACTGAATACTGTGCAATGGTTATGGCGATGAACATGACGATGATGATGACTACGATGATGGTGATGAGTTCGATTTGGCGGCCTTTCATGTTCGATTTTGTAATTGAAACACAATTTCAGCTGTTACTGTTGCTGTTTGGACGTTTCATTTTGCATACATCACGTCGTCATGTAGTCAGTCATCACCATCATTATCATGTTCATTAACATCATTATCACCTTTTTTTTTCTTCTTTTCTAGATTAAAAAAGCAACATTGCTTTACATTTGATTTTTAAAGCGTTTTTCCCCCCGTTCATTTTGGTCTTGACTGTTTTTTTTTTTAGTCAATATTGTTGGCAATTAACACTTTTGCTGGTTGCGCTGTTGCTGGCTTATAATGGTCGTTTACGTGCACATGTTATAGTTCAAATAATCTTCTCGAGTTATTTTTTTTTCTGATTTTTTTCAATTTTTTTAATTTTTTTTAGTTCACTTAACATGTGTGTTGTTGGTTGGGTTTTTAAGCGACAGACGGTCAGATTTTTCATTTTGTTTTCATAATTTTACAATGACGTGGCCGCCGTAGTCAAGTTATTTTTTTTAGTTTAGTTTTCTTGACCGCTTTCAGTTCAGTTTTCTTTATTATGGCCAAGTTAAATACGAAAAATAAAGAAAAAAAAAACGTTTAAAACCAAGTGTTACCATTTATTATAGCCATTGCAGCTACTGTTTTCTGTTAATTTTTTCAATTATTGACCATTTGTTACTCTCCATAATGCAAAGGCAAATTGATTTTATTTTTTGTTTTCTTGCATTTCCTCCATTTTCCTTGTATATACCCCCTCGTTTTTAATTGAATTATAAAAATTATACAGAAAAAAATCGGAAAAAAATCTTTATTCACATGTCCATAAGAGTCTTCGGCGACGACAACGAGGCCAGCCAATCGGTCTACACAGTAAATGTTGTAATTTTGCAACAACAACAACAGCGACAAAAATTATAAAACACTAAGAGAAATACTGCAGCTATACGGTATTATTTACTTTACTTAATTGGCTATTGGCAACCCTTTAGCCAGGACTACAACCGAGTTTCTCACACCACTTACGTTGTATGTGTTAATTTTATGCATATACGAGGTGGAACCCATAGTTTAACATCGACTTCAGATGACAGTTTTTTGAGAAAAATTTGTCTTGGCCATTTTTGTTTTACTCTCAGAGTTTTTGCCAGTAGACTGCTGAGGGGATAGGTCGAGTAAGCATAGCGGCCCGTTGTGCTCCAAAGGTAAGCGCAGTCCCTCGACAGACCGAATTGCACTAAATTAAGGAAGAAATTGGTCAGCGCATTAAAAGCACATTAAAAGCACGACTACTGTGCAATGGAAAACCAGTCTGAATGGGCAATCACACACGAGAACAATTATGCTGGCATAAAATGGCAGCTTGTTGGCAAGGGAGGTATAATTTTTCAATCAGCTTCTCTACCCCGCACAAACCAATACATAAACAACACAAAACCAATACATATACATTTATAAAACAGCAGTTTCAGAAAAATTTTAGAAATTTAGAGCATATTTAGTCTTTCGTTGTGCGTTGAGTAAACTAATACGCACATAGCAGAGTACATGTTGTATACAATTTTATGCCAGATGAAATAGTCTCGTGTGGGACTGAAAGACAATATAAATAAAAAATAATCTCGTGTGTGATAGCACAATGTTTAATAGACGAAGCTATATCCTTGACATCAGAGAATGATAACTCCGTTAGGCTGACAACGAATGGAAAGCCGAATAACCTATGCTGAGAGAAATATTTCTTTTCATATTCCGTTTTGTTCGAGACATATGATCTGGGGTTAGAACCACGAGTTCTCGTCTAATAACCAACACACCAGTATCAAGACTACGGTAGCTCTCTCCATTACTATGCCTATATTCGGAAGCATTTCAAAAAGTTCGCTTACGCCGAATAGTACGTGACAGCTTTTGTTGTTGTTGACGGTATTAGGTTTTAATCATATTGATGCCATTAAAAGTTTGCCATTAATGGGTGGTTTTACTACAGCACCTTTCATTACCTCTCCACTTTCCCAAAAACATTTGATAGTGAAGATGTGCAGAAGAAGCTTTAAACTGGTTATGCGGAAGTATACCTCTGAAATATTAAAGTAATATTGCCAGCGTCAAAAGTCTTGTACAATTTAAAGAGCCATTACGACATCAGCTAGCTGTTCATAATAAATTGCCGGTATTTGATAGAAGTTTCAAGTAAATTTTGACTTATTCTAAGCACTGCTTGCCACAGCACTTTTAAAAATATTTTATGGAATTTCTCTCAGTGTATTTAAATGTTATAAATGTACGTGTAATATTATCTAATATTTTCTCTTCTATTATTGTATTTGGTATTGAATTTATATTAAAAAAATTAAAAATAAAAAAACAACTGATTTTAATTATTTTTCAATAATAAAAGGCCAGGCTAGGCCATGCCAGTCAGTCAGTCACTCACTCACTCAATTCACACTTTTAATGGATGTCAAAGAAAATCGATTTCTCAATTCATATTCGTATTCATTATATTATAATGCGTACATATGTACATATTTTATTATGATTGTAATTATTGTTACAATTATTTTTTAATTTTTTTTATTAATTTAATTTTATTTATTTTTTTTTTCATTTAATTTTTTAAATTAAATTTTTTTTTAATTTCTTGTTTTAATTAAATAAAGTTTTAATGAATAATAAATAAAAAATAATAATAAAAAGTAAAAAAAAAGGGAAAAATTACTGGACTCAGCATGACATCGTTAAAAATTAAAAAAATAAAATTAAGTTAATAAAAAATAGATAGGTTTCCAAAATAATTTTTAAATTACATACGTACCTACATAATTGGCCATTACAACCCTTCAGTCAGGAATTCGACATACCACCACCACTTATGTGTGTTAATTTTATACACATGAAAGTGGCGGGACCTACAGTTTAAAGTCGACCCGAACTACAGATTTTTTAAGAAACCTTTTCATGACAACTTTTATTCACTCTCAGTGTTTTTGCCAGAAATCTGCCTGAGAGGAAGTTACCGATGAAAAATTTTCTTCATATTTTCGTTTTGATCGAGATGTCTGACCTGGGTTTTGAACCGTAGCCTAACGTCTAGTAAGCCAATACACTACCTACTAGACTATGGAGACTGCCAATTTGTAAATTGGGTTTTAAAATTTATAAAAATAGTCTTAAGAGTTGCTTGGCTAGGACAAACACTACAAATAAATTGTTTATACAGAGATACATACATATGTACATAATTGGCCATTACAACCCTTCAGTCAGGATTACGGTCTAGCTTCTCAAATTGTTTATACGAGTAGTTATTAATTAGTTAATTGATAATCATGGTTTCCGACAATTTTTGTTTGTTTCTCAAACACGTGTTTTTTTAAATATTTAAAAAAAAGTACATATTTTTTTTTAATAATTTTTTTGGTTTTGTTTTGAAAGTTACCAATCAAATGCGTAACTATAACAATAACCAACAATGTTGGTTGGCAATATGTATGTATGTATGGTGAACATGATGATGATGATGATTTTTATGATGGTTGGCCATTAAAGCAACATTTTTTTCATTTTCAGAATTTTTTTTTATTTTTTTTTATTTCTTCCCATTTTGGTATTTCTTAATGGTTTTTTATATTTTTTTCTTCTTCCATTTATATGGTGTTTATAATGTTTTATTACTTGTATGTATTTATTGTTATTGTAGTTGGATTTTTTGTATTTAATATGCCTTTTTTTCCATGCCCAGTTGGAAATAAAAGCGTATAATTAACACTAATTAATCATAATTCCATAGAAATCATTATATTTGGTGATTTAGCAAAAGGCCTGCTTGCTTGACTTTACTCAAGTCTCGACTCTCGCTGCTTATTTATAATGATTATTTGTTACAGTGTATGTAGTACATACAGGCCTATGCAGTAAATTGTTATGGCAACACTATCGGTAATAAGTAATATTACCCACACTTCCACATACACACACATACATACTTACCTTAACGAATTATAATTGTTGTTCACATTAAATAATCAAACAGCCATATAGCCTTGCAAGTTAAATCTATAAAAACTCCATAAGCACTTATGAAAACACTATTACATACAGTGTGTGTGTGTGCAGAAGAGGAGAGGGGTAGAGAGTAAAAGTAAAACTTCTTTTACTCTTGTTTGTTTGTAGTACACATATACAATAATAAAGCAAATCAAACCAAACCAAAAAAGGCCTTGAACTTGTCTTCTTCTACTCGCATATTGTGCGTACGTATACATATGTAACTTATTGTTGTTATTCTCTCAGCATTGTTGTGTATTTGTGTGTGTGTGTGTAGCATCAGTAGTCCTAAAATTAAATCATAATGTTGTTTACTGTCTGCTTTAATATTCGTTTATTATTCGTAAAGAGTACAATTCGTTTCGTATTTTTTTCTTCTATTCGAGTACTTGTTCGTTTAATGCTGGCATTTCCAAGTGTTTGTGTGCTGTGTTGTTGTATTTCACGTTTATATGTACTACCAAAATGCGTATTGAATGTGAGTGCTTACGAAGTCGTTAATAAAAAACAAAGAAAGTACACGAGTACGACGAGTATTATCAACTCAAATACATACAGTGGTGTTGAGTGTAGTGTTGTTGTCGTCCCTCAAACAAAGGATTTGTTGTAAACACTTTGTGTGTGAAATTGAAGGAATTCTTGTTGGTTTATTTTGTAATAAAAAAAGTGTCGAAAAGCGAAAATTTTGGTTTTCAATGCTAATAAAAATTATATTCTAATTAAAGGGGTGTAGTAAATGGAAATTTATTTTTATTAACAATTTTATTTGTTTTAGCCTTAGTAGCTTCAAACAGCAGACATCTATTGTGTCCTGTGGGTCAGTTCAATGGGAATTTATTAAATTGAACAGCTTAATGAATTCCCGTTGTACTTGTTCCCACAGGAACACTTCTATTGATGTAAATTGTTCTCTAAGGCAGCATAAATAAGACTTCCTCAACTAGTGTTGCGCAGTTTTATCCGAGACACTATAGATGCTTGCTGCCTGTAACTGTTATGATAGAACAGGTTTTTTCTCTTATTGTCCCACACTGATTGCTTCAGAGCGACTTCTTTCTTCAGATTTATCAATAGTTATCTGTATAGATGTGAACTCAAATAGTGTTTAGGGGAAAGAGTATCTAACAATGGATTCTAGAACTTGCCTTATCCAATAAATGCACAACAAACTGTTTCTTAAATACCAGCCGCTTTAGAAATCTACGGATTTTGTTAATTTGCAGCAGCAATACGTATTTTGAATATAATTTTTAAGAGCTTATTAGCAAAGCGTTCACTTCTTACACTATCCGCCGCTCCTTGAATTACTCAAAGAGATTTAAAAGTTTAATCTCTTGGAGTGGAGCCACCTAAATTTTGTTTCCAAATTGATTGGTTTTTGCTCTGTTTTAAGCAAAGCTTAAAGGTTAAAGTCGAGATTTCTTAAGCCGCCGTAGTCTAGTGTGTTGGCTTATTAGAGAAGAGCTCTTTGTTCAAACCTCTGCTAAAACATCTCAAATGAAACGAAATCTGAAAATAAAATTTTGGGAAGTAGAAGTCGCCGTTTTCTGGCAAAATCTCTTAAGAAGAAATAAAACTGCCACGAAAAATATCTCAAAAATCTATTGATCGGAATCGACGTTAAAATGTAGGTCCCCCTTCCAAGTCCTGGATTAAATTAACACTTATTACAACAAGAGTGGTGTGAAGAGCTGGGATGTAATCCTGTTATAGTGGACAATTAAGTTAAGTAAATAAGTGACTCAATTTCGTTTTGAAGATCTCTATGGAATTTAATTTCACACCATTAAACGAGCTTTGCTGGTATCATCTGAAGAGCACGGACTATATAAATGCACCAAAACTCTCCAGCCACGATGTGACAATTTCTGCCGAACCTTCAAGAAAATGTGTGGTTGGGCGTTATCATGATGAAACATAAAACCTTCTCTGTTGATCAATTCTGAGCATTTTAATCGAATAAATTGTTTCAATATCATTTGTTGATGTTAGCAGATATCAGATACAGTGGTTCGACCAGGTTTTATAAGCTTATAATGATCAATTCCCTTGCAATTCCAACAGTTACACAGTATTTTCTATTGTTGTTGTCCCTTTGGCTTCACCATTGTCTGTGAAGCTTCACTTTGCTTCGTCCACGATCTTTTTCGTACATTAATGTCTCACGAAGTCCACTCCACTTGTCATTGAGCATAGTAATTCGTTTCAGGAATGGTTCAGAATGAAAAATTATAAAATTCTTCTTAAATTTCATTAGAAATTCTTTTTCGTTCCACTGTACTTATTTAAATTTGTATATCACTTGCTTCATTTAATAATAATAATAAATTCTCAGGTATATTTGTTTTAAATACGCAAGCCATTGTACTGACTTACACTCTACTTTACTACTGCTACTACTACTACACATGTACATACACACACATACACATACTGGCTTAAATGTCTTCTCAACCAGCATAAAATGATCAATTTTGTTCAGTCTTGAAGTTGTTTTTTTTTCGAAGGGAATGTTAAAAAAACAAAGTTTCGCTTCCTAAATGTCGGTTCCATACAAGGGCCATGTATACATACATAAGTGTCTGTGACTGTGTATGTGCATGTGGTTTTATATTGTTTTTGAAAAATTTTTGTTTTTTTTTTGTGTTGTTTTATGAACTGTTGATGAGGGTTGGCTTGAAAATCTTTAATATAAACACGCTTTATAATTGCGATAATGATGGCGAATTTTGTTTCTGTTTTTTTTGTGTGTGTCAAAGACAAGATTTTAAAGTGCGAAATTATTACAGGCTCTATCATATCATAATAATAATAAAAATAAAATAAGTAATTATAATATTTTATTGTAGATTTTCTTCTTCTTGTTCAAGTTAATAATGATTTACTTAAAAATTCTTCTTTCTTTTTTTTCTCGTTTTAGGTAAGAAACGTTTGACTTTTTATACAACACTTATCAATTGTAAGTACAATTTTATTAAAAATTTTAAAAGAAATTTATCGTTGAAAATACAATTTGTGGAAATAAAAAACAGGGGGAATAGATCAAAATAAATTTAAACCTTTAATATAAGATTTTGGCAATTGCTTTGCTTTATAACTTAGTGAAACCGAGTTCCACAAACTGTCTCTTTTATTTTTTTTCATTGACCTTTGAACTTTGGAATAATTTCCTTTTAACCTTTATTTTGAAATTCTACGACTCCAGTAGAGTTAAGTTTACTTTTGTTGTTGTTATAAAACAATTTTCATTTAATGTTTTAGTCTTTTTTCTGGCTGCAACAACTGCTATAGTCTTGATGTATGTCCGAAAATACGTATCAGCCATTGCCACTAAGTAAAGTAATTAAGCTTTCGGCAATGCTATTAAGAAAGTACTTCTCCTAGTACCTCATTGTATATTTTTCTAGGACCAGGCGTGAAAGAAGTTGAGTCTCCTTTTTGACAACTTTCAGATCACGCTGGCTGTGACAATTGTTTCAGAATGATTAAACGCCATTCCCTTAGTTTACTTGTTCAACTTTTCATAAAATTTTGCAATCAGCAATATTTTTATAAAAAAGAATGCGAGAGGACAACAGCTAATCCAATGAAAATATTCGAGAGAGCGTAGTTCCATCCTAACTCTGTAAAATATGTGATTCAGTTTCCAAACAACAGTCGAAAAGATATGAAAACATTAAAGGCTTATACAAGCTCCTGACATATCCTCCGCATATGATAGGAGGAATCTCTTTTGAAAAGCGATTTAAAAAATTGACCAACGCCGTGAACTGCAGTTGCCAATTTTTTTTACCTGAAACCACTACGTACATAATTGGTTATTACAACCCTTCAATCAGGATTACGATCTAGCTTCTCACACTGCTCCGACTCTGAACTACAAAGTTTTGAGAAACTTTACATGGGATTTTTTTTTTACTCAGAACTTCTGCCACTAAATCTGCTAAGAGAATGTAGCCGAAAAATATTTTATCATATTGTTGAAAGTGTCTGACCTGGGGTTTGAACCGTGGTCTCACGTTAAATAAGCCGACACATATCTACTAGACTATGAATAGTAGGCATCAAACAGAATAGTTTCATATAGTGGTGTTAACTTATGAATTTTTTCGCCCTGTATTAATAACAATTTTTTAATTACAATACAATTACAAATTTACGGGACGGGTTATTAAGACTTTATGGTCGGCGTAGCGTAACAGACCCGAGTCTTTAGTGAGAATTGAACCCATAACCATTGCGCCAATAGTATGGCACAATACTCACTAGACTGCCAAGAAAACCTCTCACATTTCATAGAAGAAATATGGTTATTCGTAGTATGGCATATTGGAAATTTGGTAGACACTAAGGTACATACTACTGGACGTTCACTGTATGTAAACTTTTGTTTAAAAAACAAACACAGTTTAATGAAACTGGATTAAACAATTTATTTTAACCATTTGACACCTAATTTTGCCCATAGAATTTCTTTTAGTGCATTAAAGAACAGTATTCGTTACTTAGTATTGCCAACTACATACATACTTGCATGTATTACTTGCATGTGCATGTGTACTTTAATGCATAATAATTAAATACTCTCTCTATTAGAGAAAGAAAGAGAGAGAGAATGAGAGAGAGTAAGGTCAAATACATACATTAACTCTCCATAAATGTATCAAAATTAATTATCGAAATTAAAAAAGAAGAAAAATACACAAACACGGCACTTATACACATGCAAACAGTTATCCAAAATGGTTGCTTTTTATGAGAGTGATAATTAACATGTTGTGAGAGAAACTAAAATAATTTATAATTACATATGTACAAGCAACAGAGTTAATGAAATGAATTAACTTGACTGTAATGTTAGTACGGGGTAAACATAAAAATAATTTTCTTTTTGTTGTTTTAAACAAAATTTTCTCTAAAAAAAAAAAATAAACGAAAGAAGAAAACACCTTGCATTGTTGGCATTAAATATGGAGTATGCAAGTGTCAGTCCTATATTACATATAAGGTTTCGATGGAAACAGAGTGTGTTGTGTTTTGTAACAAATTAGTTGGAGGGAGAGTGTTGCATATTTTTGATTACTCTCTTCAATGCTAACTGCTCCTATAATTTTGTTTTCTTATTAAAAAGAAACAACTACAACTACAACAATAATAACCTGGCAATACAGTTTTTAACACTTATTTTTTCTTGTTATTATTTGTTATGATATGATGCCGCCTGACCGGTGTTTATTTTTCACATGTTCTCTGTAAAGAAAAGTAAAAAATGAAAATAAAAATACAAAAACAAAAAGGAGACAAAATAAAAAAGAATGAAAATAAAACAAAACAACAACAACAAATTTTTTGTGTGTTAAACTTTTACTTTTTCCTTAATGTTGTGTATTTTTAAGCTTTTTTTCATATTATTTTTCGTTGTTCTTGTTGTTGTTGTTGTTTTTATAATAGAATCTGTTTTCTTTTTATTGCATCATCATTGACAACATCGTCGCCATATTATAACCGATTCTCGCTCTCTCTCTCTTTCTCTATCACTCTAAGTGTTAATGCAAGTGTATGCGTGTGTGTGTTCAGTTTTTATTATTATTTTTAAGAAGTGGTACAATAAAATCACTGTGTCGTAGTCAAGGAAAAATACCAAGTGGAACAAGAATAATAAAAGAAGGAAGAGAGAGACATAAGAAAATATATACGACAACGCTTGTAATAAAAATAATATGTTTTTTCTTTCACTGCATATGTGTCTGTGTGTGTGTGTGTAGAAGAAAATATTTATACAGAGGGTACGTACTCCTCTACCAGTCAAACAAACACAGCAGATTCCTTCATTCATTCATTCATTCAAACATTTTCACCGGTCTCTTCCTAACCTACTACACACGTGAGTTTTTCTTTCTGGTTTTACCTTTTCTTTTCATTTTTATTTTTATTATGTTTTCTTTTTTATTTTTTCGTCTATGCGGTGTTTTTGGCCTAAATCTTTAACAATTTATTTGTTTTTTCTCTTTCAGTTGTTGTTGTTTTGTCATCTCTTTTTCTGTGTTGTCCTACCATTTTTTTTGTGTTTTAAAATAAAGAAGAAAACAAAAATCAAATAAAACATGTTCCCTCCCGGTATATAATTTTAAAGGTCGATTTTCTTGTTTTTATATTTTTTTTTTCTTTCCTTCTTCTTTTTTTTTGTGTACTTTCTTAACTGTTTTCTTTTATTATATGTATATTTTTATTTATATACCATGCTCTCCTGTAACATATTTTTCTGCACGCATACATGCATAGTAATAAAATCTACACATAGAATCGAAAGTATTCATATGTGACTTAATAGTAGTTGTAGTGTGGTTGTTGTTGTTGTAAATTAAAATTATAATTTAGTTAAAACCAGCCCTTAAAAGTATTATTTGCTGTGTACGTGGTCTCATTTATGACAGCATATGTTGTGATATTAACTTTATAACAATGTTGAAAAATTCAGTACTTTTGTACATTTTTTAGTACTTTTTTTATTTCAAAAATTCCGCAGTACCCCCGATACGCTTTCAGTACTTATTTATTATTACATATTTTAAGTCTTGCGTTTTTCAACTATTAATACATTAGCAACATGTTCAATGCAATGCTAAATGTAGAATTTGGCTTTAGCCCCGGTTAGTCAAACGTCCACGGAACGTATGCACGTACGTTTTTTGAATACGAAAACCGAACCGTAATGTAATTTCGGTAAGCATTTTCATTGCTCTTCAAACGAACGTTTGTTACGTAACGTTCCATCGACGTGACTAAACGGGGCTTTTATGTTTTGTAACGAACCGAATCAGCTGTTTATGTATATATACATATATATATGTATAAATAAATAAATAGCCTAGTAGGTATGTGCTGGCCTACTAGACGTGAGCCCACGATTCAAACCCAACGGCAGACATCTCCATCAAAACGAAATATGAAAAACTATCTTCAGTGACTTCCTTCTGGCAAAAACTCTGGGATGAAATAAAATTGTCAAGATAAAGTTTCTCAAAAATCTGCCCTTCGGAGTCGACTTTAAACAGTAGGTCCCGGCACTCATGTATACAATTAACACACACAAAATAAGTGGTGTGAGAAGTTAGGTCTATTTGATGCAAAAAAGTACTTTTTCAGTTACAATTCAGTACCATTTCAAAATTTCAGTTTTGCAACACTGCTCTATAAGTAAGAGAAACCCAGTATTTTCTTTTAATAGTTGCTATTGTATAATTGTATAATACAGTCACAGAAAAAAGTCTACAAACACTACTGTATGTACATTTTTTTTCGTTGATTTTTATCAAATTGAGAAGAATGTTAAAGCGGTGTTTAAGGGGCACCTACAATTAAGAATGTTTGAAGACAAAACCGAATATGAAAAATATCATCAAGAAATTATTATAAAAAAAAAACTACGTACAGCGGTGTATGTACTTTTTTCTGTGACTGTAAGTAAAATACTGTTTTGCAGGCTATTAATTTTAGAACAATTGTAATATTTTGCTTTAAAACTAGAGTAACGGCGACAGAAACCTTTAAAAATACCTAGAATATGCATGACTTTGTTGTTTTTTTATTTGTACTCTCGTTAATAATCCCACTAAACAAACAAAAATCCTGTTATTAAACATGCAACAACATGGATGGTGGTGTACCATTTACTGTAACAAACATATGAGAGTTAAACATTATTTACTCAAAAAAGAAAACGTGAAAGAGAGGAAGACAAAAAAAAAAACACACCAAATTTCTTATTTGTTTTGATTTTCTTTCTTATTTTATTGCAAAAAAAAAATATAAAAGAAGAGGAAAACCACCGATAATAAAAATAAATTTTTCAAGGACGTTTCAAAGCCTGAACACAAAGAAAATAGTCAAACAAACAAAGCAACAACAATACTAATAACAATAACAACGAGTCTTAAGACAAGAAGACTTTGAGGAAAAATGAGGATGTGTTTTGTTTTCGTTATTTTATTTTATTTTTTTTTTTTTTTTCAAGTAAAACACAGTTTTAGTAACACACTCACTCTCTTTCATACATGCATTTACTGTTTAAAACACACACACGCACACTTGTTACTACGCTGGTTAAAGTATAAAACTGGATTCCATTACACTCTACTTTTTATGTGTGCATGGGTGTGATTATGTGTTTATGGAGTATTTTATTCCTTTTGATTTTATTTTCTTGCTTGAAAACTAGACAAACAAATTCTTTTCATACATACATACATATGTACCTATGTACATACATACATACAATAAGAAAATAACAGAAATTATTGTAGTCGGGTTTTGTTTTAAACATATTAAGGCGACAGCGTTGATGCGATATATATACGCATTAAACGTTAATAAAATGTCTACAATAACAAAGAGAGCCCCGCTTATGACGTATGTTTATACATATAAACAGGAATTTTGTAACAGGATGTAGTTATAGCTGGCGAATGTTACTCAATTCAGGGAGAGGAGAGGAGAGAGAGTAAATTTTGGTTGACTTTATCAACCCAATTAAAACGCACTTATACACTTACATTACATGCATAATTAGCAAAACAGTTTAAATTGTATGAAGTATTTGTGAGCCCAACAAAAACAATACCAAGGCATTATGAGTGTGCTTATGAGTGTTTGGCCAGAAAACACAGAAATTAGATTCGTATTCTTTTTCATTTTAAAAGTAATAATTATTCTGCTTACATTGTAGAAAAAAAAATTCAATTGAAATTAGTTGTATGTGTGTGTGTGTTTAAAGAAAAAACAACAAACTTCTTTTTCTATTTTTTTCTTCTTTTTTTTAATTATTTCAACATGAGTGATCAAGTAAATCGTGTTTTAATTTCCTAGAATTATAGCAACGGATGGATGGATGGCTGTGCCGCTTTGGTTTTATAAGCAAAATGGTATTGTTGTTGTTGTGTCGTGCTAGTGTTCAATTCCTTAGAAAATTTCTTCATTAAACAAAAGAAGTTTAAGAAAAAACATTAAAATAAAATGAAAAAAAAAAATAATTAAAAAACCTTGAAACCCAAAAAAATGAAACAATTTAATGCAAAAACAAATTTTATATTTTTGCTAAAAAGCATACGAAAAAATAATATTCACAACGGCTGCTTTTGTCATTTCCTTTACAAAAGACAACTTCTTTTATTTCTTCATTTGTTTTTTTTTAATTTTTAATTTTGGCCATAACCATGACTTGATTAGGAGGTCAACAAACAGCTGCTCATAAAAAAAAAAAAAATACCCACACACTTGCCTCCTCTAAACACACACACAAATAACATTAATTATGTTTGTATGTACATACTCAAGCACTTTTATGTTTGTACATAGAGTATGTGCCTCCCTTATAAAAAAAAATTCTCACACATAAATTTGAAAACGTTTGGTAATGTTATTTGCTCTCTCTATCTCTTTCAAAAATACTTCTCTAAACTCATTAAAAGTATGATTTGTTTGTTGTTATGCTTATCAAGTAATTATTTTTATTGTATTGTAATTGTATTGTAATCTAGGAGAGAAAGAGAGGGAGAGAGAGAGTAAGTTTTTAAGTAGAACAGTGCATACCAAATACATAAACTTATGTCGTCTTATAACTTTAATGAGTCAGTTTCGGTTTTCTAAGATAGTATTACATACCAATATTAACCCTCTGAGGGCAATAAAGGCTTTTTTGTAGATTTTTTTGCTTCCAGTTTTGTTAGGATTACAATCTAGTTTCTCATAATCTCGGAATCTCCAGTTTAATGTCGACTTCGGACGACAGATTTTTAATAGACTTCAAGGCAGTTTTTATTTTACTCTCAGAGTTATACCAGATATCTGCTGAGCGGAAGTCGCCGAATGAAATATTTTGTTTGCAGATTTCTTTTCATTCGTGATGTCTGAGCTGTTCAAAAAAATAGATTGACCTGCTCTCCGAAAAGTTTACTTTATCTAAATCTCTTATACAATGGAGTATATGTAAAAAAGTAACTGCACTTTGTGACCTCTTACGAATATAATTCCGTTACATTTCAAAAATTTGAAGCGTCACTCTTCTTTAATTAATTGCAAGTATAGGTTTGGTTGTGATGTTAGATCATTTTGAATCTATTTTATTGAACAGCACTGCAATTTAAAGTCGGCTCCAAACGACAGATTTTTGAGCAATTTTTCATGGCAATTTTCTATTTACTCTCAGATTTTATGCTGGAAATATTTTTCCATATTTCTTTGCGTTGAACTCAGGTCAGGGTTTGAACAGTGGCCTCACGTCTAATGAGCCAACTCCCTACCTACTAGACTACGTCGTCTCTGTTAACCTTTGTTAACTCTCTCTCTGTTTACTCTTACCACAACCCATGTTCAAATTGATGTCATAACTTTTCGATTTCTACATCGCATAACAGTATCTCTGTCAGGAATGCATCGTTGCCTGGGTCCTTAATGTGTTTAGATGTGAAGATTTTCATCTCTTCCAATCTTTTCTATTTAACCTTGTGACTTGGCTGATTTTTTCTAGTTTATTTTCGCAGAAATTACAACACTTTAAAGAATTTTTTTAATGCTTTTAGAGCATATTTTTAAAGCTTGTTTTAAATGTGTAAATCAAACATATGAGCTAACCAGTCGCCTGTAGATGAAGGTTTAAAAACAGGTCCCTCCGATTAATGGTAGGAGTTAAAGGGTTAAACAAAATTTGCATTTTTTTTTTTTTTAGAAATTTTGATTTTTAATTTAAATTAATTTAATTTATTAATAATTTATTATAAAAAAAACCCATAAAGTATTGTGCTTGTCATCGGTTTTTTTTGTAGAAATGAAAGGGAATATTTTTACAAAATCATTTCTTAATAACTACCGGTTTCAAATCAATTTCACCGATTTCTTATAAAATTTATTATTTTTTTTTAATAATTTTATTTCATCATTAAGATAGCATTTGAGACTTTATGTTCGTTGTCTTGTGTGGAGTAGTAAATTAAAGTATAATTTTCATTTCCCATAAAATTTATAGAAATTTGAAACCAAACATTCGAAAAGAAAAAAAATTGAAAATACAAGTCATTGATTGATTCGTAAAAATTATAAAAAAAAATACTTTTTTTTAGAAAATGTAAATGCTCGCTGGGCTCTGAAACTTCTTCTCCAATTCCAGGCCGTCTCAGTCGTTATTGTCTTTTACTGAGAAAATAGATTTTCATTTGCCCTACCAATCACGGTCAAATGAAATTAACCGTTTATAATTTTGTAAAACATCTGTCTGTCTGTCTGTCTGCCTGTCAGTACATTTTTCTTTTTCTCTATTCGCAAAAAAGGGTCAAAATAGTACTTTTTGCATGCAATTGCAATACAATACTCTTCATGCGAGATGTATAACATGATTAAGGCTTAAATGCTAATCACAATTGCTTGCGATAATGATGTTTAATTATCATTTATTGTAATTAAGTTAAATGTAATCGTGATAGCCTCAATGCATCCATCATTGGCTGAAAAGTTTGTATTTTTCTTAAGATAAAATTAAGTACCAAAACGACGTTGTCTCTTCGTTTATTATTTAAGCTAAGCATACATTTAAAGGTATTGTTTCTTGTAAAATAATATTTATTAACATTGCACTACAATGTGTTTGTTGCATAAGGTAAAAAAGGTACCTTTTTAATTAGAAAAAAATAGTACCAGTACGATGTGACTAAAAATAAAGTTCTCTTTTCTGTGTTTTTTATTTAATTTGGAAAAACAATAAAAAATCATAAATTTCTCAATGAAAACTTTTCATTTGGCACATAAATTTCAGTGGTACAAAAAAGAGGGTCCCATACATTACATTATTGAAATAATTTGTCAAACACAACATTTTTTTTTTGTATAATAAAGTGTGTTGTGTTAATATTTCAATAACTTTTAGAATTTATCAGTATCTCCTAATACTTTTGTACTAATTTTAGCACCTTTTTATGTAATTTTGTTAGTACTTACTTTTTTTTAGTAGTACTGTTTTAGTTGTTATTAGTTTTTAGTTTTATTTCACTAAGTGCTGCTATGTTAGATTTTTCGATATATTTTTGCTTGGGTCATAACTTTTTTAAACCCTTTCTATTACTTTTAAGTACCTTCCTAGTACTACTTCCTATTTTTTCCCCTTCATTTCTGGTATCTTTTATTGCCGTCATGTACTCTCTAGAACTCTTTTTAGAACCCCTTTTTAGTATCTTTTTGAAATAGTTTCTAAAATATTTGTAATACTTTTTGGTACATTTCTAGTACTTTTTTTTAGTATTTTTTTAATATTTTTAGTACTTTTTCGTATCTTTCTAATTTCTTGTAAACTTTCGTATCTACGAATACTACTTAATACTTGGTATTTCTTAATATCTCTCTTTTTCTTTTTAGTACTTTCCTGATCCTTAGAGCGCAATAAAAACTCTTAATACTTTTTAGTATTTTTACTGCATTCCATGTACCTCTTAGTACCTTTGTAGTATTTTTCTAGTACATTTTAATACATTTATAATACATACTTTTTTTCATATATTTCGAATTTTAGTTTAGTATTTAGTACTTAGTATCTTCCTAATACTAATACCTTCCTGATATTTTTTGGTACCTTAAAGTACTTTCTAGAATTTTTAATACTTTTATAATATTTCCTAGTTTTTTCTAATGTTTTTAGTAGTTTTCAGTATTTTTTCTAATAAGTTTTAGTACTTTTTAGTATCATTCAATACTGTTTAGTACTTTTTACTTTTTCCCTGCACTTTCTCTAGTATCCGTTTGTACTTTTTAATACTTTTTACCTCTCTTTGGTACCTTCTAGTATATTTTATTACTCATCAGTATCTTTTTAGTACTTTTTTAATACGTTGAGTTACGTTTAAGCATGATTTAATGATTGACGATACTTTTTAGTATCTTTATAGTACTTTTTAGAATCCTTTTAATGATTTTTAGTAATTTTTTGTACCTTTCTAATGGTTTTTAGTACTTTTCCAGTTTTTTTAGTACTTTTTGGTGTGCGTGTATTTTTTACTTTTTTATCTCTTTATACTCTTTTTTGCATTTTTTATCACTTTATGCTACCTTTTAGCATTTTTTTGATACTTTTTAATGTCTTTCTAGTACTTATTTGAGCACTTTATTTGCTTTTCATTTAGAATTGATTTAATGATGTCTCGTACTTTTTACCGATTTCATTAACTTTTTTCAACTAAAAGAACTTTTTTTGGAACGTTATTTTGCTTAATCTTCCCTATTTATGCTTGATTTTTTGTGGGAGCATGTTTTATTCGACTTTTGTGGGTCCGTACTTTTCTCTGGCACTAGATAATGTGCTGATTTAGTATTTTTCCCCTTCTTTTTTTCTGTTTGGACTGGAGTTCATTATGAAACATGACTTCTTTTGGATTTAGTACAAAACGTATGGCACAAGATATGTTTTCAAAACTTTTCTTTCAATGCTATAGTTAGTTACTTATGGTACATTTTAATGCTACAATAGTACCTTTTTTTTAATAAGAATTTTAAATATTTTATTTTTAATTTTTTTTAATACTTTAGTACTCATTTAAAAAAAAATTGTTTTTGTGATGTTAACGCTCATCATAAGGCAGACAACTTTCTGATTCATAATCGAATTTTTCATTTGCCATATATGACGCATACATTTCAATGATCCCTTTGCGTGTTCGTTCCATAGAGATTTCACTGTATTTAAATTGGAAGGGGCCCCATTGTAGAACAAAAAAGGGTCATTGATTAATGCCTATAAAGGCAAGGACAGACAGACAAACAGACAGACAGACAGACCGACAGACAGACAGAGACACAAAACCATGAAGCCATAAAAATGGCAAATTAACCGAAACCAATGCAAAATAACAACAATAACAACAGAATACACACATACACAGTAAGCCCTATAATGCCTAAAGCCCGATACATGTGTTTCCACTCATTCACACACACATTCATATTCATACACCGAGTGAGCAAAACAATCAATGAAGATTATAAAGACTAAATTACACACACATATATACACTTGCAAATACAATTCCAACTACTGTTACCACTACCACCAACAAAACAAAGAAGCCCTTCTAAACTGTAGAAAAAAGTCAGCAACAACACAACAACGACTACGACGACAACGACAATCTTTTCTCATGGTTCTTTAGGTTTTTTTTTTCGTGCACTGAGGTACTGAGGCCAGAAACTATTGTGGTGGCCATTAGGGATTTTAGTTTTTGAAGAGTTTTTTTGTTGTTGATTTTTTTTCTCATTGTAGCTGTTGTTGTTGTTGTTGTAGTTTCTTAAGCCCCAACATGGCTTAATGCTTTGCTTTGCGTTCAGAGCTACAAATAGTTTTCATGTCTCCATAGATTTGAGTTTGAAACTTTGAAATGCCAAAAGAAGGAAAACTTTTGAAACAGTTTTCCTTCTTCTTATTTTCATTTGTTCAATATATTTTGTTTAAAGGCATGCTTTAGAAGAGGCAATATGACAAGGGGGAGGGGAGGGTAGATGGAGTTTAATGCCGAAAGTCATAATGATCGCCTTTAAACACAGTTGTTTGATAGGAAATTAAAGTAAAACACAAATTATTATCGTCACGGTTTCTACTCTACATTGTTAGGTAAAGTAGTGTAATACAAGGAATTAAATCATCAATCAGTTCATTTAGAGGTACAAAGGCAGCCAAAGTTTCTATTTGAAGATTGAAAAGGCAACAAGGCGTCCGGCGGCTACTATTGTTAACGAAACCACTCGGCGAAGTAGTGGTACTTTAAGACAGATGAACAGACCGAACCACATCTGTCTAACGCTTTCATAACATGCTACTTCCGTGCACAATAGGTCGGTTGTGACGACCACCCCGTACTGCTTGAAAAATGGCCGCACTGAAATCACTACTTTTGTAGTGCGTTTTACACGTTCTTTTGTTGTTAAACGAGTTATATTTGCGCAATTCAAACGATTCACATAATAAAGAACACTTCTGATGACAAGCAGTGTTGCCAGGCTGGTAGTTCTAAAAGCACTAAATAGAAGCACGATATTTTGTCTTCTTGATTTGATGGAAGTTTACTTCTGTAATTTAAAAAAGAAATTACTACGGGTTTACGTAGAAACATATCGTGCCTCTACATCATCCATTTCAACGTGCAGAAGATAGGTTCTGCATTTCCGAAGTAAAAAGCAAAGATCGCTCTGCTTAGCCAACAAATTTCAAAAATGATGAATTGTGGTTGTATTATGCCAAGAAGGTTCTACACAAACAGGCTGCGATTGCGACCCTAACGAACATAGTTTCAACATCCCTGCTTGTGTCCATGAATGCCGAGGACTTCTCAGGGACATTTCCGATCATATGGGGTTCGGGACATGGGTTTATCGTTAAAAATTGTATTGCTAAGGCTGGCGGGAAGGTTCATATCTTTTACATGTTACATGTTGCTTCAGTTTCGCTTAAAGGGAGATTTAATCTCGGTGGCAGCGACAGGGTGTGTACATTACTGCTAGAATGTTGGACTCGCATGGATAAGAAGTCTCAGTTTCTCTTTCAGGGAAGCTTAATCTCGTTAGCAGCGACCGGGTGTGTGCAATATTGCTAGATTCTGCTGGACTTATATGACTAAGAACAGAACCAACCGATTCACTTCTGTCCTTACATTGCATGGCCATCCTTCGCATACGTATTCCGTTTGTCTCAGTTTCGCTTTCATGGAAGGCTAAATCTCGTTGGCAGCGACTGGGTGTGTGCAATATTGCTAGACTCTACTGGAGGTGTATGTACCAGAAGAGAACTGACTCACTTCTGTCCTTAAATTGCATGGCCACCCTTCGCTTACGTATTCCGTTTGCCTCAGTTCCACTTTCAAGGAGGCTAATCTCGCGACAGGGTGTGTACAATATTGCAAGATTCTGCTGGACTCGCATTGATAGGAAGTTTCAGAGAGCCGACTCACTTCTGTCGTATACGTATACGTATTCCGTTTGCCTCAGTTTCGCTTTCAGGGAGACTTAGCAGCGACAGGATGTGCACAATATTCCTAGTGTTGGACTCGCGTGGATAAGAAGAGGACCGGCCGACTCACTTTTTTCCTTAACCCATTTAGCGCCGCCGTACTCAATTGAGTACAGGTAATCATTAAGCGAAATTTTCTAAAATTTGAAAGTTTTTGTAATTTTTTTGTGTTTTTAGCATAAAAGAAACATATTCCCTGTTAAAATAATAAACAAATCTGGCTATATATATATCGACTGTCACAAAATGGACTGTTAAACTTATACAAAATTGGTGTGGCCAGATAAGCACAGACTTTACCATTTTTTAGCATTTTCAGTTTTGTTAATTTCTTTTTTATTTTAATTTTCTAAAAGCAAGCATTTCTGTTTATAAAATATGTAAAAACAAATGGTCTGCAATTTACTTTTACAAAGTTATGCTTATTTAAATACAACTGTACTCAATTGAGTACAGCGGCGGAATCCGTATACAAAATATGGTAACTGGGCAGCAGCTAGTTCCACTGGATATTGCTACACTTTCGATTTTTATTGTGGAAAATCTGAGGAAATTTCTACTGAGCCCCTAGGGTGAAGAGTAGTAAACAAATTGCTTGAGAAAATGGAGACTAACTCAGCATCGTATGACGTATTTTTTGATAACTTTTTTACTATCTATAATCTCTTGGTGGATCTCAAAGAGAAAGGATTTCGTGCGACTGGAACAATTAGAGAGAATAGAACAAAAACGTGTCCATTACGAAGTTCGAAAGAAATGAAAAAAGAAGAGCGGGCCTCATATGACTATAGGTTTGACAAGAAAAATGAAATTCTTTTGGTGAAATGGAAAGACAATAACGTCTGTACAATGGCAACCAACTATGACACAATAGAACCTTTAGGAGCAGTAAAACGCTGGTCTTCTACACAACGACAAAAAATTGATGTCAATATACCAAAAGTGTTTCAGTCATATAACAAACATATGGGAGGAGTTGATGACCTGGACAAGTCTATTGCACTCTACAGAATTGCCATTCGTGGTAAGAAATGGTGGTGGGCATTGTTTACCTATATAATAGATATGGCCATTGCAAACGCTTGGCGGTTATAAGTAATGAGTCATAGCGATAGCATGGATCAACTTTTATTCCGGCGTTCAATTGCAAGGTACTATTTACGTCAAAATGCCCAAACTAAAGCTCACTTTTATCATCATTGGTCGTAGGGTTACCCCAAGATGGTATAGGCCACTACCCCAAAAAGTTGTAAAAGCAATTAAGATGTGCTTTATGTCATGCAAGAGTTCGCTGGCAATGCAAGAAATGTTTAAAAACATTATGTATTGAAAAATAATGTTTTGAAATTTTTCACCTATAACCCGCCGCTGTACTCAGTTGAGTACACCCTCCCTACTCCACCCCCTTATTATTTTTTTAAATTTTTTCATACTTTTATATTAAATTTGTATACAATGAATTAAAAAATTAACTTTTTTGTTAATTATCACTTCTGGATTTATTTTGGCGGTTAATGGGTTAACTTGTATGGCCATCCTTCGAACAATATCGATCCCTATGGGCCACTGTGCTTCTTGGAGGCATGCCGAAACACTTGGCATACCGACAAATAAATTCTGCAGGAACTGTAGGTTTAATGAGGAGGAAGAGAATGTCTTTGATCTCTCAGTCTCGTACTCAAAAAGGCCCAGGGTTTTGGTCTCACACTTTCTGACGTCCTCAACCAAGTTTTCTAATTCAAAGATTGCTGTTGCAGCAAGATTTATTTTCAACTCAGGTTGGTTTCCTCTAGGGAATATTAATTGTGGCATTACAATAGGTTTGAATATCTGCCCTGCCTAAGTGTGGCAACACTTCCTTCAAGGAGAGTTCGCCACCTTACCTAACCTAACTTTCTAAAGAGTTTCCAATAAGACCAGAGGTTTGGTGCTTGATTTAAAGGTTATCGGGGATTTTCTTCTTTTTCGATCGGAAAAGTTTTTCTGTATCTTCTGTGCCATGTTTACACAGCGCATATGTGTCTTATCGTTTGGTTAAGAGCAAGAGAAGTTGATTACAGTTGTTCCTATATGCTACGCGCTCGAAATTAGGCAACAACATCCATTAAACGAACGGAGTTTATCGTTTGAGCGAGCTTGTCGGCTTAAAGGATATTCCACTGTATCGTATCCGTATAGGATTTTAACATTATTTTTAGCTCCCCAATAATATTGAAATTAAATTCAAATACGGGCTTAACTTTGATTCTGACAGTCAGTACACATGTGTGTGTCTGTATTTCTGTGTTTATTTATCGCTCCAAGAGTTTAAAATTTATTCTTTATTTAATTTTTTTTTCTTTTAAATCATCATCATCATCATCGTTGTTATCATCATCATTAGTTTGATTACCTTTACCTTGAGTTCGATTCGATTTCGTTTCTTAAGACGCCGTTTCTTTTTTTCTTCAATTTTTTCTTTCAAGAATTATTATGAAAAAAAATATCTCATTTCCTTTCTTCAATAATAATAATGAAGAAGAAGAATAAGAATTCGTTGATTTTTTCCTTTGTTTTGTTTCGTTTGGTTATTTCTTTTGCATAAAATTTACATAAATTTTCTATAGATTGGCAGCAAACGAAAGAAATTCAATCCCATAAGGATTTATTGATTTTTGAAAAAAAGTTCTTCTTCTTCTACTACTTCTACTTTTTCTAAATAAAATAAAATAAAAAGGGGTTTCAATTATGCCAAATGGGACTTGATTTAGTTCTTTTTCTTCTTCGTTTTTGCGTTACTGATATAAGCGCAATGAATGAATGATTAAATATTGGAATACTTATTAGCCTAGTCCAGGCATTTTGATCCATAAAGTTTTTTCTTTTTTTTTTATTAAAAAAATTAGAAAAAACAAAAAATGATTTCCTTATAAGATTTGTTTTCTCCGACTGATGATGAGTATCCTGTATTACATGCCATCAGTCATTGTCCAATGTTTTTGTATTAAAACTTTCTTCAGTATTGACAATCAATTTTAATCAACCACGTCTCTTTGGCTTTATTTTCTGTGAACCTTTTGGCGTTTTTTTTCCAAGAGGACTTTATAATTTCATCGCTATAGAACTTGTGTGGCTTATCGCAGTAAGCTTGATTCGAAATAGGGAGAAGGTTTTGCTGAGATAAAAAGTAGAAGAAAATATCAAAACTCTTGGATGTGTGCATCAAAACTTGCCAACCAAGTGCAGTAAATTGCTGGCGGATCATAAAAGATGTGTTTAGTCTAGCAGTTGCATGGTGGACAAAAAACAGACGCAAACCATCAACTGCTCACTAATGAGTACATATGCTGATGGATTTAGGATTGAGAGTACACTAACAGGGGTTGCTGTCTGTTAGCTGCCCCTACTAAGAAAGTAGGCACTAAAAACCAGGCGATAGTTCTTAGTTTTGTAGATTAACTTGGACCGCATCTCACATGGTTGACCCTGCTGATAATGATTGATACATTATCGTCAGCTCGGCTCTTGAAGAAATACGAAGCAATTATGTCGCCAGCTTACAACAACTGAACAACTTCTGGCTGCACTCCATACTAAATTCGAAATTTCTGTTTTAGTGACGTACCCATTGAACCTGAAATTAAGTTCGTTAGATTGGTAGGTAGAGGTGACTTGTCCACCAATGGAAGTTGGTTGGACACACAACAGTTTTTTTCCGTTATCGCCTAGTCCCGGAACCATTCGGAGCTTCTCCAATTCAGACCGACAACGTCAGTGCGTGACGGATCCTCCCAAATCTTCTATATAGTAGACTTCAACATGACTTTTTTCCCTTCCGATATAGTACAGACCATATACCGAGTAGGTGAAGAGCAGTCACCTATTTTTTCTCATTTCTGCAGGAATCATTTGATACATTCCAAGACCAATGCCCATGCGTGTCCATAATGCAATGCTTAGTAATGACCCCAAGAACCACACTAAGGCACTGGACTGACTTATTGATTTTCTGCTCCGTTCTACCTGTCGACGACTGCATTATAAATTATAAGCTGGTGGGATTTTTCAAAGTCGAGAATATATCGAGAGTTCGAAAGTTGGGGCACGCCTGGCCAGTTCTTTTGCCTAACAGTTACTTGGAAAGCTAGTATGCCCCGGTACCCATGTGTTATGGACATCTTGTTGTTCTACTATCTCATTGAGATATCTGTGGCAGCTATACAACGTCTTGGTATATTCAGCGCCTGGCTATCGGAAAGTGTAGTAATATCTCGCCTGGGGTAAATAATTTTTCCACAAATTTGGCTTCCAGCGCGAATCTTTTTCTCGTAGAAATACTAAACAATAAAAAAAAAATCGTTAGTGGTTCGGTGAATGGGTTAGAGTGGTAGCTTTGCCGACTTCAGCACGCATAGCGGCCCGTAACGGGTAAGCGCTGTCACCATACTGACAAAATTTCACCGAATCCTTATAAGAAATTGTTCAGCGCAGCGACTACACACTTTTTAGTGGTTAAAAAATTAATTATAACTTGTGCTCATAGAGTAATTTGCCCTTCATGAGTGCTTATGAGTAGGGAAAAAACGATACATTGCTGATCTCTGGTACACACTACTTTTTTAATTTTTATATGTATTTTGTTATTAAAATTATTTAAATTATTAGCATTATTGCCACAATTGTTTAATTATTTTATTTTTATTGATTATTTTCTATTTTTTTTTGTTTCTTTACAGGTAAGACTCGTAAACTTTTTAAACTTTGTAAGAAAAAAGTGAGTACAATCTATATTTCTATTATTAAGTGTATTTTAATACGCGTATTTCCTATTAAGTTGGCCACCCCCTTTTAGTTATAACTGTTCCTTTGGGCAAGAGTGCATATCAATCAATAATACAGTTACAGAGTTCAAGATCCTGTAATATTGAAGCACTTGCTGGTTTTTAAAGAGAAATAATTTATGTTTTCTGATAAAAATATTTAAAGAATGTTTAGTGAGAGAGAGAGAGGCTTAAGAATTTGGAAAATTTACTTTAAATTGGTAAATGAGGAAAGTGTGTCAATGTTAAATTTTATTTCATTTTGTGTTGTTGTTGTCGTTGTTGTTGTAGTGTAATAAAAATAAACAAGAACTAGAACTAGAAGCATAAAAAAATCTAAAGAAAATCAAAATAAATAAACGTCTGTATGAAAAAGAAAAGTAAAAATAAATAAAAAAAAATAATAAAAAATCAGCAAAAAATGAAAATAACAGTAAACGTGAAGAACAAAACAAAAGCGCCAAAAATAGAAAATGAAATGAAAACAAAATAATAAAAGAAATATCATAAAAACATCAAAGACACACACACACATACACACTTACAAATGAGCCAAACAACAATCAAAACAGTGAGAAGAAGAGAAAACAGAAACAGGAAAAATTACAAAAAAAAAAAAAATATTCGAAATAAAAATAAAACGCGTTTAAACACATGGAAAATATTACAAAAGAAAATATAAAAAAATTACAACAATATAGGCAAAGCTGCTCATATGGAGAAAGAAAACAAAAATACAGGAGTCTAAAAGAGAGCAAAAAAAAAGTAAAAGTAACAGTTTCTAAAGAAATAACCTTAAAAAAAGAAAGAAAATAAAATCAACACACACCCACACACACATACACATATAGAGGGACATTAACACACAAAGAAAATGTGGGTGAATATTACTTTAAGAATGAACAAGTTTAAGATTAAACAGAATAAGGAAGAAGAGCTTAAAATAAAAACAAAAAATTTCCTACAGAAGAAGATGCTTTAAAAATAGCAACAACAACAACACTCCCACACATATACACACGCATACACAGAGTAATAATGCAATAAAGAAAAGCCGTAATAAGCTAAACAAGCAGCACCACAACAAAAAACATCACATACGCTTTGTTTCTCTCTCTCTCGCTCTATCTGTATGTTCTCATTTTATATTAAAAAATAAAAAAACTAAGGAGAGAAATTCCCATACAGTTTGAAAACCACAGACAAAGTCTTTACTTGTGAGTCACAAGTACGGGCAATAAACTTAACCAACAACAACAACATGAGATTTCCTTGTGTTTCGTTTTTTTTTTGTCTTTCTTCTTTAATTTTTCACTTATTTTCTCACCATACAACCAGAAAATTTAAGGAAATCAAAGCTCAACAGACTCTGTTTTTTTTTGTTTGTTTCTCATGTAATAATGTGGCGGCTAAATAAAACGCATATGTACATACACACACTCACACACAATAACTAACACATAACAAAAACACTTTCAAACACATTTTTTTTATTATATTTTATTCCATGGAATCATAATCATATGGTTTGTTTGTGTTTTTGCTTCAAGTTTTATTGCATTATTTTATTTGTTTGTTGTTGTTGTTGTTACTTGCAAATGTCGAGGGAAAAACTACTCGTGTTGTGTGTGTGTGTGTGTGTATATCTCTGGTATTTATTTTTCAGGTGTTTTGTAAAAGACCTTCAACTTAAATTAGCAAGAGAATGACAAAAAAAACACAACAACTTAACATTTGCCCTCTCTTTCTCATTTAAATCAGGGAGTGTGTGTAATTGGTTGAAGAGAATATTTTTTTTTGGTTAGAATTGAACAGGAAATCTTATGATGTCTTTATACGTCGGCAAATTGCTTTTTTTGGTTTGTTTGGTTAGGGAGAAACCATGCGGTTTTAATTCTCTTGGTCCTTCCAATTTTTTAGTCAAGATTACAACCTAGCTTCTCACACCACCACCATGTTGTGTGAATTAATTTTATCCCTGACGTGCTAACGTCTATTCCGAATGACAGATTGTAGACAATTGGTCGATAACGATGATGTAGTAAATTCTTCTTTCGGTTGTTAAGCCGTAGTGGGAACTCATTCGCTCAATTAAAGACATTTCACATGAAAGATATTTCGTAGTTAACTGCCTTGCCAGATTGGAAGACCAGTTCTAGCTTTATTGTAGGAGAAATTTCCGGAAAAATTAAGTATCACGGTTTTATGATACAAACAACAACAAAGCCATGAGATTTGACCATTTTTCTGTCGTTTTATATCAAAGACTGTGTCTACGCGTGTTATCAACTAACGTTAGAGCATTTGAAAAACAACATATCACACGAAATATGGGAATACATACACAATTGGTCATTACAACCCCTCAGTCAGCTTCTCCCACCACTTATGTTGTGTGTGATAATTATGCATGAGTGGCTGGACCTGCAATTTAAAGTCGACTCCGAACTACATATTTTTTGCGAATTTTTTCGTGGCAATTTTGTCTACTTTAAGAGTTTTTGCCACAAAATTGCCGAGAGGAAGTTGCCGAAGAAACATTATGTTTTCATACTTTGTGCGAGATGTCTCCCGTGGTCTCTGGTCTAATAAGTCAATACACTGCCTACTACTAGACTACGGCTACTTGGTTTTGACATCACTAAGCGGAAAACCCGATACAATTGAATAATGTGCCGCATTTAATTTGGACAGAAGGTTGAGAAAGAGTATGAAATACAGGCCGCCAACTGTCTCCCTAGTTAAGTTGGTGGATAGAGAAGACTATCCACCCAACGAAGTTAGATGGACAAACCTGGGCATCAAAGTTCCCATACTACAGTTTTCCGTTATCCCCTCGTCTCAACCCCACTCTGAACACCTACTGAAGCTACACAGACTGCCAATGCTACAGACCGTCAACCGGTAGGTAGATAGATAGAGAATGCCATCCTCCCGCAGAAGTTGGATATACACACTTAGACTGCAAAGGATTGCTTCTGATTCCACAGTTTTCCGTTACCCCAAGTCTCCAAATTACTCTGAGCACCTGTTGAAGCTACACAGACTGCCAATGCTACAGACCGTCAACCGCCTTCCTAGGTAGGTAGATAGATAGAGAAAGCTATCCTCCCGAAGAAGTTGCATATACTATACACACTTAGGTCACAAAGGGTCGCTTGTGATTCCACAGTTTTCCGTTATCCCCAAGTCTCCAAATTATTCGGCGAATCTGCTGAAGCTACACAGACTGCCAATGTTAATGCGTCGTTTGAAAACCAACTCGAAACTCAATAGGATCGACTGCTGCAATCAATCCGAAGGAGGTTGTTTATATGACTTTGGCACGGTCCAAGGTCCTTTAGGCTTTTACACAGCTTATTTGTCGTTTTATCGTCAGTAGCAAGCATTCTGCGCCATTAATTGTTCCCTTTGTTTGCTCTACTGAAGGAGAGGGACAGTATCCCCAAACATTTTTCTTTAAATGCTTATTGTTGTAATTAAATCAAATTCTTGTTAAAATATTAGAGAGAGAGAGAGTAAGACGAATACAATTAAATCATTTCCATGGCAATAACAATTCGATTGAACAATTTTGTGTCGAATTCTTAGTCATGAAATGTAAGCGTTTCCCCCTGTGGTTAAATGACTTGACAACACTTTAAATTAAAAGTTCAATGATGATGATGACTTCAAAACCACTATAGTGGGAAAGAAAAAGAACATGGCGTAATAAACAATAAAAAAAGCACATTCAGACATACATACATACATACAAACAAATAAACATTTTGACTATCAAACTAAATTTAGAAAATTTTGGTTAAAAACCAATAACAACAAACAACTATAAATAACAATAGGAATACAGCAACAACAGCAACAATAATAAATAAATGTTACAAAAAGCGAATAAAAAAAACAAATCAAACTCTCTCAGTAGCTAAAAGTTTATTGAACTTTTATTTTTTTGTGAATTTTGTTTTTTTTTAATATTTTTTGTTGTTGATATATTTGGAGAGTTCATTATAATTTATTCTCTGCTGTTGTGTGTGTGTGTTTACAGCATATAACAAATACCGGTAGGTAGGTAGGTAGGTGTCGTAGACACACTGTAAGCATTAGAGAGTCGTGGAAGGCAACGGGACAGAGCAAGAGAGGGGAGAGAGAGGAGAGAGTTTAGCTAGTGAATACAAATGAATTTTTGCACAAACAAACTTCTTACACATGCTCATGCACGTTCGTTCACACACAATACTTTATGAAAATGTGAGTGAGTGAGATTGTGCTCGTATGTATTTATGATGAGTGTCTAGTAAAACATTGTATAGTTTCCGTACGAAAAAAAGAGAAGTTTTCTTAAAACGATAGACAAACAGACATAGTCTTATTCGCATATGTATGTACGAACGAATAATTAAAATAAAACGAGGTCTTATCCGTCCGAGTGAGTAGTGGTGGATGGATATTGGCTTAAAAAATTAGCAAAACAAAACCTCCAAAAAAACTTAAAATTTTTGCTAAAAATTATTGTGTAAGAAAACAGAAAAAAAAAATTATCTCTTCTATATGATCACTTTGATGGTGGTCATCACCATTATCATTATCATCACCAGCATCATAATCATCAGTATTACTATTATTAAAGTTGCCTATCCATCCATTCATCTATTATTGGCAGTGATTAATTTTAAAATGAAAGTCTTAATAACGAATGAGGAGAAAGACAAGTTAATTAAATATTTAAATTACATATGTAGACATGGATGGCCACGATTAATGATACACAGTATTTTTCCGTATTCAAATTTTCAGTTTTTTTTTCTTCAGTTTTTATTTCAATATCCGGTTTATGAAAGCTTATGATTCTATAAATAGGCCTGCTAAAACATAAAAGTAACTTCTCTTATAATAGAAGAGGGTTATTCATTTCAGGGTTTCAAAAGTCGATTTAAATTAAATACACATTAAAATTTCATTATAATACTTGAACATGACCATTTTGTACGAAATACACTGTCAATGCCGTTTAAATGACTTCCTCTAGAATGTTTGTAGCAATGGATCCGTTTCGTACATTCCAGGCAATACAAATACCTTCTGAATGTTATTTAAATAACTGCCTCTGGATTGGTTGCTGCAGTCGAGCCTTCTGAGGTGGATTCGTCCGCCTTTTCTTATATTTCGCCGTAGTCTAGTAGGGAGTATATTGGCTTATTAGACGTACAGCCCGGGTTCAAACGCCAGGTCAGACATCTCCAGCAAAACGAAATATGAAAAAATATTTCTTCGGTCACTTCCTCTCAGCAGATTTCTGGCAAATACTCTGAGAGTAAAAAAAAATGCCCTGAAAAGTTTCTCAAAAAATCTGTCGTTCGGAATCGACTTTAAACTGTAGGTCCCGTCACTCGAGTATAAAATTAACACACACATCATAAGTGGTGTGAGAAGATAGGCCGTAATCCTGTGTATATAAGCCGTTATGTTTTTTTCAAATACTTACAACTACGTAATAGGCCATACATTACAAAAGTAAATAAGATTTTTTAATGCATTGGCTCTCTTATTATATTGATTGCTGCTCTTAGTTGTAGTACTGCTTCTAACTTAACTGCTCTTAACTTTCATCGGAAATATAAACTACATTTAAATTTCTAAACGAATGTGTACATACATAAATGTGTGAGTGTTCGTGTTTCATCATTGCAAAAGCCGTCCGTTGTCTGTCTTCTGACGTCTTTTAGTTTTTCTTTGCAACGGAACCTAAAAAAAAAATCGAAACTATTTTGCATTTATGATTAGTAGTAGTACGACGATATAAATTCCGATGAAAGCTTCTTGTTAGTGATTCAAAAAGAAATGAAACATAATATTTGGGTCATATAAAAAGTAATCGTGTTCTTTTTGCTAAAATGCTGTACAAATTTTTTCAATTTTTACGGATGTTTCTCAATTCAATCGTCTTAGAAACTTGGCTAAATTGTTCTTGTCACTAGAGCTTACTATGTCTGAAGGAACTCCGTCGCGGATTGACATTGGCAGTCTAAGCCGCTTCATTAAAAGCTCTGAGTGGTTCCGGGACGAGGAGATTGCGGAAAACTATGGTAACACAATGGACCCTATATGGCCTAAGCTGTTTATCCAATTCTCTCAGAGGGACAGCCACCCTACCTAGCCTCGATAGAGTTTTTTCAGGCATCAAAAGATATGTTATAGGATCCATCCAACTGGAGTAAAAGCTATGTGGCCGATGCAGTCACTAGTTTGTGTGTCTTATGATGGAAATAATTCCTTTCCTGTTGCCCAATTCAAGATGCTTTGTTTCTTAATGGCTTGATTGCTGCGTTCCCATGATTGCTTCGTTCCCTGACTGTTTTGCCCAATGATTGCTTCGTTCACTGACTGTTTTGTTTCAAGACGGCTTCGTTCCTTCACTGTTTTCTCCCACGATTGCGTTGTTCCTCGACTGTTTTGTCCCATGATTGATTGGAACGTTGACAGTTTTGTTCTATGATTGCTTTGTTCCATGATTGCTTCGTTTCTTGACTGTTTTGTCCCATGATTGCTTGATTTTTTGATTGCCTTGTTCCTTGATTGCTTCGGTGTATGACTGTTTTGTCCCATGATTGATCGGTTTTTTGATTGCTTTGTCCTATGATTGATTGGTTTCCTGACTGTGCTGTCCCATGAGTGCTGTGTTCCTTGATTGCTTCCTTTCTTAACTGTTTTATCCTGTGTGTTTTGCCCCATTATTGATTTGTCGCGCGATTGCTTCGTTCCTTGATTGTTTTGTCCCATGATTGATTCATTCTCTGACTGTTTTGTTCCGTCATTGCCTTGTCCCATTATTGCTTCATTCACTGACTGCATGGTTTTTTGATTGCTTTGTTCTTTGATTTCGTCGTTGCCTGACTACTTTGTCCCATGATTGTTTTGTGCCTAATTGTTTCGGTCCCAGATTAGTTCGTTTAAATGGTCTATTCGTGTTTCAAAATTCTCATAATAGAGACATTTCTCTTCCAATCTCATATACAACTTTGCTTGCTTTCAATCCAGGCTTTAGACAAGTTTAAAATATTTTGGAGGTGCCTTTAAAGCGCTGTTGTTGTCATTATTAAAATTAATAGTTCCAGGAATTGAAAAAACATACAAATTCTTTTACTATTACTGTAATAATTAAGTCCCCCCTTCCCTTCCCTTTTCTTTTTCAATGGCTTGAACTAATAATTGTAATTTCACTTTGCCTTGCTTGTTATCGTTTTAGAAGTGCTGCATTAGAATTAGTATTGAAAAGTCAAATTCAATTCCCATATTTAGATTAAGAAAATTATTATAATATGTTTGCAGGAAACAAACAAATCTTGTGTATAATTTTACATGATCCCCAACAATATTCAAGCAGTCAGCCCAGCCGTGCTTAGTAGAAAGATTTTTAAAAGCAGTTTTTTGTTTTTTATTTCTTGCCGGGATTATTATTTTCGTTCATCATCGTCGTCATGAATGTTTGATGTCATGATATGAATTTCAATTGAATGGAATAAATCTTCTGTTTTTTTGTTTTTATTTTTCCTATCACCGCCTGTATATAGGAAGAGAGGGACTTTGACTTCTTCTTTTCAGCTTTTTTTTTGGGTGCAAAATAAATTAAATCAACCATCAAAAGTTTTTGTTGCTGATCGTTGTTGTTGAGCCAAGCAGTAGCAACAGTGTAGCTCTCTCTCCTCTCTCTTTGATTTTCATGCGAATTTTTCTGGCAACTTTGTATACGAAATGAAATTATTTTTTCTTGTTTTTTTCTTGTTGTTTTTGTTTAATTAACATAATTTAATATTTAATTATTTGCTTGTTTGAGAATATATTGTAGAATTTTTTTTCTTCTTTCATTCCCTGTTCCTTTCAATTTGATGAGAATAGAATACGGGCACCATAAATCCAAAGCAATACGAGGGTATGATGATGAGAACTATTTGAAAGCAAGAAAATAGTTCTTTGAATGTTTTAAATATAACAGCGTTTAATTACCTGGATTTTGAAGACATACACTTTTTAAACTTGGCTATTGTGTTGGAGAAAACTTGTGCCATTTTGTTTGCCTCCAATACAATGACACAGGTATTGAGCTTTCAATTGCTTGAAATATCTATCTATCTTCTATTTGATAAGAACCAGTCCTAGTGTATAACACTCTTCATTGGCAACGATACCTTTCGCTTTATTTTAGTTTTTAGTCTGGCAACTTCTAGAACTTTTAGTGTTGATTTGTCATTGTTATTCATTTTAATTCATAGTTTTGTTACTATACTTTGATAATTTTCCGTAATTTTGTTGTTGCTTTGTTATTATCCTTTCTTTGTCTTGTTCTTTCGTCTTGTTTCCAGCGTAAACACAATGATTATTTGATTCCATAAGAAGCATAGGGTTCCCCATTATTATTTAGGGAATACTGAGTCCACTGCAATAAACTCGCTTTTCACAAAGCAGTTTTACCATATTCAGCGGATTAAGTCAAACAGAGTTCCTAGAGCCGCTCTAGGAGAGATTCTCAGTGTTCCTATTCTTCCAACGCACGCTTGTCTCTGTATCTTGTCCAAACTCATTTGGACGTAGTGTTGGTCTTGACTAAAATCCTGGCATATCACCACTAGCGCGTATCATAGAAGGCTGTGCCAAGGCTATGCTAAAGCTATTGATAAATTTTTTGTTTCGGATTTAATGATTTTCTTAATTTTTCTTGGATTCAAGCCTAGACTGTTCGGATTTGTAGTCACCTAGCTATTGTATTGTGTTGTTATGTAGAGGCGATAAAGGTCTGCTACCAAACGATCTATTATTTCACCTACAATTTGGCGAATGTCGCCTATCTCAAGCCTGTTGCCCCTAGGGGGCATTTCGTTGTCTGTAAGAATGCAGCTAAGATGCCTCGATGCCCAGCTCTCCACCTAGCATATCCACCTACATAATGATAGCAATTCTGTAGATAAAGGTGTTAGGGAGCATTGCTCTTCAACATTGCTCACGTTGTAGTCATGAGTTTTGATATGAATCCATGCATCAGACTATCGAGGAATAATCTGAGGTTGATGCCTGGTCGTTTGACAGGACACTGTGGACTCGGAGTAAACTTATTCAGAATAGGGGTTGTATTGAACCCAGCATGTAAATACTGTGACGATGAGACTGCATCATCGGAACATATATCGTGGAACCGGTGATCAGGTGCTAGGCAGCGAATTGTTATTGTTGAAGCCAAGCAGCATCCTTGGGTTTGTCGGGGCAATAAGCTTGTAGGAGACGTTACCGAAATAAAGTTGGAGGGGAGTACATTATACTTTTATTGAGTCAATATTCGGTTATTTGAGTACAATATTTTAAGTGTTCAGACATAATATAAGAAATATTCATTTGACAGCTGGTAAACAAAATAGCTGGTTGTTTCAACAACATTGTTTGCATTTGGTTTTTTTTTTTTTGTCTTTGACATTTGAGTTGTCAAATATCAACAGAAGGTGTTCGAAAAATTGTAATATGCTTATTGAACGTACTTCTTATGACAGTACCGTATTTAAATTTTTAGTCAATATTATAACAATTTGCGTATTTATTGCGCAATAATTAATTGAAACTTTATATGAAATATTGAGCTCAATAATGGTGTTTATTGCGATTTACGCAATAAAAGTACATGTCTGAACATAGTATTAGATCGCAAGGTGGCAGTACTAAGGTACTTTTTCAGGACATTAATAATACAACCAAGAGAGACATCCTTGATGAGAGGATGTTTGTACTACCAGAGTTTCCATAGGGCTGAAATGATTTTAGTTCAGGTTTTTTTTATTGAATTTGATACAGCCACAGGGAAACTTTAGGAATTTTTTTTGCCATAACTTCATCTTTAGTAGTAGTAGGGTGGTGGGAGAAGGAGCGGTGGTAATAATTTTATTTTTTAATACCCTTTAGAAAAAAAGGTAAACTGCTGATATCGAATATTTTTTTCTTCAAACTTTATATTACGAAATCACTGCAAATGACATTTTTTTTCAAGAAGGGAAGCCGGATGACGGTGGTAGTAAAGGTGCTGTTATGTGTCCCAGTTATACATAGAAATTATCTTTTTAAGGGTAATTTAAAAATGAAATAAATTATGTACTCACTCGCTAAGTTCTTTTTTTTTTTCTTGTGGTGGTGGTGAGGTGGTATTTAATGCTGCTAAATTTGTATGGCTTTAAGCCGTAAAGAAGCAGAAAAATCTGCTTAAATGTCATTTTTTTTTTGTTATCGGCTGCGCATTTCTTGTTTCTAATTTGTTTTTCTTCTGTTTTTTTCGTCTTTAGTTTATAAATTTAAAGAATTTTTATTTTTTTTTGTCTTCTTGTCTTTAATAATTGGTTCAAAGCCTCTGGCTAAAACCATGATCTCATTTTTGTAGTCAATTTCGGCTCGTATTCTTTTTTTTATTTTTTTAAAGTTTGCAAATCTAGAAAAACCAAAAAAAAAAAAAAAAACAACAAAAAAATATTCGAAATGATTATAGTTTTTATTTTTTTTGCTTATAGTCAGCTGTCTTTTATTATTAATTTATTACGAATTTAAATTTCATTGGTTTTCATTAAATAATTTGCAAAAATTTTCTCTTTCAATTTCAGGTAAAAATTTGATTTAAAAATCCACAAAATAACAAAAAAAATAAACTCTCAAATAGAACAAGAAACAAAAACAAAAACACAACAAAAGTTCATTAAACCATGTTTAAATATTATTATTAATCTATTATTATTATTAATAGATTATAATTTTTAAAAACAAATTTAACCAGTTCTTCTATTGTTTATAAAAATTTAATTTTGTTGTCTGTCTGTCTGTCTGTGGTTGATATTTCTTGTTTTTAATTGATTGCCCTTTCTTTGCAACTGTTGAAGTGAAGTGTAAAGTGTTGCCATCGCTGTTTAACATATACTGAGTAAGTCGTACTTTTTCCATATATTTTATGTAAAGAAAAAAAAAAAAGATACTGCAACGAAAGTAGATCTAAAATTTTTTAACGGAAAAATAAAACGTATAAAACATTGGATGCCCTGATAGCCTGGTTCAAATCAATCTAAATTTTACTATAAATATATCGCTTACCAACACTGAGGCGTGGTTATCCACCCTCTGAATATATGTATCTCACAAATATCTAAAAAAATTTATGTCACAAGAAATCTCTTAGCAAATATCAAGCATGCACATACACACATGCATATACACATACATAATTGGTCAATACAACACTTCAGTCAGGATTACGGCATAGCTTCTCATTCCACTCATGTTGTTTGCCTTGATTTTATACTTGAATGGCGGGACCTACAGTTTAACGTCGACTCCGAACGACAGATTTTGAGAAACTTTTTCATGGCCGTTCTTTATTTACTCTCAGAGTTTTTGCCAGAAATCTGCTGAGAGAAAGTCGCCGAAGAAGTATTTTTTTCATATTTCGTTTTGATGTCTGGCCTGGGGCTCGAACCCGGGCTTTTCGTCTAATAAGCGAACACACTACCTACCCAAAAACCGATGACGTCCGTTCTGAAGTGCAGGGCACGCGCATAAAAGGTATTGTGCGGATTCTGTTTCTTCTACATAATGGCAGCTTCTGCTGTAGTCCTGGTGGGGCAGACCGAGCTTTTTAGTGGAACTGCCAATAGTACATGGTCCCTTTAGAATTCCTAATAGAATGTGAATCGTCCTCTTGTCGAACTCAAGGCAGTAGTTCTCTGGTTCTCCAGCTGTCCACTGCTGGACATTGCAGTTTTGAAATTAGTCAACCAGATAGGACGGACCATCCATCCAATAAAAAAAAGCTAAAAACCAAATGTATATTATGCTAAGGCCTGCTACAGTATCTGATTGAGATCGAAGTATGTCGAAATTTTTTCTTGCTCATTCCTTTACGAGGGATTTAGATGGTCACACGACATGTCAAGCTTAGTTGTGTAAAAGAGAGGCGGATAGTTTCGTGAAAACTTAATATGTACACAATGGGGATTGTACGTTTCAATGCCGTACGGTATCATACCGATGGAAATTTGGATTTAAAATTCACACACATGTATCGTATGATTTTTGCGGTAATTTTTAAAATGACAATTGAATTCTATGGTATCGTGTGTAATATTTTCTTTCTGACGTTATGTATGTAAACACTTATCGTGAAAATTGGCATTTAGTAGTAATGTCAGTGCTATTAGTCCAGGTATCTACCTACATACATACATACATGGTACCATGATATGATACATTATATATCGATTTAGAATGGGTGTGTCCGATTTTGTATAATAAATTGTTCCTTTTTTTTTTGCTAATCCATATACAATTTTGTAGTTATTAAAAAAAAAGCAAAAACAAGATAGAAAAAAAAAAAGGAATTCGAAACTGAATTGGTATAAAAATTAATGCTGAATTTGAGAAGAACAAATAAAAAAATTCATGGAATCATGTTAATTTTTTTCTTTTGTTTTCTACTTTTATTACATAAACTTTGCATATTTTGTCAGTCACAATACAGTAGCCGAACAAGAAAATAAAATACGACCATCTCCGCTCTGGTTTGGTTTGGATTGGTATACATATAGTATATTATATTTTTTTTTTGAACAAGTCACAGTAGTGTAGTATAGTATATAAGCAAAGAAATGGTCTGTATTTGCTGCAGCGGAGGTGATATGGGGATGGGGTTCAGGGGTTAGAAATTGGATTTAATTTTAACTCTTCATTTTATATTTTTTCTAAAAAAAATGTTTTTCTTCTTTACATACATACATGGTTTGAAATCTTTATAAGAATAGACGGAAAAAAATAAGAAACAACAACTTTAATTAATGATTTCTTTTTTCTCTCTCTTTTATCATTTTCTTGTTGTTTTTGTAATTATTGGTAAATTGGTTTTCTATATCTTATGTACATACATATACTAGCCATACATATATATTGCTGTTCTGGTGGCTATATTTTCGTTCCAATTTTTTTTTACAAATTTTTTTCTTGGTTTTAATTTCTTTTTTTTTTGTAGTTTTTCTGTTCTGTCTGCTTATGTACTTGAAACAAAAACAAAAAAATATATTTTTTTAAAAAAAAAAAAAACACCACAAAATATAGAAAAAATCAACTGATTTCTACCAATACTACCAATACTATTATACACTGTGTGTGTGTGTGACGTTGTTTTAATTTTTTTCTTCTTGTACTTTTCTCTCTAAAATTAATGATATAATGTTGCAATCAAGCTTACATTTCCGTTTTCGAACAACAACAACAACAACAACAACAATTATTTTCTATATATTGTTTGTGTGTATTGGTTAAAACTCCTACCCCTAAGCTTCAAACCTGCCTCTTCTTTCCTTTCCCCGTGTTTTTTTTTTTCTTTCAGATGTTATTAAAACCATTTGGCTAACGCCACACTAGCCTTGCAACATTTATTATATTGGCAGGGCCAATGTTGTTGCAGAAAAAGAAAAAAACTCCATTTAAAACACCCATTTCTTCTTTCATTTTTATTTATTTTTCTGTTCAACCATCTTTAACACTTACTACACTCACTCACACTTAATATCATACACTTACACTACATCCCATGCCAACCGTCAGCCAAGTTGCGCTATATTAATCAGTTTTTTTATATTTCTGTATGCTGGTGTTAGTTAGTGTTGGTTGTTGGTGTTGGTTTTGGCCTGGTCAAAAGTGGGTGTTAAATGGGTGATTTCCTTCGTTTTGTATTGTAATTGTTAGTAGCTTTGCTTGCTCTTGTGTCTTCATTTCTATTGTCGTGTGTATTTTTATAAGGTATTGTATAATTTCAAAAACAACAACAACTTTGTATATACAACAGTACCAGAGTCCTTCTTCCTCTCCTCATTCCTGTGTGTTTTGTTTTTTTTTGCCTTCATAGTGTGTAATTAATTTAAAAAAATTTTATTCAGCGAAAAAAATGTTTGAAAAAAGAAAGCGAAACAAAATATTCTGTTCACCAGACAACAACCACTTCTCCTAGTTTCGCTTTTTGCCTTTTTTTTCTCCTGTAAATTACGTGTCTCCCATTTTCTTCATCATCAACGCCGCCAACACCACCACCACCATCACCAACCGACACCATGTAGAACTTACGGAAATTGTTGAAAAAAAAAGGAATTTTTTAACTCATTTACATAATTTTTCTCTTTTTTTCAATAATTTTCTCTTTCTCGCTCTGTCTCTCTCTCTCTCTCTCTCTCTCTCTTTGACCACTCTTTAGTACATGAAGGCCAGTCGTCCAATCGTTGTGAAAAAGGGTAAATAGATGGGGGTATGGAGTAATATAATCTTTATATAATTTTTTAGCACCCTTTAGTGTCATTTTCGAAAAAAAAACCATGTTCCCCACCAGCTATACTACCTATCAACTTAATTTATATACCAAGTGTTTTTGGCCCCCACTATTTCATTTCCTTTTTGTTTAAATAAAAAATCTGTGAAAAAAACTTGTAGTAATTTTAAAATAATTTCACTTGTATTGTATATCCATGCCTCTTACTCACTTTCACGAATATACTCGTTGTTAACCCGTTTACCCCAAAAAAAAAAAACTATTGTTTAGCGTAGTAACCGGGTGGCGGCTATCTTTCTAAAACAAAAAAAAAAAAAAACTTGTAAGAGCGCCTATATAAAATGGTAGAAGTTTCCATTAAATTGCCTTTTTTTGCTTTATATTATTTCTTGCTTCTTAAACCCTGCAAATTACTATGGAATTACTCTCCCCATAGTCTAATTAAATTGTCTCTACAATAGTTTGATTAAATAAACAAAATACCGCCAGGTTTTCTCTAGAAATTATAATCTAATCATCAGCAACTGTATAGGTTAGGTAAGGCGGCGGTACCTACCAGATATCAGCAATGAGTATTCACAAAGATGAGTAGATTCGAATCATACTCGTAATTTCTGATTCTTATAAGCATTCATACTTATTTTAATAACATGGAACCTCTACTCATATTCAAAGTTTGAAGTACTCATCATATTCATACTTAACAACACGTATGATGTTGTTGATTTCGACTTTTCTTTACTCAACATTAACAAGAATCACATAATAATTATGATTCGCGTATGAACATTACAATACTTGCTAGAAGGTTGTGTGTTTGCTTTGATTGCTATCTTTGTCTTTTTCTTTCTTCTTTTCTTGTAAATGCAACAACAACTAAGACTGTAATGAATGACTCGAATCACTTGAATCATTTATGAGTATTAGAAGTATTTTTCTAAATTTATAAATCTAACTGAGTAGGCGTATGAATCAAACTTATTTCGAATGTTATGAGTTTGATGTCAACGTTGTACTCATACTTATTGCAATATTTATTTATAAATCAGCGTTGTAGTGAGTACGAGGTAGTTAAATGTCAATATTGTTGACTCAGTCATATTCAAAATTTCATGAGTGCTTATGAGTAGCGAAAAAACGATTCATTGCTGTTCTGTGCATCTACCTACCCAATAACCCGCATACATGTTTTTTCATTGAGCAATTCGATAATATTGAACGAGTTTCTTGCCACTGATTCTCTCTCTTCCTTATGTCATATAATTCATTGTAACTTGAATGCCTCAGAAAGGGACGCTGAAAACAAAATGTTTCACAAACTAAGTATAAAGGCTCACTTTTAACAAAATTGCCCAAGATCGGAATCGTAAAAGCGGGGCATTTGTATTATATTTCCAACTTGATTTTATTATTATTTTATTTTGAGGCGTTGTGGACACATGGACTTGCATTTAAGGAGTGCAATCGATTGTTTTGTGATTCAAACTTAATGAAATTAAATTTTGAAATCGGCCCTCTCTATTATCTAAGTATTTCGTGATTTAAAATCTAAAAAGGATAAATTGCAAAGAGAAGAAACTTTTAATATTTCTATTTTAATTCTCTTTCTTTGTCTCGTTTTTTTTCTGAACTCAAAGGATAAGAGAGAAGAAATCTTTTCTTTTCACAGAAAGTTTTTAATTTTAATTTAACTTTTGATTATTTTTTTTTCTTTTCCTTCAAGATTATTGATCAATAACAGCAATTAAGCATAAAAGAAATAATAATTCATAGTAAAAAGAAAAGCGATAGATAGGGAAAGAGAATCGTAAAAAGAAAAAAATTGGCGTGACGTTAGGGTTAATGGGAGTGAGAGCGGACTTAGTTATAAATATTGTAAATAAAAGAAAATAAAAAATAATTTACAAAAGAATTCTGAGGAAAATAAAAATAAAAAAATGGGGAACCATTAAAAAACTTTTTGTTTTAAAGTCAAATACAAACCAGAAACAATTGGCATAAACAGAAAGGACTAAAACAACTAAAACAAGCAACTGTTTTGGTTTAAAAACGAGAGAGAGAGAGAGAAAAGGGGAGATAGTGAGGTAAAATTATAATTTCATGGCTTATATACACAATTTCTGGATTCAAGTAGTTTTCACATGAAAGGTATTTACGTATATGTTTTTAAAATATAAAGTTCTTCTAAAGAAAAATTAAATATGGCGGAAAATTTCTATAATAGTGTCTATACCCCTTAAATAATCCGCCCAGAAAATGCTTTTACTCATACATACATATATCATAACATCAAGGAAGAATAGAAAGGAAATATGATTCAATACTTTCCCTATCCCTATACTACCCTATCATACTAGGACCCTCTTACATACTTCCCGTATTGGTCATTATCACCTTTCGATCAAGATTACGACCTAGCTTCTCACACTAACCATGTTGGATGGATTAATTTTATCCGAAGGAAAGATTTTTTGAGAAGATTTTGGTTTATGTTAAGAGGACGTTTACTTGCCAATTGAGACAAGTACAGTACCCAGAGGTCCAGTTGACCCATTGTACGACGTCCTAAAGGGGAAAGGATAATAGGGGAGATAGGGAAAAAGGAGAATAAGGAGGCACAGGAATTATACAGACAAACAAAACACACAAGAGAGCGCAACTACACTATTGAAGCCCTAGCACTTCTCAGCTAGCTCATACTAATAATGAATCTATCTATGGACAGCCTTTATGTCAGCTCTCGACACAGAATTCAATTCGACAGTTACAGAGGAAGTGTTCGATAGTGTCCAATCCCTGCAATAGTCTTGAGAAACTTTTCTTGCCCATTTAATTTTATTCTCAGAGTTTTTTTGCCAGAAGACTACTGATAGAATGTCATTATTAGAAATATTTATGATATTTCGTTCTGTTCGAGATAAAACTTCTTTCGGAGACTTCCTCCTCTTTCGGAGCCGGATTTAAACTTCAGGTTCCACCACTCATGTATAAAATTTACAAACACAACACGGGTGGTGTAAGAAGAAACTAGGTCGTAACTCTGACGAAAGGGTTGTAATGACCAATAAATTAAGTAAACAAGTAAGTAATCCCCCGATTTTACACAGGGCAGCAAGAGGATACCTACAATATTGCTACACTTTGTTGGACGCGTAATGGAAATGAAGAGGACCGTCAGATAGGGAAATGACTTTTGATGAGAGCTGTGAATCTGAGGAAAATGCAGTCTTTTCCTCTCATGCGTAAAGACTTTCTGACATCCTTGACGCAGCTAATTTATAAAAAGATTGTTACAATTGCAGTCGGTGTAGTTTAGTAGGTAGTGTGTTAGATTATTAGTCGGTCGTGACGCCACGGTTCAAACTCCAGGTCAAACTCCAAGTGACTCGAATCATTCATCAAAATTTACAGCCTTAGTTGTTGTTGCATTAAAATAAAAGGAAAAAGACACATGTAAGCAAAAAAGACAAAGACAGCAATCAAAGCAAACACACAACCTTCTAGTGGGTATTGTATTGTTTTGTGATTCGTATATATGTTGAGTTATGGAGAGTCGAAATTAACAATATCTACGTGTTGTTAAATATGAATATGATGAGTACTTCAAACTTTGAATATGAGTAGAGGTTCCATGATATTAAAATAAGTATGAATGCGTATAAGTATCAGAAACTATGAGTATTTTTCGATTCTTTTTATCTTTTTGAATACTCATTGCTGATCTCTGATACGCACATCTCTGACTTCGTTGATTTCCTTCGTATGCACCAATATGAGAGAAATTGTTTTGCATGAGAACAACATTAGCCTACGTACAGAGACAACGAAATGACCTAAAGATCCAAATTCTTATACTTGTGTAGGTCACCAACGTTTCTGACATGAAAATCCAAACTTTTATGCTTGTGAAGGTCGCCATTTCTTTTGCTTATTGGTAAAAAAATAAGCCACGATTTTGTGAAAATCATTTTATTTTGACATAAAGAAACGAAGTTTTATTTCGGACGGAAAGTCATCATAATGGAATATGGCTTCATGACCTTCAAAAAGTCTTTATTTTTATACGCATGGACTGATTTTGATTATTTAAAACAACATATTTAATTTTATACTTAATTAAAGGATTTCTTTTTACACTACCTGCTTATAAAACTAGCCATAGATCTTTACAATCCCTGTCCATAAATGAAAGACAATACAATAGAAGTGTATTAAAAAAAAAGAACGAGAAAGAGTTGGTAGGTAGAAGAGTTGGTAGGATTGGGTAGTTTTAAGTCCAACCGTATAGAAGAGCAAAAAGGAGTTTATAAGTATATGGGTGTATATGTGTATGTGTGTTTATTTAAATGGTTAGTGGCAATATTTTTTTTAAATTGGAAATTTTTTACATTTTTTTTCCAACAACTAAACCATTCTAGAATTTCATTTAGATGAGAATATTATTTTTATATAGTGGTATTGTATACATGCATATATACCTACACACATATACAGAGTATACATATGTATGTATATATAGTATATATTGAAATCAGTATGGAAATATGAACTTAAAAAATTATTTGTTTGAGACAGAGAAAAATAGAAAAAAATGTGAAAAAAAAAATTATTCTAGAAACTAAAAAAAAAAAATGAAAACGTTGGCAACTGGCAAACTAGAGACTTTGTTGTTAAACCATAACTGAACAACACAAAACTGTGAAATCAAAACCCTACCAATACCCAGCCAGCCCATTAACACAAACTTCCTCATCAAACTGTTCTCTTACCCAGGCGGGGGGAGGGGAATAGGAATGAACAGAAGAAAAAAAATCTACAGAAGAAAGTTACATACAGCATTTGAAAAAAATTCAAACGAACAACTAAAATATAAAAAAAAAAAAAAATTAACGAAGTTATGGCAAGAAAACGAAACATTCGCTTGCAATTGCTCGAGGAGGAGGAGAGCAGAGAGAGAAAGCTGGCGAAAGACTGAAAAAAAAAACGATGAAGAAAAATCGTGTTTAATCTCAAAACTAGAAAAAATTGAAAAATAATTTTAATTTTTTTCTGTTTTTTTGTTTTTCTTTCTCGCAACTTTACTAATGATAGAAATAGAAACGAAAGAAAAAAACAAAAAAATAAAATTCTCTCTACTTTTTCCAATTTGGGTTGATGTCAAGAGGTGGCAAATGTTGGAAAGTAGTGGCTGCTGCTATAATGCACTTCATCGTCATCGCCGCCATCGTCATCATCAACTCACTTTCATGGCAGACAGATAGCATTACATTTGAGTGGAAATCAATGAAGCTAAACAAGGGTTACCCATTACCCAAACCAATGCCACAGTTAGTCAAGCCAGTCAAACAAATAAATAAATATCGTACATATATAAATATTCAGCTTACTTTTTTCTTTGCTTTTGTCGGTTAGAAAGCTTACTTATTTAATTGATCATTACAACCGTTTAGTCAGTATTACAACCTAGCTTCTCACATCACCCATATTATGTGTGTGTCTGGACTTTAACAAACAACATACATAATTGGTCATTAGAACCATTTTCGTTTTGATGTCTGACCTGGGATTTGAACTCGGGCCTTTCGTCTAATAAGCCAACACACTACCTACTAAACCACGGCGACTTCTAAGCTATATGGTTCCTCTATTGGGCATTATGACGATGGAGTTTGCTCTATGCGACATCCTATGTTGTTCGTAATTGATGTTATTATCTCTGGGTCATCATATAGCTACTTAAACCGTCTATTACTCTAGGAGAGCTGACAGCTTCGTTGCAGTACAGTACACTGGCTCTATTCAATGGTTTTCAACCATAACCTTCTATATTACTTAGTCTTCTACAGAACACAATTAAGAAAATTGATCATTACATTGCCTTCCAACTATTAGGATTACAATATAGCTTCTCACACCACCTACGTTGCATGTGTTAATTTTATCTATTAGTAACGGGACTTATGGTTTAAAGTCGACTCAATGTTTTTGCCCGAAGACTGCTGAGCGGCAGTATGTGCCTAAAAGAAATATTTTTTTTCTTTTATTTTTCGTTTTGTTCAAGATGTCTGAGATGGGATTTAAAAACAAAGGGATCTTGTCTAAACGCGTACACTCTATCTACTACAATAGACTACGGCAAGTTCAGTTCGACGGTAATTTTTTTACCAGGTCACTGTCCCAGTGCAATGTCACAACTAAAACTGATCAAATTTGGTAAGGATTCTGCAACTGTAAATTGTTTAGGGTTATCTGGTCAACTTTGGCGACGGGGGAAGAATCACATCTTTTTTGATGACCCTTGGCTGAAATTTCATCAGGAGCCTCCTTTTGCGTGTAATTAGTGGAGATGGCATAATTGAAAATACGAGTGAGTGAAGGAACGGACGATTTACCTTACGGGCAATGTCAAAGCTGTTTGAATGAGGAGGAAGGCACATTTTGTGAGACTGTTCGGTTTTATAGATATTAGACTAATGCATCCGATGCATGACCTAAGAACTCTTTTTCTTGTAATTATCCAATAAAAGTTTTTATTGAGCGAAACCAACTTGGATTGAGAAGAGTCTTTGCCTCCTTTCAACTTCCCTTACGTTGAGCATATCTTTCCGACCCCATGGAAGCTCCCCTGCTCGCAAGCTTAATAAAGCTTTTCGCTTGCGATTGTTAATGGTCACACTTGGCCCAAACCCCTTCCAGGGGTTTGACATCGTCCATTTGAATGTTATTAATGATGAATAAAAAGTAAGTACCCTAGGAAAAGGAATACAAAAAAATTGCTAAAAGCAGTATTCAGTATACGGGATAGAGGCAGGGGTATGTAATTTTTTTTTGCATTTTTAAGATTTCCGGTCATTTTCTTTTATTTAATTATTGTTTCTTGACATTTAAGAAAAATTGGAAATTTTTTTCTATAATTTTTCCTGGCTTTTTTTGTAAGGAAAAAATGAAATTAAAAAAAGGGAGGAAAATTAAAAAAAAAGAAACAAAAAAATTGTTTAAAAAAGTTTGAAACCCTGTTGTTTCGCATCATTTAATTTTTTTTTCTTCTGCGTCTTCTTTAATTAGAAAAAATATAAGAGAATAATAAAAATAATGAGAAAGAATCCTTTTTTTTTGTTCTAACATCTTCGTATTTTGTTTGGTGCTTTATCAAGCTCCAATCATCACCACCACCACTCACTTCACTGCCATCACTAGTGGTACGTACCCCCATCCCTGAAAGTATGTAAATTTTCTTTGTTTTTTTCTGTTTTCAAAGTGACTTGAATTTTTATATACAAACAGACAAGTTATATAATCAGATGCAAGGAAAAAAGGCGCTCCTCTGTTTTTTTTTGTCCTCGGACCATGATTTTTATATAAAGTTGGCTTGTTCGTCTTTTTTTTTTTTCGTTGCTTGAAATTAAGAAAAAATTACGAAATTTTTATTTCGTCGTGTCTCTTTACGCAGTGTATACTCATTAATTTCTTATGTACTAAGGAGAAAAAATATGAAGGAAAAAAGAGAATTTTATTTTAAGAAAAAGGACTTACAATCCTTTCAGAGTATATTTCCACGTAAAAAATGAAGGCGAGAAAAAAATGTTCATTAAAAAAAAAAAAAATGAACTTATCTGACTGACAGCTTAAAAGAAACAAAAAAGAGTGAAAATCTTGAGAAAAAAATTTTTTGTTCGCTCTTATTTCATAATGATTTCTTATGCTGCTCTTCTTACATTCTTGTTATGACACAACAGCACAACGTAAGACACAGCTAAAGATATGAAAAACAGTGCTGATGACCGCCACACGCCTTGCCACTCCACCACCACTCCCACCACCACCACTACCATCTTGACAATAATATATGGGCCAAGCAAATCCTGCACTTAACCCAATCCACCAATCTATCTGGACAACCCAACCCAACCACCCACACTTATTAACAGAAAAACCTTTTCTTTTCCTACTCCTTCGATTATTTTTTCTTTCATATTTATTTTTTTCCTGAAAACTTGAAACTGATTGTGTACACTTCAAAGAAATGTAGCTCAACAGAGCCTGTATTTATTCATAAGTTATCAGCATCAACATCTCAGCATCCTCATTTGATATTCGAATATTTAATCAAACCACCTCATTCCGTCTCCTATGCTAACCAATCCCAACCAACCATCACTCTGTTTTATTTTTCTGTTTTGCCAAGAAAAAATCGAAAGAAATTTTCAAGAAATTTAAGACAAAAAAAAATCCGTGTTTTTACAGTGGGCCGAAATGTTAACAACGGAAGGGTTGGGTTTCTGCTTTTCTTCCTCTTACATTCAGATTCTCCAACATTTTTTATAAATCTGTCCTGTAGGTTCTTCATTTACGCAGTCTTTATCTCCTCTATTCGTTTGTGGTTGTCTCAATGTTGCAAAAAGAAAAAAAATCTCTAGGGGCTAAAGATCGATGCTTAACCAAGTTATCTTCGAGTCCACAAAGTCCCTTGTATCAGACTTAAAAATATCCACACACCTCTTCCTTTGTCTGTTATCTGCGACTGCAGTAAAACAAGCCATTACTTCTGAAATAAGTGCTAAAAAGCCATCCGAATTAATGTACAGTGTGCACACTCGATATTCTGAAAACAGTTTTCCTCACTCTTTTTGTTTCACTCAATTGTCCTGGACTATCCTTTAATAGGGGAATATACCAGATGTGCAGATGTCTGGTAGAATTTAGTAGCCTTTGTTGATTTTAGAGAGGAGCAGGCTGATAATGCACAATCAGCTCATTATCGGGAAACCGGGGGAGTTTCCTCTGTAATTGGCAAATATAATATCGATTGAAATGTAGACGCCGTAGTCTTATTCAAACTATTACGATATTAGCTATTACAACGCTGGATTATGGCCTGGCTTCTCTCTTGTGTGCATTAATTTTCTCCCTAAGTAGGGGCACCCTACAGTTCAACGTCGAATTTGAATGACAAATTTTTTTATAACGTTTCATTTATATTTAGATGCGCGAGGACGTTTAAGAGTTGCCATATTTTTTGTTATTTCAGAGATGAGGATGTCTTCTAGTAACCCTAGTATCCGTCTTCTAGTAAAGTAGATCCGATTTTCGTGGGATTGCGATTGGACTGGAATTGCCCTTACTTACTTACTGCATTTGGATAAGTTTCTCAACTGAAACATCTGAAATACATAATTGCATAAAACTAGCCACTGTTATGCTCTACAACGCCATTTTCTCCATTTCTGCACTTTCTCAGTATTTTCGTCAGTTTCTTTACCGTTTTTTTTAAGTTATTCCCGATCGTCGGATGCCATTTATAGGCTCGCTGTAGACCACTGCCGATGTTTTAGAGAAAACGACTCCGTTTTTTAAATATAAAATTTTGTTTTTCGAATTTTGAGCACTTCAAAGACTTGCGATCGTGGCAAGCTAAGCTTAAAAAGCTAATCCAACGAAATTAAAATGCTCGTCTAATTAAACTAAAAAAAGAAATATTTTCGCAACGAGTTTTTCACGTTGAAGCACGCGGTCATATGAACAGATGTGTTGAGATAAATAGACTGATAAGTAACGCAAACTTTGAGTTCCCCTTAACGTCTATTTACAAGTTTCAAATTCACAAAATTTTGATGGAATTTTTATGGTTTTGGCCCCACTGTGCTTGTTGTATAATCAACTTCCTTCTTATTTTTCTTATTCCGTTCGTATCATTCATTATCTGACTTGAACAAATTTTTATTTTCTTTTCCGTTTTTTTCCTCGTGTTTTTTTTAAGGATAACTGATGTTATTTTTAAATTATAAAATGTTAAACGATGGCCAACACGACAACTACTTCATCATCTTCGTTTGTCCTATTATACATACATATGTATGTATGTATGTAGCCAAAAAAAAAGGAAAATAATTTCTTGTTTTTATGCAAATATAAATATCAGACACATACACACACACACAACACTTTGAATTCAACAACAACAACAATATTAATAATGGAAACCATTTTTTTTTATCTCTTTAACAGGGTCTATTGCGTACCGCTGAACAGTTAAAGATTAAAGGTCTGTGCGAGACAGCAGAGAACGCCGACGATCTGAATGATACGGCCACAGCCACAATAACAGTATCCGAAAATATACAGCAAGCAGTCGTTGGTAATATTGTGAATGCTACAGTAGTGCCGGGACAACAATCACCTCCAATACCCCACCAACAGCATCAGACGCCACAGCAGCATCAGCAGCAGCAATTAACAAATACCGCCGTCTTAAGTCCGAGCAGTGCTCAACAGTTAGCCGCTGCTGGACAATTGGTCACATCCACACCTGCCACAACGCCCCAACAACAACAACAGCAGCAGCAGCAGCAGCAACAACAGCAGCTGGGCCGTAAATCGCGGGTACGTAAACGTTCGAAATCACCCGATTTACAATTGCAACAACAGCAACAGCAGCACCAACAACAACAGCAACAACATCCGCAGGCAATACTAATACAAAATCAAAATCAAGCTGCCATTGTAAGTTTGCAACAGACATCAGCCGGTAATTATATACCCGTGTCGGGCGTGCAAACGGTAACCACCAGTATAGCGGGCGGTCAACAGCAACAGCAACACCAGCACCAGCAACAGACCACCATTGTTACGGCAGACGATTCGGATTCGGATAAGCCGTTGGCGAAAATTTGCAAAACTGAAGCATCGTCAGCTTCACCGGCGTCTACATCATCGGCATCGGCCTCAAATAATGCTGGTGGCGTAACTGCGGTCACAGCTTCGGGTACAGCGATCGTAACACAAATTGTAGTAGCAAGAGACGGAAAAGATAAAAATATGACTAGTTTAGGCATGGGAATGGTAAGTGATTCCAAAAAGGCCAAATAATTTTTGGAATCTTTCTTTTTTTCACTCTTCTAATCCTCTTTATTACAAACTCCTCCTATACTTTTTGTTTTTTTTTTTGTTGTTGGTTTGGTTTTGTGTTTTACTTTTCTTTTCTTTATTTTTCTCTCTTTACTTTGCTTTGTTTTGTTCGAAACAAAATAGAAAGAAAGAAGAAAGGAAACGGGAAAAGAAAGAACAAAACCGCCCAAGCATTTTAAAATCATTTTATTTATGAAAAATTGTTGCATTTTCCACTTTTTTTCTTTTCTTTTCTCTTTTTTCCCTTTTCGATTTGTCTTTTAGAATGGCGGCATACTTGGAGTCCCTATGGGCTTTTTAGATTTCGCTCCTGAACCACCGGCACCATCAGCAACACCAGTTACGGTTACAGAACACGTTGATCTATCCTGTAACCCCAGTACGGATACACGAGATTTATCAAGTGAGTGACATTTGTTGGTATTTCATTAACTTTATTTTATTTTATTCAATTTATTTATTTCAAATTCACCCAAAATTGTAACCACAGACCACCCACCCTATGCATCTCAATACAAAGCTCAGCTTTCTGATGGTATGCTATCACTGGCATACCCTGAGCTGTGATCTTCGATTCTCGCTTGCTAACCTTTTTAGTACCTGGAAAGTTGAGACTAACTAATCATAAAATCTAATAGGCAATAGCAACATACATACATACATAATAGGCCATTACAACTCTTCAGTCAGGATTACGTCCTAGCTTCTCACATCACTCATGTTGTGTGCCTTAATTTTGCACTTGAGTGGCGGGACCTACAGTTTAACGTCGACTCCGAACGACAGATTTTTGAGAAACTTTTTCATGACTATTTTATTTACTCTCAGAGTTTTTGCCAGGAATCTGCTGAGAAGAAGTCGCCGAAGAAATATATTTTTTTTCATATTTCGTTTTGGATGTCTGGCCTGGAGCTCGAACCCGGGCTTTACGTCTAATAAGCGAACATACTACCTACTAGACTACGGCGAGCTACAGCCAATAGCAACATGTTTCGCTATTCTCACGAGTATGCAAATATTTTGTGAAACACCTCTAGAGGTCAACAACGTTCTACTAGCGTTGGCGTTACTCACACAATTGCATTGCTTTTGAAATCGGTAGTCGATTCTCTCGATTTATATCGACGAGGAAAGAATCGTATGCTCTGCAGCCAATCCAAAGATGACCATTTAAATGACATTGTATGTCGCACTAGGTTAGGTTAGAGGACGTGTACTTGTCAACTGTGACAAGTACAGTACCCGGAGGTCGAATTGACCCATTGTACAACGTCCTAGCTTCTCACACCACTCTTGTTATATGCTTTAATTTTATACATGAGTAGCGGGACCTACAGTTTAAAGTCGACTCCGAACGACAGATTTTTGAGAAGCTTTTCATGGCAGTTTTTTACTTACTCTCAGAGTTTTTGCCAGAAATCTGCTGAGAGGAAGTCGCCGAAGAAATATTTTCATATTTCCGTTTCGATGCCTGACCTGGGATTTGAACTCGGGCCTTTCGACTTTAGTGAAGTCGCCGTGATCTAGTAGGCAGTGTGTTGGCCTTTAAACGTGAGGCTACGATTCAAACCCAGGTCTCCCAACAAAACGAAACATGAAAACGACTTCCTCCCAGCAGATTTCTAGCAAAAACTCTGAGAGTAAGTAAAAAATTTCCATGAAAAGTTTCTCAAAAATCTGTCGTTCAGAGTCGACTTTAAACTGCATGTCCCGCCACTCATGTATTGAATTAACACACACAATATAAGTGGTGCGAAAAGCTAGGTCGTCATCCTGATTGAAGCGTTATACTGACCAATTATGTATGTATGTATGTCTCAAAGATCAGCAATGAATCGTTTTCGTTTCGCGACTCATAAAATTTCGAATATGAGTGAAATTCAACTACTCTGATTCATTCCTACTCACTACAACATTGGTTTATAAGTAAAGGTTGCAATAAGTATGAGTACAACGTTAACATAAAACTCATAACATTCGAAATTTGTTTGATTCATACGCCTACTTATTAGATTCATAAATTTAGAAAAATACTTATAATATGTACTCATATTCGAGTGATTCGATTTATTCATCAAAATTTACAGTCTTCTAGTGAGTATTGTAGTGTTCGTACGCGAATCATACTTATTTTGTGTTTCTTGTAAATGTTGAGTAAAGGAATCATGCGTATTGTTAAGTATGAGTACGATGAGTACTTCAAACTTTGAATATGAGTAGTATGAGTATGATATTAAAATAAGTATGAATGCATAGAAGTATCAGAAATTATGAGTATGATTCGAATCTACTCATGTTTTTGAATACTCATTGCTGATCTCTGGTGTATATATGCATGTTTCTCAAGAATCACACTGTTAGATGGAATTCAATCGGATGAGTTTCGGTTAAATTCAGGAAATCATTAGGTTCTGTTCATTCTCAAACTTGATTTCTTATCTTTCCAAACGATCTCTCTTTGACTGGCAATCAATTCTATCTACAGTTTTGCATATGGTTCAGCCACATACACATCAGTTACGATTCGTATTTCATTGGCCAGTGGATACCACAATGCAGTACACAGCGAATTCGCTCTTCAGACGAACTGCCTGCATTTATCATCATTATGTAAACAGATTGAAATCAAAGTCCATAAACGCTACTCGATAGCCACTACATACACGTTTCATTACGGGGTACTTCGAAATTAGATGGCTGACAAGGCTCTGGAACAGATTCCAGCCGTTCTATTGCGGGGTATGTTGCGACGAGGAGGAGTTTGGAACTATCGAACATCTCCTCTGCAGCCCAGTCCAGCACTTAATAATTTGAGAACCACATGGGCAGGGACTTCTTCGATGGTTTAGACTCTTTGGCGAGAACCGACATTAAGGCTCTCCATAGATTGAAGGTGAGAACCATGGGCAGTGACTTCTTCGATGGCTTGGACACTTTGTCGAGAGGCATTAAGGCTCTCCAAAGATCGAGGTTGAGGACCCTCGGCTTGGGATTGGACCTTTGTCGAGAGCCGACATTAAAGCTCTCCATAGATTCATTAATAGTTTGATCTGGTTGTGAAACGCTAGGGCTTCAAGGTTGTAGCCGCGCTCTCTTGTGGGTTTGTGGTCTGTTTTTTGCCTCCGGGAGGATAACTTTCCTCTCCTACCTTTTCTCGTTCTCCAATTTTCCTGGCAACTTTAATTTCTTTTCACTCTCTCCTAGGACATCTTACAATTGGTAATTTTGCCCTCTGGGTATTGTATTTGTCTCAATGATAAGGGCAAGTCCTCAAAGCTAACCCAACCTGACCTACACTTCAACCTCTTTCAGTAGAGGCTAATAGTAGTCAAAAAAAATCTCTCCGATGGACTGCAACCTCAACACTTATTGCATTTTGGATTTTAGTTTGAAAAGAACAAGAACGGAAACATATGCAGGAAACGAGATATTAAGGGTCGACACAACGAGGGGGGCCCACAGTGTTGTATCCTTTCACCATTCGTTGTTCGAATGTCTTTATGTTCGCTTTTACTTCAATCGAATTATTTGACTCAGAAATGGTTACGGATCAGACTTGTAAAGCGGAAACAAGCCCTTGATATTAAGCTCTATCGTATCAATTTGTGTGAAGTCACACCAAAGTAAACCCTAAGCGGATAGCGCTCATAGTAGATGATAATTACCATGCAATCGCTTCTAACCCACACAGCAAAATTTTACAGAATAACATTCAATGTATATCTCCTTATTGATGACAGTCTTTAACTTAAACAAACCAAAATCAAAGATTAATTCGTAAAAACTATTTCGTGTGTCCTTTTAGATCCCTCAGAACCGCTCGATATCGACAATCACTTGGCTCAGCATATGATACAACGGCTCGATCAATCTCCAATGCATTCGATACATCATCAAACCGGTGACGAATCAAATTCGAATCTGGTTCAACACATAAAAAGTGAAGTTATTGACGCCAAACAGCAGGCCCAGCAACAGCAGCAACAACAGCAAGCTGCTGCAGCGGCACATCATCAAGCCCAACAGCAGCAGCAACAGTTGCATGCTCAGCAATTGGCAGCAGCGCAAGGACAAGCACATCAGCAACAACAGCAACAGCAGGCCGCCCATCAACAACAACAACAACAGCAAGCTGCACATCAGCAGCAACAACAACAGCACCACCAACAGCAGGCCCACCAGCAACATCATCAGGAAATAACTGGTGCCACCGTAATGGAGATTGATCCGAGCCAAATAAAACATGAGCCGGGCATGATAATAACACCGGAAATTGTAAATATGATGACGACAGGGCATATGGGTGAGTACTAGTTTGAGTTATTATTTTAGGTTAAGTTAGGTTGCCAAAAAATGTCCATAACTACATACATAACTGTCTGCATACATATGTATATAACTGCCTGCATTATTGGTCACTACAACCCTTCAGTGAGGATTACGACGTAGCTACTCATACCACCTATTTTGTGTGTGTTAATTTTATACATGAGTAGAGGGACCTACAATTTAAAGTCGACTCCGAACGACGAATTCTAGAGAAACATTTCATTTCAATTTTATTTTCTCTCGAGAGTTTTTGCCGAAACTCTGCCAAAAGAAGGTGTACCTATGTATGTCCTATAGGTCTGTAATTGCCCTCGTAGCACATCAGTTAAAACACCTATGGAAATCGAGAATTCTATGCAGATTTCGTTCGAGAACGGTCTTGCCTGGGCCAGGGATTCTGCAAACGCCCCTGTTCCACCATGAACGGTCATTCTCCGTCTGATGTCTCAGTTAATCACCACACCAAGTGTACCAAAGGAGGCCTATCTGGCTGTTCTACCAAATCTGCACATTTCGCAACGCCATTCCTTGCGAGCTCATCTGCAATCTCATTGTCCCAAACACAGTACCACCTCTAGTATCTGTCCAAGAGCCTTCTGATTTAAAGGAGTCTGCCTAAATAAGGCCACTTTCGATTATATTAAGTTTAGGTAAGGTGGCGGATTCCTCTTAAGGGAAGAGATCCCGTTTAGGCCAGCATTCAGGCCCATTATACTACCACAATCAATTCTACCCGGGGGTTAAACATTCCTATGTTAGAGAGCTCCGTTAAAAATGTCAGATGAGAGATATTAAACAAGAGCAGGGCAGATGAGAAGAAAGACAGTCTCTAACTCTGCCTCAGACCTACAATTTCTGTAAAAGTCATTTGGCGGAATGCCAAGTCTTTCGGCTTGTCTACCAAAGGGACATTGGGCCCATAAGAATCGCTATTTGGCGATGGACGACCACGCGATTTAAGGACGGAACTTTGTCTGTCCTCTTCGTGTCCATACCAATCTCGCAATATTGCCGTACTCTCCAGCTTCCAACGAGATTGAGCTTCCCTGTAAAACGAGTGTATAATATCCAAATTAACTGATGCAGTTGGACTACCTATGTCCTGTAATATGTTAACGTATTACGACTTTCGTGTCGGCCCTGGTTAGCCCATCAGCAATAGAATTTCCAGCGATATTCCTGGAACTCATATACGAGTTATCTTTGAATTATCTGAAATTTCTCTGAGAAATCCTTGGCATTCATTGACAAGGACGGACGTTAAAACTACGTTCATTAATACCTTAATCGCAGCCTGACTGTCCGAGTAAATCAAAAGATTTTCAGACAAAATCTGGCCACTTTAACAAGTTTGTGTTGCTTTCAAAATTGCCATGACCACTGCTTGGAAAACACTGCAGTGGTCAGGCAGCTTATAAGCAAGTTTAATCATCAGAACCTTTAATAAATATACCACAGCCCATCCTATGATTCACCTTCGAGCCATCAGTGTATATTTCGAGGGTCCCATTGGGAACCTCCAGAATTCTGAAATCAAATGTCCTATTCAGTCCTTGTCTTCCTAGGATAGCAGCATATCCATAATGCAGATTGGGCCAGGATTTGACTACATTAAGTCCTACTGCTTCCAAGCACTAATAAGGTGCTCACTAGACCACGTGTATATTAAAGCTGGTACAAACGATGACGCCGCACAAACATCCTTATCAAACGGTGCTAACGGCATATTTTGTGAGCTGCTGTGTCTTCCTAATCATTAAGTTTCCAAAAGAGGTTTCCGCTAGAATTTTTTGGACTGCAAAGTTTTCTTATCCAGCCCTGGGATTCCATAATATTACTTTGTTAACTAAATAGTTAGGTTAGAGGAGAGAAAAGTATAATACCCATAGGATAAGTGAGCTAGAAGAAAGAAAAATTAAAGAGTGCACCAAATGAGCTGCTACCATGATGTCCGGACACCTCTCACACAGCTCAATTCTGTTACAAGTCTCAGAAAAGCTCGAATTTAGGCTCACGGTTCGCATTCTAACGGGGCACTGCTATTTATTAGCAGTTTCGCTGACAAGCTCCGTCTGCCCCAGCAGGATTGCTGCAAAAGCTGCCGAAGAGGTGGACACTGAATCGGTGCAACATCTTTTATGCGAGGGCACTGCACTTTACAGCATACGTCATCGGTTTTTAAGTGACATAACGTTTCAAGATCTGGGCATGGTGGCAAACGTGCCATTAAGGGAACTGGCCGGTTTCATTCGGAACTCCGGGTAATTCAATACCATCAATAACGAATTATGACATGGGGGCTTACCTCACACTAGGCGGCACAATGAGCCATATGGCCCAACGAATGAACTTGCCTGTGAAGGGCAAGCTACCCGCTAACCTAACCTAAGGGCTGAGCAGTTACAGAGGAGGTATTACAAAGTTACAAAGTCCGACTAGGATCTCTGTCGGATCCTTGTCGGTGATCTAACCTCACAATATCCCCTAAGACCCCCAGTAATCCAGTCTTACTTCGGATTTATCTAAACTCTGCAGTAAATCCATTGTAACAATGACCAGTACTTATACGGAAATTTAATTGAAAATTTTCTTTTTTCACTTTACGACCGAGTAAATCCGTGATTTTTAATTTTTGTTTTTCCTTCTTTTTCTTCCCCCTTCTATATTCTATCTTAATTTCAGAGATGTACAATTCCGATACGAGCGATGATTCAATGATGATTGCCAATGGTTCACCCCATGATCAAAATGAACCCCATTATACGAATTTAGATCAACAGCATGGCGATATGAAAGGTCAGTTTAATGGTCCCAAAACTTGGACACAAGATGATATGAATTCAGCTTTAGATGCACTGAAGAATCAAAACATGAGCCTGACGAAAGCATCCGTTACCTATGGCATCCCCTCAACAACCCTATGGCAAAGGGCCCATCGCATGGGCATCGAAACACCGAAGAAGGAAGGAGGTACCAAATCATGGAACGAAGACTCACTCAACAATGCATTGGAGGCGTTACGTTCGGGACAAATATCGGCTAATAAAGCATCGAAAGCCTTTGGTATACCTTCGTCGACGTTGTATAAAATAGCACGACGTGAAGGTATACGATTGGCAGCGCCATTTAATGCCGCCCCCACCACCTGGACACCAGAAGATCTGGAGCGAGCCTTAGAGGCCATACGAGCTGGTCACACATCCGTACAGAAGGCAAGTGCTGAATTTGGTATACCAACAGGTAAGTCGAAGATCATTATAAACCAACGATAAACTATATAAACCATCGTATATCGTTTGGTTGGTAGTATGAAGAAGGTTTCCTTTATCGATAACACCTTCTATTAGCATTTGTTGTTGAGTTTTTGTATCTTCTCTACTAATATTTTTTCTCTAATTAAACCTCTCCAAAAACAAAAACAAAAAAAAAAAACAAGGCACTTTATATGGTCGCTGTAAACGTGAAGGTATTGAATTGTCACGTTCAAATCCCACACCCTGGTCGGAAGATGCTATGAACGAAGCATTAAATTCTGTGCGGTTAGTTTAAAACTTTATTTCTTTTGCTTTGGTTTATGTTTTAAAACGTTTTTCTTTTCCTATTTGGTTCCAGCATTGGCCAAATGTCTATCAATCAGGCGGCTATACACTATAATCTACCGTATAGCTCCTTATATGGCCGTTTTAAGCGTGGCAAATATGATGTGGCCAACACAAGCGGTACTTCCATTAATAATACATCGGGAAATACCTCCGGTAGTATTGAAATTATTGAACATAGTCAAGAGAATTCGGTAAGTAAATATCACAAATGAGATAAAATCAATCAATCACAATTAATGTTTCATTCAATTTCGAAAACATTTTCAAATTCGATTTCGATGATTCATATTTCATTTCTTTGTTTTATGTATTTAACTGTTATTATTAGTTGTTATTATTTGTTATTATTAATTCCGTGGTAAAGTATTCGAAAGGAAAAATAATTACCGCTAACAGATCAATGATCCGTAATATATACCATTCTTTAAGTAGCCTGTAAGATATGTATGTGATCTAAGAACTTTTATCTGTCAGAAAATGCATTATCAACCTATCAGATAACAACAATATTGTTCGGAAGTCATGGATACAGTCTTTTTCTGTCATTCTCAGACGTTAGAAGCATGGATCTCATAGCACAAGTGATGCCTAAGCATGCCAACCTCTGTACCTTGTTCTGAGTAGCGATATACATAAGTCCGTGTTTCTCCTCCAGGCCAGTTTGGAGTCCAGAAAAATACGCAAGTACTTACTTTGCCCCCTTTGAGGGTCTCCCAGCCCGTTCTGTTCATTTTCGGAACGGAGCTTTAAGCTTCTGGCATTCCTATAGGGCAAAAGTTCGGATCGTCAGTCCAGTTCCTGTGTGTCCAATGCATCACAGGCAGGTGCTTGAAGATAGGAGGTGGCGGCTTCTTGTCATCGTATGGCACATATGCGGATTGCACAAACAAACAAATGTATTCAATACAACATACACGATACAAAGTTGCGTGAATTGCCCAAATATAATATAATATAATACAATTGGTCAATTCACACAAGCCTTTGTATCGTTGTATTCATTGTATTGTTGGAAGAACATACAACAGTGTATGATTGTTGTTGATAATTTTCATATAAAAATCCGATACACTTATACACATTTTATCCATATGTTTTTAAAAATTGTAGTGGTTTCGTGCTATCAAATTGTGTGAATGAAAAAATGTGTATATGTTTACATATGTTGTGTTCGTTTCGGGCTATCAAATTGTTTGAATGCCACGAAATACACAATACGGCATAGCATTGAGCGTTCACAAACAAACAAATGTAGTCAATACAACATACAGCATACAAAGTTGTGTGAATTGCCCACATATAATATAATACAATATTATTATATGATATTATTATAATATAATATTATTATAATATAATACAATATAATATAATATAAGACAATATAATATACAATATAATACAATACAATATAATATAATACAATATAATATAATACAATATAATACGATATAATATAATACAATATAATACGATATAATACAATATAATACAATATAATATAATACAATATAATACGATATAATACAATATAATACAATATAATATAATACAATATAATATAATACAATATAATATAATACAATATTATACAATACTATATAATATAATACAATATAATATAATATAATACAATATAATACAATATAATATAATATAATATAATACAATATAATACAATATAATATACAATATAATACAATATATTATAATACAATATAATATAATACAATATATTATAATAAATAAATATAATATAATACAATATGATACAATATAATATAATATATAACACAATATATAATAATAATATAATTACGATGACAAGAAGCCGCCACCACCTGTCTTCAAGCACCTGCCTGGTGCATTGGACACACAGCAACTAGCATGATGTTTTGATAGTATGCGATGCTAACGTTCACTACACCGTATCTGGGAGCACAGACATCAACAAAAGACGTGAGGCCTTTTTCGGTTTAATCTGTAACTCTAAACTTATTATGAGCAATAGGCCACCATTTTTTAATAAGAAGAGGGAACAGTCACTGTCTAACGCAGATGTAGTTTGGGTCACAAACTGGCAGATGTCTACGAAGTGTTCCTTTTCGGATCGCTGCCGAATACTCTTTAGCATTGTCTTCTCACGATCCGAACTTTTGCCCTATATGAATGCTAGAAGGGCGAACTGGAATAGTTTTAAAATGTTGATCGACCAGTACCACCCATGTTGTTGATGTCGCACACATTGAAGAATCTGTATATCAAATTACTGGGGATCTCAGGAGAGCCTTCCTCAAATCGTGCACAATTAGTAGCCGTCCCCAGCGAGCACACACAGCACTGTGATGGTCATTGGAGCTCAGGCATCTTAGGAAGGAAACGAAAAAAATTTTTCAATAAGGCCAAACTGACTAGGGAGGATAGGGACTGGGTTATATAAAAGCTTAGATTCTACTCCTACAAAAGACAAATAGTTAAAGTTAAAAGAGATTCTTGGGCTAAATTCTGTGTGGATATTGTCTGTACTAGCTGAGCTGTAAGGTTTCGAAAAGTACTTGCAAACAATCCTGAGGTGCTAGGCCTGCTAATCGGGCCTGTTAATCTTTAGTTCTGACGGAATTGAAACTCAGCTCCCTATCCTATCCTCCCTATTAAAAATTATTCTCGCTTCCTTCCTAAGATATCTTAACTTCGATGACCACCACTGTGCCGTGGGCGCTGGCAGAGACCCGCTAATTGGGCTTGATTTGAGAAAGGCTCTCCTAAGATCCCAATGAAGCTGTTGAATAGATTCTTCATGTGTGCGGCATCAACTGTTCCCGTCCCCACAAAGGGATGTAGCTGGAGATGATCAGCGTTTTATAACTGTTCCAGTTGGCCCTCCTGGGTTTCCTTTAGGACAAAAGTTCCGATAGTGCGATGTCAATGCTGAAGAGTATTCGGCAGTGATCCGAAAAGGAACACCTTGTAGATACCCGCCAGTTTGTGACTCTAACTACATCTGCGTCCGACTCTAACGTCAGATCTATCACTTGTTCCCTGTTCTTATTAAAAAATAGATCCACCCCTTTTGCATATGATAAGTTTAGAGTTAAAAATGAAATCGAAAAAGAACTCACCACTTCTATTGATGTGGTGTGGCTCCGCATCCTATCAAAACCTCCTCCTTATGTATGGTTGTCCAATGCTCCTCGTCTTCGTATGACAGATATGCGAATGTTATGTATGTATGTTATGTTATGTATGTTATCCATAAACTCTGTCGCTTACGAACCAGGGCTCCTGCATCAGTGTCACGTCCACTTTCTCCTTGATCAAGAACAAGTAGGGCCCCGCTATCAGCCTTAGAATGAAATCGGAAAATAACTGCCCTCTTCTGTTGATCTTTGTGATCGCCCATATGGTGCGGTGACCGTTTGCATCGCGTCCCATCAAAACCTTCTGCCTGTTCCAGGTGTGGCGGCTCCTCGTCTTTGTATGGCAGATATGCGGATGCTATCAGGAAGCTACTGCTTCCTGAGCGGAAGCAATGGCATACTGCAACGATTAGGTCGGGATCGTAGATCTGTAGCAAGAGAAATACGTTAATTACTTTACGGAAAAGTATGCAGGTCCTTAACTTACCGTTTGCTGGTGGAACAAGAAGTGTGCGGAAGTTAGACCATAATACATGAACTCTGCTTTTTACGAGCCATGGCTCCTGGATCAGGGTCGCGTCCACATTCTAAGACGTTCAAGAACAACAGTAGGCCGTCGCCATCAGCCTTAGAATGAAATCGGTAAAGGGCTGACCTCTTGTATTGATGTCTGCATTCCCCCATATGGTGTGGGGACCGTTCGCATCGCGTCCCATCGAAACCTGCCTGTTCCAGGTGGTGAGGGCTCCTCGTCTTCGTATGGCAGATATGCGGATGCTATCAGGAAGCTACTGCTTCCTGAGCGAAAGCAATGGCATACTGCCACAATTAGGTCGGGATGGCGCAGATCTGTGGTAAAAGAAATACGTTAATTACTTTACGGAAAGTATGCAGGTCCTTAACTTACCGTTTGCTGGTGGGGAAAGAAATGAGTAGAAGTTAGACTCTAATCTATAAACTTTGTCTCTTACAAGCCAGATCTCCTAGCAGATCCTCGCCAGCATTAGCCATTTGCTGGCTTGTAGTGGGCCAGCTTCATGGCGTCAAGTAGCGCTCCCATGATTCTCTCCTCCAAAATGACACAATTACTGTTTTTCAGCTTCCCTTCGGTATGCTGACGGTTAATAAAGGCCACCATGAGCTCAGGTGGCGAGTTTCAGCTTTCTGAAGGTATCAGCCGCTTCTTTTTCGTCACCTAAGTAGAATCATCCGATCGCTGTCGCTTTGGTGTGTTAGACGATGTACATTTCGACGTTGACGGTTTAGCATCTGCAGCACGAACTTCAGGAACGCTAGTCCTTAGGTTCATAACTGTTATCGCTGACGCTTGCGCCGGCAGTGTCTGTGTAGATAGCTCTGCTCTGTCTTCGAAGAGCCCCCGCAGTAGCTCGTCGACTATCCAAACGTGAGGTTGACATTAGGGTAACAGAGATCCTAGTAGCATAGCAGTTACCCAGGTCTGTGGCCTCTAGCTGAGTGATCGGGTCCCGGGGATATTAGCACCCTCTTTTGCCGGATTCTGTATGTGAATAGGGGGTTGTAGAGGAAGATGGGAAACTGGAGGATATACGGAAAAGAAGATTGTGTGTTTGGTAGTACAATACATATTGAAATATTCCAAGATCGAATGAAATTTTAAATTACTTTTACTTTCGAATACTTTATCGCTTATCATTTATATGTTTTTAACATTTATTACTTTTTTTTTTATTTCTTTGTTTTAATTTTAATTTTTCTTTTTAATTTCATTTCTTTTTAATTTATTAATCAACAACAATCGTTCTCATTTTAATTTCATTTTCATTAATTTTTCTTTAACCAATCAACAAATTATAAATAAAAAAAACTCTACCCTACACAATCAATCAATCAAACAAACAAACAATCAATCAAACAAACAAACAAACAAACAATGAAAACAACAATTGCGTCAACAAATAAATTTATCAAGTTGCCTATGTTTCAGCAACAATTCCAATATAGTCCATCGCCGCATCAGCAACAGCACGGCGGCAGTAGTACACCACAGCAAAGTCAAACGCCACAGCATCTACAACAGCATGTGGTGCATATTCAACAGCAACATCATCAACAGTCGCAACATGCGCAACATATCCAACAGCAGGATGTTGTAACCTCATCGAGTCAACAGCAAGTACAGCAACATGCCAGCAATTCGGCAGCCTCCCAACAACAACAACAACAGCAACAACAACAAATTCAACAAATTTATCATCATCACAGCACACCTGAGAGAAGTTGAGAATCACTGCAAATTGTATCAGCCGCATCGACTGTTGCTGTTGCAGCCGTTGCTGCTGCAGCAGCAGCTGCAAATCTAAGTGGCGTTAGTAATCACAATACAACCACAACACATCATCAACAACAACAACAACATCATCAACAACATCAACATCATCATACAACAGTTGCTGGCCACAACAGCAATAAACGTAAGAAAACATCAAAAACAAAACGTTGAATATAAAAAAATTTTAAAGAAATAAAAAACAATAAAAATTACAAAAAAAAAAAAAATAAATAAATTGAAATTAAAAATAAAAAACTGAAAAAAATTATTCCTTCTCCGACATCTCTCATAAGACAGTCCATACGATAAGACAAAACAAGGAAAGCAAAATAAAAAAAATTGAATGAAAGAAACGATCACGTTAATGTTAAAATTAAATGAAATTAAATTATGATTTAAAATTAGAAAGCGTCAACGAACGAGAGTTTTCTCTTCCGCCGGAAGGAAGAAAGGAACGGAACGTATGATTTGGGAAAGGATTGGATGGATGTAATGTAAGGAAGGATATTATAGTATGTATGCCTGATGAACAGGCTGGGCTGGCTGTTTAACTTTATTGTTCTGTTGAATGGGTGAATTTATTATTATTTTATTTTAAGTTTTTATTATTATTATTATTATTTTTCTTAAGGTGTAAGTTGATCCTCTTTATTTTGATTTATTTTTTCTTTTTTTTATTATTATTATTAATTATTATTATTATTACATATTAAAAAAAAACAACCCTATTACTATATTATTATTATTATTAAATTTAATTATTATCATATTATTTTAATTTAAAGAAAAAAAAAAGAAAAAAAAAACAAACTAGAAAAACAAAACAAATATTATAAAAATATTTAATTTTTAATTTAATTATGGAGTTAAAGAATTATTTTAACAATAAAACAACACAATAACAACAACAACAACTATATGTAGAATACAAAACACAACAACAACAACCAACATTTTAAAAAATAGCAGCAGCAGAACAGAATAAAAAAAAAGAAAATAATTGAATATTAGTTTATTTTTTTGTTAAAAAAATTCTTAAAAAAAAAATAAATAAAATTTTTAACTTTAATGTTAACAATAAATATTAAAAGAAATACAATTATTAAAAATAAAAACAATAAAGCAAAACAAAAACTAAATGAAAATAGTGTATAGAGTTATCGAAAATACGCAACGCGGACTTATAAATAATAATTTACTCCCCTTACGTTGTTTTTACCTCTTTTACGTTTACGTTTTCGTTTTTCAAATATTTTTTTATTTAAGCTTTATTCTCATTATTTTAAATACTTTAAACAATTATAAAAAAAGGGAAACTATATAATTAAGAATTTCGTTTAAATTTGAAATACTTTAAAAATTTGTAATTTGTTTTTTGAAAATAATTTTCAAATTTGTAATAATTTAAAATAAAGAAACGGAATACTTCTCTTTTCCTCTCTCTTTCTCTCTCGTTCTTTTCTTTATTAGAATATTAGTAGTTTAATTTACTTTTTAAAAAGTATGTTTAATTTTTCTCAATTTTCAAACCACATAGAAATCTTTTGTAATAGCTTAGCTGCAGTATATATTTTATTTTTGAAATTACTTTAGAAAGCAAACGTATGAATATATATATTTTATATAATTTCTTTTCTAAGTTCAAGAGTTATTGTCTTTAGAATTTAAGTGAAATGAAATACAATCAATAAATATTGAAAATATTTAAATGAAAAAAAAAAAAAAAAACAATTGAATTAATTTCTCAAAATTATTGTCAAATATTTAATTAACACTCTTAATAAATTTATTAGTTTGTAGTTGTTTTAATAAAGCAACGTTAATTTCTTTTTTGTTTTTATTTGAATAATTTCAATAAAGATACGGAATTTGATTTCTTTTTGAACTTTAGAAAAAATGTTTTGTTTTTATTCACTCATTAAATATTTTTTAAAAATTTATTTTAAAACAACATAGAAAGCAAAATATTGATATTTATTTAGATATCAATTCGGAATAATTCTCAAATATCAAATATAGTCGTGAACAATAGTAATGCAATGCTGCCATAGGATCAGGCTGCGGATCATGAAATAATTCAACTGAGTATAGTCTTGGAAACACATTAATTCTGAACCGTTTTTTAAATTATTTTTTTTTTAAAAAAAATTTTTTTTTTTAAGAGAAATAATTTTTTTTTTTTTTAAGAAAATAATTTTTGTTTTTTAAAAATTATTTTAAATTAAAAATTTTTTTTTTAAATTAATTTTCTTTTCTTAAAAAAAAAAAATAATTTTTTTTTAGTTTTAAAATCAATTTCGAATGAAATTATTAAATTTTGCTTTCCAAAGAATTGAAAATAAATTTTTAATTGCTTTTTGAAAGAATATTTTTAAAGTAAATATATTTTTATTATTTTTAAAATCAATTTCGAATGAAATTATTAAATTTTACTCTTCAAAGATTTCAAAGGAACACAATTTCATTTCTAAAACTTAAAATAGGCTTTAAAAAATACAATCCATTCTGCTGCTTGAATAGAAACTGTTGATCTCTATTGATTTGAAACTAAATTTTATTTATTTAAAAATCTGAAAACAACAACAACAACAACAGTTAATTTCAAACATTCAATACCGTATCTTGTGTAAAACAAAATTAAATTCCGTCTTAAAAATAAAATTTTTAAAAACTTTATTTAAAGCGAACTGAAATGCACTTAATAATGTTGACGGATATCGTTTTCAAAAAGCCTGTAAAATAAGTTTTTTTAATCCGTATTAAAATGTTTTTTACACCTTAACACGTATTCAGAATGAACAATTTATACTCTCTTGATGTTTTATTTTTTGAAGTAAAATTATATTAGAATTCAATGGAATAGGGAGGGAATAGATTTCAAATGAAAAATCATTTATTTATTTATAAATAAATAAATATTGTTTTAACATTTAAACATTTTTTAAATATTATTTTCAGCTGGCAACTAAAAGTTAAGCCGAAGTATTATAAAATTCTATGTTAATGTGTTCAAATCCTAGGATACTAATTTAATATCATAACAATTAACAGCTTATTGAGATATTTTATTGGAAAAAATATGTTAAAAAACTCGTGTTATTTGGATTTTGTAAAAATAAACAGTAGAGCTGTTTAATTTCTGGGATTAAAATATAATTAACGTTATGGATAACTTATAATTTGGTCATGTGGCAACGCTATTATAAAAATTAAATCTTGTTAAAAACGATTATTAATCTATGAAAAACGTATTCGCGACTATTGAATTTGATAGTTTATGCAAAGTGTAAATCAAAGACAAATGAAATGTATACATACATATGTATGTCCAATTTTGGACTTTGTAAAGATTTAAACACAATCGTATTAAACGATTTCATTAAATTATTTCTAAACCATAACAATATCGAAAAGAATTGTTTATGTTCCATTTTCTTTTTGCACAAATAATTTTGAATAAAAATAAAAATTAAAAACCCCACTAAATTCTTAAATTTTTGTACACCTTTCTACAACAATAAATTGTTCGGCTTCATTACCTAAGGACAAAGAGGAGGAGACCAAATTTTTCTACAATTTTATTCGAAAAAACCCATGAATATAAATTGAACCAATCTTTAAAGAAATTTTCCAATTAAAATTAACTTTTTAAATTTAATTAAGTGACAAGTCTTGATTCCGTTGCACTAAAATAGTTTGTTTTATTCTACCTTGTGAAAAACCTTTTGACTTAAAAAAAAAGAGAAAGAGAGAACGAGAAAAAGAGAAACTGTTATAGAAAAAAATTTTTTAAATGTTTTCTTTAAGAATTTTATGTGACTAATTATTATTATTATTAATTTTTTTAAATATTTAATTTTAAGAAAGAGAAGAAACCAGACACATACATATAAAAAGAGAATTCAATATAATTGTAGATTAAATCTTTAAAACCTATACAAATAAATATAAATGATTAATAATTGTTAAAAAAATAATTTGTAGTATAAAAAAAACATTAACGTAAAAAAACTCAATTTGTAAAATAATGAATTCAATTCTTATTATTTTTTGTTTATCACACAAAATGGAATTTTGTTTAATATTAAATGAAAAAAAAACCGGAATCAATAATAAAGTAATAAAAAATTAAAAAAAAAATGGAAATTATTTTTGATATTTAAAGAAATAAAAGAAAACTAAAATCAAAGAGAGGAAAAAAGAAAAGCGATAAATAAAAAACAAAAGACAAGAAATTGTATGTTAAACAAGAGAGAATTCAAAGGTAATTAAAAAATAAAATAAAATGGAAAATGTTGTATGAAAATAAATGAATGAAGAAAAGAAGAAAAATATTTGCCAAGAACGTTTTGTAAAATAAATTTTCAAAATTAATTATTTTAATAAAATTGTGTTTTTATAACAGTTCCAATATATAAAAGGCAGTTGAATTTCAATGGCCTTGCTTGTTGCCAAATATTATTCTAGACAGCAAATCTTAACCAATATTTCCAAATTTCACTAAATTTTTTTTGTTATATCTGACAATGTTTGCTTACGTCAAACGATTTCAAGCTATTGAAAATTAGTAGGAAAATACCTTCATAATATTTAAGTAATTGAATGTCTTTAGACAAACCCTGAATTAAATAAAAAACAAAATTAACTTTTACTGACGAAAACTTATACAAAGCAAATATTTCTTAAATCTTAACTAATCTTTTGTTATTTTTCTGATGTCTTGTGAATTGAATTCTCTCTTGTTTAGCATACATAACTATGTGTATAAATAGTTTCTCTTTTTTTCCAAAGAAAGAAAACAAAACAAAAAAAATTACTCCAACTCAAACCCACTTGAATATGAAATAACAAAAACAATAATAACACTATATATATATATACAATATACATACATTTAAATAATTAAAAATAAAAGAGAAGTTGAAATAGAAAGAGGAAAGAAAATATGGAAAATTAAAAAAAAAATTAATTTATTATTGAATTTTTAAAATTGTAAAATAAAATTTGAATTAAAAAGGACTATTAACATGGAATAAAATTTATTAAAAATAACAAAACGCATAGAAATAAAATGATTAAAAATAAACCTACTCCTAATGTAAAATTTTTACACAACCCAACTCCACACCCTAATCCCCCCTAACTTTATCCATAAACAGATAAAAGCCTATTCTTACACTATGTTGGTTTAACTTTAATTAAATTTTAAGCTTTAGCAGTAAATATGTAAAAGAAGAAATAAAAGAAAATGAAATGAAAGATAAACAAACAAATATGTAAGAAAATTTAAATTAAAATTAAAATAAAATTAATTGTTTTTTTATATATAAAAAAAATACTTGATTAAAAATAAGAGAAATTGGTCTATAATTAATCATTTAAATATAGATTATGTACACAGAAAATAAATAAAATAGAAAGGAAAAATGAAAACACATGTCTTTAAGAAATTTAATTAAAATAAACCAATAGATTTTAAAACTGAAATTAATTATAATAATTGCATATAAAAATATTCATAAAAAATAATTGAAAAATTAAAAATTATATATTGCATATGGGTCTCCCTTATTATTGGTATAAAATAATATAAAAATAAAATAAAAAAGAAATTATAAATATTATACATAAACCTTTTTAACATTAAATTTAATAAAAAATAAAATAAAAAATAAATTAAAAAAAAACACTTTCAATCAATGTTTACTGTAAAAATTATATATAAAATAAAACCACAATAAAATTGGCTAAAATATTATAAAAAAAATTATTAAAAAAATAAATAATTAAAATAAATAAATAAATTTAAATTCTATATCAACATATTTTTTTAAAAAATTTTAAATTTTTTAGAAAAGCAAAATCTAAATAAAATAAAACAAAACGAAACAGAAATCTAAATATAAAAAAAGAAAAACATCTTTACAACACCTCAAAAATAAATTTATTAATAAAATAATTAAAACTTTAACTTTAAAAATAAATAAAAATTAAAATAAAATATTGTATCTACCTACGTCTATAGTAATTATATTTATAGTAAAAAACAAAATAATAAATAATAAAACAAAACCTATTAAATATTAATTTAAAAAATTAAATTAAAACAAAAAATAAATAAGAAAGAAAAAACAAACAAACAACAACAACTCTTACTTGTACGTATGTTAAACATGTTTAGTGTTAGTCAACAATTATAATTATATTATTATACATAATATATTATTATTATTATATATTAATTATAATTAATTAATTAATTATTATTGAGTTTTAAAACAAAAGAAAAAGGCTGCATACAACAAAAAAGAAAAAAAAACAAACAAAATAAAGAATTAAATTAGAAGATAATGAAACATTGTAAGAAAAATACAACCCAAGAAAATCAAATCGTTTTCGTGCAGCGGTTATCATTTTTTTTTAATTTTAATTTTAAACCGTAAAATAAAAACTACAATTTTAATTGAACATAAACTAAAAAAAAAAGAAGAAAAATATTGAAGTGTTTTTCTTTCAATAGGATGTTTTTAAACCTTTAAAGCCTTCGCATAATTCCATTTTCCCCTTTTATCTTTAGGGAAACTGTTAATATACACCAAAGTATTTTAGAAGTTAAATTTCTTTAAGAGTAAACAATCCTTATTGCTTGATTTTTTTTTAAATAAAAGTAAAGGTCGCCGCAGAAATGTCTTCATGCTAAAATTTGTTTACTATCTTTACTCTATGAGTAAACAATCGAATACTGGACACTAGGGAGTCTTGATGGCATTGGGAAGTTAGTGGTATATGACCATTCCTTCCTTATAAAGAGGATTGTGATGCACGTCTTATACAACCGAGCTCAAATCTTCACGTATATTTCGAGACTGGACAGTGCTGTGAGTGGAGACATGTTATCGGAGTATGCAGGTATAGCTCACTCGGTAATGGTACCAGACTATTGATGATTTCTCCAAGTAGTATCAGTCATTTGGCTTGCATTGATTAGTACTAAGGTTGACTATATTTATGGGAGGAATATTAGCATACTTTCTTAAATACAAACCATTGTCTGGCCACTAAACTCTAACAGAATAACTGATAGGATGATTTACGAACGGCCGTGAGTTTTACAACACGCTGATAAAGCAGTATAAGATTCATATTATAGGGACACTAAATCAGTACGGTATTTAGGCACACCTCAGAGTGTACGAATTGGTCAGATGTGGCCCAATCTTCAGATGAATACGCTACATTGGGAATCTCGAAAACGCTATCAACGTCACATGGGCAACTCCGATTACGGCAAGATAACGCAGTCAATTTTACCAAGGTTAACTGCTCAAACTAAAAAAGATTACGCTCAACGTCTTTGTTGAAGTCATAACTGGACTTTGTATGTTAGACTCTTGGGCGTGATGCTTTGGCCTTAGTCATTTGGCCAACGACTGTTATTGCACAAACGAAAAAGGGAAATTGCTTTTTACCTATTGAGTACATTCCAGCGTTATGTTTTGAGCAGACAGACATTGAAAGTTGAAGGAGAAGCTCCGGATGGTGACAGGACTACGAAAAATGTATGACTATGGTATCCCAATGGGCTATACTTGGTTGACGAGCACTTCTACTACCCACCATTGTGGGTATATGTATATATATTACTATCAGGTAGAAGTGAGTTAAGATTGTTTTATTTAAAATATTTTAATTGAACTTTAGAAGAAAGAGCAAAACTTTTCAATATATCTTCGACTTTTAAGAATTAAGAGCCCAAAAAAAAAATAACATCAACAACTAACATCATTGGAGGCAATGATAGATGATAAACATTAGATCAATTACTAGTGGATAGAAGAACTTGATTGATAAAATTGAAATAAAGCAAAGCAATAATAAAAAGAAAAGGGAGAGGATCCTTTATGATAAGGAATATAGTAGATTCCTTAAAAGAACGAAAGCGATTTATATTTAAAACATATACTAGATGCCTCTACAGGGAGAACTGTTTATTTTTTTATTGAAATCAACACAAAGGGGATGGTCCGTTCTGACTCAGGGCATTATAGTTATGTTACTATAGGGATAGTGCAGCTTTTTGAATGAGTAAAGAAATTCTCTGTCAATCTGTGAATACTCATGTCGCTGTAATATAAATATACAGGACGCTATCCCTCCTTTTGACGTTGACCGGTTGTAAATATTAAATGCACAGCAATCGTTGCATCAACCTCACAAGAGAGCACCGATCCTTTTGGCATAGCTGAGATCTGGCTGGTCGAGCATTTCCAACGTCTACCGGGGGAGATGAATTATAACTGGTAGCACAAACTTTTACCCGGTGCAACATATCAAAGCCCTTCCGATACGTTTCACCTATTAAACTGTAACGATGTGGTGCAATTTCTTCAGCTACCAACTATTTGACACTAAGACATCATCTCAGCGAAATAGCTTAGAATACAGCAGAGCTGTTACAACAACAACAACTATTTCTAACATACTATCAATTCTGGTGTGGCCGTTACCAAAGCATGTTGATTATGAAGATTTAAATCCTTATAGTATAGGATAAGCCTTAAGAGAACCATCTCGAGATATTAAAATTATATCCATAGATGGATAACTTTGAGGTGCAAGATATACGGAAGAATCTGATTAGTGGTAGTATTGTTGTTATACATAGTATTGCTTGTATAACTGTTACGATCTTGTGTTCAAGAATTTCATTCCTATATAGTATAGCTAAGTCACTGTAGTCTAGAAGGTAGTGTGTAGGCTTGTTAATCAAGAGCTTGTGGTTCAAACCCCAGAAAAAACGTCTCGAACAAAACAAAATAATTCTTTTGACGATTTTTGGCTTCTTACTCTGAGAGTAAACAAAATTGCTATAAAAAGTTTCACAAATCTATCGTTCAAAGTCGATATTAAACTGTAGATCTCGCCATTCATCGAAAAAATAACATTACAACATTTGTGGTGTCACAAACTAGGTTGTAATCTTGATTACAGGGTGGTAATCGTCCATTAATTACATAATTAAGTAATTAATGTTATCATTTACCTGTTTAGCTGGAAAATCGAAATCAATGAAAAAGAAACATATGAAAGGAAATAAAAAGATGAGGAAAGCCAATTAAAAAAAATATATTAAATCGAATGAAAATCAATCAATCAAATCGGGAATTTAATTCCCTATTTATGTTACCTACCTATTTATCTGTTTAGCTGTAAAATACCAGATTAATGAAAATGAAACAAGGCAAATAAAATAATAAGAAGGTAAGGAAAATGAAATGAAAAATAAAAATAAATAAAATGCAATAAATATTTATGTGTGCGTTTTTTTTAAGTGTTTTTGCGTGCATGAAGAGGTTATGAAAATTAAAAAAAAAAAAAAGGAAATGAAATGATAATGAAATTTAAATGATAATTTCTTTGGATTAAAACACTTGTAAGACAATTTTTGTTTTTTTATGTTTAGTTAAGTTATTTAATTTTTTATATTTTATTTCGCAATTTTTATTTATTTTTGTTTTAACGTTAAGTAGTAGTTATTAATACTTCTTAATTTTAAGTTCTTTTTTCTTAGTTTATTTTACTTTTTTTTTTTTTTTTCATGTAAAAAATATATAGTAATTGTTGACAATATCACAATTGTACGATTATTATTGTTAAATAATATTTTTAATTTTGTATTTATTTTTTTTTTTTCTATCGCAATTAAACATTTCTTTTTTAAAAAAGTATGTAATTAAACTATGTTAACCATACAGCAAAATCACTTAATTTATTATGTCTTTTTTTCTTTTTTATATTTTTATTTTATTTAAACTTATTGCATTTTGCCTAACACATACAATATAAACTTATATAATTTATAAAAAACAAATTTAAAAAAAAAAAGATTGTAAAACTAGAAATATTTGTTGATTTTTAGTACATGTACTAAAAATCGAAAATATTAAATATTAAGACATAAAGAAAGGGCATTAATTATCTCCCACTTTAATGAGAATAATTAATCAAAATCAATCTTCTGTTGTAGAGAAACAAGGATGGAAAATAAACAAAAAAAAAAACAATTTTTGGTTCACACAATATCACCACTTGCACCATAATTAAGGCCATTGCGGTGACCCTGTTGATGGTGATCCATTTGATGATCCTGTTCCATTTGTTCTTTTAGAATTTCCAATTCACGTATGCCCGATACGGTCACTTCATATTTATGGGTCATCAGTGAGCGATAAAAGTGTATGGCGAATGCAAGGAAAATAATAAGAACGGGTATAAGTACAATGCATGCCGACCACGCAGCCGGCTGGCTTAGATCATAAAATTTCACCCAACATAGAATGGCAATTTCGAGCAGGAAGAGTATAAGACCCAGTAGAGTAGAGAAAGCCCACGCTGTTTCGATGTACCAATGCAGGCGTTCGTGCGGTGATTCATGTACCAACGAGATGCTGTGCAAATTACACACTGTTTCGATGTTTGGCAGTATACAGGTACTGATCATGAGGGCCAACATATGCACGGCAACCAAGAGTGTTGTACAGATGGCAAAGGCAACCAACATGCCGGGTGGCACTTTGGTATCATTGTTCAGTTGGACTTCTACCATGGCCACCTATAAAAACCGACCGAAAAACACGTAGTAAGGGCAAGCATGAAGAGAAAAAAAATTCGTATTAAAAATAGCAACAGAATGAAATGAATGAAAGGTATCAATTAATTTTAATTTTAAATGGGATTCTGCTTATGTATATTTATATTATATCGAGAGAGACGACATTTTGATTTATTTGTTTGTGTATTCCTTCTCTTCTTTGTTGCTGTTTCTTTTTTTTGGCAAAGTACTGCAAGTGTTATTTTCTTTTGGGTAATTTCCTTCCTAAGTTCACCTGATTTTGTGTTATTTTAATTAAAAGAACATAAAAAAAATTTTGGTTTTCTATAAATACCGGCGACTATACATTTTAAAGACAACCAATATTGATGGATCAAGTAATTTAGAAAAAAAAAAAATAAGTCTACACATCCTGAGATCTAGGAAATTAAATTAACTGCGATATCCCCTGTAAATTTTTTTTTGTACTCGACTTCTTATTTAATTCCTGGAAACGTAAGCAGCTTTTTATAACGACGTATTTAGCAAAAAAAAATTTTTTTCTTTGAACCTTCAAAGCGTGTTCTACCATTATACTGACAGTGATAATGGTAGCATTCAAGAGCTGTTAAAACGTAGCTATTAAACGAAAGTTATTGACCCAAAATAATTAAGCATCGAACAATATACAACAAAGGCGGACTGATAGAGTGAGGAAAAAATTCCCTCTATTATCACGATTTTGTGGCAGTAATTTATAATTAAAATTGACTTGACTTTTATGTTAAACACTGTGCAGCGCATAGTGCCATACGTCATACCATCACTCCGGTATTCTGAATGTCTTTCTCCTTGGATAGGATAAAACTTTTGGAGCAAACACTCGCTAGGGCCACATTTGTGTGGTAATTGAAATTTCAGGTGCGAGCTTGTGAAGCAATTTAGAGCTTCCAACTCTGGGTGGCACATACATTTTTACGGAAACTGGAGGGAATGTAGTTACTAGTTCTGAGATTTTTCGTAAGGATCTCTTGTTGGGGCTTCATTTTACACTGGATGACGAGTGGAGCCTCCTTCAGGCGGAGGTATTTGTTATCGGGATTATTACGGGGCATTGTATTAAAGGAACGCATGCGAGGCATATTGGTCTTGGACAACTTGCAAATGACTTCTGCAGAAGCTATGGAGACGAGGAGGAGGATGAGTAGGCACCTGGGTGCCTACTACATGGAGGATATAGTGATGAACCGTCATGCATGGATATTGAAAGTCTGAGTCGCTTCATCGGAAGCTCCGAGTGGTTCCTAGAATAGGGGAGAATATGGGACTATGGTATCACAATGGGCTCTGTGTGCGGTCTAAGTGTGTCCGCTCATGATTCCATCGAGGGGCAGCCACTTCTACCTACCTACCATAGTGTAGGGGCATTAATGCATCCCAGTATGAATTATCTCGGTGTATACTAGAGATGTCGGGCAGCAAATTGGCATTGTTGACACCTTTGCAAGCGGAAGTTTTTACGGCCAGAGGCTTGGAGGAGACATTATAGATAGAGGAGTGGACTATAGATCGTACAGACGCATTACGAAGGTACTTCTTCTTTCTTAATGACTATAATGAAAGATATTTTGCAATCCTCCTTGTCTTATGAATTAAAACATTTTCATTCAAATTTTTCTGTCGAATGTTACCAACAATTTTTTTACATTAAATTTCAAAAGACTTTCGCAATTAAATGTGCATGTACTTCTTGGCTATTTTTTCAATCAGTCAGGCTATAATTAGTCAGTCAACTATAACAGAATCAATCTGATATTTTGAACTTTTTAATTAAATTTCTCTGATATTGAATAAAATTGAAATTTATTCTGTACCTTGAACTTGTACTTGCACTTGCATTGTACTTAGAATTGCACTTAAAAGTGCACTTATGTACATATATGTTTGAAACAAAGACAAAAATAAGTAAAAAGCATTTCTTTGTGGTATTTTAAATGAAAATTTTTCGAAATAAAGGAAAGTATTTTAAAAATATTTTTGAAAATCTCAAATTAAATTTATTTGTAGCATGAATTTCTGTCGATGTGTCTAATGCAACAATGTATGTCAGTGTCAAATATTTTTGCAGAAAGGCAGAGGAGAGGCCTTTATTATCATATAAATTTTTCAGATTTTATATGCGAATGAATTACATACAATACATATGCAATGTTGGGAATCTTTTTTGTTTTCGCTGTTGCATTATTTCGCTTAAAAATGTTTTTGTTTTTTTATTTTCTTTCTTCCTTTTTAATGAAATTTAAATTAAATTTTTCTTTTCTGTCGATTTCCTCGTGATTGAGCAGATCGCTGTATTTGTTTTGGTTTTTGTTATTTGTTTGCTTTTGTTTCTTTTGATTTCCTGTGTGCTTTTTCTTAAAATGCATTTTTGTTTGCTTGTTTTGATACACGGCAATCGTGTATTGCAATTTTAGTTGCATATTTTTTCTACAACCTTTGCCCAGTAATAGTTTTCTATTCTGGTTTCAAAAATACTCGTATCTTTTCAGACATGCCGGAACCAAACGACGTAATTATCAATTTGTGGGTCTATTGACTGCACTTTAGTAAAAGAATTTAGAAATAAAATTATATGACGTGATAACTGATAGCATTCCATGCCTCAAAAGCCTGTTAAAGAGGAAAACATCAAACAAAGTCCACAAATTAATTTTTGGATGATTGCAAAGTGAATGTGATCGAATCTGACGTTTTGTGACTCAATTGAAACGCCAACAATATAAAGCAAATTAATACTGAATACATAGTAGTCGCCGTAGTCTAGTAGGTAGTGTATTCGCTTATTAGAAGTAGAGTCCGGGATCGAACCCCAGGTCAGACATCAAAACGAAATATGAAAAAACAAATATATATTTCTTCGGCCACTTCCTCTCAGCAGATTTCTGGCAAAAACTCTGAGAGTGAATAATATTGCCATGAAAAAGTTTCTCAAAAATCTGTCGACTTTAAACTGTAGGTCCCGCCACTCAAGTATAAAATTAAGTACACAACATGAGTAGTGTGAGAAGCTAGGCCGTAATCCTGACTGAAGGGTTGTAATGGTTAATTATGTATGTATGTATGTAAGAAGCTTCCTCAGGTTTGTCGGGGCAATAGGCTTGAAGGGGACATTATAGGGATACCATACAGCATGATTGGAATCCTCTAGAGTCCAGCCGTTTACATTACAGCTGCTATTGGTTATGTAGCGACCAAAATGTTGAATAAAGTATGCCAAAATTAGGGGATGGACCCCACTTGAGGAAAATTTCTATGCAATAATCTTTAAAAAGTAAAAGGCAGGCAATCATTTATGGCCATAAATGAATGTTTCAATCAATACTTCAAATTTTATGTGTTATTTTAAATTTTTAAAATTAAAACAGTTGAAAAATTACTCGCTAGTAAGAAGGAAGCTACAGCTATAGCTTTGTTAGAGAAATATTTGGAAAAGAAAAGTAATTCTACCAAACTCTACAGATGGTTAAACAAATATTATACAATTTAAATATTTTACTTTCTATTTACAGTGTTAACAAGATTTATTGGTAATTAGTTCCTGTTGTTTTGTTTTTAACATCTAAACAATTTCCAAAATTGGTTTGAAATTTTCTAAATTCTGAGACAAACACTTCGATTTTTAATTGAAGAAAAACATAAATTTTTAAACGCTCTTTAACTCGTTTTCTCTCTCTCTCTCTTCTATTAAGATACATTTGTATTAACCTGAATCTGAACATCTATTATTAAGTTTGTTGCCCCTAAATTCTAAATAAATTCTATAAATACTGCTGCTGCCTGCATTTCTAATGACAATGTTTGTTGGGTTATTGTGTATTTATGTATGTACGATATTAGTGTTCTTTATATAGTATTAAAATAATTTGTTAAACATTTAATGAAATTTATAATGATTTTGTATTATTAAAAAAAATACACACACACTCTTTCACATATTCACACACAAACAAAAATTGTATTTGAAAAAAAGGAAAAAAAATAAAAATAAAAACTTTGTAATTAAAAAAATGCTGAAAAAACCGATGCTTTTATTATAAATTACTCAGCCATATAAATTTTTGTGATTAGAAGACTAATTGAATTGATGGTTTTTCTTTTTTATTTTTTGTTTTTTTTTTTACTTTTTCTCTATGAGCTAAAAATATTCGATTAAATAGTAAAAACCTTATTCATAATAATATTTTTAATTTACTTGAAAAACAAAATCATTTTTGAAATAATTTTCAATGAAATTTTTACAATACAAAATAGTCTTCAAAAGGATGTACAATTTAAAAAAGAAAATCCACTTAATGAGAAGAAGACAACTTTGTTAAAATTCAAATCGAATCTGTTTCTATGTACATATTTAATATAATTTGTCGGTCTGATATTGAAATCGGGGACAAGATCAAATATTTTAAATTCTGCTCTAGGGCATCTTTGTCACGAACCAGCAACGAAGTTGTTTGCATTTCGTTTATAACCCATAATATAACCCATGGATCTAAATCTACTGCAGCTGATTGTGGCAAGTTGCCAACTACGGTTGCCTTTACACACAACACACTTTGCGACTATACGCTAAGGACCCTCTTCTTTTTCAAGAGATGTACCTGCTGTCTGTGACCTTTCTCTAATATTTTCTGTCTATGATTCCTTCTTTGGGAAATCTTTAGATATTATTCTGAACCGATTATAGTGGGACTGAAGCCTGGAAAAATCGTGATAAATGTTTTTTCACCTTCATTCGGAATGGAATCTGAATAGCTCGGGTTTATAGTCACACCACTTTACCTCTAAGAATATAAAAAACTACAGTCTTTTCAGAGAACCTCTATGATAGGCTAGTTGGATTTCTTGACTTTAACTGTTCCAATTTGTAATTGATAGCAAACAAAGTTGTACACATTGCTGGGTATAGGTGTCACTTCAGCAGAAGTCAAATTTGTATACGACTTGTGAGAATAGTCTCTCAGGACCGCACACCGATATGGTAACTTAAGCATGATATTAGATTATCTATCGGGACACAATTATTTCAGGTGTTGAAGAACTGAATTAATATTAAGTTTGTGGATCAGTTGAAAGAATTTTTCCCTCCGAAAGAAACTTACTCCTCCGGAGCGGAGCACAAGTTCATAGTTTCAATTATACGAGTCTGAATTTATTCTTTTGTTTCTAATAGGTGGCTTAAATGTTTAAAGCGTTTAATGAACTTTCGGATTTGAATGCTTCATAACATTTAGAATGATGCAAGTGATGCCTGAGTAAAAATATATCTTCATGTGTAGGCGGGTTCTTGGATAGTATGATATTAACAGGAGCTCAATTAGTTTTTCTACTATCTTCTGTGGGGAAAAAATCATTTCAATCGGGTTAGGTTATTCCCGAAGTTTGCAATTCAGTTTCAACTGGATTCATAATAGGACCACGCAGGCTTATTTATGTAACTGTTTTCAGCGCAACTTGTTAATATAGCAACGTTATATATGGAGGCAAATCTCGTATTGGCGTACAAATTAAAGATTTTATCTGCTCTCGCAAGCGGAGAGCTTCGCTAATCCGCTAATGACTTTTGCAAGGATTGTGAATTTGTCGAAGAGAAAGAGAGTGTAGCCCACTTCAAACACCAATGTCAGACCGTATATCCCCAATATATTAGGTGATAAGATGAATGAATCATCAGGACATAAGTATACTCGAAAAATGTGTGACGTCATTGTATCTAAGCATGAGGTAAGGCGTTATCCATATTGGCACCGGACAACGTACTACATGTGTTAGTACAACAAAATTTGTGGAGGCATTATAGGGATACCCTATATAGTTTAAGGGCAGAACAATAAATCGTATGGTCTCATTACTGTAATAACTCTACGCGACAATAATATGCGAATATCCGTCTGTGGCTCAACGTAAATTTTCATTTGACTCACCCTGTAGCAATCACTAGATTTGTTAAAGTTTGAGACTGGTTTTTAGTTTAAATTAAAGGAGACATGCTTGAAGACCCTGTGCTGATTGTCGGGCTGAGCGCAAGTAAGTTTTTAATTTTAACAAAGTTGTTGCTCCCGTTTAACCTATCCTTCGTAATATTGATGCCTTAAATGCAATTATTTTAAAGTTTTTTTTTTTTTTTTTTTAAATAGGCCCCTAATCAATAGATCTTATAATTGGATAAAAAAAATTTGCAACACACAATAGCACATAAACAAACCAGAAATAAAATAAAAAAAATTCGTCTACTTACCATAGCAAAACCGGACAGCAGAGCTGATGTTTTGCTGGATGCTTTCAGTTTGGCACGACTCAACTGTAATTTGCGCCATGACAAGTAGCTGGGCGAGTGAAGATCTTCACCGGACTGTGACATACTGCTGCTGGTTTGGCGACGTGGCTGGAAACGAGAAAATTGTGTAAATGAACGTAAAGTATTAAAGGGATTGGGAGCTTGTGGCGGAAGCTGTGTGTTTAGCAAAGAAGCAGGCGGCTTATTGCCTACCAGAGCCGTTAACGGTGCTGTTATCGAGGACAGCGATGGTGCGGCCTGATATCTTTTCGAATTTAGATATCGCGAACTACCAAAATTCTTTTGTTGTGCTGCTAATAAAGCTGAACCGTGGTGATGTTGTTGATTTTGGAAGCGTATGGGACGACACGAATCGCAAAGTTTAAATTCGTGTGACGGATGCGAAGACGTTGAGGGTGGTGGTGGTTGCTGTGACAATGTGTTGTTGTTGAAATTTAAATTTTGCGGCTGTTCTAATAGATTTAATAGCGATCTTTTGGTAAGCGGTGGTGTTGAAAGGGAACGAGAATATTGCTGCTGCTGTTGTTGTTGTTGGTGTTGCAACAGTAGTTGTTGTTGTTGTTGATGATGATGCTGTTGATAATATTGATTTTGTACTGGATGATTATAATTAACTGTACGCGGCGGTGTTACAGTTTGTCTAGTTAATGTTGCTGGTAATATTGTGGCTGTTAGTGTTGTTGTTGAGCCGTTTGTGGCTGTTAATGGCACTGTTGCGTCGTCACTAATTATAGGCTCTTCGTCGTTGTTGTGTTCATCCTCCGTTGTCGATGATGGTGCCGCCAGACAATCGAGTACATTCTGATTTAAAAGTAGACTACTTTGGCTGAGATCTATTTGTGATGATGAATACCGAAGATTTGCAAACATTTTGCCACCACCGACAACAGCATCAACGATATCATCTCGATTTAATGGTGATGATGATGTGGACGTGTACGTGGACGTCAACGGTGTTAATGCTGATGTTTTTATAAAATCATCTGTTTGATAGAACAATTGTTCCTGTTGTTGTCCTTGTTGTTGTTGCAGTTGTTGTTGATGATGCTGATGCTGATGATTTTTTTCACGTCTTGGTCTTCGTGGTTCTCTCAGTGGTGGCGGCAAGGGCGGTGGTACTGTGACTTTTTGCTGCAGTTGGCTTTGGTGTATTTGTTGTTGTAAATTTATGGGCAACATTGCGTTTTTATAACAAAATATTTAAATTTTTATAAATTTTGTTTCTTTTTTTTGTTTTTGTAAAAAGAATTTTTAATAAAACAGTTCTTTTTTCTTGTTGTTCTTAATTTTTATTTCGCTTTTCGCTTTTTTCAACGAAGGAATGAATGAATGGATGGATGGCACAAAATCGCAGCGATCTATTAATGAGTCTGTTGAGATTCTTTCTTTTTTTTTAAAATATTTCTGTTTTTTGTTTTTGTTATTTTTGTTTCTATTAGAACAAACAAAATTATAAAAGGTTTATGGCCGTATTAAATGAATACACAGTGATGTTGGCAAAAATAGCAGTGATTTTTTTCTAAGTTTATATCACACATTCATTAAGTGAACAACGTGAAAATGAGGCTTTCACAACAGAAGGATGATAATTGCAGTCAAATTTAAAAAGGAATTTCAATATGTCTGCTACTAATACATCTCAAAGGCAGGCATTGAGATACGTAACTGAAAAGCTATTAGTGGAATTGAAAAATAAACCCGACGCATATGCAATCTAGTGAACCAGCTAAATCAACAACAATTATTCCCGTGGTTAAGATAATGACTCATTTGGTGGAACCAGAACGTTCCCATCCAGTATGAGATGCTGAAATCGGTCTATTGCAACTCTTTAGTCATGGTTGCAACCTAATTTCTCACAGTACTTTTGTACCTGCACACGACAATAAGCAGAGTATCGTGTGCGTAAAATCCATACATTTTCAGAAATATGGAAAAGGTTACAGGTTAAGCCAAATATCGCCAATGCTTCGAATGAAAAAAATGTTTCCTAATAACCGCCTCCCAAATGTTCTAAAAATTCCTTATTTTTGAGTTCTAAAATAAAATTGAAATTTTATTAGAATTCCGTGTTGTACCATGTACGCTGGTACTGAACATATATATTAAACTTAAAATGTGACCATTTTTATCACCACCACTGTATATCATTAGCATGCTGGCAGCAAAAAGGCGACAAGGTAGATGCATGCATATTTACATATATACGTACATATACAGTCGAACTTCTCTATAGTGAACTTCTATACAATGAAGCTCTCCCTATTATGAATTGATTTCAAACACACAACTTTTTCCGTTCCAATTTCATTGCTTTTGATCTCCTTATAATGAATTTCCATACAATGAAGTTTTCTATACAATGAAGCAATTTTGCATGTGTAATATTTGACTTACATGCGTTTTTGTCTCCATATAATGAATTTTTCGAACAATTTTGTGTTACGCGTACTAACAACTCTGTGTACCGAGAAAGATGCTACATATAATGAGGGGATTCCCAAAAGAGGAAAATAAGAACAAAAAAAGAAGAAAGCCACATTGCAGCGAAGTAGCATTTCTCTTGAAAAAAATTATTAATTATTAATAAAGTTAAAGAAGGATTAAAAAAAAGATGTGGCTAGGCAGTTTGGAATTCTAGAAGACGAGCAATTGAGCACTAAACGCAAAAGGCTTCGAACCTGCCTTTTTGAGGATATTGATTTATTTTAAATAAAAAGTGGGGGAAAAATAGAATTTCTGTATAATGAAGTTTCTATATAATGAAGTGATTTTCTGGTCCCGTCAAGATTCATTATAGGGAAGTTCGACTGTACTATATGTAGGTATGTATATTATTACTTATTTGATTCTTATTTAATTTTATGAAATTAATTTTTTTCTTTTCTTTAACGATTTTCTTTTGATTTTCGTGCTGTGGCAGTGAATAGATCTCTCAACGATACTCTCTAGCACAGATGAGATTCTACTCGTAGTTTATTAGCAATATCGTCTCTATTTGGTGTGCTTTTTTTTTTGTTTTCTTGGTTTATTTCTTAAAAATTAATGTTTTTGTATTTGATTTCTGTTTTTGTTTTTATTTATTTTATGCACAATTTTTTTATTTTGGTTGTAAATTTTATTTAAATTTTTAATTTTGCTTTAGAAATACACATGTTAGGGGATTGGTTTTGGGGTTGTTTTTTTTGCTGTTGTTCTTATTTTCTTGTGGTTTTTCTTAAAAAAATTTTGAAAAAATCATTGTGAAAACGAGTACAGAAGACGTTTAGCATTTTTCATACATATCTCAGCTATTTTGTGGTCAAAGCAAAAAATTGTTTCTTCTAAGTCTTCAATCATTTTTTTTTTGTAAGACAAGGACAGCGTTGGGCGTCGTTTGTTTTAAGTTTTTTTATATTTTTTTTTTATTCTAAAAACAAATTTTGTTATTACAAAACTTTTTTGCGGCATCAGAAAAAAAAGAAATTTGAAATTCAGGTGGCATAAATATTGAATTTTAAAACCATAAATTTTCCTACCAACAGTTTGCGTACGAGCAGGTACGAATTTCGGTACTTTTTTTAAATACAAGTTTAACAAAAAAATTAATTTTTTTTAAATAATTTATGAGATTTTCGTTCTCTTTAAGAATTTATGAGTTACTTATACAATAATCCCATAAGTTTTAAATACTTTTTTAAATAGTCTGCTTAAACGTAGACTTGTGGTGACAAGATTAATGGGTGACTTCGAAAGCGTATTGCATGGTATTGCAATGCAATACAATATTTTAAGAAAGTTACCTGCTTCTAATTCTAGCTTAGATTAGTTTTGGTTAAATATAGAAGATGGATACCAATAACCCTATCATATTCGCTAGGCTACAAATAATGAGCCCACTGTGATGCCCATAACACAATTTTATTTATTCTCAGAGTTTTCGCCTGAAATCTGCTGAGAGGAAGTCACCAAAGACTTGCAGACGTCTGACCTGGGGTTTAAACCGTGGTCTCACGCGTAATAAGCCAACACACTACTTACAAGACTACGGCGACTTCAAGCAATGTATTTACTGTGAGAGTTTGTGACAGATAGAAAGTTACCGAAGAAGTAGTATCATACAGACTTATATTTAAGAATTAAAATAACAGTACATTGAGTTTATTAACCTTAAACACATGCTGGATAAACAATTTCAACGATGAGTTTATTTCTGGCTCAATGGGTACGCTGAAAACAGACTCAGGTAAAAAGAAACCAGAAGCAGTTCAATGTTCGATGCGGCAGCATTATTACATCGTATTTATTCAATTAATTTAAAAGTCATTACACTCTTTGAGTCAGGATTACAACCTAGCTTATCTGATGCCTTTTTATCTATGAGTGGTGGGGCCTACAGTTTAAAGTCGACTCCGAAAAACAAGTTTGAGAAATATTTAGAGTCAATTTTATTTACTCTCAGACTTCTTGAGAAAAGACTGATGGGAGAAAGAGGCTGAAAAAATATTTGTCTATATTTCGTATTGTTTAAAACTAATCCTACTCATTACCTAATAGACTGCGGCATTAGGGCGTACCTGCGGACAATATACTTGGCAGAGATCAGCAATGAATCTAATGAAATTTTGAGTATGAGTGAGTCAACAGTATAGAAATTCAACTACTACTCTGATTTATTCGTACTCACTACAACATTGATTTATAAGTACAGGTTGCAATGAGTATGAGTACAACGTTGACATCAAACTCATAACATTCGAACAATATGTTTGATTCATACGCCTACTCCTTTAGATTCATAAATTTAGAAAAATACTTATAATACTCATAAATGATTCGAGTGATTCATCAAAATTTAGTCTTAGATGTTGTTGCATTTACAAAAAATGAAGAAAGAAAAAGATAAAGACAGCAAGCAAAATAAACACACAACCTTCTAGTGAGTATTGTAATGTTCGTACGCGAATCATATTTATTTTTTTGATTCTTATAAATGTTGAATAAAGGAGAGTCGAAATCAACAACATCATGCGTATTGTTGAGTATGAGTGCGATGAGTACTTCAAACTTTGAATATAAGTAGTATGAGTATCATACTCATCAAAATATTAAAATAAGTATGAATGCGTATAAGTATCAGAAATTATGAGTATGATTCGAATCTACTTATCTTTTTGAATACTCATTGCTGATCTCTGATACGTGCATATGTATGTACATAATTGGTCATTACAACTCTTCAGTCAGGATTACGAGCTAGCTTTTCACACCATTCATGTTGTGTTAATTTCAACCATAAATGGCAGAACCCACAGTTAAAAGTTGATTGCGAATGACAGATTCTTGAGAAACTTTTCATGGCAGTTTTATTTCACACTCAGGGTTTTTGCCAAAAATTTGCTGAGAGGAGGTAGCCGAAGAAATATTTATTACATATTTCGTTTTGATGACCGAACACACTACATACTAGGCTACGGCGAATATTATAATAAATAATAATTATTCAAAGGAAATTCGAATTTGTTTAAAGGAATTCATTTCAAAAATTACTGTATTGAGTATGCTAATTAGCTAGACACTGCTGTAAATTATTTAAGGATAACACACTTTCACATTTATGTTTTCTAAACACTTTAAATGGTTTTTTTTTAATTTAATTTACATTAAAAATTAATTCCAGCCACAAGTTATTTATTTATTAGTTTCTTTAATAGTGAATTAGCACATGGTTTTTTAAATCATTTGTTTATTTATTTATTTTTTCTTGATTTATTGTTTACTTTTCAATTTCAAAATGTTTAGATGATAAATTTCAAATATTTTGAAATACATATTTAAAATATTATTATTGTTGTTGTGTTATAATAAATAAATAAATCACGCAAAAGAAATGCAAAAAATTTTGGCGAAATATTTTCATGAATATTTTTCTTTCTGTTTTTGCGGCACCAAAAATTTTATTTCAAGTTTACTTGAGTAATATTATTAAAAATTTTGTTTTCGTTTATTTTTTGTAAAATTCTAATGTGTTTAGTTTTCTTTAAACGAGATTTTCGATTTTCACTTTAACCTAACCATTGCGGAAACAACGACAAGGTGCCGATAAAAACTATAGCGCGATGATGGTTGGTAATAAACGATGACGGTCGACAACAATTGACGCGGCAGTAATGCGAAGATGGTCGGTCTATTACTGAATGACTATCGGTCTTGGTTTGCTGATTGATTTTAGTAGCCCATTATGGTAAATGATTGTATAGAAGAAGATGATGGTGCTCATCATGACGATGATGATGTTAATTTAAATATACAACAACAAATAAATAAAATACACGATAATTATGCTTTTAACAAAGTATAATTCAAATCGAATAAAATTAATTACAATTTAACACACAATAAATGAAATTAAATGAACGAACGAAAGTATGAATGTATGAATGAATGAATGAATGAATGCATGAATTATTTCATTTATTTTGTGCTCATCATCATCATCATTAGCATGTCATACGATTAAATATTTCGGGTTTTTTTTTCCTTACGGCTACGAAAACGGAATCTTAATTTAGAATTTCATATAGGAAAACAGTCGTAAAGGATCAACAACAACAAGTAAAACAAAATCCCTTTAAGAACGATCGATCGAGTCACAGTAAATAATATCCAGTAACTGTTTAACAAATGCCGACACCGTTACGTATCACTCACAACTGTTGGTTGTGTCACGCGTTAACACAACTGATGTTAAGAAGTGTCTCTTCTTACTGGCGATACTTCGTTTTCGTTTCACTACAATTTTACACACTCTGTAAACAAAATTTGTTGTTTGCTACGATTGCTCCTAATATTGTTGTTGCTTCTAGTGCTACTACTACTACTACTGCTGCTGCTTCTGCTGTTGGTATTGTTGGTGTCGTTTTTTGGTCATATTGTTTGGGTTGATTTGACAGGAGGGTATATTGAGTATGTCGTCATGATTACGTACGTTAAGCAACATTAACCAAATGTATAATAAAAGAAAGAGAGAGTGAGTATCGTCGTTTTGTATATGCAAAAAAACAAATTTCTATACAAAAAAATGGAGAGAGTAAGAGGAATAAAACAAAAGGAGAAAAAAAAGCGTGGCGAATATAAAACAAAACAAATTAAATTAAATTGGAATAAAATTTATACGGACAGACAGACATACTATTCTGCTACGGCTAGAATTTATAACTGCTGCTGGACCTAGAACTATAAACAAAAACGGCAACAATAACATCAACAACTAAACTATATACAAATAAAATAAAAACTCAAAAATTGAATACAAATTTAAAAAACGAAATTTAAAGAATGTGCACGAAAGAAATTTTAAGAAAAAAAAAAAAATTAAGTAAATAAAGAATATGTAGTCGCCGTAGTCTAGTAGGTAGTGTGTTTGCTTATTAGATGGTAGGTCCCGCCACTCAAGTATAAAATTAAGGCACACAACATGAGTGGTGTGTGAAGCTAGGCCGTAATCCTGACTAAAGGGTTGTAATGGCCAGTTATGTATGTATGTATGTGTTTATTGATCAATGCTAAAAGAAAATAGTGTACATTCTCTGGTTTCTCGATCAAAATTTTCTTCAACGATGAATCTGATTTCTCGCTGGGTAATTACGACAACAAGTAAAATTGTTGCAAATGGGGATCAGAGAACCCAGAAGTGATTGCAGAAAAGCTAATGACATCAAAGAGTTTCTGTGGTCACGTTCTATTCATCATTAGTACAGCTTCTGCAGAAGCTATTGTTAGGTATGTATTCCTAGCCTCCGGGAGTATGTACCCAGGGGTCAGTTATGAACTCTGCTCTGGTTTAAGGTAAATTTTGTTCTGAATATATTAAAAGCGAGCAATATCTGTCTGATCTTGATACAAATAGGTTCGACTTTCCAATAACCCTACATGTTCATTATTTGAATAATTAAATTAACATTTTAAATATTTTTTCGGCACAGTCTTTAATTAAAAAACATAAAAACAAATTGACATGCGGAGACATATAAAGAGTCTGAAGCTGATAAAAGCAAAATCAATCATTTGTGATGGTTAATTGAATAAATGACCTGGACAATGAATTAAAATTGAGTACTCAGTACTGAGCAATTCAAACAATTATCGCGGAGCAAGCATAGCAAGCAAGCAGTTCATGTTCAAATAAGTCTCACGTTATGAAAACGTAACGCGAACTTAAAGTAAGTGATGATGAACCTCTAACGGGAGAGAAGTTAAATTGTCTGATGAGAATGAATGAAATTGATGTTGCATGTTTGAAGATGTAGTAAATATTTGCCATGCCACTGAAAGTTCAATTAAATGGAACAATAAATTTTAATATTTGTTTGTTTTTTGAAGCTATCGTGTTGGGTACATAGTACACGTACTCGTAGAAGTCAAGTTAACATAAATTGTTTTAAAACACAATCTTATGGATCACTTAATCATCAAGGGTGGAGTCGAGATGACCCATAATATAGAGTTACATTCAAATGATCAGTTTACAAACCTATATTACATCATATTTCCTAAGTAGTACTGTTGAAATGCAAATCGAAGATAACATTTAACAAATTATAAACAAAACAAAAAATTACATTTCAAAACACCAAGAAATTCTCATACAATTGAAAAAGTAATTCATTTAAGAAAATGTTCACAATTTTTTTTCTCTTCACAAAGTTCATTCAATCAGAACCTCTCTCATCACATTTATCGTTATGAAAATGAAATTGGAAAAAAAATTGTTATTAAAAAACGATATTTTTTTTTTTGCTTCTCCCCTATTGAATTTATTCACACCATTAAATTGCAATTGCGTTCCAATTAAAAAGAAAAAAAAAAATAATTTATTTGACTCCGACTTGTACCAGTTACACACCATTTTTTTTTCTATAAGGAGAGAGGCAGGTTGTAACGGGTGATTTTTTAAACAGAGAACCAGAAATTTAAAAAAAAATTTAATTTTTATTTCATGTAAACCTTGCCGCAGCTGCGGAAAAGGTGGTCTATCCGAGAGCATTAATTGTCAACCTAACACCTCTTGAGCTGACTATATAAGAGGATGACGCCATGCAGACTACCCTGATTCGTCATCTGACGATTTTGGGATGGAGTCTGGGACATACCTTACGTGATTAAGGCGAGCGATGGCATAGATCCTTTGCGTAGTTCCATTTGGAAATTCAGGATGACATTTCTGATCAGAGAAGAGTAGAGTGCGAAACCAAAATGAATATAAAATGCAACCAAAAAAGTTCCGCGGAATAAAAGTGGGAATAGACAGGCCCAAAGCATGAAGTCGCCGTAGTCTAGTAGGTAGTGTGTTTGCTTATTAGACGTAAAGCCCGGGTTCTAGCCTCAGGCCAGACTTCTAAACGATATATGAAAAAAAAAATATTTCTTCGGCGACTTCCTCTCAGCAGATTTCTGGTAAAAACTCTGAGAGTAAAAAAACCTGCCATGAAAAAGTTTCATAAAACATCTGTCATTCGGAGTCGACGTTAAACTGCAGGGTCTCGCCACTAATGTATAACATTAAGGCACACAACATGAGTGGTGTGAGAAGCTAGGCCATAATCCTGACTGAAGGGTTGTAATGGCCAATTATGTAGGTATGTATGTAAAGCACGAAGATCAATATTAAAATGGACAGCAAAATGCTCCACGAAGTATAAGTGGCAACAGAGAGACCGTAAGGACCCAGATCAATATCAAAATAGATACCAAAATGCCACAAAGTAAAGTGGGAATAGACGGACGGGCCAAAAGCACGCAGATAAATAACTTTCTTTGGTCAAGTAAAACTACAATCTTCCAGACGTAAGTCTGCGCTGTGCTAGAAATAATGAGAATTCTATCTGAAAGGGGAAAATACGGCAGTGGTCGTAGTTGAGTAGGTAATTGGCTTATTAGATGTGAGGCCTCGGTTCAAACTCGAAGAGTAAAAAAAATTGCCATGGAAAGATTCTTAAAAATCTATAGTTTGGAGTCGACTTTAAACTGTAGGTCCCCGCCTCTCATGCATAAAATTAACACATACAACATGTATGATGAGAAGCTAGGTTGGAATCTTGACTAAAAAGTTGAAAAAACCGAAGATGTTAAGCAATAAAGACGGTGGTACCCTATGGTTTGTTGCCAACTAGAACTCTAAACTCTGTAGGTCGATGCTAAAAGAGGATAATGAGCACTTTCTGGCCAAATATAATTTCTAACGAATCTCTATGGGAGGATACATGACATAAATCCAACCCCGTAAGTTGTTTCATCATATGCACCGAATGCTTATGGGACTAAGCGAAATGGATAACTGAAATGAATAAACTGAAAGAGCAATAAAAAATCACCCTATAATTGTGTAAAGAAAGCTTTAAATCGGTTGATCTCTGGATCATCGTATCACATGATAATAGGCAACTGAAAATTTGCATGAATTAAGAAATAAAATGCAAAAAAAATTCCCCGTAACGCAGGGAACAATTAAGTGTTGTATGATGTACTTTCAAATAAATCTGAATTAATTTCCTTTTTAAGTGCCATTAAAATATTGTTAAATTGGCTCTTAAAATGGTACTTAACACTTTGCTTCGCTTGTGGAGAATATAGAATACTGTTTTAATTTGTATTTAATTTGTATAATTAGTTCATGATAACTCTGATAATTATTTCAGATTGTCTTCAAAATGTGACTTGTAGAAAAACAGATACAGTAAACTCTTGATATTTAAGATCAAATGTATCACTGTTGCAGTTAGACAAAGACAATTTGCGCAATAAGATATTTACACCTATTCATTGCATAATGAACAAGTCTATAGAAGTGGTTAGTCAGGTTGAAAACACCAGTGGAGGGGTATTTTTCTCCTTAAAAGACAGTAACATGTCATCTTCAAGGATGCCGTTAGAATTTGTCTTACAAATATTTCAAAACCAGTAAAATTATTCATCATTACTCTTTACAGGTAATAACCACTCGGTAATAAGCTTGCTCTACCACTGGCTACAATTGATTGCTTAAGATAATCCCATTGCTAGGACTATAGCTTCGAGTTAAAGAGTTTGAAGGTAAAAGAGAAGTTCATAGTAAAATAAAATCTCTGTAAATCCCTTCGGCAATCCTAGTTTGGCTACGGTTTATGACGGTCCTTCACGACTGTTTCTCGTGTAATTGAGCCATTTTTCACAATCAGCAACAGTGACTTGCGAAATTTGACTGATAATGGCAGCCATCTTGCATCTGTCAATTTAGTTATGAATTAATTGTCCATTATTCAATCTGTGTTGAAAAATCACCATGGATGACCACAGAAACGTGAATCGAACAATCAACTTCAGCGATGAGGCCTGCTTCTGGATGCATGGGTACGTAAACAAATAAAATTGTTGAATTTGAAGCGATTCGAATCCACATAAGATCCAAGAGTATTCCATACATCCCGAAAAGCCACTGTTTGGTGTAGATTTTGGGCATGAGGCGTTATCGGTGCATATTCCTTTGAGAACGAGGTCGCCCAGGCGAATCAACGGCAAATACTATAGTTCAATAACTTTAAACTTGTTACCCATTTCAGGATGAATAGGAACAAACAAAATTGTCGATTTTTGGGCGGTACCAATCCACATGAAATGCATCTCGAGGAAGTCAATTTTTTTATTTGTATTTTGGGGTGGCGGCATCATCGGCTTATATTTTTTGAGAACGACGTCGACCAGGACACCATTTTTAACGGCGGGCATTCTAGGCAGAGATTACTAACTTCTTTTGGCCTGGAGAGAGGGACACCAACGACATGTGGTTTCAACAGGACGGCACTACGGAGTCACAGCTAATGTCACATGGAATGTTATGCACGAGCGATTTGAGGGCATGGTTACCTCAAGTAGAGGCGATGTGAACTGACCACCGAAATTGTGCTATCTACCTCTTAGGAGTTTCTTAAGGCGCTTGTGTATAGGAATAAGCTACAGTATGGGAGTAATCCACAACCCAGAGGAGTTCTTGGTCCCAAATAGACTAATTTAAGTGGCAGAGTAGTAGATAATTAGAGACTTTGGATGCGATCCAACCAGAGAGGTGGAGGTCCATCCAGCGAATAGAATATTGTGGTGCTATCTCACAAACATTTTGTTTTATTAAAATTTAAAGGTAGCAAGTGTAACCTATAGTAGTTTGTTTCTGATTAGGATATTTTAGTTTTAGTGTGAAACCTGAAACCGTTTAGTAAGTAGTGTTTTGGCTTATTAGAAGATGCCGTGTTCCTAAGCCCAGCTAAGGCAAAAACCATCTTGAACAAAAACTATCTTTCTCTCGACAGCTTGCTGACAAAAACTATGAGAGTAAATAAAATTGCCGTGAAACGTTTTTGTAAGTATCGCCATTCATAGAGAAAATTAGCACACTCACCACGGGTGGTGCGAGAAGCTAGGTTATAATTCTAACTAAAGGGTTGTCATAACCAATTATATTGCTTAGTAAGTAAGCAATTGTATCCTGAAACTTTCACAAATGTTCCTAATCAATTATCGATTTCTTTCAATTTTAAGGCTTTAGTAGATCAACTACTGAGTGTGTGATTTTAGTTAGAAAACCGTAAACCGAGGCTCAATAGTATATTTTTTCTATTTATTTTGGCGCTCTCTATTGTAATATTGCAAATAAATACAATAAAAAAAAAACGAAATGAGAAACAGTTTTTATTGCCTGCCTGTCTGTCTGCCTATCCATACGTACATACATATGTATGTATTTTTTGTTTTTGTTTTATTAACATACAACATTGTTAAGAGGTTTTTAATCGATTTCAAAGAGTTAAACATTTACATACGCAAATAACATGGGCATGTGTGTATGTACAATTGTGTTGAAAATTATAGCAGTGAAAAAAGATGACTTTTTCAACACAACAATGTATTTATTGGCATAAGCTCATTACACTTAACAATGAATGCATCCATAATCGATCTTCAATACAAATTTAAATGTGCCTGCCATGGATCCAATTATACAATAGCCATCGCATTCGAAGAAGACAATTTAAAAAACAAAGTTTTGAAACCACTATACGCTAGGCATTCTTAATAAGTAAGGAATTAATTTAAAATAACTTCAGTATAGGGTTTTTAAAGTTCGTTAGTATTACGTTAGAAGGCACATTGTGTGGTTCAGCCTTAATTTTTTTTTATCGTACTTCAATTACGAAAATATCATTCTTTATCATTTTCAAGTTGATATCATTGATTTCTTGTTTGAATAACAGCAAAAGACAAGCAAATAATCAAATAATGAAGGCAAAAAATAGAAATAGGAAAAAATTCATACTGAAAGTTTGTTATTGGATATCAGGCATGCGTGTTGGCATCGAATGGCACCGAATAAGCCGGTAACTTTTTGAAGTTCCCGCTGCCGAACTGAATAACAATGCGCCTGCCAAGGGGCACTCTTCAAATGACTCCTTCTAAAATCTATGCAATTGGCATCATTTAGTTTATGCTTGACAACCAATATAGGTGAGTACCGCATAATTTGAGTAGAAAATGCAAAAAGGTGATGAATTACGAAAGTGAAGACTACGAACTGCTCCCTCACTTGATTTGATCAACGGAGTCATCATTTCTTGATTTCGCCGCAGTCTTAAAGGTAGTGTGGTGGCTTATTGACGGAATTCCACGGTTAAAAAATTTTTTTTGACAACTTCCTTTCAGCAGATTTCTGAAGACATGGAATAAGCATTTAACCATGTGGAACTCATAGCTATCTTGTGATTTCAGAAGTTAATAAGGAACACATATCGTCATCGTATTAATTATAATAAATCTTATATATATTGAAATGAAATCTGAATAACCAATTGAAATAATCCAATGCAAAAGGCACAACCTAATGTCTCAGCCCTTCATATAATCTGTGATTCTGATGTGTAGATTTGGTGTACTTTCTTTCGGCGAATTCCTCCCGGCAGTGTTCTGGCAAAAACTCTAAGAGTAAAATAGAAATTGTAATGAAAAGTTTCTCAAATCTATCGTACGAAGTCGGCATTAAACTGTAGGTCCTAGTCCCTCTCATAAATAAAATTAGTAAACATTGCATGGGTGGTGTGAGGAGATGGGTTGTAATCCTCGCTAAAAAGCTGTAATGACCAAGTAAGTGTGGTGCGCCTTAAAACAATTAAAATATCGTTGCGATTTTAAACACCAGACTAGCTGTGACAAAGGACATCATATCAGGCTGTGATGGACAACCTAGGTTAGGTTAGGTTAGCGGACGGGTACTTGTCAACTGTGACAAGTACAGTACCGGAGGTCTAATTGACCCATTGTACAACGTCCTAGCTTCTCACACCACTCGTGTTGTTTGGGTTAATTTTGTACATGATGGACAACCTAATTTTAAATCAAATTTAATTGGGCGGTTGAGATCAATTCCTCAGTAGCTTGCGAAATTACCAATGATTATTTGACCTAAGAATTTAAAGTTGGTTCGAGTGGGATCAAGCTGTACTGCTCAGTAGATTAATAACTTTATTTACTATTTCAAAAAAAAAAATGCTTAAAAAAATATTTCTGAATACTTCTCGTACAAGCTTTCAAACCACTTTTAAGCCCCGGTTAGCCAAACGTTCACGGAACGTAACAAAACGTACTTTCGTTTTTAGCATATAAATAGCAATGTAAATGCATTTCGAAATTACATTACGGTTAGGTAATCGCTCTCATTGCTTTTCGTATTCCAAAAACGAATATACGTTCTGTGAACGTGTTTTGCTAACAAGGGCTTTACGAATAATGAAACATATGCGTTTTCTAAAATACCTTGAGAATTTGCCCACATATAAAAAAAAAGTTAGTTTGACCTGGTTTCTATAGACGACTTATTGTTTATCATTCCTTATTAAACGGAAGAATAAACTTCTAATTAAAAATTCCAGTCACATAGAATATTTTAACGGTCATACGTGGGTTAATTTGTTGCGAGAGAGTGAGAGATAAAGCTAGAGACTAACTGAAATAATTAATAGGAATTGTAAAGCTCTTTTTTTTAAGTTCGTTATCAATTGTATGCTCTTTTGAACTGCGCTTTGATTTGTCATAATAGAATTCCAATAAAAACAAAAGCTTTTAAAAAGCAATAAAACAATTGAAATTTCACTGTGTTTAATACCAAAAAAAAAAAGTAATAAAAGTTTGTTTATTTTATTAAAAAATAATAAAAATTTGAGAAGCTTAGATTTTTATAAATGATTGTGTATACATGCGTACAATACCAACCATATGTATGTATGTATGTATATCCATACATACATATATAAAATATATTTATAAATGGCAATTTTATTTAAATTATTTTCTTGTGATTTTATTTTAATAACTGTTATTACTTTCCAAAGTATTGTTTTAAAAAAATTAATAAAAATAAATACATGTTTATGCACTAAAGTCAAGTAGAATTACATCTAAAAACAGAATAAAAATAGTCGCTCAACTTGAATTCAATGAAAATGAGTAACAAGTGTTGAATTCTTTTAAGCAAACTTACTTATTATGATACGCTTTAGTAAATTACTGTCAAATTAAACTTTAATAAACACTATGTTTGTCAATAAAAAGAAGTTTAATTGTATGCCAAAATTCTCTAGTGAGTATTGTAGCGTTCGTACTCGAATCTACTTATTTTGTGATTCTTGTAAATGTTGAGTCATGGAGAGTCGAAATCAACAACATCATGCATATTCTTAAGTATGAATACGATGAGTACTTCAAACTTTGAATATGAGTAGTATGAGTATGATATTAAAATAAGGCTCTCTTTGGCATACATTATTAGCCATTACAATCCTTTTATCACGATTAAAGCAATTGTGCGTATTAAGTCTAGTAGGTAGTGTGTTGGTTTATTAGACATGAGGCCACGGTTCAAATCCCAGGTCAGACATTTACAACAAAATGAAATTTTGAAAGCAAATATTTCTCCGGCGACCGCCTCTCAGCGGATTTCTGGCAAAAACTCAGAAAGTAAATTAAAATTGCAAAGTAAAGTTTTTCAAAGAACGAATTTTGTCTGTAATTCAGTATGCGATCCACTGACCCCTCAACTTCAAAGGGATGTGCCCGGCAAGAAAGACGAGTGTTACGTAGTAATACGTGATTCACTGACATAAGTTCCCTTGTTTCAAACGAGCAAAATCGTAGTAGCGATTAAACAGCTACATTGCGACGATTCTCCAATGAATAGAGTCATTCGGAATCGATTTTAAATTGTAAGTCCCGCCGCCCATGTATAAAATTAACACACACAACATAAGTGGTGTGAGAAACTATGACGTATCCTGAGTAAAGGATTGTAATGACGAATTAAGTATGTAGCATAGGACTGTCTGAAGAAGTTGAATCAGCTAACTAGACTGAATAAGGCTGAACTTGCGAGGAGAGGAGCTTTTACGCCGATGATGAGATCAAAACCCTATTGTTCGGTGGGATGGAAAGGTATGCTCAACAAAAGGGAAGATCAAGGGATACAAAAACTCTTCTCAAACCAAAGAGTTTTGTGCCAATTAAAACTTTTGTTGGGAAAGTATGTATATAAGAAGCGATTTGAGTGCTGCTTCTGACTATCGAGAAACAACCTAACATTGGTAACCGGTCTTTTAACAGGGCACTTTAAACTGAGAGTACTCTTGAGTCTAACACATAGATTCTGTGAACATGTGAGGTTCTTGTTGATATCGAGCAGCATCCTGAGGTTTGTCAGGATAATAATCTTTCAGAATACATTATTGGAATACCCCCTAAAGTATTATTCACCACAATAATGATAATAATAATACTGTGATATAAGTTAATGGAATTATTTTTTAGGTCAGCAAAGGTTAGCGACCACACATCAGTACCAGCTGAATAAATTTTCCATTGTCTATAGAGGTGAGTAGCAAAAACAAAATTTAACAATAAAAATAAATACGAAATAATAATAAAAATAAACAAAAATGCATACACACACAGCTTCCACTAATTAATTTAACTTAAAGCAAATGGAAATAAAAGATAAAAAATGGAAAAAATATTACAAAAAAAAAAAGAAGAGAGTCAACATATAGAGACTTACCTTATTGGGATTTGGCGGTGAATAACTGAGAATTTGAGATTGCGAAAGGCTTTGACGTTGTTGGGGATAAGTACTATTGCCGCAATTGTTATTATTATTATTGTTGTTGTTGTTGCAATTATTGGAAGAATTACCACCAGTAGAATGATGTATGATTGAGGAGGCTATAGCTGAGGCAGCACCTACAGCTACGCCAACATGTATGGCGTTGTTGGAATGTGTTGTAGTGTTACCGGTTGTAACAGTTTGACCACCACTTGGTGAATGATTTACCAAATGACTGACACTGCTATTGAGTATGTTTACTAGACTGGCTGGAGAACTTTGGGTTTTTTGATTGTAATTGTGTTGACTATTCGAATTACCAGAAGATTTACGATAATCACTTAGGCGCTGCTGCTGCTGTTGCTGATGTTTTATCTGCTGCTGTTGACTTGGCGATACCACAGCAATGTCTAGACCCGGTGAACTGCTGGTGTTTGTAGTCCAAATTGACATTGTAAACCGCTTGTAACTCTATTGACACTAGGTCTTGAAAAACTAAATAACACTATGTACGACGACATTGTAACGGCACGAATAAATTATAAACCAAATGAAAAATAAAAATAATTGAAATGTTTTGTTTAAGTATAGCAAATAAACTATAATTAAAAAAAAAATCTGATAATTTACGGCACGACGGTGACAACACCGCACTACTACACTCGTTTACAAATGCACGTCTTTAAAATTATTTTTTTGTTTTTTCTTATTATTTAAATGTAATAAAAGTTTGTCTTTTCTTTTTGCTTTTATTTGTTGTTTAATTTAATTGTTAACCAAAGAAATTAATAGATTTTAATTCACATGTTGTTTTCCACCATTTTTTATTTTTGCATGACCACAAACACAATATTTTAGCACAAAAATAATATTTTTCTTAGTCAGAGAAAATAAATATTTAAAGCGTGAAAAGAGAGCTTTATTGTAGAGAGCACACTGTATTTTATTTAAATTATTCTGCGTTGGTTTTTTGTATGTTTTTAAACAATTTAATTAAAAAACCAAAATAAAGCGAATAACACGACAGACAAAATTGAAATAAGAATAAAAAACATGAAAACAAAATGACACCATGACCACATACCATAACGGTGTGTTGTTGTTTATAGTGTGAGTACTAAACAGCTGTTTAACAGTGATGTTTTAAAACGCACTAAAACCAGCCGCTGTATTTTTAGTTTTAAGCTTAGCCAAGACACAAACACATAGTTCTTTTGAAAGTACATTTTTTAATAAAGGTTACCAGGGTTTAAAATTTTTTTAACAAATTTCTGAAAAAGAAATCACCAAAGAGGGCAAATAATTACCAAAATTTATTTTTTTTTATTTCTTTCCTGATGTTAAATTTAGAACAAAGCACAATAAATTATAGGTTATTTCGACAAAGAAAAAATACCAATTTGTAGCTTTTTTGCAAGCATTTAGGCAGACGTGAAAGAAGAACAGACAGTATTATTATATTTGTATGTTTGTATTTCATTCTCTTTTACTATTAAGTTTGATTTGTAGAGTATACTTTATTATTCAGTGTTTGAAACTCCATCCATCCCTGTTTCGCATCCCAATTTATGCATGTTCGTTTTTACCCTAAGAACTCCGCTAATGGATGTGAAAATTAATTATTTTAGACACACACTGGTTAATACAGCACTGATGATACAGTGATCCAGGGTAATACAGCACCTATTTCGAATAACGTCAATGTGGTGGATTTGAATATTATACTCCACATCGGACAACTTCACCACAGTTTGTAAAAACTCTCCACCCTGTAAACTAACCATAACGGACAAATTCACCACACTTTGAAAAAACTCACCACCGTGCAAACTCACCACACTTCCAACAAAATCACTATGTTAGAAACACACCACACTAAATTAATTTTGGGAGTTCGCCTGTCAAATCTGACCAAACTCCAACAACACATGGTACAACCTCCCGATCTCAACCGACGGCCCACTCCACACACACAAGACACACAAATTACAGACCGTATGGGGAAAAGAGAATTCAGAGAATATTTCTTTTTTCTTTTTCTTGTACGTTTGGTGTATGAACGTAAACGCAATTTTCAAGTAATTTGAAACCGAATTTGAAATTATACAAGGTGAGGTGTCTATTTAGCGTAATTTAGGTAAATTGGATAGGAAGGTGCAAGAGATATTGTATGTAGGGTCGTCCCAAGGACCGATCTCTCCAGAAACTTGTTAATGATAAGTTGGCAATGACAATGAGAACTGGGGAACTAACTTTATCTACTTATTGCAGTCTCTTCAGTATAATACACGGACGGATCCAAGCTTGAAAATAGCCAAACAGGGTTGAGACTACTTTTATCGATTTTAAACGGAAAATTGGAATCGATTGCTATGATTGTCTTCCGCACAATTTAAAAACAAAACCCCATGCTATTGGAATATACACACATAAGTGAGATAATATCGTAGAAGACGTCTTGGCGGTGTTGCAAAACTCAAATTTTGAAATGGTACTGAAGTATAAAAAAATAGAGTTCTTTTTTGCATCAAATGGTACTTTTGCATTCATACATACGTAATTTGCCATTATAACCCATTAATCAGGATTATTACCTAACTTCTCACATCAATTATGTGAGAATTAACACACACATTCTATACATGCGCGGCGGGAAATACTGTTTAAATTCAAATCCGAACGACAAATTTTTGAGAAACTTTTCATAGCAATTTTATTCACTCTCAGAATTTTTGCCAGAAGGCATGTCTGACATGGAGTTTGAACCGTGGGCTCACGTCTAGTAAGCCAGCACACTACGTACTATACTATTTATTTCGTTTGTATTCAATAAACATACGCCACGGAACAGAAAAACTAACGACTTATTCGTGTTCCTCACATACAAGACAAAAACAAGAACTGATTCGAAACTTAATAAAACGTAAAAGCCCCGTTTAGTCAAACGTCGGCCGAACGTAATGTAACATATGTACATTCGTTTTTAGCATATGAAGTGCAATGCAAATGCTTACTGAAATTACATTACGGTTCTGAAAGCGTTTTCATTGCTTTTTGTATTCCAAAAACCAACTTACGTTCCGTGGACGTTTTGATAACCGGGACTAAAGCCTAATTCTACCTTTTTAGCATTGTGTTGAACATGTTGCTAATGCATTAAAAAGTGGAAAGCGCAAGACATAAAAGATATAGTAATAAAAAAGTATTGAAAGCGTCGCGTGGGTACTGCGGTATTTTTGAAATGAAAAAGTACTGAAGAAAGTACAAAAGTACTGAATTTTTCAACACTGCGTCTTGGTATTTTACACTTTAGGATAGCCAAGCTGATCTTTTAAGGTCCTTCTATCGACCATGACCATTTCAAAAATTGTAACTGAGTATTTTTGAATTGAAAAAGTACTGAAAAAAGTACAAAAGTACTGAATTTTTCAACACTGCGTCTTGGTATTTTACTCTTTAGGATAGCCAAGCTGATCTTTTAAGGTCCTTCAATCGACCATGACCATTATTTTGTATCTCAAGAAACTTTAAAGCACCCTTTAAATTAAGTCGTATTCCTAGACAAGATAGGTATGATCAGTAATAAGACTGGCGAAACAAGGGATACGTTTGCTTCTTATTATTGGCCTCCTAGATATTCTAAAGATTTACAAGAAGAAGGAGCCACCTTTGCGTGTGTTTTGATGTGACGCGCAGGGTCTTAAGACCATGATAAATTAGGATAAATTAGATAAAAAACATTTACGTGCAGAAATATATTTCGAGGGGTTTTTTTTTATTGCACCTGGTATGGAGAAACTCAATTATTGCCTTCAATATATATACAAATCCGCTCTACATTATTAAAACCTTTGTCAAAAAGAAAAATGTTGTTGTTACTGTTGTTGTTGTTGTTGTTTATATTCAAATCATCAATGTAAACAAATTATTAAATAAAAATGTAAACAAATTACTTATAAAAACTGATAACAAAAATGAAAAATTGGTATTAAAAAAAAAGAAAAAAAAATAGAAAAAAATGAATTTTAATTGAACAACAACAGTACGCTGACGCATGTACAATTTTTATGCTGTCCTAAGTAAAAAAAACAAGCCATAGTGATACAACGGTCGGTCAGACAAAGGCTATTGAAAGTCATCTCTCATACAGTTCTTGAATGATTTTTCTTTGAGTGTAAGTAAAAAAAGACCATGCACATGACTCACTACTCATAGTCAAATTTATTTATTATTCGACAATTGTATGATTTTCTATCGTAATCTCGAATTCGATTTTCGTAACTCATTTGCATTAAATTAGCACTTCAATGTTGATACTCTTTTAATCAATATTTCGAATTTAAAATTCATTCAAATCCCTAACACAAAGGTTTCAAATTAAATGAACCAAATCTGTGTGAATTAAAAAAAAAATTTCTTTTTATTAAATATATTCCACGCAATGGTTTAAAGTACAAAACTCTAAAAAAAAGCCCACAAAGCAACAAACTGATAATAAATGCATGCAAAAAAGAATAAAAGTCCATAGGAATACTCGTTTTTAAACACATAAAACAGTAAGAGAGGTAAAAACATTACATCTGGCAACTTCTAGAATTTTGTTTGTTGAATTGTTATTGTAATCTTTTTCTTTTTCATGTAGTTTTGTTGTTGTAATTTGTTCTTGTGTTTACCTCTGTTCTAGCAATAGTATTACATTCTTGTATTTAAATGGAGTAGCAAAGAATCTTAATATGTCATGAATCAGTAAATTTTACATTCAACTTTCGCATCAGGGGGAATTGTCGTTGATTCGTGCAGTAACATAAATGCAATTAACTCGTGCAGACTCGTGTTTTTCTGATAATACCTGCATGGACTTAAGCTGACAGATAGTCCTTTACAGTCCTATGTGTACTGACCAGTTGAACTTTTAAGTATGACAGATTCACAGAAGAATGTCGTGCATTGGAGTGAGATTTTGGCTGCAGACCATGGCTGAAAATCTAATTATAATGATCTGCCAATTGAGTCGAAAGTGGAATACCGATAAACTGTTTATCAGGCAAGCTCGAAGTCGCTGTAGTCTAATAGGCAGAGTGTTGGCTTATAAGACGTGAGCACGTCTTATACATCGCAGCTCTGACATCTCGTGCAAAACGAAATATAATGAAAAAATATTTCGCTGACTTCCCTTAACAGTTTTCGGCAAGAACACGGAATGTAAATAAAATAGTAATGAAAAGTTTCTCTAAAGTTTCTTCCCTCCCACCACTAATGACTAAAATGAACGCACTCAACGAGGATGATGTGAGGAGCCAGGTCTTTAGTTGTGAACAAAGTAAGATCTTTGTATGTCGAATTTCCGATTAATAAACCTATCAATTCGATTAGTTTTCTGGAGCTAATGTAGGTTGAAGCCTTTGCTAAATAGCCTGATCGACAATGATGTCAAAGACTTTTGTAAAGTCTATGAATAAATACCACAAAGAACCAAGCCGTTCCACTGCTTGTTCGATGGTTGTCTATGTGGTCCATATAAAAGCGATAAAATTAAGGTAAAAAACCATTCGCGGTTGATATATGTAAGTCAATGGTTTATATCAAGCCAATGGTTTGCGTCATTGCTGTAGGTAAGGTTCTAATAGAACCAACGAATGACGACGTTGGACTCTTAAGCCCAAGAACATTGTTGGTAGCAAATAAACATTGACTGTTCTGGTTCTTTTTAATCAAAGAGAGTTTCGAGAAAGACGAGTTTAGTTGTATGAGTAGCTGATTTCATTCGTTTTAAACCAGCGTATAACACTTAGGGCCATGATTACAACTTTCCTTTAACTAAAGGGCGGATTTTAACGGGCAGATAAATTGTTTTTCATTATTATGAGTACCCAATAAGATAGAAGTGAGCGTTAAGTTAAAGGGAGGATCATCCTGCCGGTAACTTTTAAAGTTAAGTTTATCTTTAAACTTGCCATATTACTCGTATATTATTTTCAATATGTCAACTTCAAATTTAAACAAAATGAGCATATACAACAAAGAAACGAAGTTACCTTTAACTAAATCCAACGGAAATTTGTAATAATGGCGCTTAAGCTGCTGGTTTTCAACAAAACTTCCAAATGTTTAAATTCTATGAAGAAAACTATTCGAACTTGAAAAACCCTATCGAAAAAAGTGTACTTTAAGTCACTTCTTTTTAGTTGAGTCCATCTGTATAAATATTGAATATTTTTATTTTTAGGTGAGTGAGTACATAATTATGTTTGTTATACATACATATGCAATGCAGTGGTGTACCTAAAATGTTTTTAATTTTTAAACAAACAAAAAAAAATTATTTCTTTAATCCAACACGTGACAACTTTATAAATAAATGATGAAGAAAAAAAATTAAAAATTAAAAATAAACGCTGCTCAGTTTTAAATTCGACACCAAACATGAAACAAAAGAAAAAAAAAAAAGAATCTGATTTTGAATTTAAAATTAAACCGCAAAGAATTGATTTGAAACCACAACAACACTTGATCGATCGCAAAAAAAAAAAAAAAAACGAATATTCGATAACAATAACAACAACGAAACACGAAAAAAACAACAAAAAAATTATAATTCAGCTCAATTCAAAAAAAAAGAGACAAAATTAATGCAAAAAATAGCCTGACGACGCCGAAGGTGACATTTATAAGACAGGCGATAAGACATGTTGTATGTACGAGCAGATACTGTTGTTGCTCTAGTAAAAACCAAGAGGAAGTACTTGAGGGGAAACGATTTTTCTTTTTTTTCGTTGGGGGATGTGTTGTAAAACCGTTATAGGAAATCGGCAACAATGTGTATCGCCTACTGGCGATTTAAAATATGCCGTTTTACCGTTACACTAAAAGAAAATTGATATTCAGTCATGACTGACTATATACATATGTATGTATGCTGCTCCTACAGCACATTGAAATGAAATTGACAAGACAGAATCGGAACGACTCGTTTGAAAAGCTTATTCATGCCAATTAGTTTACTTTCAGAAATTTTTTCCTAATAATACTCTACAAGATGCTCATCCTCCCCGTGCTTCTTTATGGCGTGGACACTATTAAGCACTGATGCAGCAGCCTTGAGAGTATTCGAGAGAAAGTTTTACATAAGATCTTCGGTCCAGTGTGAGTTGGCGATGATTTCCACATTCGATCCAACAGTTAGCTGTATGAGCTCCTCAACGACATGTGCAGCGTATTAACATCCAGCGGCTGCGCTGGCTCGACCATGTCGTTCGAATGGAGGAAGATGCTTCGGCGAGACATGTATTTGATGTGGGGATCTGCTAAAGTCGGTAAAGAGGACGAACTTGTTTGCGTTGGAAGAATCAGATCGAGGAAGTCCTCTCATCGATTGTTGTGACCAACTGGTGTAGGCGCGCAAGAAGCAAAGACGCCTGGTAGGTCGTGTTCAGGCAGACCGAAATTCGTTAATGGGTTGTTAATGGCCAAGTGAAACGGAAATGGAAGTCGTCGTGGTCTAGTAGCTAGTATGTTTGCTTATTAGACATGAGGCCTTGGTTCAAAACCCAGGTCAGATATTAAAACGAAAATATGAAAAACTTTTCTTCGGCGACTTCCTTTCAGCAGATTTCTGGCAAAAACTCTGAGTAAATGAAACTGCTATGAAAACTTTCTCAACAATCTGTCGTAAGGAGTCGACTTTAAACTGTAGGTCGCAACATACGTCGGGACTCTCGACTCAACTCTAAACGACAGATTTTTGAGAAACTATTCATGGCAATTTTATTTACTTCTCTGAGTTTTTGTCAGAAATCTGCTGAGAGGAAGTCGCCGAAGAAATATTGTCTCGTATTTCGTTTTGTTGGAGATGTCTGACCTGTGGTTTGAACCGTAGCCTCACGTCTAATAAGCCATGACACTACCTACTAGACTGCGGCGACTTTAGACCAGAAAAACGCTCTCGAAAAACAGTTTTATATGTATCAGCTAGTCGACTAAGGTCTTTATGAGCTAAGGCATTTAAGGCCATCTTGCTTGATTTTTATGTTCCCGCAAAGACAGTATAATAGATGATACGATACGATCTTTTTAAGATGAACCTGTTTTAGACATTTTTTGCCTCCCTCTAGTACTGTGTCCAAGTGACGTTAGATAGCAACTCTATTATTCTAGAACCTGCAGCAATATGTGAAAGAAATGTTGAAATAAAAAAACTTTATGAATGAAACTGAAACAAAGTAAAAAGAAAACATATGAAGAACGTGAGATGTTCTGTATCAATCCTTTTAAATATTTTTACTAACAAGTTTACATATACTTATGCCCAGATATATATGTAGATCACTAAAGATAGACCCTATTATAGTTGCAAGGCCTTATTTTCCCCTAAGTACCTACACCCAAATGATCGCGTAGATCGTTATTGTTTCAATAGCAAATACAGGTGTTTTGGTTTTTAAATAAAAATTAAATACAAAATGTGTTCGTTTATTGTTGTTGTTATTGTTTTAAAAAAATTCAACACAATTTAGATTAAAGAAAACAAGAAATTTTTATTAAATAATGCATGCAACAAAATTTACTTTTAAAACAAGACAGACACCTCACCTCAGTCACCTCGCCCAATCACTCACTACGAGGTTGGTTGAAGAAATTTGGTGACTCCGAGACTAGAAAATCAAGAGCTACTCAATATTAATGTAACTCAAGTAGGTAGTGTGTTAGCTTATTAGACGTGAGACCACGGTTCAAACCTCAGTTCAGGAACAGGTATGAAACAATTATTCTTTGGCGACTTCCTCTCAAATTTCGTTTCTTTCGAGATGTTTGACAAACAAAGATATCTCATGCGATAAAAAAATCGCCTGTCAGTACCCCTTGAATTTAAAGAATTTACTGAACTTTTTGCACATACCTCGTTCATCTAAAATGTAGAAATCATCAATGTATTCAAGAAAAAACCAAGAAAAAAGTCAAAATAAAAATTTACAATTTTAATTTGGCTCTTGAAAGAGGCAAAAAAGTGGGAAAAAGGTGGCACTTCCTTTACTAAAAATAAATAAGAAAAAAGAGGTTTTAAAAATATCACAATGTATTGTTTAAAAACTGATTTCCTATTCAATTTTTTTTTTGGTTGGTTTTGCATACTTTTTCTTTTTTCACTGATTCAATGCAGTTTACATATCTTTAAGATTTCAAAATAATTTTGACTTCCAAATTTAGGTTCGATTGTGAAGAGATAGTGTGCGGCTATTTTTGTATGAACGAACGGTAAAACTATGAACCAACGGGCCATTATTATTCATTCCATTATTCATAAATGGAATTGTTTAAAATATTCACATGAATTTTCTTTCACATTTCATTCATTCACGATTCAATTTATTCTTGATATTTAGAAAGAAAAATGGGAATTTGAACTCCAATAACAGTAATAAACAGTTGCTTACAAGTTGTCATGGTTTTTGTAAACTTAGAGAGCCGTTCAGTAAGTACTGTTATTCCGCGTGCACCACCACTTTGAGAAATTAATGGATGAACCTACACATTGTATGTAAATATATTGCGGGCACCACAATACAAATTTCGATCTGCATCTCACTTCACATTTAAAAATCTAACTAACTAAGATGCAAGTGCCTTTTGATCTAAGGATCACGGTATCATTCTATTTTCGCAGACGGCAGTAATAGTCGCAATGGGCCTAAGGCCAAAGACTTATTTCACTTCTTTCGTGTCGCATTTTATCTTCCGACACTAAAAATATTCTTTTGCTTTCAATTATTTTATATTTATTCTAAGAGTGCCAATTTAAAAATAAAAGCCGCCACGCTTACCCATTTAGGGGGCAATCAAAAGTTGCTTGGTTTTCCGATTGGACTGTTCGCAATGTGGTGGTTAAATTTGAGTCGACTGGTTCAATAAATAACAAAGGCAACGCAAGAACCATTGATCGCCGATGTACGTGAGAGTGTGCAGGAGAGTCTGAGGTAGTCTGTTTCGTGTTATTCACGAGAACTCGTTGGCAACAGAGGCCTATTTCTAGATGAAAACAAACAAAATTATCGAATTTGGGACGATACCACCACAACATAAGATACCAAGGGTTTGAGGGTGTGAGGGCACCAAGGGACAGACAGGATTACGGACTAGCTTCTCACACCACTCATGTTGTGTGTGTTAATGTTATACATTAGTTATACATAACCGCCGCTGTAGTTTATTTCTAGAAATTATTTCTTGGCTGCGTTTTCGCTTTTTTCTTCTTCGATCCGTATTAACGAGCTTATATTGCATTTAAACGTATTGCGGTGACAGATTTTTATCTCAAAATATTGTTGATACACTCACAACAATTAAAATCAATTAAAATTAATCAATTTGCAACATTGCAGGCACATCATACAGACAGACAGACAGGCAGACCGACCGATCGACTGACAGTGTCCGAAACACATACACAAAATTTCTTTAACTGGCATTACTCTACAAACGTTTAACGTAAAACGTTTTATGATTTCAATATTCACAACCAGCCAGCATACGATATATGTGCATACATATATGCACGTAAGCTTGTATTTATGTATTATAAAGAGTTACAGTTGTGTTTTAAAAAATAGCATATGGGAAATATAATTTGAGTTAAAAATATTTTTAAATTCATGCTAAAGTCTTAAGAAATTAATTTTACTTTTTGAACGTATCAAAGGAGTTGAACAAAACTGTGCTAGTTTTTTACTCATAAATGTTTGAATATATTTTTCTTTCAACAATAAGTTAAACAAAGAAAATTTAAAAATAAACAAGTAAAAGTTATTATTTTATTTGCAATTATTGTTAAACTGAACTGAGTCTATAATGGACTACGCTTTTTCTGTATCGTTTTATTTTACAAAAGAAAAAAAGAATTTTTTTAACCCTTTAAAGACAAACAAAAACAAAATTTTGGCAGGCAGTTTTATAAGTATATCGTAAAGCCACACCTTAAAATTAGCGACCACAAAATCACAAGCATTTCCAATTATGTAGAGGCAAGTGCAGCTCTGTTTTCACGTTTGATAATGGATACTCAAACAGAGATCTATACGACGGGCCTAAATCGTAGACAGAGTGTGCAAGAGAGTAAGAGACAAGTCTATTTCATGCCACTCCGAAGAACTCTTTGACAACTGAGGCCTGCATAAGAACAAAAAAATTGTTCAATTTGGAACGATACCACCACAACATGAAATCCAAGACGGTCGAATGCATTCCGAAAAAATCACTGTTTGGTGTGGATTTTGGGCATCATCACTCGATATCTCTTTAAGGACGTTTAAATCATCGCAGTCTGGTAGGTGAGGTGTTGGCTTATTAGACGTAAGGCCTCGGTTCAAACCCCAGGTCAGACATCTCGAACAAAACGAAATTTGAATATTTCTTCCGTGACTTCGTCTCAGCAGATTTCTAGCAAAAAAGTTCTGAGAGTAAATAAATTTGTCATGAAAAGTTCCAAAGAATCAATTTTAAACTGTAGGTCCCTGGCACTCATGGATAAGAGTAACGCACACAGCATAAGTGGTGTGAGAAGCTTGTGTGCCTCATTGTCAACGTCAAGCATTACCAACTTTTTTGGCCTGCATTAGATGATCTGGATACCAATGACATATAATTTCAATAGGACGCTGCTATGATTCTACACATCTCGGGCCACGTTACATATTCTGCACTTGTGATTTGAGGGCATCTGAAGGTATCTGAATAACCCACAAGCTACAGCATTCCCTGAAGTCAAATTCATATCAGCAACCAAGTATTACAATGCACTGTAAGGAATCCTGTCACCTGACTAATGCAGATTTTGATAATGGTCAAAATGCATGGCCAGAACTTCTACTCCCTCTACCTAACCCATCTACCACTACTGTGTCTGTAGAGGTAGTAAATTAAAAGATTTGAACCAACCACCACCACATCAGCATGTCTAGCAAAAGGAACGACAGGTTTTTTGAGCAATTTTTCATAGTAATTTTTTATTTACCCTTAGAGATTTTGCCAGAAATCTGCTGAGAGGAAGTCGCGGAAGAAATATTTTTTCATATTTCGTTTTGCTGGGAGATATCTCACCCGGGGTTTGAGCCGTCGCCTTACGTCTAATAAGCCAACAAACTATCTACTAGAGTACGGCTTACTTCAGATCCTTATCAGCAACCTAATATTACAATTCCCTTGTAAGAAATCCTGCCGCCACACTAATGCAGACTATCAGATATAATGACCAAAAGCCTCTCCCCATGATCTATGCTCCCAGAACCTAACCCATCTACCAATTTATCTACAAAAGGTAGTAGATTGAAATATTTGGTGCAATCACCACATCAGCCGGTGTAGATTGAAATGAGTTGGGGTGGCTAGAGTTCCATTAACCACTTTTAACCCTGAAATAATTTATTGGAAATGTTAGCTTTCATTCTGCAGACCTTGCGCTGACCAAATTCCTCCTTTTCCCTGATTTTGGTGGAACTTGGTTAGTACAGGGACTGCGTTCACCCGTAGCATCACAACGGGCCGCTATGCGTGCTCAAGTGAGCTTTGTGATATCAGAGCTACCACTCCGAACTAACCTAACCTAACCTAGCTTTCATTCAAGAAACTTTTTCCAGAAATGGGTTAAAATATTAATTATGATTGACATTTAAAAAGAAAACAAGAGCAATTATCAGAAGACGTCATTATTTTGAAGAAAACTTTTAATTGAAATTGAAATGTATATTTTTTAATATCAATTGTTTCCTCTTCTACTCTGTCCCCTAACTAACCTGTGAAATGTAAACCGACAAAAATATTTTCACAAGTGAAATAAATAAATAAATAAATAAATAAAGAAGGGAGGATAGGCTTGCAATTACTGCCAGAGTGCGCATGCATGTTATCGCTGTTGAATGCATTGTATCGTGTATACATATGAATGATCAATTTTCTTTATAACCTTGTGTATCGATTTCAAGACTCTGATTCAAATTTCCTTTACATTCAATTATTCAATCATCAAACATCATTATTATCATCATCATCATGATCATGTTGATCGTTAACAATTGATATTGTTGTTAACGTCGCAGTCGCCGTCGTCGTACCCTGAACACGGGACCCAATATATCTTTATTAAAAACAGAAATAACAACAAAAATAAAAAACGAAAAAAAATTATACCATATTTACATAGTGCCTTGAATGGCACAGAAATAAAAAAAAAAATATGGAAATAAAATTAAAAAAAAAGACAATAAATTAATAAAAAAAACCAAAAAAAAAGGTTTGTTTTATAATTTCTTTTGATATCATTTGTTTTTTTTATCAGTCAATATTTTATTTCTTAAATAGAATTCATTTTCCTACGCAATATGTCTTTGATAAATAAAGAAATAAATTAAACAAATAATCAAATCAAATAATACCATTAAAACCATATTTTTCTATTCTTAATATTCTTTAAGTGTATTGCATACAGTGTTTAGAAAGCAGGCTGTATACATAAAGACTACAACTCTATTCTACAACAGAATAGAAGAACAAGCAAAAGAAATTACCAGAATAGAGTCAAAAGTAAAAATTTATTTACAATAACAAAACTACACACATAGACTATAAAAAATAGAAAATAAAACGATAACAAATCAACAGTAACTTCTCGAAGTTACCAAGTTAAAATATTCAAAGTGTAGAGTTTATTAGTAAGAAGAGAGTTGTAGTAAGAATCGAAAGAGTTGTAGTAAAAATGTACAATGTTGTAAAGGGTTATACATTTTAAGCTTTCAAAAGGAACCTTATGGCCATATAGCAATTCAACTTTGAATTGATGACACCAGTTTTTACAGAAGCAATTTCTTCGAAAGTGCGTATATTGCGAGTATGGCCCTATCAAATTTGCAACGCTTTTTGTCTCTTAAAAAGTCATTGCAATCTTATCAATTCCTTGCACTGTAGATCGATTATGGAGACCATAATCTTTTCATAGCGCTGATCATGTTTGAATCACCACTTTTTTTCCACATGAAAGACATTTAACAACTGAAAACTTTGTCAAATCGTCTGTTTTGTAAACGCTAAGTGAGTAGCCCACCACAATTACAAATTTAATGAAGTTATTTTTACTATTATCAGCAGTTCTTATATGCAAATTCAGTACGTGAAAGACCAAGTCTTATCACATGTTCTTGTATTAGAAAATGGCCAGTAATCTCATCAACTACCGTTTGCAAGTGCATCTGGCGAATCGCAGCTTAAGCAGAAAGATTATCAAGCTCAACTTTAAGTGAGAAAGTAGTAGTGTTCAAAAATCACTCCAACTCATTTCGTAGATAAATAGATTTTATGATGCCTGATGATCATATAGCCCTATTATTCTACCGAAGCGTAAGGAAGTTATCTAGATTGTATATATCGACTACGCTATTGTTTTTAACACACCATCAGGCTATGCTCTAAGTGAGAAGGGTGATAATTGATTCAAATTTCTTATGTGATGATAGGAATTAAATGAAAACAAAGGAAATTCCAATCTATTGAAAGTCCTACCATATGGATGTAACAATGCATCTCTTGATCTTATTATCTTCTCCTTGTTTCAGTTTCACTAATCAAGGGGTTTTCCAACAAACCATGTGACTGGCCCACTGTAATAAGTCCCAGGACACAACATGTAGTATATTTCATATATTAACCTTTGGGACCGGACGAAGCTAAATGTTTGATAAGAGGCAAAAGGTGCTCTATATACGTCAATCGTGAAAATCCTGTAAAATGTAAAAGGCTTGCGAGTTTCGGAGCTAGTGGACTGGATAGCTATTGGATCAAGGATTCCAAAACAGCTTTCGCCACGGCTGGGTGACCTTAGGGACCAGAGATTCTGTTTTCTACCAATAAGAAAAAAAGTACTCTTTATAAAATCGAGCTAACTGGGATAAAAAATAATAGACTTGTAGAGAAAATGAAGCTAGTGGACTGGGCAGATATCGAGGATTCCAAAAAAGGTTTCCTTACGAACGAGCATTCCTTTGGACAGGAGATATAGGCAACAAAGATAATTGTTTTCTTCAATTGAGCAGCAAAAAGTGCTCTATATAATTCGGGCAAAATTCTCGCATTGCTTTTGTTTTGTCGATGATTTGCATTTTTTTTTGCTAGACGACTTGCATTTTTTTGGTCGATGACTTGCATTTTTCCCACTAGGCCCGAAAATCATACGTTTTTAAATGATTTGCAACGCTGTGCCCAGTTTTGTGCTGCACCGCTGCAATTAAACTACTTTAAACACACTTTTATAATAAACTTACTGAGAATTATAAACTCAGACTAGTTAACTTAAAGATGTTGAAAAAATACCATCAAAAATTTAATTTTCTTTTTAGTTTTTATTATTTTAAATTTATTTAATGAGTTTTAATTAATAAAATTAAGTAACAATTTGACTTAAGAGAATAAGGAATAAAACTGGCAAAAATAAAAAAAAAATAAGTACACATACGATCAAAATTATTTTTCCTGCTTCTAAAAATAAGTAGTAAGAGAAAAAGAATAGTAGGTTGGGGAGGTCAGGGTTAATAATATATCTAAAAACTAAATTAATAATAATAAAAAATAACAATAAAAATCACACAAGAATATCCTGTACATGGTAAATAATATAAACAATAATAATGGCATGACTGAGAATTGAAAAACTTTCAAAACTTAAAACTAAACCCGCAGAGTTTGGTCATCGCAATTTCAGTTCCAGGGAAGTTAACGATTTCTTGCGTTCATTCACTTCAAAACGTTGCATTATTTTGGCGACAATATGCGAGGGCGGTACATCTGGATTGCCGGTTAAGCCACGATAGCCTAACACGCTATGATCAGCCAGCGTGTGGGCAAGTTGAATACGTTTGATAAAGGCCTCGGTGTCTATGCCACGTACTTGCGAAGGCTTAAGGAAACGCTTGGGTATACGCGAGAGTATATCCTCTGAGCCGACAGGACCAAAGCCTAGATTTATTAAAATAGCTTCTGGATCGGGTTTACGAGCCTCCAACAGACTATCCACACTCGAATAGCGACTGGAATCGGAATGCACTGAGTTATCACGTTTTAAAATACCTTTTTGGCGTGGCATTAAATCGCCGCCAATTCTGCCACTACAATGTGGCAACTCTGGTATGGAATCAAAGGAACCGTCCGACTTGAGACGCCTTTCATGGCTGGGTGTGGATGCACTTGTGCCAGATGAATTTAATGATGAGGTCAGGGAAGATGACGAAGAAGTTTTCTCAATATGATGTGCGTTTAGCTTTAAGGAACTCTCACTCTGTTGCTTATTACGAAAGCGTACTTGTTTCTTTTTCTGTTGACTGAGATTGGAAACGACGGGTAAATTTATATTCAATTCTCTTTCATTTGGCCCATATCCCTCATCAATTTCATCGTCATCGTCTTCCTCCTCTTCGAGATCAGCGGCATATTCAGTTTCATCACCACTATAGACGGTCGACTTTTGACGTTGCAAACGTTTCTTACGCAACTGAGTACTGGAGAGTGGCGGTAAGTTTTGATTACTTTTCAACGACATAGTAGTGGTTGTAGATGTGGTAGTGGTGGTAGTAGATAAGGAAGATCTAAAGGTTTCTGCTGCTGTTTCCTGGGTGTGCTTGTAAATTTTTGTTTTGCTTCCATTCTGTTGTAGATATTGTTGTTGTTGCTGTTGCTGTGATGGTTGTTCAATTATTTGTAAAACATTTTCATCACAGCTAGAGGAATTGAAAGAGTTTTCCTTAAATAGGGAACGTCCCGTTGTTGTACGTTCCATTTCTTGCAGGTTCTTTTTGGTATTTTGAAGTTCTCTTTGTAGATTCTATAAAAAGGTGGAGATAATTGAGTTGAAATTGCAATTTTTTTATTATTTTTAAAGGGACAGAGAGAAAGATTTAATTATGCAAACATCATTGGTGTGTAACGATTACTTAATAAGTGGTTACTTTTTTATATTTAATATTTTATTAGATTAATATCGTTCTGATTTAGCGGTTACTTGGTACCCGATTACTTTTATTGCTAAGTTTTTACGCTCTTTTATTTTCATTTAATTATTAATTTTCATTTATTTTTTTTAATAAAATTTCCAAACTTTGTAATGGTTACTTGGTAATCGAATACCTTTTTTAAAATTTTATTCAATTAATTTTTTATACCCGGTTACTTTTAAAGAGTTATTAGTATTTTATTTTGTAATTTTATGTTTGAGTTTCAATATTTTACTTATGCAATAATTGTCGAAATTGTGTCAGTTTGTAGCAGTAGTTATTTGGTAACCGGTTACTTTCATTGATATATCGTTATTCTATTATTTTTTTGTACACGATTATTTCTAATTAATTATTTTTTTTTAATATTTTACTTTAGCAAAAATTTGTCGTATTTTTATCAGTTCGTAGCAGTGGTTATTTGGTAACCGAATCGGTTACTTTTACTGAAACATGTTTAATTTATTTATTTGCTTTGTATAAATTAATTTTATTAATGTGTTTATTTTTATTATTTTCAATAAATTAAATATTGAATAAAAAAGTTCTGCATTAGCATTATGTGGTAGCACATTAGTTATATAACCTAAACCGGTTACTTTTATTGCTATTATTGTATAATTATTTTATTTACAATATTTTCCAATAATTTTGTTTTAATTATTACCATTCCTGATTATTAGCGGTTACTCAAGATTACAATTTTTGAGCTAAAAATCATCGCTTTAACGTTCGCTGTTCTCATTGTGGTTACATATGTCAACACACAGACTTGTATGTGGAACTTAATTATTTAAACATGTTTGGCGCGACATTTCAAAATTGATTATCAATTACTCTTGTTATTGTGGTTGTTGTTTATCATAATTTGTTGGCATAAGCCAAGTAACGATTATAATTAACAAGCATTTCTTAGAAAAATATCGTATACAACTTCCTTAAACTGCGATTGAATATTTCAAGATAAATTGTGCATTTCATTTACAATAAAAACAGAATCATTATTTTTAATAAAAAAAGAATAAACAATTCCGTGGAACGAGTCTGAAAACCAGTTATCAAATTAATTACACTGTGCCACAAAAATTAAAAAAAAATTGTTTACTTTCTCATATAACAAAATAATTTTATTGAAATGTAGGGAGTATAGATCACAATGTTTAAATCACTAGAACGAGAATATCAAGGTGTAGTAAAATAACCAATATAGGTACACCCGGTATTTCCTGCCTTAGGTTGATCTATGCTTGCTACCACCAAAGCTTAAAAATGTTAGAGTACGTGTGCCTGAAGCTATTATAAGAGTGTGATCTACCAATCCTACTAGAATAGGACAGTTATACCAGGCAGCTTCGTTAAAGCTAAAGTTCGCTATAGCATACATAGAGGATACCACTTGAGGCGATGCCATGCAGCTAAGTGACAATACCTTATTAACCGTTCTCAACGATCAGCAGCAGGGCTTTGCATGACACCCTTGGTAATCTGAAAACCAAGCAATCAGCTTCTGCACTGATGTGTGCATCTGCACTACTAGACTACGGCGACTACACATAACCTATTTCCCTAATTTCAATACAATACACTGCATGAGTAGGGGCCATTCCCTGAGTGTTGGTCTTATAAAAGAGAAACTATATATTTCCCCTAATTGAAATCCATATTAACTGTATTAAATGAAGCTTTTTCACTACACCTTATATTTCTTATATTTTTTTCATTCTCTATTGTCCTCAATAAAATAGATTAATGTGACCAGCTTTTTGCATATTAATTTTTTAAATTTTCTGTAGCATTGTGTTGTTTTTATTAAAAAAAAAAAAATGTTTTGAAAACAAAAGACAATTAATGCGAAGACAGACAGCCGGACAGGACAGACAGACCGATTAGACAGATAAATACAATGGTGGTCGCAGACGGTGACCCCTCTCTGTTTTAATAGGAATTTCTTTAATTTACGGTCGCATTTCTTTAGAATTTTTATTAGTTTTTATATGTAGTTTTTGTTTTTATTTTTTCTTTGATAATTAATTCATAATAATAGATTTTTTTGTTTATTATTTATTGGTATTTTAAACATATATTTTTTTTATTTTATTTGGAATATTTTTTTTATTTTGTTTTTCTATTTAAAAAACGTGCCTTAAATTATTGCGTCTTCATGGCTACTTAAATTACCTTTTTTTGGTAGGTTTGTTTCGTGAATGTGTTAAACAAAAAAAAAACAAAAAAAAATTATAGTTTTTGTCTCATATTGTTGTTGTTGTTGTTGTATTATTTTTTTTCGGTGTCTTTTATTATTTAAAATATGTATTCATAATGAAACATACAAAAAAATACAAATTTCTGCCAGTTTTTATGTGAATTTCTTGATACTCGTATCGTATGTATTTAAAAAAAAAATTATAAAAAAAATATATAAATAAAATTAATATGTTAATATTTTATTTATTTATTGTTGTTGTAATTATAATCAAAATATGAAATGTTCAAAGTCCAGCAGAAAAGAAAAAATAGAAAAGAAAAAAAAAAGAAATCGTATTTCAAATTTAAATCAAATTACACTGATTAACAATGCAAAAAGCACTTCATGAAAGGCATTTTTAAAAAAATAATGGCTCATGCAAGTGACTTAAAAGGTTATTTTTATAATCATTTTCGTTACGAAACTCGGATTTCTTTAAGGATTACATGGGCTGTCAGAAAGTGTCTCCTCTATTTTTTTTATTATTTGTTTTACTTTGTTTTATGAAAAAGCTTTTACAGAGAAACAAGAAAAGTATAGAGAGATGAGGCCACCTAGTGAAGGAAGCACTGCCGTTCATGAAAATATATTCTTGGTTGATGTACTTTGAAGAAAGAATCTATTGTACTTATCCTCAATGTATATAGGGTTACTCTATAATGCCCTACTGCCCTGCTAATCAGACTACTGGTCGATATCAGTATCAGTCGGTTGTTTCTTTCTGAGCTTGCTCACTTAAAACGATAAGACAAGACATACAAATTATTATTATCTGGTTAAGAATTTCCGGTACATGGTAACTTGAGAATTTCCAGCAATTACGATTTATGTGGTACATGATCTCAATCTAATTTTTGACAACTTTTCCCAAAATATCTGCGCTAATGATGTCCATGTTGGCTTGAACATGAGCCTACAATGCTTCAAGAGTTGCTGGTTTGTCAGCGTATACTAATGAGCCCACAAAAATTATTCCAGAGGCGTTCAATCGCCAGTGAACAGAAGCATTCCGGGAAAGAAAATTGCCACCTAATCGCTTTTGCAATAAATTGTATGTATGGCAAGTTGCGTAGTTGCGTTGAAACAAAATGCCACTGATTTTTAGCTGATTAAGTTTTAGGAACGAAAATTCAATCAGCATGCCTTGTTAGCGGTCATCACCGTCACAAAAATGACCGCACTATTTCGAAAGACATAAGGACTGATGACGCCAGCGCATAGACGATACCAAACAGTCATTGTTAATGTATGTCTTTGCTTTAAATTCTTATTTTTAATGTCGCCATTTAATCAGAAATTTGCAGCTTCGCTAATCACAATTCTTTATTAAAAATGGAAATTTCCGGTGGGTTTCAAATGAGCACGAATCAAGTAAAATGAGACGCACATGCGAGCTGTATATTATAGGCATGTAAGCTAATATCCTCACATGAAATGTTTGACATAGTCTAAGGACAAAGATCAGCAAGTTGAGATGATGGCATTACAACAACAATATTCTCTTTGAAATGCACATTTATTAGTTCTGTTGATGATTATGTGTTGAGAAATCGAATAAAATTTGCGCGAAAATGAATTACGGGCTCACAACATGCGAAGATGAATGTTTAGTAACAAAAGAGTCAATTTGGTTTGAAAAGACAGTTGAAAAACAAGGCATTTGGTAAGAATATCGCAATTCCACTGCACAAAACGCTAATATTATATGTACCACTACTACTACTACTACTATGTGCCTAAATTCATAGCGAACTTCATAACACAGGCATGGAATGATTTCAGCGTGTGATGTCCTATTAACTTAACAACTACCAAAGGAAGTTTTTAGATTGAAACTGGCTGAATGAAATTGACGTTAGAAAAACTTCCAAATGATCCAGGCATAGTTAAAGTCATAATGCGTAATAAGCTTAATAACTCTCTTGCTACACTGTCTGTCTATAAGCGTTCTTAGTAAGCTCTGCTATTTTGAGCACGCCATACTACATTATCTAAACAACAGAGCTAGTTCTCTTGCCCTTTACAGACATCTTTACTTGGACAAAACTTGAACTTGAGAGGCTAGGATTCTATATTCGCTTATGTCCTAATCTAAGCTATAGGCAGCGTGTGAATTGCAATAGGGATTGCGTTATCAGACATCTAAACATTTAAAATCTAAATGTTATTGTTGTCAACCACAAATGTGTAAACTGTTTGGGAAACACTGCTGTAAAATTCCCACCAATTCACAAGTTCAAGTACATACAAGTTGGCAGTTCAAAAAATAAAAAAAACTCGATCGTTTATACCGTGATTTCAACTTATTTTTGTTACTGACCAGATGAGAACATTTTTTTAATTTTTTTTTTTGCAAAATCATGCAAAGGGGTTTTTCCTCGATATTTTGTTTGTTTTGTTTGTTTTGTTTTGTATTCTCGTATTTCTTTTTCTTTTTTAAATAAATAATTATTTTTGTGTTGTTGTTTTATATCCATTTGGTTGTTGTTGTTGTTGTTTATTTCGAATTAATAGTTATTAGGTACGCTTTTAAAGTTTCTTTTCGTAGAATTTTTAAGCGACTTTTGTTTGTTAAGTTCAGTTCAGACGTAAACAAAAAAAACAAAAACAAAAAAAAAAAACCGTGTTATTTGTTTAAATATTATATGTTCATAAACAAATATAATTATTTTTATTTTGTTTTGTTATTGTTGTTTTATAGTTTAACAGTAATTTGTGGCATTAATTATTCAACAAACTGACTCCAATTGTCGTAGAATTTACGTCAATTTCGTAAATAAATTTTCTATTTTTAGTTTATATATTTAAAATTAATTTTAATTTAATTATTAAACGTTTCTAATGTAAAATTTATTATTGATTTTTAACAAAAAAAAAATCGTTAGAAATGAATTGTTTGGTCAGGTGCGTCCGTCGTTTATTCAACCAGTTTTTTTTGGTTTCTAATTTCAAAAAATTTACAAACGGCACGTGCTAAATTTTTTACAAATAATTTGCATATTTTTATTTGCTTTTTAATATTATAATTTATTAGAAATCGACCGTAAAATCTGTGACAATTTAAAATATTTAAATGAATTCATCCATCCATCCATCACCTGATTGTTAAACATTTATTGCCACTTGAATTTCATGCTTTCCCTATAAATTATACTGGTATTTGCCATTTAGTTTTTACAAAAAATTTGGATTTCGTTTTAGTACAAATGAATTTTAGGCAAGTCCTTCTATTCGATCCTCTGAGCTAGCTTTGCTAGCCATTCTATGTTTACTTTTATAATTTCTTCGCTGTAGGAGGTCTGTAGTTCAATACAGGAAAAACTGAAATGAAACACAGGGAGCTCTGCGTTTCGACATGTTTTCCCATGAAAAAATTTTGAAGACAACGACATTGAATTAAGACAGTTGCAATACAAGGTTGCGCTTTTCTGTCTAAGTGTAGATAGTTTTTGGCGGGTGATAAAAGCTGTGAAAGTGTCCAAGCATTGTTTCGCCAGTTTTAGCAGCTAGCTAATTCCCTTTTAATGCCATCAAACACAACACAAAAGCCGTGTTTGCTGTCAGTCCAGGATTTGAAGACGCCTTTGGAAGTTGAGATTGCTTGGTCATTACAAGCCTTTATCCAGCATTGCTTCTCACATGAGTGGCGAGAGCTACAGTTTAACAACGACTGCATATGGCAGTCTTGGAGAAACTTTTCATGAATATTTTATTTACTCTCAGAGTTTTTGCCAGAATCCTGCGGTTTCACATCTAACACCGCCTGCGAATGTAGCCGTTTGTGAGCATCTGAGAGGTACCATTTGTGCGGTCAGTAATGTATGGCATTATGTCTCGGAGCTACAACTGTATATCATGTTTGATGCGTCGAGCGAGTGTGTTTTTAGTTATTACCTCATGATTGGGGTGACTGAAAGAGGTAAAATGCCGCTGTATTGCTTTGTCAATAGTATGTTGTCTTTTCTGATAAGAAACTTTTTTCCACATGGAGATGATCAATTCGGGTCATTTTGAGACATTTAGTAGCGTTCATAAGCGTGAAGTTACCGTAGTCAAGGGGGTACTGTGTTGGCTTATTAGACGTGAGCTTGTGGTTCAAACCTCTGCTAAGACATCTTGAACAAATCGCTCGGCAATTTCTTCTGAGTAGCCTTCTGACTAAAACTCTCGGAGTAGACATTACACCGTGGGTACTGCCACTCATGGGTAGAATTAACACACACAACATGGGTGGTAAGAGAAGCTAGGTTGTAATCCTTACTAAAGGGTTGCAATAACCAGTTAAATATTGGATCAGTTCGATCAGTAATGTAAGGAATTATAACTCAGATTTCATTTTGAGTGAGTCTTCAGTTATTACCTCGTAATTGGGCCGATAGAGCAGATAAAAAATCTCGCCAGGAATTGTTTGGTCAATAGTGTATTGTCTTGTTTGACAAGAAGCATTTTGGTTTGTGACTGAGATGATCAATACTGATCGTCTTTCAACATCTAGTTGCGTTGCTAAGTGCATAGTGTGGAGTTTCTTACATTTGATATCTTTTAGAAAATAACGTACGTTCATACCGTTACGAAGGACCAATTGCCTTCAGTTTGCTTTAGAATTTGTATGAGTTTTTTTCTTTCTTTTATTTTGTAAATATTTTATTGAGTATCCACTGTAAGTTTTGTCACTAATAGTTAGTAGTTTAAACGCTTGTTTTCCTTTAAACAAAGCATTTGAAAATAATTTTCCATGTTTTTTGCAATTTTTTTTTTTTTTTTTGAAAACCAGATGTGAAATTCAATGCCGTTAATTACGTATGTACGTGAAAACAGTGGCAACAGCAACAAAACCACAAAAATTATTTAAAAAATCACTAAAAAAAAACAATTTTTTGTTTAAAAAAAAAAGTATTAAATTTAACAACTTTTCAATTATAATTTCAAATTTGTTTTTGTTTTTATTTTCATATAAATTTTCATCTATAAAAACAACAACAACAACAGCAATTTTTGCTGTTGCTGTAATTACTTAAGCCATTGTTATTTAGTTGTAGCTGTAGTAGTATGTAGTTGTTGTTACAAAAAATAACAAATTTCACCGTTGCTTGACATTGACTTCCATATTTGTATTTAAGAAATACTGAATACAACAAAAACAACCACAATAAACAAACAAACAGAAAAAAACATGTTTTTTTTCAACACGTTGCTGGGATTTTTTCCCCATTTTTTTTTTATAAAAAAAAAAGAAAAAAAATTAAAAAAAATTTAAACAAAAAACACCATAATTTTGTTTTAAACAAATCATTTCTTGTTTTTGTTTTTGCTTTTTATTTTCTTCCATTAATTTGATTTTAATTACAATTTTATGAGTAACTGAGGATTTGTTGGTAGGTATTAGGTATAAATTATTTTTTGTTTGTTTTATTTTTATAAATTCCTATGATGTTTGCATAATTAATTTGTTTTTTCATTTAATTTTTTCAAATTAATTTAATTAAATATTAACCTTTTTTCACTTAGTTATTCAAAAAATTCCTTTCAAAACTGCTGCTGTATTTAAACACTTTTATCAGGGGTTCACACAGCTGTTTTATTTCTTATTTTATTCCGTTTCCTTGTTTCTCTATTTTTTTCCGTGTTCTTCTCACATTTAACAACAATTCACAACTGAGCCAGTTTTAAAATTTCTTTCGGTTTGGTAGCTTTTGGCTTTGTTTGCCTCTCTTCTTTAGGTTTTCGTTGTATTACAGTCGTATTGTTTAAAACCAGCTCAGCTCAGCTCAGTTCAGCTCTTAGCTGGCTGGCTTTGTTTTGTTTACTTATTTTATCAGCTTTTTTGCTTTAGTATTGGTAATTAAATAAAAAAAGAAGAAAACAAATCTCCCCATAGTTGTATTTTATTGGATTGTTATTTTAATGTCTCTCTATCAAACTCTCTCCTTCTCTCACTATTCTTGCACTTGTACTCACTTTTTTTCGGTGTCCATTTTTTATTATTGTCATCAATTGGAATTGTTTTATTTACATTTTGTTTACATTTTAAAATATTCACTTTACTGCCTATTGTTGTTACTGTTTTATTTAACGGTTTATTAGCTTTTTATATCCACTTAACCACCAACAATTTATATTTGTTACTCACACATACACACTTACACTCATTGCTCATTGGTAAATTTATTTATAACTGTCACCATCGATATTATTTATGCATGTGTAGTAAAGAGTAGTAGAATGTAGATCAGTATGGCTTATTTAGCGTTTTTATTTTAAGGTATTAATAAAGTTATCCAGTTTTTTTAGAAATTCATTTTAAAATTTTTTTTCCTAATATTGAGCATAACAAATTGATGTTCGTCGCATGTTCTGAGCATCAAACCTCGCAAATCGGAATTGATAATTTGCACCAGATGACGCAAGATACCTGATTTCAATTGCAGAGTCTCACTGGTGCTTAACTTTATTATCCACGAATGTAAAATATCTAAGGATTATTGTGGATATAAAACTCTTTACAAGGCAAAGAAAACGATCGCGTTGCTTTATACTTCTAAGAGTGTCGTCTGAAGGGTTTGGGTAGGTCTAAGCCCCCATCATCTGTTGGATCTATCGGGTCATGGACTCATGTTTGGTAGAGGATGAAAAATATCACTAACAAGCACGGTGTGCAGGCGATTATATGTCCTGAGGCCATTACTCCAATCAAACTTATTTGTTGCATTTGACAAGCTCCTCTCCGACCTTTTATTGAGACAAAGTGCTGAGCTAATGGCAGTAGGGATTAATTCGATTCTCACAATTTTCATAATAGAAGGTATAATTTTACGAATCCAATTAAGAATTTCGTTCGGACAATTTAGAAGTTTCCGGCAATGCTCTTGATGTCCATACGCCAACTGTCCTAAAATACTAAAACAGTAAGCTGTGGTACATGTGTACATATGTATATTAAGCGTTCTGGCATTATACATTCGCCTACGCTGACTGATCGTAATGAAAGCTCTGCCATACTTATTTGTTGGGAGGTTTTCAATAAATATCTCAAGAAAATCTCACGGTCAACTAGACTGCAATAAAGTCCCTTACGTCCATGCCCTCTCGTTAATGAGCTGCAAGGATTTTTGGGAGTATCTTACAATATGGATTGCAAATGAACTTGCCAGTGCGGGTAAGAAATTCAATCATGTACCCGGGAATACTTCAATCGTTTGGTAAGGAGACTTAATTTCATTGGTGTGTATAATGTTGTCAGAACCGCACTGATTTGGATTGGAAGAGAGCTGATTGGCTTCTTTTTTTGAAACGCATGGTCATGTCATAAAGATTCTCAGAAGCCACTGGGGGCCTGCTAGAAAGCACACCAAATGACTCGGTATTTCCTCGAATGACTTCTGCAGACGCTGTGAATCAAAGGGAATCACTTGCAACTTGTCAAGTATCTGAGGCAGAGGAATAGGTCTGTTTCACCTGTTAGTTCATGTGGCAATGAGCAGTTGTGGTGAGTGCCAAGAGGTGAAAGGTGCTTTTGGTCTTCCATTTCCTAACAGATTTGAATAAATTTAAATTCGACTACGACAGATTTTTTGAGAAACTTTTCATGGCAATTTATTTAATCTCAGCGCTTTTTCCAGAAATCTGCTGTAGGAAGTCGCCTATGAAATATTTTTTCGTATTTTGTTTCTTTCGAGATGACAGAGATGGGGATTGAATTGTGGCCTCTCATCTACTAAGCCAACACACTACGCCCTAGACTACGGCGACTTCACTTTTCAATCAATATATGAAAGCTAAAATAAAATCGCTAAATATGCAATACTATTGAACTGAGTTCAATAAATTTATGCACATTTACTCGTGCAAAGTACACAAAAACCATAAAGAGTTCAATAATAATAACAACTCTCTATCTTTCTCTATCAGCAGCACTAATGAATGTACCCCACCCAACGTAATTGTTTATGTATGAGAGAGTTAGTTAAACAATTAAGATGTATTACGGTGAAAATTTGATTATTTAAATAAATTCTCTTGAATAATTTATTTTTTTTTGTTTTTTTGCTGTTACTTTTATTACTCCATTAGGAAATTTATACAAACTCTCTGAGTGAATGACAGTTGACCTAATATGGGAAATTCGTTGTTTTTTTTCAAACTTCTTTAAAAGGGAAATACAAACAACAAAATGATCGGGTTTGTGGTCTATCTGTTCAGTTTCAAAGAGAAAGAGAAAATAATAATTAGCAGCGCTGTTAATGCAAATTAATCACTTGATAAACAAAAAGCCGACTATTTATTAAAAAAAAAAACAAAAAAAAAAAACAGAATAAAAAAGCTTTAATTATAATGACGCTAGGGTTGCCATAGTATTAAATTCTTCTTTTAAACAAATTCGCAAAGCTACATGGTTAAGTTTTGTTATGTAAGGCCATAAATCCCAATGTCTTCTCCTCTTCATGGGCAACGACTTGAATACGACCGTTTATTGTCAGTTTGGCAACTTCTAGAACTAACTGTTGATTTGTTAAAGTTACTTTTTCTATCTTTAATAGTCTTTTTATATAGTTTTGTATTGTAATTCGATCAATGCTTATACATACATATGTACATATATACATAATTGGCCATTATAACCCTTAAGAAAGGCTTACGACCTAGTTTCTCACACCACTCATGTTGTGTGCCTTAATTTTATACTTGAGTGGCGTGATTACAGTTTAAAGTCAATTCCGAACGACAGATTTTGAGAAACTTTTTCATGGCAGGTTTATTTACTCTCAGAGTTTTTGCTACAAATCTGCTGAGAGGGAGTCGCCGAAGAAATTATTTTTTTCATATTTCGTTTTGATGTTTGGCCTGTGCTTCGAACCAGGGCTTTACGTCTAATAAGCGAACACACTACCTACTAGCCTACTGCGACTGCAACATCCAAACTGTGAGATAAAATCCTTTAATGATACCAAAATCGGGTGGTCCAACTGCCCAACAGAGATTGACAAGATTCTGATGGCAAGCAATGATAGTAAGTAATCGAGAAGATGATATTGTTGGGGAAGAAAAAGCAATCAGAAGAGAAAAAGTACCAAAGTACTAAATTTTACTCATCCCTATTATGCATATTAAGAAAACAATAAAAAATATATGAAATGTAAACAAATAAACTTTTGCTTCATTTGTTTACTTTCATTGAAATTTCCTACAAATATTTTCCCTGTCTCTCTCGCTCTCTCTCTCTCTCTTTCTCTCTCCCTTTCTATTTTTACCATTTTAATGAGTTTATAAATTTGTTCTCTTATTATTATTTTTGTTGCTGTTGTTGTTGTTAATGTTTGTAGAGTAAATTAATACTTAATAACAACAAAAATATGATAGATATTCATGGGAGTATAACAGTTATGGGGCACCGATAAGAAGACTTTTTCTGCTTAATTTGTTTATGGCGTCGGATAATTAACGGAATATGTCTAATTAGCGTTTAAAAAACGGCTTAAATTGATTAGATTTGATAAGCTTTAGTAAATGAAGTGGAGCTAAGTTGCATTAGACGTCAATTAATTATTTTTTTCACATTTTATCCATGTTTTGTCTACTCATCTCCATGTTTTGAACGCATTTTATAGAAAAAAGTAATTTTTTTAACACGAACATATTGAAGTTTCGAACTACTATCGCCAAATTTTTGGACTTACGAGGTTTTTCCGGTCTGGTGTACTATGATCTCGCTAAACGTTTGCCTTTGAAGTCAAGCAAACAAACCAGACTTTAGGATTAGGGTTCTTCTGGAGCTTTAAACCTTCTATCAAGGGACTAACGGTCTGATGAATCGGACCCTTGACCCAAAATGTTGGACAGCGTAGGCTGTAGGATACATGTTAAGGGTTCTGGTGTATAATTTTCGGTATAGGCTAGTTGAGCACTGTAGTGGTTTCTATGCGTACCTCATTACCATATTGAAAGTGGTTCAATGACTGCAATGTCCGTCCTCGATCACGAATACCAAAAATTTCTTAGTGAAATTTCTTGCTATTGAAGGGAACTCCCATATATAGGAATATCGTCGGAAATTTCATTGCTAGACAGTGAGGTTTGTATCAGGCTCACAATCTCTGATATGTTACAGGGCATAGGTGTTATCCGGTTGTTTTAGAGGGAGGCACAACTATGTTGTTAGCAAGACCGTATGTACAATATTGCTAAGCAGTACTGAACTGTTTGGGGATAAAAAGAAGACCCCCCCCCCAATTATGTATGTATATATGGGGAGGAACGCCGATAGAGTTGGCATATACATATATCTTCTGCATGAGCTGTGGATCCCATTTATTTTGTTACGGTTTCCTACAGGGCATAGGCTTAACTTTTAGCCTAGTAGTAGCTGGCCCTTCAAGGAGATTAAACCACTCATTTGGGGAAACTAGAGAGGCAGTACAGTAAATAAGACCACAACAGGCGGACTTCCGATTGTCTAAGTAATCGTAAAGTAATAGCAGAGTTGTATCCTGAACTTTGTCTAGGGGAGGGGAGGTGTGATTACATGTTTCGAATCGACTGAAAATTCATTCAAATCTTAAGTTCCAAAACATTAAGATTTGAAAATTTAGCCAAATCGATGCATACATAATAACCTCCTTGGATTTTTAAGACTTCGGAAAGACTTTCGATACTCTGAACCATCATGCAATGTAGAGAATTTTTGCATGCTACAGTGGGCTTCAATATTTCCGCGGATATTTTGCATACGAGCCATTAAGTCAAGTTTCTTTTATTAAATTTTAAAAGTAACAGTTGTTGTTGTTGCTTTTTTATATATGAAAACAATAGTTTAAAAATATTCATATATTAATTGACCTTTAGGGCTATAACGCTAAATAATAGACACGATTTTGTATTTTTTTTCTTTGGTTTTCCCAAAGTACTTCCCTTTCTACTGTGCTTCTATAAATCAGACATTCCCGCATTATTTCAAGGCGATGATGAAACTGTATAAAATTTTTTTTTTTAATTAAAAATCATGTCTATAGAGAGACAAACAAACTTCTACACAAGCGTACTTGTTGGCTCCAACATTTATTTGTGCTGCAACAATAAAAACCTTGAAATCATTGTAAGCCCTTGTCGTTTGACGTTTTTTTAACGTTTTTGTTCCGTAAAATGACTTGAGACATGGAAATATAAGTTGTGTAGATTTTTTCTTTGTTATTATTTTTTTTATTGTTATTATTGTTGTTGTTGCTTAATTGTTTGTTAAATAAATCATTTATTTTTTAGAATTTTTTTTATTATTATTTTATTAAGATTTGATATGAAAAAAGTTTAATTATGGTTTTTAAGTCATGAAGTCATTTGTTAACAGTAAAAATATTACAGAATTTTAAATAGGTAGACAATTTTCAAAGAATAGAAAATACACTCCTGAAAATAGTTAAAGTGACAATACCATATAACCGACATTTTGATTTCCACAAGTCTTATGAGCAGAAGGCTAATAAAGAGGCAACTATGTACATACGTCGATAATATGGGTGCCACGGTAATGACTGGCGAAGTTGTAGGTTCGATTTCTACTAAAGACGTTGCCCTATCGTATAAAGCTAAATTTATGGATGTGATTCAAGAAAAGTCTAGGTCTACCACATAGCGAATGGCGAAAGCAGAAATAGACGCAAAAAGTAAGACTAAAGAAAATGAGAGCGGACTTTGGACCATTACAGGCAGAATGAGGAAGCTCATAGGTAAACAGATTGATTATCAAACAGATTGATTGCACGTGCCGACAATAAAATTGTACAACTTTTTTTCCTAATGTAGAGTAGAGGATTACTTAAAATTGGAGCGTACGCGATCCCATTTTCCACTAGGTAGAGCGTTTTGTTGTTGTCGCCATAGTCTAGTAGGTAGTGTGCTGGATTATATAGACGAGAGACCGCGGTTCAAACCACAGGTCACACATTTCCAACATCTCCTCTCAGCAGACTTCGAGCAAAAATCTGACAGTTAATAAAATTGCCATGGAAAGTTTCTAAAAAACAACATAAGTGGTGTGAGAAGCTGGGTCGTAAATCTTGACTGAAGGACTGTAATGGCCTCGTTATTTGAAATTAATCGATAGCTTTAGCCCGCTTTCTTGATTTTACATCGTGAATATAGACGAATATTTGAATTATACATGTATGTACACCCAAACAAACATACAAGGTTTTCTTACTTGCAAGAGGAATACCACAATACAATACTACAATACTAAGACAGGCAAAAGTTATCTCGTCGCCTTCCATTGACAGCCACTTCCGCTATGGTAAGATGTGTTTAGAGTACTCTAAGCAGAAGTTCTGAAATTCGCATCAATATAGGTTGACTTTGACAAACACCGATTAACCTGATAACACTGCCACTGAGGGTAAATCCCTGGATGAATTAGCAACAAGGAAGTGTAAAGGTCTAGCAGCAACGTCCTACATATCCTGAACAACTTCTTGACTGAGTTAACGAACAAAAATCTTTTAGGCACAACTGAAGGTAAATCCCTGGATGGATTAGCATCAAAGAAGTCTACGGTTTTAGCAGGAGCGTCCTACAGATCCTGAACAACTTCTTGACCGAGATAACAAGCAAAGATAAGGCATCTCCACAGTGAAAAAATCCCCGCGGCACAGCTGAAGCTAAGTTAGTGGATTGATAAACATCAAGGAAGTCTAAAAGTCTAGCAGGAATATCCAACAGGTCGTTAACAAGTCCTTGAAGCTAACAAGCAAAGATAGGGCATCTCTGGAATGAGAATCCGCGGTACAAGTTCACCACTTTCCGGGCGAGCCGCTCTAACCAAAGCGACTCAGCAGTCGTGTTAAAGCACTAAAAACTTGCTGAGAAGTCTGTATTAGCTGTATCTGCTTCTGCTGTAAAAACGCGGAAACTAACTCCTATATTTTTCTGGGGAAGCAAACATGTGAGTACTATAGCCACTGAAAGCTTAATTTAGGCTGTCATTGACAGAAGTAACAATATACATAAGTATGGTATAATATTCTCGGCAAATGGGAAATTTTTGCAAGTCACTTGCGAAAACCAATGCCGGACCGAAATAGTGAAATAAGGATAGGAAATTGGGCCTTGTGAACAGGGACTCAAAGGTGAACTCCATTCCCTGGTTGAACTGTAAGATAAAGGATGTTACCCAATATATGCGAAAGTCGAAATGACTTGGTCCAGAATCCTAAGTGCATCAGTGCTTTTCTCCCTGAATAAAACGTGTAGCATAATGGATCTGGGAAATTGGCTTGAGAAGCAACTTTACGTATTATGTGTGGGCCGCTACCCAATCTAACATGAACTAACTAGTCGAACCAAACTTAGATTATTCAATGCATGAGCAATGACTACTTCGTTGTACGAAAGTGAAGACTGGTTAGTTCGAACACTATCCCGCAAAAATCACATGCTCATCAGAGTCATATGCATGATATTCGGGTCCAACATAGAGAAATTGAGCATAATTCGATCATGTAGATCAGTATCACATGCACGGCGCTGAATTGGAATTCTGAAGCCTCTTGAAAGAAACATGTGTTTACCTGGAGACACAAGATACCAGAAGAATTGAAACTGTGCGACTTTGCATGGTAGGGCAAAATAGTATCAGATTGCTTTGATGTGGGCTGGTCTGGTTTCAAGTAAAATAATCAAGAAGAACAATTTTATCTTGAAGTGCGCAGAGTTTGTTGCTCTCTTGAAGCCATTGTCAGTACATCAAATACAAAAGCAATGCCGTGTAGGATTGAAATGCTTTGTGACACGTTAGCTTATCAGTTTTATTTTTTTCTTTTGTTTGTTTCATCACCACTCTTTAAGCACCTTCGTAGAAGTTCTTGTCAACATGACTACGTAGTTTTGATTCGATTTAAAGCCTTTTTATAATCTCCTTTAATCGTATGGCTTACTGGCCTTATTCCATCTCGTTTGAAGTTTTTTTTTGTTTGTTTGATTGACTTCACCACATTATTTAATTCTGCTTTTAATCTTTCCTGATACCTTTAAACGTAATCATCTGTCATATAAGCTCACACAAAAATGACAAATTAATCATATTGCGGTGATGTATTATTTAATTTGTTGTTGTTGCTGATGTTATTGTTGTTGTTTTTGTTGCTGATTTAGAAATATAATGTCAGATTAAATAAATAAATTTTTAAATAATTGGATTTATTAATATGACAACAACAACAATTATTAAAGTATGTGAATAGATGTGTTATTTAATAATGATCTCCATATATGGCATATAACCCAGTAAACATTTTAAAGTTAATCACGAAACACCACACATACCACCTATACCATCTAAAACAATAATTATGATCGTGTCCATTCCTTTTCTATGTATGCCAGGAGTCGTGTAGTACCTTAGACAGGAACTCGGTTTTTATTGGCAATAGTCAGCATGGGCCTTGGACCATACGATCAATTATACTGCCCTCATGCTTTATAGGGTATCTCTATAATGTCGCCTCCAATTCAATTGCCCTGGGAAATCACAATTGGTATCACCAATGTCAACTCTCTGCCCAGCATGGGCTTTCTTCTGGGATGCTTTAGTGCCTCACAAGTTCCAAAGATGTGGTACGATGATTCCTTCTCATTGCCATATAATCTATAAGTAGAGTTCGAGGCAATCGCCATAAAATTACAGTTAGAGGAGAACAGACATGACTCAAATTCTATGAGAAATAAACAACTCTCGCCGTAGTCAAGTATGCAGTGTGTTGACTTATTAGACATAAGACCACGGTTCAAACCCCGATATCTAACAAAACAAAATTTGAAAAAATATTTCTTCGGCGACCTCCTCTCAGCAGATTTCTGTTAAAAACTCTGAGATTAAATAAAATTGAGCCGCACTCATGTATAAATTTAACACACACATCATAAGTGGGGTGAGAAAATATGTCGCAATCCTGATAAAAGGGTTGTAATGACGAATTATGTGTGTAAGTAAGCTGTGTTTCACTTTCATTAGTAAAATTTTTCGACTAAGCATTAGAATAAACTACCGTAACAGATTCTAGAATAGCAGGGTTACCATCTGCTATTGCTGTCATCAAACATCATCCTCTGTTAGAAAACAAAGTGGGTGTAACTGTGAGGAAGTCTTCTCATTAAAGTTCTTTTATATTTTATTTATTATGTATTATTCGCTTAGGATAGTGTTAGCCTCTATGGATTGGTATGCTAACAGGCAGTTTCCTGGTGAAAATTCGAATCCTTCACACGGATTGCAATCATGTTTATCTGTAGTTTCTCAACGACCCTGTAGTCGTAACGAACTCCAGAGTATCTGTGCTGTATGGTGTAGGTAAGAGTAGCTCCACGCCTAATGCCTGATACGACCCTACGTGTTCTTTACGATTAGCATTAACGCCACAGACATTTCAAGTATTTGTTCGGATGATTTGTTTTCCTCAATGCAGAATCTACGTCTTGAAGATGCTTGTATTCTGAAGGAACGTTCTTTGAGTCCTCAATAACTGATCGAGAAGGCTGAAGATTTTTATTTTGGATAGTCAGATGCAATATTTTAATCTGTTGCTACTGTAAACTATAAAACTCTTGTCTAGCAAAAGTTTAGATTCCTACAACCCTATCTGCAGATATACATGTATTCAGTACACACCATAGAAAGGTTACAGAAATAATAGTTTATATCAGACACGATGCCTTCTACGGTGTTCAGATATGCACCTTTATTGCGTAGATCGCAATAAACGGTTTATTAAGCTCAATATTTCATATAAAGTTTCAATTAATTATTACGCAATAAATAAGCAAATTGTTATAATATTGAGTAAAACTAAAAATGCAGCGCTTTCATAAGTATGTTCAGTGCGCATATTACAATCATCCGAAGAGTCTGTTGACTCAATAAAAGTGCATATCTGAACATAGTATTACGATCTATCTGGTGAAAGCTTGAGCTAGCCTATTTTCGAGAAAAATTTTTGCAATCTAGCAGTTTTCGATGAAACTTTAAAACGACATTAGAAAAAAAACAACAATTTTTTCCAGCTTTGAATACATATTTAAAACCTAATCGGTGTGTAAGTATCCAGATTGCCACACAAATTTTACTTAAAGAAATTCGTGAATATAAAAAAGAAACGTGTTTTTGCAATGATTTCCGATAATTATTTGCATTTCTTTTTAACACTGGTTTACTGGGTTATTACATGCTTGATATCACCCTTGCCAAAGGCATGTACATATGGACATGTGTAGCATGCACCCAGTGAATCGGTTGTAATTAAAGTGTGTAAAAAATTTCTTTTCGTGTATAACAAATAAAATAAAAAGTTGTTTATTATTTAAACAATTGCATTTAGAACACGCTGCATGTAATGGAAAAATTTTAAAACCGAAATTGGAAAAATTAAAAAAAAGTTGCGTGTAAATTACAGTTCAGGTAGTGGTGTAACATGCAATCACAGCCATGTCACTTCAATCCACTTCTCCACTATATTCACATTCGGGAAAAGGGAAATTTTTTATTGAATTGTTTTTTTATTGACAAAAAATAATTATTAATTAATGAATGATGATGCTAGGAATACATGGCATACGTCAGACATAATTGATGAATCGATGATGCTTAAAGTTTGTACAAAAACAAACAGTGCAACCAGAGTAAAACTCTCTAAATGGAAGAATATTCAATTAGTGGACAGTAAACTGATCTAAAAGGCTCATGTAGCACTCCAAGGAAGGCCAAACAGGACACATAAGGATATGCAAGAATGGTGCATTTAATGATACCACGCCAACTATAGGGTTTAATTCGAAAGCTATGCACCGCTTGTGGCTCTAGTGAATTTAAGCCTGTTGAATACAGTAGTAAAGATAAGAGCCATGGAGCCAAGGCTAGGATAATGTATTGAGGTCCTGTCTCCTCACACAGTCTATCTGAGAGCACCGATACCAGACAATTTGAATAATTGTTATTGAAAGTACTAATTGAAAGTAGTAAAGACAAGAGCCATGGAGCCAAGATTAGGATAATGCATGGAGACAGGACCATCACACAGTCTATCTGAGAGCACCGATACTAGACAATTCGAATAATTGTTCTCTAGACACAGCCCACAAAGCTTACAATTTTCCAAATTGCTTTGCAGCACAGTTAAGTAATACAAATTAATGAACAAAAATATTCATGAAAAATGAGTAAATGATCGGAAAGCTTTCTGGAGGGGGATTGAAACTCTTCTATTTTTAATATTCGATGCACTTTAGCGAGACTACATCTGAGTCACCTGACCCTATGAGTCCACATATGGCCCTAACATTCTACTATTATCTACTCATGCAAAAATAATACCGTACCTCTCTCTTGACGAACAGAAAGACAGGTTCTAGAATCATAGGGTTACCATATGTCGTTGCCAAGAAATGAAATGTATTGAGTTGTTCGATTAAGCACAATAACAGCGAACTTTCTTAATGAGTGTCATCCTTTTCTCTCGAGATATCCAAACATCCTATTGCCGATATTATCCTCTTTGGAAGAGAGTGGGTGGATTATTTGGATTTGATGGATTTAACTAACCCTCGCACTATGGCGAATAATCAAATGAGAAGAAATAACACGTTGTTTGCCGTTTAAATATGTTCTAGGCAATTTTAAACTGATAAAACAATGTGTGATAAAAAGAAATAAATTCTTGTTTTAACCTTAAATCTCTTTTAAAAACTAGATTTTGTTCTCACAACAACAAATGGGCCAAGTAGGCTGTTTGTAAGACGACGTGCATTTGTAAACAAGAATGACAGTTGGACAGCCAGTTAATAAAACGGCTAGCGACCGTAAAAAAGAATAAAAAAATGTAAAAGAAAATTTACTACTCACCTGGTTACCTGATTATTACTGGATATTCACGTTATGGAATGTGGTTTTAGAAAACTTTTGTTTTTTTTTCTTCTCTTTTAATTTACAACACTTTGTGTATAAATATACTGTAATAATAATAATAATATTAATGTTGTTGTTGTGGTTGTAATTGATAACACTTTACATTTAATTTCCATAAGAATCGTTCAAGATTCTTTAAGACATTCATTCACAGCCAGCAGTAAAGACTTTTTAAATCTTATTTAAGCCTGTAAAGAAAGAGAGTGAGAAAGAGAGAGTGAGTTGAGTATGGGGGTTTTATTAATAAATAAATCATTTAAATTATTGATATTAGATAATCAGTGGAGCCACAAGTATTATAATTAAATTTATTAAATATTTAAATAAATAGACAAACAATTAAAGTTTATTGTGCCCAACTGACTGGGCATATTGGCAATGCATTCATGTAGTCACGACAATGAAACAGGTGGGCGGGTCATTTAATAATTTCTACAGTAAATAACTGTCTGTCTATGACAAGTATTTTCAAATTATTAACGCAAATGTTTAAATTATTTTAAATGATGCGTAATAGTTTTTTTTTTTTTTTGCAATAACAGATAAGTGTGTTATTTTAGTAGTGAACAGATGTGTGCGACTCTGGTGCAGAGGTGAGAGTTTGGGGTTAACGAAACCCAAACTCAAATACTCTTAATCCGAATACATATAATTTTATACTTGAGTGGCGGGACCTACAGTTTAACGTCGACTCCGAACGACAGAATATAAATATAAGAAGCACTTGATAAAAAACCATATACATACCCAAATATTATTTTTAACATTAATTGTCGTTATAAAAACATAATTCCCAACCCTGATTCGAAAATGTAGTCTCAATGCATCAAAATGCCTTTAACATTACCGCTGTTATAATTAAAAAAATTTCTGTCAAATGCATAAAAAAATCTTCGTCAGCTTTAAGATCTCAAATTAAATGTGGAAGAATAATTACCTACAAACACTTTTTACCATCCAACGCCTTGTGCATTTAAATGAGGTAATAATGAGTGTTTGCCGTGCCGTACAGTGGGTTGTTACTCTTTTCTTGCTTTAAATTTTTTTTGTATAAAAATTTTCCAACCAAATAAATCAAAAAAGAGGTTAAAGAGAGAAGCTACAACAAAAAATATAAAAATAAATAAAATATACCGTAAACAAAACATTATTTGCATAAACATGTTGTTGTTCTTCCTTGTTTACATTTTGTAGTTGCATTTTTTGCTTACGAGAGCAATGACTCTCTCTCTCTCTCTGTTTGTGTTTTTATGTTTGTGTTTTCAATTGTAATTTTTAGCAGGTATTTGCTGTTGTCGCATTTGTATTGCCGAGTTTTTTTTTATTTTGTAATCTAGTGTCACTTTACATAATTGCTTTACAATGACACTCTCTGTTGAAAGATGATGGATGGATGCTCTTCTGTTTTCTACTGTCCTGTCCTGCTATTCACAGTGTTTACAAGTGTTTCTGTGTGTATGTTGTTTGCTTTTTTTAACACTAATAAAACAAGTGTCTGAATGTACATACATATGTATGTACGTAGTATTTTTGTTTACCTTTTGTTTACACACTTTTGATCTCATTTTAATTTATGCTCTTTTTTCTCTCATAGACTTACGAGAAGAGGGCTTATTTTAGTTCCGTAAACATTAACAAACAAAATGCCAGTGTTGTTAATGCCGAAACAATAATACAGAGTTAAATTTTAATGTAAAAAAATAAATAAAAAGAAAGAAAAAAGTGAAAATATTAAATTTTCAAATGTTTGTCAAATTTAATAATTGGTTAAATAGGGAAAGCAAAGTGTTTTAAAAATCGTTTGTAATTGTCAACGAATTTATGTTCGGTAGAGATTAAAAGTGTTGCCAATGAAGTTAAACTAAGAACATTTAAAGCTGGGAAAAAGATGGCAAATTGAATGTTCATATAAGGCCACACTGTTTTAGTCATTAGAGTATTATGCTTTGTCAAGTCCCCGTTGAAAGACTTCCGTCCCTTGAGCCTTGAAAATTCTTCTCAAACGCCATCTTTGTAATAATATCGGTGTATCTCCTGAAGCTAAGGCCGATTCATCCGATGTTTCCACTTTTTAATTGCTTTAAAAAGATTCGTGCATCGTTACGTACTAGAGACCCACGCTGTTGATGATATTGGTTCAAAATAAACTCATGGACTTGTCTGTAGTTAGCAAAATTTCACTTTCGAACAAGAGAGTAAAGTTTGCTGCTGCATTTAATACTCCAACCATGGTTCATCTAGATATCTGAGAGCTTCTTCTACTGATTCCTTTTGGCTCAATGCGTGCTGTTTGCATCTGTTTTTGCTTAGTCATTCCTTCTCAGTATACTGTTGACATAGCAGATTACGAGATATGCATTCCACTTATTAGCCTTGTAACATGGTGTTATTTTGCTGGACTACATACATACATAATTGATCATTACAACACTTCAGTCAGGATTACGACCTAGCTTCTCACAGGACTTAGGTTAAGTTAGGTTATAGGGCGTGTACTTGTCAACTGTGACAAGTACAGTACCCGGAGGTCGAATTGACTCGTTGTACAACGTCCTAGCTTCTCACACCACTCGTTTTGTGTGGGTTAATTTTATACATGAGTAGCGGGACCTACAGTTTAAAGTCGACTCCGAACGACAGATTTTTGAGAAGCTTTTCGTGGCAATTTTTACTCTCAGAGTTTTTGCCAGAAATCTGCTGAGAGCAAGTCGCCGAAGAAATATTTTCATATTTTCGTTTTGATATCTGACCTGGGATTCGAGCTGGGGCCTTTCATCTAATACGCCAACACACTTCCTACTAGACCACGGCGACTTCCAAGACTCACAGGACTTATGTTGCGTGTGTTAATTTTATCTATAAGTTGGAAACCGATTCCTACAGAAGAACAGATCTTTTTGGAGAAACTTTTCATAACAATTTTATTTACTTCTCAGAGTTTTTGCTAGAAATCTGCTGTGAGGAAGTCGCCGAAGAAATATTTTTAATTTTTCGTTTTCTTGGAGAAGTCTGTCCTGGAGTTGGATCCGTGCCCTCACGTCTAATAAGCGAACACACTTCATACTAGACTTCGACGACTACGAGTTCTAGCAAAAAAGTAACTCTATTTCCACTGCCTAGCTAATTCATTCTGTTCATGCAATCATAAATTTTTCCGGATTAACCTTATAAGAGCCGACTGTTAGGATAGCGGCCTGACTGTCATATGGTATTGCTATTCCTGTCCAAGTTGAATTGAATTCCAATTGGAAAATACGCGTTAATACCCCTGTTACGAACTTGCTATCTCCCATTGACTACTCCGTAGACCACAGAATGGTTATTCCTAAGGAGAGCATGTAACTTTACAATTATTCTATTTACTTTTATTAGTCATGCTTGAGCGCCGCCATAAAATACAGACTTTGGTCGCGATATCCTCCAGCATGATGGTGAAAAGTTAAGGTGATAGAAGGCATCGTGTTTAATTTTGGCATTGATGTTAAAAATTTGAGTAGTGCTTAAGTTTTGAAAAGGTAGAGGTAGGTATACACGACCCTGGAAACATATTTTCTTCTGAATGCCTTCAATGCTCGTTTTAATACATTTTCGCAACAAAAGTTCCTTAGCAAATTAGCATTCTTAAAATGAAGTTTGTTTAGATGTACTGCTGAAAGTAAGAGAACTGAGAGTCCTGAAGTATGACTATCAATACTTCCAATATGCCAAATCATTTGATGTTATCGAAACCTTTCTTGAAAGCGCTGAACAATACACAAAGGGGAGAACGCCATTGTATAGTTTGCTTGATTATACATACAATTGATGGATGGATATGTTGAGCGGGTTTGAAGATTCTTAAGTTTTAAAATACGTAAACAACGACAAACGTTTTTTCCGCTGATTCGGGATATGAATTCAGATTGCTCGAGCTGGCATTCAAGCAGTCTAATGGCTACACCCCACATTCATTTTCATATCCTCAATCAATTGTCAGGTTCTCTATTACTCCTGGATCTTTCGACGCAACGCTTAAGGGCATTAAAAAACTGTAGAAAGCAATGGAGGATTTTTGAGTTCATTTTAAAATTTCATTATCCACGTTTTTTTTAATCGTTCACTGATTTTAAAAATATTTGTTAATTTTGTTTTATTTTTTATGTTTTTTATAGTCAATAACACGATATGCATGCTTATTGCAAAACTCACATTATATAGTATTCTCTGATGGTCATAAATGAAACACGTTTAGTTTGACACTCACAGCTTATTTTTATTGTTTATTTTTAATGCCCCAAAGCGGCGACACAACGTCTCTATGATGGCATTGACTTTGAACTGTAATGGCTTAACAAACATCACACTGAAATTCAGCTCTCATCTACTTACCGTTATTTGTTATTTACGATACTCTTTAATGTTGTTGTTTTTGATCTATGAAATCAATGTTTTCAATTCGTTGTTCTCGTTACGATGTTTTCGATTTTTCAATGTTTTTCTTTTTTTTTCTTTTTCTTCCACTTTCTCCTTAAATGCAGAGTGTGTGCAATAACACTTGCCTTTTTCAAACGTTTCAAAGTATCGTTAGTGAGTGACTGATTTTATCCAGAAATTGTTGCAATTCTAGTAAAAGTTTTTTAAGTTTTCTTCACGATTTTGTTTTTCTCATTGTTTGTTTGGCGTTGCTTTGAAAGTGTTTATTTTTTACGATGATAAAGGAAAAATACTTGAGAAGTGTCTACAATAGTTGTACAATGAAAGACACATTCACTGGTAGATTCGTTTCCGAGTTGTAAATAATGAATCGTTCTGTGAATATGAGCGTGAATAAAATTTTATTTTTAATCGCATTTTAACAATTTTTTTATTTAAATTATGATTAAAATCATATATATTTTCTCTAATTTATTTACTTTAATTTTGTATTTTTTAACCCTAATTAGATTAGACGATAAATATTTGCCAAGACAATGAAATTATCTTTTGCACTCGTTTTTAGTAAATATTTGCGTATTAAAAAAACAACAACAAATAACTGAAATTGTTTTAGTGATTTTAGCGGTTATTTATAAACAAAATATTTTCAGAATTTTCTACAAAAATTTTAGAAATCTTAATGCAGGGGTAAGGTACATACTTGAATTTTTCGAAGGAAGAGGTTGTACTTAGGTCAGCATTTAAGCCTATTGTGATATCACAATCAATATTCAACCCGACGACCCAACATTCCCTAGAACCAACCAACTCCAATCCAAAATAAATCTTACTATTGCAGCATCTCTGTATTAAAGAGTTCGGGCAAAGATGTCAAAAAGTGAGAGTTCAGAAACATCTGTCTTTTTATGACAAGCACTGGGCACTGACAAATGATGCTTTAGATGTCATTTATCAGAATGCCAAGTCTTTCAGCATGCTTATCAAATGGACAGTGGCCCGTGGGAATTACTATTATGCAATGGATAGCCATGCGTTTTAATTTTATTAAATGGCGAGACCTACAGTGCAAAGTCGACTCCGAACGACAGATTTTTGAGAAACTTTTATGGCAATTTCATTTCGTCTGAAAGTTTTTGCCAGAAATCTGCTGAGAAGAAGTCGCCGTAGAAATATTTCTTCAGAGAGATGTTTGACTTGGGGCTTGAGCCGTGACCTCATGTCTAATAAGCCAACACACTACTTACTAGACTACGACGGCTGTCGCGATGCCTTTAAAATAATTAAAAAAAATTAAAAATTTATTGCAGCTCGACTCATTATGGCGACTTTTATTTCTCATTTCATTTCTAAAAACCCAGAAGTGAGTGTGGAAAACTTATTGTATACGAAAGAGGAGACTGTTTAGAGCGCTTTATGGACCGGAAGTGCAATTGGAGCGTTATCTTATATTCTGAGCGCTTTGGAAGTATGATAACCAACTATTTTTGGCTCGCAATTGAAGAGTGTTATCTGGTTTGGACGAGACCGTGACCAGCGAAGTTTGTACTTGGAAGTAATTTTTAGTTTTGTGGTCTCAATTGGCTAGCAAGATTATGCGATTAATTTTTTAATTTCATTTCAAATTTTCATACAATTACAATTCACTTAAAGGCCTCAGCTCCAATATGGCATTTCTAATACAGTAAGCTTATTATTGTAAGCCTACGTCGATTTAAAAAGTAACAAGTTATCGCCGATATATTACCCGAAATGGTAAAAAAAGCTACTTTAAACGATAGACTTCAGCAACTAATTCATAGACGATCATTTAAATGAATTGATGCTCTATTTCGTACATAATGACAAGTGGTCCCAAGCATTATAATGAAATCATAGTTTTATAAGTAGTCTGCTTAACTTTACATTGGAAATACAAAAATGGATAACCCGTTATAACTGGGAGCCATTGCATTTGTAATAAAAAATTGATAAATAAATAAATAAACAAATAAATAAATAAATGAATAAATAAATTACTTTTTATATGATGTTTACCTGTTGTTCTTTATCTGCTGGGATATAAAATGAAATTCTTTATATTTTTTTTAAATCACTTAACAAAGCTTTACTTAAAATACCACTTAAAACTTTGAAACTGTTTTACACACTATTGACATCACTGTCAGCAAAATAAACTGTTAAGAAAAATAACAAATAACAAACACGAAAACTAAGAATCATTTTTAAAATACGAGACGAAATTACCAAAAAATGCACACACTTCCTAGGATTTTTGTTGTTGTTGTTGTTTTGTGTTGAATATTATTTTAATTAAAACATTTGTTTATGTTTTATTTTTGTAAACAATTGACCAGTTAGTTATAAAATAATTTTATTTATTTAATTATTAAAACATTTAATATAATATCCGAACACATTCTATGTTTCCATTCTTTTATATGCACATACAACACACAACCAAACACGTAGTATGTATGCTTTGCTTTTATGCTTCGTTTTCTTTTTTTTCGGTATACCGTTACAGCATTTTATCAAATTTTAAGAATTGTATTTTAAAGTAATTGCTTTTATTTTAATCATATTTTATTTAATTTCACAGATTTATTTATAAAAATAGGAAGAATAGTATTTTATATACCATCTGTTAATTAATTTCTTGTTATTGTTTCATTATTTTAATTCAATCGCTTGCACTCTCTAACACTAACGCTAACACTCAACCGCACTAACAAGAGTCTTCGGCACGTTGTTCTTTCATACGCGTTCACTATTAAACTGAAATGATCTCTTCAAGTGTTTGTTTTGATGCTATTTCTGCCGCTGCTGTTGTTTGCCGCTGCTGCTACTGTTGCCCTGCATACAGATTAATTCATTATTTTGTTTTTCTTAATGTTGCAGTACTTGTTGTTAGTACTCTGTTGTGTTATAAATCATATTGAGCTGTCGTTAACAGTAATAGTGTTTACTTAACAGATCTTTCAATAACATTAAATATGCATGTTGTTAACATAGAAGAGTGGTAGAAAAACAGTGTTTTAAGTTAACATTCCATGATTATTTAAAGCTTTTTTAAAATTAAAGTAACCGGCAAAATTATTTTGAGAAAATTTTAATGTTTTTAAAAAATTTAATAATTAAATGATGCCAGATTGTTGCTTGATAACTTATCAAGTCGTTACATTAGGAAAATACATATAAAAATGGGTATAAAAAAAATTATCTGCCATTTAAAATCCTTCCTTTAGTTAACGGAAAGTTGTAATAATGCCCCTAAGGCACATAATACTAATTCCTGTGTGATAGGCAGTGCTAGCATCGTCATATTGATTTGATTTTTTCTTGTTAAATTTAGTTAAAAAAATCAAATATTAAGCGAATGAGATCCTTTAACATGCAGCATAACAATGAGATTAAATTAAAGCTTTCGCTTTTTAAAAGGAAGTATTTAATGTGGGTAGTCGCCGTAGTCTAGTGGCTAGTGTGTTGGCTTAATAAACGTGAGGTATTGGTTCACACCCTAGATCAACAAAACGAAATATCAAAAAATATTTCTTCGGCGATTTCCTCTCAGCTGATTTCTGGAAAAAATCTGAGAGTAAATAAAATTACCATGAAGAAGTTTCTCCAAAAAAAACTGACTTTCGAAGTAGACTTTAAACTGTAAGTAGACTTAAAAAGTTCGTCCACTTATGCATAAAATTAACACACTGAGTGAGTGATGTGAGAAGCTAGGCCGTCTCCTGGCTGAAGCTTTGTAATGTATTATGTATGTATGTATGTATGTATGCATAGCCTTAATATTTATGCATCGAAGTACTATCGAAAGGGAAATCAGAGGACGCAAATATAAAGAAAATTCGTTCTGTGTGAAAAATGTTTGCCGTCAAAATATTATTTTCAACGGCGAAGTTTATTTCAGGTTCAATGAGTACGTCAATGAGTAGAATTTCCGAATTTGAAACAGTTTGAGAACTGAAAATGTTCCCTGCAAGATGGATTGTTTGGTGCAGCTTGTCGGCCGGCGGTATTATTGGGAAATACTTCTTCAACAATGATGAAAATAGCAACTATCGTGCTATGATTACTGACTTTTTTTTTTGTCAAAATGGAACAATTCGACGTGGTTAACATATGGATTCAATAGCAACGTTTTTAAGATGGTAAAGAGATTGGAAAAAAAATTAATATCACGTTTTGAACAATCGATTGGTCACCAAGATCAAACAATTTGAACCTACCAGATCATTTTTAGATGGGGATACGATAGGCTCTCGTATACAGACATATTCAAACTATAATTTCAGTTGTGAAAAACATTGTCACTGCTGCCATTGGCAGCGTGCTTCATTTCCATGAAATAATCCTTAAAAAGCGCACGACTTGCGTTTATTTATCGTTCTAAATAAATATTTCATTCAATCTGAGAAATTTCCTGTCTTTTTTCCTATTTTAAACTCCAAACCGTTAAAAACTCATTATTTCAAATTAACCGTTATTTTAAAAAAAATGTGCATAATTTAATCTGGCTACACTGATCTCCAGTGTATTTTTGAGAGAGTCAAGTTCTCTCTTCAAAACTATTTTCTGTTATTGCGATCACACGAAAGCTTTTTGGTTTAACATTTTAACTGTTCACTGTTATGTTCACAGTAACAGTGTAATGTTATTTACAGTGCATGAATTTTGTGCGCATTCTCTTGTTTTCCAATTAATTTAAGAAATTAATTAATTTGCATTTTACATTGTAAAACAAATTTAATTAACTTTTTATCTGATCGTACACTTAATTTTTCGTTAAATTATTTTGACTTTCTTTTTGTTCTTGCAGTTTGTGTTGTAGTTTATAAGGAACATAGAAGAATATGAAGAATACAAGGAACGAACATCTGGTTTAAACAGTTTGTAAATGTGTTTGTATGTATGTATGCAAATGTCTATGAATATGTGCTGATGTTTACATAGATAATGATGTTTACAAGATAATCAAACAATACTGCAACAATATTTCAAAGAATCCAAACGTATCGGTTTAAAAATTATAGGGTGACCAGACTTGAGTGGCCAAAATTTTCTTTTTTGAGTCCCACAACGATAGAAAACGGATTGAAAAAAATTATCACTAAATAACGCGCTCTTTTTCCCCTTAAAGGCCAATTTTAACAAACAAATATTTTGTTTTCCTTATGAAACTAATTTACTTTCAGAAAAGAAGGCGGCCAGACTGCGTTTTAAGGACGCCAACGATTTTAAACCAATGCTGAAGCAAAAAAGAATTCCCTTTATCATTGAAACTTTTCATTTGTGGGATTTTTACTTGAGATATTTACCTAACCGATTATTACAACCCTTTAATCAGGATTACAACCTAGCTTCTCACACCATTCACATTGTGTGCGTTAATTTTTATACATGAGTGGCGGGACCTACTGTTTAATGTTGACTCCCAACGATAGATTTGAGAACAGCTTTCATGATTATTTTATTTACTCTCAGAGTATTTTTACCTGCTGAGAGGAAGTCGCCTAATGAAAATTTTTTCGTGCTTTACTTTCAGGGGTTGAACCACAGGCTTTCGTCGAACAAGCCAACACAGTACCTACTAGACTACGGCGATATCTCGGCATTTACATACTTGTCGAATTTGATGGTTTTAAACTGATCTAACGTTAGGGGACTATCGCTGTAGACAAGGTCTTTGCGTAGCTTCATTAAAGCGCATAACTTCGGAGACTTTCACACACAATCAAAAGAAATTGGGCCTGCTGTGTAGCTTGTAGGACCATCTTGTTGAAACAACATACCATCCAGTTCGCAATTTTCAATTGTGGGCCAAAAAAATCGATTTTCATACGACCATACATACATAATTGGCCATTACAACCCTTCAGGCGGGACTACAGCCTAGCTTTATACGACCATACTACATTGAATTGAAGATAATGGTTCTTTCACTGGTATTTTCGAAAAAGTACGTGTTCATGACCCCTCTAGACTGTAATGCTCAGCAAATAGTTACTTTTCTCGGACACAATGGTTTTTATACCATCATTTCTATGTTCTCCGAGCACCCTATGCGACAATCTTGCTTCTTGACATAACCAGACATCTTGGTGCCTACAACATCGATGATCTGGGTGATTTGTCGAACCTTGACGTCAGCAGTTTGAGTCGCTTCATTAGAAGCTCTTAAGGGTTCCAGGATTAGGCGATAAATGACATGAATTGTGGTATCATAATGGGCCCCATGGGGCCTAATTGCATCCATCCGATTCCCTGGGAGACGGTTACTTATACCTACCTACCTAACGTAACCACCAAGTGCTAAGTGAGCTTCAATGCCGAAGAAAATTTTGTTTGAAAAATCAGCATTGAGAGCCTGTTACTCTAGTTGGACTTTGCATAGACAAGGGAGCAAATCCAAATACAAAATATGCCCAAACGAGCCGTAAAATAGGCGGAACAAATGCTAAGCAAGCCATGGAATTAGCCACACTTTCGCTAGCAGAGTCGATATTTTCGGCAAAGCGTACATTGTGGTGATGCGTAGGCCTATCATTCCGTGATGAATGCCTCTTTTCTTAGTATTATATATTGGCCATCGCATCTATTGCAGATTGCTATGAACAGAGTATCGAGCTTAAAGGAGATAATGTTGACAATGTGTGGACCGCCCAATTTGCGCTAATTTTGCAAAACAATTTTTTGTTGCATCTGGTCACCTTTTTTTTCTCTTTTAAACCCATAAAGCCGAAATACATTTCGGTTGTAAAATACCACAAGTACAATAGCTAAACCATAAGCGCAATAATGAAAAATTGCAACAAAAAACAACAACAACAACAAAGAAAACTTATTGGCCAATTGCCTAAAATATTTGAGGTTGTTGTCGTCATCCCAACCAGTGGTTTTGTAGGCGGCTGTCAGACTTAACAGAGACTATTTACCGCGATATATTACACAGCCAATGAGTAAAGGGGTCGGGAGAAGAGTGGAAGCAATATACACTCTTAACCGAAGACATAGAAGCCAATAAATTAATGCTCGTTTTACAATTACCGCAAAAGAAACACGAAGAACACATGTGGAGGCATTTACATCATAGAGAGAGAGAGAGAGAGAGAGATAGAAAGTGATTAGAAGAAGATGTCAAAGGGGGGTGCAGGGAGAAGGTTGATTTGGGTTGTTAACCATTTTATGTTATGCCTAATAATTTATAAACCAATTTCAGACTAAATACCATCATTATCTATTTTGTTTTAATCCTAAAAGTATACTTTAGTTTTCAATTAAATAACGCTCCTTTAGTTATGTTATACCCAACTACTCAATGCCAACCTTTATATGTATTTAATTTGCAAATAATTGTTAATTAACCGGAAGTATTTTGTTATTGTTTCATGTCTACACATATGTATGTATGTATCGTAAAAGTCAACAGCCACGACAGAGAGAGTGAAAGAGGGAGTGAGAAAGGGGAAAAGAGAACGCAAGGTGATGAGAGATATGACTGTTTAAATACGAAAAATCTCTTTCCTCTGGCTTTTCTTTTCAATGGCTTTGCCACTGTTTGGCATTTTGCCAACTGTTAACCGATATTTGTATGGCCAGGTAATATATTTGTGGGAATCACTTGATTCTAGAGCTTATACTATATGGTACCCTGCACCCCGCTTTTGTTTTGTGGCCACTTTTGTGTGTTTTCTGCACAGAAAAAAGAAAAACATTGTATTTTGGTTTCGTTGCAAATTTTTTTGTAGGAAAAAAAACAGAATTTTTATTGGCTGCCATAACGCATTACCCAGTAAACAAAAATATTGTTGATCAGTAAAGCAATATGAATTCAGAATTCGATATCGTTTAAAAGTGATTTGTTAAAGGAACAACACTGGTTTTATTGATTATTAAAATATCAACTAAGGTCATCGAATTCAGTCTGAAATCCAATGAAAAACATAACCCCAGAATATATATATCTTCTTGAAAGCCCACCGTATCGCTAAGTCTCCAAAGGACAGATTTTTGAGAAACTTTTCATGGCAATGTTATTTACTCTCAGAGAGTTTTCGCCAGATATCTGCTGAGAGTAACTCGCCAAAGAAATATTCAAATGTCGTGTTGTTGGAGACGTCTTGACCTGGGATTCGAACCGCGGTCTTACGTCTAATAAGCCAACTCACTACCTACTAGAGTAAACAGCTTCCAGATTTTTATTACTAAGTTTGGTTGCGAAACACTTTCTAAATTCATAGAGTCTCCAGGTTCTGCCCCTGTACATACATACATAATTGGCCATTACAACCCTTCAGTCAGGAATACGGCCTAGCTTCTCACACCACTCAGGTTGTGTGCCTTAATTTTATACTTGAGTGGTGGGACCTAGAGTTTAACGTCGACTCCGAACGACAGGTTTTTGAGAAACCTTTTCATGGCAGGTTTATTTACTCTCAGAGAGTTTTTGCCAGAAATCCGCTGAGAGGAAGTCGCCGAAGAAAATTTTTTTTTATATTTCGTTTTGATGTCTGGCCTGGGCCTCGAACTTGGACTTTTCGTTTAAAAAGCGAACACACGACCTACTAGATTACTACCTACCTACTACGTTCTGCTCCTGTAGGTTAGGTTAGCCCGTTGTGATGCCACGGGTGAACGCTGTCCCTGTACTGACCAAGTTCCACCAAAATCAGGGAAGAGGGAGCTGCACATCAAAGGAAAACCAGCCAGAAAGTTTGATAAACGAAGCTATATCCTTGATATCAATAGCTCCGTCAAGCTGACAAGAAATGGGAAGCCAAATAACCTATATCTACACCTAGCAAGAGACGGCAAGACGGCACCTAGCGGCATTGGCAAAGAAAGTGGATAACAGTCTCCTCCTCCTCAGCGGATGTGCATCCACGACAGAAGTCGTTAAATGGGAGCCCCATTCTTTCCGCGTGTCTACCCATAACGCAATGACCTGTAAGCACGGCCACTGTGGTTGAGATGACGTCACGACCAAGACCAAGTAATTGGTTGGTACGCCTTCTATCCATCGAGGGCCAGGTGAGTCTGCAGGACTCCTCAAAGACCCAGGATAGGTTGGCGTCCCGAAAGAATTTCCGCTCAATGTCCAACTTGACCGAGGCAAGTGGCATACCCAATTCAATCGAAGAGGATTCCGGAAGCGCGCCAGCTCTGGCCCTACAGTTTACCGGAATGTTACTATGCCCGGGGACCCACACCAGTGAGACACTGGTGAAGCGCCCAGAAAGAAGGTCGTAGCATGTCAGAATTTGTGAGTTCCGAATTCCACATCCGCACATCCACACATTTAAGGCGGCCTTACATTCCGCGAATAGCTAGGATGTAACGTTTCCGTTTTCGCGCTTCTCTAGCATAACTTAATCTCCTGTTTAGTGACTTATTCAACGCCAAAGATATCCAACGGTTTGCTGGTTTCAGCGCTACATCTTTTCCACGTATGTACATACCAGTGTATGCTTAAAACTGTGCTTGTATAGCGGTAGCCGTTTGTTTGCTTTGCTGGTTGGACATCATGTCACATGTCAACCACTAATAAATTACCGTTGTATACAAATGGTTGGCTGTACAATCACTTCTGACTCTGACAGTTCTCGGAAAAAAACATCACAAGTGAAATGAAAAGTCAGCGATTTTTAACAATAAAAATACTTTTTGGTGTGTGGATGTCTGTTTAATTTCTTTCATATCCTGATTTTGTTTGTTCTACTTCACCTCTCACTTCACTTGTTTTATTTCCTTTCTATTCAAAATTATTTGAGAGATAGGAGAGAAAAACAGGAGACGTAGTGGGTAAGGGAAACTGAAGAATTATAATAAAAATGATTGAAAATCTTTTTTAATGTGCGTTCGATTGAGCATTTAATAGCCGCAGAGTCGATCTATTTTAAGTTGCTGTAAAGTGTCTATTCAGGCGTAACATTACTTTGGTGGGTGTTGCGGATTGTAATGATGATGATAATGAGGATGGTGACGGTGAAGGGGGGGGAGGTAGTGATTATTAAAATCAATAAATTTTTCTGCTAAAGTGCTAAAGAATTTAAGAGATTTTTTTTTATTAAGAAAACCGCATAAAGTTTTTCGAATAATATTTACTTTAAAATGAATGAATATTTGAGGTTAGTGTGTGAATAATTGTGAGAAAATTTATTACAATAAAAATTAAAATAAAACTTGTGCTTACTTTAGTTTGAAATCTTAATGGGCTTACATGCTTTAGAATTTATTGGAGGCCAAGTTTTGCAAAATTCAGGTAATTAACTGCAATTCAACAAGTTTTTATTAAGAGGCTGGTGAATATAATGAAAGAGAAAATTGTTCTCGCAATATTGTGACCCATTCACTTCCCTTGCTTGGTACACTCTGTTGTACTGTATGTATTGTTGTAGCACCAGACTCATATAAATATTGGATCTTCCAACAGAAACTTCTGAACTTTATCAGTCCCACCTTGTCGGATTTAGTCTGCTTAGGAAATCACTATCGATCGATGTAGTATTCAACATCACGTGCAAATAATGAAATTGTTTTATCAAAATGGGTGAGCTGTTCAGGCAGGGTACCATATGCTTTGCCCTTTTTAAAATCGCCATAACTATCCTGTGAGAAGATAAGTTGTAATCCAGTCTTAGGGTTGCAATGAGCAATTAAGTAAGTTAAGGAGTAATCGTCCAGCAATGTGGTGGATAAATTCCAGTGAACTCGTATGTCGAACAAACGCAAGAAATGCCTTTGACCTGGTAAACTACCACTCGGCGAATTTTATGTCACGATTTGAACCTGCACATGTAGAAAATTCATCTAATCCACGAACTAAAGGTTAGTTCTTCGCTGAATGAACTGTAGAGCAGTTGGCAACTCAATCTAATTTACACACATACATAATTAATCACTACAACCCTACAGTTACGGTTACGATCTGGCTTCTCACACAACGATCTCGTTGGCTAGTGCACATCACCTGAACATGAGATGACCATATCCTCCAAGTGCTCGTGCAGAATACCTAATAAGGCATAAGCCGAGTGACACGTAACGTCGCCTTTTTCCAATTCAGGCCAAAAGAAATCGATAACTGTCCACCTACAATGCTTGTCCTTAACAGTGATGGTCTGAACTAACATCGTTCCCAAAGGCATACTGACAGATGACGCTGCCAGATCAAAATCCAAAAGGGTAACTTTTACGGGATGCATTGGATGTCGTCGCCGTAGTCTTGTAGATAGTGTGTTCGCTTATTAGACGTAAAGCCCGGGATCGAGCCATAGGCCAGACCTCAAAAACGATATATGAAAAAAAAAAGTATTTCTTCGGCGACTTCCTCTCAGCAGATTTCTGGCAAAAACTTTGAGAGTAAATAAAATTGTCATTAAAAGTTTCTCAAAATCTGTCGTTCGGAGTCGACGTTAAACTGTAGGTCCCGCCACTCTAGTATAAAATTAACACACACAACGTGAATGGTGTGAGAAGCTAGGTTGTAATCCTGACTGAAGGGTTGTAATGGCCAATTATGTATGTGTAAATTAGGACGAGCCTTCGTAGTCTAATAGGTAGTGTGTTGGCTTATTAGATGAGAGTCCGCGGCTCAAATCCTGCTCGAACATCAAAAACGAAATGCAAAAAAGGAACACGTTTCTTTTGGCGACTTCCTCTCAGCGGAATAAATAAAATTGCCATGAAAAGTTTCTCAAAAATCTGTCGTTCGGAGTCGACTTTAAACTGTAGGTCCCGCCACTCATGGATAAAATTGACACACGCACAACATAAATGGCTTGGGAAACTAGGTCGACTAAAGGGTTGTAATGACCAATTAACTATGTATGTGTTTATGGGGGAATATGTATGTATGTTAGTGGGATTCAGAAGAAAGTGAAGTTAGAAGCGATATAAAATCTTCGTTAAATAGTGGAACATTATGATTAACGATGGTCTTAACCTTACGAGTCGCAAGGACTATGCATACAAGAAGGAAACTAAAGTTTCGAATGCATTCGCCATAACAATGTTAAATGTTGTAGAACCTAAGCAGAGTAATAAACTATAACTGACGAGGATTACTGTCAGAGATCTGAATTTTTGATTCATTAACGAACTTTTAATGCCCACTGTACACTTATTCCTCTCTATCTTAACAATTTATTCTCAACAGTATTTTGAAATTGTAATTTATTTCCTTATGACAATCAGATTAAGACTTTTACACTCGTAATAAATTTTAATAAAAAATTTTATAACTCCACCATAAAGACTGAACACAAAATTTTGTTTGATGCAGTAATTTTCCCCCTGACAGCCTCTATAACCTAACCAGGCCAACATTATCTGTTTAAAGACCATTGTCAACAGAAGATTAATTTTTCTAATGCAGGGTCATAAACAAGTTTTTATTTACCAAAGTGTGCCTAGACTTTGTTGCACATACATCCAGTGTGGAAGGGGAACGGAGGAGAAAGATAAGAAACCAGATCTGAAATGATTTGACATTTGAAAATGAGGTTTAGTACAACAAATAAACCTTGAACATGAAAAAAACTCGGAGGAAAAATAAATATGAGGTAATCATGAGGAAATACTAAGATTTTCATGACTTAACATACAAGATTGATTATGGGGGAGGGTAAACACCTTATTGGGAAGGATCATTAAATGCTTTGTAGCACTAGACAGTTTTCAATATATCCTTTAGGGAGTGCATCTCTTTGCCTACAGATTTCGAAATTGTAGTCCAAATTCTCAATGTTCTAAGTTAGCAATGATGTCCATAACTAGTATGACCGAAATGGTCATATTTTGTGACGACGAGGAGTTCGGTAGGTCGCCGTAGTCTAGTCTGTTGGTTTATTAGACGTGAGGCCACGGTTCAAACCTCAGTTCAGATATCAAAATGAAATATGAAAAATATTATTTCGGCGACTTCCTCTCAGCAGATTTCTGGCAAAAACTCTGAAAGTAAATAAAATTGCCATGAAAAGTTTCTCGAAAATCTGTCGTTCGGAGGCGACTTTAAACTGTAGGTCCTACGATTCAAGTATAAAATTAAGGCACACAACATGAGTGGTGTGAGAACCTAGGCCGTAATCCTGACTGAAGGGTTGTAATGGCCAATTATGTATGTATGTACTCATAAATGATTCGAGTGATTCGTTGTTGTTGCATTTATAAAAAAAGAAAAAGACAAAGACAGCAAGCAAAGCAAACTCACCTTCTAGTGAGTATTGTAGTGTTCGTACGCGAATCATACTTATTTTGTGATTCTTGAGTGGCGGGACCTACAGTTTAAAGTCGACTCCGAACAACAGATTTTTTGAGAAGCTTTCATGGCAATTTTTACTCTCAGAGTTTTTGACAGAAATCTGCTGAGAGGAAGTCGCCGAAGAAATACTTTTTGTATTTTGTTTTTGATGTCTGGCCTGGGATTCGAACTCCGGCCTTTCGTTTAATAAGCCAACACACTACCTACTAGACCACGGCGACTTCATTTATGAGTATTATAAATATTTTGCGAAATTTATGAATCCGAATGAGTAGGCGTATGAATCAAACATATGTATTTCGAATGTTATAAATTTGATGTCAACGTTGTACCCATACCCATTGCAACCTGTACTTATAAATTAATGTTGTAGTGAGTATGAATGAATCAGAGTAATTGCATTTCAATACTGTTGACTCATTCATACTCAAAATTTCGTGAGTACTGATGAGTAGTGAAAAAGCGATTCATTGCTGATCTCTGCTACAAGACAACCCCTTTTTAATGAATCCATATCAAATGACCGTTAGTTAGTTAGTTAGATAGATAGTTTTCCCTATCTACCTACCTCGGTGGTATACTTAGATCAAAAGATGGCACTGAAAACGATGCCAATAACAAGCCTAGAACTGCCTATCTAGTCGCCGTAGTATAGTTGGTAGTATGTTGGCTTATTAGATGAGAGTCCGTGGATCAAACCCCGCTCAAACATTAAAAACCAAATACAAAAAGAAAACATTTCTTTTGGCGACTTCCTCTCAGCAGAATAAACCAAATTGCCATGAAAAGTTTCTCAAAAATCTGTCTTTCGGAGTCGAAGTTAAACTGTAGGCCTCGCCTTTCATGTATAAAATTAACACTTATAACAGGGTTGTCTGAGAATTTAGGTTGTAATCCTGGCTAAAGGGTTGTAATAAATAATTAAGTAAGCGAGAACGAGTAACGAGTTAAAGCATTAAGACCCTAGCGCTCCTAGAAGTATACTCATCAAATAAATCTTCTCCATGGATTCAATTTGGATACGATTTTTATTACTTTTCTAACAACAAATTTCACTAATCATCATCACACATTGTTGGACCATTGCCAATGCAAGCTGCATAGGCCATTAAGTGGGGTATAGAACTTTGCTGTAAGACGCCGGTAAACAAATGGGCATAGGGTCCAGTAGCAAAAATGCCTACATCATCGCCCGAATGCTGGCCATCATTAGACTTAATATAGCTGGGATATTGGAAATCTAAAAGCAGGTAAAGGAATATCATAAAAAAACCTGGTCACCTTGTCTTTCTCTTCAATACTCACCGAACTCCCGATCTATTTGTTCCAGATCCAAACGATTACCCTTATCATCTAAATATTGTTTAATACCAATCGGATAATTCAGGGTCGAATACTTCAGGCCATTTAGATCGCGATCATGTTGATTTAAACCCAATATATCTGTACCCCGGCCCGGATAACCCGATATGGTTAAGGGATGTGCATGATCTGATGAGACCACAATAAGCGTTTCATCAGGATTGGTCATCTCTACGGCCTTCTTTATGGCTTTTTCAAATTCCAAAGTCTCGTCCAAAGAAATTGCCGTTTTCGTCTCATGATGCCCAATATCAATTAGGCCACCTTCTATGAATGCAAAGAAACCATTTTCGTTTTTGCTTAACAAGTTCAAGGTCACTTCAGTCATTTCCTCTAATGTAGGCTGTTTGATGGGATCAGCCTCTAAATGATAGTCCATAAACGAAGACTCAAACATGCCCAATATATGTGAAACCTTGCTGATATTAAGATTCAATAAGTCCTGCCTATTGCAAGCTATAATACCCTCAGGGTGCATACCCTGCCATAGGGAAAGTAAATTTTTCCCATCCAATCTCTCGCCCATGTTGCCATGACGATCCTTTAGGCTGTTGGGTAAAAATTTCGTCATTCCACCACCCATCATTACATCAAAATTACGTCCTGGTTCTTCTAACACTAATTGACTGGCAATATCCGTACATTCGGCGGGATCTTTTCCGAAGGATTTAACATCAGCATCACATTCATAGAGACGACTGGCGGTATGGGCGTACAGACCACTGGGACTGGCATGTGTTAAGCGTGTGGTGGTTATGAAGCCGGTCGATTTGCCTGCTTTTTGCGCCCAATCAGCAATTGAAGAGACATGATTAGCTGGATCCATGCTGGCACTACAGTTGTTGTATTTGACGTTGGCACTAACACCGATCGTTACAATGTTGCCTTTGACACCGCACAAATAAGCCGTGGCTGTACACGCTGAATCGGCAACCTGGGCATTGGCACAATATGTCTGCAAATGTATGTGAAAAGTTAGGAGGAGAAGGTTTTCAAAAATTAAATTCAATACGGCTCTAATCTCGATTTTTAAATGCTAATGAAGACTAGGCTTGAGAAACTTTTTCATGGCAATTTTATTTACCCTGAGAGTTTTTGCCAGAAATCTACTGAGAGGAAGTACCCGAAGAAAAGTTTGTTCATATTTCGCTTTGCTGGGAGATGACTGACCTGGGGTTTGAACTGTGGCCCCTGGATCTACTTCACAGCAACAGAATAAATTTGGAAAAATTTCAAATAGTTTTTCTTTCATTGCATTTTTAAATTTAAACTTTTAAATGGCCCACCCTATATCAATCTGTGTTAAGTTTAAGACAAGTAACTTGCACTCACTTTCATCACAGAGTGTCCGTCATATTAGGACCAAAATATTCTTCAATTCCAATTTGTATCACTTAGTCTTACCCACTTGCTAGACCTCTAGTCACTTATCGCCTACCGACAGAAAAAAATCCAACTCACCTTACTCAAGCCCGTATAAGGAAATCGTTCAAAACTTAAGGACTCCTCCTCGCCAGTATGACCCTGCCGCTGACCTTTAAGTATACGGGCAGCTGTTATGGTACTCAACGACATGCCATCGCCCAAAAAGAATATGACGTTCTTGGCTCTGTTCTTATTCAAGTTTTGTTTCTTTAGACCATCCAACAGCTCCTGACGTGCCAAGTTTCTCCAAAATTCCGGATTTTTCTCCGCTTCTGGTGTGTACTTATCACTGCCAATATTTTCTAACAGTGCCCGATTACGTAATACGGGGCCATTTAATTTATCCGCACCATGATACAAATTATCCGCGGCTATGCGTCCATTAGCTAACGCCACCAATAATGCCAACAGCAACAGCACTTTGAAAAACATATTGATCGTCTTAGGCGTCGGATTGAATATTTTCGAATGAAACTTACTAACCCGACTGATATCGCTAATGATCTCGTTGCTGATTTTTATAGAGAAAGAAAAGGAGAGAGAGAGTAAGAGTGATGTGAGTGATAATAAGCGACATTTCTTTTTATGGACTCCCCAATAAAACATGATTAAAACACTTCGCTTTTCGCCTTATCTTTATAACGGTAAATATTTTATGTTTATGAAAGAAAACGAAGAAGAAGAAGAGGAAATAAACATTTCTTTTATGATGCTGGTAAATGTGAATGACATTCCGGCATAAAGTTTTGCAATTCGTAGTGAAACATGGACGGGTAGCCGAAGTCGTAATGCGAGATAGTCAGAGTTATCATTCGTTTTTAGTGTACGATCGTAAATAAATGCAAACATTTTTAAAATTATTGGGGAGCGTAAATTAAATGCAACAGTGGAATTTGTACTTTCCTTTCGATATTTTTTGTACACTCGTCACTCGTTGTACGGTTGCAACAAAATCGATCAAAAAAAAAACGATTTTTATTTTGGGTTCGGTTATAGACCCAATGGTATATTTTCGGAAACAATACTGGGCTCATTTGAACCTATTGATGAGCCCTTACACATATTGAATTTAATTAAAAAATTTAATCGGCAAATATGTCTTATAAAGAGTTCATAATGGCTTAATAGGAATGTGTATTCCAGACCAGACGTTGGCTGCAGACAACACAGCTGTTGCACTGATTATTTACACGGTTGCATGGCGCTCTTCATTATATTATGTCTTCATTGTATTCGCCAAGACAGTTATCACTCATGCGAGTTCAAAAAAAATTGCCTGCCGTACATAACGACTTTCTATCAGAATTGAACACACACCTACATAGATCTGCATGAATGTTTGATGAGTGGCACGTTTGAGCTAATCATGAAAATACTGTAGGCTCGAATATGCATATGTAAATATTAAAAGTAGCATTACACTACGTTGAAGAAATGTCTGACTTGAGGATCTAGACCAAGACGATGAAATATGTTTACGTGTTTGGTAGTTTTCCAACACGTTCTCCAGATTGGACCAAATGCACGAGATAGATAGATATGAGGAATGGACAGCTACCTTGACAGTATTCGAGAGTAAAGTTCTACGTAAGATCTTCGGTCCAGTGCGAGTTAGCAATGATTTTCGTGTCCGATCCAACAATGAGCTGTATGAGCTTCTCAACGAATAGGTAGAAAACCTTACCTTGGTAACTAAGCATGTGTGGTTTGAGTCTTGGAAATAAGCTGCTCATTCTTTGTAAGTCGCCGTAGTCTAGTTGGTAGTGTGTTCGCTTATAAGACGTAGAGCTCGGGTTCGAACTCCAGGCCAGTCATCAAAACGATAAATGAAAAAAAATTTTTCTTCGGCGACTTCCTCTCAGCAGATTTCTGTCAAAAACTCTGAGAGTAAATAAAATTGCCATGAAAAGTTCTCACAAATCTGTCGTTCGGAGTCGAATTTAAACTGTAGGTCCCGCCATTCAAGTATAAAATTAAGTCACACAACATGAGTGGTATGAGAAGCTAGGCCGTAACCCTGACAGAAGGGTTGTAATGGCCAATTATGTATGTATGTATGTATGCTTTAGAATGACTAGTTCTAAGACTACCAGGTATCATGATCGCCATGATCGAGTAGCTAGTGTGTTGACTTATTAGATGGGAGGCGACGGTTCAAACTCAGGTCAGACATCTCCAACAATATGAGAAATGAAAAATTATTTCTTCGGTGATTTACTCTCAGCAGATTTCTGGCAAAAACTCTGAGCGTAAATTAATTTGCCACGAAAAGTTTCCTGCATGCCTAAAATTAACACATACATTAGTGGTGCGAGAAACTAGGTCGTAATCCTGACTGAAGGATTGTAATGATCAATTATAATTATGTTATGTGCAGCGCTGTCGTGATTCGTCACTGAGTACTTGAATAATGCCCTCTGGAAAGTGAAGATCAGTATATTTCGGTATTTTTCCATAAAACTAGGATCGAATGCTGGTTTCGATGATTTTTGTACTACAAAGATTATCAGTTGAAGTCGCCTTGGTTTAGTAGGTTACGTGTTGGCTTACTAGACGTGAGGCCATGGTTCAAACCCCAGCTCAGGCATCTCCTACAAATCGAATTATAAAAAATATTTCTTAGGCGACTTCCTCGCAGCAGATTTCTCTCTGAGAGTAAATTAAAAATTGCCATGAAAAGTTTCTCCAAAAAATCTGTCGTTCGGAGTGGACTTTAAACTGTAGATCCCGCTAACACATGTATAAAATTAACACACACAACATAAGTGGTATGAGAAGCTAGGTCATAATTCTAACTGAAGGTTATAGTTACCAATTATGTAGGTATGTATGTGTGGATGTAAGTATGTATGTATGTATGTATGCATGTATGTAAGTATGTATGTTTATATGTATGAATGTAAAGACTATCAGTTAACAACCCATGGTTGATAACCCAGAGGCATATAGCCATCTCACTTGTTCTCTTTTGCGTACTCAAATTAAAGGTTATTTGGCTGTACAAATTATTCCGAGATTGGAGGCAAATCATAGATATTTGATAAGTACTCTGTTAGGCGCGCAGGAGTGGAATGAGTATGAGCAGTAAGTCGAAGGGCTAGGATTGCATTGCATTCAGGCACTGCATGAGGTTACCAAGTAAATTATTTTGGAACAGCAGAAAGACAGACTGAGGAACATTTTGAAAGAAGTGATTAATTTTAGTAGAGTCCGGCATGACATATGATGAACTGATTGAGCACTAACCCAGTAAACACTTTTATGTAGAATTCCCCTAAACCATATTGGTGTTCTTATTCTCCATTTGCCTTTTAAAATTTAATTTTTAAAACAATTTAACAACAAATCGTATTATTTACGTATTTTATTCATCAAACTTCACTATCACACTTGGTAGGACCATCGCCCATGCATGCAGCATAGGCCATCAAATGGGGTATGGCGTGTTGTTCCGAAACGCCACGGAACAAATGGGCATAGGGTCCAGAGGCAAATATGCCAACATCATCGCCAGCATGAATACCATGCTCAGTGTGTATGTAACTGGAATACTGGGCCCAGACATTCTCACCAAACACGCCTTCAATATTCAAACGTTTGCCATGGTCATCCAAATATTGTTGAGAGCCAGCAGCATAATTTAAGGTGGCATAACGTTCGCCATTAATATCGGTATCGTGTTGATTAATGCCCAAAATATTAGTGCCCCGACCAGGATAACCGGATATACTTAAGGGGCTGGCAATATCTGAGGACATTACAATGAGCGTGTCCTCTGCATTGGTCATATCACGAGCTTTTTGTACTGCCTGTTCCAATAGTAAAGTCTCATCGAGACTTACGCCAGCCAAATTCAAATGATGAGCTCGATCGATTTGTGCGGCATCTATCAAGAGGAAGTAGCCCTGTTCACTTTTTTTGCTAAGATAGTTGATGGCCATTTCAGTCATTTCCAGTAAAGAGGGTTCCTTGTTTTGTTCGTTTCTTAAATGAAAGTCCATAGGGCCGCTTGAGAAAAGGCCCATAATGTGGGATGTTTTCGAAGTATTAAGACTTAAAAGCTCTTGGCGATTGCGAACAATAATACCTTGGGGATGCATGCCCTGCCATAAGCTTAAAAGATTTTTGTTATCCAAACGTTGGCCTCTATTACCGTGCAGATCCTTTATGGTTTGGGGTAAAAATTTCCCCATGCCGCCACCCATTATTAAATCGAAATTATTGCCTGGTTTTTGTGTAATCAATTGCTGGGCTATGTCCATGCATTGGGAGGGCTCATTGCCCCAGTTGTCGACGTCCTGATCACTTTCCCAAAAACGATTGGCTGCATGGGCATATAAAGCAGCTGTGCTGGCATGTGTTACGGAGCCGGTTGTTATAAAACCGCTGGCTTTGCCTACTCTTTGAGCCCAGTCTGCCAAAGAGCTTACCTGATTCTCAGGATCTGCACTTTCCGAGCAATTGTTAAAGTTGACTTTAGCCGTGACACCCAAGGTGAACATATTAGTTTTAATACCGCTTAAATAGGCCGTGGCCGTGCAAGCCGAGTCTCCGATCTGGGCATTAGTGCAGTAGGTCTGAAAAAAAAACAAAATCCTGTAGCAAATACTGTGCTGACAGCCAACTCAAACACAACTTTACCTTACTCAAACCCATATAGGGAAACTTTTCCCAACTTAAGACATCCTCTTCTCCCGTATTGCCCTTTAGTTGACCTTTACGTATGCGTGCCGCTGTACCGGTGGACAGAGACATACCATTAGCCACAAATAATATGACGTTCTTGGCTTCATTGTTATTTAAAGCTTCTTCGTTGATCCTCTTATTGAGCTCATCTCTTGCCAAATTGAGCCAATATTCAGTATTGGCCTCAGCCTCCGGTGTGTATTTATTTGGTCCCAAGACTTCCAAAATGTTACCGCGTTGCTGTTTTTGCAGAGTGTCCTTTAAGAACCTGGGCACTGGATGGTAGTCCTTGTCATTGAATTGCAAAGCCCAAGTTCCGCCAAACAGCAGGAGTAGTACAATGCACGGATATGAATTCATATTTGTTAAGCGTTTAATTTAAAGCCAAATTATTGCGTGTCTTGCCATTTGCTTTTGGCCAACTTGAAATGAAGACTGTTTATCAGTTTACGTATCATGTATTGTTTTATAGTCTGTTTTAGGTTTTAATATCTTGACTGTAGCACGTGTATGATTGTGAGCATATTTTGGGACTTTTTATCTTAAAAAAATAAAAATCACTGTTAACTTGTGTCTGAAAGCATAATTTATTTACGGCCATAATTTATATTGTTGTTTGAGGTGTTTATTTTTAGCACCCTTCAGAGACGTGAAACTCTTACACCTATTCACTCACAAGCGTTGTTGGCTGAAGGCTTAAACTATTTCCAATGGCAATGACACCATTTTTTATTGGAGAGTTCAGTCAATGGTGACAGGAAATGAGGGGCTAAGAATGTCCGTCGCTTTGTTGCTAAAACTCAATACAGACAGATGAGGTGAACAATGGTACCTTCCTCCTCTTTGTACCCAAACTACTTACCGAAGATATTTGATTGAAGGGCGAGTATATCGACAACATACCTACATAATTGGTCATTACAACCCTTCAGTCAGGATTACAACCTAGCCTCTCACACCACTTATGTTGTGTGTGTTAATTTTTTACGTGAATGGCCAAAGCTACAGTTTAAAGTCCGCTCCGCTTTTTTTGAGAAACTTTCCATGGCTATTTTTATTTACTCTCCGAGTTTTTGTCAGAAATCTGCTGAGAGGAAGTCACCAAAGAAATATTTTTATGTCTGTCATGGGGTTTGAACTGAAGTCTCACGTTTAAAAAGCCAACACACTATTTACTAGACTACGACGACTTCACCTCCTAGACTATATCGACAAGCCTTCCAATCGCAATTGTGCGAAGGATGGCTTTGCGATTTGATCCGCTCTGTTCTCTTCTTATCAATTCAAGTCTGGTAGAATTGCAGGTACCTTCCAGCTACTAATGAAGTTGATCCGCCCTGTACAAAGGGCGACGAATACCTAGTCTCTAACTGAGGCGATCAAAACACTTACGCCCTGTAATATATCAGAGATTGTGAGCCCTGGCTGGTTAACTAGGAATGTAATTTTCAACGACATCCTAATGTACTGAAACTCATATAAAAGTTGCCTTGGAATCATTCGTAATTTCCCGGCATTCATAAATGAAGAAGGAAGTTACAACCCTTCAGTCAGATTTACAACCTAGCTTCTAACACCACTTATGTTGTGTGTGTTAATTTTTTACGTGAGAGGCGGAACATACGGTTTAAAGTCCACTCCAAATGACAGATTTTTGAGAAACTTTACTCGCAGTGAGGAAGTCGCCGATGAAATATTTTTTCGCATTTCGTTTTGTTGCAGATGTCTGACCTGGGGGTATGAACCGCGGCCCTACGTCTAATAAGCCAGAAATTTCTCACTAGACGACGGCGACTTTAAAGTTATGGTTGCCATATTTACCTTCTCAATTGTGGGACCTCTCTAAGAGCATTTGGTGTCTACAATAACCCCTTGGATAGGCATTATTTTAACCCATTAAAGATCGGACATATAATCCCGTATTGCTAGGATTGGTGTCTTATCCACATGATGAGTCAAGCACAGAGAATTTTGGGCCAACGCCTTTAAATGCAAAGACCGCTGGAACTTAGTCAACGAGAAACCAGCACTGGATTGAACATACTAATCAGAGTGAAGCCCGAAAGTAGATTAAGAATCCGAGGTGCAGCAAAAAACTATGATTACTTCCTTAGGCTATTATTGCTTTGGACCACATATAAATGATGACATCCTATGGTGAAATAGAATTTCTTTCATTAACTTGTAGGTTTCTCTTTGCTAAACACCTTTAAGACACCTCTCGTTCTATTCTTTTTAAGTATAAGTATTTGAATTTCTGAGGCAAGTGATTAAGACCTTGTTCAACAAAAATTAAAATCCCGATAAGCTTTTGCTTTAAATAAATTTTTTGTTTAACATTATTGCTGCCACAAACATTTTATTGATGTTAACTCAACATTATTTAAGAGCGTGTTGTATATTATATTGACTTTAAAGTACCTCTACAGCCAAATCTAAAAGAGGGAAAAGTTTCTGAACTATTTTATTGTCCTTAACCGATGTACTTTTAAAATTTGATTGGATAGGTGGATGTTAAAGCCTGCAATTTAATGAGTTTGATTATGGGATAGTAAAGACTACAAACAGCTTCGTTATGGATATCACAAGAGTGTGTGTATCAGTACTCTTGTCAAGTACATTTCAAGCAAATGTTTGACAGTAACATATTAAGGGCCACTATTACAACTTGCCATTAAAGTTGGGTTTAGTTAAAGGTAACTTTAGCTAAGGTGAACTTTAAAGTCACCTTTAACTTCTTTTCGTTATTACAATCTAATGTTAAAATAAAGTTAACTTTTTCAAAAATATGACAATGCCGGAGCAATGTCGATAGCACTGCTCAATTAAACAAGTTCTTTTTAAACGCAGTGGCAACGGCGGGCTTCTTTTCTTTTTGTTGTATTTGCTCATTTTGTTTATATTTGAAGTTGCCATATTGAAAATAATATACGAGTAATGTGGCAAGTTCAAAGATAAACTTAACTTTAAAAGTTAGAGTTGGGATGATCGTCCCTTTAGCTTAACGCTTACTTCTACCTTACTGTCCACTTAAAATAATAAAAAACAATTTATCTGCCCGTTAAAATCCTCCGTTTAGTTAATTACAAGTTGTAATAATGGCCCTAAGTGACAGAATGCCTCTACTTTATCTTGACTAAATTCTGCAGAAATCGTTTGAGGGTTAGCCTAGCTAAGGGACATGGCTCTTAAGTAGGCCGTGTCTCCTAATCACAGACACGACGTAATAAATATCCAGTCGAAAGAGAGCCTATTGATCGTTTTCCTGATCCTTTCATTTAACCAAGAAACATTAGCCATTGTGAGGATTTTATGTCTAATATCCAACCTAATCGTTTCTAAAAGATCTCTATCCGCGGATCACACAGAGGATTGCATATTTCAGTATTCGTTTCGAGTAATTCATATGTAAAACAGTTTCTGGGTATGTTCCGTCTGTGCTAAATAACGCAGATATTCCGGAACAAATTGATTACATTCATGGACATGATTGCACCATGATGTGACGTTCAAAAGAAACTCCAAAGGATACCAGGCTGCCCGACCAAAATCGAACCCCGATGTGACTTTCAAAAGGAACTGCAAAGGCTACCAGGCTGCCCGAACAGATCAATGTATTCACAAATAATACTCAGCTCCTGAGCAGCCATTTAGTTCTCATAATGAATATGACTTTTGCTTGAAAGATATGGCAGTGATTCAGATGTGCATGAGTGTCTATTGCTTGTTATTGTTATACCAGAACTTATTTGCCCATCAAATTTTGAGCCAAAGTTGAGATTTTCCAAAGAATTTGGAGAAGGATTGCTCATTAGAGTAGTGTCTATGAACTTTATTTAAATCAGAAGTCGTCGTAGTCTAATAGGTAGAGTGTTGGCTTATTAGACGTGAGCCCATGGTTCAAACCCTAGCTCAAACATCTCCAACAAAGCGAACTAAGAAAATAAATACTTCTTCGGCGATATTTTCTCAGCAGATAAAAAAGGCCATGAAAAGTTTCTCAAAAAACTGTCGTTCATGGTCGACTTTAAAACTTGAGGTTCCGCCACTCATGTATGATATTAACACATACACAGCATAATTGGTATGAGAAGCTATGTCGTAATCCTGACTAAAGGCTTGCAATGACCAATTGTGTATGTATGTTTGGAACTTGACTCAGATGCACTCAACACTGAACGTATCTAAAAAAAATAAAATGTAATGCCTGCTCCGAAAGAATGAAGCTTTACAATAAAAGAACAGTTTGTGGATTAATTGCTATGTGAGTGTGAAAATATCTCCATAGGGCCTTGGGTAATTGAAAATTATTTTCATTTAATTTCGTTTAATTTTTTTCTTCTCAAAAACTTATTTTCTTTTTGTATTCATATCGCACTGTTTTTTTTATTTATTGACGTCTGAGTACACAGCTACGTTTGCATTCTATTCTCGTACAAAAACGATTGGCATTGCCGCCACAACCCAAATAAGCCATGTTGCGACAACCACGACTATTGGTATCATAAAACCACATGCGACGTGCTCGTGCTGTAGGACAACTAGTGCCGACATTCATTGCTCCTGTACAATTGGCAGGATCTAATCAAATTAAAAAGAAGAAGAAACAGCCTTTTTTATTTTAAAAAACAGCGCTGCGATTACTTACTTGCGCCTTGTACACAACGAGGAGGTCTTTGTGCTTTTGTGGTAGCATCCATTAAGTAGATCACCACGAAAAGTGTTAAGAAAATCAATTTCATTTTAAGACGTTTATTTGCAGTTTGAAGACAAGTTAACGACTGTATGCTAAATTATGGCTAAAGTCGGGCTGTTTATATAGTAAGTCTGGTTTATTTATTTGTTTAAACAAGTGTTTAAATAGTTTCAGATTTGAGGTAAATAGACCTCTTAGTAACACGCTTATGTTTGAATAAATACGACTGTAAACTGTAATTGTTTAATAACAAACCCACATTCAATGTGTTCTTTTGTTTAATTTTTTTTATTTTAAAAACCCAATTAAATTATTCTGTTAATGATACATCTGCCTTAGGAAAATTAAATGAAATTTTATAAATTATTGACTACATTATTATCGACTTATCCATTCCATAAAACGATAAAACAGTGCCCGTTATTAGTTTCACAAAACGGCTTTCTTTAACAGACAAACTTAAGTTTTGACTGTCGGCTGCTGAAATGTTTACTGGGTATGGTAATCATTCGAGTACCCAAATAAGAAAACATTTTCAAAATAATTACCCCTTTGTATTTACGGATGTAGAGGCCTATTTTATCTTATAACTATATACCAAAAAGAAACTTTTTCTACAATAAAGTACTTTTTTTAAGAATAAATTTTTCAGGAAAGGTACTTTTTAAAGTCTTTTTATTTTTAAATATGTGAATATGGAAAGAGACATATGAATCCTTTAGAAATATTGTATATAACCTTGTACAAAAGTACTATTTTTAAAGTACCATAATATTAAAAAAAACATTTTTTTGAATTCAAAAATATTTTTGAGTACTCTCATCTAAAATATGTTAATTTTGGTAATTAAAGGCAATTAAAAGATTATAAAAAATAGCCCTGTTCTTAACTTTTTTTTTCGCTATCAACCTTTTCGTAATAAAAAGTACTATTTTTAAAGTACATACTTTCTTTAATATACTTTTTACGTTAAAGTATATTGAAATCCTTTTTAAAATTCTTTTTTACTTTTTTCATGGAACTTTTTGTACCAAAGAGTACTTTTTTGAAAGTACTTTTTTATTTTAAAAGTACTTTTTTATTTTAAAAGCAATTTTGTTTTAAAGAATTTTTATATCACATAGTACTTTTTGCAACATAGTTTTTAGTATAAAAATAAAATCGACTTCAAAGTACTTTTTGTATCCCTAACAAAAACGTAATTCGTGATATTGTTTACAAACGAGTGGATTACTACATTGCCTTCGACACGCAAGTATGTGTACCCTAGACATATTCAGCAAAACGAAATAAGAAAAAAATATTTCATCTGGCAAAAACTCTGAGAGGTAAAATAACATTTTAAAATATCGGCCGTTCGAAGTCGACCTTAAAACTGTAGGTCGCGAAAACACATGTATAAAATTAACACACACAACATAAGTGGCGTGAGAAGCTAGGTCGTAATGCTGACTAAAGGGTTGTAATGACTAATTATTAGAGCGACTCAAGTTGTATGGAAGCAAAATTCGTGCTCGATGTACCCCCCTCAAAATGAACCTTTGACTTTTTTAAGATGACATCTAAAATATTTCGGCTCTAGCTTTGACCTCTCGTGAGCTGGACCATTTTGAAAAAGGGTCTATTTTTGTATGTTTTGTTAATTTGAGAATTTGTTTCCTAACCAACATATAGAGTATGGGTGTCATAAGAAAGGTTTTTTCAAGGCGCGTCCAGCGGTATATACAATTTGTCCACGGACAATCATCCATGTCTTTTTTTTAAGGATATTCTGTAAAAAAAACGGTTTATGAATTTTTTCTTTTCTTCTTTTCTAACCAAATTAACTCTAATATGATGGCTGATTTAGTTTCTAGATGATGTTTGGATGAAAATAGGAATAAAGAAAGAAAAAAAGAAATGATCCACGACTTTTTGTGGGCATATTTTTTTCCCAAATTAAAAAAAGGTATTAAATTTTTTTGTTTATATTTACAAAACTATACTCAAAAAACGCAAACTAGGGCGAATTTCAAAAAAAGCTAAGGCCCGTATTTAATTAAATCAACTAAAGATTAAAATATTTTAATTTGGTTATTTTATTATAAACAACCCCGAAGAAAAAATTCAAAAACCGTTTTCTTTAACAGAATATCATTAAAAAAAGGACATGAATGATCGTCCTTGGACAAATTGTATATACAGTTGGACGCGCATTGAAAAAACCTTTCTTATGACACCCATATTGTATATGTTGGTAAGGAAACAGATTCTCAAATTGACAAAACATGGAAAAATATACCCTTTTTCGAAATGGTCCAGCTCACGAGAGGTCAAAGCTGGAGCCGAAATATTTTAAATGTCATCTTAAAAAAGTCCAAGGTTCATTTTTAGGAGGGTACATCGAGCACTTTTTTTGGTGAGTCGCTCTACTAATTATGTATCTACATAGGGCCTTGGATAATTGGAAATTAATTTCATTTTATTTCATTTCATTTATTCTAAAAACTTATTTTCTTTTCATTCATTCATATTGCATGGATTTTACTTATGAACTTCAGCGCATACATCTAAATGTACATTCTAGCCAAGAACAAAAACGATTGTCATTGCCGCCACAACCCATGTAATTCATGATGCGACAACCACGACTATTAGTATCATAAAACCACATGCGACGTGCTCGTGCTGTAGTACAACTAGTGCCGACATCCATTGCTCCTGCTGTACAATTGGCCGGATCTAATCAAATTATGAAGAAGAATTTTTTTTTTAGTTTTAAAAACAAAATTTATCGCTCCTCGCCATTCCTCCTCTTACTTACTTGCACCTTGCATACAACTAGGACGACTTTGTGCTTCAGTGGTAGCGTCCATTAAGTAGACTACCAGGAAAAGTGTTAAGAAAATCAATTTCATTTTGAGACGTGTATTTGAGGTTTTAAGTCAGGTTAACGACTGTATGCAAAATTATGGCTACAGTCGGGCTATTTATATAAGTCTGGTTTATTTATATATTTAAACAAGTGTTTAAATAGTTTAAAATTTGGGGCAAATAAGGCACGCTTTTGTTTAAATGAATACGGTTTTAAACTGTAATTGTTTAATAACTCAATTAAATTATTATATTAATTATTACATTACGCGTGCCTTAGGAAACGTTATTATCGATTTTTACATCCAATAAAACGATAAAGCAGTGCCCATTATCAGTTTCACAAAACGGCCGTCTTTAACAGAAAAACTGAGTTCTTGACAGCTGGCTACTGAAATGTTTACTGGGTATGCTTATCCAATTAAGAGCACACTTTCAAAATAATTACCCCTTGTATTTACGGATGTAGAGGCTTATTTTATCTCTTAAATCCTCCAAAAATTACTTTTTAAATTTTAAATTACATTCGCTAACTAAAAGTAAGATTTTTTTACAATAAAGTACTTTTTTTTTAAATAGATTTTTCATGAAAAGGGAAAGACAGTTTACTTTACTTACTTTACTTTACTTACTACTTAAACATGTAAACCTTTTGGGAATATTGTATATAACTTTGTACAAAAGAACTATTTTTAAAGTACTATTAAACATTAAACTAGCCTAAAATATAGTGATTTTGTTAGTTAAAGGTAATTAAAAGAAACAATAAAAATAGCTTTATCCTTAACTCTTTTTTTCCTCTCAACGGTTTCGTACTAAAAAGTACTATTTTCAAAGTACTTTTTTCTATCAACATTTAATTTATGTTAAAGCATATACATTTTTTTTTATATTTTTCTAAAGTTTTTAATGGAACTTTTTGTACCAAAGAGTACTTTTTCGAAAGTACTTTTTTTTATTTTAAAAGTACTTTTTTATTTCAAAGGTCCTTTCTTATTTTAAAAGTAATATTTAATTTGAAAAGTATTTTTTTTATTTTATAATTAATTTTTTATTTTAAAAGTACTTTTTTCTTTGAAAAGTATTTTTTCTTTGAAAAGTACATTTTTATTTTAAAATTAATTTTTTATTTTAAAACTACCTTTCGTTTTAAGATCATCCAGTACTTTTTGGAACATAGTTTTGAGGATAAAAAACATTTTATAAGTACTTTCTATATCCCTAACAAAACCGTGTTTCGTGAACTTGTTTAGAGCCTAATGGATTACTTCAATGTCTTCATGTATAAGTACCCCAGTGGCAATTATATAGTTTCCAAAAAAATATACTGATTCAGGCTACCATAAAGTCCCTTCCGAACTTGTCAAAACCCTGTCTAATGAATGTCGCCTATTTCTATATACATATGTATGTTCCTTTTACTCCTCTAGGGAGCATAGAGCGGCCAATTTCTGAACACCACTATTAGACTGAAATTAAAGAAAAATTCCATTCTTCGGCTAATTCTTTCTGAGTTGAGGGGAAAATATATTTGAAGGTTACTAAAATTTTTTCTTTGGTAAGACGTTTAATGGAACAGTTTTTGTAGTTAATAATACTTTTCATCAAAAACTACCTTTTTTTGTATCAAAAATTACTTTTCCTTAACAAAAAGTACTATTTTTAAGGTACTTTTTTGCAATAAAATATATAACTGTTGTTTTAATATTTTAATAAGAGTAGATTGAATGCAAAAAGACTTTTTTAAAAACACTATTTTTATAAAAAAGTACTTTTTTAATTAATAGTACTTTTTAAAGTACCTTTCTTATCATAATAAATTATTGTTAAAAATATTTGATTTTTTCTAGTAAAAATGTTTAACTGATGGTAATGAGTAATACATATGATCTGCAAATAATAGTTTTTTAAATTAGTACTTTATAGAAGTACAATTTTTAAATAATTGGCACCTTTTTAAAGACACCTTTCGTATCAATATAAATTCTTGTTAACTTTTGGTAAAAACATTTTACTGACGTCTTCTAATGGTACTTCTTTAAATTAATACTTAATAGAAGACCAAAGTACTTTTTTAAATAAATGGTACTTTTTTAAATACATTTTTCGTATCAAATTTAATTCTTGTTAAAATTATTTGACTGTTTTTAGTAAAAATATTTCACTTACAGTAGCAGTGTGATACATATCGTCTGGGAATGGTACTTTTTTCATCTAGTACTTTATAGATGGTCAAAGTACTTTTTCATAGAAATAATACTTTTTTGAAGAGATCAAAATTAAGTCTTGTTAAAAGTGTTTGACTTTTACAAATGGTACTTTTTTAAAATTAGTACTTTATAGAAGATAAATGTACTTTTTTGAATAAACGGCACATTTTTAAAGACACATTTTTTTAAATCAAAATTAAGTCTTATTGGAAGTGTTTGATAGTTTTTTTATAAAAATATTTGACTGATGATAGGTTCTTTTTAATTAGTACTTTATAGAAAGTCAAAGTACTTTTTTAAATAAATGATATTTTTTTTAAAAAACATCCTTCGTATCAAAATGAGATGTTGTTGGTAATATTTGATCTTTTTAATGAAAATTTTTGACTGATGGTAGGGGAGTGATTGTCATATTGTCTGCGAATGGTACTTTATTTTTAATTAGTACTTTATAGTAGGTCAATATTTTATTATTTTTTGTCATGCTGAATTTGCATAAATTTTATAAAGGGGGGATTAGCGCTCGGTTTTCTGTTTGTTTAAAGAAAATCATAAATTTTTTTATTAACAATGTCGGCATATGCTGGTACTTTGGGACCTTCTTGAGACTTATATTCTGAAAGTCTTATCTTATCGCAGCATTCCAGGTGTTATTTTCTCTTTACCTTTGACAAAAATATGTACATTTTTCGGTTTCACTTTTTTTTTTTGCTCTTGTTTAGAGTCGTAAACATAAATTTGGACAGAGAATAGTACTCTGGCATGTATAATTCTTGCCTGTTTTATGGCATACACATGCGAAAGCATATTTTTAGATAAGATTTTAAAAATAGACACGTGCTTTTCACATGCAGCAAATAGACATGTTATCTCTGCCCGTTAAAATGCTTTAAAATTTCTCTGGTTAACAGTTTCAGTATAAAACGCCATGAAATTCTTAGAAACCATGACAGTTTCATTAAGAATTTGGCAGCCGAGAAATACTCTCGGAAAAGATCACGCAGTCATGAAGATATCTTTCATAATTTTAGCCTTTATGGCCATCTCTGTTAATACTTTGGCCATAAATGAGGCTGATAAGGAAACCAGTTTTCTAAAAGAGCGTAAACTAATCGAGCAATTGGCTGCCGGTCGACATACCCCAGCTGAGGAAGTCAATCCTGAATATTGGCGTTCGTTGGCACACGAACAATTGGCCAAACGTTTACAGGAAACGTATAATTTCAATCAGGCCAAGAATATCATATTCTTTCTGGGTGATGGCATGTCATTGACCACAGTGGCAGCATCACGCATACGTAAGGGTCAGCTGGAGGGCAAGAGTGGTGAAGGAGAGTCGCTGAGTTTTGAGAAATTTCCCCACACTGGATTAAGTCGAGTGAGTAGCATAAATATTTGAAATATTTTATATGAAGTGGGGTTATTGGGGATGTTGAATTTTAAAAGGAGGATATTTTGTAGGAATTTTAGGAATTCGGGGATAATTTTCAAAAATTTTGTGAAATTTTAAAATAGTCTCTGGTGGAATGTTTAAAGTTTAATTGTGTTTCAAAAGGAGGATATTTTGCAGGAATTTAGGAATTGGGGGATAATTTTAAAAAATTTTGGGAATTCTTAAACAGGAGGATATTTTGGAGGAATTTTAGGAATTCGAAGATAATCTTAAAAATTTTTGGGAATTCTAAAATAGTGTCTTTGGAGGAATGTTTAATGCTATTCAAGGTTTAATTCTGTTTCAAAAGAAGGATATTTTGCAGGAATTTTGGGGATTCGGGGATAATTTCAAAAAATTTGGGAATTCTGAAATATTGACTTTTGTAAAATGCAGAATGCTGTTTGACGTTTGGTAGTATTTCTAGGAAATATGAGCACAGGATTTAAAAAGTTCGGGGGATTATTTTATACTGAAGTATGAAAAATATTGGAATTTTTTTCTTTAAAGTTGGGAATTCTGAGATAATTTCCAGAAACTTTGGGAATTCTAAAGTAGTATTTTTGGTGTAAGGTTTAATGCTGTTCAACGTATGATTGTGTTTCAAAAGCAGGATATTTTGCAGGAATTTTGGAAATTCGGGGATAATCTCAAAATAATTTTGGGAATTCTGATATTGAATTCGCTTTAGTGGAATGCAGAATGCTGTTTGACGTTTTATTGTGTTCCTAGGAAATATTAGTATAGGCGTTAAAAAGTTCGGGGGATTATTTTACATTGAAGTGTGAAAAATACTGGGATTTTGGAAATTTTGTTTTTAAAGTTAGGATTTCATACGATATCCGGACCAAATACAAAACAAAACAAATTTATTTTTCTCAATATTTTCATCTGATCCAATAGACCTACTGTGCCAATGCCCAAGTACCTGATTCAGCATGTACCTCTACGGCTTATTTGTGTGGCATTAAGGCCAACATTGTTACCCTAGGTGTATCGGCCAAAGTCGAATACAATAACTGTTCGATGGCCATGGATCCTGCCAATCAACTCAGTTCGATAGCTGATTGGGCACAAAAGGCCGGCAAATCTACAGGTTTCATAACCACCACCACTTTAACTCATGCCAGTCCATCGGGCATGTATGCACATACGGCCAATCGTTTTTGGGAATCTGATACGGATGTTATAAATGCCGGTCAAGATCCCTTGACATGCATTGATATAGCCCAACAGTTAATAAAACAATCGCCTGGACGCAATTTGGATTTGTTAATGGGTGGTGGCATGGGTAAATTTGTACCGAATACCCAGCAAGATGCTCATGGTAAAATGGGTGAACGTACAGATGGCCAGGACTTATTGAAATTATGGAAGGAAATGCATCCTACCGGTAAACTGGTTACCAATAGGGATGATCTCTTGAATATAAATGTTACAGAGGCTGGTAAAATTATGGGCATTTTTGGTTCTTCGGTTATGAATTTCCATGCCTTGGCTGATGCTGAAAAAGAGCCTACTTTGGAGGAAATGGTAGAAAAAGCTGTAAAGCTTATGACCCGTAACAAAAAAGGTTATTTCCTGTTCGTCGAAGGCGGGCTAATTGATTATGGCAATCATGCTAATATTGCTGGCTTTAGCACGGACGAGGCTGCTGAAATGGACAAGGCCATACAAGTGGCATTAAAACTCACCGATGAAAAGGATACATTGATTGTGGTATCATCCGATCATGGTCATCCTTTGATGATAGGCGGCAATGCTGACCGTGGTACACCTATTTTGGGTGTAAATCCCAATGATGTCGATGTTAATGGTGTACACTATGCAACGCTGAATTATGCCATAGGAAATCAACAGTACTTGGATGAACAGGGTCAACGTTTAGATTTGACGGGTAAAATTGGTGGCATAAGTAAGTAAAGTGATGTAGGAGTGAAGACGCAGAATTTAATGATTTTTTCTTTTATTTTTTATTTAAAGCTGATCTCCAGCCTAGCCATATACCTGGTGCACAAGGTGTCCACTCAGGTGATGATGTTGGCATATTTGCCAGGGGACCCTATTCTCATATGTTTAGAGGTGTTTTACAGCAACATTCATTACCACATATAATGGCATATGCTGCTTGTATTGGTGATGGACCAACAATGTGTGATAAAAATTAATAAACAAAATGGGAAAAACTATCAAAAAGTACTTTTTTCAGTGTAAAAGAAACATACTACTAGTACTAAATTTAGACTTTATTTAAAGAGAAACAATTTTAGTTTACAGTATCAACTGAAATAAAAAGTACCGTTTTCAAGGGTATCTTTCTATTGGGGAAAATGGAAATTTTAAAAAAGTACTTTCATAAGGTATCTATGGTTCAAAAGGACATTTAAAGGGGGATATTTTTACTTAAAAAATAAAAGGTAATGGGAAGGCAGGAAGAATTTAAAAAAGTACTTTTTTAAAAGTTAAAAAAGTAAAATTTTTACGGTATTTTCTTAAAAGAACTTTTTTAAAAGGACCTTATTAAAAGTACTTTTTAAAAGGACTTTTTTAAAATTATTAAAAAAAAATATCTTTTTCAAAGAACTTTTATAAAAGGACCTTGTTAAAATAATTTTTTAAAAGTACCTTTTTAAAATTATTTCTTAAAAATATTTTTTAAATATTTAAAGTCCCTTTTTAAAAGTTCTTTTTTAAAAGTTCCTTTTTAAAAGTTGTTTTTTAAAAGTACATTTTTAAAAGTACCTTTTTAAAAGTACTTCTCTAAATGTAACTTTTTAAAAGTATTGTTTTAAACGTACTTTTTTTAAGACGACAAGTACTTTCTGGTATAAAAAATTAATTAAAAAGTACTTTAAATTATATTTCAAAACGTTCTTTAAAAATTTCTTCTTAAAGAACTTAAATTTGTTTTACTGTTATGACTTGGACGGTAGTAGATAATGCTGATAATTTACTCAAATGCTCTCCGGTCGGCTTAATTCTCCTTTTGTCGAAATTTTCTCTAAATGGAGCATAGCAAAATGTCTGTGAGTTTATCTATAGAAATCTAAGCTTATGATATGTATTAGAAAATTTAAGATCCCGAAAATCAATTCCCTAAGACTGGTGAAATTTGAAATCGAATATTGTTCTGGCACAAAAATTTGAGGCTCTTTATTTATTCCAGAATAATTGATTCCTGACCCTTGATACCGATTGTTCTTTACAACTGTGTGAACAGGGGTTTTAATACCGTCATTCTGAAATCGAGAACACTGGAATGTGAGCCCCATTACTTAATTAATTCATCGTTATAACCCTTAAGTCAGGATAACAATTTAGTTTCTCATATCAACCATGTTGCGTGTGTTAATTGAATTTTCGAGTTATGCGACTACTAGTTTAACATCGACTAACGAAAGATTTACTCGTGTAACGTTTCATGGCAACTTTATTTACTTTCAGAGTTTTTGCCAGAAGACTGCTAAGAGGAAGTCGCCAAAAGAAAATTATTTTTTTATAATTTCGTTTTCAAATGTCTTAGCTAGGAAACCATTGGGTTCCGTTTATTAAGCCAATAGCCACTATCTGCTAGGCTTTGGCGACTGTAAGCCACCTGTTCTTTCGAATTGTCTGCAAATATACTTAGACTCATTGCTCAAGTTCAGATGATTTCAATGTAAACTTTGAGATTTTTCAATTACTGAGAATCAATACCGAAGCTTTCTTAAATTATTGGGAACCTCTTTTGCTGGCAGCTAGGGTCTATAACGCTAAGTATATCTGCTAGGGTATACCGGATTTGAGGTGGTGAAAAATAATCCAGTTATTGAACACTATTCGATCTAGTTGGTAGTAAGTTGGTTCATTAGACGTATGAAGCTACGGTTCATACCACAGGTCAGAGATCTTCAACAAAACGAAATATGAAAACAAATTTCTTCGGCAACTTGTCTCAGCAGATTTCTGGCAAAAATTCTGAGTGTAAAATAAAATTGCCATGAAATGTTTCTCAAAAACTCTGTCATGTATAAAATTAACACACACAATATATGTGGTGTGATAAGCAAGGTTGGAATCCTGACTGAAGGGTTGTAATGATGAATTAAAAAAGTTTGTTCAACTGATCATGCGAATAAATTGGTCGAGTTATAGAAAATCTCTCAATATGTATTCACTGCTTAGAAGACATGGTGCTAACTGCGACCGACATAAGGTGCGAGTTCATCTCTGCCCAATTTATTCACAATCTTAGGTATGTTACTCAGACATGTAAAGATTATTGATTTTAACAACCCTTAAATTAGAATCACTAGGTTATATGTGGTTAGCGAGAACTACAGTTTAACATCGAATTCAACAGTTTTGACAAACCTTCGTCAGGCAAGCCAATATGTTACGGCAACCAAAGATGCATACCAACAACATACCTAACCATATGTACTATGATCGCAACTGTGGACATAAAACAGCTTTTGACAGAAACATGGTGAGGTCGTACAGGATTGACCGCGTACCTAGAAAACCTTTTTACTCTTTATGGGACGCTACAAAGAACCTTAGAATACTTGTTGTAAATAAGCCCCGTTTGCGCACCCTGAATAATAATATTATATACCGCTCTCCATAGCATTCCTGCAACTCTTCAAAAAGTCATCTCGACAATTTCGAATGTATGTTCTTCAATTGCAGAAAATGTTGAATCTGAGACGTGTCCGAAAAATTTTCACCCAAACATTTATTCTTTTTCCATCAAAGGGCCTATTTTTTTGAATTATAAAATGCTTGATTTCATTTAAAACTTTTTTATTTTCTATTTCTTTATTCTTCTTTATTTAGGTTCAGCATTATCGTCACACATGGTTGGACCTTCGCCAATGCAGGCAGCATAGGCCATTAAACGGGGAATGGTGTGCTGTTCTATTACGCCACTAAACAGATGGGCCTGAGGACCATTTGCAAAAATACCCACATCTTCACCGGAGTGTACGCCCATAATCAGCGGTATTTGGCTGGGGTGAGTAGAATCTAAAAGACGAATTATCACATGAGACATGCATAGCAAAAATTCATTCCTCAGCTCGGCAGCAACTTACCGATATCCCCCACTATGCCTTCTAAGTCCAAACGTTGGCCATGCTCATCTAAATACTGTTGGGGTCCTAAAGCATAATTTAAAACGGCATATTTGACGCCATTCGAATCGCTATTGTGTTGATTGAGACCTAAAATGGGTGTACCACGGCCGGGAAAACCGGATATGCTGAAAGGATGTCCATGATCGGATGAAACAACGATAAGAGTTTCTTCAGGATTTATCAATTCCAAAGTACGCCGTATGGCTTCATTCATTTCAAGGGTTTCATCTAGACTTAGGCCGGGTTTGGTCTCATGATGGCCGTGATCTATACGGCCGCCTTCAATAAAGATTACATAACCCTCTTCATTTTTGGCGGAGAATTCTATGGCCTTTTCGGTCATATCAACTAAACGCGGTTGTTTTTCATTATCGGCCAAGGCATGATAGTCCATGGTGGAGGAATGGAACACACCCATGACTTTGTCCACTTGATTGACATCCAAATTTAATAATTGCGAGCGATTGGTTACAATAATGCCGTTGGGATTGTTTTGTTGCCATAATTTTAAAAGATTTTGACCATCCTGTCGCTCACCCAATTCACCAAATGCATCAACCTCCGTATTGGGTATAAACTTGCCCATGCCGCCGCCCATCATCAGGTCCAAATCGCGTCCTGGTTTGTGTTTGATCAGCTGTTGGGCCATATCAATGCATGTTAGGGGATCTTGGCCACCATTTGCAACATCCGTATCAGATTCCCAAAAACGATTGGCTGTATGGGCATACATGCCCGCTGGACTGGCATGTGTTAAGGTGGTGGTGGTTACAAAACCAGTAGACTTGCCTGCCTTTTTGGCCCAGGCAGCTATAGACGACACGTGGTTAGCCGGATCCATGCTCATCGAGCAGTTATTAAACTCCACAGCGGCTGAAACACCTATGGTGACAATGTTAGCCTTTACGCCACACAAATAAGCGGTGGCTGTACAGGCCGAGTCCGGTACCTGGCCATTGGCACAGTAGGTCTGTAATATTTTTAGAGTTTTATTTTTTGTTTGTTATAAAAAGGAAATCTTTTTCAATTTAAAATCGTTAATCGTACCTTGCTTAGGCCCACATAGGGAAACTTGTCGAAAGTTAAAGCATCCTCCTCACCATTATTGCCTTTCAATTGACCTTTGCGTATACGTGCAGCAGTAACAGTGGTCAAGGACATGCCATCACCCAAAAAGAATATGATATTTTTAGCCTTTTTATTGTTGTTGGCATTGGCCTTTAAACGATTAGCTATGTCCTCGTTAGCTAGGTTAATCCAGTACTCTTTATTTGCTTCAGCCACAGGTGTGGGTTTGCTGCTGCCCAATAGATTTAAAAGACGCTGATCCTTTGCCTCATCTGGCTTGGGACCATCCAGATTTAAATACTTATGCAGGTCCGGTTTAGCCGAAACCAAAACCCAGATGTTTAGGGCTATGAAAAGTAGACTTAAAATTTGTTTCATTTTTTTGTTTTTATGTTGAAACCATCAGAGGAGTTCTGCTTAACGATCTGCTCAGCTGCTTGTGCTTTGACGTTGTACTAATCACAAGCACACGTTGGTAAGCTTATATAGGCCCCGTTTCATATCTTATCGCATTTCATTTCATATTTTATTGGTGAGCTTTTGCATTTTTATCTCTCTGGTGGCAAGTTTATTTGGATGGGAATTTAGTGCACGACCATCGTTTATCATGGCTGCCATAAAAGATTTTGAAATCTTTTTACGAGGCCACCTCATAAACGGAAATCTCAACAAATTTCAGTTGTTTATCCGATTTTTATTGTGGGCCTATAAATTTTGTTTCTCTTTTTTCTTTTTCTTCTTATCTTATTAGATAATTTATTGTAGAAGTCAAAGTTGAAGAAACATCCTTGGATTACAATAATTTTGTTGGCGTAGGGCTAAGCAAACACTTAAGATAACCGCCATTAAGTTTTTGTTAATGATACAAATGTTATCAGTCCATGGTGGGTGTGGAATGCTGAGAGCAAACACAAACAATCCTTTTCGACCACACCTCGAGCCCCTATTTCAAAATAACGAAACTCATAACGATACAAAATATAGCAGACAGCGATAAATCTAGCATGCCATCAGTAATTGATCGACATGAAGTTAGCTGCATAACAGAAAAGGACCAGACCTTTGTCTAAACTACGAACTTGCAATTGGCGGCACTTAATTCGACTGACGTAGTCATATAGCTTTACTTAATTGGTAATTCCAACCCTTTAGTAAGGATTAAAACCTAGCTTCTCACACCATCCACGTTGTGTGTGTTAATTTTTATACATGAGTGTCGGGATCTACAGTTTAAGGTCGACTCCGAATGACGGAAACTTTTCTTAACAATTTTATTTACTCTCAGACTCAAGACTGCTAGGAGGAAAACGTCAACAGAAATATTTTATCGTGATGTATTAGCTGAGACTCGAACCACTTGTTGAAAATGCCATGTATTCTTGTTTAATGCGGTTAAGAGGATGTTTACAGTGACCATCGCCTACTGAATTGTCAATTTTATTTACTTCCATAGCTCTAGGCAGGAGACTGTTGGAGGGAAAATGCCAACAGAGATATTTTTTCGTGATGTATTAGCTGAGACTTGAACCACATGTTGAAATGTTCCTAGTGACCATAATCTACTGAATTGTCAATATCTGTCTTAAAATTGCCCCTATCAAGTGCAAAACGAATAACACATCAAAGGAACTTAGTGTGAACGAACATCTGTCTTCTCGCTCATCAGCACTCAGACATAAGTTCGATTGTTAAACGACGATGAGGAATTTGCCGCACTAACCAAATAATGTTAGACGTATGAACACCAACATCTCACTGCTGAAAATGATTCAACTGAAGTCTTACGGGCTTGTGTAAATAAAATTCGCGCAGCTTTCAGTTCGGTATTCTGTCTTGAAAAAGGGATAAACCATGATGTGCACCAACAGCAGATGCATAAGTCTTCCCCCTATTACATGTAAGGTTCTTTGGTGCATATCGTGCGAACAACTAAAGGCACTGACTTGATGGCAGTGAGTTGATTTTAACAGTGCGGCTTCAAATTTGGGAAGTTCACCCATCGACCGGATTCACACTGACGTACGGACTGGAAGAGACCCATGAAAACGAAGTTGACGTGCGTCCTATGTTTGTAGACAATAAGATAAGGTAGGATGTCAGATGTCTCAATGTCTCCTGCGCAGTTAATTAGGCCATGTAATGTAACGTTGATAAACTCTTAAAGTCCTTGAACCTCTTTGAGGATGGAAGAGAATGGTTCAGCGAGACGATAATGTTTGATGAAAGTCTGACGACGACATAAGGAATATACCAAATAGCGAAGGCGGCCTATACATTCTCTTGTTTGAATGCTGTGGCCAATTGGTGTAGGTCCACGCTAAGCAGAGACACTTGGAAGGAAGTTTTAAGGCTGCTCGAAATTCGGTAAGTGGGTGGCTATTGTTGTCAGTTAAGTAAGTCAAGCTTTTTTAAACAATTTCTACTCATTTAAGGCATTCTTAAATTAGCACAACAATTATTTGGAAAATTTTATGGAAAACTTTAAATTAAAAACGAATATTTTTCCTTCATTTAATAGACTTTAATTTTGACTTTTCCATGGATTTCTATATATGAGAATAGTAAACTGAAAAGGACTCTTCAATAATTCTCTTAAAACAACAATATTCGTTAATAAATCCTTAAGCAAAAACAAAACCAAATTCTTTTATTTACTCTCGCAACCGTATATCCATATGCATGCGGATGGATATTTAACAAAACAATAATAATTTAATGAAAAAATTAAATTAAAAAATAAGAAAAGGAAAAGAAACGAAAAACCAAAGAAAAACCATGAATTTTTTGGTAAAAAGTTATGCGGCTGCTGTTACTACTGTTGCTGCTGCAATTTTTGTTTTATTGCCTCGAATGCTAAAGACGGCAACAATATTTTGGTGTTCAGCATATATGTGGCAATGCAGTGCGATAGTTGTTGTTGTTCATTCAATGTAACGTTGACTTCAAAAAATGTATCAGCTTGGTGAGTGGGGGAGAGAGGGAGTGCTTAGTGGGGAAAAATGACAAGAAAAACTTTCAGCAGAAAAGTTTCTCTTTCATTTCGACTGTGTGAACGTAGCGGAAAAAAAGTTTTAAAGACACCGAACACAGGACAATGGCAAAAGAATGAATGAAAAAAGAAAAGAGAAAAAAAAAAACAATAATAGAAACAATAACAGAAACAGCAAAAAGAATATGTTGGTTGATGGGTTGTTGGTTTATGGGTTTTGTTTTGTTGCTGTTGTGTTATTGCTGTAGTTGTGGTAAAACACAAAAACTTGAAACTTTTTCTTTTCCACCAGCATGAGCTGTTAACCCGTAAGTGAGAGAATTTCGATTTGAAAATATAAGAAGCAATTGAAGATCTTTGAAATCGAGGTACTAAAGCAGTCAAAGGTGAAGGCGATAATTTCCGCTTCCGGTTTCGACCAGAAATAAAACATTGTTGGGTTTGTTTTCAGGATATTTCACCCAACTAAGCCCTAGACGCTACAATTAAACTTAGCATACATAACACACATAGATAATTGGCCATCACAAGCCTTCAGTCAGGATTACGGCCTAGCTTCTCACACCACTTATGTTGTGTGTCTTAATTTTATACTTGAGTGTCGGGACCTACAGTTTAACGTCGACTCCGAACAACAGATTTTGAGAAACTTTTTCATGGCAGGTTTATTTACTTCCAGAAATATTTTTTTTCATATTTCGTTTTGATGTCTGGCCTGGGGCCAGGCGAACACACTACCTACTAGACTACGGCGACTACTTACTAACCTAGCATACTTGTTGTAAATAAGCCCCCTTTGTGCACCCTGAATTATAATTGGACGAGAAAAGCGGCAGCTTTTATAGATAACACCGCGCTCCATGGCATTCCTGCAAGTCTTCAAAAAGTCATCTCGACAATTTCGAATGTATGTTCTTCAATTGCAGAAAATGTTGAATCTGAGACGTGTCCGAAAAATTTTCACCCAAACATTTATTCTTTTTCCATCAAAGGGCCTATTTTTTTGAATTATAAAATGCTTGATTCCATTTAAAACTTCTTTATTTTCTATTTCTTTATTCTTCTTTATTTAGGCTCAGCATTATCGTCACAAAGGATTGGACCTTCGCCTATGCAGGCAGCATAAGTAAAATTGCCGTATTTGGAGCTCAGAAAACCCACACGTGGTCTTGCCGAAGCCAATGCACCCATTACGAGTGAATGTTAGGTGAGGCTTGGTGCAAATTGCTACACATCTCTTACCACAACTGATTTATTCCGTCAAACGTTTGATGACCGTCTAATTAGCCGAAATGGCGATGTCAATTGGCCGCCAAGAAGTTGCAATTTGACACGGTTGGACTATTTTCTGTGGGGCACCGTTAAAATCTGTTGATCTATTAGGCGAGAACAAAACGAAATCTTTAAAAAATATTGCTTTCGCCGATTACTTCTCAGCAATCTTCTGGCAAAAACTCTTCAGAGTAAATGATATCGCCATTAAAAGCTTTTAAAAATCAACTGTAGGTAACACCACTCAGGAATAAAAGTTAACACACAATGCATGGGTTGTGTGACAAGCTAGCTTAAGCTTTACAACCCTTTAGTAATGATCAGTTAAGTAAGTAAGGGCCAATTTCCTTCCTTGTGCATTTAAAGGGTTAAAACTAAAATATGAACGAGGAAAAAAAAACCAGGAACAAATCCAGACCATAATGGTGACAGACACACATGCTAACATGTATGGGCAAACAATTTATATCGAGTCACTTAACTAAGACGCTACGGATTAAAAATGAATAATCGCTGTGGCGGTAAAACAGACACAGATTATAAGAGAACAACAACAAGCAACGAAATACAACAAAAAAAGAAAAAACAATTTTCCAACCACTTACCACTACAGCAGCAGTTAGAAATCAACATTCAAATACGAAAAAACAAAAACAGAAACAAAAAGAAAGAAAAGAAGAGAAAAAAAATTGAATTCATTGTTAGAATTCTGTTGCCAAAACCTAAACAAAAAAAAAAAACAGGAAGAAATTGTTGCAAATGCAGATTCTTGTTTTACTTTCTACGCTTGCCAATCGATTTTCAACACTTACGTTGGCATTATTTTCCTAAGTTATGCACGTTTAAGTATGCCTGTGTGTAAGTGATTGTCTCACATACCATAACTAATAAACGTATTGTTACAGTCATCATTTCGTATGTACATACATATACACACACACACACATACATATATATACGTCACACGTATTCTTACGTATGTTTACTACAATTGAGGACTTGAAAGGATGTTGCAAAAAATATGAAACATCCTTGATATCTTTGATTTCGTTTTCTATTTAATTGTATACGAAGTAAGGCAGAGAGAGAAAGGGAGGGAGGGAGAGCGAGATAGAGAGGAGAAGGAGAAATTCTCTTATAATCATACCCAAGGAAAGGAATAAATCAACACTTATTGCAATTGTTTCCTTGTGTATGCTTTAAAGCGTAGATTGGCTGATAAGTTTCTGTTCAAAATTATTTCAATTGAATGTTGATTTCCAAATCCAAACTTATCACACGATAATCCTACATTTCTTTTTTAATTCATAACAATAAAGAAAAGTGACAGAGTGGGGAGAAGGGAGGGGGGGGGGGGTTGCCATACCCACTGTTCCTTAAACGTATTAATCTATTGGAAGAAAAAAATGCATAAGAAAACAAAGCTTATTTTACTCTTCTTTATTATTCTTTCATTCTGGCAAAAGTTTTTTTTTGTTGTTTTTCTAAATGACTGACAGTTAGTCTTTAAGGACTATAAGATTGTAATAAAATATTAAAGCCTGATAGCAAAAAAAAAAGGCGAATAAAAAGAATAAAGATTAGTTTTCTTAGCACCTTTTAAGGTTTTAGGAGAATAAAAATTAAAAAAAATATTTTTTCAATAACACTGTCCTACAAAAAACATCTAGAATCCGTTTTCGTCTCTCTCTCAATCTTTCTCCTGTTCTGTTCTCAGCAAAAAATTTTGAAAAAGCAATCCCATTTACCTGCTCATTTCAATTTGATTTTTAGCATGACCTGGGTAAAAACAAAAACTGAACCATCTTCCCCTGTCTCGTAGATTTGGCTTAGCGAGTCAATGTAGGCGTAACCAAGTATTTGCTTGGCAGCCTGAATGTCACATAACACTGCTGTGATCCATTCTTTGAACTTTCTGTTCGATTCGTTTCACCTACCAGTTTACGTCGGATTTTGCGAAAAGATCTCGGTATGACGCCTTACAAAGTTCATTTGGTTTCAAAGTTCCTACAGTTGAAAGAGAAACTTCACGATGATGGCCGACTTTGCAAAAAAAAAAGTCTTCTTATCGGATGAAGCATCATTGTCATCTTGGTGGGTATGTTAAGATGATGTAAGCATGTAAGCTTAGCATGGCCACTGTGATCGAGATGATGTTTCGACCAAGTCCAAGTAACTGGTTGGTGCGCCTTTTATACATTGAGGGCCAAGTGAGCCTAGCAGTGGAACAGGACTGGCTGGCGTCTCGTATGAATTTCCACGCGATGGCCAGCTTTAAATAGGTAAGTGGTATTCCCAGGTTGACTGAAGAGGATTCCGGATGTAGTGCACCGTCGTCGGCTTAAGATACCGATATTCGCCTTAGTTTGGTGAGTTTGGTGACAATTACTCCGTACTACCGTGGTTTTTTTGTTGTAATCCAGTGTAAGCTTTAATTTACAAATGATTTTTATGTAAGCAAGTTCTACCAAAAAACATATTCAATTTGCATAAAAATCGACAAATTTTTTTTTCATTATTTATTGTAGAATATCAATCCATTCATCCGTCCTTAGTCCCTTATAAAAAGAATCATTATGCGATAAATTTCATTGTTGTTGTTGGTATAGTATGTGGCATAAGAAAATGTCATCGAAATGAAATGAATTTTTCATTTTCTTTCTTTCTTTCGCACAATCGAATTGAAAATATTTTCATTTCATTTGAAATTCCCTTACGAATGTGTCAATGCCTTTGTGTGTTCATAAGCAAGTATATGTATGTGTTGGTGTGTGCATGTATATTTGTTAAAATATGTCAATAACGAAATTAGTTGAACAACATTGACCGGAAATTCAATTTGTGGCTGTATATGTTGGCTATACAAACACACATACACACACACACAAGCTAAAAATATAAATTTCCAAGGTGATTTTTAAATCAATATATTGGGCAGATATTTTTCCTTCTTTTTTAATATTTTAATACGTTTAAGTGAATGGAAATCTTCGGTTTCGTTCAATCCGTAAATTTAAAATTATTAATTCCATAGGAACACGGTGACGTATGATTAATGTCAACGCATTATTTAATTAATGCTCATACGCTCCATGTAACGTTTACCAATTAAATGGTGTGTTTAATCGCTTTGAAAACACGATAAAGTCTGAATACTTAAAAATATTGTTGTAATGGTGACAATAGCTTAGAGAAACAATTCTCATCATTTAAGCCAACAAATTGACGCTAACGATGTAAGAGACGGTAAACAAAACTAAAGCAGTTAATATAGGACAAATTGTATTTTAAAGCGTTTGAGAATTTAAATTCGAATGAAATCCTTTCTTTTTTCATATTCTTGAAGATCATTTGACGGCATTTATTTTTACACAGCATACATAATTGGTCATTACAACCCTTTAGGACATTACGACCTAGCTTCTCACAACACTTATGATGTAAAATCGACACCGAACGACAGATTCCTAAGAAACTTTTCATGCCAATTTTTTTATTTACACTCAGAGTATAACCAGATATGTATGTGTGTAATATTATGAAGATTGAAAGAATGACTGTAAAAACATATCGATATTCACATCCCTTGAGAGTATTTTTTTTTTTTTTTTTCATTAAATTTGTGTTACGACGTGTACCTAATTCTATATTGTATATATTGATTTGAAGTTTGTAACTTTTGAAAGTTTTTCACCTCTGCGACTCGATGAGTAATATTCTTGAGAGTATGTACGCTTTATCGAAAATTATGCAATAATGCTGGTTGCCTTTGCAGCAGATTGCAAAACAGAAATTGCAACACAATAGTGTAGGTTTACAGACGCGTGGATTAAAAAACTAACAGAATTTAAGCGAATTCAGACGAAAGATTTGCATTCTTCAGTTGAGGTGCAAACAAATGATCGCAAACAGTCATTCATTAGACCCCTTTTTTGTAATTAGCCGGCTCCTGGAAATCTGAGACGACAAATTTTTGAGCTCTCAGAATTTATTGGCAGCACTAGTCTATATGGAGATGAGAATTTCAGGAATATGATAATATTTGGAGGCCCATTTACTATTGGCCTGTTGCTATCCCTATAATCAGTGCTCTATGTAAATGAAATGCAATTGCGTTAAGTAAAAGGACCACAAATTTTCATAATATTGCATCATCTGTATCTATGGGTGGTTAGGATGTGAGAAGCTCTTGATGTTCTGCGCATGAAAATTCAGTGTGATTTTCTCTAGAACCAGAATAAATAGAAACATTCAAGTACCTCGGTTTCTTAAGACGGTGAAATGCTTCACTTCATTTGTTCTTCTTACTATTTACACCACTTAAATCCGACCGAGAATGGAATACAACTCTTATGTATGGGCCGATGCCTTGAAGTCTATTTTGAGGCTTCTTGGCCGAGTACAGGAGAGGACGAAGTTGTTTGAGGTTGACGACCCTTAGAAGGGGTTTCTCCTAAAGCTTGGACATTTTGTCGAGAGCCCACATTAGGGTTCTAAATAGATTCATAAATAGGTTGAGCTGGTTGAGAAGTGCAAGGACATCAAGATTATAGTCGGGCTGCCTTGTTTGTTCGTTGTCCATCTGTTTTCCTGTGTCTCTTATATCATTCTCCTTTTCCAATTTCCCTATCTCCTTCACTATCTTTTCACTCTCTCCTCTAGGACATATTTATAATGGCTTATCTTGACCTCTAGGTATTGTATTTGTACCAATGACGAGACCTAACTTCAGCGATCAGCAATGAGTATTCAAAAGATGAGTAGATTCGAATCATACTCATAATTTCTGAAACTTATACGTATTCATACTTATTTTAATATCATCATACTCATACTATTCATATTCAAAGCTTGAAGTACACATCGTACTCATACTTAACAATACGCATGATGATGTTGATTTCGACTGTCCTTTACTCAACATTTACAAGAATCACAAAATAAGTATGAATGGCATACGAAAGAAAGTTGTATATTTGCTTTGCTTGCTGTCTTTGTCTTTTTCTTTCTTCTTTTTTTGTAAATGCAACGACAACTAAGACTGTAAATTTTGATGAATGATTAGAAACCACTCGAATTATTTATGAGTATTATAAGTATTTTTCTAAATTTATGAATCTAAATGAGTAGGCGTATGAATCAAACATATTTCGAATGTTATGAGATTGATGTCGACGTTGTACTCATACTCATTGCAGCCTGTACTTATAAAACAATGTTTTAGTGAGTACGAATGAATCACAGTAAGTGAATTTCAATAGTGTGGACTCACTCATACTCAAAATTTTATGAGTACTACTGAGTAGCGAAAAAACGATTCATTGCTGATCTCTGCTAACCTTAGCTTATATTTCCTTGGCTTGTACTTTTCGTCTTCAGACATGAGTTAGAAAATTATTACGAAAAACTACGATGTTTGGATGTTAATCGAACATAACTTTCTAAATTTTAACACGTAGTTTCAATTCGATATTAAATTAAAGATTAAATTGCATAAACAATTTAGATATGAAGTCTTTTTAACTTTTTACTTTTTCAACTTTTTCAAAAAAATAGAAAAAAATTTGAATTAAAAAAATTAAGTTCTGGATAATATTGTCATACAACAACTTAAGCATGTAAACATTGGTTAAAAGCGATGAAAACCTTAACAGCAGGGGCAAAGCTGTGTAAACAAGAAAAACATACGACAAAAAATAAAAAAAAAAAAAAAAATAAAAATTGACGAAGAATGTATAAAAGCATACGTTATGTAGTATAAGAAGTGACCTATTAGCCGATTTTTGTGGTCTATTCCTAGGATACAGCTGTAACATACTGTAAATATTTAATATTTAACAGTAAAAGAGAGAAAGACAAAGAGAGTAAACAAGAGATTGAGAGTAAAATTCTATATTGAAAGCAGCTGTTATTAGTATAAGAGTTTCTGTTTGTAATGCAAACAATTTGTTTATGTTTTACGCATGATTTTGTTGTTCTTTTTTGTTTTCAATTTTCTTTTCGTGCTTAGCTACACATGTATACTGAGACTGTTGCTTGCTATTCGTATGTATTGGTATTTAAAATTTTATGTATGCAAGTGTGTGTTTAATATACTCCAGCTGTTGCATATTTTTATTAGAGTGTAGATATGTATGTACGCATCATTCGTATAACAGAGTTTGATGGTATGTAACTGTATTTCGTGTTTTTATTTTTTTCTTTACTTTTAGGTGTTTGTGTGTGTATGAGAGTATCCAGCTACTAGATTATTTGCCAAGGCAAACCAAACGGTATTTGTTGAGATTCTTTTTTTTCTTTTGGGTACCAGTATGAAACGAGTATTCTTTGTGTTTGGTTGTGCTAATAACGCGGTTTTTTTGTTTAAAAAAAATTGTTTTTAAAAAAATGTAAAAAAATATTAAAAAAATCGAAATAAAAAAAATTTTTGTGTGTAATAAGAAGGAAAAATGGAAGAAGTAATAATACAAAGCAAAATCAAATGAGAATAATTAATTTTCTGGGTGATTTTATAAATATTTTATACGAAAAAAAGAAGGAAAAATTTTAAAAAGTAACGAAAGTTTCTGAAGAAATTAACAGAAAAAATAAAAATGAAGCGTTTAAGAAAGAAAAGCACTTAGAAAGAAAGTTTTAAAGTTAAGTTTTATAAAAAAAATAAGAAAAATGTATTAAAGAATTAATTACACCTGTTACCAGAGAAAGAAAAATATTTCATTAAGAAAATTAGGCTCCGTTCTGATATAAAAAAAAAAATACAACAAAAAAAAAGAATTAAAAAGGAGATAAAAAAAATTTATTTGTATATTAAATACATGAAATTCAACTAAAACAAGCAAATTATTAATAAAAAAATGTGTTTTTTAATGGAGAATCAAGGCCCATAAATAATAAAAAGAAAAAAATTTCCCATAAAAAGGGAGAAACAGAATTAATTTACATTTTTCAAAACAAAAAAAATAATAAATAAAAAAAATAAATAAATAAAGAAAAAATTGAGCAAATAAATATTTCATAAGAAAAACGCAGCCTATACATACATATATGTTTGTAAAAAACAAATATAAAAAATATTTTTAATTACAATAAAAGTTTCATTTGCATATTAAACACAAAGAAATAAAACAAATTAAATTGAAAAATTAAATTAAAAAAATTAAAATCAAATAATAATAAAAGAATTAAAAAAAAAATAATGTAATAAAAAAATGAAGGCCTGAATAATGAATTAAAAAGAAAAATTTTCTGTATAGAAATTATTATAGAAAACTGCATAATAAAGTCAACTAAAATAAAATGAAGAAATAAATAAAAAAAAATTTATAAAATCGACGTCTATAAGATATGGAAGAATTAAAATTAAAATAAAAATTTTTATAGAAATAAAATGTGAAACGCAAGTGATTTTATAAAAAAAAAACAAATTTAATTTAAAAAAGTATTTTCCAAAAATTATAAACCACCACAAGGTAGAACATTAATTGCATAGAAAGTTTAATAGATATTAAATTAAATCAAATAAAAATTCATTAAATTTAAATAAAAAATATGCCAAACGGACATACATATTTAAAAAAATTTTAGAAACAATTTTTTTACAAATAAATCGCTTCAAAAATAAAATTTGTTAACTAAGAACAAGAAAGTAAAGAGGAGCTGAATAAGGAAAAACGCAGGTCAATGTCACCAGCAAAATGTAAAACAAAATAATTTTAAATAAAGTGGAAAATAAAAAAAATAAAAAATTACGAAATAAAAAAGAGCGATCCTATGTTAAGAAAATTAAAAATAAAGAGTTTTCAAATAAATTACAAAGGAAATATGCTTTGTAATTAAAATTATAAATAAAAAAATTTTATAAATTAAAAGTAAGGTTATTAATAAAAATTTAAAGGAATTATGCTGTCTGATTAAAAAAAAAATTATTAAAAAAATAAATTTTAAATATAAATTAAAAAAAAAATATTGAAAAAAAATTTTAAATACAATATAAAAGAAATATGCTCTTCAATTATAAAGAGAATATTAAAAAATTTTAATAATAATAATAATTGAATGAAATAGAAAACTGGCCTATGCTAAACGTAATTTAATAGAAAATAAAAGAAGTTTAAAAATTAACCTGATATACAAAACATAAAATTGAATAACAAAATATTTTCGTAATTGGAAAATAGGCCCGTTTAGAAAAAAATCTTTCTATATTAAAACAGCAAAAAATTGAAAAATAATTACAATTATTTAGTGCAATAAATTAAATAAAAATAACAATAATAATAATAAAAAATAAAAAATAAAAAATTTAAAAAATTTAATACAATAAATTCTTTTATGAAAGCTGTATCAAAATTTAAGTAAAATATATTAGAAAATTATTAAATTCATGATAATAATACAAAAATTAAAAATTAAATTTAATTGAATCTTAAGAAAGTGAAGTAAATTTAAAAAATAATTTTAAAAAATGAAAATAAAAATGCATGTAAATACGAAGGCGAAGCAAAGAAGTCTTTAAAATCCTATAAAATAATTTAAAAACTATGATTCAAAATAAAAAATAATAAAAATTAAAATATCGAAAAGCAAACCTTTAGTCCGCGTTAAAAAGTGCAGCAAGAAAATTGAATTTTGTTTGAATACCAACCTAAAAAAGAAAACAGATTTAAATTATATAATTATATGTCAATATAAAATAAGGAAAGAAAAAATTAAAAAAATTATTAATAAATAGATACACATGGCCTATATTAAAAGTCAAATTAATTGTTTAAAATTAAACATAAAAATTGTTTAAAGTCAATTAGTTAAATAAAATAAAATAAAATTTATACTAAAAAATCAATAAAAAAAATAATTCAAATTATTATAAAATTATTAAAGGCTTAAATAAATAATTTTTTATATATTAATACACAAAGCCTAATTAAAAGCAAAAAAAAAAAAAAATAAAATAGGAATAATAAACCAATTAAATAAAAAACACAATATAAAATAGTAATTCTCAACAAACACAAGTTTTATTATAAAAAATATATCAAAGGAAAACCAGGCTTAAATTAAAGGTAAATTAAAAAAAATATTTAACAAATTCTGATATTAAAAAATTGAAAAATAATAAATATTATTTTTATTAAATTAAATTTTTTTATTGTCAATCCATTCAAGTAAAGATATGTGCAATTTATTTAAAAGACTTCGGCCTAAAATGTGTAAATTTAAAAGAATCATGGTTGAAAAAGTATTTTTTTTTAATAAAAATCTGTGTTGCGCCGTAATATACGTGCGAAAAAAAATTAGTGCTGGACAGATCTATACAATTCTTTTGTCTGGGGCAGGTATGTACGCTCAAGTAAGCTTTGATATCAAAGTTACCACTATAACCGACTTACCTACATATATGCACTGCAAGAAGCCTTCCATAATGTTATGCGCTTCTTCCTCCCATTCTCTAGATTTACCAGCTAATGACAATTTTTTATTTTCTAACCTAAAAGAACAGATGTTTAAAGTTTAAAGGAAACTACATGTATAATATTGTTATGTTTTCAGCCTTTTAAAAACGTTTAAAATATGAGTTCGTAGATTGCAAATAGAAATAAATTTGTGTTTAGTTTTAAATCAATTCTTTATTGTTCGCACAATTCCGTGTGCCATCTTTGGCAACTTGATTTAAACAGCAACAATTTACTTTAATTGTTATTCTTATTTACACTCGTTCGTTAGATCTTCACAACTGAGATATTCACACACAATGCGTCTTCACACAAGACTGACGAAATTCTTTCTGATCTCGTTGCCTGATTTGTCTTGGCTTTTATATCGCTAGGCAAGCAGTCTGATGAATGCTCTTAAAGGAGAAATATCTATAAATGTAAACATCGTTGTTTTCATTATTGTCGTTTGTGTATTTGGTTTACGTTTGTCCTTGCAGTGTTATTGTTGCCTGTTTGTTTACTTTGCTTATCCCGCTTTTTTATACAGATGTTGTTGCTATATTTTTGCTTATACGTTGATCATGTAAACAAGTCCATTGTTTTTGTATTTTTTGTTTATCATTTTAATAACACCATTTCTATTTGCGTATCAATATAAATAATTGGTCATTATATACCTTGAGTTAGCACTTATGTTGTGTGCCTTAATTTTATACTTGAGTGGCGGGACCTGCAGTTTAAAGTTGACTCCGAAAGAGAAACTTTTCGTGGCAAAATTGTTATTTATTCTCAGAGTTTTTGCCACAAACCTGCTGAGAGCAAGCCGCTGAAGAAATATTCTTTTCTTTCCTATATCGTTTTGTTGAAGACCTCTGACCCGGAGGTTTGAACAGAGGTCTCATGGCTAATAAGCGTGCGGTAAAATGCCTTATCAAGCTTGAAATCTGTTGTATCCAACAGTTACAACGTAATTAAGCACTCCAAAAAAAGAAATTATTTCTAACATTCGCTAATAAATGCTAAAAATTATTATGTACAATTAAATGAAATTATTACAAATAAAAATGAAATTTATTTTATAGGTTTACCAAACCCCCTTTTATGGGGTAATATTTCCACAAATAAAATTTATTTCTTATTCTCAAATACCAATTTGAAAACGTAAAAAAAGAAAATTTACTTGAATTTGTATTTGTATTGGAATATTTTTCTAATGTAAGACCTAAATAAACCACGTTGCTTGAGTTAAAAGTTTTGCTTTGTTTTGCCTTTTGCCAACAAGTGTACGAAAGTCAGTTATTTTGAAGTAAAAGCGTGTTCGCCAACAGAGTATCATGTCAGTGTGTAAGTGGTAGTATTCTTAATAATGTTGTAGTTGTTTTTGTTTTTATTACACAGAAATACAAATTTTTATTGCCAATATTTCAATACCTACACCGAGCTTAGGTTAAACGTGGCGTATACTTGCTCTCAGACACACACACTCTCTCTCTCTCTCTCTTCCACTATGTCATATTCTTTACCTTTACAATGTAGAAAAAACAATTGTTGTTTTTTGGTTTGCTTAAAGTGCCTTGTAAATGTTTTCAGTTCCTGTATAGCATTTTCGTACGGTTCGGTTCGTTTCGTTTCGATGTGTTTCTTTTCGTTTTGTTTCGCTCCGTTTCGTTTGGTAACATTAAACAGCCGCGTTGCTGTTAACTTTGGAAAATACCAGCGTAGAGATGGTTCCCTAATATATCCTTGTATAGCATACACACTTATACACATACACACGCATACTACTCACTGGTTAGTTTACTCTTTAACAAAAACAAGAAATAAAATAAAAACACGCACACACACAAACAGAATTTTTAAAGCCTTACAGAAATAAAATAAAATAAATGGTTCCCTCTCTCTCTCTCCTTCTTTCTCTAGCCAGACAGCTCTCGTTGTTTAGTAGTAGTAGCAGTAGTAAAGGAAGGGTACTGTTAAAGCTTGTAAATGTGTAAGCGTGTGTGTATTTTGCTATAAGAATTTGTTGCTACCACTATAAAGCAACAAAAACAGAATAATCAAAGAAAAAAAAAGGAGAAGAAAAAAATAAAAATAAAATGGAAAGTGAAATAAAAATAAAAATAAAAAAGAAATAAAGAAAGGTACGGGTTTTTCTCTTCTCTCACCTACACACTTACTATACAAGCATTCAACAATTTGTTTTGTTGTAGAAATTTAAATAACGTGCTTTTGATTTTCATTTCTTTTTTACAGTTATTTTCTTTCTTTTTTTAAGGCTTTTATTTGTTTTTAATTATTATTTTCGCTGTTATTCTCTGCAACTCAAGCTCTCTGTTTATACAGCATTGCTATGGGAAAAGAAATGTTGATTTTAAAGGCTTTAATTTTGAAGTGAAATGAAAATAAAGGCCAGAAAGCCATATTAAAGGCTTAAAAAATTTCTTTGTTTTTCTTTTCTCCTAAAACCATAAACCTCTTGAGAATTATTTTTTTGTCCTTTTTTTTTTGGAAATTTCTTTTCTCTTTTAATTGATTTCACTTCACTTACAGCATGCCTTAGATTCTTTTCAATTTGTGAGAATTGTGTGTGTCAATGTATGCGAGTGTGTGTGTGTTTCAATTTTCAATTAAAATCTCAGCTGGAAATTTATTTTTGCCTGACCATTAGTCTGTCATTTGCATAAAGAACACGTGGAAGATAGATTTTTAACTAAAAAAACTTACATGAAATTATTTTTATTTTCCTTTTCAAAAGGAAAATAAATTAGAAAAATTGGTTTAATTGCGTTTTGTTCGAAATTTAAACCATTAAGAGAGTATTTCACAAATCGTAAGAAGATTATCTAAAGATGGAAGTTCCAGTCATAGAACACAACACCTTTTCTGTTGATAAATTCTCTCGCTTGTTGTTAACACTGGACGTAATGAATAATTGACTAGACCTTTCTGATTCCATCAGATCCATTCCATTTCATGGGCATTATGGATATTCTTTGGCTTTGGCATTAATTCTTCTGGTTAGCCCGTACTTTATGATATCTTTTTGGATCGTAGTAAACCTCTTTGTCATCGCAAGCCTGGATTGCTGGCAAGTGAATTGATTTTGACATGCAAACAGAATTTCGTATAAATGAAGTCACTCTTCAACGCATCTCGACTTCAATTTGTTTCACAGCCAACTGTCGTATTCTCCCATTGCAATTAAATTAAGGTCAGTTGCAAATCAAGAGTAATACTGCAGACGAAAAATCCTCAGTTGACATTTACAGACAATTTTATTGAGTACACACCGAATTCCAACCAGTTCACATAGTGAGTAGAGAGGACTTATCCTGAGTGGTAATTAATCCATGTTTAAATTAAATAAAGGGTGGGCCCTTTAAAAGTTTTAAATGTTATCAAACAACAACGATTTGAAATTTTGCCAATTTTATTCGTTTGTTGTAAAGCAAAATTGTTCCGGTTAGAAATGGAATTTTATTTCATTCATATGGCTGCCGCATCTGGCCTCACAGTACTTCATTCGATCGGACCAGTTTTCGTGCATTTTTTCTAGTGTATATAAGGTCGAGTTATCGGCATAATTAAACGGCCATCAAACGCTTGATGTAATAAATCGATTGTGGCGTCAAACGTGTTGCAAGTTGCACCATCCTGTTGAAACCAAACATCGTTCACATCAATTCCATGTAGAGCGGGTATAAACAAATCGATTATCATGATGCGATGGGTGTCTCCATTGACTGTATTGTTTGCGCTGTTTTCAAAGAAATTTGGGCCAATGATCATAAACCGCATCAAACAATCACTTGTAATGGGTGCATTGGCTTCTGTGAGACCATATGTGGGTTTTCTGAGTCCCAAGTAGGGCAATTTTACTTATTAACGTACCCGCCAAGATAAAAATGAGCTTTCATCCGAAAAGACCCAGTAATCCCAACATTGCTTAAGCGTAAATCGATTCATTACGTTCAGTGGAGCATATCTACAGAATTTTGTGACAGAATGACAGAATGACATAAGTATTGTCATATTCGAAACAGCCGATGGTTCAAATTTAAATCGATAGATGCCCCACCCGATATTTGGAAAATTATTCTTTAACCACATTCAAGATTTTCCTTTATACAAATATCTTTCATTAGTCTAGAAATAGGAAATAAGAATTGATTAGAGCATCAATTGAACTCCTTTCAACCGATATAAGGAGACTCTAAAATGTAACCTCCAACACCAGATGTCTCATTCTGAAATGTGTTAAAGCCGTCCAAGTTCGCTTTGAATCTACAACGGTCGGTCAGAAAATCGGTTTCTATTCTGAAAAGCATTGTCTTTGCAGTTCGTGTTTCTGCAGCATCCTGTATTCTTTCTCGATTATGCTATGAGTTTGTAAATAATGGTAAAGAATTAGCTGCCATTCTACTTTTTGACTTGACAGACACATTGAATGATTCAAATTTCAATAAACAGATGGTCTGCCGCTAAAACATTCTATAAATCACGAAGTTATTTGGTAAATCTATCTGTTCTTTCTAATCTACCCGCGGTAGAACGTGATGCATCTCCCATCTTTGCTGCCGTGTGCCTATAGATCGTAAACGATTTCCTAAGTAAGCATGACTTGTATTTTCAATTTTTAAGCTAACGATTACTAAGCCTAGACTTTAAGCAATTATTTCGTTAAGGTCCTATATGGCCTCCACTGAAATTATCTTGTGACCTTCAATATACTGTTCTTTATGCTGCTATCCTTAGTGTATACTTAACTCTTCTTCTTCTTATGCTGTTTACCCTAGGCCTGTAATATTCAGCAAAGTTCCTGTTCTTGCTGCAGCTTCAGTGTATCGAACCGTTTCTCTACAATCGTCAATGCGATGTCATCGGCATAGCCTATAATCGATGCCTAGTTGGTTACTGTAGGGCTGTAGCAAGTAGGCTGTAAATCTTGCCTGGCGAATGCCAATTTGTCTTTTGGAGAAATTATTCGACCTTCTAGGTTTTGGTCCTCTGCGTCACAATACTAGATTGTCAACGAACACTGTTTTTTGCAAAAAATCCAACAAAAAATCCAAAAAAGCCTCTTAAATTATTCAATTTCGGGTTGATTATTTTTGGCCTTTTAGAAACTCAAAACCGTTACACGTATTAGCAGTTATTTTTAACATAATATTTCCAAAACAAAAACAATGCATGCAGAGTGAGAGCGCGAGAGAGAGGAAGGTATACAGGTAGAGAAAATATTAAGAAAAAATTCTACTCCCCCAGAAAATTATTGATTTTTGATATTGAATTTCTGTTTTTGCTTTCTGAAAATTTTCAAACTAAAAATATTCGTTACTTATACATACAAATGTATGTATGTATATGAATAGGTGTTTATATTTGTGTGTATGTGTATGGGTAAATATTCAGATGTACGTGTATGTTTCTATTTAAATGTAAAAGATTTAGAACAACAAATATTGATGTTGTTTCCCACACAATTTCTCTTTTTTTTTTGATGGAATAAAGGCACTCACGCATACACATAGATACATACATATACTTCGAGTATATTTACAATTATTTTGAAATGTATACACATACATATACACTTGCATACTTAACTAAGCCTAAAGAGAACTTTTGAATGATGATGTTAAAGGAAAATTAATACTTGTATGCTCTCTCTCTCTCCCTTTCTCTCTTTCCGTGTATTTCATCAATTCACTAACACATATACACGTGCACATGTATACGTACATGTTTATTAACAAACAGTTACACTCAGTGGCATCTAATCTAATTCACTTAGTGAAACCAAAAAATATACAAATAATACCGTTATATACACGCATACACATACATTCACATTTAAATTCATGCACGACTTGAGTAAGAGACTGGATGTTGATATACAAGAAGGGAAAGATATAAAGACAGCTAAGGAGACACGATAAAGAGCCGGCTGAGAGAGTGAGAGAGAGAGGGAGAGAATTTAAAATAATAAAAAATGTTTATACGCCGAGAAAACACGGTTAATTTAAGACATAAAAACAAGGCTGATAATAATTTTCTTTTTCTTTTTTTTTTTCTCCCGTTGCAAATAATATTGTCTACTGGGGATGTGTACAACACAAAACTGTTCAAAATTATATTAAAATTTAAAATATTGGGAGACGTAGAGGCAGTGCCAGTGGCATAGAGTGAGAGCAAGAGAGAGAGAGCGAGAGAAGAGCGATAAAAATAAACATAAACATAAAATTGTGATAAAAATTTTTCACGTTAGACGAAGAACGACAAAAACCAAATCATTGAAGATAACGGTAAACATTACTTTCCTGTTTAAAAAAATCTAAAAAAATTAAGTCCTGATAAAAAGAAATTTAAAGAGGCGGAAATTTATACCCCAAAAAGGTGAAAGAAATTAAAAAAAATGCTTCACATGAAGGCTGGGCAGTGCACGATTAGTAAGAAGCTCTAGAAAGCATAGCATTGATTTAACGGGTCCGAACCAAATAAAGACCAATTACATATACATGTATGTATGTATGTGTATGGGGTTGTGGAACGGGTTGCAAGAGCTCTATGGGCAAAGCTTAATCTTATAGGAACGAAACAAATCCTAAGCATGAGTAGGCGAGAGATGAGAGCTATTGTAAGAGTACTAAAGGGGCGTGGCTCCTAAGAATGGGATAGGAATATATCTGATTTCTGCATGCTATGTGAAGATATCAGTGGATCTTTTTTATGACACTGTTCTTGTCTGCAGGTAAATAGGCCCAGATGTTTACATAACCGATTTGGTTGAGAAACTGGTAGACCTGAAGTACTGCAAATTTGAGGATCTAATAGGGTTCCTAAAAGGGATTGACCAGCTAAGGGTTTATCTTTAGAAGGATAATTTATAAATGATTGGCACTTCCTCACTTTCTCTCTTTTCTGTTTCTTAATTTTCTCCTCCTCTTCTTCTTTCGCTTCTCTTCACCTTTTCCTTTTCCCTTTTTCCTCATATAGCGGGTTACAATAGACTAATAGATCTCCCATTGCAGGCATGCATACTGTATACGAAGTTTTATGCCACTATTCTAACCTAACCTAACCTGACGTAAAGAATTTTAAAGTAACTGGGAGCGTTACTGGATGCTCTCAGTCCTCGTTATCACCTAATGTACCCACTGCCGAGAATATCTCTTCTGTTAGAGGAAGTGCGGCAGATAATCCATATTTATCGATACGGGACATATCTTATGGCTTCTTCTTTCTAACGTTCAACTCTCAGAACAATACAACCCAACTGACCATTGACAACGCCATAGATACAAAGATTGGATGCTAGACGAACAAGTTTCCGTGAGCCTCTGGAACAAAACGAAATATGTGGCACAATATTTTCACCCTCTCAGCAGTCTGCTGTCAATAAATTTGAGAGTAAATAAAAGTTGTTGCTGACGAACCTTCCTGTCATGTATATTTCCCCTCCATGAGAGGGTCAAGAGGCCTTTTTGATGGATTATTTGGATGAATATTAAAGCCTTTTAATGTTATTTTACTTTATTTGGAATCGAAGCACATTTTTCCGGGTTTCTAGTCAATCAACCTAAGTGCTACACCACATTACAGAGGTAAATATTAAGGGCAGCTCAAAAAAGCATTACCTCTAGACTAGACTTCAAATTATAATGTACAACACACACATACATACATACATAATAGGCCATTACAACCCTCCAGTCAGGATTACGGCCTAGCTTCTCATACCACTCAAGTTGTGTGTCTTAATTTTTATACTTTAGTGGCGGGACCTATAGTTTAACGTCGATTTCGAACGACAGATTTTTTGGAGAAACTTTTACATGACAGGTTTATTTATTCTCAGAGTCTTTGCCAGAAATCTGCTGAGAGGAAGTCGCCGAAGAAATATTTTTTCTTCATATTTCGTTTTGATGTCTCACCTGGGATACGAACCCCGGCTTTTACGTGTCATAAGCCAACATACTACCTATTAGACTACGGCGACTTCAAACCTTAAGTCATATAATTTAAAAGACAGATCGCCTTTATTTTTGAAACTTTTCAAGAGCCGATCAGGTTGTGTGTAGGACTGTTGTGACAGTGTGATACTAACGTCGACAAAATCTTTCATAGGCTTCTCGTGAACACCTACGATTATGATTACCACCACAGCCACCATACCACATTTGGTGACAGTATCTAAGACTACGACCATACCACCACATAACGCTTGGTCTACAGCCAGGACCTCTAGTGCCCCAATGAGGATTATTCAAGCAGATAGCAGTCCCTGCGTGACAATTGGTCACGAAAAATAAATCCATTTTTTAATTTAAATTTCCGTCTTCACGAAAAATCCTTTCAAACTTACAGGGCCGGCCAACACAGTGTTGCACTTGAGCCCGACAATGGCACAAAAACATGATCAACAGAAAAACGCACGTGATTAAATATTTCATGACAGCAAAAGCTTAACTCGCAGTAGAAGATGTTCTGCTGCAGTTATTGAATTTAAGGTGGCTATTTATACAAACGAATGGAGGCATGTGCAGGTGATATTCATGGTTTTGTTGTTGGTCTTTTATGGCCTGTAAACAGTTGTTATAAAGAAAATGGCAACAACAACAACAATAAAAAACAATTGTTTGAAATTCAAGCCATCTGAACATATGGCTTAAAACAATAAAAACGATTTCGTAACAAAAACACAATCAGCTGCGCTTATGTAATCGTTTTAATTGAAAAGAAAGCAATGAACAGCAGCTTGCTTTTAAGCGGGTTTTTCAGACTGCTTATGCGTATTATCAGCCGCAAACAGCTCTGCGCAAAACGTGACCGAGTCCACATAACCATGAACAAGACAACCAATATTCGGCATCAATTTTGCGAACAAACTATATATGTTCTCAGCCTTAATCTTCCATCAATCAGACTAGTCGCAGGTAGTGCACTGGCTTATTAGACGTGAGTCCACGGTTCAAACCCCAGATCAAACATCTCCTACTAAACGAAATATGAAAAAAATCCTTCTTCGGCAACTGCCTCTCAGCAGGTTTCTCTGAGAGTAAATCAAATTGCCATGAAAAAGTTTCGCGGTAAGAGTCGACTTTAAACTCTAGGGTAGGGGTGGTCCCTACCATGGGACCCATGTATTAAATTAACATAAGTGGTGTATGAAGCTAGGTCATAATCGTGTCTGAAGGGTTATAATGAATCGAGACCTGCATTACCTAGTTGAGCGACCTGATGGCGAAGTAGGTGAAACTATACCGAACTAAGAAACTTGTTCGTGAAAGCATGTAATAGCGAGATATGTGGTACGGCCATCTACCGCACTGAAAAATGTATTATCATACCATAGTGCCGGCTGTTCAAATCATATTAAGAATGCTCCACATATACGTTGAGTAAATTAATAAGATATTTGTGGTTGGACAGACCGGACAATTGGATACACTTCACTTGTATTTTTATATTGCAAGACCAGACATTACCTACCGAGATCGACCTATGAATCTAGTTTTTTTATTTCCTTACATTCCTTAAAGCAACACCGAGTAGTCTCTGGTTTCATTAAATTCCTCAACAATTTGTTCACCTACGTCAGCTCAAACCATTATAATATCATTTAAAAACCTTTGATTTGTTTCACAGTTTGTGTATCAAGCAGGTTCTGGAATGATAGGATTACCATCTTATGTTGCTTAATAATTTGCTTAATCTGAAAGCATTGGGGAATAACTCACTATCACACGAAGAAATGAGTGTAACAGGCAGTAGGCATAACAGTAATCGGAGATTGACCATCCAAATCTCTGCTGATGAAGTTAAGTACCATTTTAATAAGCAAGATTATCGTACTTGGGGCTCACACAACCCACACGTGATCTTACTGAAGGCAACGCACTCATTACGAATGACGGTTTGGTGCGGCTTGTGTAGCGGAGGCATCAGTGGCGCATATTTAATTAAAAACCGAAATGGTAATGCTGCGATTTGTCAATAAGCTGCGATTTGTCACCGTTGAACTATTTTCTGTGGGGCGCCGTTAAAGAAAAGTGTTATGCCTCGAAGCCAGAGACAATTGAACATTTGAAGGCCAACATTGGGGATTCCATTGATGAGATACCACCTCATAGCACCAATGAAGTGCTGTGAGGCCAGCCGCGGCTGCCATATGAATGAAATAATTTTCCATTTCCAAGAGGAACAATTGTTAGCGCAACCAGCGAAGTTTTAGCTGGAGCTGCTGGCCTATAGCTATTGTCGACTGCTTTTTTAAAATATTTTTAAAGTTTAAACACATTTTTTTTCAATAATCACTCTAGATTGTTTAACATTGTTTTGAAAGTATTCTTTACAGAAAAATTACAAAAAAAAAAACTGTTTAATTACCGTGATTTCTTTGTTCATTAAAACTATAATATACTTCCATTATTTTAATTTCAAAGGGAGGAGATCTTTATAAAAATGAACAATGGGTGCAAAACCCAACAATAGCAGCAAACCCGATAAAGCAGCCTTCCATACATCTTTATAAGAATTCCTAGCTCATTCCTGTTCTGCTATAAATACCTGCCACAACTCATAGTCCCATACCCAGTATACTGCAGAGAACAGTTTTAAACGAAAATGAAATTTTTAATCGTTTCCACACTGGTTTTAATCCTTTCGATAGCCAGTAGCACAGCTTGGTATCAAAGATGTGGCAGAACAAGTTGTAAGTCTTGTTGAATGAAGAGAAAAAAACATTTTTTTTCATTAAAATTTGATTCGATTTTTAAACGAAAATTTTTGAAAAAATTTTTAAGGGTTTGCCAACTGTCACCAGGATATAGAACGGGGTTCCCGAGGACCGGGTTGCCCTCCGCCGAGTACGATGTGGGGTTACGATCGTAATAGCAGAAGTTGTCGTGAAATTAATTATCAGGGTTGTGGTGGCACTGCTAATCGTTGGTGCAGCCGTGCTGCTTGTGAAAGAAGATGTGTTCGCCGATCCGGGTAACTGATCGGTGTTAAATAAGAAAAATAGGCAGATAGAGACAGAGAGAGAGAGAGACCAAAATCTGTGAATGATTGTGAATAGAAAACGTAATAAAATAAAAAAGATTAAAAAAAGCAAAGCTATTGAGAACTTCTCGGCGTTTTATTGTGTGATAAAATTCATTCTCAATTTTGTTCCGGTTTTTTTTAAAATATTTTTAAAAATTTTACAATCTTTTCTTGCAACAACAAAAACATATTGTTTAATATTGTTTTGAAAAGATTCTTTAAACAAAAATTAAAAAAAAAAATACTGTTCAAACAATGCCATTATTATTTTTAATTTCAAAAGGGGAAGGGCCCTTCAATACATCTTTAAACCACACTTTCGTATTTTTTTTACAACAATTCCTTGCACAATACTTTCTATAAATATCAGCCCCCAATCCACCAATCATATTCAGTATTCTGCACAAGCGTTTTAAATGAAAATGAAATTTTTAACCGCTTCATCACTGCTTTTGATTCTCTTGGTAGCCAGTGTCACGGCTCAGGTTCAAACTTGTGGTGGCAGAAGTTGTAAGTTTTGTTTGAATAATAAAGGAATCCCTTCATCTATATTGTTTCTATTTTTAAGGGATTCCCTACTGTAACCAGCCTAAAAATTCGGGTAATCGTGGACGTAATTGTCCTCCGCCGAGTATTATGTGGTGGTATGATCGCTCTGTGAGAAGGTGTCGTCGAATGCTTTATTTGGGTTGTGGTGGCAATGGCAATCGTTGGTGTCGATATGCTGTTTGTGAAAGAAGATGTACTCGTCGTTGATAGTCACTGGGAGCAGATATAAAGAGAGCGAGAGAGAAAGAGAGAGAGAGAGAGAAGCAGAAAAAAATAAACAAGTGGTTCACATTACTCGGACTTTTATATAAAAAACTTGCTTCGAATTTTTGATTTTAATGTCGCATTTTAATAAAATTCAATGGGTGCTGCCATCTATTAAACGATTTCAGAACTAATATTGTGAATACTTTGAATATCCTTAAAAAATAAAAAAAGATAGGTTCTTGGATCAAAGAAATCATTTTCTTTTTAGTCTCCATCCAACTTCTTTGAATGAACAGCCACCCCTATCTACCTCCCCAAAATCTCCTTTGGACTCTAAGCATTTTGTTTAACGTTCTTCTAATGTTCGTTTTTCCGTTTTAAAAAAATGCGTGGGCTATTATAAAAGTTCGAATGAATCGACGCCTGCAATATCTAATTGAGCGGAGAAGAGAAACTTGTTAATGAGGGCATGTAATAGCATTCACCACTATGGATGCGAGATATGTGGTACGGCCATCTATATATGACATATACATCATCATACTATAGTGCCAGCTGTTGAATGCTCCACATATACGTTGAGTAGATTAAAAAGATATTTGTGTAAAACCAACAGCTCACTTGAGCACGTATAGCGGCCCGTTGTGATCCCACAGGTGCACGCAGTCCCTGTACTGACTAAGTTCTGCTAAACTAGGGAAGAAGAAGAAGTTGATCAGCGCCAGGGCTGCACATTGAAAACACGACTACCCTACGCTGGAAAACCGGCCCGAAAGTTTGATAAACGAAGCGATATCCTCGACATCAACGGATAATAGCTCCGTCAAGGATTGCAGAGGCAAGTAACCTGTATCTACACCTCGCAAGAGATGGGCATTGACAAAGAAAGTGGATTCCTCTTCCTCAGCGGAAATGCACCACGGCAGAAGTCATTGGATAGGAGCTGCATTCTTTTCGCGTGTCTTCCCATTACACAATGACAATGTAAGAATGGCCACTGTGATCGAGATAACAGTACGACCAAGTCCAAGTAACTGGTTGGTGCGCCTTCTATCCATCGTAGGCCAAGTGAGCCTAACGGTGAAGCAGGACTCCTCATTGATACAGGATTGGTTGCCATCCCATGTATGCCAATTTAACCCATGTAAGTGGCATATACAAGTCGATTGACGAGGATTCCGGAAGGAGTATACCAGCTCTGGCGAGCTCGTCAGCTCTACATTTTCTAGGAATATTACTGTGCCCGGGAACCCAGATAAGAGTGAAACTGAAGCGTTCAGAAAGAAGTGTGAGACAGTGGCTATATTCCCTAACGGCGATATTCCCTAACGATTCACAACGCTTGACAGAGATCTTACGGCGGCCTGACTATCAGAGAAGACCGAGACACGGATGAAAGAGGCACCGTTGACGAGGATCCATTGAGCGGCCCGGTAAATGGCCATTACCTCCGCCTGAAACACGCTACAATAATCCGACAGACGGAGGGAACTAATTGTGGTTGGACAGACCGGACAATTGAACACACTTCACTTGTATTTTTATACTGCAAGATCTGATATTACTTATAGAGATCGATTGATCTAGTCTTTTATTTTCTTATCCCGAAATCCCTGCTGAAGAAGTTAAGTGAGAAAACTGTCTATTTTCTACCATTTTAATAAGCCAAATTAACATATTTGGGGCGCATGAAGCCCACACGCGGTTTTGCAGAAGCCTATGCATATATTACAAGTGACTGTTTGTTGCGATTTGTGCAGAGGAGACACCATTTTTCTTTCCATATTTCTTTGAAAATGATGACATCGCAACCATTACGGTTAATTATCGCAAACTTATCGCACCATGATAACCGATTTTTTAGGAACCCGCTCTTCATGTCTCGTTTCAACAGGATGATGCAACTTGCCACACATCTCATGCCACAATCGATTTATTGCGTCCAACGTTCGATGGCCGCTGCTATTTGACACCGTTGGAATATTTTCTGTGTGACGCTGTTAAAGAAAAGTGTTATGCCGCCATGCCGGAGACAATTGAGCATATGAAGACCAATATTCGTAATGCCATTGCCGAGACACTACCGCATACACTTGAAAAAGTACACGAAAATTCGTCCGATCTAATGAGGTACTGTGAGGCCGGCCGCGGCAGTCATATAGATGAAATTATCTTCCATTCATAACCGGAATAATTGTTAGCGCAACCAGCGAAGTTTTAGCTGGAGCAGCTGGCCTATAGCTATTGTTGACTGGTTTTTTTAAATATTTTTAAAGTTTAAACAAATTTTTTTCAATAATCAATCTAGATTGTTAAACATTGTTTTGAAAGCATTCTTTAAAGAAAAATTAAAAAAAACTGTTTAATCAGCGTGATTTGTTTGTTTGTTTGTTAAAACGCTTTCATTGTTTTAATTTCAAAGGGAGGGAACCCTTATAAACAAAAAAAACAAAGACACAATTGATGTAAAAGCTAACAACAGCAGCAAAACCTTTAAAGCAGCCTTCCATACCTCTTTATAAGAATTCCTAGTCCAATATTTTGGTATAAATACCTGCTGCAACTTACAGTCCATATCCAGTATACTGTAGAGAGCAGTTTTAAACGAATATGAAATTTTTAATCGTTTCCACACTGGTTTTAATTCTTTCGGTTGCAAGCAGCACAGCTTTCCTTCAAAGATGTGGCGGAAGAAGTTGTAAGTCTTGTTGAATGAAGAGAAAAAAACAATTTTTTTTCATTAAAATTTGATTCCATATTTAAATGAAAATTTTTGAAAATTTTTAAGGGGTTGCCAACTGTCGCCAGGATATAGAAAACGGTTCCCGAGGACCTGGTTGCCCTGCACCGAGTACGATGTGGGGTTACGATCGTAATAGTAGAAGTTGTCGTGAAATTAATTATCAGGGTTGTGGTGGCACTAATAATCGCTGGTGCAGCCGTGCTGCTTGTGAAAGAAGATGTGTGCGCCGATCCGGGTAACTGATCGATGTTAAAGAAAGAAAAGCAGCCAGAGAGACAGAAGGACCAAAAACTGTGTAAAATTGTGAACAGAAAACGTAATAAAAATGAATAAAAAAGCATAACTGAACAGAACTACTCGGCCTTTTATTGTGTGATAAATTTCATTCCCATTTTTGTTTCGGGTTTTTTTTAAATATTTTTTAAAGTTAAAAAATAATTCTTTACAACAACAAAAACATATTGTTTTAATATTGTTTTGAAAAGATTCTTTAAAAAATTAAAAAAAAAAAGCTGTTCAAACAATGAGTTTGGCATTATTTTTAATTTCAAATTGGAAAAGCCCTTCAACACGTCTTTAAACCACACTTTCCTACTTTTATATAACAATTCCTTGCGCAATAGTTTCTATAAATATCAGACCAAATCTATGGATCATATTCAGTATTTTGTACAAGTGTTTTAAACGATTCGATTCGTAGTAGCCGTGGTCTAGTAGGTAGTGTGTTGGCTTATTAGACGAGAAGCCCGAGTTCAAATCCCAGGTCAGACATCAAAACGAAAATATGAAAATATATCTTCGGCGACTTCCTCTCAGCAGATTTCTCGCAAAAACTCTGAGAGTAAAAATTGCCATGAAAAGCTTCTCAAAAATCTGTCGTTCGGAGTCGACTTTAAACTGTAGGTCCCGCTACTCATGTATAAAATTAACGTACACAATGGGTCAATTCGACCTCCGAACTGTGACAAGTACACGTCCTCTAACCTAACCTAACCTAACCTTTAAACGATAATAAAATTTTAAACCATTTCCTCACTGCTATGGATCCCCTTGGTAGCCACCGTCACTACTCAGCAGCAAATATATGGTGCCAGGATTTGGAAGGTTTGTTGAATAAAAACAATTTTTTCATTCAAATTGATTCGATTTTTTAAAGGAAAATTTGTTAAAATTTCATTTTTAAGAGTGTGTCAATTGTCACGAGCGTTTGAAATTGGGTTACCGTGGACCTGATTGTCATCGGACTCGTATTATGTGGTGGTTCGATCGCGGTATTGGAAGTTGTTGTTAAATGACTTATATGGGCTGTGGTGGCAACGGCAATCGTTGGTGTAGTCGTTCTGATTGTGAAAGCAGCTGCCGTCGTTGATAAAGTCACTCGGTGCAGTTATAAAGAAGGAGAAAAAAAACTGAAAAGTTTAAAAACTTCGTACTTTGGAAGCATTTAATAGGTGCTGCTGTCTGTTGAAAGATAAAAAATTCATGTTACTTTTCAGAATTCTTTAAACTTTTTAAACTTTCTTCAGCTATTGTTCAATATTTTATTTCCGCTTCAAAAGCTAAAAAGTTGCACAAAAATCTGTCGTTCGGAGTCGACTTTAGACTGCAGGTCTCGTCACGTATGCATAAAAATTAACAGAAGTCGCTATATACCCAGCCTGCGAGGGTATGTCACTAGAGATCAGTTTCCCGTTCTTATGGGAAGGAAATAGCTTTGTTTTTATTGAAAATAATATAATATCAATCAAGCTTTAGCATTGACTTCAACTCACTCGTTAAAGCTAACGAAATCACTCAGTTAATTACTTACTTACTTAATTGGCCATAACAACCCGTTTAACGGATTTCGGCCTGCCGTAACACATCCTTCCAGGCGCCTCTGCTTCTTGCGCGCCTACGCCAGTTGGTCACACCAATCGATGACAGGGCTTCCTCGATTTGGTCCTTCCAACGGATACAAGGTCGTCCTCTTCGCCGACTTCCGCAGATTCCCGCATCAAATACCCGTCTCGCCGGAGCATCCTCGTCCATTCGAACGACATGGCCGAGCCAGCGCAGCCGCTGGATATTAATACGCTGTACAACGTCTACGTCGTTGAGGAGCTCATACAGCTCACTGTTGGATAGCACTAAAGGCAGCAGTAACATCTCGCTTGGTACGCCCTATAATGTCAATGTCGTCAGCGTACGCAAGCAACTGGACACTTTTTTGAAAAATAGTGCCATTGCGATGCACTCCCGCCTTTCGCAGAACACTCTCCATGACGAAGTTGAAGAGGTCGCATGATAAGGGATCGCCTTGTCTGAAACCTCGCACGGTATCAAAAGGTTCGGAGAGGTCCTTTCCTACCTTGACGGAGCTGCAGGAATTGCTCAACGTCATTCTGCATAGCCTTATCAGCTTCGCAGGTATACCGAGCTCAGACATTGCGGCAAAAACACGATCCCTTATGGGGCTATCGAAGGCTGCCTTATAGTCGACAAAAAGATGGTGTGTGTCGACTTGTTTCTCGTGGGTCTTTTCCAGGATTTGGCGTAGTGTGAAGATCTGGTCGATGGTGGACTTGCCAGGTCTGAAGCCGCACTGATAAGGTCCAATCAGTGTTTTTACGAGTGGCTTCAATCGTTCACACAATACGCCTGTAAGAACCTTATATGCGATAGGGAGAAGACTTATACCCCTGTAGTTGGCGCATATCGTAGGGTCTCCCTTTTTCAGGACAGGACAGAGGACACTGAGGTTCCAATCGTTGGGCATACTTTCCTCTAGCCATATTTTGTAAATAAGTTGGTGCATGCGCCCTACCAACTCATTACATCCGGTCTTAAACAATTCAGCGGGGAGGCCATCAGGACCCGCCGCTTTATTGTTTTTAAGACGCACAATCGCGACTTTGACCTCTTCATGGCTAGGCGGCGGAATCTCCACGCCGTCATCGTCGATCGGGTTCGAAACATCATCTCTAAAGGCGGAATTGTTGTCGTCATCACCTTGCAGCAGAGTAGAGAAGTGTTTCCTCCATAACCTCAGCACCCCTTGCGAGTCTGTTATCAGGTTTCCGTTTTCGTCTTTGCAGGAAGACGCTCCGGGCTTAAAACCTTCGGTTAGACGCTTAACCTTTTGATAAAATTTTCGAGCATCATTCCTACACCTATACATCTCGACTTCCTCGCGCTCACGCCTTTCCTGCTCCCTCTTCTTGCGTCTGAAAAGGCGTCTCTCATCCCTTCTCCTCTCTCTATAGTTCTCGACAATGGCTCGCGTTGCGGCTGACTGCAGCGTTTTCTTGTATGCGGCGTTTTTCGCTGCAGCAGCCTCGCGACACTCCTCGTCGTACCATTGATTTCGTTGGGGTGGGCGCTCGAAACCAAGGACTGTTTCCGCAGTAGTGCGCAAAGAGTGGGAGATGTTGGCCCACAGTCCACCAATGTCGCTGAGATTGGATGGGGAGCGACGGAGCTTATCCGAGAGTTGAGCGGAGAACGCCTCAGTTGCCCCTTGTGATCGCAGCTTCTTGACGTCCAGCTTTCGCAATGTACTAGAGCGCGCAGATCTCGAGGCGCTAATGCGCAATCGGAACTTGGCTGCGACAAGGTAGTGGTCCGAGTCGATGTTTGGACCTCTGAATGTACGCACATCTAGTACACTGGAAACGTGCCTTCCGTCTATCACAATATGATCGATCTGGTTGGATGTTGATCGATCGGGGGACATCCAGGTGGCCTTATGAATGTCGAGATGCTGAAACCTGGTGCTACATACTACCATGTTGCGCGCCGCGGCGAAATCGATCAGCCTCATACCATTGGAGGTAGTGTCCGCGTGGAGGCTGAACTGTCCGACAGTGGGGCCAAAGATACCTTCCCGCCCGACCTTCGCATTAAAATCTCCGAGGACGATTTTGGCGTCATGGGCCGGGCACTTATCATATACGTCCTCGAGTTTAGCATAGAAGGCATCCTTAACCGCATCGTCCTTTTCTTCCGTCGGGGCGTGGGCACAAATTAGGCTTATGTTGTAGAATTTTGCCTTGATGCGGATTGTGGCTATTCTTTCGTTCACAGGTGTGAACCCAGAGACGAGGTGACGAAGTCTCTTATTAACCACAAAGCCGCATCCGAATTCGTGCTTATCTTCATGGCAGCTGTAGTAAACATCACAAGATGCAAGCCTTTTGCATCCTTGTCCTGTCCACCGCATTTCCTGTATGGCAGTGATGTCAGTCCTACATTTAATGAGGGCATCCGCCAGCTGGGCGGAAGCGCCTACCCTGTAAAGGGTGCGGACGTTCCATGTGCCAATACGTAAATCGTAGTCCTTTATACGTTTGCCGTGGTCGTCAACTTTTAAGGGGATCTTATCGGATTCTGTATTTCTGGTTTTCATTGGAGGGGGATTTTTACGTGGTGGGTTCCAAGCCCTACGCACAACCCAAATTTAACGTCCAGGGGATTGGACTTCGCTGCACGCATTAGTTAACATCTAGCGGGTGCTAGAATGCCATCCAGGAGGGGCCACGAGGAGGCTGCGTGTCAACTTGAATACAGCAAGACAAGGATCGTCCTGGAGGTCGCCACGTTGACCACAATCAGAAACTTTGCCTTGTTTGCATGCATCCCATCCCTCCCCACTCAGTTAATTATGGTATGAAAATGAGCTTAAGCGATAGCCTAGATTGAGCCTAGAGTGAGTTTGACCTGTAACCAGGGCCCGTCAACTAACCTAACCTAAATTTCAAAGTATATGTATATGTCAAAACTTAACTGACGGATGCTTATTGTTTGAAACCGGATGGCTTTTTCAATTAAAGAGCGATTAATTAAAAACACACTAACTTATTGACCCACCCTCGTAATGAGAAGAATATTTCAATTTTAAGTTATGAAAATTTGATCAAAATATACAATTCGGGTTAGTGATAGGTAGTCTGATTTGAATAGTAATGCCGTTAAGCTGTCAATCTGATTGATGATATTTCAATTCCTGTCATGAAATATGATTCTTCATAAGTGAAGTGAAAGTTGATTTAAGTCGTTCAATCACGGTCTTTTCGTTATTCAATTCATATTTGTGCGAACTAGAGATAACATTTTAAGCCCTTACCAGTGCTTATATGCTTTCCACCAGAGAGGAAATAAAATTGATGCTTGAAAACATTGTAGCGGCTTTGAAAACGAATAGGGGACTCGATTGTATTAACTTTTGATATTAAACATACCTTCAAGCCTACTTTATGGCTTGGGCTTGATGTTAATTTTTTCTAGGTAGTGAGAGAGAGAGGGTGAGAAATAGTGGATAATTAAAGAAGTTAGTAATTTATGTTTAATGTAAATAAATGCTTAAATCTTGTGGAAAACGTTGCCTTTGTTGAAGACGTAAAAGTAATCCACTGTGATAGATCATTCCAGCTGTGCTTAATGTGATTGATTGATTGTTGATTTGATTGATTGTTGATTTGATTGATTGCTGATTTCATTGCTTGCTGATTTGATTTGAGGAAAAAGGCCACAACTTTTTCTTGACATTAACTTTGAATTTTCTTGAAGCGGAATAGTGAGAATTATTCCCAGCATAATATTGAGAATGAGATATGCCGGGTCATTGTCTAAAATTTTCAACATATTTTTACAACACAAGCATATTGTTTAACATTTTTCTGAACATATTTTTTAAAGAACAATTAAAAAAACAAAAAACTGTTCAAACAGTGTGATTTGTTTGTTTGTTAAGGCCTTAAAGGCAGGTGTTTGTTAATTTTTTATTTTTAATTATAAAGAACGTGTGGTAGCTTATACAGTAAAAAGGCTTCCAGAAACAATTGATAAAGACAGCAAAAACAATAAAAAACAACATATGTCTTTAAAGCAGACTTTCTCATGCTTCCTCAAAAGAATTCCTAGCTCAACATTTCGGTATAAATACCAGCCTCAAACCAACGACCATATTCAGTGTTCAACACAAGCGTTTTACACGAAAATGAAATTTTTAACCATTTCATCATTGCTTCTGGTCCTCTTGGTTGCCAGCGCCACAGCTCAACGACAAAGTTGTGGTGGCAGGAGTTGTAAGTCTTGTTGAATAAGAAATCGTTTCCATAAGAAGCATTTTTGTTTTTTTTTTCCTTTGAAGGGAATCCCAATTGTAACCAACCATTAAGTTGGGGACAACAAGGACCTGGTTGCCAGTTTCGTCTAATGTGGTGGTATGATGGCTCTGTGAATATTTGTCGTCAAATGAATTATTTTGGTTGTGGCGGCAATGGTAATCGCTGGTGTAGTCGTGTTGCTTGTGAAAGAAGATGTCTTCGTCGATAATGGCATTCGGAGCGGAGAGAGAGACAGACAGAGAAAATTGCAATTGTAAATACATGTGAATAAAAAGCATAAAAAAATGCAAAGCAAAATTGCTTCCATTTGATAACATTTTTAGTTTAGAAGCAGCCGTAGGCTGGTACGCAAAGTGTTGTCTTATTAGATAAGAGGTCGAGGTTCAAATCCCAGCTCAGATATCTCAAACAAAGTGAAATACAAAAAACAATTTTTAATTCGGCGATATCATATCAGTAATATTCTGGTAAAAACTCTGAAAGCAAATAAAATTGCTATGAAAAATGTATGTACCACCACTTATGGATGAAATTAACACATATAACATGGCTAGTGTAAGAAGATAGGTTGTAATCCTCACTAAAGGTTGTAATAACCATTTAAATAAGTCAGAAAGATTATCAGCAAGGGCCGTAAGTAAGTTATCTCATAAAATCTAGTAATGTAATCGAAATAAATTATTTGCTACCAAGCATCCATTGACCACAAGATCGAAACTCAGTTTTAATCAATCTGTAAACCTATGATTTACGGCCTTCTTTAAGTGGGCCTCAATAGCAGAAAGACGGGCATACAGTACGAATTGAAAGCACTTCTGGAATTGACATTTGACTCATAATTTCTTACGCGTATAATTTTTTATTGCCCCGTAATGATTGCCTCAAAAATCTGTCAGTTTTATTGTGTTTTAGTGAGGGTTGTCTCATCAACCGTTAACATCTTCAAATCGAATGATTTTGATAGACAATTGTCGTTAAAGATCTCTTTCTAGAAACTTCTTGTGCAATAAAATCAAGATCGAGCGCATGTTGTGCTTCGTGGCTTGTTATTGTTGACTCCACATAACGTCCAATACATAATCTTCAATTGTAGGCAAAAATAAAGTCAGTTGTGGTAGGGCCATAGCGCTCTGAATGGAAGGGAATGGATGGATTCGACCCCACGACACCTCTCGATCATAATGAGCTCAAAACTGTAATTTTTCTGGCTTTAAAAGGATTTTTCACAATCACTTCAAAGTTCTTTGCCACCATATGCGACAAGTGGAATAAAAATTTTGCTTAAATAAAGAAGAATTTTCAACTTTTTTTATTATAGCCCTCTGAATTGACAGGAAAGGCTTATTCATGGTTTCAAAAAGACGCGCCAATGACTCCTCCTGCACTCCAAAACCTTTATTTTTCTGAGCTTCATGTATAACAAGTTGGATAACAATTTTTGTTCAAATAAAGAAGAATTTTTAAACATTTTTTTCACTTTACAAGTCACCTTCTTTTCTTCTAACAAACTTTCTCTCACGAACTTTACATTCGCTTCAAGGCAAATAGCCTGCTTTAGTATTCATTTACATCGAATCAATACTACTTAACAATTAAACCCCTTTTAAACATCACTAATACCAGCTGGATACATAATTATGCCCTCTTTTCTAAGTATCACTAAAATCCATGCCGTTCGCATAACATCCTTTAAATGGCTTACAAACATTTTAACCATCATCATGCCACCATGCCAACGTCATCGTCGTAATGATAATGTTTGTCAATTTACGTTAAAGTTAATTTAAGCCACTACCACCACCACCCTTACTACACTGCCTTTACCGTTAGAAGGTATTTATTTTTCTTTTAACAAATGGTCCCCCTGCCATGCTTGATTCTAATCTAACCAGTTGAACGTATTTTAGCTTCTTTACGAAAGCAGATAATAAGCAGTTAAATTGGTGGAATACGTTGTTAGTTGTGGTAGTAAAAGCAACAGCAACATTGAACATAAAAATAAAACGGAAATGACAGAAAAATTTTCGTAGGTTTCTATACAAAAGCGTAGAGATTTGATTTCCCTTCTAGAAGAGTTTTAATTTAATAAAAGGGGGGGGGGGGTGGCTTATAAGTTCTGTTATATGGCAAAGGGTTAACAGAGAAGCCGGATTATAGGACAATCAGCCAAGGTTGACTGTATGTAAGTTAATGTAATTATAATGGGTCTCTCATTAAGGTCTTTCTACCTTTAAATAAAACCAAATGTGTGTGCTTTTATTCGTTTGAAAGCCCTACTGATGTAATTGTGTGTAGAGGATAAAAGCTTTTAAATGTTCATCACGGCTTTTCTCGATGGACCTCAGCCGAAATGTTCAAATTTCCATAATTCTGGTGCATAAATCAGACTGAATTTGATCGATTGCAAATGTTATGTTGACTGTGAGGACCGCTGTGATTTGTAGCTTAATTACATGGACATTCGACGTAAGAAAAGATCCCAAAAAAAGGGGCAGCGGTCGGGTCGTGAAACGGGCTCAAGTCTGACGATCTCCGAGACCAGATCACATTACTTTCACATGAGATGATCTTGCCCTCAAATCACACGTGCAAACCACTCGTTTCAATATAGCATGAGCTGGGAGGCCAGTAGTGCTGTCTTGTTGAAATCACATATCGTTGCAGCTCGGTTTATCTAATTCATGCCGAAAGAAGTTGGTAATCGTTGACGTTGTTATCACTTTTTGGTGACAATACCAATTTCAATGATTTTGTTTGTTCACGTACCCATACATACATATACAATAGGTCAATACCAGACGTCGGCACCAATGTCCCTCAGGGGAAGAACATCTTCGGCTTTTTACACACATAGGACACGAACATCAACAATGTTCGTTAAAAAGAACGTAAAAATGCATTCAGTTGATTGTCAGATGGTTTACGTCGCTTTTTTCAGACTTCAATCTTACACCCAAAGAAATATTAAAGTAGGATTCACTAATATCAATCCGAAATCATTTCGATTTTTGTGAGAATACTTGCCAAGTTAAATACGGCGTCTTTAGGGATTTAGCGCAGTATTATATTTCTCGCCCTTATATACATATTATTGGGTTAATAAGTAGACTTGATAATATTACTTACAATTTTACTCTGGGTTAACACAGGCCCCAAGTCATCATCTATGGAAATTCCTTAACAGTTTGAATATTATCTTCGTTCGAACTACAGCTCATTTGCTTAGTGATGTAGCAACTTAACAAGATATGAGCTTCACAACTAATCACAATTCTTAGATAAAAACCATACAACTTCGGCGAATTTCAAAATTTTCCCAATTCTGCGAGTAAAATAAAATTTCCACGAAAAGTTTCTAGAAAATCTGTTTTTCGGAGTCGACTTTTAATTGTAGCTCCCTCTACTCATGTATAAAATTAACACACACAACATAGGTGGCGTGAGAAGCTAGGTCGTAATCCTGACTGAAGGGTTGTAATGACCAATTATATATGTATAATGTATGTATGTATAATGCTCTCCAGAAACAATTTAATTTCTGCCAAAAAATTAAGACAATCTAACGATATAATCCAGTCAAACCATAGCAAATACACACATACGCAAATAAAAATCAAACAAAAAAAAAAAACAAATTTATTAAACCAAAGATGAAAAACTGTGCCATTTCCAAACAAATATAAGAAGCATGTGCAAGAGTATGTGTGTGCGGACGTGTGTAAACGGGAGAATTTATGAGGGTTGCTTAACAGAAAAATCAACAATAAAAGAAATACAATAACAACAACGACAACAACAAAAAAAGAAATGAAATGAAAAAGTGCCAAATTGAAATTTACCCATCATTTGTTACAATCAAAAAAAAAAAAAAAAAACTCTCTTAAACACTCTCACACCCACATACAACCATAAACATATATATGTACGTGGATGTGTCCATCAACAGTTTCATTAGAATAAAAGAACTTTTCCATTACCCAACGTCAATGACTCATAGTAAGGGTTAAACTTACGGAGAGAGGAACAGAGTTAAAACAGACAAGGAATATGAATGTGAGTTTGTTGGCACAAATGTCTCCTATTAGTGTTGTAAAATTTAAATTTTGAAATGTTACTAAAGTAAAGGGCTATCCATTTCGTGGTTTCAAAAGTATGGGACTGGAATTCGGCATCTGTCAAACTAAGTTGTGAAACCAATTTTTTTCTTTTCAGTTGAAAGTCTGACATTGATCACACAACGCATAAAAATTATCAAAACCTACTACAAAAATGGTGATTCTGCCCCAGCCACGTATCGTGCTTAAAGAGGAGATTATGGTTTACACAATCGTTCAACTACGCAAGCAATTGACAAAAGAATTTTGAAGAGACTGGAATGGTTACAAATACTGAAAGGCCTCTGCATCATCGTTTCGCTGAAAATATCGCTATTGTAAGTGAAAGTGTTGCCGAAGACTCGAATGTGCCGATTCCTCGTCGTTCTCAGGAATTAGGACTGCCTTACGGCACATTATGGCGTATTTTGCATTAAGATCTACACCTACAGCCATATAAAGTCCAGCTCACGCAACAACTGAAGCCAGCTGACCACTCACAACGTCGTAGATACTTGGAATGGGTGCTTGAACAACAGGCGATGCACGGCAATTTTTCGAACAAAATTTTCTTCAGCGCATTTCACACTCGGTGGGTATGTTAATAAACAAAATTGTCGTATTTGGGGTTCTGAGAATCCTCAAGTAATTGAAGAGAGGCCATTACATCCAGAAAAAGGTGTGATTGGACCTTACTGGCTGAGATACCACCCAATATGTGTCAAAAAGTGGTCGAAAATTACCTCAAAAGAATCAATGCTTGCAACACTTCGCGTGGAGGTCATTTAAATGATGTAGTGTTTCACACATAATGTCAACGTTCAAACTTTACAATAAAAAAGAAATATCATGAAAAATATATATTTTATACGTGTTTTATTTACGTTTACTTTTGAAACCACGAAATGGATAACTCTATATAATACTTTTACTCTTCTTTCTTAATTCTTCCACAAATAATACTCTGTTAGACCAATAAAATCAACAAAGTTAACGTCTAGTAGGGGAGGGGAGGTATGGTAGCAGTGTTGTAAAATTTTAGTACTTTAGTACTTTTCCTTATCAAAAATACCTCAGTACAGCGCGACACTTTCGATACTCTTTTCATGTTCGACGTAAAGCTAACCTAGAAACGTACGTTCGTATTCAGAGGGTGAAAAGTAATGAGAACGCTATTCAGGTGCCAAAAACGAACGTACACGGGTATTTTCCGTTCTATTACTTTTCGAATTATTTGCTTTTTGTTTTGTATATGCCGTTAGATTTTCTGTTCCGTTTCGTATGTGTATTAAATATATAAATAAATATTTTATTTTACAAAAGTACCATTTGATACGAAAAAGTACTCTTTTAGTTATACTTTAGTACCATTTCAAAATTTCAATACTGATGTACGTGTACATCTGCATCAACAGTTTCATTAAAACAAAAGAACTTTTCCCATTACCCAGCTCCAATGCTCCAAAGTATGGATTAAACTTCAGAGAGAGAGTGAGAGAGAATTAAAACAGACAAAGAATACGAGAGAGCAGGCGAATCTGTTTGCTGAAATACCTTCTATCTATGCCTGTTCTGTTTTCTATGAGAGTTTCTTTTAGTTTTTCTACAGGACGAGTACATATATGAGAGAAACGTTGTCTTATTTGTAAGCAAGGATATGTATACGAGTGTTTGTTTATTTCTCTTGTGTTGGCTTAATTTAATGATGTTTATCATCTGCATGTGTGTGTGTATGTGTGAGGGATAGCATATCTGGTTTATTTTTCCGTTTCCCGTAATACTGGTTAATCAATAACGTATCGATAACTTGCAAACAATAGTAAAACAACAGATGATGTTGACTTAATGGGCAACAGAAAAGGATAACAAACAAAAAGAGAAAAAATAAACGAATTGAATTGAATTGAATGCAAATGGCGAAATAGTAAAAGAGATAAGAATTATTTTTTTCTGCCCCCTTTTCAAGTGCTTTTGTATAACAAGTCAACTACAACGGACACACACAATACAACGCAACGCAACACAACAGTGTTCAAAGGAGTTACATATAATGTCCATTCACTCGTTATAAGGCTTTGTTTGTTTGTTTGGATGGATGGGCCTGTGTTTTTCTTTCGTTAACACAGATGCTTGTCAAAACAGTAAAAATGGCCCCAAAAAGTCAAGATAAAAACAGAGTATGACAGAAAAGAGAATCAATTTGTTAAACATTGACTTTTATGGGCTTTTTTTTTGTTTGTTAGCCCATAAGTTTCATTTTTATTGTTATTGTTGTCGATGTTGTTGTTATGCTCTTATCTACAGGTATACTTAGTAACCAAAAAGGAAAGCAAAAGAAAAAAAACATGGCATAGAATCGTTTATTTTTCTTTTGTTTGACGTGTGATAGATAGATAGATAGGGGTAGAGTTAAATTTCAAATTTTCTCTCATCAATCAAAATATTTTTATTTAAGAAAACTGATCTCTTATCAGGTTATAAATAGAAACAAACTATCGAAAACTAGGATTCCTATGCTTAAAATTACACAGCGCTGCAAATTTGGACTTTTTTGTGCAAATAAGATGGCTTCAGGTGTTTCCGAAGGCATTTTACGCGCTGAACACGAATCTGCGGTAACAATTTTCAAGTAAATCTCGACCTCGACCGCAATATTGAATCCGCCATTTTGAATTTTTTAAATCTGAATGAAGATCTGTAATCAGCGACCCTAAAAACTCCTGAGTAACAATTTTCAAGTAAATCTGATTAATTTTTAAACACCTCCGTAATGTGTTTCTTTTTCTCTTGCACCCCTTGACATATACCCACCCCCTCCTTTAAGGTTGCATGCAAACAATTTAGCTTTGGGATCATTTTAAAGAGCAAAGATCAATTGTTAATTTCTGATAATAGCGATGGTTCTAGCACGTCAGTGTTTAGCTCTACAATTTTTCAAAAATGGCCAAAATCACTATTTGTAGGGGTATCAACCCCCTTTTTTCGAAAACCTGACGTGATGGGAAGTTTTTGAAACCAGATTCACTCGCAAAATGCCTTCGGAAACACCTGGAGCCATCTTATTTGCAAAACCCATCGGCCAAACAATGTTTGTTCCTGTTGTTGAAATTCTGGCTTTCTTGTTCCTGTACGTGCGAAATTTCATATGCTCATACCAAAATTGTTATTTACTTAGTTAATTGGTCGTCTCACGTGTAGTCGACGTAGTCTAGTAGGTAGTGTGTTCGCTTATTAGACGTAAAGCCTGGGTTCAAGCCCCAGGTCAGACATCAAAACGAAATAGGGAAAAAAAATTTCTTTGGCGACTTCCTCGCTCAGCAGATTTCTGGCAAAAACTCTCTGAGAGTAAATAAACCTGCCATGAAAAAGTTTCTCAAAATCTGTCGTTCGCAGTCGACGTTAAATTTCTATTATTTTTAGAGCAAAACATTTCTACGGACGTAACCACCTAATGCTACAGAAAACTATGAATATAACGTGTGATTCCCCCTTTTTGAATTCCCTGTCTTTAGATTCAAAAGTTTGTGGCAACAACTTTTGTAATTCAAACAGAACCGAATGCTTACGAAATCCTTTTACGATCATATGCCAACACAAAAGGCCTCAGAGCCAGATATGATGTATTATTACTGAAATTTTTAAGTTGCACAGTGTAATCAAAAAGCTTGGTTTTTATAGTCACACGTTAAAAAAATTCCCTTGTTTGTTGTTGTTGTTTTACAGTGTAATAAACTATCGTAACCTACTGTTGAGGCAAAAAAGAAAAAATCATAATTTTAACGAAAATTGTTCGTCAACCGCAAAAACCAAGGGCGTACCCCGTATACGAGAGTGCTTTTAGTCAGATTTTTAGTTAAAATTTCTTGTGGCAGAAGTGCTGTTGTTGTTGTATTTATTTTGTAATTTTAGTTTATGGTTTATAGCGGCAAAAACAAAATGTTGCTTATGTTTTTGATTTTGTTGTTGTTGTTGGTTTTTTTTTGATTCATTTTTGGCAGCATGAATGATGATGATGTTGTATACGTTGTTGGCATAACATGTTGTTGTAATGCTTTTGCTGTTGTTGGTTTCTTTAAAATGTTGTTTTCAATTTAATTCTGTTGAAGTAGGTATTGGTGATGATGGCGGTGACGTAAAATACTTGCACATCGAACAAACACATCAACAACAGGTTTATAAAGCTGTATAACAGGACAATATGTGTACATGTGTGTGCCTATGTGTATGTGTAAGCTCATACACTTATAAATTCATTAAAAGTTTGGAGAGTATATTTATGTCTACTAAAAACCAAGAACACAACTGAATAGGCAAGTAAAAGAGAGAGAGAGAGATTCTTGCGTTTAATGTGCTGCAGCAGCTGCTTGTTTAACCATACTTTTCCTTACAAAATCAACTCAAATACCAATACAAACACATGTTTTTCTTCATTATACCCTCTGTTGTTTTACTTCGAAAATAGAAAATTTACTGACATCTTAACCAAAACGAAGAGAACAAAAATAAATTTTTTGTTTGGTTTTTATGGCCTTTTCTTTTACCTTCACTTTTCACCTGTATTTACAGCAGCCTAGCATAAATATGTATGTATGTATATAGGCAGGGCATAGTAGAATAAGAAATCCTAAAATGATTTCTTTTCTTCTTCTTGTTGTTCTTATTTTTGTTGTTGTTGTTGTTCTTCTTGTGTTTTTATGCCTGATGAATTTTCATTTCAATGTTGATTGTGTGTTCATTTGTTAGTGTTCCCTTTGGTCCTTTATGTTCGTTTGTGATTCTTCTTCATTTTTTTTGTCTTGTTTTTTTGGCTTTTTGTTCATACGTTGCTTTAGTAAAACATCTTGTAAACATTGGAGCATCAATTTTATTTCTTCTTCTGCTTCTAGTGAAGATGAAAAGGAAAAAAAAAATTGAAAAAAAGAAAAATAAAATACAAGGAAATGAATTTCATCATTCGAATGGCCGTAACATTGCCTACAAGAATAAAAAAAAAACCAAGTGAATGAATGAGTAAGACAGGGGTTAGTTACTCTAAAGCTATGTACTTGTAAAGTATTTCGAACAACAGGGATTAATTTTTTGTGGTTTTTTTACATACAAAAATACCCATAAATTGGAGAAATTTTGATACAAGAGGGCTTAAACAGCAAGGTTTAAAGTCAACTGCGAGCAACAGATTTTTGAGAAAGATTTACGTGGCAATTTTATTTACTTTCTGAGTTTTTGTCAGAAATCTGCCGAAGAAAAATTGTATAATTATTAACTTGACCTGGGGTTTGAACCGCGGCCTCAAGTCTAATAAGCTCCCACACTAACTACTAGACTACGGCAACTCTTTTCACGATAGCATTATTCAAGATAACAGAAGGTGTCAATATCTTAAAGCAGAGTAATGTTGAGCTGTAGGGCCTGATTGTTGACGGTCACCGTGTGCATGGTTTTCGTCTTGTCTTTTGGCATGTAGGCCTAGTTAATTAAGTATAGAACACTTCAAAGTCCCATAAATGAAGATTTTCGTATCGTTTTTCATCACACAATCATGAATGATGTTAACTCATCCCTGGTGTAGCTCAACTTTCGGTTATCCCAATTGTTGAGATTATATAATGTAATCTATACATAGGACAGCTGTACAGGCTTCTAATACTTCTTAATTAGTCATGACAATCATTTAGTCAGGATTACAATCTATCATCTCCTTCCGCTCATGGTGTGTGTGTTATTATCTAACAGTGGCGGAACCTTTAATTGAAAGCTGAATCCGTACGATATATTTGAGAAAGTTTTTCAACGTAATGCGCTGCACTATTCCTCCAGACCTCGCTTTCCGGAATGAATATCCTGAAAGGGTACATAAACAAACAAAGTTGTCAAAATTTAATGAAGATAAAAAGCATTCAATACACTGCGAAAAAGTCACTGTTTGGCTTGAACTTTGGGCTGGCGGCAATACAACTCTATACTGACAATGACGGGCACTACAGGTCAATGATTACCAACTTCTTGAACGATCCAAACCTAATTGAGTTTGTACCCTTGTATGGATGATATTCGTCTGTAAAAATAGTGAAAATGTGGACCACCGAGTTAACTTGCCGGTAAATGGCAAGCTACCTGCTAACCTTGGTTACGTGAGAGGACACACTTATTTTGGCTTAGAAAGGACTGTGTGTAATAAGGCAAAGATTTTAATGTATTAACTCAATATTTGTCTTCCCATACCTTATTGAAATATTGGATAACATGTTTATTCTACAAAAAGAATAAGAAAACAAACAACAACAACAAAACAATGCATTTACAATAATAGAGGTAAACAAACCTCGAATTACTATAACAAAACTACATAGGGAGAACAAGTAATTGTAAACACCAATAACAAATCAACAGTAACAGTTCTAGAAGATATCAGAATGAAAACAAATGAGAAGTATGATTAGGGAGAAGGATAAGATAACAGCTTAGTTGTGATAAAAAGCGGAATGCATAGGCAGTGTGACATTATACACAGTGAATTAAATTGTGGAATTTGATCACATTTTTTTCTCATCACTGTATACCTAGTTTCTTATGCTCATTTTAAAATTGAAAGGCACTAAAGTTCCTGCTTTAAATCAGCAAAAAAAAAACTCAAATCATAATTTTGTTCTTCTGTTGTAACTATTTACTCTTCACTGTATTTTTATTCTCTCGAAATTGTTTCCATTGTATGGATGTAGTCGTGTGTAAATTGCCATGTATGAGTATGGATTTATACAAGAGTATTGTCATGGGAGCGTATGAGTACCCTGACGAGTCTGTGTTTGTTTTGTTTGTTGTTTTTTTTTGTCTTGTTGTGATTTTCTTTTTGTTTCAATGTTTTAAATTGTCATTGTGCTGCGTATTAAATATGCATGCATGTGTGAGTGCGTAAGAGTATGGTGAGCTTAAAGAATAAAGGGTTATCCATGTTTCTCTTTAAAAATTTAAGTTAAATAAAATACACACATAAAGCAATAATTTGAATGAAGCTTTTATTTCGTGCCATGATGCACGCCTACATATTATCGTCCGTATGTATTTAAAAGGATTCCTAAAGTATTGGATTCATTGGAAAGTTTGATGATTGTTGCGCACCTGGCTTGTTCAATGGTTATATAGTTACTTGGAATGTCATTGTTTTCTAGTACTCGTATGATAAGAACATCATATCGTTCCGCTACCTTGTTCAGATATCTATAATAGCTGTACATCGTCTTGAAATTCATTACATTAGAATCTAGTCCTTTAATAGCCTCCTGACTATGAGAAAGTTTAGTGAAATCTCGTCTGGGGTTATTTACATACAAAATAATTCTCACTACACCTTTATTGCCAGCACTTAAGTCTAAAAGACGCTACAGTGATTCGTCAGCCTTATGGACTAAGCTATTCCAAGCGATTTCCAAAAAAACCATCACAGTTCTTTTCAGTTTGCAAACATCAGTGAAGATCTTTACGAAGTCATTTCCGAAGTGCACTGCATCGTTTTTACAAACCTTTTTATCCGCAATGAATGCCATGTATTTTCTTGAGAAGTCGTATCATGGTATTCATTTATTTTTAAAGATCATTGCGTGATCAGTATTTGATTATTGCTACTGTACAGTCGCCCAAAGACGCCTACTAATCTCAGCCGCCAAGCTCTTACAATAAAATTGTCTGCATTGTCAACGTATTTGGAGTGTACAAAACGCCACTAAAATTCTTTATACACATACGTACGCACACATAATTTGACATTACAATTCCCCTAACAGTGGAACTACTGTCGACTGTCAATCTACATGCTTGACAGATCACTGATTTATTATTTGCATGACAGAAACTCAGTTGAAAACCCGGAGTTGCTGATGAAGCCATTTGTTCTGTCAATCTCCACTGATATTATTTGCATGATAGAAACTTTGCTGCTTTATAGTACCACAGCCTTTCATTTCCACTAACACTGGAACTACCCGGCGTTTCTAATGAAGCTATTTGGACTGCCAATTTTCGTGCTTGACAGATCACTGATATCATCTGCATAATTGAGACTCAGTTGCTTTCTGATAGCACAACCTTTGCTTGACAGCTTATCAATCATCATCAATCTTGTGGATTGACAGACTACTGAGATTATCAGAATAATAGAAACTGATGTGCTTACTCATAGGCTTACTTACTTACTTAAATGGTGATTACAACCCTTTAGTCAGGATTACAATCTAGTTTGTCACACCATCCATGTTTTGTGTGTTAATTTAATCCTAGCTTCTTCGAGCACTTATGTTGTGTGTGTTAATTTTGTAAATGATTGGAGGGACATACAGTTTAAAATCGATTTCAAAGAACAGATATTTTTTAGAAACTATTTCGTGGCAATTTTTATTTACTCTCAGAGTAAATAAACCTGCCATGAAAAAGTTTCTCAAAATCTGTCGTTCGGAGTCGACGTTAAACTGTAGGTCCCGCCACTCATGTATGAAATTAACAGACACAACATAAGCTAGGTCGTAACCCTGGATGAAAAGGGTGGTGTAAGAAGCTAGGCTGTAATCCTGACTGAAGGATTATAATGGCCAATTATGTATGTGTAACCCAACAGCTTGAGAGTCCATTCAGTAAGCACACATCGTTATCTGTGGTCATCAATGCCGATTTGGCAATACATACGTATTGTTAAGTATGAGTACGATGAGTACTGCAAACTTTGAATATGAATAGTATGAGTATGATATTTAAATAGGTATAAATGCGTGTAAATATCAGAAGAATATGATTCGAATCTACTCATATTTTTGAATACTCATTGCTGACCTCTGGTTTGAAGCTTGCCCTCATGACTTATAAGTCAGCACTCTACTTACTAGACTACAGCGACAAATTGACAATGCTTCAACAAAATGGCTGGTTGTCAGCTGTCAAGGTTCGAAAGTCTCTGTTGGAAGACATGATATATAAAACACGTGTTTAAGTCATTACAGAAGGAGGGAAAGGTGCGTATTTTAATTCAGAATGTTGTTCTGTAATTTAAATTTTTTAAAGAATTTTTTTTTGTAAACTGCTGTGATTTATAAAATAATTTTTGTTTTGAAAAAAACACGCGACATAATCTTGAATTTTTGTTTTATTTTTTTTGGGGTCATATTAAACACAAAGAAACCGCCTCTAGGCTTTTTTTGTATATGCTGCTGTAATTAACATCTGAATCAATAATTTTTGCTTTTTTAAATTTTTTGTTTGTAAATTAAAACCCTTGAAGGGGATCTAAACATATGTTTTTTTATATTATTACCTTTACTTATATGTTTAAAAAAATGTTATGTTTTTGAAACAAATCCCTTCCTTTTCTTTAATCCCTTCAAACTCATTAAAGATTGTTTATTTTGAGAGTGATGGTTTGTTAGTGTGAGGGGGGGCCTTTAATAAATATTTCGTATTTAATTGTTTAAAAATTAAAATGCAATTAAAATTAAAAATTGGACTTCTGTGTTGTTGTTGTTGTTGTAAAGCAAACTGACCTGGTTTTACTTGATTCAGTTTTTTTTCTTCTTTTTTTGTGTTCCCTTGGCTTAGCAAAGGAGAAATAAATTGAGAAGAAGAGAGAAAATAAAAACAGAAACCTCTGGCCATTTGAGAGATGTTAAGCTACAAAATATAAAAAATTAATCAAGAAAACGGGTCTTATTGGTATTAAAATTTGAAAGAAAATTTTTTCTGCTTTTTAAAGGTTGATTTAAAAAAGGAAACATAATGTTTAAATGCTTTAAAAAGTTTTGGTCCACCATGTACAAAAAAAATTCCAATATGATATCGTGGTATAATAATCCAGATGCTATGAATGTAGACCTCAGTAGAATTATTAGAAATTCTGGTACACCAACGATTATTGTTCCCTCCCCCCTAAGGCCAAATAGCGGAGCTCATGGCATTGATGACCATCCCAATGCCACATGATGCGTGGCGTACAACCGCGACCCTGATGACGTGGTCTGGTACAGGAAGGATTGCCTGGAAATCGAATAATGACTATGATTAAGGAATGAAAAATAAAAACTTACCTGGCCTGGCTACACATTACCGGGCCGAGGTATAGCCCAGCAATGCGATCAGCAATAATTTCTGTGTAGACCTATTTATACTACGTTGAAGAGGAAGCTTTGTAAGGCACGGAATTTTTTTTCGTAAAAAGAAAACGTTTTTCTTTACATTCAAAACATATGTTTTGGGACATTACAGGGGGCAGGACGGGCTATTTTAAATGGGAATGTTGGTAAAAATAAGGAAAAGAAATTATTATTGATTCAGATGTTAAGTTAAGGGGTGTATGCATAAGACTACCGGGGTTTCCTGTGTGTTTAACGTGAACCAAAAAAAAAAAAACAAAAAAAAATTATTTATTATTTAATAATTTATATTATTTAATATTTAATAATTCACAACAATACTTAAAAAATTATTAAAAAATATATTTAAATTGTAAAACAAGTTTTAATTATAACAGGGCCCCCTTATAATGAGCTAAACCTGCTGCTTAGTACTATAAATAAGCCTGAACAGAAACTAAGCAAATCATAAACCATTTAACACCTGATATCGTTAAATAGTCTACTCTTTATACCAAAATGAAATACATAACACTGTTCACTCTGTTCCTGATCGCCTTTGTGGGCTATACCTCTGCCCAGAACTGTGTGGGCATGCCAAGTAAGTTTTTATATGCTTTTGAACGATTTGTGAGGAATTGGTGCTTTACAAATATATTTTTTTTTTGATATCATGACTAGGAAGTCAGAATTGTAATGGTGCTCGCGATGAGGGCCGCGGTGGAAGTGGTTGTATTAGACGCACCATGTGGTATTTTAATACTCGAACTCGTCGATGCCATCCAGTGGACTATTTAGGCTGCGCTGGCAACAATAATCGTTGGTGTACCTGGGAATCTTGTCGCCAAAGATGTATGGCTAATGGGACTGAATAATTCCAAGTATAATTCGAAAAAAATTTTATAAAAATATTAAAAGGATTTATGAAATAAAAATTTTTGTTTTAAATTTCGAAAAAATAAAAAAATCGTTTCATTTTTTGTTTTATTTTATATTATTTTTTATTACTTTGGAGAAATGTCTTTAATTCTTAATGAAATAAACCCGGAAAAAGAATCAAAGTAACGAAGTTCAGAAATATATTTTCAGTGTCTGTTAAGAGTCACAATATTTATTCAGTTGTTGGATTGACAATAAATTTTTTCTCTGTTACAACCTGCTATGTTTTAACACTTATCATCAGAGTCCAATACTCCTGTCATTTGAAATATCGAAAGAAAACTTTCGGTGACACTGAACCAATCTAAACAAATCTTGCTGAAAATGCAAGTCTTTCATTTGAGGCCTTGAGATGTCCTTTATAATGTTCCTTTAACGAATTATGTTCAATCAATGCTATTTCGGTCCCATTTTCAAAAAACTGAGGCCCATTCACGCCGCCTAATCACACTCTTTACCAGAAAGTGGCTCGTTGTATATGCATTTGTTGCCTTATTATGCGTAAGGCCACGGTTCAAACCACAGGTCAGACATCTCCAACAAAACCAAATACGAAAAAATATTTCATCTGCCACTTCCATATCAGCAGATTTCTGGCAAAAACTCTGCAAAAAGAGAAGACAAAGACTCTGCTTAAACCTAGTGGGTTTTAAGTCAAGTGAAACTTATGTTAGGAAACTACAATAAGAAAAGATCTGAGTCATGCATTAGATTATCAAGAAACAGCTCAAAGTTGGTAATTGGTCCTTTGACATGGTACTGTAGATTCAGGGTACACTTACTCAAAAAGAGGGCTGTCTCGAGCCCAATATATAGATTCTGTAAATGGAAGACATTCTTAAAATCTGTGGAACATTAATGAGGCAAAAACATCTGGATGCTTAACAAATGCCAAGCAGAGAATTATTATTGTTTTTAATGAGCAGAATCCTGAAATTTATCAGAGCTTATAGAAGTCTGCGTGGTCTAATAGGTAGCATATTGTATAGATGTGAGGTTAGAATTCGAACTCCAGGTCATACATCTCTAACAAAACGGAATACGAAATATCTTGTCAGCAGATTTCTGGCAAAAGCCGTGAGAGTAAATAAAATTACCATGAAGAAGTCTACTATAGAATCGACTTAAAACTGTAGGTCCCGCTACTCATGTATAAAATTAAGGCACACAACATAAGTGATATGAGCAAATGGTTGTAATCCTGACTGAAGGGTTGTAATGACCAATTAAGTTAGTAAGTAAAGGTTTCTAGGAAGTATAAAGTTTGAAGGGAGTGCAATGGATCGGATGGCTGCGGTACTATGACACGTCTTCCCAACAATAATAAATGATATTGCATTTGACATTTTCCCAGTTCAGTTGGAGGCTTTTGCCGCTACAGCAATATTGCTAGTGAAGTTACGTCTACCGGTTTTGGCTTATCGTTGCCACAATATCTACAAAACAAGGTTTAAAAATTAAATGCTTACAACATAGAAATTATTGTGTATAATTTTTGTTTAATTAATAAATTCAGACATAAAGACAATCAATTTTGGTTTGATTGCCTGTAATAACTAATCATGCAGAAATAAATCATTTTTAATATGATTTGTTTGTTGTTTTGCAAATGAATTAAATACTTTCATATTTATATTCTAATTTTTAATTATTCTATTTAGAATTCTATTAAACTAAACAATTTATTAAAAAGAAAACAAATTTTTTCTCTTCTTTCTTTACAGTTCAACGCCAATTATCAAGCAATTACAGGCAAATTAAACGAAAATAAAAATAAAAATTTAAAAACTTTTTCAAAGGCTAATCAAACGTTTATTAATAAATAAATAAATTTCATAAATTAAACAATTAAAAATATGTTTATTATATTATTTACGTTAATAATAATAATAATATTTGTAGTAAAAAATTAGAAAAAAAATTGATAAAAGGAAACATCATCGTGTAATAAATTTTAGTGTTCAGGTCAATAGGCTTAAAAGTGTTAAAAAGAAGGCAATTATGGCATTGGAATAAAAAAATTTACAATTAATATTGTAACACCACGTAAGCCAAGTCCTATGAAATAATAATAAAAAAATAAAAAAGATTTGAATAAAATTAAAAAAAATTCAATTAAAAAATATTTCCTAGGCAAGCGTAATCAAATAGAAAAAATAATTCAATAAAAACCGAAAAGCAAATCCCAATAAAAAAAACAAAAATTAAATAAAAATAAAATAAAAAATAATAACAACAATAGAATATTTGCAATGGAATAAATATTTGCATTTTTTTCTAACAATAATATTTATTTACGAAAAATCCCTAAAAAAATTAAAAAATAAACAAAATTCTAAAAAATAAATAAAAAATTAAAAAATTGTGCAAATAAAAGTCAATAAGAAAATCGTATTAAAATTTATAAAAATAAAATAAAAATAAATTCAATTTAAATAGTATAAAATTCATTGAATATATAAAAATAATAGTCATAATATAATAAATCAATTACAATAACGGGCATAAAAAATGGTTGTTAGAAAATAAAAATTCGAAATTTAATTTTAAAAAAACATAAAAGCTGATACAAAATTTAAGAAACAAAGTAAGTAAAATATAAAACATATGGTTACCCATTTAATGGTATCAAAATAAAATTTGCAATTAAACTTTCATTTCATTATTATGCTTTGTAGTGCCCCATTATGACCCACAATAAGGCTTTACGTGTTTTAAGTCATTGAAAACATATCTCAGATCTCGTATTTAAAAAATGAGAGTAAAAACTTTACGAGAGATATTGTTTTCCGTTTACAAGATTAGTAAAATACCAAAACAAACTAAAAAGAGTGCATTTTCAATCTAATGAAGTGTGATAGTTTTTGCAAATTTAAAAAAAAAAGAAAACGATAAGATTCGTTCGACTGCCAGATTCCCGTGCCCTATATGTTCTCATTAGTTACAAACCCACATACATAATTGATCATTACAACCCTTCAGTCAGAATTACCATAGTCTAGTAGGTAGCATGCTGACTTTATAGACGTGAGGCCATAATTCAAATCCCTGGTCAAATATCTCCCACAAAATGAAATCTGTAAACAAATATTTCTTCGTCTACCTCCTCTCAGCGGATTTCGGGCATAAACACTGAGAAAAAAATTGCTATGAAAAGTTTCTCAAAAATTTGTCCTTTGGAGTCGACTTTAAACTGCACAGTCCCTCTACTCATATACAAAAAAACAAATAAAAAAATTCACATTAAATTCATGAACAAGTAGTTAAACACAAACCATTTATCCGTTAAGTACTAAATATTGTCATACTAAGCGTATGACTAATATTATCAGCAATAAATATTACTCATACGTCATTAGTTTTGAGTATGCCTTTCGTCAATTACAAACACACTCCAAACTAATAAAGTAAAACATCGATGTTTTTTTCGATGTAATGCATCACAAAGAAGAACGATGTTAAATCGATTTATCACATAATACATCGATGTTTTTTGTGCATCGATTGATATTTGTAATAAATTTTTAAATATTTACAAAACATTTTATTACATTTATGAGTCGATTATGTATGGCATATTGTGTTTGCGTTAAGTTTTTAACTTCGATGCATCGAACAAACAAAACATCAATGTTTAATCGATGTTGATCAGCCAAGAAAATGTCGAATTGAATTGATGTAAAACATCGATGTATATCGTCCGTTATTACACGAACCTATCTTAGATAAATTGATACTCAATCGCCTAAATAATGTTGAATCAAACATTCGATTTAGATATTAGATAGATATTATTTAGATATTTACGCTTCCAAGTAAGTATTTTGATGATTTATTCCCTTATCACTGGCTCTGAAAATGTATTTTTTAAGTCTACGGTGCCCTGTCAAAAGGCCATTTCATCTCAGCCTTCATCTGGATAGAGTGATGCGAGACTAAAATATTTTCTCATTGCTATTTCTATTTGTCTTACAAAGAGTCTTTGCCTTTTTCCTTTTCGCCAAATATGCCCTTTCGAACATGTATTTCCACTGTCGTCTTCGAAAGCTCATCTATCTGCTTGCTAACGAACTGAAGTGAACTCCAAACGACAGATTTTTTGAGAAACTTTTCATGGCGTACTTTTCATAACGTATGATTAATATTTATTACTGACATGACAGTGTTTAGTACTTATCGGATACATGTTGTGTGTGTTAATTTTATCTATGACTGGCAGAACAGGTTTAACGAGTTTATTTACTCTCAGAGTCTTAGCCAGAAGACTACTGGGAGGAAGTCCTGGAAAGACTATTTTTTTACATTTCGTTTTGTACGAAATGTTTAAGCTAGAGTTTGAACCACGCAATCCCGTCTAAGAAGCCAACACCCTACCTACTAGACTATGGCGACTTTTATCTACCTGCTGCCCGCATGATCTGGCATTCAACTTGTATTGCTTCCCTATAGGATTAAGCTGACCCAGACGATCACACATTTATCTCATACAAGCTGAGTCTTCAGACGGGAGTCTGACTGCCAGACAATATTATTGTATGTTGTCTCTTATACTTCCAGAAAATACTTGCGAGTATCCTTATGGATTTTAAATATTTTACTTTAGAATCGAAAACTTGTGCTGCTGTCACGCTATTCATTCTCTACAAATGTATCCTCCATTCACTCTTATTACTCAGTGTTGTTGCGTAGCATTTCCCAAAATCTGTCATGAAAATTATATTTCCGTTCGCTAACCTTGAACATCGCAAAGTAATATTGGTTTCATCAACGTACACGATGACAAGCTTAAGATTCCAAATCTTGACCATAACCCCTTTAGTGATGTAAAGCACAATGATCGCACTCTTTATCCAAAGTACTTTATAAAGTTTCCGTCCAGACAAAGTTAAGGAAGCCACTGGATTTGTAAGGTTATTGTACGCCCTAATGAATTTCGTATCCGACTTGTTTTCCATAGACTCCGTCCTTCTGATCTCCACTGTCACTAGCAGGGGGCTTAAATCCGAACAGAGTATATATCTCGGTTGGTGGACATGTTCGTTTTTCTCCAGTTATACCCATAAACGTCAGTGTCTTTATCTCCTTATTCTATTCTGGTCTCCACTGTTATATGCAGCGAACAGAGCGTATATCTCCGTTGTCGAACAATTTTGTATATCTCCCATTATACCAATCCATGCTAGTGTCTTTATCTCATGAAACTTTATTTCAGATTTTTTTCTATTTCATACCACTTTCCGTGTCCATCCTGGTGTACAACCATTCATGTAATGCTAGTTTGACTTTGAGGCTTCACTAGAGACACTAGAGACCTTAAGTGCAACGAAGAGCTAATAATTGAAATGAAAGTTTATGAATAAATTTACGGCAAATTTCTTTGTCTTTCTTTTAAACAAATCCATCAAATTTTAAACATAAAGTGCCACAAGTCCATAGTAAACCTTGACAAATTAAAACGTCATTTGTGTTGAACTCTGTTCTGTATTTTTCATGTTTTTTTTTCTTTCTTTCAAATAATTTAATTCGTATTTATAACGTCATTCGCATAGATTTGATGGATATATTGACTTCAAACATGTGATGATATTTGTTTATTGAAATTGAAAAACAATTTTTTTTTTGTTTCCCCTTAGAAAGTAAAAATTTACGAAAATATCTGAAAAGAAGAAAAAAAAAATTGAATTCGAAAAATATTTGTTTATATTGTTGCATAGAAAATACCATTAACCCCGTATTAATTTTTTTTTTGTAAAAAAATATCAGATAAAATAAACACCCACAATTAATTGGAATTTTTCTTTCTGTGTGTAAACAATCAAATAAACCAAAAACAACAACAGCCAACAGCCTCCAATAGCAGCAGTAGCTGACAAAGCAGTAATATTAGCAGTAGTAGCAGCAGCAGCAGCAACAGATGCAGTAATAAATTACACATCCTCCCCCTCCTGGGTACACTTGCATCTCATCTGTGTGTGTAAAGCAGATACAAAATTTTCATTCAACGAACATCTTCTTATTCGAGAGTTTTCTTCAGTCAGTCAAGGTAAGTCAACGGGAAAATTAATTTTCAATTAAAATTTCCATTTCAATTTGTTGAATTTCTTTTTGAAATACTAATTACTTGAGGGAGAGCTTTTAACATTTAAATATTTCAAGAATTATTTTGCCTTTTACACAGCAGTCAGTCCGCATTTCAATAAGTTTTTAATCACATTCTCCTGTAAGCACAACCTAAGAAAGTTTTCCAAAAAAAAAAAAAAATTTCCAGCTTGATAAGCAGGTTAAATAGACACACTCAGAGTGTAAGGGGTTATGCACATTTTATAGTTTCGCATAAAATAGAAAAAAAAATAGGATTAAATTCATACATACTGTTACGTTTCTTAGCTTTTAGAAACGTTTAAAATATGAAGTCGTAGATTACAAATAAAATGAAAATAAATTTGTGTTTATTTTTAATTAAAATTTCTTTATTATTCGCACAATTCTGTCATTGCCACTGTTCACAACTTGATGTAAACAACAACAATTGCTTTTCTTTGTTATTCCTCTGTTTATACCCTTTGCAAAAACAATAACAATTACTAAACAATTATTCGACAGATCTTTGTAACGGAAATCTTCAAATCACGATTAGTCTCTTCAAACGAACCGCGTCTTCAACACAAGACTAACTGAACTTCACTAACGCAGTCGCAGCCAGCTTTGCTTTGCCTTTTAAATGGCAAAGTAAACTGTGTGATGAATGTTTCTGAAGGCAAATGTTCATGACTTCGACTTCTCGAAATCTCTATAAATGTAAACATCGTTGGTTACATTTATTCTCGTAGTTTTGTTTGTGTATTTTTTGTTTACTTGTTTACCATTTTTTTATGCTGGTGTTTGTTGTTTATTAATTAGTACGATAATATGTAAATAGGTTTGTTTACTGCATTGTTTTGTTTTTGTAACTTTTGTTTTTAATTTTAATGTTAAACGATGTAAAAGCAAAACACCAGTATCTCCGTATTTAATTTTCATATATAATTGGTAATTACAATCCTTAAGCTAGAATTACGACCTAGCTTCTCACACCACTGATGTTGCCTGTGTTAATCTTATACATTTCCGCTTGCCATCAGTAAATAAAATTCTATAAAATGTTTCTTAAACCTTCCGCTAGGAGTTGTAATTTAAACTGTAGGGCCTGTCTTTCATGAATAAAACCAAAGATAAATTAACACTGGGTGATGTAGGAAATTAGGTTGTAAACATGACCAAAGTGTATAAGGCCTAATTGAGTAAGTAAGTTATAATACTCACTAGAAGATTAAATGTTTGTTTTGCTTGCTATCTTTGACTTTTTCTTTCTTCTTTTTTTTTTGTTGTGAATGCAACAACAACTAAGACTGTAAATTTTGATGAATGATTCGAATTACTCGAATCATTTATGAGTATTATAAATATTTTTCTAAATTTATGAATCTCTGAATGAGAGTTTTGAATGTTATGAGTTTGATGTCAACGTTGTACTCATACTCATTGCAACCTGTACTTATAAATCAATGTTGTCGTGGGTACTAATGAATCAGAGTAGTTGAATTTCAATATTGCTGACTTACTCATACTCGAAATTTCATGAGTACTTATGAGTAGCGAAAAAACGATTCATTCATTGCTGATCTCGGAGTATGGGGATACAAAAGATTTTTTCTGAAAATTTTTATTAAAGTTTTTTAAATAAAAACATGAATTTTTTTTGCAGTTCCATATGGATCTAGAAGGGGTTAAAATTTCATTTCAACAGCTAAAGGACACTAACAGCTGTCGAATAAATTTTAAATAATTTTTTCCTTTTTATATGACCACAGCCTGTAATCATATCTGTCAGTTAAATATGCCTTTGAACACCACATTCATATAAAATAGGAGGCAAAAAAAAAACACACAAACTTTTCAACTTTTCCAACTTTAAACGACAAATGGAAAACTATTTTCCAAAACTATTTTCCGAAATGGTATGTGTTACCAAACAAGGAAGGCTCAACAAAAAGTAAGCCAACCAACCAACCAACCAAAAAAAAAAAACAAAAAAAGAAGAGTTTTTTTGTTGAAATAATTCCATTCAAATAAAACCCATATAACTGACAACCCAATAATTAATGGTGGTAGAATGCCTTTTTTTCGTCTTCTATTTTTATACGGAAATAATATTTAAACTGTAGGAGTCCTTTCACTTTAAATTTTCGTATTAGGGAAAATTGAAGGAAATTTTTTTAAACGATTTGTTTTTTTTTGTGAATTTCATCACAATGTCTGTATAAGACAGCATGCCTTAGCCGAGGTGATTAGTTATGCTGTTTGCCATCGTATTCGTGTTTAAATAAAATTTAATCTTTTGAGATTTCATCGGACTAAAGTTAATATATGAGTTCAAGCAGGCAGGCAGGCAGGCACTCAAAAACTCTGTTGCAAGTATAATATTGCTGCTGTTGTTGCATTATAGAACATGTTTTATTTCATTTAAAATTCCACGTTGATTTAGTGATGCTCTTTTGCTGGCAACTGTCTGTTGAAACTTTTGCTATGAACAAGATTTACTAAGAATTTATGGATGATGTTCATGCACATGGAAACGGCATATAATTATGGCTTTATTTTCTTCGAAAGAGATTGATTAATTTGAAATTAGAATAAACGCGAAAGGAATCCTTTAAAATAGCCGAGGGTTTATCAGGTGAAAGTAGTTAAAGAAGAAGATTAGGTGGTGTGGTGGAAGGTTAGGAGGAGAGGTTCCATTATGATACTCCCACATGTTAAAAAAGCGCTCGAAGACTGTATTTAAACATAAACGATTAGTCTTTATAAATTAGGGCAGATAAGCATTGATTGAATGGTAGGTTTTCTATCAGAACATTTCTACATGAGATATGACTTGAATGGGTTGTGTCTCCTGGAGGAGACTAAGTGACTGTTCTGTAGCCAAAAACCAATTGTGTGAACGACTGAAGCTATTCGTCAAAACACTGATTGGACCTTATCAGTGCGGCTTCAGACCTGGCAAATCCATCATCGACCAGATCTTCACACTACGCCAAATCCTGGAAAAGACCCACGAAAAACAAGTCGACACATACCATCTTTTTGTCGATTATAAGGCAGCCTTCGATAGCCCCGTAAGGGATCGTGTTTTTGCCGCAATATCTAAGCTCGGTATACCTGCCAAGCTACGAAGGCTATGCAAAATGACGTTGAGCAATTCCTGCAACGCCGTCAAGGTAGGAATTGACCTCTCCGAACATTTGATACCGTGCGAGGTTTTAGACAATGCGATCCCTTATGATGAGACCTCTTTAATTTCGTCATGGAAAGTGTTCTGCGAAAGGCGGGAGTGCATCGCAATGGCACTATTTTTTAAAAAAGCGTCCAGTTGCTTGCGTATGCTGACGACATTGACATTACAGGGCGTACTAAGCGAGATGTTACTGCTGACTTTAGTGCTATTGAACGGGAGTCTTCTAAGATGGGTCTGGCAGTAAATGAGGACAAAACAAAGTATATGTTATCGACAAGTAAAGACGTGCGGCGTATTGATTCTCAGATTACGGCCGGTAATCTTGGCTCCGCCATTACCACCAAAAATGATGTCAGTCTGGAAATCAAGCGCAGGATCACTCTTGCCAACAGGTGCTACTATGGTCTCTCTCTCACGACAAAACTAATACTTTACAAGAGGCTCATCCTCCCCGTACTTCTTTATGGAGCAGAGGCATGGACCCCATTAAGCACTGATGTATTCGAGAGAAAAGTACTACGTAAGATCTTCGGTTCAGTACGAGTTGGGGTTTATTTCCGCATCGCCGCATAGATGTTGTGCAGCTTATTAATATCCAGCGGCTGCGCTGGCTGGACCATGTCAGTGGAATGGAGGAGGATGCTCCGGCGAGACAATTATTTGATGCGGGGATCTGTGGAAGTCGGCGAAAAGGATGACCTTATATCCGTTGGAAGGACCAAATGGAGGAAGCCCTGTCATCGAATGGTGTGAGCAACTGGCGTAGGCGCGCAAGAAGCAGAGGCGCCTGGAAGGATGTGTTGCGGCAGGCCGAAATCCGTTAATCGGATTGTTATGGCCAATTAAGTACGTAAAGTAGCCAAAGCCTTCACTGTCAACGGCGAACATTGCCAACTTTTTTTTCTTCCTGGATTGGCCGATACTAACAGCATGTGGTTGTTACAGAACGGAACTACGGGCCACCCAACTCACGATACACGAACGATTTGAAGGCATGATCATCTCACGTGGTGGTGATGTGGACACAAAACCGATAACGTTCGATTTGATACCGTTAGACTGTATCCTGTTGTCGCAGGTGTTTTAAATAAGACACATACCACAGCGGTCCTTATGCATACATACATACATACATAATTGGTCAATACAACCCTACCGACCTAGCTTTTCACACCACTTATGTTGTGTGTGTTAATTTTACACATGAGCAGCGGGATCTTCAGCTTAAAGTCGATTTTGAATGACAGATTTTTGAGAAACTTTTCATGGCAATTTTTTATTTACTCTTAGAGTTTTTAGCATAAATCAGCTGAGAGGAAGTCACCGAAAAAATATTTTCTCTCCGTATATCGATGTCTGACCTGGCGGTTGAACCGTGGCCTCACGTCTAATAAGACAACACACATTACCTACTCGACTACAGCGATCCTTAAGGCCAACATAACCAATGTCATCGGTTAAATTCAGCCTGATTTACGCTGGACTCATGGAATATTAAAGGCTTCGGAAGTGCTTGAACCAGAGAACCTATGGCGAACATACATATGAACGATGTTATGTTATATACCGCACATAATGACATCAATAGGTCGATTCAAATGAATAAAAATATGTATTTCGATGATATCTTACATTTACTTTGCTTTATAATTTACAGAAAGGAGGCTCTTAATGAAAGACCTGAAAATAACCATTCTATTTAAGTTAAAGTATTTTGATTTTTCATTTAACGGCCGCCCAAAGGAAGACCCCTTTTAAATTATAACCAAAGGTCAAGGCGTGTTTTTTTCAGGTTAGGTTAGGTTTTAAGTTAGGTTAGAGGACGTGTACTTGTCAACTGTGACAAGTACAGTACCCGGAGGTCGAATTGACCCATTGTACAACGTCCTAGCTTCTTCCACCACTCGTGTTGTGTGCGTTAATTTCATACATGAGTGGCGGGACCTACAGTTTAAAGTCGACTCTGAACGACAGATTTTTTTGAGAAGCTTTTCATGGCAATTTTTACTCTCAGAGTTTTTGCCAGAAATCTGCTGAGAGGAAGTCGCCGAAGAAATATTTTCGTTCGTATGATGTCTGACCTGGGATTTCGTCTAATAAGCCAACACACTACCTACTAGACCACACACTACCTACTAGACCACGGCGACTTCAAAAGTTTTTTTTTAATTCACTTCTCTTCTGTGCTATTCTGTTCTGAACTGCTTTGGGGAAAGTTCATTAAGAAAACTTATGCTAATTTAGCTTTGCAACACACAGTTTCTTAACAAGACATACTAATAATCTAGATTCTCATGCCGTAGCAACATTTGCTTGCTTGCCTGCCACCTCACTACCACCATAACAATCATGGCTTGGATAAAAACACGACGAAACAATAAATTGGTTCTCTTGCAACACATTGAAATGCGGTTGAGTTTTAATTTCATTTTTCTTTCTTCTTTCCTTCCTATCCTTCCTTTCGATGTGTGCATAAGCATGTCAAGCTATTAAAATGTTGCACATACCGCAAGTATGTGCAACATGACTGCAAGCAACTGGAAAACAACAGTTTTTGTGTTAAACATATACACGTACACATACATACATCCACTCCTATACAAATGTTTTGTTGCCACATTTCTGTTTGTGGTCGTTTTTTTTTTGGGGGCACACTGGCTTAAAGAGAAAATCAATTTTTATTTAATTTCAGTTTGAAAGCAAGTTTTCCTTTTTATTTCTCTCTCTCTGTCTCTCTCTCTCATTCTCTCTTTCTATTCGAATAGAAATGAAATTCCTGTCGACATTTCCGTTTAACAAGTTGAGGAGAATAGTTTTCATTGGAATGGAATTTCTTTTAAACAGAGTTTTTGGATTCTCTCCCTCTCTCTCTCGCTCTCTGTGTGTTTGTGTTTGAGTAAATAAATGAATGAATGAAAGAAGAAGAAGAATAATTCTTTTGTTAATTATACGAGTGGCAGCTTTTGTTTAAAGTTTTTGCATAAAACATTTAATTTTTGTTGCTATTGTTGCTGCCTTTTAGGAAATCAAATTTGAAGGAAATGAAAGAAAAAAGAAAACAGAAAATAGTTTGAAGATGAGAAAGAAAACCAGCCGAATTGAATCTTTAAATAAGAGAGCCTTTATTGGAAGCTTAATGAACATGAATTTTAGTTTCTAAATGAACATTAATACGAATACTCTTTCCAGAAAGAAAATTCCTAAGGATTTCTATAAACAAACCTCCCATAAAAGCTGGATGTACAAACTCTCCAGCATATCCTATCAATGCATCGCAAGTTTTGCAATTTGCCATCACTATGGCTAATGTGATGAGAACAATACCATACAGAACACTTTGTGCCATTTTAAGTTGACTTCTTGCAGTGCTTCTCCTGGAGCAACAGACAAGTTGCGCGGAAATCAGGTTGAACTAGATAAATTCCGTGTTTATAGGTAAAGTCTTACGCCCATATTTCTCGATACCGATTGAGAGTATGGACCCCTACCCCTATAATAAACGTGATGCCAGATCCTTCACTAGAAATATATTGTTAGATTTTTACCTTTTTAAAAACGTTTAAAATATGAGTTTATTGATTGCAAACAAAATAAAAATAAATTTGTATTTAGTTTCAGATAAACTCTTTATTGTGCGCACAATTTTATGTGCCACTGTTCACAACTTGATGTTACAACAACAATTTGCTTAGTTCGTTATTCTTCTTTACACTTCTGCTTGCCTAAACACTAGCAATTATTCGGCAGGTCTTTAAAATGGCGATCTTCAAACCAGGACTGCTTTCTTCGCACGCAACGCGTCTTCACACAAGACTGACTAAATTCTTACAACTCGTTGCCTGCTTTGCCTTGCCTTTTTATATGACCACGTAAACAGTCTGATGAAGGTCCTTGAATGTTCGTGATTGCGCCTTCTCGAGAACTCTATGTATTTTGTTCACGTGGTTTGGTGTTGCGTTTTCGCTTACTTGTCTATCCCCTTTTCTTTCATATTCATGGTTTTTGTTTTTATAGCTTTTGTTTATCATTTTAATGTTAAACGATGTTACACCGTTTCCATTTCCATTCGTAACAATATGTAAATGATTGGAAGTTAAAGGAAAAGTCGGAGTGTGGTGTGCATTGGATATAAACAACTCATTCAAGCTGTCTGAGAACTGTAATGTCTATCAGGCATAAGACATTGCAATTCCATTGTCGATTATATGATATATTAGGTGATATATTCGGACTATAATCGATATATTATATCGAACTAAAGGTTAATTTATAAATGTCAATTATTTCTCGGGGAATAACGGTTTATTGTAGGTTCATTTGAATCAGAGATCAGCAATGAGTATTCTAAAAGATGAGTAGATTCGAATCATACTCATAATTTCTGATACTTATATAAATTCATACATACTTATTTTAATAGCATACTCATACTACTCATATTCAAAATTTGAAGTACTAATCGTACTCATACTTAACATACGCATGATGTTGTTGATTTCGACTCTCCATAACTCAACATTTACAAGAATCACAAAATAAGTATGATTCGCATACGAACACTACAATACTCACTAGAAGATTGTGTGTTTGCTTTGCTTGCTGTCTTTGCCTTTTTCTTTCTTCTTTTTTTTTGTAAATGCAACAACAACTAAGACTGTAATTTTTGATGAATGATTCAAAGCACTCGAATCATTTATGAGTATTATAAGTATTTTTCTAAATTTATGAATCTGAATGAGTAGGCGTATGAATCAAACATATTTCGAATATTATGAGTTTGATGTCAACGTTGTACTCATACTCATTGCAACCTGTAATTACAAATCAATGTTTTAGTGAGTACGAATGAATCAGAGTAGAGTTGAATTTCAATACTGTTGACTCACTCATACTCAAAATTTTATGAGTACCTTATGAGTAGCGAGAAAACGATTCATTGTTGATGTCTGGTGGAGAGCTTGGTAAATAGGTACGTTTAAAAATTATTTATTTTGCAAGTTATTTAGTGCTTCACATGTAGTTGTTTTTAATTATGTGTGTTTCATGTGACCCTGTAAACAATTCAATTCCATGAAATTCACATGTATTCAGATCTGTTTTATTTAATTAAACAAACAAACAAACAAAATAAAGATGATTTTCTAATAATTTTGTTGATTTAATAACTCAAGAAATATGTTTATTAAACATTTTTCAAACATTTTCACGATTATAAATAGGCCACCTTGTAAGAAATCCAATGAAAAACAGCTGCACGCACATGTCCATATGCAGATAGTGTTTCACACAAGATGGTTTCCGTGCGATATCAAATGCTTATCAAATCAATGACAAGCTTTCCCCGGCTATAAATAGCCGCAGTTAGGTTGCATAGAAATCATAGATTATATAACCTTCGTGCGGTAAACAACTCGGTGCTCTTGATGCGAAATGAAATTCATTACTTGGTTCATTGTATTGCTGATTGCATTTGTCTTAACGGATTATACCTGTGCCCAGAGATGTGAAGGCCGACCACGTAAGTTTTATTCTGAGAATACGAAAAAACAAAAAAAAAAATATTCAAGCATTTTAACCTTTGCTAGGCTTTCCTAACTGTGTTGGTGGCCGCAGTATCGGACATCGTGGTGCCGGCTGTATGCCACGCACCATGTATTACTTTGATGTAAATCATCATGTATGCCTTCCCATACGCTATTTGGGTTGTGGTGGCAACAATAATCGTTGGTGTACTAAGGTGTCGTGTGAGCAGAGATGTAATCATAATTATTTATACAAGGAATGAAGAGAAATAAAATAAAAAAAAGTTAAAAAATTAATATGACGTGAAAATATTACCGCGTTTTTCTGGCATTTGTAGATTACTATTAATTCGCGGATAAGGTCACCTGGGTTAGATACAAAAAATTCGAGGCAATGACTAGGCAATGGGTAGGAAGGATATACTTGATGAAAAGGAAGATCGAGAGAGACCCAAGCTCTCCTTAAGCCAAATTGGTTTGAGAAAATCTAGTCTTTTTTTTTTGGCACAGATTAGAGTCACGCATCACACTATCTGCAAGTTATCGGAAGATGGTAGATGGCCTTTAGACTGTAAGCAAATAAAATACACTTGTTCAGGGTGGGGATGACCTGAAGTCTAATATGCATGGACGGATGGAGATTATTTTCATTTTGGTAGGTACGTTAATAAGCAAAATTGCCGTATTTGGGGCTCAGAAGGCCTACACGTGGTCTTACAGAAGCCAATGCACCCATTTCGAATTCAGTGTGGCTTGTAGAGCGGAGTCATCATTGGCCCATATTGCTTTGGAAATGAGGACGGTGCAACCATTACGGTCAATGGAGACACCTATTGTGCCATGATAACCGTTTTTTTTTACCCAATCTTCATGGTATTGATGTGACCGATGTTTGGTTTACAATCGATTATTTGGTACAATCAATTTATTGCGTCAAAAATTTGATGTTCGTTTAATTAGCCGAAATGGTGATGTCATTTGGCAGTTAAGGAACTGCGGTTTGACGCCGTTGGTCTATTTTCTGTGTATTGTGCCGACAAACCAGAAACAATTGAGCATTTGAAGGCCAACAATCGTTCAGTCAGTTGGTCCAATCGAATGAGGTACTGTGAGGCTAGCCGCGGCATGAATGAATGAAATCATATTGTTATGAAAATGGAAACATTGTTTAAAATTAACACCTTTAACAAACGATACACTAACAAATACAACGAACTTGTTACAAGTAAACAAACGACATCAGTATGAAAGAAAAGGGGGGGGATAAGTAAGCGAGAATGCAACAACAAACAATGTGAACAAAATACACAAACAACAACAAGAACCTTCATCAGACTGATTGCGTGCGCATATAAAAAGGCAAGACAAAGCAGGCAACGAGTAGTAGTAAGAATTCAGTCAGTCTTGTGTGAAAATGCGTTGCGTGCGAAGAGAACAGTCATTGTTTGAAGATCGTCGTTGAAAAGGTCTACAACGCAGATAGAAGAAGAATAGCGAACAAGCAATTATTGTTGTATTCGTCAAGTTGTATGCGGTGGTACACAATAGTTGTGCGAACAATAAAGAGTTTAATTGAAACTAAACACAAAATATATTTTTATTTTGTTTGCAATCAACGAACTCATATTCTAAACATTGCATCTTCGTAATTTCAAATTTCGAATTAAATTTCTTTCTCGTATTCCTTTACCCCTTTGAATCTTACATTTAATTGAGCCATGGAGAGGTATTTTTAAAGACAACATCTCCACGGTATTTATTGTGCATTAACTGAAACGCGTTTTTATCATTTTCTTTTGCAGCATCCAAAACAAATGACCATTTTCATGTTGGTGCAATAATCACGTACTACATATCACTCTCTAGATCCTAGTGAGTGTAATCCATGTTTTCATCACACAATTTTTTTCTTCCACCACCATCATCAATGAGTGGTGCATGGGCGACGCTTGATTGCTGGCTGCATTACTTACTCGTAAGTATCTTGCCTTTGGGGGCTGTTTTTTTGTAGAAGACAAACCATTCAGACGTTCGTTCGTTCATTCCTGCACTCATTTATTCTTTTCTATTCTTTCTATTCTCTGTTCTCTCTGCCATTAAATGTTAAAAATGATGGTGGGTTACTGATGATGATGATGATGATGGTGACGTTGCTCTCTCACCAGTAAAAACTAAAAATCCTTGGCAATTATTAACACTTTTCTAAATGTGTGATAAATGTATGCCATGGCTAGAGAACAGAAACAAAAAAAGAAAATAATAATGGACGAGAGCTTATTGCTGGTGGTGGTAGTAGTGGTAGTGGTAGCATTGATAATGGTGGTGGATGGCCCACTTAAATAGAAAAACTATCGTATTTACTCTGAAGTAATCGTAGATTTTAAAGGACACATACACTCACACACTTTCATATAATAGCAACTGAATACGAGCGAGCTTTTGTTTTAATGACACAACTTTTCCTCTCATCTTCAGCAGCAGTATCATCATCATCTCTTGTCTGGTATTTGTGTAAGTGCAAACCGAATGATTTGTTTAGTAAAGCGCAGGAAAATTCATCATGATGGCTATGTGGCATGAATGGCTATGAAATGCGTGCCACAATTTTCTATGGAAAGTAAGAATATGATGATGAAAAGTTAACAATTCGATATTAAATTGCAACAGCAGCAAGTGCGGAAAAATGTATGTTTGGACAGTCATTGTTTGCATGTCGGCTGCCAAAATGACAAAGGCATAGAAAGCCAGGAAAACATTGAAATTTAAGTCATTCACAGAGGTGTCTTCCGTAGCATAGATTTAGAATTTAAAGGCCTTTTTCGGGATTTGAATTTATTTCTAAAATTTTTCAAATTTTTTTCGCAATATGCCTGCTAATCACGTACACATAAAGGGGGAAGGAATCCCACAACAATTTTTTAAGCATAATCTTTGTTTTAATTTTTGTTGCCTCAATAAATAGGCCCTCAATACATTGTTTTTTCCTTATTACGTAAGTCGATCGATAAGTGCTTGGCTTCAGAATTTTTTGGATTTTAACTTCTCTGTTTTTGCCCTGAATAATCTTACGATACTGTCCGATGTCGCTGAAAGATAAGAATACAAATTCTTCCTTTTGAAATACTTTAACAGCCGCTTTGTTAATAAGGTCTTGTAACAAAACCTACACAATGCACTTGAAACGATTCTAACCAGTACTTCTTTCACAGAAGACTAGCAAGTATCCCCAAGTTATTAATGGATAGTTCGATGCAAGATTAAATTTCGTTTCCGTTCTATAAATGCCCACTAAAAGTTTACATTATCTCAACTCCGTTAGTCCAGTTCGACAAGAATCTTCGCCTTTTTCTGTCTGCTATTTTTTCTAATATCCTCCCTTTCTAATATCCTCCCTTTAATACCTCCTCTCCTTTTCAAATTTCCCTATCTCCTTCACTTTCCTTTTGCTCTCTCTCTCTCTCTTTTCTAGGACGAAATTACACTGAGTCATTTTGACTTCTGCCTAACTGAAATAGTTTCCAGACAATTCCATAAAAATTTCTAGACAACCTCATAGCAGATACGTTTTCGGGTGGTGGTCTAAAGTGATAGATAGCATTTCCATGTGCCATTCTCTTTATATGTTGCCCAAATTGAATTGGCATAACTTCTATTTTGAAAATATTCACGAGAATTCATCATGACTTCTGAATGGCATCATTCTCATTGCGAATACTGTACCGTACTTCTACCAGTCTTTTGCAGTTCACCACCAAATCGTTCCTTTCTTAAGAGAGTAGTAAGCCTTCAGTTTACCTTTCTCACTCTTATTACTCAGGCCCATTGCAAAGAACTTCCGAAAATCATTCAGTGGACTGAGTCTGTCTAGGCCACAGTTAAGAAGAAGGCGACATTCACTTGATCCATCAGGAAATGGATGCCTTCTGATGAATTTCGGTTTTACAAGGCTCTTGTCTTTACAACCCGATACAAACAAACATAAATCTAATAGCTCCTCTTGTACAGTCATGTAATAGGTCTTCATTGCCTCTGTTAAGCCGACATATGCAAATCTCTGATCTTATCCAACTCTGTCTGAGTTATTCTCAAATTATCGTTTCATTCCTTCCCATACAATGGCACCATACGTAACATTTGCTCTAACCATATGAGTTAAACAAGTTGCTGTAGTCTAGTCTCAGCTGTCTTCTAGTAAAAACTGTTTAAACTGTCGTTCGAAGTAGGCGTTAAGTCGCCACTCAACGATAAAATTCACACCTACAATAAGGTTGGTGTGAGAAGCTAGTCCTGACTAAAAGGTTGTAGATGAGTATGTGGGCTACACTTCCTGGCTAACATTAGACAATGCTTGGTCCTATTTGAAATGATCTCTAAATGAATCCTCCTTTCTTTGTTGGGAATTTCACACCCAAATATTTTGCCTGCGAGTCCCTTGAGAACATCTCACCCAAAAGATGTATATTCGTCTATTTAAAGACTCCTCGAAAATCACAAAACCTCTAAGCATGGCCACTGTGATTGAGATGATGCCGCGACTAAGTCGAAGTAACTGGTTGGTACGCCTTCTATCCATCCGGGGCCAGGTGAGTCTAACGGTTGAGTAGGACTCCTCGTTGATCCAGGATAGGTTGGCGTCTCGGAAAAATTTCCGCGCGATGCCCAGTTTGATCGAGGCAAGTGGCATTCCTAAATTGATCGAACAATTTAGGTCAAGGTAGTAAAGTCTGTTTCTTTTTTCTACTCTTTTCGGAATTTTTTATAATTAATGAACAAATTATATATGTATCTAGGAAGGCGCCTGACCCTTCTAACTCTCCTAGAGAGAGACCAAAATTAATACCGATAAGTTAGGAAACGTCTCCTCTTCAGAAAGAATAAACTTCAGTAAGCAAAGTTTCTCACTGCTATGCCTGAATACATTCTTAAAAACCGGATTGTTTGCAGGACATGATAGATGGCAACCCTATTATTCCAGAACTTGTTTCAGTACGGCAATTACCTACTTAGTTAGGAAATCTTGCTTACGGGGGCTGAAAGAAGGCAAAGAAAAAGAAATTTTTTTTAAATATGAAAAAATTCAATAATAACACCCCTTTATGGTTAACCCTTTTCTTGCCTTTGTGTATAATGGCTTGCCGTCGTAGTATTAGTCGTTTGATGTTTTATTTGTATGGTTTAGGCTTGTTTTTCTTGTACGATGCTGATGCTGTAGATAGCAGCAGTAGCAGCACAGTTTATTTATTTTGCTTTAAGAGAAAGAAAGAAGGTCATACCCTTGAAGTCTTAAGTTAACATTGCATACAATCAGGTTTTAAAATAAAAACAAAGGTACACATACTGACATACACAAATAACATGCATTAAAGGACATACATATACTGACACACACAAGCAAGGTTTTATGTATGTTTGAGTGTATTATGTATGCCTATACGTTAGTTGGTTAAACTACAAAAATATATGTATACTTGTGTCCCTGTATTACAGCAACGAGTAATAAATGTTGTGGCAACAAAATTCAACGACTAATAACTACACATAAGTATATGTATGTATGTATAGATGGTAGTGTATAGAATAAATTAAAGTATACAGATATACTTACATACACATACAATACTTATATATTTAAGGATAATTCACATGTACAGTGCAGGATGATGTAGCAGAGGAAGTTTTTATTTTATCTCGACTACAAGGCATGATGGTTAACTGGATCGAGGATTATCGAATCTAATTTCTCTTTATGGAGTTGTATTCTAGAGGATTGTCCCTAGTAAATGTTGTGACACGCGAAACTCTTTGGTAAGTTAAAGAGATCTGTTGTTATGATAGAGCCTACGGCAGACCACCCCAACATAGACCTTGTTTGTTATGCCTAAACGCCTGCCATCTAAATTACCTGCCAGGCAACACCGCCACTTAGAGGACTACCACGCAGGTACACTTTTCTTTATTCTATTTGCGGATACCCAGTCTCTGAGGGGCATTGATTGCAGCTCATTTGAATGTATTCTTGATGGGAGATTTCATATGGGAATTATTCGCAGAAAAGATTGGTCGTCTGGTATGATCTGTCCTTGGGATTTTATGGAAGTTTACATAGATGATTCTAAACTTGAGAATGAAGAAGAGGCTACAGAAGATTCGCCGAAGGTCTTAACTTTAGAACATCTCTCACCACTCTGATTACTGCAGAGTGTTTTAGGACGAGTTAATGACTCCAAATCATGCTGTTAATTGATCCTGAGTAAAAGATCATCTTCAATTACATTTTTATCCGTTTTAACAGCCGGGCTACAATTAGATCTGCGGTGCAACCCTCCGGTCTAAATATGTCGTTCCTAGTCATTGAGATATCCCATGTAATTTAAATGCTAATAAATTTGCAAGATCAGGTATATTCCTTCCGAATACCAACTCATACAAGAATCTTGGTATACCGTTTACCTCTATTAGGCTGTCTATTAAGCAAACCTATTTATTGACCTCTATTGCTTGACTTTCATGCCAATCAACTCTGTCACTATAACTATCTCACGGATCATTACATAAAGTACAAGCATGCGAAGGCAATTTTACTAAATAACTTCTGTACAGTTTGTAGATCAACCGAGGAGGTGAAGCTCCTAATGTTAATCTTAACCTCATAAGGCTTATCTTTCCTTTAACTTTCAGTTTTGTTTTCAACTTGATTCTAAGCTGACCATTCTTTATAATCGAAGCCAATGTTTGCGAAAACCGGTTACGTTTTCTTTTGCTTATGGAAAGTGATCGTGGAGGAAAGGCAAGACTTTCTGAAGAACAAAGACTCATCCAAGACTTCATCTGTGTTCGCCACTTACAGGCAGTAAGACGTCTTGTGTGGTTGTGAGGATTAGGCGAGACTTTCTGAACGACCAAGACTCAATCAAGGCTATGCCTGCAAACGCTACCCGGAAGCAGAAAGACTTCTTGTGAATTTGTGTCTGTTAGGAGCGTCCAACAAAATTTACAATGTGGGTCCAGACATCACTTTAAATTTTTCGTGTCCCTATTATTTCCTTCAATACTTTAGACTCTTACCGATGTACACACACACGCATATGGTACCTACATAACTATGTATTTATGTATGTAAATTGTAGGGATCATAAAAAATCTGTAATTGTATGTGTAAATGATTATTTTTAATTGTTGTTTTGCTGGTTATAAACTGTAATTTGTACATGATGTCTTTGCATAACATCTTGTTAATGCAAGAGTGTACGTGTGTATGTATACATGTAAGAGAGAGAGAGAGAGAGAGTGTACACGATGTCTTTGCATAATGTAAGAGTGTGTGTGTATATGTATACATGCAAGAGATAGAGTGAGATAATGAGAGAGTGTGTATTCATGTATGCAGGAGAGTAGAGTATCAGTTTTATTGGTTATTTACTAGAAAAAAAAAACAAAACAAAGTAGAAGAAAAAGAGAGAACATGAATTCTTTTTTGCTGTCACCAATATTTGCCAAACAGAAGTATTCGAGAGAAAATTTGTTGTGTTTAAAGTTTAAATGGAACGATTTTAGAACTTTCAATACTGGCCGAAGTTGCAACAAATGCACATGAATTTTAAATGTTTAGTTTTCACAAAACTTTTCCAGCTGAAAAGTCGAAACAACTTGAATCTGTTTTTGTTGTCGTTGTCGTTGTTGTCATTGTTGTCTTTGTCGTTCTAAGTTTATCTTTCAAATTTTTGTTGAGAAAAGTTTTTGAAAAATGATACGTTCACTTTTTTTCTTCTTGCTGTTGTTGTTGTTGGTGTTGTTGTTGTCGTTTTGTTGTAAACATTTAAGAGTTAAGTTTTATTTTCTACAAATAATTGGCAAATAATTTCAAAACGTACACACAAACACACATACACATACAGAGAAAGAAAACAAAACAAAGCCATTGAAACTAAGGGTCATTATTAAGAGATTATTTCAAAGGGTCGAAGGTTTCTTTGAATAAAGTTTGCATATTTCTTTAAGTAAAATTGATTATCTTTGAAGTTTGGGTGTCATTTTCATCTAAAAATTAAAAGAATTATTTGGGGACAGAATGCCTGCCACTTACTCTTTAAAGATTATCTCATGTAAATCTAATGTTTATTCATGAGCTGAATAGACTAATGGAACTGAAATCATTTGCAGTGGATGCCGATGGTCTTCCAGCTTTTGCGGTAGAAATGAATTTCGCCTCTCTCCACTTTGCAGGCATAACGAATTTTTTTATACTGAACAATCAATCAAAAGATATCCAAAAATTTTAAAAAAGTGGACGCCATTGGACAAATTCAATATAAAGGCACTTTTAGATTATTCCATGCAATTTTCTTAATTTATTCAATTATTTTCCATAAAATTTAAGAACAAGTTTAACGACGACATCTACGCTCACAGGCAGCCTTAGTACACCAACGATTATTGTTGCCACCGCAGCCTCGATAGCGCATCCGTTCACATGTACGACCATTCCAATACCACATGTGGCGTTGGACACAGCGATTTCCACCGCGACCATCATTACGACCACCCACACAGTTAGGCGTCCCTGTAAATCATAAAACAAAACAGAAATTATTTTCAAATATTTCAATTACAGAAGGAAAAGTAAAGACGAACTTACTTGGTGATCCTACGCAACCTTGGGCCGAAGTATAAGCCACTAAGGCAATGAAACACAACGAAAAAAGTGCAATGATACGCATTTTGCTTTCTCACAAGATTCTTGATTGTTTAACAACTGATGTCTGAGAGGTTCATGTCTTAATTAGCTGAAGGCATACAGTGTTTAAAGCGAATTGCAGTGGCAAAGGGAAGATATCACGAGTATTCTGGTACATCAAGGGAAAGTATGTTTTGTTTGTTGAAATGCTTTCAATGCATTTTTTTTATTTGTTTATAAAATTAAGTAAAATTTTTTAAAACAATATTAAATAATAAAAATAATCATAAACAATACAATTTTAAATAATTTAATTAAAAAAAAATTGTAATAAATAAACGTCTGCTAGGGCTTGTCAACAGAACAAAAGTGAATAATTTCTTGAACTCTGAAATAATTAAATAAAATATGAATTGTTTAATAATCAGATCCTATTCTGTTTAATTAATATGTCGTGCTTATACAAATTTAATGCGAGTTTCTTCTTCCTTCTTTTTGATTTTTGAATGGAATTTTTTTTAAATCAATTTTAAATCAACAACTTCTTTTGCTTTTTTATTATACAGAAATTTCTAGAAACCTTTTAATACCAACACCTGAAGGAGTAAAGTGTTTGAAAAACTGGTCAAATAATTTTCATTTCTTCTTATTTTCAATCAAGAGTAACTTTTAATATGGGTAAGCCATTTAAAAATTTCAAATTAAACAAAAACGATTTGAAATTTTTGCCAAATTCATATCAGATGCTAGGCAAGGAAATGGCATTGTTGACAACGAGCAACATCTTGAAATGTATCACAGCAATAGACATGGAGATAGAAGTCGCCGTAGCCTTGTAGGTAGTATTTTGGCTTATTGGACGTGAGGCGACAAATCAAACCCCAGGTCAGACATCTTCAACAGAGCGAAATAAAAAAAAATGTTTCTTCAGCGACTACCACTCAGCAGATTTCTGGCAAAAATTCTCTGAGAGTAAATTAAAAAATTGTCAAGAAAAAGTTTCTCAAAAATTTATCATTCAGAGTCAACTTTAAACTGTATGGCCAAGCACTCATGTATGAAATTAAGGCACACAACTTAAGTGATATGAGAAGTTAGTCTGTAATTCTGACTGAAGGATTGTAATGACCAATTATATATGTACGTGTGCATGTATGCGATACTCCAAGAGATTTTATATCCGTTTGGCTCACCCAAGAGTCGAATATTCTTCCATTTAGGAACTTTTCTTCATTTAATCAATTTAGTCTTGTTCAAGTTCATTCTGAGGCCCACTGTGATGCCTCAACTACTTAGAATCTCAAGAACAGTTTGACTCATATTGCAGAGAGTCTCTTCAAAGTTTCCGTTTAGCTATCAAGACTATATTGTCTGCATATCCTTGGCAATCAATGCCCGCTTCAGAGAGTTTTGTCGGGAGATCATTCACAACTCATCTTCATATTAATTATGCAAGTACACCACCCTGTAGGCATTCGCTGTGACCTTTTATAATCTCAATCATAGATAGTCACCTTGCAATGTAACTCAATATAGGCGAATAAATTAATCCCCTCTGAGGCAATCCTCTCCTGAACACAAATCACACCACGTGTGCTTAAATCAGTTTCAATAAAATTGGAAACATGGGAGTGGTGAACTCGTTCTTAATATCCCAGTACGAAAGAGGACAAATTTCAAGAATGTAAAAAAGTTAAATAAATATGGGCTCGCGCTCAATTAAGATGTAAAAATAGAAACATTGTACAACTGTATGATATTAAATGATACCCGGCATGCTATGCCATGAATTTAGTGAAAGTGCTCAGCAAATAACTTAAGGTTTTTGGGAGTCTAGTAGGTAGTGAGTCTCTAGTCTTTGATTTTTTTCTTGAAATTTCAATATTATTTTCAATCCAAGCCTTAAGTTTACCTCAGTATTTTTTTGTAATCATGCCACATGCATACTTTCAATGTGAATTTTCGTGAAACAACACTTCCACTTAAAAATTTACGAACACATGATACAAACCTACATAATATTCAAGCCATTTATCGGGCTTATTATCATACTCATAAACAGAACCATCATCCATCGTTGAGAATCATCTCTTCTCTACTGCCACGCAATCCTTGCAAGAAACATGCAAAAAACCCATCAAATGCTCGTTAAAAAGGAGAAAAAAAAAGTTGAAGAAAATTTTTTTATTTCTAGTTTCCTTCACAAAGCAGGCAAAAAAACGAGAAAAAGAATTTAAATTTTGCAACAGCAACACTAACAACAAAAACAAAAAAATTCTTCAACTATTTTGGCATCTTTTGACAGGCACGTTAAGATTTTTGCAAAAAAGTTTTTGCCAGTGAAAGTTTACCTCATGCCCTGAACTTTAATGTGCCAACATGACAAACAAATGTCAGTGTGTGTGTGTGTGTGTATGAGAGAGAGAGAAGGATCAACACACAAAAACAGCAACTTTTGTGATATCTTAAGCATCAATTTTATTTCCCATTTTTTTGTTAAAAAAATTTTTTCCTCCACTTTTAAAATAGTTTTCTAGAGAAGATGTGTTTGGTGGTGTATGCAGATAAGTTTTCAGAGCCTGTTTTTTTCATGCACTTTTTCACTTTTACAAGCACTTGAAACTATTTTGTGCCATCATAAGCAGCAGCAGCAGCAATAGCATCGCAAAAAGCAGAAGGATCATCATCATTATCATTGTCTGCTTGCAACAGCAACGGCAACAGCAACATCAGCAGCAGCAGCAGCAGCAACAGCATAAATCATGGATTACAAGCTTTTCACAAGTTTTTGTCTACCGTTGTGTTGTTTTTGTTTTCTTTTTTTCTGTTTTTGGCAGAGAAAGAAATATTTTCAGAAGAATTTTTTGTTTTCCTTTCAATGATTCCCACACTAAGTATGCGTGTATGTGTGTGCACGTGTTGGTGTTGTAGAAGTGTACATATGTAGTGGTGCTTAGTAATAAATATTTCGTTCTTTAAGTGAAATTTTTGACTTGAAGAGTTTGAATGAAATTTTGTTTTCCATATTGGGTTGTATAAAGGGTATCTGCAGTTGTAGTCGTCGTAGCCTAGTACATAGTGCGTTGGCTTATTAGACGTGTGGCCATGGTTCAAACTTTCTCTCAGCAGATTTCTGGCAAAAAATCTGAGAATAAATAGAATTGCCATGAGAAAATTTCACAAAAATCAGATACAGATACACAGTCGAAATTAAACTGTAGGTCCCGCCACTCATGTATAAAATTAACACACACACACAATAAGTAGTGTGAGAAGCTAGGCTCCAGTCGTTAAATATCCGTGCAGTTGTTTCTTCAGCCGAACTCTTCGCACTGTGCCTTGTGTCATGTGATACAGCCTTTTTGAAACCTTCACTTATTTGCCTCAGATGTATTTTAGATTCCAATATACATAAAATCTTCAATTTGGATGTATAATTCAGACCCAATTGTTGATAACATCGACGAATTGACACCAGCAAATTTTCTCGGAGAAATTTTCGGAATTAATGGACAACGGACGACGGATATCAAAGAGACTTCCCCCCTTCGGACTTAATTGCAGCGTCATAGTAAATCAAGAGATTTTTAGGGAAAATCTCGACACTGAACAAAAACTGAGCCTCTTCAGAATGGCCATTACCTAATCCTAGACCCTATATATACCACAACCTACCCTGTCACGCGCCGTTGCTCCATCGAGGTAAACCTAATAAGTCTCATTTGGAACTTCTGTATCTTTAGACCAGAAGGCCTTAAGAAAGGAACTGTATAAGGAACCTTATAATCAATCCGAATATGTTCATGTTAACAGTCGTGATTAGGACTGAAATTAATCGCATTGAGCCTTATACAATGTTCACACATGCACTCTTATTGCGTAAATCGCAATAAACGCCATTATTGAGGTCAATATTTCATACAAAATTTCAATTAATTATTGCGTAATAAATACGCAAATTGTTATAATATTGATTAAAACTTAAAATACAGCACTGTCATAAGTACGTTCAGTGCACATATTACAATTATCCGAACACTTCCTGTTGATATTTGACAACTCAAATGTCAACAACGACAAATAAAAAAAAGAAAATAAAACAAACATAAAACGAAAACAATGTTATTGAAACAACCAGCTGCTTTGTTTACCAGCTGTCAAATGAATATCGCTTATATTATATCTGAACACTTAAAATATTGTACTTAAATAAACGAAATTTGGCTCAATAAAAGTGCATGTCTGAACATAGCACTCTGCTTTAATAGAAGATCAGAGGAAAGCCAATTGGGTTTAGCAAACAATGCCTCGACTGGAGTAGCGGAAATCAGTACAGCTGTCTGTCTGCGCAGTTTATTTATCAGTCAACAGCATAGCATAGGTATTCGCCTACCCCTAGTGTTGACTTATTGAAAGCTATTGACAAGACCAGTAGCACACGTCGATGTCTGGAATCCTTTTCATTATTTTAAAGAACGAATTAGAACGACTAGACAAATGGAAATGAAATAATTCGCAGTGGATACTGATGGTCGTCCAGCTTTTGGGATAGGAACGAACTTCGCCTCTCTCCACTTTGCAGACATAACAGATTGTATGTCACATGCCAAGAATTTTTTTCCACCAAATTTTGTCGACTGAAGAATCAATCAAAAGAAGTTAAAAAATTTTAAAAAAACGTCCCAATTGTACAAATTCAATACAAAGGCGCACTTTTAGATTATTCCATGCAATTTTCTTTATTTATTCAATTATTTTCTATAAAAGTCAAGGCCAACTTTAAGTAGAACGACGACAGTTTTGCTCACATTCAGCCCTAGTGCACCAACGATTATTGTTGCCACCGCAGCCTCGATAGCGCATCGACACACATGAAGTACCATTCCACCACCACATAGTACGTGCAATGCACCGAGGAGGAACACCACGTCCTACATCGCGACCACCAGTACAGCCGGGATTGGCTAAAGTTATGACACCAAAGAAGAAAAATCATGAAATGTTTAACGAGAAATTCCAATGACCAAGAAAAGATCAAAGGAAAACTAATAACTTACCTGGTCGGCCAGGACATATCTGGGCAGAAGTATAGCCCACCAAAGCGATCAGCAATAAAGTGAACAAAGTAAAGAATTTCATTTTGCTTGTGGTTTTGGTTTTCAACACGTTTCAACTTTCGAAGTTTAAATGGTTTGTGATTAAAACCCTGTAAAGAGGCGGATATTTATAGGCGTAGGATTGCGGTTTTAAAAACAATAAAAATTTCATTTCTTTTGCATCTGTTTTGTTTGTTCTTTTGTTATATTTTGTAAATAATTGTGATAAAATTAAACAATTTATTGTGAAGACAATATTATTAAACGATTCATTGAATTTCGAAATTAATCTACGAAAAGAATATAATCTCTGTTGTTCCATTATGAATCGGTTATCGGTTGACATACTGAAATTCTATACACCAGCATTGTTTTTTAAATTAAAAAAAAAAATAAGAAAGTAAAACAAATGAATCGTTTAATAATATTGTCTTCACAATAAATTGTTTAATTTTATCACAATTATTTACAAAATATAACAAAAGAACAAACAAAACAGATGCAAAAGAAATGAAATTTTTATTGTTTTTAAAACCGCAATCCTACGCCTATAAATATCCGCCTCTTTACAGGGTTTTAATCACAAACCATTTAAACTTCGAAAGTTGAAACGTGTTGAAAACCAAAACCACAAGCAAAATGAAATTCTTTACTTTGTTCACTTTATTGCTGATCGCTTTGGTGGGCTATACTTCTGCCCAGATATGTCCTGGCCGACCAGGTAAGTTTTTAGTTTTCCTTTGATCTTTTCTTGGTCATTGGAATTTCTCGTTAAACATTTCATGATTTTTCTTCTTTGTTGTTATAACTCTAGCCAATCCCGTCTGTACTGGTGGTCGCGATGTAGGATGTGGTGTTCCTCCTCGGTGCATTGCACGTACTATGTGGTGGTGGAATGGTACTTCATGTGTGTCGATGCGCTATCGAGGCTGCGGTGGCAACAATAATCGTTGGTGCACTAGGGCTGAATGTGAGCAAAACTGTCGTCGTTCTACTTAAAGTTGGCCTTGACTTTTGTAGAAAATAATTGAATAAATAAAGAAAATTGCATGGAATAATCTAAAAGTGCGCCTTTGTATTGAATTTGTCCAATAAGGACGTGTTTTTATAAAATTTTTGGATATCTTTTGATTGATTGTTCAGTGGAAAAAAATTCGTGACATGTGACATACAAGGAGGCGAAGGTCGTTTTTATACCAAAAGTTGGAAGACCATCAGCATCCATAGATTATTATTTCAGTTCAATTAGTTTATTCATTCTCATTCATTCTCTAAAATAATGAAAAGGATTCTAGATGACGTACATACGTATATGCTACTGCTCTTGTCAATAGCATTCAATAAGTCTACACTAGGGGTAGGCGAATACCTTGGCTATGCTGTTGACTGATAGCCTGATAAACAAAGTACGTTAAGCCATTCTCATGAAACTAAGGAGTTGATTTTTTTAAAAAAGTTCACATGGTTCGAGCACCCGAGTAAGCTGACGTTTGTTATGCATGAATGTGTAGGTCCTTGGTTACAGCAGCAATGAGACTCTGGGAAACAGATTTTAGAACACATCTGAGACAAAACAAAAGTAAATGTAGGTTGGTTCACAAGGGTAATTGGCATCAGAGGAGGTTAAGGTGGGCTTGTAAGCAGAAAATTTTTTTAATACTGTTTTCTTTTGAGATGCACAAGGTATAACTCACATTTACTACCTTCAAAAGGGTAAAACAATCCAGGAAATTGATTTTAACGTGAATTTGGATAAAAAGAGACTAAATTTGAGAAGCCTTTATACCAAGCCCATGCCAGAGAGCACAGATATGAAATTTGCATTCCTTATCCACCATATTTCTGTGTATTCAGCCCAGATCAATAAGAATTTGTTTCAAAATCTAAAGATATAGCTTCGCGACAGGAGAATTAACTCCAACAATGAACTCAAGTAACAAACCGATCTCAGGTAAGGAGCTCAACCTTTTTGGCAGGGGGAATAAAACTGGAAAAACATTGATCAAGCAGTATGAAGATCAAAGGGGACGGTCTTTGTTGACAAATAAAATCCCTTTTTCTCCTAAACCCTGCGTTTTTTTTTTAAACTTTCACCGCCTTATTAATGTCCTCTCGTACTTTTCCTATTCAAGTACAAACGGACGCGTCTCATCCTTCTTTTTTGTAGTAAAAATAGTGCGTTTCCCAACGAGAGTTGGGTTTAAAGAAGAATAAGGCGGGTTCGTAGGACCTTAATTTGATGGCAATCGTTTTATGAAATGTCAAAGATGTAATCTAACTTGACTACACTCAAAACTATAAACTCAATAGCGAATAGTACGATAAGTGATATTCTTCTTCTTAAATGGCCATTTACAACCCGCAACACATCCTTCCAGGCCCCTCTGCTTCTTGCGCGCCTAACGCCAGTTGGTCACACTAACCCATGACAGGGCCTCTTCGATTTGGTCCTTCGAAACCATACTAGGTCGTCCCCGCATCAAATACCCGTCTCGCCGGAGCATCCTCCTCCATTCGAACGACATGGCCGAAGCTGCGCAGCCGCTGTATATTAATACGCTTCACAACGCCTATGTCGTTGAGGAGCTCAAACAGCTCACTGTTGGATCGAATGCGGAAATAATCGACAACTCGCACTGGACCGAAGATCTTACCTAGGACTTTTCACTCGAATACCTTCAACACTGCTGCACCAGTGCTTAATAGGTTCCATGCCTCTTTGCCATAAAGAAGCATGGGTACGATGAGCGTCTTGTAAAGTATTAGTTTTGTCGTACGAGAGAGGTCTCTGCCACTCAATATACCATAGTAGCACCTGTTGGCAAGAGTGATCCTGCGCTTGATCTCCAGACTGACATAATTTTTGGTGGTAACGGCGGAGCCAAGATAAATAAATTCCTTAACTGTATCAAAAGTATAGTTAACGGCCGATCCAATACGCAGCACGTCTCTACTTGTCGATAACATATACTTTGTTTTGCCCTTATTTACTGCCAGACCCATCTTAGGAGACTCCCGTTCTATAGCACTAAAGGCAGCAGTAACATCTCGCTTGGTACGCCCTATAATGTCAATGTCGTCAGCATACGCAAGCAACTGGACACTTTTTTGAAAAATAATGCCATTGCAATGCACTCCCGCCTTTCGCAGAACACTCTCCATGACGAAGTTGAAGAGGTCGCATGATATGGGATCGCCTTGTCTAAAACCTCGCACGGTATCAAAAGGTTGGGAGAGGTCCATTCCTACCTTCACGGAGCTGCAGGAATTGCTCAACGTCATTTTGCATAGCCTTCGTAGCTTGGCAGGTATACCGAGCTCAGACAGTGCGGCAAAAACGCGATCCCTTATGGGACTATCGAAGGCTGCCTTATAGTCGACAAAAAGATGGTATGTGTCAACTTGTTTTTCGTGGGTCTTTTCCAGGATTTGGCATAGTGTGAAGGCCTGGTCGATGGTGGACTTGCCATAACTGAGACAGCACTGATAAAATCCAATTAGAGTTTTGATGAATGGCTTCAGTCGTTCACACAATACGCCTTTAAGAGAGATAGGGAGAAGGCTTATGCCCCTGTAGTTGGTGCATATCCCTTTTTCAGAACAGGACAGAGGACACTGAGGTAAGCATGATAAGTGGTGACTCGATTTAATGAGAATTTGAACAAAAACAATACAAAATTGACCGCGAACTAATCCAACAGAACGATGCAAGAGCGCACATTAGTGAAGCTTGCTTTTATTATTGATCCCCAGTCGTACGTTCACTACTCAAGTGAGAACAGACGGTTTTCATCTTCATTCTGATGACAATTCATCTAATATTTTAGCCATGGCATATATGTATATACATATGATCTACTGAGTCATCCATCCCTTAGGTCCGTAGTTGTATATTGAAATATTCGCAGTTGCATTGCGTCTGGTCTTCTTCCAGAGACCTGATATTTTATGAAAATTCTATGTAAGGAAATATGAATTTAAATTATTTAAACAATAATCGTTCACACTTACATTCAGTAATGGTTAAACATTGAATTTCGAAATTAATCTACGAAAAGAATATAATCTCTGTTGTTTCATTATGAATCGGTTATCGGTTGACCTACTGAAATTCTATACCCCGGCATTGATTTTTAAATTCAAAAAAAAGAAAGGAAAACAAATGAATCGTTTAATAATATTGGCTTCACAATAAATTGTTTGATTTCATTCTAAAAATGAAGAAAACATATATAAAAGAAATGAAATGTTTTATTCTTTTAAAACCGAAATTCCTTGGAGAAATCACGCCTATAAATAACCGCCTCTTTACTGGATTTTAATCACAAACCATTTAAACTTCGAAAGTTGAAAAGTGTTGAAAATCAAAACCAAAAGCAGAATGAAATTCTTTACTTTGTTCACTTTAATGCTGATCGCTTTGGTGAGCTATACTTCTGCCCAAAGATGTATTGGCCGACCACGTAAGTTTTTAGTTTTCTTTTGATCTTCTCTTGGTCACGTGAAGTTCTCTTTAAACATTTCATGATTTTTCTTCTTTGTTGTTATAACTCTAGCCAATCCCGTCTGTACTGGTGGTCGCGATGTAGGATTTCGTGGTGGTCGTCGATGCCTTCCACGTATTATGTGGTGGTGGAATGGTCGTGCATGTGAATCGATGGGCTATTTCGGCTGCGGTGGCAACAATAATCGTTGGTGCTCTAGGGGTGACTGTGAAAGAGGATGTCGTCGTCGTTAATTTTAATTTTTATTTTAATTTTGAGGAAAGTAATTGAATAAAAAAAAAAGAAAATTGCATGGAATAATCGAAAAGTGCCTTTGAATTTAATTTGAATTTTGAATATCGTTTCATTGATTATTCAGTGTTAACAAGTTCGTGTCATGAGACATACAATCTGTTATGTGACGAAACAAAGCAAAGTGGAGAGAGGCTAAGGTCGTTTTTATCCCAAAAGCTGGAAGACCATCAACATCCACTGCGAATTATTTCAGTTCGATTAGTCTATTCGTTCCCAAAATAAGGAAAAGGATTCTAACCAACGTACATACATACATATGTAGGCGAATACTTATGCTTATAGTACACTCACCTAGCCTATTGAGTTTTAATAAAAACAGATTCGATTGTGTGAAATTAAAAAATATCGTATTCATTGAATTGCTATAGCCCATGGAATGTGATTTTGAGTCAATTGCGTTTAATGCTTTCGCTATATTTTCAATACAACACGGAACTGTTTGTTTGTGTGTTTATAAAGTAAACATTGTACACATGGATTGAAACTCTATTTCCTTGAACTAAATATAGCTTCAGTGTCAAAGTCAATAGAATATTATGTAGCTTGTATGGCAGGCGGTGTTCTTTAAACTGGACTGATTGAGGCAATCCTCATGGATTGATTGAGGCAATCCGTGACTTTTTGAGGAAGTAATTTAATTTAATTGTTCAATATGTGTGTTAATTTTATACATGATTGGCAGGACCTACAGTTTAAAGTCGACTCCGAACGACAGATTTTTGAGAAACATTTCATGACAATTTTAATTACTCTATTTTTTCGTCTTTCGTTTTTGTATGATATGTCTGATCTGGGGTTTGAATCGTGACCTTAACTCTAAAAGGCCAACACACTACCTACTGGACTACGGCTACTTCAAGAAATATTCTGCACTGGCGATTAAATAAGCAGAGTTGGCCAGACAAGAGACCAATTTTTAGCACGTTAGCCCGGTGAAAGAGAATGTCTTGGACAAATGCGTTCTTTGTTTTATTCAAGTGCTTATTACAATGACCTCACTAGCTGGCATAACATTCGCCGTTGATTGGTTTTTCTTTTTTAAATGCAGAAAATGAGGATACTACCTCGGGTATACCATAAACGTGTGTCATGAATTTATTAACTGATAAAGGGCATCTCGGCACAGTCTTTGTCACCAATATTCATCCTGATAAGAACACTATTTTATTTGATCCTCATAATATTCACTAGTAAAGATTTTCCCTAACATGCTCAATATTGTGGAGATCAGGAGCCTGTGCCGGTGCTTGGAGTAGCTTTGAACAATAATGCATAAGCCACAGCTTCGCAACGTACTTTGAATCGTTGTCCTGGTAGAAACAAATGCGCCCAATACATAAGCATAGGTATTCGCCTACCCCTAGCTTAGACTTATTGAAAGCTAGAAAGTTGTCTAGAATCCTTTTCATTATTTTGGACAACCAATAAGAACGAATAGACTAATGTAACTGAAATAATTCGCAGTGGTCTTCCAGCTCTTAAGATAAAAACGACCTTCCCCTCTCTCCACTTTGCAGGCATAACAAATTACACGACACATGTCGCGAATTTTTTTACACAAAATTTTGTCCACTGAAGAATCAATCAAAACAAATCCTTATTGGACAAATTCAATACAAATGCACTTTTAGATTATTCCATGCAATTTTCTTTATTTATTCAATTATTTTCCATAAAATTCAAGGCCAAGTAGGACGACGACATCTTTGCTCACATTCAGCCCTAGTGCACCAACGATTATTGTTGCCACCGCAGCCTAAATAGCGCATCGACTCACATGAAGTACCAGTGTAATACCACATAGTACGTTGAGTACAACGACGACCACGACGTCCTACATCGCGCCCACCAACACAGCCGGGAGTGCCTAGAGTTATCACAACAATGAAAAAATATCATGAAATGTTTAATGAGAAATTCCAATGACCGAGAGAAGATCAAAAGAAAACTAAAAACTTACCTGGTCGGCCACGACAACTCTGGGCAGAAGTGTAGCCCACCAAAGCGATCAGCATTAATGTGAACAAAGTAAAGAATTTCATTGTGGTGCTTAAGGTTTTGGTTTCCAACACGTTTCAACTTTCGAAGTTTAAATGGTTTGTGATTAAAACCCAGTAGAGAGGCAGGTATTTATAGACGTGATTTGGCCAAGGGATTACAATTTTAAAACAATAAAAATTTCATTTCTTTTGCATCTGTTTTGGTTGTTTTTTTTTGTAAATAATTGTGACAAAATAAAACAATTTATTGTGAAGATAATATTATTAAACGATTCATTTGTTTTCCTTTCTTATTTTTTTAATTTAAAAACTATGCAGGCGTATAGAATTTCAATATGTCAACCGACAAGCAAGTAGTCATGGTAGATTACGTCTTTGACATGCCAAAAAACGGCTGACAACAAATCAAGGTCCTACGAACCCACCTTGATCTTCCTTATACCAAACTTTCGTTGGGAAATGCACTATTTTGACTGCAAAAAAGAAGAATGAGAAGAATGGGCTTGGTGAAAAGGCTTCTCAAATTTAATCCGTTTTTTTCCAGATTCCCAATAAACTCCGTTGCCTTGATTGTTTTACCCTAATGAAGATATTCAATGTGAGTTATACCATGTGTGAATCAAAAAAACAGTCGTAAAAAATGTTCGGCTTACAAGCCCATCTTGACCTCCTCTGGTGCCAATTACCCTTGAGAACTACACGACATTTAACTTATTTTGTCTCAGATGCATTCTAAAATGTGCCTCTCAGAGTCTCATTGCTGCTGTAAACAAGGATCTATACATTCATGCATAAAAAAAACAGCTTACGTGGGAGCTTGAACAGTGTGAACTTTTTGAAAAAAGGAAACTTCTTCTCAGTTCCATGTGAATGGCTGAATGTGGGAAAATCTAGTCCCTGAGAAGGCAATGCACCCACTACGAGCAACTGCCTGATGTGGATTTTAATCAGAGAGTGTGAGTAGGCTTCACTGTTTTGAAAATGATGCCAAAGCTGCAGTGTTCGTGAACGGCACTGTTTATATGAACATGAGTTTTTGTACTGTAAATAGGCCCCAATTTAAAAAATAAACGAAATGTAACAAAAATTAAAAATTCTTTAATAAAAAATTAAAAAAAAAAAATCAATAAAATCGTTTATTGACGTCACTGTAACAGTACGTGTCTAGTTTACATGGCCAAAACTTGTGTTTCATTTTTAAACATTTTAAACAATTGGAAGGGCAAACATGAGACTCATTTTGAGGGCACATATATGCTCCATCCAGCCTTCGTCCATGACTTTTTATATGAATTTCACTTAATTTCGGCAGTTGACTTCGATAGATTTTACGTTTTAATAACTCATGTATTTTGATATCCACTAACAATTGTTAAATATTGTTATTGTTTTTGTGTTTTGGAAAATTTTATTGCCTCATAAAATTGTTGCAAGTACATGTACATGTAACATGTAGGCAATTAACCAAGCAATCATTAAAATTGGTTTGTTAGCGCGTATGTAACAATAAATTGAAGCATGTGTCAGGAAATTTATTTGAAAATTAAAAACAAAAATAATATGAAAAGTATTTCTTGTTTGTTACTCAGCATTTCATGAGTACTTATGAGTAGCGACAAAACGATTCATTACTGATCTCTGCTTCGTACATCACTACTTGGCATTTCAAGACCATTCGGAATACGAACAGATTACATAGGCATTCACCTACATCGCATCGATTTGCAGGGACAATATTGACTTCATTCGGGATCCACAAGATTCGATAATTCAATAACAATGCTCTTGACCCTTAGAAACCTAAAGTTGATTTTAATGTCCTCCCTATTAACGGACTATTGATTTAATTCTTTTGCTTTGAATATAACTGTTTATTGAATAAATAATAACGGTTATTTAAATATGAAAATAATATCGTCATTTGCAATTAATTTGTGGCCTATTTTTCAATTATTTACACAAAAGTAAACGTATTTCGTGGCAATTCTTTATGGAAACACACCCATCCACCTACTTTCTTTAAACGTTTCAAACAAAAACAAGGAAAGGCAGTGGCATGGAGAGAGAGAGGCACATTTAATTGCCTTTTGTTTGTCGAATAGGAAACGGAAATTTTTTTTGAATTTTTTTTACGAATTTTTATTCATTGTTTTCTTTTTTCTTGAAATAAATCAATAATTGTTTAACAAAAAAAAAGAAAACAAAAAAACAGAATATTTTAGCAGCAGTTTTAACTTGCTTTTGCTCTGTCTTTATGGCTGGCATTATTACTCCACAATACAATAAAAAAACGACATTTTTAATGAGATTTTACGTGAATAAAAATCCAAAAAATATACGTCGATTTTTTAATAATAAAACGAATGATGGATGATTTATGGCGCAATAATAATAAAAAATTTACTGCAACAACAATAACAAGAAGAAGAAGAAGTAATTCCATATTAAATGAATAATTGATGGCAAAATTGTATGCCTGAGTAACTGAATTAATGAAAAAAAAAAAAAATTCAAAATTGCGGATCCTGTTTCCGTAATTATTGAATGACAAAATGCCACCCACCCAAGGAAGGGAAAAAATTAATAATAAAAACAATAAAAATTAATTAAAAAAATTTAAAGACATTTGTGTGTCTGTATACAAAAAGATATAAAAGATATAAAGATTCTGATACTTATACTCACTATATCCGAAATTTGAAGTATCCTTACTTAACAATACGCACGATGCTGTTGATTTCGACTCTCCATGACTCAACATTTACAAGAATTACAAAATAAGTATGATTCGCATACGAACATTACAATACTCACTAGAAGGTTGTGTGTTTGCTTTGTTTGCTGTCTTTGTCTTTTTCTTTCTCCTTTTTCTGTTGTAAATGAAACAACAACTAAGACTGTAAATTGTGATGAATGATTCGAATCATGATTTGAGAAGCTTTTCTAAATTTATGAATCTAAATGAGTAGGCGTATGAATCAAACATACATATTTCGAATGTTATGAGTTTGATGTCAACGTTGTACTCATACTCATTGCAACCTGTACTTATAAATCAACGTTGTAGTGAGTACGAATGAATCAGAGGTAGGTGAATTTCAATACTGTTGACTCACTTATAATCAAAATTTCATGACTACTTATGAGTAGCGAAAAAACGATTCATTGCTGATCTCTGGTTCAAACCCCAGGTCCGATATCTCTAACACAACGAAATATGAAAGAATATTTCTTAGGCGACTTCCTTTCAGCAGATTTCTGACAAAAACTCTGTAGCATATTTTACAAGAATCCATTTCGATGCTTTCAGATATGTACCCTTAACTCTTCAGATCATGATCGCCAGATTTTGAGATGACCTTGCTTAGCCTGGACATACCATTGCAGGGCTTCAGCGTAATTGAAAATAATTAAAAAAATATATTGTTATGAACAATCAAATGTACTCTTTAACATGTAAGAAGTTTAATTTGTTTAAATAAATTTATTTATAAAAAAAAAAGAAGTCGAAGAAAGAGCCTCAGAAAGTATACTAAGCTTCACACGGCTGACAACGTTGCTGTCTATTGATCAGGGTAGTATATGTACGTAAAATGTTATTAAAATTTGAATTAATTTGATATTTAGTACATAAAACTATACTGTATCTTGTATTTCAGATAATTGATAGCAGAAGCAATTCTCATTTAGTTTGTAAAGGGGATGGGTGGTGATTTTCTGTGATCAAGAAGATCAAGAGAATTGTAGTCCAAATGTATCCAAATACAAGCCATTCAGAAGTATATCTCAACTGGTTAATCTTGTCCCTCACAGAAGCCTACATCACATCTCAATCTTCTACAATCATCCAGTATCTTCTGTAGGGTCCTAGTAATACCATTAACCATGTAAAAACTCTTTCGTGGTCATTTTATTTATTCTCAGAGTTTTTGCCAGAAATCTGCTGAGGGGAAGTTGCCGAAGAAATATTCTTTTTTTTTATGTAGTTTTGTTGGAAATGCCTGACCTGGCGTTTGAACCATGGCTTCATGTCTAATAAGCCAACACACTATGAACTAGACTATGGTGACTTCCTCTTTAATTTAACATAAATTGATATTTTTCGTTGAGTTTTATAATTTGCTAAATAGGCTCTTAAAAGCAAAATTAAAGCAAATTTTATTGCTTTTAAGGATACACTAGAGGGTATATATTCTGGTAGTAATTTGTATACAATAAAATACTTTTTATTTCTTCTATTTTTTCTATAGAAAAACAAGAAATGGAAATATCCTCTATTTTATTTGCCCCTTAGTTGCCCCATTTCTTTCTTGTGGCATACGAAACACTTTAACTTTGCAACAATTGCCTTGGCTACACACAGTATATTTGGGTGTCTATTAAATGGTATTTTTATTATCATTATTTTTTGTATTGTTGTTGTTGTTGTTATTTCTAACAATAAATATATGCTTGTTGTTGTTGTTGCTGTTATTACCATTGTTATTCCTACAATAGTTTAAAGGTCAAAGTGGACAATTTTATTTATAGGCTCTGTATACGATGCCTGACAAACAAACGTTTGTAAGAAGAAATTTTGCGATTTTTAAAGGCTTCGGCTATCTAACTTCGGCCTCAATATATGTTAGAGAGAGAGCCTTTAGTTTAAGGTCCTAATAACAACTTGCATTTAACATTATTGTATTATTATTGTTGTATGGTTTGGTTGTTAGGGAAAGATTTCTTTTTGTTTATTTTTCTTTCTGTTGTTCTAATAAGGGGGCGGTATACTGCCTCACTACTATGTCTACTGAAAGAAATTAGAAAAAAAATTTGACATAAATTTTTAATTTTTTTAATTTTTTAAGCGATATGGTTGTATGTGTGTGTGTGTGTGTGTTTGTGTAAAATTAAACAAATAAATTATTTTATAAAGTCAATTTGTAATCTGTTCGCATATAAATGAATTTATTGGAAGGCAAAGTACTTTAGAGTATAAAAAAAACGCTTAAAAATAAATAAATCACACGCTCAAATATCTACTAGAAAAGCAATAAATTTTCCTCTTTTTTCAAAGTTCTTTTAATTGTTTTTTTTTTAATCAATGCAAATATTACTATCATAATGATTTATAATATTTGATTTTAGTTTTTTTTTTATTTGCTGGATTGACAGAAAAAATATGCAAAATTATGGAAGAAACATATGCAGGAAGTGAGATAATAGAAGTCCACACAACTAGAGTATGGCCTTAGGATTGGTGTCGTATCACCAAAACTGTGAAGCATAGTCTTGAACCGTGGCCGCATGTCTAATAAGCCAACACACTACCTACACAGAGAAAACTGAACCTAATAAATACATAGTAAATTAGAACAAAGTTTATAAGATTTCTCTATGGTTTTTTTTCAAGAAGAGATTCTTATTATTTTTATAAGGAAAACCTTTTTGAAAAAATCAAGAAGAAAACTTAGGGATTTTACTAGACAGTCTTCTTGATTTTTTAAAAAGGTTTTCTCCTTAATTTTATTAGGCTTTCTTTTTGTTTTTTTCAAAAGGATTTTCTTCTAGATTTTATTATGCCCTCTTTTTGTTTTTTTCAAAAGGATTTTCTTCTAGATTTTATTAGGCCCTCTTTTTGTTTTTTTCAAAAAGATTTTCTTCTTAATTTTATAAGACCATCCCTTTATTTTTTCAAATAATATTTATTGATTTTGCTTTTTACATAACCTAAGAAATCATTATATCATGGCCACTCTTGAAAAATATTCGTCAAAGATTCGGCATTTTGTATCTCATCAATTCTATTTTTCTTTGTTTCCCTCCAGAAAGAAAGCACCTGTTCCCATGACTGCAATTGTGCTGCAACCAGAACTTTTGCTCGAAATATTTATCTTTGAAAGAGAAAGATAGAGGTATAAAGATGTACATATATTAATTTAAGGAGTATTACCATTATGCAAATCTTTAAAAGATTCGTCCGCAGTGACAGGATAATCATCGATTTTTCTTTTTCAACATTAGTCCAACGAGAAAATAACTTTCCTGTTAGATTTTTCTTCCCGTCTTTTATAACACTTTTTTTTTGTTGAAATTAAAACAATTCAATATTTTTATTTGAACTTTGTTTACTTTGTTACTTTGCTTTTTTAAGAAGAAATATTTTTATTACTTTTTTTCACTTCTATACTTGCCACTTATTAAAACATTAATACGATAATTTACACATGATCAAATAGAAACCCAATGAAATCAATAAGGCATACTCCTTAAAAAAAATTATTAAGTAGCCTAATGAAATCTATAAGAAAAACCTTTTTGAAAAAATTGATTAGGTAGCCCAATGAAATTAATAAGAAATTCTTGTTTTATACAATTTAGAAGAAAACATAATAGAATCAATAAGTTTTTCTCTATGGCTTGTATTTTTTGTGGCAAAAGTGACGGAATTTGAGTAAAAAAAATGGTAAATAACAAGTTTTCTTCTTAAATGTATGTGTTTTACTTTTTGAAAAAATTGAAAAGATTTATCACATAAAAATAATAAGAAATCTCTACGAAAAAATCTTCGTTTCTTTCTGCTGTAATACCCCTCACTCCAAAAACATTTCGTAGAGAAAATCTTCTTGATTTTATTAGGCAGTTTTCGCTCTGTGTAGACTCCCAAAAGGCTAAGGCTATTTCCTTAGTACACTTGCCTTTCAACAAAACTCATGGCATCGCATACCGTGTGGCATTTAATATCATCTGGTTGTACAATGTTTCTATTTTTACATCTTAAATGAGCGCGAGCCCAGATTTATTTAACTTTTTTACATTCTTGAAATTTGTCCTCTTTCGTACTGGGATATTAAAAACGAGTTCACCACTCCCATGTTTTCCAATTTTATTGAAATTGATTTAAGCACACGTGGTGTTCAATTGCATGATTTGTGTTCAGGAGAGGATTGCCTGAGGGGTGATTAATTTATTCGCCTATATTGAGTTACATTTCCGGGTGACTATCTATGATTGTACATGAGATAGTAAAAGGCTACAGGGGATGCCTACAGGGTGGTGTACTTGCACAATTAAAATGAAGCTGAGTTGTGTATGAAGTTCTAACAAAACTCTCTGAAGCGGGCATTGATTGCCAAGGATATGCAGACGATATGGTCTTGATAGCTAAACGGAAACTTTGAAGAGACTCTCTGCAATATGAGTCAAACTGTTCTTGAGATTCTAAGTACTAGTTGAGGCATCACAGTAGGCCTCAGAATGAAGTTAAACAAGACTAAATTGACTAAATGAAGGAAAGTTCCTAAATGGAAGAATATTCGACTCCTGGGTGAGCCAAACGGACATAAAATCTCTTAGAGTATAGCATACATACATACATATATAATTGGTCATTACAACCCTTCAGTCAGAATTACAACCTAGGTTCTCACATCACTTATGTTATATGCTGGGCCATACAGTTTAAAGTTGACTCTGACTGACAAATTTTTGAGAAACTTTTTCTTGATTTCTTTGTCAGAAATCTGCTGAGAGGTAGTCGCTGAAGAAATATTTTTTCTTATTTCGCTCTGTTGAAGATATCTGACCTGTGGTTTGATCTGTAACCTCACGTCCAATAAGCCAAAATACTACCTACAAGGCTACGGCGACTTCTATCTCCATGTCTATTGCTGTGATACATTTCAAGATGTTGCTCGTTGTCAACAATGCCATTTCCTTGCCTAGCATCTGATATGAATTTGGCAAAAATTTCAAATCGTTTTTGTTTAATTTGAAATTTTTAAATGGCTTACCCATATTAAAAGTTACTCTTGATTGAAAATAAGAAGAAATGAAAATTATTTGACCAGTTTTTCAAACACTTTACTCCTTCAGGTGTTGGTATTAAAAGGTTTCTCGAAGTTTCTGGATAATAAAAAAGCCAAACAAGTTGTTGATTAAAAATTGATTTTAAAAAAATTCCATTCAAAAATCAAAAAGAAGGAAGAAGAAACTCGAATTAAATTTGTACAAGCACGACATATTAATTAAATAAAACAGGGTCTGATTATTAAACAATTCATATTTTATTTAATTATTTCAGAGTTCAAGAAATTATTGGTTTTTGTTCTGTTGACGGCAGCCTTGGCAGATGTTTATTTATTACAATTTTTTTTTTATTTAAATTATTTAAAATTGTATTGTTTATGGTTATTGTTATTATTTAATATTGTTTTAAAAAACTTTACTTAATTTTATAAACAAATAAAAAAATGCATTGAAAGCATTTCAATAAACAAAACTTACTTTCCCTTAATGTACCAGAATACTCGTGATATCTTCCCTTTGCCACCGCAATTCGCTTTAAACACTGTATGCCTTCATCTAAACAAGGCATAAACTTCTCAGACATCAGTTGTTAAATAATCAAGAATCTTGCAAATCTTGATACGCAAAATGCGTATCATTGGACTTTTTTTCGTTGTGTTTCGTTGCGTTAGTGGCCTATACTTCGGCCGAACGTTGCGTAGGACCAAGTAAGTTCTTCTTTATTTTTTCTTCTGTAATTGAAATATTTGAAAATAATTTCTGTTTTGTTTTCTGATTTACAGGGACGCCTAACTGTGTGGGTGACCGCGATGTTGGTCGCGGTGGACGTGGCTGTAACCAACGCACCATGTGGCGTTGGACTGGTACTTCTTGTGAGTCGATGAGCTATTTGGGCTGCGGTGGCAACAATAATCGTTGGTGTACTAGGGCTGCCTGTGAGCAAAGATGTCGTCATCCTACTTAAAGTTGGCCTTGAATTTTATGGAAAATAATTGAATAAAAAAGAATATTGCCTGGGGACAATTTAAAAGTGCCTTTGAATTGAATTTGTCCAATTGGGATGTGTTTTTATAAAATTTTTGGATTTCTTTTGATTGATTGTTCAGTGGCAAAATTTTGTGTAAAAAAATTCATGACATGTGACATACAACCTGTTATGCCTGCTAAGTGGAGAGAAACGAAGATTGTTTTTATATCAAAATCTGGAAGACCATCAACATCCACTGCAAATGATTTCAGTTCTATTAGTCTATTCGTTCTCATTAGTTCTCCCAAAATAATGAAAACGAAATATGCTACTGCTCTTGTCAATAGCTTTGAAGTCTATACTGGGGATAGGCGAATACCTTTGCTATGCTGTCGACTGATAGACACACTACGCAGACTGTCAGCTATATTGATTTCCAGCGTGCTCTGTTCTACTCTATTCAAGGCTTTATTTGCTAATTTCATTTGACTTTCCTTCGATCTTCTATGAAAGCAGAGGCCTGGGATGGTGGCCGTAAGACTCAATACAGTTGTATCCTGATTCAGCTTGGTGTATGAACGTGCTGCTATTCGAGGAAGACATACATGCATTCGAGTCGATTGTGTGATTCCTTATAACTTTCAGGACAGAACATTTAATTTTAGAATTCCAACTTCTGGCGTTCTGGTCTGAAGAGACAATGAGACTCTTGGAGTTTACCTCGAAGGTATGACAGGGTGGGTTGGGGTATAATTATTTATATAAATCTTAAATAATAATTAAAAGAGGTAGTGTGTTGGTTTACTAGACTTGAGGCGTCGATTCAAACGCCAGTTAATATATCTCCAATTAAACGTAATATTAAAAAATATTTCTTAGACGACTTCCTCTCAGCAGATTTCTGGTAAAGTTCTCTGAGAGGTAAAATCAAAAAGGCCTCAAAAGTTTCTTAAGAATCTGTTGTTCGGAGTCGACTTTAAACTGTATGGCCCAGCACTCATGTCTGAAATTAAAACACGCAATATAAGTGGTGTGAGAAGCTAGGTAGTAAACCTGACTAAAGAGTTGTAATGACCAACTATGTGTGTATGTATCAGAGATCAACAACGAATCGTTTTTTCGCTACTCATAAGTACTCATAAAATTTTGAATTCAACTACCTCTGATTCTTTCGTACTCACTACAATATTGATTTATAAGTACAGATTGCAATGAGTATGAGTACAACGTTGACATCAAATTCATAACATTCGAAATATGTTTTATTCATACGCCTACTCATTTCGATTCATAAATTTAGAAAAATACTCATAATACTGATAAATAATTCGAGTGATTCAAATCATTCATTAAAGTTTACAGTCTTAGTTGTTGTTGCATTTACAAAAAAATAAGAAAGAAAAAGACAAAGCAAACACACAACCCTCTAGTGAGTATTGTAGTGTTCGTATGCGAATCAAACTTATTTTGTGATTCTTGTTGTGATGTTGAGTAAAGGAGAGTCGAAATCAACAACATCATGCATATTGTTAAGTATGAGTAAGATGAGTATTTCAAACTTTGAATATGAGTAGTATGAGTATGATATTAAAATAAGTATGAATGTGGATAAGTATCAGAAATTATTAGTATGATTCGAATCTACTCATATTTTTGAATACGAGTACTCATTGCTGATCTCTGGTATGTATGATAGGCAATCGTAAAGAATCGATTCGATTATATGAGTATTTCATTAAGTATTTCAATAAAATAAATAAATAATGATGAGCTGAAAGGCTTGTTTATCTTACAATCCAATTTACTAGGCAATATCTTTCGTTTTGAACAAACATAACTTGATATTTGATAGTCCGAGTATAGCCATAAGCTACTGAGGATAGCAATTGAAAATAAAATAAACTTTCAAATGCAATGAAGAAAGTTTTCTTTCTATTTTTTTACGGCTCTCTGTGTGTGCTCCTTGAGTGTGAAAAATCGTTTTTTATTGCTTTTTCCAAAATACTCGAACTTTTCATTTTAAAGTGTTAATTTATCGTTTCCCTCTTATTGTATTGTGTTTTCTGGTCTTTATCTTCACTTGTTATCGATAACAGATTTTTGTTTTTCTTTTCATTTTTGCTGCATAAAAAACTGGCCACCGGAATAATGCTCGTAAATTTATATTTTTATGCGTGTGAGTGTGAAGATTTCTTTTGTTTTTTTCTAAACAGAATTGAATTGAAGAAATTCTTGTCTTGTTTTACTTTTTTTTAAAATGAAATTCATTTTCTTAATTGAGAAATATAAGTGTTCAAGTGTTTTTTATTGTTGTTATATTTCAATTTCAACTACTGCAGGAAATGTAAAAAAAAAATTTTAATTTTATAGGGTGGGCCATTTAAAAGTTTAAATTTAAAAATGCAATAAAACAGAAACGATTTGAAATTTTGCAAGAAATTTCTTCTTTTGTTGTGAAGTACAATTGTCCAGGTTAGAAATGGAACATCGATTCATTCATATGACTGCCGCAACTGGCCTCACAGTACCTCATTTGATCGGACCAATTTTCGTACACTTTTTCAAGTGTATGAGGTCGTATCCCGGCAATGGCATCATGAATGTTGGCCTTCAAATGCTCAATTGTCTCTGGTGGTTTGTCGGCATAACATACATACAGACATACATACATAATTGCCCATTACAACCCTTCAGTCAGGATTACGGCCTAGCTTTTCACACCACTCATGTTGTGTGCCTTATTTTTACCCTTGAGTGGTGGGACCTACAGTTTAACGTCGACTCCGAATGACAGATTTCTGAGAAACTTTTTCATGGCAGGTTTATTTACTCTCAGAATTTTTGCCAGAAATCTGCTGAGAGGACGTCGCCGAAGAAATATTTTTCTTTTTCATATTTCGTTTTGATGTCTGGCCTGGTGCTCGAAACCGGGCTTTACGTCTAATAAGCCAACACACTACCTACTAGAGTGGTAACAAGAAAATCGGTTATTATGGTGCAATAGGTGTCTCCATTGACCGTAATGGTGGCACCGCTCTCATTTTCAATGAAATATGGGTCAATGATGCCTCCGATCCACAATCTGTACGAAACAGTCACTCGTAATGGGTGCATTGGCTCCTGTAAGACCACGTGTGGGGGTTTCTGGGCATGAGACGTGTTGCAAGTTGCACCATCCCGTTGAAACCAAACATCGTTCAAATCAATACCATGAAGAGTTACAAAAAAATCGGTTATTATGGTGCAATAGGTGTCTCCATTGACCGTAATGGTTACGCCGTCTTCATTTTCAAAGAAATCTGGGCCAATGATGCCTCCGTTGCACAAGCCGTACCAAACACAGTCACTCGTGATAGGTACATTGGCTTCTGTTAGGCCACGTCTGGGGGTTTCTGAGCCCCAAATACGGCAAATACGTACCCATTAAGATGAGAATGAACTTCATCCGAAGAGAAGATTTTTTTTTTTTTGCCAAATCTACATCATCCTGCAGTTGGCCCAACAAATCCCAACGTTGCTCAAGCTTAAATCGTTTCATTACTTTCAGTGGAGATAATCGACTGAATTTTTGTGACAGAATAGAATGACATAAGTATTGCCAGATTCCGAATAAGCGATGATTCAAATTTAAACCCATGGAAGGTACACCCTATATCTCAGTTTTTTGGTGTTTTATTCTTAAAAACAAAATGTCAGAAACATGCAGAAAATTCTTTTTAATTTATACATGAAGGGAACAGAGAAAAAAGGAGAAAACAACTTTTAAAATAGAATGCGTAGGTCATTAGAAAACATGAAATCACATTTAAAAACTTGAACTTTTAACACTTTCCCCAAATCAACAACAACAATAAAAGATACAAAAGAAAAGTGCTCTCTTTAGCACACTAACACAGTAGCACTTGCAAGGCAAGTACAAGAGAAACAACAAATGTCACAAAAACCAACACAGGACATTTATTACCAAAAATGTTGTAACATACATACACACAAGCACACTCATACATACGTACAAACACATTTACAAATGGACGTAAACAGTTACGCATACATACTTACATAAACTCTACTCATTTAGATTATCTGCCATGGCGACAATTGCTGTGTGAACGAGCGACAATTGCTTAATGCATGTCGAAAAAGAGAAAGCAAGAGAAAGAGAGAGAAAGAGAGAGAAAGCAAGAAAAGTTTACATTGCATGAAAAGCTGTTTGCATGACCTCAGTTAAGAGATTGCAATCGTCTTCTATTTTTAACACCAATGCACACGAGATGTGAAGACAAGGGCAAGGCAAGGGTTCTGTTGTTGTGTTGTTGTGAAACTGCTTGAATTTATAGCCTTTTTGCCTGCTTGAACTGTATGTTCAGATGAACTTTCACTCAACCCCACCTTAACGAGACACGGTGTCGTGTAGCCAAATAGCCAGGCATCCAGTAGGGCATAAAATTTATTGCTTTTTCAATTTGATTGCTTCGGTGTGGAAATCAATAAAAACGAGATTCTGTTTGAAGTGCAATAAATCAATTGCTGTAGTGCTGGTGCTGCTTGAAATTTCCTCACCCACAATATGAGTATCAAGGAAAATAGGGATAGTGATGAAAAACAGATAAACCGGTTGATATCCGTTAATCGAATAAAAAATTTGGTTTTGACAAACTTGTTCTAGAGTAATTGGGTTGCCAGCTTTGAAATGTATTTGGTTGTTGTATTGGCTACAATGCTAAGGAACATTGTTCAATGAATGCAACTCATTTGTTTTATGCTAGTTTATAATGTTATCCTCTCTGAAGGATTAATAGTTTGAAGGCTTCCGGGAGAAATTATTTTGAGAAAGGGAAGCAATATAAATATATCCACATTTTCACAGCTAACTTCAGGTTGTCCGAAGATAAAATCATTCTGACAAATTAAATCTATAATAAGATTCTCATAGAATACAGAGAGAGATTAGTAGTCTTCGCAAACTTTCCTCCAAAAAGCCCAACCAAAGTAATGCAATGATTTCTGAGTTATCTTTAATGCGAATCTCTAGAAATTTTCCTTGATGCACATTTTTCAGTATAATTATGAACGCAGTTTCAGCTCCTTTCGAGTAAAGCTATCTGGTCAGCAACATACTACTAACTTAAGCGGAGGTACCCATCATTGGGTCTGTATACCCACTAATTTGCAGCAGATATCTGGTATGGTAATACACTTGACTCAAGTACGCTTATATTTCTGTGAAGAGAACCTTTTAACACCGCGAGCGGTGTCAAACCTGGAAGTTTGACCGTTTTTAACAGCGGGACACTATTTTCACAAATAGCGCTCAAAATTCCTGTCGGTCCACAGAGACATTACTATGCTTATTGGTGGCGAACATCGAACAAAACTTTAGTGAATAGGTTTCGCTCTGTTTTGCAGGATGCTTTCAATAATGTTCTTTCGAAACGGTTGTCAGGACTCTTAGCACATGCAGTGTTAATGAGGGTTGGGCACGGAATCGATGCAACAGTGCCCTGCACATCCGGAGAAACATTATCGGTTTTTGGATGACAGAACGTTTGAAGATCTAATCATGGTGACGAACTGGCCGATTTTATCCGGAACTTGGAGTGGTTCAAACCCTAATCTTACCTAACCTAGTGCATATGCACGTGATTGTCTTCTTTCTTGAAATCTCATGGCCATTTATCACATTATTTTCGTTTTCACTAGGCATGCCGATAGAGTAGGCATGCATTTCTTCGCATGATATCTCCAGGAATTGTCAGTATCCAGCCCCTGCTATGAAGATATAAGGATACTTAGCTTCCCATTTCCTGTCGTCTTTTACTAGGCTCTCGAATATAAAATTCACAGTAGTATCGCTATTTAATTTGCATGGATGATGAGTGGATGTAGATCATTAAGGACCGTATGAGGTAAACTGAACTCATACCTCACAATAGATCTATCCGGTAGCCTTGTTGGAACGTTAGCATTTAAAGATCTTTCACTTCTATATCGAAATGTCTTACAGGACTTTCCACTCCTAATTGGCAAGTTGCACTAGCAAAAAGTTATATCAAAAGAAGCATGCTGTGCTACACATGTCAGAGGATACAGAGATCAGAGGACCCCTAATATGCAATAGATAGCTGAATTGAAGCTCTGGAGAGATTAGCAAAAATAAAATTCAATTTCAGACACGATATGGTGGATTGTGAAATATGTTCCGAAGTCGCTTTAATCTAATAGATAGTACGTTTGCTTATTAGTTACGTGGACTCGGTTCAAACCTCAGGTCAGCCGTCCACAACGAAACGAATTATGAAAACAGAATATTTCTTCGGTGACTTCCTCTCAACAGATTTCTGGCAAAAACTCTCGGCGTAAATAAAATAGCCATGAAAAAGTTTCTCAAAAATCTGTCGTTCGGACTCGACTTTAAGCTGTATATTCCGCCACTCGTGAATAAAAGAAATTAGCACACACAACATAAGTGGTGTGAGAATCTTGATCATAATCATGACTGAATGGTTGTGATGATCAATGAATGATGATGAATATATCTTTGCTATACTTTTATGGGTTTTATTCTGTATAATTTGCTGATTTAGTACGTACGTAATGCCAAAAAGAAATTCTTCAATTTAAAAAATTTGTACATCTTTAACACAATGAATAATTCGTTTCAACTTTTTTATGGTATCAAGACTAATAAACTCACTAACTTAATGACTCAGTCCATATGGCTACTGTCAGTTTTTTTTACTTCTTTATTCCACATAATTATGTGGTTTACCTTGAATATATTGCCATAAAATGTTAAAAAAAATGGAAATTTTCAAAAAAAAAACAGTTCCTGGAATGATATTCAAACTCTAAACTAAACACACATTCTCCTCGAGACTAAATGTGGCAGCATAAAAAATGCACATCATTTGGCAGCTAAATGAACAAAACTGATATACAATATCTCCGTACTACAGTGTAAACAAGGCAATAGCGATCTTGTCCAGAAAAAATGAAAAAAAAGAAACGGCATCCGTTTGATATAAAAAAATCAATTTTTATGAACTATTGATGAATGTGGTATTGGTTAGCTGATGTCTTAAATACACAAAAGAAACAACAACAAAAACAAATAAAAAAAATAGATCCATTGAAGACTCAATTTCAAAAGAATCCAAAAAAGAAATAAAAATTCAATAAAAAAGTGAAAAAATAAACGATTTCTGGTTCGTTTTTCTTTTTTTAATTGAAATTTTAAACATATTGCTGGGGTGGGGGGGATAATAAATGTACACGTTCTGGCTCATATAAATGACGAGTCGTCTGTTGTGCAGTTCAATAAAATTGTTTACACAGTTGGTGGTGGTTGTGTTGTTATTGTTTAAATACAGCAACAACAACACAAACAACAAGTTACAAAAAAGATAGTGTTTATTATTGTTATTGTACAAAAGTATACAAATATATACACAATCCACAACAACTAAAACTAAAATAAAAAGTGTTTTGAAGTGAAATTCGAGTCACTATTTTATTAGTGAAAGAATTCCTTTTTATGCAGAGATTTAAAGGAATGAAATATTTATTCATACTGCAAGAGAGTACATAAGAGCAAATCTCTCTTACAGCGCTTTTAATCCTTAAAATTATCGAAGGAATACATACATAATTGGTCATTACAACCCTTTAGTCAGGATTACGATCTAGCTTCTCGCACCACTTATGTTGTGTGTATTAATTTTATCCATAAACGGCAGGACCTACAGTTTAAAGTCGACTCCGAACGACAGATTGTTGAGAAACCTTTCATGGCAATTTTGATTTATTCTCAGAGTTTTTGTCAGAAATCTGTTAAGGGGAAGTTGCCGAAGATATATTCTGTTTTTTTATTTCGTTTAGCTGGAGATGTCTGACCTGGAGCTTAAACTGTGGCCTCACGTCTAATAAGCCAATACACTACCTTCTAGACTACAACGACTTCTGACTTCTGGCGCCCTAGAAGGGAACGCAATCTACAATTTATCTCGTAGTCGACAGTCAACGTGTTAAGTAAGTATTGTTTCGTTTGACTATCAAGAAAGAGAGAGCAAAATAATAGCTATCTGGAGTTAGCCAGAAACGAAATATATACTTCCAATTGAAGTTGATTTGAGATTTTCTATCGAGTGTAGCTTTAATCGTTTTAAATACTTTGCCACCCTAATGTTGTTATTACTATTGGCAGCCATTAATAAAATAATTTGAAACGAAATAAAGCCAACTGGTGGTGGTGGCCAGTTGACATTTTCTCAGGAAATTTAATATTTTATTTTTAATTAAATGTCAACGATACAACGATATTTAATGGCAAATCAATGCCTCCCCCCGTTAAATAATACGTCAAGAAATTGCAAAAAAAGAACAACAAATTTTTTTTTCTAAATTCAATTGAAACCAAAACGTGCCGTTGTTTAGATGAAATAAAATTTTCCGTAATTAAACTAGCTTTAAAATTAAGTTATAATTTCCTTTGGTTTTTTTTTAAATACTGAAGAATTGGCTTGAATTTCAGTTTCATTGTCCAAGATTTTTTAGATCCAAAAACTACTCGCTTTAAAAATTGATTTTCATTTCTTTTTTTTTTCTTTTCTTCTTTTTTTTAATATTCTTCCGTATTATTATCCGCAAATATGTTTTTTTTTTTGCTTATTATTTAAAAAATAATAAAAAAAAATTTAATTTTATTTGGCATCTTGGCGCAATATCCAGCTGTTTGCCGCATCTGTATGCCATATTGCCACATACTAGCACACAAAACAACACTCGCCACCCTCACAGACAATGAAACTGCTGAGGCAGACAATTTGTATTTGTCTAGTAAGCGATTGAATGAAATGGAACAAAAGATAAACGAGCTAAAGAGTTGTAGTCGATCAAAGTCAACTATTTGTATATCCTAAACTACACAAGTGTGGGCACCCCCTTTTGTAAGGTAAAATACATTCAGAGTAAGATGGGGTAGAGACAGTGTAGAATAGGACGAATTGGTATATAATATAGAATTTTTCGTTCTGATGACCAGTGTTATAGCTTCGTCAGCATTTTGTTTTTGTTTTAGATCAAAATCGAATGATTTAACACCCTACACTACTTAAGTGATGGCTCCCACTCTTGAAAGAAAAGTAGTTTCAGAAAGTAACTTGCAAGAGGGCGTAAAGACAGTTTGATGAGCTGTGCTATGATACACAAGTTGTATGTAGTTATGTTTGTAACAGACGAGAGTGTCTGGAGGAAAACGAAAAAACAACCCAATACTCTCGAAGTAGCACACCACTCTTATGTACCACAGGGCATCGATTTTAATGTGATGAGCCTTGAAAGATAGAAGTCGGCGTAGTCTAATAGGTAGTGTGTTGGCTCATTAAACGTGAGCCCACGGTTCGAACCACAGGTCAGACATCTCACCCAAAAAGAAATTCGATAAATATTTCTTCGGCAATATTTTTGGCAAAAAGTCGGGGAGCAAATAAAATTGGCATGAAAGCTATTCAAAAGTCCGGCGTTCGGAGTCGACTTCAAACTGTAGGTCGCGCCACTTGTATATAAAATTAATATAACAACATAAGTGGTGCAAAACGCTAGGTTAAAATGTTGGCTGAAGGGTTTTAATCCTGACTGAAGAGTTTTAATACTGACTGAAGTGTTTTAATGAGCACGTGTGAAAGCTTAGAAAGAAAATTCAGTATATAGTTGGGTCAGGTTTAATTGCCGACTCTCTATAAAGGCATAGTTTACTTGGGCCCTATCAGGTCTTGTTGTAACACTGATATCACATATTTCGTTATACACTTACAACTCCTCTCTGGCTTCTCTTAACTCTTGCGATAGCTCTCTGGAAGTGTGAATTCTATTCAAATCATTTTTATCGAGGCATGTTTTGTCAATAAAGTCTCATCAAACACAATTCCTTTTGATAGTACAGTTCCACAACTGAAATAGAAAATATCGTGAACCAAAAAGAGAGCAGACAATTTTAGTGAAAATCAATGGAGTTTGGCAAAATTTTCCCCATTTCCTTGACCTATTCGCCATAGTCTAATAGGTAGTGTGTTGGCATATTTTAGACATGAGGCTACGGTTCAAACCCCGGATCAGACATCTTCAACAAAACGAAATACGAAAAAATATTTCTTCGGCAACTTCTTCTCTTCTGCCAGATTTCTGGCAAAAACTCTCTGAGAGAAAATAAAATTACCATGAAAAGTTTGTCAAAAATCTGTCGTTCTGAGTCGATTTAAGCTGTCACTCATGTATAAAATTAACACACACAACATTAAGTGGTGTGAAACGGAGGGTTGTAATCCTGGCTGAATCGTTGCAACGACTACTTATTTATGTATGTATGTATTTGACTGCAAAACTAATCCAAATTGATTCTTAGTGTATGTGTTACAAACACTACCACTGGTACCTATAATAGGTATATATCTGTGGGTAGGGTGTATTAAACATTTTAATTGTTTGTGTTTTTTTTGTGGCAGCACAATATTTGCACAGTTTTTTTTATTTTTTTATTATTTTTGGCTGTGTTTTTTATTCCTTTTTTTTTATCTTCCTTATTGTTTACGAATATATTGAAATCCAGTTGACTAATGATTATTATTTAAATTAAAAAAAAAAAACAACAACAATCATATGTATGTACATATTTTAATTATAATATTTTGGTTGTTTATTATGCCACAGTGGGGGAAATATTTTCATAAAAAACAATTAAAATTTAAAATCGGATGAAGAAAATGTAAAACGAATTTGTGGCACACTGCACTGGGGTAAAATGTTTTCGCATCTAAACTTAATTATTCAAATTTTCTTAATTTTTGAGTTATGATTGAGGATACTTACTAGTTACTTGAAAATTTTTTGGAGATTGCCAAACTTTGTCAGTTGATAACAGACATCTTGCTGATGTTGCAGCTGTCAAATGAATTGTCATTTATTCAGTCTATTTTGCCAAATCGCTAGCGATGATCATAGACAAGGATGTGTTTTTAGTGAATTGGCTTCATTTTGTTGGCCACTGACACTAGTTTTCATCTGAAAATCATCTTCAGCGATGAGATCTATTTTTGTATGAATGCGAGAGAAAGAAAATTGCCAAATTTGTGACGATATTAATCCATATGAGATCAAAAAAACTCCAATGTATACAGAAAGAGTTACTGTTTGCTTTAGGGATTTTGATCGGTCCATGGTTCTTTAAGATTTGTGCTCGATGGTTAAAGAATACTAATAAGACTTTTTCTTGTGGTTTTCTGAAGTCGCTGGTGTATGTGAATAAGACACTAACTAAAGCGGTTCTTAAAGCTTACATAACCCATGACATCGCTTAAATTCAGAATGATTTATAAGCCAGTGTCATGGGAAATTTGGGCATTTCGAATGCCCTCCATCCAGAGAAGTCGTGGCGGACATTTGAACGACGTTGTATGCTACACACCATAGCAATAATAGCTCCTTGAAACCAATAAAAAAATTTTAATTATATTTCACACACATATTTCGTTTTATTTGTACTTAAAGGTAGAAAGCACTTAAAGGCGGATCCTATGTTATTGATAGGATGAAAAATCTAAATTCCATTCAAACTGTCTGTACATCGTGAGTGTCATTTGCACGTTCAAATCCTTATCGTTGGTATTTAAAAAGCTTTTTGTCATCATAGTTTTTCCGATGATACTGGGCAAAATCGTGTACATCATCGTAGATAACACAGACGACATTATCTCCTCTACTAGGGCTTTGATCCTCAAATACTTGTTTTTATGTTACGTTAGTGATACGTGAGACACAGACTCATTTTCTTAGAGGGAATTCATGTAATTAAACTGTCGTTGTGCAACATAGTCAAATATTTTATGGTCCTCTGTGACTCGGTCTTAAGAGCAGCAGGAGTCAATGCTCCAACTCTTTCAACCCTTATTGTTATCGTCATCTCTTCTTTATTATTTACCATCTTGGCCACTGGGACTATTTCAATGTAGTTGGCATACAATTCTGTAACAGCCGTGCCATATTCCTTCTATCCATCATCCGTGGAGTAAATTACACTTTGTTTTCGAAAATAATCGTTGAGAATGCCCAGGGCTTTTGCAATCTCTTCTCAGTTTGCGCAAAAAGAGACGTTCTTATCATAATGTTGGACGACGGCGTAGTGTTCCGTGGAACCAGCCTCCTTTTTTGCCTTCTATTGTGTTTTTTAATATGTCTGCCACCTTCTTTCTTAAGTCTGCTGTAGGTTGTACTTTGTAGCCGCCGTATTCTAGTAAGTAGTATGTTGGCTTATTAAACGTGAGGCCACGGTTCAAATATCAGGCAAGACATTTCCAACAAAACGAAATTAGATTTCTGGCAAAAAGCACGGAGAGTAAGTAAAATTGCCATGAAAAAGTTTCTCAAAAATCTATCGTACAAAATAAACGTTCCATTACTCATGGATAAAAATTAACATGCACAACATCAGTCATGTGAGAATCTGGGTCGTAATTTTGACTGCAGGGTTGTAAATATCAATTATGTAGACTCAAAGCACACTAATTCAAAATGGTAATCATCTTGAACCTAACACGTACATAGATGTCAAGGCACATATTTGGAATATTTGCAGTGTTAATGCATTCCAATAGGAAATATATCAGATGCTGGGTATGAAATTTTATTTATCGACATTGAGTAGCATTCTGAAGTTTGTCAGAGCGATAGATTTAAAGCCGATATTATAAAGACGCCCATTATAGATTAAAGTCTATACAATTGAACGTATTATTGTTATTATTATCATTCACCATCGTTCATAGAACTCTTTGTATTTCTAAAAGTCATTCGACTAATAATTTATAATTTTCCACTTGATTATTCATTAGATCAGTAGCTGCCACCACGATGTTAGAGGTTAGACGATACTTGACTTGAATATTTAAATTTCTGCAAGTAAAGTTTGAAACAAAAAATCAAAAATTTGAACATAATGCCTCTCCACGAAAGTAATAACAATCCTTAAGCATTGAATTATTTCCCCCACGGGGTAATGGCCAATGGTAGAAATTAAATTGCACGACTCGAATCTACGAAAATTCAAGTCAAAACGCCAAAGGCTCATCGGCGTTCCCCATAACGCTGCCAGAGTGATAGAAGAAACACTGTGTGTGGGAATTTTTTTTCGTCTTTTATTTGTTTATGAGTTTATAAATTTTTTTTAAGAATGTTTGACTGTGTTTAAATAATATTTGTTTGTGTTATTTTTGTGATATTTTTTCTTTATTTGAACAGAGTTAAACAAAAAATTTCAATAGAATTATTAAAAATTCAGGGAATTTGAAGAAGTTGCATTTGCACTTGCTCCATCATTAGTTGAAATAGGTTTATAATTACAGGTTGCAATGAGTATGAGTACAACGTTGACATCAAACTCATAACATTCGAAATAAGTTTGATTCATATGGCCTACTCATTCAGATTCATAAATTTAGAAAAATACTTATAATACTCATAAATGATTTGAGTGCTTTGAATCATTCATCAAAATTTAGTCTTAATTGTTGTTTCATTTACAAAAAAAAGAAGAAAGAAAAATACAAAGACAGCAAGCAAAGCAAAGCAAACACACAACCTTCTAGTGAGTATTGTAATGTTCGTATGCGAATCATACTGATTTTGTGATTCTTGTAAATGTTGAGTCATGGAGAGTCGAAATCAACGACATTATGCGTAGTGTTAAGTATGATTACGATGAGTACTTCACACTTTGAATATGAGCAGTATGGGTATGATATCAAAATAAGTACGAATGCGTATAAGTATCAGAAATTATGAGTATGGTTCGAATCTACTCATCTTTTTGAATACTCATTGTTGAACTCTGGTCAGTATGTAGAGTTGAAAACCTTATTATTAGTGTGGATAATATACTCTTCGAAGTTTCTCATTTCAATTCTTGGTAACATTTTTCAATATTTATTTCAATACACTACACTAATATTCCATAAATTTCGCAAATTGCCAGCCATTCTAGAAAGACCCTATTGTTTATTCAATATTCAATCACAAAATTAAGTGCCGATTTAATTAACTTTCGAGTGGCTTTTTCATTTTATATGCAATGGTGGTCTCTTTAATAGAGAGTTTACGAATAAACACCACAACCACAAGTCAAACTAATTATAATTCAAAGCCAATATGAGAAGAAACTGTCTAAGTATAGTTAAGAAGTGCACAAAATAACAGACTTGAGTTATTGTTTCTTATAATTGTTCTTGAAAATTGTTGAAGAGAATTTTTAATAAATTTTGTTAAACAAATGAAACAGGCAGCTAAAGCGCAAAATTAATAAAAAGATTTTAATGGTTTATTAGTGATACCTCGATTATGAGTGTGTGTATGTGTGTGTGGGTGGATGAGTGTAATGAATTCATTAAACAATTCAAAAGAAGTTTATTGTTTATGATCATAAAAATATGATGGTTAATAGAGGCTATTAACTACAAACCATAAAGATTTCATTATACGAGCCAATTAGTTCTCTTTCTTGCTAAAGAATACAATGAAATTAAGTGCTAGGGTTATCGCATGTGGATTGCATAGCAAATGCTTAGCAAAAGGAAATGCTACTTTTTAAAGCACAAAATAAAAATAGATGTAGTCAGACAATTACCACCACCCACCTTTAAATTCTCAAAGAAGGTGCTCACCATTCTGAACTAAAAGCTCACATGCAAGTGAAGTAAATGACAGTATACCTTGGAGGCCTACAACGTTTGATAGAACCATTCTGATGCATGAAGCATTTAATCGTAAGAAATCCAATGTCTCTTGCATCAAGAAAATATTCAAAGATAGATCCTACCATAAGGACTGTATTGAGATTAAATGCACTGGCTAGTCAGGCAGTAAAACTTCTTTGGCACTTCTGGATATTTCAATTAACGCTCACTCCGCCAAATCAATGCTGATATTCAGGGAGCCAGATAGGTTGCTAAGCAATCTGACTAAAACCCGGCATCATGTTTAAGGAAATAAGTCAAACAAATATTTGGCCTATCAGCGGACTGTGGAGTTTTGGAGGAAGTGTTCTACAGCCTCCAACTTCTCTTTGCCGCAATATGTGGATTTGAAAGGCATGTTGACGTCATTATGTGTGTATTATAACATCGTTTAAATGTCTGCCACAGCTTCTCTGGGTAGAGCCTATTCGACGTGGGTTTAATTTTCAGTGAGTCTAGCTTATAAATCAGCTTAAACTTGATGGATTTGGGGATCGCTGTGGTTTATTGTTTATAATTTTTTTTGCAAAGAAAACCTCCATAAGAAAAAGTCTATTGGGTTCAAATCACACGATGTCAGGGGCCAGTTTGAATCACCTCCACGTGAGATGAACACGTCTTTAATGCAAAGCACCCAACATGTTGCACGTTGCTCCGTCCTGCTGAAGCCCAAACTCTTTCGCATTCAGATCATCCCATTTAGTTCAGTTACAGAAAACCGTAATCGTTGTTGACAGTAATGGCTTGGCGAATGTTCTTCAGAAGCCAATATGAACCGATTGCACCTCCATCCCAAAGTCCACACCAAACAGTAAATTTTTAGGGATGCATTGTACACTCTTGCATCTCATGAGGATTGAAATCGTTTTAAATTCGAGAATTTTGTTTGTTCACGTACCCATTCATCCATATATGGGCCTCGTCATTGAAGATAATTTTTCAGTGAAAATTAAAATCAATTCCCAACTGCTCGGAAGCCTATTTCGCGAACATACGTCGTTGTTTATGGTAATATACTTTCAGTTCCTAGGTGAGTGGAATTTTTGCAGGACTAATGACATAATATTTGCTAAGTTGTGTAAACCTATTGTCCTAACAGTATGCTGCTCCTAGCATTTGCTATGCAGGTGCTTTCTTTTAGGATTAATAAATCATCGGTTCCAAGTCTGTGTTCTGATTATTCATCTCTACATTAGAGAAACTACGATCCCCGTTCCGAAAAAGTATTCTCATAGTCAACAGTGTCCAATTAAAAGGACTGTCTGCGTAAGGCATTGTTCTTGACAGTGATGGGAAGTCGACTGCCTCTCATTCACTGTGTTTGACAGATCTTGCGTATAGTCGACTTACGGGTGTTGGTCGATCGTTTACTGATCCAATGAACTCGAATGAGTGTGCCCTCAAGAACTCTTGATTTGAGAAAAGTGTTTTGCCTCTCTTTTTCTCATTAGTTTTACATGTACATATGTAGGTAATCCAATGTCATTCACATAACTCAAGCTGAATTGGTCTCAGCAGTCGATTTATTTAAAGTAGCTTTGGACTCATGTCACATTGTAAATATTCTGTTCAAGCTATTTGAGAACGTGATCATCTCATTTAGAGGTGGTATGAAATGATTTCAACTGGACGACGACGTGTCATATAAGTCCTCTCAGGATAAAAATTATGGCGATCTTAAAAAGAGCAAATCGTGGGCCACGTTGATAAAACAATTTTATTATTTGCACGTGCTGTTGAATGCATAAATGAATGAATAAATGTCAACTTATATGACAGATGTATCTGCAACAAGATAGCAGTTCCAAATTTTAAATTTATTTCTCTTGAACGCAATGAGGCAAATCCCTTCTACGTGCAGTCTCTTAAGCCCCGCTGTTGATAGCAAATATTTTGTGGAGAAAATTTGAAAATTAACATGAAAACGTTAAGTGTTGTATTCCTTTTCCTCCATTTATTTTCCAGTATTTTAATGCCATTTCGTGGTATTACATTTCGATACTTAGTTTCATCAATAATTTCCTGCATTCTTATTGAATATTTCCTTCCTGTATTGCGCTATATTGATACCTGCAGACAAATAAACAATTTGTACTACTCATGCATACATATGTAAATGTATGTTGCAGCTGCTGTAACACCATTTGTGGCAATGCCTATTAAAGCAATTGATACAAATTCCTGGTGATGTATGAAGCAATTCGACAGCATAAAGGAAAAGATGATAATTTATTTTGGGATTTAATAAGAAAACTTTTGAAAGATATCATTGGAATTAAATACATTTAACATACGACGGCCTGTTTACACAGACATTGTAGTCTGCAGTAGAAAACAGTTTATGAAAGATAGTACGATTTATGGAGAATATTTTACTCATTTACATTCATTGCTTACAGAGATCAGCAATGAGTATTTAAAAATATGAGTACTCATAATTTTCATTCATACTTATTTTAATATCATACTCATACTACTCATATTCAAAGTTTGAAGTGCTCATCGTACTCATACTTAATAATACCCATGATGTTGTTGATTTCGACTCTCCATGACTCAACATTTACAAGAATCACAATATAAGTATAATTCGCGTACGAACACTACAATACTCACTAGAAGGTTGTGTGTTTGCTTTGCTTGCTGTCTTTCGTCCTTTTTTTTCTTCTTTTTTTGTAAATGCAACAACAACTAAGAGTGTAAATTTTGATGAATGATTCGAATCACTCGAATCATTTATGAGTACATATTTTAAGTATTTTTCTAAATTTATGAATCTAAATGAGTAGGCCGTATGAATCAAACATATTTCGAATGTTGAGTTTGATGTCAACGTTGTACTCATACTCATTGCAAACTGTACTTATAAATCAATGTTGTAGTGAGTACGAATGAATCAGAGGCTGTTGAATTTCAATACTGTTGACTCACTCATACTCAAAGTTTCAAGAGTACTTATGAGTAGCGAAAAAGTGATTCGTTGCTTATCTCTGATTGCTTAGCACTGTATTATCATATGTTTTGATTGAAAAACAATATTTTTAAATATATTTTTATAATAAATTGTCTTCTTTAATAAAGTCAAACTTACTTTATTAGTGCCTCATTTAAAATGTTTATTAAATGAATAAAAAATTAAAAAAATCTACATTTGATTTTTAATTTTATGGTTAACATCGTCAATATCGTTAGCCACACAGGCTGTTCTTGATTAACACCTGCAAACTTTTCAGGCAATCAAACATTAATTCATTAATCTCAATGAACGCTTTTTAAAATAAAATTCGGTTGTCATGTCATCTACATTAACACCAAATCGGAGGAAGGATTTTTCACTATAATTCGTAAATATTTCCCTTCATTCTTATTAAGAGCACAAGGCCTTGAAAAATTATGTTCAGTTTGGAACATCCACTGCCATATTCTTAATTTCATTTCAGCTTTCTTCGATTTTCGGCAACTTCTTTATCAACTTATCTCCTTAAGGCATGAGTTGAGCTTCTTCTTCTACCTACATTTGTTACATTCCATTACAGCTCGAGCAATGTTGTCTGAATATTTTTCTCGACTGCTGCCTTTAGGTCTCACTCCATTACAGTTTGAGCAATGTCGTCGTTAAGCTCTGAAATTATTATTTTTGTCGCCATGTAGCGAAGCTATAGTTCAGCTACCTTTTTATAGGGTGTCCGTAAAACGTCTTTTCTTAAGCTGTTGTCCTGAGAGTACGCTGCTCGATGTTAACAAGGATAACTACCTTGCATCTGCTATATTCCTGGATAATCTGATGCATGATTCAACATTCCTCAACAAAAGTTTTGAGTGCCTTAAACACATTTAGTGTGGCAATACCCTACCGCACACTGTTCCCAAAACTTTTTCTGCTCTATTAGTGGCGTGGGAGCTGCCTTCCTCGTAATCTTATATGCCTACCCATTGCCGAGAATTTCAACATGACGTGGGATCCATTCTAATTCTGTTTCTTCAGACAATTTCCTATTATTTACGATTTCAATTCATAAAAGCCGAGCCGTCATTCGGAAGACATTTTATACTTCATTATTTAAAGTATTGTCGCTGATCTTCACTACCATATGCAACGGATTTCAATTGAATTGAGCCTCCATCATCACTCCATCTCGTTTTCTGCATCTTTTCTAACTCCATTAGAGCCGTTTGTAGATATGTTCTGTCTACCCAAACAATAATTCTACAAATCGGTATTGGTCTCACCATCATGTTATACAGACAGTGCGTAATACCTAAATCACATCCCTAGGATTTTTCTACAACTCTTCTGTATATCACTACAATATGTCCTGCCTTTCCGGGAATGCTCTCCGTGTGAGCCCTTCATTTCAAAATACTATTCAGAATAGTGTAGTTTTATCAAGATTAATGGTGAAAGAACCCCGTCCTATTAACTATCTCGAGTTATTCATGCACAATCCATGACATGCCATTACAACCCTTCAGACAGGATTACGACTTAGCTTCTCACATCATTTATGTTGATCCCGCTAGTACTGTGTACAAGTGGCATTAGGTGGCAACTCTGTTATCTTAAAACCTAGCAACTTGTCTCTAGTTACGCCGACCTTAATTACTTCATGTTGTAAATTGCCCGCGCCATTCACAAATTCCGGTTGAAGACAGTTGTTAGGAGTTCAACAAATAAGTTTAACTCCAGTATAACATATCTAACATACTCGGTAAGGACGATTCCTACAATCCACTGTATCGTTTCCTTAAATCTGATCTTATGATCAGACCACTACACCTTTGGGATTTTTTTTAAAACTTTTTTCAGAAACCAATTGCCCTCTATCAAGCCAGCTTCAGATCTTTCCAGACTAGGAAGAAGAAAAAAAAAACACTCACACCACTACAAGCGCATACCTCTGCACTGAACGCTGCGGTATTTTTTAAGGCAGCATTTTTGCATATACACAGTGTAACGCTTTTAATAGACCGTATATGGTTTCAGAGAAATTGAATAATTAATCAAATTGACAACAACAACAACTACAAAAAATGAATTAAAAAAATATTGAAAAACATATATTTTGTGTAACATGTTGCAAGTTTTAATGGATTTTTCTCTCTTTTTTTATTGTTTTTTGTTGTTGTTGTTGTTTTATTGATGTCGAGTTTGTTTTAATAACTGCTGCTGCACAATGTCTATCCTTAGCATATATGTACTGTTATTCGGGTCATAGGGGGTTATGAAATATTTATTATTTTGTAGCAGAATGCATATGCAAATTAAAGTGTTTAAAAACAACAGAATATTACTTGCTGGTAGCTGGTAGGTGCGAAGTATCGGCAAAATATGATGAAGAAAAATGCATTTTTACTTGTCTTCTTAAACAAATATTGAAAATATGCCGCGCATAGTTTATGGGTTTGTGTTCCATCATCAAGCGATACACATATGTATACCTCAATAGTGACTGGAATATATGACTGGGAGAAAGGTTGTTAAGTGCCTAAAAGGCTATGAACTACTTCAATACAAGGCTTTAAATTTTGTTGTTGTAACGCACATTTTGAAAGAAGATTGTGAAGATATAATCGTGAATCGATTCAGTTTTTTGACCAATCGAGAAATATATAAGGGGAACGAAAAGTCTGATGAACTGGCACGGAAGGGATCAGAGATGTCTGAGGAGGAGACGATAGCGAGGATATGTGTATGCTCCTCTACAGGAATACTTTTCTAAATTGGAAAAACAGCGTGGTATTCAACAAACCATGGGTAGTCCGACATACCTGGTTGCTGAATTTCAAAACTGCTGCGTCCAGCAGTAGGCAGCGGGAGAACGACGGAACGACTTAAGTTCGACAAGAAAACCGTTCGCATGCTAAAAGACAATCTCGGTCTGCCCTACCAGGATTACTGCAGTAGCTGCCAACGGAATCGGTGCAACACCCTTTATGCGGATGCTATGCACTTCAGGTCAGGCGTTATCGGTTTCTGGGTGCCAAAACTTTTGAAGATCTGGACATGGTAGGTAACGTGCCACTAAAGGAACTCTCAGGTTTCATCCGGAGCTCGGTGTGGTTCAAACCTATCACTAACGGATCATTACAAGGAGGCTTACCTCAAAACAAATAATAAAATATTGCACTGTATTATCATTGTTCTCCTGAAAGCCATTAAAGCTTAAATTGTTTTGTAGTAAAAAATTAAGAGTAATAAAAAACGAGGGTGGTTTTAAAATTATCTGTCTAAACAAATTTGCAAAAAATAATCTTTACTTCCAACATAATTTGTATTTGATTTGATTTAGCTTCTCTAGATTATTATTACTGGGACTATGCTAAGCCATTGGCTTATCTCGACAGACAAGAAAAACTTGAATTAAGATTGATAGGCAATATTGGTCATTACAACTCTTCGATTCGAATCACTCGAATCATTTATGAGTATTATAAGTATTTTTCTAAATTTATGAATCTGAATGAGTAGGCGTATGAGTCAAACATATTTCGAAAGTTATGAGTTTGATGTCAACGTTGTACTCATACTCATTGCAATCTGTATTTATAAATCAGCGTTGTAGTGAGTACGAATGAATCAGAGTAGTTGAATTTCAATACCGTTGACTCACTCATACTCAAAATTTCATGAGTATTTATGAGTAGCGAAAAAATGATTCATTGCTAATCTCTGGTTCAGATGTATTTATAAGGCAGTATGTACCATAAAAACGATCAATAGTGTACTTATGTTGCCTTTAATTAATTTTAAAATACTGAGAAGCTAGGCCGTAATCCTGACTAAAGGGTTGTTATGGCCAATTATGTATGTATACTCATCGATTCTGATAGCTAGTTCAACACTGTTTTTGTGTTGGTCTTTGCCGTTTATTTCACCAAATATATGTGATGTAAATGGCGAAAAAGCCCCTTCTAGATATAGGTCCTCTGAAGCGACCTATTGCATAAGCTTCTTGTATATCCTTCCCTAAATTCTCTCCACTTGTGTTTGTTCTTTCTTACATTACTTTTAACTTTAAGGTTTTCCTCTTGTCCTACTCTACGCTCATCTTGTGATGCTCATTTATACACGAGTTAGGGCGTTCTAATTTTAGGGCCATCCCACGTATAAGAGTGTTGGTTTATGTTGGGTTTAACTTTAATCGTTTCATATTTATTATTTCAATTTAATTTGAATGCTCGAAATAAATCTTATTTATGCATAATTTTATTTGAAATTTCTATTCTGCTCATGAGCTCTACGGAATGGAAACGAACAATTTTTTTCAGATTTTTGTTGGCGGCATTTTTCAATGCGAATAAATATTTTTTTTGGAATTTGTTGTCTTTATTTGTGCATACAATCGATGTTTTTATAAGGATGAGTTGCCCAAAAGAAAAATAGAAAAAGAAAAACTGTAGCAAAGCAAACAAAATTGAAATAATATTTACGAATATAAAAAAATAGAAAAAAAACAACTGAAATGCAAAATAAATTCAAAGAAAACTGCTGAAGAAAAACAAACAGTTTTTCTTTCTTCCCCTTTTAACGTTTTTGTCTTCAAAGATTTGAAGAAGAATTTCCACAAAAATTTAATGTCGACTGCAAGAAAACATAGAAAGAAATTTTTATCTGCCAATGAACATGAGCAGAAATTATTTTCTAACTAAACAAAGGGACAGACAGACGAACATTTCTTTTGATGAACATTAAAGAAATATGGAAAAAGGATGATTGAATGAATGGATGAATGAAAATATACCATGAAAATGGAAATTTATTTTATCTTCCTTCATAATTTTCCTCAAATGATTTTATTTTTTCGGGTCATTATGCCATATTATGGAAACTTATTTGAATATTTCTTTGTCTGTTTTCTTTCTTTTTTTTTGCTTGTACTTCTAAGGCGATTTACATTTAACCCTTATGTACACTCCTGGGTATAAAGGGGACCTTTTTTTAATGAAATTGATAACAACTGTCTCTGGATTGTCGGCGTAACACTTTTCCTTAAAGGCGACCCCCAGAAAATAGGCCAACGGTGTCAAATCACAAGTTCTTGGCCGCCATTTGACATCACCATTTCGGCTAATTAAACGGCTATCAAACGTTTGACGCAATAAATCGATTGTGGCATGACATGTGTGACAAGTTGCACCATCCTTTTGAAATCAAACATCGTTAACATCAATACCATCAGGAGCGGGTACAAAAACAATCGGTTATCATAGTACGATAGGTGCCTGCAATGGTTGCGCTGTCCTCATTTTCAAAGAAATATGGGCTATTGATGCCACCACTCTACAAGTGCACCAAAGAGTCACTCGTATTGGGTGTATTGTCACGTAAAAAACCAGAGCTTCCCATGCACCAAAAAAGCCTATTTGGCATGGATTTTGAGCGGGCAATGTCATTGGCCTGTATGCCTTTAAGAATGGCATTAGCCAGGCCATTATTCTCAACAGCGAACCTGAATTGGAGTAACTGGACCCGCACAATATGTGTTTTCAACAGTACGGGTCTAAACAACTAACAGCTTGTGCCGCATAGGATATTGGAAGCGTGCGTTGAAGTGCAAGTGTTGATCGAACATTTACTGTTCTATTTGACTCGAATTTATTCACCACATTACGAATAGTCTTCCTAGGTAGGACGATTATAGCGATCTTGAAATGCGTAGTATTTTGCCGGAACAGAACACCTATTTTAATGGACTAATTTTATATTCGCACGTGTTGTTGAGTGAATAACTATGTGACTAAGTGACCATAAATTACTGAGGAATGGGACATAAAACATAAGAAATATGCATATGCCAAATCAATCTTAAGTCTCCGTTCATTATTTGAAACCAAGCCATAATGTTTCATTTAAAAGCCACTCTCACAAATGAAGAAACATATTCGTTCGTTTCAAACTATTGCGTACGTATACATACATTAGCATTGGCGTCAGTTGTAACTTCTCGTTAAATTTATTTAATTTTTATGCAACAAATTATTTCATTAAACATACCTCCACCTCGACCACTATGTTGCCATCATACTCATTAGAGAAAAAATATACAAAATTTAACATTAACCCTTATGAGGGCAGGAGAAGGAAAGGAAGCACATTTCAATGTAAGATAATGTATATGGTTGCCTTTGTGGAATGTATGTACATGGAAGATAATGGTTTTCACTTTAAATATAGAGTCTTTTTTAAGCGCTTTCTATCTTCATATTAAAAAGGAAATGTGGGCTGATATCCTATCAACATTTGGTGACTCAACATGTGACATATAAAATCGTTCAAATGTCCGCCATAGCTTCTCCTTGATAGTGGAATATAAATCAATCTGAATTTGATCGATCCCACATGGAAAAATGGCCAGATCACACATTCTCGCTGTTCAGTTTACATCATCTGCACATGAGATTGCCATTTCCTCAAATTCCTTGTACTGAATATTCAATGTGGCATACATACGCACATAATTATCATTACAAGCCTTCGGTCAGGATGGCGACCTAGTTTCTCACACCACTTATGTTGTGTGTGTTAATTTTATACACAGCGACGGGACCTACAACTTAAAGTCGACTTCAAATTATTCGGACGATAGATTTTTGAGAGAGTTTTCACGGCAATTTTATTTACTCTCCGAGTTTTTGCAGAAATCTGCTTAGAGGCAGCCGCCGAAGACATATTTTCCTCATATTTCGCAGATGCCGGATTGGTGTTTGAACCGTGAAGCTGCTTACTAGACTAGGGTCAGTATAGATAATTTGTAAAGAATTTGTTTTTAACCAAAATCCATTTGAGTCTCTAATCCTAAAAAGAATTTAAGCACCCGAAAAGGAAACAAATTTAAATATTTTTTAATTTTAGGGGCCTATTTATTAGCCATTGAAAATATTTAATTTAAACTGCGGGAGATCTATTGTTATTTACTGTACATACCAGGAGCTAATATATGGCTGGTAATGGAGATTCATTTCATTCTTTTTTCGAATTTAAAAGCCTAATTTAAGTATTCCACAGAATTTAGTTGAAAAATAATTGAAAAACAACCAAAAAATCATTTCAATTTTATATCAAGTGGTTGCTTGTTTTAAATCGCCAGGGACAAAAAGAGAAAGAGAGAGAGGAATGAGTAATGAATTCATTTCATTTGACACGTACATAATATTGTTAAAAAATATAAAATTTTTTATTTTGATTTCATTTCATATGCAACAGGAAAAAAAATAAACGAAAATAAAAAGAAAATAAATTTTGTATGCAACGTGAGAGCCTATAAATATTAAATGAAATTTAACAGATCAAATGCACAGTGTTTAATACAGTTAAAATTGGCAAAAAGGAAAAAACAGAAAAAAGAATTAAAATAAAATATATAAGTGTTTTCCCTCAAACATTATCGGGTGGGTCAATCTATCGGTTTAAATTTGAACCATCGGCTTAAATTTCGAATCTTGCAATACTTATGACATTCTATTCTGTCACAAAATTCAATCGATTATGTCCACTGAACGTAATGAAACGATTTACGCAGGAGTAACGTTGGAGTTTATTTTGGAAATTTATTACGAAAATGTCGTACTAAATTTGGTTGAAGAGAAGGACCAACAGTGCCCGGTAAACGCAAGTTTAATGCTAAAGTCTGTAAAACTGGTTTCATTGTTGATGAGCCCAGATGTGAGCGTGATCGTATAGTGCTTATACCCGAAAATATCGAAGCTGTCCTTGTCCTCAATATTTGAACATTTCACGCACCAGTTTACAACGAATTTTGCGATAAGACATCAGTATGCTGCCCTACAAAGTTCAATTGGTCCAAGAGTTGAAGCCACATGACCATCCGCTTTGTTTTCGCTTCGCTAGATGGGCCAACGAGAAACTGCACGATGATGTCGATTTTGTCAAGAAAAAATCAGCTTTTCGGAGAAAGCTCATTTTCATCTTGGTGGATACGTTAATAAACAAAATTGCCACATTTGGGCAAGCCAGAAGCCAATGCACCCTTTATGAGTGACTGTTTGGTTGTTTGGTTTAGCTTGTAGAGCGGAGGCATCATTGGCCCATATTTCTTTGAAAATGAGGACGGCTTGACCACTACGGTCAATGGAGACACTTATTGCAGCATGATAACCGATGTCTCTCTGCCCGCTCTTCATGGTATTGATGCGAACTTTGTTTGGTTTTAACAGGATAGTGCAACTTGCCACACATCTCATGCCAAAATCGATTTATTGCATGAAACGTTTGATGGCCGTTTAAATAGCCGAAATGGTGATGTCAGTTGGCCGCCAAGAACCAGCGATTTGACATCGTTGGACTATTTTCTGTGGGGAGCTGTTAAAGAAAAAAAAGAAAAAGTGCAAGAAAGTTGGTCCAATCGAATGAGCTACTGTGAGGCCAGCTGCGGGAGCCATATGAATGAAATAATATTCCATTTCCAAACGGGAACAATTGCAGGAAAAATAAAAATTTGGCAAAATTTTTGTTGTCTTGCATTTTCAAATTTAAACTTTTAAATGGCCCACCCTATAATTCCGACTTGCATTACTTATTCAAGGAAAATCATTTGAAAATTTGAAAAAAAACAATTAATCTTTTCTCTGGTTACCCTAAGCCCACCCTATATTTTCGACTTGTATTACTTATTTAAGGAAAATCATATGAAAATTTGAAGAAAAGAATACTTTTTTCACTGGATACCCTAACCTTTAATCCCTAGATATTCATTAAATTTCTTAAATTATTTTTAGTTTATAAAACTTAGAGCTTAACAGTAAAAACTGAATGAAAAAGGAATTTTTTTTTATTTTTTTCTTCTTTTTCCCATTGCAGGTATGATGAATACTCCACTTTGTGTATGCCATAATTGTATGTACATAGATGTACATGCATGAACATGCTTTAATACAGGTAAACAACAAACAAAAAGGCACTACAAGGTGTCCACATGCCAGGTCAAGTAAATATTGTAAAATTTAAAAAAAGGACACACAACTACGCACACTTATGTACGTACGTATGTATGTATGTACGTACATTGAGTAAAACAAAATGACATTCATATGAGCAAGTGCCAGTCAGGCAGGCACTTGTGAAATGTCACAAAAGCTGACATATTTTTATTTCTGTGTGTTTTTCTTTTTGCCAGTAATTTTCCTCACTTTTTTCTGTTGGTTTTGGTTTTTTCCTTTTTACATTTGTTTTGTTGCATGTCTACTCTGTTATTAGTAGAATGGAAACAAATTGTTGCAACAAACGAACAACATGCAGTTAACATAGGTGTTGAGTGCATTTTTCTAAAAATAGCTCGTCATGCAATAAGTATTTCAGAAGAGAGAGAGAAAGAAAACTTGTTTCTTTTCTTAGGATTTTAAATATAATAATGGAGTAAATATTTGAAAATAGGTGTTTCTGAACAAATAGATGAGATCCATAATCCCGTAAATAGAACAAAAACTAAGCGAGTCAGTTTCGACCAGCCTGCGCCATACACCAGTGAAAGCCTTTCGTACTAAATGGTAATCGGATGGGGAAAAACTTCTCAAATGGTTTTATAAACTTTATTCACCACCACATGCCACAATCGCCGTAGTCTAATAGGTAGTGTGTTCGCTTATTAGACGTGAGGCTTTGGTTCAAACCCTAGGCAGACATCTCAAACAAAACGAAATATGAGGAAATCAATGAAGCAGATTTCTGGCAAAAACTCTGAGAGTAAATAAACCTGCCATGAAAAAGTTTCTCAGAAATCTGTCGTTCGGAGTCGACGTTAACCTATAGGTCCTGCCACTCAAGTATAAAAATTAAGGCACACAACATGAGTGGTGTGAGAAGCTAGGCCGTAATCCTGATTGCAGGGTTATAATGGCCAATTATGTATGTATGTATGTACGTATGTATGTAGGTTCCGAGATCACTGAAAGTTCTCCTTTCTTTTATTTTTTTCATTTGGAATTTCATTTGGAAATGGTGTTATCCTATGAAATTTTATTCACAATTTTTTTCCCACGTAGTTTTTTTTATTTTGTACAATTTATGTATGTGTTAAATACTATTGAAGACCAAAAGAGGAAGAGAGAGGGAGAGTGTGTGTTTAATTTTTATTGGTTTTAATACCCTTCCATGTAACTCTCGCAGTGCTTAGTTCAGATGTAGATAGCGTGGGTGAGTGAATAACTGTATTGCATGAATATGTGTATGTGTGTAGTGGCTCGATGGCTGTTTGTTTGGTTTGCTACGAAAAGAACATGTTCCTGTCATGTTTGTTTAGCTGGTGTCATACGATATTCTTGCTGTTGTTGTTATTATTATTATTGACAATATTCTGTTGTTGTTTGCATTGTATTTTCACATACAATTTGTATGTGTTGATTAAATGTCGCGACACAATCGAAATTTTTACTGCAGCACTGGTTGGGTTGGTTGGCAGTCCTTATCACAAACGAGCATCAAAATTAAAAGGAGGATTTGTAAGGGTTAAACTGTTGCAAAGAGAAGTACAAATGACCATAACAAAAGATATTGGAACGTTAACTAATGGAATTACAATGGATTTTTAGAAAAAAAAAAACTTAACTTTATTAGATTCTATAGGGTGAGTGATTTAAAAGATTATATTTAAAAATACAATCAAACAAAAACGATTTGAAGTTTTGCCAAATTTATTGTTTTCGTTGTGAAGTACAATTGTTCCCCGGTTAGCAATGGAATACTATTTCATTTACAGGGCAGCCTCAGCTGGCCTCACAGTACCTCATTTGATTAAACCAATTTTCCTATACTTTTTCGAGTGGATGTGGTCGTAACTCAGCAATGGCATCACGAATGTTGGTCTTCAAATACTCAATTGTCGATGGTTTGTCGGCATAACACTTTTCTTTCAAGGCGCACCACAGAAAATAGTCAAACATTGTCAAGTCATAGCTTCTTGGCGGTCAATTGACATCACCACTTCGGCCATCAAACGTTTCACAAAATAAATCGATTGTGGCATGATATGTGTGGCAAGTTTCACCATTCTATTGAAAGCAAATATCGTTCATATCAATACCATGAAAAGCGGATATAAAAAATCGATTATCATGGAGCGATAGTTGCCTCCATTGACCGTATTGGTTGGGTTGTCTGCTTTTTTAAAGAAATATGAGGCAATGATGTCTCCGCTCCACAAGCCGCATCAAACAGTCACTCGTAATGAGGGCCTTGGCTTCTGTAAGACCACGTGTGGGTTTTCTGAGCCTCAAATGCTGCGATTTTCCTTATTAACCCACCCGACAAGATCAAATCGACAAATGAGCTTCAGCCGAAAAGATTTTTTTTTTTTGGAAAAATCGACATCATCGTGCAGTTTTCGTTGGCCCATCCAGCGAAGCGGATGGCCATGCGACTACAACTCTTGAACCAATTGTATTTTGTAAGGAGTCATACCGAGATCTTATCGCAAAATTCAAGGTTAACTGGTGCGTGAAATGTTTAAGTCTTGAGGACAAGGACGAGTTGATGTCAATGATCAGCCACAGCTTCGAAATTTTCGAGTGTAAACACTGCGCGATCACGCTAATGTCTTGGGGCGCATCAGCAATGAAACCAGTTTCATGAACTTTAGCAATAAACTTGCGTATACCGGGCACTGTCAGTTCTTTTCTGCCACCAAATTTTGTACGACATTTTTTTGCAAATTGTCTTTGTTTTAGAAAAAATTTCTAATAAATCCCAACGTTACTCCTGCGTAAATCGATTCATTACGTTCGGTGGAGATAATATTTACTAAATAGAATGACATAAGTATGGCGAGGTTCGAAATAACCAAATATATGTATAAGCCTATATAACAGCAGGCCTTTGTTGCACTCAATGGTTTTCGCATAAATGGCATCTGTATGGGACATTGTGGACTCAATTCCGGTGAAAGATATTCAAACACAGTCTATATGAAACCGAATGAACCTATGTACTTTGCATATGAAAAAAGTAAAAATATGGTTGTGAACTGAGATAAAAATTGAAAAGAAAAAATTCAAAAATAAAAATTTTCTCTTCCTTTAGGAAATGGTGTATTTAGCTATTCGGAGAAGAGAAAATATTTGATTACATTATGGCAATTGCTGTACACAGGACTGTTACAAAAAAACATCAAAAAGCAGTGACAACAACAAAAACGACTACAAAAAAATCTAATAGAGAAGGTCATGAATGTTGGTTAATTTTTTTAACCACTTTTTTCCTGTATTTTTTTGTTTTATTTTTTGCTATTTTGGTACTTATGTTAACGTACGTACGTACATATGTATGTAGAGAGAATACAATTAGAATTTTAATACTTTTGCACAAACACGTACATTCACACACACAGATATACATATAAGCGAACACATATGCATAAAGGCTAGCTCATGTGTTTTTATTGAGAGAAAGAGAGTAATAAAAAGGATGAAAGAGTTTTTTGTTAGAGAGGTGCTAGGTGAGGTAGTATTACTATTACAGCACAACGGGTCTGCCAACAGGGACTGCTAAAGTTTGACAGTTGATAATGGCCATCTTGTTGACGCTGCATCGGTCATCATACATATGTTGTAATTAATATTGTCTTAATTGCTTAATTACCACGGACTGATATAGCGTTCAACGAGCAGTTAATACAATTTTCTTATCAAAATGGGTGTCCTGCCCGATCCAATGAGGCCCATTTCTATATGTATCAAAATTAATTAAGCCCCAGATGGTAGTCGTCGTTGTCTAGTATGTAGTGTGTTGGCTACAGTTCCAACCCCCGGTTAGACATCTCGAACACACACAACATAGGTGGTGTGAGAATTTAGGGCGTAATATTGAGTGAAGGGTTGTAATAACCAATTGCGGATGCATGTATCAATCCATAGAAGATCCATAGAAGTGTCTAATGTATTCCAAAAAAGTGACTGTTTGGAGTGAATTTTGGGCTGGGACGTTGACCAAGCCTTCCGTATCACCGTTGAGCACTGTAAGTCAATGATTACCAGCTTCTTTTGGCCTGAATGGAATTACCTCACCACCAACGGCATATGGTTTCAAGAATACAACAAAACGTGCCCTACAGCTCGCGTCACATTGTATATCCTGAACGAGCGATCTGAGAGCATGGTCATCTCACATGGAGGTAATGTGAATTGACTGCTGGATTGTTCGTTTAGTCTTTGTTAGACAGCTTCTTGATGTCATGAATAACTCATAAACCACAGAAGTCCGCAATATAACCCATGACATGGATCAAATTCAACCTCGTTTATAAGACAGAGTCAGTTATTTACTCTGAGAGTTTTTGCCAGAAATCTGCTGATAGACAGTTGCCGAAGGAATATTTCTTTTTATTTCGTTTTGTTGGAGATCTCTGACCTGGGATTTGAACCGTGCCTCATGTTTACTCAGCCTTTATTTCATTTGAATTGAACGATAGGAAGCCTTTACTAAAAGACCCGATACAAACACAAGTAAAAGGCAAAGTAAAGGAAAAAATTAGTTTTAATGGCAGTAGCAGCAGTAGCTGTAGTATTTGAGTTTGTTCTTATTTTTTCCTTTCTTTTTTTTTTTGTTGTGTTGCTGTGGATGGTGTTGACTAATTATCCTTGGCATTAATTCTGTGTTTTGGTGTCACTTATTTTTGTTCAAATTTTCCGTATTTTTTCATCTCTTTTTTGTTTTATGTTTAAATTTTTTTGTCCTGAGATGTGTAAACAGATGAAATATTGCTATGTTGCCTCGCGGCATGTCAAGGATAAAAACATTGATAAAAACAGAAACAAAAATTTACACACAACAAATTTAACTTGGCCTTATATGTGTGTGTGTGTCCTTTAGTGTAAACGAAATTAAATAATATCCTTCGGAAGAAGCCTATGATGCATGATGTTATCGATTTTTATTTTCAAATAGAATCATGACTATAGTTGTACTCACTTAAAAATTAATCGCAGTGTGGTTAATTGATTAAAATGGCTGCCCATTTAAATTTTTTAAATACCAGACAACCCTAAATACCAGACAATCCTAAAAAGTTCAACTGCATGATGATTTAAACGCGGTCAGTTTTCGGCTACCACAACTTAGTGTTTATGGTCATTATAGTGGACTTACCGTTCATGGAATTGATAAAAATTATAAAAAAATTTGAAGAGACATTACTTATAGCTACGCTCATGCCTGTGCTTAATCATTTTACAAAATATATCGCTTCTGCTGGAGACGGTGTCGCGCATAATCAAGATTCCCGATTTCACGGTGTTCTTAACAGTTATGGTATGTTGTGTTCCCACTCTTACACCGATATTAACTATTCCATCGTCAAACTATAACTCCGGGTTGGCATCTCTCAGTCATCTCGAGAGTTTAATTGCAGTCGCCATAGTCTAGTAGGTAGTATGTTGGCTTATTAGACGAGAGTCCTCTGTTCAAACACCAGTAGTGGGATTCAGTAACTTTTAACGATTCGACAATCGTTAAAAATGTCGACATTATTTGTTGTTTGCAGTAACGATTAAGTGATTCACAAACTACATCTTAACGACTGTTGATAAAGTCTTTTTTTAATTAAAATCAATGGCAACTCCGTGTAATGAAAAGTCGAAAAAACAAATTTAACAATATATTAAAATTTTTTTTATTCGATTTCCGTTATTTTGCTGTATGAGGTAAGTAATTTATTGCGAATTTGTTATTTTAATTAACCGTTTTCTTCTTTTCAGAATGACGTCCAATATAGCATACAAAAGAAGTCGTGCCACAGCAGAGCAAGTAAGCTAAATGGTAGATTTTATGCTGGAGAACCCGGGATTGGCAGGAGGAAAATCATCGTTATAATATTTCATTGATAAAAAATTATAATAATAAAACTATTTAATGTTACCAATTATGTGATTTAAATTTTGTAGATTCTATTTAAGTAAAAAAATTTACAATTAGCCTATCTTGACACGTTTTTCTATTGAAGATGGTGTATCTGGGGTACCATGTTAATACTTGAATCAGGCTCTGTGATCTCATTGTTAGTCTCCAATCTTTGTTCATCCAAATGTATGTTATGTAAAACTGCGTGTGCGTTTACAATTTTTCCACCAAATTCGGGACTATACAGGAGCATTCTTTGCTGTGATAAGCATCGCCAAGTTCCTTTAAGGACACCAAAAAGACGTTCAACGGGGTTACGTGCTTTACACAGTGCCTCATTATAACGGAATTTTGGTGTCCCCTCTTGTGGATACCCACAATCACCAATAGATATTTTTGTGACAAATTAAAAAAATATAACAACTTACTACGAAAAAAATACCAATTAAAAATATATTGTGTTCCCCATTTTCAAAACACCTTTGCATAACTCTTCTGACTGCTGAAGACCTCCAAATGTATGAATCGTGTCGAGCTCCCGGGAATTTGGCATTCACATTTAAAATTTTTAGGTTTGAATCACAAATTTGCAATTTCAACAAAAATAATTATATTATGAATCTCTTGTCAAAAAAACCTTGGATTTATCATTTGAACATTAACAGAATGGTACCCATGATGGTTGACATAAGCCTTATCATAATTTTTTGGGGCCAAAATCGAGACATGGGTGCAATCGATTGCCCCAATAGTACCAGCTACAAAGGGTGATACTGCTGATGGAAAAACTAATTTTTCAACTTGTCGTTCCACTTGAGTCATCGGAAACTTTACTTTTGCGTAAAACATGGTATTGTTAATTGCATCCGTTACACGATGTATGCATCGTTAAACGGTAGAGTATCCGAAATTCAAATTCATTTAAGTTAAATGGGTTCTCCAAATCTCGAAGAACACGTCTGTCAACCCTTCGAGCGTTGAAAATTTTCTCATCCACTGATAAATTATACCCTAAGTATTCAAAACCCTTTCGATTGAATAAACAATACAAAAATTATTGTCGTTTAGTTTACGACAACAACTGAAATAACGATTTCGAATATCGTTTAAAAATTTTACAGAATACCAAAATCGACAATTTTGTTGTTTAGTATTTTAAACGATTCGATAATCGTTAAAAAAAGTTAGTGAATTCCACTACAGGTCAGACATTTCGAACACAACGATATATAAAAAAGATATTCCAACGGCGACTTCCTCTCAGTGCATTTTTAGCGAAAACTCAAATAAAATTGCCATGAAAAGTTTCTCAAACTTATGTCGTTTGGAAGCGACTGTAGGTTCCGCCATTCATGTATAAAATTAACGCACACTCTCGTCTAATGAAACCAATATACTACCTATTAAACTACCACGACTTTTGGCCGCTTTACTGTCGATGAATATGTGTACTCATTATTCAATATACTGTGATACCAGATTCGCACAAAGGCGATATTTATAGCCATTATTGCAGCTTGAATGGTACTGTAGTAATCGGGTGGATCAAGGAGAAACCTACGATTTATTTGCTCTGAAAACTGCGACCGAAAGCGGGTTCAGGCAGTGTGTGATGGATAGGCATATTCCCACCAGCCATAACCAAGATATTGACTTGAGCATAATATCTAGGAATAGCATCGTAATATACAGAAAAACTTTCGAAACTTTCCTGAGGCAAGGTCCAAGCATGCTTATGAAATAAAAGATTCATCAGAATCATAGCTGTTGTAGTCGTTTATTCAGCATCACAACTTAGTTTCTCATACCACTGTTGTTGCAAGACAAGGCTCGATTGGATCACATGGTTTACAGTTTAATTTCTACTTCGAAAGACATGTTTGAGAAGCTTTTTCATGGCATTTAATTTCTATATGAGCTTGACAAGAGATCGCCAAAATGAATATCTTTCTGTGTGATTTTAATTCCGATCTCTCATCTAGTAAGCCAATTCACGAATTGGCGATAAAAGAAAGCTAGAAAAATATTTTCTTCTGTTGTCCGTGTGAAGGCTTACAAATGGCCTATTTTTTATCGGATATAAGCATTTGATAGACGTGCAAATTTTCCATGTAATTGAGCAATGAGAATAGTTTACTGCTCCCTTACTATGGGAAATGATTCCGACTTCTTCAGTGGAAGCTTTGTTTTCTGACAGACATATAAGTATAATTGGCCTTTAAATACCATCTCCTTCGCATTTAAGATGCTGTCAAGAGAACTTGTTTCGTACAACACTTAGAATATAATTGGGGGTGGACTAGAATATTTTTATTTTCAAATAAAACTTTTCTTTTCGCATGAAATGAAGCTGAAGTATTTAGCAAGACCCTTCTTTTTTTCGCTGGAAAGCTTATCTCTCCAATGAAACTTTTCAGAAGGATGCCAAAGAGATTAAAGGTGTTGGAGGGGGGATATTTGTGTGTTTATTTGAATGCAAATATTATCAGGTAATTAACATTAAGTTTACATGTAATTTAACACACTCACATATACTCATATATATGTATGGATACAGGAGCGAGCGAAATAAGAGGCATTTCGCTGCAGTACATGATAACAAGGGGATGGTAAAAAGTTCATATGTTTCATTGAAATCTAATGGTTTTGTAATCATAGATTTACTTGTAATTTGAAAAGCTGAAATAAAGAATTATTGAGCACTCTAAGAGGATTTGGACAGATACCACGCTTTTATAAAACTATCAGGATAACGAAGAGATGCTTAATTACAATGAGATCTTATAGAAGCAAAGTAAATCGACTGGCATTTTATTGTAGCCTTACCTGTACTGGGTGTAGAGCTAAGACCAATGCTAACTTTGAAGTCGTCGAAGTCTACCAGCAAGAGTGTTGGCTTATTAGACAAGAGGCCCAGCTTCAAAACTCAGTTAGGGCATTTCTAATTCTGATTTGTGTATGAGAAGATGAGGGCTTAACTACTTCTGATATTCTTTTGTTATGTTACGGCCTAATGACATATTCTTTATAAGAAGAGTTTTTAAACAGATGGAATGATTGATTTATGAGAAATTTGATTTAAAATTGTTGTTTTTATCTGATTTATTTTATCTTAGACTTGAACCATTTCGGTACTTAAACTATAATTTGTTTAGGCTGCGATCAGCTTTCACAGAGGGCATATATCTCTGCTCTAAATCTGAAGGCGGCGTTATGTTTTTCTTGCTCTCGTTTCACCACTTGCTCTCTACCAACTCATATTGTATTTTAAAAGTATCAATAAAACGAATGTAAAAAGTTTGTGTCCTTCAAGGCTAGTACATATTTCATATGAGTACATGAGTACGTATTACCAAAAACTCGGAAGAAAGACGAGAAAAAAGTCCACAAAAAATATTTTCTAATTAACGTGATAACCATCTAATAAAGTTTAACACATTTAAGCCTCGAGTAAATGTAAAACATTGTTAAGCAACAACGAAATTACTCTTTCATAGAACAAAAATACACAGCACAGCCTGTTTAAACTCGCATCCTTGCATCCTTAAAACAAGAGATGCTGGCTGAAATTAAAAAATTAGAGAGAGAAAAAATGTGACAAACATTTGTACACCATGAGCATATCCTTGTAATTGTTGCACAAACGCTAGGAATTTATACGGTTTGTTGCAGCAAATGTTAGTTTTTATAGCTGCACCAAGCTAAGCCACGCCACGCCATGCCATGCCATGTCTTTGTGAACAATGTGAACAAATGAGAAGAAGAAGAATTCTTGCCATAGCTGGGAAAGTGTCATTTTCTTTAAATTGTTTTGTTTGCACATCAGCACACAATTTCAAAAAACTGTTGTACATTGAGAGAGAGAGAGAGAGAGGGCGAAGGATCCTTTAAGTCGTCTAATAGTGGTTGTTAAATTGTAAAATTTGTTTTTCAAAATGCAAATAAAATAATGCGCCAAAAATTGCAACAACAACAACAACAACAACAATGAAAATAAGCAACGAAAAACAAAAAAAATATTATTTTGTCCCATTCAAAAATGTAATTTGAAATTACCAGCATGAAGGCACAGAAGAATTAGAAGGAGATTAAAAAGGAACCCGCATGCATAAGTGGCATAATAAATGTCTAAGCGGCACATCCGCAGAGAGAGAGAGATTGTCAAAGGCATATGAGTATAGTAGATAGAGGTGCACGTGTATTTTCTTTTATAATGTTTCCTCAAAGTATTTAAAAATGAAGTTTTGTAAACGTGCACTATCGCCGTTGTACAGTAGCGAACATAAAAATTGCAATGCTACACTGTTATTACCTTTGAATAGTTTCTTGCAGAAAATCAAATTGCCGGCTTATGAACTTTTATAACTTGCCAGATATGACTGATAAAAACGAGGAAAACATCTCTCTCATCGAGAATTTTAAAACTTGAAAAGCTTCAATCCTCCTTAAGAGGAACTTTTTCTGGCAATTTCATTTACTGTCACATTTTTTTGCCAGAAGTCTGTTGAGAGGAACTGCTCAATAAATATTTTTTAATATTTAGAGATGTTTGAGCTGAGATTTGAACCGCAGACTCACGTCTGATAAGCCAACACACTACGTATTAGACTATGACAGCTGTACCCCACATAAAACTGAGATGAATTACGCATTTTAAAACTCAAATTGAAAATCAAATTGAAGCAAGTAAGGTTGCATAATCTTAAAGAGACAACATCGAAATAAGCACTCCGTGCTCAGTAATAAATCAAGTAAATCTTACTTTGAATGCATGGCGAACGTCATCCAATTACTTTTCCTTTCAAAAGCCAAAACAAAACAGTTCATCAATTTGCTTGAATAGTGTGATTAAATAAGCCCCAACTAATCCACAATTAATTCAATTCCTATTCATTCATTCGTTGTCTATTACTTTACCCCCTTTACGATACGCTTCAGTTAGTAATTGCGTAGATTGAGCCTCGCAGTGCCTCGCAAATTATGTAAATCAGTATTGATTTTGGAACATAGTAGAAATCACTTACTTCAGCTCTAATTGTTTACATGTGCAAATTGTATTTACATACGTGCCTCTGTGTGTATAACAGAGTACAGTGGTGTGAGAAATATTAGCAGCACTTCAAAAATTTCAATTTTTGGCATCGTTGCGCTGTACAAACTGCTATCTCAAGAGCAAAAGAGACCTGCATAACTCCGTAGGATATACAGGTCGTCAGTAGAGGTTAGGTTTCTTTGAGTTCAGCTAATTGGACCAATGGCGGATATATGGAGGGATCTCCATATATACGTAGCTCGTATATATGACACTGTGCCACGTTTAATTATTTTTTGTTTTTAAGCATTTTAGACAGGCCATAGGGTTTACTTTGTAGCATTTATACGTTGCAATGTAAACACATTGAAGGAAAGTGACATTAGAATTCTCTTGTTTGCCTCTTTTACTCAAACTGAGGCACAATTTCCTACACTCAAATGATTTCTCTCTGATCTTTTATTGGAACAAGATATGAGCTTGTGGCAGTAAGACTCATTGCGGTTAAATTCAGGACCAACTTGGATTAAGATGAGCAAGAGATTCCTGGTGTGGCCTTCGAATTTCATACCGATGGCTTAAAAATGCTGTACAGCTTAGGCTCTCTAGTATATATTAAGTGCTGTAGCATTAGACTTTTCTGTAGGCCATTTGATCACTGAAGGTTTTCTAATGACGGAACGAAATTTCTTTAAAAATCCTCGTATTGCAGACAGGCTTCAGTCAAGTTCCTTACGACTACCATTTCAACGATAGTTCTCCATGAACGTCGTGGATTTCTTAGGGAAATCATTTAAAGTAACATATAGAAATATCGTTGAAGATTACGTACATAATTGGTCATTACAATCCTTCAGTCAGAGTTACGACCCAGCTTCTCACACCACTTATGTTGTGTGTGATAATTTTGTACAGGAGTGGCGGGAGCTACCGATTAAAGTCGACTCTGAATGACAGATTTTTAGAAATCTTTTGATGGCAAAGTTATTTACTCTCCCAGTTTTTGCCAGAAATCTACTGAGAGGAAGTTGCTGTAAAAAAAAATCAGATTTCGGTTTAGTAAAGATATCTGAGCTGGGGTTTGAACCGCGACCTCACGTCTAATAAGAGAATCACAGTAACACTCTAATCATTCAAAGTAACTCTTTTATAGACTGCACCGTATAGGGACACCGTTAGAGATTGCTATGCTGATTAACTAGCTAGGGTAGGTATGGAGCTCTGACATTTAACAATACACTGGTGTCTCTGTTGTCTTAGTTAAACTAGATATTCTTCGGTTGTTTTGCAGGAGAATAAGTGTAATATTGATATTGGTTCGGTACTCCTGTATAAGCAAAGTATGCTGCACTATTGTGTTTCACACTTGCCACTTGCCGTATTGGAAGGTATGCCGATAGCCTTGGCATTCCGTAAAATGACTTCTGCAGAATTCAAGCTCTAGAGGAGGTTGAAGAGATTATGTTTCATGCCTCGTAAGAGGCAGAAGTTCCTGACTTTCAATTTTTTAGTCATCTTTGATAGGACTTCGGTTAATTTGTCCACTCGTTCTACGAAGAGGCTCAATCTCGTTGGCAGCGGGAGAGTATGTGACAGAAAGAGGACTGACTCAGAGCTGTCCTTAAATCATGTGTCCCCCATCGCACAAAAGCTATCCTTATGGGCCATTAACCTTTTGGTAGGCAAGCCGAAAGACATGGAATGCCGAGTGCCAATGACTTCTGCAGAAATTGTGGGTCTGAGGAGGAGAAGGATACTGTATTTTACGTCATGGGTCAGTGCCCTGCTCTTGCCATGAATAGACGGGAGCTTCTGACCTGTAATTTTCTGACATCGTAGACCAAGCGAGCTCTCTAGTCTAAAGGTTGCTCCATTGGTGAGGTTTATTTTGGACTCGGGATGGTTTTCTGTAGGAAATGGTATAGGTTTTCTCTAGGACCTCAGATAGAATTAATTGTGTTATCAAAATGAGCCTAAATGTTTGCCTAAGTGGGACTTGTTGCTTCGAGGGGGTCCGATACCTAACCTAACCTAACCTAAGCTTGACAGAGAAGAGGTGCCGTAATGAAAGACTTATTTTTGAATCGGCATGGTTGCCTACAGGGAATGTTTATTCCCCGGGTCTTATATCAATTTTTCGTAGTACGATTGACTTTACCGATTACGGGACCGAAAGGGCCTTTTTTTAAAAATAAATTTTAATTTAAACCACAGCATATGAAATCCTGCTATCTTTGGATAACATTTTCACTGAGTTTCATGAATCGTTAGTCAGGTACATAAAATTGTATGGCAGAGAAATTGCAACTGTTATTTCATCTAACACTGTATGCATATGCATAGGCACTCTTATACATTTCTTAATAGTCAAACATACTTGTAGGCGTTTTAACTAGAAATTTGCATAAGTTATGTCTGTTGATTATTAAATTAAATTTCACTCTGGCGAATGTAAATTAACTTTTACAAACAATGAATAGTAAATTAAGGCGACTTCATTAAAAGTGTTCGATGAAATTGATTGTTTTTTTTTTTTTTTTTGTTGGTAATAATTTTGGCTTTTAATTTCATTTGTTTAGGAACTATTAAAGCCACTTAAAGTATGTTTTGGTTTGAAAACTACAATTAAAAACAAAAAACATAATTTTTTATTTGTAAGTTTCCATTGTTGCAATGCAGCTGTTGCAACTGCTGCTGCTATTGCTATTGGTTATGGTAAATTACTCTACTTTTTTTGTATGAATTTGTTTGCACAGTTGTAATCAACACCAATTTAAATTCAGTTTTAAATACTCTATGAAAACATTACCACCACCACCGACAACAATAGCAACGATAGCAACTGTTGTTGCAAGTGTTATGTGCAACTACAATGAAATGAAGCCATAAACCAACCACTACCACGACTACAAATACCATAAAATATGTAATACAGTTGTTTTAGTTGTTGTTAAACATTATTTTCTCTCTCTCTTAATTTCAAAGCAGTAAAAAATCGACAACAACAGTAACAATAATAATAAAAATAATCCAAGTAAATAAAGTTTTAACCAAAAACTATTAACGTGGTCTACAGAGCTCTATTTTTATGCACAAGTATGCTTGTTTAATGCCGATGGTGGATGTTAATTATGACGCCACATGGGGTCAAATATAAATGGTGAGTAATAGGTATAGTTATGGGGTATATGGTAGAGCGTTTAGAGTTAAAAAGAAATTTTGTTTTACAATGTTAGTATCGTGGCTAGAATCATTTAAAATACTTAAAAGAATTTGAAAATTTTGTTAATTACTGTATCTAAGTTGCATCAAGCGTTAGCTCTAGTGCTAGCTTCACAGAAACGGCTCTCCATCATAAACACTTGCATTTGACAAGTGTTTGTTTGTTGTTATTGAAGTCCTCTCTATGAAGTCCCCTCTATGAAGTCCTTTCTATGAAGTTCTCTCTATGAAGTCCTCTCTATGAAGTCCTCTCTATGAAGTCTTCTCTATGAAGTCCTCTCTATGAAGCCCTCTCTGTGAAGTCCTCTCTGTGAAGTCTTCTCTATGAAGTCCTCTCTATGAAGTCCTCTCAATGAAGTGCTCCCTATGAAGTCCTTTCTATGAAACCCTCTCTATGAAGTCCTCTCTATGAAGTCCTCCCTATGTAGTCCTCTGTAAGAAGTCTTCTCTATGAAGTCCTCTTTATGAAGTCCTCTCTATGAAGTTCTCTCTATGAAGTCCTCTCTATGAAGTCCTCTCTATGAAGTCCTCTCTATGAAGTCCTCTCTGTGAAGTCCTCTCTGTGAAGTCTTCTCTATGAAGTCCTCTCTATGAAATCCTCTCTATGAAGTGCTCCCTATGAAGTGCTCTCTATGAAGTCCTCTCTATGAAGTCCTCTTTATGAAATCCTCTCTATGAAGTCCTCTCTATGAAGTCCTCCCTATGTAGTCCTCTGTAAGAAGTCTTCTCTATGAAGTCCTCTTTATGAAGTCCTCTCTATGAAGTACTCGCTATGAAGTCCTTTCTAAGAAGTCCTCTCTATTAAGCTCCCTCTATCATTGTGCCATCCAGGTTGTTCGTGTTCGTCTTAATAGTTGTTAAAAATCATCTTCGTAAGGAAACGCCAAGATACAGGGAAATGTACACTTTGGGGATTTCTACCCCGTATCTATTGAACCTGTTTATTCAAAAAATAACTACGAAGCTCATTAAAATTAATTTCAATGTGAAGGGTTAGGCTGATAACCTATCCATAGCTATCTCTGAAACCACCGTAATCTATTAGGTAGTGTGTTGTTGGTTATTAGACGTGAGGCCACGGTTTAAACCCTAGCTCAGGTATTTGCAACGAAACGAAATATGAAAATATATTTCTTATGCCACTTCCTCTCAGCAAATTTCTTGCAAAAACTCTGAGCATAAATGAAAATTGCCATGAAAATATTTCTCAAACTGTAGGCCCTGTACACTCCTGTATGAAATTAACAAACACGTCTCCTACGGGAGACAAAGCCTAGTCTCTGTCCGTACAGGAAGCACCCCTGAGAGAGAAGCATTATAGTCAGCTAGATGGCCCTCCACTTAAGTGTTAGATAAGTTACGACTCCTCAGGAGGGGGAATAGACCGTTTGTTATTAAATGGGTTACTGCATAATACTTCGTTTCAATGTGCACTAAAATACTGGGTACCCCATTCTTAATATTCTTGATGAAATTACGTAAGTTTAAGATAATATGAATGTATGGTAGTTCCGAGCGAGGTTGGCGTATGCTAGAGTAGTTGGATTATAAATTGAATGAAAAGGATTTAGTAATTGGTGTCATTGGAAAGCTCACGTGGTTTTATTCATTCGTTAACTCTAATTTGGCAACATTTTCCCCACATTTCGGCCGGTATCTCATCAATGGCAGTTGTATAGTGCTGAAATGTGGGTGTCATATCCATATACATACTTTGGAGAAGTCATGTATCCTGAAAATGCGAGATTATTTGCTAACCAAACTTCTGTCTCAATACGTTTCGGATATCGCCTGTCGAATGGTATATGGCTGCATTTTGTTGAAAACATGTGACAATCAAGTTCAATTGTTCCACTTGCTGTAGAAAAGGCAGTCCTTTTCATACTGTATCTTGCTCCATTGACTGCAGCATTAAACTATTTTTATTTACTTCATTTTCCATTACAACCCTAATATTTAGCGCCAACCATGTTGTGGGTATTAATGTTGCCCATGAGCGGTAGAAATCGAATTACGGTTGTGAGAAGCTTTGCATGGCAACTTCATCTTCAGAAGGCTGCTGAGAAGAAGACGCCAACGAAATATTTTGTTCCATATTTCAAGTTTTGTAAGAGATATGTGAGCTGGGGTCCGAACCACGGACACTAGCTTAGGAAGCAAACTCACTATACGGAGTTCTTTAAGAAGTATGGTACAATGAAACTAGTGGATGTATGTATCTACCGCTGGATGCTCTTCATAAAAAAATAGAAAAATTCTTTCACGTCTTATACGTCAACACACTACCTACTAAACCACAGTGTGGTAATTATGTATTCTTAAACAGTTGTATTCTCCACGGCATGTATTTCAAATGTTGGAAGTCTTGATTTTTCTCCCGTTGATACCTTTTGACAATAATCGTAATGCGGTTCTAGCTTTTACTGCATTCCACAGTTCCGAAATTCCCAATTGCATGTAAAAATACTGTCAGCCGAGTAAGGATTTGAATAAAAAAAAATTAAAATATTTCGATAACTTTGATGAAACAAATCGATATTAAATTTAATTTAAAATACTCTTCAGAAGTTGTTTTTAAATGTGAAAATAAAAGCCAAAAATTTTGTTAAAAAATTTCCATAAATTTTCTTAAAAAAAAGAAGAGAAAACCACTTTGAAATTATTATTCCTTCCTAAAACACAACCACCCTCCTCGTTTCTCCCCTGTTTCCAACTACTATAAGTAGCAGAAGAACTAATTGTTGCTTTGTTTGCCGCTAAACTTCTTCTGTAAGTAAACTGGCAACTCGTGCTGCTGCTTTCTATCTCAACTCAACTCAACTCGAATTGTGAACAACAATTGATTGAAAATGTTTGTCGTCTCGTTACTTTATTTATACCCCAAAAGAAATGTGTGCTGATTTTCCTGTTCTTTCCCCCGTTTCTTTCTTTACTTTCTTGCCTTCCTTTTTTATTTCCTTTTTCATTATATTTTCGCCTATTTACTGCCGTAAGCATTTGTTGTGGCCAAAATAAATGAAAAAATGGAGAAAATCATAGTTAAGGTGGCTGGCTGGCATGTTGTATAAGAGAAAACAATTTTTAGGGCCTTTTCCTGAGGTGCTAAACGGCGCAGGCGTTGAATAAATTTGTTTAAAACAGTATTTCGAACAGAGAGAATGTAATGGGAATTGCAATGTTACTGTTAATAGAGGAATGTTATTAACAGAATAAGTAAGAAATTTAGAATAAGTTGAGTTCGTTAAATGGCTTATTTTGTATAGAGGGATTGTCCGGCACTAGAGATCATTATTGTGTAGTCACTAAAATAATGCATTTAACTGTTACAATCCCGTGAACTACAACTAGCTTGGGACCACCCCAAGCTATTCAAACCTTTTAAACAGCTTCTTTGAGCCTAAATTTCTTAGATTAAGAAACAATGTCAGTTAGATTCTAACGAGGTCCACTTCAGTTGATATAGTTAACCTGTTGGCTGTATTATTTACATACATATGTACATAATTGGTCATTACAACCCTCCAGTCGAGATTACAACCCTCTGTCTCACACCACTTATATTGTGTGCGTTAATTTTATACTTGAGTGGCGGGACCTACAGTTTAACGTCGACTCTGTAAGTCACGCCACTCATGTATAAAGTTCACAACATAAGTGGTGTGAGCAACTAGGTCGTAATCCTGACTAAAGCGTTGTATGCACATATATTGGGATGAGTATATTTAGTGAGTGAGCACATCAAATAGGTTTAAGGCAATCTAAACTATAATTTCGTAATAACAATAGAATGAGAGAGTAATGGATCAGATTATCCAGTAGTAACTTGACATTATTAAGAGACCTTTTGAATGGACACTATAGACTAAAAGAACACTTGTTCGGAATAGAGATTGCCTCGATCATGAGAATACTTGCTTGGAAGATTTGAGGCATAAATACCAAAGCAGTTCACCCGGGTGCATATTAGCGGCTACGCAGGAAATTGTTCTTATTGACTCCAAACAGCAGCTTGAATTCTGTCGGGGCCATAGGTGAGGAGAAGAATTTATGGTTATAGCCTGGCATATATAGACTAAGGGCAGTACAATGGATTGCAATGGTCGTAGTACTGTGATATCAAACCAAAAGCTCTTGATTTTCGTGAAAACCAAATATGAGCATAATTTTTTAAATTATCGAAAGAAGAATTTAAATGCTTCTGTTTCCTGGAAAGGTGCAAGAAATACTTCACACATCTGAAACCCCCCCAAACAATTTGAATCCCCTGTATTCGACAGGAAAGAAAATATAATGCTCATGTATTAACGGCGGCCTAGAAGCCTATTTTGAGGGTACTCGACAGCGTTCAAAGAGGATAATAGTTACTAGTAGCAGGGCACCATCGCTATGTTGCTTTTGTACATTATTTTAGCAATGTTGCAGCAATGATTTAGGTGAAGGAATGATTTAGGTGAAGGAATGTCCATTGTTGATAATTACAATCCCATTCGTAAATAGGAAATATTTTTGTCTGCTCTACAGAAAATCTATATTTCTGGTTCGAAAGCAATGCTTGGTGTCATCCCCTCAGTGTTGGATGTGTAATGCGTTCTTTTACATGTTAATCGCCGCAAGGCGTTATCAACAGATTTCACGCATTAGTTTCTCTACTAGTGTAATGTAACATTTTCTTAGAGAAGTGTTTCCTGATCCTTGACAATGTGGCCTAATAATGTCAGCAACATGGATCTCGTTAACTTTATCAAGGAGGAATTCATTTTTACACAAATGGAATACTGAAAATGGGGGTACATAGTGTAACAGTATGTCTCGTATCATACTGTAGAATTCCCAAGGCTCTAGAAGCCATGATCGGCCTAAAAACTCAAAAAACATGATAGTACAGCCATACATGGGTAAACGTGAAAATAACAGCAGCCAACCGCGTAAGCAGCTAACGTGCTTTGTGAAAGCCAAGAGGGTTAATGCTCCCAAGAGGGGTAATGAGAAAAAAGATAACTTCCTTGACCGCGTTCCTACTGACTACCCATAACACAGGTGTTATGCCCATCAGACTTCTATAAAGAGTGACCTCTTCCTTAGGCTATTTGCTTAGCTTGAATAAAATCTTTTATATGAGTAGGGATCATCCTGCGCTTGCTCGTGTAATCAAAACGGGCCGCTATGCATGCTCAAGTGAGCTTTGGTATCAAACCCACCACTCCAACCTAACCCAATCTAAGGACCATCCCCCATCATCCCATTGTTGGTATTGAAAAATAAACAGGACTTCAGTGTCATATTCAATTCAACAGTTTTAAATATTTCAATAACATTTGAAACTCTCTCAAGCGTTCTCTCTCTCTCTCTCTCTCTCTGTCACTCTATCTCAATTTGAAAATTTCATTACCTGGCTGTGTATAAGAGATTTTCTATCATTTTTTCTTTCTCTCTTTTTCTACCTTTACATGTTTTTTGTTTTTTTTTGGTCCCGTTAATAAAGCACAAAATAAAATAAATAAAATTCCTCCTGTTGCTTTATAATGCGTGCTTTGCAGGCTATTTAATAGCATGTAAATGTGTGTGTATGAGATTTAAATGTGGGTTCTCTTGTGACGTATATAGTATGTGTAAAACATACACATACATACATAAAAAACTACTACTAATACAACTGCATTACTACGAAATGAAAGTGTAATTTTGACAGGTTGAAACCAAAAAACCAAAAAAGAAAAGAAGAAAATAATGCGAGTAACACAACGTAAACGAAACAAAATTGGAAAGGAATAACAACAAAAGCAACAATAAGAACAAAAAAACTAAAAAATAAGTAACAGAAGATGAAATTGAAAGGCAACCAAAATGATGTTTAAATTACTAGAAATGCCAACTATTCGCAAACACATGAATACTTACCCACACAGTGTTGGAGAAAATAATAGGGACTTAACGAAATTTGAAAATTTTCTTAAATTTTTATTACAAAATCATTAAAATAATGCAACAAAAAATATTGTTACGTTTCTTAGCTTTTAAAAACGTTTAAAATATGAGCTCGTATATTGCACATAAAATAAAAATAGATTTGTGTTTAGTTTTAATTGAATATCTTTGTTATTCTCACACTTCTGTGTGCCACTGTTCACAACTTGATGTAAACAACAACAATTGCTTTTCTTTTTATTCATCTGTTTATACCCTTTGCATAAACAATAACAATTACTAGACAATTATTCGACAGATCTTTGTAACGGAGATCTTCAAACTACGATTACTCTCTTCAAACGCACCGCGTCTTCACACAAGACTGACTGAACTTCACTCACTCAGTCGACTGTTTTGCCTTGCCTTTTATATGGCAGAGTAAACAGTTTCATGAATGTTCTTGAAGGCGAATCGAAATCTCTATAAATGTAAACGTCGTTGTTTGTCTATTAGGTAAAGTGTTGGTTTATTAGACCTGAGGCCTCGGTTCAAGCCCCAGGTTAGACATCTCAAAAAAAACGACGGTGACGTCCTCTAAGCAGATTTCTGGCAAACACCCTGAGAATAAATAAGAAAATGCCATGAAAAAGTTTCTCAAAAGTCTATCGTTCGGAATCGTCATTAAACTTGTAGGGCGCGCCACTCATGTATAAAATTAACGCACACAACATAAGTGGTGTGAGAAGCTAGATCGTAATCGTGATGTTGAAGTGTTGTAATAATCAATGATGTAAGTGTGTATGTATTTTTTTATAAATGCTATAATTTTTAGCATCACTGTCTACAAGAAACTCATTCGGCTGTCTTAATATATTTCTGAGGTGGTATTACTTTGCGTACATGTGCACAGGATTTTTATGTATTTTTTTGGTGTACATGTGGCAACGTGTCTGTGGCGATGTCTGTTTCCATGTTGTAATTTTATTTTTAGTGGCAGTTAAAGGTTGTTAAAGTCAGTTAATAATCATATTTTCTAGCACAATATTTCTTCTACTTCTTCTTCGTCTTCATGCTCTTCGCGGCTGTTCTTTAGCCAAACAAATTCGCCCTTTTTCAACGATGTTTCAAATTCAAATGAGGAGTGAGCAGTGAGTGTTAAATGTATGAGCGTGTGTGTATGAGACTTGAAGCAATTTAAATCGGTTTCTGTGTGTGATTTTTTGCGCCGTTTTGCTTTCCCGAGAATAATTTACGCATTTGGGTTTCAGTTTTTTTATGAGTATTTCAGATTTTTTTTCCTGAGTGTTTGTGTTTGTGTTTCTGTTTTTATTTCTTCAAATGTGTGCTTCAAATTCATGCTGATATTACAAGTGTTTGTGTGTAGATTTGTATTTTGTATCTGGTTTTTTCTATCTTTACTCAGTAATTTGTTTGTGTCAATGTATTTGTATGAGTATGTGTGTGTTCTAAATATTGTCTGCCTTTGGCCTTGACTCTGTTTCTTCTTGTATTTGGCTTAAGAAGCACTCTTTATTTCAATTTCTTTTTATTTTTTTATTTTCATTTAAAAAGCATTTAAAAAAGGACAGAAATAAAGACACAAGAATTTCTATTCCATTTGATTTAAGCCTTGAACTTTTGTTACCATTTTCTCGAATCACTTATAATCCCATTCCCATATTAAATTTTATTACACTTTGCTTTGCTTTGCTTTACTTTTTGAACTTGTAAAACAGGGGAGTTACACAGCTTAATGAGTCGTTGCTTTTAAAGTATTTGGCGGCAATAATAAATAGAAATGAAAATAAAAATTAAAAGTGGATATCAACACAGCACAGTCACTCTTGAGCTGCTTTTATGTCAAAGGCGTTTATTTCAATGGAAATAATGTGAACGTTTATTAAGGATTTTATTATTTAAACCTTTAAAGGGAAGGTCGTCTCCGAAATGATACATATCTCTTTTGTTAGGTTATGTTGAATATCTTTAATCAAATATGTCATGATCGTTTAACAAACAAAGTACGCTTAAAAATATGGTAAAACGTTAAACGAAATTGTTATAATGACGGGGTATTTATGGTCACCATACTTATTTATATAATTGGTCGTAACAAGCCTCTAGTCAGGATCCATATCAGACTTGTTGTGTGTGTTAATTTTATACACGAGTGGCGAACTGCAGATTTTTTGAAGAAACTTTAAATGAAATTTTTTGCCACACGAATGCTGGAGAAATAATTTTTCTTCATTTTCTTCTAGCTCAGAAGCTGGGGTTTGAACCATGGGCTCACGTCGAATAAGCCAACTCACTACCAACTAGACCAGCAATTATTAGTAATTGTTAGGCATTTGCATGTATTAGTTGTACTATTCTGATAGAGAAACACGATATTTCTAACTCTTCTTTCTATAACCTTAATTTATCTTACAGTTTCATACGGTTTATTCTACATTTAGATATGTACCTCCATTCATACAAATTCCACTCACATCGCCGTAGATATGCTAGAGCAACAGATATCCGAGAAAAGTGCCATTGGGTTTGGAAAATGACACTGAAAGAACCGTTATGGTTAATTCTGAGAACAATTTCTGGACGAATTTCTTATTCATTACTCATCTTGGAACTCTATTGCTTCCATAAAGCATATCATCTTATACGGCTTGCGACTGTTATTTTCGCGTTTTCCAATGTAAAATTGTACTGTCCTAGTATTGTGAACTTCAAACGAAAAATATTTCCTTCTTTGGCTTTGTGACTTACTTATTCGGTCATTACAACCCTTTAGTCCAGAATACAACCTAGCTTCACACACTACTCATGTTGTCTGTATTCATTTTAACCACAAGTGACAGAAACTGCAGTTTAACATCGACTGCAGCCGACAAATTTGAGAAACTTTTTATGGCAATTTTATTTCCTCTCACAGTTTTTATCAGAGAACTGCTGAGAGGAAGTCGCCCAAAGAAATACTTTTGTTTTTACTTTTCTTCGAGTTGAGACAACCACAGGCTCTCGTCTAACAAGCCAACAGTTGTTGACAGTAAAATGGACAAGGGCTCTAGGAACAAACATACATATGTAGAAGGTCATTACAACCCTTCAGTTAGGATTACGACCTAGCTTCTTGCACCACTTACGTTGTGTGTATTAAGTCTATACATGAGTAAAGTTTAAGATTGTTTCCAAACGACAGGTATTTGAGAAACTTTTCATGACAATTTTATTGACACTCAGAGTTTTTGTCAGAAATCTGTTGAGAGGCAGTCGCCGAAGAAATATTCTTTTATTATTATTAGTTGGAAATGCCTGACCAAGGCTTTGAACCGTGGTCTCACGTCTAATAAGCCAACATACTACCTGCTAGATTACGAAGCTTCATCCATTCGTCAACAGAGAAATTTTTGTAGATTTTACGAAGAGCATCCAGAGGTAGCATCTGCCTCTACCAGTTTTATTGTACCGTACTTCTTAAAGAACACAGAGTAGTGAGCTTGGTTCATAGACTAGAGACCTACTAGACTATGGGGACTACAATGAACATCGCGGTAAATTTTTTTTCTATAGCGTTGAACGATTCACTATAACTTTCCCAACCTTACTGAAACAGAAATCTCAATAAAGTTTGACATTATTAGCATCAAATCATAGTTATCGATATCGATAGTTCTCTTGCAGCTAAAAAAAAACACCCTGAAACATAAGTATTAATCCTTAACAGTAAAAGGTACTTCTTCCTTCAACATCCACAGTTTTCCTCACATCCGGACTACCATATTGTTTTTATTGATCACCATCTCTAAAAATGGCCTACGTTACGCCCTTAAGCAGTGAAATTAAAATTCTTTTCACAGCAATTCAACAACATTTTATTAAATTTTTTTCATTTCCAAATACAAATACTTACAATTCAATCTGTTGCCATTTGATAATTGATTTGCCATGAAGAACATTTCTTTCCCATCTATTAGATGGGGGGCGCACATATCGCATACATTATTTGTGAAATGTTTTAAAGAAAAACGATTTATTTTTGTGACTTTTGAACTCTTCAATCACCCAAACACTGGGTGGGACTTTTAAGTCAAGTTTTTTCGTTTTGGTTTCCATTTTTTTCTTTGTGGTTCAACCCAAGCATTTGAAGAATTTGTCGAGTGTAAAATGAAATCGTTTGAAAATGAAAATTATTCTGCAAATAAAATTGTTGCTGCTGCTGCTGAATGTCCTTTTTGTCTGCTTTTGTTCGTTTGTTTGTTTTCTTCTATGAATTATGGCTGGGCCATGAGGCGTGTAAGTCTGCTGGAATTTCCATTCGAAAGGTTAAAATCAAAAGCAATAAATTGTGAGAAAAATAGATATTTGCATACGACAACAACAAAAACAATATCAAATTCATTCTTAACACATTCATTCAATAAATAATTGAATATTTGCATCTCATATCCTGCCATTGTTTGGCAGAAGGAGTAGTGCGTGCCACTGTGTATGGCTTTGTGTATGGGTGGGTGTTCTCTCAGCAATAAATCAAACAGAGAGCAAATCATCAATTATTATTATTTAATAAATCTTTTCCCACAAAGACCAATGAACCATAAAAAAAATTTGAATTAAATTCCGTTTAAAATGAATTTTTAATGCTCATCGATGTCACCGTCTTTAATGGTTTATTGGGTAATTTCTGGCTTAGCCACAAGCATTGCCACCTTGTGTGTATAAAATATGGACCTATACAGTGAAGAACAAAATTTCAAATGGCAAACAAGAGAGTTCAATCGCTTTGAACTTAGGACATTAAATACGATGCCAGCAGAATTGAGAATCAATCGTATTAGAGGCCTAGGAGTAGTGCGCCAGAGACAGACTTATCCTAGGCGTTTCCAATGTTATTTATGCCTAAGGAACAGCAGTAGAAACATATTGGAATTCGCTCTACATTTCTCTTAACGCTGTTCAGCATCATGACTCATCATTTTAGGAGAAAGATAAAAATATTTTCCCCAGATGAGTCAACCCATGTCAGGGTACAGCACAGTGCCTTAAGCCGAGCTTACTCGAGTGCTAATATAGATTAATCTCGTCGTAATTCCACTGTGCCTATTACGCCGTATGTCCATATTTTTTAGCCTCATGACAATTTTATCAAGATAGGTATCGTTATCTAGTAGCTAGTGTGTTTTCTCAGTAGACTCTGCGAGAAAAATAAAATTGCCCAGAATAGTTTCCTACAAATTTGTCGTTCGGAGTCAACTTTAAACTGTAGTACCGCCAAGCATGTATAGGATTAGCGCACATTACATAAATAGTATGCGAAGCTAGGTCGTAACCTTGACTGAAGAGTTGTAATGACCGGTTATGTATGTATATATGTATGTATGTAGGTATCGTATTCAAATCACTGCTAGGCAGACAAATTCTTTCGGTCCGGACGTAACAGCTTTTCAGAATTTTTCTGTTTAGTACCTGTAGTTCATTTAAGATCGCCATGAGATTGTTTTGATGGTGTTTGTTTGCAGCTATAAAGTTGAGTTCTGTTTTGCAACAACGCAACTCTAATCCTGTTCCTATTCACTTTTTAGGTAACAAGTCCTCTGTCGGTGGAAATCATTTTAAACCCGCAGAGAGTAGATTCTATGTTTTATCGGGTCTATCAACAAAAACTTCCGAAATTTGACAGTAGATAACAGCCATCTGGTTATAGCTACTTCTATCAAGTTAGTTGTCCTTTATTCAGCCTTATATGGACGGTTAAACATGGACCATAAATATCGACGTGTGTTTGCTGAATTAAATTTTTTTTTTATTAATATTTTATTCATTTGAAGTAGCCGTAGTCTACTACTTACTAGTCTAGGCCATGTTTAAAACCCCAGATAGAAATCTCCAACAAAAACATATATGAGTAAATATTTCTTTTGACGACTTCCTCTCAGCAGATTTCTGGCAAAAACTCGGAGAGTAAAATAAAATTGTCATGAAATGTTACTCAAAAATCTGTCGTTTGAAGTTAACTTTAAACTGTAGGTTCCGCCATTCATGTATGAAATTAATGCACACAACATAAGTGCTGTGAGAAGCCAGGCTGTAATCCTGATTGAAGGGTTGCAATGATCACAAACGTGTGGATTTACGGCGTTCATATTGAGAACAAAGCCTTGTAGTATTTTGTGTAAAGCATACTAATCCTGCCTTGTGGACTTCCTCCTAAGTTGACATTCATTGCAATTTCTACTTTGGCCAAGCTGCGTCTGCCCTCACTGACAACTGCGTGACTTCCATAAATTGACCTAAAAAATATTAAGTAACGTTTTGCCTTCATGGCTTATATTTTCTAAGTTTGAAATAAAATTCCGGGCATATATTCGGGCAAATATCTGTTTTGCATTAAATCCCAAGTATTACATATTCTCATGTTTAAGGCCTAATTTAAGTCTTTGTCCAGAATAATTATTGTATTTCATTTTATAATTTTATTTTAGTGTTCCATTTAGTTGACAATTTAATTGTTATTGTCTATTATTAACCAAACCAAACCCAAACCCAAACCAAATCGAAATTGTTTGACTTGTATGTGTATGTGTTCTCCTTCTCTTCTAATGGCATCATAATGAATGACAGAATGACAGCATATTTGTTTGCTCTAATAATGACCAGGAGACCCAGAGACCCATAGACCATGTTGAACATCAATAATATTATTCGACAACAACTAATTCGTTCTTCTTCTTCTCTTTCTTCTAGTTGTTGTTGTTGAGCTTTAAACTTTTGACCAAACAAATTAGAAAATTTATATTCGAAATTATTTCGAAATTAATTCATAATATTTTGTGAATCCCAAATGAATGGTTTTGCTGGATGATTATGGTTTTAATACGTTTTTAAATGATGATGATGATGATGATGATGATAAATTTAAAATTTTACTCATAGAAAGTGAAAGAGAAGGAGAAGGGAAATATGAAAAATGAGAATAGTTAAGTAGCATTGCCACAATTTAAATAATTTTCTGCAATCAAATAAAATCAAAATATCCAATATCGTACTAAAATAGGAAGTAAATGACTTCGATTAAGTTAGATATGACAAGGCAGGAAAAGGATCGTCACTTTAGTTGCTCTTTTAAGCTGACTGTGGTGCCCTGTGGTGTCGATTTTAAGACTCCGAAAAATAATTTTTTTTATAAACTTTTTCTTCGTAATTTTTTATTTATTCAAAAGCGTCTAATGCATCCCTAAAAATTCACTGTTCAGTGTGTCATCTCGTATATTACCTTGAGAACGATATTCCTCATAATTGTAAACGGCAAGCAGTTTAGGTCGATTACTACCCAATTTTTTAAGATGAATTGGATGATTTAGACACCAACGACATGTGGTTTTAATAAGACGGTGCATCCAGATTATGCCACAAAAGATGTTCTGCAGGAGCGATTCTCATGTGAATGCTATGATAACTGGCCATCAATATTAAGGAGTTTCTATTAGGTTGCAAGCCACAGCGATCATCAAAATGAACACAACCCATATCATCGGTCTAGCTCAGTCTGATTTATGCTCCATAGTCATTGGAAAATTGGATTTTTTGAATGCTCTCTTCTTAGAGAAGTCCTGGCGGATATTTAAACATTGTTTTATTCCGTACATAATGACATTAAAAGATCACTCAGACGAATAAAAAAATTTTTGATCCTATGGTCCATGTTAATTCGTCCATATCACGATGTATAAAAGACAATTAACTTATCACCCTTAACCAGATGGCAGTTATTCACTGCCACAGTTCGTATCTGTTTAGTGATAGACTCCATACATCAGATGTAAAATCTACTGCCGACTATATGCTTAAATTGATTTCCATTGTCAGGGGACTTATTACCTAAAGAGGGAACAGGACTAGGAATAGAGTTTCGTTTTTTCAAAACAGAACTCAATTGTATAGCTGAAAACGAACACCATCTCAGCAGACTCATGGCGGTTATTAAGGAACTCCAGCTCCTAAACACACAAAGGAGAAAGGAACTGGACTATTTAGTACATTCTCTAACGTGATTTCGCAATCTTTGATCTGAGATATAAGAATTTATCGACAGAATTTGTCTGCCAACCAATGATTTGAATATGATACCCACACACGATACATTTATTTAAATTTAAATTTTTACATTTACAGACTGGAAATGCCTAAAATGAGACACTATAGTTACAAACAGCGTTATGTCCCTTGCAGTGGGTGCCTAACCTTATATCAATAATAACTGTTAACTCTTTCTCCACTCCCACTACGCACTTTCCAACCTTTCCAACCAAAAGTATTAATAGTAGTGGCCTCACCCCTTAAAAATCTTTCGCATTTTGCTTTTGCGTTATAATTTCCAAAAACACTGTGCAGTTTTCGATTTTTCATCGTAAATTTAAATTTACTCCCTAGAGCGTATAATCAATATTACAACTGACAGTTATCATACTCAGTGTGATTGTCTAAAAACCAATGTTTTCTTACATTTGACGCACACAAGCATAAGAAATAAAAAATGAGACTAGTAAAAGGCAATATTTACGGAATTACTTGGTAATATTTGTTTCTCATTCTCAATAACAAATAATCTCAGCATTTGTGTAAGACAAAATACATACTCAAGTACTACACCATATACAAACACACTGCCATACTGTGTATCGATTACATCTCGTATGCGATGATAAGCCTTACTATATGTGCCAATTAAATTGTAAGTATGTTTGCTTTTGTAACAAACACACACACACACTACTTGTACAAAATAAATGTTTATCTCATCATCTCTCGGTCTCTCCCTCTCTACCCTTCTCTCATTCGTTCTCTCTTTTGTGGTACAAATAGTTTTTCCATTAAAGTTTATTATGAAGTCTTTTAATCCGTTTATTAAGCTATTTTCACTTGCTGTAGAGTCTATTGTAATACACACACATACATGCCTATATACATAAATATACTTTCACTCCCTTTCTCTTTCCTATGTTTAACACACAACATATAAAATGTAAGTGTAGTGTAGTGTTGTTGTGGTTAAGTTTTTTTTTGTATTTGTTTTAATTTTCTTTGCACAGTTAGTTGCACAGTTCTCATGGAATTTTATTTTCTCAACTTAATTCTTTTCTTCTCTCTCTCTCTCTCTCTCGCTCATCTATATCCCTACACTGTTTTACGCTCTTTTATTTTTGTTAAGTGAGATAACATTGTACATATTTTACGTCTTTTTTTACTTGTATTTGTTTCTGTAAAATACTCGTGTTCGTTTGGTTCGCTAGTTTTGCTATGTGAGTGCTTTCCTCTGTGTGTGTATGCGTGTGAGTGCGTACAAGTGCTTGTAAAACGTGGAATAAAAAACAAAAACAAAATTTTAGTGTGGCTTTGTAACGTAATTTTAATAGTCTACTACCAGGGGCTGTTTGTAAGAACAGCTACAGTTTCGTTGATGATATAGTGAGTTAAACAATCGATTAAACGCCATTGGAATTTATTTCAATATGATGTATTCTATCAGAAATTTTCCATTCTATAAACTGATTTAAAATTGAAATCAAGACATTAACTCTCTGGTGGTCTTCAAACAACTAAATTAACTAAAACACAAGAAGTAAATAAAATTGCCGTGAAAAGTTTTCCAAATTTGGCGTTCTGAGCCAATGTTAAACTGTAGATTCCCCCGCTGATTGGTAAAATTAACACACACATCATATGTAAGTGATGTGAGAAGCAAGATTGCAGTCCTGGCTAAATGGTAATTACCAATTATGTAAGTAGGTTAGTCGAAGTCGTCATTGTCTAGTAGGTTGTTTGTTGGCTTATTAGGCTCTTATTAACTTCTGGTCAGACGTCTCCAGCAAAGCGAGGTGTGAAAAATTATTTCTTCGGTAACTTCCTCTCAAAAATCTGTCGTTCGGAGTCGACTTTAAACTGTAGGTCCCGCCACTCATTTATAATATTAACACACGCAACTTCTGGTCAGACATCTCCAGCAAAACGAGTGATAAACTAAGTTGTAGACCTGGCTAAAGGGTTGTAATTATCAATTACCTAAGTAGGCAAGTGTGAATTGATACGGCAGAATTATACCATGAACTGCAGATTAATTTAATTTCTTTGAACAAAATATAGGCACAATTGAAAAAAGAAGAGCACGGAGCTTCAAAATTATTCAAAATATTGATGGAAATATTTGAAGAAATGATGGTGATAAAAATGCATATGGTTTTGGGCATGATATCAGACCTAAACGTCCTAAATGCTCAAATAAAGACATACCACACTGAATATGGAACGGCAATAGAATACTTCAGTCTCAGACGGTGGTCGATATAATTGAAATGGAATGGAGAAATTCAGTCCAGCAGTCAATATAGCAGTACGAATACAATAATACTGCTTGTAGGAAAGGACGAGTATTGAAAGAGTTGTCAGGACCATGACCACGGATTGAAATAATGCCGGTATGGCTACGCCGCAGAGTGATTTAACAGAGCTGGACATGAAAAAATTATTTCCTTAAGGGATTTGCTCTCAGCAGTCTTTTGGCAAGAATTCTGTGATTTAAAATTATTCCCATGCAAGGTTTCTTGGGGTCTTAGACCAAGTATAATAAACTGGCTTTACACCCCGATAGTTTTACTGATTCCTATGTAGTATCTTTCAGGCAAAAATTTTTGGGGCCGTTCAGAAAACATATACCGAACAGCTCAAGACAAGGCAATTTATGTGTATAATTAAGCCGCATTGAAACTTTATTGGGTTGTAGTGTGGGAAGCTAGAGGGTTGCAATAACCAAGACTATTATTCTGTGACCCAGATTCCATACTTCTATCTACCTAATGAATTTGGGAAGCGAGCAGTTATGGATCACTTTCGTTACACCACCCAGCCCACAATACTCACCGGTATCAAGAGCTGTTTAGAGTGCCCTAAATTTCTACTTAAGAGTCTACAACTTTGAAACTGTAGGCATACAGTCCTTATGGCATACAAAAAAAAGAAGCATGCTTTTCATGAGTTTCCTTTTAGAATTGCTGTTGGAAAAAAGTTTATAAAATTGCTGCTCAATTTCTCGTTTGCTTGTCATGAAGAGGTAAAAAGAAAAACATTTCATTGGCTCTTGTAAAAGTTATCCGAATGCTATCTAAACTGTTGAATATAGAAAGAGGACCTATTCACAGTGAGGCACATGGTAAAACCAAACCGTAACAATATAAATTCCAAACTTCAATAGAAATTCGTTTAAAGCAACATACATACACGCCTCAACCACTAGTAGAATATAAATTCACATACAGACAGACACTTATACACTCGCTCATACAGATGTTGGATTTTTTTCCAAAGGTGGAGGTGGGTTTTTGTATATGAGTGCGTGTGGCAGGAAACTAGAAAAGAAATCCTTTTGTTATGCAAAAGTATTTAAACGTTTTGATAGATTTACTCACTCTCTCTTGCTTTCTCTCCACCAATTCAATTTTTTTTTTATTGTTGCAGGCTAACGATTGTGGCTTTTTATTTTGTGGCTCACAAACTGCATGAATAAGTGAGTGAGTGAGTGAGCGTGTATGCATAAAGTATGTTAGTGTGTTAGAAAATTTATTTCAAATTTATTTTTTTTTTTAATTTTAAATGCGGTTTTATTGATGACTTTATATGGCACTTAAACAAAATGAATAGCTCTGTGCGCTCATCGATAAAAAAATCATGCTTAAGTGCCCTGAAATTATGCAACGAATATTTATTATTGTTGTTGCATCAAATGTCAATTAAAATTTTATAATTGATTTAAAAAAAAAAAATATATAATTTGTGTGTTGCTTTTCAAGTCGTTAATATTAAATATCAATAAAAATTCTCCTCTCTATCTCAACATTTCATTTGAGTACTCAGTCATCAGAGTTGACAGCTCGAATGCAGTGGCATCATTTTGAGTTGACATATCAAAAAAAAAAAAAAATTTGACATCGTGTCAAGTAAACTACTATGCAAACGGTAATCAGGTCCCCTAAGCAGACGTAATGCCATTGATGTCAGCTGCTTAACAAACATGTAAATGGTGGCAGCGAAACCACGGATATAACCCAGTAAACATTTAGTGGAACATGATGGAAAAGAAATTATTGAATTGAAATCCAATGGCTTTTGGATAATGGATGGAACCTGCGTACTGAACACAATCTCTATATCCCATAATTACAGTCCCTTCAAAGTGCAGTCGAATACCACTTCACTGGTTAGCTGTAAAGCTACGAGCAGAACTTCCTAAGCTTCGGAGTTCTAGCATAGCTGTTGTCATGTGCTCACTAAGCTTGTTGTGTATAATTTGAAATTCAATATCTTACCCTTAAATTGGCAATGCTTAGAACTCATTTACCAGGATTCGCGAGCAGCTGAAAAGTGTATATTAAACATGGTGAATACATTGAACTTTTCTTTAATAATCCTGAAGAAGAAATCAAGAATTTCTGCCTGAAAGCCTTTGTATTTTGCTGGAAGACAATTTGACTTCTGGATATTGGTTCTATGGATAAGGACGCCTCCATGTTGAACCTGTCCGTAAAGACAGCTTTGAAATAGTTTTTGTTTTTATGAGCCTATACAGTAGCCCTTATTAGATGTTCTTAAATTCAGTATACCATTGAAGTAAACTCTTGTGGCCTTCCCTCAACCGAAATAACTTAACCTCAGCAATTAAGTTCCTATAACAGCATAGAGTGGCCTATTCTACAAGAACTCACTACAACTTACTCATCCAGCGGCTAGGTTTCTAGCTGCTACATTCTTTACAACTTTCTCAATCAGCAGTAAGTTGAGAATCATATCAAGACCCGCTTTAAGTATGCTTCTACTGCTATTTCTGATGCCAGAAGTATATCTCTGTACTTTAAATAGAATGCTGTGATACTGTTCTCTGTTTTTCAATGTATTCCACCATACCATGCATCCATAGGTAAAAGTCGATCTAAGGGTGGAGTTGTAAATCGAAATTATTATACTTGGTTTAGGAGAGCAGTTTTTCCTGCACATGTAGCACGCATTAAAATTCTTTTTTAGAATAAAGAATCTCTGAGTCCTTGGTAGAAGAAGTAAAGTAATCTATTTTAGATCATCTTTCGAGATCAATCTGAAAGGGTATCAGATGCCCTGATAGTCTAGTAGGTAGGTGAGCTAGTGAATATTGGTTTGTGAACTCGATACCCATCATAGATTCTGGTCTGTTAACGGTTTAATAGTCATAATTAGTTGGCCAGTGTAATAAAATTATAATTTATAACTGTACTGTAACCCCTCATCCCGCATTTGACTTATATGCTGCTCCAGAATGCAGACCGTCTTTCACTTTAATTGCTCATTTCCAAACTCTCGCATAATTATTCACTGGTTTTCACTTCCTGCATCCGTTCGTTGCTAAAACAAATGCGCTCTTAAAACACAAATATCAACATACCAAATACAAATACATGCATTGACACACATATGTATGACATAAGTATGGCATACATTTAGTCACACATAATTTGTGTGCATAGTTTTAGGCGTATGGTGAGTAATGAATGTCATGACAAAATATCCAAATCACAATCTGTTGAAATTTTAACAATTTACTGATGGTCACATTTGGGAAATTACTTAAATCCATAGAGAGAAAGAAACAACAACAACAAAAAGGAAAAACTTTTTTTCAGTTGCCAGAGTATAGCTAGAGAATGACATTTTTGGTCGAGTTTAAAAACAAAATTTTCCGGCACCAAAAAAAAACTGACAAATTGAGGCAAATAGTGGCAAATAGTGGATGCATGTGTGTGTCTATTTTCAAGCAGATGTTTTAGTTGTTTAAAGTTAAAGGCTTGCCAGGATTGGACTGCAGCAGTACCAACGAAACCAAACTGACCACAGACAACAAGGACATTACATTACAGTTTTATGTACGAAATTTTCAAAAGAGTTTTAAAATAAATTGTTAACAACAACAACGCATTGTAATGCTGAGTATTTTGTTAAGAGTTTTAAAAATTGTGTTCGAAAATGTTTTCTGAAATTGTTGGCTTAAAATAAATAAATAATGATCATGGCACAATAAAAACAAACTTTAACAACGATTTAGTTAATGTGCAACATAAATAAACGGATATAAGCTGAAATGAAATTAAACTACAGGGTATAGTTTCCCAAAAAGTTTACAATTTCCAAATAAAAACAAAGAAAAATAGACGAACGGCAGTAGGTAGTATTCCAACCAAGGACATCTGGTTTGAAGGTCCGGAAGTTGTCATTGGGACCCTTAAGGCTTAAACTGCAAGATGCTGTACATAATGCGTACTGATATATTTATCAATGGTTCTCACGTTAAACTTTCGCATAGACTGCATGAACACTGCCATGTTTTCCTGGCGGGGGTAATAGCCAATGGGAAAAGCTACACATTGCTTGGAGGCTGTGATTAAACTTCTAACGTATGTCACTTAAACGTTTGTCCTTATTCCATACAAGCGGATTTTGTTGAATTTCAATGGATAAAAAGAGAATTGCTTCTATCTATTCTTAAATCGCGCAGGCCACTGTCTTAAAGTATGCCCCTTGAATACAGGCCCTCTTTGTTACACTCAACTGACTTTCATCTATTTTGCTTACCAAGCGTCACGCGATACTTACGTCCTGTTAACATAATATACATATACATATATGTATACATAATTGGCCATTACAAACCTTCAGTTACGACCTTGCTTCTCACATCACTTACATATGTTGTGTGTTCTAATTTTAGTCAGTTTAAAGTCGAATCTAAACGAGAGATCTTTGAGAAACTTTTAGTGGTAACTTTTAATTTATTCTCATAGTTTTTGTCAGAAATCTGCTGATAGGAAGCCATAGAAGAAATGTTTTTCATATTTCGCTTTGTTGGAGATGTTTGATCTTTCGTCTAAACAGCCAACACACTAGCTACTAAGCTACGGCGACTTATATCCTGTTACCCTGGCTCATTATCCACTCATCACGGCGCTAATCCATCTATTCTATCAAAGAATACCCAGTCTCGGAGTGAAATTGTTTGTACCTCATTTGAAACTGGTCTTAATAGGAGATTTCTCATATGAATTCGAAGTAGGGAAGACTGGCCTCATATCGTGGCCTGCTCTGGGAATTCTGTGGAAATCTACAATATAAGAGTGCAGTACTGAACTTGAGAATAAGGTAGGCGTTGGAATTTTGTTACTCTTAACATATTTCAACACCTTCTTGACTGCTGGAGACGTGATGTATACTGGTCACCGAGATCGGGCGATATAACCACGTCATCCTTTTTCTTGTGGGGTTTTCTTAAATCGCAAGTGTATGTTGGTGGCACTTGGTTAGTACAGGGACTGTGTTCAGCCGTGGCATCACAACGGGGCGCTATGCGTGCTCAAGTGAGCTTTGTGATGTCAGAGCTACCACTCCGACCTAAAAGTGTATGCAACTTAGCCACAAACCACAGCGGTCCTCAAACCCAACATAAGATATGCACACGTATATAATTGGGCATTACAACCCTTTAGTTAAGATTACAACCTAGTTTCTTACACCGCTTATGTTGTGAGTGTTAATTGTATACATGTGTGGTGTGAGTCGACTCCGAACGACAGATTTTTTAAAAACTTTTCATGGCAATTTACCGAAGAAATATTCTTTTCTTTTATTTCGTTTTGATGGAGATGTCTGTTCTTTGAACCGAGGCCTCATGTCTAGCAAGCCAACGCACTTGTAGTCTTGTAGACTACGGCGACTACATCTGTAACTATAACTTTACCAGTCTTTTAATATTTTGGATAATTTTTCCAATTACTTGTATAGTATGACGATTATGACGACCACAATCTTCCCGTAATGCTCAAAAAGTGGACCAGTTTTGTAGTCAGTTTAAGTATTTTTACGCTCTGTTTAATTGTCAAATGATCCATGTTCTTGAGTGTCAAATGTTTCACAAAATAAACTGACACTTCAATAGAAGGATAACATTTCACAGCTGACAGCCTTGCCAAACTGGACTGATACAATCTTCTCAGGCATTTTTTCCAATATAGCGGCCTATTTAGATGAATTCTAGGAACTTGAAAGAACTCATTTTCTGTATACATCTTCTCATTTAAATTCTGTACATAAACATCGACAAACGATTTTTCCACACTATTCCTCTACAGAATACATGGATTTCCAATGAATGCATATGTGTATGGGTGTATGTATGTAAATGTATATGTGTTTATGCATGTGCATGTGCTTCAGCAAATGACAATTATGTCACTTCCTTTATGTCAAACAAAACCCGCCATAACAATAGACATTCTTCTCAAATCAAATACAAACACATACAAATACAGACTTGCACTAGATATCCTAACACACACACAATACATATACTCACTTCGTGTCAAGTGATTGTTGTGATTCTTGTTATAACGTTGTTGCTATTGTTATCTAATACTAGAGTATCGTAGAGATTTTATTCCTTCCCTGACAATATCACATTGCAGGTTTAGGTAGAGGAAAAATGAAGAGGAAAAATTATATTAAAAACGAAGACAATTTTTTTTCTTTTTGTGAAAATAATTTCATTTAACTACTTGGCAACACCTTCTGTTTCTCTCTATCTCACTCTTCATCTCTCTCTCTCTCTCTCTCTCTCTCCCTCTCTGTCTCTTTTTTCCTCCTATAAAAATGTCAATCAGTAGTTAGTGTCGACATAGCACGGTTTGTGGCATGCACTGGCACAAGTCTGTTACTTGCCGTTGCAGTAAAATTTCATTGTTCTTCCTGTTGTTAGCTGGTATTTGCTGGCAACAGCTACTGAATAGTAGAAGAAGAAGCAGTTGTCTGCTGCTGAATATTTAAGCAGTAAAATGTGCATGCTTAAGCATGTTTAGAGTTTATTAAAGAAAATTTAGTTACTCGTTGTTATAACGAGCCAATAATAACACAAGTAAGTGCCCTATTCATGTTACATGCATAGAATACAGGGTGACTAACAATAAATCAGGCAATTATGTTCGTCACAATCATCATAATGATCTTAATCAATATAAAGGGTGAATCATTTAAAAGTTTCAAAACGGTTTTGAGTATATGGAGCCGTATCTCTGCAATGGAATCACAAATGTTGGCCTTCAAATGCTCAATTGCCTTTGTTTGGTCAGCATAACACTTCTCTTTAACGAAGGCCCTCAGAAAATAGTCCAACCGTGTCAAATCGCAATTTCTTGGTGGTCAATCGACATCACCATTTCGTCTAATTAAATGACCATTAAACGTTTGACGCAATAAATCGATTGTGGCATGAAATCCGTGGCAAATTTCAACGTCCTGTTGAAACCAACCATCCTACACATCAATATCATGAAGAGCGGGTACAAAAAAATTGGTTTAAAAGATACGAAAGGTGTCTCCATTGATTGTAATGGTTGCGTCGTCCTCAATGATGCCTTTGCAACACAAGCTGTACCAAACAGTCACTCGTAAGGGGCGTATTGGGTTCTGTAAGACCACGTATGGGTTTTCTGAGCACCAAATATGGCAATTTTGCTTACTAACTTACCCATCCATCTAATAAAACGAAAACAAGGCAGATGGACCTTCGGCTTAAACTATTGAATCAATTGAACTTTGTAAGGAGTCATACTCAAAATTCAACGATAACTGGGGCATGGAATGTTTCAATTCTTGAAAACGACGACGAATTGATGTTGATGGATTCTCACGCACTAGCACACTCTCCACCACAGCTTCGATATTTTCGGGTGCATGTTCTGTACGAGCACGCTCACGTCATGAGGCATCAAAAGAGATACTAGTTTCACGAACTTAAGCAATAAACTTGCGTATACCGGATACTGTTGGTCCTTAACTGCAACCAAATTTTGTACAACATTTTCGTGCAACTTCCGATTAAGTTGTCCTTGTTTTGGAAATAAATTTCCAATAAATCCCAACGTTACTCCTGCGTAAATCGATTCATTACGTTCAGTAGATATAATCGACTGACTTTTGTGACAGAAGAGAATGTTATAAGTATTGCCCGATTCGAAATAACCGATATTTTAAATCTAAACCGATAGATGGTCCACTTATGATTTATCGGGTGGACCAGATATTAAGGAGCCTTAGGAGAAAGAGTCGTAATTTGTATTATGCCTTCCAATTGTAAGGAAGGCAATCTCCGACATGTTACAGGACATAGTATTCCCATGGCCTAAGTTAATTTGGCACTCGTTTTATGGAGAGGCTTAATCTCGTTGGCAGTCAAAGGATACGTGCAATATTGGCAGACACTGCTGGACACGTATGGACAAGAATCATATGTCCTTAAATCGCATGACTATCCATCGCACACTGGTCACTCACTAAAAAGCCTTTCTGTAGGAATTATTATTCTTCCCAGTTTTCAATATATTTCTTGAGTGTTTAGTAGTACAACGCTTCAGTTTCTTCTTCAGTTGCTCTTACAACAGTCTTGACATTCAGCTCTTCTAAAGAGATTCTATTGAAATGAATACACAATACTTTTAGTAGGGTGGTACTCATTTTTGAGGAAAATATTTTATAAAATAATACGGTATTGCATCCAATCATTGAAGCCACTAGTAAGATTTTTATAAGCTCTCCATGCGATTGTCTAACGTCTTATCAGAATTCATTCAAATTATTGGCAACGTTTCAACGATTGCAGCTACCTTTGCTTTGACTTGAACAACATAACGTCTTTACATGTAAATATGTATGTTATGTTGCCGTTACGTGCAAGCTTTGTGTGGCAGTCAATTCATGCAATTCATACAGATTTAAGCAGGCGACGAAGCAACATTGTAAAGACTCATGACACAGCTCATGTAACATAAGGAAGAACATTTCTTGTATTTTTTTTTTCTCTTCAGTTTTCTATTGTCATTTGAAGAATTTTTTAAACATCTGCAACATACAACTATTGTCGTTGTACACCTAGGAATTGTAGAGAGCAACAGGTTCAAAAAAAATAACATACATCTGGACTTGCAACAACAACAATAGTAACGAAAAGAGAAGAATTCTTTAAATATTTAAATATTCCTGTCCAATAATGCAGAATATTTGCAGAGAAATTTAAAGAGGCATGAAGTAAAGAAAGTGCAAGAAATCGTATTAATTTTTAGAAAATTATAGATTCGTACAGTGGGCCAAACATAGTATGAAATTCGTAAGTTAACATTTACAAATGGGTAGTGGTAATACACGAAGGAAACAGTCCACATAACAACGCTGCAGTTTATTAATATAACTAGAGAAGAGAGCATGCCATCAATAGCAAGACCACATGGCAATACATAAAACCCATCACTATTGTATATACATACATGCATAATTGGTCATTACAACCCTTAAGCTCAGATTACTACTTAGCGCCTCACACAACTTATGATGTGTGTGTTTAATTTTATACCTGAGTGCCGAGACCTACAGTTTAAAGTCGATTCCGAACGACAGATTTTTTGAGACACTTTTGCATGGCAATTTTATTTACTCACAGAGTCTTTGTCAGACATCTGCTGAGAGGAAAAACTCCATTCTAAATATAGACGTGTACCCAGACCAGAGCTCAGCAATGAGCATTCAAAAAGATGAATAGAATCGAGTCATACTTATAATTTCTAACACTTGTACGCATCCATACTTATTTTATTTTCATACTCATACTATTCATATTCAAAGTTATACTTAACAATATGCATGATGTTGTTAATTTCGACTCTTCTTTACTCAACATCACAATAAGAATCACTAAATAAGTTTGATTCGCATACGAACACTGCAATACTCACTAGAAGGTTGTATGTTTGCTTTGCTTGCAGTTTTTGTCTTTTTCTTTCTTCTTTCTTTTGTAAATGCAACAACAACTAAGACTGTAAACTTTGATGAATGATTCGAATAACTCGAATTATATATGAGTATTGGAGGTATTTTTCTAAATTTATGAATCTGAATCAGTAGGCATATGAGTCAAACATATTTTGAAAGTTATGAGTTTGATATAAACGTTTTACTCATACTCATTGCAACCTGTATTTATAAATCAATGTTGTAGTGCGTACGAATGAATCAGAGTAGTTAAATTTCAATACTGTTGACTTACTCATACTCGAAATTTCATGAATACTTATGAGTAGCGTAAAAACGATGCATTGCTGTTATCCGACCCAGACTCTGCAGTACCCTGTCTATAGAAGGGTTAACAACTTCATATTATTCCTTGATAGTCTGATGCATTATTGTAGTTTTTCAACAAATGTATCCGTTGCCTCAAACCCACTTGGTTTAAGAAATGTCTTAGCTCCTCTTTATCCACAGAAGAATTCTACTATCCTCCTAGCAAGCTTGTTTGCTTGTTCAGAACCTTTTCATGGCAATTTTATTTACGCTCAGAATTTTTACCAGAAATTGGAAGACGCCGAGAAATATTTATTCATATTTCGTTTTGCTGGAGATGTCTGACTGGGGGGTTTGACCATAGCTTCACGTCTAACAAGCCAATAAATAACCTACTAACCTACGACGACTTCAGCAGCAACAGTTCTCCGCGTATTATTTTTTAATTCGTATTATTCGAATTAGAAACGCGTATTTCGTTGATTTGTTCACATTAGGTTGGGGTTATCATATTGATAACCTGGAACTAGATTCTGTATCTAACCCAGAAGATTCCCTCTGTTGCTTTACAGATATTTTGCATAAGATGTTTAGGCAAAGAGTAGAGATATCAGAGTAGAAAAGGACTGGCGAACTTAAAGTCGCTTGTTCAGCGCATAAGTATAGTTCTTCTTACTTACTTACTTAATTGGCCATAACAACCGTTTAACGGATTTCGGCCTGCCGCAACACATCCTTCGAGGCTCCTCTGCTTCTTGCGCGCCTACGCCAGTTGGTCACACCAATCGATGATAGGGCTTCCTCGATTTGGTCCTTCCAACGGAGAAGGTCGTCCTCTTCGCCGACTTCCGCAGATTCCCGCATCAAATACTCGTCTCGCCGGAGCATCCTCTTCTTCACTGTTTTAATTTCTACAAACAGCTTTAAAAACCATTTCAATTAACCAAATCCTTTATGGCCAACAGTTGAATACCAAAATCAGTTAAATTTATTAACTTTACAGAATAGAAAAAAATTCCAAGAAAAAAATGAACAAATTAAGTATGCATGGTAGTCCTTGAGAAGCAGAGGAAACAGAAAATAAGTCAAAAGAGAACGAAAAAGTAAAAAAAAAATTAGAAAAGAAATTCTTTCTTAAATATTTTATTATGACCATTGAAAGCCATAGAATACCCAAGTGGCAGACGATTTACTGAAACAACAACAACTAAAAGGAAAATAAAATATGAAAATAGAAAAGCCAAAAAAAAAGAAAAGAAAAGATCCAATAACAACAACAGCAATATGTCAAGAACAACAGCAAAGTCAGAATATATTCCGGCAAATTGAATGAAAAAAAAATAAAACTAAAAGCCTTTAATGTGAGGAAGCATAAAAATATTGTTATTAGTATGAAAAAAATCAAGATACTGGTATTTTGCTTTTACATCGCTTAACATTAAAATTATAAACAAAAGCTACAAAAACAAAAGAATGTAGTAAACAAACCTGTTTCCAAATTATCGTACTGCTTAATACATATAACAACAAACAGCAGCATAAAAAAAATGGTAAACAAGTAAACAAAAATACAACAACAAACACTACCTACAAATAATCAAGAAGGCCAAGTCATGAACATTCATCAGTCTGTTTACCATGCCATATAAAAGGCAAGACAAAGTTAGTTAGTGAAGTTTAATCAATCTTGTGTGAAGACGCGATGTTTTTGAAGAGAGTAATTGTGATTTTAATATCTCCGTTGCAAAGCTCTGTCAAGTCAAAATATCTAAAAATTGTTTCTGTTTATGCAAAGGGTATAAACAGAGGAATAACAAAGAAAAGCAATTGTTGTTGCTTACAACAAGTTGTGAATAGTACCACACAGAATTGTGCGAATAGTAAACAATTTTAATTAAAACTAAACAGAAATTTTGTTTCGGTCACTACAGGTTAGGTTTGGTCGGAGTGGTAGCTCTGATATCAATAAAGCTCACTTGAGCACGCATAGCGGCCCGTTGTGACGCCAAGGGTGAACGCAGTCGCTGTACTGACCAAGTTCCACCAAAATCACCGAAGAGAAAGAAGTTGCTGAGCGCAAGGGCTGTACATCAAAAGCACGACTACTCTACTCTAGATAAACGAAGTTATATACTTGACTTCAATAAATGATAGCTCCGTCAAGCTAAAAAGATATGGAGAGCAAAATGACCTATATCTGCACCTCGCAAGAGATGGGACAAAGAAACTGGAGAACATTCTCCTCTTCCGCAGTGGATCTGCATCCATGCAGAAGCCGTCAAATGGCAGCCGCGTCCTTTCCGCCTGTCTACCCATAACACGATGACCTGTAAGCATGGCCATTGGGATTGAGATAAGGCCACGACCCAGTCCAAGTAACTGGTGGATACGCCTTCTATCCATCAAGAGCCAGGTGAGTCTAGCGGTGAAGCAGGATAAGTTGGCGTCTGGAAAGAATTTCCGCGCAATGGGCAACTTGACCGAGGCAAATGGCATATCCAAGTCGATTGAAGAGGATTCCATAAGGAGTGCACCAGCTTTGGCGAGCTCGTCATCCCTGCAGTTTCCTGGAATGTTACTGTGCCCGGGGACCCAGACCAGTGAGACACTGAAGCTTCCCTGTGTTTTGGATATACTCAATGCGATATCCGTTTGCGTTGAGTCCACAAACCCTGCCGTTTACAACCCAGGGTTCTTGAACCAGAATGTGCCCTGCATTCTCAACTGCTAGACGGAAGCAGTTTTGAAGTGTTGGCGGTTAATTTGGATGACTCTTAGCCTCGGCCAGAAAATCAACCATTGTCACATCAGCGTCCCCGTCGTCCGATAACGGAGAGGTTACCGCGTCAATATCTATACCGTCGAAGTATTCTTCAACCAGCTCGGAATTGGAGAGGCGAGAACAGTGACTTCACACGCTTCCGCATTTCGCGGGGTCCTGTGGGGTGGGGTCGAAGAGACGGGATCTACCGGAACGAGTACTGTTGGGGGATGTACGGCCGCACGAGTGTCCGACTTGTAGACCCTTAGCTCAATTGAGCTGAATCCATAATTTATCACGCCCCTGTGGGCATTGATAAGCGGAAGTGACTCCACATTCAGGATGATCACCGCCTCGCCGTTCACAGTCAAATTTACACGGTGGTCATATGACCCATTATTATGCAAATTTTATAAAAGACTTGTTAGCAATACATTCTTAAAAAGCCTATTTTGTGGCCTTTTTTGCATGAATTCAAGGCCTATTGTTTCTCTCTTGTTTCTTTCTTTAATTAATTTTCTTTTCTTATTCAATCAAATCAGTGAAATGAAACAAAAAACAAAACTTTTCTTATTTGCATTACTATTCGCATTACTTTTCATTTAAAAACGTTTTCTTTACTTTACAGATTTCTTGCTACAAGGCCACTTGCAACAATAGGCAGGCAATGCTTACTACACTACTTCCATAGAAGATCTGCTGCAACACGAAAGAATATTTTTATCGATTCAAGAGAAGACGCGGAGTGTGAAACAAGGAGAAAAACAAAACACTTATACCACTTCCCCCTATTGGCAGCACAACAAATCATTGTCAACAGAACTCAAGTAATACAACAGCCAACCAGCTAGCCAACCAGTCAGCCTGTCAGACTATCCATATTGCCGTTGTTTGGTGCTGTGTATGGCCTATTTTGGTATTTGTTGTTGGATATTGTTGTTGTGCAGTAAGTGGTGAACAATATGTTGGCCGTTTCGATGAATGAGAAATTTAATAAAATATTGATGTCAACAACAACGTCATTAACCTCAACAACAACATCATCATTGTCAAAATCAGAATCACAAAAAGAATTTCAATTCCTATCATTGTTAACAGCGAATTTGAGTGAAAGCTTAGAAATAAAAGAAAAATGTTGTACGAATTAAAAACAGCAACAGCAACAGCAACAACATATTTAAGAGCAACATTATTTACAAAGAAATCAATCAAAGTGTCGTTTACATTGCTTCATTGGAGTGTCAAGAGCCACCACAGCCACCACCACCAACACCACTACCATCGCCACCATACAACACATAACAACGATCAGCAGCAGCCTATAGATAGGCAACAGAAGCAGCAACAAGAACGGCCATCAGCTGGCCAAATGCTAAAGCAGACTGCCAACAACAATTTATAGTATTAACTAGGAATTGTTTAAAGCCGTTAAACACATTATGGAGGAAGAAACCAGGATTGATCCTACCAAACGGACTAAACAGCCCGACGAATCGGGCTGTGATGTGGAGCTAGCAGTTATAGAGAAGAAGAAGAAGGAGGGGCAGGATGAAGAGGAGCAGCAGCAACAGCAAGCAGAGCAAGAAAAGCCTCCCTCACCAATTATGTCTGCCGACAAGGCGGTATCAACGTATGGCATACCGGACTTGGCAGACTATCAACGGGCAGTTACCTACGAAATGGTATTCAATAGCCTGCTGGAAAAGAAAATGATTGCAATGAAACGTGATTGTGAGGAGCGTAAGCGAGCAAAGCGTCTTAAACGTAAATCAATAGGACGTATATTTTTTGCCAAAAGACTGTTTAGCAGCATGGACTCACGCAAGACATCGGCCAGCCTGAGTGAGATGGCCGAGGAGGAGGTATGTGCTCGTACCGAACCATCAACGCCACAAAAATCGACACTGAAAACTGCCATTCGAACGGAACATCAGCCACAGAAACGTGAACTAAACGACAGCAATGTCGATAACGAAACAACTACAGCAGCAACTCAGCAGAAAAGTCCCAGCACACCTCTTAATACACAAAAGCGCTCAAGAACAAGGTCCAAAACAAAATCGAACACTGCCAGCTTGGAAACCACAACAACAAAACAAGAGAATCAGCAGCAACAACAGGCTGATGATAGTATTACCAGCACAATAAGCACCTCCTCGGCTAAGGAGCAGGTGAAGCAAAGCCTTTTGGTTAAGGCCCAGACTCATATGCCGCATGATGGTTTGGGCGTTTCAAGTTCCTCGGGTGATTCGAAAAATGCCCAAACCACCACCCCCTCCAATGGTATGCCCTGTCCCTTGTCTTTGGAACGCACCCAAGATACTGCCTCTCTTGCCAGTGGCTATGAAAATGGTACAGGAGCCCGCCTGCACTCCTCCACCATGGCTGAGGATAGTCTCACCTCGATACGTGATAGCATCGAAAGCCTTTCGTTTGCCAGCTCTCGTTGCACTGTGAGTTTCGGTAACACCGAAATCATACCCGAGGATGTCGTCGACGCGCATATGTATGAACGTCTAAAGGCCGCCAAACTCCAGCGCATTATGGATGCCAAGTCCATAAGTGCCCAATGCAGTCCCGTTCTACAGCCACGTCATACCATTAAAACCTTAGTTCATGCTCCTATGTCGCCGCCCATTACACATGCACCCATTACCATAGAACAGCAGCCTAAAGCTACCACTGCCAGCATAATAACACCCTCAACCACCACCACCACCTGCCCTTCAGAAGTCAAAACAAAATTTCTACCCAATCAGTACTCCTTCGCCGAGAGTGTATTCGATTCACGCAATATTTCACGGCAAAATACTTCAGAAGACAGTGCCAATGTCACGGTGAGTACGTTACTCAATCAAAGTGATTCATTATCGCTGCATTATGGCAGTGCCCTGTCAGGGCGTCCTGTAAGTATTGCAGACCGCTTCAAATCGAAAAGTACTGGCCTGTTAGTAGCCTTAGGTAATGGTCGTACACGACCACCACCATTACCGCCGCCGCCCTTTGAAACGGCTCAACATTCACCCGTAACTTCCTATTCGCCTACAACGATTCTTGCACCTCATACTCTGCCTATCGAGCAATTGCAACAATTGCAAATTACAAGCAATATTCGTCAAAGCAAAACAAAACCTATAACTGTACTTGCATCCTCCTCCTCCTCTACCAATGAAACTACGGTTTCGAAAGCTTTAACTAAAACAGCAACCCCTCCATCGCCACCACAATCTTTGCACATTGTTACCACAGCTTCAGCTATGCCATTGCCTCAACAGTATCCTTTGGATACAGCTGCCTCCTCTTTATTACCAACAGCTTCTCACTTTGTGGCCTCAACATCTGCAACTGCTGCAACGACAATACATAATGGAACTGTCCTTAATGGGGCTATTGTGACCAGCTCGGCGATAGCGGCCAGCGATACAACAAAATTACATCGCATGACTTCTACCTCGACTGGTTCAAGTATAGGACCGACTACGGGCTGTTGTACCACCACCAAATCATCGTCACGTATCAAGGACAAACAGAGATTCAAGCCACAGGTGGCACTTGGCCAGAGTGGTAGCGATGATGAGTATCGCAAAAAGAAACGAAAATATAGTGAGTATAACCAACTCCTTGTCTTAAATTAGTGATAATGTTCGATAACTTTTTATAAATTTTTTATTATCGTATTTATGTATTGGTAAATAAAAATTTGTTATCGAAAAGTGTTTTATGGATACATTACCTTATTATTTCTCAAAATAGTTATTGTGTATCGATTTCGTTATCGCAAAAGTCTATAGAAATTTTCCATATTGAAAACATCGATAAAAATGTTTTTTTATCGAAATAATTATCGAAATAGATAATTTTCATATTACTTAAATTAAAGAATAGTTATCGAGAAATGTTATTTTTTTTTCTTAAAAATTATGTTAGCGAAAAATTTTGTATCATAAAATTTGTTATCGAAAATTTTCTTACCGGAAAAATCGGGTACAAAAGATTTTCTATCGAAATGTAGCTTGTAAAATGTTATTGCGGTAACGTACTTTCCATTAAAAAAACATTATTGACATCAAATGTTTGATGCAATAAATTGACTGTGGAATGGGATGTGTGTGGCAAGTTGCACCATCCTGTTGAAACCATCGTTCTAAATAACACTGTGAATAGCGGCTACAAAAAATAGATTATCATGGTGCTATAGGTTTTTCCATTGATCGTAATGATTGCGTCGCACTCATTTTCAAAGAAATATGGGCCAATGATGCCTTCGCTCTACAAGCCTCACGAAACAGTCCCTCGTAATGGGTGTATTTTTTTATTTTTCGCCGAGGAGGGGTAAATGTACCTAACCGCACCATAGAGGAAGGCGTCACATCCTACGTGTATTGGGACCTCACCCACTAAATCCCCCCTCGTCTCTTGTGGACTTGTTTGTTCCCACTCCGGAACTACGGTGGTATTACTTCGGAGTGGAGTCCTTTTTGCCCTTTGGCCTCTCCATGTTTATATCCGCGTCCGGATTGCGTATCGAAAGTTGAGGAGACATCTAAGCGTCTTCACTATTCCTTTCGTCTAAATCATCGTTTCGGTTTAGCTTGGCACGTGTGACAGTATCACCTATGCCGATATGCTCACTTGTTCTGCAGCCTCAGGATCTCTCTTCTTCCGTCCCAGAATACGCTCTACTTTATCATTTCAACTGTGATCATTTCAACTATTCACGTCAGTACAGAGCGATAGCTCTGCCAGCGTGCACATTCGAAAACAGTATGCTCTGCGTCATCAATTACCTCCCCTTGTGTGGGTTTTTTGAGCCCCAAATACGACAATTTAGCTTATTAACGTTCGCATCAGGATGAAAATGAGCTTCCCATCCGAAGAGACGTTTTTTTTTGTTGCAAAAATTATTTCATCTTGCTGTTTCTCGTTGGTCCTTCTAGCGATGCGAAAACGAAGCGGATGGCCAAGCGGCTTCAACTCTTGACCCAATTGAACTATGCAGGGCATCATACCGTGATCTTTTCGATGTAAACTGGGGCGTGAAATATTCATTTCTTGACAGCGACGACAGTCACAGCTTCGATATTTTCCGATGTACGCAATGCACGGGCACGCTCACTTTTTTGCGCAGCAACAATGAAACCAACTTCACGAACTTAAGCAATAAACTTGCGTATACGGGGCACTATTGGTCCTTCTCTGCGGCCAAATTTTGTACAAGATTTTCATGCGATTTTGCTTGGAAATAATTTTCAAATAAACCTCAACCGTAAATCGATTCATTACGTTAAGTAAAGATAATCGACTGAATTTTGTGACAGAATCGAGTGACCTAAGTATTGCCGTAGTCTAGAAGGTAATGTGTTGGCCTCGGTTCAAACCCCAGGTCAGACATCAAAACGAAATTTGAAAAAATATTTCTTCGGCGACTTTCTCTCAGCAGATTTCTGTCAAAACTTCTGAGAGTAAATGAAATTGCCATGAAAAAGTTTCTTAAAAATTTGTTGTTTGGAATCGACGTTAAACTGTAGGTCCCACCACTCATGTATGAAATTAACAGACACAATATAAGCTAGGTCGTAACCCTGGATGAAAAGGGTTGTAATGATGTAATTTATGTATGTACATACATATTGCCAGATTCGAAATAAATTTAAACCGGTAGATGGCCCATCTAATATAAAGGCAAATTTATACACACAAAAAAATTTTTGTCAAAATGTCTTCTCTTATTTTGTTTTTATTTTATTTTCATTTTCATTATTACGCCTGTACTTTATTATTTTGATGCGAGAATTATTAATGAAAATCTGTTAGGAATTCATTTTGCAACATTTACTCGAAAAGAAGAAAAATTAAACGTTCATCACAATTTGTTTCTAAACTAATTAATCTTTTTGTCTCTATTTTCTCTCACATTCTCTCTCCCTCTCTCTCTCTCTTTCTCACGGTTTTTGCTATTATTTAGAGCGCTATCATCGTTGTTCGGATCCGGTCTTAGTATATCCAACACCAAGTGGCTTACAACACTGTATACTGAGTATGCCACCAAATGATCCAATGTGAGTAAAGAAAATTCATTCATTCATTCATGCATTCATTCAGTCGTATGTTATTCGTTCATTCATTTGTTCATTCATTTATTTATGCCTTACACAAGGATGGGGGATAAAACGAAAAACATTAATTAAGAGATTCATGTCGTTAAAGAAAATGTTAAAAGAATAGAAAAAAAGAAATTCATTTTTGTTTTTTGCAGACATGGGGAATCATTAATTTAATTGTGATTTTCTTCTCTTCTTTGTTTTTCTATCTTGCTTATTAAAAACAATTTTTTTGTTTTCTTTTATCCCCCCTTCCCTTCTACGTTTTGTACGATATTAAAACGTAAATAATAAAATATTTTCCGTATCTTTTCTTCATCTTTTGCAATCATGGACCACGAAAATATTCCATGAAATTCATGGAATTGTTACTATGATGGTGTGTGCGTGTAGCAGTCAATATCCTTATGCGGAAGATTATGCTTATGATGTACAATTACAAATCGAATCGGATAAAAACGATGACCTCGAAAAAATAGTTCCAAGTGATAGTACAAAACGTAAACATCGTAAACATCGGTAAGTTTATTAAGTAATTAATTTAAGATTAAGGCCGTAATCATATGTAATGTATGTAATCATAATAAAAGTTAACGGGTGATTTTTTTTTTTGGCATTCGAGTTTTGAACATTAACTCATTAACATCGAGTATCTTTTAAAGATCTTGTTATCTTTTTATTACAGTCTGACAAAGGCATTTATTTTTTAAATATGAAATCCTGTAGTAGCCCCTCCCTTGTGTGTGTGGCATTGAATGCCGAAAAGAGTTTAGACTGCGAACAGCAAATTTTTCAAGGTTTTTTTTTACATTTACACTCCCTGTTTTTGCCTGAAAACTACTGACATTTTTATTTTATTAATTCCCCACAGGTTCTAACAATGTGTTCCTATGATTCATTCTGTATGTCACAAGATCTACATGTTTTGCTCGAGGCATCCTCCATTCAGTACTTCAAGTTATGCCTGGCGAGTCTGATACATGGCTCAGATTTCCTGCATCGTCGTTGCATCGTATCCAATTGGTTTGAGAAGAGTCTTTGCCTTCCTTTATCTTTTCTTTTGTTGAACATACACATATCACTCCTAAGAAGTGTTCTGACGACGTCCCATCAACGACTTGGAACTTTCTTCAATGCTCATCTGGAAAAATTCCCACATGATCTGGGACTTAGCAGGGGGTAGCCGTATTTTTCCTACCTGGCTGATTCACTTTCGCCAGAGAGTCCCATACATACATAATTGGTCATTACAACCCTAGCTTCTCATCACTTCTGTTGTATAAAGTCGATTTCGAACGACAGATTTTTAAGAAACATTTCATGGCAATTTTATTTCACCAGAGTTTTTTCCAGAAATCTTCTGAGAGCAAGTCGCCGAAGAAATATTTCTTTCATATTTCGTTCTGTTGGAGATATGTATTTGAGTCAGGTTTCGAAGCGTGGCCTCATGTCTGACATACTATTTGCTAGACTAACGTGACCTCTAACAGTCCAATACCTTCCTCAATTTAATCTCATATGAACCAAAAGCCTTGGTTTGAGATAATATTGCTCTGTGCTGTCTTTTGTTCCTGCTATTTAAGTCGAATTGACCACATCTTTGGATGACAACGACTGCAGTTTGGAAGACGCTCCCAAGTAACCACATGGATACCGAATACGTAGATTCGTCTCCAGAGATATCTGACCTAGAGATTGAACCGCGGATTTACGTCTAATAAGTCAACACCCTTCTATCTAGTAGAACAACAGTGGGTAGCCTTATTTTACCTGTCTTCACTACCTTGAGCAGTGGACTTAAATCGAATAGAGCCTCATCTTCTGTAGCCATCAAGACTATATCGTCTGCATATTTTTGGCAGTCAATGCCCACAAATTACGTAGTTTATTAAAGGTTTTTTGAGTGAGTAAATATAACAGATGCCTGTTGACAGAATAGAATCAAGAGGTTATAAAATTTTCATGTTCATAACCAAGAAAAGCATCGAAACTAATACTCTTAATTATCCATGTGTTAATCATCCTTAAAGGATATTGAAATTTCCCCATCAAACCCTTCGGTACCTTAACTTTGTTTATAAAATTACTTTATTGTTGCCCTTCTAATGCTTCCTCTTGTTTTTGGAAAATTAAAAAATTTTCAATTTCAAATTTTTCAATTTGTTTTAGTAGTTTGACTCGTTCTAACAACTTTTTTTCCAGTAAAAAAAAATTGTTTTAAAATCCAAACGGAAGTCCTGCTAAGCTTACCAAACGGAAATGAAATACAAAATCAAACCGATTCTATGGCATGTTGCAACGTAACGTACCATACCGAAAACAACAACAAAACAAAATGGAGGAAAAAACAAAATTTTTGTTTTTTTTCTAGCTTTTTTACTATTTTTTGTTATTGTGACTTGTTGTTGTTATGGTGTATTCGACTTGTTCCGCTGTAAACTGTTAAGCTTACATGACTGCAAGTGAATGGTGGGTTTGTGGCGTTTTTCGTTCATTCCTTCGTTGGCTAGTTTAGTGGGACAAAAGGATATACCGGAGATGAGTAATAAGAGGAGCCAATTTTGTTTGACGGCAGAAATTTGTATATTTAAGCACATACCGTAACTAAGAATCTTGAAGTCACAGTGCATTGGTAACGAAATATTTCTCTTACTCTGGGAATTCCTACAATAAACACCTCCAGTAACAAAAACTGCCAATAAAGAAAATTTTGTGAAATTTGTTTTGAAAAGTAGCCACAGTAGCAGTTTAATAATTGATAATGCGCTCTGTAAAGTGATGTGGTTTGTGCCGCTCTGTTCTTCCTCAAGAGCAATGAAAATCGTCATGTTAAAGGCAATGCACTGTGAGATGAATTACTAACTTCTTCCTGCTCAAAATGGAAATTGAACTTTGTCGAGTGCATTATTGTTATTGTCGTAAAGAGTTGCTTTATTACTGCGATCATACGATCTACTGTACTCTTCTCTTCGGTCAAGTCTATTGCCTTGGTGTCAACCGAGGTGTTTTCTTCTGCTATGCTTTAATGCCCCACGGGTTCCAAAACTGTATTCCAATTCAATCTTATCGTCACAGAGTCTAAGTCTACAGTGCCTTGTCAATAGGCAGGTTACCAGTTTAGGTTATTCCTTGATAGTCTGATGCATGACTGAAGTGTCCCTTATTGTAGTTTCCCAACAAAAGTATCGGTTGCCTCGGTTGAGAAAAATCTTTGCCTCTCGTTATATTCCTTTTGGTTGAGCATAACTTTCAAAAATCCGCAGATTCGAAATAACCGATGGTTCAAATTTAAACCGATAGATAACCATGTCGATACTATGGAGCTAGTTAATCTCTACTATATATAGTCCGAAGCCTAACAGCTAACGTTCGCTTACTATTGAATTTATGACCGTACGTTAGCACATGCCTGACGTTGCATGTGAGTCTTTTTGATTATTTTGGTTTTTTTTCTTCTATTGTTTTTTTGTGCTGCTGCTTTAACGTTTCAATGTTTTCTGATCGTTAGAATAGTTGTCGTTAATATTTCCGTTTCCGTATGTGCAACAATATAGCTGCTGGTCTATTGTACATTGCCACTCTAGTGAATGGCTGCAGAGAGAGAGAGAGGGCCACAGTGATGCTCATGTCTAGTCTGCAACAACTGAAATAAAATTATTGAAACGGGCCACCAATGGACATACACACCATTATTGCCATTAGTTTTGCCATTCTTTGTTGGTTTTTTATAACAATTTATTACAAAATAAAAACTGCCTGCAAATACACTCTCTCACAGGCAAATACACTCTTGTTTCCCTACAGATATGTGCGTATGTATGTACGGTCCGTGTTTTGTTATTAACGTTCATTTTTATTTTAATTATAGTCATACTTTATATTTTTATGAGCATTTTTTGCTTCTTCCACTTCTTCCCCTCACTCTCACTCTCTCCTTCACTGAGTCGTTCGCTCTATCTGCTGTCTTCAATTATAAAAAACAGAGAGTACAACTTTAAGTGCGAGTGTGAGTGTATAAGTGTTTGGAAATCACTACTGTTTTCTGTCTCCTCTCTCACTCTCTCTCTCTGTGTGTGTTTGCGAGTGTGTGTGTTTTACAAAATAAATATTCAGGTCAAGGTAGTTTTTATATACACAACTTGTGTGTTTTTTAACGGCCACATACTTTTGGTACATTCATCTCTCTCTCTCTACGTTCATAATAAAATATATGAGAGCACATGTATGCATGTGTGTGTGTCTGTGCTTTTAAGTGTTCAAGTAAAACTGCTGTGAGAGTAGTAGTGCGAGTGTAGATGTGTGAGTTTTTAAGCCTACTGCATAATAAATATTGTATTACACCAATCAACCACAAACAACCAACAAAACAACACTCAAGAAGAACAAAAACACACTCTTCCTCTCTCGCTCTCTTTGCATCACATCTACCTGCAGTTAAATAGGCAGCAGCGCACATTCATATGCAATATTTTCGTATTTACGCGCTAGCAAATGTATTGGGTCTGTCACTAAGCGCTTTCTATCATTAAAATTTGAATAAAACAAAGTATGTGTGGGAAATCGTCGTAATGTAGTATCTAGTGGTAGTGTGTTGGCTTATTAAACGTGTGGCCTCGGTTCTCAGCAGATTTCTGGCAAAAACTCTGAGATATTGCCATGAAAAGCTTCTCAAAAATCTGTCGTTCGTATTGGTCTTTAAACTTTAGGTCCCTCTACTCATGTATAAAATTAACACACACAACATAAGTGATGTGTGAAACTAGGTTGTGATCCTGACTGAAGGGTTGTAATGACTAAAGATGTATGCATGCATGTTTGTGTGAGACATTATCAAAATTTTTTATTAATTTTAAAGACCAATTGATGCCATTATGTGCGGAATATATTATCATTTAAATGTCCGTCAATTAAATGCTACGTCAATGGGTGCAAAGCATTCGAAATGTACAATTTTGCATGACTCCAGTGCATAAATCAAGCTGTATTTGATCGATGGCATAGGTTATATGGGTTTGATGTCCGCTGTGGTTTGTGGTTAATTAACAAACACTTGCGACTTAAGATAACCCCACCAGAAAAATTCTAACGTGGAGAAGTCGCATGATATCGAAGGCTAGTTCACGGCACCTCCATGTGAGATGACTATATCCCCAAATAGCTCGTGCAGGAGCCATGGCAATAAGGCATGAGGTGTATGGGTGAGTCACGAAACCACATTTCGTTGGTGTCCAAATCGTCTAATTTACACCAAAACGAATTACAGACCTATAATGCTCGTCGTTCATAGTGATGATCTCGTCAACTTGATTTTTTAAGAAATATGGACCGGAGACTTCGCCAACTTAATATCCACAAGAAAAAGCAATTTTTTGGACATGCATAGGACGCTCTTGAATCTCATGTGGATTGGTATCCTCTCAAATTAAACAATTTCCTTTGTTCACATACACTTTCGCATACAAACGGTTCTCATCGCTGAAGAAACTATAAAAATTAAGATCTTTTGCCAATTTCTTTTTATAATTTTCATAAGATACGCTGTAATATTAAAAGTTTTCATCAGATACGCTTTAACATTAAAAGTTGTCTGCACAGCTTGTATTACGTCCGTCCTCCTCAAATTGTTAAAGTCGTTTTTTATATCTAAGGTCGCTAGGAGTACGACCGGTCTCGAAAAATGATCGACAGTGTGATTCTACGTTCTTTAGGGCTTCTATTCTAAATCTTCCAGATCGAAATCCGCATTGTCTTTTAGAAAGACCTCCTGGTGATTTAATGTCTTCTTCAACTCTAGGTTTTATAAGCCACTCAAACAATTTACCTGCATAATCCAAGAAACACCGGGGCCTTAATGATACCGATCCTAGATCTCCCTTACACTACTGATGAGAACAAGTTTTTGTTCCTTTCAAGCGTCTGGAAATATGTCATCGTTAAGACAGCTGTTATATAATAACGGCATGTCTATGATCGTTTATCTTTAGCTCCTCGATTAGTGGAATTTTGTACGAGTGTAAGTGCAAATCAGGACGCCACCAAATGTGATAAGTTGTGATATGCGAAAGTCTGACTTCTTGTGAGCGGTTTGAAATCAACTGCGCCTGTTTCCCCTGCACACTCTCGTGGATATCAGCGATGTTTTCGAAATATTTGCGGTTTCATTGATGTACTAGTGTTGGTCGATCGTTGACTAAAACCGTGGATTCGAATTTATTCACCACTTTGTGAATAGCCCTTCTGGCTGGCGATCATAAAATGAAGGGTACGCTGCCTGAACCGAACTCGCATTCTGATAAAACCAATTTTTATCATTTGTACGTGTTGTTGAGGGCATTATCAAACCACAGCAATTCGGCAGATGTAACCTCAGTCACCGTAGTCTAGTAGGTGGTGTGTAGGCTTATTAGACATGAGGCCACGGTTGAAACCACAGATCAGATCCCTTCAACAAAACAAAATACGAAAAACATTTCTTCGGCCACTTCCCCTAAGCAGATTTCTGGCAAAAACTCAGTAAAGAAAATTGCAATGAATGAACTGTAGGTCCCGTTATTCATATATGAAATTAACACACACAACATGAGTGGTGTGTGCAGCTAGCTCGTAATCCTAGCTGAAGGGTTGTAATAACCGATTATGTATGTATGTATGTAACCTCAATTTTCAACCGTCAAAGTTTGGCAGTCCCTGTTGTAGGAACCGTTACAATATTTTCGCACTTATAAGGTAGCAAAAATATTCATGTTTGTTGTTGTAGCTTTTATTCGCTTTTTTTTAATGATAAAAAAGTATTTTAAAGGATTTTTACAGTCAACGATGTGTAAGGGCAATGGATTATGATATTTACCTGAGTCAATATCAACCGGTATTTGCATATGCAACAACAATACTCATACTCTCCCAGTTAAGTTATTCTATGCATATGTGGGTGCTTGTTGACTTTTATAGTTTCCATATACTTTTTGAAAATGATTTTATTTTTATATGAAATTGAAAATGAAATTAAAAATAAAATTTGTTTTCTACTATAGAAGGTGTAGTAAAAGCGAAACCATTATTTTTCAAAGCAAAATCTTTTTCAATTAATTTTATAACCGTTTTCCTTTACAGACATCATCGTCACAAAAAACGTCATCGCCATAAAAAACCCAAAATACTTGTACAAGATCTAGAAACCCAAGAGGTCAAGGTAATGTGCCTCCTAATTTAAAAAAAAAAAAAATTCAAACAAAATAATTCTAAAATTTTTCTTTAACATCATACGCTTTAGGTAATCGATCCCGATGATTTGCCACAACGTGCTCGTTGGACTATAATCGCTACAGCATGTTTGCTGTTGCTCATGTGCCTCATGTTGGTGGGCATTACATTACGTATGGCGCCTATAATCGATGATATGGGTGAGTACGCTTGTGTTCAAATATTTTCTTAAAAAAATAAAAAAAATTCCTTCTTGTTAAAAATACTTTTTGCTTTTGGTTAATGAAACAAAGTTTTTTGTTTTAATTTTTAATTTTAATTTTGTTTTTAACAAAAAAACAACAAAAAAAAATGGAACATTTTATCTTTAAGTCATGAGAAAAAAATTAAAAAAAAAAAAATTAGAAAAAGAATATGAAAACCGTAAAAAATTTAACTTGGATGCTTGAGTAAATTCTATTGTTTCTTTAAATAGTTAAACAAATTAAACAAAAAAAAAATAAAAATTTTAAGTTTTTATTTGAAATTTTTTTAACCCCATTTTACTCTTATTCTTGCTCTTAATCTTACTCTGTTTTATAAGTTTTTTTTTTGAAAATTTACAACAAAAAAATCTAATTTCGTGTTTGTTGTTATTTACCTTCTTTTTCATTTTGTTTATATTAAAAAAAAAAAACAACAAACATTTATTAAAACAACAAATTCTTACGAAATTTAACAAAAAAAAAAAAACAAATATTTTCCAACGAATAATTTCAAATCGTTCGTTCGTTTTTTAGAATTCGAAAAGAAATGTAAGTACATTTATAAAACAATAACAATAAAAAACAATTCTACTTTCCTTTGTTTAATAACGTATAAATATTTGATTTATTTCTTTCGTTTAATAATTTAATTTTTAAATAAGTTTTTTAAGATAAAAAAGAACAATTTTTTTTAGATTGTGGAACATTTAAATTTTTTACAAAAACAAAAACAATTTAATAATTTATTGCAGCGTTATGGGCTTTAAAGTTGCCCATAGTCGCCAATATCTTAATACACAAAACAATGGCTGTTAATTTATACGATTTTATTGTTTACTGTTTAAATTTGAGTATATTTTGGGGAATTTTTTTAAGGTTAATTATATAAAGTAAAATATTATACTGACTTTGATAATAACTGGTTTATATAGTTGGGTTATAACCAGACGGCGGCATCAATAGCCCCCCGGGGGACGCACATCTTCGGCTTTTTACACACATAGGACACGAATATCAACAATGTTCGTTAAAAAGAGTGTAAAAATGCATTCAGTTGCTTGTCAGCTTCCAAAGAAGAAGGTTCATGTCAAAGAAAGATTACAGTAGGTCTTACCTATATTCAATAAAATCCATTAATAACAATGAGAAATAATCTCGATTTTTGGAAGAATATTTGTCAAGTTAAATACGCTGTCTTTATGGATTTATCGCTGTACATTTTTTTCTGTATTCTATCATATCATGTATCTACATATACATATTATTAGGTTAATATACAATATTATAAAAAAAATTCCTCTGGGTTATACACATGCCTCTCACAAATACAATCACATTTTTATCATGTTCTCTTTGTGACGACGTCTGGTTATTATCCTCGATAATTATATTAAAAAATAAATTAAAAATTTTCTAAAAATACGTCCAGAAATTTATAGAAATTGGCTTCTAAATAAACTATATTCGAAAAAATAAAATAATAAACTTAAAACAGCTTTATAAGCTTCATAAGCAATAATTTGTTTTATATATGTACATACCTTTTGTATGTCTATAATAGAATTAAAGTAGAGATAAATATTCCTTACAAATCTTTATTCTGTAAAATTACTTATGGCCGTTATTACAACTCGCAGTTAACTTAAGGCAGGATTTTAAAGAGCAGACAACATACAAAACATACAAATTTCATCAACAAATAGAAAGGCATGACGTTGCCACTGCGTTTTTAAAGCTATATGCTATCGACATTGCTCCGGCACTGCCATATTTTTGAAAAAGTTTACATTATTTTATCTGTAGATTGTAATAACGAAAAGAAGTTAAAGGTGACTTTAAAGTTCACTTTAACTAAAACCAACTTTAGCTATAGTTACCTTTAACTAAACCCAACTTTAACGGCATGTTGTAATAATGGCCTTTAAAATTGTATTCGAAACTTGTTACATATTTGCTTAAATCTTCTATTGTAGGCTTAAAACTGAGGTAAATATAATATACAGTGAACTCACGGTAACGTGAACACCATCTAACGTAAACACCTTCTAAAGTGAACAAGCTTTTCTTTATGTTGACTACTCTATAATGTGGACAAACTAAGAGAGCTCTATAATGTGAACATTTTTTTTCACTGTATATGTTTCAGAGCTTATAGTTAACACTAAAATACATTAAATTCGAATTTTGAAGTTTACTGAATTCCCTTAAATAAATAAAATATGTTTGTTTAGGTTGAGTATTTCTTAACAATTGTTCAAGAGTGGTATAATGATTCTTGTGTTCATAATACGACCTGAATTCCATTTAATTGGGCAAAACGTTATAGTATTAAAGTAGAAATAAACATTCCTTACAAAACTTTATTCGGTAAAATTCTTTAAAATTCTATTCAAAACCTGTTACATGTTTGCTTAGATCTTCTATTGTAAGTTTAAAGCAGAGGTAATGCTTCAAAAAACGTCTTTTATTTATTGATAAGGATTTATGAAAATTTAACATTTTCCATAAAAGTCTAACAATATCTGCAATATTTTGATCGATAAATGCTAGATTTAAAGTATAAATATAATGAAAATGAAAATGCAAACACAAATAATAACAAGTAGTGCGTATACCCAATATAGTAATATAATTAAATAATACTCATACGTATAGTAATACTACAACTGGCATTTCTGTGTATATACTGTATACCTCCTACCATACATACACACATAAGTAGAAAGAAAAATATGTTCGAAAATTTTTGATTTTTATTTAATAATTAATATTTTTTATTTAGGAAATTCAATTCATATTGCAGATATAAGAAACATCTAAAAACAAACTAAGTGAAATGCAAATTCATGAAGAATATCCGGTTTTTAAGTGAACAGTAAAATAGCTACATATAAAAAAATTTAGAATTTAATATAAATCAATCTTTTAAGCAAATATCATATGAGGCAATAAATATCCGATATATCCTCCTCCTCCTCCTCCGATATATCCTCCATTTCTAGGCATAGATGAAATTAATTTGCGACAGCTATCAACCGGTATATTGTACCATCATTGCCTTTTAATATTATTCCACAATTCTTTCTTATTTCTGCAAAGAAGCTTAAAAACTCTTTGCTTGTGTCCCCCCAAAGATTTTCTATTGGCTTGAGGTCTGACCTGGTCACTCTGACTTGACCAATCAATAACCTCCACTTTATATTCCAGCAACCATTCTTTCCATTGTCATGCTGAAACTTCCAAACGAGTGGCATATTTTCCGCAGCATGTGGAAGCACAACCGTTTCCAGCAAATCTCTGTAGACAAATCTAACCATAGTGTTTTCGATGAGGTGTAATATGCCTACGCCTTCCCACAAAAAACAGCCCCGTACCATAACATAACCCAAAGGAGTTAAGTATTTATTGCACCTTCTTTAGTAATTCAGGCCCTTGAATACTCCTTTCGCCACCACATACGCTGGTTCCATTGAACATCGCATTGAGTTTTTGACAACCAGTTCACATGTAGTTCAAATTTCAGCTTAGAATTTGCGAACAAAATTAAATTCTAAAAGAATTTTTCTTCATTCTGGCAAAAACTCCGAGAGTAAATAAATTTGCCATGAAAAGTTTTTATCGTTCGCAAGCGATGTTAAATAGAGGGTCTTGCACCCACGGATCAATTTAACATATCAATGGAGAAACTCAGTCATAATCCTGACTAAAGAGATGTGAGTACAAATTACAAAGTGAGAGTCGAAAAATAATTCTACAGGGCTAGTTTTGAAATACCATCCGCCTCATATTCGTAACCACGAGAAATCCCAAGAACATACAGGCTATGATTCATCTTCGAGTTCAGGCAGTGGATGACTGCTTGCCAGTAAGTTGAAATTATTTCCGATAATTTCAGCTCACAGATTATCTTCATCAAGCAGGCTAGTAAATGCACGTTCATTCAATATAGCTTTAGGGATCGAATTGGTATTGTTTCTTACCTCTTTTTATAAACGACCAGAAACATTTTCTTTCCTTCGAAAACAAATATGTTTTGATCACTTTAGTACCCAAACTTCTCAGCAATTTGTATTCCAAATCAGTTTGCGCCCTGTGGTTATCGTGCCATCTTTTTAAACTCTTCTCTATGGATCAAACTGTAGGTTTACAGGTCTGAATTAACCAAGACTTGTGTCGTGATTTATTCAACATTTTTACAACAACATTGTAATTCCTACAATAGAGGTAGAGCTCGTACGAAGTTACGAGTATGAAAAGGAGGCATATTTGTGCAAAGTAATTAAAACTTCCTGCAGGCGAAAGATAGTTGAAGTTATAGTGGTCTATTAGGCGTTTGTTTGTTAGATGAGTGCCCGTAGTTTAAGTCCCAACTTAGACATCTTGAATAAAACGAAATAAAAACATTTTAATCGGCGACTTCATCTTAGCGGTCTCCATGAAAAAAACTCTCTTCACAAAAACTCTTTTCACAATAAATTGAAATAAATTTTTTAAATAAATTTAAAAATATAAATCAGTTGCGATAAACAAAAGCTTTCTACACCGAAAGCTTTCTGGACAATTCGATTTAATGTGTTTATGTTTCGTTGAACAATAAAAGTTTCCAACTGGTTTAAAAAAATAACTACAAAATTGTATTGTGAACTTTATAGTACTTTTATTTATGTGAACCATAAAGCTTGGTAGCTAAAGCTTTAAAAGATATCTTTATTTCTCTGCTAGATATTTTACTCTCCTATCAGTCTTTCTCACAACCCTTAGGATATTTAACAGTAAGAAATTTTATGCCAATAATTTAGTACAACGTGTTATAAATGTTATCCAGAACTATAAAATGTAGCTAAAAGCCATTAAGCTTTAAAAGCTATAAAGCCAAAAGGTGAGGAAATTTGCTAAAATTCCACAAAATAAAAAGATTTGCTAAGGAAATGGGTAACACCCTTGAAGTTTTTAGTATTTAAGAGAATGTAAAGCCTTTTCTCTTTATTTCTCTTAAACCAACTCTTACTCTTTAACTCTCTCTCTTTTGCCTGTATAGCTTAAAAGCTTTATTCTTTTTTTGTTTTAAAAACACTCAATTTTTTGTTGTTGTGTAAACAACTCTATTCGAAAAGTATTACATCACAACGTCCTTCTCTCTTTTAAGGCTGCCTTGATATTGTTGTAGTTGGTTGTTGTAATTTTCAGTTGCTTTTTTGTTTTTTTCGTTGCCTTTCTAATACAATAGAAGAATGCACTTGCATTGTGCGAGTGTGTGTAAGTGTAAGTGTATGTGTGTGATGTGTTTTTGTTCGTTAAGAGTAATTCGGCACAATATCTGGGACAATTATATCACATGTTGCATTTTTCCGTTAATGACACACTTACATTTACGTACACTTGTGCTCACTCTCTCTCTCTCGCTCTTTTTGTTATTTACACACACAATTAAATTGTAGCACTGTTCACCGGGCCTCAATTGTATTGCATTGTATGTGTAAGTGTAAGGGTGTGTATGCAATGTTTAAGTTCGTTTGCTTGTTTGTATGTTAGTACCTCAACGAGTTAATGAAAGTAATTCTTTGTGTGTATTGGTATTGGTGGTGATGGTATATTGTATATATTTTGATGAAATTGCGGTTGTTTTAGACGAAAAACACAATTAATGGGCGAATCTTTTTTGTTTTTTGGAATTTTTTTTTTGGTTCAACCAGAGTATTATCATCATTGATGGCAGTTTGGACTCATTTTAATACCGAATGGCGTGGAAATAAAATTTTTAGATCATTGCCATTAATGGGATGTTTTCTGATACATCCTTTCAGTTTCATTTTGTCCCTTTTTTTGTTGTTGTTGTTGGATAAACAAAATTGTGGTTTGTTTTTGGAAAAAAATTGTGGGAAAATGTTGTTTGCATTACAGGTTAGATATTTTATAATTAAAAAAAAGAAAAGAACTGAAACTAAAGTGGGAAAATAGGACAATTCGTTGGCTATACGCATAACTTTTTTTATCATCAATTGGTCTCTCAATATTGGTTTTAGAAAACATTTTCTTTTAATATTTGCTTCACTTTAGAAGTTGTCAATACCATCAAGCAAGTGACAATCAATTCGTTCAAATTATTGAAGCTCGAAAATAATTTACGTCAGTATTTCAGCATTTATTTGTAACTTCTAAGTTGGATTTCACAACCGTTCTGATTATCCCAAGAGGGTGAGAATTTTTTTAAAATCACCTTCATATAGCTGCTCAGACATTTTGCGGGTTTGGGTAGAGTGAAAAGATAGCGCCGTAGTCAAGTAGATAGTATGGCGGCTTATTATATGTTAGGGCACTGATCAAACCCCAGGTCAGGCATCTCCAACAAAACGAAAAATGAAAAAATATTTCATCGGTGACTTCCTCTAAGCAGGTTTGTGGCAAAAACTCTGAAAGTAAATAAAATTGCCATGAAAAGTTTCCCAAAAGTCTGTCGTTCGGAGACGACTTTAAACTGTAGGTCCCGCCATTTATATGTACATAAAGTTGCCTGCTAATCTAGACATCACCATTTCGGCTAATTAAACGGCCATGAAACGTTTGACGCGATGAATCGATTGTGGCATGAGTTGTGTGGCAAGTGACAGCATCCTGTTGAAACCAAATGTCGTTCATATCCATACCATGAAGATTGGTTACAAAAATCGGTTATCATGGTGCGATCGGCGTCTCCACTGACCGAAATGATTTCACTGTACTCATGCCGCCTCTTCACAAGCCGTACTAAACAGTCGCTCGTAATGAGTGCATTGGCTTCTGTAAGACCACATGTGGGTTTTCTGAATCCCAAATGCGGCAATTTTGCTTACTAACTTACACACCAAGATGAAAATGAATTTCAGCTGAAAAGGTGTTTTTTTTTTTTTTTTTTTTTTTTTTTTTTTTTTTTTTTTTTTTGGCAAAGTCAACATAATGGAGCAGTTTCTCGTGGGCCCAACAGATCCTAACTTTGCTCAGATGTAAGTCGATTCATTACGTTCAGCGGTGATAATCAACTGAATTTTGTGACAGAATGGAATGACATAAGTATTGCCAGATAAGTATTGCCAGTCCGCCACAGTTTCACTTGGTGAAGCGCATTTCAAATGCCTTATTTTCTTATCCCAAATTGCTATGATGCAAAAATAAGGTTGAATTAGAACGATGGCATAGGTCATGTTGATTTTGTGGACTGCTGTCGCGTACATTTGCCCCACAAGAAAAAGTCTAATGGGATCCAAACACATGATCTCGGTGGCTAGTTCACAATCCCACCACATGAGATGACCATGCCCTTAAATCATTCATGCAGAATGTTCATTTTCTATGGCACGTAGCCTGCTGTTGAAAACAATGGCCAGGCTCACGTCGTTTTTCAACAAAATCCACAATAAATTGTGAGTTATTCGGGTTGCATTCTATGTTCTTGGTCCTTGTGTCGCAAATTCGACAATTTTGATTATTTGTTCACGAACCCACTCATCTAGAAATGGACTTCATGGCTGAAGATGAAAATTAATATCATATTCCAGAGCCTGCCTATACGACTAAAATACGTCGCTTGTGGTGATTTAAGCAAAGCAGCTTGAGTAAGTGACAACTAATTTGATAGATGCAGCTTCAACAACAGATATTGACTGTCAAAGTTTGAAACTTCCTGTTGATCTGAAATGTTCGAAGAGCCCACTATATCGAATCTAATGATTAAGGGAGCTAAAAACTGTTCATTCGTGTTGTACCCTGGTTTTTATGATTTCATAAAGGGAAACCTCCTTATGCTCAACGTCATCGTATTGTGTTCTTTGTAGCCAGAGAAATATTAACAAGACTCCCTTGGGAAAACTTTTCCTTTAATAAACTTTAACCACAAAACAATAGGGAGTGGACAGACAAGCACTGTTGTTCTTATAGAAGTTACTCATTAGCAAGTGTGAAGAAAAGTTTTTCGAACAACTCTTTGCAAGAATACTTAAATTCTTGTTAGCAATCATAATAACGAAACGAAAATGATAATATCGTGTCTGCCATCACCTAAGAAATATGATGCATTTTGGACAAAAGTCTACTGAAGTGAAGGGAAGGGGTATACGTGTGTTAAAAATATGAGGGTAGTTTAAGAATGCCAACTAACGAACCAAAAGTTTTGGTGAGCTCTCTTAGCGCCATATGTGAGCCGTAATTGAAAGCAAATAATCGCCAAATAATGCAACTGTTTGGAAAATTAATAACAACAGCTTCCATTTCCTTCGACGCTACATTCATCATTTGCATGAGTTTGTTGAAAATGTAAAACCATAACGTAATACTACACAAGGCATGCATAAGTGAATGAATATCCTTAAAATGCACTGGCATGACTTGGCAACAATTGCATGAACTTACTTGCTACGCCTAAATATATACACACACAGCGGTATTTAAACATCTTCCATATTCTATCTCTCTCTCTCTCATTATTCTCTTTCTATATTTACGGTATATCAAGTGTATCAATATACACACACACACACATACTCAAAGACAATTAAAACTAAAATTCACTACTAAAAAGCAAAGCAAGGCAAAGCATTGAACAAAACCCAGCCAATCAACGACAGTGTTTCTCAAACTTTTTAATTAAATCATCTAAAAATAAACACTGTGTACGTGGGAATGTGTGTAGATTTTTGGCATCAACACTTCTGTTCATTCTTGCAAATGGAAATCAATTGCCAACCACACACTACGTACATACATATGCACGTTTGCCACATTATTTCCCAAAAAAAAAAATTCTTTGTTTGCCTGCGTTATTAGAGTGCATTTGTTTATTTACGGAGGCTTAAGGGGGAAGAGTTATTTACCATTGCCTATGAGATGTTTTTGGTGTTCAAATAAGCATTTTGGCATCATGTTTAGACAATTCTTGGAAGCGTATCTCTCTATTAGAGAATCATAAAATATTTATTATTCGATGCAACAGTTGTGTGCATTATTTATCAGGGGCCATCAGCGTATTTAACATTGAAATGGAAACTGATGATGTTGATGATGGAAGCATAATTGAAATGAAATTTTACTAGACAAAGCAGTTTATAAAACAAAAGGAATTACTTACTGCGGGGGATAATAAATAAATTTATATTTATTGTAAGTATTTATTATATACACACTTACAGCCTATAAGATGTATACAATATGAGCCTTAAGGAACAGAACAGAACAGCTCATGTAAAGATGTTGAGCAGGCACAACAGACACAAAATAATTTTCAACTTTGCCTGTCTGATTGTCTTTAATAAACATGGACAAAGGCATATAAAGCATTGTAAAACATAAATTTGAGTCACAGTAATAGTTAAAACGACATTCTTGCATGCATTTCTATTTCTTAAGTTGAGCAAGCTAACTCAGAAAGACTCATAGCTGCCGGAAGATCTCTGCAGTATTGTATGACTAGTTCTTCACATAACAGAAACAAATACTTACCTATTTTCTTACTTAATTAGTCACTAAAACCCTTTAGATAACATTACAACCTAACTTAGTACCAGAGATCAGCAATGAGTATTCAAAAAGATGAGTAAATTCGAATCATACTCATAATTTCTGATACTTATACGCATTCATACTTATTTAATATCATACTCATACTACTCATATTTAAAACTTGAAGTACTCATCGTACTCATACTTAACAATACACATGATGTTGTTGATTTTGACTCTCCATAACTCAACATTAACAAGAATCACAAAATAAGTATGATTCGCGTACGAACACTACAATACTCACAAAACGGTTGTGTGTTTGCTCTGCTTGCTGTCTGTCTTTTTTGTTTATGTCTGTTTTTTCTTTCTTTGTAAACGCAACAACAACTAAGACTGTAAATTTTGATGAATGATTCGAATCACTCGAATCATTTATGAGTATTATAAGTATTTTTATAAATTTATGAATCTAAATGAGTAGGCGTATGAATCAAACATATTATGAGTTTGATGTCAACGTTGTACGCATACTCATTGCAACCTGTACTTATAAATCAATGTTGTAGTGAGTACGAATGAATCAGAGCAGTTGAATTTCAATATTGTTGACTTACTCATACTCAAAATTTCATGAGTACTCATGAGTACCGAAAAAACGTTTCATTGCTGATCTCTGCTTCGTACACCACCCATGTTGTGTGCTATAATTTTGTACACAAGAGGTGGGGACCCACGGTTTGACGTCGACTCCAAACGACAGATTTGTTGAGAAACTTTTTCATGGAAATTTTTCAGTTGCTCTCAGAGCTTTTGCCAGAAGACTGCTGAAATATTTAATCTTTTTTTATTTCGTTTTGTTCCAGATATCCGAGCCAGGTCTTGAACCATTGCCTCACGTCTAGTAAGCCAACGCACTACCCACTCTACTACGGCGTCTTCAGATACCAATCCATTCGGTGTTATTGCACGATATTTCTACATTTTAATACAGTACATTACAAAAGTAGTGTCCTAACCCTAACCGTACACTAATGAGTATTTTTACGGAACACTTGGCTTTACTTATGCACCTGAACCGTATTGGCGTCTTGGATAATAATGAACGCAGGGCATATGGTAAAGGCATCCAAACGATGGACCACTTTTTATGGAGGAGAGAACTGGAAAAACCTAAAATAAGGAAAAAGAAACTAAGGTTGTTACTCCTATATACACATAATTGGTCACTACAACCATTCAGTCAGGACTATGACGCAGCTTCTCACACCATTTACGTTGTGTGTGCTAATTTTATCCAAAAGTGTCGCGACCAATAGTTTATAGTCGATTCTGAATGACGGAGTTTTTCTTTTCTTTCTTTTCATGGCAATTTTATTTACTCTCAGAGTTTTTGCAAAAAATCTACTGAGAGGAAGCCGCCTAAGAAAACTTTTTCGTTTTGTTCGAGATGTATTATCTGTGAGTTGAACCACGGCCTCACGTCTAGCAAACCAACAGGCTACTTACTAGAATAAGACGACTTCAAAGTGTACTATAAGCCAACTTAATGGCTTAGATGTTTCCAATAGGCATGAGGTCTTGAAACCCGGTACTTTCTCTCTTTCCCCATACCCAGTTGGGAGACATCAATATTTACTTTCAGGCAGTTTACTATGTGTAGAAGTGTCTAAAAATAATAGGACTCTAATAAATAGATAAGGAAGTATAAGATACGAGTACTGTTACTATTTTACTTTAATCAATTACTACCCGAACGGAAGAGGGTGTCAATAACGAGGGCTAGTGTATGATTTCTAACCCTAAATGGTGATACTTTTTTGCTCAATTACTTCACTTTCCTACCCATTGTGCAATTGTATTAAATTAGTTTAATAAGAATATGTTTTTAAATAATTTCTTATTTAGCCGTCTCTTAAGGCAACAAAATTACTCTTCTCTTTCTTTGTTACTTCTACTGATTTACAATCATTGAAACATATTAAACAAAATTCCAAAAATTATATTCCCTTCTAAATTACAAGACGATTATTGAAACTTATTTCAATTGAAAGTAAAAACATTTATTTGAGTTAGAAATTTTGAAAGAAAAACTTTTCAACCAACCATCCCTATGGCTGAATGTGTTCTGGGCAACAATTGCATTTTACTCCCAAAATGTTGTTGCCATACATAATTGTTGTCAAAAGTTACAGCAAATGTCATCACATATATTAGCTTACCCTACACTGTACACCACCAAAGGTCAAAGGGAATTCCATAATGCAAAAATATGGATAGTGGAATGAATCGTTTTTTCGCTACTCATAAGTACTCATGAAAATTTGAGTATGAGTAAGTCAACAGTATTGAAATTCATCTACTCTGATTCATTTGTACTCACTATAGCCTAGATTTATATAAGTATAGGTTACAATGAGTATGAGTACAACGTTGACATCCCACTCATAACATTCGAAATATGTTTGATTCATACGCCTACTCATTTAGATTCATAAATTTAGAAAAGTACTTATAATACTCATAATTCGATTCGAATGATTTGAGTGATTGATGATTGTTGCATTTACAAAAAAAAAAGAAAGCCAAAGACAGCTAGCAAAGCAAACACACAATCGTCTAGTGTTCGTACGCGAATCATACTTATTTTGTGATTCGTGTATATGTTGAGTAAAGGAGAGTCGCAATCAATAACATCATGCGTATTGTTAAGTATGAGTATGATGCGTAGTTCAAACTTTATATATGAGTAGTATGAGTATAAGTATGATATTAAAATAAGTATGAATGTGTGTAAGTATCAGAAATTATGAGTATGATTCAAATCTACTCATCTTTTTGAATACTCATTGCTGACCTCTGATTCCAGAAAACTGCAGAGAGGAAGTCGCGAAAGAATTTTTTTATGTTTCGTTTAGTTGGAAATATCTGACATTAAATGTAATATAAATATATGTGGCAACCCTATTATTCTAGAACTTTACATGCATCAGGAATAAATAGCTGCTTATCGCAAGAACTTGATTAATGAGAATGAAAAAAATGTGTCCGCAACATTGTGATTTCTACAGCGCAGATCATGTAACACCTTTTTAATGTGCATCTGCGTCACGTACTTAGATCAAACGGGTTGCCAAATAAGCATTCAGGGAGTACTCGACTGAAAAACTTTTGACACAGAGCTCAACTCGGACTTCATAGCCTGAACGGCAGAGTGGCTGATCTTGGCCAGTATGTTATCGACCATAGCTGGCAGTGTAATCCATGGCTTAAACATTTCACTCTATGGAATGTCTTCGTTGACTATGTCATAGTTCACAACAACTATTTACTCTTTTGTCTTCGCAAAATCTCATATTTAGGCTTTGTCTGAGTCTGACAGCCTTTTTCTTTCTGCATAAATATGTATGTCGAGAAGAATGTTGCATAACAGATGAATGGCTCAAGAAGTATTCAATATTCAGGGAGTAGACGTTCACATTTTCTAGTTCTTGGATAATCGATCATTACAGATGGTATTAATATGCATGCCAAAGAACCTAGTAACAGACCGTCTGTCTAGTTTCAGTATTTCTCCTGATCTTATTAAACTTAAACCTATTGCCGTATGTCATATCCTTGTTCTGAGGCCAACCAAAAGCAATCAACTGCAGGCTAAAGCCAGAAAGCTGTCGTGCATAAAGAAAATATTCTTAAGCCATCCGAACAATTTTCCCCACAACATGGCTGTTGTTGAGTTTTATTTCTTTCTGTTGCAAGTATTTGTTGTTACTTTCCATTGTTGTTTGCCAATGTTGCTGGCATTTTCTTCCCCTTTTATGTGCAAGGAAAACAAAAACAAAATTGAGTTTTTCTTTACACGTTCTTAACATTTGTTGTTCTTTTTTTTTAACGTTGCGTGCTTCAGTGAATTCTGTTGTTGCCTGTTGACTGTTGCCTGCTAGCTGTTGTGTTGCATGCTCGTTCTTTTTAAAATGACTTTAAGTTTTAACATCTTTTGTTAGTTTAGATGCTCACTTAAATATGCTCCATGATTTTCATTGCTTTCGTCAGCTCTTACTCTCCCCCCTCTCCCCCGTCTATAGCTTAAAGAAAAATCATAAATTATGGAAGAAAAAAAAGTGTTTCGTGCTGTAAAGCATTGTAAATATTTCAATGCAATTACAGAAGGGTGACGAGTATAATAGAAAACAACAGAATATTGGTGACCCTGATGGTGTATTGCAGTTGCTTCTCCTGCTGTTGCATTTGCTTTGCAATCGTCTGGAGAAAAAAATATTATTTTTCAAAATGGTCACCATAGTACTTAATACGACTGTTTTTTGTCTAGGTATTCTTTCTTTAAAGTTGACTTCTATTTCATCTGTATGTGTCCTGTATCTTTAAGATAAATCCCAAGACAATAAAATTCAATTGAATTTAACTCGTATTCTTTTCGTTTTGTTTTAATATTTTCGATCAACAATTAAATCTTTTCAAAATCTTAAATCCTCATGCAAACCAAAACACACGTAACATATATTCACATACACACACATTTTAACCTTTTAAAGTTATCCTTGATAAGCATACAATTGCAATTGAAGATGCTTCATTTGCTCACAATCTCTACACAATTAAATCAGCAAAAATGACTCTGAAGAACAAATAGAGCTCAAAGCTCTTCATCATCCTCCAGTTGCAATAAGAATTTCTGCATGAATTTCTAAATTTCGTATTAAATTTAAATCTTTTTGCAAATAATAATGAAAATTCAAAAAATAAACCTATGAAATGTAAATATTTTGTGAGAAAAAACGGAAGAAAAAAACTGGGAAAATGAAGAAAAATTGTAAAATTAAAGAATTCAGTTCAAGTCATTCTAGCAGTAGCAAAAGCACACACAAAAAAGAGAAAATTGGCACCATATTCTCCCTTTCTAATCCTGATCTCATTTTAGCAGGAGATTTATTGTTTATTTTTTGTGGTAAAACGATTCCTTAGGACAACGCCTACATGGTCTATTGTTCTCTCTTTATATTTTATAGGGCTATTTTGTAGGGGATAGTGGTCGGTATCAATAATGCCAGTTCTCTGTATATTACCTAGTATCCTTCTAGGCGTTTCCTTCTGTAATGAATAGGGTGGGCCATTTAAAAGTTTAAATTTAAAAACGTCATAAAACAAAAATTTTGCCAATCTCCATGCATTTCGAGTGTATGGGGTCGTATTTCGGCATTAGTAACACGAATGTTGGCCCTCAAATGCTCAACTGTCTCTGGTTTGTCGGCATAAATTTTGTCTTTAAAAGCGCCACACAGAAAATAGTCCTACAGTGTCAAATCGCTGCTTCTTGGCGGCCAATTGACATCACCATTTCGTCTAATTAAACAGTCATCGAACGTTTAACGCAATAAATCGATTGTGGCATGAGATGTGTGGCAAGTTGCACCGTCCTATTGAAAACAAACATCTTCAAACAAACATCAATATCATGAAGCGTGGGTACAATTGCTCGATTGGTTGCGCCGTCCTCATATTCCAAGATGGAAATGACCTTCAACCGAAAAGACGTTTTTTTTTTTTGGCAAAATCGACATCATTGTGCAGTTTTTCGTTGTGCAGTAGAGGAAGTCGAACTTATCCATTCGACTCTTTAGATCACGAAATCCTCTAATTAAAATAATAACAATGACAAATCAACAGTATTGTTCTTGAAGTTGCCAGATCGAAAATAAATGAAGTATAAATAGAGCGAAAGATAACGTGATGTATTCACTCAGAGAGTGAATTTTAATTTAGAGAAATAAAGGACTTAAATGATTTATTATAAGAAATAATCAAACATATCGAGTATAGGTATCCCGGTCTATCATACTAATTATTGTTATATGCGCACACACATATCCTTGTTTCCCAAACTTTGAAACGACATTAAAGTGAAGTATATTAGAAAGATAACTTAAGAGAAATTATAAAAGTCTAGGACTCTTCGTTTATAAGAAAGAAAAAAATAATGAAAAAACTGTAAATCGGTCTGTGTGAGTATGGGAAGGTTAATGTGAAAGTAAATAATTTGTTCCATTTGAAAATTACAATCCTTGAATGGAAAGGAAATACACGTGTTCCAAAAAAGGTAAACATATAAGAGTATATTCTTGACCACCACCATCAACACTTCAGTACATCATCACTTTGCCTATAGAATTGTAATGAAGAGTGTGGCAACAGTCTGTTTCATAATGCCTGCTTCAATACATTTTAATTAAATTTCTTTACTTTTATGCTTTAAAGCATCATGATTATGATGATGATGATGATGATCTCTTATAAATTAAATTAAAATATTATTTTTAATTTGACTTTCGAAAGAAATACATGAATACATCAAAAGGAATCTCAAAATTGTTAATAAATTTATAAAGAAAAATATTTATAATAAAATACGTCGCAAATATGAAAAGAATCAATAAAAAAGAAACAAGCTCTTCAAGAGATGTATTTCAGTATAAACTTCAAGGGGAAAGGAGACATCCTACACCACGTTAAGCAGATGCCCACACATGTACACTGAAAGTATCAATCAAACGAAAAATATCATAGAATTGAAGCATATTTGGTAATAAATAATGAAATGAAACTGAAATAAAAAGCAGGTGTTATCAGATGCCATAATTTCAAGGATTAAATTATCCTTAAAGAACTTTCACTAAAAATCATGAGTTCCTCATCTTGCATGCCATTATTCATTAAAAACTCTTGAATTTTATTTCAGATAAATCTTGCTCAATGGGTCATTACAACTCTTTAGTCAGGTTTACAGCCTAGCTTCTAACTTTACCCATGTGGTATGTGTTAATTTTATCCCTGAATAGAGGAACATACAGTTTAACGTCGATTTCGAACGACAAATTTGAGATGATCTTCCGTGGCAGTTTTATTTACATTCAAGGTCTATGTCGGAAGAATATTTTTCTTTATATTTCATTACGTTTGAGATGTCTAGGCTGGGTTTTGAACCAGGACTAATAAGCCAACACTCATGTTTTGATTAAATATGCAATAAAGTATCAAATGGGATAGCCCTTTCTCGTTTTATGAAATTGTCCACGACCGGAGATGTGGCGGTATACCACCGAGTCTGGATTTCGCTAAATCCTAAAGAACAGAAAAAAAATAGTATTGCATTCAGTCTCATGATGTTTGTCGCCATAAGTGGACATCAGAACTATTTGAGATAATTTTCATTGGGTTGTTACACATTGCGGTGTGTAAAGCTAGTCGTCATCCGTGTCAATGCTTTCAGTTGAGACCACAGAAAATTAATCGTAATTTTCCTGTAACGAATGCTATTCACACTCATTTCAATTCCGACTGTCTCTTCAAAATCTACACCAGACATTTGATGGTTGTGGATGCATTGTTTGCATTAAGATTTTCTGGGTCTTAAATTTGAATATTTTGTGCCACTTACTAAGCCATTCAGATGGCTTCATTGAAGAAGCTAACTTTTTTTGGAAAGATTGGTATTGACTTCTATTTGATCAATAAGTCATTGAAGCAATTTCCGGCGCTTTCTTGTGATCCTGTGTAAAGCTTAATTGTGCACTCATGAAGGTGGAGGTCTTTTGACAAAAATTCCCGCTTAGTACATACACAGTTGACCATTATAACCCTTCCTTCAGGATTATTACCTAGCTTCTCGCCACTTATGTTGTGTGTGTTTATTTTATACATGAGTGGTCGCAGTACCTACAGCTTAAAGTCGGTTCTTTTCATGGCAAATTTATTTACTATTTAGATTTTTTGCCAGAAATCTGCTGAGAGGAAGTCACCGAAGAAATATTTGTTAATTTTTCGCTTTGTTGGATAGGACTGACCTGAGGTTTGAACCGTGGCTTCATGTCTAATGAGCCTACAGACTACCTATCAGACTACGGCGACTTCACTGCGTAGTGCTTCACAGAAGGGAAAGTTGTTGAGATTAATGCCGGATTGATGCTTTCGGTAACGCTCTCATTTACAGCAACAATGTGTCTCCAGGAGACCGGTACGCAGAGGGGCGCCACAGTCCATAATCGTCTCAATTTCTTCAAACTTTTTAACTTTTCCACGACTTTAAATAAAATAAAATCTCATGATAATATTGTAAATTTTTTTGTAAAATGCTTTCACAGTTATAACAATATTTTTAATTAGAATAAACCTATTGAACAGCCGCCAAATTAACAATAAACAATAGTTTTGAATGTTTTATCCCCTACTTAATCGGAACATGTCTTCCAGAAAAAATATTCTCTTCTATATTAAAAACACAAAAAATTAATTCTTACTGTGACACCCTTTATATTTTCATAGCAATTGGAATAATTGAAGTTAATTTTTTTTATAGGGAATAAACATAATGTTTCCCCCCCAGTTACCATGCGTGGTATTGTCAACAAAAAAATAATAAAATTTACGAATAATTCTTGTAAGACAGACAGACGTGTTTTTTTTTCTTTTGTTATTGATGAGACCTTTATTAGCATTTAAATAAGCAAGCAAATAGGAAAAACATTCATTTATTTAAGGCAATTGATATTCGATTGTAAGCCTACGCACCACTTAAATCATACCCATGTTGACAGCATATGTATATGTATGTACATGTATGTTTAGACAAAAAAAAAAAAAACACAGAAAATAAAAATTTCATTTCATTTTAAATTTATCACATAGTCAGAGCAGAGTAATCGATAATTCGTTTACAATTTCAATTTCAATTCAATTGAATTTGAAATTATTTTCACCATTTTCAGAGTTACTTTGAAGTTTGAACTCTTGCTTGACGTCGCATTTCATGTCAGCTATTGGATTGCAACAGCAACTTACTATCATTTATCATTCAACGTAAATGAAGTTTAAGTTTACTTGGCTACTTTACTTATTAATTAAAGAAAGGGGGGTATATTAAGTCGTTGAAATGGCAATGATTGGATACTTGTATGATGAACATTTATTGAATTGAAACTCTCATACACTCTTAAGTTGTGTAAGTATTTTGAAGAATTGTTCCAAGTAAGCTGATAATGAGCGAAAAGTACCACAACACTACACCATATACCCGAAGGGTTTTATTTTTAGGCAACGATAGATGACTGCCCTATTGTCCTGGAACTACAAAGGATTAACGAAACAGATACAAGCCAAATAACAACCACACTGAACTTATGGCAACAACAGCAGGCAACTGGATAGGATGGAAAATGTTTTGTGGAAGCCATATGCTACTATGAAGGGTAACCGATAAAAAGTATGCTAAACACTGATAATAGTACGGTAATAAGTTCTAAAGGGCCCAAAAAGGGACTCCCGAAAGTCTACTCACACTATGTTGTATGTACTATTCACCAAAAAAAAAAGGTCCTTCACTAATATCTTCTCCTATGGCTCGAATATTCAGAACAATAATCACGGTAATAAAACCATTTGTAGAGACATCATATAGATCTGGCCCGATATGGGTACTAGCAGAATAAAATTTCAGCACTACCTGACCAATATACATCTTAGGAACCTCGTAGCACATATAAAGGAACACTGACTTCTCTATGCCCAGGTCAGACATCTCGAGCAAAACAAACGACTTCCTATCAACAGATTTCGGGCAAAAACTCTGAAAGGAAATAAAAAATTGCAATGAAAAGTTTCTTAAAAACAATTTGTTGTCCGAAGTCGTATTTAGACAAAACAATACAATTTTCATTACGTTACATCAGTGGAACCACTACTGTAATGGTTGTTTAAATGTCTGCATTTTTCTTTCATCATATCATCATAGAAAAGTAATTAATTTTAAAACTTTTATCACGGTGAAATTGGCGAAATAGGTAGTGCATTTAGTGGAAAAGAAACAGTGCTTCAGACATACAAAGATCTAGACATATTTATATGCCATTACAACTCGTACGGTCTTAAAACCTTTACAACATTTACAAATGTGCTTATATGTTGCGCTTTGTGGTAAAACGCATTGACTACTGGCTGCCAGCTTCACTTCACTTTACTTATTACATATTTTTGTTTGGTCTGGCAACTTCTAGAAGTTGCTATTAATTTCTTATGTGGTTTTGTTGTTGTAATTTGATATTTTCTTGTTGCTACTCTTGTAATTTCTTTGCATTTTTTTGTATTGAAATTCTTTGCTAACCGTGAGTTATTGTTGATTTTTCTCGTGCTTCTTTTCTTGAATAAACACTGCAGTGATTTGTTTCATTATGTCCTTGTAATAAGTTTATTAAATTGTATTTGAAAAAAAAAACAATTGAAATGAAGAAAATAAACCTAAAACAACCTGTAATACTTGAGCATATCCATCTGCAATGTGTTGAAAATTATAAAATTCGACGACTGATTCTCTTCTCACGTAGTAATTCTTCTTCTTTAGTTCTTGTTTTTTAATTTCGCAACAAAATAGAAAAATGGATTCAAACGGCTTCCTTTAAACCCTTTTAATTGACCAGCTTACTGTCTGTATAATATGCAGTTGATTGTTAACGATTTGACACAATTTAGAATTAAAAATAAATTGAAAAAATTAAAAAGAGAATAGAATTTCAATTCAATAGAAATCTTCACACATGCATACATACATACATGCTTGCATGCATGCATACACTGCTGTTCAATAAAATAGATTCACCATGATCAACATCTTGCAATTAATTAAAGAAGAGTCACGCTTCAAATTTTTGAAATGTATCGGAATTATATTCATAAGAGGCCAGTAAACAAAGTGCAGTCACTTTTTAACATATACTCCTTTGCATAAGAGATGTCTAGTAAATCTTTCGGAGAGCAGGTGAATCTATTTTTTTGAACAGCAGTGTATGTTCCGTCTGCTACCGTTTAAATAAAATTTAAGAAGCAAAACAAATAAAAAATAAGAATAAAATAAGAAAACTTTAAACAATAGAACACACATATTAAATAGTATTGCTACGGCTGTACACATGTGTATGGCTGTGGAAATGTCTCTACATGTGTATGTGTATGTGAGAAAGCAAATCTTAACGAAAAAGGATGTTCAATTTTCAACTACAAACAGACTTCCTCCGCATAGGCAAACGCGCCATACACACACACACACACACAACAATACTTTCTTACACACAAGAGTATTAAAAATCATTCGTTTTAATTTCCTTCGTTTGCAAACTGTATTCTTTCTTTTTCTCAATTTTTTTGTATTTTTTTTTATATATTTTTTTTTATATTTTTGTATTCTTCTTCGGTATTTAGACTTTTTATACACTACACGACTGTAGCTGTTTGAGATACATTTGTTTCACAATGAGGTTTGCAACACCATAACTATTCATTAAGATGGGGCGCCAGTTAAGTCAAAGGTAACGCGTTGTCACGAACCAATTGGATGACGAGTGTTCATCAGACATAGACAACGAGTTTGAGGAGTTAATCTCTCATTATACAGCAGCTCATTGACTAGTAAGACTATGAGATTTGACTATGCGACCCCCGTAAGAACTCTATTCTTTAACGTTAGTCTTATCTGTTGGGGAATTCTGAGAATTTCTTTCCGCAACTTCGTCGCAGCAAATTTTCATGCAAAATTTCTAAGGCGCTGTTTGGTTTTAGCCACGAAAAACTTCTCAAATCTATAAACTGTAGGCCCCGCTACTCAAGATTAAAATTGACACACAACACATGGGTGATTTGATAAACTAGGTTGTCAACTTGACTAAAAAAAATCTAACTTGTTTAACGCATTCATATTTTAAATCGATGGAATCTGAGTTGATTCTCTAAACCACTACACTAGGAGAAGTAGGTTGAGAAACCACTTCATACATTTATCAGCCAATTGCAAAAAAAAATCTTGCAAATTATGGATTATAATCTGGTTGACTTGCTTTGTATTGAGGGCATCTTTAACGATTTTCACTTTATCATTCTGCAAAATCTTGCAGATACTTTCCTTTTTATTCATCTTGAGTCCATAGACAACAAGTCATGGCTTATGCTGACAATATCCTCATTGGGGAGTCGGGTATGTGTCTATAGACGCTGCTCGGCTTGCTCACCTCTTCCCTGAACATTGTATCCAGTGGGTGCAACAAGCTTTAATTTAATGCTTTTTAAGAGCAGCTGCGATGTATCTAAATTTACCGTGCTTAGTTCCAGAGCTCTGATTTTTGATTCTAAACTAGATTGGCGAACGATTTACTTACTTTGCTGGAGGTGGCTGGTCTTACAGTACCACATTCGGTCGGACCAATTTTCGTGTACCATTTTGAGTTTATGGGGTCGTATCTAGGCAATGGCATCACGAATGTTGGCCTTCAAATGCTCAAGTGCCTCTGGTTTGTCGGCGAGACTTTTCTTTAAAGGCGCCCCACAGAAAATAGTCCAATGGTGTCAAATCGCAGCTTCTTGGCGGCCGATTGGCGTTAGCATTTCGTCTAATTACACGGCCATCAAACGTTTTACGCAATAAATCCATTGCGGCATGAGATGTGTAGCAAGTTGAACCATCCTGTTGAAATCAAACATCGTTCACATCAATACCATGATGAGCGGGTACAAAAAATCGGTTATTATGATGCGATTGGTGTCTCCATACATACATACATACATACATACATAATTGGCCATTACAACCCTTCAGTCAGGATTACGACCTAGCTTCTCAACACCACTCATGTTGTGTGCGTTAATTTTATACATGAGTGGCGGGACCTACAGCTTAAAGTCGACTCCGAACGACAGACTTTGAGAAGCTTTTTCATGGCAGGTTTATTTACTCTCAGAGTTTTTGTCAGAAATCTGCTGAGAGGAAGTCACCGAAGAAATATATTTTTTTTTTCATATTTCGTTTTGATGTCTGGGGCTCGAACCCGGGCTTTACGTCTGTTAAGCGAACACACTACCTACTAGACTACAGCAACAATTGTGTCTCCATTGACCGCAATGGTTGCGCTGCTCTCATTTTCAAAGCAATATGGGCCAATGATGCCTCCGCTTTAAATCGATAGATAGCCCATCCGATATCTCAAAATCGAAGATGAGATCTCATTAAAACTCTACCAAACATATGTTATCCATAGTAACGGTATTTTCTAGAAGAAGCAAGTGTTAATAGTTAGAGTTGCGATATACAAATATTTAATCTTAATGCCGATACAAAGAATAACAGAAAAACTATTCCAATTAGAATGTAGAGTACCAAAAATGTTGCTCTTAGCCGCGCCTAATCCTTTTCACATTGTTTGCTTTGCCATGCTATTTTACACAGTCAGTCGTATTGTTAAAATAGTTTCTCCCGTTTTTTTTCAATTTCTTTTTCTAAATAAAGGATATTACTTGCATGGTACGAGTACCAGTATAATATGGTACAAGAAACGCATCTGCTTTTGTTCAAATGGGAACTACTGCTCCTCACTCTCTCCCTGCTGCGATTTTCGTTGTGCGAAAGTATTTCGAAAAGACTTTTCGTTTTTGTTTTTTTTTTTTTTTTTTGCATAAATAGCTGGAGTATTACTTTTCATTTTTATTTTTTACTATTTTAACGGTAACATTATATTCCAGCAACAGTGCAAGATTTGTTTTGAATTCATTTTTTTTTTGCCTTTTTTTGTAGACTTTTTTTGGTCTACAAACACACGAGCATAAGTTTTGCATCAAATGTTTCTTTTTTTTAATAGTTAAGGTTCAGAGAATCTTTTGTAATGAAGAGAAATCTTTTTATTTTGTATTTGAAATACTAAATACTGTTATTAAAAATACAACAACAACAACACCAACAACAATGTGCATTTAAAGATTAAAATAAAATGCATACGAATTTATAAGACATTTAAAAAAATTCGAGAAAACTTCCCAATTTTCCTTAACACTTTGTGATCCCATTTACCAGTGGAATGCAGCTATTGCCATAAGACCAATGGTTAGGTCATTTTAATACTATCCATAAGAATTTTCCATCACACTATTCATATGTTTTTAATACAGTGCACTATATGTACTAACTGAGATATCGATATGTAGTTAATAGGTTATTATGCTCAGAAGAGTAGATCCTTCTCTCTAAGTCATCTCTCACATCTTGTTTTGAACTGTGGGAGGAATTCTATTCTGAAATCTGTTTTTGACTGTAGAGCTTTGCTTGTGGAAGGATTGACGTCTACCCTGATTCAAATAATTTTACACGGGATTTTACATTACATTCCGGCAAAAGCTTACGTCAGTGGGTGTTTAAAAGAAATTATTTAATGAATGCAGTCTGGAACCAGAATCATAACTCCTTTAAAGTTTCTTTAATAGAGTCTTTCTTCTTGATTTCTGATACATTTCCTTTAAGGTCCTTCAACATTTTAAAATTTTCTTAAAATTTCTCACATTTCTCTTGCTCTTTTTGTTGTTGTTGTTTTTTTCTTTCTTTTTTTAACTGATATTTGTCTCTTGTATAGAATCCTACGAAAACAGTCTTCTGTTTTAGCACAAATGCGTTTAGTTTTCCCCTCTTTGTTTCCCTCCCCTTATTTTTCTTCTATTTTTTCTCGTCCATTTTCTTATTTGTTTGCTAGTTTTTGTTGCTGCTGTTGCTATTTTTTTTATGCAGTTTCCTGTGTGTGAAACTTAAAACGCATTCTCTCAATGATAAATATTTAATATCCGTGTTTACATTTCTGTTGCATAGCCTTTGTGCTTAATGTTACATATGTATACAGTGCAACAAACAGCAAAAAATGGCAAGGAAAGGAAAGTAAAAAAGTTTTGCAATTAATATTCCTTTTTTAATACAGAATACTGTTTGTTTCTTTCAGTTTATTTTTTATACGTTTTGTTTTCCTACAAAAAAACTTGCCATTGTTTGAGAGTTTTGAACGTGTTTTTTTAGCTACGTTTTGTATTGCTTCGTTTCAATAGATTTGTCTGCATAGGAAGGAAATAATTTGTTCAGGAATTTTTAAGCAGTTTTTCAGCAGATGACAACTGAAGGAGTTAAAGACCTTGAGACATTAAATGTTGTGTACTTCACAGATTTCCACTGAAATAAATTTTATTGTCTCTCCAGAATATAAAAGACTGGGTTTATATCTTAACTCCACTGTTTGTAATTTAAAAACTTTATTTGAATTGATCTGGAAAGGGCAAATAATGTGAAAAGACAGAAGACATACCTTACATACATTATTGGTCATTACAAGCCTTTAGTCAGGCCTACAACCTAGCTTCTTACACCACTTATGCTGTTTGTGTTACAGTTTAAAGTCAACTCCGAACGACAGATGTTTGTGAAACTTTTCAGGGCAATTTTATTTCACTCTTAGAATGCCAGGAATTTGCTGAGAGGCAGACGCCAAAGAAATATTTTTTTTTGTGTTTCGTTTTGTTGAAGATGTCTGACCTGTTGTCTGAACCGCGGTCTCACGTCTAATAACCCAACACACTACCTACTAAATTTCTGCGACTGTAAAGCCAGAACATATTTCTAAAAGAAATTATATATATATACATGACTGCTTATGCTGGTAGTAAAGCTTGCGCATCAACCCAACGTAAATACTGCCGATAAATTCTCTTCTGTGGGAGAAAGTTGGCGAATATTCCGAATTTTTCGATTCCATGGGGTTCTTAACGACAAAGTCTATCTTAAGGTTCATTATAAGCAATTTTTCATTTTTAATTTGCACGTTTCTCTATAAGATATTAAACTCACGCAATAACTGCAACAGGCAGGTCTACAACACCATAGATATGTATGTACTTGATTGGGTGCTAGGAGGACAGGCTTTCAACGCTGATTTTTCGTACACAATTTTCTTCGGCGACTCAAACTCATTTCTCAATCGGTAATTACGTTAAAAAGCAATTCTACCTCTGTTACCCCCTCCGTCATGTTAGAATAATTGTCTACAAGGAGCAGGCAGATGAGATTTACGAGGAGAGAAACTTCCATGCCGTTGATGGGACGAGAATCCTTCGGGGGTAAATGTTTGGACAGGCATTCTCATGTGAGTTTTAATTGAGCTGAGATTGGTAACCGATCTTCTAACAGGGCACTGTAGACTCAAACTGCGCTTATTTAGAATGTCAGTTGTTGCGACTCCATTCTCTGAACCCGTGAACCAGTTCCGAAGGAAATACGCGGGTGCGTATTAGCAGCATGCTGAAGTTTTCCAAGGCATTAGGCTTGGAGAAGATTTTATGGGGTATACAATTATAGGCATAGAGTTAGAGGGGAGTACAATAGATCGCATGGTTGCAGTACTGAGGCATCTCTTCACAACGATAACGATGCTTGACGGGCATTATTCTTTAAAGGTGTTATAGAGCCGCCAATTCAAAGCACTACAGACGTTAGGTTGGGTTAGCTTAGCTGGTAACTTGGCGGTCGCAGGAAAGTTCACTCGTTGACGCATATGGCCCATTGTGTTACCCAGTGTGAGGTAAGCCCCCTTGTCATAACCATTCCGAGCTCCGGATAAAACCGGTCAGTTCCCTTAGTCATACGTTCGCCACCTTGACCAAATCTAGGAACGTTCTGTCATCCGAAAACCCAATAACATCTGTCCTAAAGTGCAGAGCACTCGCGCGAAAGGCATTGCTTCGATTCCGTTTCCTCAATAACATCAGCTAAAGCAGTAATCATGGCGGTACAGACCGAACTTATCAGCGAAACTGTCAATAGCATGGTATTCTGTCACTCAAAACAAAAGAGGTATAGCACCGATTCCATTTCCTCCATGGCAATAGCGCAGTGACCCCTTATAATACCCGTCAGAATCTAAACCGGTACTTAAGTAGTACCCTGGTTATTCCACTGTCTACTGCTGGACACAGAAGTTTTGAACTTCTGCAATCTGGTATGTAGGACAACTCACGGTTTGTTGAATTCCATGCTGCTTTTTCCAATTTAGAAAAGTACTCCTGAAGGGGCGTATGTATTGTCTGCTCCTCAGAAGTCTCCGTGCCAGTTCGTCTGCCTTTTCGTTTCCCTCTATGCTGTAGTCGTACTATGGTGGTAAGATAACGAAATCTTTTGGCTTGAAATAAAAAATTGTGGACTGGAAGACAAATGGTTTAAACAGAACAGCACCACGCGCCACACAACGCGACTGATTCTAACTGTTTATGTTTAAAACGCTTAATAAGACAAGGTGATCCTTGGTTTTAACTTTTCAAATCTCTGCACTTTCTTGAAGAGTTTTATCTTATTCATCGTGATCTTAAAGCGTTAAAATTTTATTAAAAAAGAAAAGAATTTTTTCGTTGCTGCTGTCGTTTTATTGCTGCCGCTTAAGCATTATTTTGATGTTATTGTTATAATTCTACTAAGCTACAGTACATAAAAAAATTTTCCAACAAAATTTTTATTTTTGTTTTTATTTTTTTTAATTTTTATTCCTTTTGAAAGTATCCTCTCACTCATTTGCCATAATTTTGTTTTTAAACACACACACAGAAAATAATTGTAAATGCCTGTATGTGTGACAAAAGGAGCGCATGCATCAGCATAGTATTCAGTTTAAACGAGCCTAAGGGGCATATCGGTATGGCCGGCTGGTATGTGAACCATAAAAATATTTTGATCATCGCTTACAGCTTAACACAGTAAATGAAAGAAAACACCAACGATGCTGGGCACAAAAGCAACAACAAAACAAAATTACAATAGAGATTATGGTGTCCTTAATAGGCAAACAAAAGACGCGCGGCATGTTTTATAAAACGTTGGTTAATTTTTGTTTGTTTTTATGTTCGTTCAAAGGACTTGTTTGTGTTCATTTTGTTTATTGGCGGTGGGGAAGGGGGAGAGGTGTGCTTATTTTAAAAAGTTTTTAACGAAATTTGAAATTAATTTTAATGTTTACAAATATAAAAGTTTTCTTTTCATCTGTAAATATATACAAAAACTAACAAATATTGTATCAAAGAACTGAGGAAAATATTATGAATTTTGAAAGCCTTGTTTAGAGGTTAAGAAAACCCACAAAATGTTATTGGATGATTATCGGCTGACAATGCAAGAGCTATGCAAACTGATAGTAGGTAAATAAAATATGCCGCATTTGCTTACAATAGAACAAAAAACGGAAGAGAATAACGTGTTAAGAATTCACCATTTTACAGCCTAGTTCTCACACCAATGCCTTGATAATCATGAATGTAAATAATTTCAGGATGCTCCTTAGAGTATAAGTAGCTCAGTTCCAAATATCTATTCTGCTGATTCAATTTCATCATCGCAATCGAAATATATTGTGTTTAAAACGAAATTATTCCGATCAAGTGTATCTTGAGACTACACAGCCATGTCCAAATACTGGTTACAAACCTCAGGTTATTCCCTGAAAGTCTAATACATTACTCAGGTCTCCTCGTATTGTAATTTTCCACACAAAAATTCTGATTGTTTCGAATGTATTTAGTTTGAAGAAAAGTCTTAGCCGCTCTCTGTCTACCCTTTCGTTGAATATTCCTCTCCAAACAGACGTTCTCAGGCCCCAGAAAGGTTTTGGCCGCTTCAATTACATAGAAGCTTCCCTCTGTCCAAGCTTATCTGCTCTGCTCATTATAGAGAATGTCCACATAACTTAGGATCTGGCCTAATGTAACCCTAGTTTCTATACGGAGTTTATTCAGCTTTCCTTAATAGTTGGATGATACCCGTGAGTGGACTAAAAATATTTCATTTTGGTACCAAAAACTCCTGCTACTGCGTGTTTACCCATGAGCTAGATATATTTCATTTTGGTATCAAAAACTCCTGCTACTGTTCCAGAATCCACTCCTGCAAAGCATTTACTAAAATTATACAAGGTACTGATTCAGTCCTTAGCTGTCAACAGCTATGGCGGGGGGTGCCAGGATCCCGGTTCATCCCCTAATGCATCTTATGTTAGATTAGTCTCTGATTGTCCTAACCGTAGTCTCCAATACTCTTGTTTTCACTACCAAGTACAATGGACTTCAATCAAACAGAACAGCGCCTATGCTGAACACATTCTGTCTCTGTTATACGAACATACGCCAGTCTCCGTGTCTGGTCAAATTCTATTTAAGCTGTTTTCAAGTTGGTTCTGTCTATATAGACAATGGCCCCATACTTCACTATAGTTCTGATTATTTTCGCATAGATTCAATGCATTATTTCAGGGTTACATTGTCAGGATTTTCTTACAAGTCTTTTGTACATCACTGTGGCATATCTGGCTTCTACTGAGCCCCCCATGTGATTTTACTATCCAGCAATATTCCCACAAATTTTTCCTCATCCCAGTAATCGAATATTACTCCATTTAAGTAATTTCCGCCTTCTTGTAAAATGTACTATTGCAGCTTTATCCGGGTTTATTCTTGGGCCAACTATCATCCACCAAACGACTTATAATTTCAATACCTTTTTGAATAATGTCACACAAAATCACTTAAAATGTTCCTGTAGCCACCAAGACTATATCATCTGCCTACCCTTGGAAGTTGAACCTTGCTCAGACAGTATTGTAAAGAGTTTGTTAAAATTCTGCCTCGACATTGGTGATAAAAGGACGCCACCTGCTTATTTTTCTGCAGTACATATACGGAATCGTAGGCTCCAGGCCCCTCTTTATAACATCGTGGAGAGAGTTGTTAAACGCGCCTTGTATGTCAAGAAGTGCACGTACACATTCGGGAACTCCTGAATATTTCCCAGTAAATGTCAGAGTGTAGTCTCACTAGATCTGTCTGCCCTATAAGCGTGTTACCTACGATGCAGTGGTACTCTCTCCAGTTTCGCACATCTTCCGTAGTTATCCACAACTTTCGCTAGTGTTGTCAACATGAACGGCGCGAGATGGTCAGAAGGTTTTTGCGTGTGTAGCACCATTTCGTTTTTACTTTTTGGAGTAGACCCCATTTTCGGTTTTTTCCCAAGCTCCTGGTATATATCCAAGTGCTATAATACTAAGGCATACATTTATTGGGAATGAAAATGGTTCATCTATTCCCTTTTGTTTAGCGCAGGAAAACTTCCATTTATTCTTGGAGTCTTCAACAATGAAAAGGTTTAAAGGGAAACCTATCAATTTCTATTATCCAAAAATAAATGGTCTACTATCTGGCCGCCCGCTATTATTCTCACCCCTTCTATTATGTTCACCCTTCTATTTCGCTATCATTGACATCAAAACCTCGGATCCTTTCTACGCAAATGCTTTATAAACACTTGTTACCTAAATTTCTACAAAAATTCTTAAAGCTATCAATTCCTTTAGTCTTCCTTATTTAGATATGACTTTGGTCCACGACTTCATTCTTGAGCCAATAGAACAATCGAAACACTGGAATGGATTGTGATAGTCGTATGGAAAATATCGAAGACAATCGCAATTGCAAGCTAGGTTGGGTCATCTAGTTTTCGAAATGCCTGCGTGATAAGTTTCACTGATTTTTGTGAAAACTGAAAGCCAAATTTCAGAGTATGCTATGACAACTTATTGCAGCATCTAAGATATAAGATCAAGGTTATTGCAACCCTATATTCAGAATAACAGGCTAGCTTCTTCTACCACCCATGTGGGGTGAGTTAAATTTAGCCGTTCGAATAAAAAATGTGTTTCCAAATGTCTCTACGCCAGCCCTCGTAATAACAGCGATCAAATAAAATAAAAATGTGCTGAAACTACTCGCAACAAGTAAAGCAGGCAACAACAGTAATTTATTTGTTTACAAAACTTGCAGCATAGCAACCAAAATAATTACGAGTTGCGAGAAGCTGCGGAATATAGACTCGTAGACGAAAAACCATTAAAAAATAAAACAACAAAAAATCTAAAAAATAAAATCTCAAGCCAAATATACCACAACACAAGGAATGTTGCACTGACAACAGAGCAAGCAAACACAACGAACAACAAAAGACAAGCGATGCCAACATAAAAGTTCAGTTCAGCTGAGTTGCTTGGCGTTGCGCTGAGTTGAGTTGTAGCAACTAAAATATTTAATTGTGACAAACTCAAAGGCATTTTAAGCAAATAGCCTAAAAAACAACAATAACAACATTCCAAAATGATTATAAAAGACACACTGACACTTGTAGAAATATGTTTATGATGCATGCATGTATAAGGACTTAAAAGGACATGCCCAGCATACCAAAGGATTTTCAATGTTTTTTTTTGACACAAAACCAAAAAAAGCAAATGAATGGGGACCACATTTCTAAACTCATACAGAGAGTTAGAAATTTCACAACAACAAACATTTTATACACTTTTATCCTTTTACAAACCAAACCCATACACATAAAGATTCCTTCGTTGTGGATGGTGGCCATACCGGCATAAGATACAGTGAGCGTCAGTGATAATCGTACAAGAAAATGTAATTAGCGTAAAGCTCCTTGAGCAAAGTCTAGCTTTAGAACGCGATCATTATAATGTGTCGTGTACGAACTTCAGTGACGCAAAATTAAGGAGATTTACCTGATGTTTCCTTGATTCTTACTGTACACTTTTCATTGACCATCACTGTATATGCACTGCAATTGTAAGAGATAGAAAGCAGGGATGGATTGTTTGAATTCATTAAAAATAATTTAAACTCTGCTAACATTTTCGCTGTTTTAATCATTTTTTGGGTTTCCCATTTCAGAATTTCTATCAACAGCTCGTTGAAATACGATGCAGTGTTTTTTGTTGTTGTTTCAAAAAGGTTTAAAATCGAAAAATAATTCCAAAAGGTTGGGAAAACGTTTAGTGGGTAACAAATAAATGAAAAGCATGATTTGCGGGTCGAGTAAGGAAATATTTTAAAATAAATCCAAAGAGAGTTTATAACCAAAAAAAGTTTTATTTTCACATCAAAATACATTGTTTGAAAGGAGATCATTTTTGGATTTTGGCTATTAAGAGTTATTTGAAACAACAAACCATTGAATTGGCATGAATGCAAGCTTCCAAACTCTGCGAGTTTATTTACAAAACAATTGGTATCCATGTCGTTCAGGCTAATGCCAACTCCTTTGAAAATTAGTAGAGCATATACGCAAGCAGCCGTAGTCGCCGTGATCTAGTAGGTAGTGTGTTGGCTTATTAGATGTGAGGCCACAATTCAAACTCAAGTCAGACAATCTCCAGCAAAACGAAATGTGAAATAAAAATTTCTTCGGCGACTTCCTCTCGGCAGATTTCTGGCAAAAAGGCTATGAAAAGTTTGTCAAATCTGTGCTCGGAGTCGACCTTAAACTGTAGGTCTCGCACAGCATGAGTGTTGTGAAAAGCTAGGTTGTAATCCTGACTAAAGGGTTGTAATGACCTCTTATGTGTGTATACGCCAGCAGTGACTCGGACAACTTCATTCTTCCACATGGGTATGATATAGGTTTAAAAAAAATGTCCTTCGTCTTGCTATTATCCACGATGAGAGCGTTGCTTTATCTGTGGTTGCCTTCTAATATATTGGGTTGTTGTCTAGAAGGTATGGTGAGGAACTTTGATCATTGAGTCCTACTTTTAATCTGTGACGATGAATTCGGCTGATAGGTATACATCTTAACGACTTCTGCAAGAACTGTAATGGCAAGGAGGAAGGGGTTTCACAAATCATTTTCTCTGTTATTGCCAGGCACTTAGGATCCTGGGATGCAGTATTCTTAGACACTAGATGTTCATTGACAGGAAAGCTACTATCGGTGGTATGACAGAATCCATTGGACTCTATTGGCTATGCTCTTCCAATTGAATCTAACATAAGTCTGTTTGCTTATGCACATTCTCCGGAACTTTCACTTGGGTACTACTGCGAGTTCTCCACATTATACTACTTTATAGGGGTTTCCAATAGAGATTTATGACTTCGAAAGTTGATAACGATCGTCTTGTTGGTGCAACATTTGTTGCTATTTATTCACTTTATTTTGCCGCATAACCACGGACGACATGTGTTCGCTGAATTGACTCTGGAACAGTTGACAACTAACCGTAATTGGGTACCCGAATAAACAAAATTATCTTGTTTGGAATGATACTAAAACACGTGAAATCGACGAATGTTCAATGCATCTCGAAAAAGTCACTCTTTGGTGCAGATTTTAGACTGGCAGCGTCTACAGTCCATATATCTTTAGAAACCACATTGACCAACCAATAACTATCAACAACTGACACTATAGGGCGTTGGTTACCAACTTCTTTAGGTCTGAACAGGATGATGTGGACACCGACGATATGCGGTTGGAACTGGATGGTAGCGACCTGCCACATAGCTTATGGAACTTTGGATATTTTGCACCAGCGACGTGGGAACTTGGTTATCTCTCGTCTAGGTGTTGTGAACTAGTCACCGAGATCATATGATTTGACCCGATTAAAGTTTTTCTAGTGGAACCCATAAGCCTCGAGCCACAGCGATGTTCGAACCCAACATAACTCATGATGGCATAGATCAAAATCAACCTAGTTTAGGCGGCAAAATTAAGAAGAATTGAGCATTTCGGATACAAAATACCGGAGAATATGCAGTGAAATCTAATTTTATGTCCAAAGGTCTGTTTATCTAAAACTAAAACCCGCCAACAATCCTTTTAATCCGACATCATGCTCGTCTACCAGCAACATTTTTCTGTTTCTGTTACCATTTGCTCCGTCACATTCACAATAAATGCCACGCTCTCTCTTCTTCTCTCCCTATCTCCCTTCCTCTGTATGTAACCACATGTATAACCCTGTATATCAACAACATTTCAACCAACTTACAACACTTGCACAACACAACCACGAGTATTAAATTATCGGAATTCAACTAAAATAATGCCGGTAAAATATTTGCCACAACAACAACAACAAAACCAAATTCCCCTTTTAGCTTAGCTTGCTCTTCCTTTGGATTTGTAAATGAAGCAACAAAAATACCAAGAAACTAGAACATCAGCAACAACAACGACAACAACAACAAAACGAACAAATAAATGTAAACTGTTGTTGGCATGATGAGCTCTTCTCATCATTGAGCCACAGTAGTAGTAGCCGCCATTAGTATACGAATATATTTACGATAATGAAGTTGATGGATGGATGGTGTTAATGATAATTACGAGTGTGGATTTCATTTCGTATATTTCCTGCCTTCAAAATTGTCATCATCAACGTTAGCATTTCATCGTTTCATTGTTTTCCCATTTTATTGTCAATAAAATTTTCCAACCGAAAATATTTTTTGGGCGTCCTTTTTCTTTGTATATGTGTGTACAACACACACATAATATTTGCTTATGCTGATTATAATTTTTTAGTTGCCACCAGCAAAATAAATGGTAAACAATACACACAACTTTACAATGTTTAAATTACGTTTTATTATCCGGCTGGTGCGGATGAAGATGACAGAATGTGAACTACTAAAAATAGTTGTTATTTGTTGAAAAGATACGAGGGTATGTAGGATAAGTAGTCCACAGAATTTTACATCAAATGGCACAACACACTGAAAATACTTTGAAGTCCAAAAAGACAGTAAAACTTCCTCTCTCTCTCTCTTGACAACAATGGACACCAGACCGGTGAATTTCTTAAGAAAGTTTCATTAAGGATAAGGTGTGACAGCTGGAGTATTCCCCTAAAAGCTGAAGTTTTCCTTTCTGTACCATCCTCTTTTGTAGTAGCGGTTACAATTACTGTCGTGAAGAGGTGCCATAGTACTGTGATCATACGATCTACTGTATTGCCCTCAATGATATCCTTAAAATGTCTCCTTCAAGCCTATTACATACTCTAGTCAAGATTACGACCTAAGTCCTCACACCAGTTCTGTTGTGTGTGTTAATTTTTCTACATTAGTGGCGGTTCCCTACAGTTTAAAGTCGACTCCGAACCATAGAATTTTGAAAAACATTTCATGGTCATTTTATTTACTCTCAGAGTTTTTGCCAGAAATCTTCTAAGAGGAAGTCGCAGAAGAAATATATTTTCATATTTCGTTTCGTTGGAAATGTCTGACCAGCGGTTTGAACTGTTACCTCACCTATGATGAGCCAACACAATAGCAGCTAGTCTACGGCGACTTCTTAATCCATCGTTAATCCAAATAAGATGTCTCTAAAATGTCTCTTCAAGTCTATTAACCTGACAACTTTCATAATGTTGCTGTAAGTCAACAAGGACAAATGCTTCTGACGTGAGGTAATGCTACAAAGAAGCCCAGTATGAATTCGGAGAATTTATTCTCATCATTACAGATGAGACAATCCCCACTCTAAGCAAAGTGCCTTAAGTCTAAAGAGCCCTATCAATAACCCTGTCAAAAACCGCAAGGTACTGCTGCGTACTCTGATGTATGATTCAAGTCTTCTTGTTTTGTAATTACCCAACACAAGTTGAGATTGCCATCAGCCCCTTTGCCTGAAGAAGATTCTCAACTTTCACTCTCTTTATGTCCAAGTCGAATTAAGCACATCTTTTGATGTCAATGTCTTCCGCTTGAGAGATCCTTCCGTGTTTCCCCTAGCTTACCAGGGTTACATTGACGACATTGGAAGCTGCTGGAGCATTTGAACACATTTTCATTTCAAGCTTGAAAATTCGGGATCAGTATTCAGCGAAATCTGATAGTTTTTATGGACATACATACCGACTTCTGTTTCTAATAATAAAGCGAACATGATCAAAAATTATAACATTCAAACAGTTCTCAACGTCCAGAGATATTTTAATTTTTGAAGCAACCCTCGTTAATTTTTTTATAAGACAGAAATATTTGCGTTATCTGCGTTAAAAACCAACATCTGGTTTCGGATTCAACAGAAAAACAGATGGTGCTACAGGATATGCTTGATATAATCAAGATTACTTTGAGTAAAACGTGTTTATATGGACAAATGTTAACAGCAAACATAATAAACATGATAAAATAATATCATTAAAATGGCCAACAAAAAAGAAAGAAAACGAGAATTATTAACATCCTTATAAATGATGTGCCATTTCCTTTACATCCTTTTCTTTTCCTCACAAATTAAACAACGTCTAGCACGCAAATATAATTCCAAAAACTATTCATTCAACAGCCACTAATATTCAACAAAAAAAAAGAAAGGATTTCTTATAACGTTCGCACAACATGATTAGACAAATATTTACTCCTCCCGAAAGAAAATTTGATTATAATTTAAATAACCGCACCCTACTGCTCTAAGCGCTGAAATCAGACTCCTTTTATGTTTCATTTTACATGAGAGATGAAATGATGAAATTAGAAAATTTATATCCAGTTGGCATACCCTACACCTGTACCCTACAAAATGGTCATGCAAGCGAAGCGAATATTTTTATGACTCAAAATCCCAGACATATTTATTAAGAAAAGGATCATAAGCGCCATCAGTGATGTGAGAATCTGGGTTGTAATCCTGACTAAATGGTTGTAATGACCAATTATGAATGTATGTAAGTTGTGTGATCTATTATCGTAATTTTTTATTTGTCTGAAAGACCTATTGATGCCTACTATTTGTGTAATACATCATCGATCTAATGCCCGCCATAGCTTCTGTGGGTGAAGCGAAACCAAAATGTCTAATTTTTCATGACTCTTGCATTATCTTGGCTTTGTAGTTTATTCGTCTGCAGTTGCTACTTAAGAAAAGTCCACAAGAAGAAGTATTTCGCGACAAATCACATGTTATTGATGGTAAGTTCATCTCTACATGAGATGACTATATCCTCAGATCTTACTTACTTACGTAATTGGCCATTACTAAACCGATTAACGGCTTTCGGCCTACCTAAACACATCCTTCGAGACGTCTCTGCTTCTTGCGCGCCTACGTCATTTGGTCAATCGATGGCAGGGCTTCCTCGATTTGGTACTTCCAATGCAAACAAGGTCGTCCTCTTCGCCAACTTCCGCAAGTCCCCGCATCAAATACCCGTCTCAGAGGAGCATTGTCCTCCAATCGAATGACATGGCCGAGCTCGCACAGACGCTGGATATTAATAATTCGCACAATGTCCATGTCGTTAGGGAGCTCATACAGCTCACTGTTGAATCAAATGCGGAAATCATCGCAAAATCGCACTGTATTAAAGGTACTACGTCTGACTTTTCGCTGGAATACTCCCAAGGCTTCTGCATCTTCTCAAATCACTCGTACAAAATATCCAATCCATCATTCCATTGAGGAAGATGCCATCATTCATTTGTCTCATTCGAACCTTATGTCATCCATTTAAGCCACAAAAAAAGTTTATAATCGTCGACCTATGGTACTGGCCTAGCCCATGTCGTTCGCAAGAAATATTGACCGATGACTGCTCACCATGAGATGCATGGGACGCTCTTGGAAGGCCTGGCCAACGTCGATCTCAAAAAAATATAGACCGAATGACTCCACCAACTCAAAAACCACACCAAGGGATGTATGGGACGCTCTTGGATTTCACGCGTGGTCAAAAAATTTTTTTAAAATTCGACCATTCATTCAAAAATAGGCCTCAGCGCTGAAGATGATTTTTAAATGAAAATTGAGATTACTTTCCAACTGCTCTAGAATACATTCAGGATACGCACGTCATTCGTTATGGTCGTTTAGCTGCAATTCCTGGGCGAAAGACCGGGTTCCTGCAACCGGAACGAATATGACTATGCCTCAGATTCTCTTGCACACTTATGCACAGCGGCGATGTTTTCGGCAGATCCTGTCAACGTAAGAGTATTAGACGGTGGACTTGAATTTGTTCACCACATTGCCAATATTCCTCTTTGTAGAAGGATTATGACGATCGTAAAATGCGTGGTACTTTACTGGAAAATTTTTTTTCTGCACAGTCCTCTCTTCAATTCCCATAACTGACAGACAGCAGACAAACTGACTCTAGCGTGCTTAGCAGTTCACTCGTTATCAACTAGAAAAACTTCTATTTTGTGAACCCCAATTGCTTTTTCATTTTATTTTGATTCCATTCATTCCTTATTTCTTTCAACAGAAATATTTCGCTTCTTTTTTGTTCTACCGCTTAGTGGCGGAGGGAAGGGTATGTGGTTGTAGTAGGGATGTGATGAGAGTTTCTTTTTGAATGTCATAAAATATTCAAAAATTGTTTACTTTCTGGCAACATACAAGCAATAATGCAACACATATTACAACACACACAAGATGGTTAAAAAGGATGTTGGTGTCTCTACGTATACACCTTTAGGCCATATTATATGTTATTTGCCTTGCTTCCCCCTCAAAAGAAAGTCAGAGAGAGAGAGAGAGAGAGAGAGAGAGAGACAACATATATTCAGTATTAACGGTAATACGAGAGTTCTTTTGAAAATAACTGCTACACGTTCAACTCAACATTCTAACATTGTTGGCTCATAGAATTTTATTTTCCTTTTTGTCTCTCTCTCTCTCTCTGTCTATCCTTACTTGGTTGTTCTCTTTTACCTGCTTTTGGAAAACATTTCTTATGCATAGTTCTTGTTCTTCAGAAAGAAAGAGAAAAAATGGATGCTGTTGCCAAAATTATCCTGTTATAACTGCATTTACTATACAATTTATGTTTATATGTGTGTGTATGTGCGTGGGTGTGGGTATGTAAACTCTTCAATCCATGGCTTGTCAGTCAGTTTGTCAGTCAGTCAGTCTGACAGTCTATCTTAACGAAACTTGCATTCTGTATACGAAAAGGCAAGTTCTTCTACTTTTTTACGCAGATTTGATGTCAAGAATTTATAGTAGAGTACGGTAGAGTAGAGTTTCACATATTTTTCATGTTTTAAGAATTTCCTTATACCTCCGACCCCAAGTCCTTCCCCTTTTCAAGGAAAGGCAATTGAAAAAAAGACCAAAAACTACAGCAAAGTTTTGATCAGAGTCTGCTGGAAATCGTTTTTAATTTTGAAATTTCTTTCTGTATGAAACTGTCTTCATTCCTTGCTCGAGGAAGAGAAAAGGAAAGAGAAGAGGAAAAACTACAAGATTTACGTACATACGTGAAGAAAGCCTTCATAAATAGCTGATGGTAAAATATTTATCAGCTGAGGTTAAAATAATGATACGTTGTGATTATCATGACAGTGTCTTAATATCTTAATTATCTGGAGTACAAAGGATTTTTAAAGACTTAAATGAAATGCAAGCGTATGGCACTTAATTAATTTGACAACATTAAGCAGACAATGAAAGTGTATTGGGGGTTTCGTTTATTTTTCTCTAAAGTAAAAGAAGTATTTTGTTATTTGTAAAGAGCGTCTCAGCAAGAAGGTTTTGTTTTTTAAATTTAAAATAAAAACACGTATTAGCAATATTATTATTGTGGTGAAGAGGTGCCCTCGAAGAGGTGCGATTGATTCTGATCTCTATTGTCAGCAAAAAAAATTGTTGCGTTCCAACATGGTAGAATCTGAGACACGTTGATGATCCATCATATAACTATAATCCTATCAAAGCATCCTTTAATGTCTCCTCCAAGCATGTTATCTACTTACCCTTCAGTCAGTATTAGGACCCTGCTTCTCGACATCACTTATGTTGTGTATGTTGATTTCATCTGCTAGTGGCGGGACCTACAGTTTGAAATCAACTCCTAACGATAGATTTTTGAGACACATCTCATGGCAATTTTTTTTACTCTCAGAGTTTTTGCCAGAAATCTGCTGAGGAGGAAGACGCCTAAAAAGATTTTTTTTCATATTTCGTTTGACTTGAGGTTTAAATCGTGGCCTTACATCTAATAAGCCAGCGCACTAACTACTAGACTAAGGCGACTTCAAGTATATTGCCTCGACAAATTTCAAGATGAACAATGACAATTGTCTGGCCAGCACCTGATACACATCGTGGTGTGCCTTTCTGGAATACGGTAGCACCGCAAAGATTCGATATCCGTGTTCTAATGATTGATCCTCATCGTTACAGATTTTACATTCTATATAATTGCACTCTGACTGTATAGTACCCTGTCAAAAGATCAATTACAAGGCTTACTTTCTTCCTAAATAGTCCGATACATGACTTAGATCTCCTTTTATTAGGAACTTCATAACAAAAGTTTTAATTGCCTAAAATTCAATTGAGTTGGGAAGAATCTTTGCGTCTTAATCTTCTTTATCTTCACTTTCGTCCATCACATCCGTTCCCATTTAATTAAAGGCTTCTGGCTCCATAGTCATCATCAGAGGCTGCCTTTTTCGCGAGCTCGTCTGCTTACTCATTGACAGCAATTGCTCAGTACATGAGACCCATCAAAAGGTAATCCTATGTTCTGTTATTGGCTTGTAAAGAAGATATGTTTCGAGTAAATATGGAATAAAATATATACGTCAAATTGTAAGCATGACCTCCAGTTATTGTTCAATGAATTTTCATGTCTCCAACGAGGCATTGAATCTCGGATTTGATTTCAATTTTTTTTTCTAGTTTATTCACATAAATGTGGGATTTTATGAAATTCCAAAGAAATAATATTACAGCGTTAAATTGAATGATCTTAGTGGCCAGATGTCACAGTCAAATTAGACAAAATTTCTTAAAATAGTGTATTGGCCTAGGAACACTCTCGGTGTGGCAGATGGTGCCGTTTAGTTGAAGCCACAAGATTATTGCTATCATGTTCGTATAACAAGTACTGTTTACAGTCACTATTATTTCGGCATCATCTTTAACAATGTACGGCCCGATCTCTTTGTGGCTTCATTTGTTTCTCATGGGTTCCATGTCTTATCTGGGGCTTGAACCGTGGTCGCTCGTTTAATAAGCCAACACACTACCTACTAGACTATGGGGACTTTATAAATAATAGCCAGAGAATGTCAAATCCTGGCTGTGCGAAGTAAGCTTTTTGGCTGCCTTGACAATTTCTTACATTACACATCATCATACCAATGGGTAAATTTGGTTGCACTTGCCTGATTTCGTTTGAATTTATCGTTTTGTATGGGCGTAGCTCACAATGGATACTTCCTTTTTAGTTCAACTAAAATTGCTGGAAGGAAATTGTATTATTTTTGACCAAACCTGAGGTTTGAGCTTGTAACTTTAGTCCATTCACACTGGACCTCATCGCCAGACAATATAGTTCGTGTAAAAAGACACCATATATCGAATCTTGCATTAAACGTTTCCTATCTTTAAATAAACATAAAACAACACATGTGTGTCAGATATTATCGAAATTTTGTATTTGTTTTAGAGACCTATCGATGCCATTATGTTTGGAATATAAAATTGTTTATATGTCCGCCATGGCATCCGTGCATAGACCGCATTTGAATTGTTTTATGTTCCAGGTGACTGCCTCATAAATTAGACACCATTTGTCCGAAGGCATGGGTTACGTTCACTTTACGAACCCCTGTTGTTTGTGGCTTAAAAAAACTCTACAATAATAACTCAAATCGGAATAAAAAAATCCACGTGAGATGACCATTCCTACGAATAGCTAGTGCTGAATGTCTGTACGTCATGTGGCCAGTAACTCCGTTCTTCTGAAACCACATGTCGCTGTTCTCCAGATCATTTAATTCATGTCAAAGTAAGTTGATAATTATTGGTCTACAGTTCTCGCCACTGAAAATGAAGGCCTAGCTATAATCGTTTACTATGAAATATGGACCAGTGACGCTGACAATCCATTGTCCACACCAAAGAAAAACTTTTCGAGATTCATGAGGCACTCTTGGCTCTCATGGTGTTCAATTTTTGCTTGCTAATCTAGAAGATGATTTTTTTTTTATAAACCGGGGGGTTAGTAGTCAAGCTCTCCAGAACTTATTCAGCCAATACAAGTCGTTGTCTCTAGTCAGTTTTGGCATAAACTTTGTACGGATTTAAATCCTAGTCATCACACAAAATTCACTAAATTCTATTGCAATTGAATTCCAAAGCTATTCTATAAATAGCAACAGGACATAGATTATGAAGTAATGCTGTTGATTTTAGCTATTTTTCCAATAAACAAAATTTCAGTTTGAAAAATTTACCAAGAAAACTTGTTTTCCATCTATTCATTCATTTTTCCATTATTGTTCATAGATTGCATGAGTATTTTTTGATTTCTTTTGTTTAAAAATCAATCAAGTTTTTGTTAATGAAATTTTAATGTCTTAAGGAGAGAATGTAAATCAATTTTATTAACTTTAAAAACATATTTAAAATTAATACATAAATAATTTAGTATGTTTATATGTGTGTGCTCATATAAAATTAATAATTAAATTCTAGCATTTCATGAAAGAAATCCCAAAAAATCAAAAAAATATTCTCTAAATTGCTATTGTCACTCGCTTTATATGGCACATACTCGTACATAAATAATTCAACAGAATTGTTTAAAATATTTTGTTTTGTTATACAGAACAAAATATTCTCTCCTACACACACACACATGTGTATACATACATACACCAGTCAACAGGAATTTGGTTTTTTAAAATGAAATTTCAAAAATTGTTGTATTTCCAGCAAACACAAGCCAACACAAGAGAGACAACCAATAAAACAAACCAAAATTGTTGATTAAAACCAAATGTACACACATAAACACATATACGCACACTGTGACACAATCACAAATGTTAGTTTTTAAAGGGTTCAGGGGCTGTGAAAGGAGAAGAGACCCGTACACACACTAGCAAAGAGCGTGAGAGAGTTTATTTGAATCCATTTAATCACTTGTTCAAATACCACAATCGTAGTTTTAACACTAAAAGTTGCCAACTTGTTTGGGTGGCTGGGTCTCGTAGTATTTATTTTGTGTGAATACCCTACAATAGGCATTTTAAGGTGTGGAAAGTGTAAAGAAATTGGAATATTTTGTTTATGCCAATGAAAAGTATTCTTTTCCTGCTCTAGAATCATACGGGCTGGCCTTCTACATGACAGAAGCTCAAATGCTTGCTCTGCAAATTGCATAACCCCCGGCTTGTAGCCAATAAATCAAAAACAGTTTCCTTCTCCTTGTAGTCTCTATAACTTCTGCAGAAATCCTTGGGTCCATGACTAAATCAAATACGTTATCCGTGAGTATGTAATCTTCGTAATGAATTTAATTGACTGTGATCGTTTGTAGTTTGAACAGACTTTCCATGTAGAATTTCTCTGTTCTCGAACAGATATAGTGGGCACTCATGTCAGGTATCAAAAGCGGAGTTGAATCGACTACAGGCCTGCTTTCTAATAAGATTGTCGGTTCTCCATGCGATTCTCCAATGTATATAATTAACCCAAAATTCTTGGACACTATCTGATCCTCAGTTTCCAAAAACCAATAGGAACCAATATGTTCCAGAAGTCAGAAGGCATCGCAAGATAGAGGCTAGTGCTCTTACAGCCGAATTGCCTTCAGAACGTGTGAGGCCGGTATGGTATGAAAGATGTTGCAATGATCTGGTATGACATGAATAGGCATTCTCCACTTATTTTACTGGGAATCTCAACTGGCAGCAGGAAGATAAATTTAATATTTCTGGACTTTGTAGAATGTTCATGAGTAAGAAGACTAGTTGTCTTCTCCGCTTAAATTTAATAGCACTCCATTGCACAATTACAATTCTGACAGGCCACTGTCTAATTGCGGTGCCACCGAAAGTGAGAGCATAGTGCTCTTACCGCCCGTGTGACCGACACTTTTGACTGCAAGATATTGCAATGATCTCATGGTCTTATAAAGTAAGCAGTACATTCCGTTTCCAATATCATGTTATCACACCGGTAACTTCGTTCAGTCTCGAACCGTTCGATAAAAACAGTACAGTTGCAATCCACTTTCGACAGCTTGGACATCTTGAACCACTTCGAGAAGTCATATGGTGGATATCATGTAATTAATATATCCGAAAGTTTCGATTTCCTTCAGAATCAATCAAGCCAATCAGTCAAGACCCGATATGTCTTAAATTTACACCATTGTCATCTTGGTGGTTACTTTAATAAGTAAAATTGCCGTATTTGGGGCTTCGAAAACCCACACGTGATCTTACAGAAGCCAATGCACCCTTTACGTATGACTATTTGGTGCGGCTTGTAGAGCGAAGGCATCATTGGCTCATATTGCTTTGAAAACGAGGACGAAGCAACCATTACGGTTAATGGACAGACATTTTGCAACATGATAACCGATTTTTGTGTACTCGCTCTTCATGGTATTAATGTGAGCGCTTTTTGGTTTCAGCAGGATGATGCAAATTGCCACACATCTCATGCCACAATAGGATTTATTGCGTCAAACGTGTGATGTTCGTTTAATTAGGCGAAATGATGATGTCAATTGAGCGCCAAGAAGCTGCGATTTGTCGCCATTGAACTATTTTCTGTAAGGCGCCGTTAAAGAGAAGATACGACCCCATGCACTAGAAAAACTGCATGGAAATTGGTCCGATCAAATGAGGTACTGTGAAGCCAGCCACTACAGCCATATGAATGAAATGATATTCCATTTCTAACCGGAACAATTGTACTGTGTAACAAAAAGATACGTTGGGCAACATATCAAACCGTGTTTGTTTTCATTGTATTTTTAAATGTAAACTCTTAAATGGCTCACTCTTTATATATACTAGCTGTAGGGTATTTGCATGACTCGGTTATGTCCACTGTCCCATGACATATAATGACAAGGGTCTGTCATTCCTTTTATTCAATATACAGTGGCGTTTAACTCAAATATGTGTTCGGTTTTCATTGTCCCTTTGTTTTGTATGCTTTTCAGGGTGTCGTGTAAATTCTAGGCATGAATTTCAGTTTATATTTGACTAACTAAACTCGAGAACCCGTCTCTTTTTTTTGTGTGCTTGTAAAATTACTGAAACAATAATTTTTGTTTGTTGATCTTGTAAATTATATTCTTCTGTGATTAAAACAAACAACGACAACAAAAGTAGAAAATTTTGTTTTTTAGAAACTAAATTATCTCAACCTCTAAAACAAACAACACTTTGATCAAAAACCCATTAAGAGAACAAAGTTAAGCCCCGAATAAGAGAAAGGAACATAATAAAAAATAAATATTTAATTATAAATTTATTTAATTACCATTACATACATCCATACATAGGCCTTTCTAAACAAACTAATGCAACACTAAACAACAACAACAAGAACAAAAATTTTAATTTCAAAAAACTTTTGTTGAGGCAAAAAGAAAAAACCATGCCCGCCATGTAGATTAATGCCAAGTCAATGTGATAAAAAAAATCTCATTATTGTGTTATTAGCCTGTATATGAAATCACTTTAAAATATGCAGTCACAGTCACGGTCTATTGTATTGGGTATTTCAATCCCTTTTACACGCTCTCTGCTCTCTCCTCAACATGCTTTTAGTGTGTGCTTCACCATGGTGAAAAAGAATGGAAAGAAAACACTTTTAAAAACAAAAGAAAAACATTTCAGAGCTGAGCATAGCTTTGTTTAATAACATGCAAAATTTTTTCTTAGCAGGTATGGCCACATTAGTTGGCCGCCATGAATTACTGAGAAATAGAAAATCGAATACGTTTTCCTTATATTTGGGAAGAACTGTGGGAACAGTAATTTGACCTCAAGCCTATTCCAGAGTTGTCAACGATTTTAAGGTAGTCGTAACGGTACACTATGTACTAAGTAGATAAGTACTTACTTACTTACTTAATTAGTCCTTACAACCATTTAGTCAGGTTTACAACAATATGTTTTCAAACCACGCATGTTGTTGTTGGATAGGACTGACACTATCTATGAGTGAAGTGACCTACAGTTTATCGGCGACTGCGGACAACAAACTTGAACAACTTTTTATGGAAATTTTGATTTTAACCTCAGAGTTTTTGCCAGGAGAAGAAAGCCGTCGAAAGAATTATGTCTGAGAGGACTCTTGTTTATTACTCCTCACCATAACCTCACTCAGTGCATTTTCTTCAATAAAGATGTTTGCAAGCAAGCTTAGGGGTAAATTTATCATAAGAAAATCTACAATAGTATGCAAAACATCTGCTTGTTTGAAGCTGAGACCAAGCAATAATACGGAGATAAAACGGTGACAGCTACATGTTGCTCTAAAAAACGAAAACGATAACAATACCACAGGGTTGGATGCCAGCAAAGCCTTGGGTATTCTATTGAAAACAACACCGAACTTTCTTAACAATTTGCTTAAAGCCTTTGAACTCTAAGGCAAGAAAGTCATGCTGTTGGTAGAAATAAATAAAATGTGAGAAGTGTCCTAGTCATCGAATGACCAGAGGGCATTACATCTCTCCAAATGAGCTCTTTGGGTAAGTTCTATAAAGACAGGCAATGACATTGCAGATGTGTAGGCACAGTCCGCTGAACTTAGCTGTTCTGGTCACCAGTGATTATTGTCTATCCTATTCAACTGAAGCAATATTTGCAATATAAGACGAATGCAGTTAGGCTCAATGCAGTTAAATTCAGGTCGAAACTGGACTATGAAGATGCTGCATGCGTTCATGAGTAATGATGCTGCCTCATGATAAGTACATATATCATAGAGATGCATTCGGACATGATTTCTCTCTTGGTTATGGGTCGGGAACTATCTAAACTCCTTTGTGAAAATTCTCCCTGAAAGAAATATTTGATTAGCAGTTATGGATATTGATTACAGAGCCATATAATTCCTCAATCGCGAATACCGCTTTTAGCCGATGAACTAATTGACGCCAAAGGGCAGAAAGCATTTGTAAGATATCATACGGGCCTACCGTTTGTCCGCGTATATTTCCATATGAATCGCGATGTACATAACATACACTGAAGTGATCACTACACTACAACAAAATTCGGTTTGCAACCTAGCTTCTCACACCACTTATGTTGTGTATGTTTACTTTAGACATATGTAATTGGCGGGAGCTACAGTTTAAAATCGACTCCGATTGACAGAGTTTGGAAAAACTTTTAATGACAATTTTATTTCATTCTCACAATTTTTAACAGAAATCTGGTGAGAGGAAGCAGCTACATTTCGCATTGTTCGAGATGTCTGACCTGAGGTTCGAACTGCGGCCTCACATCTTGAAAGCCAACACACTACCTACTATAGACTTAAAAGAGCGTCATTTGAAGAATAAGATGAAGATATTCACTGAACTTTTTCACTCACGTAACAATCGAGAGTTAATGATGTACGATCGAGAGGCAATAATACATGTAGGCACATCCGCTTCCATCCGAGATAGTGGTAGGAGTATTAAATAGCACTCGAGTCACTGTAAAGAGAATTCAGATTAGATTTGACTCGTTAGATACATCTACGCATCATCCGCGTAGCCCCTGGTATCGAATCCAATTAAGAGGTTGCCCGATTCTATGCAGAGAGTATGGGAATTTCCATTTCCATTCCTATTACGGCAGTTAAGTGTGTTAGAACAGTGTACAACGAATGTAAGTACTATTCTAAACAAGTTGATTGCGAGTAGATCCAGATCTCGTAAAATCGCTCATTGAATCACTCTTTTTAAAGTTTTCTTAGTAACATTTTGAAGAAGTGAATATGTCTGCCCCCAATGCCTTTCTAGCAAATAGTATTACAGCCCTGAATGTCTTAAAGTTTGGACAGGTGTTGGTTTTAGGTCTTCATGGCATTATTACAACGAATAACTGAACGCATTACAAATTTATTAGCGTGTATTCACTTACAATAACAACAACACAAAGGATTCAAAGACGACATACTTATTAGCAAACAAATGAGAGAGCATTTCCATTATTTCTTAGAAGAAGAAGAGAAAGAAAAATAGTTTTTGCACATTTACCAACACATTGCCACTCTCCTCACCCTCATCATTACCTTATAAATACAAAGTGAATGCATGGAGTATGGAGAGTATGTAGACTATGTCACCCACAGTAAATTGTTGTATTTTGCATGTGTACATGGCGTATTCAAAATCATAATAATAATCACATGAACTATGCAAAAAAACAACAAATAAAAATAATAGAAGAAGAAGAAAGAAAAATTTCTTGTACGTGGTTTACAATCATCTTTCATAATACAAGACATCGTGGTGTATAATAATCTACTTTTTCCCTCTTATTCCCGCTCTCTTTCTCGTTCTATTCATGAATTTATGAAAGAAACAAAAGACGTTACCAGATAGATATAGAAAAAACGACAACAAAAAATAATAAAAACAGAAAGAAGAAGAAAAGTTGCCCTTTTTCTTCTTCTTTTCGATAAACTTAATTCACTTAAACATGAAGAACAAAAAGAAAAAAGTGGAAATAAAGAAGGAAATTTCATGGATATTCCCTTTTACACAGCCACTTACATGCTCGCCTTACTTCACGCCGAGTGAACGTCTAAAGATGTTAAAAACGTCTTTTTTTTTGTTTTTTGTTTCTTTAAACAAATGTTTATTCTTTTTTATTTTATTATTCTTATTCGTATGCATTGGTATTAGTTTTATTCTCTCATACCAAATAAGCCCACACAATTAAAGTTGCTGCCTAAAGATCTGTGGGATATTAGCGAATACACAACGAACTTTAAAGTGTTTTAAGAATTTATAGAGCACAACCGAGTTTTTTCGAAATAGTAGAGGCACAGTTAAGTTTAAAAATTTTCTTGAATTTTGGATTCACCAGCAAAGGGTGCATCTTAATTTAAGGATTTCTAAATTTTCAAATTATGCAGCCTCTTAAAAGAGCAAGAATTGCTTACTTCGGTTATATATGTAAGATGCCTTTTTAATACCGATAGTATCCACAATAGTACCCACGTTAGTACTCACGATAGTACTCAGGATAGTATCCGCAATAGTACCCACGATAGTACTTACGATAATAACCACCATAGTACTCACGATAGCACCCACGGTAATTCCCACGAAAATACCCACTATATTACCCACGATGGACCCACGATAGTATCCACGATAGTACGCAGGATAGTACTCACGCTAGTACCCGCGATACTACCCACGATATTACCCACGATAGTACCCACGATAGTACTCACGATAGTACTCACGATAATACCCACGATAGTACTCTCGCTAGTACCCGCGATAGTACCTACGATAATAATAAGTTCTGCGAATAAGTTCTGGTTGGCGAAGAATTCTGAAACTCAGACTTTCACATAACAGATTGGTTTGCGGCAGGGTTCTGACATTAACTGACTGCATGGAAGTCCTGACCATTTTGAAAACGACGCAATGTTTTTTGGGTAACAAGATTTTCTCTGAAAAAGTCTTGATTTGCTTGAAATGCGAGATTAAGTCTCAACCGAGGATTACTCAAGGAAATTTCGGAGAAGATCATAGCCATTTTGAAAATGGCACAATGCATGTAAAGTGATGGGAATTTTCCCTGAAAATCGTTTGATTTACTTGGAAACGAGTGTTTCTTAAGGAAATTTCTAATCATTCAAACATAACTCTCAAATGAATGCCGGGGCATAGGGATATTGTTGGAAATTACATTGCTAGTTAGCTGGGCAAGTCCAGTACGAAGCTCGTAATCTCTGACATGTTATAAGGCACAGGTATTCCTATTGTCTCATTAAAAATGGGTATTATTCACATAAAGTTGCAGTTGTCCAGTAGGTAGTGTGTTAGCTTCTTAGGCTTGAGGACACGATTCAAACCCACGGTCCCATATTTCCAAAAGAAGTATAAATTTTTTTTTTCTCATCGACTTTCTTTCAGCAGATTTCTTGCCACAACTCTGAGATTAAAGAAAATTGCTTTGCTTTTCTATAAAATCTGTTTTTCGGAATCACGCCACTGATATATAAAATAAACACACAAGTACTGTGAGAAGCTATGTAGTTACCCTGACCTGAAAGGTTATAATGACCAATTATGTCAGTACGTAAGCAAGAGCGTACGTGTAATATTGCTCTACTGGACACACGTATGGATAAAAAGAGGCATAACTCTCTTCTATCCTTAAATCGCATGGCCGTCCATTGTACATTGGGGATTCTTACTGGCCACTGTACTTTTGATAGGCATTTCGAAAAACTTGGCATGCCGTCAAACAACTTCTGCAGGGGATGTGGGTCCAAGGAAGACCATGTGTCAATGCCACGCTCTTGTTAGTTTCTGATATTCTTGAACAAGGTCTCTAATATGAAAACCGCTGTAATGGCAAGATTTATTTTGAACTCGGATTGGTTTCCTCTAAAGAATATTAGATGCCAGCGTTGATACTGATTATGATATAACAAGGGGTCTAAGTATGATCGCTTCCTTCAAGGATATTCCGCCAGCTTACCTAATCTGGGTTTATCACAAATTTTGTAATGCTTGTATACACAGTGGGCGCAGATTTGTTAAATTTCTATGCAAGTGGTTTCAATATCCCATATATCCTGAACAAATGAGTGAAGTTTTTGTGACGTAATTTACTATGCATGCTGTAGGAACGCCAACTTCACTTAGGAGTTCATTTAAATGTATATTCGGTCAGTATATAGCCGTAGTCTTGTTGATAGTGTGTTGGCTTAGACGTAAGGCCCGGGTTCCATCACCAGGTCAGACATCAAAACTTAAATACGATAAAATACTTCTTACTCTCATCCGATATCTGGCAAAACTCTGATTGTAAATGAAGCTGCCATGACATGTCTCTCAAAAATCTGTAGTGCGGAATTGACTTTATTTATGATTACCTGTCTCAAACCCTAGTTTCGTAAAATAGAGTTGTTTTGATTACAAAGTCATATAGCCAGTGAGGATCGAAAATTTTCTCTCTAAGGAATGTTAAAAAGTTGTTGTGTTGTTTCCAATTTGTTAGTGAAAGTAAAAACAATTGTCTTATGAACATTGTTATTTGCAATTTGTAGGCATGGTCACCGTACTTGGAGGTGATGACAATTGATTTCCTTGAAACATTTTTCGTGTATCGAATGACAGTTTTTGTCATCATAGTTTTTTTTTTCTTTTTTTCCTTCTTAAATTTTCAAAAATATTGTGCGTTTGAAGATGTTATTGCTACACGACTTGCAATTATTTAAAATGCTCTGTGACTCTTCATTTAAACTGTGTGCGGTAGTGGTAAGGAAGATGATGGTATTGGTGATGGTGGTAGTCGTGTAGGTGTTGGTGCAATTCGTCTTTATAAATTTTTTATATCGTTGCTTCTGTCTGTTTGCCTTTATTTCGCTGTATGTGTGCTGTGTGTGTAAATGATCTTCCATCTCAGTACTCTACTCAAAAGGGAACATTTAGTCAGAGTCAGTGAACAAATGGTGTCGTGAGCAAGAGCACAAGAGAACCTAGTCATGAATGTGTACATCACTGTGTGTGTGTGTGTGAAAAGTTGAAATAGCCTCAAAGCAGTTATTTTTGCTTTTTTATTGTTTACTGCCTGCTCAGTGTAACTTGATATATATGTCTGTTTGTGTGTGTGTGTGTAAGAATGTAAAGCAATAATATAGTTGTACTGTAGCCGTGTGCTGTTCGTAACTAACCGCCATAAAAAAAAAACGAAAGAAACGAAATTCACACAATAAACGATGATGAAGATGACTCTACAATACCACCATACAACCACAACTGACTGTGAAAAATAAAGAATGTAAGCAAGTGACTGTTATGGTGTGAGTGTGTGTGTGTGCCAGTGTGTTTCAGTGTTCGTTAAGCAAAATAAAGTATAAAAACAGGCTGAAGTTTAAATTTAAGCCGCCATAAAAAGGAAAATAGTGTTGATACTTGTACAAAAACAAAAAAAATGTTTTTTGTTGTTACTACGTTTGTACAGGCATTTAAAAGAAACGAAACGAAATGTAAAATGAGGGACTGAATAAAGAAAAAAGAAAACCAATTTTAGAAAAAGTTAATAAAAGTAAGGAAAACAACAACAACAAGGAAAAAATTATACAAGAAAAAACACGAAGAGAATAAAAATACCGCCAAATACAATTATTAACAACATCGTCATGCTTATCCTTGTACTCTCTGTCATAATAGTTGTATTGTGTGACGATAATATACATATACCCAGAGCAGAGCCTATTTTGTCCTTTTGTCATCTGTTCGTTGTATTCTGCTTATGATGGCGTTAATAATAATGATTCTTGGGTTATTCATGGCATATAGAATGCACACTATTTTTATAGTTTTCTTTTTTCTCTCTGCTTTATTATCTAAGAATGTTAAGGAATTAGAATTTCAAACAGCATTTTTGAATAGGTTTTTGAATTTTTTTGTTCAAAGATAATATAAATTTAATTATTTGTTCAGATATTGCAATTGTACAGTACAAATGACAAATATTCTATACATTACTGCCTTTATTGCTTCGATATAGGAGTAGCATACTGGCCTCAATCGAATATTACTTTGAAGGTTGTAGATACACAGTAAAAGGGAATTTGAAAATTAGTTTAAATGTGTTAAATTTTTTAACAGCAAACTACAGTTAAATTTAGCCAATGAAAGTTCTGACAATATTTTTCAAAACAATCTTTGTTAAGTTGGTGTTGGCATAGCTTACTTAGTGTCTATAAAGTCCAGTTGTTATACTGATTTTATCTATTCCATCATTTATCTATAAATCCTGGCCTAAAGATCCTAATAGTTTTATGAAAGTATTTATCGTGTGGGTGGGCCATCTATGGGTTTTTAATTTGAACCATCGGTTATATCAATTCAGTTGCTATTCATTGATATTTGTTCTACACGATATTTGTAATTAAAAGGATTTTATTTCTGTAACATCATTTACTAAAAAGGATTTCTTTACAAAGATTGATTGATTGATCAAAGATATGAATTTTACTTTTGGGATTATAATGGAATACCCACGTGTACGTATACTTAATATTTATTTGCATACAAATTACTCATACGCACTGTAGTGCAGCGAGTATTTCTAAGCAATTAAGCTTAGGAAACCAACACACCAGTTTCTTAACAAAACTTATCATAATTCGTGCACACCTTCACTGATTTTCATGTCTTTAAGCATTTTAGGAAGTTTGTTTATCAAACCTTCCGTACATATCAAAACGATACGGTTTCCTATCTACAAATTCAGCTCGTAGTGATAACAGAAAATTTAATACAAATTGTATTTTATTATACAAATACATATCGGGTGGGCCATCTATCGGTTTAGATTTGAAACATAGGTTATATTGAATCTGGCAATAATTATGTCATTTCCATTCTGCCCCTATCTCCACTGAAAGTAATGAATAGATTTACGCTTGAGCATTGTTGGAATTTATTGGGCCAACGAGAACCTGCACGATGATGTTAATTTTGGCAAAAAAAAATCATCTTTTCAGATGAAGCTTATTTTCATCATGGTAGGTACGTGTTAGTAAAAAAAAATTGCCGTATTTGGGGCTCAGAAAACCCACACGTTCATGCACCCCCTCTTCATGGTATTGATGTGAACAATATTTTGTTTCAACAGGACCGTGCAACTTGCTACACATCTCATGCCACAATCGATTTATTGCGTCAAACGTTTGATGGCCGCTTAATTATTCGAAATGGTAATATCAATTGGCCGCCAAGAAGCTAAGATTTCCGACGCACTGATAAAGAAAAGTGTTATGTCGACAAAGCAAAAGCAATTGAGCATTTGAAGGCCAACATTCCATGATGACATTGCTGAGATACATCGCCATACACCCGAAAAACTGCACGAAAATTGGTCTAATCGAATGAAGTACTATGAGGCTAGCCGCGGCAGCCCTATGCTTGAAATAACTTTCCATTTCTAACCGGAACAATTGTACTTCACAACAAAGAAATAAATTTGGCAAAATTTTATACCATTTTCGTTTTATTGCATTTTTAAATTTAAACTTTTAAATGGCCCGGCCCACCCTATTTTAGTCAGCATTGCAACCGTGCTACTCACACCATCAACGCCTGTTGTACGTTCATTTTATCCATAAGTGGCAGAACCTACAGTTTAATGTCGACTCTGAACGTACAGATTTGAGAAACTTTTTGATGACATGTTTATTTATTCTCAGGATTTTTGCCAGAAGACTGTGGAGAGGAAGTTGCCGAAGAAAATATTTTTTTCATATTTCGTCCTGTTTGTGATGTCTGAGTTGAGGTTAGAACCATACTACACTGCGTCTACGCTAACGTAGAGACGATAACGATCTACTGGGCAGATTATGTAGGTCGCGGAATGGATGAAATGCTCTAAGAATTTTGAAAAATATGTTCTTACGCTTCCTTATCCATCCACTTATCCCTTTCCCATATGATGCACGGCTGTTCTTGATGTTAGGAACTGCTTTAAGAGTATATCATCAATCTATCACTATTTGATGCCTGTAATAATCATCATCAAAATAGGAAACGTAGATATGATAACCTTTGGAAGTTTTATGGTGGTATTCATTATTTTCAGTTGAACAGCTTTTCTTTTTTTTTAAATTTCACGCACATTCACATTCACTCACATACTAATTTAGGTGGCGAGAAAAAAAAAGGAAAATTTACATTTAAAATTTAAATTTTCATTAAGCAACTGTTGTTGTTGTTGTTGATGTTGTATTTATAGAAATTCTAAAGAGTCAGGGCAACAAATAAATTGCGTTGTTTACAGCAAACAATTTAACCATGAAAATTGTTTTTCTGGGGTTTTTATTTTGGTTTGTTGGTGTTAGAAAAACCAAAACCGTCTCTCTCTATAGAGTTGGTGGACATTTTACAATTTTAGATCCTTAGATTAGCTAACCTTTTAATTGCCTTATAACTCTTAGGTTAGGATAGGTAACTAGGTTAGCGGGTAACTTGCCATTCGCAGGCATATACACTCGGTGGCCATATGGTCCATTGTACTACTCAGTGTGAGGTAAGCCCCTTGTCATGATCCGTTAGTAGTGGGTTTGAACTAAGTGACACGTTTTGCCACCCAAAACCCTGATTGACTCTAATTTTGATCAAAATATTATTTTCAGCGATGAGTGGCTACGTGAACAAACAAACTTTTTGAATTTAAGATGAAACCAATCCACATGAGATCCAAAATTGTCACTGTTTTGTCTGAATTTTAAGCTTGTGGCATAATCAGTCTGTATTCCTTTGCGAACGAGGTTGTCCAAGCTATATATTGTCAACGGCAACCATACTTAGATCTTCAGACGTTCTGTCACCCTAAAACCGATGAGGTCTGCCCTAAAGTGCATGCCGCTCGCATAAAAGGTGTTTCAACGATTCCGTTTCCTACACATCAATTAAGCCTCTGCAGTAATCCTGTTGGGGCAGATCGAGCTTGTCAGCGATGCTGCCAACTCAAGTAGTTTACTGGTTCTCCCGCTGCCCACTGCTGGATATAGCAGTTTTGAAATTCGGCAACCAGGTATGTCGGATCACCCATGGTTTGTTGAATTCCGTGCTGCTTTTTTCAATTTGGAAAAGAATTCCTGTAGAGGCGCTTATATACTCTCTATCCTCTCATCCTTAGACATTTCCGATCCCTTCCGTTTTTGATCTGTCTAGCATAAGTCGCCGTAGTCTCGTAGGTTAGTGTGTTGGCTTATTAGACGAGAAACCATGGTTCAAACCCCAGCTCAGACACCTTCAACAACAAGAATCTCAGCAGATTTCTGGCAAAAACTCTGAGTGTAAAAAAATTGCCATGAAAAGATTCTTAAAAAAATCATTCGTTTGGAGTCGACTTAAAATATATGTACCGCCACACATATGTACGTAATGTGAGAAACTAGGTTGTAATCCTGAAGCGTTGTAATGGATGTATTTTAAGGCTTCTATCCATCCTGATAGAACAGACTATTAATTTTTGAATTGCAAAAAAAAAAAAGAAACCTCCGTATGGGTTTCTCTATAAAATTTAAAATTAATAAAACAATTTCAATGAAAATTATAAAATGACTCTCAAACATCATGCTGTTGTGTTCTTCTCTATTGGAGAAATGTTAGAATCAAAAAATGTGTTTGAATTTCATTACCCAAATTGAATAGAATGTCAATCAAATAATCGAACAAAAGCCAACAAAAACAAAAAAGGAAAAAAACAAGAACAAAATTTATAGAGAAAGACATTGAAAATTGCCAGTAAAATACAATATAAACGTAGAAAGAATGGAATTCAAAATAAAGATTCCATGGCATGGATGTGATGATGTATTGTTTCGAAGCAGAAACAAAAGAGAAAATCGACAGAAGAAAAAGAAGATGATTGACTTGAAAAATTTGGAGAATCTTTAAAATCAAAAAATTTTCAGGTACATTGAACACAAATTCATGTTGAAAAAACAAAATTGTATTCCAAGAAAACATCTTATCATGCTAATAAAACAAAATGGATTCAAAGAGATCATATCATCATCTTATCAGATTATCAAGTGAATTTGAAATGCCCACTTAAGTTAGGTTATGTTAGCGGGTAGCTTGCCGTTCACAGGCAAGTCCACTCGGTGGACATATGGACCATTAGGTTACCTAGTGTAAGGTAAGCTCCCTTGCCATGAGTCATTAGTGGGGGATTTGAACCACCCTGAGCTCCAAATAAAACCGGCCAATCCCATTGGTGGCTCTTTCGTCACTATGCCCAGATCTTCAAACGTTCTCCCACCCACGAGTGCAGTCCTCCCGCATAAAAGGTGTTGTAAAAATGCCCACTTAAAGATGACAACATTCAACATTCATTTTGTGACTTGATTCCATGACTTGGCATACGAAAACCACAAAGAAAACATTTTTTTTATGAGCACGCTTTCTGACGATATCTCGGCGATAATATTAAAAATTTGGTTTCAAATGTTTGGGTTTAGCTCCGCAAAAGAAGTCGATTTCAAATCACATAAATTTTGAAGACATCAGATGAAGTCATCAAAACGAGAATAATGTCTCTAAGGACCGCATAAACTTTTCATGACAATTTTATTTTGATTTCAGGGTTTTTACCAGAAGACCGTTGAGAGACACTCACAGACAAATTACTTTTTTACTCGTAATATCAGAGCCAGGGCTTGAACCACGCCCTCACATCTAATGAGCCAACTTACGATGGTATTCCAGTTCCTAAAAACTCACTCCTTTGGCTATCTCTTATAGTGTCTAGTACAGTGCCCCTATTATTTCAATTTTATGGAACGTTGTGAATATAACGCCAACCTTAAAAAGGCTGAAACTAATAAATCTTAAAATTACTGCCAAATAGCAAAGCATGGTGAATTCATAACCGTTGATACAACTGGTGGTACAACTGCAGTCTAACAATCTCATTAACGTTATGCAGTATTATTCCCATTGATTTTATTCGCCATTTGTTTGTGTAACTCTCTGTATTCTCCAAACGGTGAGAATAGTACATTCGATGATTTCTTGAGAGCAAGTTCATGTCTGTATACATTTGCAAAGCATTTGACAGAGTGTGGCAGGCTGCATGTTTGCCGAAAATTTTTGCTTTTGGTTTCTGTATTTATCACCCTATTTATGTCGGGATTTCTTGGGGGGTAACACTATGAATAGAGGCCCGTCAGATACGTTTATGGAAATTCAGGGGTACCAACAGTTTACGTTGTCTCTCAGACTTTATTTCTTATTTTAATTAATAATTGGTTCCCAAGAACTTAGCAACTTGGTTCGCAACTTGTGTAAACGACAGCTAACCTGATCGTAAAATCATATTCAGCAATAAGTCCTGAATGAAAGCATACGTGAACAAACAAAAATTACCTATGTTGGACGATACCAATCGACATGAGATCCAAGAGCGTTTAATACATCCCGAAAAAGTCACTGTTTATTGCGGATTATGGACCATGACCTGACCATGTTGGCCAGGCCAAAACTGTGAACTAAATATATGTCCATGGCTTAGAGGTCCAACTTCTTTTAAGCCGGAATTATATGATCTGGACATCACAAATAATTTGTTTCAAGAGAATAGAGCTATGGCCACACGCCTAATATCACATAGTATATTCTGCTCCAGCAATTTAAGGGCACGGTTATGGAAAAGTAATTGACTTTTTCTTGTGGGCCTTACTTCAGCTGCAGATGTAAGCGAATAAGCCGTAAGCCACAGTGGTCTTTAGGGTCAACATAACACATACATACATAATTGGTCATGACAACCCTTCAGGCAGTAGAACCACCTAGCTTCTTACACCACTTATGTTGTGTGCGTTAATTTTTATACATGAGCGGCAGGAACTACAATTTAAATTGGACTCCAAACGACAGAATTTATTTGAGAAACTTTTCATGGCAATTTTATTCAGAGTTTTTTTTTTGCTAAATCTAAGATTTTGACCCCTGCAGTCTCGTCTAATATATCAACACACTACCTACTAGACTACAGCAACTAATTTATAGGCCATTGTCATGGAAAATTGGAAATTTTGGATTCTTTTCATCCAGGGAAGCTCTGACATGTATACTTCTGTGTATGAACGTGAACACTTTTATAGATCCGGTGTGTTTTACCCTAGCCTAGTGCTTGTATGTGTAAACTCATGCCTCACTACCGTTCCAATATGGAAACTCGTACTATACTTGACCGATATTTCGTTTCTCTAACATTTTTTCCTCCTGAATTTTAAGAAATTAATTTCCAAAAAAAAAATTTTTTTTTAAATATCAAAAAATCCTTTAAACATTACAGGATCACATACTAAAACCGTTGCCTAAAAGTTGACAATAGAAATTAAAATCTAAAATTCATGTACGAGTGCATTGCACATTATGGGGCGTATGCCTTTATAAAAACAAATACAATGACATCAGGTAGTAGTACGACAGCAAATATACAAGCGCATACACAAGAGAGCAGCTCTCTTTAAGAGAGTGAGTGAAACAGGTTTTTTTTACTTTGTTTAGTTCAAGTAACGGAAAGCTTTCGATTGTAAATTCGTGATAAGAGAATAAAAATAAAAGAGTACAAGCACGATTATAGAGAGAGTCAGAATAATTGAGTAAAAGAGCGCATGTTTTTAAGGTGGGGTATTGAACAAGTGATTACGAACGAACCTTTTTGATTTGTTTTTGCTTAATTCGGGTTTTAATGAAAAAGGCATGCAACACGTGACACGTTAAGCAAATTTTATTTGTAAGTATGTATATACTGTATAAACAACAACAATTTGTAAAAAGTAAATGAGTGGATTTACAAACAATAGATAGGGAGAGAGAAAGAGAATGCATATTTGTTATTGTTTTTTAAATTGTAATGATTACAACATGTTGCTTCGTACTGTAATAAACAAAATAAAACTTGGTTTTGTTTTGAATTTTGAGTTTATTTTCCATGTTAGAGAAAAGAGCGAGATTTGAGTAGAATGTTATTTAAATAAGAGCATAAGGCGCGAACAAAAGCAAATGCATGGAGAGAGTTTATGTAAATGTTTTGTGTGGCATTTTTTCTTTTTGTTTATAAAAGTGCAGTTTTAACAACCCATGAACATGTTCAAATTGCTTCTTGTTGATTTTCAACAAGAGCAACAAATTGCAAAATGAGTAATAATTGCACAACAACAACAATAATACGAATAAAAATAGAAATAAAACCCATAACGGAAAACACAAACAGCATCCTTTTGCCTGAGCAGCAGCATTCAACAGAAAGATGTACAAAATAAAAAAAGAAACATGACACGAAAAAAATGCCAGGACTTGGTCAACACAAATTCAGTTGATAGTTTATCACGTAACGGTAAAGTTACTGGGAATTTAAATAATTTTATTTTCTCCTCAACAAACAAAACACATAAAAAAAATTGAAAAAAAGAATTTTTTTCAAATTAAAAAAAAAAAAAAAAATTAAATAAAAATAAAAAATATTTAAAAAATAAAAAATACTTAAAGAAAATAAAATTTAAAAATAAAACTGTTTTATAATAAATTTTTATTAAAAATATTGAAAAAAAATTTTTTTTAAAAATTTTTGTTTGTGTTTAAACATGTGACCAAAAAAAGGAACAAACAAAAAAAAAGTAAAAAAAAAATCAACAACAACTACAACTACTTCTCATAAGAGTCGACTGTCGTCTACCATTTAATAATTTGCTCCAGTTAATGAGTGACTTTTTCTACTTTTCTTTTCTGTTGTTGTTATTGTTGTTAAGGCTGCTTTGCTTTGCTGCCATTGCTACTCGTAAGCTGCTCGGCTGCTGTATTTCTGTGTGTTTATCTCGTTATAACAGTGTTCCAGTAACAGTGTATGCGTATTTACTGCTTGTTTACCCAAAAAAGAAAAAAAAATAGAAATAAAAGAGAATTCATCGTAAAAATGAAAATAAAACGACGTGCGTGCTTGTAAATGTTTTTGTGTTTGTAAGTGCTGTTGTATTTTATTTGTAGCCAGAGATACTTGAGCTGTTACATCCTTAACAGCAGTTTATTTATACGTGTAACGTCAAAGCGGTCGTTCCGCCTTAAGCAACTTTAATCATAAATTATCAGTTTTCTTAATAATAATTTCTATTTTCTTATTAACAAATAATAAATAAAAAAATAAAATAAAAAATATTAAAAATATTTTAAAATTAATTTTTTTTAAAAACATATATTTTTTTATATTTTACAACAAAAATAAATAATAAAAAAATTTTTTAAGAAGTTAAAAAACATTTGTTTAATAGTAAATAATTTATTGATTAAACAAAGAAATAATTTAGTGGGTAATAATATTTTTTTATACAAACATTTTAAAAGTGTTGAAACAACTCATGATTATTAAAAAAAAACGTGAACATTTGGAAGTGATTTATTTTTATTCGAAATCAATAAAATAAAGAAATAAATTATTATAATAAAAAACAATTAAAAATTTTGTTAAATATTAAAATAAATAAAAAAATAAACATTAAAATCAAAAAAGTGTATGAGATCTTTTGGAGAAATAAATTTTTTTATAACAAAATAAAAAAAAATTAAATAAAACAATATAACATAAATTATTAACATAATGTATTTATACAAAAGCAGTTTAAAACAAATTATTTTTTTTTTTATTAGTTTTGAAAAAAGTTTATTTCATTTAATTTTATAAAAAAATAAAAAATAAAAACTAAAAAAAATTTAGAGAGTTTAATTTTAATTATTAAATTAATTTTTCAAATTTTTTTTCCAATAGTAATTTTTTTTTAATACCCTAAAATTATTTTTTTAAATTAATCTCCTATAAAACTAAAGAATAAAAAATAACAAACCAACTTAACTTGTGAAATATTTAAAATAACGGTAAATAATTAATAAAATATAATTATAAACCCAAGTAAATACAATTAATAATTCAAGAAAATTGAAATAAAATTAAACTAATCAATCAACAGTACGCATTCAAAATGGATTAAAATCCTACACCTGTTGGCACTACGAAAAATATAATTTTTTTTAATTTAAATTTTTATTTTAAAAATAGGCCCTTATTTAATAACAGAATACAAAATGCATTGATTTTTACATCCTCGTTTTTTTCCTTTAAAATTTTCTATAATTTTATCTACAAAGATTGCAGGATGCAATTATTTCGTGGATAGTGTACTAGCCTGATAATGCAAGGGGTGCAGGTTCGATTATTCTTGTTCGAAACTTTTGTTTTTGAAAAATGTCAAGCATATGGTCACATTCATATTCTGCTCATAATAATTTAATTTTAGTAAGAAATAGTGTTTTTAGTTCTGTGTTTTTCCTACGTCTCCTAACTCCTCTCTTTTATCCTCTATCTCTCTCTCCTTTAGGACGAATTACAATGGGTCATTACCTCCCTACGAGTATTGTACTTGTGTACCAATGTACACGTCCCCTAAACTAACCTAAGAAATTGTGTTGTGGTAAATAAAATAAAATTAAAATTTTATTAGATTTTTGTTATGATTAGACTAGATTTTACCAGCTCCTAAAAATCCTATTCCTTAAAAAAATCCAAAATAAATCAGTCCAGTAAGACAGTGTTGCAACACTGATTATGGGATTTCTTTCAAGGTATTGTGAGTTATTGTAACTTCCTGTCAGCAGATTTCCGTCAAAAACTCTGAGAACCAAACAAAAATTTCCATGAAAAGTTTTTCGAAAATCTATCGGTCAGAGTCGACTTTAAACTATAGGTACCGCCACTCATATATACAAGTCACACACACAATATAACTATTGTGAGAAGCTAGGTTGTAATCCTGACTGAAGGGTTGTACTGACCAATTATGTATGTATGTATGTATTGTTAGGTAAAATCACTGACAAGAATCTGAAACAGATCCTAACTGGTTTGGCGTTTGTTGTGAGGAAGAGTTGAAGATTATCTAACACATGCTCTCTAACTGACCAGCCCTTTGTAGGATGATATTAAGAACATTAAATACGGGTTTCTTTAATAGTTTAGCATGCTGGAAAGTATAATCAAACTCAGGAATTATATTCCACTCATAATGAACATCTCCCTTCTTATCACACACGATACACTTCATTATTTTTCTTGGTGTTCATTCTAGCTTTATCATCTTCTAAAAACATTCACTCTGATTTGTCCATGACCGTTATTATCATATGCGATCATCGTTACCTTTTTGAAATTGCAGCAGTCAAGTAGTTAGTGTGTTTGCTTTTTAAACGAGGGTACATGGTTTAGATCCCAGCTATGACAACTCGAACAGAACGAACTATAATGAAAAATATTTCTTTTGGCAACTTTTTTCTCTGCATTCTTCTGCCGAAAACGTTGAATTGTTAGTCTTGCTAAATGATTACTCACATAAGTACGTAAGTAGGGTCTTATTTTTTAACTGCCATTGCCAATCGCTTCAGAATTGTTTCAATATCACTTTATTTTAGCAGTGGATCGAAAATGGAAATGAAAACTTGAATAAAGAGTTTCATTGGATAGCCTTCAGATTTCTTCAAAAGTTTATTAACCGTTTGGTGCTGTATACCCAGTTATCTAGTAATGCGGCAGCTGCTAATGAGTTGCTCTTTTTTAATTTTTTCAAAGATTTTTTAATAATTAGTCGACCAAAACAAGTTTTGCATTTAACATCCAACAGCTAATAGCATCGTTGAGTTTTTTTCTCGATTCTCAGCGACAATCTATAATCGAACATTTACCAACAGCGTTATACTAAGTCTTCTCTAAAGCTTCTTAGAAGATTTTGAGGACAATTGGCTACAGAATGCACATCTTTTTACACCTAAGAGTATCCGGATATATTTTTATTTTTGCTTCATAAATCATAAAATTCTGGATTTTTCTTTAGTTAACAGTTAAAAATGTAAAAATATTCTTGATATACATACATATATATTTTTTAAAAGGTGGGCTATTATTTTACTGCATATGTTAGGAAGGCAAATTGTAAGGCCCCCTACGTATAATTAATATTTGATTTGATTTTATATTTTATTTCATACTCATACGTTCAGGTGTCCAACAAAAACTACACGAATTAAATAAATTATAAAATTTATTGCATATGTTACGGAACCAAATTGTGAGGGACGTATGATTAATATTTGATTTGACTTTTATATTTTATTTCATACTCATATGTTTAGGTGTCCAACATAGTGTAGGGTTTTGAATAAATAAAAAAATTAATAAAAAATAATGCGAATTAAATAAATTATAAATTAATAAGACGAAAATTATTAATAAAATAAAGAATTTTTAAAACACCAAAATCAAAAGAAATGTGACTGAAAATTACATCAAAATATGTGAAAATTATAAATTTTATACCAAGTTTTTCTAAAAGATTAAAAACACAAAAAAAAACATATGTTCCAGAACTACTTGCACGATACAAGAAAAAAAGGTTTAAACATGCATACCTAGTCGTATAGGCAACAGGGAAATTAATTAAAAAATTTCAAAAGGTTTCATTCAACATTTCAAAGGAAACAAAAATAAACCACAAGTGTTAAGAGAAAGTGAGAATCATTATAAAGAAATAAAAAAATTAAAATATTTTTAATAACAAGAGTGTAAGCAAAAGAAAAATTTAAATAAAATGAAGGAAAATCCTACACCAGCAGCCAACGCTGTAATGGAAACGAAAATCGTAACGTACCTCTATAAATGTTTATGTATTATAAAAGGAAACAATTTTTATATTTAAAATTTATTTTATTTTAAACACCTTAAATACCTTATTAGAATTTATGTCTCACACTCTATTTAATTATTTTCTAATATTAATTTGTACTAATACTAACACTTTTTAGTCTTTTAATTAAACAATTTTTAAAACTTTAAAATTTAATTCAATTTTTAATAAGAAATGAAAAGCAAATTAAACCAAATATACTTTTATAAGATAAATTTTATGGAAAATTAAAAATTATACACAATAAAATATTAAATTTATATTCACAATAATTTAAACAATTTTAAGGTGTCCCTGCACTACGTGCAACATAACCATGTAAACAAAATTCAATGAACTTTTAAGCAATTCCATCGCTATGGCTAGATCATTATTTACCCTTTAATTTATCCAACCAATCATGTGAAGTCGCTGTAGTTTATTAGATAGTGTGGTTGGCTTATTAGGCGTGAGGCAACGGTTCAGATTTTTGAGACACATATCATGGCAATTTTTATTTACCATCAGAGTTTTCGCCAGAAGATCGCCGAAACTATTTTTGTTTTTCATATTTAGTTTGTCTGAGCTAGGGTTTGAACCACGGGCTATCGTCTCATAAGCTAACACACTACCTACTTACTAGACTACATCGGATTCAGGAGCAGGTTATTAACTAGAAATTAATACTGTAACGTGTTTGAATACTGTAACGAAGATGGCAAAAGCTTCAGCAATAAAATGCAGTTCATCACACTGTTGTTTTGACTGCCTGTGGCAAACTCCTAGCTATTTGCAAATAAACTCACGGTTACATCACTAAACATAGATATTAATATACCATATGTACAGAAAGAAGCAGAAATTAGTGTAGAAATGAACGTTCATTTACCAGCGCTGGTGCTTCTAGTGCTGTAGTGAAGTCCACTACTCTACATTAAACACAGAACTTTTAAGCTATTATGAGAATTGGTTTTGATTTTTTGAAAAATACTCAATGTTGATCCATTTCTATCATATTTTTGGCGTATATTATTACTTCTAATACCAGAGTTTTCTCAGTATTCACAAATACTTTTATTTGAAAGAGTCCAAAGCCTGAATTGCTGAGAGTTTATGCTAAAAAAAAAGATCAACTTTTTTTGCATTCAAACCTATAGGGTATGGCAGATTTGCAGTCGTGGCAATGACTAGTACTAGATTCCAGTATTCGGATTCGGCAATAAACAACAATTGAACATCTTCCCATAATATATCCACTTTGAGTTCATACTCACGCTAAGCCTGTAATCTGACTGGCAGCCATATATCGGTCATTATAGACAATAATTTCAGAGAATATCTAAACATCATGTTCACTTAGTACAATAGTTTAAAATCCCTTAGCTGCAGTGTCACATTCTTACATAATTGATCATTACAACTCTTGAGTCAGGATTACAGAATAGCTTCTCACACCACCTATGTTGTGTGTGTTAATTTTATCCGTCTTCGAAAGGTAGATTTTTGAGGAACTTTTTCATGGCAATTTCATTTATTTTCAGAGTATTTGCCAGAAATTTGCTGAGTGGTAGTTGCCAAAGAAATATTCTTTTTTTATTTATTTTGACCTGGGGCTTGTACCATGGCCTCACGTCTAATAAGTCAGTTCACTACCTACTAGACTACGACGACTACAAAAATATACGAACGGTTTATTTAATTATTAATGAACTGATTTCGATTTATGGCAAATGTATCATGAATGTAAAAATTCCGAAAGATTTCAGCAAAAATATGAAACATCTTGACTTAAATTTTATTTGTCCACGTTTCTAAGGCGAATAGTTAATTTGGCACTTTATACTGTGACTTTTTGATGGCAAAAATAGATAAGAAACTGCCGGAACAGGTTACTTACTTACGCAGAATGACAACTTAGGTGTGATAGAATTCCGGAGCCGTTTCAATGCGATATCTTCTGTCTGAATATTAAAATGAAAGTCCTGTAGTCCTTCACATAAAATATCTTAATGGTGAATGACCATACGTGAACAAGAAGATATTTTTTATCATTCATGTAAACTCCACTTCGACTAATCGACACATATAATAATTCCAGAGATGTAATTCGTGAATGTCTAATCTGTGCGATAAGAAATGCTGGAACAGTTCTACGGTCTTTTTTTTTTTTTTTAATTATGTACTGGACAGACAACGAAACATTCAAACTCATTTAAAACAAAAAACCTTTTTTAATGCAGGCAATCAACATTATTAGCACTTGGCAAACAAAGTAAGGACAACCACAGGATTCTTGGAGGGTGGTTGAATAGAATTTTTTTTTCTTGTGATTATTTTAAATTACAAAAATATTCTAAAAAGCAAAAAAGTAAACGTAAAACAAATTCTAAAATTGAGTCATTAATCAGTCATGGTTCATTAAAAAATTATCAACTTTTCAAACAACACTCTCACACTTACTAAATTGGATGTAAAACCCATACCACAAAATTCTACGGTCTGACCCAATTACCCTCGTTACTAATAATCAATTTGGGTTGTATGGGTTGGGCTTTTTTTTCAGGCTTTTTTTAATTTTCAAGTTTTTTTTTTTAAACAAATCTTTGGGGAATATTGCTCATCTTCTGTACACAGTTGCTTGTGCTTCTTATTCTGTTTCTTTCAGTCTAATAGACTACAATTAGTAGCTCTTGCTCTACTGTTTTAATGCCTAATGTTCCTTTTAAACTTTTCCTTAATCTTTTTATCGCCAAGTCTCAATAGTAACACTCCGAAAACAAGAAACGAAACGTAGCGAAAAAAAATGAGAGACTTAGCCAGACACCGACACTAATTTCTTGTGCTTAACTAAGCGACTGCACACAAGGATATCTGGCGGCGGATGATGTTGGCTGTGCTTGTGTTTGTTGTTTATCTCTGCCTGTGTGTGTGTCTGTTTTATACATCAAAGGTGGTATCTGTTTTAAGGAAAAAAGCAAGTAAAAGGTGTTAATGAGTAGAAAAGTTTTCTTTTTGAACGTCTTTTTCTTTTAGCTGAGTGTGTTGCCTCCTTTCCTTTGTTGCTTTGTTTTGAAACAAGGTGTGTCACATCTTTGGTTTTTATGTGCGTGTGTGTGTGTGTCTGTGTTTGTTTACCAGGATTCCCTTTTTAGCTTTTAATTCAATGGGTTTTTCATTCGTTTATAATTTAATAGGTAGTGGGTGTTAATAATTGTTGATGTTTTGACAGGTAATTATTGTTGTTGTTTCTTTAAGGAGATGGTGACATTTTTAAACTGCTGTGAAGTAGTTAATTTTGTTTTTGTTGTTGTTGTTGTTGTCAGCACATGTTCACATCACATAAATCTCCAGTTTATTATGGCACTGACAATACTTTATGGAATCTTCTTTTTTTTCAACCAGGAAGATATTTAGAATTCCTAAATCTTCTTGGATGTCATTATTTGCTTGCCACGCCCTCTCTGGGTGTAGGGTACACGAAATATCTAATTTTCAATGTCGAAAATATTAGACTGAACTTGACAGGCACTTGGCATGGACTATGTTGTCTGGAGGACCGCTGTGGTTTGTAGTGACAAATGCTAGTTAAAAAAACACCACATGAAAATGTTTAAAGGATTGAAATCAAGTGATCTTGGTAACCATTTAAATCAACTCCACGTGATATGGTCATTCCCACAAATCTCTCACGCGGAATATACCATGAGCCAGGAGCTGTTGTGATACGTAGCTTGGTTTTGCTAAAACTACATGTCGTTATCCAATCCAATTTATATGCCCTTTAGCGCTCGCAGGCATGGTTTGGCCAAAGTCGTTCTCAAAATAATATGAACCAATGACTTGGTCATCCTTAAATCACCTTCATTTCACAAATAATAACATTCAGCGTCTCGCACATTATCGAATTTATAAGATGAAGATATTTCAGTTCCCTTCAAATAATCCTGTGTAAAACAATATCGAAGGAAGTCGCCATAGTTCGATAGAGTCGCAAAGTCCATGGTTCAAACCTAATCTCAGACATCTTAAAAAAAAAATTATTTCTTTTAGCGGCTTCCTGTCAGTAGTCTTTTGGCAAAAACTTTGACAATAAAACAAAAAAAGCCATGAAGTGTTTCCTAAATTTGTCGTTCGCAGTCGCCGATAAACGCTTGGTCTCACCAGTCCTGACGTAAATGAACATACAACAAGGGTTTTCAAAGAAACATGAGTCCATTATGCCTCTGCTTCAATGCCACACCTAACAGCTACACATAATGGGTGCATTCAACCATCTAGTGTATCTTTGTTCATTAGTGCCAATAATTTGTGAAGGAGTATGGATTCCAGGGATGTTGATGGAAATTGTATTTACTTGTTAACTGGTTAGAGCTGGTATAGAGCTAACAATTTCCTATATGTTGCAAAGCATAGGAGTTTTGGTTGTCTAAGTTGCCGTGGTTTTGAAATTGATTTATGGTATCATACATATGTATGAACGTATGCATGAGTGTTTTAAAATACAAAGTATATTTTTAAATAAAATAAATAACGTTTAATTATCATAAATAACAGAATAAAAGAATTGTTTACTTTTTTCTTTTTTTATTTGTTAATTTTATTATTATTTTCCAAAAAATACAAGAAAAAAAAACATTTCAATTCAATTGAATGAATAAATTTATCCTTTTTGCAGAGCTTAATTGAGTTTAATTTCAGTTTTTAATTAAAATCGTATTTTAAATATAAAACAATAACAAAAACAACAACTACAATAATAAACAATAATTGTTTGTAATGCATTAATGGCTCGTAATAATTTCATGCACAATAATTTTGTTAAAAAAAAACCCAAAGGAGGGGAAAAAACAGAAAAAAGTTTTTTATACACAAGAGACAGAAAGAGAGAGAGAGTGAGAGAGCGAGAGTGAGAGAGAGAGGACAATAGAGAGTTAAATAAATAAACAATAACAAAATTAAATAACACTTAATCCATGTTAATTATTTTATTATTTATTTTTCATTGCATGTGTGCAACAGTGTGTATGTGTACGAGTATTTGTTGTTATGGCACACAATGATTGGCAATGATATTACAGGCCGGCAGTAAAGTATAGAATTTCAAAAGAAATGTTTGAAATTATTTTTAATGATTCATGTTTAGTTTCAATTAAAGACTCGACAGGCTTTCTTTTCAAATAAATTGACGATTAATTTTTTAATAAACTCTTAAGCCAATAAAAAATATTGTTACGAAAATGGAAATGGTGTAACTTCGTTTAACAAGTTAAAACAAAAACCATATAGCAACCAACAGCAGAATGAAAGAAAATACGATAGACCAGTAAGCAAGAAGGCAACAACAAGAAATGTAAATAAAATGCACAAACAACAATGAAACAATGATAGTGATCTCAAGAACATTCGACTTCAAGAACATTCATCAGACTGTTTACGTGGACATATGTATATAAAAAGACAAGAAAAAGCAAAGCGAACGTGTAGTAAGAATTCAGTCAGTCTTGTATGAAGACGCTTTGCGTGTGAAAAGACTAATCGTGGTTTGAATATCTATCGAACAATTGTTGTTGTTTACGCAGAAGAGTCTAAACGCAGAACAAGAAACAAAGCAATTATTGCTGTATACATCAAGTTGTGAACAGTGGCACACAAAAGTAGTGCGAACAATAAAGAGTTTAATTGAAACTAAACACAAATTTAAGTTTATGTTCTTTACAATCAACTCATATCTTAAACGTTTTCAAACACACAAAAACCGTAACTCTGAGAATAGATTGCCAATATAACGAAAGACAATAGTAAATTAGGTGGTGGCGTATTGTAGTAGTAAAATACTGGAATATAAGCCAAGGGAACACACGAGCCAATACAGCTGGAGACAAACAGCCGTCTTACTACATATACACATACATAATTGGTCATTACAACCCTTTAGTTAGGATAACAACCTAGCTTCTCTCAGCACTTATGTTTTGTGTTTTAATTTTATACATGAGTGGCGGGACCCATAAGTTTAAAGTCGATTCCGAATGACAGATTTTTGAGAAACTTTTCATTGCAATTTTTATTTACTGTCGGAGTTTTAGCCAGAAATCTTCTGAGGCAGGTGCCGAAAAAATATTCTTTTTTTATTTAAATTTATTGGAGATGTCTGACCTGAGGTTTAAACCAATCCCTGATCTCTAACATGCCAATACACTAACTACTAGACAATTACGACTTCAATGATCTAAGCAATCTCTTAAAAACTCGGAGATTAAAAGCCTCCTCAAGAGCACTCATCACCAAACTATCTTCCATACATATATCGAGGATAACACTGCATATTTATTTCCTTGGACTAGAAGCACCATTAAACCATTGTGATAAAGAAATTTTATTTCTCTTTTTCTCTAGAAATGTTTATTCAATTTGTTTAAATTATTATTAAATTATACAGAGAGAACCCTTTAGTCCACTTCCTGCTACTATTAGCCGTTTCCTCTGCGAAAAAAAAACTTTCATTACAAGAGATTAAGGAAAAGCCACAAAGTTTAAGCCGGTACATCATGTTGTAACTTTTTTCATATTTTTCTTTAGTTTTCCTTGTTGTTTTTAAATCCTGCATGTATTTTTCTGACTATACTAAAGCCACAGTAGGCTAAAGTTTTTCAAAAGTTAGGAGTTAAAGGAAAAAAGTTATTCAGCTTCGCATGAAATATGATTCGCTTAATCGCGTGATAAAATTAGCCACACAGGCATTGTTTAAAAGGTGAAACATGCAACTCGTTGAAGTTACTTTTTAATGATGTTCTGTTGCACAAAGACATGTAATCAACTGTAATGGAATTTAAAATAAATAAAAAAATCTTTCGAAGAGAAAAGAATTTTCTTTCTAACGATAAAATAAGAAATATTGTGACAATAATGGAAAGAAGATTCCATCAAATAAACAGTTTCGGAAGACCAAGTAATGCTACAACAGAACAAGAAAAACTATTAACAGAAGAGTCGTTGTCAACTTGGAGAATGGATGTCAAACTTCTAAAAGAACAGTCGGTGTTAACTTCGAGATTGCATGTTAAACTTCTAATAGAAGAGTCGTTTGTCAACTTCCAGAATGGATGTCAAGCTTCCAATAGAAGTATCTGTGAAAACTTCGAAAATGGACGTCAAACTTCTAACAGAAGAGTTGTTGTTTACTTCGAGAATGAATGTAAAATTCATACAGAAGAGTTGGTGGCAACTTCTAGAATGGGTGTCAAACTTCTAATAGAAGAGTCGTTGTGAACTTCGAGAATGTATGTCAAACATCTAACAGAAGGGTCGTTGTCAACTTCGAGAATATATGTATGTCAAACTTCTAACAGAAGGGTCTCTCTCAACTTCGAGAATGGATTCCAAACATCTGACAGAAGAGTCGTTGGCAACTTCGAAAATGGATGTCAATCTTCTAATAGAAGAGTCGTTGTCGAGAATGGTTGTCAACTACGAAAATAATTCGTTATTTCATGAATCCGAGAGCCTATGAGTATGATTCGAATCTACTTATCTTTTTGAATACTCATTGCTGATCTCTGATTGCAACCTTTCCACGTATGTACTTCATATGTACATAGCGTATACGTAATATTTTGAACTTAATTCAATACCACTCATACGCTCACGGTTACTATTTTTAACATATTTTTCTTCACCTTGAGTTTTTAAACAGAAATTTTGATTTGAAAAAATTATTTTCATTCCTTTATTTCAATGTAAATAAACCAGTTAGGTAACCCTGCTTTAATCTTTTATTAAAGCCTACCATAACACATCACTTCAATTGTTTTATTGTGTTTTTCTTTATTTTATATATCTTGTTTGTTTTTATTTTTCTATTTAAACAACAGAGAAGTGATACAAGTTTTCTGAAAATATTTTAACTTTTCTGTGACATTTTCTTTTCTCTGTTAAAAGCAAAGCAAATAAAATACAAGAAAAAAACAAAAAAAAAATCCTGTTGAATTCTACACTTTTATTCCCAGTTAAGTAAAGTTGCAAGAATTTCTCTGGCACGTTGCTGTTGCATGAATGCACTTTTCCAAAATGTTGATAAAAACACTTATGCTTCTAGTGTTTTGAAAAATAAACACAAAAATTTAAAGGAAAAAAAAAAATTAAAAACATTTTAAAACTAGCATATGCTGATAGTGTGACCACATCTGCATACAATACAGTACATATAGTTTTTCTTTTATTTTGAATTTTTGTCATTGAAACGTATGATAGTAAATGACTTGAAATATTTATTTTATTCATGTGAACTTTTTAAATTAAAATTTGTTTTCTTGCAATATATTTGCGTTTATTATGATTGGTATGGTAATTGGCTTTTTGTGTAGTCAACCTATTTGATATTTTTCCCAACTATCATCTGGTTTCGTATCTTCACTATCTTCTAACCTTTACTATCCGATCTTCCAAAAGTGACTTCCGTACTTTGACAGTTGATAACGACCAACATCTTGTTGTGATTACATCTGTCAAAGTAATTGTTATTTATTTAGGTTTTTTTTTTCAAATAATCATGAAAGAGATGGTGTGTAGCATTCTACAACACATGCACATCATATCTTCTTTCTATCCCTTAAATTTCCTCGAAAAAATTTTCAGATATGAGGCTCACTCCTGGATAAATAGGATTTGGGACGATACCCATTCATACGAGATCCAAAAAGTTTAATGCATGCTTAAAAAGGCTCTATTTGGTCTAGATTTAGGGCTGGCAGCGTTATCAGTTCAGATTTCTTTGGGAACTATGTTGATGATGATTGCCAACTCCCTTTGACCTGAATTAAACGATCTAGACACCAATAACAATTAGTTTAAACAGAACGGTGCTACATACCACACACCTTATCACGTATTGAACATTCTAAACGAGCAATTTAAAGTCATGGTCAACATATGGGGATAAGTCACAAAACCCAGCGATTCTGATGGTCAATATAACTCATACCATTGCTCCCAATTCAGCTTGATTTCTGAGTCTGAGTGAGGGAAAATTGGACATATTGAATGTGATATCAGGGAAACCGTGTGAACATTTAAATGTAAGAATAGGAAGCACTTAAGGAAAAACTACACATATTCTGAGTGTTTCAGGAATTGCAAAAAAGTCACTCCACCCCGTTTTTCCGTGAATTGCTACCACGTTGAAACATTTTTCTCAAATAATTTTTAGATTCGGCCTTTATCAGCTTTTCACAGAATACTTAACAAATTTTTCAACAGGCCTTTGTAGCATTTACTTGTTTTTTTTCTTTCTATAGAGAAAAGTAGTTTAAAATAGTGTAATAAGGAGAATGTACTACAAAATTGGGCACACTTCTAATGAATATTTTCTGTTAGCAAGAGAAGTTACGGAGCGGTGAAGTCAGTTCTCAAACCAAATATGTTTAAAGCAACTTAAACATTTGTTGGGGAATTATAATAGAAGGAGATTTATATCAATCATTAAACTGTAATGAAGTAATCTGAGATAAGTAACCATTTTGTTGGCCGAGCATTGTGAAATCAAACAATCTTTGTTCAGAAGTGCAATAAGTAGATTATGTGATGTGATAAGAATGAATCATCAGGACACATATGTGAAAGAAAACAACTGTATGATTACAAGCCGATGGTTGATCTTTCTAATACACTGAAGTTTGTGGAGACAATGGCTTTAGAAAAGAGATTATAATAGTACCGTGTATAGATCGAGGGAAAAATAGATCCTGTGATCTCAACAGATTTCTATTAAAAACTCTGCCATGAAAAAGTTTCTCAAAAAAAATCTATTGTTCGAAGTCGTCTTTAAACTGTAGATCGCACCACTTATGGATACAAAATTAACACACACAACATAAGTGGTGTAAAAAGCTAGGTCGGAATTCTCACTAAAGCGTTGTAATGACCAATTATTTAAGTAAGTAAGTAGAGGCTTAAGTAAGCCGATTAACCAATTGCCTAGAACTCTCTCCAATTAACAAAAAATTTTCTTTACGCAGTCCTTACTTCAAGTACTTTATTTAGTTTCATATCAATATGTTATGTTTTCTATGGGCAAAAAGTTTACTCACAGCTTCCATTAACCGTATGGCCTGGACTATCATTGCAAACAGTTGTTCATTTGACAAAATCTAATTAAAGTAGACCCCTGTATATGGTCATCCACACTATATAGTGGCTATTAAATAATCTGTTTCTAAAGGTTAAAAGATAAAAAGGATTATCCCTGTTGGTATTCTAAATATTGCCTGAACTGGTGTAAATATTTTTCTCCCCCAAATAAAAATTTGTTTAAACAAAAATTATTCTTCTTTCTCTCTCTCTAGAACCTAAATGCCATTTTGAAAAATGTTTAATCTTTTTTTTTTCTAACAGATAAACGGATTTCCGTTTAAGCCTTAAGCAAATTTAATATTTGTTTGTATGTGTTGTTATATTTTTTCTAAGCACCAACCAGCAAAGTTTTCTATTCAAAAATTTGTTGTATTCATTGGAAAAACAATTTTGAACAATAAAATTGAAATATTTGAAGGCCATTAACTGCGTCAACAACAACATGAAGGGTTAGAATTGAATGCCAATGGGAATAAATTCATATGTAAATCAATAGAATTTATTTTATGTTTTATGTTCGTTTTTTTTATTTATTTATTTTATTTTAATATTTATTTAAACATGGCAAATATTGTAGTTATCAAGTAATAAAAACATATTCAAATAAATCATACAAAAGAATTTGAAATATAAATTCCATCAAATAAACTTTCAATTTAAAATATCAGGTAGGCCATCTATTGGTTTAAATTAGAACCTATGTGGTTCTATTCTGTCACAAAATTCAGTATATGATCTCCACTGAATGTAATGAATCGATTTATGCTTTAGCAACGTTGAAATTTATTGGAAATTTATTTCCAAAACAAAGACAATTTGGTCGGAAATTGCACGAAAATGTACAACATTTGGTCGCAGAGAAGGACCAACAGTGCTTGGTATAAGCAAGTTTTTTCTTAAAGTTCTTGAAACTGGTTTCATTGTTGTTGCGCCAATACGTGAACGTGCTCTTACACTGTGTACACCCGAAAATATCGAAGCTGTGTCTAAGAGTGTGCGTGAGGAGAATCCATCAACATCAACTCGTCATTGTTCTTAAGAATTGAAGAATGAAGCACCAACTTACATCGAATTTTGCAAAAAGACCGCAGTATGACGCCCTACAAAGATAAATTGCTACAAGAATTGAAGCTCATTTTCATTTCGGTGGGTACGTTAATAAGCAATATTGCCGTATTTGGGGCTCAGAAAACCCAAGCGTGGTCTTACAGAAGCCAATGCACCCATTATGAGTGACTGTTGGGTGCGGATTGCAGAGCGGAGGCGTCATTAGCTCATATTTCTTTGAAAATAACGACGACGCAACCATTATGGTTAATGGATACACCTATCGCACCATGATAACCGATTTTTTTGTATCCACTCTTCATGGTATTAATGATTTCAACAGGATGGTAAAACTCGCAACACATCTAATGCCACAATCGATTTATTGCGTTAAATGTTTGACCATTTAATTACCAGAAATAGTGATGTCAATTGGCCGCCAAGAAGCTGAGATATTACATCGTTGAACTATTTTCTGTAGGGCGCCGTTTAAGAAAAGTGTTGTTCCGGTAAACCAGTGACAATTCAGCATTTGAAAGCAAACATTCGTAAGGCCAATGCTGAGATACCACTCAATACACTGAAAGAAAATGTACGTCCATAGCTCATACAGCTCAGAGTTTGATCGAATGCGGAAATCATCGCCTACACGTACCGGACAGAAAATCTTACGCAGGACTTTAGTTTAATAGTGCCCATGCCTATGAGCTATAAAGAACCACGGGTAGGATGAGCGTCTTATAGAGTATTAATTTTGTCGTATGGGAGAGGTCTCTGCTACTCAATTGCCTACAGAGACCATAGTAGCACCTGTTGGCAAGAGTGATCCTGCGCTTGATCTCCAGACTGGCATTATTTTTTGTGGCAAACATCCGTAATGCCATTGCTGTGATACCATTCAATACACTGGAAGAAAAGGCACGAAAATCTATCTGATCGAATGAGGTACGTTGAAGCCTACTGTGGAAGCGATATGTGTGAAATAATATTCCATTTCTAACCGGAACAATTGTACTTCAGAACATAAGAATAAATTTCGCAAAATTTCAAACCATTTTTGTTTTATTGCATTTTTAAATTTAAACTTTTAAATGGCCCACCCATTATAAGTGGAGTACAGAAATTTTTATTTAAATAATGCGACTTCAAATGCTACCTACAAGGTGGAATAGTCTTACTTCATGGACTCTAGACATAAATTTGAATCGTTTTTTTAAATGGAAACTCGGGTATTTTCACTAAAACCCCTTTTGTTTTTAGCTGGTGACCTTCATCTTCGAGTTCCTTGATATTCTGTATATGATTTCGTACCCAAAAATTATTTTCAAAATATTCATATATTTTGTCTGTGTTAGCTACTATTTCTACAAAATTTTATTTCAATCTACACCATATGCTCCTTTCTTTAAAGTTTTAATTTTAGTTCTTCGCAACTAATGATTCCCTTGTTTGCTGTGGGAAAACTTCTCTTCCTTAAACTTTGCCTGCCAGCAGCATCGTTTATGAATTCATTTTTGTTTGACTTTCGCATGTAAAACAATATTCTTTCCCTGTTCGTTAAAAGTAACACAATAAATAATTTTATTGGCTGCACAACTGTTACCCCTCCTGCGCAACTTCCCCCTTTTAAACATTATAAAAGTTATGAAAGTAAGCCGAGTTACCCTGGCACCAGTCTTGCACCATTTTCTGAATAAATGAAAAAATGAAGAGGGGAATGCTAGTTTTTGTTATTCTTTATGTTTGAAACACTTTAAGAACTACAAAAAACTCTCAAAGTCAATTAGAGAATTTGTTTAAGTGTGGCTGTGAGTGTATGTGTGCCGGTGGGTGAGTGTATAGAATCAATACAAAAGAAAACTTACTAGCAGTACGAAGAAAACCCGTACAAGTGTTATGAAAAGTTTGCCGTGCTTTCTTTTTTCTGGGCAAAGTTTGAAATTTTCTAATTGCGTTCAAATCGCTTTAATCGACTTCGATAAGACAAATATTGAATGTTTTTCTTTTCAATTTATTTGTTAGCAATTATGAGTTAAAAGTTCCATTGAATTAAACAGCAACGAACGAGAATAATAAATAGAATGAAGATGAGATTTTAATTTCATTTAATAAAGTTGTTTACAATTTCAATTCCCTTTTTCTTCTCTCTGTCTCTCTCGGGAGAATGGGAATTCTCTCCTATTTTTTGAAAATGAGTAGAAATTTAATTATTTTTCTTGTAAACAGCAACCAAAAAAATTTGAACAAAAAACACAACAAAAGTACCAAAAAAAAAAGAACTAAGAACTGTTCGCCTTTTGTTAAGCTTAAGAAGTCATTAAGAATTTAGCTTTTTGCTGTTTAAGACAACAAATGAACATTAATTTCAAAACAACAAAAAGTTATAAATAGAAGTGAAGAAATGTAAACAAAAAGTACTTACAGGAGAGGGGGTGGAAGTACAATCTGTATGTAGAAGAGTAGAATACTTTGAGCTGTACAAAAATTTCCCAAAATCAGCATACAATCGTCTATCTAGTCTATGTATTCTTATGGCCACGCAAATTCTACAATTGAATTACCTACGTACTTAATTGGCAAATAACAACCTGATTAAAGGATTTCGGCCTGCCTTAACACATCCTGTCAGGCGCTTTTGTTTCTTGCGCGCCTTCCCCACTGGGTCACACCAATCGATGGCAGATCTTTCTCGATTTGATCCTTCCAACTCAAACAAGGTCTTCCTCTTCGCTGCATCAAATATCCGTCACGCCAGAGTATGCTCCTCCATTCGAACGACATGGTCGAGCCATCACAGCCGCTGGACTCAGAACAGAATTCGAATTCATTAAAAAAATGCAAACAATATTTGAGATCCACCAATTGTCATCCAATTTTTCTTCAAAAACTCCACCCAGAAACCTCGAGACCATATGACGCTAACCACGAGCTTCATAGGAAAATTAGTCCTAGGCAGGGAAAAAGTAAGAATCAAAGGTTAGCAAGGTTTCCCACCACTACAGCACATGCATGCGTTCGATATATAATGCAATGCCTCCTAATAACCCCGACAATAGTGCTAAGCATACTTCTGTGGAAATTAAGGTTAAAAATCAAGCACTATAATGAAGTTTGAAACCGTCAGTGCGCATTTATTATGAATACACAGAGAAAATTATGTCAGAAGCTTAGTCTCATCGAATTGAAATTTTATTGCAAAAGTCCTATCAAAAATTGGTTCTGTTAGGGTGCAGAAAATTTCATTCACAGCCTAGGGAGTCTCAAATAGAATAGAGAAATAATAATTAGCAAGGTTGACCGGCATTTCAAGGAATTGCAATAAGGATGACATGTTGGCTGGTTTTGCAATGGTGCTGCAAAACCAACTGCTAGGTAAGGCAATTTTAAGTTCTTAGAAGACTCTTAAGACTCTACAAAATTTCTTCAAATTTAAAGCAATTATTATGAAAATATTAAACAAATATTGTAACCTCTGCTGTTCAAATACAACAAAGATTATAGTAACTTTGTTAAGGCTTACGAGACCAACAGACAACAACAAAACATATACATCTAACGGTACACCGAATAAAGCAAACAAATATGTAACAAATAAAGAAGATCGCGAAAATATCAGATGTAACTGAAATAACGATCAATTTTATTTACGATCCTTATAAATACATATCAAACTTTCAGTTTTCGATGACACTGTGCTTAAATCGCACTTAAATACAACTTGCTAATTAATAATCACACGCTCACAATTCATAAATCACTGATCAAGCATCGTGTTTCGTTCTTTTTATATCAATTTTTTTTATTTCTATGCCTGGTAATTTTACTATTTATTTTGTTAGTATTGTTTTTGTTGCCAAAGTCATTGTTTTGCATGTGTATTGAAAAAAAATGTGCCAGCAATTAGCGAACTTATGGAAAATATTTCCTCTAAAAATGCTTTCATCAAACTACGCGTTACATGTGATGTAACGTAGCAATGTATGAGGCACTTTCCGCTACACAGATTTTCAGTAATTATGCATTGCAAACAACAATGTCATCTTCGAAATAGAAAAACAAAACAAAAAAAAATAAAACAAAACAACAAATCTAACAACAACTCATTGTTTCGAACAATACATTAATCATTGTTTTTATGCGAAACTCCAAACGTACACAGATGTGACACACAAAACCAAAAAAAAAAAGAAGGAAGGAAGAGAAATGCTTTACATGGCCACAATACTGAAGGTAATCGTGTATAGAGCAAGAAAGTCATAAATCTCGAGTTTTAGAGGGAAATGAAAAATTAAAGTTTTTTTTAATTCATTCTCCTTCAAAATTAGAATTTTATGACTTTCCCAATGACATTGTTGTGATATTGCATTATGTAAAGTTTTGTAACTAAACTTCAACTGAAATATTCTACACGATATTTGTAATTAAAAATATATTATTTCTGTAACATCATTAACTAAAAAGGATGTCTTTACAAAGATTGATTGATTGATCAAAGATATGAATTTTACTTTCGTGATTATAATGGAATACCCCCATGTACGTATACTTAATATTTATTTGCATAAAAATTACTCATACGCTGTGTAGTGCAGTGAGTATTTCTAAGCAATTAAGTATAGGAAACCAACGTTAGTTTCTTGCCAAAACTTAGCATAACTTGAACACACTTTCAATGATTTCAATGAATTTTAAGCACTTTAAGAAGTTTGTTTACAAAACCTTTCTGTATAGATTAAGACGATACGTTTTCCTATCTATAAATTCAGCTCATAGTGATAATAGAAAATTTAATTTTAATTTAAACATTTTAAATTTGTGCCAAATTTATTTTTTTTGTTGTAAAATACAATTGTTCTGGTTAGAAATGGAATATTATTTCTCTTCATGCTGATGCCGCGGCTGTCCCCACAGTTCCTCATTCGATGGGGCCAATTTTCGTGCACTTTTTCGAGTATATGTCCAAAGTAAGGAAATCATAATGGATGCTCACAAAAGCTGTACCATCCCCTAAAGGGTGTGTTGAAGCAATATCAGTCATATCATAGAGGAATATCATTTGATTTATCAAAGAAAATTGGGGTCAGATCCCCTAGTGTATGCTTTAAAATCTCTAGCTGACTGATAGGTGCTTTTAGTTCAAACACTGGAGTAGCGGAACCGTAATAGATGCTTATAAAAGCTGTATCATCCAGTTAATTATGAGTTGAAATATTATCGATCATATCATGGGGGAATATAATTTGATTTATCAAAGAAAATTAAGGTCAGCTAACGAGTTGTGTGCTTTAAAATCATACGACCCGGGAATATATTAGTCATATGTAGGTAGATGGCAGGCTAATAACTTATTTATATGAAGCCTTTTAGCATTAATCTCCAAGAGAATGTGGTCTGTAGACAAAGGAATATGAATGACAAAAATAATCATCACGTTATCATTCTCTGCTAGTGTTGCCTACTTTCCCAGCTTAGTGTTATTATGACACCTCTCGTATATTTTTGTTTTTTTCTTTTCTTCTTCAGTTGTTAGATTCTAATATCATGGAGGACTTTTACTTGACTCAGCTTTATGTAAATTGATTCCAGAAGTTTCATGAATTGTAGAGAAATGAGAGAAGATTAGGTTAGAAAATCTAAAACCAATTAGGTTGTTAAAGAAAATTGAAATTTGATTGATGGACAGACTAGATACTTTCTTTATCAGCCAATAAATAGCCTGGCAAATTTCGTTTTCAAATTGCGCGTTCAACTTGCCTTTAAATTAGAAACCGGAACCTGTAAAATCTTGAAATCTAATTTGTGCTTGTAACACTAATTTTTACTTATCTGTGCCACCTAATTAAGATTAAAATGTCCTACACAAACGCAATGTAAGTGGAGTGGTGTGGAGACGTATATTTATTACGTTTCTTATAACGTAACGTAAAGTAACGTAATTAATTTGAAACTTAATAATGTTGTACCTGTTATTATTGTTATTGTGATATTGCAAGCAGGTGTTATTGTTTATATAGGCTACCAGGCGTACGAGTATGTATTTGCAAATGGTGACAAGAAATAAAAGACTTGCTCTCTTTGTTTGCCTGTTGTTGGAGTATAAGTTTAAGTAGATTTCTAATAAATTATCTTGTTCTTGTTAACAGCCAGTTAAACAGTACAATAGTAGCTGTAGCTGTAGCTGTATAATAGCCACAAGCAACAAAAAAAAAAAAGAAGAGAGAGAAAGAGAACAAAAAGCCATTCATAAAAAAGAAAGTAATATTGGCAATAAAGATACATTTACTAACTAAATAGTATGTTAACAAGAACAACAACAACAAAAACTAATAGCATTTATAAACCACAATATAATCATATTAAGCAACAAGCTGGTAAACTATGTTTTACTCTTGGCCTTACACTCCTACACTCTCTCACACCTTCTTCATGTTACATGTTCTTCTTGCTGCTTTAGCCATAATATTTTGACAATGTTGATCCATTTTTAGTTGCAAAATTCGATTACAGTCACAATGATAACAACAACAACAACTATGAAAACAACAATACTATGGATAAGGAAGGAAGCATAGAAAGCATAGCATACCGTTTGGACCCAGAAAAACAAAAAACACTTGTTGTCTGCCCTTCTGTAGTCCAAACTCAAATTACAAACCTTTCTTTACACTCTAGCACCCTTTGCATCTCTTCTTGCCGTTGTATTTGTATTAAGAGAAAATTCATTATCTAGCGTTGACCACTGATAGCCAACAAGTTGGAAAGTGCAACCAACATCGAACAAGCAACACTTTGTTCTTTAATTTTTAACAAAATTCTGTGACTCTGACACATAAATCAGACTGGATTTTATCGCCGTGCCCTTAAATTTCTCCTACAAAATATCCAATATGGCATGAGGTGTGTGTCATGTAGCGACTTTATGCTCAAACTCCATATTGTTCAGTCTTAGATCATTCAGTTCATGCCAAAAGAAGTTGATAATCATTAACCTGTAATGCTGATCATTGACAGTAAAGGCTTGGCTAATGTCGTTCTGAAAGAACCGATGTGAACCGATAACGTCGGCAGGGCAAAATCCACACCAAACAGTGACATTCTTCGATTACATTGGACGTTCTTGGATCTCATGTGAATTGGTATCGTTTTGAATTTCAAAAATTGTATTCATTCACGTACCCATTCATCCAGAAATGGGACTCACTTTTTTAAAGAAAATTCGGGTCTGCTGCCGAGTTGTGTGCTTTAAAATCGCACGATCCGAAGCAAAAGCAGTTCCATCTGCTACAGAGGGTGTTGAAACAGTATCGGTCATATCATGGGAGAATATCACTTGATTTTTCGAAGAAAATTAGGGGCAGCTTCTGTGGTTTGTGCTTTAAAATCGCATGACCCGTAGATATATTAGTCGTACGTAGATGACAGATTAAAAAGTTTTTTATATGAAGCCTCTTAGCATTAAGAGCAGAGAAGGCTGTCTGTAGTCATATGAATATGAGTGACAAAGTTAATCATCATGTAAACATTCTTTACTTTGCCAGCTGGGTGTTATTGCGATACCTCTCGTGCATTTATTTTCTTCTTCAATTGTTAGCTATTTGCAAGTAAAGTACGTATACAAATGTATGCAACTGTACGAAGAAAGTTTTGCCAACGAAGGTTTCTTTTCATTTGTTTGCTCATGTATTGTCATCTGCAATAAATAATTGTTTGCTCTCCCTAGACCTCTTCTTTCCATTTTCCATCTTTCTTTGTTTTAGTATTTGTGTATACACAGTGTGTATACGTGACTATAAACAATTTTGTGCATTCCCTGCCATTATTTTCTGTATTTCTTTACAACAAAACTGCTGTGTGCCTTACAACCCAGCAAGCATTTACTGACTACATACGAAAGAGAATGAAAAATCTTTTCATTTCATTTAAATGTTTAGTGGGTTTAGTAGATTTATCTTTCTCTTGTTGCTGCTATTTTGTGCAATATTTTGTGCATACACCTATACGTACCAGAAGAAATGAAACAAAATAATACGCCTGAAAAAATAAAAGAAAGAGAAAAAAGTGAACATTTAAAGAATTTCAAGGTAAAATTTTTGATTTGAGTACGTAATTTTTGTTTTCTATGTCTCTCTTTACTTCTAAACCCTCTCTCTCGCATGGGTCCATGCATGTGATTTAATACTTCTCTTAGGTCTTCCAAGTAATGGGTAACATTCTGGAAAATTTGTTTAATTCACATAGGCAAGCTGGCAATTGTTTTCATGTCCTTATGGCTTGAAGAGATTATTTGCTTATAAGAACACTTAATGCAATGAAGTTGCCATAGTCTAGTAGATAGTGTATTGGCTTATTAGACATGAGGCCTCTGTTCAAACCCCAGGTCAAATATACCGACTTCCTTTCAGTAGATTTCTGACAAAAACTCTGACAGTAAAAAAAAAAGAAATTGCCTGGAACAGTTTCTCAAAATATCTGTTGTTCGGAATGAACTTTAAACTGTAGGGCACTCCGCTCATTTGTAAAATTAAGACACACACAACAATTATGTACGTATGTACCTATATGGGTATCAATTTCAATCTTTTCTCTCATTTCATTTTCTTTCTAAACAAACTAGGTTCATGCTACAGTCTAGCATGATGCTGACTACTTCAAGTGCTAGAATATATTCTTGTTTGATACCAGTATAGGGATGTCAAGAATTGAGAGTTCTTCACCTATATTCCTCCATCTAGAGAGTAAAAAGCCGTCTTGGAATTGATCCACAGTACACTTATTGGAGAACGAACTATGCTTAGAGGGTTTGTCTGATCTTCGCAGATTCTATCTGGCCAAAAGCCTATTTGATCATCTCGCAGATCGGGTTGTATTTTATGTGGAAGTCTTTCTCTGATCGTGATTATCTAGAGCTTATATAAGAAGTGAAGTTAAATTGCTGCGATTCAATCTAATCTCCACTCTATAATGATGTCTCCTTGCCTAGTTAGAGGCAGTATTTTATTTCTGTAGAAATTTTGTTGTGATGTTCGATGTTAGTCTGCAAAAAATTCATCTCATATTGGTCCTACAACTATAATATTGTTAGTTCTAGGCTTTCCGATGACCTTATTTAGCCTAAGCCATCGTTATATGTAACGAAAGGTATTTTTAGATTTACGAACTTCCTCTTCGATGATGACTTCGATTGTTTTGCATACATAATTGGCCATTACAACCCTTCAGTCAGGATTTTAGTCCAGTATATATGATTATAGGGCTATCCATCTGCATCTTGTGATTAAGTGCTCCATTTCTTCATCAAATCCGAATATTCTGCAATCCCCCAAATAGATACTCTTCAGATTTGAAGAGATTTCCTATAAGAAACGAGAGGCACACGATTTCAGTGACCACCAGTAAGAATTTGTCCACAAAAGTTCCTACCAGTAGCGCTATTTAGCATCATGGCCATCTACACATGCCTTTCATTTTCTGTTGCCTTTCCGTTTCGTATGCAAACAAAACAAATATCGTTTACCAGTGCAAATACATATTCATTCCAAGTGTAAATTGAATTTCTTGCTACAGTTGCTCTTTCTCTTACCCATACTACTACAGCAAAGGCTAGATGAGATTTTTATCTCTCAAATACACATACACATAAGCGTACACACATGTACATATATTTACATAAAAAGTAAGTGTTGCTTGCATTTGTACAATTGCAATGCTTTTATGGCTTAGCACTGCACATAAAAGGACCAAAAAAAAAAGGAAAAAAAATTAAAAAGAAATTTATTCTTACGCCTATGAAAGTCTTGGGGTTGCAAAAATATATTTTTTTATGGACTTTTCATGAACTTTTTCCTAAAATACGGACAATATTTATAGCATGACTAAGAAAATTAATTGGTGGTAAGGGGTTTCCTTGTAAGTTGAGTGTGTTTCGAAAAGCTATTTATTTTTTTAATTCTGTCGTGCCAGCTGTGGCAGACTAGATACCAGCCGAAATGCAAGAAAAAGTGTAACAAAATGGTAGACTCCCTATGCCATAGCCGTCGCCTTGGAGTTCGCTATGTCAAAAGCAATAGCTCTGACAGCCGCCTAGCTATCAGAAAGTATGTTAACGTCCTTTCAAGAAATATTTTTATCCTTAATAATCCTCAACGTTACTATTACGACCGATACTTCTGTCGGTAGTCTTATGCAGATATGCCTATACTTACGGTTACATGCACTTTTGAACCGTTTGTGAATAACCTTTAACGTAGTGAATGTTTTGAAGTTCCTTGAGAACTCAGATCATTAGTTTTTGAAAGTTTTCAATTCCTTTAGGATCTCGAATATTTAATTCGTGCTACTGTCCAGTCTTATATAAACGCCTGCTACTGTTAGCTTCTAAGCCCTGACAATAAAAGTACAGAGGCAAGAGAAGTAATATCATGTCTTGCGCCGATATTGGTGTAGACAGCAAGGCTTTCCTAACATAACAGGTTCAGTTCCCCAGTCGTTCTTGGGAAATTTCTCTATCATATCAGGTATAAGTTGATTAATAGAGCTCCGACTGCTATCACAACTTCCTAAGAATCTCGAGACGGTTGAGTGATATCAAGCAGGAGCTATGATTATATGACAGAAAACGTAATATCGGTATTACAACGGTACCTTATAGGACCCACATATGCTATGCCCATTGTGGTGACTGCTAGTTTAATCTAAACCTAGCTCCAGGACAATATATTTCAGAGTAGCCTTCAACCCAGAATATGGGCCAGAAAGTATTCCGAACTCTTGAGCTCCAGGTTCACCCCATATAATCTCAATAACCGAAAAGGCGGCGGCTATTAGTAAGTACCATCTCATTTTACTATAATTCGTAGCTCGTTCTCCTCAGAGCAAGTTGTATCCTATCGCTTATAATACCCGCCCGTAATTCTGTCAGAAATCTTTAGAACATGGTCATCCGCACAAACTGCACGTTCATAGCATAGGATAAGCGTCAGTACAACACACTTCCTATCATTATGGTAGTGTCGGATACATACATACGCTGTTCTCCCACAAGGTAGTTTCGATAGTTACTTCATCATAGAGTCCTTTATATCGTGTTTTATCAGTACAAATAGTGTGACTATTTAGACAGCTGAGAAATAAGAATTTCTGTTCCAGAGACTTCTCCAACGAACACATTAGAGTATGCAAGACGGTCTCAACAAACCCGCCCTTGTATGCTTGTTATACCTTGAATTGGAAATTACAGTTCGCGAGTCTGGACTTTATTAATAACGAAAAAAAAGTTTCTCAAAAATCAGTCGCTCGGAGTCGACTTTAAGCGGGGCCTACAGCCACAACATAAGTGATATTGGAAGCTAGGTCGTAATCTTTACTGAAGGACTGTAATGTAATTTGTTAAATTCCAAATGCAAACAAACACTTTTATTGCCTTGTATTTCTATTTAAATTAACTTTGATTTTTCTATTTCTCAGTGTAAATAACAACAACTACAAAAATATTATATTCTAAAGTGCATTCAATTAATAATTCCATTAAATAATTATAAACCACTTTCCTATATTGTGAGTTTGTTTTCCTTTTTCAATTTAATTTTTCTAATTCATTATGCAGGCACTTCCCCATCCTCCTTCTCATCCAAAGTCCATAGTAAAGTTATAAATGAGGCTGCTGTGCGATAGACCTGTAACAGCAAAGACAACAACCATAACAACAAATAAATTTTTAAAATTAATTTTTTTTGAAACAGAAAGTGTTTTTCAAAGAAAAATATGAAAAGCAGAAGCAGAAGCAGAAACAGACACACTCACCCATAAAAAGAGACTCAAATCGGCTGTGAAAAATATGCCAGAAACATGACAGGCTCGTTGTGCTCGCAAAATGGGTAAAATGAGCATTTTTTTGTTTGTCATCGTTAGCGATTCCCAGTGGAAGCTCTCATAGATTTCGGTAGCAATAGATGTACTCTGTAAAGGGGGGAAGAAATAGGGGTGTTGGCTGTAATACTTCGAAAGGAATTATAAAAATAATTTCTTTGTTTGGCTGTTGCTGCATAATTAAGCAGCGTATTTCTAATGATAAAAATGTAAATTAAACTCAAAATATTTTTAAAATATTAGACAGAGAGAGTGAGAGAGAGAGAGAAAGAGAGAGGGAGAGCAGTACGCAGTAAAGCATTATGCGGCATAGCGAACAAAGTAAAGAAAAACTTAACTTTTGATGAACCCTGACGCGGTTTGTTATATATTTTGATACCTCCCTTCCATTGCTTCCTGTGTCATTATGAATTATGACGATGAATAATTCATTTGATTTTGAAAAAAGCATTTGGTACTCAGAAAACCCACATAAGGTCATACAGAAGCCATTGCATCCAATATGAGTGACTATTTGGTGCGATTTATGGAGCGCAGACATCATTGGCCCATATTTCTTTGAAAATGAGGACAGCGCAACTATTACGGTCAATGGAGACACCTATTGCACCATGATAACCAATTTTTTTTGTATCCGCTCTTCACAGCATTGATGTGAACACTGTTCGGGTTGAACAGAATGGTGCAACTTGACGACCTATAGCACCATAATAACAATTTCTATTATACCCGCTCTTCATGGTGTTGATTGTTGTCGGACACCTCAACCTCCTACTCCTTTGCTCCACGATCTCTACCAGACATACTTTTAAAAAAACTTTAATTACTGGAGTTCTTTCACTTATTCGAAAGTTATGGTCATTACAACGTTTTAGTCAGAGTTAAAACCCAGCTTTTCGCAACACCCCTGTTCCTTCTGTTAGTTTAATCGATGTGTAGAGGGACAAAGAATTGAATGTCCTTTCCGACAGATTTTAAAAACGTTTCATGGCAATTTTATTTACTCGCATAATTTTTTGCTAGAAGACTGGTGAGAGGAAATATTTTTCTTTCTCTTTCGTTGTTGTTCGAGATGCCTTAGCTTGGTTTTAAACCACGGTTTGGAACCTAACTACCTAATAGGCTACGGCAAATTTGAAAATTATTTATTAATTAAAATACTATTACAAATTATATTTAATTATATACGAGCTGAGTAACTTTTACCATATGCTCGGTATAGTGTCACAGACCACTACCCACTTGACTACCAGGGCACACAATTCGAAAGTTATTTACCTGTTATTTACCTTTCCTAAATAGCCTTTGTATCATGCGACAAACGATTTTCTAAGGCTGTCCTTTCACTGTGTCTAACTATTCTTTTGAAAATTGGCTTTGAAATTGAAAAATTTCATAAAAAATCTTCATCAATCGGAAATCTTACCTCATCTTGAACTCTCTGTCCACCATAGCAATACAAAATCATTTGCATCGATACGGACAACAAAAACATGCCCTGAAACAATTGCTGGGCCAATTCATCGCCGCGTGTAAATTGAAAAGCCAAACAGCAAATCTGTATGCAACTGATGGTGAACTTGAGAAAGACCACACTGCCGAATACATCATTAAACTCGGTGGCCAATTGAACGCAACGATTATGATACTTTATACAGGTCCTGAGAGTTTCTATGGAACAATTGCCACCATGCTCACCGCCTGCTATATGCAAGCGATGTTTTAAAATGCGAAACTGTGCCACTATATTGCAGACAAACCAGGAGAAAAGTGAATCCGTTGATAGGGAACCATAGATGATATAATAAATGGCTACACAGTTCCATATAAAGCAGGCTACGTAGCCGATTAAGGTGTTTAAATCTAAGAAAAAATAACTGGAAAAAAAGGACATTTTTAATAAAAGGATGATAGCTACGAGAGCTCGGCTTTGTCTCTACTTACGAGGCTTTTAAGGGCGGCTCTAAATATGACCCAAACAAGCCATCTGCTAGGAAATGATAGCCAGCAATCAGTAGAGGCGTTAGAGCGGCAGCAATGCCAGTGCTTAAAACCGTTATGTGGTAATACTTGCAGAAGATTATGTCCTTGTGGTTTTCTTCAGCCAGGATTTTAAGTTCCGGTCCTTTGGCTACAACAAGGAATTTGAAAAAAATCATGTATTTTTATTTGTTTGCTTAAGTTAAACTTACCTTCCACATTCCATAGCCATAACTTCCTTATCAAAATCACATATTTCTGCTGTTTGCTTAGGATAAATATTAACTTTGCTATGGCGAGTACAGCCTGCCAAAATGGCGACAGGGCATCGGTTACTTTATTCAAATCGGAAATATTTTCCACTGCAAACGTCAACATGCAAATGCATAAGGCCAGCGTGGTTAGCATGGGTGTCCAAACTAGCCACAAATTGAAAAATGTCGCATCCAGTGAGGTAGGATTGATGCCTATGCGAGCAAAGCACATAAATTGTACACGAAAATAGCCGGGGATGGCAGGTTGACAAGGTACAGCCCCTCCTTTCGATGAAAATGCCATTTTTATTCTTCTTCTTTTTCTTCTTCTACTTTAGTTATAATTTCAAATTTAATATCTCTTGGCCAAGTAAGATATGTTGTGTGGCGGTGTTGTCCTAAAGCTTATTAACGCCTGTCACCGTATTGTCAGCAGCTTATAAAGGTTTTTAAATACCCTGACAGCTGAAAGAAAAATAAGAAAAAAACCTTTTCATTCTCTTTAACCGAACACATCCATTTATAGCACATATGTATGTGTGCATGTATGTAGTGTATATGATTATAATACCGTTATTTACTACTTTATAATCAGCTTATTTACTTTACTAAGTATTATTTCCACTTACACATCAAGGTGCTCTAGGAATGCGTCTTTCCACAATTTGTTTTCCTTTTTTCACTCTTCTTCTTCCATATTTTTATGTATCATGCCAGAGACGTTAAGGTTTAAAACTTTTAATGCGTTCCTACATACACACACGCACCTTAAATCCATATTTCTAAGAACACTTATTAAGGCTTATTATCGCATAGCGTTTACGCTACTTTAAAGAGAAGTTCAGCATCATTCAGCCATGAAATCCAAGAAAGTTCTTAGTGGTGCAAGCAAATACACATGGTTTGCGTCTTTAATAACTTGTATGGCACTTTGATTAGTAAATATATGAGATTTCTTTCACGATATAAAATAGTATGAAGTTGTGTTGGATTAAGTGCCAGAGATTGGACCAGAGATAATGTGCATTATTATACAAGAAATGAACATTCAATCTGGTAATCAAACATATCCTTTAGGCAACCATCCGGACTCCCAAAATAATTCTTGATATGATGATAATCCTTACTTGGTGAACTTCAGTCAAAGATGACAAAGAATAAAAAGATTATAACCTTCACCTCTTAATGGCAAGAGCTGGCCTTTGACACAAGAAATTAAAGATAATATGGTGCTCCTACTCAGACACATTGCTTCCGTGCAGAAATCATTTGAGGGAATACCAAGTATGTAGGGCAATAGCCTGTGAAAACAGCTATAGACCGATGGATGACTACGGTATTTAAGGCAACCAGACAATCAATCGAGCAGAACATAGCAATGTTACATGTAGTTTTCTGCTGTCCATTAAGTTAAGACTTCCTGGACAACCATTTAAAAATACGCTCAGTAACATGTCGGAGATAGTGAAGTCTATTCTAGCCCATGCCAGTTATCCAGCAGTGCCATGATTATATTCTTATGCTGTGAGTTTCTTCCTTTGACTGAGTCGAAATTTACCAGAAAAATTTTAGGCATTTCAGGTAAATCAAAGATAGTTTACAAGTTCTAAATTGAAAGCACTGCCTGATTAGGATTGTCGTCAAAGAATAAATTATACAATCATTGGGAGGTTAGGTTATCGGGTAGCCGTTCACAGAAACTTCACTAGCCGGTCATATGGCCTATTGCGTTACGCAGTGTGATGTAAGTACCCTTGTCGTTATCAGTTAGCGGTGGGTTTGAGCCACACCGTGCTCCAGATGAAACAGCCTGGTTGCATTAGTGACACGTTCGCCACCATGCCCAGATTTTCAAACAATCTGTCAACCAAAAACCAATGACGTCTGTCCTGAAATGCAAGGCAGTCGCATGAAGAGTATTCAACCGATTCCGTTTCCTTCACATCATGACAGCTTCTGCAGTAATCCTGATGGGGCAGACAGAGCTTGTCGGGTCCTCACTGTGCAAACACAGCAATTCAGGTTCGAAACCAGGATAAAATAAGATTAAAAAAAAATACTCTTACAAAAGTGCTCGAGTTTTTGAAGAGCGGAGAAAATTAACAACGAATATGATAGGATGGCCCTTTGGGGAAGCTTAGAATTGTAAAAAATTTGTGAACTAAATTCCCATCTTATGCCTTTGCTTGTATGTCTTTGCAGCTTGTACTTATGGCAGCAATTTCTATGTTAAAATGTTTTCTACACGGATTAACTACATGTCCTCTTTTTCTGTGTTACTGATGTCGTTATGAGCCATTGCAGCCCTATTTGCTCTTATTTATTCGGATGGTTATTGGCTGTTAATTTCACAATTTGTATGTGAAATTTTTATCAAAGCAACAGCAGTAAACTGATCAAAATATTCCTACTTTTGTGAAGGTCGTAAGCTCCCATTAGAAAAATTAAATAATAAAGTAAGCTTCTGAATTCATTCTTATAATAAAATTTACAAAATTTTACCTGCTTAACTTATTTAAATTCTTAATGGACCAAATAATGTTGACATTAGTAATTAAGCCCCTATAAATTGTTGTTAAATGCCAATAAAAATTTGTTTCGTTTGGTTTTTTTTCAATTTCAATAAAAGCCTGTATTTCCCTAGAACATCATAAAAATGTTGTAAAAATTGCCTAAGAAAATTACTATCAATGCCCTAAAGTATGGCCATAAACAGTATTTCGTCAAACGCCTAGAGATATGCCATAAAAAAAACAAGCGTTTAATGTTGCGAATTTTTTTGGAATGATGCGCACTCTATGGACGCAAATATGCATTGAGCCCCAAATCTCCAAGGCTGTAAAATATTAGGAAAATTGAAACCCTTTTTTTTAATTTGCCTACGTTTATGACTCTCCCTCTCGGTCTCTCTCTCTGGCTCTGTCATTGTTGCTTTCGCTGACATTTTTAAAGGGATAGAAAAAATACAAATAAAAATTTCAAATGCATACGACAAGTATCTCAAAGGAAATTTTTAATTAAAATTGAATTTTTGCATCACAAGAAAAACTTTTCATGAGCTTAGTGAATGGGCTGGTAAAGTGCGTGTCTACTTTAAGAGCTCAGAGCACATTTAATATCCAAAAGGATGTCAATACTTGTTAATAATTAAGGTTTCCTTATTTCGTATTTTATCATGCGAGCTGTCAATCATAAATATAAATATGAAATAAGTTTCTGCCTTATTCTTCTTCGTTTTTCTAAAAGGATACTAATGGTGCCTTCAATACAGTGACGTACACAACCTTTCATACTCTTGATCCTTCAAACATGTTGTCGAAGCACACTTAATGTACGTGTATGTTTCTCACTCATGTCTTCAGTTTTTCTTTCTTATTCATGCCATATTATTAGTGTCAATATGTTTAATGTTTAATGTGCTTTGCTGATATCTCTTCTCTGTATATATCCTTGATTAATATCCTTAAGCTTAACATGCTTTTTGTACTGCTGCCGTTCCATTACAATTTTCTTTCACGCATTTGCAGACATCAACTATTTGTAGGAATGTTTTAAGGGATTTCATTTAAGTATGATATTAGCAGCGTAAGTTGTTATTGGAAATAAAAAAATAAAACAATACGAGGACTATAATAAGGATATTTGACGTTGAAAGAATACTTAATATCAAGAAAATAAATTATAACAGCTACAGTTACAGCTACAGCTACAATAAGCTGGCATATTAAGTGATAAACATCTAAACGTAGTGTTTCAAAATAAATTAATAAATTAAAAAGGAAATTTAATATAAAAAAAGGAACGAAAACGCAATAGTCTATTAGCTAGAATGGTGGCTTATTAGACAAGAACCCATGGTTCAAATCTTAGCTTAGACAACTCCAACAAAACACAGTTTCTTTCGACCACCTCTGCAGCCGCCATAAATAAAAGTTACATTAAAGTGAAGGTGGTGACACAAAGGTGAAGGTGGTAGCCAATTTACAGTGACCTTTTAGCAATAGCTCTTGTTACCCACTGTACGAGTGACATTCTATTGGCGTATTTTCTATTGTAATGATTGCTATGAAATAAATGCAAAATTTATGTTAAACATGCAATTATTTTTTATGATACAAAATCTAAATGTCAACATTTATTGTTAAATGGTATCATCTAATATCACCATCTAATGTCACCATGATAACCTTGTGCACAATACGGGCAATAGAGAAAAGCTCCGTGCCACCTAAACAAGAGAATATGAGAGAAATATTTTCTTTTGAAAGTCATGTGGTTTTGTCAACAAATATTTGTTTGTTTAGATTTTTTTCTCAATTTGTTTTTATTGCATACTTTTAAGCTGTTGTAATCTGTTGCATATTTTTATGCATATTTTGTTTTATATAAGCTATGGAACAGTTAATGCAGAGATTATAAAATGAAATTCAAAATATGGTCCCGAAAAGGCTTCATTTGAAAAATATTTTTTAGTAAAAGATCGCTTCAATGTGAGATATCTTCACAGTATTTCATTCGTTTGAAAGTCCTATTGATCTTAATTGACATGTATGGAATATAATTGCATTTAAATGCCATCCATGGCTTCTCTTGGGAACAGAACCCAATGGTCAAATTTCCAGTGATTCTGGCTCATAAATCATGCTGAATTTGACCGATGGCATGGGTTATGTAGACTTTAAGGACCGCTGTGGTTTGTGGCTTATTCGCAAGCATCTGCGACTTAACAAAACACCACAAACACCTGAATCGCACGAACTTAGTTGCCAATTCACAGCACCTCCATGTGAAATTACTGCAAGATTAGTACACTGACTCATGAGGTGAAAACAGTCGACTAGTTCTCCAAATCCTTTCAGCTGTTGCAGGATTCATTTGGCACAATGCCTAGACCTACCAGGACAGAGCCCCGCTAGAATTGCTACAGCGCACAATATTGTGGTTGGCCATGAGATTTAAGGAAAGACATGAGACGGTTTTGTTCTTACCTATTCCTTACCAATAGAGTCTAGCAAAATAAGTAGAAGATATCAAATTTAACAATGGCAATCGAAATACATAGGCTCTGTGATACTTACTTATGTTGGATATTACGATATCTACACAACAATTATCGGTTCTATGTTTTTAACGATAATCTATCCTTTAGTAACTTGTATTAGTGCTATATATATTGTAATGAACATATATGGGGCACTGTAATCTGTTCAGGCGTAAGAAAAAATAGAGAATCTGTTGCATACCTCAAGGTTAAGTCAAACATTAGTATATATTGCATACTCTCTAGTGTATTTAGTAATTCGAAATTGTTTTGATTTCATTTCTCAAATGTATTGCATTTGTCATGTACCAATATTTGATTATTTACTCGCCTCCCCCGCTGCTGACAGCCTCTCTATTATATTTCAATATTTTTATTCAATTTATTGATAAGAAAAATTCCGTTTGTATTGTTTTCTTTCGATTTTCAATTTTCAAAATATTTTCTTTTTTGTTTTTGTTTTTTGCTTTACGACCTTAGGCTCTATAATAATCATGTTACGACATGCTTTTGCAATATTTATTCTCTTATTTTCTTGTATTTTTTTTGTTGGTTTTTATTTAAAATATAATTTCATTTCAATTCATGTACTTGTCACAAATTTCCCGAAGGACTTCATTTTGTTTGTTGGGTTTTTTGTGATTCTAGAAATTTTTACAAATTTTTCCTACACACACACAGGCATTTAACAAAATGAGCACACAATGATTGGTTTTTTTGTTTTTCCTTCTATTATTATTGTTTTATTTTATTTATCAAATACAATTATTTCTATTCCTTTATAAAACAAAATAGAAAAAGAAAAGGAAGAGAGAGAGAGAGAGAGTAAAAGAGAAAATGTTTTTTTTTTATTGTATTTAATTTTTTATCTGAAAATGTTATTATGTTTGCTGTTGTTTTCTTATCGATATCGATATCGCAAAACAATTATCGTGTAAATGTGCAACTAGAAATAGAACAGCAGCCATAATGTTTCCTTTCCGTTCCTGGCTGCTAGGCATTTGAACCTTTTGTGGAAAATTTTTCTCCATTGTTTTCCTAGAAATACGTTTTATTTTCAATTCAAGCTTGAAAAAGGGAAACACATTTAAACTTGGTCTGCTTATGTCATAGTTAATCATAATCAATGATTTCCTGTGGCTCTTGAGGTTGTGGTTGTTTGTTTATATTATCGAATTCCTAGAATTGATAAATAAATTAAGCTGCAGCATGGCATTTGAAGTTTAGAAACAAAAACAAATTATTTTAAAACAGAAATAATTTTTTTTGAATTTCCTTTTACTAGGTTCCATTAAGAGATAGGCAGACAAGCGTAAAAAACCTACACTTAAGGCAGCAATAAATTTGTTCTCCTAATGTAGTAGCAAAGGGAAGTACCCTACCTACCTACATAGAATCAAAATAAAAACTATAAATCTCTACAAGCCAAAAAATTGTGAGGAGGGTTTCTAGAAATCGTGGAATACCGCGTTCATATGTTCACTATTCAAATGTAAATTCTGTACACACATACATAGATATTAGAAGAGTTTGATGTGTTTGACGGTTTCACGCTTCCTTACTTAATTGGTCATACAATTGAATTAGAAGTGACTCATGTTTACTAATAAAGAGTGTCACACTTGGTAGTCGCCGTAATCTAGTAGGTAGTGTATTCGCTTATTAGACGTAAAGCCCGGGTTCGATCCCCAGGCCTGACATCAAAACGAAATATGAAAAAAAATATATTTCTTTGGGGGCTTTTCCTGACTGAAAAGTTTCTAAAAAATCTGTCGATCGGAGTCGACATTAAACTATAGGTCCCGCCACTCATGCATAAAATTAGCAGACACAAGATAAGTGGTGTAACATACGGACATAATGGTGTGACTACGGCAACGAATTTTAAAACCAAAGTTCACATAAACAACAGCTCAGAAAAATTTCTATTGAAACTTATTTGCAACATCTGTTATACGGCTTCTAGCGTGGTAACGTGGCGTATGAGTGATATTTGATTAATTATTACGTATACGCTTGCAGCAGTAAACATTCGCCTTACCATGGATAAAATTAACACACACACACACAACATAAGTGCTGTGAGTTACTAGGTCGTAATCCCAACTGACGGATTGTAATAACCAATATATTGATACCACTGTCAAGCGCTGTAATACAGCTTTCTCGTCTACAAACACACATTGCTCATCAGCTGAGAGCAGTTAATAATAAAACAGAGCATGTTAGACTGTTTGAAATCCAACTACATATTAAAAAAATGCTGCAGGTACATTTTAAGCTTTTTTTAATTTTTAACACAAAGAAATTAATTTCACAGAAAACCAATTTGATTTACTTTGAGAATAGACAGCGCCTTAGGGCAGCCATGAATAATCGTCTGTTCATATTTTATGTTTTAAATTTCATTCGAAGCCTAATATTATGTATATTGTACATGCATATGTACATATATACATGCATACATAATTATGTGTGTAAATTGTACCCCGTTCTTGAACTCAAAAAGGTTTTTATTTCCAAGAATCGTTTCTTAGAACTGCAGATTTTATGAAAAAAATTTGAAATTTCTGTTTTCAAGACCCATGTTGCCAGTTTAAAACAATGTCAACAACAAAGAAATTATATTTACAAGACTTATACACACAGCCACAAGCAGTTCTTATTTCAATGACTTCATTTAGGCTTAAAGACAATACTAATTAAGGTGGCTAATACGGAGAAGTGAGCCATTCGTCAAGTAGACGAAAAACCGTATAAAAAATTGTGTTACTTTATGCAGCATAAGCTTAATAAGCGATTATAAAGAGTGGATACATAGATGTGAATATGTTGAATGACTAGCTTGCATAAAATTGAACATAAACTATGAACTGCTATCGGAGAAATGCTGCCACTCTACCATATAATCGTTTGAAACGGAGAAAAGTGCATCAGTTTTGATCACATCATATAAAAACGATACTGCTGCCAACACAAAGAGCTGACTGCATAGACACATTCAACGGTCGTATTTACATATATAGATATTAATATCGGGTGCGCCATCTATCGGTTTAAATTTTAACCATTGCTTATTTCGCAGCTGACAATACTTAGGTTATTCTATTCTGTCCCAAAAACTCAGTAGATTATCTCCACTCTAACGTAATAAATCGACTTGTCCTTGAGCAACATTGGGGCTTATTGGAAATTTATTTCCTAAACCAAAAACAATTTGGTCGGAAATTGCATGAAAATATTTTACAAAATTTGGTCGCAAAGAAGCACTAACAGTGACCGGTATAAGCAAGTTTATTGGTAAAGCCTGTGAAACTGGTTTCATTGTTGATGCCCCATGGATGAGAGCTTGCTCGTACAGTGCGTACATCCGAAAATATCGAAGCAGTGGCTGTGAAATCAACTCGTCATCTTTCTCAAGAATTGAAAATTTCACGATTTTGGTATGTCGCCTTACCAACTTCAATTGTTTCAAGGGTTGAAGCCGCATGACCATCCACTTCGGTTTCGCTTCGCTAGATGAGCCAACGAGATACTGATACGATGATGTCGACAATTGTACTTCACAACACGAAAATAAATTTGACACAAATTTCAAATCGTTTTTGTTTAATTGCCTTTTTAAATTTAAACTTCTAAATGTCCCACCCTACATTTTGGCGTACACCTTACGATTTGAAACTTCTCTCTCAATATGAAATCCAAATAGAAACAATTTCTGGCTTTACTGATTATTTTTATGCTTTCGTTTCATTTTTCATGCCTTTCTCTTAATTTGTTTCCATTTTTTTCTATGTTTTAACAGGGAAAATATCATCAATAAATTAAAATGAAAATAAAAATCAACAAAAGTAATCTGCTTAGGTGATGCATCATATGAATAATACTCCCATCCTACATTATTATTTTGATAAAATAAAACCTTTAAAAAAAGGAAATTTAATGCACTTACAATGTACACTCACGTACAATGCATACTCCCATACACACAGCGATACATTGAGCAACACGCATGTAAAACAAATGATTTAAAATCCTTTTTAGAGAGTCGCCAGGGAACCGAATGCAACATGTTTTACTTTTAATAAATACATGCATATGTATTGTATATTTGTATGGGTGTGTGTATGTATTTTTATAAATAAAAACACACACATGAGCTTTACCTCCATAATACACTCGCTCTCTCTCTCTTTCGCTTTGTCTGTGTCTCTCTGTTGCATTAAGAAATCCTAAAAGATTGTTTCTGTTTCACAAAAAATCCATATTTCATTGCTGCTTTCAAAAACTAAACAAAAAACGGGGCAAGAAAAACGGAACTAAAACTGTAAAAAAAAAATCGTAATAAAAAACTAACGGGAAATGTAATGCCATTTGATGCATGCAACTGTGCAACTGAATAGGAAAATAATAAAAAAAAATGAAAATGAAAATGAAAGGAGTGTAAAAGAAAAAAAAATTGTGAGAAAATATTTACAAATTATGCTGCAGTTTATTGAAAATGCAAAATAATAACCAACAACAAAAACAACAAAAACAAACAAAAAAAACATGAAAAAAATAGATCGGCTTATTGGAAAAACTACTTTTCTTCGTGCAGATCATTATTAATGTGTGCGAATATTTTTTTTTTATTTTACCAGAAGAGAAAATAAAAACTAAACAAAGAATTTAATGAGAAAATAAGGGGGGGCGTAACTGAAACCGAGTAGAATTGAATTCAAAAATATAAAAAAAATTCTCGGAATAATAAACTCTTTGTGGCATTTCTAAATAAGTAAAGAGTAAGTAAATAGCTGTTGAAAACTAAAAAACATAAAGAAATTCATTTGATAAGCATAACATATGGTACACCTTCCTCCTCCTATAGGTAAACAGTATACTAAAAATGATTCTTTAAGAGCTTGAGACTTGATTCTTATTCATTAAAAGTAAACTTATTCAGTAAAAAAAAACATACATACTTGCATCCATATATACATACATATATTCATATATACATATTTGGTCATTACAGCCCTTCAGTCAGGTTTACGACCTAGCTTCTCACACCTCTTATATTGTGTACGTTAATTTTATACATGAGTGGCGGTACCGCATCTCAGCAGATTGCTGGCAAAAACTCTGAGAGTAAAGAAAATTTGCCACGAAAAGTTACTCAAAAATGTGTCGTTTGGAGTCGACTTTAAACTGTAGGTCCAGCTTCATTGCAAGCCATCTGCTCCACATATTGTTATGTTCTTAGCTCCGATTTTTATTGGCTACAGTGTTTTTATTAAAATTCAATGACAACCTTCGCCTGTATTTAAATTTCATTTATTTTCGGCTTGGCAACTTCTAGAACTTACTAGTTATTTGTTATTGTTGTTATATTATCTTCAATGTACCTACTGGGGTCTTGCCATGTTGTTTTGTTATTGTTATTTGATCTGTTGTTACTTTGCTTATAACTTGTTTGTTGTTTTGTTATTGTAAGTTTTTCTTGTTCTTACTTCATGTTTCCAGAATAAACTTATGCAGTGCAGTGTATATTCCGTTTACGCATTAATGTTTTCAGATTCTCAAAATTACTTCAAACCTTTGTTTATCTGTTTAACATGTTATTCTAATCAATTTTAATGTTTATTTTTGTTTGTTTAAAACTTTTGTTGTTGTTGTTGTTCACTTTATTACAAATAATGATTTTGTTATTTTGTTGTTAACAAATTCGTATGTCTTTATATTAAGACTGTAATAAATCATTAGGCACCCCTCACTCTCTCTATCTTTCTCTGTACAGAGTAAACTTTATTAAGTACGAAGAGAGAAAGAAAACAGACTCCTGCCTGCCGTTGACTTAATTTCCAACATATGGCAGCATATCAGGCGTCTATTTAGTAACCAAAAAAAAAAAAGAAGAGAGAGAGAGAGTAGAAAGGAAAGGGCAAAAACGAAAGCATAAGTGGATATACTGATTATTTGGTTTCCTCGACGTTGCCACAACTACTGCCGCTGAGGCTGCTGCCTTTCGTACTTCGTATCCTAACAAGGATAACCAAAAGCATTAATATGTAGCTATGGCACATGTACAAACATTGATGCATACAAACAATCGATGTTTTTTCGTGTTTTTTTATGAGAGCAGCATATGAAAATAAACTTTTACTGTGTTTGCCAATGCCATGCAACGACGTAATTTTTGAATTTTTGCTGTAAGGCCAACTTGCAATATCTTGGAGAATTTCATCGAGTGATATATGATGTGGTTTAGTTTTCTTTTTTTTCGCCAAGTCAGCAGTAAAATTTTAATGGAAAAATCTTCTTAAAATAAACGAAATATTTTTCATTTTCAACAAACAACAACAGCAACAAATAATATACTTTGAATTATATACAGACGAGCTGAGTTCATATATTTTTTATTGGATTTAAACCGTGATTCTAATTTTCTTTTTTTATTTTTATTTCAAATAATTTTCTTAACTTTCTTTTGTCTTGTCCCTAGGCAGTCAACCCAGTTCTCAACCCCTATTAAATCCCCAAGCTTCAGATCTATCATGATGGCAGCAAATTAACGATCCATGCAATTGCAGACAGGGACAGTGGCTAACTGGTATGATCAAGTATTAGTTCTGCTTCTGCTTAACAGAAATAAAAGATAACCCTGTTCCAAATGTTGGTCTTTTGACTAAAGAGGAAATACTCATGTAATTATCTGTCTGTAGTATAACTTAAAAAACGATCATATCATACTTTGAAAGAGCAATTATTGGGCTGTTCAAATTAGTCAACATTGTTTACTTTGGTTGTGCTTAACATATTTTTTTTTTACGTTGAAAAGTCTTCCGCATTTCCAAGAAGTTTCGTTGAGCCATTATTCCGAAAAAAAAGTTTGGACATCAAAGACAAAATCCATATAGGACTGACGAAAATGTTTGAAAACCAGCGATCCAGACTCCTGTCAGAAGCAGGATGGATTTGTATAAATACTAACTGTACCCTGCGCGCGTTGTTGCGCTACCTTCTAAAATAAATTTGAAGGAAAGACATTATGCAAATATCCAATTAATATTGAATCATTTTATTGATTTTGTTTCCCGTTGTCTAGATGATTCAGACGAACGGGTCTGAGTAGTACGCATTCGATCAGTTTCTAATCTCACTTCTCGTTGTTGAAGTCATTCATGCGAACGGGTCTCAGCGGCATGTACTCGCAGATTTTGAAGTCTCAATGATCGTTGCTCGTCTGATTCTGAGGCTCGTAATGCTCTTTTCTTTCGTGCTTGAGGTGTAGGTCGACCAATGTCTTGTCATTCATTTTGAACACTTTTCAGTGGCGCCATTTACCGGAAATTAATCGCACCAACTTAGAAACCTCCGTCGACTCATGCGCAACAACTTTGCTAAAGATCATATCATGATTAAATGCTCAGTTTACGATTTAATTCATTTTGAGTGATTGTCAGTGGCGCCACCTGCCTTAAATTGGTCATACCAACTTAGAAACCTTCCCGGGCTCATGAGCAACAACTTTGCTGAAGATCATAGCATCATGATAGTTTACGATTCTATAACTTACATACAAACATTCATTTTTATGTACATAAGTATATATAGATTACATAGAGCTGACGGGTGACGTATACGTAATATTTTGTTAGACAATAATACTCATACTTTTTTTGTTTATGTATTTTATTTTATTTGCCTATTTCAATGTAAAAGGTAGCATATAACTTCTTCCAGACATACAGGAAGATACTGTAAAAATTTCAAGAAAATCAGTTCAGCCGTTTAGCCGTCTATAGACTTCAAACAAACCCACAAACAAATAAACACACATTCATTTTTAAATATAAGAAGAAGAAGAAGATTAGGCGTAACTCAAGCAGCCATCGTAAAGCCTTCAAAAGTAGCACAATTCATTTAAAAGCAAGAAACTTAAGTGCCACGTGAACTGCTTCAGCGAGACGTTAAAATGTCTGCTCTTTACATGTCTGGAATGCGGTTTGATAGTGTTCTAAAGAAATTTCTTTTGCAGTGAATTATCATTGGCCGCCGCAAATGAATTTATTACGACAATGTCAAGTACAAGAAATCATATGTGAATCGCGGGCAACAAGCAAAATCTATGGCCAAGAAGAATATCCATTTTGTACTTCAACGGATGCTTCGTATTTGATGGGATCTCGAATTAGGAAATCCATTATGACTTTTCTTACGCCAGGCCAATCTATCAAAGGAGACCTGTATCGACCACAATTAATTCGTTTGAAACGAGTATTCACAAAAAAAAGCACAGAAAATGCAAACGTACAGACGCCGCAGTCTAGTAGGTACTGTGTTGGCGTATTAGACGTGAGGCCACGGTTCAAACCCGATGTCAGACTTCTCGAACAAAACGAATAAGGAAAAAATTTTTGTGAAATCGACTAAGAGTGGGAAATAGAACTCCATTAACACAAGTTAAGAGCATTTTCTTTTCTTCGAACACTGAAAACTATGTCCCTTGCCATGGCTCCTAACCCGATAAAACCTAAGAATTGTTTTTTTTTTTTTTTCGTTGCTTTAATATCCCAAAGGCTATTACAAAATATTGTCTGCCAGCCTCCGTTTTATTTATAAAAGCTTTTTTCGCTAAATCCGATGATTAATATTTTGTAACAGGTTCTAGAATGATTGTGATGCTGCCATATGAAGTTGTCAAGCAACCACGTCTCGCTTCCCAGCATATTAGGGTATTGAATTACTTACTAGTACCAGTTCTTCCGGAGTAATTGTCAGAAAAATTAATTTCGGGATACAATGTCTTTTTCTCAGTTCCTCAGGGCTAGGCGAGCCTAATAATTTTTTGTGGAAAAATCAAAATGGAAAGTGAAAGTAATCAGCTTGTATATGGTGTTGTGAATAGCCAGTTGATTTTCATTGTCACGTAAGTGGAACTTTATGTGGATAGAGATGAAAGTCCAAGTACCGAGTGAGCCATAATGAGGAGTTCAATGGGCCATATTGTTAAGAAAGCTGACTATTTCGGATTATCCGACGAATTGCGATAATGCCCAGGGATGACCACCTTTTTATAACTCATAGACACACCAGCCACCAATGCACAATAAAGACGAACAAGGTTTTGATTTCTGTGAAAAAAAATGTATGCTTATTATACTCGTCTATATTTTATTTAATTTTTTTTTATTCGAAATCCTGTACAATTTACTTCTATTATAATAGAAATCACTTGTATTGTCTTAAATATACTATAAAATGACGTTTAAATCTCTGCATTTTAAAAATGGTATTAAATTTAAAGACTTTGCTGCCTTGTTAGGGTAAAAAAATGTCTGAAACTGAGTAATAAATCCCCTCGTAGAGATGCATACTTCCTGTGGTAACATTACACTCACACGTTCATATGCATCGATGTGTGCAGGCAAGCAAGCAATGCACTTCTCTCCGTGTGTGTGTGTACATTGCTTTTATGTTTAACAAAACCCCAAACATAACATACACAAACATATACGTACACGTACACATCCTCGCACTGATGTCTGTATCCAGCAAACATGTATTGTATGTACTGCTGCTGTCATGCTGTTGCTGTTGCTGTTATGCTGTTGCTCCCTTTCTTTCTTTTTTCCATATTTGAGGATTGAATAACAGTTTTTTCGTTCGGTTTTTTTTTGTACCCTTATTTAGTATTTCCTGTTATTTGCAACTATTGATTTTCTCTCCTTCTCTCTCTTACTCTCCCTCTCTAGCGCTCTCTATTTTTACTTTTTGTGTTGCTTTTTTATCTCTACATGTAGTATGTATGTAAGTGTGTACGTAACAGTAGCATGCAAAAAAATAATACAAACGGTAGAGGGAATAGTAAACTCGATAAGTAAAAATCTCATAAAGAGAAATTATGAAAAATCCTTTCTTTTTTCTCTTTGTTTTTATGTGTCTGTGTGTGTTTGTTTTTGTTGGAAATATTTCAATAAAAACACAACAGAAAAAAAAATAGGAGAGGGGGAAGAGAAAATAAAATTCAATTCAATTGCAATCTCTTCAACTGTGATTTGTTTCATTGAATATGGAAATCGTAAAACTATTTGTGAATTACAATTTCATTCTTTACTCTCTCTCTCTCTCTCTCTCTCTCTCTACCACACATTTTAATTCAATTGTTAAATTGATATTCAAAAAATTAGTTTTCTACAATATTTGGAGTATTTTTCGATTTTCTGTGAAATGTAGAAAGTAAAGAATCATTTCAAATTTTGTTTTCAGTCGTTAAATACCTGGTAGCTTAGTTAGTTTAGATGGCATGCAATTTTACCGCAGGATAGAACATCCTGTAGAACATTGTGATATCCTGAAAAAACCCTACTTCCGTAAACTAGTTCCACATGTATTCTATTAGATTAGACAGAGGCACACTTCTAGAGCTTTCTGGCCTCCTGGAAGCTACCAATACTTCAGAGACTTGGACCAGTTTTTCAGGAGCATAACATTAACACTGCTGTAACGATTCGATATACTTTTCACCCAAAAGAAGCTCAAACGATATTCATTATTTACTCCGTAAGCTTACTTAGACGCCGTATTCTAGCAAGTTTGTGTTGGCTTATTCGACATGAATAAACTGACCATAGGTCAGATATTTCCAAAGAAACGAAATAAAAAATGCGAAGCTAGGTAGTAATCCTGACTTTTTTTCTTTTTCTTTAGTCAGGATTACGACATAGCTTCTTGCACCAGGACTGATTTTTAAGAAACTTTTCATGGAAATTGTATTTGCTCGCAGAGTTCTTGCTGACGACGCCGAAAGAAATATTTTGTCTTTCTTTAATTTGTCTGAACTGTGGTTTAAATAACGCGCTCTAATCCAATAAGCCAATACACTATCTACTTGACTACCTAAAATAGATGGTCTAATCAGTTTTAACTAACTTGTTGGAGATTTCCCTCCTTCGTGTATATATACATACAGAATGTGTCATTACAACCCTTCAGTCAGGATTACGACTTAGCTTCTCACACGACTTATGTTGTGTGTGTTAATTTTATACATGAGTGGCAGGACATACAGTTTAAAGTCGACACCGAACTACAGATTTTTTTTGAGAAACTTTTCATGACAATTTTTATTTACTCTCAGAGTTTTCGTGCAAGAAATCTGCTGAGAGGCAGTCACCGAAGAAATATTTTTTCATATTTCGTTTTGATGGAGATGTGTGAACTGGGGTTTTAACCATGGCCTCACATTTAATAAGACAAAACACTTGATTATGGCGCCTTCAGGCCAGATAAGCCAGTTTTAATTCTTGTCAAGAACGAAAGAAGGATCCTGATGATTTACCATGCTTGACAAACCAGAGTATTATGGATACTCCACAAGCGTCGGCATCAGATTCAAAGCATTCCGCTCTACCCTCACTAAAGATCCCATAATATGTAAGAGTAACCCATATAGTCAGTGTGCCAGACACTACGTAATCTCGACAAAATTGTATAGAGTCATCAGTGAAACTGCCCTCAAACTTTCCACAGCATGGAGTAGTCATGCACCAACATGCTGTAGAACTGGCCTGTCACAAAAAAGGTTTTGTTCTGATACCTGACATTCCTTTCTCTTAAAGCTCCTACGACAGAAAACTCATATATTCTGACTTACGACCAAACATACAGTAATCAGTAGTCATTCGTATTAGAAATGCAATCGACTTTCTACCAAAAGACAGCGTCGTTCCCTGCGACGGAAAATCCCAGAGGTTTCTGGTTATTCTGCAAATGGTGATATGAGCTCACCAATGTTATATATCCCTCTATGCCAATCCATTTGCTAAGCTCAATAGGGAAAAAGTATGTTATTCTGTGTATAAACCACACCAGGGAATTACCACTTAGTAGCACAGCGATATCGCTAATTTTTATGCCCGTCAGACTGACCTGGGCGGTATATCAACTTGACAAGCTAGACCTGTGAGCGAATGCAACTGTGAGGTGACTCCAAACTCACTGCGTTAGATTCAGAGCTCTTGTTGTAGTAATGATATTCTTGTAAATATTGGCAGTTAAAATTTCAATAATTGAACACGCTCTGAAGTATTATTAATGGTGTAAGCCTGTACCTGGTAAAAAGCACGTTCACCATACAATATGAGAGACACTGAAAGCTCAAGTTTATCAGACTAAATACTTGATCATGTAATCGTTTCCACCACATAGCCATCAATAAAGCTTAAGATCGTGTAGTCTCAAAACGATAGAATCCGCAAAATAATTCCATAGGATTTATCGAAACGCAGAGTTCTCTAAAGATCGGCGACAGACTGTACGTAGGATGCTTCTTATGGATATAACTTCAGCATACGGTAAACGTCCTTAAATATATAATGGAAGTGTACTACAAGTAAATTACTCTTCCCAAACCTATTTAGAACCCCTAGGATGCAGCAAGGAACTATTGAGGACGTAGATAGTATCAGTAAGGCTATCAGTATGGGTAACCTGTGCCTTAATAGATGTCAGACTATATTGCTCTACTGATGCCTTATTAATTGTAATATTTCTTGCTACGCCTCTGGTAAATTACGCACTCTCTCTGAGAGTTGCCCTAAGTAAATACCACAGAAAAATCTATCAAAAGGACACAGTATTTACAAGGAGAATAAACAATTTTACAAGAATTGCTGGCACATTTGTTCGAAAGACGCAACCCTGTGGCAAATTGTATGCTTGCAACTTAAGTTTTAAATTCCTTTTTTTTGCAAAAAATTTCAAATAAAAATTCCTTCTTTTGATGAATTTTTTTTAAAAAACTATTCTGTTTTTGTGGTAAAATTATGCAACAATTTACAGTTTCTTTGCAAACAATGTTGCCTTGATTTCTGAAATATGTTGCCACACAAGAAAAGAAACGCAACGAAAAGAAAGAAAAGCTGAAGTAAAATATGTTGCCACACAAGTAAAGAATTCTTAAGTTTCCGCTATTCAAGGTCCCTTAATTAAAGTGTAAGAGAAGATTTTTCTTTGAACATTTTTGCAATGCTGCTGCCACAGCCAAAAGAGGAAAAAAACTTGTTGTAGCTGCATAATTCAAGTGTTTTTCAATATCATGAGAGTAACCAAGTTTTGCAAAGAAAAAAAAACAATTTTTTTTGTTTCTATTCTTGTTCTTCATATTTTATTTAATAAATTGCAGTCAACTTAATTGTTATGGCAGTCAGTTCTTTTGGTTTTTCTTTACTTTTCTTTCTTTTTTTTTTTTTTTTTTGTTGATTTAACTTCTCTATCATGATGTCTTTCTTGTCTTGTATAATTAATTTCGTGTTGCAAGAAAGAAAAAAGCCTGACAGCATTTTTAAGGATACAAATTTCCATTTTACAAGAACGCATTATAGTTGGTCAAAGACGGAATTATTATCTTAAATAATTAGACTCTCAGAAAAAATTATTTCTTTTAAAAAGATTCTGCATTAAGGATATCACACAAACAAATAAGACACAATGATCGGATGTACATAAGTAAGAGGGTACTTTGTCAAGTGCATTAAAGAATAATTGAATTGGGTTAACGCTTTAATACATACATATATTGGTTCACCATGAGAACGGCTGACATATAGAAAAATTCTGTCACTCAAATGAATACACCGCTGAAGCCATTGAAAATCGTTAATCAGAATAAAGGCACGACTACTCAAACCAACCATGTTGTGTATTGATTTTATGCATGATTGCCTGGATGTACAGTTTAACGTCGAGTTCGAAAGACGTACTTGAGAAGCCTTGCATGGCAAGTAGCTGCAAGTAGCTGTTGTCACGTTAAAACACAACACATTTGTATAAGTTGCTTCAATCCCGTTGAATAGAGATCAGAGCTAATCCTCTGGTTAAGTACTACAAAGTCATAAGGAACAATTCGCTTTCGAACCAATCAGATGGGCAACCTTATCTTTCTCTCTCTGTGTTAATAGAAATGGTTTGCACCAATTCGAATCTTTTGACCCTAACCAAGGTCATAATTTTTTTTTTGTTTTCGTATAAACCACTCCGTTGGGCATTGAACGCTACAACCTACTCATTAGATTACCAGTAGGGTTCCATTATTCTGGAAAAAAAAAGTTCGAAAATGAAATCTTTCTCGATTTCTCGTTAATCTCGCACACTGATAAGAGAAATGAATAAGGATCTAATCCTTCGAAATATGAAAGAAATATTTCCTCTGGCGACTTCCTCTCAGCAGTATTCTGCCCAAAAACTGCGACAATGAGTGGTTGCTCAAATCTGTTGCTCAGGATCTGCGTTATACTGTAGATTCCACATTTCATGGATAAAATTAACACCATCATCAACAGTAGTGTAAGAAACTGGGTTAGAATACTGACTACATGATTTTAATAGCCAATTTTTTGATCTGCTCTGAAATCGCCTTAGTCTAGTAGGCAATGTGTTATCTTATTAGACGTGTGGCCACGGTTCAAGCCTCAGGTCACATATCTCTCACAAAACAAGACTACTTCTAGACTATGGTGACTTCACCGTAAGAAAACGTTAATAAAAATAATTATTTAATTAAATCGTGGTTTGAACAGCAATTTTTACTTTTCCATAAGAGTTTATGGATGTTTTACAGCAAATTTCCGAACCCTGACATAATAAACTTTCAGAATAAGTTGCAAGCAAACTTTAATTGTGTAAATATCATATTTTTTTTGTATCATTCTTTATTTTCATTTTAATTTAACGAAAGAGAAGATTATGTTTTCATATTTTCAAGAAAGAAAAAAAATTTCATGAATTTCGGGCTCCACAAAAAAATTTTTAATTAGACTTGCTTCATGCTGCCATTGGAAGACAGACAATAACACACGTTAATTTACAATAAAAAAAATGAAAAAAAATGGAAAGAACAAGAAAGAAAAACTTTTCTGGTATTTGTAATAAGGAAAATATGTTTTTCACTTTCCACTATTCTCTGTACTCAAAAAGTAAACAAAAAAAACACGTTGATGCACTTCAGGTCTTGATATTTTCATTAAAAACAAGAAGAGCAGAAGATTTACATGCACACGTTCATATGTGCACATGCACACGTCGTATGCATATGAACATGTTTTTTGCATGTAATACGACTGTCCGAAAGTATTCTTAAAAAAATCCTTTACGAGTATAAGCCGATTATTACAATACATGTATTCAGGTAAAATCATTAAACACACACACACATATATATATATTTACGAGCTGTAAAGAGAATACAAAGGACCATATACGCTTCTACATACATACATACATTAACAAATATTCACTTAAATGCACACATGCATTTTGGGGTATTTAAAAAACAATTAACAAAACGACCACAATCAGTCAGTCAGTCTAGCCATTATTATTATTAACATGATGAGTGTGAGGTTTTCATGCTTGCTGCATATGATTTAATATAATGGAGGGGAAATACAATTTTGCGGACAATTATCGTTTGATATTCGATTGATGTAGAGATGTAACTACACCGACTTGGTTTTTATTTCAGAAATATAAGTCATGTGCAGTCGCCGCAGTCTAGTGGGTAGTGTGTTGGATTATTAGAAGTAAAGGCCACTGTTCAAAGCCCAGGTAGAAAATCAAAACAAAACTATGACAAATTATTCGTAGGCGGCTTCCTCTCTGCACATTTCTGGTAAAACTCTGAGAGTAAAATAAAATTGCCATGAAAAGTTTCTCAAAAAAAAACAGTCGTTCGGAGTCGACTTTAAACTGTATGAGTTCCAAGAGGTACAGTCATATCATTAATCAAATGAGAACCTAGCAACCAAAGAAACCCAACAGTATCTAACAAAAGGTCCTAATGTATGCCCTACTAAACTGTTAACAAATATGACGTAAAAGCCCGCATTGGAATAAGCAAGATATGACAGGCTCCTTAAAATATCAAAAATAATCGCATAAACAACTCTGTAGTTGATATTCGATGCAACTTCATCCTGTAATTCTTAGAAATGCATTCACCACCAGTACATCTATCCAGTGCTGCCATTGATACAACTCTCAGATATGCTTTCAACACCATTGCATATATCCAGTTTCAACCCATCCTTTGAAAAGGGGTCTACCAACCCGAGTTGGATGAATATCTACAATTACGAGTTAAACTCGGTTTCAAGAACCAAAAGTTCTCTTCTTATCAATTAAGAAATAAAGGTTTAGGCTACTCGATGAGCCGAGCGCCACACAACACTTGACATATAAGTTAAGTGGAGTTGGTTAGAGAATAGGGTCGGAGCAGTCTGAGAACAGCTCTTCTTAACTCCGACATATACAAGGAGAGTAAGAACTGCTCTGACAATTGCCGTATGGATCCAATGAATATCACCGCTTCACGTTTAGCTTGATGTCTACAGAAATGAAAACAGATGCTGTTGTCTAAAGATATAGAGCCTTCGATCTATTGCACAGCCTCAAGTTGTATGAAGTTATAGGGCTCTGACATTCTACAAGAAGTTGGTCAGTGTCAGTAGGAACAATTCCCTGCTGAATACTTTGTAGGTACTCAGTACACCTCTCCTGAAATGCCTTAAATCCACACAGATATGTGAATAGAAGCTTCTCTCCTAGCAAAAAATTAATTTTCCTGTTCAATTCCCTGCGTAAGAGATCGATTAAATCGGACAAAAACTAGGCAGAGAGGTTAATAAAATGTAAGCTTCTCTCAGAAACTATAGAAACTAACCATAAGCAGCTGCACATTGTTGTTACAGACGAAAAGTTGCCGTTTTCTGCAAACAGCACAATATTTTGCACGCTCTTGTAGGAAACTGTCACCACAGTGAGTGGACATTAAACTATAGATTCCGCTACTAATGAATAAAAAATAGGCATCACAACATTGGTGGTATTATAAGTCAGTCCTTAATCCCGACTAAAGGGTTGTAATGGACAAAAATGTGACGTTCATTTTTAAAACCTCAGAGGAAATTCTCTACTGCAAGCTTGCTTCAAGTCACCGTAGGTTAGTTGGTAATGTGTTGGCTTATTAAACTAGAGGTCATGGTTCAAAATCCATGTCAGACATCTCCAACAAAACGAAATATAAGAAAATAATTTTGGAGGCGACTTCCTTTCAGCAGTATTCTGTCAAAAACTCTGAGAGTAAATAAAATTGTCATAAAAAGTTTCTCACAAATCTGCCGCTCGGAGTTGACTTCAAACTATGGATCACGCCATTTATGGATAGAACTGACACCCACAATATGGATGGTGTGCGAATCAGGGTTGTAGTCCAGACCAAAGTGTCGTAATGACCAATTCAGTAAGTAAGCAAGTAAGTGGTGGGTGGTGTGAGTTCGTAATGCTGACTAAAAATTTCGAATGGACAATACTGTGAGCTTAAATAGAAAATCTAATACTGGGATGCTTAAAGAACTTTTGCCACTTAACTGATCCATAACTATTCATAAAATGTTTTTGGTCCCATAGGGTACCGTACTATACAGTGTATTTTTGTAATGAAATTTTTAAAAATTAAATTCCAAATAACGTAGCCATCTAACATGTGTCAAATACCAAATGCTGACTTTTTTCCTTTCTTAACCTATGCTCTCTCTTCTCGCGTAAATGACGAAAATATTGTTTCTTAATGAAACTTTTTTTGTGGCAATTCACAAATGCTTTGTACTCTATACACTGGGTTATGGAAAGATAAACAAAAAAATATTTACTACAGAGTCATTGTCTGTTTATAACATTTTGGCAATAATATAAGACGTGCTTGGAATTTGTATACCACACGGAATCAAATGGAAATGGAAGCTAAAAATGGCAAAAAAAAAAAAGGAAAGGAACAAATGAAATTAAATTTGGAGAAAAACGAGAGAAAGGAAAATAGAGAATTTAATGATATTCCAGAGATAGATATGACATTCATGGTGAATTTCCTTTTGGTTGTTAATTTTTGGCCATGTAATGTTGTGTTAATAAACTGTTAAGCAACACATTAAATTTGTAAACACACTTAATGACATGTACACCACTGGAAAGCATTTAAATTTCAAGTTTTTAAATGTAATTTTTTTAACAGATTATTAACATCTCATTAAATATGCTCCTTGGTAAAGCAAACCAATGAAGAGTATGCGAAATGATTTGCTGGAAAGCAAGAAATTTCGTTTTTGTTTTTTATTGAAATTTATTTTCATTTAATATTCATACATCATAATCATAAAGTATAGCTTGAGCCTTTTAAAAAATAACCGAAGATAATGGCATCAATTTAAATTAACATCATATCCGAAAAGTCACACTCATACGCCGTACCATATTTGTGTGGCATACATTATCAAGAAGGCACACTGGCTGAGTTCTTTTGAAAAAGGAAGAAACATTTTCAATGGCATGTATAGCAAAAAAACATGTGTTTTTACATTAAATAGGAAATCTTTAAATAATTTGTAAAATAAATCAAATTATAGACAAAATTCAACACCAGCTGAGATATTTTCAAAGCAATTTCAAATGATTAATGGCGGCTACAAACCCTCTATGCACCCACGCCTATATACAGAAATATGCCATAAATTTTGGGCTTAAATTAGAAATAATTTTTCTAATATGTTATATTATATCTTCCCTTTCTCTTTCTCCCTTTTTCATGTTGTTGTTATTTACCGATAAAAAGAAAAAAAACATTTTTTTTATTCAACCATAGTAGGAGGCAGAAACAATACTTTCAGTGTGTAGGAAAGTCTTGTTTACATCCTGAACCATTTCGATATTCTAAAAATTGTCTAAAAGACTTCATCAATGCTAATACCTACATACATGCATAAATACATACATACATAATCGGCTATTACAACCCTTCAGTCGGGATTACAACCCAACTTCTCACAGCATTTATGTTGCGTGTGTTAATGTTATACATGAGTCGCGGTACCTACAGTTTAATGTTGTCAGTGAACGACAGATTGTTGGGAACTTTATATGGAAATTTTATTTTACACTCAGAGTTTCTGTAAGAAATTAGAAATTGAATTAGTCTTGCGTCCCAGCATAGAAGGTATCGTGGGTTTTGAATTTCCAGTAGATATCTCTACTCTACTCAGAACTTGTCATTTGCCAATCGAGGATTGAAAGTGTGGAAGATTTGGGAAACTATAGATAGCTAACATGACTAAATGACTTCAGGTTAAAATGATTTCTTGGGAATGAGATAGCTTTCCATTCGCTTTCTTTACAACACATCGAAATAAGTGATAACTTCGAAAAAAAGTTAAGCGTTGCGTAATTTTTTAATTTGCGTAATTTAGTAATTCTCCATGTCCCCCACGACAACAGACAGACTAAACAGCAGTCAAAACAATTTGTTTCTTAAGGCGAATTGTCGTCAAATAATATCACAACGAATCTGTCACCTAATAATTCGCATGCGTGCATGTAGCGTGGTTCCACCACAACACAACAGACTAAACAGCAGTCAAAAGGAATTGTTTCTGAAGGCGAATTATCGCCAAAGCAAGTTTGTTAGCTAATAATCCGCATTGACTAACTTTAAAGAACCGCGAACCGCTATACGTACCATAACTGTTCATTTAGTCAGGATTACAACCTAGCTCCTCACATGATTCATAGTGTCAGGTGTGTTAATTGTATGCATGAGTGGCGGTACCTAGAGTGTAACGTCGAATTTAAACAATGGATTGAAGAAACTTTTTATCGCAATTCTATTTACTCCCAGAATTTCTGCCTAAAACCTATTGGTTTGTTTCGAGATGGTTCAGCCAAGTTTTGAACCGCGGGCTTTTGTGAAATAAGCCAACACAACTACCTTCTAGACTACTACATAAGTATTTGAAATCGATTTAAATTACCCACTTATCCTTCTCCTAATGATTACAACACTTAAATCGTGTACAGAATTTTGTGATACTTTTCTTATTTCTCTTTTGCATACAAATTTTATCAGTGATTGCAAGTTTATAAAAAAATAATGTCTTTAGAGCTGACCTTTTTCTTCTTTCAAAATCATTTACAATCCAGAGAGAGAGAGAATTATTTTTATTTCATTTTAAAATTGATTTTTATTCTCTAAACTGCCATTGTACAGTATAAGGGTTGGGATGTGGTTTCCGGTATTTGCATAATAATTCTTACGAAACAGGAGAAAAAAAACTGTCATTAAAGTGTAACAGTTTTGTAACAGATATCGCTTTCAGTGTTTTTTTGTTTCTTTTTTATTTTCAATTTCAATCTAATTTCTTCCATTGAAATTCTACAGACACTTTTAACCACTTGATGATAAAAACGATACTGATGATGGTAAAGTGTTGTTGTTGTTGTTTGCTTTTTTTTCAACCTGCACCATTTGAGTGAGTATTCTCTTTGGGGAATTTGTTATGGAAGAATTTAGAATATCTTGTACACTACAGCTAATGTAACACATTATGTCGTATAAAAATACTCCACTCAGATTCGTGTCTTAGAAGAATAATGGCCACCGCATAATGGACACTGCAAAGTATACTAAGAAATGGTTCGAAGATAGCAATGTGGGATACTAGATCGTACTGTCTTCAGGTCCCAGTCCGAGAGAGGACGGACGGTTCAAACCACAGGTCAGAAATCTTGAATGAAACGAAATATGAAGAAATATTAAAACTGCTGTGTCCAGCAGGAAAATCAAGGAGCTACTTGAGTTCGACCAGAGAACGGTTCGTATTCTAACAGAAGTTCTAATGAGACATTGCAATATTGGCATTTTCGCTGACAAGCTCGATCTGCCTCAGCGGGATTACTGCAAAGGCTCCCACGATGTGGAAAAAAACGCAATCGACACAACACCTTCTATGTAAGTGCCCTGAATTTTAGAACAGACTTCAGAACAAGCTCTGTCTGCCCCACAAGGATTACTGCAGAAGTTGCCAAGATGTAGAAGGAACGGAATCGGTACAACACCTTTTATGTGAGTGTCCTGCTTTACAGAACGGACGTCATCGGTTTTTGGGTGACACAAAATTTGAAGAACTGGGCATGTTGGCCAAAGTGCCAATTAGGGAACAGGCCGGTTTTATTCCGGGCACTAACGAATCATGACAATAAGGATTACCCCATACTCTGTAACGCAATGGGCCATATGGGTCACCGAGTGAATTTGCCTGTGACGGGAAGTTACCAGCTAACATAATTGCTTCAGATTATGTCCTCCATATAAGTACAGTATCTCTTATATGACTAAATCAATGAATTTGCTAATATTCCTAGTATATCTAGATTTTCATCAAGTGCATTTCATTTTCAACTTTAAGTAAAACAAAGTGTGTGTGAGGGTTTAGGTTTAGGTTAAGGTCGGAGTGGTAGCTCTGATATCACAAAGCTCACTTGAGCACGCTTAGCGGCCCGTTGTGACGCCACGGGTGAACGCAGTCCCTGTACTGACCAAATTCCATCAAAATCAGAGGAGAGGAAGAAGTTGGTCAGCGCAAGGGCTGCAAGGGTGTGTGAAGGATATCATCGAGAATTTGTATTCATTTGAAGCAGCTATTGATGCCACTATGTGCGGAATATAATTCCCGCTACGGCTTTTATGCGTAGAGAGCTTCCAAAATATACAATTATTCATGACTTTAACAGAAAAATCAAACTGAATTTAACCGAGATGACATAGCTTATGTTGGCTTTCAGGGAAGCTGTACATATATCGACGATTTCAGAAATTAAGACACTTAATGGTATGAGTTATGTTGGCTTTTCGAAACACGGTAGTTTCCAGCTTATTCGCGCACGCCTGGAACTTAAGAAACCCTCTCAAGAACAACTCTAATGGGCTCATACTGCACAATATCGGTGACAAGTTCATATCATACACATGTAATAAAATTACGCTAAGCAATCTCTCGTACAGAATATCCAACGTGGCATTAGCTGTGTCACACATAGGGCCGTCCATCTTAAATCACTAATCTTTACTTTTCTGATCATTCAATTCAGCTCAAAGGAAGTTTGTAATCATCGATCTATAACGCTCGCTGTTGACTGTGAAGGCGTTGGCAGTGTCGTACAGTCTATGTACCTACGATCTCTCTCTACTACATTAAAATTCCAAGAAAATACATGCCAATATAGGGTATCATGCACATGAAATTGAAAGTAACTTTCCTATCTTTTCTATTTTTCTTTTCTTTTTTCCTTTTACACAAAAGCTAAAGAGTTACAAATCTATGATGTGAGTATATTTCATTTCCGTTTGTTTCTTCGCTGTTTTATAAGAAATCCCTCAACAAATGTCAATATGTCAAGACAATCTAGTGAAACCCGTATCAGGAAACAAAATGTCTTCGAATGAGTCAATCAAAAGATTTTTTGTAAATTTACAAAATAAATACATGTACACAGTTACATACAGACACAAATGTGTAACACAATATATGAGTGATTTTAGTGATAGAAATCTGTCTCCGGCAAAATAACATGACCCCCCCCTTATTGCTTTGAATTCATTTCAAAACACAATCCATTCGTATTGAATACAAGGAAAACATATGTTTTCTTATAAAAATAATAAAATTTACATGACATGTGTATGTATTTACCCATACATTTACATGAATTTGAATGTTTTTCTAGTTTTTTATGGTGAAAAAAAAAAAAATTATAAAACGACACGGTACAGTAACATCTTCCGGTTCACCGGAAAGAAAAAGCAAAAACAAAATAAAACAAAAGTGGAAGTGAAATCAAAATTTGAAAAGCAACAGAGTGATGTGGGTCTGACAATTGTCATACCCGGGGGGAAATAGGATTAAAAAACATTCAAGTGGAGACGAGCTCTATGAAGAGGAAGATTTTTTTTATGAAATGTTTGCAAATTCCAAAACACTTCAATAGCGAAAGAGAGACAGAGAGAGAGAGAGTGGGAGTGAGAGAGCCTCATTTATAGCAAACAGCGAACGATATTTATTTGCAGCATAAATATTGAGAATTGATGCCTTAAGAGCATGAGGAAAAAAGTGGTTGAAGGGTTCTAAAATAGAAAAAAACCGTTTGGAATTTTAAAAACCAATAAAGCTTCAATGCTGTGCACCGAAAAACTCCATTAAAATTCCCTTCTTTTAAGAAAGATTATATTTTTTTTATTAATTATTGTGACATGCAATGTTAACTTCCTATTCATCAGAACGTTGGAAAAAACGCATTCATAATTACCAGCCGCAAATAAGATGCAATAATCCAGTATTTCCTAACTTGTCGATCAAATACTTCAGTTTGAACCAAATATTCGAGGCTTAGAAACGCACCACCAGCATTTATGCGATATGCGCCAACTACAGTTGCATAAGCCTTCTCCCTATAGCATATAAAGTTCTTACGGGTGTATTGTGTGAACGACTGAAGCCACTCGCTAAAACACTGATTGGACCTTATCAGTGCGGCTTCAGACCTGGCAAGTCCACCATCGACCAGATCTTCACACTACGTTAAATTCTGGAGAAGACCCACGATAAACAATTCGATACTTACCATCTTTTTGCCGACTATAACGCAGCCCCATAAGGGATCGTGTTTTTGTCGCAATGTCTGAGATTGGTAAACCTGCGAAACTGGTAAGGCTATACAGAATGATGTTCAGCAATTCTTGCAGCTTTGCAGAGAACTCTCTCGTACAACAAAACGAATAGTTTACAAGACGCTCATTATCCCTGTGCTTCTCTGTGGCGCAGAGGCGTGGACACTATTGCAGCAGTCTTGAGAGTATTCGAGAGAAAGGTTCTACGTAAGATCTTCGGTCTAGTGAAAGTTGGCGATAATTTCCGCATTCGATCCAACAGTGAGCTGCATGAGCTCCTCAACGACATAGACGTTGTGCAGCTTATTAATATCCAGCGGCTGCGCTGGCTCGGCCTTATAGTTCGAATGGAGTAGGATGCTCCGGCGAGACGTGTATTTGATGTGGGGATCTGCGGAAGTCAGCAAAGAGGATGACCTTATTTGCGTTGGAAGGCCCAAATCGAGGAAGTCCTGTCATCGATTGGTGTGACCAACTGCGTACGAGCGCAAGCAGGCCGAAATCTGTTAATCGGGTTGTTAATGGCCAATTAAGTAAGTAATGGAGTAAAATCTAAGTCCTGTCAAACAGTTTTGAGGAACTGTGAAGCTATTGGTCAGCATAAGAATAAGCAAGAATGTGGAATAAACTCTGGAAAGCTTGGAGTTCTATTTTCATCATATTTCCCAATCCAACAACAGCTATCGCTGTGCAATTTCAGTATACGAGTATATCAAATCGCTGTAATCTAGAATGTGGTGTAATGCCTTCAGTCCTGTCACTGGATGGATAAAAATTACTACACCCAGTATAGATGGTATTAGAAGCTGGGTTATGATCCTAACTAAATTAAATATGTAAGTATGTAAGTAACACTGTAGACTAGTAGGTAAAGTGTTGGCTTATTAGACGTAAGGTCACGGTTCTCCAACAGAACGAAATATGAAAAAATATTTCTTCTGCAATTTCCTCTCAACAGATTTATGGTAAAAACTCTGTGAAGTAAATGAAGTTGCCATGAAAAGTTTCTCAAAAATCTATGGTTCGGAGTCGACTTTAAACTGTAGGGCACCGCCACTCATGTATGAAATTAATACACACAACCAACGAAAACTCCACTGAGCATCAATGAAGTTGAAGCCAAGTATAGCAAATCGCCATAGTCAAATAAGTAGCGTGTTGGCTAAGCACAAACAGCATAGGTGGTATGAGCATCTGGGTTATGATCCTGACTAAATTAAGTATGTAAAGAGCGCTCTACAATACACCATTTTCCTTTATAAAGTCTTGACCTTTTTTTAAATATTTTTTGCATATTGTTTTTAATTTATTTTTTTTTTTAATTTAAAAACAATTAAAATAACTGTCCCTACTGCTTGTCCCAACACTTAGAATTTTTAAGTTTCTTTATGTGAATTATTTCTCTGTAAACATGTGTAAACAAAAAAAAGAACCTCTTTTGTTTAAAAAAAACTTAATTTAAAATAGATATTAAAATATTCTCTAAAATATTTTTAATAAAACCCCTCTTCAAAACTAAATTTAAAATGCAAAAATTTATCTCTATTTTTCCAGTTTGCTACTCAAGCCTATAAAAGAGTACTCGTCCTTTTTTTTTTTTGTAAAAGGTCCTTGACATAAATCCCTTACAAGTTCATACAAATCTGTTCATATTTATTTACTAAATGGACAATTAACCCACGCATAAATGATTCTCTATTATGCAGGGCAACAAAAAATAGACAAAAAATTAAAAACAAAAACAAAAAAAAACGAAAGAGAAGAGAAGAAAACTAAAATTGAAAAATAAAAAGAATTTAAACAATACTTAAGACCACATTACAATGTAGTCATTTGTATAATGTCAATGTGTATGTTATCTCCTACTCTCTCTCTCTCTCTCTCTCTGTCTCTCGTTTTGGGTATTTGTATATTCCCTGTAGAATATTAATACCCTGTATACAAACTCTATCTCTCTGGCACAACATAAAATATTTATTATTACGTGCCGTATATATATGAATGTATGTGTGTCTATTTCTGTATCAGTATGTGTGCATAGAAAAACAAAACAATACACTTTTCCTTTTTCCGTTTAGATAAATGGTATGCATGGGAAAATATTTTCTCTCTCTCTCTCTCTCTACCACTCCTCACTGGTCTCTTCTTTGGTTTTTCTTATGTGTGTGTTTTTTAATGGAAAATATTTTTCAAGAGCTTCTGAAACAAATAAAACAGACAATGACACAAACAAATAGTTGGCTGACATACGAGGGGCGGTATTATAAAGTAAGATATTTATTTATTTGCATAAATATGAAGAAATGAAAACAAAAAATTTAAAAAATGAATGAAGAAATGAAGGCATGAATGAATAACTAACAGATGGACTGACTGACTCTGACAGTCTCTGACTGACTTTTACGCACATGCAGGCAAAATCGAATGGTATTTCATGGATTTCGTTTCTTTTGCTTTAAGAAAATAAATCTTTTGCATGTTTTTCTTTATTTTCTTTTTAATAAAAACCAATGTGTTGGTGTTTGTTATGATCGAACGCAATCATAGAAATGAACAGTATCTTACTACTGCTGTGGTTCTCCAATAAAACATGCGTATGTTTACGGCCGTAAATATGGGTTATTGTCATGGCATAGTGGTTAAGCAGAGGAAAAATACTGGATTGCAAAATTAAAAGCTTGAAAGCAAAGTGAGCTAACGAGTGTCTCAGTGAAAAATAATTGTATTATCTTAAAATAAAAACACGAAATTTTTGAAGGCACTGTACGTTGACGCACGGGAGTCTTATTGCCTATAACCGATTCAGTTTCCGTAATATTTTGATCACTCAACAAATGGCTCACACATTAGATGCCATTTCTCTTTTGAAATATGTGAGCGGTCTCAGTATAACTTTCCATACTTTTTTTATAATCGGAATAAATTTTACGACATCTAGACATAACTACGTTAAATTCAAACAGCGCCAACTTACAGTGGTTACAGTGTTTAACAATAGTGTTTCGCAAACAAATGAAGGCAGAAGTTTAAATCAATTCATTCAGACGAAGCTTGTGGCCCCCAAGGAAGATAACATCAACTAGAAACATCATAGAAAAGTAAGCAAGTGCCCCTTTATAAGAAATAATAAGTCTCAATGAATAAAATTCCTCAACACATGTTCAAAGAGAGCGTAGTCTCTATGCAAAGATATGTGTAAACTTAACCATCCTAAGACAAAGTGGATTAGAGATGATGTGTGATAAGAGATAGTCATTATTATCGTGTGTCTGCGAGAGATAGAATTTCTCGAATTGAAGAAACCGCAATGATAAATAGCATAGTCAGGTGGGTTGGTAGGTTTAAATATATATTACCCCAAACAGGTCTGCCCGTGCGACCTGCATACCATAGCTACCACAACATATCAAAACTGTATACACATATATGTATGCATACATAATGGGACATTAGAACCCTTCAGTCAGGATTATGGACCTAGTTTCTCACAACGCTTATGTTGTGTGTGTTAATTTTATTCATTAATGGCAGGACCCAAAGTTTAAAGTCGACTCCGGAGGACAGATTTTTGAGAAACTTTTCATGGTAATTTTATTTACTCTACTTCTCAATAGAAGACCTCTCTTTATACAATGCATTGTGTTGCATACAGGAAAGATAGTTTACAGGAGAAAGGAAAGAGAGGGTAGTGTGGGACAATATTTTTTTACTTTTCACTTTCTATTGTGAGAAAGCACATACAAGGTCTGACAAACAATTGGACAATCACAAACATCCTGGTCACTGGTGGTAATCGATCACACGGCTTTGGTACTTGAAGTATAGCATACTACCAACTAGGCCGGCGGGGCACTCTCTGTAACTGTTTCAATAACGATGCTAAGCGTAATAATTTTTAATTTTTATATCGCGTGTTTTTATGTGTTATACTCTTTAGATGTGTTATACTCCTTAAGACATCTTTGTCATATTCAATGACCATTTTACTGGCAATAATATCTTCTGATTACTACAACTCAACAACAGCTTAAAAGCCTCAATAGGTTTCTGTATTTTAAATAAAGAAAATGTAGCGACATTCCTATAATTTTTTGTGTTTTTTTTTTCAATAAATTCTGGATCTCCATTCACTTCACTGTGTTATATAGTGTTTGCCTAAGCTTTACATGTGTTATAAACAACAGTGACAGTGTGTGACAAAAACAAAAAAAGGAAATAAAAAATCGGGTCGAGGTTAGTCAGTCAGGCAGTCATTGGTGCTGAATACCAAAAAGGAAAAAGAAACTGACAGCCTAAGATTATATTCCATTCACAGTATTTTCTCTATCAATGTTCTTGTGGACCTTTTCAGTTTTCCTTTCATTTTTCCTTTAATTTTTCCCTTTTTTTTCTTTTAATGTCTGCGTAGGCGTTGTTTGCATCTACTATTCCATATTCATGTTCAATATATGCCACATTTTTATTACAACAATAACAATACAAAATTTGTTTTATTCAAAACAACAACAACAACAAAAAGAAGAAGTACAAAATATTAAACGAAGAATATTTGTGGAAGGAATGGAAATTTATTTGTAAACAGTTTGACAAACATAAACAGTGCGTTGCAGACGTTTTACTACGTAATAGGTTTTTGGATTTTTTTTTGGAAAAGAATTTTTGAAAAGGGAAAAGGGTTTTAATAAGATTGTATATAATGTATACAAAAAATTTTTGCGACTATAAGGCAAATATTGCAAACATTTCTTTTATTAAAATCAATCGTTTGCAAACGTTTAGCTTGAATTCATATTCAAGATTTTCAAGTATTTCGAAATATTTTAACGTGAATATTTCTTTATGCAAACAGCAACATGGAACTCATGGTAAAGTTACTAAACTAAGAGCTTTGTTAACCTTATACCGTCACATACCCCAAAGTAGTGCCGTAATTCACTGTCAAAATAACCAAACTTTTATAATCGTATGTGACTCCTAAAGACTGAAAGATGCCTCATATATTTTTGATCTAAAGTGTAATTTATTTAAAGAAAGATTCTGTTCTACCGAATATGGAACATTTAACAACCGAAGAACGCATAAAAATATTCAAAACTTACAATAAAATTGGTGGCTCAAGCTTGGTCAGATTTCTAGGTAATTGTGGTTGCCATCATCGAATTGTTGGGTCAAACTTGATCAGTTTTTTGGTGATTGTGGTTGCCATAATCGACTTATTGTGTAATGATGTGATAATAAAGAAATTTCAGGAGAATGGAAATGACAAATGCATTTGGGTCTGCATATCATTCATTGTCGAAAATCTGTTGGAGTGTGTGTGACAGCTAATCTGGGGGAATTGCTGAAAAACCATTTCGTTCAGAAAAGAGACTGTTTGATGCATATTACGGTCTGAGGTGTTGGGAGCTATTTCTTCGAAAAGGACCCGGGAAGAACCATTACCGTCAATTTAGACCACTATGATCATTTGATGAAGTCGCCGTAGTCTAGTAGGTACTGCGTTGGTTTATTAGACGTGAGGCTACAGTTCAAACCCCAAGTCAGATATCTCCAACAAAACGAAATACGAAAACAAAATATTTCTTCGGCGACTTTTTCTTCTGGCAAAAACTCTGAGAGTAAATAAAATAAAATAATCTGTCGTTCAGAGGCGACTTTAAGCTGTAGGTCCAAACATTCACGTATAAAATTAACAAACACAACATAAGTGGTGTGAGAAGGTAGGTTGTGAACATGATTGAAGGGTGTATGTATGTATGTATGATCATTTGATATCAGATTTTTTTAAGTCTACCGTTGAACATTATGAACAGGACGACAGCCACACAATACGTTTAATTTAGAATTTATTGCAAAAAAAATTGTTCCTAACAAGATCAAACGATTTGACGCTATTAGATGCAGCTAATCCCCTATCGTTGAAGGGATAATCTATATATATAAAAATGAATGTGTGTTTGTTTGTATGTTTGTATGTTTGAACTTTATAGACGATTAAACGGCTTAACCGATTTTCTCGAAATTTTCACAGTATCTTCCTGTATGTCTGGAAGGAGTTATTGGCTACTTTTTATGTTGAAATTTCAAATGAGCGAGGTGCCGCGCCCACATATACTACATACTTAATATTTAATTGCATTTGAAATATATAACTCATACGCACCATAATACATCTACTAGAATAGTTACCCTGACAAGTATGCAATAAAAAATTTATGATTTTTTGCCGTATGAAACTTAATGGAATTAAATATCACTCATACGTCACATATGTAATGTTTATTTGTTTGAATGTGTGTTTATTTGTTTGTGGGTTTGTTTGTTTGAAGTCTATAGACGGCTAAACGGCTAGACCGATTTTCTTGAAATTTGTACAGTACCTTCCTGTATGTCTGGAAGGAACTATAGGCTACTTTTTATTTCACGAAGTATTTAAGTACAATAAGTATTTAATGTCGCATATCTCATAAACTGCAACAGCTAGAGTCCTCATATTTGGTATGGACAAGCTTCTCGGTCGGATGGTATTCCGACATTAGTCCTAAGGCAATGTACTTCTACGAACGCTTGCCCACTAGCTAGTCTTTGATATCGTGCCGGTATTTTTCCATTTTTCTGGAAGCTTGCTAATGTAATGCCAATCCCACAAAAGGGTGAGACCAATAACCCTGAGGACTACTGATCAATAGCAATAAACAGTACTATATGCATATGTAGAGCCTGTTCTACTGGTGCCCTTTTGTTTAGGGCTACATAAGCGCGATAATAATATTGGGCGGTGTAAAGATTATGAAGTCAAAAGCCCTTGATGTTCTGGCTATGAAAATTCAGTGTAATGATGCACTTCATCTGATCTGCTTACTATTTACACCACTTACAGATATCCAACGGAGAATGAAATACAATTTCATGTATGTGCCGTTGACTCAAAGTCCTTTTAGAGGCGATGGTGGTCATTAATGCTATTGATTCACGGGAGTAGCGTGCAATGTGGCTTATATTTCGCTATTCCTTTGCCCAGCGTGATAAAAGGACTTGATTAAAAAAAATCCGTTAACAAACCTTTTCTTAACTGATGAAATAAAACAAAACTTTTCAAAAATGATACAAAAAATTTCCCCGCATAGCTTTAAAGTCCAAAATAATTTTTTATCTCCTTTTTGGGGTCAATTTAGGGCAACGTAATCCCCTCAACTCTTACCCTTCCGTTTATTTGTTAGTCATCGAGTATAACAAAATTTTTTCACAGCTTTTCCACCTTCTATGCCTACCTATCATACAAAAATTTACCAAATTTCCTTAACAATTGAATCTTTTCACTGATAACCTCAATACAAACAAAAACTACAACAACAGGCTATAATTAGTAGCAATGATTGGCTAAAATGAACACATTCTATTATACAAGATAGAATGTTCGATTGTCAACTGTTAAGACAACCGTTTGCAACAAAACCCACCTTAAAAAGGGGGGAAAAAAGTTCCAGAAACTAAACTGGGAACTAAAAACTCACAAAACATTTCATTTCAAACAATTTCTTGCAGATAAACTTCTACGCAAAAAAACTGAGGAAAAACAAAAAAGAAAACTCTGTGATAAAATGCCAATGAATATCTTTCTCTGTCTCTATCTCTCTCTGTGTTCTGTCTTTTGCCAATAGAGTCACATGCCATCATTGTCAACGTCAATATGGACTGGCATTTTGATCTTTTCTCATCTTTTGGGTGATAACGAAGTCCTTTTTGTTGTTATTGTAGTTGTTGTAGTTGTATTTGTTAAACACATAACAGGCATTGACAACCAACCAACCAGCCAATTGACATTTTTATTATAAACGAAAGGAAAACCAACTACAACAACAAGATAGAAATTCTTTGATGCTCTTGCAATGGCAACTTTTACTTGTTTACCTCGCCCTCGTTAAGCTGCTACTTGTCATGTAAAATTTTTTTCATTGGAAACAGAGAAAAAAAACCAATATTTTTTGCAACAGAAATTTTTTATGATTATGTTTCATAGTTTCTGTAGAAAAAAAAACTGAAAAAAACCTGAAAAAAAAAACTGAATAAAAAAATAAAATGTTTTTGCAAACCCTGATTGACATGTTGACATCACATGCACTTGTCATTTGATACAATAGAGAACAGAGACACAAGACGCAAATACACAAAGACACTCAATCCGATAGATATGACACAATGACACATACTTTGATAGGCTTTCTATCTACAATACTACATGAAGTGAAGTGTGTGGGATTGGGGCCTATTTTGTAACATTATCCAGTTCCAGTTATTTTCAGCAGCTTCAAAGACAACTAGGTTATGAAAATATTGTCTTAGATGTGAAATCTTTTTTAAATTTCAACCTTAAATTAGAGACAAATTTGTATACAAAACATTAGAAATGTAACATGAAATCAAAAAATTTGAACTCATTAGGGAAACCAATTTCGAATTTTTTCTATATTTCAACCTGAAAGCTTATTGAGCAACTTATACTCAAGAAAATTATCATAATCACATTAACCAACCATTTTCTGTGATAAATCTAACAAAATAAACATTAACATTTTATTATACAGCATGTTAACGAATACTCATTGTATAGAACATTTAAATTAAACAAACTTATGGAAATAAATTCGATAACTAACTTCCACAGACAGTTTTTGTTAAAATTTCAATAGAAACTTCTTAACAATTTTTGATATTCTGCAGCAAATACATTTTTAATGTTTTACAGATAATTATCTATAACTGTTGAATTTAAAAAATTATCGATAGCTTTTTTATATGTTGAGAAGCTAGGCCGTAATCCTGACTGAAGGGTTGTAATGGCCAATTATGTATGTATGTGAAAAAACATAATTATTGTTTTAATAGAAACTCTATACAAATATTCTGATAAATAGTTAACAATAGAAAAATATCGATAAATTGAAATTTTGGAAAAAACTATCGATAATTTATTTCTTTTTTTTATTGATATTTAACTTCAAATTTTACTCGTTTTTCTTTATAAATTCTCTTTAAAACAATTTATTTCATATCGTTCAGTTTGATATCTATCAATGTATCGATAATTTTATTTTCCTAATTTTCAATCCACTTTTGATTTTTTAAATCAATATTGTTTAAAATAAGATATCGAATATCGATAATTATTAATTTAAAAGAAATCTTGCCATAGTTTGAAATTCGTTCTGCTTTGTAAAATATTTTACATCAGCACATACACAACGATAACTTTAAAATTTCGATTATATCTCATTTAGACTTCGATTTATTTAAATTTAAAGACCCTTTAAAACTTCACTAAACCTATATAACACTAAAAACCTAGAATATTGAAACCATATGCTTCGATCTTGTGTCATTCTTCTCCAGTTAATCACACCGTTTTTCAAAAAACAAATTATCTGCCTCATATATCCAACTAACTTTTATAAGTCGCCTTTTTCTATTTCATTTAGGTTCTGTGTGGAGCATCTTTTCAGTTGGGGAGTTTTTAATCATATGTGATACGTCCCAGTCCGCCTTGAACATAAGCGTACATATCGTAGTGTTTAAAGCCAATAAATTTCTACGTCTTACACTCTGTATTTTATTATTATTTTAGGATGAGAAGCGCTTAATGAAATACGCAATATATTTCGATAAATTTTCCATAAACTTTTGCTAAATTCGTAAGTATAAATTCCTAAGTATTCGATAACTTTTAGCTTTCTGCAAATACTGTCTTTCTATTACTATTTTCTGTAAAGCAGTATCATAATCGATTATTTAATTTTGAATAACCAATCACTTTAATTTTTTTAGAAAATGTTCGATAACATTCCAGTTAAGTAAAATTATCAATAAAAAAATAAAATTATCAATAAAAGAAAACCAAATTATCGATAAAGAAACAAAATTATCGAAAAAAAGTAAAATTATCGATAAAGAAAACAAAATTATCGATAAAGAATACAAAATTATCGAAAAAAAGTAAAATTATCAATAAAAAAAGTAGAAGTATCGATAAAAAATAAAATTATCGATAAAAAAAGTATAATTATCGATATCTTTACTGCAAATAATAGCTCAGAATTTTTGATTTTCCATCGAAATTTGGTAATAACTTTAAATTTTCTATTGAAATTCTATTATGAAAACAAAATTAAAGCAATATTTATTAAGTTTTCATATCCAATACAAATGCATTTATTGTTCTCTTCAATAAGGGCCTATTCACTGATACTTATGTACATAAGCATTCAAACATTCACTGGCATCAATTAAAAAAATTACATTAAGAAAGAGTACTAACAATGGAGTATTAAATTTAAAATATTTTAATGACTGTATTCTTTAGTTGTTTGAATGATAAGGCCTATTTAGTGTTGAGTAAACAAAAAAAAATAAATAAATTGTGGCTAAAAGGCACATCATTATCACTCCTTATTAACGTTTGAATACCTTTTTAAAAATCAATTTTTTTTTCCTTTCCCATTAAGGACTTTTTGGAGAAAATTATTGCGTTTCAATAATTTTGTATCATTCGTTGTACTTAGCGCTTATGTGTGTGTCAATTTAGACCCTTGGAAAGAACCATTTATGGATGTGTATGGGTTGTTAAGAGAACACGATTTGTCTTGTACTTAGTTATGTGTGTGTAAACAAGTTCATTTCATCATGTACATAACTTATAACGACTTTACTGATGAAGCTTATGAAGTTGTGCTGATGGAATCTGTACGATTTAATCATATTGAATTCCTTCTTCCTTCATTTCTTGCTATTTGTTGTTGTTGTAATACGTGTATAACAGTAAACTGAAGGATGTGATTTTATGCCCGGACCATATGTGTCCCCCCACGTTTATGTGCTTGTTTATCATTGTGTGTGTATCTTTGTAACTTTGAAAATATTAAAGAAGAAAATTTAATAAAAAAAAAAATGAAAAAATTCGAACAAAGTGAACGAAATAAAAGCGGAAATCAGCCAAGAAAATGGAATGGCGGTAACACAGTATTATTAAGGCAACAGATAAAAAATTTGACATGAAATGGAAGAAATTGTAAATAAAAAAATTCTTTGAAATTGAAATCAGAAAGAAAAAATCAAAGATAAGGGAAAATTTAATGGCAATTTTATTTTCTCGCTGAGTTTTTGCCAGTTGGGCGACCGAAAGTAACATCTTTTCCGTACTTCGCTTTGTTTGACTTGTCTAGGCTAAGATTTGAACCATGAGCTCTCATCTAATATTATCTGCTGGACTATGATACATACATACATACATACATAATTGACCATTACAACCCTTTGGCCAGGATTACGGCCTAGCTTCTCACACCACTCATGTTCTGTACCTTAATTTTATACTTGAGTGGCGGGACCTACAGTTTAACGTCGACTACGAACGACAGATTTTTGAGAAACTTTTTCATGACAAGAGTCTGCTGAGAAGAATTCGCCGAAGAAATATTTTTTTTTTCATATTTTCGTTTTGAAGCCTGACCTGGTGTTCGAACCCGGGCTTTAGGTCTAATAAGCGAACACACTACCTTCTAGACTACGGCTGACTATGATAACTAAAGATTATTTGGACACCTTTATAGGCTAAGATAACAGCAACAATGCCTAAACCTAACCTTACAGTGTGTTCTAGATGGTATCCATGACCATTTTGAAAACGTCGCAATGTTTATTAAATGTTAGGAGTTTCCCTGTAAATCTCTTGACTTATTTGAACACCCAGACTACAGTTAAGTCCACTTATGTATATGAATGCAGAGACTTCCTTAGGGAAGTTTCGTATCATTCAAAGGAATCTCTTACATCTGTTTTAGGACATAAGAATATCTTTGGAAATTCCATTATTGATGAGCTGGCTAGGGCGTGTAGGTAGCTTGCAATGTCCAATATGTTACAGGGCATATGTATTTCGATTGCGTTCCTTATTTGCTAGACTCATTACACAACGAATGGATAAGAAGAATACCGTGTTGTATGTAACCTTAAATCGCTACCCACAATATTGAGCCGACAATATTATACGACCTAAAGATTCCAGAGGGTCTCTGTTCCATTAGTAGATCCAGGCATTCTGGCAAGTGACTCCTGCAACTCATGTGTGAGTGTACTAAGAGACAGAGAGAGGGTTTTTTGCAAGAAATCTGCTGAAAGAAGAACGCCGAAGAAATATTTTTTCTCATGTTTCGTTTTGTTCGAGATGTCTGATCTGGGGTTTGAATCATGGCCTCATGTCTAACAAGCCAACACACCTACTAGGCTACAACGACTTCTTATCTAGGGGGTATAGTCCTTGTCCCTGTTACTGTCTTTAACAGGAACGATTGTTTTCAATGAGAGACTTAATTGTTAAGTTTTAATCGGTCAAAAAATTTTATGTTTTACACCTAACTTTAAGAGATGATATATTTCCTTTTACTACACCTTTTAAATAGTTTATGAGTGTATATATGTATGTGTACGTGAAAAGGTAATATGACTCTGAGCGTGTAAAGTTTCTGTAAAGTTTATTTGAATAATCTCTCCTCCATTTATGAATAAATTTAAACAATAATATTTTGTCTCTCTCTCTCTCGCTCTCTCTCTCTCTCTCTCTCTGTTTTCTAAAGGGATTATTAATATTTCTGTTTTATATTGAAAAAAGTATTTTTTTCTGTTATTTTAAAAATTTGATTGAATAAAAGTGCTTCTCTGTAAGTGCTTTACGTATGTATGTGTGGCTGTATGATTGTTAAGCATTTTCCCTTTGAATTAATGTTCAATGGCCTGTAAAAATATTTATTGAATGATTGATTCTTTCTCTATCTCTCGGTAATAAAATATGCAAAAAAAATATGGGAAAGAAAGAGAAAAAAAAATTGTAAATAAAATAAATACATACATACGTATCTGTTGTATGATGTATTTGAAAGAAAAAAAAATACAAAAATATTGATATTTGAAGTCTTTTCTCATTCATATGCAAACACAGAAACGTTAACAAAACAATATTTTCATAACAGATTGAGCAAAAATGTTTCAGTTTATTTAATAAAAATAAGCAGGGATATCTATGAGAAATATTTACTTTGAAGGAAACTTTAGGGAGGGCCAGAGAAAGCATAATTTATAAGAGGCCTATATATTAAGTTGTGGGATCCATTAAAATGGTGGGCCATCTATCGGTTGAATTTTGAATCCACAGGTTATTTTGAATCTCGCAATACTTATGTCATTCTATTCTGTCACAAAACTCAATAGATTATCTCCACTCTAACGTAATAAATCGACTTGCCCTTGAGCAACGTTGGTATTTATTAGAAATTTATTTCCAAAACCAAGAATATTTGGTCGAAAATTGCACGAAAATGTCGCACAAAATTTGGTCGGAGAGAAGGACCCACAGTGTCCTGTACAAGTAAGTTTATTGCTAAAGTTCGTGTTTCACTGTTCATGCGCCAAGACGTGAGCGTGCTCGTTCAGTGCGTACACCGGAAAATATTGAAGATGTGGCTGAGCGTGTGCTTGTGAATCCATCAACATCAGATCGTCATCGTTCTCAAGAATTGAAAATTTCACGCACGACTGTACGTCGAATTTTGTGAAAAGATTTCGGTATGACGCCTTACAAATTTCAACTGGTTCAAGAGTAGAAACCGCATAACCATCGGATTTGCTTTTGCTTCGCTAGATGGGCCAACAAGAAACTGGACGATAATATCGATTTTGTCAAAAAAAAAATCATCTTTTCGGTTGAAACTGATTTTTATTTCGGTGGGTACCTTAATAAGCAAAATTGCCGTATTTTGGGGCTCAGAAAACCCAAGCGCAGTCTTACAGAATCCAATGCACCCATTATGAGTGACTGTTTGGTGCGGCCTGTGGAGCGGGGGCATCATTGGCTCATATTTCTTTGAAAGTGCGGACGGCGCAACAATTACGGTCAATGAAGACACCTATCGCACCATGATAAACAATTTTTTATACTCGCAGGTATCGATTTATTGTGTCAAACATTTGATGGCCGTTTAACGAGCCGAAATGGTGGTAACAATTGGACGCCATGAAGCTCCGATTTGGCACCGTTGGACTCTTTTCAGTGGGGCACTATTAAAATAAAATGTTATACCAACAAACCAGAGACAATTGAGGATTTGAAACCCAATGTTCGTGATGCCATTGCCGAGATACGACCCCAAACACTAAAAAAAGTACACGAAAATTGGTTCGATCGAATGAGGTACTGTTTTTTAAACGTTTCAAAGGCCCACCCTATATATATATAACAATTAAAGAACAACTTCCTGTTCTTTCTCCTCCCGACAGCTTCTGCAGTAGTGATTTGCCATGGGCCCAAGACTAAAACGTCTTACATGAGTGCTCAAAGTGTAAAGTTCAGTAATGATTGCAACAAACATACCAATCGTACTGCTTTGGAGTTTGAACAGACTTTTCGTGCACCGTCTTTGACCAGATTTACTGTATCTGAGTCGCGCACCTGGCGTTAACAGAATCTATAACTACTGTAATAACTATAAGCTCGCAAGACTTCAAAACGGTTCCCAAACAAGAAGATTCAGTGCAGAGTTCGATGGTTACGCCTGGCCTATACCTAAAACAATAGACGGAGTAAATAGGAGACTGAAATATAATGCGATTCTAAGTGTCACAGACATTTCACATTGTTAAGAAGATTCAATTTTGAATAATTGCTTTCCGCTAAATGAATACCCGGTTAGCTCACCATTAACCACCAACGCAAACGTGTTATATTTTCAATGAAGTGTTGGGCGAAGTAGTCGCCGTAGTCTAGTAAGTAGTGTGTTGGCTTATTAGACGTAAGGCCTTTGTTCAAACCTAAGGTCAGACGTCTCCAACTGAACAAAATATGAAAGTTATTCCTTCGGCGACTTTCTATCAGCAGATTTCTGGCAAAAACTCTGAGAGTTAATAAAATTGCTATGAAAAGTTTCTCCAAAATTTGTCGTTCGGTGTCGACTTTAAACTGTAGGTAACGCCACTCATGCCTAAAATTAACACACACAACCTAAGTGATGTGAGACACTAGGTGGTAATCCTGACTTAAGGATCATAATGACCAATAATTCGTTTACTAAACCAGTAGACAAACACATTGGCGGCAGTAATTATTATTATTTTAAATAAAATGCACGTCTCTTGATGCAATAAGTTTGCTGCATAAGTAATATAATACATTTACGAAATTTAAAACTCTAAGCATAGTGCAAAGAAAAAATTTAAATTTGAATAAGAATTTCTACTTAAGAAATTCTTTCTTCTTTTTAAGAAGAAGACCACTCACTCTCATGTAAATTAAATAAATTGTGTTGCAGCATTATATATTCATATGAATTTAACTGACAGTATGCAGCAAAGTGGATGAATTTATAAGTTTCTTAAATATAAATTGCTTTTAGATTCTTAAGCAATTTTCTATGCATTTAGAATGAATAGAAATTTTTTTATTTTTTAATTTTTTCTTCTTCATCCACTCAAGTATTTATGCTTGCTTAAGTGCTTTAAGATTATTACATAGAGAAAGTGTTGGTAATATTTTCATTTTATTTTCATTTTTTTCTTCTTCCTTTCTTTTCTATACAAGATTTATAAATATTTAATACAGAAAGATTATATTAAAAGAACAGCTTATAGAGTTGCTAAGAAGAATGGAAAATGCCCATGCACATCTAATCACTTACAGCCAAGCATTGCACTACCCAGTGCACACCAGTGGGGTAAAAATCCTCAGTAATATTTACTTAAATTCTCAGTTATATTTGCCGGAACACTAAAGCTTTTAGCAGAGATTGTAAGCTCCCTAGCCCTTGAAAATATCAAACTCTTTCTTTAAACTGTGAACTGCAATCAGTACCCGCATTGGGTACTTATTTTCTATTGAAATTCCAAAATTCCTGTATTATTACTGCACATTAGCTTCGTTACTACTGCATGGTTTAGAGAGTCGTAAGGGACATCCAGAAAGAAAACTTATCACTGAATTATTTCCTTAGAGCTAAAGGTCTGTCCGATATCCGGAAACCACCGCAGTTGATTTGTAATATTTGTGAGAAGCAGATGATGGCAATAGTAGTAGTAGATGTATTGGCAGTAGTAGTAGTGATAGTAGTAGTGGTAGTAGCAGTAGTCGTAGTAGTAGTAGTTGTTGTAATAGTAGTAGTTGTGGTAGTTGTTGTGGTATTAGTAGTTAGTAGTAGTAGTAGTGTAGTGGTAATAATAGTAGCAGTAGTAGTATTGTAACAGTAGTATTAGTAGTAGAAGTGGTAGTAGTAGCAATAGGAGTAGTAGCAATACTAATATTAGTAGTAGTAGCAGTGGTAGTAGTAGTAGTTGTTGTAATAGTAGTAGTTGTAGTAATAGTAGTTATTGTAGTAGTAGTAGTAGTTAGTAGTAGTAGCAGTGTAGTAGTAATATTAGTAGTAGTATCATTAGTAGTATTTTTAATAGTAGTAGTGTAGTCGTAATATTAGTAGTCGTAGCAGTAATAGTTTTAGTAATAGAAGTAGTGGTGAAAGTACTAGTAGGATAGTAGTAATATTAGTTGTCATAGCAGTAGTAGTATTAGTAATAGTAGTATAGGTGGTAGTAGTAGTAGTAGTGTAGTGCCAATAGTGGTAGTAGTAGTAGTAATAGAAGTAGCAATAGTAGTAGCTGTAGTAGTAATAGTAGTAGCTGTAGTAGTAATATAAGTAGCAATAGTAGTAGCTGTAGTAGTAATAGTAGTAGTAATTGAAGTAGCAATAGTAGTAGCTGTAGTAGTAATAGTAGTAGTATGTAGTAATTCAAAAATTGGTCGGTAGGACTTCGGTGATCATGGAGGCCCACTGCCGCCCTTAGGTATTAATATTAATTTACTTTTCCGCTTTACCTTTAGAATGTATCTGAATGTTAGACTTAAGCTAAATATATCGATCCCTCAGGTAATATGGTTGCAAAATTTCCACAATTTGTAAGGTTTGTGTGGACCTTGTAGTCTCTTTCCCCTTCTGACAGTTTGTTATACTTCTGGTGGTCCAACTCACCCCTAAGTGCTGACCATATCCCGTCCTACACTATGCACCAGGTTTGTAGTTAAGGCTTGTAAGGAGCCCAACTGCCCCGTATAAAATGTTAGTACGGGTAACTTCTGGTGTCCTGTGTATGTTCAAAGTTAAAAAGCTACAAAGCTGCACAAGGACGTTTTGAACATACCTCAACTGTTTATTTAATATGTTGATTTTAGTTTCAATGCTCTTAGAATTTAAAATTCCTTAACTGTATATGATAACTATATTATAAGCTTTGTTTTTACAAAATTTAAATTAAAAAAACATAAAGTTTTTTTGACAATAACTGTGTTTTTAATTAGCAATTTGTGTACAAAATAAAGTTTCATCAAAATATCGCTCAATTGTCGTTTGCCAACAGATTTTCCCTTGTTGTTAAACGGACTTTAGATGGTCCATTAAAACTCTCTAATAAACGCTTTTAAACACTTAAAATTCATCTCACAAACATATGCACATAAATCCACTGCTGATGATGATGATCATACAGTTGTACATACCGTTTTGAGGTTATGTTATGAAAATCTCCTTTAATTACATGCGTGGATATTTTATATAAAAAATCCCTACACATGTAAGCATACATGCAAAAATTTTTGCACAACTACAAGTAAATATGCTGGAAAGAGCCAACAAATTCTCTATTACGGACTTACTATCATATTTATTAGGTCTTTTATTAAGCGCTTTCTATCTTTGAATTTAAATAAAAAAAAAGGGTTTGTGAGATATCATTGAAATTTTTTATTCGTTTGGAAGACCAATCATCGTCTGGTGCATAAATCAGGTAGAATTCAACTAATGAAAGGGGTTAAATTGACTTTGAGAATCGGTAAAATTTCTCAACTTCAGTAGCCAGTTTCCATCAGAGCCATGTGAGATAATCATGCCATTAAATTGTTCAGAAAATCCAATGTGGCGTGAGCTTTTGGCACTTAGCGCCGTCCTGTTGAAACTACATATCGTTTACCAAAAGAGATTTGTAATCTTCGACCTACAGAACTGCCCATTGACAGTAATGACATGACCAACATCGTTTTCAGAGAAATATGGACCCGCCAGTCAATAATCTACACAAAACATTGACTTTTCAGGCTGCATTAGACGCTTTTGGATCTCATATAGATTAGTATCGTACCAAATTCGACAATTTCATTTGTTAACGTACCAGAGATCAGCAATTAATCGTTTTTTCGCTACTCATAAGTACTCATGAAATTTTGAGTATGAGTGAGTCAACAGTATTCAATTATTTTGATTCATTCGTGTTCACTACAACACTGATTTATAAGTACAGGTTGCAATGAGTATGTGTACAACATTAACATCAGACTCATAACATTCGAAATATGTTTAATTCATACGCCTACTCATTCAGATTCATAAATTTAGAAAAGTACTTATAATACTCATAGTGATTCCAATCATTCATCAAAATTTACAGTCTTAGTTCTTGTTGCATTTACAAAAAAGAAAAAATAAAAAGATAAAGACACAACGTTCTACTGAGTATTGTAGTGTTCGTACGCGAATCATACATATTTTGTGATTATTGTAAATTATGAGTAAAGGAGAGTCGTATGAGTACGATGAGTACTTCAAAGCTTGAATATGAGTAATATGAGTATGGTATTCAAATAAGTATGAACGCGTATAAGAATCAGAAATTATGAGTATGATTCGAATCTACTCATCTTCTTGAATACTCATAGCTGATCGCTGTCACGTACCCTTTGATCCAGTAATGGGCCTCAACTCTGAAGATGAGTTTACGATAAAAGTTAGGTTCAGTTGGCAACTGGTCTAGAGCCTATACAGCCATGGCAAATAGACTGAATTAATGACAACTAATTCGGCAGATGTTAAAGTGAGGCCAAGTTTAATATGAGTCTAATCAACAAAAACAACACGAAACAATAATCATTTAGATGCAATTCTTTTACCAGCTGTATCTTATAGGAGCGTAAAGTCGCCTTAGTCTAGTAAGTAGTATGTTAGGTTATTAGACATGAGACCTTGGCCTGAGGCCAGGGGTTCAAATCCCCAGGTCAAACTTTTCCAACAAAACGAAATATGAGCAAATATTGCTTCGCGACTTTCTCTCAGCAGATTTCTGGCAACAATTCTGAGAGTAAATATCATTCGGAGTCGACTTCGAACAGTAGGTCCCACCACTCAAGTATAAAATTAACACAAAATATATGTGCTGTGAGAAGCTAGGTTTCAATCCTGACTAAAGCGTTGTAATGACCAATTAAGTTAAGTAAAGTAAATAATTTGACAGCTGTAGCTTCCACAAGATGTGAAAGTTCGAAAGTCCCTGTTGAAAGATCCTACATAAGCACGGATGCATGCAACCCCGGTATGTAACTACCACCAATATGCCAAAAATAGACGCCACAATATCACACACACTCTAACTCTCGCATGCATAATGCTCGAATAACTTTTAGTTGGTGCTGGTTTTCAAAAACCCGACCAACAACAGTCCGTTATGCGGAATGATACTCTCGGCTAAAGAACCGAAAAAATGGAACAAAAAATATTTAAATTTCCTGTTTTCTTTTGTTGTTTTTTTTGATGAATTTTAACTACAATTTAGTTAGTTTGGTTAGATAAGAGCGCATTTTGGAAATTCAATATAAAAACATGACAGATGTCATGTGTCATGGTTTTTATTCAGATATTTTGAATATCATTTCACACTTGAATTTCTCTACATGTGACATGTGTGGGGAAGCTGGGTGGGCTGCTCGGGTAGTATAAAAAAGAGAGAGTAACTGAAAAGGTCATGACAAATGTAAGGATTAAGGAAGAGCTGCTATATAATGAATACCACTTAAATATTTTAGAAAAATGTTTTCCTCGCTGTCATGTTTTCCAAAACATAATCCACAATAACCTTAAGCACCTTATTTTATGAATTCATTTCCATCATCATACCATTTTCCTAAGCCACCACACATGTATTTGAAACTTATTTTAAACGGAATAAAATTTGAATACTCATGCTTTAAATGAAATCCTTAGAAAGCAAGGGAAAAATAGAGAGAAGAGAGAACTGAAATGTACTTGACATTAATTACAGGCCTAATGAGGGAACAATTAAACACATGAGCCGCATGAGTCACATGGGTAATGGGTAATTACAGCACAATTTACTTAAGCAAACATTACATAGATTTTTTTAAAACAAATAAAATTACATGAGAAAATTAAAAACGACAAGAAAGAAAAACAAAAAGCAAAGAAAGAAAGAAAGTTAATCTCAAATGTTGACATGTTGCAAGAGAATTAAATTAATTGAATACAATTTTTTGTTTACATCAGGGGAACAGTGTTGCAACATAGGCTCTGTGTAACTTGTTTAGCTTGACGCAAAGTTTAAACAGAAGTTTCAAAGAAAAACAAGAGAATTTTTTAAAAGAAAAATAATTTATTTTTTTTTTTTTGACAAATTACTTCTAAGAGAACATAGAAAAATATTCTTTCATTCAATTTAATTAAAAAATGTTTGAAAATATTTTCTTATGAAAGTTTGTTTTTTAATTGCAGGCCTATGTACGAAAGAATACTTTACATTAATTTTGTTTGTTAGAAGGAATATAAATGAATCTTCTTTAAAAAGTGGCTTAAAAATAAATATGTTGCGTGTATATTTGCACTTTAAAGACACACAGAAGATATTTACTTCCAATAATTTTTATAATTTTTTGCCTCCAGTACTTTCCTTAATTGTGCAGTAATGTTACGAATAATTAAAGAAAATCTAAAAGGTTTCCTTGAAAGATATGAAAACATACGCACAGTTTAAAATCCATCTTTACAACTAACTTTTCTACATGCATACTCAGTGCGACATTCGTAAAATGTTCATCTCATTACTTGCAATAGTTGTCATTTACATGCCTTTCTCAATGCAAATAATTTTTGGTTTGCTTTTTCGAATTAAATTTAAAAATAATCAGACGAGTTGTAAAATAATCAAATTGTATTGAAATAAGTTTGTTTCTCTATTTGACTTGATCTAAGTAAAGAAAAAAGCCTTCAGTTCTCCAGTCTCAATATTTCGAAAATAAAAGAATTCTTGCACAAATCTAAAAGCAAAATACTTAAACTATCACTACCGACAAATTGCAGAAGAAAGCCTTGTCAAAAATATATATACAGCTATAGCCAGGAAGGCAGGTAGAGGTGGTCGTCCGATAGACATACTTACGCTACATACAGCTCTTTATAATATTACAGTTATGCTATCACAAATGATATGATAAAGGAGAAAGCTTTGTTAAAGATGTAAGTAGATAAGTGTAAGGATAGGTACAGCCATAACTAGGAAGTTAGGTGGACGAGGCCGTCTGATAGACACACGTCACATGAGGCTCATTATGATACCACAGTTATGCTGCCACAAATGACAGGCTGAAAAAGAAAAATATAGGCAAAGTTCTGATAGACGCACTTAGGCCACATACATATAGCCTATTATAATACCACAGTCATGCTTTTGCTCCTTCTATCGTAACTATTTAGAGCTTCTGATGAAGAGGACAGATCGTCTATATACCAAAGACAAGTTTTTTTTTGTCCAACATAGTGATTTTCCAAAAAGTTATCACTAAACTCCTGCAGAAGTTATTTGCCATGAGTTCAAGACTCTTGTGACTCGCATGAGTGGGTGTAATGCAATTTCCAGTAATCACTCCAACAAACAACCTGATGGAGCGCTTGAGCAAACTTTTTAGACGTCCTCTATCCAGCCTTGGCCACATATGTTGCAGCCGTCGTCTAGTAGGTAGTGTGTTGGCTTATTAGACGTGAGGCTACGGTTCAAACCTCAGGTCAGAAATCTTAAACAAAACCAAATATGAGAAAATATTTCTTCGGCGACAAAATTTCTGAAAGTAAAATTGTCATGGAAAGTTTCTCAAAAAAATCTGTCGTTCGAAGTTTCATTTCTCATTTATGAAATTAGCACACACCACAATAGTAGTGTGAGAAGCTAGGTCGTAATCCTGACTAGTGTGAATCCCATCTAGTGTTGACAGAATCCATAACTACATTGACAGCTATAAGCTCACAGGTCTTTAAAGGTGTTGCCAATGTGAGGAACTCACTAGAGAGTTCAATGGTTTTAGTACGCCTGACTAATTATTCCTCTCTACAGTTGTCTGGAATATCACCATACCCTCGTATTCATTTAACATAAATACCATACTGTTCTATTTCATTGAGAAATCCTTGCAAGTGATGAATTGTCCTGAGAAAGAAGGTCGTAATCCTGACTGAAGATTTGTAGTGACCAATTATTTATGTATGTATGTATGCAAACTGTCCTGAAGTTCGTTGTATTAAAACCCAATGCTTTTACAGCATCCTGGCATCATTAATAAATAAATTCAAATAATATTTAAATTTACAAAAAATAAAAGTTTGCCAAAAGCCATATGAGTTGATTTTCTACAATTTACGGAAACATAATATTTTATTTATTGCCTTAAAGTATACATCATAATTTATTGTTTAAAATCTCTCTCTCTGGCCTTTTTTAAGGATATGTTTTTCAATTTAATAAAAATTTAAATTCAATTCATTTTTTTGTTTATTATTTTTATTATTTTTGTTTTAAATTTAATACTCCAACAAGAAACAAAAAACAGAAAAATATTTTACTTTAAATATGAAACTATTGCAGTAATTCAGGCATAAATAATTCAGCCTAAAAACATTTTATAATTAAAAATAATCATACAAAAAAAAAAAGAAAAAAAAGTAAAGGAGAGGGAGAGGGAGAGGCAGAGACAGAGACAGAGAGAACTATATTTTCCCCCTAGTTTTTCCTCCTTATGTTTGCCTTGAAGCCATGTATCCAACAATACGGAAACTTTTTGAAATTCTATACAAAAATATGAAAATAAAATATGAATTACGAACGAACAATAAATACTTTGTAATGCAAAAATAAAAGCAACAGAAAACGAAAAATGAAATACGAAAACTGAAAATGGAAATGAAAATGAACAGTAGAAGGTAGCATTTGTTGTTATGAGATGAAACGCAGTAACAACAAAATTTGATACTTTTTTCATTCTTTTTTTTACGTTATGAAAAGAAAATATACAATAAATTATTATGTAGTAAAAGAGGTAGAATATTGAAGAAAAATGTAAGAAAGAATAGTTTTCTTCTGTTTTTTTAGGAAATCGTTTAAAAAGCTTTTAAGAAACCCAATTCAAACATTGTGCTTGTTTGGGTTGTTTGCTTGTAATTATAGTTGCGTATACCAATTTAGCTTAAATGGTCAGCATATCAAACATAGTGTTAGGTTTTTAACTTTTTTTATTTCAATTTAATTCATTACAATAGTTGGTCTCAGCGCCCAAAGGCATTAATGAGGCAAGTTGGCTAAATATTTTAAACTAATGGTAATTTCTCACACCATTCATGTTGGGTGCATTAATTTCATACATGAGTGGCGGGGCATACACTACCTACTAGGTTACGGCGACTATCCGTAAGTCCTTTACTTTAATTTAACAACACTCTTCAATTGCTAACTCTCTCTCATCAGCTTCATTACATGATCCCTTTACCATGAATGATTCAGTTTTTAAAACAACCGTGGTGGTACAACGCACTTTTAACTGTTGCTCCACTTGTAACATTTCTTGTCTTTTTTTACATCTTTTGCAAACATATGGCTTCCAGAAGCATATTATACGCCTTGCTGCCATTTTTTGCACATCTCCAATGTAATAGTGCATTTACTTGGTTCTCGGATTATAGCCCCTTTCCAAGGCAATAACATATCAGTTATTTTGTTAAGAACCAATCTTAATACTCAGCCTTAACCCCACACAGCGACTTTTTCGGTATATCTTTGAAGCTCTTGAACCTTATGTGGATTGGTATCGCCTATCAAAATTGATGGACATTTCATCAATGTTCGTTTGCCTTCAGTACCTTGATCAGTTGATTTGAAATTAGTGCAGGACTAAGTCACGATTAAAAATTCGTCAACTCTTGGTCTGCAAAAGACTGAGTTCTTATGAACGCGAAATCGACTTCTACAGATTATTCTGTACACTCTCACTAACAGTGGCGATGTTTGTTACGGGTCGATGTATAACAATTGTGGCGATTGTTAAAGAGCGGATGCACGATAAGTCGTTGCTCTTACAGAATACCCATTTTGACGAAACAATTACATTATTTGTAGTCGCCATAGTCTAGTAGGTAGTGTGTTCGTTTGTTAGACGTAAAGCCCAGGTTCGTATCACAGGTCAGACATCAAAACGAAAATATGAAAATTATTTCTTCGGCGACTTCCTCTCAGCAGATTTCTGGCAAAAACTCTGAGGCTAAATATACCTGTCATGAAAAAGTTTCTCAAAAATCTATCGTTGGGAGTCGACGTTAAACTGTAGGTCCCGCCACTCAAGTATAAAAATTAAGGCACACAACATGAGTGTTGTGAGAAGCTAGGCCTTAATCCTGACTGAAGGGTTATAATGGCCAATTATGTACATATGTATGTATGTAATTTCATTATTTGATGATTTGTCAAAACAGTGGCGGAATAAATGACAACTAATTTATCACACTAAGCTTCAACAACAGTGTCGTTACCAACGCTGAAAGTTCGGAAGTCCTTGTTCAGGATTCTTTCTAAAAATATGCCCAATTCACCTTCATTTTCAACACGTTTTATTTGCATCATCAAGAGTTCCTTATTGCAAAAAGTAAATAGATCCATGTTGCTAATGTTATTCTGAGGTACTTATTGATGGTAGTAAATATCAGTATAATTGCACTGCGCATCCCAAGTAATTCCTTTTCTTTTTCTGAACAGACTTCGAGCATAATATCATCTTGAGCGATAGTAAATGGCTGAAGTGGTAGGGAACAAAATTTTTTCATCATAAAACCCTTCCAAAAACCTCTTGTTTCGATTGAAAACGAAAATCTATTTAAATTATAAATTTCTGTGAAAACTTGTGGAAAAAATAAAAGTTGAATAAAATTTCATATTTCGAGCAATTTTTGAAAACTTTTCTTCTTCTTGTTCTTAATTTTATGCAAAATTTTATTGCGAAAAAACTAGTTATTAAGCATACATTGGCTTTCTCTATAAGTATGACAGCAGATACTCTACATATGATTACCGAACCTATTAAAGTTATTCATTTTGTCATGCTAATGAGAGATTAACGTACTCGTATATATAACCCAGCAAACATTATGTAGCAGATAACAGATTAAGAGATATCAATGAATGTCATGACTGTCCAATCGGCTTTCAAAAAATCGTGCTGCAAAAACATGTACGAAATCTTCTTCTTATATATAAAAATGAATGTGTGTTTATTTGTTTGTGGGTTTGTTTGAAGTCTATGGACGGCTAAACGGCTGAACCGATTTTCTTGAAATTTTCACAGTATCTTTCTGTATGTCTGGAAGGAGTTATAGGCTACTTTTTACGTTGAAATAGGCAAATTAAATAAAATAAAATAAAATAAATTAAATTAAAAAAAGTATGAGTGTTATTGTCTAACAAAATATTACGTATACGTCACCCGTCAGCTCTATGTAATCTAAGTATATATGTATGTATACTATATATGTATATAAAAATGAATTTTTGTTTGTATGGAAGTTATAGAATCGTAAACTATGCATTTGATCATGTTATGATCTTCAGCAAAGTTGTTGCGCATGAGCCGACGAGGGTTTCTAAGTTGGTATGACCAATTTAAGACAGGTGGCGCCACTGAAAATTGATCAGAATGAATTAAATCGTAAACTGTACATTTGATCATGATATGTTCTTTAACAAAGTTATTGCGCAAGAGTCGACGGAGGTTTTTAAGGGGGTGCGATTAATTTCCGATAGATGGCGCCACTGAAAATTATTCGAAATGAATGACAAGACATTGGTCGACCTACACCTCAAGGACATGTATTAAGTGAGGACGCTTTAGGCACAATACATAGATTCTACGATATGAAAAGCAACGAAGTATTGGTATACATTCTTGAAACCTGTGAGTTTTTAATGCATTGCAGAAATAAACACATGGGTACTCATAAAGTTTTTAGCAGGGAGTTATTCTTACTAAAACCGAGGTCCTGAATCCTATAAATTACAATTATCAAAGTAAGAGAAGTACCATGTAAAATTCTTAAGAATTCTGTTTACAGTTTATAACATTTTCTTTTTTTAAATTTTTATTTTTCCAAAAAAAAGTACCACAAAAGTACCATAATAAAGGTACCAAAAGTTCTTAGAAATCTATTTAAAGTTTCAATGTTATTAAAAGATTGTCAATTGTTGTAATTCTTCGAAATTGAACATTTCTGTTTTTGTAAAAGTGGAGTATGTTATAAGTACCATAAATGGTACCAAAAACCGGATATTTTAAAAATTTAATATTGAAATAAAAATATTTATAAACGAAATATGTAATCTAAACAATTTATTTTATAAACCTTTGCCAAATTGTTTACTGGCTTACTTGGCGGATGGGCTAAAACACTTTTCCTCAGTTAATTTTGAAATCACAAAAACAAAGTTTCTGGTGAATGGAACACAAAAGCCCCGTTTTTTTTTTATTTAACTGTGAAGCTTGAAGCAATTAAAACAAACTCACAAGCACTCTCAAACACACATACAAGCGTTGTTATTCACGCACCCACCTACGCTCCTTACACCCATATACACTGAACCCACAAAAGTATGCAACGGAATGTAAAGAAAAAGTACCTTTAATATGGCAACTTACTCTCTCTCTCTCTTCACAGCATAAATGAATGGAATTAAATAAATAGAGAGACCCAGACCGAGAGAGAGAAAGAGAAAGAGACAGAAAGAAAAAGTAGACAAAGAAGAGGGACCAGATAGAAAACCGGAAATTAAATATTTGTTCTTGGAAACAATAGCATATATTCAACATACTCTTTCTTACACACACGCGTTCCCAACAAAAGGACCGGGAAAATTTAATAGAAATTTATGCAGAAAGGCATTCAGTTAATAATGAATGCCTGGTTTCATGAGAAACAACAATGAACGAATGAATGAACAAGAAGAAGTAGAGCAATTAATATTCAAATTTTTAAAGCAACAAAAACCATATGGTCACCCCTTTTTCGCGTTGCTAAACGTTGGCATAAACGTGTATAACGAGTATGTTTTCCATTTCGCCAACAACACACAATAATTGCTAATGAAAAGCCATCATTAATTCAAACGCTTTTACTCTCTCCATCTCTCTCTCTCTCTTTCTCTCTCTTCACTTTTAATATTCTTTGATGTGTGTATGAATGGATGGCTGTGAGTATGTGTATTTAACAGATAAATTTGATTAAAATGGTACCTTTTTAACTGCCAAGACATGGCATTTAACATGTCTTGTATGAGTTTATAGCAGCAGCCAAAGAGTGTGTGTATGTTTGTGTTTATCAAGGATCTGAAGAACAAAATTTTTAAAATTAAAAATCATTTCATCAAGAAGAGTTAATGTTTGGCAACATGAAACTGACAGACAGAATTCAACAAAAATTTTGAATGAAGTTTTTCAAAGTAAATAGAGAAGCGAAAAGGCAACAAAACTTCAAGCTGAAGGGAAACAATCGTTTAAAATAATTTAAAAATTTTAAATTAAGTTTCGGTGTTTGCTGTTTTAAATGTGATCTAATAAGCGAGGTGCATTAGTATACCAGCTAGACTTTCTTATCATGTCATTACTATTGGAGCCCGCTTATCACTAGCCTAACTTCAGTTGTTGTACTATGTGTAGTTGATTGTTAGTAACCCTAGCTTCTCTACTCGTACGCAATTATTTTAACGACCATCGATGTATTGTCCAATCGAAATATTTTTTCTACTCATTTTTGTTTCCCTTTCAAGGCTCTATAGCTTTCGCGATTCATATAGTGTGCTTTCTGTACCCCAGCAGATTCTGGAATGAAAGGATTGCCACCGACTTTAAAACAACACAATCTGTGAGAATATATTTGGTTTTGATGGTGAGGAACTTTGCTTTAGCAATTCCACCCTTACTTTTTTACCTCTCTACCTTAGTTCTAGTTGAAGAATGAAAGGATTGCCACCGACCTTAAAACAACATAATTTGTGAGAATATATCTCGTTGTGGTGGTGAGGAACTTTGCTTTCGCGATGCATATTCTCCATCTTTTTATTTATTGTACTCTGTTTCAGGGTCAAGTCTACATTAGCAAGTTCTAAAAGGAATGGATTGCAACCTGTTTTGAAACACCACAATTAGGGAGAATGTATTTCGTTGGGGTAATGCATATTCGCCACCTTTTTATTTATTGTACTCTGTTTCAGGGTGAAGTTTACCTACAAAGCGGTGTGAACTGTCTACTTAAGCTGGTTCTAGAAGGAAGGGTTTGCCAACCGCCCTTAACATCATAGTGTGTGGGAATGTATTTGGCTGTGGTGGTGAGGTACTTTGCTGATTGATTTCTTCTCTTTCTTAAGAGTAGGCATTGCCTTTTTGGTTTTTGTATGATGCTCGTATACGTTCCATGAGGAAATTAGGAATCCAGAGGTTTCATGAATAGATTATTTGACGAAGATTTTAAAGCTTTTTGTATTCGCCTGGATTTGAAACCTGATTCATAGGATTTGTAAAATATTTATGGAGCATATTTTCAGCACAACTTCAATCAAACCTCATTATAAGCAGAATGTTAAATTATGTTGAAAGAGATTTAATCCATTAATTTTCTGATAAAATGATTTCACTTAAAGGCCAATATCTTGATCACACTCAAACTATTAAAAATTCCAAAAGAACCCATAATGCTCCCCAATTTCAGTTGACGCCACATAAACCATATCATCAACAAAGTTTCCTTCCAGGATTCTTACCTATTCACGAAAAATAACAAAATAAAAGTAATATCCTGTTGTACATTGTAGAGAATACTCAGTTTTTTAAATAAAGACCAGGAATCACTCCTTTCATTAATCAGTTCAGAAGATCTTCTGTAATTATGTTCTCGAAATCATTTGGCTTCTACCGTCCATTTTTCTCATGTTAACTTATTTCATTTCCATCCATTAGTAATGAGATTGCACAGTTTAACGTCAGTTCCGAACTACAGATTTAAGAAATCTTTCACGGAACTTTTATTTTACTCTCAGAGTTTCCGCCAGACGACTGCCTTTTTTCATTATTAGTTGTGTTCGATGTGTTTGAGCTAAGGTTTGAATCAGGGACTCACGTCTAATAAGCCGGCAGACATACTATTTATTAGACTACGACGACTTCAAAAGTTGTAATGAAATACTTTGAGTATGTCTTCAGTTACAAACTACCCTGTCACCAAATCGCTTGAATGGCTAACTACACTTTTCGGAGTGTACCGGCAACAGATCATCTGTATAATAAACCTTACTGAAAACACACTGCCAGTCACTGAAGTGACTGTTAAACTCTAAATATTTCACAAGCCTATATATAATGACTCATTAGAGGTGGGCCATCTATCGGTTGAAAATTAGACCATGCATATCTGAGGTCAATAACGAGTCACTGTCAAGGAATTTTTTTTTTTAAATTGAACTTCGTCATCTGAAACTAGTGATGAGTATAGGGCAATGTAAAATATTGGCATAATCGTTTAAAACAGATTGGTTTTAGTAAATTCCCTAAAACTTTGACGAGTAAAATCTTGTGCAATAAAATAAAGAAATTGTATGTAACAATTGTGGATAATGGCAGTGGACAATATTAAAAGAAGTCATTGTCAAAAAATAAAATCACTTCCTTTAAATCCTACAAGAAAAACTATAACAAACCCAAACACATAAACACAATATACTTATACATGCACAAATACTTATGCATTACATAATATTTTTATAGTTTTTCTAGACAATATTTCATATATTTTTAATATAACAATAGAGAGAGAGAGAGAGAAAATAAAGAAAGAAAACAGTCTACTTTACTTAAGTTCACAAAAAAATAAAAAAATTACACTGAAAATAAATTTGTATGAATTTTTTATTTTAAAAAAATTGTTTTCAAAACGAAATATAAAAAATGTTTACATGTTTTTTATAATTTTATAAAAAAAAAATGTCCAGAAAAAAAGAAGAAATGAAATTCACTCACAATTTCTCCAAGTGGTTAATATTGTATCGTATTTATAATAAATATTTATGCTGGCATTTCATTTGTTCTCTCATTCGTATGCAGTCGACTTGTGTAACAGTATCCCTGCCATCTGCATGTATTTGTAAATTGCATTTAAATGTATTGGTACAATAACAATTTCTTTTACAATAACAACAATAATAACAATGTGCATATTTACCCTCCTCTATTTTTATTTTTATAAATTCCAATCCATAAAACTGTTACAAAATATGAAATGAAAATAAAAATAAATAGAAAGAGAGAGGGCAAGAGAGAGAGAGTGATAAGAATAAGTGTGCTTAAGAATGTCATATGAGAGTTAATAATGGCAGATACAATTTACAGATATTTGAGCTTCAACTACTAAAATTACAATAAAAAAAAATACGTACAAAAAAAAATTGAAAAACTTTTGACTAAAAGATTACAAAACGTCAAGTACGTTTAGGAGATGCACTACATTGCCATACATTTCTTGGAAATTTGTGTAAATTTGTGTGGATTTCATATAAAAATTTCATCCAAAATTCCTACTCTTTGACGTTAGGGTAACAGAGTTCATTAAATGGCGCATTGGTCAAATTTTCGTTAAACTTCTAAGTTTTACAAGAGTTCTGCAGAGATCAATACAAGCATAATCTGAAGATACAAGGTCGAAGCTCTATGGTGAGTGCATAAAAGCTACCCAGTCAAACTATTACAGTTTTTTTTCGAGGTCATTAAAGACGTTTGTGGTCTAATGTTCTTTTCATCTGTCTAATTGTTGGCTGTAGAGATCAGAATCAGTTACTTGATCAGGTTGTAGAAGTTCATACTGAACAATTCCATTCAAAATTTCACCATAAAGACTGCCTTACCATTTTTGGTATTAATATTGGCTTCTCCGACATTTGTCAAGCGTTTTATTTCAACGCGATCGCTTGCTGCAAATTAACAATATATAAAAAATACCCCAAACGCTCTTTCAATGAAATCTATGCATCTGACGCCTGCTGTAGGGTATTAGGAAGGAAAAGAACAACAACCGAAAGTATAAGACACAAATGTCAGTGCGGGGTAATATTCTAAAGTGGTTCTCTGTTACAGACCAATTTAATTTCTGTAGAATATGACAATACCAATGACAATGACAATGACAACGATACATACAACAATTTACAGTTCCTTTAAGAGCATGTGTTGGTTGCTATGCAATCGAAAAATGTGAAATGTGTTTGTGCCGTTTAGAAAAATGAAAAGTTCTTATATTTCTTTATCACAAATATTCATTTCTTTCCATAAGTAGCAATGGAATTTACACTTCCTTTTAAGCATTTGATAAAAGTATTTATTTTAAGAATTAAATAGAAGCAATGTTTACAGAATCTAAGTTAAATCCTAAGCCATCGTAGGATTTTATACACATGATGGACTTGCTGATTTCTACAGCATTTTCCAACAGGACTTCAATCAAGGCTTCTATAAATTAATGAAATTTGTTTATTGAAACACCTACACTTAGAGATGGCTCTCTATTCGTCGCTATTTCCTCAGATAGCTCTCCATTTCCTCTGTTAATATACTTAGGTTGTCATAACATGTCATATGTTTTTCAAGAACTTTTTTCTGCCACATCTATGCAAATAATTCCCCCCACAAGATTCGTCTCTTCGTCAAGATGAAAATCCTTGCAAGTGCATCGACGGAATACAAAAGTATGAGTGAGCAGTAATGACCCCATGCTTACTAAACAACGTAGTGCTAACAGCGGATGAAAACGAAGCTTACTCAGTTCCACGACCATATTATCTGTAAGCTGTGTGGTGTTTGGAAGAGGAATCTTTTGTATAATATTGCCTGGGTATTGCCAGTAAAATGTATAGTGCGAAATATGCAGCCCATTCTAAACTCTCATCGTCATCAGATTTGCATTCAATTTACAGAACCAAAAATCTCCAGGGAATAAGTGCAGCGTAAAGACTTTTCTGGTAAAACTACTTTGATTCTATTGTTGAATATGCCCGGAGCATACACTTAATGAAGACGCCGCGATCTAGTAGGTAGTATGTAGACTTATTGAAATGAGGCCTCGGTTCAAACCCTAAGTCAGACATCACCAAACAAAACGCAACATGAAAACAAATATTTCTTCGGCTACATCTGGCAAAACCTGTGAGAGAAAATAAAATTGCCAAGAAGAGTTTCCCAAACATCAGTCGAAGATGGACCTTAAATACACAAGAGAGCTCGATTACAACCTAGATGCCCTAGCATTTCTCAACAACTCAACATATTTACGAATCTTCTGAGAACTTTAATGTCGGCTCTCGACAGAGTGTCCAAACCATCGAAGAAGCCCCTGCCTAGGGTCCTCAACCTCAACCTGCTAAGGGCTGGACAGTTGCAGAGGAGTTGTTCGATAGTTTTCAACTCCTCCTCGTTGCAACATACCCTGCAATAGCCCGGCTGGGATCTGTTGCAGATATTTATCAGTGATCTAATAGTGTAGGGCCTTGTAATGAATCAAATAATTAATCTCAAGCTGGCTTTATCTAAGCCCAAAAGCAAAAATGTTGTTTTACTGTCCATGTCCTGGACACATAACATCTCCATCCATTTTCCCCTGTTTCTGCTTTTTCTCCTTGACTCATCCAGTAATGAGGCCATAGAAGTGGCAGATTGGGGGATCAGGACCGACTGTACAAATAAATCAGTCATATTCTCAGTGAACAGGCAGCTACAGGGTTGCTGTTTAATTCTCACTAGGATAGTTATTATCTGTGCTTGGAAAACACCGCTAAGATTCGGGACTCGGTACAAACTTACGATATTAAATTTTTTTTAATATATGTACACACTACGAGTCGTGGAACCCTCAAATCTAAGGCCGAGCCACTGGTTTATAATTGTAAAGAAGGCAGGGGATGATCTGGTTTTCCATTCCTGTGATCAATACTTGAGATAATGGTACCTTAGCACCAATTTTAATAATTATAGAGGACGACAAAAATTGATCGGCACCGACTAACAGGGATTTAAGATTCCATATGCATGCATACATAATTGATCATTACTACACTTCAGTCAGGATTACAACCGAGCTTATCACACCACTTATGTTGTGTGTATTAATTTCATCCTTGATTGGTGGGACCTACAATATAAAGTCGTTTACGAACGACAGATTTTTTTGAGAAACTTCTTAATGACAATATAATTTACTCTGAGAGTTTTTGGCAGAAATCTGCAGTGAGGCAGCCGCCGAAGAAATATTTATGTTTCATATTTTCATTTTGATGTCTGACCTGAGGTTTTAACCGTGGCCTTGAATCTAATAAGCCAACACACTACCTACTGGACTACGGTGACTACTTCTATGATCTTGGTATGTCCAAATGGCTATTACAGCTTAATTGACTACAGGGTTGCATGCAGAAAGCAGGAAGTATGAATTCAACATGAAGTGAGCTGCATTAGAGAATGTCATATTGAAGTCACTAATTGCATATGAAGGATTGTAACGACTAATTATGTGTATGTATGTATGTATGCAGTCTTATGAAATAAAAACAATTTTTCATTGTTTTACCGAAGAATTTCCAAATATGTGAGGCAATCTTAATCAACAATTTTTCTCTTGAAATTTTTATATTTTTCTTTTTATTTTGTTTTATTAAAATCTTAGAAAACGTAATAAAACATAACGAATTTATTTCAAAATGAATGTTTTATCGAAAATAAAAATGTAAAACGTAAGACAATAAATTTTCCAACATATTTGGCGCCATACCTTATTAGCAAATGCCACAATATATGATTGAAAATCCACCAACTGCACTGTCAAATAATATTAAATTGGCGTCTGATAATAACAAGAGACGACAGTAGCATAATGGAATAACAGACAGACAGACAGACAGATACGTATTTCCAAAAGCCACATTAATAAATAATTGAGTTATAAAACTGTCACACTATATCATATCATACGTATCCTGCTTATATGAATGGAGAGGAATTTCGTGTAACCATTTTTTGCTTTTCTATGGCTTATTTACCATTGGCTCATTGGAGTTTTAACTCATGTTCCACATTAAATTAAAATCATAATTTATGGCTGAACGTTCAAGTCCTTAAGTCTCAGCCAAATTGGAAAGGTATGCGAACAAGCGAATAAGAAAGAAAGTACTCCACAAGGATTAAGACATACATAGCAGAAAAAGAAAATTGGTTGTAAAACATTCACTAATACTTACGAAATTAGACATGTACGACATAAACGACATACACGACATTTGTGGCAGACGAACAAACCACTCTCACTCAAGCACACTTGTTGAGCCATGCCATGCGACATGAAAGCAAGAACGAGTTGGGCATTTATGTGGCCATAAATAATTTGTTCTTCGGTAATGAATTTTTTATGACGCAATTAATTTTGTCTCTTCCTTTTATCCTTTCCAACTTTTATCTGTAATTCTGCCGTGCCGTTTTTTTTTTGCCTTTCCAATTGTCATATAATTGTCAGTATATTCAGTGGATTTATGGAAATAAAACAAGAAAAAAAGAAGCGAATTGTAAAATTAACCCAAAAAGTAAATCAATCTTGAGTAAATTACATGCATACATACACTTATTTAAAGTGTAATTGAAACTTTATTATGTTTCATTTAGATAGGATCCTATATTAAGGGCTTCCTGTCTTTAAATTGAAAATAAAATAAAGCGAGTAGAAGATATCAGCGAAATATTTTATTCGTGATTATGTGTCGTATATAATATCTTTCAAATGGTCTCTATGTCTTCTCTGCTTGGAGCGCATCCAAAATGTCCAATTTTCCATAACTCTAACACAAAATCAGTTTGGATTTGACAGATGACATGGGTTATGTTGCCTTTAAGCAACACTGTGGTTTGTGACTTCTTCGCATAAAACTGCTAAAAAAGGAAACGTCCAACGAGATCAAGTCGCATGATCCCGGTAGCCAGATCACATCACTTCCACGTGCGAGCTGTTGCATGAGCAGTGTGGCGCGTAGTGCCTGCCTATTGAAAGCACATGTCACTGATGTCCAAATGGTGTAAATCAGACCAAAAGAATTTGGCAATGAGCAATGGCCGGTACAAAGTTGTCTTCAAATAAATAGAGCTTGACAATACAATGTCGCCGTAGTCTAGTAGGTAGCGTGTTGTCTTATTAGACGTGAGGTCTCGGTTCAAACCCCAAGTCAGACATCTCCAACAAAACAAAATGTGAATAAATATTTCTTCGGGGACTTCTCTTCAACAGATTTCTGCCAAAATCTCTGAGAATAAATAAAATTGCAATGAAAAGTTTCACAAAATACTGTCGTTCAGACTTTTTCTGTAATATGTAGGTCTCGCCACTCATGTATAAAATGAACACACCCAACAAAAGTGATGTGAGAATGATCATTTTTGTATTGGCTACAGAAGTAGATGGTTTCAGGTCGGATCTCCATGCTATCATTACGACTGTTAGTTATTGAAAACCCCAAAGTTAAGGGATTATCCCCGCAGGTATTATCTTTAACATAGCACGACAGCAAATTTTTAACTTCGTCAAATCGAAAGATCTTGTTGGCCAACTAAAGTCGTCGAACCTTTTCTGTAAACTTTTCATTCAGTCAACGGGTTTACCGTTCAGTTGACGATCTTCATTAAATACTAACACGGGTGGATTATCTCACAACCATAGCGTCCAGTATTGGTGGCAATATTTCTTCTCGTATCCTATTAACGAAGTCGTCGTAATCTAGTAGGTAACGTGTTGGCATTGGACATCAGGCCATGGTTCAAACCCTAGGTCAGACAATTCGAACAAAACAAAATACGAAAAAATATTTCTTCCGCGAATTCCTTTCAGAAGATTTCTAACAAAATCTCTGAGAATAAATAAAATTTCCATAAAATGTTTCTCAAAAATCTGTGGTTCTTCTCGTATCATATTTCTGCCCGGATCATATACGAAAATCTAATCCAATGATATCCTCAGACCATAACAATCAATCTTGCAAACAGTACCCTGCTTCAAGTGCAATACCTCTTCCACAACTACTTTGGTCCTTCAAATTATGTAGGCGACAATGTTCTTTATTATGATAACAACAGAGTAAGAAATGAACATCAACGCTGAAAACGATTGTCTTTGCCTTAATAACCTGCAACTCTAGAACCGAATTAGCATATATGCAACGATATGAATTTTAATTATTGCTTGAATTAAGGTCGCCATAGCCTGGTAGGCAAAGTATTGACGTCTTAGACGAGAGTTAATCCAAACTCAGACATCTCTAACAGTCTTCTCGTAATGTATGCATTATTGCTAAAGCATTGTTATATTGAGGCGAGTGGTGAGATGCCTTATTCATTGTATCCTTGTTCACATCTGAATCAATGCGAAAAATTCTCTTCTAATTTACATAAAATTTTTGATTAAAATTATGAAAAAAAAGGAAAGCACTTGAAAAGCTTGGAAAAACCTCTTGAAGTAGAATAAAATTTTACTTGCGTATCCGTAAACACAACTGAACGCAACAGAATGTAATTGTAAGTGAGTGAGTAAATGAAAATGAAATTGAAACTGAAACTGAAACTGAGAATATTTTATAATTGTCACTGGCAGTTAAAGCAGATGTCAGTTTAAAATTTAAAAAACAACAGAAACTAAATTGAATACTGCCACGTTATTTTTAGTTTTTTTCTTCCATAAATTTTTTTCTACATGAAAACACTTATTCACCGCTTAGAAACAAAACTTGAGCGCTTATATATGGCGGTTGAAACACAAAAAAAAATTGTTGTACCATTTCGCATGAGCAAGTTCAATATGAGTTGCGTTGCTATTTAATTAACTTGAAAGACAGACAGGCTTTCTATGGCTGCTTACCTACCTGTGCTATTCATCATCATCTCCGGTTACCAAGTGCTCTGTTATCCAGTTCTGTTAGGTTAGAAGCCAAAGGGCAATAAAAATATTAAGAAATTCAAATTTAAATAATTTTATGATAGCAGGGAGCATAAACGCTAATGCGATGAGTAAAAAATTTAGTATCGTTAGTGGCCTGGCACAGAACCTGCCGTTACAATGAATTCTTTACGTCTAATTATCTTTCAGCTCTGGTTCTAGATTCTACTACTACTTTTCTCGATCTCCCGCTAATAAACACTAGTCCCGTAGAATACAGTAAGTTTGATTACAGTCTTACAGCTTTACAACTAGTATATGAATCCTAAGATAATAACAGGATTTTGGGTATAGAGTTTCTTGCAGAAATTCCCATTATAGTTGGTTTGTATAGGATTCATGTTCCAGTTCAGTTTTTAAGCCTTATCGGGCAGAGTGAAAACGATTTCAGTGATAATGGAAATCGAATTTAGGAATCTTGTAGCTTCATGGATGGATGCCATTTGGGGGCCAATGAAACTGCTCTTAACTTCATCTTATATATAAAAATGAATGTGTGTTTGATTGTATGTTTGTATGTTTATATGTTTGAAGTTTATAGACGATTAAACGGCTGAACCGATTTTCTTGAAATTTTCACAGTATCTTCCTGTATGTCTGGAAGGAGTTATAGGCTACTTTTTATGTTGATATTCCAAATGAGCGAGGGGCCATGCCCACGTATGCTACATACTACATACTTAATATTTAATTGCATTTGAAATATATTACTCATACGCATAGTAGTTACCCCTACAAGTATGCTATCTGTGATTCTTGATGTATAAAACCAAAGAAAATAAAGTGTAAAGAACGACGCGGGGGGAAAGATAGAAGGGAAAGAAAAAAATTTTGTAACCAACATTTGTGAAAAAATTCACCAAATAAGAAAAAATATAACCAAAATTAAATTCATAGACTTTTGTTTTATTTTTTTTTTCAAGTTTAAATTATCTATATACATAAAAATGAATGTACTTTATGGAATCGTAAACTATGCATTTAATCTTTAGCAAAGTTGTTGCGCATGAGCCGACGAAGGTTTCTAAGTTGGTATAACCAATTTCCGACAGGTGGCGCCACTGAAAATTCTTCGAAATGAATTAAATCGTAAACTGTGCATTTGATCCTGTGTTGAAAAGAAAAGAAAAGAAAAGAAAAGAGCATTACTAGCCTCAGAATCAGCATTGAGACTGAAAAATCTTCGAGTACATGCCGCACAGATCCGTTCGCATGAATCACTTGAACAATGAATCACTTGATCGAATGCGTACTACTCAGGCCCGTTCGTCTGAATCATCTGGACAACGGGAAACAAAATCAATAAAATGATTCAAACTTAATTGGATATTTGTCTAATGTCTTTCCTTCAAATTTATTTTAGTTTGTAGTGCAGCAAAGCGCGCAGGGTACAGCTAGTATTTAATAATATTTGAAGTGTATTTAAAATTGTTTTCCTGCCTTCCAGAGAACACCAATATCATACCTCCACTTACATACATGCGTTCTTTTTGGTTTCTCAAACCCATTTCAGACGACCCTTGCCAACCAACAAGTATTAATTTAGCCAGCGGCCTTAATTTAATTTCCAAACAGAACATATTTTTTTACTTCTTTTTCTTCTCTTTTTTTTTTTTTGCAAACATTTGCCTCATCTATGCAACCAAGTGTATGGCAGATAAGACATGTTTCATGCTTCATATATTTGTTCACATATTCGTACAATTTTTTTTCTGTTTTTTTTGCGTTTTTTTACTAACATGAAATAAAAATTATTGTCATGTTCATAACTTGTTTTTTTTTTCTTTACTTTTGCATTTGATAGAGAGAAAGCTTACATTTTTAAACCTAAAACTAGTGGTTTTAGCCATAAAACCCAAAGAGTGAAAAAAAATGAATGCCAGGCGAAAAAAAAATGTTCACTGAAAATAAATGCTGCACACATATAACGCAATGATATTTGAAAGCAAAAAAGGGTAAGAAAAAAATATACGAAAGAAAGAAAGAAAAACATTGGCATGAATGTTTGATGCAATAAAACTGTTGTGTGGCAAAACGAGGGATGGTTGTAAGAGATTTTGGCATAAGCATATTGCCTTCTAGATTTCCTATGATTATCTGATATCTTTGGCTTTCCTTTAAAAACAAAACATTATTTTCTTAAGAATGGCTCACTTAAAACTGAAGCATTTATTAGAAGTATATTCTGGTTCCGTAAATTACAGAGCCAAACTTCTGGGAGTCACGTTTAATAAGCCAACACATTACCTACTAGACTACGGCGACTATTTATGCTTACTAAACTTTATCGTTTAAAACCCTATTAAATTTTTAAGTGATATAATCTAGCTTCAATTTAGCAAGCGACCCTCGTACACATACATATATGTATATATATATATATATGAATGGTGACATTTTTATTTGCCATGGCATATAAAAAAATTTGTTTTTCTTCCTCCTTTTTTACGTTTCTGTGTAATGCATCACATCATATGACATCGCTTGGCATCACATCGCCTCATATCATATCACATATAGCATTGTAGTTGCATATTGTATCGCTACACTGTATGTTTATTTATGAACAGGTGTGTAACTGCAAATTCACAAACAACTACAAAAAAAAAAAAAAAAGAAATGAATTAAAAAAATGGAAAAAAAATGTTACGATAAAACTTTATAGTGCTGTTTGCCATTGTATGTATGAGTAAATGTTGACATTTATATGATGAAGTATACAAATGCATAAAAACACACGAATATACACACACTTATGCTTGCACAAACACATGCAAACGCTCGTACATTCACGTTTACATTTACTTTAAAGGCTGTTATTGTGTATGCATATGCTAACAGTAAATGGTGGCAATGTATGAGTTATTAAGTAAATATTATTTTTATGCTCTTTCCCCCTAACTCTCTCTACCACAATCTCTTTTCCCCTTTTACTGTGTGTATTTTAGAGTGTTCAGTTAAGTTTTGTGGTACAAAAACCAAAAAAAGAAATCCAAAAAAAAGAGAAAGAAAAACTGTAGGGGTTTACATTTGTTGGATTTATCATAAGCGTTTATTTGTAGTTTTTATTTCCATTCTCCTGTACTCTCTTTAACTCATCTCGTCTTTCTCGCTCTCTGTCGCTCTCTCTCCATGTATGAGTGCGATTTTAGACTTTTGTGCATACTTTAAGGCGTTGGTGTTTCCACATGGATATTCATCATGGATAACTGTTGTTGGTTGCTGTTTTGAATTTCATCGCCTGCGGTATATTTCCTTAAAGCAATTGTTTTTATTTCCTTTTCGGTCTGTCAGAAAGTTTATTAATCGTTTATAAAACAAATTAGACAGATATATTCAAGAGACATCAAAATTTGTGACACTTCTTCAATTTGGAGAATTCACATTTCTCTTCCCATATATATGTTCTCAATCATCTTGAAAGGAGGCTCTAAGGGTCGTAATAAATATGTTGAAATTTTTGGACTTGCTGATGCTACCAACAGCGTTACAATGTGCAAGTTCTCTGCAGAGTTCCAGAAACTGTGAAATATCATCTCAGTTATCAAGATCGTTCAGGTCCTATCATTTCCTCTATAATTGCGCCTTTAAGAATCAGGATATATTAAATGGACCACATCGCTGTAGCATAATTTTAACCAATTCCATCTTCTGGCAATTGGTTTATAATGTATAATTTTTTAATTGGGGTCAACGTTGTAGCCGCCATAGTCTAGTAGGTAGTGCGTTGGCTTCCTCTCAGCAAATTTCTGGCAAAACCCCTCAGAGTAAATAAAATTGCCATGAAAAGTCTCTCAAAAGGAATTTCTTGTTCGGAGTTGACTTTAGGTCCCACAACTCATGTATAAAATTAACACACACAACATAAGTAGTGTTACCAACTACATAGGTCGTCATCCTGAAGAGCTTTAATGAGCAATGTATGTATATATTAAGGAATGTTGCTAATATTTGTAAATTTATATGGGATTTGTTTACATTGCATTGTTAGTTCGTTCAATGAATACTTTCCAGTTCATTATAATACATAAAAGAAATGGTTCAGTGGTTAAAATAGCACTCCGAGCGAAATGGGAAGAGTCCAAAAGCCTTTCTAAACGATTTTCCAAAAAACTAATCTGCTTGAGTACCCATCTAAAAAAGTTCATCTCGGAAGCCTTCTTAACTTCCAACACGCCAGAGAATAAATTCAGCAACAAGCATCAGCATCAACATGACATTTCAGACAATGTCATCTCTTCGGACAATAAATGGAAACAAAATCCACTGTATTCAACAAACCAATACATAGCAAGCATTATAAGCAACAACAGAAGACAACTCAATCATCCCATGGCTCACTATTGTAGACCAATCGCCTGCTTTCGGGCAAACTGAAACTATGACAAGGAGCAGGTAGAAATTCTTGGTGCGATCACAAATTATTTCATTATGCTCTCTAAAGAATTAAGAGATTTTAATGTCCTCGAAATAATTCATCCAAGAAGGTCCTTTTGTTACTATTTACAGAGGGCGCTTGTTCTAGCCAACGATAGATGGCCACCATGTCATTTTAGAACACAGTACAGTAGATATCACCAGCTATGTCCAGAAAACATGATTAGCAAACTGAAAAATAAAATATAATTAAATCGGGGACATGCCTTGGGTCCGCTCTACTATATTCCTTAAAGCAACAATAAGGTGTAAAAATAAACCTGAAAGTGAAGCCGTTTATATGAACACTATTACTCATACGTCTTATTGCTGGGATCATCCTTTCGAAGATTTTCGTGTGTATGGAAAGATATTGCTGAGATTTTTTTTCTCAGAAAGCCATTTCCTGGTCATCCGTATAGATTGAAATGTAATTATCTCTGATGACAAAGCCTTAAATTTGGGCTACTCCAAAAGACAGATTAACTGCGAGTGGGTTTTCAAAAACGCAATAATTGATTAATCCCACTTAGTTCCATCAATATGACACTGTATTGCGACAGTGTATAGTACAGTAGATTTTCTGGTTCTATGACTTTTACCATCGATTTGGATAAATCGCTTCAAAACAAATTTCCCCTCAACAATCATAGGATTTCCATTTATATTCCCATGCTACAGAAGCGGTTTAAATCTCTTTGTTTTACTCAACAATTTGATTTTCATTCACAATCTTCTGATATGTTCCTCTGTTGGTTAATTTCCTTCAAGTCTATCTCCCGTTAGAAAAACCACAGCATACAGAATACATAGAATATACTGGGCAACACCGATAGGATACCAGCCGTATTATTAACTTTCTCTGGCAGAGAGTTGTAATACCTCTAATCTAATAAGCAGCTTAAATAGTAACAAAGCAAAATAAACAAAACAAAATACTTTATTACAAAGGGGCGGTAATAATAAACCGGGCGAATAATAATAAACGTGTGCGAATTTAAAATTGTATGAAATGGTAAAAATAACACATATTTTGAATTAATTTAAATCTGGCTGAAGGGGAGCATCAAAGAGTTTTAGTGGCTACTACAATAAGGAAAATTACCGCATTTGAAGCAAAAACAATCCTTATGCCGTTAACGCATCATGATTACAACAATCGACGGCAATGTCGATACTTATTTCCTTCGATATGAGCAAGAATCTCTCTTTGCGGTAAATGGCATGAGCTATTGAGCTAGGTTGACTGAATTTTAGTTTCCAAGAAATTAATCAGCTAAACAACAACATTTGGTTTCAACAATACAGTACAATATACTAAACAATGCACTTAACAATCCCTATTGAACCCGAGGATTAAATATTCCCCAGAGGAAACCAACCCGATGTTAATAAATGTTGCTATTGCAGCAATTTTTATATTTCAAATGTCAGTTATGGATGTAAAAAGAGAGATTTTAAAGACGTCCAGCTTTTCTGAAAGTAGCAGGATGCTGACACGCGAATCTTTAATCAAAGACAAACTCTCTCTCTCTCCTTTATAGACCCACTGCTTCTGCAGAAGTTATATGATGGATGACTAAGTCTGAGAATCCGTATTGCACAATATATGGCCATACGATGTATGAATAGAAGTCTGTCGGTCGTATCCAACAAAGTCTTGTATTATTATATGTACTCTCACGCTGTGAACGAGATTTTGTCGCCTTGTAAAACGGATGGATAATATGCAAATTAACTGAGGCAATTGGAGTACCTATGCCCTGTATCATGTCAGAGATTGCAAGATGTGTACCGGCTCTGGCTAGCTCATCTGCTATTCAATTTCCAACGGTATCCGTATCTTTTATAAGGCATGTAAGAATTACATTTGAATTGTCCGAAATTTCTCTGGCAAAAGTTTCTCAAAAATCTGTCGTTTGGAGTCGACTTTAAACCATAGATCCCGCCAGTCATGTATAACATTCATACACACGACATAAGCGATATGAGAAACTAGGGAGTAATCCTTACTGAAGCATTATAATGGCCAATAATGCACGTAATACGGCTTACCATTAAAAGCTTTTGAGAGTGCAGTTTTCATTTCAAGGACTTATGGTGCACATGGCGTGATTTCAATGAAGTAGACACTTCAATGTCGAAGTCGCCGTAGTCTAGTAGGTAGCGTGTTCGCTTATTAGACGTAAAGCCCGAGTTCGAATCCCAGGCCAGGCATCAAAATGAAATATGAAAAAATATTTCTTCGGCGACTTCCTCTCAGCAGATTTCTGGCAAAAGCTCTAAGAGCAAATAAACCAGCCACGAAAAATTTTCTCAAAAATCTGTCCTTCGGAGTTGGCGTTAAACTGTAGATCCCGCCACTTGTATACGTATAAAATTAAAGCACACAACATGAGTGGTGTGAGAAGCTAGGCCGTAATCCTGACTGAAGAGTTGTAATGGCCAATTATGTATGTATGTATGTAAACACTTCAATGTGTGTAAACATTTTTAAATTAAAAGAAATAAATTTCAGTTGCTGCTCAAACTAGCCACAATATCTTATGCATTTATTTATGTTCGGCTTAAAGACGTTGGTTGTAAGACACTAAGACTACCAAGTGTTAATAACAATTAAGTTTTAAGACACACACACACAGACAACCTTACATACATGTTATGCACTGAGATAAAGCCGAATACAAAGAAAGAAACACTGCAACCAGTGGCAACTACTGGCAACTACTGGCAACTACGGCCATTGTTAAGCTGCTAATTACAGGGCTAATATAGAAGGGAGTAAGAGTTATTGTTAGTGTGTGTATTTCCTGCATTAACTAGTTTAAGTAATAAAAATTTATTACACATTTAATGAGATTTATAAGACATTATTATTTAATAAATAAATATTACTTATACGCTTTTATCATAATAAAAATAATAGGAGAACAATTTTCTTGGAAGAAAGTCTTCTTGGTAATTTTTTAAAAACAAAATTTAATCTTGGAAACAGAAATCATAAACATAACATTATAATTGTAATTAAAATTGAAATTCAAACTGAATTTAATAAATAAAATAAAGATTGATTGGCAATTGTAAGTCTGCTTGCAATTAATTGATTTGAAAACAAAATTTTTTTTTCTTAAACAGAATCCTAATTAATAATCACTTTCCCTAGAAAGATAATAATTTTTACTGGTAAATTATATTAAAGAAATGAAAACAATTCAATTTGTTTAATTGCCTAACAAATAAATAAATACAAAATTAATAAAATTAATTTCCTGTAGCATACTTTTCAAATCATTCATTTTGTCTAATTCATAAAATATACCTTAAGGCTTAATGTGCAACTATTTATAAAATTATTACTAAACACGTACTCATTTACTATGTGTAAATTTAATTTACATTGAATTAATTTCATTTCACAAAATAATCAAATCTTTTCCAATCATTTTCAAAACCTCTCAAACCCCATTTAACCATCTTTCTTTCAAATTTCTCTCATTTTATATTTGGCAGCAAAATTCTATATGTCCTCTCTTTATCTCTCTCTCTCTCTATCTCTCCCTGTTCCTATTTATTACTTGTTGAGCTGTTAGTGTCTTTTATAAATATTTCCCTTGTACATGTACTGTTATATGCTGGTTTATTGTTCTAAATATCTTGCATACCTTCAGGTGTAATGTTTAAATGAGAATTGATTTATTTACTCACATCTATGTGTAGATTTAATTAAATACAGCTTAGTATCCTCAAATAGGCTGAATTGAAAATAAAAGAAATTATAAATTGTGTTAATATTATTAAATAAGCCTTCAAATACAAAAATTTTTATTTTGGGTGACTGTGGCGGAAGTCAAGCTAAATATTATTGATAACCTGGGTTATGTTGCCTTCGAGGTCCACTGTAATTTGTGGCCTATTTGCATATACCAACGGCTTAAGACAACCCAACAGGAAAAATCTTATGGGGTCAAGTCGCACAATCTTGGTGGCCAGCTAACATTATCTCCACTTGAGATGACCAGGCCCTTAAACCGCCTGTGCGGATTAAGACTTTCACGCCGGCGTCTTAATTCATGCTTGATACTTTTCGCTCTATCGTTTTTTTTTTTGGCAATCAAAGTATTAAAGATCTAAATATTTGGTATTACGTATCGCAAACATTAGACTTCTAGTGCCACCGGTGGTACGCGCCAGTGTGAAGATGTTTACCAATGTGACGTGACTATATGATATGACTATGCCCTCAAATCACTCGTGCAGATTATTCAATGTAGTATGAGCTGTGTGTCAGGTAACACCGTTCTGTTGGACAGTTTTGTTTAATCACGTACCCATTCACCTAGATATTGGCCTCATTACTGAAGCCCGACTAGCGAACTCTTATTATTTTCTATGTTCGTTTGTTACTGAATTTTGTACGGGTGCGTACCCAAGTCACGACACAAAGTTCACCACATTATAGTCTGCGAAAACCCAAATTACGACGTGTGTGCTGAATGTTGTATAAGCACTCACTTTGATAAAACAACTACAACTAAATGTCCGTTATCAACTGCTAAAGTTCGGGAGTCTTTCTGTTCGAAGTGGCGTTAAAAAATAAAGTACATGGCGATTGAAATCCTTTTTATATATACTTCTAATTTTCTAGGCCAGTGGTTGCGAAGGCAACAGAATGTGTTCCATTTAAACATGAAAATTTCCTACCGTTTCTAATTACCTGTCAACAACTGTTAATTTGTATTACAGTTTTTAATTATTTTAGTTCTTAATTTAACTCGAGTTTCTCATTCATTTCATGTCTTTTTTCTTTTTACAATTTGCATGTCATCACTTTCAAGAAAGTAATCATGCATCATTGAATTCAACAATTATGACAGAGAAATTACTCACACACACTCAACTCAGGCATACACAACTCAGGCATATACAACACTGGCACGCAACACATGTTATGAATACGAATACGTGTTACGTATACTGGTATAGAGAGGTATACTGCTGGTTGGTATGGATATGTTACATTAATTTCTACATAAATATTTACATACAAATCAAATAATTTAAATATACAATACGTAGGTAAATGAGTGTACATATGATACACGTATGTATGTATGTATGTATTCTGTTGTAATTTTCCTTATTTGAAGTAGAGCGTATAATTGCATTTTGTTGAAATGTGATTAAAAATCAGCATAAATAAATTAAAAAGAAACTATTTCTGTTTCCTTACCTCCTCTTCTCTCTTCGCTCCTCTATTACCGCTCTCTGTTCTCACTCTTGTACTCATTTGAAAATTCTTTGCGAAACTATTGCTGAAATTGAATTGAAAAAATTGTTTCTCTTTCTTTTATTCTTTTTTTCAATTCTCTTATTGTCTTTCACAATATTTTTGCATGAAATTACGAAAATTTTTTGTCTTGAAAAAAAATTAAACAGTAGTAAAGAGAAAACATAACACATGTTACAGTTTTTATACAGTAAGCTCCAGAGAAAGTTGTACAGTCAGCAGATTTCAGGCAAAAACTCTGAGAGTAAATAAAATTGTCATGAAAAAGTTTGTCAAGAGTTTAACGTTCGGAAAGGACTTTATATTGTAGGTTCCGCCACTCATGTATAAAATTAACGCACACAAGATGTGTGAGAAAGTAGGTCGTAATCCTGACTAAAGAGTTGCAAGGACTAATTATGTATGTGTGTGAATACTCAGTAGAAGACTTATACTCACGCAGAGCACTGTTTGAAGCTATGAAAACTGTTCTGAACATTAGATTTAACTCTGTGCTGTAAGGAACAGAAAAACTTCTTTTCACATACAGACTGAGAGACTGTTGAACAAATTATCTGTTCAATGCAATGTACGTTACACCGGTCAACCAACTACGAACGGATGTGCTGTACAATAAGTTAATCTATTTCCATTACAATCTGTTGAGGTGGCGATAAATCAATGAAATATAAACCAAAACAAACTGAAGTGAACTGATAAATCAATAGCCTTGGCTATCCTACTTTCATTAATGGGTACTTTTATGCCCTTCCTTATGCGGTCGAGAATGATCTCAAGGAATTATTAATATGACCGAATAGATTCTTTACGAATAAATTTTTAAACATGGCATTCAGTACAACAAAATGGAGTCTCAGGACCTTCTAAAATAAAAGCCATCAGAGGTCTAGACATACTGAGGTTGCGGCTTACCCATTGTGAAAGTACAGCCTTTTTACGTTTCCTAACACTGCAACAAGCCTGAGAGTTCGATACAGCTACTTGGACTTTCCACGAAAAGTTTCTCAAAAAATCTGTCGTCCGGAGTCGACTTTAAAATGTAGGTCCGCCACTCATGTATCAAATTAACACACACAACTGAAGGGTTGTAATGACCAATTATGTATGTAATCAGGAATCTACCTCAGGTCTCTACCTGACAGCTGTCAATGAAAACGAATTTGTTGTAAGCATTACAATACACTTGAAAAATTATACTTCAATCTGAATAAACCTGTTCTCTGTTGTTGTTGTAGTTGTTGTCGTTGTATTATTTTCATTTCTTTGTTGTTGTCATGTTGATATTATTGTCAGATTGTTGTTTTTGTTATTGTAATAATAATATAAACGAATTAAAGCAATTGCATTAATGCCTGAAATCAAAAATCAATCACTTGTAAATTGAAATGGATGACTGAGAATAAATACAAATGCAATCGTATATATATGCATGTGTGTATGCATATATATGTATGTGTGTAATAAAATTATTATCTTACAGGAAATTTCCTTTCAATTGCAAGTGATACGGACAATATTTCATGTCGCAAATTGAAGCAGTACAGCAACGCCACTTATTCTCTACGAATTAAACGGAGATGATACGGATGACGCCGATGATGATGGTAATGATGATGTCAAAGGACATTATTGTTAGTGCAACAAATGGAAAATACATTTGAAGACAAACATTACAGAAAGTTATGAGGGCAATTGAACAGCGATTAAGTGTGGGAAGAATAAATATAAAACATGGATTTTTAATTAAATTTAATGTTGATTATCACAATGATTGCGAGTGCTCTGCACTTCAAAACAGATGTCATTGGATATTGGGTGACAGATCTGGGCATAGTGGCGAAGGTGCCACTAAGGGAACTGGCCGGTTTCATCCGGAGATCGGGAACGACAAGCTATCCGCTAACTTATCACAATGGTTTCTTTAGCTCCCTTAAATTTAAATGACCTAGGACAATTATGTATGTATGTATGTAATAGTAAGAAGTCACCATAGTGTGTTGGCTTATTAGAGGTGAGGCCACTGTACAAACCCCAGGTCAAACATCTCCAACAAAACGAAACATAAAAAATATTTCTTCGGTGACTTTATCTCTACACGTTTCTGGCAAAAACTCTGAGAGTAAATAAAAAATTGTCATGAAAAGTTTCTCAAGAATCTGTCGTTCGGAGTCGACTTTAAACTGCAGGAGTTAGATCTTAATCCTGACTGAAGGGTCGTATGTATTTGAAAATTATATGCCACTTTTGGTTCAAAAAAATCTGAATTTTTACTGAATACCTACGCGTATTATTTGAAGCCTTTGGCAACCCTACATTTATGACAAAATGTCTTATAAAAGAGAAATTAATTTTAAAAATTTTAAAAACATTGAATGTGATGATATGCAGTTGAATTAAAGGCCTCAAATGAATTGCTTATTAAAACACAGACATGAGCCTTGAATTTCCAAAAGGTTTTTTGGTTTTTATTTTTCATTCCATTTAATGGCGGTTTGCCATTGCCATTGCCATTTCTCGTTAATAGAGTTTTAATTAATGAATTACAATATAAGTTTAAAAATCAATTAAAAATGATTAATTATTGCACGTGTAATTACATTCAATTAACAGCTACAATGTATGTGTGTGTATACACGATACAATTTATTTATTGTAGTATTGAATGCAAACAGAAAAAATATCGTATTTCGTGAAACGAAAAAGAATTTCAATTAAATATCAACGAAATTGTTATTATTAATCATAAATTAATGGCCACCACGTTTTAAATTACCTCCTGTATATGACTTTTCCCTTAACAAAACAAAACAAAGTTTTATTTTGGAAAACTAATTAATTACCTTGAGTTACCGTGAAAGGTGGCACAAAAGTTTAAGAATCGTATTATATTTCCGTATTTTATTTCCTTGGCTTATTGGCTGTACGAAGAGCCAAAGCCAAAGGCCACTTATTGTGTAACTGATTAATGAATTTTTATGTGACCCTTACTGCCTTACCTGCCCTACCTACCACTTAAAGTGGCTAAAATTACGTGTTTTGTCACCCAATCAAAATTATGGCATTCGAAATATATTTTCATTAAAGAATTTTTCTTTACTTTCCTTATAATAAAAACCAAAGAAAACACAAAAGAAAAAGGGCACGTAAGGAAAATCACGTTGTAGCAATATTTGCGGACAAATGACCAGCAAAAGGCCATCGTCTCTACCACAAACCAATTGTATAAAATTTCTGTGTAGCAATTTATTATTTAATGGGTTCGTATGGGTCGTTTGGCAATGTTTATATTGTATAAAATAACAACGATTGCTTGGCTCCACTTACAGGTGACTAAAACTTAATGAAATAAATACGGGTGAGTAACTCACTTTTTTTTTTAAGGTAAACTCTTTGCCAAACTGAATTACACAAAAACTTATAATTTGTTTTCTCTACGCCATTCTACACTACTCCGAGGTACACTAGTATAGCAAGCGTACTTTAAACCCAGGCAGGCCAGGTTCCCATTCGTGTATTAAAACTTTCAAATAATTGGGAGTTCAATCCCTCTTCAAAAAATCTGTTCACGAAGACCCCTGACCGTTGATCTTTCAGCGAAAATAACAATGAAAACAAACATCAAAAAAATAAAAAACAGCACCAACTCTTGAAAATCTTAAGATCCTAGATCAAGTTTCCTTATGAGTACACCCAAGAAAATTGCACAATACGTTTGTCGTTCTGAGACCTGCTACAGTAAACGAATCAGTTGCTTAAGTGGAAAAAAACTTTTCTTTAATGAAACTGAAATGAACAAAATAAGCAGTAAGCAGATAGTGGAATGGCTTTGTGTCACTACTATGTTCTCTCGACAAACATTTTTACCAAAAGACAGCTGAGAAGAAGTCACTGAATGACATATTTTTTTATGTTTGGTTTTGATCGAGATATCTAAGCTTATGTTTGAATCTCTCATATATTAAGCCAACACTACTACAACTTACTTACTAGACTACAGCTACTTTAAAACAACAAAAAGTATGCCCAACTATTGGAATCTCAGTGTTCTCTGTTCTGTCCTGAAAAATGGAGACTCCGTTTTATCTTCAAACTACAGTTGCATAAGTCTTCTTTCTATCGCATGTAAAGCTTTTGCAAGACTATTTTTTGAACGACTGATGCTAATTGTCGAAGTGTGGCTTCAAACCTGTATTCACGTTACGTGACATCTAGCAGAAGACACATGAAAACCAAGTCAACACACAACATCTTTTTTTCACCAATAAGGCAGCCTTCGACAGCCCCATTAGGAATCGAATTTTTGCTGCAAAAAAAAGGTTCGTGCCGTAAAAGGTAGACCATTTAACACCACATTCTCTAGTCTTATGATCGTTTGACTCGATTCCAATAGGTTGTACGATTTTTAAATACTCTGTGACAGCTCAATATTGCTTTGAATCGAATGAATGAACTTTTGGAGTCACCGTGCTCTAGTAGTAGACAGTGAATTGACTTATTAGACGGCAGTGCGTAATACAAACAACTCGTACGTATGAAACGACTTTTTCTCAGCAGTCTCCTGGCAAAAACGCTAAAAAAGCTTCTCATAAAATCTGTCGTTAGGAGTGGACTTTAAACTGTAGCTCCTGCCACTTTTGTATAAAATTCACACGCATAACATGGGTGATGTGAGAAGCTAGGTTGGAATCCTGACTGAAGTGTTGTAATGGCCAATTAAGAAAGTAAGTAAAGAACCAAATTAGAACCAAATTATCGAAATTTTAAACTGCTATCCACCCTGTTGTGTTGATTGATGAAGTGGAAAGAGAAAAACACTTGCTAAAAAACATTGTTTTTTCCCTTTTTCTCTAAAAAACATGTAAAATATTTACACAATTTGTTTACATAGAATACATTTTACATGGATTCATTCCTTTTTATATATGTATGCATACTGACCAGGGTTTATAAAAAACATAACTGTGTATGTTAATATTATAAACTACTAAAGCTACTGACAACAGTAGTCAGGCCATTAAAAATATTTTTTTTATTAAAAATTCTTTTCTTTTTTTAAACAAAAAAAAATTAAACACTCAAACAAGCCAGTAAATATAGACATGCTGTGTGCTAAAATAAACCACTCGGTATGTAACTATGACTAAGTTAAAGGCGAAAATAGCTTAAGTGGCAATTATTAACTTTTCTTCTAAACTTTGTAAAAAAAAAGTAAATGCTTTAGAAAAATAAATTCTTAGTTTTACATATGTAATCTTGTATTTAAAATATTGTCGTTATGCTCCTTTTTCCCTTTAACGATTTAAACCTTGTTTAACGAAAAAAAAAACAGCGTGTGTTATAAATAAACCCTGTTGCTTTGGCTGGCGTTAAAACATCAATATGATGTTATTTATTTTAAAAATATTATAAAACGTTTCATTTCATTTAATTTAATTTTTTTTTATTTTAATTTTTTGCATAATATTTCCATAAATTGCATAAAAGCATATAAGCATACAATATATTATGAGTATGTAGTCCACTGCATAAACTCATAAATATTGACTGCAATGCATACATACATATGCATACTTAACATGTATATTCATATGATTTAAACACATGTGTACGATATCATTAAGCCGGGGTAAAATATGGTTTTTAAATAATATTTTCTACTTAAAAATGCATACAATATGGAGAGTCGCGCATTCAATACAGTGGACAGATATAAAGAAAGAAAAAATATGTGATAAGAGCAGCTAGAAATTGACGCTGTTCAGTCACCATCGTTGTTGCCTCTGCACTGAATCCAATTCCTTCGCAAGAGGGCATATAGGGCATGCATAACGTAACATATGTGGTCATCACAATCCTTCAGCCAGGATTACAACCTAGCTTCACACACCACTTATATTGTGTGCGTTAATTTTTTACATGAGTGGCGGCACCTAAAGTTTAAAGTCGACTTCGTACGAAAAATTCTTGAAAGACTTTTGATGGCAATTTTAATTTAGTTACAGAATTTTTTACCAGAAAACTGCTGAGTGGCAGTCGCTAATGACATATTTTTTCGTATATCGTTTTTGTTGGAGATGTTTGACCTGAGGGTTGAACTGTGGACTCTCACGTCAATCACTATTCAATTTGCTGAATTTCAGCCATCCAGAGCTTATATTATAGATGAGGTAGAATGCCCATCCTTTATTGCCTTACCCTGGAAACACCCTCTATTTTCCCTCTTTATATCTACAGGGGTCCGTGCGTTTTACAGGCGACGAAAGTGGATAAAATTAAAACTGCCTTCCTTTTGCTAATACCACTGCCGTTTTATTAGGAATTGCCTTCAAACTATTTATAATCCATTTATAGTGCTTAGGCTATAAACTAAAAACAATTTTCTTCTTATCATCTTATTGGACAGCGGCTACTACATTATTAAACCCTTCTTCGTTGGCTTTGGTTCTCCAATAGTTATCTTAATGCCACTGACAGTTACTTACAAATTTTTGAATGCTTTTCAATTACTCAGACGGTGTCAGTCATAAGATAGCAAATGCCTATCCAGCCAAATCAAGGCGTGCTGCAACTGTTCGAAATCCTACATACGTTGTCACTCACCTCTGCCTATAAATTCCCCTTTGCCTTAGCCGCTTAGATTCTAAATGAGATTATTGCAGTTGCCGGGCTCCAACTATTCCAAATCCTATTTTCCTTGTTCACTCTACCTACATATTCCCTACTGCCTTAGCCAATCCGACTACGAATGAAATTATTGTAGTTCTGAATAATACTTAATGTTCCACTGAAGGATATCAAGTATCGAGCTTAGTGGAACACCGAAAGTAATCGTTTATTACCGAAAAACCGCACAACATGCTGCATTTTTTGCAATGCTATCATGCTGGTACATTATTTACTTTGGGCTCCTCTATCCTACCGGAAGTTCTCTAGGTTAGGTTATGTTTAAGAACGTGTATTTTACATTGGTACAAGTACAATACTCAAAGTTCAAAATTACCCATTGTAAATGGATTATCCTAGAAGACAGAGAGACAGATATAATTATTAAAGGAGATTTGGAAAGGAGAAAAGTAGAAGAGGTAGGAAAGGGAAGATATAAGAGGAAAAAAGAGGGACCATAAACACACAAGAGAGCGCGACTACAACTTTGATGCCCCAGCACATCCCAACCAGCTCTATCTATGGAAAGGAAGATTGGTACTCCCAAAAGGTCACATTCGAGAATTCGATAATTCTCAACTTGAAGGCTCAAGTTGGGTTAAGCCGAAGTGACAGCTTTGATTACCAAAGCTCATTTAAGCATGCACAGCGGCCCGTTGTGACGGCACATGTAAGCACAATCCTTGTACTAACAAACGTTCACCAACATCGTTGAGAAGTTGGTCAGCGCAAAGGCTGCGCATTAAAAGCACGAACAACTTGAAGGGTAGGCTATGAAATTTCCCCTAAGAAACTTAATCGTACGATATCTCTCCGTCTTCCTAACTCCAGTAGTGAGTTTTAGGCCAAGATTATAACCAAAAATCAAGCTACAGAACTGAGTTCAAACTTCTCGATATCCAAAAGGCAAGCAAAACTGTTCTTGAATATTATCTTCAGCTCCGGGCTGGTTAATCGGCTACAGTGACCGTTTCTATCGATCTTATGTGTATGTTAATACCAAAACATGTGAAGATTTGAAAACCACATACCTCTGTCAGGCTGTCTACTAGACAAAGATATTAACTGACCGCTGAATAATCCTTAATTGATTAGTAAGTGCTTTAATCAACCACCAACCCAGATCGTTGGAAAACCTCTTTCACTGTATTTACTGTCATGAGTCCTTTCGAAATCAGTGGACACATTGAGAAGCAACTAAGAAAGCCCCTGTAAGCTTCATGTAACTAAGATATCGAGGAATATAAGCCTCATATAGACTGTCTTATGCATGTACAAAAAAAAATGATTTTCATTTCAAAGAAAAACTTCAACATGAAGGACCATTTAAATATTTATAAATAAAATATGGAAAAAAAGAAAAATATTTCTGCTCAGCACTAGACTAACTCTAAAAGTATTTATTATAAGCACAGAGAAATTTTATGAATGAAACTTTATTTTTATTACAATAAAAATATTCCATTTAAAACCGATTTGCTTGCAGTCTGCTACCCAATAGACATAAAAGGCAAACAGAGAATAAAAATAAAACAACAACAACAACAATACAAATTACAAAAGAAAAGAGCAACATCAGAAGGGTTATAAAAAAGGTTATCATCACCTACAATAGCTTCATAATGATACTCAAGTTGAACTCTATTTTATAAAAAAAGAGTATTTTTAAATTTCTTTTGCATATGTAAGTCACACATACACGCATTCATAAGTATATACTTATTGTGTGTGTGTGTGTCTTTATTTCGATTTAAAGTGGCTGGCATGTTAACACTGCATTCTCCTTATAATCCATAAAAATGCGATGAGTTGATGACTATGAGGATGAGAGGATAATGATGAGAGTGTATATTTCAATATATGTATGTATGTGTCCATGTGTGTATGTTTGTATGTCTGGTGTATAGGTATTTTTATGTGTTGTTGATGACAATGACTATAAATTCTTTTACATTTTCATACACGACTGACAACAATTCTTCAGACATGCATGAAAATCACGTTCAGCTATTAAGTATGCTATAAAAACAACAACCAACATTGATTTACTTTTTTGCACACACACCCATACACACACATTGACACACATTCTCTTTTAAATTCAAACGTACTTATAAAGTCATTGTTGTTATGCTATGAATGAAGAAAAGGACATACTTTATATGTATACTGAGAGCACTACACTAAGAAAATGAGAAAAAAAAACAGAAGCAGAAAAGGGTTAAACATGTTGAATTGGGTACAAAGGAGAAAATTGTTGAGAAAAATCATTGTAAACTGGGTAAATAGTTCTAGAAGTGATTGAATAACAGAACAGAATAAATTTATGTGTGTCTATCAAATACTTTTATGAGTTAAAAGCTTAAGATTGTGTTTCCTAATGAGTTTTAATTGGCTTTAGTTCGGACAATTGAGGACAATTTTATAAAAGGATTGTGATCTGAGCGTAATAAAAAGCTGTAAAAAGCAAATTAAAAATTTACAGCATATAACTCATATGGTTTGTGTCTCTAATAACTCTTTATGTGTTATGAAGGAAAATAATTTCACCATTATTTTAAATTCTATAAAAACAACAGGATTCAGTCAAGTACACAAATAAAATACGTAACACACAAGTCGAACTTCCAACAAATACACATGCAATGGAAAATAATTCAATTTTGAACAACGCACAGGACTGGTACACTTACATTTACAGTGCAAACACAGCTGAAACACTGTTGGTTTTAGAAAAAGAAGAGGAAATTACGTTAATAATGTTAAGCAATGATCAAATTACTATAATACATCCACATATAAAGACCACGAATTAAAATAAAAAAAAAAAATTAAAAAAAAACAATTCAACACAGTGAATTCTAGAAGTTGCCAGATCAGTTTCAAGTCTCACGAGGAATGGAAAGCAAATTGATTTTCTTAACATTATTTCTCATTCAATTACCGATGTAGTTATATAAAATAAGGTTTAAATCTAACATCACTTTAAGCTTTTTGAACTAATGCACCACAAGTATGGATATCTTCAGAAATTCTACGAGTTCGGTGCACCGACTTGTGTATTCCTTAAGTTTGATGTTATGCTGAGCAGGTCTATTGTATTATTGCCGTTCTTTAGAGCTTTCCATCTTACAGAAACAAAACATTTTCCGTTTTCAAATTTTTTAGCATCAGGCTACGTTGATTCTTTAAGATTTTTATCAAATTTGGTGTTAGAAACATCAAAATTTTAATTCATATATTTACCGTGTAATTAAAGCTGAGTAATTTTATAAATTGACGCAAATTAAAGGTTTTTATTCATTCTCATGTGTCCTTATGCTGTCAATTTGTGAAAAGGCACATTTAGGCCAGTTATGACTCATTGTGATACTAAAGTCTTTCATTTCTACTGGTAATGGAACCATTAGAATACATTTTTTGTAACCCCTTCGACTGTAATATATCATAAGGGTGTAAAATTCTGGTAGCCGCGTCGTGCGATGACAAATACAGATTATTCTTAGTCAGGCACCAGCGTCTAAATATAGTCCACGTCACTCCAAAATCGGTAGTATCTAGCATCGAGAGTTCTCAGACTAGTAAAAACCAAGTAAGTTGGTAGTCCACTTGATATGATCCCTAAATATTGTATCAAACAACAATCAAATTAGGCGTTACGGTCAACAGCTGCCAGATATCGAGTTATTTAAGATTTTTAGAGCCTCTTATTGTAATGCCCTGTAATTACTGAGGGTATGAAACTACGTATATTGCAAAACTGTAATGGAAGTTTTCAATACGACTCGACATAAAGCCGTAGTATTCCAACATGTCACTACACGATTATCAATAGATTTCTACAGTAACAACCTTTAGCTTTTCGATTTACACAAGCCCACACACAAACTTCTTACAGATGACCTATTTAAGGTATTATAATCATGATTATTTCTGAAAGGCTTTTATATATTACGAAAATAGACTTAATTTTGCAATGAGAGGCCTATTTACTACATTCTTAGCAACGGAAATGCATTCTTGTTTTGAAGAGAGCGAGAGAAAACTCTGAGAGTAAATATTTTTCCATGAAAAGCTTCTCAATGATCTCTTGTTCGGAGTCGACTTTAATCTGTAGGTCCCGCCGCTTATGGATAAAATTAACACACACAACACAACATGGGTGGTGTGAAAAACTAGGTCGAAATCCTAACTAAAGGGTTGCAAGAATCAATTATGTATGTGTGTGAATACTCAGTAGAAGACTTATATTCACGCAGTACAGTGTGTTGAAGCTATGAAAACTGTGGCAGAGACAAATTACGAAACAGTGTTTATTGATGTTAGATTTCCTTTTATGATGTAAGTAACAGAAAAAACTTCTGCAAGAAGACCTTTTCACATACGGACTGAGAGACTGTAGAACAAATGAGGTGGGTTGTTTGGAAAAGGCTAGTTTTTTAATTTTTTAAACTAATATAGCCAGAGTATACACTTTATTAGAGGCTTATGTTTCCAAATAGGCTAAATAAGCCTTTCGCTGAAAAAGTATTAAATTTTTCTAATTTTACTTAAAGATTTTAAATCAGTAGAGACTAAGTTATAACAATTGTTCCCTTCTCTTTTTGATTCCAAACATTTCATTATGTGTCCCAGTATTAGTGTGCACACCCTTTTACCATTGTATATTGTATTAAGTAGTACAAGCACTTTATAAACATTTCAATGATTCTCTTCCGCTCTCAATCATCAATGCTTGCTGTATACATATACTCGTATGCAGTTGAGGCTTAGTATATCATGGTGGGCATGTGTGTAACAGAGAGAGAGAGAGTGTAGTTTAGAGAGTGTGTTTATGTGTTTAAGTGCTTGTGTTTATATATGAGTATTGGTATCGAGTTAAGCTGATGTCTATCTGAACACCATAAATTGCTATAATTTACCATCGTTTCTTCGTTTTTATATTCAATATTTATTCTACAAAAAAAAAGCAAAAAAGCAACAAAAAAAGAAGAAGAGAAACCCATACAATACATGTGTTATAAAGAGAAAGTGAACAATGGCATCAAATGGCTGTTATAACTTTATCAAAGCCATGCTTTTATATATTTAACAATCCCCATCTCAATACCCCATTACACTCCTTTCTTTTTATGCCATCACATACGTAAGTAAGTTTAAAAAAGGGAAACTTAAAGAGAAAAAAAATAAATTTTCTTTTCATTTTCATTTTCGTTTTCGTTTTTTTATGGCAGAATAATTGAAGAGAATCACAACTGGAACTGAATGTGACAATACGAGACATGCTAAATGCATTAGAAATCACTTCAAACATCTACTTCTACTGCCACTACTGTTCGTTGGCACTTAAAATGCATGACATTGTTAACAAATAATAGCAGGGAGTTGAATGTAAAGAAGGAAAAGCATGAATACATTTAAACGTTTCATCTTAAAGTTGGAATCTTGTATTGTGCTGCAAGAAAAAGGGGAAAAAATTCCTTCATTTTTGCCATAAAAATTTTACGAGTATTTGTGTGACGTTTCAACAAAAACTGTTTCTTTTATTTCGTTTTACCATTTCATTTCTCTTGGCTTTTGTTAAAGCAAAAAAAAAGCCAAAAAAGCTAAAAAAAACGAGACAAAAAAAGTTCCTTTAATTGTTTATTTGCCAAAGGATTGTTAAACGATTTTCATTGTTTTCTAGCAAAACAATCCAACAAACAATTAAATTTCAGCAGCAGTTTGCTGTCTTTAAAAACTATTACCACTTGCAAGTAAATTTTCAAACACAATTGAATTGAATTTGAAAAACCATTTTCTATTGAAATGTTTGCATAACAATCAAATGCTTTCAAGTGATAAATTACTTTCAGTTTTTCAATGGCGCGTTTTTTCTGCAACAGAGAAAAATAAATGTTTTTTGGTTTGTAAATTGCAATAGAAATTGTTGTTAGCGAATATTGTTTTGTCAATAGCTAGATGGCGAATTCTAAAGAATTAAATTTCATACCAAAACTTTGTAAAAATTTAGGAGAAATTCTTCAAAAAGTAAGTATTTTCATGGGGTTTGACTGAATTGAACTGAATTGAACTGAATTTTCATGGGTTTGGTACACACTTTTAAGACATGATAGATTCCAGTGGCAGCTTCATTAAATTCATTCAGTTGCCAAGGAAATATTCTTTTTTATTTCGTTCGTGGCCTCATGTCAAAAAGAGAACACACTACCTACTATACTACGACGACTTCAAAGCGAAGAATACCTTTGCCTACTTTCTTGTATGAAATAAAAAATTTTTGTTGTTTGGTTGCCCTAGAAAGTTTATCCGAATTATGCATTCCTTTTGGACAGAAACATAAAATTACAGAAAGAGTCGATCAAAGGAGTTGCAGCACATACCAACCAATTTAGGCCTGTAGTTGTAGCCACACTAAAATCAGTTGCAAAGCTTTTGAAAAATTAAGTTCGTCGTATAGTAATCGACTGTATACATACATTTACGATATGAACCATATTAAATGGTCTTAATCTAAACGCCATCAATATGATGTTGATATAAAGGTATTCAGGCTCTGCAATGCAGCACCATGCTCATCTCACGGGGATGTGATAGGAACTGGCCACTGACATTATGCGATTTGACCTCGTTAGACTTTTTCTTGTGGGGTTTTTTTCATTATGGGATATATGCGAAGAAACCACAAACCACAGCACACTTCAAAACCAACATAACCCATGCTATCGTCCAAATTCAACCTGATTTCTGCGCCAGAGTTCTGAAAAATTGAACACTTTAAATGCTCTCCATCCAGAAAAGCCAGAGCAGACATTTGAACGATAATAATGGCATCAATAGGTCTTTCAAGCAAATAAAGAATTTCAAACACACTTTGTTTTAATTAAATTTAAGGAGAGGAAGCGCTTATTGAAAGACCCCATATTATTTGAAATTTAAAATTTTTTCGAAGAATTTTAACTTCCGTTATAAACTGCAGTACCTACGTTAGTTGTCAATCTTTTCATGCTTCATTTATTTTCGATCTGGCAACTTCCAAAACTTTCTGTGTGGTTTTGTTGTAGTAAGCTGTTGTTTCTACTAGTACTTTATGGCACTATTGTGCACCATATCTTTTTCTTTATACTGGTCTATTCCCTTTTTTTATTGTCATTTTGTCTTTCAAATGAATAAAAAAATTTCATGCGGTTCATATGACAAAAGCAATTGGTTTTAACGAACAAACTGACACAGAGAGCAGTGATAACCTATTCATAATTGTTATTTGCATTAATGGAAGAATCTATGTGTGTATTTGTAAATGTATAGGAATTATGTGGAGTATTAATGAAAAACGAAAACAATGGACAATTAGAAGTGACACTGTGTTGACACAGTCATCATATGTAGAGAGTAGCTGAGGAGGATAAATTAAAACTAAAAGAATCAATGTCATGAGGATAGATAGAAAGTATTGGCGGAGATGGTAATTAGAGTATCAAAAGACTAAAGGAGAAGACTTTTAATTGTTTAAAGTAATGAGAGGGGTAATAAAGTTTAAAGCAATTGTAAAGACCAAAAGGCTGTATGACTTTAAAGACATATTAAAACAATCATTTCAATTCTCTTGTAACTACAAATATCTTTTATTGAATTTACTGAATACGAACATAATTCTATGCGAAATCAATATCAAGATTTCTCTGTAAAATATTTGAGTCATAATGTTCCATTGAGGCATGCAAATTGTGGAATGTTCAACTATGGATTGTAACATAATTTATGTTGAACATTAACTCGGAAACAGAACTGTGGCAAATTCAGATGTAGATATTCTGCTGAATGTATACAAACATTCACATTATTTAAATGTTAAATTGATGTATCTGCTGGGGGGTATCTCAAACAGAATTTATACTTGTATGTACATTTTGTGGCAACTCAATTAGTTTGCATTGGGACCGCCAACATCATCATCATCATAATCGTATGCATTGTATGTGTTCAAAGCAAATCTGCAAATTCCAACAAGATTAATTCCATCATTCATCCATTCATTCATGTCTATCAAGCTTTTCTATTCAAAAAACAAACAAAAAATTCAAATCTCTTATATTTTGTATACTGAGACGTATACTTAATATGGAATTAATTAATATCACTTATACGTTATCAGATTGATTCGTATGGAAAATCCGAAAAACAAATTTAAAGACAAAAAAAATTAAAAAAAAAGAATTAAGCAAAGCGGTACTATAAAGATTTGAATTATAAAAAACTAAAAAAAAATTCAAAATGAAGTGAAAACTATACAATTTGCAAATGCATCTAGGAATTGTTTTAGATTTGCTGAAATGAAAAGGAAAAACTTCAATTTAATTTTGTAACAAAAATAAATAAAAATAAATTTCCAGCACATGCAGATAAAGGCAGAGAGAGTTGCTCTACTTCAAAAATAAATCCATTTTATTGCGATTTTAAGAAAGCAAAATATTTCAATCGAGTCTACATTGATTGAAACAAAGCAAAGCATGCCAATGATTTCGATAACAACTATAAAGAATACAATTTTTTATATTCTCTTTTCTTTTGGAAATAAGTCCCCCTTTTCATTTGCAAACACTTATGAATATATCCTTACATACATACATACATTCATACATACTTGTTCATTACAACCCTTTAGTCAGGATTACGACCTAGCTTCTCATACCACTTATGTTTTGTGAGACCAACAGTTTAAAGTCGACTCCTGCCGACAGATTTTTAAGAAACTTTTCGTGCCAACTTTATTCACTCTCAAAGTTTTTACCAGAGATCTGCTGAGATGCAGTTAAATATTTTTTCATTTTTCATTCTATTGGAGATGCCTAATTTAGAGTTTCTTGAGTTGCGGCCTCACGTCTAATAAGCCAACACACTAACTACTAGGCTAGGACTTCAATTTTTTTTGAAACCACTATTTTCCTCTCTGTTGTTAACCTAAACGAAGAATATTAAATAATATTTAAAGAATATAATTTTATATGATATTTATGGCTTAAGTGTAGTTTTACTTTTTTCAAGAACTGTATGTGAAATGATTTAATTTTCTTTTTCAGTCAGTTTTACTTTACAAATGATGGCATGATACTGATATAAATGTTGATTTCTCCTGCGTATTATGTTTACTGATAATGATTGAAAATTTATAAAACAATACAATTGTTATTATTTGTTCTTGTTGTTCGTGTTGCATGCATATAACATATTACAACAATACATTATAAATAAATAATTGATTATTTAATTGAATTTACAAATTATACTCATTTCATTTGAATGTGTTTTTTTATTTTTCTTTGATTTTTGGTTTTTCGCATAAAAGAAACACAAAAAAGAGGGGAAAAAATAATGGCAAGCGATACTTTGTTTTGTTAAAATGATAATGATTGAGAATTATAATTGAAATTCGAAATGATTTCAATAATAATCATTTAACTTATACACACGCACAGACAGACATACTTATACACATGTGTATATTACATTTATGCATACATATACCACAACCACATGTGTTTGTATATGTATTCATTTATCATAATGCATGTAAAATGTTAATGTCGATGCTATGTTTCGTTTCTTTTTTCTCTTTCTTTCTCTCCGTCTCGCTCATTAGTTTTCGTACCACATGACGTATGATTGCTATTTAATTAATATGGAATTCATATGCATTCATTCATACACAATACGTTACTCATACGCTTGAGTGTATTTCGCATGATAGTATGCTGTTTGCCATTTTGCCATGTTTTCAATGATTAGTTTGGTTATGGTTGATGAATATGGTTAGCGTGTAAAAGGGGGAGGACCATGGGTTTGAATGTGGAAACAACTAACAATAGAAATTAGTTGCGTTTATTAAATACATACAATATAAAAATAGATTTCCATATTTGTTGTTGTTGATGTTATTTACCCAGTAAAATATTAATCATTCAGTTAAAGGTCAACGAAACAGTTGCTTTCATAAGAAATGTTTATTAAGAGGAATACGAAAATTAACATTTAATCTCTTGAAAGAAATGAAAATGGAAATGAGCTTATTTTCTCATCATAATTAATTAAAATAATAAACAAATAACGCTTGCAAATCAATAAACTTTATTATACAACTTAGTATAGTTTTCTATTTAAATTTCATATGTTGAAAATAGAGTTACCGAATTTAGTAGTAAGAATAGTAAGTAGCAACCGAGGAGCGGCCAATGCTTCATGAAAGATGCACTGTTTGGTAAGGATTGTGGACCACCAACATCATCAATCGTACATTTTCAACTCCTTTTCGAAATGCAATTGACTGGTGGCGTCTGTAATGTAGTGGGCAGTGTGTTGTATATCTTGAAAATAATATTTCTGCGACCAGTCTCATAACATGAAATATGTTATGTAGTTGGCCTCATTCCTATCAAATATAATTGTCAAATTTACTACCAATAGCAGTAAGTAGCAATTGAAGAGCTGCCAATGCTTTGTGAAAGATGTACTGTTTGGTGTGGATTATAGACCAACGACGTCGTCGACCATACATTTTCAACAACTTTTCGAAATGAAATTGACTGGTGGCATCTGTAACGAACTGAGTAGTGTGTTGTACATCTTGAAAAGAATAATTATGAAAATAATATTTCTACGGCCACAAATTTCCACGAAAAACTTTCTCATATATAGCGCTCACATCCACGTCATGCATTGACCGTAAATATTCAAGACCTTTTCAAATTGAAATTGACTGCTAGCGGCTGTAACGTAGTGAGTAGAGTATTGTACATCTTGAAAATACTATGTCTTCGGGCGGTCTCATAGCAAAATCTGTGAAAGTAATTAGCTTTTAACCTTCTCAGATAAGGCGTTCACGACGACATTAAACTGTAGCTCCTCTGGCTCTCATGCATAAACAAGACGGGGCTCTACACCATGCGGTAGGTAATTTAATTTCTATATTGAAGTCGCTTTGGTCTAACCGGCAGTGTCTTGGCTTATTAAACGTGACACCACAGTTTAAACCTTAGATTAGGAGTAGACTTTAAATTGTAGGCGCCGCCACGTGCAAAATTAACTCAAATATAACGTAAGTTGTGTGACAAGCTTGGTCGTAATCCTGACTAAAGGGTTGTAATGACTAATTATGTATGTATGTATGTACATATATATGAATGTATGTATGTATGTACGCGTGAGATAACAGCGAAATATAAAATCGTTCAAGCATCTGCGATGGCTTCTGTAGGTAAAACGTTTTCGAAATGTCCAATTATACAATAGGCTCAAGTGTAAGTCAAGACTGACTTTAACTGATGGCATAGCTTATGTTATATTTCATGGACCACTGGTTTATTTTCATATACTTTCTACTTATGAAAGCACCACAAGAAAAAGTCTAATGAGATCAAATCGCACGATCTTGGTGGCCATTCATCACTCCACGAGAGCCAAGCATTCCCACAAATCGCTCGTGCAGAATATCTAATGTGCCATGAGCTGTCCCGTTGAAACCGCATGTTCAAATCAAGTCAAAAGATGTTGGCTAATGTCAATCTTCAGTGATCGACAGTAATAGGCTGATCGACATCGTCCTTACAGAAATATGTACCGATAACATCGCCAGTCCAAAATCCGTAACAAACAGTGACCTTTTTGGAATGCATTGGACGCTCTTGGATCTCATATGGACAGATAACATTCCAAACTTGATAATTTTGTTTATTCACCTACCCATTTATCCAGAAATGGGTCATGCTCTCTGTGTGCTGTTATTCATCATCAAAAATTGTTGCTTTACTACACTTCATTTGTTCTGTAAATAATTGAAAAAAAACTTTTGGAAAATATTTCTTAAACATTTACATGTTGATTGCGAATGAATGCATGTATTGAAAACAATGTCGATAAATTATTTATTACTTCGATATCTTTCGTATGATGTTCGATGACTTTTTTTTCATTCTTTTCATATTTCGTTTCGCATACATGATGACATGGCTGATTTCATTGAGTAGAAAATCATGTTCGAAAAGCATTATAAAACCAGAGAGAGATAGAGAGTGTCCTTTATGTTCTTGAAATTAAACAAGAAATATAATTAAAATTCATAAATTATTAACAAAAACAAAACGAGAGAGGGAGAGAGAGAGAAAAGATGAAAGAAAAGAAAAGAAATGAAAAGAAACGAAATATATTAATTATTTATGGATATATTGTATACGACGTGAAGCGAAGTGAAATATTAAGACAGTTGGAAGTCATATGCATATGATGTGACTGTATATTGGAAATTATTTTTGGGACAAATAAAGAAGAAAGGATATTGTAGGAACCACACAGAAAGAAATATATGTGATGAGCAGGAGGTGGAAAGGGAAGTTGACTTTAATTCTTTAACTTTGTATAAATACCTTGTGAAATTTAATTTGAAATCCTTAAACTTTATTTTTGATTCCTTTTAATTGAAAAAAAAACTATTTTGAGCGATTTTGTTTACTATTGGCATAGAGCCAGTATTCCACTAGGCTGGAAATTCTGCACTTCATGAACAACAGAGGCGTTGGGCGATGGGTCTAGATGTTATGTTTTTGGAAGTCTATGGCCTGCCATAGACAGTGATTGAACAGGTTTGCTGCTAGGCTTAGCGAAGGCTAGTCTGAGGCTAGTTATTGGTTTAATTACAAGATATTGCGAGATTAGATCGCTATCAAGGATTTGGAACTGATCCCAGCCGGACTATTGCAGAGTAGGCTGTGATGAGAAGGAGTTGGAAACTATCGAACACCTCCTCTGTAACTGTCCAGCACTTAGAAAGTGGTGGTTGAGGATTCTTTGTGGAGAACCGACATTAATGCCCTTCAAAGATTCATAAATAGGTTGTGGTGGTTGAGAAGAGCTAGGGTATTAAGGTTGCGGTTGCCATCTGTTTTTTCTCCATCTCTTTATCCTGCCTACCTCTTCTCCTTTTGCAATTTCCCTATATTCTTCACTATCCTCTCTCTCTCTCTCACCTCTAGAACGTATTAAAATGGCTTATATTGTACTCTGGGTATTGTACTTGTCCTAATGACAAGAACACGTCCTCAAACCTAACCTAACCTAAATCTCTTCACTTTTACATTGACTTCTTACATCTCTACAGCCTGCACCTCCGCTACAGCTTATCTGTCTGCAGCGCATTCGAAATGTTCAAATTTCTATGACTGTCACATAAATTAGGCTGAATTTGTCTGATGGCATGGATTATGTTGGCGTTGAGGACCGCAGTTATTTGCGGATTTTTCACATACATCCTTCACTTTGAAAATCCTACAAGAAAAAGTTTAACGAGGTTAAATCGCATGATCTCAGTGGCCTGTCCATGTCCTCAAATCGCTTGTGCATAATATCCAATGTTCTGTAAGTATTGTGACGAACGGTGTGGTACATATTGCCGCTTTGTTGAAATCTCATGTCGTTTTTGCCCAAGAAAAATCAATTTAAGTACGTAATCTTCGACCGTTGACTGTGGCGTCCTGGCCAACGTCATCCTCAAAGGCATATGGACCCCGGAATAGTTAACCATACGGTGATTATTTCGGCTTGTATGGAGCGGACTTACATCTCACATATCCATTCACATACTCATTCATCCTGAATGTCCAAATTCTGAATCTTGAGAGGAAATTGTCTTCTTTATTATGTACGGAATATTACATCCTTTAAATATCTTCCTTGGTTTTTCTCGGTAGAATTTTCCATGGATATGACACATAAATCAGCCTGCATTTAACCGATGATATGGGTTATGTTGGCTTTGAGAACTGTTGAGGTTTGTGATTTAATGGCTTTCGTATGGGACTTAAGACAACCCCACAAGAAAAAGTTTAACGTGATGAAATCGTACAATCTCGGAGATTTGAGTATCCAAGGCACTTCAAAACAGAGTACCCGAAATTGTTTTATTTCGTTCTTAACCTCAAAAAGTGAATTATCTCTCCAAATAAATCTCAAACTATACACTCCCCTAGCCAAAGGAAGATTTCTTTAAACCCACGACCATCTTGCCTTAATTTAGATAAATTAGAAAAACTTTTAAATTAAATGAAAAAAACATGAATCAAAAATATTCAAAAAATTTCCGAATATAAGAAACTGCTGGCACGTTCCGAAATAAAATAAAATGACCAGAAAAGGAAGAAAGAACATTTCGTTCATGAGTCTGTTATTATTCACTTGACTTTTGAAACTTAAATACACAGAGAACAGAGAACAGAAAACTGCTCATGGCACAAATTCTTAAATGTTTGGAAACTGTAACTGTACTTGAGTGCATCTATGTGCTTGTGTGCATGAGTGGATGTGTGTGTGGGTAACAGTAGATTTTCTATAAAGTTCAGTTGTGCCTTTTATGACTTGTGGTGAGAATTTCAAAGTGTGTATGTGTGTGTCTGTTTGCCACAATATTGGCCAAAATATGGTCAGGTTATGGTGCATCTTGATGATGCTTAACACGTCCATTGAACACATTCAAACACTAAAGCACTAGCCACACAACTTGCCATAAACTTCTTGGAACATGATTCTTTCATGCTTTTGTAGTTTTTGTTTGTTCCCAAAAAGTACAAAAAAAAATGTTCCATTCTTTGCAAATATTTAAGTTTTGCATTTGATTTGTTCACACTTACCCTCCGTCTGCTTTCAATTTTTGGAATTGTTTTCTCCTTATTTTTTTCATTTTATTTTTGGTTTTCTCCCAAATTGCTGTTTGTGCAATAAAATCGTAATATTTTTATGGTTTCAGTATACCTCGACAGATTTGAATCAATTCTAGGAAATCAAATGCAGTTTAAAAACAAAAGAATATTTTTTTCCTTTTTTTTTAATTTGTATGGCAATGGAGTCTGAGTAAAAGTATGCATGAATGTATTGTCTCCGGAACTGATCAAATTGTTAAGAATTCTCACACTACTTATGTGGTGTGTGTTAATTTTATACATGAGTGACGAAACCTACAGTTTAATGACGACTCCGAACGACAGATTTTTGAGAAACTTTTCATGGCAATTTTATTTCACTCTCAGAGTTTTTGAAAGAAATCAGCTGAGTTGAAATCGCCGATAAGATTCGTTTTGTTTGAGATGTTCGAACCGAGGCCTTAAGTCTAATAAGCCAACACACTACCTAGAAGAATGGTGAGGGGAAGTTGCAAATGAAATATTATTTTATATTTCGTTTTGTTTGATATGTCTAAGCTAAGATTTGAACCGCAAACTCTTGTCTAATAAGCCAACATTCTACCTACTAGACCGCAGTGACTTCGGTGTTCCATGTTTTTTTTTAGATTCTTCTCAAATTCCTGTAACAAACTGTTGAGACTTAATTATTTTCATAAATATTTAAAATAATTCTTACACTCTACTCATTAAATCACTGGCAATATGAAACATGACTAAGCAACACCGGGCAAAAGCTTAACTTAATGAATTGTTGAGAAATAAAAGAAATCCTTTAAAGCACACAGAGACTCTCCTTTACTAATTACAAAAGCATTAAAACTGTACAGGGAAAATAATTCACGTTTTTCTTTTATTTTCCAACACGAAGTAAAAAAAAGTAAAAAATGAGAGAGGGAATATAGAGAAAATTAAGAGAAGAATACGAATTACTTTTAATTTTATTTCATTTTAATATTTCAACAGAAATTTTCTTTAAGTTAGTGGTAGTGGTGGTAGTGGTGGTGGTGGTTGCAGTAGTGGCTATTACTTGAAGCTGTTTCATATCCGTTTCCTTAAAATGTGTGGGTGTGGTTGTACATACGGAAGAGACAGATATTTGAAAATATTTTTTTTTCAAAACTGCATGTGTATATGTATGTATGTGCATGTGAGAATAAATGCATTTTTCTTCCTGTATTTCTTTACTTTACTAGGAATGTTTCTCCCTCCATTTTTTTTCTCTCACGTTTGAAAATGAAATTTCCCTCCTGTTCTATTGCGGTTTTGCCAAAAACTGCAGCACACATGGTGTGTGTGTGTTTGTTTTTATTGCTGATGCTCCCCATTTATTATTATTATTTTTTTTGGTAGAATGCCCCATAATTTCTTATTTCTTATTTGTTTTCTTGTGTATAGTTTTTGTTGCCACAAGAATTTTTCCTTTCTTTGGCTTGTTCTAAAGGATTTTTTCGTCATTTTCATATATTCTTCAGTTTTATTGGTAACACGATTGGCTCCATATGGCTAAGATAAAATAAAAACAAAGGAAAAAAAGAAAAAAAAACGTAAAATTTATAGTTTCAATACACAGTTTCCATCCCTCCTTTTGGAAATTTTTGGAAAGAGACAACACAGAGAATTTGTGAATTGAAATTGTTTGATTGGAAAGTGTCACTAGCAGAGCATTTATTGCATTTGAACTGTGGTTGAGCAGTATGGACATGCATTGATGAAACCACAAATTTTAGATTTCTAAAAAAAACTAGGCTGAACATATAAGTTGGAGCGTAATAAATCAATATTCTGTCAATCAAATTCATAAGGTAATCTTGGTCAATTTAAGTTGATATTCATTCTCCCTTTCTTGGGAAGCTCTGTGGCTTATGGCTTGTTCGCCATAACTTAAGAAATGCCACAGGAAAAAGTCTGACAAAGCCACATCACACGATCTCGCAGGCCAGTACACATTACCTCCACGTGAGATGACAATATCCACAGATCGGCCGTGCAGATTATTCAATATGGCATGAACTATATTGCACGTATCGTAATCCTTTTAAACCACGTTTTATTGATGTCCAGATCATCCCAGGAGCCTATTCTAGGGCTTTACGTGAGTATTGCCATGATGGCAAATTTCACGGTGCTAAGCATGCGTCTACCAAAGGCTCCCCCACACAATAATGCCGTCCACCACGTTGCTCCCACAAGGGGGCCGCACCATTATCGGACAGAGTCTTTGGGACTCCCGACACCCGTGGTGTTTAAGGCAGAAATAAGTTTGTACTCATCAACATAATGCTCGCCGTTGACAGTGATATCCGGGCGAATATCGTTCTGAAGGAAAATAAACAAAACAAACTCCGCATTACCCCTCTGATTTATGTAGCAGGTTTAAAAGTCAAGTGAAATTGTACCTTGAGGACCTTGTAACTTAAACCTTCTAGAATAGATAATAGTCCAAATCAGACTGCCATCATTTAGTGCCACTATCATTGGATGTATAGGCTGCATATTCATACCCGGAGTGAAATGTCGAGCATTGTGCTTAATCCCCTCTTGATCAGAATCCGTTCATACCCCTTGAGGAGTCGTGATGGAACTTACAGCAACTGGGGCCTTAAACACAACTTTGTTTGACTGTTTCAATGAAGCTTGGAGAAAACCTTCTGTGCCGAACATTTAATATTCCGGACGATACTTTTAAGCTCCGAGAGTTTGGATTTGTGTTACCACTCATTGCTGCATTGAAGCTTCTCCTACACTCTATCTGCAGAAGAGATTTCATCCCTCCCAAAATGGCGACAATGTATTAGCCTTGTCTGTACAACTGGCAGAGTGTTGTAGGTAGATGTGAGGTAATCGACAAATACTCAAACTCATTGACATCTTGACCACAATGCTCCATAATGCTACCATATGTAGGAAGACATCATAACATGATAATTAGGCCATGCTATTGCATACGTACGAATTTTGTGAATAACATTCTCTTTTGTGTGGTTAATATTCACATTGCATGGAGAAATGTTCCCTCTGTACACCCAACAACGTATTGACGGTCAATCAAATCAAATTTCAATTCCTACCTCATTATCGTCGTCAGTTTCTAAACCTTTGAGACTAATTTCGTCAAGTAATGAAAGGCACTGTCTAGCAAAAGCCAAACTTTCCATGCAGATTAACATTAAAATTATCAAAACATTTCATCAAGTCAATTACACAAACTTACGCACACACTCTCCGACACTCACACATACTTACGCTACTTAAAATGTGTCTTCTTGTCAACATAAAGCCAAGTAATTTAAGACGATAAAATATAAGTTAAAGTGTCACTTGTGAACTTTCTACTCAAAATACATGTTTTAAAGCTTATCAATAAGTTACACTCAAAGAAAAAATGTTGGTATAAAAAATCAATTTCTTTTCTTTTTTTTTTATTTAACAGGGCCTATTTACTGAAAGTTTAAAATTGGAAACATAATTTGAATTTGAAATTTTAAGAAATTTTCGGACATTTTTCTCTGAGTGTAAATCATTTTCCTTAGGTGGCATTAGAGTTTTGCAATTTCCTAAAACAATGTGTTGTAATTTGTTACCATAAAAGTGTGTGTGTGTGTATATTTTGGGGAGTGTATGTACATATGTATGTATGCATGTGATGTTGTGATTGTTTGTTGACAAATTTTCTCTTGTTTTTGACACATCATACGAGTACAAGGTAAACATTAAACTTTTCACATATAAACGTACTTAAATTCATATACACCCAGTAAACATTTTTTCCTAGGTTAAACTGTAGATCCTGCTGCTCATTACCACAAATTCAAAATAAGTGATATGGGAAGCTAGGTCGCAATCATGACTAAAGAGTTGTAACAACCAATTATGTATGTAAATGCTTGCTGGGTATTGATTTATTTTATGACTTACTATGTAACTTGAATATGATTGCACATCCTTATTGTCATCATCATCACGAGTTTGTTTATCGTGTAATAGAATCGAAAATAAAATTTAAGAATTTATTCATAAACTTGCATCGTTAATAGAGATTATAGGTATGTTTGCATGTTTGCCAGGGTGTAAGAGTAAATTCTCCTTTTTCTTCTCTGCTCCTTGCTGAAGATTATGCAAATTTATTTTGAATTTTTTCTCTCCTTTTTTGTGAAATTTGAGGCTTTCGTTGCTTATACAGCTAATGCTGCTGTATTTATTGGGTGTCATGTGACAATCCAATAAAATTTTGAAAATTTTTTTGGAAATCAAATATGTTTCGGTGTCGATGCTGCTGTCTTGAAAGGTGATCTACTAAATTCCCTGGTTAGGTTGAAGTAGCAGCTTTGATTACCAAAGCGCACACAAGCACGCATAGCGGCCCTAGAGGCTAAGTCCCTAAAGAAGAAAATATTTCGAAAAAATCGATAAACATACGTACATGAAATCTTGAGTTAAATTGTTGCCATAGAAGAGAAACGAGAGATACTCATTTAATAGCCAAAATAAATTGACTTCTAAGAATTTTGCATTGCAATGGGTCTTTAACACAAAATGCTTTACACAGCGTTGATCCATAGAAAGCCATAGAAATCAAGGCTCACATAAATCTCTAATTTAGCTATCGCCTTCAGCATGAAAGGATTTAAAGACTAAACATTTGGCACTCATTCTCTGTATTTACTGTAATGACTGCAGAATACTTAGAATTTTTTGACCCTAAAATAATGTCCCTGCAAACTTATCTTAAACTGAAGCTAATTGAGAATGTATTGGTGATTCGATCACATTTAAATGCGACTTTGTCTTTTGTCACAACCCATGATCTATTGTTGCACAACAATACGGTAATCTGCAGGCTCTTTTGAACTTTGGCTGTCATTAACAGCCATTTTGTTGAAGCTACATGTGTCATATCATGGACGACCGTAGCCAATAATGTGTTGTCGAGAATGTGCTCAACCACTGCCTGTAATTTTCATTGAAAAATCAGCTCCATTTCTGTATGAATGAGTACGTGAACAATCAAACAAATTGTCGAACTTGAAATGATCGTAATTTACTTGGGATCCAAGAGCATCCAATGCATCCTGAAAAAGTCATGGTTTGATGTGATTTTTAAACTGTTGGCGTTATCTGTACATATTTCTTTGCGAAGCTTCTATATGATCTGTATACCAACGTTATGTAGTTTCAAAAAGTACAAGCGATTTGAGGGCATGGTTATCTTACGTGGAGTCGATCTGAACTGGTCACCAGGAACGTTCATCACGTTCTTCAATAATTGGAAAGGTTATCCCAGAAGGGACTTAGGTCTTCAATAAGTGTGCTCTTTTATTGAATTTTTTACAACCAAAGGTTTTTTATACTCAACAGTTTGCTTTCGTGTGCCGTGAAATCTCAATTGCACATCCACTTGAGTATAATTATATCAACATGAGAATATTAATTAAAACATCCTCTTATTTTATAGATTTTAATACATTCTTAAACATTCTTCAATGGTTGACCATACTTGTTGCATGGAAAACATTGCATAGGAAACCACAATATTTGGTTAAATGTTAAGACAATCAGTTCGAATCCAAACATATTCATGTTAACGCTAACAACCTTGCTTATGTACATGCCGCATCACATACATATTTCAAAATGATATCCGTAATGGAAACTAATTTAATATCCGTTGAAATAAAATATTCAGTTACACACACATAAACACATGCACCGTCATACAGAGAGAAGTTAAGCAAACATCTGTTCACTTTAATATTCTCCCTCACACTGTTGTTCTCTCTGCAGCACACACACTAACATTTGCTAACGGAATAGATGAAGAAGAAAGAACTGTCATTAACAAGTGATAAAATTGCAATTTCCTCACTTATGCAAACACATACATAGATACTTCCATTTATGAATATAAATCTATCTACACGTACACACATGCAATATCAAGAGCATTAGCTATCATAACAGATATTGAAAGTTAAGAGACTTTTTTATTGTCCACTTTGCAGTTTGTAAAAGCATTACATTACGTGTTTGTAGATATAAGTATGACATAAATGTCAACGTGTATATATATATATATGTATGTAAATTGGTACATATAGTATGTATATACTTTTGAAAGCATTCAATTACCTTATTCGGGTTGCTGTTTCACAGTGTAACTCAAAAATGTTATAAAAAATTGTTAAAAAGGTTGTGATTCTTTGCCTATACTAGGATACGTGATGTTCTCAAATGTTTACTTTAAATGCAGTGATTATCACACTTCCGGTGTTGATCGTACTGCAAGCCTGCATGTGTAAGTAAACTAAGATTATATAGGGTGGTCCATTTAAAAGTTTAAATTTAAACATGCAATTGAAACAAAACCATTTTGAACTTTTTCCGAATTTATTCTTTTGTTGTGAAGTACAATTGTTTCGATTAGAAATGGAATACCATTTCATTCATATGGCAGCCAAGGCTGGCCTCACAATACCTCATTCAATCAGACCAATTTTCACGCACTTTTTCGAGTATATGGGGGGTCGTATCTCGGCAATGGTATTACGAATGTTGGCCTTCAAATGTTGACCATCAATAGTCTTTGGTTTGTCGGCATAACACTTTTCTTTAATGGCGCCACACAGAAAATAGTCCAACGGTGTCGAATCACAGCTTCTTGGCGATTAATTGACATCAACTTCCAAACGTTTTTAAACTTTCAAACGTTTGACTTAATAAATTGATTGTGCCATGAGATGTGCGGCAAGTTGCACCATTCTGTTGAAACCAAACATCGTTCCATCAATACCATGAAGAGCGGGTACAAAAAAATCGGTTATCATGGTGCGATGGATGAATCCATTGACCCTAATGGTTGCGATGTCCTTATTTTCAAAGAAATTTTGTGCCAATGATGACTCAGCTCCACAAGCCACACCAAACAGTAACTCGTAATGGATGCATTGGCTTCTGTAAGACCACGTATTGGTTTTCTAAGCCCCAAATAAGGCAATTTTGCTTTTTAACGTACCCACCGAGATGAAAATTGGCTTCATCTGAAAAGATGATTTTATTTAGTAAAATCCACATCTCGTTGGCTCATCTAGCGAAGCAAAAATGAAGCGGATGGTCATGCGGCTTCAACTCTTGAAGCAATTCAATATTGTAAGACATCACGGCGAGATCATTTCGCAAACTTCGACGTAAACTGGTGCGTAAAATGTTCAATTCTTAAGAACGATGACTAGTTGATGTTGTCTCAGATTCGATATTTTCGGGTGCACGTACTGTAGGAAAACGCTCAAGTCTTGGTGTATCAACAATGAAACCAGTTCTTTACGAAACCACGAGCTTTAGTAATAAACTTGCGTAAACCGGGCACATTTACGTGCAATTTCCGACCAATTTCCTTGGTTTTGGAAATATATTTCCAATAAATTCCAACTCTACTCCTGCGTAAATCGATTCATTACATTTAATCGAGAGAATCGATTGAATTTAGCGGCAGAATAAATGACATAAGTATTGCCAGATTCGAAATAACCGATGGTTCAAGTTTAAAACCGATAGATAGTCCACCCGATATATATGTTACGTGTTCATACGGGGAAAGTTTTCAATCGTTTGCGCCATGGCATCAATATTTTCCACGAGGTAGAAAAGATTCAGATTGAAATTCTTACAGAAGTTTTAAATCATAAGGTGACGTATACGTGATATTTATTCACTTTCTAACAGAAAAATATTGCTCATACGCCAGAGTGATCTTATTTAAATCGAAACTAAAGAAAAAGAAGTTTCTTTAGAAGAATATTTCTTCGGTGATTTTATCGCAGCAGATTTCTGGCAAAATATCTGACAGTAAATAAAATTGCAATGAAAAGTTTCTCAAACATTTGTCGTTCGAAGTCGATTTTAGACTGTAGGTATGAGAGTGGTATGAAAAGCTAAGTCGTAATCCTGACCGAAGGGCTGTAATGACCAATTATGTATGTATGTACAAATAAACTCACCCTAAAAAAAAAAATTCCAATTGATTAATTTTAATCTCCAGCAATAATAATTTGTTATAAAATTTCAATTTATTTTCTTAATTTTCTAACGCTTTCAATATTCTTTGGTTGAATTTAATTTGTTTTTATTTTTTATAAATAAAATTACTTTTTTCCATGCAAATATTGAACGTTTTTTTATGAAATTTAAGTCCTTATTTAATTATCATAAAATATTGTGCATAATATTTTAATAATAAAAATAAATATTCACAGTTCATTTATTTAAATGACCATAAATATTTCATTTTTAATTAATTCATCTTTCAATTCAATGTTTATTTAAATAAATTTAATTTAAAAAAATTCATTAAAAAATTCATAAAAAATAAAAAATTTAATAAAAAAGTAAACAACAACAAAAAAAAAGTTGTGTAAATATAAACTTTCACCGGATAATGTAAACAATTTTTATTGGGGCATATAAAAAGTATCCGTATGTACTTACTTAATTGGCAATTACAACTATTTGCAACATTTATTCAATACGTTTACTTTTTGTATGAAGTCGGCAATGAGAATCCGTGTTTCAAACCCCAGCTCAGGCATCTCAAATATAAAAAATATTTCTCTTTTCCACTACCTCTCAGCAGTCTCCTGACAAAAACTCTAAGAGTAAATAAAATTGACTGAAAGGTTAGGTTAGGTAAGTTTGGCGGATGGCTTGACGACCACATGCAAATTCACTTGTTAGCCGATATGAACCATTGTGTTAGCCAATGTAAGGTAAGCATCCTTGTCGGATGAAACCGGCCATTTCCCTTAATAGCAAGTTCGCTACCATGATTAAATCTGCCACCCACAAAACAGTGACGTATATTCTGAAGTTAAGGGCACTCACATGGAAGGTGTTGTACCACATCCTGGCAGTCTCTGCAGTAATCGACCTTATACGAGTACTGTTGCTCCCGCCATTCCTGTAAAAAATTAATGCACACAGCATAAGTGGTGTGAGAAACTAGGTCGTAATCCTGACTGAACGGTTGTAGTGACCAGATATGTATGTATGTTCTTGCAGAGGCTCATATCGCCTCCTTCTCAGATATATCCGATCCCTTCCGTGCCAGTACGTCCGACTTTCCGTTTCCCTTTATGCCATAGGGGCCCGGGAATCAGTAGAAGTGGGTATTGTGGTGACATATACAGTCTATTGAGTTCATGTAACTCCTGACGCCGTTTTATTTGACTAGGTGAAACACCAACGCTTTGAATGATGCTTTACTGTTGAACACATATGATCAAAAGTTCGGAGGAGGTGCAGTTTGTTCAATAACAAAAATCACCGCCTGAAATAAGCTGGTCCATTTAGTTAATCTGTATGACCCATTCAGTGCCAGTTTATAGGAATAGATTCCACAACCAGTTCCATATTCTAATTGACATGAAAAGTTTCTAAAATTTGTTTTTGGGAGTCGACGTTAAACTGTAGGTCGTACAACTCATCGCTGAAATTTGTACAGTCAGAAGTTAGGTTGTAATCCTGACTACAGCGTCGCATAGTCGCAATACGACTTGTAATTCGAACGGAGATTGTTCCTAAAAGTCGCATAGTTTTACTAGAAGAGTACATTCTATCGTGGTCGAATTCCTACTGGTCGCACAACTCATTGATACAATTTTACACGCTCAACGTGGATGGCTTGAGAAGCTAGATTGTAATCCTGACTACGGCGTCGCACAGTCGCAATAAGGCTTGTAATTCGAACGAATTATACTGTAGTAAAATTAAGAGAACTGTATAGTACTCAAGAGCACATTCTTTCGTGGTCGATTGCACACTGATATACACTATGCATTACATACATACACATACACATAATTGGCCAATACAACCCTTTAGTTACGATCACAACCTACTTTCTCATATCACTTATGTTGTGTGTGTTATTTTCATACATGAGTGACGGGTCCCACAGTTTAAAGTCGACTCCGAAGGACAAATTTTTGAGAAACGTTTTCATGGCAGTACTCAGAGTTTTTGCCAGATATTTGTTGAGAGGAAGTCAACGAAGAAATATTTTTTTCAGATTTCGTTTCGAGATGACTGACCTGGGGTTTGAACCTAAGCCGTACGTCTAATAAGCCAAACACTAAGTTTTTCCCATTGGGTACGATATAGAACACCACTCCCTCTTTCTTCTCTTAGAAATGTATTAAAAAAAAACCGCAACGGTTATGTTGTATGTGATACAACAAAATCGCATACATTTTTTAGAATTGTGTTGCAAGCCTTCATTACGCCTTACCCCCTTAACCGTCGATTAAACCAATAAAACCACAGCCACTGTACATGAACATAAACAGTGTAAATGTTATTAACAATAAATTAAATTAATTTAATTTTAATATTTCATTAACAACTACTTTGTGACAAAGGAAATTGAAATTCTTGATTAAAAAAAAATGTTAAAACAAACTGACAGGTTGTGTGATTTTAAGCTTGGAAAAACTCACTCATTTTTATAACAAATAAAAAAATTAAAGAAATTCAATTCATAATAATGCTTTAGAATTAAATTAATTTTATTTCCATAAAAGAAATATTCAATTTCTTCTATCATTACCGATTTGCCTTACTCCAACTGATTCTCGTCCAAAGTTTTCAAGGCAGTTATTAAAGAACCAGCTGTTTTAAAGACCTTGGAAAACGGAATGGAAAACAAACAAAAGAAAAAATTTCATAATTTAAATTGGTGATGAAGAAAAACTTTATCAAAAACTGTAAAGGAAATACCCATAAAAATAAATTTAAATCCAATGCAAAAAACACTCCCTTTAAATGGCTGGATTCCTGTGAACGCATCAACGGCAATAAAAATAATTTCGCTTGAGCTTGTGACAACTGAGACCAATCGAAAGCAGCATAGATTTCCAGCGACACTTGAATACTCTAAAATGGCACAGCAAACGTAATAAAAAAAATAAAAGAATATTTGAAAAAGAAAAGTATAAACAGACAAGGGAAGATTATTTATTTACCTTTTGGGGAAAGGAAAAGGGAAGGAGAGGAATAAAAATGACAGGATTTAAGAAAGACTAGACTTGAGGCTTTACAATTCTAGGCAATCAAATATGTTCGTTGGTATTATTAACAGATTTCAGTTCAGTTAATATTTACATTCTTACTTAATGAGTATTTACAACCCTTCAGTCAATATTACAACCGAGTTTCTCACACCACCCATGTTGGATGTGTTAATTTTTATCTATTAGTGGCGGAATTTACAATTTAAAGTCGACACTTTTCTGGGAAACTTTTTTATTTATTGTCAGAGTTCTTACAAGGAGTCTGCAAAGAGGAAGGCTCTGAAGAAATATTTTTTTTGTTCAAGGTGTCCAGGGTGGGGTTTGAAACACAACTAATAAGCCAATACACTACCTTCTAGACTACAGTGACATTATGAACTTCATAGCTTCATACATACCAAATTTAAGCGGCTCTTGAGTTACTAAGTAAACTGAGTAGGCATTTAAAATCATACTGTTTTTCGTCTTTCACTAGCTGTGGGAAACTCATGAAAACAAAAATTTTCAAGATTGTTAGAATAATTTCCCTGACCTACTGACCGCAGTGATGAGGATAACGACGTCAATGTGTGTTGTAGGAAGATAAAACAGTGTCTTAACATAACCAAAGTTTCCTCACCACTACACAAATACATTTTCAGGGTGCTTTGTTTATAGCCAACGATTGATGGCAACCCTATCATTAGACTTGTAAAAATGATTTTCCTAACCCGCTGACCACAGTGATGAGGATAAAGATACACGCTATTGTAGGAAGATAAAACAACATAAGCATAGTTTCCTCACCACTCTACATACATACACATTAGGCTGCTTTGTTTGCTGTCAACAACAGCTGGCAACCCTATCGTTCCAGAAATTGCTGAAATAGAGCAAATAGCTGGTAAAACTTGAACTGGTATAACTGAACTAAACTGAAAATTTTAAACGAAATTCGAAATCTAACTTCAAGTACAATTTCTAGCTTAGAGTTGACATAATACAACCATTGCAACTTATGATTAGGGCAAAGATGGCTTACTTTTACCACACTCAAGCAGCATTTTGGACATACAAAATCTTCTCAGGACTTCAGATCATAAGCTACCCAATTTCTATGCTTTTGAATGAATTCTGTTGCTTTCAAATTGATGATCCAATGAGTTTCTAAGATTTGGCAATCTGCACACAGTAATGCTTCCAGTTTTGTCATCTTTGAACCCATTGGCTGGCCTGAGAGATTGCTGCCTTCCATGACAAAAATCAGCACTCGTTACCCCACACAAACTATGTCTTCCTGACTGAAATCGATGGAAAATATTCAGCAGCAGTCAGCGTGCTTCAGTTGAATTTAATTTTGTTTTGTTCAAAATACAAGCAAGAAAAATACGTGTAGCAAATGATCCTGATCCATGCCGCTGATATGTTGTTAAAAATTATTCTTTCAAATGCCTTTAGTAAGTGCGATTGAACCGTTAATGCAGTCCCATCAAAATGCCACAAAGGTTATTAAAGACACAAACCATGTGGAAAAGCTATGCCACCTGAATGACTACTTTCTAAACGACAAAAAGTAGTGAGCCAACGTAAGATAAACTGGTTTGGCTAATTCAGATGTTTTTTGAATTACTTGAAAGCTATTATCGGAATTTGCCGTAGACTAGTAGATAGTATGTTGGCTTCTTGAATAAAAGTTTTTGGTTCAACACCTGACTAAGACATCACGAACAAATCGAAATGTGAAAAAAATATTTCTTTCAGCGTATTTCTCTCAGCAGTCTGCTCACAAAAATTCTGAGAGTACAATAGAATTGTCATAAAAAATCTATTGTTCGGCGTCGACATTAAAGCGTAGGTCCCAATACTCATGTATAAAATTAGCGCCCATAATATTAGTGATGTGAGCAGCTAGGTTGTAATCCTGACTAAGGGATTTTAATGACCAATTATTTTGTAAGAACTAGAGTCCTTTAAATATTTTAATTCAAAAAAAAATGTTTCATAGTATACACTTACCTTATCTTTGATCCGTTGGCCATTATAACAATACAGCATCAGTTGTAAGGCCACTGTAAATAAAAATATGGACTGATATATGGCAACGCCCCAGGAATCATGGGGATGACTTAAACGAAAGGCCAAACAACAGATTTGCGAGCAGGAAACGATGAATTTTATAAAGATGATAACACCATAGGCACGATTTAGTTTCTCCAATAGTTTAAGTATCACTGAGTGATAGTTTAAGCACTGGTTCAGATCTGCTATGGACTTTGTAGATGAATTCTGAATTTTCACGCCCACAGTTTTTAAACGATGAAATAAAACATGAAATTGTGCAGAAATATTGCTTACCAGCCACAAAAACAAAGTATCGATTCCTATGGTAATAGCTACAAGGTTATAAATGCTTAACATATTCCAAATATACACCAAAGAATAGCCTGCTAAATGGTCATGAGGCCAAAAGTAACTGAAATTTAAAGAAAAGGAAAAACATTTTCATTCTTAATTAGAAACCAAAAAAATGTGCTACAGTACGTGGCTTTATAGGGTGGTATTAGGATTAACTCATGTTGTGTAAACCAAAAATAAACGGCCAGTAATATGGGATTCGAAAAGGCAAACACAGCAGCCACTTTAACAATTTGAAAATATATTCTCGTTATGAAAACTTCACGTAAATTTTCTTCAATTATTATCGTCCGTTCCTCATCTTGAGCTGGAATTAAAAACAAAAATTTAAAAACAATTTTAAACAAAAATCTTCCAAGCTTACCCTGCTTATTAAACTTATGAATTCGTGTTATTAAAGCCACAAATTGCTTACGTTTACCTAACAACACCAGCGTTTTCCATATGGCCAACAAGGATTGACAGAAGAGCGACAAAGAATCGGTCACTTCCACATAATCGTGACGGTGAACGTAGGCATAATGTATTATGGCCATGCAATGGCTTACAGCAAACGCCAAAGGCACATAGCATAACACTGGACTTTTGATTATATTCTGATACTGGTCGGCTTCTAGATCAATGCCTAGGCAGGCAAAACAGAATCGCTGAGTTTCAAAATAATTTTGCACTACCATAGCGCGTGTTGAAGCTGATTAGTTAGCGTTAGTTGTGGACACGCAAATGGTATTATTTCAAGAATATTTTCAGTTTTTATGTGTTCTTAACAGTACGAAAAAATTAGAAACAAAGGGTTTTCTGATAGGAGTGGGTAGAAAACACAATTACTGTCAGACATAAGATAGGCTGAGGTCCTGCAATTTCAACCTACTTTGAGTAGAAGAAAGTTGTTCGAGATATTTTAGCTAGGTTATGAACCTGTGGGCTAATAAGCCAACACACCATCTTCTTGACTATGGCGACTTCAGGACTTACATACATACGTAATTGGTGATTACAATCTTTCAATCAGAATTAAGACCTAGCATAGCACACCAGTTATGTTGTATACGTTAATTTTACACATGAGTGGCGGGACCTACAGTATAAAGTCGAATCCGAGCCACAAATTTTTGAGAAACTTTTCATGGCAATTTTATTTAGTCTGAGAGGTTTTGCCAGAAATCTGCTGCGATAAAGACACCAAAGAAATGTTTAAGCACAAGTTATTTTCCTTTAGTTTCTATTTAGTTAAGATCGCTCTGGCGTATGAGCAATGTTTTTGGTTTCTTAGAAAGAGAATCAATATCACGTATACGTCACCCTATGATTTAAAATTTCTGTAAGAATTTCAATCTGAATATTTTTGCCAGAAATCTGCTGAGGGGAAGTCGCCGAAGAAATATGTATTTTTTATATTTCATTATGTCGGAGATATCGTAGCTAGGTTTTGAACCACGGGCTCTCGTGTAATACTTCCTACTAGCCTATGGAAACTTCTTCTGAACTTACTTTCACAAAATCGCGAGTAAAGCTGATACAATCTTTCTGAGGGTAAACCTTAACAGACCACAACAAATACAAGTTCTATGAAAACACTGCCGCACGCATCTACATAAGTAAATGACAGATCTTGAAATGTTGCTCGTTCCTTGGAAAGTCCAGAATATAAATGTTTATTTGGCAGTAGTATTCTAAGCTAAGGCTACATCATGAAGTCTTTTGCTGTTAACCAAAATAGTTATGAGTACTAAAAAGATTTTTTGATATCCCTTAAAGTATATTAGAAAAAAATTCCCCTTAAATTATGCTGTAGCCGTATGAACTTACTCTTATTGAAAAACCCTTTACAATAATTATTTATTACTTTTGCAATTCTACCTATAATTTTATATGAGTGGCTATTATTCGTTAATCTTTTTTGTGTTTTTAAAACAAAAACAAACACACTTTAAATTATTTATTTTTTCAAAAGCCTAAAAGTATGTTTTAATACCTGGAATTAAAGAAAACATATGCACAACAATTTTTTTTAATAAATTAGCTGCAATACACAGAGAGAAATCGTGTGTATAAAGGGAAGGTATTAAAGTTGGGAATAAGTTTTTAGAAATTTAATCCAGGGTGAGTTTAAGCTATGAATAGTCTAGGAACTGTGATAAAAGTATAGACATTTAATTCAAAAAATTATTTTAAATTTACTTGACTATAGAACTGCTTGAAAATTTCCAATAGAAATTTATAGCCTTTCGTTTTTAATTAAATTTATGCCAATTCGTAGAATTTTAATTGATTTTTAAATTAAAGGCTTATTGTGCTTTATTAAATAAACAACAAAAACAAATAATTTACTATCCTTTTTACATATTAAATTTGAACTTTTTTTCCTGGTGATTTTAAAATAAAAAACTCGCTTTATTAACTTTCCAACTGTTGCATATTTAAAGTTGTTATATGGCACTCGTTAATGTGTAGTATACTTTTAGGCATGGTGGGGGAAAAAACCTTTACACAGTTATTTAATAATGCATTGCTGAGTAGCAATTGAATTTCAATTAAAATTCATTACGCGTATTATCTGTTTAGAGGCGTTTTTATACAATTCTCACACAGTTTTTTTTTTTATTGAAACAACCTTCGGTTTTTTCTATTTCTTGTTGCAAAATAATCATTTTAATTGATAGTTATTTTATGTGTTATTCTATAATCTATAATTACTATGCTATTATCGGTTTAAAATGTTTTAAATGTAGACCACAGATATTATCGATTATTTTGATCTGTGAGTGGATTTCACAATGAAAACAAAAAAAAAAAATGCAGAATAATAAAAACGTTTGTATTCCACTTACGGTGCTGTTTAATAGGCCACCAAAAAAACTATCATTCGGAGTTGACTTTAAACTGTAGGTCCTGGCACTCATGGATGAAATTAACATACACAACATAAGTCGTGTGATAAGCTAGGTCGTAATCCTCACTAAAGGGTTGAAATGACCAATTATGTATGTATGTTATCTCAATTCTGTCATAATTGTTCGATATTGATAATAAGCACTGATTATTTATTTCGTTTTCGCAACAATATCAATGTTTTATCAGCATAGTCTCTCAAAAGAAGGAAATGCACTGATATACCTATCTGTAGTTATCGATAACTATCTCAATTTACAAACGGTTATGAAGATTTGAAAAATGATATAGAAAACATATATATATATATATTATATGTAGTAATCGAAAATTATCGTTAACAATCAGCTAACCAAATATTGATAATTATTGCTATCGGTTTTTGTGAATGCATGTAAATTCATTAATAATATTCAATAATGGCATTAAAACAGATATTTATTTTAAAATGATCATATCGTTAGTTATCGATTACAGTCGAAACTTGTGGGTTAACCAAATATTAATGACTATCGATATCGATTTTTTTTAATGTGAGTAAATTCACTAATGAAATTAAAACAGATGTTTCATCTAACATTTTCGATAACTAAAGTAATCGATTACAAACGAAACTTGCAGGTTGTTATTGGTAAATATTTAAAAAATATATATATGAAACGATATATCATGCAAAGTAATCGAAAGTTAAGAATAATTACCTTGCCAACCTCTTAGTGTTAGCAAAACTTATCGATAAGAATCCATGAGTTGTTAAATTTTGTTAAATTTTTTTCAATTTCAAAAAAATTTTGTCTTATTAAAGCTGACAACAGTTCTCGTTTAAAAACCCCATTAAAGTTTGTCAATTTTTTTCTTTTCCTTGCCTATCATCAATTTCCGCGTAATAACTGCAACGGCTTTCAATGATATTCGCAAATAAATTTCGAATCAATATGAACCCAATTTCGTTTTTCTGAAATGATCTAAGCCACAGTTACATTTCCTGTTCAACAACTGATGTGTGACCTCAAAATCTATAATTAAATGGCATGCTTTAATGCTGTAGACCTATTTTGTTTGCTGTCACCAATAATGTGGCGATTGTCCATTAACCCAACTTATGCCACCGCGTTAATATGTACAAAAACCATGGCTTTTACGTTGTTAAGGCAATTGCTAGTGGCAATATGGAGAATATGGAGGTGAGTGTTGCAATAAAGCAAGAGTTTTGTCATATAAAAAGGGAATATTTTCGGCGCTGGTGAGTGGAAATGACAATTTGCAGGGAAATAATCATTTGATTTGTTTTTTTTTTGGCAAAAAATATTAAAAAAAAACTGTTTGGTATTTGCTTAAAATTCCGTATATCCTTTAAACAATTTAATTGTTTCAATTAAAATTAATCATCATTTTAATTAAACATTTAATACGACTAATTATAACATAACATAATTTTTTTAAATAAAGTGATGAAGATGCAACTCTCATTCCTGATTCTCTTCTAACGTCTTTAAAGCCGTGATATAAGAGCCGGCAGTTTTGAAAACCTACATGAACGAAACCGGTATTAAATTTCAATCTTATTATTTGATTTTATAAGTCGTACCCATAAATATAGAACCAGATCCACCTCAAAGAAAACCCCTCTCAAATTACAGCTCTGCATAGACCGCATCATGGCGATTAAAAGTGATTTCTGATCGGTTTTATCCAAACGGGACCAATCGATAGCATCATATAGCTCAGTGGCTACCAAGGCACTCTTAAAAAAAAGGAAATGAAAATAAAGTCTTCGTTTATAAAACCCTACACTTACCTCATCCTTTATTCTCTGGCCATTATAGCAATACACACTCAATTGTATGGTTACTGCTGTTAAATACAAACACTTATAGGCCACATTGCCTAGAGATTCATTAGCATACATAATGTAAAATACCAGACAACATATCTCCGTACAGATAATGACAAATTTTACAAAAATTATTTCACCATACACCTCATTCAGTTTGGCAGCCAAATCCAAAGCCTGACAATGATGTTGTACGCATGAGGCAATGCCTTTGAACAAATTTTTTCGATCACAATTTCCTGAATTAGAGGAGGCCTTTTCGTCATTTGAATTTAGCTGATGGAAACGATGGCATAAGACATGAAATTGCGCCAATATGTTGCATACAAGCCAAGAGAACAGAGTGTCAATGGCCAACGATACAGTGCAAACGAATTGTATAACGGTGATATTTAATAAGAATACCAGGGAATAGCCCGTTAAGGTAGAGTGCGGCCAAAAGTAGCTGAAAATTATTGCAATAAAATAATATTAAATGAAAAAATAACGGACTGAAAATAACTTTATTTATTTAAATTAGTAACACACTATTATTGATAGCACCATACTGTCAGTTTCTTTACCCGATCCTTTTACTATAAAGACTTTTACCACTGCCGAATAGGTCTATTCTTTTACGGTCTGGCAACTTCGAGAATCTGGCTGTTGATTTGTTATTGTTTTCAACCTTGCTTACAATGTAGGTTTGCGGTTGTACTCCTTTCTTTTTGTTCTTTTGTTATTTTTTATTGTTTTTGTTTGTCTTTCCTAAAGCACAGATTTATTATGCATTCTGCCTTCAGAACAGTATTACTGTTCCCGTATAAAGATTAGGATCGCTTGTGTTTGTTGTTAAGTACGCTACACCATTCTACCATCGCGGGTTACCGTCAACTCCACAAATTTAATCAGTTGCCTCCTACGAATACTCACTTAGCTATTCTATTGATAGAAAAGCAGAAATGTTGCGAATTTTAGCACATTTTTAAATCCGGACAACTTTACGCAGGAAAAGTTGTATAACAAAATATAGTCTTGCCAGATGTCTGCCGACATTTTGTGAATGAACTTAATTAAACACTCAATTTTACCTTCTAAATTAATGGCTTAAATTAGGTTTCACTTACGTTTCCTTATTAGGATCTACGAAAACCAATTCGCCTAAGGACCAAAAATTATACGCAGTATATATGATAGGATATACTACACCAAACAAAGCGGTCACAATAACTAGTCTAAAGTAAATGGTACTTATAAAAATCTCTCTCAGATTTTGCTGGCGTATAATAGATAATTCAGCACCTTTGGCTTGAGGGAATACAAAAAAAATTTAAAATATTTAAAAAATTAGAAGAAAAAAAAGTGCTGCATACTTACCGGAGAAATTCAATTTATTTAAAAATTTTATCAAATTCATGATATCAAAGCGTTTTCTTAGAAATATGCAAATTTTTAGTATGGTCAGTACGGTTTGACCAAACAAGGGCAACGAATCGGCTACTTCCGTATAGTTATCCCTATGGGCCACAATATAATGACCAGTTAAAATGAGATTAAAAAAATTGAACAAAATAAGGCCATAACACAACAGAGGTCGTTTCACAACATCGTTTGGATTATCAGCCAAAGGATTAAGACCCAAAATGGCAAAATTTATTCGTTGTACACGAAAATAACCTGGCAATACCATTGCACTTGCCTATCCAATACAGCAAAAATAAAAACGAATTTCAACACCTTTTTACCGTAGACAGATGAGTTACATAGAAGTTGTTGGCGGAAAAACAGAGACTTTAATACAATAAATTGGCTTTTATTGATAAGAAGCCGTATATTACAGGGGCTGGCAGGGTTAAACGAAATACACGTGTAAGTTTTAAGAATTTAACTATTATTTACAGAATTTGAAATCCTATCATTTGCATTCAAATGTCAATATTTGCCTATACAATGTTAAGCCGCCAGTATCAATATTTGCATTTGCTGTGTTCGCTGTTTATAATCAAAATCTATAATCATTATCAATTATTTACTAAATAATGCAAAACAATTGCAATAAATGTGTTTTAAATTATATCTTTACATAGTCTGCCATATTTTTTGCAAAACAATTCAATAAATTAGCCTAAATGTATACTTTACAATTTTATTGTATTTAGATGACAACTAAAAGTAGGCCAGGATATTTAAAAATATAGGTGACAAAAACAAATAATTCAAATAATATTTTTTACGCAATTTTTCAACAATTCAATTTAAGTGGCCTGAAAGTATACTTTAAAAATTTGACTAATGTAAAACAACTGAAAGTAGGCAATAAATTTTCAAAATAAAACATGATAGGCAACAGTACCAAAAATATATATATGTACGCGCAAAAATTGTTGTTGTTAGAAAACGGGAACTAGAAAGGAAGAATTGACAGAATTTAAATATCGTCTTCGCTTTTAACTTGTAAAAATTTGATATGGATTGTTCGACTACCGAATATTTCGGAAATCAAAAACTAATATGGACACTGATGCAAAGGATTTTAAATTTTAAAAGTACATTTCTGCCACAATCATCTCTTGGGATTCGAATCTAATGTGATTCAAATGGTTATTAACTTGAGAAAAAGGCCAGTTGATTTCTTTCAGTAGTGCTACTCTACAATAATTCTGTATGCCTAACTCATTCAGTCTAAAGACGGTTCTAGCTGCCATCTTGTTTACTTATTCCCCAATTGGCAGTAAGAAGTAACCGAAATATAGTATGTATTCTGGTGAGATGAGAGTGTGTGTCAATATTTGCTTACAATGTTAAACCACACACACATTATTTATGTTATTGCATGCAAAATCTATAATCATAATCAATTATTTGTTAAATAATGAAAAACAATTGTAAAAATAAACATTTTAAATGATTTATATCGATATTCTGTCATATTCTTACAATAGAATTCATTGAACGAGCCCACAAGTATGCTTTAAAATTATAACGTTAAAACACAATTAAATGGATGCAACAATAATTAAAATTAAAATTAAATTCTGATTTGCAATCACATAATTTTTTATAAAAGAAAACAATTACTTAACCTAAAAGTATACTTTAAAACTTTTTATTTTAGAACTAAAAGTAGGCAACAACAATTTTAAAAAAAGTTGACTTGACTGCTTATTTACCACCCAATTTTTCATAGCAAGACCATCTTTGACAAATAATATAAACTGCTTCCGTTATAGAAAACCCATTTATTTCGCTTCTGACGTTTTGATATTCCTCAGATTTCTTGGTGGATTGGGTCACAGGAAATGCTTGGGAATTCAATCTTAAAAACTGGCTGTCAATATCGTTGCTTTCTATTCCAACATAGTAAGGTTAAATTGTTATCTCAACTGCATTCACTTATTACCTCCAGCATTGCCGCCATCATGTTAGACTGATGAGGGTCCCAGAGGATTCAGACTTTAGGGAATGATGTTGTGAATTTGATGTGGATCTTATATTAGGGTACACACGTCCTCTTTTTAGTAAAGCCGTTAAGCCTGATAACTACCGCTTCTGGTCTTTACTTAAGGGCACTGTTAGCGTAGACCGCAATGTACGGCTGGCTCATATTATGACAACCATTACACCTTCCATGCAATGGTCCCGCACTACAGGCTTCCGGCTTTAGGCATTTTGTAGCCTATCCCACGATCTAAACTGTTTCGAAAGCGAGGCACTGACAAGTCCGATTACTTTGTTAAATGATGCCGATTATATTCGGCAAGCATTAAGTTGTTTATACCCTCCAGTTTGTGATTTTTTGGGAGAGATGAATGGATCGCAAGCAGTGTGAATGAAAACAATCGTAGAGGAGACTGGAGTAGGAAAGTAAATCTTTCGAAATACCATAGAGGCCACAGTTCGAAGGGTTAACTTACGTCCAATCCGTACAACCCAACCTAAGCACTTGAAATAGGATAATTAAAGCACAGTCAGCCACCTTAAGTACAGCTTACATATGTTGTCCCGTAAGTCTTATTGTGTTACCTAGTGCCTGCAGCATTACTTTTCCAAATATATTACAAGCATCGCCCGCATTTTTCTCGTTCCTATAACAAGCTTAAGGGCATGAAAAATTTATTGAACATATCTTTGCTCTGTGCCATCTCCATCATACCTCAACAGCTTTTGTCAACTCAGGCTTCTACGGATTCAATCCCTCGTCTTTATGTATAAACTGGTCGAATACTTTTCCTGTTCGTTTTGAAAATCGTGTCCAAATAATTGTAAGGTTAATAATATCGTTAAATTATTGTCTGGTATTATCACTATCTTTCTCCTTTCATCCATCTGAAGTGCTACACTCAATTAAATAATTGATTGATACAATTATTTTATTTGCTTAACTAAATTAATTAGAAAATATAATTAAACGTATGAAAATGTTCCCAATTTTTTGGTAATTGAATCTGTTTATCATTATGAATTAGTTTGATTAAATATTTAATTAAAATAATCAAAAATTTTATTAAAAGCAATTAAATGTTTAATACATTCGATTAAAATTTTTCATAGAATCGTTCAGCTTTTTATCACAATTTTTTAATTATTTTTTTTTATTATTAAATAAAGTGTTAGAAGTACAACAATCATAATCATAATCATTGCTCTTTCTCTTCCAAAGTCTTTAAGGCTGTGATTAAAGAGCCGGCAGTTTTGAAAACCTACAAAAACGATATCGACAATAAATTCCAATTTTAAAGAAATTTTTTTAAATCGTACCCATAAATATAGAACCAGGTCCACTTCAAAGAAAACCCCTCTCAAATTGCTGCTTCTTGTAGAACGCATCATTAAAATTAAAAGTAATTTCTGATTGGTTTTATTCAAACGGGACCAATCGAAAGCATCATATATCTCAGTGGCTACCAAGGCACTCTAAGAAAACCCAACAAAAAAATAAATTCAATCGTTTTCCTTTATAAAACACTTCATTTACCTCATCCTTCATTCTCTGGCCATTATAGCAATATACACTCAATTGTATGGTTACTGCTGTTAAAAACAAACACTTATAAGCCACAATGCCTCGAGATTCATTAGCATACATAATGTAAAATACCAGACAACATATCTCCGCACAGATAATGACAAATTTTATAAAAATTATTTCACCATACACCTCATTCAGTTTGGCAACCAAATCCAAAGTTTGACAATGATGTTGTACGCATGAGGCAATGTCTTTGAACAATTTCTTTGGATCACAATTTGCTGCTTTAGATAAGGCTTTTTCTTCATTTGAATTTAGCTGATGAAAACGATGGCATAAGATATGGAATTGTGCCAATATGTTGCATACAAACCAAGAGAACAGAGTATCAATGGCCAACGATACAGTGCAAACGAAATGTATAACGATGATATTTAATAAGAACACCAGGGAGTAGCCCGTTAAGGTAGAGTGTGGCCAAAAGTAGCTGAAAATTATTGCAATAAAATAATATTAAATGAAAAAATAACGGACTGAAAATAACTTCATTTATTTCAATTAGTAACACACTATTATTGATAGCACCATACTGTCAGTTTCTTTACCCGATCCTTTTACTGTAAAGACCAAAATGTCCAGTAGATAATACAACAGTATTTATGCACAATTTTTACCACTGCCGACTAGCTCTATACCTTTCGGGGTATTTTTACTGCATTCTTTTATGGTCTGACAACTTCGAGAATCTAGATGTTGATTTGTTATGGTTTTGAACCTTGCTTACAATGTAGTTTTGAGGTTATTTGCTCTTTAGGTATTTTTATTGTTTTTATAGTTCTAGTACATTCTGTCTTCTGAACCATATTTTTTACTTGCTTCCGGATAAATACCAGCTGTTAAGGCAATGTTCCGAAGTTTAACACATTTTTAAACCATGATAACTGTACACAGAATAAAGTGTATAACAAGATATAGTGTTGCCAATTGCAATTACTGACATTTTGTGAATGAACTTAATTAAACACTCCATTTTTCCTTCTAAATTAATGGCTTAAATTAGGTTTCACTTACGTTTCCTTATTAGGATCTATGAAAACCAACTCGCCTGAGGACCAAAAATTATACGCAGTAAATATAACCGGATGTATTATAGCAACTATACCGGTCACAATAACTGTTCTAAAGTATATGGTACTTATAAAAATTTCCCTCAGATTTTGCTGGCGTATAACAGATAATTCAGCACCTTGAGCTTAAGGTAAATCGAACAGAATTTTAGAAATTAAAAAAATTTTAATAAGAAATTATTGCATACTCACCGGAGACATTCAATTTATTTAAAAAATTTATCAAACTCATGATATCAAGGCGTTTTCTGAGAAATATGACAATTTTTAGCATGGTCAGTATGGTTTGACCGAATATGGGCAAGGCATCGGCTACTTCCGTATGGTCATCAATATGGGCCACAATATAATGACCACTTAAAATGAGATTAAAAAAATTGAACAAAATAAGGCCATAACACAACAAAGGCCGTTTCACAACATCGTTTGCATTATCAGCCAAAGGATTAAGACCCAAAATGGCAAAATTTATTCGTTGTACACGAAAATAACCTGGCAATACCATTGCACTTGCCTATCCAATACAGTAAAAATCAAAACGAATTTCAACACCTTCTCACCGTAGACAGATGAGTTACACAAAAGTTGTTGGTGGAAAAACAGAAGTTTAAATACAATAAATTGGCTTTTATTGATAAGAAGCCGTATATTACAGGGGCTAGCAGGGTTAGACGAAATGCACGTGTTTGTTTTAAGTGCCTATTATTTAAACAATTTAAAATAATATCATTTGCATTCAAATGTCAATATTTGCCTATACAATGTTAAGCCGCCAGTATCAATATTTGCATTTGCTGTGTTCGCTGGTTAAAATCGAAATCTATAATCATTATCAATTTTTTGTTAAATAATGCAAAACAATTGCAATAAATATGTGTTTTAAATTATATCTAGGGTGCCCTGGTAGTCTAGTGGGTAGTGTGCTAGACTATTAGTGTGAGGGTCGTGGGTTCGATTCCCACCAGAGACTCTGGTCTGTGACACTACACCGAGCATATGGTCAAGTTACTCCGCTCGTATAAAATTAGAATATAATTTGTAATTGTATTGTAATTAATAAATAAATAAATAAAATAAATTATATCTTTACATAGTCTGCCAAACAATTCAATATATTAGCCTAAATGTATACTTTACAATTTTATTGTATTTAGTGACAACTAAAAGTAGGCCAGGATATTTAAAAATATAGGTGACAAAAACAAATAATTAAAATAATATTTTTTACGCAATTTTTTCAACAATTTAATTTAAGTAGCCTAAAAGTACTTTAAAAATTTGCCTAATAGAAAACCACTGAAAGTATGCAATAAAATTTCAAAATAAAAGATGGCATGCAACATTAGCAAAAAAATATATATGTGTGCACAAAAATTGTTGTTGTTAGAAAACGGGAACCAGAAAGGAAGAATTGACAGAATTTAAATATCCTTTTCGCTTTTAACTTGTAAAAATTTGCTATGGATTGTTCGACTACCGACTATTTCGGAAATCAAAAAATAATATGGACACTGATGCAAAGGATTTTAAGGTAAATTTTAAAATAGAATACTTTTACTATTGACAAGGAATTTCACACAAGAATTCCATGAAGACTGGTCTTCTGGAATTCCTCTACACAGAAGATTCTTACCTTGAGAATAAGACAAGCCTTGAAATTTTGACCCAAAAATCTTAGATCCTAGGTTATATTTCTAAATCGTAGTATACTCTAGTGTATTTCAGGTCAAAGCAATATTCAAAAATTACTCTGAGGAATGCTGAGTATGGGATATCCGAAGTCACTGTAGTCGAGTAAATAAAATTTGCCATGAAAAAGTATCACAAAAATCTGTCGTTGCGACCAATTATGTGTGTGTATGTAACATATCTCCACCTTCTAACTACCATTTCCTAGTTTTCTGACAGCCATGCGTCAATTAGATATCTTTCCAGCATTTACCACGTCTTCCTTATCAACTAACATAACTACAAAAGAGGAGAAGAGCATTTCGCACTTTCTATAATAAGGCCCGTCTTTGCCATCCTTTTTGCCGCAGTTTGACCACTAGATTTATTCAAGTTTTAGGTTGATTTTTAGCTTATTTTAAGGGACTCGCGCTTTATGCCAGACTCGTTATGTTGATTGTTGAGACTGGCTAGCTCTGAAACATCGTTTGTTAGCATTGAGTACTGCGGTGTATGGTTCCTGTATAATTCTGTTGCTGCGGCCTGTATAATTCTGTTGCCGAAAAACTCTACATTTCACTGGAAAACTACATGATTCACCTCACATTGGTTTCACAGAAGAAAACATCTTCCCCTCTATCCTTTATCGTAGCAAAACATTTCGTATCATATACCAGATATATCAGAGGAGTAATTTTTTATGAGCTTGTAATCCATCATTCCATTCTCGTCAGTTGATTTCTTTTGGTAGTGTCGAGTGTCCTATCATGCACTAGATCTAACCCATGCAGTCTAAAGCGGATTCTCTCTCGCTGCCACATTGTTTACTTCTTCTTCAATTGTCAATCAGAAGTCACCGAAGTCTTGTAAGTACTACGTTGCCTAAGAGTCTGTAGTTCAAACCCCAGCTCACACATCTCAACTTGGTTGGTGAGAGAAGCTAGGTTGTGATCCCGACTAAAGGGCTGTAACTACCAATTAAGTGAGTGGGTAAGCAAAGCAAGACATCCAGAGTCAAGTGCTGCGACTGGCACTTGTGATAACCAGTGAGACAAAGAACTGAGAACAAAGACACTGAGATAAAGAATCCTACTGGTAGTCGTCGTAGTCTAGTAGGTAGTGTGTTCGCTTATTAGACGTAAAGACCGAGTTCGAGCCGCAGGCCAGACATTAAAACGAAATATGAAAGCACAAATATTTCTTCGGCGACTTCCTCTCAGCAGATTTCTGGCAAAAACTCTGAGAGTAAATAAACCTGCCATGAAAAACCTTTTCAAAATCTGTCGCCACACAAGTATAAAATTAAGACACACAACATGAGTGGTGTGAGAAGCTAGGCCGCAATCCTGACTGAAGGGTTGTAATGGCCAATTATGTATGTATGTATGTATATTCCTACTGGCTTTTCAAAATAAAAGAAAAACATTTTTAATGAAAATTTCCTTCGTACTGCAAAATCATAAGCTTGACCATTACCACCATCTAGTCCGAGTATACATTGAAATTTTGAATTTATTATTTTGTGTTTTCATTTACATATAAATTGTGCTTAAAAATAACAACAACAACAACAATATGGACGCACAAAATATGACACATAGTTAGCAAGCACTCAACATAATAAATTTTCAGATTTTAAAATCCCTTTTTAATATAAAAAGCTTTGGCTGTATCCGCGCTTTCTACCCCCTCTTTCCCCTCTTCCCCTCTTTTGTATGGTCAAAGTAAAGCAGTTAAAAGTAAGGTATTTTTTTCTAAAATTATAACAATAGCTGGCTGGCTGGCTGGATGGCTGACTGTGCAGTAAAAGGCATTTGAAAGTATATGGTGCAGTTAGCTAGTAAATGGATGCTAGTAAATGGAAAATGCATTAAAATAATAAAATCAACAACAATTTTTAGTGGCAGTTGCAATGGTATTTGAATGGTACATCATTTGGTGGCAAAACTATTACTACAGGATAATAATATAAGACATCCTCTCCACTACCCCCCCTTTTCTCTGTTCATGCCATTATACGGCAAATTAAAGCACAGCTGAACGCACAGCTAGTAATGAAAGTGATGATGATGGGGAAGGGTATGCGAGGATCTTTTGCCAGCAGAGTCTCAGCCAATGTTGCAACATGACTTTTTAATTAAAAAACATTTGTAAACATTTTCATGTTCGGTTCGTGCAACATAAAATAGGAATGAAAGGGAAAGGAAAGGAAATTCAAACAAATGAACTTCAACAAATGGTGGCAGAGTAAATGAAAATGATTTTTATTTAATTTCTTTACTTTTATTTTCTCCTTTCTCGTTGTTCACAAAGTCAAATAGTTTTTGAGTCTCAAATTAAATGTGCTTCACAAAGTGCCATTTTGCCCGCTTAGTGTTGGTGCAACAGCATCTTTGCAACCAACTAGCTTGACTTGATTTTAATTCTCTTTTTAATATTTAAAATGCCATTTAGGCGACGAATAAAATGAATGTACATATATTTCAGGACATTTAGTGAAAATCATTACAAACTTAATGACAAATGATTTTAATCTTCAAATCTCCCCAAAAAAAATTGATTTCGGCAGTTACTCTATAAAAGGTTGGAAAGGAAAAACTCATTTCGTTAATGGAACTTGAATTGTTTGCTTAGATATGAAAATAATTCGCAATTAAGTGACGTTGTAAATAAGCAACGGAATAACCGGAAAAGGAAACCACAAAAGCATGCAAATAAAATTATTTTGTCTGTCCGAACTGCAATAGACTACAATCCATAAGGTAGCCGTTCAAGACGAAGACTTGAAACGAGAAAAGGCCGGAGCGAATTGAAGAATATAATAACGGATATCATAATCTAGAGATCAGTTGTCGAACCCCAGTGCACATTATACCAAATTTCGACCAAACCGATTCCACCTATGATGGGTTCTGGCGCTTAGCGGTATACGCGGTAACGATATTGCCAATGCTCTCGCTAGAGGACGATTTGATAGTTGTTCCTAATATCTCAATCCACCACTTCTACTACCTCATCACTGGATGGGTAACAGGGGAAGGGCAGAGGCGTTATGGAGGTGGATCGGGATGTTTATAGCCTGAGATTAGGTATTGATATAATTACAGGGCACTGCAAGATTATATCGCTGACAAGGATATGGAAGAAATCCCAGCCGGAATAAAGCAGGGTATGTTGCAATGAGGAGGAATTGGGAACTATCGAATACCTCCTCTGCTGCTGTCCAGTCCTTGGTAGGTTGAAGTTGAAGACTCTGGGCAGAAGCTTCTTCGAATGTTTGGACTCTCTGGTGAGAGCCGACATTAGGGCTCTCCATAGATTCATAAATAGGTTGAGCTTTTTGAGAAGTGTTAGGGCATTAAAGTTGTAGTCGCCTACACTTGTGTGTTTTTGTGGTCCGTCTATTTTCCTCCATATCTTATATCCTATCTTTCCTACCACTTTTCCTTTTCCATTTTTCATATCTCCTTCACTATCTTCTCTCTCTCTCTTCTAGGGCGCATTTACAATGGGTCCTTTTGACCTCTAGATATTATACTTTTCCCAATCTGTCCCCAGCAAAATTCCGAATATTTCGAGATTACTCTTGTATGGGCAGCAGAACACTGGGATATCCTGTAAAACCGTATTGCTGATCAGTTGATCAGGGTTGGTGCAGACGTCACAATCTCCAGCATGCCAGCAGATATACATATCTGTTGCAATAGCCTAAAGAAATTAAAGACTCTTCTGGATTGACGTGTGATTGTCTTCTTCACACTATGCCGTTCTCCTACACTACTGTTCTATTGGAATATATAGACAATAGACCTCACATTCTAGCGAAAGACTGGAGACTATCTTAGAAATCATATGATATTGTCACTATCACTTGGCACGAAAGGTCAGACATTCTTCGAATTTTCTTTCATTTCTACAATCAGGATTTATATTGGAATCGAAATGTTTTCCTAAAAAAAATGGGGGAAAATGTCAAATGTTTATTCTTCAAAATATTTAAGTTATAAAAGACATAAACCGTGTTTAAAAATTTTATTTAAACACTCTTCTTCCATAAGAAAACATCCACAATGTGTAGGAGTTTAACATACGCAAAGTAACAAAAAAAAAACGAAAACCTGCTTTCAATTTATATTTTTATTTACTTTTCAAAGAAAAGAAAACAAAAACAAAAGAAAGCAGAAAAACTTTACACTTGTTACTCATTTATTTCAATTATTCATTTTGTGTTTCATTTCACTTAAACACACACACTCGCCACTCTTTCTCGCTCTCTCCTTTCTATAACGTATTTCCGTTTACCGTTTACCGTTTTTATTTAACCATTTAAATGATATTTAACATGAATTCAAGCGTACGCACTTATACATGCAAATAACATTTGCGCCATACGTATGCATACAAAGTAATACACAGTACTCTCATGTTGTATAGAGGGTCGTTCATTAAGCGCTTTCTATATTTAAATTTAAATAAAATGAAGTGAGCGCAAGATATCATTGAAGTTTTTTATTCGTTTAATGGCCTTATAAATGTCACAACTGATTGATGTAAGCTTCGCCACAACTTCTCTGGCTGGAGCTCAATCAATATACTCAATTTTCTATGATTCTGGTGAATAAATCAGACTGATTTTAAGTGATGACATGGGTTATGTTAGTTATGAGGATCGCTGTTGTGTGTGATTAGGTTTAGGTTTGATGTCATTGGGACAAGCACAATGCCCAGAGTTCAAAATGACCGATTGTAATACGTCCTAAAGGAGAGAGAAAGAAGATTGCAAAGAAAATAAGAAAATTAGAAAAGGAGAAGAGAACAGATGGACCACTAACTCGCTAAAGAGAGCGACAACAATATCGAAGCCCTAGCCAGCTCAACCAGTTCAACCTATTACTGAGTCTATAGAGAGCCTAAATGTCGGCTCCCGACCAATAGTCCAAACCTTCGAAGAAGCCCATGACCAGGGTCCTCAACCTCAATCTATTAAAGGCTGGACAGTTGCTGAGGGGATATGTTCGACCCTTTGTAAGATGAGGTTGAGGCCCCTGGGCAAGGGCCTCTTCAAAAGCTTGGACATTGATGGGCCTAACCAATGTTGTTCTCAAACAATAACTGTTTTCGGAATGCATTGGATATTCTTGGATCTCATGTGGATTGATATCACTCCATATTCAACAATTTAATTTTCTGCATTCATTCAGAAATGGGCCTCAAGCTGACGATGATTTTTCAATGAAAATTAGGGGTCAGCCAACTGTTTCACAGTTCATTCAGCGAACAAACGTCATTGCCTATGGTCAGCAATGGTGATTTAGCAAAAGACACCGAATGAATGGCAACTAATTCTTAGCTTCAACTGTCCTGAATATGGGCAGTACCTATTGAAAGACCTTATAGAAGAATATGAAAAGAAAACTATTCATACTTTTATTTTCATACACACAAAGAGAAGCAATTTGTTTATCATACTGTACAAAGCGCTACTTTAGTGCTCACTCTCTCTCTCTCTCTCGAGCAAAAGTGTTGTTTTTATTTATTTAATATCGTATTATACAATAACTGTATATTTATATGATAGTGTTGCTATTGCTTGTATTATTTGGTTAACTTTAAATGGAAACACTTTTGCACCAACACTTATAAACTCGTGATATTAAACGGATATGCATACAGACACTAACACTAAAACTGTACAAAGAAAAAACTCACGCGCTCTCTCTCTCTCCTTCTTTCCTTTACAACACCTTTATAAGTAATAGTCTCTTGCAACAGCGTTTATATTTACACTGGCTCTTCACGGTTATCCGCTCTCACTCACACTTAATTACTCGCTGTAACACAAGTGTTTTGTTTTCTTTTTCTGTTTCATTCTTTCAGTTCAATTTGTATTTTATTTTTTTTATGACTAACAATAGTAATAACAACAATAACACATTCAAACAGTTTTCTTCATACATACATATTTAATATTTTCAAACGGTATATTGAATACTTCAGTAGCAAAGCGAAGAAACAAAATGAAAAAAAATAACAATAAACGAGAGAACAACAACAACGAAACAAAACGCAACACACATAAATGAGTAATCCAAAGAGAAGAAGAAAACAAAACAAAGAAAACAAACCATATAAATGGCTGGCTACAGCAACAGCACAATAATAACAATAAAAAAATGGAAAACAACAAAGAAAAAAACAAGAAAATAAATAAACAAATGATTGCTTAACTGAAAATAATGATACTCTTTTGTATACAAGTGTATAAGAGAGAGAACGAGAAAGAAAGTATGTGTGTAACATATGTTCATGTGTAATGTTTTATTAATGCAAGTTGTGTGTAGTTCTCATAATATTACCACCAGCACTAATACTATAACATTAAATAATATTTTTTAACTGTATTGCCAGTACACCACACGCGTACACCAAATATTAATAAATAAATAGAAAACAATTTCTAAAGCATATTTGAAGGGTGAATTTTTAACAGTGCATACTTTATATCGATTACAGTGGTGAAGGAAATAATAGAAATGCTTTAAAATATAATCAAATTTAATTATTTTAAAAAGAAAACATATTTTGGATATATAGTGGTGTGGAAAATAATAGGAGCACCAATAAGACAATTGGAGAGAATTTTCTCGTTTAATTACTAGCTTATCAAATCTCTAAGTGCCAGTTATTTTTCACATCACTGTATATATATCAGATATTGCTTTGTCCGAATTCGACTTCTTGAACCTTGAGTATTTATTTGTGGTGCCAGTAATACTTTGCTTTTAATTGCCTATGTCTAGTAGGTAATATATTGGTCTATTAGCCTAGCCTAGAACCTGTGATTTAAATCCCAGCTCACACATCTGGAACATTTCTTTCGTCAACTTCCTCTCACCAATCATCTGACAGAAACACTGAGCATTAAAAAAATTGTCATGAAAAGCTTCTCAAATTTTTGACATCATAGGTATTGGGAAAAGCTATGTCGTAATCCTGACTTAAAGGTTGTGATGGTAAAGCAAGGTATTGTGGGTGCTAGGGGAATCTACGTTGTAATCCTGAATAAAGAGTTGTAATCAACAAATAATAAAGTAAGGAAATCATATTTCTCAACAAAAATTGGTTTCGATTTCGCACCGTATTATTGAGAAGATGGAAACTTATCTTGATATTTTTTCTACTACCGTTCTAAGAGCGCAGACAATGGAAAATTATTTCCAAATAAATTCAGTGTTCTTTGCATAGACCGTTTTATTTTCAGTGAATCTTTTACTATGTCATTAGCATAATTATTGAGGTCAATAGGATTTCCTTAATTAGTTAATTTCCTTGTACTTCATGATACTCAAGCGTATGAAAGTTTAATGCCTTCAAAGTAGAGAGGAAGTAAAAAACTATTTTAAGCTTAAACAGTTGAAAAACAATAATTTGAAATGACAACAACAACAAAAACAACTCGCATAATAAGTATGTGCACAGGACAAAATATCAAATCAAAGTATCCTAGATGCATCATAAAATTCACTAAAATTAAGCCAGCCTAAAAGTATACATTATTAATGTGTGTTTTAATTTTAAGCCTCGCACATATACAACAATAATGCGTGTTGTTGTGCAGTGGTGTGGTGTAGTGTGCGAGTGCTCATATTTTCACAATTTCAAATCAAAATTCATTTATGCACCGTCAAAATAATTTCTATTCAAATTCAAATTGTTTCGTAAACATCTTTGCAATTTTCATGGCAGTTGCAGAGCATCGTTGTAGTAGAATTCATTATCATGCCAGGGTTATTAGAATTTAATCAGATGCGTGCTACTGTTCATAGAGAATTTCAATTAAATTTTGATTTATTTTTTCGTGTTTGTAAAAAGTTAGTTATGCGTTCATTATTATTAATTTAAAAGCCATGGAATTGAAATATTTTTTAATAATTTTTGTTGTTGTTGTTGTTCTTTTGTTTAGTTATTCAACACATTGTAGAGTTATGAATTACGATTCCATAATAAATAATTTAAAGTGGAATTTGTGGTTAGAGATTAAAAAAAAAATTAGTTGTTGTTGATTAAGTAATGCCGGTTTAATTAAAAAAATTTCCATAGCAAATGCTGAAATTCTAGGAATATTTTTTTTTTGTTTTTGTTTTTTGTTTTCTGTATTTTTAACGCTGAACACTTTTAGCGCTCTAAATATGTCTTCAATTGCAGGAAATTCGATTCCAAAGTGTGGGTAAAAGACTCTAATATGTAGTAGTAGTATTTATTGGACTACCACCCATGTTGTGTGTGTTAATTTTATCCATGAGTTGTGAGACCTGCTTTTTTTCGCCAATTGCGTTGCGCATATTTTAGGATATTTTTCATAGCATTAAGGTACGCCTATAATCTATAATTTCTGCTTCTGAGTAGAGATCGTCGAAAGAAATAAATTTTTTTCAAAATATGTATATGAGCTAAGTTCTCGTTTAGTTAGGCACTTTGATTATAAATATTAAGTTAATATATATATACACTAAGAATATATCTTCTACAAAAAAAACCAACACACTACCTCCCACGGTGCAGGCTTTTTAATTCAGCTCTTCTCTAAAGTCGCCTTAGTCTAGTAAGCAGTGTCTTAGCTCATTAGACGTGAGGCCACTTTCTCTCAGCCGATTCCTGGCAAAAACTTGTCATGAAAATTTTCTCAAAAATCTGTAGTTCGGAATGGACTTTAAACTGTAGACCCCGACACTCATATATAAAATTTGATCGGCCCGCTGATGGCATTAAGTGTGGAATATAACATCGTTCAAACTTCTTTACTTGGAGCTCATTTGAATGTACAATATTCCATGCTTCTAGCGTATAGGTTACGTTAGGTTAGGTTAGAGGACGTGTACTTGTCAACTGTGACAAGTACAGTACCCAGAGGTCGATTTGACCCACTGTACAACGTCAGACGGAATTTGACCGGTGACATGGGATATATTGGTTTAAAGGACCACTGTTGTGCGTGGCTTATTCGTATACACCTGCGACTTAAGAAAGCCCAACAAGAAAAAGTCTAACGAAGTCAAGTCACACGATATTGGTGGCCAGTTCACATTACCTCCACATTAGATGACGATAACCTCAAATCTCTGTTGCAGAATATCCAATAATGTTGAAACAATTCTATTCAGATTTAAAATGATGGAGTCTGTGAGTAAATAAAACTACATATAATAAAAAGTTTCTCAAAAATTTGTCATTCGGAGTCGATCTTAAATCCACGATATACCACTCGTATATAAAATTAAGACACACGACATAAGTCTTATGAGAAGCCAGGTTGTAATCCTGACTGAAGTGTTGTAATGTCCTATATATATGTATGTATATATGTATGTATGTAGTCTTTGCAAAGTATACCCTGTCCGCCTAAAAGTATGCAATATTTACAAGCTAACTAAAATACGAAAAAAACAAAAACAAATAAAAGTTATGATATAAACTCTCTTATTTAACCACGTAGCTTACGTTGGCTTATCAGATTCCAATCTAACCCCCTCTCTTTCTCTCTGTGTCTGTCTCTATCACTGTGTTTCTGGCAAAGTCCTATAATACCCTTTAATCCCTGGCTCTCTTTGCTATTCGCAGTTTGGCAGTTAACAAATTTAACAAATTCCCCAACAAAATATTTCTTTTTTATGTTTGTTGTTGTAATTTCATTCGTTTGTAACCAGAGAAAGCACAAAAAAATTATTTTTTAAAAAATTTTAATTAAACAATGATTGAAATATTTTTACCCCTTTTACTATACTTCTATTTTTTTTTAAGCCTAAAGCCTTAAAAAATATTTTTCCTACAGAAAAAACACTGCATACATTCAGGTGAATAAGCCACATGTTCAAAGATGATATGTGTTCTACAGACAAAAAACACTGCATACATTCAGGTGCATAAGTCATATGTTCAAAGAAAATACAAGTTTTGTTCGTACATTTGCAGTGACATGTAGACTCTACTAATATGCCAATTCGAAATAGTTTCACTTGTTCTTTAGCCCATAGCATTGTACAGAAATTATTTTTTATTAAACTTTTCCGGTTTTTTTTTTCAAGAGAAAGTTTTCTTATTTATATTTTATCTGTTGAAAAAACCAAAATAAAACTTAGCAATGTTAAGAAATTTATTTTGAAATTGTTACCAGAAAACTTTCTCTTTTTATTTTACAATAGATTAGCATGGGGTATGAGTGCCATATATCAGTATTTAAGAAGTCTTCAGGGTGTAATAATTTTTGAAAATATTTTCTTTTTTTTTTCAACATAAATTTAAGAGGACTTAAAAAGAAATAATATTTTTATTTAAAACTTTGTTTAACTGGGGGGTCCATTTTATAACATAATCTTTTATAAGGCATTATATATTTAGATGGCGGATTGTGGCACCTGTTGGTATTTAGCTTGGACAAGAACCAATTTCCAAATGCTTTCATTGTATGCCCTTTTGTTAATTAATTCTTATATAAAATGTTTAAAGAGAATAATCAACCTAATATGACAGTCATATATTCATATATTTTTTAGAGATTATTTCATGTAAATATTGTACGCGACTACATCCTATTCGAACCACCTGTGTGCTTTAATTATGACATATTTTCTCCAACATTTGGGTCGGCACATCGCCTGTTATAATCTTGCCTGCTAGCGCTAGAACTGCGACTGACTTGACCTTGTACTCGAAAGACTGCATGTGTACAATATTATACAATATTATCAAGTTATTTCAGCTAGGGAGGAGCTAATGTCCTCCATAGTGTTTTTACATTGGGTGTAATGATAAGGAACTTTGCTCATTGCTTTCTTTACTTATAGTTTATCAAACAAAAATGCTGCTTTTCAATGATGTTCCTTCTGAATGTTATTCTTCGAATATATTGAATTGAAGGTGCACAATCGGTACCTAAGGTAAATATTGCCACAGGAGCACACGATTTTTAAAACCAAAGTTTTTATAAACATTGGCTCAGATAATTTTCTATTGAAACTCATTTGCAACATCTGTTATATGGCTGCTAGCGTGGTAACGTAACGTATGAATGATATTTGATTAATTATTGCAGCAGTAAAAATTCGTCTTCTAACATTTCCTCCTGCCTCAATTTGTGGTCAAGTGATTAATTTGTTTCGTTCAAATTTAAACCGATAAATGGTCCATATATTCATTAGAGACCTGATCGCAACCTAGCTGTGCAAGTAACATTTCAATGATGTTCGTCGTGGATGTTATCCTGCCAGGGCGAATATTTTGAATGAAGATGCATAATCGTTTGTTGAAGTAAATAATGCCACAAAAGCATATGATGTTTAAAACGAAAATTTGTATAAGCAAGGGTACAGAAAAATTTCTATTGAAACTTATTTGCAACATCTGTTATATGGCTGCTAGCGTGGTAACGTAGCGTATGAGTGATATTTGATTAATTATTGTGTATACGCTTACAGCAGTAAAAATTCGTATTCTAACATTTCCTCCTGCCTCAATTTGTGGTCAAGTGATTAATTTGTTTTCATTTTGAATTTATTTTTTATTTTAAAATTTGTGTTGTTCGCTTAAATAAAATTTGTTTAAAATTTATTTGTTTTTTTGGTTCTCCATAAAGCAAGGAGGTGGAAACTTTAAAAGAAAAATGTCTCATTGATTGTGTGACACAAAAAGTAAATCATTAATGTCCTTTAAACTTTTGTTTCTCCTTCTCGGGGAAAAATAAAATTTATTTTTAGTTTTTTAAAAAATCTTCTACGACTACAAGAAAAAACCTCCATAAAATTTCAAATTGATTATAAAACTTTGCAGCTACAATTTAAGCCATAAAACCAGTGTAAAGTGTAAGAACATCTGTAAACTGAAACACAAAATGCGGTTGAAGGAAATGAAATTAATTTTCAACCAAAAAAAACAAAAAAAAAACACAATGAACTGGAATACAAAATTGTTTACATTTCGTAGATTTTTAGAAATATTTCTTACGAAATTCATGAGAAATAATTAATCATGCTGACATGAAGTAGGAATAAGAAATAAAATTGATTCAGTGGCAAAAGCAACCGACAAATGAATTATCAAATCGTAGCATTTCATATATAAAACATTCTTTTTATTATAGGCCAACGGAAAAGCAAATGCAAAGATTTGTTGAAAGACTATGCATTCTGCCAAATGACTTCTGCAGGAGCTGTGGTTTTGAGAAGGAGGAATAGACTGTATTTCATCTCATGTGTCAATAACCTGCTCTTCTCATAAAAAGCGGAGGCTTTTAGTCTCTACTTTATGATATCCTGGACTGAGCTTTCTTATGTAAAGATTGCTGCAATAGCACTCAAATTTAATTTATATTTTCTATATAAGTAGACGAACGTGTGATATCGTATGTCTTACAAAAACAGGACTTTGTTTTTGTTCAGAGAATGTTTAATCCTCGAATTGAATTTTGATTGTTGTTCCGAAGAGGAGGAATAGATCTTTTTCATCTAATGTGTCAGTGGCATGTTCTAGTCACAAAAAATGGAGGTTTTTGATATACTCAACTCAGATCTCTTGCATAAAGATTGCGGCAATAGCATTCTAATTGAGTGCTAAATGCTGGCTTAAGTGGGATTTCTGCCTTAAAGACCCCCTTTACTGAACTTACTTACTTAACTACAGTTTCAAAAATTCTGTGTGTGCTACATTCTTCACAACCCATAGACCTATTGAGCAGTGAATTTTACGAGCAGTTAATCTAATGTTTTGAAACTATCCACCATCATGCAATTTGTCTCCATTAGAGAAGCTTTTGTGAGGATACGTGCAGTCTTTGGCGTGCAAAGACAAGCCAGCCACAGTTCCAGCTCTAGTAGGGAAAAATTATAGCTCGCGATATACTTGCTCAAATGTTGGAAAAAAATATGTCATAACTGGAGCACACAGGTGGCCCGAATAGGAACATAATATTAATATTAACATAAAATAATCTTTAAAAAATAAATAAAGAGTTTGGCCGTGGACTCACCTCGAATAAGCGAACCCATTACCTGCTAGACTACGGCGACCACAACGTTATATACAGCATTAATCAAAAGATAAAGGAGATGCTTTATGACAGCCCTTAAGGCAATTTATTCCAATACTTCCAATGATCTGAGAACAATAATCAATTGCAAGTGATTTGATTTAGACAATGGAAGAGGTGTGTTACTTTGCATCAGAAGAACTTGATTGAATTTATGACTTAAGAAAGAACCAAAGGATCGCATGCAAAAATTTGTAAGTTTTAGATCCTACAGGGTCTCGTTGTAGTACTAATTGGAGTATGAAGTTGTGAATCAACTTCTGTTAATAAATATTCATTACCCCAGAAATCTTCACCTCATGGTCCCAAAAGCCAGCCAATAAAAGAGAACATATCTTTTGCTGTTCATCTTTTACACATCATTATAGCTGCTGCACAAGTTGCTGTGAGGTATTCCCAAACTCCATACGTAAAACCTTGTAATAAAACCTCCCCTTTTATTATTCATAAGATTAATAGACACAAATTTTCTAAACTTTTTTCGTACCATCATTACGAAAAACCCCTTTAATTTAATGCATTAGCAGCTGTGTATTGTTAAGACCCTTTTAGTCTCAATTGCTTACAAAAACTTAACAAAACAAACACTCCTGCCACTTAACTACCCTTAATGTAATTTATTAATTTCTAGTTTTGTTGTTATTTTACTCTCTTTCAAACATTGTTCTATGAAAACAAACACATTTTTTGGCCAAATATTATTGGCCTTTAGGCCAAAGTAATGGCATAACAATTAAGAGAAAATTTTCGAACCACAAATTTGTTTTAAAATAAACCTTATTGCCTGACACTTAATAAAATAATTTTTGTTTGTAGTTTTTCTTAAGCACATACACACATACGGACTTAAACACACACATACTACGAAAGTTTGCAATACTTGCTCACAAACCATGTTAATTTGTTTTAAAACAACTGCTTTTGGGTTATCAATAAAATGAAGTATACTTTTAGGCACATCAAGAGAAAGAATGCCAGAGAGAGATAGAGCGAGAGAAAGCGAGAGAGAAAAATAAATTATCAAAGAAAATATTATTATTTCCCATCAATTTAATTTAACAAATAATCCGTCTGTCTGTCTGTTTGAATTTCAAATGAAAATAAATTTTAAATGATTTGCCTTGCCTTCCTTGCCTTGCCTTGCCTGGCCTGGTTTAATGACTCAATTGAAATGTTAAATGTTTGTTATCCTTCAATGGCTGTATTTACATAATTTTCTTTAAATTGATTTCTCTTGTACGGAATTGCATGCCCGCCACATTCAGTCCTTAAGGGCTTTCTAATTTTCTAATTATTTTCAAAGATTGCTTATGTTTCTCTAAGAGAAATTGGAAAATATTATCAGGGCCATCAATATGCACATATTGCGTATGATTAATATTGATTTCGAATGCACAGCATACAAAATAATTTGAGCATAATTCCAATCATGCATAAAGAAGTTTGAAGTCATTTAAACGACCTACAAGTATTTTTATTTATTCTGGAACTCCTTTCTTTAGGACGGTTTCCACCATTTGCTAATTCTTCAAATTATGTATATATTTGAGGCGATAAATAAATCATTTAGTGTTTAGGGATTAGTGCATGTAAATATTGTCCGCGATTATATCGTATTCGAGCCAAGTGTGTGCTCCAATTATGAGATATTTTTTCAAGATTTCGGTTGGTATATCTGCTGCTATAAACTTGCCTGCTAGCGCTGGAACTGTAATTAGCAAGGACAGACTATAGGACTGTTTCGAAACATGAGACTAACTGCTTGTAAAATTCGCCGCTCAATAGATTCATGGGTGGTGAGGCATGTGGCACACGCAGTCTTCTTGAAACTTACCTTAGTTAGGTAAGGTGGCTGAATCCCTTTGGAGACAGAGGTCCCAATTAGGCCAGCATTTTGCAATCATACTTTGAGTGCTATTGCTACCATTTTTATATAAGAGATCACAGCCGAGGATATTAAAAATCTCCGTCTTTTTATGACCAGAACAGGGCACTGACACATGAGGTAAAAGACGGTCTATTCCTCCTCCTCAGAACCAGAATCAGAATTCAACTGGAGGATCAAACAAACAAACCAACTTCCCTGGTTTTGTAAGAGAAACGATTTACAGCAATCTTTATATAAAAGAGCTCAGTTGAAGACATCGAAAAGTAGAGACAATGTTAAAGACAAGACTATCTCTGAACCTCAGCTCCTGCAGAAGTCATTCAACAGAATGCTAAATCTTTCATCACAAATACCAAAAGAACAGTAGTCAGTCGCTGTTGTACGCTGGAAGGCCATGTGAGTTAAGGATACGTATCCAGCAGAATCTAGCAATAGTGCACTTACCCTACGCGACTGTACTCACAGTACTTCATTCGATCATACAAATTTTCGTGCACTTTTTCGAGTGTATTGGGTCATCTCTCACGAATGTTGGCCTTCAAATGCTCAATTATCGCTGGTTTATCGGCATAACACTTTTCTTTAACGACGCCCTACAGAAAATAGTCCAACAGTGTTAAATCACAGTTTCCTGGCGGCCAATTGACATCACCATTTCGACAAATCAAACGACCATCAAATGTGCATCAGAAGTTTAAATTTAAACCGAAATATGACCCACCCTATATATTCATTAGAGACCTAATGACAGCCTGGCTGGGCAAGTAAATCAAAAACTTTCCAGTTTTCCGGCGGCTTTTAAAATAAGCATGACCTCGGCCTGAAAAACACGGCAGTGGTCAGCCAGCCTATAAGAAAATTTAATATCAGAATCCCTAATAAATATAGCATAGTCCCCCATGCCATGGATCTTAAAACAAAGACGGACCACAAAAGGGAACCACATGCTTATCGAGACAAATTTTTTGAATTTGAAGCAAAAAAAGTTCAGAAATTATTGCACGGTACTTAACACTTCTCACCATCTTGAAGAAGTGTTATCTACTAACAAACCCTTTCAGAGTGTATTGCTATCTTGGGCCTCTTCTGGATGTTTCTTATTTACCTTCCCCTCAGCATAATTTCAATTCAATTATCTTGCCTATTTATACCTGGTGCGTATGATGAATATTTAATTCATATTAAAATTAAATATTAAGTATACGTACCCATGTATTTATTGCATTAAAAATTAAACAGGAAAATGTACAATACAACTCCATTACATCATCCATTTGATGATGATGATGATGCGAACACATTAATTCAAATTTTATTAACTTGACCATAACTGACCTGACCTGTTCATTCGTCAATGCTAACGTTGCTTAGCTGGTTTTTTTTCTTTTTTGTTTGCTGTTCGTACAAATTTGTAAAAAGTTTTCCTCACATTTGATGTTTAACTGTGCATGTAAATCATTCTGTACTCGAGAGAAATAAATTATTCGTTACGTAAAGGTAGAGATAGAGAACGAAAGAGATAGAGAGGGAGAGAGAGAGTGTGTGTGGGTAAAAGAAGAAGCAACCAAATCAAAAACGTATCCATTTAATGTAAAAGAAAACAAATTCGTTAACCATGTTTCCTACGCTCTCACAGTCACTTCTCACTCACACACACTCTGCTCGGTGGCCATAGTGTATCGTTTACTCAATTTATTCCATCGTTCAGTCGTTCATGGCTTAAATTTGTTGCATTTGTTTACCATTCATTCCATTCTATTTGATTGCTAGCCATAGATTTTATCAAACGGAACTCCTTACCCAGGCCAGCAGATGGACATTGAGCCATGAAAAGATAAACGTGATTTAAACGAGTCAAATACACAAACACATAGACAGACAGATCAACCGACAGACCGGCTGTCATACTGTTTACTAAAGAAGTTCGAGTTCAAGCAAATAGAGCGTATAACTGGTTAAACTGCAGTGAAAGATTGTACCATTGTGTGTGTGTGTATGTGTGTTGACTGGTGCCAAGGTTTATTTAAATGATTTGTTATTCGTTTTTATTTTTTCTATTCTCACTCTCTGTCTCTCTCCTGTGTTATTTCTTTATTAGCCAATGTATTATGGCCACTTAAATGTCAGTTAATGGTGGCAACGAAAAGCTGGACATATTTATTAACGTGATTGAATTGGAAATTTTCCCGGTCATGGTGTTGTTTTTTTCGTACAAAATAAATAAATTTTCGAAATGATTATTGACTCAGTGTGCAATAAATCTGTATCAAATGGCAACTGATATTAAGGAAGAAAAATTAGATTGCCAGGCAATTTTGTAATAGAAAATAGTTTTCATTAAAATGCATGATAACAGGTCTGTTGACAATACAAAATAAAGTAAATGTTTCAACCATTGTAGTTTGACTGTCATTTATTTAAATCCTTTTTTTCTTCATGAAAAGCCAAGTGCCTTCCTCATGCCATTCCTAATGACTAAAACTAATATTTCCAACACTCTTGTCTGAACTTTCTGCTGTGGGGTAGATTAGTTCACGAAGGCATCTCTTGACAGACACTAGAAAAAGTTCATTGTGGGTACTCGGATATTAAAGTTAAGCTAAGAAAGAAAAAAAAAGACAAGATAAAATGTAACGAAAGCGATAGAAAATAGAATTTTAAGGAGAGACAAGCTTCAGAAGTGAAACAAAAAAGAAGAGTGAGGAACAGAAGAACTACAGAGTCATCTCACTAGACATGATCATTGAACAAATTCCAATAAAAAATTTGGAGTTTTCACGTCTACATGCCAGGGTAAAGACACAGAATATGCTGAACAGTTGCAGGCTCCATCATATGCTTATGAAGCCTTCAAAAGCCTTCAATGTCTGGTTATCCATAAATAAAAAGCCTATCAAAATCCGAATGGATTCCCTATTGAGGGTCCCCTTTCCGTTCTAGTATGGGTGAAACCGGGCCGACATGACACAATCTGTTTTACCGATGATTCCAGTGATCGGACCGAAAAAATGTTGCAAGAGATACCTAATGTTCCACCAGATCCTCATTTTTTGGAAAGCCATCTCTAGTCAGTTCAGCTGCAATCTTACTCCCAGCTGCCTCCTACGTCCCAGCACAGTAATACTCATTGCCATTCCAAGAGCTTTGTAAGAGTCTCTTTGATGACTGAATGTAGCCTCCAGCTGCTATGATACCACAATCAGTCCCCAGACTAGTGCAAACTAGCAGCGTTGATGAAGTAATAGCAGAAAGCCTATAGGACAGTGTAGTTCCGTCCGCATACTAAACCCCTCAGATAGCCTCTACTTTCAAGCCATCATCACGGAGACAAACGACTCAAGGTCTCTCTTATGTATAAATCGACAAGACCCCCTTCAAAAATTTTCTAAAATTTCTTTGTCGTCAGATACAGGCAACAGAGAGGCCTAGGGAAACATCTACTTCGACTCGTCATGGCCGCTCACCACTTAATAGCCCATAAAGTAATACATTCACTTCACTACCCTTAGCCGTTGACGTCACATCTCCTATCTTTGAATATCTAACTTTAGTTCTGGCATCTCTGTTCGAGGTCTTCAAGAGTATTAGGTCTGGTGACATAAGCCCTTCACTATACTAAACCCCAGAAAAAGAAGTCTTAAACGTTTAAATTGGGCGTTCGTGGTGCAAATCACTTAAACTAGAGATTTGGGCAATCGGAAATTGCAACTCTTGCGAATCGTTTAATATAAGCCGTTACTCTACACTGTTGGAGCCACACGATCCTACTTCCTTGACTGAGCAACGCTCAGTAGCTCAAGACATTGGAAATTTTTAATTGTTACGCGGCTTTTCCCAAAAAATTAAACAAAATGGCAGCTCCTACGTAAACACAACACTCTTCACCGTGGTCGAGTATCAGAATGGTTTGATAGTAGTATAGTAGGTTACAAGTGATTAGAGCCGTTGATGTAAAGCACTTTGCAAGGAAACATTTTCAACTGTTTTCCAGAAATTCTCTGTACAGGCAGCCAATTCACAGCCAGTACGTTTGGGAATGCCTTGCCTGATGTTGATATCCTTTTAACCAGTCTAACCCTCCACTTTTAAGGCTAGTATTCAAGTCACAGAATAGTATTAAAAATGGAAAGACCGAATTGTTTTTTGGTCTTTAACAAATTTATATGGACAAAGAAAATAATTCAATTACCGAAATTTAATGTTTAATTTGAGTTGTTAAAACTTTAATTATTTTTAATGGAATTTTAATATGCTGGACACAGTATGAAATTGTTTTTCTTTTTATTGTTTCTGATGGGCTTTAACATTTACATTTCAATTAGTCGTTATAAATATTTAAAGAGCAGCTAATGACAATAAATAAAGTTTAAACAGTTAAAATAATTGAAATAATAAACAATTTAAACGAAAAAAAGAATACCAACGCCAAAGAAAGAATGTTTTAATACTCAAATGTGAAGAAGTCCACAATGTGGTGCTCTGGTTTGTAATGAAATGGTTAAATATAGGCAGTTATGATTCCCCATTTTTTATTGAATATTAGCATAGCGAGTAAGTTAAGAAACTGCTTGTGTTTGAAAGGGAATTTCATTGCGTTACGAACTCAGTGGCCCTTAGAGAAAACGAATTTACCATCAACACGATGGCTGGAGTATGCTGTCAATTTCCGAACTTTTTAAGTAATATCTGTAAAATAAAAAGTCACTTCCATATCTACTTATTACGTAAAATCTTATTAATTACTTCCTTACTTACTTACTTACTTTCGTACTTAACTGCTTGTTACAACAGAACTTTAGTCAAGAGTACGATCTATCTCCGCATACCACACATGTTGTGATAGTTATATCCATAAGTGACGGAGCCTACAGTTTAAAGTCATTATCGAACTACAGATTTTTTGAAAAACTATTCAAAGCAATTTTCATTTCGCCTCAGCGTTTTTGGCAGACTACTGTTTAGAGAAATTCACCGTAAGAAATATTTTTTTATATATTTCGTTATATTCGAGGTGTTTAAGCAAGGGCTTAAACTATGGGCTCTTGTCTAATAAGCCAACACACTACATAGTAGACTACAGCGATTTCATCTTACATACGCTTCAATTCCAAACAACGATTCACTTGTAATATATCGAGCTTCAGTAATACGGATTATTTCCAATCCATGTATAAGAAAGCTCGTATATCTCGATACCCAATTAATAAGTAAGTGCTCTATTTGTTTTAGAAAACTGAAATCTGTAGTTTATAATATGCTTCATACAGTGTTTAGAAAATCTGTCATATGGTGGTATAATAGTATGATGGTTAGTCTCAGGAAATTGTTCCTTTACTTATCGACCCTGACATGGATTACCATTACAGTCTGAAGGTTTTCTTCTTGTGTATGTAAGGCTTTATTTACCATCACACTGGCTTGCTTTCATTGAATTTTCCGCCATTAATAGCTCGTGTGTTGTCCTGTTAAACTAGAGACCGTGATTTAAATCCCAAACTTGGCGGCTAACCCTCAGCAGTCTTCTGCTAGGTTGTACTAAGTTGTAATCAATTATTTACTTAATTGGTGTTTACAATCCTTTAGTCAGGATTACAACCTAGCTTCTCTCACCACTGATGTAGTGTGTGTTAATTTTATCCAATAGTGGTGGTACCTACACTAGACTCCGTACGATAGATTTTTTTGAGAAACTATTCATGGCTATTTTTATTCGCTTTCACAGTTTTTATCCAGAAAACTCCTGAGAGGAAGTCCCCGAATAAATACTTCCTTTGTATTTCTTTTTGTTTGACCCAGGGGTTAACATTCGGCCTTTCGACTAATAAGACAACACACTACCTACTAGACCACCGCAACATCAATTGAAACCATTGGCCAGATTTATTGAAAAAAGTAGTCATGAATTGGAGTAAACGAATTGACCTTGTAATTCGTAGCCTTGACAGACATATTCGTTCTTGAAGCTACTATGGCTTATCAGACAAAATAGGTTTTAATGGAAGAAATGCAGTGTCAAGATGAGATTATCAGCAGTGCAGTAGCACATAATTTCTTTATAAATCATAGGCTGGACTTGCTTTTGTAAAGACAAAATTGGTTGGTTAAAGTGCTCAACTCTGCTTCACTTTTTTTCTAGTAGTACAAGGGCTATTTGGTTAACTTTTTCCCCCTTCCCATAATGAAAAGTCCATTTACCAACTTCTAACAATTCATTTCAATCAACAACAATATTAAGTAAGTTATTGTTATTATTGTTGTTGTTATTATTGTTGTTGTTATTGTTTTTAAGTATTTACGCCTTAATCTATATTTATAATGTTTTGTTTAAAACTTTTCAACAACACATTAGAAAACTTATAAAACTAAAAGCAGAAAAAAAACCGCAACAAAAAGAACAAATCAAAGTATACACACCCTAGGAAGAAAAAAACGCTACAAGTAAACACTGCAAAAAAGAAAAGAAAAGAAAAACTTAAAGAAAAACAAAAGGACTACTAAGGAGAGTATTTAAAAAAAAAATTCTTGGAAATCATTTTCGGTAACAGGAAAAATTCTCAGCATTATTATTAAAAATTATTTGTTTTTTTTCTTCTCTTTTGAGTTATGTTTTTACCTTTATTTTTCTTTTAAATTTTCTTTTTATTTTTCATCTTTTTTTTTTCTTTTCTTACCAAATCTAAAAACACAATTTAATCTCTTGCCCTAGACTTTTAAGGATAAACCACCAAGCAAATCCTTTCCAAATCAAACAGAATCCTCTTCTTTACCTCTTTACTTTGTTAAGCTGATGTTACAACAACAACAAAAAAAACGAAAGAATTTTTTTTCTACTTAACAACCACAACAAAGCCCGGCTGACCAGACTAAAATCGAAGAATGAAAAAAATAAAACAAAAACTCCAAGACATTGACAAACAAGTTTTAACCAAAGAGACGAAAAAGAAAAGTTTCTTTCTTAATTTTCTCTCTAAGAAGAAAATATGTCTTTATACCACCCGCAACCCCTTCCCCGCTCACCCTTCCATTTTGTCCTTATTACTATGGCAACTCTTCTTAATAATAAACAACCATAAATTTTTATTTTGTCTGTAACCAAAATAAATACAAGAAAAAAAGAATGAAGAAAAAACATTCATTTGCCGGATATATGGCAGAAGCCAAAATCAAATACATACATCGTTAACTTTGTCTTCTTCTTTGTCTTCCTTTTGCCCATGAAATTAAAAGGATTTTTACTTATTTTTTTGCTGCTTTTGGTGTTGACAAAGAAACCATGTCTTATGGTGATTGGAATTGATATGCCGATAATAAATTTCAATAAATCGAGACCAAAAAAATTTAAATGGCATCTGCAGCAATATTTGTATTGTTGTTGAGGAGAAGAAATTTCTGGTTCTGCAAAAAAGAACCATGAATATGGCTTGCATACATACAAATATACATACATACATACATAATTGGTCATTACATGCCTTCAGTCAGGATTGCGACCTAGCTTCTTACACCACTTTTAATGTGTGTGTGTGCAAGCGTATGCGTAATAATTAATCAAATATCACTCATACGTCACGTTACCACGCTAACAGCCGTATAACAGATGTTGAAAATTTTTGCTGAGCTGTGAACTTTGGTTTTAAAAATCGTATGCCATACAGGAACCTACAGGTTTTTGGGATACTTTTAATGGCAATTTTATTTTACTCTGAGAGTTTTCACCAGAAATTTGCTGAGAGGAAGTCGTCGAAGTAATATTTTCTCGTATTTCGTTTTGTTGGAGATGTATGATCTGAGGTTTGATCCATAGCCTCACATCTAGTAAGCCAATGCACTAGCTACTAGACTACAGCCACTACATGCATATATCAATGGAGTTGTCACTTATTCAATTCTCTCTTCCAAATGACCATGAACGGAAATAGTAATCGACAAATAATGAAATTATGTAACCAAAATGGGGGATCCTATTCCGGCAACGTATTGCGAACCTCACCGATTCTGCAAACACCTTAATCATCCTACCGACGGTACTATTCTTAATGTGGTAGATAAATTCGAAACCACTCGTTCAGTAAGCGATCTACCAACACACGTATATCGATAAAACGTAAAATCTTTCCTGAAAATACTGCCGCTGTCCATAAAAGTGTGCATTAGATTCCGAGACAGTCTGTTCCGCAGACCACATTGCGACTCCAGCCTGTACTCTTACAAAATCACGGCAACCACTGGATGTAAAAGAGCACAGACAACAATGTATGTTCACTGAAAAGACTTTGGAGCAGTTGGCAACTGATCCAAATTCTCATCAAAAAATCATATTCAGCGGTGAGGCGCATTTCAGGATGAAGGGGTACGTAAACGATATCAATCCACATGAGATCCAAGAGCATGCAATGCATCCCAAAAAAGTCACTGATGTGGATTTTGCGCTAAAGGCCCATATTTTTTGGTCAGCAACGTCGACCAGGCCATTACTGTTAGCGGCCAGAACAACAGATCAATAGTTACCAACTTCTTTTCTTTTTTCCTAAATAGGATGACCTGGACATCAATGACACATGGCTCCAACAGAACGGCGCTATGTGCCACACAGCCCATGCCATACATACATACATAATTGGCCATTACAACCCTTCAGTCAGGATTACGGCCTAACTTCTCAACACCACTCATGTTGTGTGCGTTAATTTTATACATGAGTGGCGGGACCTACAGTTTAACGTCGACTCCGAACGACAGATTTTTTTGAGAAGCTTTTCATGGCAATTTTTACTCTCAGAGTTTTTGCCAGAAATCTGCTGAGAGGAAGTCGCCGAAGAAATATTTTTTTTTCATATTTCGTTCTGATGTCTGACCTAGGATTCGAACTCGGGCCTTTCGTCTAATAAGCCAACACTCTACCTACTAGACCACGGCGACATTATTCACAAGCGATTTGAGGACATATTTCCCTCTCGTGGAAGTGATGTGAACCTGCCCAGATATCTTGCGATTTTACCTTATTAGATTTTTTCTGTGGGATTTTCTTAAAAGAGGAGGGAGTCGAAAGCAACAACCACACAACTCCTTTACATAACTGTCTGAAGCTGCTTACATCTACAAAGAGTACACAACACTTGAAGTAGCCTAGTAGGTAGTGTGTGAGCTTAGTAGACGTGAGGCCACGATTCAAACCCCAGGTTAGACAATCTCCAGCAAAACCAAATATGAAAATAATTGTCGGGCAATTAAGCCTTCAACAGATTTCTGGTAAAAACTCTGGGAGTAAATAAAATTTCCAAGAACAGTTTCTCAAAAAATCTGTCGTTCGGAATCGAATTTAAACTGTAGATCGCACCACTCATGTGTGAAATTAATACACACAACATAAGTGGCGTGAGAAGTTAGGTCGTAATCCTGACTAATGATCAATTATGTATGTATGCATACAACAGTTAACATCTCGAAAACTTTGCCTTCGTGCATTCAGAAACCCATACAGGATAAAGAACATCAGTGAAAACATGTGTATGATGTTTTGTGACAGTCCTGTGTAAGGAACACAGGCATAAAAAAGAATTGAAAATTACCACCCTAAAGATTAGTTTCTCAAAGAGGGTCATTATCAGATTGTAAACCTTGTGGCAATTAGGATTATAAAGCAAAAAAAAACTTGAATTTTTTTTTTTCAAATCCAATTAAAATTGGTCTTTTTCTAAAAACTAATATTACAAGTGGCCCCCTAAAAGTAGTCTATAAATATTTCATCATGTTCAACGTTAGGTAAACTTAATAAAGAAAAAGAGAAAGAAAGAAATTAGAAAACGATAACCAACTAAACAAATAAATAAAAAATTACTTTGATTTGGTATTTTTCTTACTTTTTTTTTTGCTTAGTAATTATATTTTACAAAGGACATCAAAAGCATTTTAACGGTCAGATAACAAATATTTGTTTTCAACGTTTTATCTTTTACTGTGATTCCATGGTTTTGTTTAATGCTGTTGGCTGTCTCTTTGGCAATGTTGAAAATGTAATTTTCCTTTATGAAATCTTATTAAAAAAAAAAAGCTTTTCTAACGTTTAAACTTATCATTTTAATGACTACTGTCATCTCCATCCGCCTAAATGTAGGCAGCAAATTAAACAAAGAGACAAACAAAACAAAGAGAAAAGTGAGAAATACTAAGAAGCAGCAGAATTGAAATTAGAGATAACCATTCAATGATTAAAGGACTTTAAAGATTATTATTAATAAAACAAAAATCATTTAAAAGAATAATAAACAAAGCCCAAAAATAGGCAATTAATTGTGTAACGGAGATATAAATCGCTTAGGCTTGTGAAATGATTTTGTATTTAATGATTTAAAAGCGAATTAAAAAAAGATTTTCTTCTTATAAAGATTTGCTTAAAAGATTTGTTGAAAAGCCTTCAGGCTATATTTTTTTATGGATTCCCCTGCCTTTTAAGGCTTTGTAACAGCTGTGCCTTTTATAGACTGTCAAAAACACATCGCCGTACATTAATTTACATTTTTCTGAATTAGTTTCACCGCTTAAAATGCTACTGTTAGCTGTAATTTTTTAAGCGTTAATTTTTATGTGAATATCTTTTAAATTTTTTTGGTGTCATTGTTGTTGTAGAGAATGCCTTTTTTATTGTTTGTACAAATTGTGCTTGTTTAGGATTATAACCCCGCATGTTTATGAACATGACTGTTTGAACATCAGCATTAAAATTTAAAAAAAAGAAGAAATAACGCCACATAACCCAGTGAATATTTTATATAAAGTGTCCATAATCTGTATGAATTACAGCCCTCAAGTTATATCTGGATCGTATGATGCATTATCATACTTACGGTACTAAATTTAATTTGAGAAAAGTCTTCAGCTCTCTCCATTTGCCTTTACTCGATTCAAAACTTTCAATCTTCCTCTTACTTCTGCACAGAAAGGTTCTAGCCCTATCACTGACTTGAAAGCTCTAATTATCAATTTTTACTGGGTTGTGTTGTAATACAAAAGTATATTTTTTTTAGTCGCGCACTTATGCAAGAGAGTTTGCTACAGCGTTAACCATGCCGGCATTACAAAATGTAGTCAAACAATAAAAATCAAGTGGCATTAGGGCGGCTTATAAAGTAGTAAACTGGTCTACTTGAAGCAGATTAATTTATTTAATTATTTTTAACAATTTTTTAAAATAATGGCAAGGAAATTTGTAAAATTTTGTAATTAAGGACCTAATTATTAAAAAAAAATAGATTTTAGATTGGCAAAAAAGGCCTATTTCCAAAGTTAAAAAATTTAATTTCCGGTCCTGTAAACATATTGTTACGAAAATTAAAAATCTAGATACTGGTAATTTGCTTTTACATCGCTTAACATTAAAATTATAAACAAAATGTTTTAATGCGCTGTTGACCTTATCAAGGAATCGACAGGCTTGAAAAGTTCCCTATTTTTACAAATATTGAGTGAATCCACAGCCGTCAGTAAGCCGTCTGAATTGAAAAGAGTTCAGTTCATTACATTGAATTCCTACATGACCCGGAATACACCGCACGGTGATCTTATTCCCGTACCTTTCTGACTCCGTTTTCCTAGATAGCCATAGCCCAACACTGGATAATACAATGGGCCATATAAGCCACCGAATGAACTTTCCTGTAAACGGCAAACTACCCGCTGACCTAACCTAACCTGTTGCCCACATTATTTGCCCGTGTCAGATTCAGACTCAACAGAGACATTGTTAACCATTGAATTATGCTTTCATTTCTGATGCTAACTATGTAGACCGGTTAATCAGCTCTTAACAGTTATCTCTGTGGCATCGCTTCATGTGGTACCACAAGATGCCGCTATGTATGTTTAAGCGTGCGTTGATTTTCACCAAGCTGCCACACCCTTTTTTCCTTTAAAAAATTTTAATAAAAAAAATCTTCTTTTTCATTATGATTATGGCACACCCTAATTATTATTGTAATGCGTTGTTGTAACATGATTTTGTTGTTGTAACATGTTACAAAATTATAGTGTTTGCATTGAAATTATTAATTCCCCTTTTTACCAGGGATTTTATATTCATTAAGTGCTATTCATATGCGCTAATGTTAATGCCATGCTTCATAAACGTATCATTATGCCAGCAATGGGGGTAATGAAAAAAGCTACCAATGAAAAAAATCTCAACAAAAATGAAAGAAACAAACCGGCTCAAGTATCATGAAGGAATAAAAGTTAAAACAGAATTTAAGAGAAAATATTCAAAACAAAATTTAAGTTTCTGTTAAAAAAAATAATTAAAAATTGCGAATATGTATACAAAAATCCTTTCAATTTAATTATAAAAGAAAGTAAAAAAATCTAAATTATAGGCAAAGTGATTAAATAGTGAAAGAAAAATGTTCATCTTATAAATCCATTATAATTTAAAATTGATTACAAAAATCATTCTCTTCCTTTGAAAGCGCAAAAAAGAAAATTCACTCGCTTTCATCATAAATTTTATCATTAACATGAACGACGTATCAAAAGCTGAAAGGCAAAAATCAGCAAAGAAATCCATTTGAAATTCGCAATGCACAACAACAATGCCATCAATATTTTTCGTTGCGTTTTTTCTCTTCATTTTTATTAAAATTGAAAGGAATGACCTCGTTTATCTTATTAATTCAGTATGCTATTGCATAGCATTATACTCTACCGCTTTTAACTGAACGCAGCTGCAAAAAAAAATATTTAAAGCATACTTAAAGGGGGCATTATAATGCTACATTTTAGCACCCAATGATATTTTTCTGAAATGAACAGAAAAGTTAAAAATTGTAGCATAAAGACAGGATTCAAATGTAAAAGAATTTAAAGGCATACTTTAAGGGGTTAGGAAAATATTGTATATAGAGCAGATGCGAACTAGATTGTGGTTTTAATACCTTATATAGTATTATTAATTCAATTATATAGCATTATTAATAGCTTTCATGTTGCAAGAATAAATGAAAAATATTTAAAGCAGACTTTAAGGGGGCATTAAACGCTACATTTTAGCACTCAACGATATTTTTCTTAAATGAAAAGGAAAGTTAAAAGTTGTAGCATAAATACGAGCATCAAAGGTAAGAAAATTTTAAGGCATACTTACAGGCGTTAGGAAAATATTAGCTGTAGAATAGATTGCGAATATTTTGCTTATGGATTGTATCTTTAATAACTTATATTGTATTCCAGTGGTCACATTAATGCTTAAGCATTTTCAACTAAAGGACGCTGTAAGAAAAAAGAAAAATATTTAAAGCATACTTATAGGGGGCATTAAAATTCTATATTTTAGCTCACAATGATATTTTCTGAAATGAACAGGAAAGTCATAAAGGCAGGATGGAAAAGTAAAACAATTTTAAGACAAACTTAAAGGCGTTAGAAAAATATTGGCCGTAGAATAGATGACAAATCTTTTACACATTGTTTGTGTCTTTAATAACATATATGGTATTCAGGTATTTACATTAAATTAAGCAATATAAACCAAAAAGTTTTATTCGCCTTCACTTTTAAAACCCAAAAGTGGATAACCCTGTACATTACATAGTTTTTTATTTTTTCAACTTTTGTGTTGCTCTACAATCAATTTTGTCTATTTTTTATACAAATTTCCATTCTTTTTCCTTTCATTTTTTAACATTTTTTTCACCTCCATTTTTTTATTATTTTATCCTATAAACCAACATTCGATATTCGTCTACTGCTGATAAATGATAAATTACTGTACAATACAACAGAGAAAAAAACCAGGTTAAAACAAAATTATCTATCCAGTGAAAATTGTCAATTGTTATGGAAAAATACCGTTATAATGAAATCAAATATTTTCAAAGAGAATACATATCGCGCTATTTTTACTACCAAAAACATTTTTTCGTTTTTCTCTTTTTTTCCTGGAATTCAATGTGATTATAATGGGATTTCGTTGTAACATTGTGATGCGGTGTTGTTTATTGGTTTCATGACATTTTTTTTTTGTTTTCTTTTTTGTTTTTTGTTCGCCATTTTGTATCAAAAAAACAAACAAAAACTTGTCCGTGCATGCATCAATCAAAAGGATTTTTGGTAATGCGGTACGACATATACGTACATCAGGCATCACATCGTTACATACGATGATGTGTGTGAGTAATGCTCAATATTATAGAACAATACATAGACCATAAGAAGACAGAATTTTATTGGAAAATGGTAAACGCCTAAATAAGGTCTTCATTTTTGTTTTTGCTCCTAAAAATATGCTACATTTTATACATCATAATGAGACCTGAGGATGACTATGATTGATTCATGATCGCTCACCCCAATTTTTGTGTAATAAATTTGATGGTTAAGAGGTTTAAAGAGCTTAAAAGGTAAAAAAAAGAATTGATAATTTTTAATTGTTCAAGGAGATCCCTTCAATATCACACAAAGAGGCCTTGAGATTGTAAGTCGTTGGAGCATGACAGTGGTCGACAGACAAGACGACAAGACGATTAGCATTTACAAAGAGAAGAAAAGTTCTTAAATGAAAGAATATTCGACTCATGAATGAGGTATTGTTATAGAAAATGGAGGTAGAATAGCTGAATAATCAAACGACAATGTTAGCTTATATAGAGAGCTCTCTCAGGAAAGGTCAGACAGTTTAAAATGATACGCATTAGATTTGCAATGGATTACGAACTGGATGTCTGCCCTGATTTTCAGGTCTACAACGACCTATGTAGCCAATATCTAGCAAAACAAATCTGAGCAGAACCATTACTGCAAAGAAGGCAGTTACTTAATTGATTTCGCAATACAGAGCCTCGTATGGTAGATTGTGTCATTTTGTTGGAACCAAATGTTGTGGATGTTAAGCTGATATAATTTGGAAAACAAAAATTCAGTCAACCAGGCTCGATAACGATTGGCATTGAAGGACCAATGATGCTGCCAGCATGTAATCCGGAACAGACAGACAATTTGAAAGGTGAAATTTCTACTGACAGTATAATGATCGAAGTGCTCTATGAGCTAAGCGAACAGATATATTTTTTTCGAAGTTAATTTCCACCACTTAAAAGTGTTGCTCTAGTGTTAAACGAAGCATGTTACAATTTTATATTCCTAGTTTTCAAACCATAGTTATCGACATCGATATTTCTGTATATAGCGTCTTCGTAGACTCGAAAGAATGTCATCATAGTCCAGTAGAAAGTGTGTTGGCTTATTTTTGAAGAAAATTTCCACAATTTTAAATCGCTGTTCCAGCGTTAAACACTGCACGAAGACGTGTTCAACAATTTTAGTTTTCAAACTATAGTTATCGATATCGATAGCTCTGTATGTACCGTAATCATGAATGGTGTGAGAAACTAGGTTTTAATCCAGATTGAAGGGTTCTAATGACGAATTATGTATGACTAGCGCTGAATTATAAGTACATATTTGAAATCTTGTCCACCGCTGTGATGATTAAAATTAGTTCCTGTTGTATTTCCCCTTTTAATTCTCAATGTTTTCTTTACAGTAGTACGTCATGATATAAACATATTAAAATTCCTTGGAAGAATAAGATTTTAAAAGTAAATAATCAATACCGTGGTTTTGTTGTGTAGTATACTCCTGGAATATTTTACCATTCAACCATATGCCAATGTAAAGTTATGCAGTAATGTTGGCTAAAAATATGGCCATAATTTGTACGATTCAATAAAAATAATTTTTTTTTGTTTCTTTTGGGGAAAAAGGTTTTTATATCCTGAAAAGAATTGTGTTTTTTTTTCAACAAAATTATTTATGGCCCATCAAATGGAAAACTTTCTCCTTTAGGCAGATACTTTCTACTTCCACATCAAAATTAAACTAATTCTGCCTAGAGAAAGAAGATGAGCACTTTAACTCATACCCATAGTACTCATGCTCATAGTATTGTAATAAAAAGTAGTAAAAAATTCTTAAAGAATATGAAAAAGGAAGACACAAAACTCCTTAATGTGTAAATAGGGGCAATAAAATCTGTGGATTTTATTTCGTTTCTTTAGCGAGCCGAAAATCTATGGAGAAAGTTTTTCAATGAATTTCGTATGCAGAATTAAGCGAAAAGCGGAAATAATTTTCAAACATATTTGGCTTAATAGTAAAAGATAAATGCACTATGGGCCAGTCCAATGAATTCCTTTTAAATTTTATAAGAAAAATTTATTTCAAAATTTCATTTCCGTAAATGCTTTAAAGGCAGGCAAGTAGAATACACAATATTTACAAAAATCATGCTTAAATTCTTGGTTGTCCTTTTAAGCCGCTTAGCAAAGGGAAAGGAAAGTATACTTGAGTTTAATTTTTCATTTGTTTTTTTGGCAGTTTCAGTTTTTTGTTGCTTGTTGCATAAACGTTATGATAGCAACAGAAACATGGCCAACATCAGCATTGCCATCATCATCGTCATCATTTTTACCAACTGACAGCATTTAAAGCTGCATCAGTTAACGTTTAAGAACATGGTCTTGCATTAATTAAGCCAAAGTGATGGAGGGAAAAATAAAAAACAAAAACAAAAAACAAATTTTACTCAGAGCCTCTTTGGCAGTTGAACCAGAAGGTGCCACAGCAGCTTTCCTTTGGCAAATATAAGTAACACAGTAACACTAACAGGCTATTCACTCTGGTAATGGTTAACTATTCAATTTAATCGTCCCAGAATATTTAAGACTTTTATTGCCCACGTATATTTTTTAATGTGTTTAAAAAAATTTTTTTCCAGACTAAAGACTTATTGCCCTAGATGTCGAGGGTATTTCAGTATAGATACGGTAATAAATTAAATTTTAAAGGAAATAAATGGAAATAATTTAAAGAATATCCACGTACTGTTTAGGAAAAAAGAAACAACGTGCAAGTCTAAAAGCTGTGCTACAAAATAAGTTGGCGTTTTAAGTTTCAATTGATACCTATAGTCTCCTCAAACGCTAACAAAATGGCTTCCAGTTTCTGAAATTATTTAAAAAAAAATAAACCAGTGGTATTGGAAACGTATTGAGTTGACGTATGTGGTATTGTGGGGTGGAAATTTACTCATTACGCTCAAAATTTTTAAGCAACTTTCGCTGCTCTTCTAGTTCCGTATCTGTAGTCCTTGGCCCAACATATACATACAGTTCAGCTTACTAACATATACTTACAGTTTCTAAGCAGTTTTTTTGTACCTCTTGAAAATCGGATCATTGCATTATTTTGTATGTCCTCTGAACTGTGTTACGTTTCCCTAAAATTTATAAAATTTTCTGTTTTTGTATATGAAAAGCCACGCCAACCTGAGCTCAATGTATTCTTTAAATATACGTTGATATGCCGGGACTATGAATAGTTTGCCAGGATTATGAAGATATAAATCTCAGTACATTTAGATGCAGGTAGATCCAGTGAGGAGGCATGTAAGTAATAACACCACTTTAACCAATTTTCCCCGCAAGTATGCTTAAACTTTCTACGTCACAATAATAAGCCACAAAAAAGATCTTTATGTGCAGGACCTTCGTACTGAAGCGTCTCTTTTCCATTGAAATGTAGCAGCTTTTAAATGATTTATCAAAAAATTAAGATACAGTGAAAGTTCGGTTCCTCCTCGATCCGATTCTTAACACTATCCGAGTTTGAAGGAGTATTAGTAAATATGTCATGTACAGCCTCAGCGGTTTCCAACTTCTTCAATAAGTTTGGTGGAATTCGATTAGTACAAAGGCTGCGCATTACCTGCGACATCACAACAGGCACAAGTAAGCTACCACTTCACCCTAATCTATGCCAAGGATACTCTTCTAAGCTCATTTAGTTCAAAATGTTTCTTTGAATCTGAGACCAAACAAGTCTTTTCAATACAATTGCGCTGAAACCTAAAGCAGTACACATGACAATAATTTTCTTACGTTTTGAAAAGTTGAAGGTAACGCCAATCCTTAAAAATTGTGAGGCAAATAACCATAACAATTACTGGTCAATAGTATTATATATATTATATATAGTATTCTTGTCCATTTCTTTAAGAGACATAGAACTGTCACAAAGTATTTATTTTCTCTGCCTAGATTTTCTCTAGGCAGATTCTAGAATAGCAGAGTTGCCATATGTTCTGTGGAAAAATTTATTGAATTGTTGTATAGAAAATAATGATAAGGAAATTTTCTTTGTCAAGTAGCGCCGTAGTCTAGTAGGTAGTATGGTATCCCAGGTCAGACATCAAAACGAAAATATGAAAATATTTCTTCGGCGACTTCCTCTCAGCAGATTACTGGCAAAAACTTTGAGACTAAAAGTTGCCATAAAAAGCTTCTCAAAAATCTGTCATTCGGAGTCGAATTTAAACTGTAGGTCCCGCTACTCATGTATAAAATTAACGCACACAACACGAGTGGTGTGAGAAGCTAGAACGTTGTACAATGGGTCAATTTGACCTCCGGGTACTGTACTTGTCACAGTTGACAAGTACACGTCCTCTGACCTAACCTAACCTAGACACTTCAATACGTTCCTCTCTAGGCCATATATTCAAAATTTTTATCAGGGACATATGAATTTCACGCTCTGAAGTCGACCCACTCTATCTATTTTGATAAATACCTGCGTTATCATGTTCTGCAAATTAACCTTACAATACAGGTGTAATCGTATTTTTCAAGCCAATAACACATACGGAAGCCATATAATCTATGTGTTGACATTTCCTTACACCCCACCACCCATCATATATACATATATCACTTTCTAAGCGATGACACTTTTTCACAAAAAAAAAAAACAAAAATTGTGTACAAATAAATAAATTTAACAGAACATGGGTTTTTAATTAATATTTTATTTGATGTTTGTGTTTGTTTTTTTTTTCTCTGTTTATGGCAGGCAGAACGTGTCAGATCAAGGCATATTCAATATTGATTTCGCCATGTGTCAGATTTTAATAAATTGAATAAATTTATATCCGATTTTCTAATATTTTCGAAATAAATTCCAACCGCAAAAACCAATTAAATTGTTTGAAGTCATAAATTATTCTCTAAAACTACCAATAAAATGTTTTTTAAATACCCAGCCAGCATTTTTGGAAATTTTTAATCAAATTCGAGTCTTTTTTGATTCTTCTGCGCGATTGAAAAGCTAGAATATGCGCTCATTTTCGAATCATAAAAGACTCTTTTGTCGGGAGAAAAATGTGACTACGGGCGACTCTTCTAAAAAAAGTCATTTACGAGTCATTTTCTATATTAGTGTAGAGTAATTTTGGACTCTTTTTCTAGTAGTCTTATAATCATTTTCGACTCGCTTTCTGATCATTTATTAGTCTTATTTATCGTCATTTGTGATTCTTTTTCGAGTCGTCTATCAGTCATCGTTTAATCGCATACGAGTCTTTTATGAGTAATTTATCAGTATGTTTAGGAGTCCTTTTATTGTCATTTATCGGTCATGTTTGTATTAATTTGGATTCATTTTTGGGTCATTTATGATTATAATTTGAGTGATTTATTACTCGTATTTCAGAATGTGTTTTTAATCGGTTTTCTAAGACCTACGTTTACTCTGCCGCGATTACAAAAATCACGTTCGTATGAACATCGAGTAACAGAGGAAGCATACATGCATACATACATAATTGGCCATTACAACCTTTCATTCCGGTTACGGCCTAGCTTCACACACCACTCATGTCAGCTTAGAGGACGTGTACTTGTCAATTAAGACAAGTACAGTACCCGGAGGTCGAATAGACCCATTAATTTCATACGTGAGTGGCGGGACCTAGAGTTAACGTTGACTCCGAACGATAGATTTTTAAGATACTCGGAGTTCTTGCCAGAAATCTGCTGAAAGGAAGTCGGCGTTTACCCAAGAAAGAATATATTTATATTTAAAAACAAATTTTACTTTATTTCATAGCCATCTTTTACATAAACGACAATTTATAGAGAGAGGGTGTAAAAAAGCAGTTTTTAATCATCTATCTGCTTAAAACATGATCATAAAATACGTAATTACAATCACTTTTCAAACACCTGCCTGATGTGTTTTTGATTAAGCGTTTTTCAATCTTCAGTATAAGTAGAATATAATAATAAATAACGGAAATAATAGTCACATTTTAAACGTCTGAATGATTAATTTCCGATTGCTATACAATTTTTTATTGTATTTTAAATCGAACTCATTTTACTCATTGGCGCGAATCATTTTTGAGTCCTTTTTTAATCGCGTAACTGACTAATAAGTTTTTGATCACCAAACGTAGTCTTAAAAGACTCAGCAAGGTGATTTTTTTAAAAACAGTCTTCCAAATGCTAGCTGGGTAAAAATAAATAAATAATTGTGACAATATTGGTGTGCTACGGAATTATAATAAAAAAAAACAATTCAAAATACTCTCAGGGTTATGGGGTTTGAACGGATTGTTTTGCAGAGATTGAAAGCTCTACAGTTGCTCTCTACCACAACCACTAGAGGATACCAAAAATTTTCAAAATTTCCAAGCATTTCACCATGTTCGATGTTCTTTGGTAATGTCTTTCAAACATCCGCCGAAATGCAACGAAATGTTCGAAGTGTACAGTATTAGTTGTTCACCGAGTTTTCGAACTGGATAGTTAAAGGTCAAGCAAAAAAAAAAAAAAAGAGTACATGTACAATATCCACTATAAATTACTGGTATACTTTCTATTTAATTGCATTTGTATTATATTACTCATACGCATCATATTATGTATGTATGTACTACAGTAGCTACTCTGAAAAGTATGTAATAAAAAATGTTTGAATTTGTCATGTATCAAACTAAGGGAATTCGATATCATTCATACGTACGGTGATCATTATTTCCATAAGAAAAAAAGCGGACAAATATAGAAAATTGAAAAACATTTTATAATTAATATACATACATATTACATATTATAATTAATATTTTATAAAAAAAATTTTAAAATACAGACATAAATAGGTCCAAATAATATACCCAAACTTAAATTTATATACATATACTCACATATGGATATATTCAAGCAAATCCCTCAATTTCTTTAAAAGATTCATCCCATTGGTTCAGGCAACTAATGCAGGTTCTGTAAAAGTTTTTAAATTTTTCCTTAAACATTTTTATATCAAGACCCTTTGAGCGAAGAACTGAAATAGAATTTTGTACGTTAAGTGGTAAAAATACTTCGTTTTGACGTTCTATTAGCTTTAATTTAAATTCCATTAATATTATTGCCGCTTCAGGCATTGAAATATGTTGACTTTCTAAACGCAGTATATATTTATGGAAGAGACTAGCTTGACTGTGTATAAATAATAACGAAGACATAGCAAAAGGATCTTTAAAAAAAATTAAACAATATTAGTTGGCATTTTTCGTATTCGAGAGAGTAAAAACAATTCCATTATTCGCCCTAAGGGCGGCATTAAAGTCAACCAAGGTGTCGCTGGTTTTCAGATCATCTAATTTAAGCCACAAGCAATGCAAACAATGATGGTATGGCTAACGTCGATCTCATAGATATATGAACATACTACGCCATCAGGCCAAAATCCACACAAAGAAGTGAGTTTTTGAGACTTCCAGTAGCCATTGCTAAAGAAAATTTTTCGGTGAAAATTAGGGTCGCTTACCAGCTGGTACAAAGCCCTTTCAGCGAATACACGTCGTTGTCACAGCTTCCTATAAAACGAGTGAAGTACATCAAGGTTAATAGACGCAATTGAAAGGCGTATGTCCTGTAAACTATTAGAGATTCTGGACTCTGTATCGGCTCTGCATTAACGAAGGTCATACTTGTGTTCTAGAATCCGAATTGTAGTCGCCGTAGTCTGGTATGAAAACATATTTCTTTCAGCGACTTTCCTCTCAGTAGTCTTCCGGCAAAAACTCTGAGAGCAAATAAAAAAATTGTTATGAATGAAAATTACTCAAGAATAAAATTAACACACATACCACAAGTACTGTGAGAAACTAGTTCGTAATCCTGACTAATGATTAATTATGTATGTATGTATATACATATGTAAGTGTATGCTTATGTCCTAGAATCTCAATAAGAGTTCCTTTCAAGTGATTCAAAATTTTTATACGAAATATTTGGCAGTCATGGACGAAGACAGGCGTCAAAGAAAGGGATTTAATCACAGTCTAACTACTTGTGTAGATAAGGAGATTTTGAAAGAAAGTCCCAACACTTATCAAGCTTTGGAACCCTTAATAAATATACCACAATCCATTCTGTCCAGCATTTTAGTGGCATCACCTCAAGATTTCTACTGGGAACCACCACATCTTCCAACCTGAAGTCTCCTAATTGATATTCTAAAATCAAATGTAGTATTCAGTATGTTATAAGGAATCATTCGTCTAACCATAATTGCAGCAATCCATAATCCCAATTGAAATAGAACTGCATTTGCCCTTACTGCCACCATCTCAGTATGTTCATTACTTTAACTCTGGCAATGTCAAGAGACCAAGTCATGTTCTGCAATTTTTAAAACTCATAATCAAAATGTAATTTAAAAAATTTTAAACTTCTTAAATTATATTTTACAATTGTTTATTCTTTTATGCCAAAAAGTATGCTACAATTTGTATATTTTATTAGCAGAGCTGTCAATTTGCACAAGGCAAACTTTCAACAGTCATATATCAACAAATAAAAAGTTAAATTACTTGTTTTAAAATGAAGAACAGAAAAAAAACAATAACAAAAAAAATTAAATAAATTTTCTCTCATTTCTCTTGTTTCTCGCCATTTTTTTTTTTGCTTTTTTTCAACTCCAACTATAGCTGACAGGCTACTTCATAAGATAGAACAGCGTAAATAAATCTCAACAACTTTTTCTCTGTAACTTTTCTTTCGCTATCGCCAGTTTAAAGTTTAACTTACAAAAAAAAAAAAAAAGCGAAAGTTATGCGTCAGTGGATAATCCAAACAGCTACAGCAAAAGATTTGAAATATTTTTATGTGAAATCCTTAGAGTAGGCAACATTTGCGTATTCATTCTTAGCATAGCATATCAAAAAAGTATATTGATTTCATTGCATACTTTTGGGATTTCGCAACAAAATATTTATTTAACAAGAATCAAGATTTTTTTCTGTTCAAAATTACGGGAAAAAACAAGAAATTGTGGAAATAAATTCCATTTTAAATTAAATTTTTATGAGCGCAATTCAGGCCAGACAACGTGACTCTTTATTGGTTTGGGTTTGGCTAATAATTTGTTGTATCCCCCTAATGTATGCTATAAAAATTCACAAATTCGTCCATCTTAAAGGTGCTGTTTGGCTGCCTTCATTTATAAATAGTTTTCAAGATTATATCGTATTATTTTTGTATTTTTTTTTTTTCTGTTGTCATGTTTCCAAAATTGCTTTCACATGTAATGTGTTGGTGGATATTAAATTTTGATTGTCAGGAAAAGTAATAACTTAGATAAGCTGAGGATTTTTTATAATTTAAATTGAACAATTTTAAATTAAATATACTATAATTTTTAAAACGCTTAAAAGTATGTTTTAATTATTTAAATATAAAGTCCTTCATTGATTAAGTTCCAGAGAGCTGTGTTGCTGCTGATATTAGACCTGCCATCATTGAGTAATGCCTATAGTTAACGTGCTTAACACTAGCTAGGATTTATTTGCATACAAAACAGTAAAGTTAAAATTACTTGACAAGGAAAGTGAACATAGCACGCCTCAAAGCAGAGTTTTCTCACCTCTGCTGCATAGTATAGGTGGCGCAATTATAGCAGGTAAAGGCCCTATTTCGTAAGGCAGCACGTGCTGTACGACTGGGCTTTAGTGTCTTCTTTTCTTACATGGCATGGCCATCCACTCTACTATTGCGAGTATTACAGACCAATTCGTCTTGTGCATGGATGGAGCAATGGACCTAAGCATAGGTAGATAGGTAGGTAGGTAGGTAGAGGTAGCTGTCACCCAAGCAATTGGGAGGGACTCACTTAGGCCATTAATGGACTCACGTGGCCCATTATGATTCATCACACTGAGGAGATTTATTTTAACCTCATGTGTCACTGCCCAGTTCTTGCATTATTTGAAAACAAAAATTAAAAACACATTCCTTCACTGAAACCAAATTTATGAATTTAATTCACGACCATAAGGTTACAATGGTCGTAACAGTAATGACATTGACGACTTCGGTTAATAAAAGAAAAATTAATTTTCGTGTAAACGAATGCAACTGGCATTTATTAGTTACGCTTTTTGACTTTGACTCTGGCATTCAGTTTACGTCTCTCCTGTTGGATTTGGATCACACCCAAATGGCAAAGAAACTTATTCTCTCCATCTCATTTTATACGACCTTCGATAACAACAACAATAGTGTAACAATAAAAAGAAATTTTTATTTAATTTCTGCTGGGGAAGTAACACTTATTAAAAAACACTTGTTTTATTAAGAAAAGAAACGAGAGAAATACTCATTTAAAAAAAAACTTCAAAGTATTTAAGTTAAGAAAATTTACAATATAAAGTACAACAACAAAAAGAACATAATGTTACAAAACTTAAAAAGGTACTTTTGAAAATAAAACAAAATTTTCTTTTTGTTTGTTTTATTTCTCTTTTTGGTTTTTTTAATTCGCATGAAAGCTCACAAGAATCAAAATAATTTTATTCATTTAAATATTTTAAGTTTTATACACATACACATAAGTTTAACTCTTAAACATGTATGTACGTATCTGTGTATGAGTATTGTGTAAACACATACTCAATCACTTGCTTCATATAAATTTGTGGCTTTAAAAGACTGTAACATACAGAGAGAGAGAGAGAGAGAGAGAGATAAAATAGAGAGGTAAAGAAACTTTTAAAGTTCTAACAGCAGTTTTAAACATTTATTGTTTAGTATTCGTACCAGAGGTCTGCAATGAATCGTTTTTTCGTTCGTTTTTTTTTAGTTTGTTGCCATCCCATGCATTTTGCTTTTACAAAAAGAACTTTTTTTAAGAGAAAAAATTACTTTTTATTAAGAGCAAAAAGTACTTTTATTTAGAAAAAAAATTGTAAAATAAAGTATTGAAAAGTACTTTTTATATTGTAAAGTAAAGTATTGAAAAGTACTTTTTATATTGTAAATTAGTACTTTATATTAAGAGCAAAAAGTACTTTTATTTAGAAAAAAGTACTTTTATTTAGAGAAAAGTACTTTTTATATTGTAAATTAGTACTTTTCGGACCAAATTTTTGATAAATATATAATTTTGGTACTTCACTTAATTTTGTTTATTTTCTGAAAGTCTGAAAAAGTACTTTTTAGTTGTAATACAATAAGTACCACACTCTCCTATTGCAGGCTGTACAGCAATTGTTTTAATTGCTGATTCTGAAAATGTTTTCTTTTTTCAATATTTTTATATTGTTTTCGTATTTGAATACATCAAAATTTCTTGTGATTTAAAAAAATAAAAATAAATAAAAAAACGTAATTTTTTAAAGAAAAATTAACAAAATGCGCTTTTATCCTACGGCGGATATCGATCACTATTGGGAAATTCCCTCCTCTTGGACACTGTACTGTCGTACACCCGACAAATCTTGGAGTCGTGAGCCTTATCAAGGCAAGCATGCTATAGCACATTGGCGTGATTTGGAGGGTGCCAAAATGGAAACAATTAAAAGTAAGGATTTATATTTCAATAACTGGCCCAGTTCACGTATACGCATGCAAGCCTGCTTGCCTATGTACTATTGTGTGGGCAATCGTTTTATAAATTTGGAAAAACATGGTCCCACTGGCTTTAAATGTCGACCACTGCCACTGAATTTGGCAGAAACGCGAGCCGTTAATGCGTACTACAAAGAAAAAGAGAAACAGAGGCGTTTAAAAGAAAAGGAAGAGAAGAAATTGGCTAACGAAATGGCTTTAATGGCACAGAAGAAAAGTAGGGTTAAAAAATAAGTAAATAAGGATCTAATGAACCCCCTTTCAAACTGAAATGCTTATTAAAAGATAGCAGATTTCTTTTTCCGAGATACCGAACAAAAGCAGGTACTTCTGTACCCCAATACTTAAAGTTGCATTTGTTGTGTATATGAATATAAAAAGAACTTTTGAACAAAATTACTATGTAATAAATAACTTAATTATTTTCGGTATGTAGTAATAAAATAATAATAATGAATTAAACGTTAAAATAAATACTGGAAAAATAATTAATTTTCTTTTTGGTACCAAATAAAAGGTACCTCTGCATGCAAAGTAAAGTTAACTAGATTTCGCCGTAATGTTTAGCATTTGACCTGCGGAAACTTTCTTAACTTCTTCTCCTAACGAGATGATTTATGTCTGTCTTGAAGAGTTGCCTTATCAACTTAATAGGGCCTCCCTATAATATTTTCTCCAAGCCTATATTCCTGACGGCAATGACAATTCCCTGCTTAGAACCTGTTATATACGGAGGTGTTTCCTTCTGGATAACCATAATGCTTTACAGGTTTCAAGTACTCGTATATGTTCCACTGATTCAGTCTCATCGTCACAGAATCGTCATATTGAACTCCAGAATAAGTGCACTCTGAGTCTACAGTGCCCACATGACCTGGCATTATTTTGTCTACCTAGCGGATTCAGCTTCCCCAGATAGCCACAATAATAATTTAATATCATAAGGCAAGTACTCTAATGTCAGCTTAACTACCATATAGTATTGCTATGTCCTGTCTTTTATACCTCCTATCTAAATTGAATTGCGCGTATATCTCAATGACATGGTCTTTCGCCTGGAAGACACCAGCGGGTATCTTCATAGGCTCGATTTTAACCAAAACCTCCTGCTTCTGTTCCAAAATCTTTTCATGACTCATTCGTATATCACAAAATAGTTCCGCTTTAAAATTGGTATGTAGCTTCCTAGATTACTCCCTTCATTTTTGGTAGTAGGCCCCGATGCGAAACATTTCCCAAAATTATGGAGCCTATAGGTTCTGTTTAGGAGACAATTTAGGAGAGATTTCTTGTGTCCTAAAATCCAATGATAGATTTCATGTCCGACTTGTCTACCATTAACTTTATCATAGTCTCCAAAGCTTTTGTTTTTACTACCATATGAAGCAGACTTTCCTGCTCCTCTTTAGGGGAAATCCCCATTACCTCTGTTGCCACGCTAGTATCCGTATATTGTCCAACTTGATTTGGTTTGTCTTTAAATTTATTCTACCTATCCAGACAATCTCTCACCGTCATGATATACATCCTGTACATAATTCCTGGGTTACATCCCCCGGTTTTCTCTTCATACGACCGGTACAGCATCATTTCCAAAATATTTGGATCTCGATCGTTTCAATGTCATCACTACATGCCCTGTATGTAGTGCATCCACTGTACGGTTCAGATATACAAGTAAGGCGGAGTGTCACGTAAGTACGCTGATTAGTGAAGTCAGGTTACTCTTATTCAGTCTTAAAATATTTCGAATTATAGGGAGTATCACAGTGTCTTTGTAACTCTTTCTACAGAATCATTGTTCCACAATAGTCTGCGTAATGCTTCCGCCCACTTTCACAGCTTGGTCTTTAAAGCAGTGAAAGGCTATGCAATTGGAGGGATAAGTATAATTGCCAACTGACCTTAAAAAATTAACATTCGTTTCATTTAATACTCTTCTATTGTCTAACATTGCTCATAAATTTTTTATGTTTGCGCCCAAATAAGTGGGCGTGGCAACTTGAATAAATATGAAAGGATTTTTTATCCTAAAAAAGGTCCATTTGCCTTAAAATAATTCCATTTTATGTCCCTCTTTAACAGCCTACTCATTGTCTGTCGGTCTGTCTGTCTATCTGTCAATTACAATAATCAGTATGGGTATATATTTTCTAATATTTTGTATATAACAGCCTTTTGAGTGTTTGTATTGGTTTGGTATTGCTGGCCTTTTTTTTCTAAGAGTAAGTCAAACAAAATGTCAACGTATTTTCCTAAAAAAGAAACAAAGGCAGCATATCCAATGGACTTTAAAGACTACAAATTATAGAAAATAGAAAAATATTTTCATGTACCATAACACCAAATACTGATGAAATAGAGAAAAATATTTTTACTTTAAGACACGAATGAGTACGAAATGAATAAAAAAAATTTAAAGTTTTCTTTCTAAACCATTACATTCGTACGACATTTCCTTGCCAAATTATCTTCAATATCCATGGTGACGAAGCATGAATTTTAAAATATCGTTCATGCTGCAGGAAGTCATTTCAAATGCAAGAACGTGTTACAATTTTGTTGAAATAGTTGAAAACCGATGTTTAGGGTTTCCCTTGTTACAAGAAATTTTTTTATTTCTTTTTGCTCCTTTAAGAAACACAGCGAAAATTAACTCCTCATATTCTTAATCCTGTTTGGCTTTGGTTCAGTCTTGTTCATCAAATGTTGTCAGTTAAACAGTTGATTGATCTACTTTAGCATGTTCTGGAAAGACAGGGTTGTCATCCATCATTGTCTAGAATAAACTTACGTTATAAAAATACAATAAAATTAATAATAATAAAATTAATGAATTTTTAAATAAATTGGAACCATTTTTTTTAACAGAATTTAAAATTAAATAAAAGGTTGGTCCATACGTCCGCTACTGTGCTCCTGTCATCAAGCATCTATTAATTTATTCCTGACAAAATTTGAACAATCTTGATCATTTAATTTGACGCTCAAAGCTTTACTTAAAAGCCGTTCTTTACGTCGGTGTTACGCGGGCGGATCTATAAGTATGTGGCTTTTTGAATTTTTCAGCTACTAACTGAAATAGCAAGTCTTCTGCTGCTAACAGGCAGCAATTGAAAGCAGTTTACCATGAAATTTGTCTAACATACTCTATTCTACAGCAAAAAACTATCATCCAAAGCTAGTCTAAGCTTGACAAATATTACACGACGTCTTTACCACCAACGTGAAATGACAGAGTGTGTTTTATTTAATTACTTGTGGACGTGCCAGCACAGATGATTTCGAGCTTACTGAACGCCCTATCAAAATCTTTATTACGCCAGACAACACACATATTCTCAGCATGGCGTTAGTCGCAATCGCGTGAGACTTGTAACCCTAATACCCACCTCTCTAAGGTTATGAAAAGTATAATTAATCGTCAGGATCGAATAGTCTAGTTACTGACAGTCAATACGATTTTCGTAAGGCCTGTTCTACATTGCACCTCCACCCATATAAAGTCCAACTTACGCAACAATTAAAACCGACTGACCACGCACAACGTAATAGATATGCTGCTTGAGCGCTAGATTAAAGCAAAAGTGATTACTAAAAACCCCTGGCATCCGGAAAAAGAGAATATTTGGTATGCATTCCGGTCAGAAAATGTTCGTAAGAACCCTAAAAACCTTTACCGCTTCTTCTTTTTTGACCTGCATTTGAAGATTATGAACTGGACGGTATTTGGTTGCAAAAAGGACTCGGCAACGAACAGATTGTGGCTTTATTGCACCAGAAGTTTCCAGATAGAGTAGAGAAATTAACGCCACTAATCACATTTTGTGGGACTACGTCAAAGACCGTATGTAACGTAACGTTACAATATCTGAAAACCAACATTTGTGAAGTTATCACCGGCATACCGCCCACAAAATGCGGTATCGACTGTTGTAACCAATCTACAGGACATAGTATTTCTTTTTGATATCCTTCATATCTGTGCAGTAAATTGCCTAGTTTAAGACATTTGTTTTAAAAAAGTACTTTTATGGTACTTTATCATAATCTATACATAATCATTACAAGGCAATCAAGACTTTCTTTAAGTACTTTTTTCTAATGCACAAAAGTACTTTTCAATTATGCTGAAAATACAATTTACGGTCTGTTGCCATCTAACATATTGCAATTAAGATATTTACTAAATAGTACTTTTTATATTGTAAATTAGTACTTTTTGGCAAAAATTTATAAAAAATATTTAATTTTGGTACTTCAATTGAAAACGTTTTCAAAATATTGCAAAAATACTTTCCTTTGCAATACAAGTAGTACCCCGATCACCTATTGCTGGGTGTACAGCAATTATCAGTCATTTTAAGCGTCAGTTTTGAAAAATGTTTTTCCAACATTTTTATTTTATTTTTGTATGTCAAATACAACAAAATTTCTTGTGATTTAAGAAATTAAAAAAAAAACCAAATTTTATAAAGAAAACTTAACAAAATGCGCTTTTATCCTACGGGGGATATCTATCACTATTGGGAAATTCCCTCCTCCTGGTCGTTATACTGTCGAACGCCCTATAAATCGTGGAAACGTGAACCCTATCAACCCAAGCATGCCATAGCCCATTGGCGTGATTTGGAGGGTGCCGAAATGGATGTTATAAGGAAAAAAGATTTGTATTTCAAATGTTGGCCCATTACGCGCATACGCTTGCAGGCCTGTTTGCCTCAATACTATTGTGTGGGCAATCGTTTTATAGATTTGGAAAGACTTTCCGGCTGGCTTTAAGTGTCAAGTGCTACCATTGAATTTGGCCGAAGCGCGGGCCGTAAATGAGTACGAGAAACAAAAGGAAAAAAAGAGGCGCCAAAAAGAAAAAGAAGAGAAGAGGTTGGCCAAGGAAAAGGCTTTAGCAGAAAAGAAAAAACGGAGGATGAAAAGTTAGTGAGGAATCTAAAGATTCTTTTAAGTTTAAAAAATTATTATAAGAAAGTACTTTTTGTTTTTGGTACCAAAAAAGCTAGGTACATTTTGTTTAAGTTATATAGCAAATGTATTTTGTTTTTGGTGTCAAAAGCAGAAAGTACTTTTTTATTTTAGTACTTTTAGTAAAGTTTAGTGTTAAAAATAATGTAATGTGTTTGTGTAAAATTAATGTCGAAAATAAAAATTCTAATGTTATAAAATTTTTATAAAAATGTACCTTTTGTTTTTTGTTAGCATCAGAAAAGTACTTTTTAGTTTTAATACAAAAATTATGTTTCTGCACAGGAGTTTTCGGGTATATTCGAAGGAAATTACGGTACGCAAAGTTAAATAGATATGGCTTAATGGAAAGATCATTACAGGGATAAATTAGTACCTTGGTAGTACTAATTGAAAAAAAAAACATTTTATTTTGTAAAAGTGAAGAAGCCATTTAAAATTTTTGTGTGTTAATTAATTAAAATGCAACTTAAAAGTATTTTTTTGGTACTTTTCATATTTAGGACAATAAAAAGGTGCTTTTTATTTTTAAATCCTAAATTTTGTATTTTAATTATCGTAACAGACGATTTGTTTGTGTTAATTGCTTAAAAGGAGACAGAAAATATTGTTTTTGGTACTTTTAATATTTATGAGAATAAAAAGTACTCATTTTGGTACTTTTCATATTTTTATTTCTCATTTTTTTATTATCGTAACAGACGATTTGTTTTTGTTAATTTCTTATAGGAGTATTATTTTTGGTACTTTTAATATTAAGAGGATAAAGATACTTATATTGGTACTTTTTTATATTTTTAATTTTTTTTTTTTTTTAGTAGCAGACCATTATGTGTATTTCTGTGTATTTCTTTCCACAAGTGGAGGTGGCAGGCTGATATTAGTTATGTAAAATGGAGAAAAAAGTACTTATTTTGGTACTTTCCATTGTTCATTTTTAATTTTTTTTCTTTATTATCGTAACAGACCATTATGTGTATTTCTTCCCACAGGGGGAGGGACAGGCTGATATTGGTTACATAAAATGTTTCAAATGCTTACAACTGTAGCAGCAAATTTGATAAAGAATTTTTGTTCATCAGAAAATACTTGATGTTGGCAATTTCCTCTTAAGCCAGTGCCTGTCTATGTTAATTTTGATGTGGTTTAAATACCTAAACTTTACCATCATGATGCCAATATACTCTTCTTGTCATACATATTGCAACATACAATACACTGCCTCAAAAAAAAAGTACCAAATATTTTCCAACAACTTGAGACAGAGAGAGAGAGAGTTACGAATTTCAAAAAATTTCTGTGAACAAACTATTTGGCTCTGACAGAGATTTTTATCATGAGGATGCGTTTGCATGCATGATAAACATTTGTGGAGAAGAAGTTCATGTGGTAGAGACCATGATGGCATCATCAACAAGATGATAGTGATGATGAGATGATGATGAGAAATTATTTGGAATTTTATTCACCATAACTTAAGAAAAAGAATTTGAAACAGTAGTCAAGCAAATACAACAGGAAGGAAGTGATAAGAGAATGAAGGCATCATTTATTGGTCAAAGTTTAAGAGAAGAAGATGAGAAAAAATTTTTAGTAGTTAAGTATTGAAAAAAAAGTATTTATCGGTAGAGTACTTACTATTGCTTAGCAGAAAAGTTTCTTTTTTCTTAGAAAATATTTTTTTCTTTTAATTTTCCTGAAGACGATGTTAACAGCAGGATTCTAGAAGTTGCCAGACCGAAAACAAATAAAGTACAAATAGAACAAACAATTTATTTTATATAAAAATTCAACCCATGAATTTATAGGAAATAATTGTTTTTAAATGTTAAAAATGTTACAATCCTTTTTTGTACTTTATTTTTACAAAAAAGGGATATTTTACGAAAATAAAAATACTTTTAAGCAAAATACCACAAATAGTGAAAACAATTATAGGAATACTTTCGGCTGTACTGAACCTTTGCAGTACATATACTAAATGCATACATGTGTTTCTAGTACCAAATTACTCAACTATAGTAGTACTATTGTACCAAAGCACTCTATTACTATTACATTATACACAGAGTCAAACGGGCTCTATTTTAACAGAGGCCTCTAGTACTTTTATATCCTATAAATACTGAAAATCTCTTTGGTATTTTTTTAAAAAGGTACCCTTTTTTTGGCACTTTTTATATTTTCTTTTTCAATTAAGTTACTTTTTTGTTCTCTTTTTGAAGAGATTTCAAATGCATTTATATTCTAGGACCATTTCAATGTAGTACTACTATAAGTCCCTTTGGTATTTTTATGAAAAGGTACTATATTGTTACTATCTACAAAAATTTCCGTTTTTGTTCTCTTTGCAAAGAGATCTCGTATGCTTTTATATATTATGACTACTTTAGTGTAGTACTACTGTAAGTCCCTTTGGTATTTTTTAATAAGGTACTATTTTTGTACTTTCTAAAAAAATTTAAGAAAAAAGGTACTCTTTTTGTTCTCTTTGTAAAGATGATTTTATGATTTTATACTTTATGACCACTTTAGTGTAGTACTATTGCAAGGTATTATTTTGGTACTTTCTTAATTTTTTTTTCTCTTATGATTTTGTATTCCATAACCACTTTAGTGTAGTACTACTGCAAGTCCCTTTGGTATTTTTATATAAAAAGGTATTATCTCGGTATTTTCTAAAAAAATTTTAAGCAAAAAGGTACCTTTTGGGTACTTTTTTTAATCCAAAAAATAATAACTTTTTGTAAAAAGTACTTCTGTTTTGAAAAAACCAACCTTTCTTGAAAGAAAAACCTGCTGAGTATTTTATATTAAAGGAAGCGTAATATTGTTACTTAAGAGAACAAATTTCAGGACTATGTTTTGATGTAAGTCTATTGGCACCCACCAATTTATCTCTGAAATTTAAACTTTTCATAGAGTCCAGATCGTGCAGTAATAGTCATACTAAAATGGAAGATGTAGGTTTAACGGAGCTACAAGGCCCGATAAGAAAAACATCGCGCTCTATGTTTTGTTGTAAAATAAGTATACTTTTGTAATGTTTTAAGGCAAACATTTCGGTTAAATAAATAAAAAAAAAATACAATAAGTTTCTAAGATATTTGGTTTAATTTGCTTTAAGATAAAAACAACAATTCATATATCGAAACTATTTTGAATAATTTTCTCTTTCATTTGATCACCTTTTTTAAGAAAGAAAAAAATTTTTTTTCAATTATTTTTCTTTATTCTAGTAACACAAAAAAGACTTTGTTTAACAAAATATGAATTAAAAGCTTTAAATATTTTTTTTAATAATAAAAACAAAATAAATAAAAAAAAATTAAAATAATTTTATAATTAAAAACAAAATAAATACAAGAAAGCACTACAAACATGTGACAATAAACAATAAATCGCACAATTTAATAAAAAAAAAACAAAAACAAATAAAAAAAAACAATTAAAAAGTAAACAAAAATACAACTGAACCAAACACCAACAACAACAACACTTAAAAGCAGTCGAAAGCAAAAAATAAAAACAAACAAAGCAGCACAGCACATAACAGCACCCAAGCAAAAGAGAGCAACTTTTGAAATTCTAATTTGAATGTCTTTTAGAGGCTAAAATGAACAAAAAAAAAAACAGAAAAAACAAGCACAGTAACCGAAATGAATCAGAATGAATAAATGAATGACTCACCACCACAGACTGTATAAGTAAATGTAAAACAAAGAAAAAAAAGAAAAATTAAATAAAGAAATATTTAAAATAAATCAAAAACAACAACCTTAAGTCCCTAAAACGAAAGTCATATAGAAAGCAAAACAAATCCGCACAACAATAAACGCACCCAACGCAACAAACCAAGCACCTTAACCGCTCTTGTCTGCTAAAAAAAACACACTAACTTACTTTCTAACTCTTTTTCATCTTTGCAACCCCTCAGATCTGCTAGTGAATACACTCCCCCTTTAAACCAGCACTTAGCATACACACCCACCCCCCTATTAACTCCTAACTTCCCGTTTGCTTTTGCTCTGAAATTTCTAATTTCTCGTTCATCACATTTTGTATAAAACGGCCGCACAATTGCACACAATTATTACCATAGATATCCACAACGCTATTACTACCGTATGGAGCGTGGCACCGGCGGTGGTCAACAGCAACAACAGCATCAGTACCACCACCACCAGCAACAGCACCACCATACGGAACCTCAACAGCCGCCGATATATTATCAACAGCAACATCCACTGCACCATACGTTTATGACCACCAGCTCCACCGAGGAGCATACGTCGGGTAAGTCGTCATTCGATAATCCCGCCACTAAAAAGAAACCTCCCAAATTGAAGGCCATCAATCGTTCCCTATCCATGGCTATTGACAATTACGAGGGAGCCGTGGGGGGTGGCGCCTTAGACGATTCGTCGTTGATTGTGGAGCCAGCGATAATACACCGTTCGGCCTCGCCGGTAGCCATACGCTCAGCACCGCCGCCTCAAACACTGGCCATACCAAGTGGTGGGGCATTGAGATCCCAGCATGCGGGTAGTGCCGGTGGTAGTGGCGCTGTGTCACCTGCATTGTCTGCACGCCAGCAACAACAGCACCTACACACGTTTCAGCACCTGGCCGGCCAAGCACGCCAGCTAAGTCAACAGCAATCGCATGCCAGTTCCACTAGTTCGCCTTTATCGCACACGGTCAGTCCGGTTTTGGGTAGTGGCAGCCGTTTGGACAGGGGGGAAAGGGAAACATATCACCAGCCGCCACACCACCAGCCGGATATATTCCTTGTGAGCAGTAGTAGTCTGGCAGAGAATGTGGGTGGCGGTTCGGGTTCGGTTATGCATGGACGTGGCATAGGCGGCTCCTCGTCACCTATACAATTTATAGATGACTATATGCTGCCGCCCGCTCACGCACGTCAACAACAACAGTTGCTGCAACAACAGCAGCAGCAACAACAACACGCTGCCACTCACCCTTTGAAAAAATCCCAATTTCGTCGTTCCGATACAATTGATGTACATCCGTCGTCTACTTTTCAGATGAAGAAAACCCATTCGTTTCATGCGCCGCACGATACAGAGACCGTCATAGATCCTCTTTTACTCACAGCAGCGGCCCAAACAACATCGGCGTCATCTTCACGACGCACCAGCTCGGTGAGAGGCAATTTTCTTATGCCTGGTCACGCTTCCAGTAAAGATATCAGCCGTTCGCCCTCACCCGGTAGAAGAGGAGCACGTTCTCACCGATCCTTACACGATCCCTCACGCCGGCCCAGTGCCAAACCAGAGTCGGTGGTGGATTCTCAAATACGTCATCCCTCTTTAAATGATGATCTCTTGGATCCCTTAGATAACAGAGCCAATCTATTGGCACCCACCAATTTATCTCTGGAAAATGAACTTTTCATAGAGTCCAGATCGCGCAGTAATAGTCATACTAAAATGGAGGATGTAGGTTTAACGGAGGTACGTGGCCCGATAAGAAAAACATCGGGTTCTTTTGAAGAGGCCGCTTTAAATGCGGCAGCGGTAGCCAACACCACCAGCAGTTTGAAGAAAAGACAAGACGCGCACGGCCATCACTCTAGTAGGCAACATAGTTCCCATAGTCTGGAGTTGGATGGCCGACCCTCTACTTCAGCAGCGGCAGCTGCAGCGGCCACACACTCTTCATTGCATTTACACACAGCTGCTGCTGCAGCCACAGCCGCTTATCACTTTAAACGAGGCACACAGCACGGCCGTTCTCTTTACTTATCGCCTAACAATCTCGAAGAGGTTCAAGTCCACCATCGACCTGCTGTCATGGCAGCAGCGGCCGCCTTTGGTGGCACCAATGCCAGTGCCTCGAGCATAAAACAAGCCAAAGCTTTGCACAGTGCCAGCATGCGCCTGCGTACCTATCGCGAAACTCTAAGTGCCACGAAAAAGTCGAAAAGTTTCATAGCCGACTCACCGTACCCACCAACAGCGGCTCCGTCTGCGGTAAGTGTTTCCAACGAATTCGTGGAGCTCACCTCACCCCACCGACGCAACAGCAGCCGTGCTTTACACAGTTCGACTACCTCAGGCGGTGCAACCACCCTGGACGAGATCAAACGCAGTCCACGTCCGCTCTCGTTGGGCGGTGCCGCCATGGCTGTAGCGGCCACCACCGCTTTTATGGAAGACAAAGAAAAACGTCCATCATTCGAACGTAAACCATCGCTCACCTACGAGCTGGGTGATGCTGCTGCATTTGAACAGGTCCTGCGGCCATTCCATCACAAAGCCACAGCCGCCGCCGCAATCGGAACACGTAAATCCTCTATTGCTACCACTCATAAAGGTTTGAAAAAGAAATCTCTTTCAGATGACACCGACGACGACGAGGAGGCCGATCGTAAACGCAAACGCATCGTCTGCATCGTGATGACCGTTTTTCTGTGTCTCGTCTGTGCCTCGGTATTTGTGGTCATCATGACACTGACACACTCATCGGGCCAATCGCATGCGCACAGTCACCAGCATCATTTGACGACTAAGAAGACTTACACATACAATCGTGATGTGCCTGTACACTATAACGGTAAATTTGAGTTGAATGACATATTATTTCTACATTTTTTCTTCTTCTTTTTTATTGAGTTATTGTGTTCAAAGAAAGAATTTAAAATCGGAGGAGTAAAGGGAATAAAATAGAGTTGCACAGGGTAAATAAAAAAAATTATTTATTTAAATTCCTTTCTCTTAAATTTACAAATTTAAACAAATTTTTTAAATATTTATGTCCACCACTTAACAAAACTGTCAAAAATCTAACCAAAAGGGAAAATGAATTTTTTCCGCTCGTTTTATATGCATTTCAAGCAAGACAAATGGTTTCGAGTGGCAACTTGATGAAGAAGCTGTAAAAAAAATTTGCCAACAACTCGTTGAAATTGCCAGAGGCACTCCAGTGTCATTCCAAAGAGAGAAAAAAATGCTCAAAAAATTATATTTTTGGCAGCGCTCAGTGAATAAAAATGGTGTTAAGCAAACAGAAAAATTATTGGATGCATAACATGAAAATGCGGGATCCTGAACAGATGGACAGAGAGATATCGGGCTGAATGCGTTGCTTTGAAAATATTGAAACTTATCGATTACTGACCGAGGCTTATACAAATATACATACATACATTACAATCCTGCAATCAGGATTATGACCTAGCTTTTCACAACACTTCTGTTGTGTGTGTTAATTTAATACATTAGTGACGGGACCTCCGGTTTAAAGTCGATTCCGAACGAAAGATTTTTGAGAATCTTTTCCTGCCATTTTTATTTTCTCTCAGAGTTTTGCCAGAAACCTGCTGAAATAATGGCGACGAAGAAATATTTTTTATATTTCGTTTTGTTGGTGGTATCTGACCTGGGGTTTGGTTAAAATCGTGACCTCACGCCTATCTACTAGACTATGGCGATTTCGAATATGTTCCATAGATTTCAAAAATCTAGAAATACTTTGAACAATATAGAAGAGGTATTTTTGAAACGCATAGAATTGGAGTGATGAATTGAAGGCATTAATCATAGGAAACCATTCTAAGAGACATTTTTTTATTCGACATTTTTCATTTTTTTTTTTACATTCACAATTTTTTTTTTCTTTAGTTGGACCAATTTGCCTTGAAAAATGTTTGAAATGTTTGATCAAATTTTTGAACAAATTAAAATTTGTTTAAAATATTTCTGAAAGTGTTTTTAAACATTTTTGTCATAAACTTTTCTACAATTTTTTTTTTAACAAATAATTGCTTAATCGTTTGCACAAATATTTCATGCAATGCGTTATTTACTCTGTGCAACTTGAATTCCCGACTTCCCCAATTATTTGTTCTTTTTTTTGTTTTGTGTTGGTACAAATCATTTTTCATTTCAATTTTTCTCTCTTTATTTTTCTCGTTTCATAATATGAAACTGTAAGTTTTGTGTATGTGTACGTGTTTGTGTAAATTTTAGTTTCTCCTATATCATCAATCTCTCCGCGTGCTATTTGATCTCAAGTGTTTTGAATTTGTAAAAAAAAAAAGAGAGAAAAAATGTCAGTGAAAACAGTTCGTTTATCATAACGCGTGTGTTATTAAACAAACAAACAAACAAACAAACAATGCAACCCGACCCAGCTAACCCATACATGTGTACATACATCTAAACATGGCCGACCGACCGACTTGTATGTATGTATGTGTTGTTTAATGCTTACATTGAAGGATTTTTCAAAAAGACAAAATCCACAGTGAGGAAGGTCATCATTCTTGTTTAATAATGATTGCCTAGATATCACAGAAGTTGGTGGTGGTGGTGCGAGCATGGCATGGTAAAGCCATGCAAATGTATTTGCAACACTTAAGCAAACAAATGCACACAAGCTTACATATATACCCTAGTACTGATGTGCATGAGTGAAAGCGCTTGAGTAAAGGAAAATATTTATGCTCCACCACACATTGTGAAATAAATGCAAGGCATGGGGTATTTTTGAGTATAATACGTATTGTTTTTAAGAGAGAACAGATATTTTTTAAGAGTATTAAATAGTTTTAAGAAGAGTAAATTTATTTTAAGGGATTATAAGCCCCGCTCTTTTATTGTAATCGTAAGCACTTTAAACTAGACAGAGTAATTTCCCGTTTTGACAATGGCAATTGGCCATCAGAATCATGTGATGTTAGACGTTTATGTACAGCTGCATTAAAGGCTGTATCGATAAAAGCAATATTCCTGAAGTTATTGTCGAGATATGTGAAAAATTTGGACCTAAAACTATCACAAAAAATGTCATACACTATCACAAGGTATAATATATATATATACATAAGCGGTCATTACAACCCTTTAGTCAAGATGATGACCTAGCTTCTCACACCACTTATGTTGTGTGTGTTAATTTTATACATGATTTTGAGAAACTTTTCATAGCAATTTTATTTATTCTCTGAGTGTTTTTCCCAGAAATCTGCTGAGAGGAAGTCGCTAAAGAAATATTTTTTAATATTTCGTTTTGTTGGAAATTTCTGACCTGGGGTTTGAACCGTGGCCTCACGTCTAATAAGTCGGCACACTACCTACTAGAATACAGCGAGTTTAAGGAATATAATGAAATAAAAGATTTATTTAATCTTAGTTTTGAAATCTGTGAGCAAATTACAATAGCAAATTACAATAACATAACAACAGTGAGATTCTAGAAGTTGCCATTACGAAACTTTTTTTTTTTTATTTATTATGAATAAGTATTGGCAAGTATTAGAGGCTATTTTGTTTAAAATAATTCCATATGTTTTCCAATAAAATTGCTTAAGCCGTTCTCAACTTATGAATAAATTTATGTATAAAACAATCTCTACCAACAATTGCTTTAAAGAAGAGAAAAAAATTTTAAGATTTTATAACATAATCGAGGAATTGAATAGAATTTAAGGTATTTAAGGACTTTCTTTTTTAATTGCTATTTGGCAATCCTTTTTCTTTTTAAATTCCCTAAAAGTAACATTTCTCTTGAAAAAGAAGCAAAGTTTTGCATCTGCATTAAATCTCTTTACACGAATGTATGTGTATATGAATGCGTGTAGGGTTACATGAGTGTGTGTGTGAAAGTCCATAAATATAACCGAGTATGAGAGCACACATATGTATGTATAAGTGTATGTACGTTTATGGATAATATATGGTCTTGATGGTGTTGGCTCTGGCTTTGACGGTTAGTGTTTTAGACACGTTGTTTGCGAGTCTCTTTGAAGACCTCGCCCCCCTAAACATGTGCAACAGAAAGTAGGAAGGAAAAACTCATTATGAGACTAAAGTTCAGTAAATGATAACGTGAAAGAACGAAAAAAATGTTTCTTTAAAAAAATCTTTTCTAATGGTTTTTTACTTTCAAAGAGAGATACTTTTAAGGTTTTAAAAATTTCCGAAAAAAAAGATTTTCTTTTTGTATTTGCTTTTTATGTCTGCCCCTGCGTTAACTGAGAATGTGGAAAACCTTTTAACAGTTTGTCAAGTGTTGAGTGGTTTTTTTTTAAACCCAAAAATTTTCTTCTTTGATTGTCGGTTTGACCTATTTATACTGAAATGGCACAGGAACCATTAGTTGTCTTAATTTAAGCTGGCAATTTGCAGCAAGCGGAGTAAAGCTGAAAATCAATAGGGAGGTAACCATGCCTGAATGATAATAAAAATAAATAAATGGAAGAATTATTTTGAATATTTAAAAGACTATTTATTGTTTTATAAATGATTTGTTTTGCCTTTATGATTTATTGGGTACGAAATTCTTTTTTAAAAGAATTCTTGAAAATTCTGTAACATACAAAGGCCACGAAAGATAACTTGGAAAAACTAACAAAAACAAATCATATCAGTAAGTTCTAGAAGTTGCCAAACCGGACCTAAAGTCGGCTAGCGCGATAGCGGCATTATCGGTCCTTATTTCTTTCAAAACTAAGCAAGAAGTTAACGCCCTTACTGACTGAGTTTTCCAAAATTTTCGAAATTTCCAACAACTCTCTAGAACTTGCCGTAGATATTGCTTAACAATCGATTTATTTCACCATTAAATTTGATTACAACCTTCTTTCCAAAAATGTTACAGTTCTTTGGCACTCTAATTCATGTGATTTAACACTGTCGGATTACTTTTTATGGGAGAATGTTAAGTCATTGCTTCCGGCAAATCAGCAACTCTTGAACCATTAACAGCCAATATTGAAGCCAGCATTAACGTCATACAGTCTGAATTATTGGAAAAATTAGTCAAAAACTGAACTGATTGAATGAACCATGTAACTTGTAGTCACACATACATATACATATGTAACAGAAATCACATTTAAAAATAATTGCTTTGAATTTATCTACCAGACTATAAAAGAAAAGAAATTCATTTCAACAAGAATTCTATATTTCATAATAATTTTAAGTCCTCAAGCTCTTTAAAAACACTCAATAACTAGCAACGTTGCCTTTAACTCTCTTTATTCTTAATTTTTTATTACGTTCCGACAACTTCTAGAACCTCATTGTTGATTTGTCATTGTAAGTTGTTTTTGTTCTCTCTTCACTGTACGCGAATAAAAAATGTGTGTTTATATGATAAATTAAAATTTATTTCCTTTTTACATTAAAGGGTTAAAGGATTTCATTTTTTTTTATATTTTCCACTTCAAACCATGCTTCAAACAATGAACAGGCCTTTAATTTTTGCACTCATGTGTGTTATATGTTCTCTACAAACAAAAAAAATTATTTTTTTTTTTTCATTTTTATTGTACACCAACAACCATCAGTTTTTTTGAATTTTCATTTTATAGTTTTGTTTTGTTTTGTTGATTTTTCTTGAAACGTTTTCTATTTTCCAGTTCATGTTTTCTGTTTCTGTGCCATTAAAATCCTATTTACGTGCCCCGGCTCTAAAAAAAAAAATCTCGTATTATTTGCTGTTGTTGAGTTTCAAGTTTTCATGGCATTCTCTTCAGAATATTTTTTTTCATTCATTTTATTTGCTTAAAAACTAATGACTGCTGTTGTTGACATTTTGCTCAATTGTTTAAAAGTTTAGGAAATAAAAACAGAGAATAACAAATATTTAAGAAATCAAATTGATTTATTTCTGTTGGTATTGGCAAAAGGATTTTAAAATTTAAGAAAAAAAAACAGCAAAAACTGAGATTAAGACTAAGAACAGTGCCATGCTATATTCTATTTAATCTTATATGAACCAATTACTCAAGTGATGGTTTGAATATCGGATAGTGTTGCTTTGTCCTTTGTACAGTCCTATTCAAGCTGAATTGGGCACAGAGTTCGTTATCATAGGCTTCTTCTTGAAAGAAATCTGCTACTTTCTTCATGGGCTTAAAATATTTCATTCCTGCACCAAAAACTTCTGCTTCTGCTCCGTCTAGAAGATTCGTTTTTGATCACACTATAATCCCTCTTTTAAAAGAGTATACGGCTTCCAGTTTACTCAATTCAATTAAATCCAACCGAGTCTCCAGTGCAGCTGTAGAACAGATTCTAATTGCCCCTATTATGGTAAAATACATGCGAGTCTCTATCTTATTCAAGCCAATATAAGCTATTTTCAGATTACTTCCAACTGCCCAGACAATTTGCCCATCTTTGTTAGACCATCTTTGTTAGACACCCAGTGCACAAAAAGTGGGTTGCATCCCCGAGGATTTCCCTACAAGGATTCTGCATACCCTTATGGCTAGTCTGGCCTTAGCTGAAATGCTCCCTACATGAGACTCCAAGCCAATTTACTATCCAGTGTTATTATTAGAGATTTGACCGCCATTTGATGTGATAACAGCTCATTTAGGAGTCGAATATTTAGAAAGTTTTCATTTTCTGGTAAACGGTACTACTGTGGTCTTCGCCATGTTTATTATCAGGTCCTCTGTCAAGCACCAACGACTCCTACAATCTCAAAATCTCTTCGAATGATGTCCCAGAGACTCTCTTTAAATTTGCTTCTAACCATCGTGGCTATATCATCTGCATATCCTTGGCAGGTTATACTCACAACCATGCTCCATGTTAGTGGTGGATTTCTCTTAGTTCTGCTAACCCTTATAAAGGGTGGGCCATTTAAAAGTTTGAATTTAAAAGTCCAATAAAACAAAAACAGTTTAAAATTTTGCAAAATTTGTTATTTTGTTGTGAAGTACAATTGTTCCGATTAGAAATGGAATATTCTTTCACTCATATATTTACCGCGGCTGGCCTCACAGTACCCCATTCGATCGAATCACTTTTCAGGACATTTTCGGGTGTATTGGATCGTATCTCGGCGATGGCATCACGAATGTTATCCTTCAAATGCTCAATTGTCTCTCATTTGTCCGCATAACTCTTTCTTTAGCGGCACACCACAGAAAATAGTCCAACGGTGTCAAATTGCAGCTTTCTGGCGGTCAATGGACATCACCCTTATTCATGAACTTTAGCAATATGCTTACTTATAATGGGTACTGTTGGTCCTTCTCTGCGACCAAATTTTGTACGACATTTTCATGCAAAATCCGACCAATTGTCTTTGTTTTGATTCATTACGTTAAGTGGAGATAATTTTGTAACAGAATAGAATGATATAAGTATTGCCAGATTCGAAATAACCGATGGTTCAAATTTAAACCGATAGATGGGCCACCCGATACAAACATACATAATTCGATCAAGATTACGTCCTAGTGTCTCACGCCACTTATGTTGAACGATAGATTTTTGAGAAACTTTTGACGGCAATTCTATTTACTCTCAGAGTCGCACGTGGCAAAGTGAAATGACACAAATTAATGAAATTTTTGACTACTGCGGTCAAACGAATGTCTTACTAAAAACAGCAGCAAATTTACAAATCAATGCATAGTTATTATTAAAATAGCATGAGATTAAGAAATTTTTATTGTTTTGTTTACTATACTTAATAATATAAATAAAACAAGAGTAGAAGTAATAGTTGCTACAATAAGAATAACGAATTAAGTGCGGTCAAATGATTATATAGGACTGTAGCATATGGGAATGCATACACTGGTTTTTTTTGCTATTGTTGTAGGGCGGTGTAAATTGAAAAATATAAGTATTTTTTATTAATTTCTTGTTCTTTTTAATACTTAATTAGTTTGCTTTTAAAATTTTCATTTTTCAAACAATTTTTTTCTAATTTTTTATTCTACTCATTAATACGATTTTTCTCTTATAAATTTTCTAATATGTACATATGTGTATAAGTATTTAAATTCCAAACAAAAATTTCTTGTTGTAAAACTTATAATTTGGCCTGAAAGCCTTTCTATTAAAAACCTATTAAATCTTTAACAAACTCTACAACAAAGCTACTCAACAATGTTTTCAAAAGGGGTTTCCCTTAAAAATTTCAAATTAAAATCAAACTTTAAAGTCAGTAAACAATACAAACAACAATCTGTGCAATAAAAACAAAAATCACAACCACAAATAGTAACACTAACACAATAATAAAATATCAACAGAGAGAGAGAGAGAGAGTAACTAGTTTTTATGCTCACTCACACACTTTTTGCAGGTTAAATTTTTAACACTCTCAACAAACAAAAAATAAACAAACACACACAAAAATTTTTCTGAACACAAAAATAACTGTAAAGTAGAGAATGAAACCCACAAAAACAAATAACAACGATAATTGGTTATGAACTTTGTTGCTCTTTGTGTTTTTCACTGTATGTGAGCGAGTGTAAGTGCCAACAGTAACCATGTTTAAATTGTTTTTACTCTCTGCTCTCTTTTGTCTAGTCTTCCCCCTTTTTTTTCTATGTTGATTGTTGGTAATTTGTAAGCATTAAAAAAGTAATTGGAATTATTAGGACTCACTTTACACAAACAAAACAAAAGAAAACAAAACCAAAATTAACTCTCATTTATGAGTTCTCACTCTCTCGTACTCAGTTTTAGGTTATAAATAAAGTATAAAACAAAGCCTAAAATAGTCCAGTTGTACTATTAAAAAGAGAGTGTGAGAAGGAACATAAACAAACCTTAAAGGCAGGGATGGGTTGTATAAATTTATTTTTGAAATTAATATCGTATAAGAGGGTAATACTTCACTTAGAAAAAGACAAAAATAATTGATAATTATATCGGAGTTGGATGTATGTAATTACTAATTAATGAATTATTACAATTACCAACTAATAAATAACAGTAAAGTTGTAACAGTAACTTAAGGCAACGGAATTTATTTAAAAGAAAATCATAAAAAATAGAAATAAAATGAATAAAATCCAAGAGAGAGAGAGAGAGAACAAAGAAGGGAGAGGAATAGTTAAATGAATATAAACATAAATAAGCCCTAAAGGCAGGGTGGATTTTATTAAATTACTTTGAAATTTTTCTATACCTTTCCGTTACTTTACGAAACAGAGAACTATCACAAGGCATTATTTCCCCCTAGTTGTCTTATTATTCCTTTACTTTGTTTCAGTTTCATTAATTAAGTTTTCCAGCTCTGCAAGTGTTTCAAATTGAAAGTATAGCAGACATCGAATTAATGCATAAAAATTGAAAAAATAATTGAAATTAATATACAGGTTGGGTTAACTCTTAATTAATGAAATTGTATAACAAATAACAGGTTTACAGCAGGATTATTAAAAAAAGCAGCTTTAAGTAGATTTTTTGAATATTTTCGAAATAAATAATGTTGCAAAGTCGCCGTAGTGGTTCAAGCCAGAGATCAGTAATGAATCGTTTTTTCGCTACTCATAAGTACTCATGAAATTTCGAGTATGAGTGAGTCAACAATATTGAAATTTAAATACTCTGATTTATAAGTACAGTTTGCAAGTATGAGTATGAGTACAACGTTGACACTCAAACTCATAACATTCGGAATATGCTTGATTCATATGCCTACTCATTCTAATTAATAAATTTAGAAAAATACTTATAATACTCATAAATAATTCGAGTGATTCGAAATTTACAGTCTTAGTTGTTGTTGTTGCATTTACCAGAAAAAGAAGAAAGAAAAAGACAAAGATAACAAGCAATGCAAACGCACAACCTTCTAGTGAGTATTATAGTGTTCGTACGCGAATCATACTTATTTTGTGATTCTTGTTGTGATGTTGAGTAAAGGAGAGTCAAAATCAACAACAGCATGCGTATTGTTAAGTATGAGTACAATGAGTACTTCAAACTTTGAATACGAGTAGTATGAGTATGAATGCGTATAAGTATCAGAAATCATGAGTATGATTCGCATCAAATACTCATTGCTAACCTCTGGTTCAAACCTCAGCCCAGATATTTCGAACAAAACGAAATATGAAAAGGAATATTTTATCGGCGACTTCCTTTCAGCAGATTTCTGGCAAAGCTCTGAGAGTCAATAAATGGATTTGAAAAGTTTCTCCAAAACCTTTCATTCGGAGACGAATGGAAATGGAATGTTCACTAAATCTTTATACAAAAAAGACAAACAATAACAAAATATTAAATTAAAGGCATTCCAATAAGATCTGCTCGTTGTTAACAACGACAAATTCATGCCTAGCAACTATTATACATGCAGGTGCTTCCTTCTGGTATCCATTCATCATGTGACCATGGGGCGCAAAACAAAACCGATTTAGGGCTTCCACTAAGTACATCATTCTCGGTTCTCATTTTTTATCGTCTAAACTTATCAAAGCACTTCTCAACTGTATTTTTTTTGCCAAAAACAATTTTAATTTAACCCACCAGAGTCGTTTTTATTTTTATTGTGGATCTAATAATAATGGCGCCATCTATGTGCTATGCTATAAACTTTTCAGCTCAATTGTGAGAAAGACAAGGCAATATACGAAAGAGGAAAATTAGTTACAGCAACAAACCAACAGTAAGATTCTAGAAGTTGTCAAACTGAATACAAATGAAGTCTAAATTGGGCATAAGTAAAGGTTATCACTGAAGTCGTAGTTAAATACTATACAATATATGCATACAGGCATATTACTTACTTTATTGGCCTTTCAAAATCTTTTAGCTTCTCACACCGCTCATGGTTTGTATGTTAATCTAATGCACTACTATGCGGACCCACAGTTTAAAGTCAACCTTTAGTTTAATATCTAGAAAATTTTCATGTTAATTTTATTTGCTTTCAGTGTCAGAAGACTCACCGAAAGGAATATTCTTTCACACTTTGTTTGAGATTTTAGAGCTAAGATTTAAACTCACGAACAGTTTTCTAATAGGTCCGGCTATTCAGAGAATAGATTACTACTTATTACTTAAGTTGTTTCAAATTTAAATTTTTTTTTTCATTAAAGAAATATACAAAAATGGCTTTTGTAGCAAAAGAAAGAGTGGATAAAAAGAATTGCTAATTTTTACTTTGTTAAAAGATAAAGTATGTAGCAGCATACCTTAAGGCAATTCTTTTACAATTTTTTACTGCTCACGCAAAGGGAGAAAACACGAAAAGCATAAAGCATACTTTGAGGCAAATATGTTTTCTTTATTTTATGTTAAGACAATTAGAGCTACTCCTAGCGAGTATTTCAATTTCTCGTCCAAGAAGAATTAAAAAATGAATGCTTTAAATTCTAAAAAGACAACAACAGTTATTTAAAGAGATTAGAATTTTAAACGTTTCATGGAGGACTATTTTGAAGAGAGAAAGTGACATTACACAATTCTATAGGAGACTAATATTCACAGGAATGTTGCGAAATTTGCTTAAAGATTATAACACGGAAAGGGACTGTATATATTAATATCTTCTTTATGGCGCATTTTAAATTTTCAAAAAATATTTTAATTTAAAAAACATACAAATTTTAATTTTTTTCGCATCGAAATTTTTTAAAGCATATTATAAGGCATATTTTAATAATTTATTAAGGTATACTTTAGGGGGAAAACCAAAAAAAAAATTGTATTCATAGAATAGTTGAGAAAATTTTAAAGGTCTTGATAAACTTATAAAAAGTTTGTTAAACATATGGTTAAAATTCAATTGATTACTAATTATATATTCCCTTAAACATATTTTAAAGCCCTTTGTTAATAATTTTTAAGATAGTTTTATAGAATTCTTCTTTATTATTCCGAAATAATAAAAAAAAAAATTTTAAACCCTACCTTAAGGCTTTTACTAAACTAAAAACAATTTATTTTAGAAAAAAAAATACACATGCAAAACAGTTTTCTTAGTTTAATAACTCACTTAATTTTAAATTTCTTTTCTTATTTAAAGCATACTTTATGGTGCTTTGAAATAATTTATATTAGTTTTCTTTTGCAGTTGTATGCAAATATTTATGTTTCTTAACTTTACTTTACAAAAAAAATGTCTTTTATTTAGGTTTCAGTCTTACTTTACATGATGCAACCAGTCGTATAAATTGAAGTATACTTCAAGGTTTAATATTTGGTAAAAATTAGAAAAATCTTTACAACTAAAAAAGTTTCTGCAACGACTTACGTTGTAGACCACTTGAACTTAAGAAACTAGTAGGAAATATTTTTTTTTTTTTTATTTATGTAAATACCAAAAAATTTAAGGCATAGTTTTAAGCACGAAAATAAATTGTTTAAAGCATAATTTTGTTGTTTATGTGGAGAAATATGTTTTCAAATATGTTTTAAAAAGTGCTATTAAATAAGGAAATACATAATAAGAGATGATTATAAACAATTTATTTTTATATTTTTTAATGTTTTTTTAATATTTTTCATGTTTTCAGTATTACTGGGTTGTATTATATAATTAAAAATGTGTGTATTTATTATTTAAGTCTGTAAACATTTAAAAAGGAAAATATTCATATATAACGGAAAAATATATTTAAAGTATATTTCCAGGGATATAAAAGTAATAAAAATGTAGCAAACTTTTAAGGATAGAATTTGAACAAGAGAATGTAATATTTTTTATTTTGCGTAGATTTTCGGGGACTAGTAAGAAAAATTGGTGCCTACTTTTAGTTGTTGCTATTTGTTAATTTTGTAACGTAAATTGTATACTATTAAGTACAAATATAAAAATTGTTAAAGGACTATATTCATGTTAAACTGGAGGATTGTGTCAAAAAATTGTAATAAACTGATGTCTAATTTGAGACGCTTTTGGTATATGTTAGTACAGCTCTATTGGTATCCAGCTCTATTTGATATATTTTCGTATCTATGCGGCATACTTTTAAGTATAAAAATAAAATATACAACGAAAAATACTCATATTGCTTTAACTGCAAAAATATATTTTTGATAGGCTTAAGAGAATGGTTTAAAAACTGTTGCCTGCTTTCAGGTGTAGTTAATTCAAATTTTTATTAAAGGAGTACTACTTTAAATAGCAAAATACTTATGGATAAATATGTATTGAATATATTTTCCGAAACTTAAAAATTAATAAAAATTTGGTGCATAATTTTAAGCGCTTAGCGATTTATTGCTTATTTTAATAATTCATTTTTATTGTAACATACTTCTAAGGTAAGAATAAAAATTAACAACAAAAAATACTCACATTTCATTAACTAGAAAAATATACTTTGAATAAACTTTCGGAAATGGTTTAAAAACCGATGCCTAGTCCTAGATGTTATTAATTTTAATTGTTAATTAAAGCTGTATATTTTTAATTGTTAAAATACAAGCTAAAATAGGAAATGTCTTATGGATTAACATGTTTTAGGTATATTTTTCGAAATTTAAAAACTAATAAAAAATTGGTACATAATTTTAGGTGTCTTATGATTTGTTGGTTATTATAAATACTTATGTTTAAGATTAAAAATAAAAATTTACAATGAAAAATATATACGTTTAACTAAAAGAATCTATTTTAAGTAGATTTTCGTGGATTATTTAAAATATATATTAAAAACTGTTGCATATTTTAGACATATTTTAATATTATATATTAATTTTTTTAGCATACTTCAGGGTATTTTTTTTTTAGCATAAATTTACAGCCATTGTAAGTGTTTTATTAAGAGTAATTATGTGGTAAATTGTATTTAAAGTAAATAGTCTGGATTGATGAAATTTCAAATGTATTCATCAACAGGCATTTACTTTGACTACAGTTTCTTACCAAAAGCATCAAAAAGTTACAAAATACAAAATTTAAAAAACAAAAATCAAACACGAATAAGTTTAAAAGCAAATGAAAAAAAAAATAAAATGTTCCATTTAAAAAATAAAAACAAAATTTTCAAATATTTTTTGTTTAATTTTATAATTTTTTTTTCTCTCAATTTTAATATTTTTGAATATTTTTTTAAATTCGATACTGAAATAATATAATATCTAATGCCATGATACTAATAAAGAATTCAATTCTCTTCACTTACCCGATATACAGTTCGCCAGGAAAATGAACGTTTAATGAAGGAGACTATGGATAGGGCTCGTTTTGGTAAAAACTATAACGAGACTGCTTCATCGTTATTGGCAGCCACTACCTCATCTTTGGCGGCAGCTGCACAGGCAGCTGTCAATGGGGCTCAACAGCAGCAACAACAACAGCAGCAAATATTGTTGCCTCAGCCACAACAGTATCCTTTGCCGCATTTGCAACAAATTCCATAACAATTGATGATCGATAAATAAACTGTGAAAATAATTAAAAAAATATATAAAACAACAGAGATAAAGACCAAAAAATATTCAATTTTTCGTTATTAAACACCAAAAATAATTAAAAAAAGAAACGGGAAAAAATCAAAAAGTAACGTTCAACGCAAAGATAACTTTAAAGCTGCAACGTTGCCAACTTAATATACTTTTCTCTCTCTCGCTCTTTCTGGCTTTATTTATTTACACGTACTTGTGACAATGAGCTCTAAAGCTGCCATTAACATGAACAAGATGCACCACCACTACTACCAACATAAACAACAGTAAACACCAAAAGGAAAAAGAGCACAAACAAAAACAGCAACGTGTTATTAAAAATAACACACATATACATTACCAGTTCTCAACTAAATGTAATACTATGAGTATCAATACTCTTGAAAAAAAGAGGGAGAGAGAACGCGAAAGAGCACCAAGAGATAGAGGGAGCTTTATTAAATAATAAGCGTGTATTAAAAAAAAGCACAAACAAATAAACAAAGAAAAACTAACACAGTCGTATAATGTAAACAAACACAAAGAAATGAAGAAAAACTGTAAACATAACCACTCGACCACACCATCACACACTACACTTTAACAAGAAACACTTGCTTGCTATTATAACTGTTAACAAAGGCACAGTGGTTTAAAAGGGCATAAAATGTGTAAAAAAGAATTATTACAAAAATATTTTCTTCTTGTTTTCGAATAAAGAAATTACAAAAAAAAATAGAAAATCTACAGAGTTTTCCGAGAATGTTGGTTAAACAATAATATAAAAAAAAAAATTTCAATAAAGCCAGTAAGAATATGCTGTGCATAATAAAGTTCGGAATTAACAGTTCAAAAATTTTGCTAAAAACTTTTATAAAAAAAAACTTTTGTTTAAAAATTATCAACTTAACCTTACATCACATGATAGGAACGTACTAGATAGATAGGTTGAAGAATGTGTTTGGCCATAATAGAAAATTAAAAATACGCGCAGGTAATATGATCCATTGCTTTAGGATCCTAGAAAGGGCGAAAGGAAGAAAAGAATAGAGAGAGTTAAAGTAAAACAGAAACAAACATAAAATTACAGAGGTGGACGCTCAACCAGCGTAAACCCATAATCAGCAGAGCGTAATCGAATCTCTTGAAATTTCTTTTACCAAGAGTCGCTTAGTCAAAGAGGAGATGCTGTATCGTCTCTTATACCTCCACATACTCTATAGAAGTGCAAACAAATCTATTCGAGATTCCTGCCACCGACCCGACATTAAAATGTTCAATCAGACACCATGTAGCCAGTCTCGTGTTGGAATTATAAAGCCCCAGCAGAGAGCCAGTACCTTCAATAGGTGGTCAATTGCTCATAGCCATGTTGTATTTCGGATTCTCCTCCCATCTTCTCTGCCTTTCCTCTTCGTAATATATTTTGGAATGACTCTATAACTCTATCAGATTGTAGGATAGGCATCACTTATCAAATTATTAATAACATGAGAACTCAATTTAGCAAAAGCATCAACCGTTTCTATCTCAGAAACATTAACATGCTCCTGAACCCAACACTAACTGACCTAGTACGTTATAAAGGCCCTTATGCAGACCTTCCATTCGCAAACCACTGCTACTTATCCTATCGCCTTAAAGACCGCCTAACGCTCAACGAAATTACGTACGAATCCGTATAAGAAGAAACCAGGCAGGTCAAAAGTCAGCATAATACCAAAAATCTCCAACTAGATGCCAACACCATTTAATTTCAATTCATGAAGTGGATATAGCAACCCGTGTTAGAAGTTCCCCACCATTTTACAAGGCCCCATTCGCCATGAGGTTCCACAAATGCAGTCATAAACAAAGTTTTACGAACCATATAATCAGAAGTGCAACCAAGAAGTTCTCCCCTATCAGTATAAATAAAAGATGAGCAGAAGCTTTGGAGGTGCTTTCAAACGATCGATTCCCTTAGGCATATGCTAGTTAGAGCAACACAATGGTTGAAATATAAGTCAAGTGGAGTCAGAAAGAGAATGTTGGCCTATTGGATGAGAGCCCATGGTTCAAACCTCAGCTTAGACATCTCGAACAAAAACGAAAAATGTAAAAGATTTTGCTTTCGGCGACTTCTCAGTAGCCTTTCCATGCCATGAAAAGTTACTGAAATCTGCCGTTCGGAGTCAACGTAAAAACACGTAGATAAAATTAACACACGACATAGCTGGTGCCTGAGCTAGGTTGTAGTCCTGACTAAAGGACTGTAATGACCAATTAAGTACGTAAGTATGTTGACGGTATCAGTCTTGTACTGACGTAGCAACAAAACCAGTACCCTTTTTTTTGGCTTATCATCACGTGTTGCCTCTGAAATAAAATTGGGTCACCGATAGACAGCTTTCTGGATGGTATATTAGTGTAATGTAGCTGAACCACTTTCACTTTTTATGATGGAGATTTGTTTCACAACAATCCTGAGGCTTATAGACTAGGCTATGAAAAAATTATTTTAATGGCTTCTCAGAAGTTTTTATAAACAATTTCTTATGATTTTACATGAATTTTTAACAAATTTAATTTTTCAAAGTGGCGATTGTCTTAGAAAAACAGGGGGTTGGCACAGGAATACAAACTCAGTATTTATTTTGATTAAAATGAGTTTTTTTTAAAGAAATTTTTTATAATGAAGGAAATAAAAAAATAGAATTAATTATTGAATACATAAACATTTTTAAAAAACGTTTTAATAAATTATTTAAAAACAAAAATAATTTCAATTAAAATCATTCGCATTTAATGCACTTCCTAACCACTGTGCCCGCTCGTTCATTTCTCTGTTTTAATAATAAAATTTGTACACATTTTAACTGAAAATAAACAACCTGTGGCATTCAATTAATACAAAATGACACGGGCTACTCTATTGCCATTGCTCTCTTTACTTGTTTACGTTTCATTTTTTGTTTTCTGTTCTGTTTTAATACCGTTATATTATTATTTATTTTTATATTCTTTGCTACACAGGGAGAGAGCGAGAGCAGAACAATTTTCCATTTTTTCCTTTGATAAACAAAAGACAAATAAAATGGCTAAACGTAACTAAAAGAGCATTAAGAGATAGAGACAGAGAAAGAGAATACAAACAAAAATAATGAAAAACACGCACAAAACTACAAAGAACAACAAATTGTAAAGAGACAGAGAACAAAAACAAAATATAACGTATATTGTATAACGTGTATATCGTATATAAAAATAACAACAACAATAACAACACGAAAATATGATATAAAAATAAACAAATTGTAAATATTAAAACGAAAAATAACACAAAAAAAACAAAAAATAAAAACAACACTTAGGCCAAGTACTGTTCTCATGGCAATAACACACTCTCTGCCACACACCCACACACACACACTGACACAAGCATTTATAAATACATATAAATAAACGAACTAACAACATAGTCACGACTCGTGACAGGCAATGTATTGTATACAAGAATGATGGTCAAATAAACAATAATAACACATACACGCACACATACAAATACTGAGTTTTTTCTTTTCTTTTGTAGCCTATAAGAGAAAGAGAAAAGATATACACTTCAAATGTAAACACTTTATGAAATTGTAAGCATTTATTTCCATTATACTCTTCTCTCTTATGTACTTACTCTCATACACTTAGCAGTTTGAATCTCTTTTATTCACAGACACACAGTTACAGTTTGATTTACAGTAATAGTCGTACTTTGTTGTTTTATTCATCCTTTAATTTAATGCAGTATTAATGGTTAAAGGCTGTTAAATGGTGATTAAAACTTCAAATTTTTTTAATTTATTTTTCTTTTAATTTTTTTTAAATTTTAAATGAAATTTTTCAATGCCATCCTCACAATTATTTTTGAATAAAAAAATTTACAGCCGTAGTTACATCAAAAAAAAAAAATAAATTTGGTTTAAAAACACTTGTTGATTTACTCACATATTCATAAAAATTATTTTCGATTTATAAAAGATTTATAAGACTTGATTTGTATTAAAATACTAACTGTACCCTAAGCGCGTTGCTGCGGCACCAACTAAAATAAATTTTCAGGAAAGACATTACACAAATATCCGATAATTTTGAATCATTTTATGGATTTTGTTTCCCATTGTCCAGATGATTCAGACGAACGGAGCTGAGTAGTATGCATTAGATCACTTTCTAATCTCACGTTTAAGTGATTTGTTTAAGTGATTCATACGAACGGGTCTCAGCTACTTGTACTCGAAGATTTTCCAGTCTCAATGCTTCTTGAGGTGTAGGTCGACCAATTGCTAGTCGCTTTAGAGGCATGATTGCACGGGAACGACGTGAAAAATGCGTTTAATCCAATTGAACTCAACAGCATTTTTAAAAATGTTCCAAAATTAAAATGTTTCAAACTTGTGCTTGACATTTTACGAGATTAAGTTATCCTAAATGTTATTAAAATCATAAATGATGAATCCTAAAATGTCTGGTATTTATCCGATCAACACATGATCAAATGCATAGTTTACGATTCAATTCATTTTGAATAATTCTCAGTAGCGCTATCTGTCGGAAATTAATCGTACTAACTTAGAAACCGACTTAGTCGTCTTATTCGCAACAACTTTGCTAAAGTTCATATCATGATCAAATGCACAGTTTATGATTTAATTCATTTTGATTAATTTTCAGTGGCGCCACCTGTCGGATATTGGTCATACAAACTTATAAACTTTCGTCGGCTCATGTATAACAACTTTGCTAAAGATCATAACATGATCAGATGAACTCATTTTTAGTAATTTTCGGATATTGGCCATACCAACTTAAAAAGCTTCTCGGGCTCATAAGCAACAACTTTGCTAAAGATCATAACATGATCAAATGCATAGTTTACGCTTCTATTAATTACATACAAACAAATATTAATTTTTATATATATAGATGTGGGCGTGGTACATCGCCTATAGTTCCTTCCAGACATACAGGAAGGTACTTTTAAAATTTCAAGAAAATCGGTCCAACCGTTTAGCCGTCTGTAGACTTCAAACAAACCCACAAAGAAATAAAAACACATTAATTTTTATATAGAAGATGAAGAAGAAGAAAATACATAGTAGTAGTAGATTACATAGAGCTGACGGGTCACGTATACGTAATATTTTGTTAGACAATAACACTCATACTCATACTTACTCCATAAGTCTATTGGATCATTAAAACACCTATAGACTGCGGTAGGAGTTATTATCTCTGAAGAGGATATTGACATATTTTCAGATAGGTAGGCAATAAAGCATTGACTTCTTACATAACGAAATCAAGGGCGGCTTATAGCTGTCCGAAGTCTTTCAATGGGATAGCAGAACGATGCGACATTCATGACCTATGGATACCGGGATAAAAGCGATATTACAGGTAACTAGAGGCCGGATGAACAGATACGAACAGGATAGCGCAGCATATCTAGACAAAACTGTGCAGATGGCACACGAAAAGTCTGGTCAAGCAATTATGGTGGTACTAATTTTGGTACTTTTTTTGGTACTGTTAATTTATCGTACATATTGGACAATTATTTGTATGGCATTTTAAACCATTAATATCTGCAAAATTTTAAATATGTTTAGAATTTTAAGAACAATACTTTTCTGGTACTTTTTGTGTACAAATACAGTCACTAAAGTACTATTAAAAGTATTTCATTAGATTATGCTTTATAGACAATGAATATGAGTTGAAAAGTTTAAAGTTTTTGTTTTTTTCGATTTCTTTAACCATAAAGTCCTGTTAAAAAGAGTACTTTTAAATTTTTGGTTTCTAAAACATAAATCTTTTTTTTTTAGAAAAAGTCCTTTTTTTTGACAAATTTTATCCTTGCCAGATGAAAAGTAAGAAAAACAGTAAAAAAAAAGTACTACATATTTGCAAAAAGTGTTAAAAAAAAGTTGGACTTTTTACAAACAGGTACCTTTTTCCTTCAGCAAAAGGTGGAAAAAAGTACCTTTTTAGAAAAATTTAGCCTTAAGAAGTACATATTTAAAAAGTGTTTTGATTTTGCAAAAAAGTCCCTTTTTGGGAAGAAGTAAATTTAGCAAAAATGTACCTTTTGGAAAAATAACATCTTGGAAAAAGTACTTTCTTTTTGGAAAAAAAAATTCTTCTAGAAACATACTTACTTACTTAATTAGCCATTAACAACCCGATTAACGGATTTAGCCTTACAGACGCTTCCGGTTCTTGCGTGCTTACGCCAGTTGGTCTCTAAAAAGAAAAAAGTATTTTTTTTTTATTTGAAATAAAGTACTTTTTCATAAACTGTTTTGTTTCTTAATATTTTTAATTAAATTTTAATTTTCCACGATTCCTACCACATTAAACACATATACATACATAAACTCAAATACAAACAGATTTGAATTGTAATTAAAACTTGTGAAGAAAATGGTTAAATTTAGTAAAAAAAAAATAAATATAAAAAAAATTAAATAAAATTAAAAAAATTAAGTTACGAAACCGAAAAAAAACCCAAAAAAAATTTTTTTGAAGTGTGTAGTTAGTTGTTGAAAAAAATCGAGCTTGTTTGTTAATTATTTTATAAAAAGAAAATCAAATAAAAAAACATAAAAATAATAATAATAAACAATAATAATAAATTAAAAAACTAAATTAGAAATGAGAAATAAATTATAAAAATTTAAATAAAATAAAATTTGAGAAAAAAAATTATAAAAAATACAAGAAGGCTTAGACCTAGGAATAAATTGAAAAAAACTAAACGTTGTAAATATATATCAAAAAAAAAATAAATAATTTTGCATAAAAATCAACTGAAATGAAAGGAAATGTTAAATAGTTAATTACTAAGAAATTAATAATAAAATAAAATATTGTTAGTTTTATAAAAAAAATAAAAATAATAATAATAATTTAGAAAAGGAAAACATTAAAAACAGGGTCTTAATTTTTTTGTAAAATAAATTATTAATTAATTATTGATAATAAAATTAAAATGAAAAAAATGTATTAAGTTTAAAAAAATTGCTCAATTGGTGTTAAATAATTTTTAAGAGTTTTTAATTTTTAAATAAAATGTTAATTTAATTAAAAAGCATACTGTTGGCAGGTTTTCCACATATGTATATCTAGGCGCCAGTGCTATAAGAAATTTATTTTATTCGAATATATAATTTTTTAGATAATATATTACTCAATTCTATTTGTTAATCGAATACATTGTTTTTTAATTTTATTTATTCGAATATTCCAATCGGATAATTATTTTATTCCAGTATTTTTTACTGTATATTTAATAGAACATTTATTACATTCGCAAAATTTATTTTAGACGAATATTTATTTAATTCGAATAATAATTTCATTCAAATACAGAATTTATTCGAATATTTATTTTTTTTTTATAATATATACAGTAGAAGTCAGATAATCCGGCACGTTCGGGACTGGCTCGGTGCCGGACTACCGAAAATCCCGGTCAATCGGGCGGTAATTATGTATAAGAACAATTATGTTAATCATTAAACTACAAATACAGTATGCAAATACATACAACATGATTTCCGTTTGATGCTTCCTATTTTCTGATTGAGAGTCAGTGTTACGTGTTTTCGTTACTCTCCTTTTGAACTCGAAGGTTTAGGTTTTGAGAACATGGTTACTGTACAGTTAGAACGAAAATCACTTTTTTATAAACAGTTTCAAAAGTTACGTTTACTGCGATGTGAAAGGCCACAAAACAACTACACACAAAAAAAATTGCAAAGACGCCTCGTGATTGATTAACGAAGCTGCACTGCATCTGAACTTGTTGTGACAGCTGAGCCGCCCGCTGATTGTTTCCGAACAATACCGAGCGCTTCCGGATGATCCCGAACTACCCCGAAAACTTTCGAATAGCTCTCGAGCGTTTTTATTTATTTTAAAGACACACTTTTGGAGAAAACCAAAATTTTTACAATTTTCCGGAGCATTCCGGACTGTTAGATGCCGGACTAATGGACTTCTACTGTATATGTTTATTCGAGTATTTATTTTATTCGAATTTTTATTTTGTTGGAATATTTCTTTTCAAATATTTATTTTATTTGAATATTTATTTTATTCGAATATTTATTTCGAATATTTATATTTATATATTCAATTTTTTTTTTTTGAATATTTAAATTATTTTAATTTTTTTATTTGATGTTTAATTCAGTTCCATCGAATGTTACTTTGAGGCGATAAAAATATTCATTTGATTCTTACATATCTTAAAACTTTTAAAATTGTCAAATATTTATTTAATTCTTATGTTTTTTATATGTTTATTTTTATTTATAAAATTATTTTTTATATGTACAATATTTAAATATTTTGTTGAAAATTAAATTAATTTATGCGAATATTTTATTTATTTGAATTTTTTTTATTATTTTCTTAATTTTTATTTTTTTTTTTATTCAAACATATTTTTAGAATTTTGCTAAATTTTTAAATTTTGTTAGAATGTTTATTTATTATAGTTAAATAAATAAATGAATAAAAAAATAATTATTCAATTATTGCAAGTAAAATAAAGAAATTACTTACTTGCATTCGTTGTTTACTTTTTCATTTAAATAAATCCTTTATTTCCTTAAATAACAACTCAATTCAACTGATAACTCAGCTCCATAAGTTTTATTTCACGATCGTGTTGTTAAGGCGCCTTTTAATACACAATCGGTTGTTAATCACAATTATTACATACGTCTCATAACCGGATGCCTACTTACGACTGTGTGGCAGCACTGTTCATCGCTCTATTTATAGTCCTTTCATTTTTAAGTCTGGTATCTTTTCGCTTTTTCTATTGATATTGGATTTTTGATGAAATTTAAATTTTATTTAAAAATAAAACTTCTAAACTATGTATATGCCAAAAGTATGTTGCAAATAAATTAACATTTTACAGACTGTTTTGAATATTTTGTTTTTATAATAAAATTATGAAACAACTTTCTTTAATTTATAATTTACAAATGAACAAACCTTGAAGAATGTTTATGTTACGCGCTTCGAAGGACCATTTTCACTCGTAAAAACTAAATATTTTGTATACTGAATATGAAAAACTAAATAAAAAAAAAAACAAAACTAATTTGCTGCAACAAAAGGTTTCAATTTATAATTTTCTTTTTGTAAAAAATAAAACAAAACAAATTTAAAAATAAATTAAATGCACTTATAAAATAAAATTGAAAAAGAAAAGAATGTAGAGTGACATACAAGGAAACGATATTATTTCTCTACAAATTAGCATTTTTTTTTTTTTTTTTTTAATTAAAAACAATAAAACTTGAAATACCATGATTGCTACTGTACTTTCTTTACTAGAAATTTATTTATAATTTTCTTTTTAAGAAAATTAAGAATTAATTAAAACAAATATTGATAAAAAAAAAAAATATCAAATCAATACAATAAAATGATAATTGTTGTGAATATTTGCAGAGATTGTGCCTGTCACCAGTTAATTAAATACTACAATTAAATAAATGAAAAAGCTAATTAGAGAATTTTTTTAAATTTAATTATTAAAAAATTAAAACTTCAAAATGAAAATAATTAAAAAAGGTAAAGCTTTAAAAACAAACACACACACAAAGAAGTTCTCTTGAAATTAGGCAAGAAAAGACTTAAATTTTTGGGTGTTAAAATAAGTTTTTTAATACATATTTGTTTTTTTTTTTATTTTTTAAAGAATTTTTAAACTTAAATTATTACATTAACAAAACTGTTAAACGAAAAATGGAAATTTTTTAATATTTTTTATTTTTATTTTTAAGAAATTAAATTAACAACAATTTGCACTTGGTTTGCTTTTAATCATTCTGTTAAGATTTTGTTTTTCAATTTCTGACAAGGTTTTTTATTTAAAAATATTTTTTATACTCAAAATAATTTCTTTACATTTTTTTATTAAAAAATTTTTACTTAAAAATAAATTGTTTAAAAATATATTTTACTTAAAACATCAAAATATTTCTTTATAAAAATATGCATTTATAAGAATTTTTTACAAAAAAATTTTTTTTGTTTCATGTTTACAAGTATTTTTTTCTCTTTTTTTTTTTTATTTAAAAAATATTTTTGTTTAAAATTATATGTATACAAAATTTTAATTTCATTATATAATATTTTTTATTATATTTTACTTAAAAAATGATACAACTACATTTAAATTTTTTTTTTATTATTATTTTATGGATTTTTCTATAATTTTGTTTTATTTAAAAATTTGTATTTAAATATATTTCATTTAAAACAAAAAGAAAATTTTTATAAATATGTAAATTTAAAATAAATTAAACTTTCATATTTTATTCCTTTTTTTCATTTAAAAAATAATTAATTAAATATACATACATATATGTATTTACCCAAAAATATGATTTCATTTTAATATTTTTTTATTATTTTTATTTAGTTTATTTTATTTAGTATTTGTTAATTTAATTTAAACTTAATTTTTCAAAATGATTTTCTGGATTTTTCTATAAATTTTTTATATTTAAAAATTTATAAAATTTTAAAATTATACTTTGTTTAAACAAAAAAATTTTTTAAAAAATAAAGAAGTAAATTCTTATAAAGAAATATTTTTTTTTGCTGCTTAAACTTATATTTTTTATTTCTTTTTTTCATTTAAAAAATAATTAATTTAATATATGTGTATGTATGTACCCAAAAAAATATAATTTCATTTTAAAATATTTGTTCATTTAATTTTTATTTAAAAATATATTTAAATTTAATTATTTTTATTTAATTTTTTTATTTAAAAAATTATTTAAAAACATTTTTTTCGGAAAACTAAAATAACACACACACGAAGAAGTCAGTCAATCAATGTATTGCCAAGTAAAAAGCAAAAAAAAATTAACTCAAACAACAAATAATTGTTAAAAGAAAAATATTCTAAAATATGATAAAAAAAAACAATACAAATGATACAATTAAATAAAACATATATTATTAGTAACTATAAAGCAGCAACAACAACAACAAACTTAAATAATAATAATAAAAAAATATATATTTAAGCTAACGAGTAATAGTTTAAAGATTAAATAAAAAAAAGAAATCAATATGATGTAACGTAAGACAAATCTATTAACAAATAAATAAAACAAAAATAGTTTAACTAACAGACAGATTAAATTAATAATAAAACAAACAAAAAATAAATAAATTAGTAATAAATTATTAAAACAATTGAAAAAGAAAAAAACAAAATGAAATGAAATAAATTTTTGTAGTTCATAAATATTGAAACTAAAATTAATCTTTAAAAAAAAAGAAGAAAAATAAACAATAAAATGGCAAATAAAACACAAACAAAAAATCAAATTGAAAAGCAAAAATCGAAAATTTTTGTCTTAAAGAAAACCGAAATAATGAAATCAAAATCAAAATAAGCAAGAAAATTAAAATTTTTAAAACAAATTCTAAAATATTTCGATTTTGTTGAAACCAACAAACCTTTTAACATAACAAATCAAAAAAAGAAAATTCAAAACAACAACAACAAAATATTGTAAGTATTTAAAAAAAATTAAAAAATAAAATTAAATTGTAAAGAAAATGGTATAAAAATAAAAATAAAATAAAAAATAAAACTTTAAAAATGTTAATTGTTGAAAAGTAATTATAAAATATAAAAAATCATAAGAAAATTTAAATGAAAAATAAAAAAAAATTAACTTTTTCAAAAAAAGAAAAAACAAAAACAACAACCAACACCTGTGTAGAATCATTATAATTTAAATTAAAAAAAAGAGAAAATATAAAATAACGATAAAAGAAAAAAGAAACAAAAAAAAACAAAACAATAATAATTAATAAATAAAAAAACAAACAAAAAAAATTTGTAACTGGTTTAAATAAAAATTGTAAAAATTAAAAATATAAAAACAAACAAAAAATGTGTTTCAATAGAAATAAAGATTTATGGAGGGGGGTATGTTATAACTCTCAGCATTTAGACCCATAATAATTACTTACTTACTTAATTGGCCATAACAACCCGAATAACGGATTTTGGCCTGCCGCAACACATCCTTCCAGGCGCCTCTACTTCTAGCGCGCCTACGCCAGTTGGTCACACCAATCGATGACAGTGTTTCTTCGATTTGGTCCTTTCAACGGATACAAGGTCGTCCTCTTCGCCGACTTCCGCAGATTCCCGCATCGAATACCCGTCTCGCCGGAGCATCCTCTTCCATTCGAACGACATGGCCGAGCCAGCGCAGCCGCTGGATATTAATACGCTGCACAACGTCTATGTCGTTGGTTCGGATGCGGAAACCTTCGCCAACTCGTACTGGATGGAAGATCATACGTAGTACTTTTCTCTCGAATACTTTCAAGGCTGCTGCATCAGTGCTTAATAGGGTCCATGCCTCTGCGCTATATAGAAGCACGGCGAAGATGAGCGTCTTGTACTAAAGAGTACTAGTTTTGTACCAGAACGGTCTCTGCTACTCAATTGCCTATTGAGACCATAGTAGCACCTGTTGGCAAGAGTGATCCTACGCTTGATCTCCAGACTGACATCATTTTTGGTGGTAACGGCGGAGCCAAGATAAATAAATTCCTTAAATGTATCAAAAGTATAGTTATCGGCCGTAATCTGAGAATCAATGAGGTAGGGTTCAAAACGCTTTCGCATGCGTCGAGTGGTGCTTCCACTAACACAATCCCTCCTACTCTTCTGGGAATACTCCCTTCCCGGGACGGCTATACGCATTACTTCAGGAAGGGCCCAGAACGACGTCCTGTAAAGGGCCGTTATCTACTCTCCCACGTCTGGCTAGGCCATATATTGCCGGAAGTAACCGTGACCCGAAAGAAATTAAATAAAAATGTCTCTGTATCCATGCTTCTATAGATGGAATAAGTCTAGCAGTCCATCTTCCACTTGTTTTGTCGCTCCATCTGCTTTGCCATCGCCGTATTGTTTGGGATTTGACATCTGTCGTACCAATGGTATGGTTTTTCCTCTTCGCTTTCCATAATCTTATTCGCTCAAATGCCAGCAAGTCGCTAGGTATCTCATCGGTGACAACGAGGACTGCGGCGCTCGAGACCGTGCGATAGGTCGAGGCAACTCTTAGTGCCGCTGTTCGTTGCACTGCTGCTACTATTTTCCGCTGAGATTTAAGTAGTATCGAGTTTGTCGTCGCCATAATTCATTTTCTTTTCAACTTCGTTGGTCCGCCGATATTTTCCATCAGTCTGTTCAACATGCCCGTTAGTTTTGCTGCCTTGGTAGCCACATGCTGTATTTGGGCCCAGTAATTAAGTCTACAGTCGAGTCTGAGACCCAAATATCTCACCGCTTTTTGTGACCAGTGCTTTTTAATATGGGCTCTTCTTCATATTAATCAAAGCTGGCGCTGCTAATTCAAATTAGCTGTCAAATTCAACGTAAAAGTACTTCCTATTGCAGTGTTGTATTAAAGCAGTAACAATTTTTTTTAGTTTGTTTTTTTTTTTTGTTCTCTCTCAAGAACTTACTTATTTCTTATTCTGTCTTAACAATAATACGTAAAATATTACACTGTTTTGTTACCACTTTAAAAAGCCTTTACTTCTAAATATATTTTAAATTTTGTCTTTAAATTTAACGGTTTTTAAATTATTTAAAATAATACTTAGAAATATATTCACTAACACTGTATTTATATTTATAGATACATGAAATACCCCGTTTTTAGTAACACATCAGTTACAACCCTGTTTATGCACATGACAACCAAACAAAACAAACTTGACAAGCCTTTTGCGCGTTTTTCTACTTTTGGAAACTCACGAGAAAACAAAAAGAGAATACGAGATTATGTTAATCAGCTTGTTGTTGCTATTAAGTTATTGAAACGTTATGACAATGAAACAAAACAATTTAATGGCGTAGTACATATGTACGTGCATTTGTTCTGAAAAAAAACTATACGCGGCGTAAGATTAAGAAGAAGTCAGAAAATATTCAACGTGAACTGAGTAAAGGGAATATAAACTTCTTGATCGTTGGAAGCTTTTTAAAGCAGTTGATCACAGTTTACTCCCCATGAATCCATAACACCCTTTTCAACTTCTTTTTTGACATATATAGCATTCAAATAGAGGCTAATGCTATAAAACAATAACGGCAACACAGCAAGCAAATTGTTGTTGCAAAATTGCCTGTCAGCTTGATTGTGTTTGTAGCATTATACACTGCATTAAATTTGCATAGAGGCATACCTGTAGGATCAATACTAGGTCCACTTTTTATGCTAACGGTGGTGTGCAGCTGCTCTTATGTAACCGTGTACAATCTTTTCTTTCAAATACAGTGAACTTTTTTAAGTTTTAACTGCACAAAAATTAGTAGCACAACAAGAGAATACTTGACTCTAATATCAGTGTTGCCATATTAACTTTTTTCAAATTACTGTTGCATTAGAAAGTAGATGGGAAATGTTATATAATCAAATTAATCGATATAACTTACGATGTTATTAAGATAATATATATACAATAACAATATTTTTAAGATAGTGTTACATTCCTGCATTGTTAATATAAAGTAAAAAATCTAAATAAACTCTACAACTTCCATATTTCTTTCAGTGCATGCTTTACGAAATCTTTCACTTACCAACACTGCAACATTAAATGCTTTCAAACACACCCTGTTTGCAAATACAACCCTTTTGGACGAATGATGTTATGAAAAGCAACAAACAAAACATTGCAATTTGCGCGTATTTTTTCTTCTTTTGCTGTATACTCTATATATGCACACCAACGAATTCTTAAAACGCGAATACCCAAACATCAGAAGAGAGAAACGACGAAAAGTAAAAGAGACAACAATATAAATTTAATATAAACATTGTTGTTGCATTTCTTATACAAATGGCGGTTCATTAAAGAATTGCAACACTATTACGCTCAATAACAGCAGCAACGATATAAACTTACTGAAACGCTTTGGAATTATTATTACCGAGAGGAATAAATTGGAATAGAAAACGTAACCAAAAAAAAAGAAGACATAAAATAAAACAGCAAAAGACCGACACAACGACAAAATACAGAGAGAGCGTGTGTGTTAATTTATAAAATTTTTTATTGTGTGTGGTGTATTACAAAAGGCTTTAGAAGAGGAATTGTATTAAAAAAAGTTTTTTTTTGTAATTTTGTTGGCCTTTATTAAAAATACAAATCACCTGAAGGATTAAACAACTAAAAAATTTTTGCCAAGGAATATTCAAAAAGTTTGTTTTTTTTTGGTAAGTATTACACAAAACTCTGTACAATTGTCCAAAAGAAGAAAAAAGCTCAGTAAAAAAATTGCCAAAAAGTTGGTTAATTTTGCTGGTTTTTCTTTTGCTAAAAACAGATTTTGCTTTTACAAGCCAATCAATTAAAAATTCATAACTTAGTGTTTTATTTATTAATTTTATTTTATTTTTTTCGTTTTTGCTTTCCTCAATTGTGTATGGCGTTGTGCGTGCATTTGTGTATGTGTGTATGTTGTGTGTTGGTCGGTTGGTGTGTGTTTCATTTCTTCTATCATCAACGACACAACACAACAACGACAAATGTTGTGTTGGATACTAATCTTTGATTAAACGAAAACTCATCATCACCACTGCTGCTGCTCTATACATGTGTTCATATAAATTGTACGTGTGTGTGGGTATGTGTATGCGTGCGTTTTCTTATGATTGTTGTGTTTTTATGTGTTGTGTGTGAAAAACAAAGAAGAGGAAAATCTTAATACAAATATTTTTTTTTTCATTTTCATATTATTCAAGATAGACATTGAACTTGTGCAGCAAGAAAAATTCTGAACTACAAATTTTTAACTGCTGAGAGAAAAATTTAAAAAAAAACAAACGGCAAAGAAAAAAAAAATTACCAACAAACAAACGGCCAACCAACGTATTGAAGATCAAAAGTGGTTGCTAGAAAGAAAAGATCCCCCAACGTACGTCTATAGGCAGATTATCAAAAGCAAAGCCAGCCAGCGAGCAGCACATAGCACATTATTTGATAAAGCAACGAAAACGACGACGACGACATCGGAAAACAGCAACAGACAACAAACAGTGTGTGGCACACATTAAAGTAGTGTTACTGCTGCTGCTGTAACATTCAGCATATTTTTGGAGTCGTCCCCTCTTTCAATTAAAATACGCACCATCATCAAGCAAAATTTCTATCACAAATTTATGGTTTTTTGCAATTCCATTAAATATAAAAAAGAGTAACAACAACAACAAAAGCAACACACTCTTAAACGTATCACACACGTACACAAGGTGCGCGCTTTAGCTAAACAGCCAGCCGCCGGGTCAGTTGGTGGTGACAAGTTCTAATTTTTTTTTTGTATTTTCAAATCAATACAACAAGAAGAACAATAAATACTTGATATTTTCTTGGAGGAAAATCACCAAAATATCAGCTAAAACAGCTTTAATCACACCTTTTTAATATAAAAAGTAATCATCACAACAACAATTGTAAAAATGGAAAAGAGAATAGAATTGGAAAGACGCGCACGTAAAGCTCATACGGTAAGTTACATACACAACCTCTAGTATATTATATTTGTTATTAATTGTAAGCAATTTATTTAATTAAAATTTAGTTAAAATTTGTATAGTTTTTTAGAAAAGAAAATCTGTGAAGGAAAATGATTATTTTAAATTAGATTTGCCAACTTTTGCTTTCTTTTTAATGCAAAATGTAAACATTTTTGAGTAAGAGATGCCATATGACTTTGTTTTGTAATACCTTCTCTCAAGATTAATTGAGGTTAGACCGAAAAAAAACGAATCTTTTTAAAGATTTTGTTATTAGCATAGGAAAAACATGATGCTTTAATTATGATTAAATTATATATACCGGATTTATTAATAAAATACGTCCGACAAAGAAATTTTAAAAGAACATTATAAAGTTCTTCAACAGAAATTAATTTCTAAAGAAACATGTGAAACAAAAAGAGAGAGGCCCTATAACAATTCCCCATTAGGGTCAGGTGGCTTTATAATGGTCCAAAATTAGTAATACAGTAGTGGGAAAATAGGGAAACAGGTCAGGAATTATTTTTTTTTAGCTAATCGAAGCAATGGATTGTAAAAGAATAGGTTTTATTACGATTTGTGGGTGTATACATATTTAATTATTTAGGATTTGATATTTATATACATCATATTTTCTTGTTGTTGAAACAGTTCTGCTAGGGAAAAACACTTCCGGATAATATGGCTTTCGTTGGGCTAACAATTCTTTACCCAATTTGGGCCGGTTTCTTTCTGAGCGAAGATCCGATTCACGTGGGAACAGTATTTGCGTTTTACTAGCTTCAGTTATGCGGTAACAACGTGTAGGCACTGTCTAGAAGATTTTACACATTTTTTAAAATGCTTTGTTTTACCGGCATTGAATTTTGAGAGTGACCTCAACACATGACCGTATCAATGTCGGGGACCATTAGTCGGAAGTTTGCGGATAGTATAAGTATGGTCAGGATATGTGATATCGGCTAGCTACACACTGTTATTCCCAGATAAGAAGCAATGAGAGATGAATTGCAAATAAAACTTGTCAACTTTTTGGTTATGGTGCTCGTGATCATCGACGCAGGGAAGACAGAGTAATTATTCTCTGCAAGCGCTGCGTAGATATCAAAACGAAATATGAAAAAATATTTCTTCGGCGACTTCCTCTTAGCAGATTTCTGCCAAATACTCTGATAGTAAATATAGTTGCCATGAAAAGTTTCTCAAAAATCTATCGTTCAGAGTCGACTTTAAACTATAGGTCCCGCCACTCATGTATAGAATTAACACACACAACATGAATGGTGTTGGGAAGCTAGGGCGTAATCCTGACTGAAGGTAATTATGGCCAATTGTGTAAGCACTGTATAGGAGGTATTATGTCAGCTTGAGGATGATTCCGGTCCGCAATTCAGTTTTATTAAACGACATATCACTTTGAGTACAAGTACCAACATGTGCAATATAGTCGCCTATTTCCTGTTGGGCTCTTTCTAACTTTACACTTTTAAGCAGAGCATTTATTTGTTCTTTATGCATTCAATCGTTTTTCTTTTACTAAAATAAACCTAAATTATTACAAAATAATCTATAGTTTAGAATTAAAGCTCTAGTAGCATAGATATTGCTATGAACAACAACATAACCAGCCCAGCACATATCGAATTATTTTCATAAATATTTTCCTTTACATATTTATAATTCAATCCATAACTAAGCCTATTTTGACAAAAATACTTTTACATTCGTTTACTGTTTATTTTTCCATTTTAGAAACCATTTCACTGCTTTGTAGGCACGACTTCCATGTATTCTTTAATTATAAAAATTGCTTTTGAGAATTATTGAATTTAATTTCGAAATAGCAAGTCATTTTCTTTTTGGCCTTGGTGTTTAGCAAAGACCTTTTATTTACATCAAGTTCAACTGTTGCTTTTCAATAAATAGCACAACTACTGTATGTATATATAAACGATATGCGTTTTTTGATTACGACTCAAGACATTAGTTTTTGAAAGAAATTTTTTATAAGAAAATAATTTAATTCAAGAATTAGACCACAGAAACAGCGTGTCCATTTTATCTTCAATATAGATTAAAAATATGTACTGTGACATTTGCATATAGTCTGTATGGTGTACTATTTCTTATACAATGTTCAAAAATGGCCACTGATCTTCTAGAGAATTTTCATATATTTTTTGGGCCAATAATCTATTTTTTAAAATTGAATATCTCGACTAACAAAATTAGTACAACTATCCCACTACCACGGTTGGAAAGAGGACCCTCTGGACTACCATTTGTATGTACATATGTATGGTGTACTAGTTCTTATATGTTCAAAAATGGCCACTGATCTTCTATTTAATAATGTTATTAATACGGTATGACGGCAATATCTGCCAAAAATGAAATTACAAAAACTTGTAGTATCAAGTTTTGAACTTCAATTGTTCCCACTGTCCGTACAAAGAAGGGCTAGTTAAGTTAAAAACGTTTTCAATGAATTACTGTGAAGGTTTTGTATTGAAAAGTATTTTTTTTTTTTCTTAACGCCACTTAAAAATGCAAAATAATCAAAGGAGATATTTTTCGAAATAAAATTCAGTTGCCGCACTCCACTCAGAGGCTAGAAACGGCCTTTTGTTAGTACTTTCAATATTAAATTAAAAGAAAAAAAATTATAGGAAAAGTCTAAAAATATATAAAAAGTAGACAATAAAATATTAAGAAAGAGAAGCCCGTAACAAAGGCCTATTTTCCAAGATCATTGAATAAAGCCCGGCCGAGAACCCTAAAGAGATACCGAACACAACAGTTTCAGCTTTTCCGAGTTATCACAAAACCATGCAAAAAGAAATCGTATCTACAACCTGGTTCTAGCCTTCAAAGCGAAATGGGCTATTAAAAACCCATCAATACCTATTAAAATCAAAAATTCGACATCGTGGCACTAGACATATCCTTTAAACATATCCCCCTCACCCGGTTATGAAACCTATTAGGTCCCAAAGTTTGCACTAATTTGGATCAACCAGTTCCTTAACAAATCGACTACCTAGCCAACTCCACCTACACACCTGCAGATATGGACAGTGGCATAAAAACTGAATTTTGGTTCCCTCTGCTCCTTCACATATCCAATATACAATATCAGAAATATCTCTATTTCATCTGCTAATCCTATGTCTAAAAGGGCTATTACCCGTTAGCTAAGCTCATGCTTTGGATAAGTTCGTTTCTATGGGATTGAGTGTTGTTCGTTAGGCACATACTACTCTGTAGTCCATGTCTTTAATATTTCATCATATCAGGAATAGGATTCTCATTAAAGTTCTCATGCAATACAGCTAGCCCTTCGCAACATGTTTTACCTTTATTATATGATTACTTAAATATTTTCCAATATGAAGGGAGACAATTGTCCGTCCCTCATGTCAGGTATAATAAACAAAATTTTTGGCTATAAAATTACTTTTCCAATGTTTGAATAATTGCGGTCGTGTGCATAATTATACGCACTTGTTCGGAAGAAACGAACATACAGTTCGAAAGAAAAATCCATGAATTCGAATAAATTTACTGCTAGAGAAAATGTGAGTGGAGAAACTTTCAAACTTTATAATAAAAAAACATCATTTTTAGTCAAAGGAAATAATATTAATTTTAAAAGCCTTTTAACCTTTTTTTGTTTTGGTGTTTTGGCAAAATTGTTGAAAAGGATAAAAGCAAGCATTAATAAAAGTCAACTGTTGTAATACAAGCAGAAAAGCAACAACATAACAGTGGTTGTTTTACGTTATTTTCTCCGTTTTATAAACATTAACACCACCATTGCCACCTACTTTACGTTTCTAGACGTCTCCGGCTATTTTCATATGCTCTATGACATGACAAAAAGTTTGTATGTGTCTTGAAACAATTCCATCTCCATACAGCCAGCCAGCCCAGTTACTAAGCGTACGTATGTACGTACGTACCTACTTTGTAAAATATGTATGTATATGCGACACTTTAGGTTGCAAAATTTCACGCAGCAATTGTGTTGTTTGTTATTAAACCTTTAATGGTAAAACGTTTTATTTTGGTCCTTCGATAATGATGATGAATATATACTCCTATATATGTAGGCAGGACATTTAGTATTTCTTCTGTATACTGCTTTCTTTCCTACATGATTAAAAATGTAAAAACAAAAAAGTTTTTTAATTTTTTTTTCTTTTTGGTTGGTGGTTATGTTGTCCATAATTTTCTTCTCTCATTCATTAAAATAATAGTCAGTCGTGTAACAAAAATTACTGTACACTTGTATGGTGCAGAGAAAAGAGGACATCTCAATACCAACGGAGGAATATACTCGTATTGCTATTATAACTTTGCAAATTGGGACTGGTTGGTATTTACGCTGCTTGCAGAGTATATGTGTTGATTATTGTAGTTGTAGTTATTAAAAGACTGACAAAATAAACTGGATAAAAAACGAAACCCCCCTTAAAACAGAGAGCAACAATATCAAGGAGGAGACATACATACATATACCAACAGCTCTCAAAAAAAAAAAGTTTCCAATAATAGAGTGGTTCAACAAGATTTGATATTTATAGGGAATGGTAGAACCTTATTAAGCAATCTTCTTAGAATAAAAGACACTTTTAAGAAGAAGCCTTGGAGACAGGCCGAAAGAGGAAGCCGCTTGCCTCCTGCATTATTAAATTATAAATTTTTAATTTCCATTCGTTCTAGTTTAACTTTTTGTTCAATTTTTAATCCCTACAACTCATGGCTTGGAAAACACTCACACGCTCTCTCTGTTCTTATTATGGCTACAGTGAGTAGCATATGTTGTTATAGATACAATTTGGTTTTAAATTACGACGATTATTTACAAGCATTTCGCCCGTGTTGCCTGCATAGTAGATAGATGGGTAGTAGTGGTATGGCAATGGTGATACTTTGCAACGTTAGTATGTTAGTAGTTGTTGTTACCATTGTATGTAATACAGGTTACACTTTTTTACAGTTATTGAAAAAAAGGCAAGGGAGTGGGAGCCTTTTATATATATACATACATACATATGTATACTTATATACATACATATACAACGTTAGAGCTTTATAGTAGGATATAGGATATCATTTTCTTTTTATAGTTTCTTGGGACATATTTATTATTCACATTAAGTAAATATGAAAAGAATGTATGTACGTATGTATGTGCATATGTCTTCTAAATTGCATTTTCAAAACGTAACAGTTTGAAGGAAAATAAAAATCAATAAAATGCTAAATTGAATACAAAAGTGACAAGTGAAAACAATTATTTTGAATATTTTGAGTTTTACAAATCTGTTGTAGTACGGAGTCACACTCTTCGTGGATATAACTATTAGCAAACACCACTTAGATTGTGAGAGAAGTAGTTAAACCGTAATCCTGAGTAAAACGATTTGTTTTGATGTTACTGTCCATCAATGTTTGTCTGTATGAATATTTGAGAGGCTTCGCTTAACCTTTTTAGTATTTTTTAACAGAGTTGAACATTTTGAATTTGAAATAGCTTTTTACAAGCTAAAGGATGAGTTTCTTTTTAAAACGTACTTATTTTAGGCATTTGTTTACACAGTGAACTCGCACTAATTTTTGCAAAGGGTGTTCATGTTTACGATTTTGTTCACATTTCCGATTGATTATTGGTAAACTAAAGAGGTGATTAGTTTTAGGCGGTGATTCCCAAAACTCAATCATCCATATCGTTAAGTTCACTGATAAGGTGAATATAAATAAAAATTCCTTGAAAATTTAAATTCACATTTTAGTGCTTTCAACTTTTTTTCACGTTTGTTTTATAATAGTCAACGTAGCAAAAAAGTGTTCATGTTTCTGAAGGATTCACGTTTCTGAAGTATACACGTTTTCGCCAGTTCACTGTAAGTTTTTCTAAAGATTTACTCAATATATGTATGTAGGTAAGTAAAATGGTCAATGTTTTTTGCTAGCCGGAGTTTTTATATTTCACACGAAGAAAATTTCATATTTAAAAGGAAAAGAGGGGATAAGTTTTTAAACTCAAACCTTGTCTTATACGATCAATTCGTATACAATTCAAAATTGTAATAATAAAATTCGTTAATTTTATTATCCACGGGAAGCGATATCCACTGTTTAATGTCGAATCCGAACGTCAGATTTGAGACGGCTTTACTCAAACTACTCACTAGGCTATGGCTAACAACACTATAGGTTTATTTGCCATTCATTTCCGATCAGATACATACATAATTGGAAATTACAACCCTTCAGTAGCGGTTCAGTTGAGGCCTAACTTCTCACACCACTCATGTTGTGTGCCTTAATTTTATACTTGAGTGGCGGGACATACAGTTTAACGTCGACTCCGAAGGACAGATTTTGAGAAACTTTTTCATGGCAGGTTTATTTACTTTCAGAGTTTTTGCCAGAAATCTGCTGAGAGGAAGTCGCCGAAGAAATATTTTTTTTCATAAGCGGTGTCAGAAACTAGGTCGTAATCTTGACTGAAGGGTTGTAATGGCCAATTATGTTATGTTATGTCATTCAGTCCAGGGCAGAGTTGTTCCTTACTACAACCTATCTGTATTAAACGAATATATGGTTTCAATTCGGATTGGACCATTGCACACATAGTCTATTTCCCAAAAAGGTATTCTTTTTCAAAGTCGAAATTTAAAATCTCTTCCTATACTACAAGCTTGTTCAACCATCAAATGGTTTAGCTTGGGAAGCCGATTGTAGAATTCTTGTATATGGTGCTTTTGTTGTCTTCAAACAGGCCTTCGTTTGTAAGACATGTGCTACAGTGATGCACAAGATCCACTTCGTTTGCTTGTTTTTATTATTATTATTACAATGAGGCATTTCTGATTTTTGGGTAGACCTTCTTAGTATGCAAATTTCTATACTAACGTACAAATTTTAAAGCCTATAAAAAATGTGAGAAGCTAGGCCGTAATAATGACTGAAGGGTTGTAATGGCCAATTATGTATGTATGTATGTATTAAAAATGTTGGGTTTAAACTATTTTTTTAATTAAAATCTGAATGTGTTAACCACAATTGCTTTAAAACCATAAAAAATAACTTTATCTGTTTCCTTAAGAAAACTAAAAACGTTTATTTTTTGTTAATTAACCACTAGTTGTCAAATTATGTGACTTTTTTTCTGCTCAATTTCCATATTCTTATCTTTTCGAACTGTTTTTTTTTTTTTGTTGGTATTTCTCCCTCTATACAGTGAAACCCCTCTGACCATTTGCGGCATTTTTTTTTTTGTCCGTATGTGTGTGAGAGCTTTTGTTTACATGCTTGCTTTTTGTTTTAATTTGTTTTTTGTTTTCTACATTCGCTTATTTTTATTTTTCTCTTGTATTCTTCTACTTCTTATAAAATTGTATGTGTTTGTTTCCCTATTTTATGCTGTTGCCATTTTTCAATTAATTTTGTTTCAATTCCATTGGCAAACGGTTGTCCCTCTTTCATAAGTTTGAAAGCAAAACAAATACGAAGACTGTGCCAGAATGCTTGCTGTTATTTCGTTCTCTTTCTTTCCTTCAATACTTTCGTTTTTCTTTTATCTCTTTTAGCAAAGATTACATCATAACTTTTATTCTGAAATTTTACATTTTAAAACATACATTTTTTCACCATAAAATTCGTTTTCCTTGAACAACAAAAGAAAATCCTTGTTTAACTTCCAATACTTGGTTGGATAAATAAATATACAAGCAAAGAAAACTTGTATTTTTATTTTTCTTCTTCTATTGCTTGTATTTGTTGCAACTTTTTTTTTGTTCTTTTCGTTCACAAATGTGTGTGACGACAACCAACACAATACTCAATATGGCGGCGTTAGTGTTGTGTTATATGAACGCTTGCTAAAAACCGACTAGTTTCATCTTTGTTTCTCATTTGAGTTTATAGTCCTTTTTCTTTTTAAATTGTATACAAACAAAAACGAAAAAGTGAAAAGCAAGAAAATATGAGTGTGCAACAAGGTATTTCTTTTTCAATATTTCATTTTTAGTTTCTTTTTTTTTTTTGTTTTGTTTCGAATTTGATGTACCATTACATTATTACCGTTCCAGTACATGTTTTATTACCATATTGTTTACGTATGTTTCAATTTCCTCTTCATTCTTATCGATATACTTAAGCGTAAAATGCATTAATTATGCAGAATCTTTATGTAGTAATGGCAATATATGTATGTATGTAATGTGCTTTGATTTGTTTCTATTTTAATTTTATATCACTTAGAGCAATTTAAGTTTGTTAATAAATCTCTTTTTCAAATTTGCTGAAACGTTCTTATTCTGCATACACTCACAGAAATAAAATGTACTTTACAAAATAAACAGATCACTTAACGGTAAATTTTTGTGTAGTTTTAAAGTGTTGCCAACTGTTTTTTTTCTCTAAATATAAAAAATAATGCAACGGTAATTTTTAAAATTATTTTAAAGTGTTGCCAACTTAATATTATTTCCTTAATGAATGACAAATATTATAAAAAGAACAAATCAAAATTAATTCGCGACCTAATGCACTTTTAGGCTAGGATATCTCGAAAACCTTTTCCTAAGAAAAGTATAGTCTGGTTTCTGGGTTAAAAATTTTGTCAGCTTTTGTCATTAACATTTAATCTTACTAACCTAGAAAAACAATATCTCTTCACCCTTCAAGCCTTCCGCCTAGACTTTCCAACGGAAAATCTTCAATAAGGCTCAGCGGATTACGTCTTTGATTATCACTGGAGTTAGGAAGAGTTGTCCTCAGGCTGCTGTTGTTAATATGCTCTGCCTGGCTCCAATTGATTTGTATGTCAAGCAGTGTGCAGCGCATATTGTCATACGTCTGAAGAATTTAGGCTGCTAGAAATAGCGCACGATACAACACTCTGGAATTCTGAACGTCGTCTTTTCTGGGGGGAAAAGCTACCGACTATATTGTGCCTGAGACTATGTCTCTGCCTGGTTTGAGAATACTCATACCGGATAGGACACAATGGAGTTGTAAACGTCTTCACAGATGGGTCGAAGATAGATGAAGGCGCAGATGCTGGGGTCTTCTGTAAAGATCTCGGTCTTGAACTTCACTTTAGGTTAAAGGATGACTAGCGTGGTTCATAGTCGCCGTAGTCTATGAAAAGAAATATTTCTTTGGCAACTTGCTCTCAGCAGATTTCTGGCAAAAGCTCTGAGAGTAAATTAACGTGCCATGAAAAAGTTCTCAAAATTTGTCGTTCGGAATCGACGTTAAACTGTAGGTCCCGCCACTCAAGTATAAAATTAAGGCACACATCATGAGTAGTTTGAGAAGCTAGGCCGTAATCCTGACTGAAGGGTTGTAATTGCCAATTATGTATGTATGTAGCGTGTTTCAGGCAGATATTTTTGCTATCTTGAAGGCTATTGAGGCTGTAGCTAGTAGGCAGGCCCACTTCAGATTCAGAATATTATATGGTCTTCGTTGACAGTCAGGCTGTCTTAATGGCCATTGCGTCGGTCTGGTGTAAATCACGACTTGTTCAAGAGTGCAAAGGATATTTTTAAGGACCTTTAGACCAGATCGAATCCGTCTATGCTGGGTTTCGCGACGTAGCGGTATACTCGCTAATGAGACTGCGGTTGCTCTCGCTATTATGTTATACATCCAGCTGTTCGATGGTAAATGCCTAGTTCTAACGGCGAATTGCGTTCATCCAAATCTATTATGTGAAGTTTTCTGATGTTTTCATCGGTAACAGCCTATTTGCGACGCCAACTGTGTGCATCGTCTGCTCATTTCGCCTTGTTTAAATTTAGCAAAGTACAATGGGTCAACTTGACCTCTGGGTACTGCACTTGTCAAGTACATGTCCTCTAACCTAACTTAGCAAACCATAGCTTAGATCTGTACATGTTTTAAAATGTAAAGCTGCACTAAGGACCTTGTCACTCATTGGGGGGTTTTTAACAATGAGTTTAACTAGATTTTTAAAGTGTTATTTTCTAATCTCTTAATTTTTTTTCTCACTCTCTCTCTTTCTCTCTTTAGATTACAGATTTAAATTTAGATAATTGTAGGAGTACAAGCATTGTTGGCCTTACGGATGAATATACAGCATTGGAATCGTTAAGTTTAATTAATGTTGGTCTAACAACATTAAAAGGCTTCCCAAAATTGCCCAATTTAAAGAAATTGGAATTATCAGATAACAGGTAAGCAACCATTAAAAAACAATACAAAAACAAAAACGTGTGATTTATAACTTTTTTTCTTTTTTCTCTTCTTAATAGAATATCAAATGGCCTCAATTATTTACATACTAGCCCAAAATTATTATATTTAAATTTATCTGGTAATAAGATTAAAGATTTAGAAGCCTTGAAACCATTGGAAGAATTCAAAAATTTGGCCATATTGGATTTATTCAATAATGAAGCAACGCAAATTGAAAATTATCGTGAGAAAATCTTTGAAATGTTACCCTCATTGAAATTTTTAGATGGGTAAGTGCAAATAGCTAACATTACCTTTTATTTTTTAATTTTAATATAAATAAGACCGAGTTTAATTATAATTTTTATTAAATAGATTTGATTGCAACGATGTGGAGGCGTCCTCAGAAGGTGATGATGATGAAGAAAATAGAAATTATTCAGGCGAAGAGGAAGGTGATTCGGACGGTAAGTTAAAAAATCAAAATCAACATACTTTTAATAACACTATGCAACAAGAAATAAGATAAAATTGTTGATGTTCAGATAAAGACGTTCAAATAAGGATGACTTTCGAAAGCAACACCAAACAACTGTTGCTGTAAAGAGCTTATTATAGGCACAGTATTGGTTTGAAAACGAATCTCTTAATTTTGATGGATCAATTTGCTTACTTGGGAGGTGTATAGGCGGAAACTCCATAATTTGTTTTTTTTTTGTAAAATCTAAAAAAATTTGTTGCATAGTGTTGTATTGAATAATACATATACATACGAGGTGTGATAAAAAAATAACCGTTATTTTCAAATTTCGTGGGTTACGTGTGTTCGATTGTAGCATTTTTTTCTGTCATGTTGGTACACATGTCTGTTATATACATATAATAACATAAGATATTGATCGACCTACACCTCAAGCACGGAAGAAAAGAGCATTACGAGCCCCAAAATCAGACGAGCAACGAGCATTGAGACTTGAAAATCTTCGAGTACATGCCGCTGAGACCCGTTCGCATGAATCACTTGAACAACGACAAGTGAGATTAGAAAGTGGTCGAAAGTGTACTACTTAGGCCCGGTCGTCTGAATCATCTGGACAACGGGAAACAAAATCATTAAAATGATTCAAAATTAATTGGATATTTGTGGTGTAACGTCTTTCCTTCAAATTTATTTTAGTTGGTGGCGCAACAACGTGTGCGGGGTACAGCTAGCTAGTTGATACATAAATAAGTAAATACTTTTTGAAAAAATTGAAAATAACGGTTCTTTTTTGATCACACCTCGTACATACATTGTTTTGTTTTAAAATATTTAGAAACACAAAATTTGCTATTAATCAAATATATGCAGAACATTTTCACTTTATTCACTTGTCATCCACATGTGTACATGACGACCGACCGACCGACCCATTCATTTGTAACGATTACTCTAAGATTTTAAGGTTAAAAAAAAAATTCAAAATTTTGTTTATTACCTTGGCCTGTGGTGGATATTATTGCCGTTTACATAAAAGTGAAAGAAAGAAAGAAAACAATACAAAATATTCACATTTCAGATAACCGAAATGCCTTTTGCTTAAATGGTTTAGAAATTGATTTGGATGAATTAGAAGCATTTGAAAAACGTCTAAAAGCTAAACGTGAAGCAAAACTGTTAACAGAACAAGCAAACGACTGCACAAACACAGACCCTAATTCCTTTAAGGATGCAAATACAAATATTGAAAACACAGCCACCACCATCAGTACTACCACGGCTGCCGAAGAAGCAAATGTTGATGAACTCGATGAATATTTGAAAAATTTAAAATTACGGGAACAGCAACAGGAAGATGAAAAAAATTCTGTTAACACATCTTCTTCTGCTCCTATGAATTTTGCTCTGTTATTATATTGGTTTTTAGCAATTTTAAATTTGGCCAGTGCCACATTTGTTTGTAAGCATTGTTCCTTTGGCTTTTAACAGTCTAAAATTAATCCAATACAATTTGTTTTTTTTTTCTCTTCATTCTTTCTATATCATATGCGTGCGTATCAATCAGCTGAGGATTATGACTTAAGTGACGAGGAAGATAATAGTAGTATTGATGATGAAGATGTTTCACTATCTGAGGTATGATTTTGTTTACATTTATTAAACAGAAACGTTTGAAAATAAAATAAAAATTAATTAAATTATTCGAATTAAAGGTTTATAATGAGGATTTAGAAGAGGATGAAGATGAATGGGATGAAGAATATGCTGGCGGTGACAACGATGATGATGATGATGAGGACAGTGATGAAGATGAAGCCAATGATACAGCCGCCGCTGTAAATGCTGTCAAGCCGGCTGATACTAACAATGCTAGTGGTAAATATTAAATATAAAGCAGTTTTAGAAAATTTATTAAAAATAAAATTTTTTTTTTTTTTTTTTTGTAGCTGAAGAAACCCAAGCACGGGGAAAGAAAAGAAAGCATGAAGGTTAAAGAGAATTGTTTTCTTCGTTTTTTCAAATCACCCCCCATTTTATTTGATTTGATTTTCTTTTTTTTTATTATTTTTTTTATTATTATTAAATCTATACATCGTGTGTTTTTTTTTATATTAATGCAACAACAAACAACATAATTTTACTTTATACAAGAGAAAGAAAGAAAAAAGGATAGATTAACAATAAAATATTTGCAAGTTTTATTTTTCGTATAAGAAAAAAGCTGAAACAAAATCAAATTAATATTTAAGTAAAATAAATACAAGTAATTAAAAAATAAAAATAAAACCACTTAAATTTAAAAACAACAAAAAAAAGAAAATATATTCCAAAACACCACTTTTAAAGAAATATATTGAAAACGGAAAAAAATAAAATTAAAGGATTTCATTTACAATTTATTATAAAAGAAAAGAAAACAAAACAAAAAATTAACGAAAAGAGTAACTAAAACAAAATAAGGAGAGAAAAAAATAGAAATAGTATTTACAAAATCATCAAAAGAAAAACAAGAATAATATCCTGTTTTTTTTAGAAATTGTTTAATTGATGATAGAACAGCATTAAAATCCAATCCCCCAGATTATAAAAAATTTATTTAGAAAAAGTTTGTAACATCCATCAAACGTAAAAGTAAACAATATACAATTTGTAAAACCATACATAAAGCAAACAAACACCATATTTACTTAAACAATAACATTTAACAAATGAAAAACCAACAAAAAAAGTTTTAAGAAACAGAAAAAAATTAACTTTAAAGGAGTTGCATGTATTTTATGTTGGAAAAGAAAACAAACAAAAAACAAAGAATTTAGTTGAAAACAAAAAATCTGTTTAATTTCTATTTAAGAACAATCTTTCCAACTACCCCCTTTTTCCTTCTCCTTTCCTCTCTAAATGTTAGTTTATTTAGAACTAAAATAATGGAATTTTTTTTTTTAAATTCATTTTTAAGTTTTATATTATTTTTTAAAGACACATCAAGTAAATACATATAACATTAAAGAAAAAGGAAACAAAAATTTAATATATTTTCAGTTTTTTTTTAATATTTTTAAAAACATAAACAAAAAAGAAAACAAACAAAAATGAAAATAGTAAACAAATAAAACTTAGAATTTTATGCACTTTCGCATACTCTCCATCCACATTGTTACCATTATACCTCTCTCGACCTATACATACTCCGCTTGCAAATAATAACGTTCCATAGTCACAGTTCCATTTGAAGACTTTTAAAATGTATTCATACATCCTCTACACTTGTAAGGAAACGTATTGGAAAGAAAAAGCTTTATGGGAAGACCAGAATCTCACTGTTTGTCGTTCCCATTTCTGCCTTTGACGGGTAGGCGAGAGGGCATATAATAAAGTCATAAAAAGAAATAAAAAAAACACTTGGAGGGAAATTGAAGAATTATAATAGAAAAGGTGAATGTAAAGCGACAGTAACAAACTGTGCAATCAACTACGCGTGAATGAGCACGTAGGTGAAGTTCAGAAAACTTGAATATTAGCTCCCAACAGAGGTTCTAATAAACCCCTTAAAAGAAAATATTCCCAGTATATTCAATCTTCATAAAGAATCGGACAATCACAAAGGCGAAAACTATATCGCCTACGACTCTTCTCATCTCCACAAAATGCCGTTCAGATTGGCCTTAACGTAAATTAACGATTTTCTTGCAGGCATCACTAATTTTTTGATTTTTTTTATTAACACGTTGACTGCTGCTGCAATTTTCAGAAAACTGGCCGGCCACGCACGACAACATTGACTTTTTGTTCGTTCTTTTTCCAGAAGCCATTTATCGATACTCTAGCACTGATATAATACGATTTTATTTGTGTAGCTACACAAAAATGGCAGGTTTAGTGAGATAACTCGTAGTTGGCACCCTAGAAAGGAACGTAATCTACGAGTTATCTCGTAGTCGGCGGCAGTCAACGTGTTAAATAATAAAATGAATTGGTTATGGATGTCTCTGCATTGGCAGTTGCCAAAAATGGTACTCCAAAAGGCAACTGAAAACCACTATTTTAAAATTTCCAGTAAAATGCTTGTAAGAAATCTTTCATTTCGGCAGCTACAAACAATATCTCTGGTTGTCAGCTGGCTATGTAACTTGAGTTGGATTGCTATTGTAATAGATCCAAAACAATAGTCTTAATAGTGGTGCTATTAATTCGGAAGAAAGTATACTCCTGGGCCTGCCCTATTAACTGTTATATTTTCCTCTTTGAAATATTGTATTCATTTCACTGATGGTTGTGTTATCATGAATATACTTTTGAAACTATATTTTCCACTTTTCACTCTAGTGAAAATTACTATTGGACCCCTGGAGTCTGAATTCAGTCTTTCAGATCTACCAGTTCATTAATAAATTGACTACCTAGCCACCTCTGCCTATGCGCCTACAAACCATGACAGGGCCTAGAAACCGATCAATTGTTTCCTCTGCTCCTTCACATAGCCTTCAGAAATCTGAAATATCCCTAGTCCATCTACTGATTCTGTCTTTAAAGAGGCCCAAGCCTACTACTTTTCCTACAATAACAATTGTAGCTCAAGTTCGTTTGTTTTCAATAAGATTCTGAATTTAAAATAGCATTTATTTATTACACATACAAAATACCATCGTTTTATTAAGAAAGAAATTCCTAATGAACTCACATAATAATAACTACTTCACAATCGAATTCCATTCATTTATTATTATAAAATTATCTTAATTTTTGTATTTCTCTTTAACAAAATAATCATTCCTTAATCTCTGTCCTTGTAACTTTTGTTCTGATATTATTGAACAACCAACAAACAATTCGCCATGATTTTTTAAAACCTTTCTTTTTACTCTCTATCCATTATCCTGCCTTCATTCCCACTTTTCTTTTTGTTAAAATATATCATTATCCTTTTTAAATAAATAGTTTGATTTTTTTCCAAATTTTAGAGTAAATATTATATAAATATATATATATTATTATACATATTACAAAAGATGAAAGAAGAAAAAAACAATTGACTACAGAAAAAAATATTAAAAAAAACGGAAAAAATGAAAAATTGTAAAAATAAAAAATACTTGTCCTTATTTGGGTAGGGAATGGATACTACTCATAACATTTCATTGGAGTCAATATATGTGGCAACCGAATTTTAGTCGTGTTTCTAACGAGGTACAAAAAATAGTCTAGTAGAGTCAATTTGGCATGATCTTGGCGTCTGAAGGACTGCTCCAAAACGTGAAAATAAATTGCTCATCAAACTTACCTACCAATAATTCATGATATCGTTAGCCTTGTGGCGTGGGGAAACGTCCTGCTGAAACCACATGTCAACCAATTCGGATTTTTGAAGATGGGCATAAAATCAAACGCTTGGGCGTGATTCGCCCAAGGAAGGAAGGCACTATGTGTAGCAAGGTCTTGGGGAAGAAATGCGATCTTTGGTTTAGACGGGATTCTGGCTTCTAAACTGTTGTGGAAACGTCATGCTAAGTAAGATCCAAAGGCAGAAGGGACTATGTGTAGCAGGAGCTTAGGTAGAAGTGGGGGGGGGGGGGGTCTTAGATGCATATTCTGCATTAGATATGTACAACGTGAACATAAGACAGTGGAGATATAATATACCCTAGCATTCGGGACGTTTCACATTTCAGACCAACTGGGTATCACCAAAGATATCTTCGTCAAAAGCGACGCTGGGGGAAGTTAGTACTAGTGATTAAGGCACTCTCGAATTTCTCACGACGTAATTTTATGGAGGCATGGACCCTATTAAGTACTGATGCAGCGGCCTTGAGAGTGTTCGAGAGAAAAGTCCTACGTCAGATCTTCGGGCCAGTGCGAGTTGGCGACATAGACGTTGTACAGCGTATTAATATCTAGCGGCTGCGCTGGCTCGGCCATATCGTTCGAATAGAGGAGGATGCTCCGGCGAGACGGGTATTTGATGCGGGAATCTGCGGAAGTCGGCGAAGAGGACGATCCCGTATCCGTTGGAAGGACCAAATCGAGGAAGCCCTGTCATCGATTGGTGTGACCAACTGGCGTAGGCGCGCAAGAAGCAGAGATGCCTGGAAAGATGTGTTGCGGCAGGCCGAAATCCGTTAAACGGGTTGTTATGGCCAAATAAGTAAGTAAGTAATTTTATGGAAAGTGGGCAGGCTAATCTTGAGTTATCGTAGGGATCGTGTAAATAAATATCTTACTGAAATTCGATATGACTTATGAGATCAGATACCTTCCAGACAAACTTTGGTTGCGGGTTCTATCCTCGAAAACAGAAACTTTAACAATATCTCAAACTGTCCGATGGGTGTACTGTTTTCCGGATTTGAATTTCGAAGCTATAGTTAGTTGTCAATATCTATATGGAAAGAAAGGCATTATTATGACAATCAGAAGAATCTTCTTCAACTGGATTAGCTTACCCATCATCTTTGATGGGCATTATTATGACAATCAGAAGAATCTTCTTCAACTGGATTAGCTTACCCAGCATGCCCATCAATCACAATCTTTTCTGACATCCAAGGGAATGATATTTTTGACTAGTGGCTGGTTGGCTACAAAAGGTTTCTCGCGAGAACTGAATGGGCGGGCGGGCGTCCATCGACAATGACTAAACGGGGTGTTTATGTTTTTTGTTACGTTCCGAATAAGATCAAAACTAAATATGAAAAAAGATTCCTCCGGCGACGACGGCTTTCTGGTAAAAAACTCTGAGAGGAAATATAATTGCTTTTCAAAAATCTATCGTTCGGAGTATAAAATAAAATCAATAAAAATAAAATCAATTAAAATTTCAGTTTTGCAACACTAGTATCAGTGAGTTTTTAGAATATTTTTTCCTTCCTGGCAACACTGGTGAAAAAATTCGTTTTTGTTCGTTCAAAAAAAAGTTTATAATAATTCGCACATTCTTTTTCCGTTTCCGGTTTATATAAGTACAAATTAAGGCCCCGTTTGTTTTAATAGGAATTTTTAATTATGCTGTTTGTGTGTTGTGTGTGGGTTGTTTGTTTGTTGGTGTGTGTGTGTGTTTGTATGTGTTTGGTAAGGTTGTGCGCGTGTGGTGGTTGGTGGTGGTTGGTTGCATACAGGACGGGGCGGAGAGGGAAGGGAGAATTCCAAATTTTTCTTTTTGGAAGTGTGGCGAATTTTGTTGTGTGGTGAGTTTCCAGTGTGGTGAGTTTTAAAAAGTGTGGTAATTTATTCGGCGTGGTGAATACAATCGAAACTCACCAAAGTGCCGTTATTCGAAATGGTACTGTATTACCATATATACATGTACTGTATATCGTGAATTGGACGGTATGTGTCTAGAATAAGTAATGTTCACCTACCAACGGTGTCGTTTGTGTTTCGATTAAGGATAATTAATCTCGAATAATGAAACACTGAATAAAAGACACTCATTCTATTTAAAATTCTAAAAAATTACGAGGATTTACGTTTCAAATCAATGGTTTATGTTTTGTATATGAGAAACATGTATAAGTCGTTAGTTTTTCTATTCCAATCAGTACGTGTATTAAGTACAAATAAATATTTTTTTATAAAAATACCATTCGATGCAAAAAGATACTCTTTCAGTTAAAGTTCAGTACTATTTCAAATTTGCAACACTGGTCCAACTAGTCCAGGAAGCTACTCGCACGGTGTTATCAATTAAAATGTGTGGTTTAATTTAAATGAAAACTATCTCACGGTTTTCCTTTACAACACATTATAATCTGGCTATACTATGCATTGTCTTCCATTTTGGTTCTGTGGCAGACTAACCATTCGATATGATTTGCATCCCTGCTAAGTAAACATCACTGACATTTCATTTGATTGCTTGCTTCTAAACAAACTCTCAATTATTTGTTTTTCCTTTTGGTTGTTATTTTTGTTACATGTTTTAGTTCTTCATTCTACCGACTTTCTAAACAAATGAATTCTTAATGTGACACTTGCTTTATATAGTGTGCGTAGGCTATTCTGACACTTGCTTTCTACGCTGCTTTTTCAGTTAATAATTTTCTCTCATCTCATCAGGTTTAGAGTCGCCATGTTGAGATTAGGTGTTGTTGAGTGCGGAAAAGAATATTTTTTTGTGTTTAATACAAAAGCAAAGATTATTACTTAAAAAGAATTTGTGTATATAAATAAGAATGCGTTTCATTTAAATAAAATATAATAAAAACATGTTTATTTTTTTAATAAATTTAACTACTGCTCCTCTTAAGCTTAAATAAATAAATTTGCTGTTGATTTTTGTTTCTGCCTTTGTAATTGCTCTTTGTGTTCCATCGGCCAGTCTCCTCAGTCAGACCAATTGGAAAAAAGTAAAAAAAAATAAAACAAGAAAAGAATATTAAAGACAATATTTTTGTGTATCAAATGAAAAAGAAAATAAAGAATGTGCATTGAATTTAAATGCATTTATTGATAAATTTATAAATAAATTCTAAAGCAAATACAAAGAATTTTGATAAAGTCATACACAGTTTTTTTTTACTTCATTTTGTATTTTCTTTTTTTGGCAAAAGAGATTAAATTCTTAGAAAGTAATTTTTATTTGCAAACATACAAAGAGAAGAAAAGCAAAGAAAGTAGCAGAGAGTGTGTTGTGTGAGTGCGTACATGCGAGTGTATATGTGTTTTAAATGTTTGTACGGATGATTGTGTAGGATAAAGGGAAATATATAACAGCAACAACACCGACATCAACAACAGCTTGAAAAAGGAGTTTTAAAAAGAACAAGCAAAGTTTTGAAAATTGAAAAAGAGAGCACCAGCGAAAGAGCATAAATAAAAATTCATGCAAGAATTCAAGAACGCATTTTGTTGTGTTGCTGCTGCTGTTGCCATCCTCATATAAATAATTAATGAAAACTGGTTGATACACCAAGAAGCAGGAACAGGAGGGTACATAAAATAAAAGCAAAACAATTATTAACAATAGCAACAACAACACCAACCAACATTTGCAACGCAACAGTAGTTGGCCATAGCAGAAGCAGCAAAGTTGGCGACTGACTCAGCAGAATAGCTTCCGGTGGGTCTGGAAAAAGAAAAACAAGAACAACATACAATTTATTATAAAACATAGCCATAGACGCTATCGTATACTAGCATCATTCATAACATACAAAACAAAACAAAAAAAGTTTTGCTCTGTACATAGACGTATGCACATACATATGTACGTTTGGTCGGTGGAGTGTGTATGTTTTTCTTTTTTTTGCTAAAGTGCTGCATTAATAGCAGCACCAAATACAACAAAAACCAGCAACAACAACAACAACTATTATAGTAACAATGGGTGAGTGAGAGTATATTTAATGAAAAAAAAACAAAATTTTAAAAATATTCAAAAGAAGAATTCATTTGTTTTTTTTTTTTCTTCTTCTTTTCTGTTGTTTTAATAAATCTCTGACTGTGTGCTGTTTTAATTGTTGTTCTGGCTGTTGTTTAATAGAAAAGAAAAAAAATAATTTTTGTTGTTATACCCTACACCACTGCCATTTTTAAGGTAAAATTGTTGTAGTGTGTGTTTGGAACTTCTGGACTTTCTTATTGAAGAACTAACTGATCCAGCCGTGTTTTATAGGCCTCAACGAAGTTTACACCATTCAGAGAGTCTGAAATTGCAAGGCCCTGCCTGTATGCTGGTTGCACCAAAACTTTCCAATCAAGATCTCTCTGTTTGTGGGGTGTTTACTAAACATGAGTGTAGTCTTGCTCACCCTCTACTGGTGACTCCATTTCCTGCAACTGTAGTTCATTGCTTAAATTCTGTAATACCCTGCGATGTTATTAACTTTAAGCGGATTCATTTAACGTCCATAAGGCCCTTCACCGCGGGCTTTGCAGTAATCGCTGTTCAATGTTACAGCATAATTAGTTCTCCAAAGCATTGTATAGCGTGTTTTGTCTTTTTTGGCTCATATTTCATTTGAAGTTTGCAAAAATTTTAAGAACATTATAAGTGGTTGAACACTTATGCTACCTTTGGTTAAAAATCTGTCTGGCAATCAAAACAATGTAATGAAATGCCGGTCTGATTAAAGTCTATCCGTATTGAGTACATAATGTGTCCATCATTAGGTACTGTTCACTGGAAGTTTCATCTTACAAATCCTTTAATTAGTAATGGTCGCACACAAATGTGTTTTTTAAACTAGAATTCCTGCAGAACTCTAGAGCTTATAAGCTTCGCTTAACAGTACTTATTAAAGGACGATAGAACAAAAATCTTTCCATATCCTAACATCTAAAGAATCAATCAGAATATCCAAGTCTATAAGGCTACCGAATCACTGCAGCGTCTTTCAGGCTGAAGTGTCGGCAATTCAGGCTGCGTTGAAGATTATTGTGGACAAAAATGTTTACAGGAGGAAAATCATCATACTTTTCGATAGCCAGGCGGCTATCAGGGCATTGGTTTCCAGTGTAATAAACTCCATGACGGTGTACGACTGTCGCAGATATCTCAATGAAGTGGAGAACCGATATGATGTTTGTATCACATGGATACCGGGACATAATGATATTCCCGACAACTGCAGAGCGGATGAACTGGCCATAAAGGGCACGACCATCCGACTCTCTGATGAATTCTCTACATTGGGGATCCCTTTGGGTACCTGCAAACTTATAATTGACAATGCAATCGTAGATATTGTCAACAGAATGTGGGCAACTTCGAACAAGGGCATTCACGGCAACTCTGCTTAAACTCCAAAGAAGTAGGCTCAGCACTGTTATCGGGGTTATTACGGGGTATTGTATTATAGGAACGCATGCGAGGCGTATTGGTCTTGGACGCCTTGCAAATGTTTTCTGCAGAATCTGGGGAGATGAAGAGGAAGATGAGACTATTATTCACCTATTGTGCATATATCCGGCATTTAGCCGGAGGAGAAAGAGGTACCTGGGTGCCTACTACATGGAGGATATAGATGAACTGTCATGCATGGATATTGGCAGTCTGAGTCTGAATGGTTCCTAGAATAGGGGAGAATGAGGAACTGTGGTATCACAATTGGCCCTGTGTGCGGCCTAAGAGCGTCCGCTCATGACTCCATCGAGGGAACAGCCACTTCTACCTACCTACCTAACATCTAAAGAGTTCTGCTGTATAATAAACGAAAGAAAAAGTGAAAAACTGCTTAAGACAGACGGACTTGAAGCAATCTAAACTTATGATCGGTGTTTCAGGAGCAACTAGTAGATTCTGTGTTGAAGATAACGAATTAACGAATAATCAGAACTAGGCACGGAATTATATTTACTGACACGGAATAGCGGAATTAAAGATTGGTGGTCGTATAGTAGATTTTCTGATTGCAGTGCTTTACATACATAAGTACATATATAATTGGTCATAACAACTCTTCAGCCATGATTAAGACCTTGCTTCTCACATCCCTTATGTTGCGTGTGTTAATTTTATACATGAGTGACGGCACTACCTACTAGATTACGGCAATCACAGTTCGTTAGTATCCTACATGCATACATACCATACATATGTATGTACATAATTGGCCATTACAACCCTTCAGTCAGGATTACGGCCTAGCTTCTCACACCACTCACGTTGTGTGCCTTAGTTTTTTACTTGAGTGGCGGGACCTACAGTTTAATGCCGACTCCGAACGACAAATTTTTGAGAAACTTTGTCGTGGCAGGTTTTATTTACTCTCAGAGTTTTTGCCAGAAATGTGCTGAAAGGAACGTCGCTGAAGAAATATTTTTTTTTTCATACATATTTCGTTTTGATGTCTTTCCTGGTCCTCGAACCCGGGCTTTACGTCTAATAAGCGAACACACTACCTACTAGACTAAGGCGACTGCAGTATCCCACTTTGTTGCTATATTGTGTTTCCCTTGATCACAGGGTTCGTGCTAAACAGACGATTGGTTTACTGTTGCAAATACAAAATGAGTAAACGTCCGCTGAAATTGTGTAATATGTGATATTTTGAGTTGCGGTGAGGGACTTTGCTCATTGAGTTCTGTTCACTTTTATGAGGTGATTGTCTGATGTTTCTTCAATGTCCGTTTTTAATATAATCTCCTCTATTGGTTTAGGGGTATGCCTAAACGCATGAATTAAAAGTAGATTATTTGGGTTTGTAGTCAGGAACTTTAGCCACTGGGCGACGTACACTTGACAGTTATGTATACATATATATACATACATACATACATACATATATTTAGTTGCGAAACCGAAATAAACACCTGATATTTTAAATAAATTCTAGAAACTTACTGTTGTTTTGTTATTGTTATTCATCTTTTTTTCTCTATTTTTTTTTTGCTATTGCATTATGATCTTTTTGATCCCTATTGTAGAATTTTTTTAATTGTTTTGTTGTAGTTTATTTTATTTTAAAATACTTTAACTTCATGTGTGTGAAGATAAATTGGAATTTAACTAGCAAAGACAAAAACCAAAAATTTTAACAGAGCTAATGTTAGAGTTAACAGAGAAATGTTAAGTGATTAACAGAAAATACGAAAAATGGTCAAGGAAGAAATCACCCAAATATACGATATCAGGGACTTGCTGCAGATATCTGACTATATAAAAATTGTAGCCTAAGGTGTCCCTAATAAAACTCAATAAGTGGTATATCCTGCAAATAATAATATCTGCAGCAAGTCCCTGATATCGTATATTTGGGTGATTTCTTCCTTGACTATTTTTCGTATTTTCTGTTAACCACTTAATATTGCTCTGTTAACTCTAACATTAGCTCTGTTAAAATTGTTGGTTTTAGTCTTTGCTAGTTAAATTTGAATTTATCTTCACACACATTTTAATTTCAGCAGTCTTCAGTTAAGATCATGTTTCCCTTGATCAGTGTATATATGTAAATTACATTATATTGTAGGTGACAAGATAGAATCGGTTTCGATCGACTATTTATATTTCGTGATTTTTTTCTTTAAGGAATTGTTTTTACTTTTTAAGCTAAAATTAGTTTGTGAAGTTTTTTTTTATCCCCCATTTTTTTTTTTAACGTATCCCTCTACTCATCATTCCTTTGGTATTTATTGGAAACATGTGGCCCAATTTTTATTTTTCTATTCTTTTTTTTTCTCCTATTTTAGTTATTTTTAATCGTTCATATTTTTATTGTTTTTATTTTCATTTCTATTTTGTTTTACTCTATAATGCATAAGTAGTACATGCCATATTCGGAAGCAATTAACGCTTGAGGAACCATATATGTACAGTTGCAAACAAAAATGGTCATACGGTTTGGTTAATACAAATATGTACGGGTAGCGCTTGGAAGGAATGTGCAAAAGAAAAACATAAGAACACAATATAATTTGATAGAAATATGTATGTAGTTAGTAGGCTGTGACATTGACTTTACTATCGACCATGTATAGCCAAATTTTCCTCATCTTCTTTTATCTTGAAAATTCCATTTAAGGGCGATCCATCTTGAATACATCATTTTGGTGATGATCATAGTCTATCAAGTTGTTACTGAATTCGTTGCGAATGGTTGCATACTCGTTGATTTAAATTATAGCTGGGCAGAAAAAGTTTGGCTATAGTGTGCATTTGAGATGAGCTTTATAAGAACCAAATAAGAACCGTACCTATCGATAACGTTTTGCCTTTTTGGGGTAGAGAAAAGAAAATTGGGGGGAAAAGAATTGTTTAAAATCACTTATGCAAGATAGGAAAGATCATTTGGATAGGTTCTGCAAAGTCTCTGGTGGAATTGCCAGCGAATCATCCTTTGCCCTACTTCACATTAATTCTGAGGGGATGAATGGAGTTGTCATGAGTCTCGGAGTATATGGCCTTCAATAGATAATGTAGGAATATATTTCTGTTGGATTTAAAAAAAACTAGCTTGGGACTGGTTACTGAGGTACTTACGGGACACTGCGATATCAGATCACCACAAGGATTTAGAATACATCCCACTGAACTATTGGAGAAAGAGTTAGAGACTATCGAAAACCTCGTTTTGAACTTTTCAGTCCTTAGTGGGATCATTGGCTTAGATTCTCTGACAAGAGCACCCATTAAGGCTCCCTTGTGTGTTATGATCGTTTTGTTCACTTTTTCTTGAATTTAAATCTCTCTTCTTTTCTAAAGCTTTCCCTCTTCTTCTATCGGCTTCCATCTACTTAGGGTAAATACATACAATGGGTTAGTTGTCCTCTGGTTATGGTAAGAACACTTCCTTTAACCGAACCTCACTAGATCATTAGTAGAAATGCAATGGTATGTCACAGAATAGAATTTCGAACATTTAGAGCGTTGAAAAAAGGCCCTTGATATTGCTATGTAACGGATATCTAGCCTACTTTTGATGGATTTCAGAAGATGGCAAGACACTTTAGGTTCAGCATATTGTGAAGACTGGATTATTTCGTCTAGTCCCTTGAAGAAGAGTCATAACGTTTACCTCATACAGGTTTCTTTAGTCTTTTGTAGAAGTAACAAATATTTGAAGAAGAGCATCTTTAAAATCTTGGGCATATATATGAAGTTGCTGGGAAGTATTTGGCCTTCTACGGTATGTGGAAGAGGAGTTATTTTTATTGGATACCACTGATTATCTTTAAGGACCTTTTTTACATTTGTGTGCATCTGTTTTATTTGGAATACGCTCTCCTTATTTACACTTTTTATTGATAATTTCCTTCACTCAAAGCTAAAACCCTAGCCATAAAGTAGAAAAGTTAAAAACTTTTCCTCCATTTACCTAAAGGAGCATAAAAAGTACACGTATAATATGATTTTTAAAATTCTTCTTCTTTTTTATTTGTTTAAAAATCTCCTTTTATTTTTATAATTTCAAACAGAATGATCCTTAATGGGGCTTCTCTTTTGTAATCTGAATTCATTTTAATTTATTTTCCTTTCTTGCCGTAACATCCTTAAGCCACTCGAGCTAATCAAATCCTTCCTACTCGACAAAAACAAAACTTGAAAATGCTGTCGGAGGTAATCTCTTCAAGAAAAAAAACTATGTACTTATCATCATACTTATGATTCAGCGTTTTTTCCCTCTCTCTCTTATTTTCCAAGTATAACACTGAATAAATGCGTCTATTTTTTATAGTCAAGTTATTATGTTTTGTGCCTTTTACGTTTTTAAAAGTGAGAGGGGTTTGGCTCCTTTCCCTTCGTTTTTTTTTGTTCTCGCTCTGTTTGTATATGTACGTCGTATGCCAATGAATGAACAACCACAAAAGCCATCACCTACAGACCGAATAAACTGTCATCTTGGCCCTCTTTTTTATGCACGGCTTAGTAAAACCATTACGAATTCAAGTAGTATGTGGTATCTCATTACCACACATATTGTGTGGCATCGTTTAAAACAAATGTAATGCCAACAACCTCTTGCTGACCTTGATGCAACGTTCAGTTTTTTTAGTTTTAGTTTCTATTTTATATGCGGATTTTAGGTGGCCTTTTTGAGAGAATGAAATCTCTTTGAAATAGTTTTTAATTACAGAATTTCTAGGCCAACAAGAGTAATTTGTCACCCAAAATGTTTTAATGAGCACTTTAATGAAAAAAAAATAGGAAACTATTCTGTGAAAAATATTCTCTTGGGTGCTTAATTATAATTAAATGGGCTTTTCTTCTAAACAAACAAAAATCATCAACAAGTTACAGGCAATTGTTTCACAATGGGCCCTATGCGGTGAATTCCTTGAGAGATCAGCCACTTCCGCTTACCTAACCCTAGGCAATTGTTATCGACTGCAATACCTATTCTTTGCAAACATAATTGGTCACTACAACCCGTAAGTCAGGATTACTATCTAGCTTCTCACACCATTTATGTTGTTTGTGTTAATCTTATACATGAGTTGTGGGAGCTACAGGCCTTAAAGTCAACTCCAAACGACAGATTTTTTGAGAAACTTTACATGGCAATTTTATTTACTCTCACGGTTTTTGCCAGAAATCTGCCGAGAGGAAGTCGCCGATGAAATATTTTTGCATATTTCGTTTTGTTGGAGATGTTTGACCTGGGGTTTGAGCCGAGGCCTCACTACTTACTAGAGTATAGCGATTACAATTCCCATATATATTGCGATATTTCCACCATCCTCTTTGGATATTTTTCAAAAGAAGAATTTTTCAGGACCGATTTTCCTAAATTCGAAAATTATTTGCGAAATACCACTAATGGGGCACTTCTTGGATTGTATGTCACATACATTTGTACAACGTATCTTACGTTGTGTTAAAGAAAATCAATTCTTCTTGCTTTAGCCAAAGTTGGCTGCTTGTTTGCCAATGCTCCCTTCATAGTTAATGAATTCCACTTCAAAATCCCAAATATTCCAAAAAAAATTTCCTTAACTGGCGTTACGGAGTTATGGCAGTTTAAGTATGTTGGTGTAAAATGCGCCTTTTCCGCTTCCGCCTTTTCACGCACACACACACGTCGCCTATGCCTCTTTCTTTGCGCCCAAGCTGCGCCTTCTTTTCCTTTCCATGCGTCCTTTTCCACCCCCCTGTCACCTTTTAGCTTCCTCCACTGTGTTCCCCGCCGCCGCCCCTCTTTGTCCCTTCCGTTGTACGTTGAACCTGCTGTGCACCTGCGTCCCCTTCGTGCCGTTCATTCCGCTCAAATGCCTCGTTTTTTCGCATCCAGTGTTGACCGACCTCTTCTGTATTTTCCAAGCAGCTCCAACACTCCACCCCAGCCGCCCTCTCCTCTTTTCTCACATTCCCAGCTCCATCGCCCCTAAGTGAAGTTGGCTCACCGTGATTCGATCACTATTGATTTGGGCTTAGCGTTATCGTAAGAACATGAATGGGGCTAATTTTGTTGTATTCAGATTGGTCAAGAACGGATCTTGGGACAGGAGCGGTAGTTTTTGCTCATAAAATAAAATATTCCAAGCACATGGAAAAACTTGCTGGTAACGTACAAAGACGAAGTCTATGCCTTCAAACGAAGTGCTCAAATTAGTTGGGATAAGAGGTACAGCAGATAGGATGTGGTAATACTATCAGACTGTAAGGCCGTCAGTTGAAAACTCTGCTCTTGTGAGCTTAAATCAGAGATATTATGGATCGGTCTGAGGAAGCTGAATCGGCTAAATAGATAAAATAAGGTTACTCTCGGCTGGGCCCCAAGTCATGTGGAAATTCTCGGCAATGAGCAAGCAGAGACTGGCTTACGAGGAGTAGAGCTTCCACACCGTTGATGGTGACAGTACCTTCTGTGGAGTGGGGCGGATGTTCCGAAAGATATGCTTAACGAAAGCGAAAATTAAGAAAGGCAAAGATTCTTTTCAAACCCAGTGGGTTTAATGTAAGCAAAACTTTTATTGAGAAATTACAATAAGAGGATATCTGAGTCATGCATCAGATTATCCAGAAATAAGCTGAGATTGATAAACGCTCTTCTGATCGATGTGACGATTAGAATGAGTTAAAGGAATACATTCTTTGAACCTGTGAGGCATTAATCTATTTTAGGAGGAAATATCTGGGTATATAGCATATCCTAGTCAGGGAGATGTCATTGTTGACACTATTGTTAAGTTTTTACCTTTTTAAAAACGTTTAGAATGTGAGTTCTTCTTTATTGTTCTCACTACTTTTGTGCCACTGTTCACACTTGACGAATACAATAATAATTGCTTGTTCGCTATTCTTCTTTGCTTACAACACAGAACCACGACTGTTCTCTTCACACGCAACGCGTCTTCACACAAGACTGACTGAATTCTTACTACTCGTTGCCTGCTTTGTCTTGCCCTTTTATATGCTCGCGTAAACAGTCTGATTAAGGTTCTTTGCGAGTTCTCCTTCTCGAGATCTCTATCGCGACTTCATTGTTGTTTGTGTATTTTGTTTACACTGCTTGTTGTTGCTCTCTCGCTTACTTGTCTATACACTTTTCTTTCATACTGGTGTTGTTGTTGGTTTACATGTAACAAGTTCGTTGTATATGTTAGTGTACATAGCTTTTATTTATTGTTTTAATGTTAAACGATGGTACACCGTTTCTATTATCGTAACACTATCATACCAGAGAAAATATATCACACAGACTTTACCCTTTCGCAAAAAGAGTCTTGCTCCAGATTGCCAATTCTGGACATCAATGGGTTGGTTGGCATTACAGTTCAAAATTGATAAGACAAAGATATGCCACATAAGTTATGAAGTACTGAAGCCTAGCTATTGGATCAAAAAATATATTTCTTTGCAATGCAACATGTATATTGAATTGCATAACCTTGAATTAATTGAAATCTTGTAGGTTAGGTTTTTTACTCTTTAAATAATTTTTTTTTTATTTATTTTGCATTAATGAAGTTACCTTTATGAAATTATTATGGAGCAATTGGAAGAAACCTACACAGCTAAATTTCAGTGGCATACATATATAGAAGTGTCAACTTTGTGGTGGCACTTAAAATTCAAAAAAAAAATATTTGTCTGTACATTTACATGCACATTTTAGTACATGGAAATTTTTCTAAAAGATAACTTTTTACAGTTTTTTTTGTCTTTTGTTTAAGAAAAAAGCAACCAAACAAAGAAATCCAACGATAAGAAACTTGAACGGTTAGACCCACACTGTGTATGTAGAGAAAGACTATTTTAAAATTATCGCACTGTAAAGTGTGGATTTTATGGATTTAAAATTATGAGGAGAGATTTTTTTCAGCACAAGTACATACACAGTTTCGTGACATGTGACAAAGTAAATTATAGATTTTTATTAGTAAAATTTGTACCGTGTGAGAAAATTGTTCCTGTTAAACAACAACAAACAGAATTAGCGAATTAGTTGTGAAGAGCAACCGGAGGGAGTTTAAAAGCCACGAATACATTCTGAAATATACATTGTTTGCTGTGGTTTGTCAGATTTCATCAGCATTGAATCGTACTTCTTTATGAACAATGAGAATCTCATGACAAGTGCGATGACATGTGGTTTCAACAAGGCATGCCACATGATACACTGTAACATAAACCTATTGAGAGCCATATTTTTAATCAATCCATTGGTAGCCAAGATCATACAGTTTGACCCTACTATTCTATTTTTTGTGGGATGTGTAAAGTCATCGAAGTATAGTAGATTATTAGGTTCCATACTCTAGACACACATACATAATTGGTCATTAAAACACTTCAGTTAGGATTACGACCTAGTTTCTCCCACCATTTATGTTGTGTGTGTTAATTTTATATATGAGTGGCAGGACCTACAGTTTAAAGCCGACTCCGAACGACTGATCTGAGAATTTTTTCATGGCAAGTTTATTTACTCCCAGAGTTTTTACCAGAAATCTGCCGAGAGGAAGTCGCCGATGAAATATTTTTTCATATTTCGTTTTGTTGGAAATATCTGACCTGGGATTTGAATCGTGTCCTCACGTCTAATAAACATGAATCTCTTGAGAGGAATGTTTTTAATCAATTCACTTACCGTCAAGATCATGTAGAGTGACCCTACTATTCTATTTTTATCTGTGTGTTGTCCCTCACAGCACTTTTTTGTGTATCTCACACCACTTTTTCGTGTTTTTGTGGTCCTCACACCACTTCTGACGATTGATTTAGTTAAAGGGACGTAAAATGCTTTAAAAACAATTTACTTTGTCCGTCTACTCAGCCCTGTTTTCCCACAAAAGGACACTTAGTATAAGTAAAATTTGAAATCTCAGAAAATTTCAAAATCTGCAATGAAAACTCGCTCTGTTAAGGGTTGTGGTGATTGATTTAGTTAGAGGGACGTAAAATGCTTTGTTAGTAACATAACAGAGCTCTGTTAACTGACTTGGTTTGCGTCTTGGTAGATAGATTTTAAAATCTACCTTCACACACATTCTATTTTTTGGGGATGCGGAAAGTTATCGAAGTCCAGTAGGTAGTGCGTTGGCTTGTTAGGTTGTTAAAAAACCATAGCTCACACATACATACATAACTGGTCATTACAACCCTTCAGTCGGGATTACAACCTAGCTTCTCACATCACCCATTTTGAGTATGTTAATTTTATCCGTGAGTGACGGCCCTACAGATTAAAGTCGACTCTTAACGACAAATTCTTGAGAAACTATTCATGGCAATTTTATTTATTCTCAGAGTTTTTGCCAGACATCTGCTGTGAGGTACTCGCCGAAGAAATATTTTTTCATATTTTCGTATTGTTGGCAATGTCTGATTGGTTTTTGAACTGTGGCCTCATGTCTAATAAGCCAGCCCACAACCTACAAGATTACGGTGACTAATAATGGCAGGCATAAGCATATTCACTTAAAAAATCACCCGTTATTTAAAATTCTTTCATGTGATATAATTTTTAAATGAAATACAATAATAAATATTATATCAGGGCGTTTGCAAATAACATTTTTTGTTTCTCCTTACAGCTAATATATAGCGTTGCATATCTTATCAGTTCGCTTTATATATTCATTAACCATAATTTTTAAATGCAAGATTTTCTTAAATTATTTACCACTTTAATATGAACATTCTCAGAAATCAATATCTCCGTTGGTGGTGTTAAATGCTGGTTGGCGGTGGTGGTGGTAGAAGTGATAAGTGTTAGTCATCTTTCACAAGAAGGTTACGACACTGCCGCCATGCTTTACATATTGGACAAAAAGTGAAAAAAATGACAAAAAAAAATAAGTGTATCAAGTTTATATACCATTTGACATTATACATATATGTACTGTAAAGTACATAAAATGCATTTCATTATACACACTGTAATATCCGTAAATCACCTTCATAAATCATCAAACGGCAACAAGATTTGTGTTTTTTTACCCTGTTGCGTTCGCTGCTCCACATTCAAATACTTAATGGCCTGATTTTAAATCATAGTTTTTGTCTCTATTTGTTGGTGTTGTTTTTTTTTACTATTTTCCTCTTATACACACATATATCTATATGGCATGTAGTTTCTCATTTTATTAACAGTAACCCACATAATAGATGAACGAGTTATTTATGTCACAGTCGTTAGAGGGAGAGATTTTAGGTTTTGGAGATTTTTAGAGCCCTCCAAACAAAAAAAAAAAGATAACGGAAAAAGTGCAATGTGGGCACGAGTACGAGTTACCACTCAAAATCCGTTGAACTTCGCTATCCCTATTATAATTTATAGTTTTTCAAAAATTTCTACACATTTCTCATCTATTCTAGGATTAGAATTTTAAATTTAAAGAAATAATTTCCATTTTATCTGTTCATATTTATATAAATATGTTTTCTTACTACAAAGATCAAATTTCACGATTTTGAACGTTAACATTCCCTTTCGCTCTATTTATACTTTATTTATATTCAATTTGGCAACTTCTAGAATCTCACTGTTAATTTGTTATTGTTCTAGAACATCTTGATAGTATTAGAAGCTTGCTATCAATTTTGTGTCTGTACTGATATTAGATACCAAACACTATCTATGTACTGGATGGTAAGCAGATATAATATCCTTGGTTTACACTAGTTTAACTTGACTGATACATCCGCTGTGAAGATCTGAAATCGATGAAGGATACGCACGACAGTCGACTTATTACTCTAGTATAATGCGTACAGTATTGGCTTAATCTGGTCAGTATTATCATCCCTTTATGAAGCATAGATCTGTCATCTCTATTTGTCATATATTCATTAGCTCCTGGTATAATAGGATTGCCACCTAGAGTTTCCTGCTGATGCCTGAATATCTATAATTTTCATTTTTCATGTTATCTTAGGGAGGCTTAGCCAAGCTTCCTGAATAGCTTATTTGGAGGGGGAATGAAGGCTCTTAATTTTATAAAATTCTAAAGATCATTTTTTGTCTTAATGGAAATATTTGTCAGGCGGTTCATTGCTTATTTAATTGGTCATTACAATTCTTTAGCCAGGATTATAACCTTGTTTCTTACACCACTCATGTATATGAGTTAACTTTACGAAATAGTAGCGGGGCCTAAAGGAATTTGACTTTGATGACTTGCATTTTTTTGGATAACTTGCATTTTTTTTATGACTTGCCTTTTTTGGACGATGACTTGCATATTTTTGGATGATGACATGCAATTAATGAACGATAACTTGCATTTTTTTGGGCTATGACTTGTATTTTTTGGACGATGACTTGCATTTTTTGGTCGATGACTTGCATTATTTCGATTTTTGTCGATGAGAAGGATATTGGCTTCGTCGCCTGTATTACTTTTGATGCCTATATCTCCGGTCCCAATGCCGGACCGTAAATACACCTGTTTTGGAATATTGATACTATGGCTATCCAGCGGATTTTTCCCACAAGTTAATTTTTGATTTCCTATATCTCTGGTACCAAGTAGCATTCGACCATAAGGACACCTGTTTTGGAATTCTCGATACCATGGATATACAGTAAGACCCCGCTTAACGCGGGATATACGTTCCATTAAGTTCAAGCGCTAAACGAAACAGCGTTAAACGAGACAACTAATAAATCAACTGTGGCGCAGGAAAGATGCGTTCGTACTATGGTTGTAACTTCGAAAAATACAGTTGGAATCTTTATTCTGGACAGACTAAAAAAGAGCCTCGCTTATAGTGCACTGCTTTTGTACTACCGCGTAACACTGAAACAGCGTTAAGCGGGTGTCTTACTGTATAGTGGGATACCTGCAACAAGTCCTATTTTTCCACAATATCGATCATCCTCCCCAGACCTTGTTAACATAGTGAATTTTCTAAGCCCGATTTCTTAAATTGCAAAATTATTTGGGGTATGCAACTAATTGGACTTTATTAGGGGCATCCTAGGCTTTAATTTGTATATAGTGGGGTACCTGCAACAAGTCCCAGTTTTCCACAATATCTATCATCCTCCCTAGACATTGTGAAAACAATTTTCAAAATAATTTGCAAATTACTAATGAGTGTGAAGTTGTTCCACCCAGGAACGTGTGGTGTATAATTTTTATGGAATGGAATAGATATTCTATTCTCCGATATTGCTTATTTTGGTGATTTCTGCCCTAACCATTTCTTGTATCCTCTGTTAAACATACATTTAACATTGCTCTGTTACCTTTAACATTGGCAGTGTTAAAATTTCTGGTTTTTGTCTTTGTTAGCTGAATTCGAATTTATCTTCACACACAAATTTTTATTTTATAGTGTTAAGAGAGTTCTGCAAAGTTCGAGCTTTATGGTGTATGTATGCATTAGGACTTCCCAGCCAACCTCTCAGTTTCGGGCGGGTTATCGAAAAATTGGGCGGCGCTTTGCTGATGAAACACAACAGTTTTCCTGGTGATCTATTCTGACCGTTTTGAGTTGTTTGTTGGTTGTTTACCGCAGAGACTAGAATTAAGCGTTCAATTAGGTTGTAAACTTAATATACTGACTATCGTGGAGTTGCCACGCCCACTGTAAATATGAAACATAAACAGATTCTTCTCAGAACTTTTGAAAGATGTGGTTTAAGTAGAGAGCAAACAAACCAGCAGATGTCTTCTTATATTGTACATATAGACAGAGAATATAGTAGACATGAGTATATAAATGTTCTGAACATATTTTTAACACTTTCCAACATTTCTTTTATTCGAAAATTATTTTTCCTTTTTTTCTGTTTTTTCATTTTTGCCTTATTTTTACTCATACTGATTTTTGTCTTCTTCCTTCTGTTTCGTTTCTTTACAGATTGTCCCCAAATCGATTTGTATGAATTTCTAACGGAGGCTGAACTGCAACATTATTATAATGCTGTCAAGTAAGTGGAATCTGGCATATAAAATATGCATATGGAGATACGCACACACATATATAGAGTGTATATATATTGGATATACATACATATGTAGTGTATATATAGGCAGTGATAAAGTCAAGCATTATTGCAATCGGGATGGAGATGCGATGGGCACCATTAGTCACCCACACAATTTACGCATACTGGCTGGCATTATTATTGCCAGTTGTGATTGTATATTATTTTGTTGTGTGCATCATACATACGTATCTCTTGTTGTATTATGGTCATATACTGTATGTTGTATGAACATTCCAAATAAAGAGCCAGGCTGGCAGGCATATGGTTTACGTACATATGTGGCATATTTGCATGTAAAATTTATCCATCAAACAAACAAACAGACGGACAGACAGACAGAAAGACCGAAAAACAAAATCTGTTTTTTTTTTGGAATCATATAACAAGATTTTGAATGAATACTTTTTCTTTGATTATTCTTATTTCTCTCTCTATCTCTCTCTCTTTCTCCTTGTATTGAAAGTTTTTCTATTTTTTTTTAATAATTTTTTAAAACATTGAAGAATTTCCTTTACCACTGCACTAAATGTGAATGTGATATTTGCCTTCCTTCCTTCCTTCCTTCCCAAACGGGCTCTATTATATTGGCAAAAGAGGAAATGTTCGATAACAACATATCGAAAAACAAAACAAAAAATATTCTGTTATCAATCAAATTTTTTTTAGCATCGTATTGCTTACTTGTAAAGAATCTTGTTTAAGCCACATAAGAGAATAATTGCAGAGATTCCAGGAAAAGACAGTTTTTTTTTTAAATTTCTGTACAATTCTAATAATAGACTGGAGACCTTAATATACTCCTTTTTTTCTATTTCGGCTATAAACAGTTATCTATAAGCTCAGAATATATATGATTTACAGCATATTCGCAAACTTTGGTGAATCCTCTAATAGTGGTTTTTAACCCTAAAAAATATGTAGAAACACACAGAGAATTTATGGCCATTTTAATACCACAGTCGTCCATTTATCCTAGTCTTGAAACCATCATGAGTTTCTAATTTCCCTTTTACTTAGATTCCCACTTCTATTCCTAATGTCTTCTCATTCTCTCTCATAGCTTTGGTTATGTACCCAATAAGTAGGGAACAGTTTCCTTCTCTTCCTCGTCTCTACAGTTCCTGTTGAAATCGCTTGAGTAGACTTTACGACCGCCCTCGCTTTGTCCAGATTTGCTGCGCTATATTGTCCGTATGCGAAGCCTTCTACGTTGGGTTGACAAAATTCTTCCCTGCATTGTCAATTATAGCCTCCACAGATCTTTTATGGTGTTACTATCGGAAAGGGTACTAATATTATATACAGATACAGATAATTTCATTTCTAATAATCCCTACCGTAGATCGTATAACCAAAATTGTTCGTCCCATCCACAATTCTATACAGTTTCGTTCACGGGTGATTTTGCACATTTTTAATAAACTTCAACGTCCTCAAGCAGAGTGTGATATCATACTGACAATGCACTCAGAGGAACAAATTCTCTTAGAATCCTCGACAGTTTGTTCGTGCCATCGTACAGTCACGCAGAGTTTTTGACTAGTTTTAGCTATTCAACCATCTCTCCATGGCTATTGAGAAACCCCGTTCAAGGATCCTGAGTTTTCACCTCTGCAAGGATAGGGCGGAGATACAGAATGTGCTCGAAAGTGTGAGGCTTCCCCACATTATGACAAATTCTGCAGCAAGAAGTGATCTAATGTCCAACAACAACCAGTTAAAAATATTATCAAGATCTTAATAGATTTTAGAACGCATTTATGCCCAAAGACGCAAACCCACATTTTTAGCAGCGCCACTTTTACCGTTAACAGAGGAAGATTTACTTTAACAGGGCAAATTTTCTATTAACAGACCACTGTTAGCTGTTTAACGGCACCAATCTGATAAAGCCCATTGGGCTACCATTTGTATGTAGTTGCACTTCCATAAACTTGAGCACTGACCTCTGATCTCCTTCAGAAATTAGTAGAAAAAAATTGCTTTTTCTTAAAGTCGATTTTCTCAATAAATATGAAGTTATTTTATTTTTTTTTTTTTTTTTTTTTTTTTGGATTTATTTTTATTTTATTTTATTTTTTTTATTTATTTATTTTAGTCTATGGATTATATCCTTGCAGACATTTAAAAATATATAATACATTTAAGAAAAAATTTACATTTACACAATTAATTAGAAATTATGGGTCAAAAATTTTAAAAATATTTTTTAATTATGAATTATTTAAAAGAGAAAATAAAAAAAAAAAATTGTAGACAAATGTGTGCACATAAAGTAGTATAAGAATTAATACATCAGGAGTTCAAAGAAATAATTAATAATTTTTTCACTGCATTCGTATTTAATGAATAATCAACAAGTCCAAAAAATTGGTTGAATTCGTTACACATCCTTCTAAGCGGGTCAGCATCAGGATAATTGGCTCTAAACATTGGAATAGACAGTGGTAAAAAATTTCGCGATAAACGTCGAGGTATATTAAATGAAATTTCGTTTATCAAGAATCCAGCGCATATATCTCCTTTTATAACATTTAGTATAAATGAAACATTTAACATAATTCTACGGCTTTTCAATGTTGGCAATTTAATAAGAGCTAATCGGGCAGAGTAAGATGGCAAATTACGGAGGTCAAAATGTAGTCCACGTAGGCAAAATAGGAGAAATTGTTTTTGCACAGATTCAATTGTATTGGAATGTGTTTGGTAAATGGGATCCCAAATTATAGAACCATATTCTAGAATTGGACGAACAAGCGACACATAAAGTGCCTTTGTGATGTATGGATCCTTAAATTCCTTCGACCATCGCTTTATATAACCCAGTGCAGCCCTGGCCTTATTTACAGTACACGTTATATGAGAAATGAAGCTTAATTTCTGATCAAATAAAATACCCAAATCCAGAAAACGGTCAACCACTTCAATCTCATAACCACCAATAAAATAATTCACAATAATTGGACTGGTTCTCGAAAAGCGCATTAATTTACATTTCCTGAAGTTAAGCTGCATTAAATTGGCGTTACACCATTCATAGAACGAATTTATATCAAATTGTAAATGCTGTTGATCCAAAAGATTGTCATAAGTTTTAAAAAGCTTTACATCATCCGCATACATCAAAATGTTCGAATACTTTATAACTTGAGGCAAATCATTTATAACTAAAGAAAAAAGGAGAGGTCCAAGATGACTTCCCTGTGGTACTCCAGAACGTGCATGTATTTTTTTTGATATAACGTTGTTGAAACAAACCGATTGAGTTCTATCCGATAAATATGATTTTAACCACTTAATAGCAGGATCCGTAAAGCCTATCAAATGTAATTTTTTTAATAGGAGCTTATGATTTACTTTATCAAAGGCCTTTGAAAAGTCGGTATATATAACATCTGTTTGCCTTCTATTAAAAAATCCACGATTTATGACAGTTGTTAGATGAAGTAAATTTGTTGTTGTTGAACATCCTTTTTGAAATCCATGCTGATATGGAGATATGAGATTACAAACTTGGTAATACAATGTATCAGTAATCAATTTTTCAAAAAATTTGGGAATAACACTCAATTTCGCTATACCCCTATAATTTTCTATATCAGATTTATCACCAGATTTAAACAATGGGACTATAAAAGAATCCTTCCAAATTTTTGGGGCATATCCATTTTTAATTGATAAATTAAACAGAACAGTTAGGGGGTGAGCTAAAGCATCAGCACAATTAATTAAAATGCTGCCCGGAATTTTATCAGGACCACAACTGTGTGAAAATTTTAATTTTTTTAAATGAGTTGCAACAGTTTGTGTATCAAAGAGTGGTATAGATATAGAATGTTTAACCATCAATGGATAAGGATACTCCATTTTATCATCATAGTTTTCGTCAGAATAAGTGCAGGAAAAAAATTCAGCAAACATGTTACTTATAGTTGAAATATCGCTAGATTCATTATTTCGATATGACATTGAAGCTGGAAAGCATGTAGATTTTCTCTTTGAGTTTATAAATTTATAGAAAGACCTAGGATTACGTCTTAGATTAACTTTAGCCTTTGCCAGATAAAGAGTGTATAATTGTTTATTCAGTCTGGTATAATATGCACGGCTTACTGAATATCTTAGGTAATCTAAATTGGATCCAGACAATTTATACTTTCTATAACATCTAGACTTTCTATTCTTAGCACGGCTTAATTCATTGTTATTCAAGGCGGCCCCGGTAACGATCTTTTTATATGTTTTGGAATGCACTGCTCCATAAAAAATAACATTTTATCATAAAAAATATCGAATGTATTATCCAAAGTTATTGATGAATTTACTGAAAGTGACAAAACATTATTCCAGTTTATACTCAGAATCATTTCATTCAGCGCAAAGTAATTGGCTTGTCCAAACGAAAAAACTCTATCTTTAACGATCGACGAAGACAGGATATTGTTAGCTGGCGTAGATATAATCAACTCAAGTGTAGGATGATAACGATCTTCAGGAATAGTTAATGGATCACATCGGTTAATATGACAGTCTTCCTTATCATTCACGAACACCAGATCCAGTATTTTAGAAAAATCATTAGGTGTACCATTAATTTGAAAAAGACTAATATCATACAAAATATTGAAAAAGTCATTAAACATATCATTATTCGCGGCCTGAACATAATAACCATCCTCGGCTACATAATTCCAAGATACTGATGGAATATTAAAGTCACCCATGATTATAAGCAAATCATTTTCATTGGCAGAGCATGCTACCGTTCGAATTGCCTCACCATGTTGAATATATAATGATTGCGGGGATGATGGAGGAATGTATGAACACGTAACGAATATTCTTTTATTCTTGAGTCTTATAATAACTGCAATAAGTTCAATATCAGGCCATGAATTAAGCACAAACTGTTCAGATGAAATGAGACTGGAAACGGCTATGAGAACACCACCACCATAAGAGCCACGATCACGACGGAAAATATTGTATTTACTACATAGTATTTCAGAATCTAAAAACGAATTGTTAAGCCAGGTTTCAGTAAATGCTAGAATGTGATAATTACAATCAAGACTCTCCATATATAAGCTTGACAGTTTTGTCCTTAGACCACGAACATTTTGGTAAAGTAATGATAATGTATTAACGTAATTAAAATTTAGTTTTTTGGATCACTTTGAGGAAGGACACCAACTCTATTACTTCTATTTTTCTCCCTGTATACATATTCACGAACCAGGGTATTTTCCGGCCAGAAATTCGGATTAATGATCGTACTGAAATCGTTAGATGAGGTAGATATTTTAAATGATGAGATTGTCCTGGGTTCAGCAAATGTAAACTTCTGCACTGTAACATCAATTTTACGACCATATTTAGAATTGATATAATGATCAACATCATCCGATGAAGTGTCACATGCTAACCTGGACACAAAAATAGTTTTTCTTGGTGGAACAGCCTGCAGCGGTTTGTAAGTCATTTGATTACCCATTGTTGCCTCATTATTATTAACATTATTTGGTGACAAAATTACCTTTGAAGAACCATTATCGACCGTATGAGAAATTTGTTGACGGGAACTTACAGCATTCAATGATATAGACGGCGTTGAACCAATATCCTTAATGGTAACTGAATTTATAGGAGAAGGCACAGATAAGTTATTCCCAGTGGAAACTAAAGGCAGCATATTTGCGCCTCTTTTTACCCTAGTAGAATTGCTATCAGTATCATTAATATATTTATCCAAATTTGGAAAGCTATATTCACCAAATTTGGCAAGCTTAGATTGCAGAGACAAAAAATCCTTATTAAGTTGGTCAAACTCACTCTTGTAGCTTTTAAAAAATTCATAGAATTCTACGTTAATTTTTTTACAACTTGTACAAGTCCAATGAAGGGACTTTGCCGGATCCATAAGCGCATCAGCATCACGTGCTTTGAGTGCAGTACATTTTAAATGATAATTGCCTAAACACAACCAACATGAAATCATCCGGTCATTTCCCGTACCAGTGCAATTTGAGCTCAAACAATCCATATTAACGATTGAAGGCAAATTATAATACAGAGATTGGATATAAAATGTTCGCTAGGTGGTGGTAAACGGTTTAAGGGTAGATGGCGCTACTAAAAGGAATTATCTAATACACAAACCAAACAGATGCAGTGTTGTAATATATATTATTTAGTAGGTAGGTTACTCTCACAGCTGCAACAATCCGTATTGATGATACTATGATAAATATTTATTCTCCTTATCAGAAAATATTTCATAAAAACCAATTTTAGGCGACTCAGGCAGACACCTCAAACACCACTCCACAGTACGATGATAATACAGCAGCTGACGATCACAATGAGACGCAACACAACCAAATCAGGCGGATAAAAACACTTTAAAACACAAATTAATACAGAGCGCAAAAAAACACGTCACGCACGTTGCTTTGTTATTGTTGTTTGAAAATATTTCGTCATCGTTATATTAATAGAGCCTTCGTTTGTATGGCACTCCTGGACCCTATAATTAGCTCTGAAATCTATGGGCTTTTTCAGATGAGTTCTGTCAAATAGTTAACAGTGGTCTGTTAATAGCAAATTTTTTTTCTGTTAAATCCAAAAAGTGACGCTGCTAAAAGTATGGGTTTGCGTCTTTGGTTTTTAAATTCGAATTTATCTTCACATACACGTAGATTTTCTACCCAGACTCTGAACACTTTCCGTATACTAGAAAGTTTAAGCCTGGATCATAATAGTGTGAACATTTTACAATCTCTCCTTTAAAGTGTCATTCACTCGGCTTCTGATCGCTAGATCGCTCAACCTGAAAAATTTTCCCATAGGAGGCTTAGCTGCTAGCTCCATCAGATCTGGGTATTCGTCGCGTACTCACTATTTATTTATTGTCGTCTACGTCTCAATGCCTCGACACCAGAACGGTATCAGTCAGTACTTGTCCAAAGATGACTTCCTGCAAACTGGAACCAACCACGAGCTGACGTCATGCCCAGTCAGTACAAGTACGTACATGTCCAAAGTCGCCTTCCTGCAAACTGACACCAACCTCGACTTACATCATGCCCAGCTTTGCCTTGAAGGTGGTCTAAGTCTCCATTTTAATAGCTACTCTATGACCCAGCGCAATCCGTTTACCCAGACTAGCCTTGTTGATCGCAAACACCTTAGCCTGGAATAGACTTTACTCACCAGAAAATCTGTAGAACAGGAATTTAAAGCCGATTCGCCGTTACTAGGCCTTTGACCAAACTGTACATATGTGAGATGCTTAATACCTTCAGTGTCATAAGAAAACATATTCGTATGCCAGTCTGAATGATACCACTCCTTTAAGCAAGATGCACCAAATATATCTAATAGTGATGGATCTCTTAAAAGTAAATCAAATGCGCAATTTATTTAGTTACGCTTAAATTTATTAATTCAAACGAAATTTGCCTTTTCTCAAATACTAAGTCACTGAATAAAAATCTGACTTGCACTAGATGACGTTTTTTTATTGTGATTTAAATTTCTGTTTTTTTTTTATAAAGAAATGTGTGTACTAATGTTGAACATTTTAATTTTGTGATTTTCTTTTTGTATTATTCATTGTATTTTCATACTTATCGCCATTGCTTGGTGCAAACAAACATCATTCATCATGACCACACATTGCTGCTAACATAATAATACCCACCCTCCCTGCAAGTAGAGATGAACTTAAGATTACGAGTGCTTCACAATTCAAATATGCCACCGATGAAGATCTTAAAAGTATTGGCATGTCGAGGCCGGAAATACGGCGTTTACGTAAATTCTATGAAAAACATTTCCCTCATGGCTATTTAAGTAAAATCAAACGTCTACTGCATGCACCCACATCCATTGTGAAGAAAGATGAAATGAGCAGCAGTATAACAAATGCCACGGCATCTAGTCCTTCGGGTAGTTTGGCTGGCAATGCAACAGGTACAGCAGCAAAGACGGGCAGTAGTTCACCCAGTAAGGCGCCCAACAATAAGCATATAATACCAGCCGATGCCATAAGCGTTAACAAACAACTAGGCACCGGTGAATTTGGCATAGTACAGCAGGGTGTTTGGACTAATGGTTCGGAAAGGGTAAATTTCAATGAAATTAAAAGATATTTTTAAATATGTTTGTATGTATGTATGTGTACCTTTCAGATACAAGTGGCCATCAAATGTCTTTGTCGCGAGCGCATGCAATCGAATCCTATGGAATTTTTAAAGGAAGCTGCTATTATGCACTCGATAGAGCATGAAAATATTGTACGCTTGTATGGTGTTGTCCTGGCTACAGATTCTCTAATGCTGGTTACCGAATTGGCCCATTTACGCTCTTTGCTAGAGTGTTTAAAAGATCCCGGCCTACGGGTAAGTTTTCTCACCGTACCAACGTTATGTGAATTTGGTTTACAAATCTGTAATGGCATGCGTTACTTGGAGAACAAACGTTTAATACACAGGTATTTAAGAAAGAAAAAGATGGAATTTTAAGTAAAAATTCTTTATTAATCGAATTATTTGTTAACAGAGATTTGGCAGCTCGAAATATTTTAGTTTTTAGCAAGAATAAGGTTAAAATATCGGACTTTGGTTTGTCGCGCGCCTTGGGTGTGGGCAAAGACTACTACAAAACCAATTTCAATGTTAATCTGAAATTGCCCATTGCCTGGTGTGCACCGGAGTGTATAAATTATTTACGTTTTACCAATGCCTCCGATGTTTGGGCTTTCGGAGTTTGCTTGTGGGAAATGTTCTCCTATGGTTTTCAACCCTGGGCCGCTTTAACAGGTCTACAGATATTGGAGGCTATAGATGCTCCAAATTACCAGGTACCGTAACAAGGTTTTCAAGTTGCATGAACTAATTTCTGGTTTTCTTTTTAAATTCCTTAGCGTCTAGAGCAACCCGAATGCTGTCCTCGTGAATACTATACATTAATGATGAAATGCTGGCAAGATGATCCCATTAAAAGACCAAAATTTAGCGAAATTTATGAATTGCTACCCGATATGAAACCGGAACAGTTAAAGGCAGTGGCCAATTGTTTAGAAGCCAAAACAAAAGAACACTTAGTGTATCGCCAAAATGATATAATCACTGTATTGGATCGTAACACGGGTACACCCTATTGGAAAGGTGTATTAAATACAGGCAAAACAGGTTTCTTTAATCCCTCAAATACTGTTGCTTATGTAGAAGGTCTTCCAACTTTAAATCGGTAAGCTAAACTGAATGGTATTGCTAAGGAAGTATTTTGTTTAACAATAAATTTATATTTTGTGGCACAGAGATTCGTTTAGTTGTAATGCTAATGAACGATGCAGCAAACGTAAATTACGTACTGAAATGATATCGAAACCTCAAAATGATTTTAAGCATACCGGCCATGTTGGCATAGATGGCGCTTCCTTTGGTGATATTGCATTTTTGGGTACAACACAAAATGTTAGTAAGCACCACTAGTTTTTGTTTGATTACAACAATAATTGTTTCTTTTTTCTTGTCACATTTTAGTATAATCATGTGCCACGTCAAATTGTTACACCCTATAAACCCTCAGAAGATATTGAACAAACACCGCTACTATTACCACCCACGCCTACTAGTCCGGATTCGTTACAAACAGCTTCTGGTTATTTTGTAAATGACAGCACACATCATAATTCAACCATGAATCCCTCGTTTGTACCATCGACTGAGAATACACCAAAACATTTTGCCAATAATGGTCAAACGACAACAACATTTGAATTTCCCACTAACAATACGAATCCATTTACGCACAAATCTTTGGATGAAACCACATCATCCACATCAACTTTAGCTTTACAGAATAACAACTATGGAATTGATAATAATGGCAAGGATAATTTACTTTGGCGTCATTCATCTGTAACCAATGGTAGTAGCGCTACAGGCGTTGGCGGTGGCAGTGTAACATTCGAAGAACCACATGAATATCATGAAATATCGGATGACGATGAGATAACACCCGATAAATTAGATTTTGGTCCTTCACTGTTAGATGAAATCAACTCCATGTTTGGTTCAATGTCGGCAACAGTGGCAGGAGCATCATCGTCAAAAAACTTAGAATCTGATCAGCATAATGCTGCAAGTCATAAACGTTCGGACTTTTCGGACTTAACCTCAAAACTTATACGCAAGAATAGTGCTGGTGGTAATACTTCGAAAAAATCAAAAAACTCTAGTGGCACTGTAAAACCAATTTCGGTAAAAGATGAAAAAATACTCAATCATGCTATTGAAATAGCAAATGAAATAAGTGCCAGGTATTTAATAGCGTCGTAGCATTTTGTTGTTGTTGTTGTTTAGTACAATTTAATAAGTCCTTACTTTTGTTCTTTAGATCCATGTGTGATTTGGTATCAGATCCCACACCTTCAACACAAAGTCCCAAACGTAAGTTTAGCTTTCGTTTTCCGCATTTAAGTGGCCATGGCAGCAGTAGTGATAAATCACATGGCAGTGGTGGTTTATCTTCAACCGGAGGCACCAGTGGCTCTACAACTCATGTGAATTCCTTGTCGCCTCATTCGAAAAAGAAAAACTTTACCGAGGAATTGAAAAGTATACCGGATTTACAGGTTAGTTGGCCAAGTTTTTAAACAGAAAACTTTAGTAAATTCTAAAATATTCTTTTTTTTTTTGTTTTCTATTTTCCTTTATTTTATTGAAATAAATTTTTTTGTTTTTATTATTTGGTTTTGGTTTTGGTTTTTTGATGCTTTATAATTTACCATGTAAAGTGCTTTCGTTCTGTATCGAGTGATATCAATAATTTAGCCAACTCTTCATATGACATACGCATACCGCTGTTCGATAAAGAAAGTTCAGATTTTTGTTTTGAAAAATCACGTGAAATTCTAACACGCCCCCTACAGTTTGGTAGTCGCAGCTCCTTTACAGCACCCACACCCCCTCCTTCCCTAGAATACTCGGATGCCACTGTTGAAAGTCCCCGTAAGGATAAGAAAAGCTTATCGGAAAACCTAATGGATATTGAGAATACCTTAAAGGCTTTGAATCTAGACTTTATGCACACTTATACCGATGTGGATAAGAACGATTCAGATGAGACCATTTTAAATGATCAATTCTCTAGTATAGTTTCCTCGTTAGACGATGAAATCAGTAGTGCTACGGGTAGCTTAAAATCAGCCACGGTTTATAATTATCAAAATGGTAAACACATGACAACCACAACGTTTGATTTTAATGCGGCTACCAACCATTTGGATAAGCATTTACAACTGATGAGTACGCATCAGGTGAATAAAAGTTCACCCAATTCGTTGGGTGATAAACGTTCAAGCACGCCTGATACGGGGTTTGCTTCGCGTGACACTATATCCTTGTCTAGACGTAGCAGTCAAAAGTCTACGTACAGTCCTCAAGATAGTTATTTTAGTCCAAAGGATCTCAATTTTCCCACTCCCTCTTCTGGTGGTGGTGGTGGAAGTGGTGGCGCAGGTGGCAGTGGTGGCTGCTCGTCCACGACCTATAGCAATTTAAAATCCGATATCTTTAAATATGGTGATGATATGCTGATATCACCTTTTAGATCTGTTTCCATTGTTGGCCATAAAACAAGCAATACTTCCATCTATTCTCCCAGTCAATTGAGAATCGATGAAGCCAATCATGATGCATTTAATGGCAATCAGGAGCACAGGCAACGTTCCATGTCCTTTACTGACAATCTTAATCGTGATTTGAATATGAAGGATAAAAGAGGAGGCATAAAGACCAAACAGCATAACAAAAATTTAGATGAACTGACAACGTCTAAATCCAAAGCAAATATTTATAAATCAAGATCAGCAAGAGCTAGAACTTTAAGACGTTTAAGTTATAATCCCTTGCCACACGTGGCAACCAGTTCTTCCAGCTCAGAAGACGATAGTGATCGTAGTATGAATCATAGTTTGGCTCGATCCGAATGCGATATACGTACACGTGGTGCGGGCTCTTTATATCAAAGACGCCGACGTCAGGGTTTTAATCGCAAAGTATTTTCGGCCAGCGGGCATGATGATCAGGATGTGGAAACGCATGGTGAGAGGCAAAGTAAAATTTATGGTTCAAATGCTAGCATAAAATCGGCACCCCATTATAACTACAATAGAACTACACGTTCCACAGCCATGGCATCCTCTAGCCAACGTACGTATAAATTAAATCCTTACGAGGAATCTTATCCATACGATGAACGTATCTATGATTTTGGCAAGGGCCAAGCAAGTGTAACGAAACCATCCTACAATGCTCAAATAATGACCAAACAAACGAAAACCTTTCAGGTTTCTACTATAACAGGCAATTCCGGTTCGGGTTCTTCGTCAGCCTCTTCGGCAGCAGCCAGTTTTACACATGCCATTAAGGCTAGTTCGGCGGTATTTCAAGAATTCGATGTTACACGTTTAACTGGACGCAGTCCAACCTCGAATATTAATGATACCGTCGATCCAAATACGGCTGCTAGTGCAGGTTCCCAATTGGAATTTCAATGGCCCGAAAAGATACATGCCTCTACGGTCAAACAAAATGAACTGTTGTGGCGTCAACAACAGCAACAGCATTTAAGTGAATTTAATTCACATAACAGTAGTAGTTATAGGTCCAGTAAAGATCAGCCATCTTCCACATTAAGCTCTTCCACCACTGATAGTGACCAATTTGAATATCGCATGGGTTATAGCGCACATTTACCGCCCAGTCCGGCTCCATAACTACAGCGTATGTTAAAGTATTTTATAAATTTACTTTAAATCGACCACGACCATGACCATTTTTATATCACCGCCATCCTTAAAACCATCATCACCTTCACCGCCATTACTAAAAAGAATTTTTTTATACGAATTAATTAAAATGAAACCAATCAAGTAACCAATAACCGTAACAAAAGAATTTATTAAAAGAAAATCATTGAGAAAATTTCACAAATAAAAGAAAACAATACAAACAAACAAACAAACAAACAATGAAACAGAAACAAAAATAAAAAAATTAACCAAGGACAATAGTTGCTCTCTGTCTTCGCTCAATATCTCTCTCTGGAAATTTAATATATGTATTTGAAGAAACAATGAAACAAATAATAATAATAATAATAATATCCTAATTAAAAAAGGAGTGCCTTACAACAATCATAAACAAAAACAACATCATCAGCAACAGGAAAATTAGAAAGAAGAAAAAAACACAAGAATTGATAGGAAAAACCTTTAAATAACCAGAAACAGAACAAAACATTCTCATACTCAATTACTAGGAAAAATTGAAGCCTAGTTAACGTTAAATAAAACAACAGCAAAAAACAAAATAAAATAAAAAACTCATATTCTTTTGAAAACAGTTAGAAGAGATCATAAAATGATTTCTAAATTAATCAAATCAAATCAATTGTAATTGAAAATAAAATTGAAATTAAAATTTAATCAAAAATAATAAGCAGTTCATATTTGAAAAACCAAAAACATAAAATGTTAATTAGAGAGTTAATTGATGTTGAAATAATTGTTAAATTAAAAAAAAAAAATAAATAAAAAGGGTTTCTAGTGTTGAGAGTAAGATTTTTCCCCCAAATCATCTAGTAGTAATGTTTTCTAACAAGCCTTATCATACATATTGACATTTCATTACAAAACAAAAAAAAAAAAACAGAAAACTATTCTTTAGTAAGGCATTTTACATACAGTATGCTTTAAATCCTTCGCCAAAGTAATTTTTATAATTCATTAGATTTTCGGTGATGTATACGTTTATTTCTATAGAAAATAATTTTTTCCTACCGCTTGCCAGTTGCTCACAGTTTAAGTCTCTTATCATATAATATATTTACAGAATACTTATTTAAGTTTCTAATTTAAAGAGAAAATCCTTGTAAAATCACTCACTCAAGCCCATTGCCGAACTAACTTCAGCATAATGCTGGCTAGCTGCCTAGCATCTGATACGCCTGCAGGTGTTTATTACAGAGGTACATTAATGCCCCCACAGGTTCCAAGAATGTGTTCTAATGACTCATCCTTTTCGTCTCAGAATCTAGATGTTGGGCTCGAGGCAAATGACTAAAGAAAGATACAAAGATATAGAATAGATTAGGAGAGCCAGAGGTTCCTGTATCCATACTTTATCTGCTCGCAAGCAACAAACCAATTCACATATTAAGGAACACATGCAAAATTTTTCTTTCTAACTGTAATACACTCAGACTACATACATATATAAAGGTGCAGAAGTTCCGAAAAAGTTCGATGTCGTTTTGTGCCTTATGCAATTATCATTGAATTTCGTTAGTTTCTGCGATGTTGGTTTCCTGTAGAACTGTGTTCAGAACTAACCTCTAAGCCACTGCCTTCTTGGTTTTTAAGATGTTCTTTACAATGCACGTTTCGGTATAGTCCTTTATAACGGATATACATAAGTGTGTCGGAAATACCAACGTACCTCAGAGCGTATCGCAATGCCTCTCTTTTAATGGTATCGAATGATCTTTCGATGTCTACGCAAGCTATTTTTTTTAGCTCATATATCAGTTCTCTGCTTTGGCAATGGGGCAGTGATGGTTATTAACCAGAGTAGGAAGAGTGCTCGAATTGAATTTGATTGCCGAATATTAAGAGAATTGAAAATGCGACTCGTGAGACGATTTAAAAACAAAAGAATTTAGAAATAAATCCTGAAATTAAAAAAGCATCAAAACGTGTTAAAAACTGAAATGAAATATGTACTCGATTTCATTTTTAATTCGTTTGCTGTATACATATAACGCTCACGATCGTTAGCACAAATTGAAAAAATTTAAAATTTTTTAAAATAATTTAAGCAAAAAATATGATTCGAGCTCACAAAATAAAAAAAAATAAAACTTACAAGCTCGAGTCATAGAACGAGTTTTTACGTACTTTGGTATTAACCAAAATGTTGGCCTAAGTGGGACTTTGCTTTCGCAAAGGCAACCCAAACTAGTGAATTTATTAGAAATTATTCAAATTACTGCCTTTAAATTTTACCATTTCTAAATCGAAATATACTAGCTATTGTGATGAACACAACTAAAGTTCTTAAGGACTGATAATCATTGAATTTCGCTACCAAAAATGAAAAGAAAAAGAAAACATTTTAAAGTATACAATTTATTACCTTTTATTTATGACTTCACATCTACATATATACTCGTATTATTACAAATACTTATAATAAATATAAAATGTTACACAATTTCCTAAATTTTTATACCCTCAAAAAAAAAAAAGCTTTGACTGACGCTGTCGTTCTTATAGTGAAAACGAAAAATCTTTTTAAAGCAAAACAAATAAACTTCTTCATACCTCAAGTATTGTTTTTTCTCTCTTTTTTCTCTATTTTTTTCAATGTATCGTATAAAATTTTATAAAAACAATACCAAGCAATATAGAATTTTAAATTGATAATCAATCATCATTATCTCCCTTCTTTTTAACATGAGCTATAAAATAAATATTTACCATATATAAATACGAAAAAGGACTTTCTAACTTACCTACATACATTTATTGTAAGCTTTTATTATTACTCTAATAATAATAATCAATTCTAAAACTATGATATTAACTAAATAATTAATTATATATATACAATACAATACAATTGAAAGCATAAAAAAAACAAAACAAAACTAAAAACTAATAGTCATACACATACACATACTATAAAATTATTAATATTATATTGAATATTAAACAATTACAATTACAATAATAATATCAATAATAAAAAATTAAATATTCTTAATATTCCTTGTCGAGTGTTTGCTACTGCAATACGTGAAAAGATAAAAAACACAAAACATTTATTATTGCATTCCAAATGAAGATTCTATATTATGTATGTACAGATATAGAATCTCACAGAAGTATGTCTGAAAAAAAAAATATTTAAATATTTTACAATACAAAAACTGATAAAAAAATAATTGCTTAATGGAATTGTATTTTAAAATTGAAACAGAAATTTAAGAAAAAAAAAAACTAAATTTTTTCTATAATTTATTAAAAACAAAAGTTATATTGAAAAAGAAAAAGAAAAAAAAATAAATATTTAAAAGTTATTATAACCCTTTAATATCATGATAGTTTTTATAGTATAAACGTTTGCAATTTGATGTATTTATTAACATTGAGTAGCGCTAACTCAATGTACTTAGTAAACTACTAAACTCGAATTAATAGTTTACTGCTAACCTCAAATTAGTAGTAATTATTTACTGGGACCTATAAGTAGGCCAGGTGGTCATTTAACTGTTGTCTTAGTACTACGACCATACAATCTACCGTACTGCCTTCAATCTATATAATGTATCCTCCCTACTTATTGCACCAACAAATTGTAGGTTGTTGCTCAGTACTTGACATACGTTTTACTTTCTAAGATGAACTAATGTCTCACACATTTCAAGTATATGTTCTGATGATTCTGATGTGGTCGCCATTGTCTAGTAGGTAGTATGTTCGGTTATTAGACGTAAGCGGAGGAATTACACAGACCAGACACAACAAAAAGGAGAGCACGACTACACTGATGAAGCCCTAGCACCTCTCAACCAGCCCAAGTCACTAATGAATCTGGTGAGAGCCTTGATGTCGACTCTAGACACAGAATTCAAACTATCAAAGAAAATCCTGCCAAGGATCCTCAACCTCAACCTACCAAGGGCTGGGCAGTTACAGAGGAGGTGTTCAATAGTCTCCAACTCCTCCTCATCGCAACATGCCCTGCAATATTCCGGCTGGGATCTGGAACAGACAGTCAGCGACCTAATCTCGCAGTGCCCCGTGATAAAACCGACAACCAACCTTAAGCTGGCCTTATCCAAGCCCAGCAGCCAACCTGTTATCTTACTGTCCACATCAGGCCATAGACATCTAGAAACAAAACAACCCGATCCGTTCCCCCAATGCCTCTGCTCTTCCTCCCTGACCCATACATTGGGTCAGAGACGGCGGATGCCCTCGCTAGGTTAGGTTCGCTTTCTGGAGGCGATTTAATAGTTGGTCCTGACCCCCCAGTCTGCCACCTCTACGGCCTCATCATGGTATCAATAGTGGTTTCTTTTTAAAAATAGTATTTAGCCTCCAGATAACTAAGTTTAGTAGTTACATTAGTCTAGTAGGTAGTGCTTTGGCTGCCCATCTAATACGATGTTTTAAGATCGGTACATTCGTTATATCATATGCACTGTGTTCGGCCTGTCCATCTCTGGCCAGGGAGTGTCTTTCATGGTGGTCGTAATCCATGATCCAACAAATTTCGGAATGTAAAACAGTATTGCAAAAGTTGTCCAAAAATTTCTTTTGGAGTTCCTGCTTAAATTTCTCAATCCATTGTATGAGGATTTACATATATGTAAGCCATTGTCCATTTGATTTGGCTTTGTTGAATACTTTCTTGCAAAACCTTAACTGTTGTGGGCTCAGCCTTGCCTTTCCTATTACTTTTGATGATTCTCATGGGTTCCAGCCTATGACAATTCTAATGATATCGTCTAGTTATCCTCTGATTATTGTATGCCAATTTAGCGTTTCTAATTTAATTTTCACTACACTAGGCAAAAATGTTATTCAACGTTTTTCAGTTTCAGATTATAAGACATCTTATTGCCTATAATTCTCAAAGATTTTAATCATAACGAAATACCTTGCCATGCCAATGATTCAGCGAGTTCCTAAACAATATACATATATGATTTGATTTATTTCCATGTTAAACTCCCTAAAAGCTTGCATTGTACTCAGTGGTATATTATTCAATTAAAAGGTTAATCTCCCTGAACCTGAGTACCGATTTGTCGGCGACATTCCTAATACAAGAGTCCAGTAGTGCCTTAATAATCATTGTCCCGAAATTTGTGGAACATACTAGTTTGAAATCCAAACTTTGTTTCATTATTGCAATGAAAGCTGTTGTTACGATTCTTTACAGTTACTTTAAATGCCAGAGCCATCTTTTGAACACAAATGGAACTAATTTCTTGCTTTGAAATTCGGTTCCTTTGAAATCCTCTTAAAACATACATTTTTATTGCTTTACTCATATGCTTTTAGTTTTATTTATTTTAAAGTTTTCCTTTTATTCTTATGTTCGTTACTCATATTTATTTTGTTTATGTCCTTTTCTTTTTTCATTTATTTCCTTCCTTTTTTTCTTTTCTTTTCGTTTCTGTTTTTTTTTTTTCTTTTCCAAATTCCTTCTCATCTTCTTTTAGGCAATTATTGGTGAAGAGGGTCGTGAAGCGTACAACAGCCTAATTGAACGTAAACATACGCTGGACATTGATACAACCGTGTGTTTGCTAAGGACAAAGGAACCACAGTTTCCCCTGAAGTCTGCCAAAACATTGCCCAGACGTTCGACACATTTTAAACACGATAGTGATGAATTTATATCCACCATACCATTGCGCTCAATAGGAAACGATAATGAAATGGTTATACCGCCATTACAAAATGCTCCACGTCCTACAACATTACCCACTAGAGGAGCGGCTAATCGTTTGCGCAAAGCCGAATTGGAACTAAGCAAAGATACTAATAGCACAACAGCTTTAAATAGTCGTATGGGTGATAATGTATCACCCTGTGAAAGTCCTAGTTATGTAACCAATACCTCGTCCTATAAATTTCCGGAGAAACCATTAAGCCCTACGGATAGTGAAACAGCAAACGATCACAATGCTTTGCCGGTATTGCCGCCGAAAGAGGGTAAAAAACATATACAAGCCAATCCTAAGCGGCATGTACGCAAATATCCTCTCATAATACCAGCCAATGGAGTACAAAGGACTCTACAGCGTGTAATAAACGATGAAGAGAAATCACCTTCCCTATTAAAGTCGCCTACAGCGGCGAATTCAACATCGCGTAATTTGCCTGCCGTAAAACCTTTTAATATAAACAACAGCAGCAACAACAACAATATGGCTGAGTATGAAAATACCACGAAAATACAGTCAAGTTCTACTACACCTAACAGTCAGGATAGAACTTATCAAAATATAGGCACTGATGACACAGCCTCTCTACAATTTGAATCGATTTTAGAAGCCGACTTCAATAAAGATCAAGTCCTACAATCACCCGATGTTACCGATGGTTTTTATAATTTCTCCATACAAAAGGATCATTATCACAAAAGTAAAGAGGTGGATTTTGATGCCCAAAAACTAGCCAGTGGCTTATATGTCAATGAAGATGAGCTAAGGAATCTTGATATCGAAAAGAATATAGTCAAGCTGAACAAACAAACTCCAGAGAATAGTTTTAAAAAATCCAATGAAAGTTTAGATGTTAAATCTACTGGCGTAACAGAGGAAAATACTAAACATACTACCATGACAGCATCATCATCGTCATCGTCACCATCATCGTCAACGAAACAGATCGAAATCACTGAAGAAAGTTTTGATAAATCACCAGCTGTTGCAGTAACACAACCTTCAAATGATAAACTATTGAAATCCTCGGGGAAATTATTAAAAGCCGATAATGAGCTTGCCGGCAATGCTCTATTTAAAAAGGTACGCGAATCGGTAGATAAGGCCATGATTAAACCACCCAACAAGCTGGCAGTAGATACAGGTGTTACGGCCAAACGTGATTTAAATAAAACGCCAGCCCCACCCACAGAAGCTGAAATGTTTTCGGCGGCTATTAATCGTCTAAATGACTCGAATTCGGTAAGCTGTGAAGATCTTTTAGAATTTGCCGATAAAAAACCTAAAGGCCACGAAAGAGGTGTAGATTCAGATGAAGTGCGCATTATGATGAAGGTTTTGGGCAAGGATGTAAGTGTTGAACTTTAAATTTATACATTTTCTTGAAGTTTTAATTATTTTTTGATTTAATTTCAGAGCTCTCCTGAACGCTGTCTAACTGCTTTAGGTTTCATAGACTGGGATGTTCATAAAGCCATTAAAATAATTAAATTACAAAATATTTTAAATGATATGAATCTAACATTACCAGAGACTGTAGAGTATTTATTAAAATATGACTGGGATCTACACACCACCTCCAGACGTCTCAAATGTTCAAAGACTTGAAAATAATTATTCGTATACACCAATATTTTTGTATAATAACTTAAGATATTAATTGTATTTAATATTACACGTTTTTTCTAACGCCTCTACTATATTTCTATGTTTAAAACCTCGTCTCTCGTTAATTTAAGGGAATCTCTTTCAATATCTATACAACATAACAACTACAACTAAAATTATAATTAACAATTTTGTACTTATGATCAGATTGAAAGCGTATTTATCTAAAAATCATTTTCTTTTTTTTATATAAAAAAATACATTCATTAAGCGAACAAGTGCCTTGTAACTATGATGATCTTAATAAGGAAAATAAATAAATAATTAATAATATTATAAACTATTTAATATTTAAAACTAAGAAAATATTGTTATGGTTTTCCTTTTTCTATATTTAAAGTTAAATATATAGTCTAGTAGGTAGTGTGTTCGCTTATTAGACGTAAAGCCCGGGTTCGAGTCCCAGGCCAGACATCAAAATGAAATATGAAAAAAAAAAAAATATTTCTTCGGCAAATTCCTCTCAGGAGATTTTTGCCATGAAAAAGTTTCTCAAAATCTATCGTTCGGAGTCGACATTAAACTGTAGGTCTCGCCACTCACGTATAAAAGTTAAGGCACACAACATGAGTGGTGTGAGAAGCTAGGCCGTAATCCTGACTGAAGAGTTGTAATGGCCAATTATGTATGTAATGAAAGTATAATTTACAAAAAAAAAAAAACTACACTGAGCAGTAAAATTAATCAGTAAAAGCAATGCTCAATATCATATTGATGTTGTAGAGTTGGCAATTAGAGATATGCGGCGTATGGATTCTCAGATTACGGCGGATAACTATACTTTTGATACAGTGAAGGAATTTATTTATTTCTGCCTGTACTTTATAGGCAAGTTCTCAAGTTCTGGTCCTCTTTGAGGGCGTGGGTTCGTATCCCAGTCCTGAATAGGCTTATATAAGGGATGTTAGGTCGGCAATGGATAGAAATACATTTAGTCTTATGCCTGAGAGATATATCTTCCGTTATCATCTCGTGATTGAGATGGCAAAGCAGTTGACATGTAACCAGTAACTGTTTGGTTAATAAAGTGTTGCGTTGTCTAACCGGTATCAATTTGGTTTCCTCATGGAGATAATCAATTCAGCCGGTAACAATCTTGGCAGCGGTTCGGAGGTTCTTCGATATGGTGTCGCTTAAAAAAGGAGTCCAAATCGCGGCTGCATAGTTCTGGATAGTGGTACCAATTGCAGTGTACGTGATCATCCTGATTTAGTCTCTGTAGTCATTATACTAGTCGACATCTTATCAAATTGGAATTTATTGAGCCAATCTGTTTTAGCGTTATATAAGTCGACATCTTATTAAATTGGAATCCTTTGAGCCAATCTGTTAGAACCGCATATACTTATTGGATACTCCATTATAGGGTTGCTAGTTTGTATACCTAAAAATAGCAAATATACTGAATTGAAGGGGGCACAGCAGTTGTCACGAAGCCTAAAACAGAGGACACAGCAGAGTTGTTGCAACAACAACAACACTACACCACATATTTGTGACGACCTAGCATGAGCAGGCATCCTTTCCTGAGTGTTATTTGTTTACATCAAAATTTAATTCCTTATGTCTACGAATTGCTAATTTATTGTTTACAAACTGAAATGAAACAGTTTAATTAATGCCAGTGCTTTTATACAGCACATCCACTTACTGTCTTATTTAGCACATCTCGCTGACTATTGTGTTTCAATTTAATAACGTTTCGTTGGGTGTTAGCAACACTGCTATGCCGACATTTCTTTTAGTAATGAACGGGAACTGTAACAACATAAACAAAACGAAAATAGTTAAAATTCCAATAGATAAATTAAAAATAAATGAAATAAGACTAAAAAATAAATTAAGTGCCAAACAAATTATCATTTAGTGTAAATAAATAATAAAAAGAAAACAAAATATAATCTACAAATAAGGTAAAACTCGAACTCTTTTAACGGAGTATCATGAAATATATAGAAGAAAAGTGTTTTGTAGGAGGGAGCAGGGGGTATTTGAAGTATGAATGTGTAGTTATAAGGGAGCAAGTGTGAAACAAATGTACAAAAAGTTTAATAGCAAAGAGTGTTTTTTCTATTTGATAATTAAAAGAGTAATCACAAGTGATCTGCAAGCAATTGCTTATGAGAATGTGGTAAGAGAGCAGAAGAAAAACAACAAAAACACTTAAAAAAAATCAAATTTATTAGCAAAGTGTAATCATAGGCAAAGAGTATATAACGGTAAGACATTAGAGCAGAGAGTAAATAGAGAGCTTTTTTGATTACCCACACACAAATGCTTGTACTCAATGTACGGTGGTTTTATTTATGAGTGTGCGAGAGTGTTTATTTTTTTTTTAAGAAAAACATTTTGTGTGGGGGCTTTTCTATTATAATGCGTAGTGTAGCACTGTGAGTTGAGTTGGAGCCGTTAAACGTTACACATCTCGTTGTTCGCTTGTAAATTTCAATTTTAAATTGCATCGCACACCAGTTCTTTTCGCTCGCGTGTTTGTCTGTCAGTCAGTCAGTTAAAATCAAGTCGGCCAGCAATAACAATTTGTTTTTGTTTTTTGAATATTATTTTCTGTTGTCTTTCTCTTGGCTATCTCATTCAATAGTATTTTTGTTTTTGTTGTTAACTTCAACCACAACACACACACGCACACAGAGAAACACTCTCAAACGAACCCAACGACGACCGACCAGTTCAGTTAATTTCAGCAAAAACGAAACAAAAACAACAAAACAAGTGTTATTTGGAGCCTTAAGCAAATAGAGAGTCTCACGTATCTTACACTCGCACAAGTCAGTCTAAATTTAATTGTTGCTCTTTATAGTGCCAGATTTTTTAAGAAGAAATTTATAAAAAATTAAAATAAAAATTAAAATTTATGAAAAAACAAGTGCAAAATAGTTTTTTTTTTAAATAAAGAAAATCTGTGTGAGAAAAATTAAAATTTTTGTGCATTTAAAAAAGAAAAAAAATTTTTGAAAACAAAACAAAAAGAAAAAGTTACCAACTAAGTGCTGAAAATATACAAATAAAAAAAACAATTTTTACAATAACAACAACAACAACAGTAACATCGAATTGTGCCGTTTAAATAGCTAATGGCTGAAAATAAAGGCATCATGTTGGCAAAATCTGTACAAAAACACGCTGGACGTGCCAAAGAAAAGGTAAGTAAATAATTTAAATACCAACAACAAGCATTTGCAGAAAAAAACCAAAAAAACTTTTAATCAGCGTTTTTATTCAACGTACTTGGATAAAATTCATACGGTTGCAGGCAGAGCTGGGTGTTTGACACCCAATTTGCTTAATTTTTTTCCTTAAGCAACCTTAAAAAATCTTTTTTAAATCCTCTCCATGCTTCTCACATATACTGCACGAGTATTAACTCTCTGTTATTGTTTCAAATGCACTCTTTTTGCATACAGTGCAAGACAAAAGTAAGTGTAATGTGGGCTATTGATTTAAATTAAATTTTTTTTTAAATGGTTTCCGGAACAATATTTATCAGTAATGTTATTAAGCCATGCAAAAATTATTCAAGGACCTTCTTATCAGCTGATTATTTACCCATTTTCGATGAAAAATTATTCTTTTTTGTAGTTTGCTATGTGATCGCAACAAATTTTTGTGAGATAATTCACTGTGCTTTAAATATTTTACTAGAATTTGCAATTTGAACGTTACGCCTTCGTATGAATTTTGTTTTCATTTAACCATCTAAGAACCTGAGTTTCCTGGCAGCCTTTAAAAGGTTTTAGGCGATAGGATTTCTTTCCTGTTCCTAGAATTTTTGTAAATGTCGTAAGTCGGAATGGAAAATCATTACTTATTTATTTATTTATTTAATAAAGAAGCGCTCAATTAAATATGTTCAGGAAGTTCAAAGAATGAAACATTCCAACGTTGCATGATAAGGCAAATGGGCGAGGAGAGGTGTGCAAAAAATTGCTGATCATTAACTCAGTTATAATGGGACTTTATGGCCAAATTGAATCAGCTAGGGTGAGCAAATACTGTCGTCTCTTCTGGACCCAGAATAAAGTTAAATTTGGTAGTAAACAGCCTTTTGATTGCTCACTGTAAAGACCACTTGTTTAGAATAAGAATAGCCTCAAGCCCAAATGAGCTTCGGTGATAAACCGTCATTCGGTGTCCTCGAAAATTAAGGAAAAAACCTTCAGAAATTCATAAAATGCTCTCTAAAGATAAAATGCTCTCTCCTAGATACTTTGGTTTTTCTCTTCAGCGTAAATATTTACTGGTGAACAATTTAACGAACTAAAAAGATCATGCACGAAGCAATGCTTCCGATTCCTACTGTCAACAATTAACAGAATTGCAGCAAATAATTCATGAACTGATGTTTTCATGAACTGAGGCTGAGCAGTTTTAATGCGTCCTCAGATATTGCAAGATCGGATCAGTTCTCAGAAACCCCAGAAGAGCTACACTGATGGAATAATGACTTCACGCAATAAAGGGTACAATATCGTTATCCAGAACAGGCAGATCGGAAATCCCTTTTGGAAAACCCTATATTATTGATAATCAGATTTTTAAAAATGCATTCATCAACAGAATAATGCTTATGGTCCTTTAAAAATCTTTTTATCATTTTATTTAATAATTTTCATTTATTAGGCATCCTTTAAACAGCAATTCTAATTTTCCATCTCTGGTGGAAGGTTATTTATTGGTTACTGTTATACATGTGCGGTTTTGCAATGCAATGCTGTGTGTACGTATGTTGTGTGTGCGTTGTTTTTGATTTTTACCTATAAATGTATCACCACCACCACCGCCAATTACTCCACTTTATATCACTATTACGAGTATTTGTTGTTGTTTCAAATATTTTTATTTTAATTTTGTTTGTTTTTTTATTACTCACTTGTTTCACTCATGAATTATATTCTCTCGTATTCCTTTATAGGTTTTTCTCTTTAACTGAGGAGAACCTGTGGTACTCGTTGTAAGATTTTTTGTTGTTGTTTGGTTTGCAGTTGGTTTTTGATGCGGTAAAAGTGTGTGTGGGTTGGATTTTCTTGGTTTTTTGTTTTTGTTGGTGTGGTGTTGTGTTTTTTGAATCCGGTTGTTGCTGTTTTTATTTATACAATATTATTACCGTTTTTTGCTATGGTTGTTGTTGTTTTAAGTTATTGTATCGCTTTCTTTAGATTATTTTGTTTGGTTTAAAGGTTGTTGTTGTTGTTGTTGTTGCTTTCCTTTTTATTTCAAATTCAATGCTGACGCAAGTGCATCTCAGCACCTGTTTTTTTTTGTTTCTACTTCGGCTTCTGCTTCTTTCTTCTACTCACATTATAAATTTTTTTTATTTTTCGTTCTTGTACATTTTGTTGAAACTGTTGTTGCTTTGACAAACTCACTTAACGGTCTTGTTTAGGTGCTGTCACACCGTTTGTCTGTTTATTTGCTAGTGGGCTTGTGTGTGTGTATGTGTGTGTAAAAATGTTGTGATTTTCTTAAAAATTATTCTCTGCAACTGAACTTTATTGGCCATATGGTTAAAGAAAATTGTAGCTCCCGTTGTTATTGTAGTTGTTGTTGGTATTATTTGTTCTTGCCAATAATCAATCCAAAGTGTCAATTAATTTTGCATGATTTTAATGAAATATTGTTGGCTACATCTGTATAATTTAATTAAATTTTGTTTTTTTAAAAAAAAATATTAACGGATGCCTTGACATTACAATAGTTACATACATACAAACATAATTGGCCAATACAACCCTTCAGTCAGGATTACGGCCTAGCTTCTCACACCACTTATGTTGTGTGCCTTAATTTTATTATTGAGTGGCGGGACCTACAGTTTAACGTCGACTCCGTTTGACAGAAAACTGCTGAGAAGAAGTCACCGAAGAAGTCACCTACCAGACTATGGCGACATTTTGGAGATATTGTACGAATGTCTGATATTAAACTTCTCAATAAACAAACCACAGCATGTTTGTTGTTGATGATGAAAGGTTAACTAATTCCATACTGAACATAATTGTTTCGTCTAAATCTACAACCTTAAAGAGTGAACTATAAGCTGTCACTGTTGATTAAACTCTTGACACCAATTAAAGCTTTTTCAATAAAATGAAGTATAAATGCGGCATTTTACGCTTCTCTATGATATTTTCAAAAAATGTATACATCCATCGAGAGAAGATGGTTGTTTTAAACCCATAAAACCTCAAAATATAACCGCCATCAAAAGGAAACAAAGTAGAAAACCGCCAAATATCTTGTCATAAATTATTAATTGGAAAACAAATACCGATAAAAAATAATAATAAAAATCGAAAGAGAAAAATATAACCACAGAAATTAAATTTCTTACCACTTTAAAATACACCTGCTAAGGTGCTTTAAAGCATTTTTAGATTAAAAAAAAACATTTTTTTTATAATCAAAACCATCTTCCACACAATTTCTCTCTATGGAATCTAAACAAACAAACAAAACAACAACAAAATAAGGGCCAACCCAACCCGTATGACTTAAACAGAAAACAAATAATCACTAGCCCCAAGTTTCTTCTGTATTTCTAAGCCGAGCCTGTTCAGGTATTTTAAACCGGCCAACACAATATGTATGTTGATGCCAATGATCACACTGCTAATGATGTTGTCGTTGATAATGATGATGATCGTGTTATTTTTTGTTGCTGTTGCTGTTGATAATGCCTGTGGCAGTGGCTCAAGTGAAAGTTTTTTTTTCTCTTTAGTTTAGGCTGATTGGTTTGTTTTTTCTTCTTTGTCTTCGTCTTCGCTTATTTCATTATTTCTCCATATGTCTTTAACATGACCAAAGACTTTTAGTAGCGAGTGGTTCATGGCTAACTTAACTCTCCTGTATTTGAATGTTCAATACAGGCAAGTTTTGGTTTTTTGTTTTCGTTTTTCGTTAAGCCAATGCAAACAATATAAAATTAATAATAAATAACCAACAGTAAGCAACAACAACAATAACTAACAATATTGTTAATAGAATGTGGTCAAACCTGGTCTAAACTATAAATAAATCTTCTCACATGGTTTAAAGAGTACAATAAATACTTAGTTTTTCGCCGTAAATCTTATATCTTTTTATGTCCCCACCAACGGATGATGTGCTCAAGAACAGACAACTAATTTTGTAAGAATTTATTAGCAGCTTAAAATTTTTAAGGCAGTCAAATTAAATTATATTTTCCCATCTTTTAAAAGAGTTTCAAAATCTCAATTGATCATAATTCGAAATAGGAGGATCTTGGTCACTGTTGTTGCGAGAGCTTTCAATTCATTCACTCATTAGTCTCGCTTTAAATTGATCACTTAGGTGAATTACCATTGCCGCCGTAGTCTGGTAGGTAGTGTGTTGGCTTGTTAGACGTGAGGCTACGGTTCAAACCCCAGGTTAGACATCTCCAAGACTTACTCTCATAGTTTTTATAATAAAGTTGGCATGGAAAGGTTCACATATCTGGTGTTCGGAATCGACTTAAAATTGTGGGTCCCGCAACTCATGGATAAGATTGAAATACACAATATGAGTAGTATGAGAAGCTAGATCGTAATCGAGGCTAAAGAGTTGTAGTGATCAAAGGATTGTAAGTAATTAGGTTAGGTTATGTGTGGAGATGTAGTCGCCGTAGTCCAGTAGTAAATAAATTTGCCATGAAAAAGTTTCTCAAAATCTGTCGTTCAGAGTCGACGTTAAACTGTCGGTACCGCCACTTAAGTATAAAATTAAGGCACACAACATCAGTGGTGTGAGAAGCTAGGCGGTAATCCTGACTGAAGGGTTGTAATGGCCAATTATGTATGTATGTACATATGTGTGGAGATACCACAATTAGTATTTAACCCGGGGATCATATATTCCCTGGAGGACAACAACCCGAGTCTACAATAAATCTTGCGATTGCAAGAGTAGGGTGCTGACACAAAACCTCCGATTAGCAGGTCCTGCTGAAGTAATTTGCTGGAATGCCGAGTCTTTTGGCATGCCTGCCAGAAAGGCAGTGACCCGTGAGAATTAAAGATAGAAATGAGTAGATTATCTGCTTGTATGTACGTGTCCAGCAGATTCTAGTAAGATTGATGCCAACGTAATTGTGCCTCCTTGTATAACGAGTGGATAATATCCAATTTAACTTATCTGATCGGAATTACTATGTCCCGTACTATTAGTATGTACTGTTCTTACCATACATGGCCAGCTCATTTGCAAAGCAATTTCCAACGATACCAATATGTCCCGGAATCCATAGAAAGTAGCTTTGAAAGATCCGAAAGGATCAAGACAAGAAAAAAATCCCACCATCCAAGGATCACTGCACCGCTTCCAAAATGGTCATTACCCTTAAGGTTAATTGTAATCTTGGACTCGATGTGGTAGCTAAAAAGAGGGAAAAAGTATTCAAATTCATTTCCACAAAAATAAAAACATAACGATTGAGTATAATCAGGGTTAAAACAAGCTGCCCGTTTGATTTAATGTAGATATGCAGTCAGTACCGCAAATGTTTGGCAAACAATTCTTGAACTCGTGAATGGATAGATGGATGGATTGTACTCCAGAATGGGGCTTTGTAAACATCTTAAATGAAGTTGAGTAAGGTACAGAAATTGGTATGCGTTGTAAGTACTGTGGCAATAAGAACGTGTTCTACGGTAGCTCATTAACACATTAAAGCTCGTTGCATATGCTTATGAAAATCAGAGCAATGGATTGTAGTTAAAATAATCGCAACCAGGCCTCACACAATACTCTTCTTTCAGAAGAATGAATAAAACTTTAGATATGCTAGAGACATAAGTTCTTAAAGAGAATATTTGATTCTTTTGCAGAAGTGATGACTTCTGCAGAGGTTATATATCGGCCGAAGAGTAAAATCGTATTGAATAGATGCAGACTTCTCTTATTTGGCTCACTCTTTCTCGATTTTCATTATAATTAATCGATATTGGATTTATTAAACACTAGTTTTTAAGTTAATTCTAATTGATGGTTTTTTTAACCTCTCAACTGAGAGTATTTGTTAGGAGAAAGGAGCTCTCTAAAGCTCTCAAACCAATAAAATGAAGTAAAATCTATTGCCCAAAATATTGTTCTTCGGTTTTTTATTCAATTTTTTAGTCTTTCATTTAAATTGTTTTTCTCCTTATTAAGCATCTATCGAACAGTACCACTTTAAACTTTCAATTCAGATCATTTGAGTCCATTCAACTGTAATCTTTAAAGGAGTCTCTACTGAAAACTTCTAAATTTATTCTCGTATTTATTTTTGGTCAATTACGGAAGTGACATTTAAAAGACACATACAATGTTTAAATAGATTTTTTCATTACATGCAACAAACAAATGTTGCACAGAAGGCGCTATAGTGAAAATGAAATTTGCGAATAGAAATCAATTGAAATTCAATTTGATTTTGGGAACCTTTTTTTTTGGTTCCCATATGCTTTCCCTTATCATGTTAATTTTGAAGAGGAGCTATTCAAACTCAATTTTTTTAATATTTTAGTGCGCCTTGTATTACTTTATGATTGATGGCAATAAAGTGAGGAAACATTTGGGAATCAAAAAAAAAGGGAATCATAAAAAGGGTTTCCAAGCATTTCCTCAAGAAGAGCTATTTTTTAAATTTTTAGTGCGTCCCGTATTACCTTATGATTGATGGCAATAAAGTCGTCGTCAATCATTTATGATTTGTGAAGTGTTTAATAAATTTTACCAATCATCGTGATTTTGTTTGGGTATTGAGTGCTTCTATGTCAAGCATAACAAACACACACAATATATGTACGTAACTATAGCAGAGCTGGATAAACTCATTATAATTTTTTTGTTTTGTTTTTTACATCTTCATCTTCATTTAACATCTCTTTTTCTCTCAGTCACATCTTCATTTTTGTATTTTTTTTTTTGCTTTTATCATAATGAAATTGAAGTTAATTATTCAATGATAAAAAGAAAACGAATTTCTATCTTCTTTTCTCTCCTTTTCTTTCATCCAACGCATGAGAGGATTATGATAATGACAATTATGTTGAGTGTTCATCGGCTGGTATTATGGGCCGTATTAGCTGGGGCTGTTTTTTTGTTACCAACTTCATTCATTTCTTTCGTATTTTTTTTGTCTATTAATTTTTAATTTTTTTTTCTTTACTTTTATTTTACATTGATTCTCTAAATAATACTTTCATTTTAAAGGCAAAAAGAAAGAAAGAAAATCAAAAAAAATACATACAATTTTGTAAATAGTTTAATACTCTCTAGCTATTTTAAATGACATGAGTATAAAGTGTTGAAGCTAGGTTTGGTAACATTCTTATCATTTATCGTTTTCAATATCTCTAAAGCTTTTATTTAAACATACAAGTTGTTCGCGTAGGCATAAGCGCGGGACAATTATTTTGCACATAATTTGGAGATAATGTTTCCATTGAAACAAATTTTTTTAAAATAAATTGTTTGCCATGGTCAAGATAAAGGCGGACTATAAGGTATGTGCATTAGAACTTTTGAAATAAGCTGTCGGAATTCCAAAAAACTCACTATTAACGCGTATATGATGCAAAAAACGTATCTTCTACTGACCAGTACTGTCCGCTTGGCTACGAATGCATTCATTCTGAGTTTTAGAGTACCAGGATTGTTATTTCTAAACAATAGACAACAGATGTTTTCATTTATTAACATACAGTTAATGTGTGTTTGAAGTCGCCGTAGTCTAGTAGGTAGTGTCTGACCACGGTTCAAACCGCACATAACGAATATTTGTGTTTTGCAGCCACTGGCAAAAATCCTGGCAAAAATCCATAAATTGCTCATTGCTTGTTGAGCTTTAACAACCACTTTTCTTTCCAAACTTCAAATAATGGCAAAAGGGGATGCCATGTTAGGCAGCTAGCTTATTTGCCTATTAGCTCCCGATCGATAATACATCCTTCATCCAACTATCATTTCTGGCTGGCATTCTAAACTATCCCAATAGTTTTAAAAAGGTGGGTAAATCTATCCAAATCACCACTGGCTAGACACGTCCTGTTAAAAAACTTGGATATCCTGTCTCACGTTCCCTAGTGCTGAATAATGACAGCAGCATATAAATATGTGTTCGTTGTTACAGCTTTTGCAGAAGTAGCTGTGAGTTATATCCAGCCTCCGGGTATATGCAGCCAGAGGCCAGCGAGATTCCTAAGGTGGATTCTAGGTTAGTTTGAATGCAAATTTCATTCTGCACATATCTATTTGTCTGGTATTTGTGTCAGTGGGTTCATTATCCCATTTGTTTACACCTCTTCAGAGGAAAGCAAATCGTACGTTTGAATTTATTTAAATTATCTGTTGGACCAGCCTTTGCAAGTGTGTTGCCTTCTACGTCCCCACTTCTAGCAACCCATATAAGAGCAACCGTCTGCAGTTTTGATATCTACTCCAGAAGCATCCGGCATTCTAGGGCAAGCTGAGATGTGGTGTATACATTCCTAGGTATTGAATTTGTGCTTTACTGTCAGTAACGATGTGAGTTATACTTTGATTCGCATAACGCCAGTCTTTATTATCAATATTTAAGCCGGGATAGTAATCGGGTAGTATAATGGATAATGTAAGATTCAATTTTACATTCGATTTGGTCGAGAGGACTGCATCCATTAGAGATTACTTGCATAATATTCTTGGGAATCTATTATAGTAAGCGGATCTATTATGTTTGGTAGTCTCGTTGTTCAACCGAAATCGAAATTGGGTTCAGGTATACTGTGCTCAGTTCAGGGTTATTCAGATTACCTAAGATTTTTGGATACCCAGGATTTTTGTATGACCATACAAGCCCTCAACCTCATTGTCGTGTAACAGCCACTTGCTTTGCCAACATGTTTGATGGTAGCCGGACAAGGATGCTCTGGATGGTATAATTGTAAGAGAAGCTTTTATTACAATCGCCATTAAATCATGTCACAAGCAAATCTATGTATGTATATGATAAAGCTCAAAAGGGAGAATGATTTTTTTATTTCAAAAATCTTGTGTTTCATTCAAAAAGTCATGCACTTTTGAGCCATCCACTATAATCATAGGGTGCCTGGTTGGTTGGATTTAATCTCTTTATTTGTCTTTTTTCAAAGCTGCTTTTTTTCAATTCATTATTTTCGCTTATCCCCATTCCCTTTTCCCCCTTGTTTTCTCATCGTTTTAGAGTTTTTTTTTCTGCTACACTTTATTTTTCATTAAAGAATTTAATTTTTGGCGCCTCCATTGATGAGCATGCGCTTTTACAATGGAACGAACGTTGTTCCATTTCACAGGTTAATACATAGTGTTGCTGCTGCTGTTGTTATTTACTGCTGCTTCTTATTTGTTGTTATGTATTGTTGTTGGCCCATTTCATCTTATCAGTCATACAGTCAACAAAATAATCTTCTTGTTCTTCTTCTTCTTCTGTAACATATATTGTTATTATTATAGTTGTTGTTGTTTATATTGTTGTTATTGCGGTTAACCATCTTTATTTGGTAGATTTTATTTTATTGTTCATTTTCATTCTACTTTTGTTGTTTTTTTTTTTATAAACCAACTTTGCAACAACAACAAAAAAAGTAAAACAAGTTAATACAAAAAGGTAATACAATGAAAAGAGAAAAATAAAAGCTAAAGAAGATGAAGAAAAGAAAGAAATTGTTAAATGTGGGTCAAGTACATAAATGCACAATATATTGCATAATTATGCAGAAAATCTGAAAATCTGTAAAAGAAAATAATAGAAAAAGGAAAAGAGAAATAAAAAGAATAAATAACTGAGTATCCATTTGAGCATGTTGTCCATATTCCCTCTTACTGCTTACCACTCTCTCTGCCTTTGTTGTGGCATCAGCAGCATATCCTTTAGAATGCATGGTATTCTAAAGCATTTGAAGTGTTGCATGAATTTCTTTCGAATGCTACAACGACATTCCTCTTGTGCTTGTTGTGCATTCTCTTCTCTTGTTTAGGTTAACAAATGAAATCTTTTTTGTAGAATTATAGTGTGATAGAAAAAAATCTTTTGTTATAAATAATAAACACTTGAGTTAGAGATTGGATTGCTTGTCATTGTTGGTAATTAATTTCAAGAAGTTGATGTAGTTTAGTATATATTGTATTGGCTTATTAGACGTGGGGCCACGGTTCAAACCTCAGTTCAGAAACAGGTATGAAACAATATTTCTTCGGTGACTTCCTTTCAGCAGATTTCTGCTAAAAACACTGATAATCTATACAAATCTAATCTTTTGGAGAGGATTAACAGAATTAGAGAAATGTAGGAAAAAGTGTACAGAAACTCAAAGGAAACATATATTATTTTGAAAAATAATAGAACTATTTTTCATTCAAAAAGTCAAAAGTTTTTCTCTACACAAAATAGATTCTTCACTTGTCCACATGAAAATTATTTTACGGCGTTCGGGGTCTGTATTTTCCAGCGTTTACATACATAATTGACCATTCAACCCTTCAGTCAGGATTACGGCCTAACGTCTCAATACCACTCATGTTATGTGTGTTAATTTTATACATGAGTGGCGGGACCTACATTTTAAAGTCGACTCCGAATCACAGATTTTTCAGAAACTTTTCATGGCAATTTTTTATTTACTCTCAGAGTTTTCGCCAGAAATCTGCTGAGAGAAAGTCTCAGAAGAAATATTTTTTTCATATTTCGTTTTGATGTCTGGCCTGGGATACGAACCCGGGCTTTACCTCTAATAAGCCAACACACTACCTACTAGACTACGGCGACTTTAAACTTTGCAGCGTTTCCTCTCTTTAAATTAAAAAAAAACAAAGTGTGTGTGTGAGAGATCACCGAAATTTTTGTATTCGCTTGTACGACCTATTGATGGTATTATGTATGGAATATGACATCGTTCAAAAGTTCGCTGTGGCTGAAGAACATCTGAAATGTCAAATTCTTCATGACGCTGGTTTTAGGCTGAATTTGACTGATGCTTATGTTGGCCGCTATAGTTCATGGCTTATTCGCATATACGTGCGACGTAAGAGAAGCTCACAAGAAAAAGTCAAACGGCTCAAATTGCACGATCTCGGTGGTTAGTTCACACCATCTTCATGTAAGAAGACTATGATCTCAAATCGCTCTTGTAGAATATCTAATGCAACATTAGATGCGTTGCACGCAGCACTGCCCTGTTGAAACCATATGTCATTGGTATCCAGATCATTCAATTCAGGTCAAAAAAATTGATAATCATCAATCTATAGTGCTCGCTGTAGACAATGAGGGCCAGAATATCGTTATTCTTAAAGAAATACGAATCGATGACGTCGTCAGCTATAATACAGTAACGTTTTCGATATGTATGTATATGATGGTTTTGGATGTTATGTGGATTGATATTATTCCAAATTCAACATTCGACTCACCATCAATCCATAATATGCTTGAAATCCAAAATAGCTTGTAGGGAATGTTTCTCAACTATATTTTCTTACAACAAATTCCCTGTACTATGCAGTCCAGGCTTACTAAACGTCAATCTTAACTCACACATCGTAGATGGTGGGGGAAGCTAGGTTGTAATCTTGACTAAAGACCAGTCTTTAAAAACATCATAGAATTCATTCATTTATCGCTTGAAACAATTTCTCATTTCCTATTAAATTTATTGTCATTTTTTTTTCAGTTTGAAATCCCAAAGGATTAAAAAATCACCCTTTGCTTTAAAAGTTTTGCTTTTACATTTAGAATCACTTTTTCTTAAAAAAAAATTTAATTAAATGATTTCTGAATAGAAAGTTTTTCAACACACGTTTTCACTTTGAATGGACGAATTTTGAACACACTGATGAATTCCTCAAAATCACAACAAACCGAGATTAAAAAGAAAAAAAAAAATTGAAAACCATTAAATTACGTATTTAAATAGCAAATAGAGGCAGAAGATAAAAGAAATTAACCATCAATCAGGCAATCAGCCAGCAAGCGAAATTCTTTTTTTTTTGTTTTGTAGCCATAAGGAAAACAAAATAAATATTTATTTTTGTTTTAGTTGTTGTTGTTGTTTGTCTATTTGTTTTTGGCATTTAAACATTTTAAAATAATAGAAAATAACAGATTTTCCTGTGGTATTTTACAAAATAAAAGTTCAATATGCAACAGGCAAGTTGAGAGTGATATTACGACGAAAACACAATCGGTTGTGTACTTTACTGAATGCATTTGCCAATGAAATAAAATGTCAATCGATTATAAATAAAATTTTCGAGACGAAATATTTTCTATTTTATTTTTTTGTTCAACTAAAAATAGCTTAAGAAAATGCTTAATTGAAAACAAAAACAAAAAATACAAATCAATTTACTTTTCCTTCTGGCAACTTAAATGTTGAGCATAATTACACGTTATTTTGTGATTTAATTTTTTTTTGTTTTTGCCCCAACTGTTGTCAATATTCGTAACAAATGGTCAACAATTTTGTTTTATTTTATATAAAACATGTAAAAATGTTCTATAAAATAAAAAGAAAGGAAATAATTTTGAAAGATTTTCAAAAATTGTAATTTTTGAAATCGTTGAACAATTTTTGAATAAGAAATGTACCAAAAAGACCGGCAGCAATTCGGTTTATCTAATGGAATGAATAACCAAAACACTACCCAACTACAGAATACACTTCTAAAGTGTATTATTGAAAATGGCAAAAATCTATTTTAAGATTGACTGTCGCCAGCGTCACCATCCAATACGAAAAACGAAAATTTTCATTTTGAAAAATAATTTTGTGTGTAAAAAATTTTCCTCTGGCATTAAAGCGAACGCACGCTCATTATTATTCACATTTTTTTTTCGTCTTCTATACAGAGATTTGTCATTTTTAATTTATCATTTTTAGTTCTCATAAAATGCTATTTTAAAACTTTTTTATTAAGGCTGTAAAAGTCACAAAAAAACATCATATAAATTTTCATCGTTATCATATGGCCATTATAATAATCTTTAAAGATTAATATTAACAAAAAGTATTGCAAATAGTTATTTGTAATCTAAACCTGCTGGAGCAAAGAGGAAATGTTCCTCATAGTCGAAAACAAATTTTTTTTAGAAGAAATTTTCTCAAATCCAAAAATTCTTTCAGATATTCCACTACCAAAGTTTACGAGAGAGTTTCAAAAAATAATACTCGAAGCCCACTGTTTATACTCAGTGGTGTAGGTGTACTATATACCATTTATTTTTTCTAGAATGGTCACACTAATATTGTAGATGTTTTCCATAATTTTTTCAACAGAAACTAATTTTTTGTTAAATCAAGTTCTTTAAGTTCCGAAATTATTTCAGATATCCCACTACAACAGTTCTATAAAGCGTACTCCGGTCATCCAATTATATAGAGAGGGGTAGGCGTACTAAGTCCTATTTCTTCCAAAATTGTATAGAGTGCGTTAGGCTTACTAAGTCCTATTTCTTTACAAAATAACCTCCAACTACTACAGTCATGTAGTAGTTTTTTTTAAAACGATGTTCTTTAAATTCTGAAATGATGTGGGAGGTATTCTATGAGTAGTATTATATGGAAGGCACTCTCGAGTACAATATATTGGGGTATACATTCTGATTTTCTATATATGTATGTACAAATAAAAGTTTGTACAACTACAACTTGCTAACACCGTATATAATTGGTCATTACAACCCTTCAGTCCGGATAAGGGTCTAGCTTTTCACACAACTTATGTTGTGTGTATTAATTTTAGATATGACCCGCGGGACCTACAGTTTAAAGGCGACTGCGTAAGACTGATTTTTGAGAAACTTTTGATGGTATATTTATTTATTCTCAGAGCTTTTACCAGACAACTGCTGAGGAGAAGTTCGAGAAGGAATATTTTTTTACATTTCGTTTTTGTTCGAGATGTCTGAGCCAGTGATTGAACCGTGGTCTCACGTCTAATAAGCCAATACACTACCTGCTAAACTACGGCGACTTCTGAGTCATCACTCAGATTTAAAAACCCTCTTTTTGGAGTTTATTCTATTTCGGAGTTTAAGCACCACGGAACCATTTTTTCATTACGTTTATTTTCGTATTGGCCAACGTTCAGCTTCCCACTTTTGATCTCGGCTACGTCCGCATAGTGTAACTAGAAATTTTAGTTCTTTGCAGTGTTCAGATTGGTTTGAAAAATGTTTAGTAGACATTCTCAAAAATATTCTGATATTCATGCGATATGTTGCACGTTTTAAAACTTGCGATAGTATCCAGGACCTAAAACTATTTCCACTAGATATCAGTTTACTTCCCCGATTATTTGGGAGTAGTGTCGGTCGCCATTGGCTTTTAGTTTCGGTGTTTTAAAGTTCTTGCCAACAGTTTCAGTCTTTCCATTCATATAATTCCTGCTGTAACAAAACCGCCGCTAACTGATACTGATTACGTTATACATAATGCAGCGGTCGTCTATAATAACGTCAGAGCGTTTACGGGTTTTCAATATTTTCATTTTTAGTCTCCAGATTTTGCACTCGTAGAATAGTTAGTAATTTACATCTTTAGACTACTCAAGAGAGTTACAGTTTTGTCCACTTTAATTATGGTATACCCAAATAATTCAAAATCGTTTTTAAGTCGTTTCATATTCTCATATTCTACTCAGTTACCAAAGCTCTATTATGATAATTAACAGAGTTCTGTTGAACAATTTAATTTAGGCCAAAAAGAAACTAAGTCCTTAGCCCAAATCAGGTAAAAAAATCATAACTTTGTAACTTATTGTGAGTCCTACAGTCAATCCATTTTACATATTGCAAAAGCATATTCAATAAAAGGACAAAATAGTACAACATGTTACATCTATTTGATTAATATCCTGTTGTTGTAAAACGTATGATTTCAGACGAACGTCTGTGTTTTTATATAAACAGACAATCGTCTAAAACCGTTCGTCTTACAGAAACAGACTTGAAATCAGTCGCGAGAACGATTTTCAAAGAGAGTTTTGAAAATAATAAAATTATAAAAAGCAATAATAGTAGGTAGGGTGTGGTCTTATCAGACGAGAGCCTGTGGTTCAAATCCCAGCTCAGATATCAGGAACAAAATGAAATATGAAAAAATATTTCTGTTCGGCGACTTCCTCTCAACGATCTATGAGATAAAATAAAACTGGCACGAATAGTTTCTTAAACGGTCAGTCCCGCCTCTCATGAATAAAATTCAAGCAGATAACATGGGTGATGAGAGTTAGGTTTTAATTCTGACCAGAGGGTTGTAGCACTTCTTTACCTATTTCTTTTTTCGTTAGCCTATAAATGCCAGTTAACACTGGAATACATTGATCTTTCAGGCAAGGCGTGGCTCTTTTAATTCATTCACAAATGTGAAGTGAACCACAGACGAAGGAAATTACAATGCATTTAATAATTTGGCCAGGGCGTATATATGTAAAGATAATTATTTGTATTTTCTAAAATAATTTTTTTTGCTTTAGAAATAGAACAATTCAGGATGACATAATTTATTATTTTACAATTAGATTTTATTACTTAAAACGCCAAGAACAGAACAGAAAATGAAAACAATTTACGAAAAAAAAAAAATACGTATATTTTAACTACAAACATATGTATGTATCTGAGAGTCAGCCAAATGTTGGCCAACAAAGCCATACATACAGGACCGGACCCCATATATACTTTTTCATCACTCTTGCTCATCTTTTGCTTGCTTACTTTGTGGGGAGCGAAACTTTTTGCATGATTTCAATTGTTTTTCTTGTTGGTTTTTTCTTTATTAAATACTCACCACCACCATAATTCTTTTAGCCGGTGACTAAAATCAAAAAATTTATGTGGTCAGACGCATTAATTTTCCTCGAAAAAATTTAAATTTTTTAATTTTTCTTTAAGAAAAACCAAAAACAAAGAGCAAAAGAAAACACAATATTGGCGAAAATTTTTGGGTTATATGTATGTATACTCTGCTGTGTGTAGTACAGTACACAAATGAGCAAAAGTTTTTAAAAAAAAATTTGAAAATTTTTTGTGTCACACATTTAGATTAAAATTTTTGTTTTTTTTTGTTGTTTTTCTTTGATTTTCTGATTTTCATGTCTGGATGTTTAAGAATAATTTGAAAAGTTAAAGAGGACAAAAACAGAATGAATAGTACATAAAATAATGAAAATTTAAAACAATTTTCCTAAAAGAAAATTCCTATGTTCGCGCACCGTTAGCCTCTCAAGTGTCTAGGAATGTAAAGGCGTTTTTATTTCGAATTTCATTTCGAACATGCGAATACGAAGCGAATACGAAGCGAATGTGTTCTGAAAAACAGATTTTTTCACAGATTTTTTAGTTTTTTTTCGGGTTTTTCTTTTCAAATAAAAATATGTCTCATGGCATCAAAAATGAATAGAAATAAAGAAATGAAACAGGCAAGATATATATAAATAGTATATGTAGTATAAGTTTTAGGTACAAGTATGTATGTGTGTATGTATAGTCGTATACGATTTTAAAAATATTTCTTTTTATACATAAAAATCTCTTGGTTTTTTTTGGTTTTTGGGAAGCTCATGCATAAAAATAAGTTGTATTTTCTATTCTTTATTTTCTTTATTTTCTAATTTTTGTAAAAATCTTTTATTTTTTGTGTGATAATTTCATGAAAAATTATGAAATTTTTTCATCTGTTTCTTCTGGTCTTGTTAACCCAATTGAAAAAATGTTGAGGAGATTTTTTTTGTTGAGCTTGTTTGCTTTTAAAATCAATTAATCGTCAAAGCTCTGTTATTAGCAAATTTTGCCCTGTGAAAGGCAAAAAGTGGCGCGGCTAAGAGTGTGGGTTTGCGTCTTTGGTTTTTAAATTCGAATTTATCTTCACACACATTAGAAATTCGTTCTGATAGTTACTTATTCTTAATTTAAAAAAATTCTTTATTGTTTTAAATAACAACACACTTCTGCTGATAATACTGCGTTATCAATTTTATTGACGAGCCTTATTAACAAAAATCCAACTTTCGGCGTGTTTAACACAAACTTTAGTGTGTGGTTATTAATCACAGGCTTACGGCTAATCACTGACTGACTATTCACGGGGCCACATTGTTCTCCGCTCTATTTTTACTGCCTTAGATCACGTCTAGTAACTTCGGCATCTTTTTCATTATTATTGTTGATCTTTGTTTTGCTCTTTTCTCGTAAATCCGTAATCGTAATGAAACGACCTACGTATCATTTTTTATTACAATAGCTCTCAAGAGATGTCACCTATTCATAAAGTCCATTATGCTGGAATATCGAAAAGATGTTAATTGTTTGTGTAATTCTCTGTATACCGTACGATATGTATATATTGTTTGCTTGTTTTCTTACTAATTTTCGTTTCTTTTATTTTTAATTGGCGTGACATTATTTTTTTTATTTGATGTATCAAATGGATAAAGTTTTCCAAGTTAAGTTAATAATGATCTCACTACAGTTTTATTTTTCTGTATAACATTTTTCAAAAGTAACTTTTAATTATTTAAATATAATTTATTAATAATTCTTTATATTTTCTTTTCATTACAGGTAAATTTTTAAAATATTATTAATTGTAATTTAATTACTTAAGAAGTTTTATTTCGGTAATATAAGCGGTGAGTCATTAAAATTTTATTTGCAGCTTGAAAATTATATGAAATTTCTAGTCTTTTTTTTTTATTCATAAAACTTTTTATTGTGTATGTATTTATATCATAAGAAATTGTGGGCGTGGCATTATATGTACAAGGGCAAGATTTTGAATATTTTTGCTGTGTAGTGGCACTAAAGTGCTTTGACCAAACGATCGATAGTAAAGCCTTTAATTCATAGCGTTTCCTTAGAATTCAAATTAACAGGCCTACTAGACAATTTCATAATTTTTAGTTTAATCTTAAGCAAATTTTTTTTTTAAAAGCTGTCGAGACTTATCGGGTTCTATTAATTAAAAGAAGTTCCATACCAGGTTTCTTTACTTTCGTAACACTTTATATTTCATTTTCTATTACTTTTTGTTGTATTGTATAAGTATCTAGAAAATGCCAATTCATTGAAAGAATTTTCTTCCTTAATTAGTATCTCATCATCTTACTGCCTGAGTGACTGACTGACTCACATTATTTACTATTTTTTTCAAAGTTTACCTTGCATAAAGGGTTGAAGATCAAGTAGAAAACTGAAAATAATTTCATAATTAACCTGCAAGAGTGTTTATAACATACTTTACTTATATAGTATATTGTATTATTATTATTCGTTTTAGTTTTGTTTCTTCTTTATAAATAAATTGAATGTGAATGTGAAATAAAACACTCTATTAAAACAGCAGTGGCACTCAGTAACTACTGATGGAATATTCCCACTTTAATTAAATCTCTTTGCCCCTAGCCGGGCCGGGCACCTGTTTCAACTTCTTTTACGTATTCCACTTGCTACCTTTTTTCTCAATTTTTTATTTATTTTGTTTAATTAACCATATTTTTTCTTTCTCTCTCTCTCTCTCTTTCTATTTTCACTGGAGTGTTTGTTTTTTAATTCAGTTTATTTGTTAATAAAAATCTACTCTCTCGTATAAATAAACGTCATAAAACAAGTTTATAATTGCTGCAACGTAGTTTCTTGAAATCAGTTGAAGAAATAAATTTAAAAAAAAAATTTTAATTTTTTTTTGCAAATATTACACGTCAAAAGAAACAGGGTGTTGAATTGACGAAATAATGGAATTTAATTCCATAAAAAAAAACGGTTAACGTAATTGCTATTAAGAACTTGTTATCATGTTTTTAAGATGCTCACAGTTTTTTCTTGACTTCTTTGCACGATATGCTTGAAGAACCTATCGTAGGGTATAGATACCTGTTTTGTAAGTTAGGGCCATTGCTTAGGCAATAAGAAGAAGGCTACACTATTGGTCCTAATGTTCCTAAGGCATGTTCCTATAATAAGTCAATAGGCTATTCGTAAAGTGTAATTACCAGACTAGAAATGAATTACGAAATTTTTCTAATGCCCGCCGTAACCGAGTCTAGTGTGTAGTCAGGTGACTATCCAAGTGTAGCTAGCGCCTGTTTAATATGTTCTATTGTGGCCCGAATAACATACAACCTCAAAGTACTATATAATACCACAAATCTCTACACTAAGATGCTCCAGAAATGGAAGTTAACACTTTTCGGTCTCCCAAAAAACTAGCTAGTTTCCTAGTTCTAGATATGCGCCAGTGCACTGGTCGAATATTATTATCCTATTCGGACAATGGAATATTAGGGATAAGTAGGTGAGCTCCTATTTTTATAGGTCAAACCTATGTTATGCTATGTAAACGGAAATGTAAACATTGCCACCAGGATGAAACTCCTTATAATTATTAATTACTGGAGCGATAAGGAGCTGACCTTGTGCCAGTAAAAACTGCCAACTGGGTTAGTGTACCCAAATCCCTTCAGTCAGGATTACGGCCTTGCTTCTCACACCACTCAGGATGTGTGCTTTAATTTTATACGCGAGTGGCGGATGCTATAAATGTCAATACATAGTTTTCTACAATCTGCTGTAATTTTGGTTTTTTTAATTTAATCTGAATGACTGTAATTCAAACATCTCTTAGCACCCTGTTTATTATATATCGTATATATTGCAAAAACAAAAACAAACTACATAAGGTACTTATACCCTCTATGTATGAGTATCTATTACAATTCGCGTGCTTATCGCGAACGAATCTTAACAATTGTGTTCTCATAATCTCTGACTTTTAAAACGGAGCAAAAGGTGTTTTTTTTAAATTTTTTTAACAACAACCTGTCTATCTAACTAACGTCTTATACAGGGCACCTTCTAATCTTCTCTTACCTTTAGAATCTCACCGAATTTTTGTATTGTGAGACTTTCATCTGTCAGTGCATCTTAATTACGAATGATCTTATATCGTCAGAATTGCCTTATATTCGTACATATTTTTATCTTATTTTTGCACTTGTTGTTGTATTTATTGCATGAGTTTTGTGTTTTTTGTTTTTGTGAAAATGTAAATTTTGTATTGCTTCCGTTTTCTTTTTTTGTTTTCTTTTCTTTTGAAGCATCATCTTTTTATTTATTACAAGTATCTGTGAGATTTATTAGAATTTCAATATTCTCAAGCATCTACAAACGTATTTAAAGTTAACATAGTCACATGCTTACAGGCTTAACACAGGGAAGGCCAACTAAGGCTATTTGCGAGGTTGTATTAATTTTGTTTTTGTTTAGTCTTCAGTTTTTTTTTGTTAGAAAACAAAATAATGAAATTCTTCTGCTGCTGGTCAATGCAGCCTGCGTTTACCACTATCCAGGCCTGTGTAGGAGGTTGGTAGAAGTGGCCGTCAACCCGATGGAATAGACACACTTAGGCCAAATATGACAATTTATAATATCACAGGAGTCGCCGTAGTCTAGTAGGTAGTGTGTTGACTTATTAGACGTGAGGCCTCGGGTCAAACCACAGGTCAGACATCTCCAAAAAACGAATTTAAAAAAAATATTTCTTCGGCGGTTTCCTCTAGACTTTTGGCAAAAATTCTGAGAGTAAATAAAATTGCTATGAAAAGTTTGTCAAAAATCTGTCTTTCGGCGTCCACTCATGTATAAAATTAACCCACACAACATAAGTGGTGTGAGAAGCTAGGTCGTAATCCTGTCCGAAGGGTTGTAATGACCAATTATGCATGCAGTATGTTGTATGTAATATCACAGTCATCCATTTCCCTTAGTTCGGAAGCGTCTCATAAAGCCACTTAGAGTCTCATTAGATAGATCCTAGGCTTGGTAGAAGCCAAGGTGCTTCCCCTGCGACACAACGCTGGGCTTCTATCATGCATCAATGAGCATGTATCTATGAAGTCGAGGTAATCTAGTAGGTAGTTCGTATATAAGACGAGAACCCGTGATTCAAATCCCAGTTCAAACATCTCGAACAAAACGAAAAATGAAAAAATATATTTCTTTCGGCAACTTCCTCTCAGCAGCATTTTAGAGTCAATAAAATTGCCAGGAAAAGTTTTTCACAAATTTGTCGTTCGAAATCGACGATATATTATTGGTGTAGCCACTCCTGGATCAAAGTTAACACACACAATATGGGTGGTGTGAGAAGCTAGGTTGTAATTGCTGCCTAAAGGGTTGTAATGACCAATCAAGTGAGTAAATAATGTATTGAATAGATGAAGAACAGTTTCGCCTCGTGTCGTCGTTTCTGCAACATCTGCATAAGCCATTGGCCGTATGACCAACAATAATGCCACTCGCGTAATTTTATCCAACAATGATTCCAATATTTTAGGATTTGAACAAACTTTCCGCGGCCCTTATATCTCAATTTGGTCAGATTTGCTACACTATTTTGTTTGATTTTGAAACTACACATGGGACGTTGCTGGAAACTATTAATGCATTGTTCATCCTGAGTCTAGAAGTTGCCTAAGGTTCTCCTAACGTAAAAAATTCAATCTAGAATCCAATTATTGTATCATATCTGGTCAATTTATACTCTTTGAAGGTTTCCAAAGTACCACTATGACATGGTTTTCATATTATATGAATTTTGTTTGTACTACTCCACTATCTCGTTTGCGAGACTTACGGTAGCCGAACACATGTGGTTTCAGCTTAATTCTTTAGCGTATATCAACTATACCTCTCACTGTCTATCGCTTGTTGTTGCTTATAATTCTATGGATTTATTCTCTGTACAAATCAAAAATTCTTCACAAAAAAAAAAACAAAGCAAGAGAGAAAAATATTTTCAATCTAAAAATAAAGCCCTTAATCGTTTTGTTGTTTAGTGTTTGGAAAATTTAAAAATGTTTTTGGAAACAATAGAATTGAAACACTTGACCTTGTAATAGATTTCCACACCCACTACTAATTTAAAACTTTTTTTGATGTGTTTGCTACTGAAATTTGTTTTTTTTTTGTGTAAACTATACCGAGTAATATTGTATTATAAATCAAATCAAATTGAATGCTGACTAATCAAAGTACATATTCTTATAGTTGAATTGAATGATTTCTTAAGTTGATTTTTTGTTAATTGGAAAGAATACTTTTGTCTTCTCTCAGTACATTATAACAGTTTACTCTCAAGCGAGAGTATATCGTATATTTTCTTTGAAGGACTTTGTGTAAAAAGTTTGAATACTTTTCCACATAAGTATGTACAGTTGGCATTACAAGAACCGCCTTTAGCCGGTTTCGACAAGCTCATTTTCTGATGACCTTCTCTAGGTCTTTGGTCGAACTACTGCGTCTTCTACTCTTTAGGTCTTTGGCCGAACTTCCATGTTTCCACTGGAATTTTGGTCTGAAATGTCTTCAAAACATAATAAATTCGCACATCTCCCAATATTTGAGCATGATGAGTGCATTGAAAAGCACAAATAGTTCAAGACTCAATTCAACGGACAGTATGATATCTATGATACGTGGTCAGTACAGAAATCGTGGGATTTGAATTCCATTTGCTTATCTAACGCGTAGATATGCACGACAGTCTCACATAGTTTACCTTTACAAACGTCTTACAGTCATATGCAATCAGTTCCTATGTAGATGTCATTATATCTAATGACAGAACACATACTTTTTATATAACAATTCAATACATCAGCATCTTTTGCATTCTGAGAAATGTTTCTTCTTATTTTACGATGTTCAGGTATGCACCTTTATTGCGTAACTCGCAATTAACGCCATTATTGAGCTCAATATTTCATATAAAGTTTCAATTAATTATTGCGCAATAAATATGCTAATTGTTATAATATTGAGTAGAACTTAAAATACAGCACTGTCATAAGTACTTTCAGTGAGCATATTACAATTATCCGAACACTTTCTGTCGATATTTGACAACTCAGATGTCAACAACAAGAAACAAAAAATAAAAATAAAGCAAAAATAAAAACAATAAACCAAAAAACATAATAAAATCAGTGTTGGTGAAACGGCCAGCTGTTTTGTTTACCAGCTGTCAAATGAATATTGAATAAGCAGCTGAACTGCGTATATTGTTATGTCTTAAAATATTGTACTCAATAAACCGAATATTGACTCAATAAAAGTGAATATCTGATTTAATTTTATTTGAAATTAAATATGAACTGCGAAGCAGGCCAGGTTTTGACCTCATATAAATTAAATATTGACCCAGGTTGTTGCTTATAAGATTTTTAAAGCATTTTTTTTTGTTGTAAAAATTTAGCTTTTAAGAAAAGATTTTTTTAACTTTTATAAAAAAGTTTTTTTATTATGAAAATATAAAAGATCTAAATGTTAATTTTTTCCACTTTTTTGAATAACAATAGCCTTTTATTTATTCATTTTTATTTAAATCATTTAAAGTTTTCTTTTTTTTATAAATTTCAAGTGCATTTCATTATGTCGATCATCATCATGATGATCGTCTTCATCTTATTATCATTTTAAATTCTCAGCATTTATTTATCTTCTTATAAAACATTCTCTATTGAATACAATTTAAACTGTAGAATTCATTGTTCATTGATCGTTCAACGTTCATCTTTTATGGGGAATTTTTTTTTTACTTTTGCTTCTACTAAATAATTTCTTTGAGTGTAGATAATTTATTTAAGCTATGTATTGTTACTTGCAAAATGTGTAATAAAATTGTTTTTTCTCTCTTAGTTATTAAATTTTTTTTCTTTTCATTGCATTTATTTTTCTTGTGTAAATATTCATTAAACAAAAGTAATATTGTACATACATATGTATGTACATATTTAATTAAATATTGTAATATCATGTACGATATTATTGTAAATATTTATTGTTACTATTATTTTTGTTTTTTCCTTCTAAGCTATTATTTCTTATGTAAGAGAGAAAAAAACCTGCAATTTCTTATTAAAAATATCTACAAATGCTTTTATTAGAGGAACATTTTTAAAAAGATCTTTTACGGCATGCATACTATTTTTCTTTATTCCTTAGCCACTAATCATAATCATAATAATAAAAAAACAAATAATGAAAATAAAAAAATAAATTGACTTACAATAGGATCAAATGGAAAATGCCAAAAGAAAAAGGCAAGAGAAAAAAAAACTATGGTCAGATACACTATTATAACTTGTGTTATTGAGCTCTCTGAGTAATTGACTGAATGATGGTAATTGGCTGGCAGCTTGGCTAGTTTTTAATATTATTTTTTTTATATAGGAAATCACTATATTAAGTGGTCTGTCTAGCATAGCAAAAAACATGTCTATTATAATTTATTTTTTTTTGCTATAAACAACCTATGGTCATAGCTATTAGCTAGTAATAGCACTTAACACTTAATAATATAAGACCTCTGTCTGTCTGGTAAAAATACTTATTATTTTTTTGAAAGCTATAAGTTGTAGTAACAAGAAATCCACTATTTTTATATGAATCTTGAAGCCTTATTTAGCCTAGGTAGCATGTTGGCATTCATGTGAAATATGTACCATTTTGTTCCACAACTTCCTAACATTTTTCAAAGAAATTCAATTATGCGTTTAACACAGAAGCTCTCATCCTATGCAGATGAAAAGAAAGAAAGATTTCTCTTCTATTGGGTAAAACTAGCTGATTTTTATCTATGTATGTAAGTCTAGAAATTTTTAAACCAATTTTTTAATTACATAATCCATTCATTTTACTTTATTATATTACAACACGTGATATAAATTACTGATGAAATAGTAGATTTCATCATATCAGATGCATACATTTATACATTATTGGCTGTTATCGGCCTAGCTTCTTATGTTGTATTCGTTATTTATTTATCCGTCGATGGGCAGTTAGTTATTCCCAGAATATTTGCCAGAATAGTGCTGACACTCCTTTCTTTTTCCAAAGATATCAACTCAGGTTCTGACGCTGGAGGTCTTGCCTAAATAGCCAATACATTACTCATTAGACTACGGGATTCATGTTTTTCTTGCCATTACACTTTGTATCCATTTTTTATTCATATATAGCTTACCTCCTTCATGGTACTCCTTTTCAAGAATAGATCTTGCTTAGACTCGTTCCTTGGGTTGAATTTTTTTTTGTACGGCCAACGGGACAATAATATGGAAAGGGTGAAAGAGGGAGTAGTGTCTGTTGGCACTAGATTTGAATTTCTTTGTATCATAAGTGACAGGATAGACCTGTGCAGGAAGGGAATGCTACATACGGATAGTCCGGCTAAAGAGCGAATTTTGTCTGTAATGCAGTGTGCGATCCACTGGCCAATCGACCCCAAACGGATGTGCTTGGCGAGACAGACGAGTGTTACGTAGGACTACATGATTCTCGCGAACAAATTCCCCAGTGAAACACAAGTCACATTGCGACGATGTTCCAATGAATCAATAGAGTTGGATGTCCTACTGTCATTAATGAGCACCTTCTCCCTCTTCTATAAGCGGTCGAGAAGCCTTAAAATGGACTTCGAAGCACCGGCCCATACATAAGAATTATATTCCATTCTCATTCGGATAAGAGTGGTGGAAATATGTAGTAAGAAGATCATATGGAGTGAAGAATTTAAAGAAGGTAATAATATTGATCCTACTTACAGTTCACATTCTGCTTTATGTCCTTCCAAATACAATTTTCTGGGATATCTGGGAAAAAGCTTCAAAGAGCCGAATGTAGTAAATATAACTTTCTGCTTTCAGGGAATCCCCGGTTTTTAGAATCAGTAAATCCGGCGTATGTAGTCTAGCAGATCCAAAATCAGTTATGACTAACGATCATTTTCAGAACATACCAATTATGCTGACATACATATGGACACAAGTAACTTTTCCAATGGCAATTTGATAATAATCTTCACTATTTTCTTCAAGGATCGATCAACTTTTTTTGTCAGTCGCCAATGCTCTGAAGTGGTCTTCTTAGAGAAGCTTGTGTCACTTATAAGCAGTTTTTTATTTAGAGAATGGCTTACAAGGATCAATTATACACTGATTTTTAAAAATGCTGTTATGTTTATATGTATGCAAAAAGGTCATTGACTTCATTGGGAGACACAATGTTTATTTCACATTTTTAACTTGTTTTGTGTGCTCCCTTTCCCCTCACCTTTGATAATTGTTGGGTTAAACATGTTATGCTTTAAAAGTGTTATGCTTTAATAAAACCATACATCCTCTTGGATAACTATAAAGTTTAATCCTCAGGTGTGTTTTTTTTCTTTTCAAACTTTTTATTTTATAATAAAAAAAAATCAATAATTTGCTGTTACATTTGATTGAAAATCTCTTTTAAAAAGGAAACAACAATTGTTGTTGTATTTACAAAGTTTTTCCAAGTAGTCAGTCGTATAAGTTATTTGTAAAACCTTAGAGATAAAAATACTTTACGTACTTCTGCAATTATAGTAAAAATTGTATTTTGAAGTTGTTTCAACTTCTGTTAAAAAACCAACAATTGGTTTGTCGTCTTGAAAATTACACTACAAACTCGAAGTACGGTCAGTGTTTGTTAAGATTACATCTTATTTCGTTTAATTCCTTATTAGTAGGCATGGTTTCTGTTACCAAATTAGCTTAAGAATAAATACAATTATTACATTCCTTTTCTATGTTGGAATTTTTTTCGAATTTTTTTTAAGTATTTTTCCGAAACAGTCTTGGAATGTATTTAGATTATTTAGCTTAGCTGAACGCTATCCTGAAGTTTCCTTAGTCTAATAGGTAATGCGTTGGCTTATTAGAAATGAAGTTGTGGTTCTAACTCTAGCCCAGACATCTCGAACAAAATGAAATACGAATCTATATTTTTCCGGCAACTTGCTCTCAGCATATTTCTGGCAAACTCTCTGAGAGTAAAAAAAATGAAAACATCCTCAAAAATCTGTCGTTCGGTGTCGACTTCAAACTGTAGATTCCCCGTCACTCATGGATAAAATTAACACACACAATATGGGTGGAGCGAGAAACTAGGTTGTATCCTCACTTAAGGGTTGTAATGATCAATTAAGTAAGATTTTCCGAACTGTTACATCTGTCAAATTAGTTGTATTTTATTCATCCTTTTTTTTGGCAACGACGTGTATTCTCTGTATGGGTACTGGAGCAGTTGGCAACTGACTCTATTTTTCATCCAAAAATCATCTTCAAAGATGAGGTGCATTTATGGATTATGGCCTGAATTGGATGATCTGGACCTCAACTACATGTAGTCTCAATAGAATGGCGCATATAGCTTATGCTACATTGGTTATACTGCACGAGTAATTTGAGAGCATTGTCATCATACTGGCCTCCGAGATTATACGATTTGCCCCCGTGAGAGTTTCACTTGTAAGGGGTTTTTAAGTAGTGATTAAGCCACAAACCATAGAGATCCTAAAAGCCTACACAACCCATGCCTTCGATTAAATTCAGTCTGATTTCTATGCTAGAGTCACGGAGAATTTGTTTTTGTTTTACTTAACACGTTGACTACCGATTACGAGTTAACTCGTAGATTGCGTTCCTTTCTAGGGTGCATACTATACGAGTTATCTCGTACTCACTAAACCTGCCATTTTTATGTAGCTAATAATAAGATCGTATTATATCAGTGCTAGAGTATCGATAAATGGGTTCTGGGAAAAGAACAAAAAGTCAATGTTGGCGTGCGTGGCCAGTTTTTTGAAAATTGCCGCGGCAGTCAACGTGTTAAATTTGAAGATAGGAAGTGCTTAAAAATTCCTATTTATGGAAAGGACATTTCGTTTAATACAAACCCAGCTAGTGTTGCGGTGATATCAACGTAATATTTCGCGAGGATCCCTTAAGCTTTTTTAGTTAGATAACTGGCGAAGCATATGTGTGAGGTTTTGAGAACGATATTTTGTATAAGGAGAATGAAAGGATCATTTTGTTCACCATTTGTATTAATAAGGATAAAACAGAAACTTAAGAAAAAGTTCTTACACTTGGCGTATAGTATTTTGGGAAGAAACAATTTTTGTTATCTCTACGAGCCGTCTATTGAGGTCTCAGAGCTTCAATTTTTCCCATTGTTTTCTTAACAATTGAAAAAGTTCGTTAACATTTTTTTATTTTCCATTTGATATCTTTTTTTCCTTCTGCTTTTTTGTATTCAATTACTACCAGTAGTAGTAACAACAATAATAAAAAAAATCTATTAAAAGAAGGTGATACTAGATGCCAAGATATAGAGACAGAAGTCAAAATAAAATTATTAAAAAAAAAGAAAAAATAAATTACAAATCAAATTATTGTTAAACAATTGTATGATTTATCAAGCGTTAAATGTTCGATACAATTTCAATGATGACGACGATAACGACAACGATGTTAGTGATGATGATGATGTTAGCGGCAGTGGCGTTGATGACTCTGTCTTCTGTTGTATGTATCATGACTGTCGTATCTGTATCGCAAAAATCAATTTATAAAAGAAATTTTATAAAAAAAACTTTTTTTTTAACAAAGTTGTGTTGAATTGAAAAATAGTTTGTGGTACATACATGGAAAATCTAATAATATTTGAAATGTATTTGAAAAAAAAAAATGGGAATAAAAAAACATCATTAGAAAATGTAATAAAAATGTCATTTACTTGTAATGCATGATTGAATTGACAATTTATTTGTAAAGTTTTTTTTTCAAACAATTTTTTCAGCTTTTTTTCTCTTCTCTTTTAAAAATTATAGGTAAACAGCGTTTAATTTATACATACATATGCCTGGTAAAATAGATATTTGAACTGAGTTTGAGAAGTTTTTTTAAATTAAGACATTAACCCTATAAGTGTGTGATAATATGCAATTTAATTCTGATAAAAAAAATAAGCTTAGGTTAGCTTAGGTTAAGCAAGGCGAAGGACCCTCTTCGTAGAAAACTTCTCGTATTAAAAATAAATCTCACTATTAAGAAAACCTTTATTTAGAACTGTTCAGTTGAAGATGATAGGAAAAGGGATACCAAGAACTTGTTCCTCGTAAGTTCAAGAACCTTGCACAGATCCTATAGAAATCATGCGAAGGAATATTGAGTCTATCGGACTCTTGACTTTACTTTCACTTTAGCTAAAGTTACCTTTAAGTAAACCCAACTTTAACGGCAAGTTGTAATAATGACCCTTAAAATATTTAAATTTTAAACTTTCATTTGTAACCAAATGACGTTTCATTTTTGTTTATTCCTTAAAAAAATCTTGAAATATATTTGTTTCCCAAAAATTTTACTTTTAATGATGACCGACCCCATTATTTTCGGAAAATATATTTTCCCCAGAAAACTTTAAATCACAAATAATACATACAGTCGTATACATACGTATAGGCATGCAGGCATATGCAATATTTTCATTTGGCATCTGCCATCATAAAATATGTACATGAACGAATTGTATGAAAAATATAAATTTATTATACGCTTTTAAAGCTTTTTTTTTTTACATATGTACATACATATGCGCTCCGTGTGTGTTAAAAAATAATTGAGAAATGAAATGAAAATGTAAAATTTAACGCTTGGTTACATCGTAAATACATTTTATGAAAAAGAAAAATTCATCTTCCAAATACCAACGAAATGCATGAAGAACCAACACACAAAACAAAAATAAATAGCAAATGACCGAAGAAGATGAAAATGAATAAGAAAAACAAAAACAAAAAATAATCTTAATTTGCATATTTTCAATTAACACAAGCAATTTTCATCAATTGAAAGGAAGCTCAACAAAACGATCAAATGCAAAACATCGTAACGTAACAACAACGTAACGACGTAATACCAAAAATGCCAAAATGTATCACTCATTCGCTTGATTCGCATTCAAATGATTAATTTTTATTCTTTTTTTGTTGCCTTTCAATTGACTTGAACTGAAAAAACAATTGTTTTGTTACAAAGTATTTTACAAGTTAAAATTCTTTAAAGCATTTCGCAATAAATATTCTCTATTGCGTGCCTTTGTGTAAAATAACACCCTCGTTCAATACATAGATTTTTTTTTTCGTTTTTATTTTCAATCTCAAGGTTGTGGCGGTTCAGTTCCCAGTTGCCAACATACATACATACATACGTGCAACCACAATAAGTGGCTTGATTTTCAGAGAAAATTGTGCGTGCAAAATTAATTCTGCTTTATGATGATGATGACAGAATCATAATAATAATTTGATTTCAATAACGACTTCTCACAGCATACATGCATAATTGGTCATTACAACCCTTCCATCAGGATTACGACCTAGCTTTTGACACTACTTATGTTAGTTTTATCCATAAATGACGGGGACTTGCAGTTTAAAGTCAACTCTGAACGACAAATTTCTTTTAAGAAACTCATAAATCTGCTGAGAGGAAGTCGCCTAAGAAATATTTGTTTCACATTTCTGAAGATGCCTGACCTGGGATTTGAATCGTGGCCCCACGTCTGATAAGCCTACACACTACCTACTAGACCACGGCGACTTCGGCTTAAACAATAGAATTCCTTTCGTGGGAGTTTTAGCAAAAACTCTGAAAGTAAATAACATTGACATGAAAATTTTCTAAAATCTGTCGTTCGGAATCGAAATTGAACTGCAGAGTTTCGAATGATGTTATAAGTCTCCATTATTATTAGGTTCACCTCCGTTTAACTGTGCAGTTATATCATATGCCCTCTCCGTCGAATACTTTATCTGGTTGGAAAAGATGAGTCTCGTATTCCACCGTATTGTGAGGTATTTTGTGAGAATTGCAATAATGCTTACTCTCTTGCAAACATCGATGAAAGTGCAATACTCTGGTATGAGCCGTAGTGTACGAGTATATGGTTGTAGCAACATCTTATCATAACCTGGCGTGTCATTACCTGATTTTGTCTGTAAATCTTTTATAAGCATGACTTGTATTTTTAAAGCTTATTTTATATGCACACTAAAAATAGCTGCATTTTAACAGTTAATTAAAACGTTTAATCACTAAACCTTTCCTACATCCTTTCTTCCTGGTTAAATAGAGGATACACCGTGTCAAATTAAATGCAATAATAATGCTTTCTTGCTTATTAAGCATATTTATGAGCATATAATAACGTCTGAATAAATGGTTAAAATGTGTGCAATACTTAACTAATATTAAAACAATTAAAAATATAAAGTGATTTATGTTTTTATTGCTTATTTGCATATTTTACAATAAATGCTTATTTAAAGTTAAAAACTTATTATTTTCCTGATGCTTTTTTAAGATCGTTACTAAACTTATCTTTTTCAATAAAAAATATAATATTTTTAAAAGCATATTTTTGCACATATGTATGTAAGTTGTATTTTGCAATAAAATAAAGCGTTTAGAATTTTAATTATTTCTCAAATGACGGCATATTATCTGTTCATAGTTGCATACTTTTTAATATGCAAATTGCATTTTCATTCACAAATTTTGCTTGTAATAATTTGACCTTTATTTGCCACTACATATGCCCGTTAATACGATATTTTTGTTGTTGTTTGTTTTTCGATAGTGAAACATCACGTTTTATCGCTTAATTTTCACAGATTTTTTTTTTCATTTTTTTTTAAGTGGAATTTCAAATCATTTTAATACACGTAAATTCATTGTGGTATTTGTGTGTTTTTGTATGTATGTACAATATAAGTGAGCTTTTCAATTTCCCTGTGAATTTCCGAAATTATTTGCAAAAATTGCCCTCATCATTATTATTGTCGTCGTCGTCGTCATACATATGTTGCACAACCAAAAATCATTCAACATCTAATCAGTAGTGGTGGTGATGGTGGTGGTGGTAGTATAGTAAGTAGTCTTTGACTCTGCAATTCATTTCATTCATATAAAGAGCAGCTTATCCAACATGTTTACAAGTTTTTTTTTTTGTTTGTGACAGGCTTAATAACTTGTATTGCCGTTTATTGCTTAATATGTGATGATTTTTTTTCCTTCATATTTCTATGCTGTTGTAGATTATTACCTCCATTGCATTCATAATTTTCAAAAAAAAAAATCAAAAATGAAAATCTCTTACATGCATAACTTTAAAAGAATCAATTCTTTCATCTCTGATACGGCAAGAAAGGATTATAAAAGTATTATAGCCTATAAGGTTTTAATTCAGCAAGATTTTCTTTGCCAGGCAAAAAAGGGCGTGATATAAGCAGTGTAAACAGTTTATGAAGTCCTATAATGAGATAAAGCGAATAGCTTTCGATAGGTCTGAATGGAAAGCATTTGGTACAACAAGCATAAATACACTTACTGATTAAGGAAATGGACAATTGCGAGAGTAGAAGTAGCTAAGAAGGATAAGTACTACGATACGATTTTGGAAATAATTCCATAGGATGAGCTGAAATTTTCTAATGTTTTAAAGTCAAAAGAAGATTAAAACAGAGGAATAATTACAAAAAACTTAATGGATTTCTAATTAAACAGTGTTTGCTTTGAAAACATATTTCACTGGTATATACATAAAATAAGTAAATAAGAAACACAAATTTAAGAATTCATTCCTTTGCACTTCTGTTCTTATTACAAATGCATACTTAATATTATTGCTGTTATATTTTCATATAAATTGTGATTTTTTGTTTGTTTTTGTTGTTTTAAATAAACTTGTAAATTTTTACGACAATCAAATGTGAGCAAAGTAAAGCTTAAAAATGAATAAAAAACAGAAAACGAAATTCATTGCAAAATTACCATCTCAACACTTTCGCTGGATTCTGATGCGAATCCATTGCCTGCCTGTAAAGCAATTTAACATTCGTTTCACCTTTAAGGCCATTTAACATTTGTTTTGAATTGGTTTTATTGGCCTTATGTAACAAATTTTCTCGTTCACAACAAAAAAAGTTTGAAAAGGGGGTGACAATTTGTGTTGATTACAATTACGTTTTCAATGTCATCACCATTACTACTATCACTCTCTCATAGCCCACTAACAATATATCGTAATTTGAAAATCAAATCATTTAATTTTTTCCCCTCAATTAATTAATATAATTTAATTAAATTGTTTTTGTTTTTTGTTTATTCTCATTACAGGTAATAACTGTAACCAATTAGATGTAATGTTTGTATGTACTTATCCAAGTGTGCAAAGAAATTATTGGTGAGTCGTATTACTGCTGTTGAAAAAGGTTTTAGGAATTGAATTAAAAGAACAAATTCCAGCTTAACATTTTTTTTTGGTATTTGGGCTAAATCAAGAGGAACACTAATCATCTTTTTGAACAAGTCGACAAACAAATCGAGCACTTGGCTTTTGTGAGGTTAAATCGAAGATTGTTTGTGACTGTATGAGGTAGGCAAAATAAGGTTTCCCTTTGCAGGGTCCTAATTCATGCGGAAATTCTCAGCAGTGAGCAGGAAGACCAGTTTGCGAGAAGGGGAGCTTCCACGCCGTTAATGGGGAAGATAAAGGGAGTCCAATACTCTTCTCAAGTCAAGTTGTTTTGAGGTTATCAAAACTTTCATTGGGAAATTACAATAAGAGGACATTTGAGTCATTCATCAGAATATCCAGGAATAACCTGAAGTTGATAACGAGTCATTTAATAGGGCACTGTTAACTCATAATACACTTATTCAGGCGATAGGATTCTGTAGATTCTGTGATGATAGGAATGAATCATCAAAACAAATTCTTTGAAGCTTTGGGTGCATATTAGGTGCTAGGCAGGGAATTGTCTTTTGTTGACATCGAGCAACATCTTGAAGTTTGTCAGGGCGATAGGTTTATAGGAGATATCTTTGAACTTATGGTTGCATATCAGGTGCTAGGCAGGGAATTGTCTTTTGTTGACATCGAGTAGCATCCTGTAGTTTGCCAGGGCAATGGGTTTCGGAGAGCCATTATACGGGTACTCAATAAAGCTGCAGAAATGTAGCAACATATCCTGTGGTCGCACCATTAAGGCACTTCTTCTCGACAATAATAATAACATCAAGTGTTGTTTATTGACTCCAACGAGGTTTTAATAATGTGTCATATTTAGCTAAGGCTACCTTATCTAATGTTCTTCTAAAGTACTTTCTCAAAACATATATAATATATATACATACATAATTGGTCATTATAACTCTTCAGTCAGGATTGCGACCTAGCTTCTTATGTTGCATGCGTCAATTGTTATACATGAGTGGTGGCACCAACAGTTTAAAGTCGATTCGGAACGACAGATTTTTGAGAAACTTTTCATGGCAATTTAATTTTACTCTCAGAACTCTACTGGGAGGAAGACGCCGAACAAATGTTTCGTATTTCGTTACGTTGGACATGTCTGATCTGGGATTTGAACCGTGGCCTCACGTCTAATAAGCCTAGCATTGTTTATTGACTCAAATGTAAAGTTAATTATTTGTTAGCTTTAGGTATGGATCCTTTATCTCATATTCTGCGCCAATGCGATATTCGCTGGGAAAGGTATGTTTTAAAGATGTCTTAAGATTTGCTGGAAAGCCGTAAAAATTATATTTAAAGAGATTTATTTTTGTATTTAAAAAGCTAATTATTTGACACTTATTCGAGATGTCAGACCAAATGATTTTAATAGAGCATGTGTTTGTTTTTTTTAATGAGTAGGAACGAACATAAATGCCTAGGCTAGCCAGACAAATATTCTTTTCACAGTTGCAGACAGACTGGTCAAATGATAAATTGGGATCTTTATTTAGCAAATCGGGTCAACAGCAATTTAATAACAATGTTTGTTTAAATTTTTCAAATAGGGGAACATTTTCATTTTTCTAAAACAAAAAAATTCATTGCAATTAAAATGTTTTATTTCTAGTTCTGGTTAGAAACCTACCTCTCTCACTCATTTCATAACAAAATGAGAGGAAATGAGAGGAAAGTGCCAGTTTAAATTGTGTTTCAATATAAAGGTACTTAAGTGCAAATTTTATATAAAAGTACCATTTTTTCTTTAGTACCTCAAATAAATATTTTTTTATTATAAAAAAAAATAAAAATTTCTCCGAGAATTGAAATTGGTTTTAATGCCGCTAAAAAAAAGGATATAAAATTATGCGTAATAATAACTTAATATCCGAATATTGTTTACTTTTTAAACAATAACAAACAAAAATAAATAAATAAACTTTATTTTTATATTTTATTATACAAAAATAAACTGCACATGTACGCACAAAAGATTATGCGCTCACATGGACGGACAGACAAAACGGCACTCTATAAAAATGTAAAACGATATCCATTTATTATAAAGAAGTGAGAGCAGGGGTACAGTATGACTGTACTTACAACTCAAACTTGTTAAACGGCAAAGATATAATTTTTACACTTCAGACAGTGAAAATAAACAAATTGAACTAAAAGAAATTGTTTTTATTTAATTTTCTTTAAGCAATCTTTAAGTATACTCCTGAAAATCACTGAAATATTTTTATTACGGATAAAGAAGCCTTATCCTTCTACTTGCTTAACTTATCTTAATTTTGACAATTTCGGAACAATCTAACTTTGATTTTGATAACAAAAGTCTTCTCGGTTCCACCACTAATAATTCTAAGTCACAATACACGCAGAATGCTTCTGTCTCTGTTCGATTTTGTACTCCTTTTCGTAATGACTTCTGGGGAACAGTACTGAGTAAGTAACCTAAGGAGCTTCAAACACTCCAAAATAACACGCTGAAGGCCTGCAGAAAAATTTTGAGGTGCAAGACCAGGCACTACTGCTCCTTACAACTCCTTAGTCAGAATTACGACCTCGCTTCTCACACCACTTATGTTGTGTGTTATAGATGTTTGCCGAGGATTACAGTTTAAAGTCGATTCCGACAGATTTTTGTGAAACTTTTCATGGCAATTTTATTTACTCTCCGAGTTTTTGCTAGAAATCTGCTGAGAGGAAGTTGCAGAAGAAATATTTTTTCGTGTAATAAAAGGAGATTTTCTAGTTTCAATGTCACATTGAATGTCTACTTTGTTTATTAACATTGCTTGAAAGTGTCAATCTAGGCCTCTGTGTACTTTTTGGAACGCAAAGCTATAATTTATTTATTTTCTATAGTTTTTATTTTGTTATTGTTGTTGTTGTTTTAAATTTTATAACAAACAATTGTTTATGTTCATCAACTTTCAATGAACTGCTTCTACGGCTGCAGTGCAATCATGCAATCATGATGGAGTGTACTGGTGAGGTGAAGTAAAGGAAAATGAGGCGGTATAGTCGCTGTACGATATATTGTGTATGGGCCGGCAAAATATGTATTTTATTTTCTGTCTATTTATGTTACGCATTGCTAAGCGATTGATGACAGACAATACTGGCTAAATTGAAAGTATGAGGGAAATTGCAAAAAAAAAAAAATCGTTACACTGTAACCGTAAAACAAAATAAAATTGAAAGTCGTTGAACTATTTTGCAATTATTGATCGAGAGGAGAGAGAAAAAAACGAAACAAAACAGACGACAACAGGGTCTAGCAAATGGTCACAGACAAAGTCAACAAGTGAAATTTTCATTACGTTTTCTTTCTATTCAAACTTTAATATTTTTTTTTATTAGATTTTGAAATCGTTTTTATTTAAAACAAAAGCGATATCGAATATAATAAAATCGAAAATCCATTAGGCGCCATGTTTTTATTTGTTTGATTTTTTATTACATTTAAATACACCAATAAACCGATTTGCGTCGCTTCAGGTTGCGTCGCTTCGAAGTTGCGTCTTTTTTTAAGTTTCTGGAATTTCAATGTTGAGTCGAAGTTGCGTCGTAAATGCTTCGATTTGCGTCGTTGATATGAAAATGTTTTTACAAAGCTAAAGAAGAAAAAGGGGATTTCCCGTTTAGTAGAAAGCAAATTTGCAGGTGTGCGTTGTTTACATGTTAAGTGTAGTTATTAGTTTCGAATTATATGTCGTGGAGTGAAGTTAAGTCTGAAAGTTTAAATTGAAAATTCTGCTTCAGTTTGCGTCGTTTCGGTTTGCGTCTCATTTTTTCAGTCCCAATTAGCGACGCAAACCGGGGTATTGGTGTACTCAAAAAAAAAAAAAAAGAAAACATAAAATATTGTATGAGAATTAATCCCAAATAATCGGTATCAATTATTTTCGGCATTTATTTGTCCAAATTTGGTTTTCAATTTCGTTTCTTTAAACATTTGCTTGAAATACACTGTGTTACAAAAATGCGTCGACATGTGGAATTTCGTATAAAGCAAATACGTAGAGGACATATATTTACAATTTTTACGATTTCTACGTTAAATACTTTTAATTAGTACTGTAGGTACTTTTTAGTTTTTTTTTTTCAAATCACTTAAAAAACCATTACGCCTATAAATTCCTAGTTAAGATGTTAATTTAAAAAAATTAAAAGTGGGCGTTTGCGTTCATGTTTCTCAATCTAACAATTGGTACTTTTCATTGAAATACATCTTTGCGTTGCAAAGAACATGTGCTCCTAAAAAAGTACGCTTTAATATTTAACGTTTGGTTCTTTTTCTTACATCAAAAGTACTATTTAAAGTTATTTTAAGTTAGCCTTTACGAAATTCTTTTTTTTCTCCTCTAAATCGTACTTTTTATTATTCATTACTTTTTACGTAGTACCCTTTTTCATTTAAATGGTATTATTTATTTTTTTTAATAAAATTAAGCCCTCAGTTTACTTTTTTCGTAAGATAGCCTTTGTAGTGAATTTTTTTATAATTAAATTAAACCCTTATATAGACATATGTATAAGTAGACAAGAAATCATTCAGATATGTACTTTTTTTAACTGGAATTATTCTTTTTCACTATTCCGCTTGGTACTTTTTTAATTTGTAAAAATCTTTTTTTATTTTTTTTTATAACCTCGTAAGAGAATTGTTAATGTTGGTACTATTTTCTTTGCAATTATACTCCATTAAATATTTTGTACTTTTTCTTATGTGAAGAATACTACCTTATAATTTGTACTCGTAAGTTTTCATTATACTTGTATGTCAATTGTTAGTTTTGTTTAACTATGCGTTTAACTATTTTATTCAAATAGTACTTTTTAATTTTTATATATTATTACATTAAAAAAAATAAAATTAATGTGTACTGTTTGGAAACTGTTGAACTGTTGCATATTTCTTGTAACACAGTGTTATATCAAGGGTACTTTTTTTCATTTGCGTTAATGACAAATGCGTATCAATTTTTTTGTTTTTGTATTGTACATAATAACGCCCCCAAATTCATTACTTTATAAAATATTTTGCCATTTCGTATGTTGGTATTCTATATGGTATTTATTGCTAAAAAGAAATTCAAAATCTTTGTCAGTGCGAATGAGTTACTAAGTGTTCCCAGGTGACTAAAAAACGGCAATAATTAATGGCCACTCGATAAATTTGTTTGAAATGATCTACAATTCCCATTGCCAAATTCGTTAACATATAATCAAGAAAAATCTTATAGAACGTGCGTTCCACATACGCTTAGTGCAGAATGAATATTCTCTGTAATGTCCAACGGTCCATCGAACACGAACGTTCTTTACGCGATAGAAGTGTGTTGTAAAAATATGTTATTTTTTTAGCAATAGATCTTTAAGTAATTTTTCGTTAAGTAGCAATTATACAGTTAAAGGCAAGCTGCGGTCAAGAAGGCTTAATAGATTTGAGGATCCGGCCCATTTATAACAGTTGCATTTCTTCTCGGTAGGATACAGGGGGTATATATTTCTTGAACTGTTTTAAGAAAACAAAGCGATTGAATGCTTTCTTTGACTCTTGGTAAACATCGCATTAGACTCACATGCCGCGAATATAAAGAGCCTTTGACTCCCTTTTATTTGTCCCATCCATACTTACAGGATATAAATTATTAATATGGACCTAATGTGCTTAGAAACTATGTTGGGACTTTCAGTTACGTTAGACGTGAGACCACGGTTAAAACCCAGATCAAACATCTCCAACAAAATGAAATACGAAAAAATATTTCTTAGGCGGCTTACAACAAATTTCTGGCAAAAACTCTGAGAGTAAATAAATTGGCCGTGAAAAATTTCTAAAAAATCTATCGTTCGAAGTCGACTTTAAACTGTAGATCTCGCCATTCATGTATAAAATTAACACACACAACATAGGTGGTGTGACAAACTAGGTCGTAAGCCTGGCTGAAGGGTTGTAATAACCAATTATGTACGAATATTGTGTAATACATTTTCATGGGAGAACGCTGTTTCTAGTCGAATGCAGATAGTATCCGAACAATTTAACAACATTTTAACAACAATTTTAAGAACATTCAACTTTTATAAATTTTTTTAAATTTTTTAAAATCTTTTTTTTTATGCCACGTATTATACGTGTGTTGTGTGTAAAAAAAATTGATTTCTTAATACAGAAAAAAGCAGAAACATTTAAAAAAATTTCCAAAAAAATTAAAAACGTGTAAAATGATTTATTTCGTACATTTTTTATTTTGTTTTTTTTTTTTTTTTTTTTTTATTTGTTTTTTTTTGTTTATTTAGCAAAAAAAATTAAGTTCAAATAAGTAAATTGAAAAGCGAATTGCGGCCAGTCATGAGTTAATATTTAGCACTTTTAAGCCGCAAATGATAAATAATTTCGCATAAACAAATACACAAAGCGACTGCTGCCCCTAGAAACTAGAAAATTCTAACGTAACGTAACGTAACATTATAAAATAAAATATAAAAAAACTACAACAAAAATTATATATTAAAAACAGGTTAATTTATACTAATAAATAAAAAAATAAAAAATAAAAAACAAAATAATAATTCTTAACATTTCGAAATGTCTGTCTGTCTGCCTGTGTGTATTGGGTCAATTAACACTGAAATGTAAATTAATTTTGAAATCGTTTACAAAAATCTTTCAAAATCTTTAGCACAGAGAAGACACAACTGAGCGGTATCTAAACTTAAGAAAAAAAAAACGCAAAACTTTATTTATTTTGTTGTTCAAATGCTAACATTTCTCAAATAACAATAACAACTACTTATGTACTACAACAATGTTAAGAAAAGACATTAAAAAGATTTTAAGCTTTTTCCTTGTTTTTTTTCATTTATTTTTTTGTGAAAAGATTAGATTTGTAGAAATAATTTTAAAGATACAGCACGTCTTATTATATAAGGTGTAGTAAAAAGAAATCCATTATTTTTATATGAACATAAAGGCTTTCTTTTAGATTAAAAATACACCGGTCTGTTCGATTTCAATAAATTTGCAAAATTCGTTTTTACAATCTCCTGCTAAAAAAAATCTTTCACCAGGATTACTTTTCGCCACAGAGAAACTTGATACTATAAACACATTAGAAGCATCAAATGCTGCGCCGCATTGTACCAGTAATAGAACGTATACGGAAATGTTTTTTTTAACGGCAGCGTGTAAACAGGCATTGTTGAGGCTGCTGCGTACATACGCGAATTTTTTTATTTTTATTCCCGGAAGTAAACGAGTGTAGAGGCTGTAGTCTAGTAGGTAGTGAGGCGGCTTATTAAACGTGAGACCACGGTACAAACCACAGGTCAAACATCTACAACTAAACGAATTATGAAAAGCTACTTCTTCGGCGACTTCCTCTCAACAGATTTTTGGCAAAAACTCTGAGAGTAAATAAAATTGAAATGAAAAGTTTCTCAAAAAATCTGTCATTCGGAGACGACTTTAAACTGTCACTAACGTGTAAAATACAACACACAACATAAGTGGTGTGAGAAGCTAAGTTGTAATTCCTTTTATAATCGCTGGTCGCTAATGTGAATTTCTTTCCTTTCCAAATTGTCCAACTGTTGACCAACTGTTGTTCCTTATCGTTCCTTACAGACATGTAGGGCTGTTCATAAGCATCTTTCCCATCTTCTTAGCATATCCTTATTATGTTTATTCAACTTTATTCGACTTAGCAAGTAATTGTTTTACTGTAGCTGGTCTTATTGATGATAATATTGATAATAAATTCAGTTATTATATTGGGTGTAGTAATACATCCAAAGATGCCTGTCCGTTATTATGTTGGTGTCAGGGGTCATAATCCAAGGCTTTACGTCAGTAGCGCCATGATGGCACACCCCACAGTGCTTTAAGCACGTGTGGAAACAATGCGTCTACCAACGCCTCCACGTACAATGATCTAGCCTCATGCATCACGAATTACGTCCATCATACGTAAGAACCAATTCGAAGCCATGCATTTGGACAAGACTTCCCTCCTGATTAGGGGTCGAAGACTATTTAAACTCCTTTGTGAAAGTTGTTAAGTGTGTAACGTCACACTGAGCTTGCGCTCTCCCCGCGATTTGGATACAAACCACATCCACCGCAGACAGAGACAAGTCTCTGGGGCTTCCAACACCCATGGTACCAGGGTTAAGCCTCCGGTCAGGCAGGTCAAACAGTTCGGGCGTGTATCAGCGATCAGCGAGCTTTCTTGATGGATTATTTGGACGGTGATTAATTTCTCTTAATTTTTCAATTCTAAAACCATTAACGAAAATAAATACACAGCCAAACTTTTCTTCGTTGAATCCAGGCTTGGCCAACAAACCGCTATTGTCTTTAAGAAATCTTTCTTTTTTTCACCAATCATACACCGACATTTTTTTGTACCCAGCCTTATCCAGCCTTAGTTTATCTTGAATGTGATAGACTCTCAAGATCTCTGGACCATAAATGCCACTCACATTGTCAACCACTTTGCTTTGGGTTTCATCATTAGTAAGGAAAGCTTTATATTTGCGTTCCAAGTAGAAAATCTTATCGCTTGAACTCCTTTTCACTTGATTCAATTTAAAAAATCTACCTATTCAAAAATAATAGATTTCTCTTTACCACACCTAATATTTATACTTAACCAATATGATGGAATTGTTTACATTTATGTAAGGTTATGTTTCATGCACAGACAATTGTTTGTAAAAGATAAGATAGATAGTCTCTCTCGTGTGTTGTTTTAAAGTGGTCAAGTTTAAGTGGCTTTTTTTAAAGGCTACGCATATACGTGCGTATTTTTTTTTTGCTAAAACTGAAGAGGATTGATAGATAAAACAAAATAGATTATACGTCCATTGCCAATAATGGTATTAACGTATTAACAAATGTTTACATTTTTAAGCTGGGAACCTAAAGTTAAAAAAAAAACTTCAATAAAAACAGTTTTTTATGACCCGATAAATCTATTGCGTCGGAAACAAAATTATTTCATTTTCTTGTGAGATCCTCGTGTTCCGAACCATTTTATTATTTATTTATTTTAGGATCCTTTATTTTCATTAATCAATTCGTTTCTGGTAACAAGCAGGAGATTGGCATACTGCAGCAATTTCTAGGCTGATTGAATTACCATCTATCGATGCCTAATAGCAATGACATTTGGGCTAATGTATGGCGTTGTCGTATATGCCATCGTAGTCTATAGTGTGCTGTCTTATTAGACGAGAGCTAAAGATCTCAGCTCTGATGTCTTGAAAAAGGGAATACGTGTGCCGCGGCTGGCCTCTCAGTACCTCATTCGATCGGACCAATTTTTGTGCACTTTTTCGAGTGTATGGGGTAGTATCTCGACAATGGTACCACGAATGTTGCCCTTCAAATGCTCAATTGTCCCTGGTTTGTCGGCATAACACTTTTCTTTAACTGCGCCCCACAGAAAATAATCCAACGGTGTCAAATCGCAGCTTCTTGGGGGCTAATTGACATCACCATTCCGGCTAATTATACAGCCATCAAACATTTGACGCAATAAATCGATTGTGGCATGAGATGTGTGGCAAGTTTCACCATCCTGTTGAAATCAAACATCGTTCTCATCAATATCATGAAGACCGGGTACAAAAAAAAATCGGTTATCATAGTACGTTAGGTGTCTCCATTGATCGAAATGGTTGCGCTGTCCTCATTTTCAAAGAAATATGGGACAATGGATGTCTACGCTCTACAAGCAGTACCAAGATTCCAAAAAAACCGATGGTTCAAATTTAAATCGATAGATGGCCCACCATATACTATATCCGCGAATTATCAATTGATGCGTGTGAGGATAAGCGGAACCAGAATGTTTGCTACCTTTACAGCCGCCCTATAGATTTTTCATAGTGTGCTAAGCTTAGCCTTGGTTTGTGTGATGTTTTTTTCTGAAAAATATAATATCTTAAAGCTCATATTCTGTTCAAATCACTTGATAGTCTGCTATAAATGGCTGTCAAACACAAACTAATTGACGCAGATTATACAAATTTTACAAAGAACCACCTGACTGAAGTCTGTTAACAGGAGCAGTATTTTCCTTCAGTTAATAGTCGAAAAATTCAAAAACTTGCAGACTTATTAACTAGCCCAGACTGTAGTTTAGTCCTCCTGACATAATTGGAACTGGAATTGTTGTTCTTCAATTTTTAAAAATATGCGTATATCAACTTTTCTAAGTAGAAAGGTAGTATTAGACTTAGGGACATTATTACAGCTTACCGTTAAAGATGGATTTAGTTAAAGGTAACTTTAGCTAAAGTCGACTTTAAAGTCAACTTTAACTTCTTTTCGTTGTTAAAACCTACAGATAAAATAAAGTTAACTTTTTCAAAAATATGGCAATGACGGAGCAATGTCGATAAAACTGCTCAATTAAGCAAGTTTTTTAAACGTAGTGGTAATGACGGGCTTATTTTTTTTTTTTTGTATTTGCTCATTTTGTTTATATTTGAAGTTGCCATATTGAAAATAATAGATAATATGGCAAGTTCAAGCATAAACTTATCTTTAAAAGTTAAAGATAGGATGCTCTTCCCTTCAGCTTAACGCTCACTTCTACCTTATCGTCCACTTATAATAATGAAAAACAATTTATCTGCCCGTTAAAATCATCACTTTAGTTAAAGGCAAGTTGTAATGATGGCCCTTAACCTGAGTTGGCCTTAACTTTTATAGTCAAATTGCCAGTCATTTGTCACCATCTTCTTTCTTTCTTCTTTCGCTTTAAGTGCTAATATTAATCAAGTTCAAGAGAATATTCGAAATAACTAAGGGTATATAAGATTTATTTGAATATCAGGATGATCCTGATTAATATTTTCGGATATTTTTGAAGGTATTAACACTGAAGATATTTAAAAATGGTTAAACGTGCTGTCTTTAAAATTTAATTTTTTATGTTGAAAAATTTTTTGTTTACCTTATCATATGATATATGCAAATAATATTCCACAATAATTGTTTAGCCTCTAATAAAACATTTGATTCTGCCGCATTTCTTTTATTAAATTTTATTTATTTTTTTCCATTTTATTTCATACTTATCTAATAAAGGTCATTAACAAACATTTTATCAAAAAATTTCGTTTATTTTACCACAAAATAAAAAAACGGACAAAATTAACCGAAAGTTATCTTATCTATCTGCTATAGCAATGTGATTTGGAAGCAAAGTTATATTAAAAATATAACAACAACAACAACCACAGAAAGTATTAAATAAATAAGGAAAACAATTTTAACAAAATAAATTATTTCTATGGATCAAACGTTAGACTTTTGACAATGAATTCATTTTCAATTATTATTCAATTACTTTTCACCCTGATCCCCTTCCTTCTCACCGTGGACTGGCAACAGTAGTAGCAGTAGTATGATTTAAAAATGGAATGAATAATTTTTTTTTTTTGTAATTTTTGTTCACCAATTGTGCAAATATTTTTGTGTATAGCAAGTGACAAACAAATTAAATAATTATATAACACAAGTACAGGGTAAATCAATTAACGTTGGCTTATCTAAGTATAGCAACATATAAGAATTTCGTTATGGTTACAAGAGATGCCTTCAGAAAGCTATATCTCGTGTTGTATGAATTCAGTTGAATCACTTCGAATGGTGTTAGATAGGTTGGTAGTTAGACCGCATTGGGCCCATTGTGTTACCACAGTTATCCGCTATCCCCTATCATGTGTGTAAAGATATGTATGTAAATTTGAATTTGACTAGCAAAGACAAAAACCAATTTTTTTTACACAAATATATTAGAATGACATGTTTTTATCATATTCTGTTGCACAATTTCGTGAAATTTAAGTTTTAAATACAATGTCCGGTATAAGACCACTGTGGCTACGATTTACATGGACCATTCAATCTGTTACATTTTTTACTAATTTTTTTTTTAATTTACCTATGGTATCATCGCATATAACTAACAAAGACAGAAACCCACAAATTTTAATAGAGCCAATGTTAAAGTTAACAGAGCGATGTTAAGTGGTTACTAGAAGTTACAAAAAATTGTCATAGAAGCCACCAGATACATACAGATATACGATAGCGGAACATAAAATATTTATTCAATCTCTTAAAAATTATATACCATACGTTCCTAGTGAAACAGTTTCAGTGATATTCCTCAAATGGTTTTATAAATTGAGAAATTGAGATGTGTGTGAAGATAAATTCAAATTTAACTAGCAAAGACAAAAACCAAAAATTTTAACAGAGCAATGTTAAGTGGTTAACAGAAAAAAATAATCAAGGAAGGAAGGATCAGGGACTTGCTGCAGATATCTGACTATATACAAATTGTAGCCTACGGTGTCCCTAACAAAACCCAATAAATAGTATATTCCAAATAATTTTGGAACTTGAGATATCGAGCTTCAAATATTCACCCTGTTAATAGTGTTCTGGGTAGGATGCCGGATGATGAATGATGCCCCAGGTCAGACATCTACAACAAAAATATATACGAAGAAATTAGAAACCAGGAAGTCGCCGCTCAGCAGACTTAATTTTTAATTAAAATTGCCAAACATCTAAGTTTCGGAGTCGACTTTAAATTGTAGGTCCGTCTACTTATGCATAAAATTAACACACACAACATAAGTGGTGTGAGAAGCTAGGTCGTAATCCTAACTGTATGGTTGTAGTAACAAATTACGTATGTATGCATGTAAATTTAGTTTCCTAACCGATTAAAAGATGGAAGCATCATGGTCTATAGAAAAAGCAAAAAATTAAAAGAATATTAAAAATATTAGAAATTTTACATTTAGATTTCTTTTTCTTTAAAGTGTTTGATAAAATTTTTGTCGAAAACGTGGTCATTTATAAGCAGCCGCAAGCAAACTACCATCTCATTGGCTATTATCCAAATTTTAATGACGTTTGTAGCCAATATTAAATGAATGAACATGCAAAACTCACTATCGAAAATAAAAGACGGGGAAAGAAAACGAACGATTTAATTTATTAATAATTTATTAAAAAGAAAACAAACAAACAAACAAAATCTTATCGTCAACGAATTCACATTTTTTTTTCGTATATACTTACTGCAGCCGTAGAGATAAAATTTATTATGAATTGGGATTAAAATTGTAAAATTTTAATAGCAAAGCTAAAAACAATGGAGATAAGTAAACCTCAGCGATATGAAATTAACCGGTAGCTAAAAGACTTTAGAGATTTAAAAGTTACTAACAATAGCACAGAGTTTATATTTACTATACATACATACATATGCTATTTTCAGAAACATTTATTTTTTTTATCATTGGGTTATTGGGGTTTTTTTTCATGCCGTAAAGGTAATTAAAAGCTTCTGTATAATAATTACGCAATAATAAATTATTGCAGGTACTTTTTTCTGTATATTCTATTTAATTTATCGTACATTTATAGAGTAAAACAAAAATTGTAGTAATAAAATGTAAAATAGTTTAAATAAGAAATATGTAGTTTAATTAATAGCCAAGACGCAAACCAATAATTTCAGCAGCGCGTTAACAGAACAAATTCTGATATTAACAGAACAAAGTTAACTGTTTAACAGTGGCTGCAAGTAGATTAGTCTTCTGCTTGGTCAATTATTGCAGACTATTGACATAAAATTAAAATGCATGTAATGGTTGAAGGGGGATGGAGGGGTAAATATTCTAGCGTTCCAAAATTATTCCAGATATCCCACTACCACGGTTGAAAAGGGGACTTTTCGGACCCTATATGTATATAGTTGGACTTGTATGTCAAGCCCCATTAGTTACAAAATGGCCACTGAAGAAGAATAAAATGGAAGATACTCTTAGGAATAGTTTTTATCATTTTGGATATACATATATTATTCGACCCGATTTTCTATATATGTACATACATGTGCAACTATAAATATTTATCGCTGTTATCCATTTTACATTGCTTTAAGGATTGCTCTGTTAACATTAAAATTGTCTGTGCTAAAAATTTTGGTTTGTGTCTTTGGTTTTTAAATCCTAATTAATCTTCACGCACATAATCTTTTATTATTAAGTATCTGAAGAGAGTCTTGAAACGAAGTGGACATATAGTATGTATGTATTTATTTACGTTAAAAATTTTAAAAATTTACTTCAAAATTTGTCCTCAAAGTCCATAGAATACTTTATCCATTTTAAGGTCAACATAATGAGCCTTCAACCATAAATTTCTCGATTCAAAACCATAAACAAGACTAAGAAAAAGCGTACCGAAAAGAATATTGCTAAGTGTCTTAATACCTGTTGCAGTATATCAATCATGATCAATCAATCAATCAATCAAATTATGATTTGTAACACTCCTATATTACTCAAAGGAAGATAAAGAAATGAGAGTTTTAGTTCTTGGTTGGGTGTCTACATAACGTCAAAAAAACGTGTTTATATAATCGAATGACAAGGTTATCTTAAACGCCGGCTCTTATAGGTCATTAACCTATGATTGGTAGTAGAATATCCTTTTATAACTACTTATGCTATGATATCTCCACTTAAAATTGAAGTTATACAACCCAGTAATACAGTGACAAGAGAGGTAGTTATATAGCACAGACTGAACTGATGATGCTTCAACAGGAATAGAACCCAGACTGCTTAACCCATAGACATTTTTAGTGGTGCTAGATATTTAAGCCATTTCATACAAATACTTTTTCAACTAAAAGTCCTCTCAGAAAAATAATTGTATTTTTAGAAACTCGATATCTCAGTAATGAGTTTGAATAACCTGTGGTTCCAAACAATAACAAAGTCGAATTATTTATATAAATGTAATGGGGCTTCATTACGACTTAACTTTTTAAAAAACATTCTTAGTGAAATTGTGATTTCACGTAAATATAAAGTTTTGTTAGTAGAATATGATTAATAAATCGACTTAAGTCGACTTAGCTTGTTATTGCTTGGAGCCACAGATATAACGTTGTGTAGGGTACCATATAAATGAATTTAACTTGTTTCTTTTATTTTTTCTTTGACCATGCATCTAATAACCATATTTTTAATTTTCTTTTTGCAGGTAATTTCTCAAACCATTTTATTTGAAAACATAATGGAATCGTATAAAACTGGTAAATAAAAAATTTTTAATTTTTTCCTTTTTTTAATAAATTATGACGGTACCCGAAACCGCATTCATTCATGTCTTACATGCGTATATTAAACGTTATGGTCATTTCTCTAATGATTAATGAAAATCATTTAATTTTCTTTGTAATAAACAAAATAAGCAGGTGCATACAATACTTTTTCCAAAAATTTTTTTGTTTTTATGCGAATTAAAAAACTTTATTTAAAAAAATATTAAAAAAAAACCGTTAAAATATGCGTAAATTGCAATGTATTTGTGCCACAAAATGTTTGCTTTAAGAGTAAATTACACAAAAAACATTCACGTTTAAACACTTCAATCTTTGCCATTAAATGTTAAAATAATTTAAAAAAATATATAAATTTTTAAGAATTTAAACGTTCACATTTTTTCGTTTTGAATTTTGTGGCATATATGCAGAAGGTGTAATAAACAAAAATCCATTAATTGTGCAGGAAATTGAAGCCTTAATTAAACTATTTTGTTTGATAACTTGTTGCCACTTAGAGCGATATTCCATTACTCCTGCCTCATGTGCCTCAGCACTTCTATTGTGAAAAAACTAGGTCAATCGATTTTCAGAAACAGCTTTATGAAGTGAATTATTTATAACAAAGTTATGCGCCAGGGACCGGATTATGTAGTAATTACTTGGCGTCATGTTCGAACTATAAGGTTGTTAAATAAAAAGTTTCCCGAGAATCTCCTAAAGCTTTAGATGAGTAATCCCCCGATATATGTGGACTAGATTTCATTTGATACAAAACTAACTACTTTCAAGTCCGGCAGTCCGATTGATGTTAGTTTAGGTCTCCATTAAAAACTTGCTATAGGAAAGACGTTGAAAGTAGAAGATTCCCTAACAATTCCATCAAACACTGAATGTTGCTTCCAGAAGTGCAGAGGTATTAGGGCATTCTAATCAGGAAATGAGAGGCGTTTATAATCAAATCGCAAGGCTATCTTAAACTGCGTCCCTTAGGGGCTATCCATCTATGATTGCTGTTCGACTACATACATACATAATTGGCCATTAAAACGCTTCGGTCAGGATTACGGCCCAGCTTCTCACACCATTCATGTTAATTTTATACTTGAGGGGCGGGACCTACACTTAACGTCGACTCCGAACGACAGATTTTGAGAAACTTTTTCATGATAGGCTTATTTACTCCCAGAGTTTTTGCCAGAAATCTGCTGAGAGAGTAGTCGCCGAAGAAATATTTTTTTTTTCATATTTCGTTTTGATGTCTGGCCTGGGGCTCGAACCCGGGCTTTACGTCTAATAAGCGAACACACTACCTACTAGACTACGGCGACCACCGAATCATAACTTTTGATATTTATAAATCTCAGTACACCGTTAAGTAATACTTACTTGCTTAGCTGGTCAATACGGCCCTTTAGTCAATATTACAACCTAGCTTCTAACACCACCCATGTTGTGTGAGTGAGTTTTATCCATGAGTGGTGAGACCACCATTTTAACGTTGACTCCGAACCACAGAACTTTACAAATTTTTGTACTCTCAGAGTTTTTGTCATACATACATACATACATACATAATTGGCCATTACAACCCTTCAGTAAGGATTACGGCCTAGCTTCTCACACCACTTATGTTGTGTGCCTTAAGTTTATATGAGAGTGGCGGAACATACAGTTTAACGTCGACTCCGAACGACAGATTTTTGAGAAGCTTTTCATGGCAATTTTTACTCTCAGAGTTTTTGCCAGAAATCTGCTGAGAGGAAGTCGCCGAAGAAATATTTTCACATCTTCGTTTTGATGTCTGCCCTGGGATTTGAACTCGGGCCTTTCGTCTAATAAGCCAACACACTACCTACTAGACCACGACGACTTCCAGAGTTTTTGTCACCGAAAGAAATATTTTTTCATATTTCATTTTTTTCGAGATTAATGAGTTAAGGTGTGAGTGAACCATATGCCCACAGTCTTATAAGTTAACACACTACCTACTAGACTACGGCGGCTTCAGTAGTACACAGACTATTAAAAACTGTATTGAAGAACTTTTTTAAAATTTTTTTTAATACAGATCGCTCTTATGTTACTAAATGTTGCATGAAAAACCTTTCACTTGAAATCCCGATACTAATCATATATGAAGAGAAAAAACCTTTTCAAATATTCTGAAAAATATTTTCTTTTTCTTTAAATTTTAAAGCATAATTAGCACCTTATTTGTGTTTTGAAAACATTTAATATGAGACGATCTTTTATAGTAGAGTTTAGAAAAAATAAATTAAAAAATCATTTTTGTTTTTCTAATTTACATATTTTTTGTTGCATTTTTTTTTTATTTTTAATAATTTACTGGCACAAATAAAAATATTTTTTTATTATTGTTTATGTTTTAGTAACACAAAAAAGGAGAAATTTTTTTTAATAGGTTTTGTCAACAAAAACGCATTAAAAATTTTAAAATCCAACAACGTTTCACTTTCATTGATGAGCTGTGGTGCGGTTTATACGGTCGACCGACCAGGGTTTATTAATTGAAAATTATTTATTTTAATTTTGTTTGGAATTATAAATATTTATGCAAATCGATTTGAATTTTTTTTTGTACACATTTTTAATAATAAATATAAATGCTGATAATAAAAAAAATGTTGCCACTAATTAATACAAAAGGGGGAGTATATTAATATAAAATTTTTGTTTAATATTATCAATACAAAGAAACGGCGGCCCCCACAAATGCAATGCATTTTCTTGGTTCTAGAAAATTTATTATCGGACGAAGAATAAGACAGTCTACTGGCCCTTATTATACTTATATGGCTGGCAATTACTATATATTTCAAATCGAAAGTGGTATGTCATGTCAAATTCTGTTTAATCGGCAACTTCTTGGAATGAAATCGATAAGAACATATCTGGTTTCTAACGGATATCATTCATCCTCCGATCAATATGTATCATTGCCCTCTCCGACACCGGACTACATATGAGAGTTGTATTCCGTTTTTGCTCGAATAAGAAGCTAGGAGAAACTTGGTCGTAATCCTGACTGAAGGGATGTAATGACCAACTATATATGTATGTTTGTATAAGAGATATGAATAGTATAGAGACCATACAGATAGGTAAAGTTCTTTTTGCACCGTCTTAAGAAACTGAGGAACTTGAATGCTTCTTTCGACACTTAACAAATATGCTGGTTCTCCTAATCATCGCATTGAGTTTCATGTCCAAAACAACAAAAGCGTCTGACATCCATAAGGTATATAAACAATATTAGGTCTTTCGCATATTCATATTCAGTGGCGGGACCTACAGTTTAACGTCGAAACCGAACGACAGATTTTTGAGAAACTTTTGCTTTTACGTCTAATAAGCTAACACACGCCCTACTAGACTATGGCGACTTCGGTCGGTTAGTATTACTGTATCGAAATGAGAGTAAATTGATGCTTAATCTGCATTTCAGTGTGTACAAATTGCTGAACTGAAACAATTTCATGCTTTATTTTTTTTTTATCTGAATTACACAAACTGAGATCTTAATTCAGTTTTCATTATACGCTTAAAACTTTTATAGTCTTCTCACAGGTTACATCTTTACAAAATTTAATGATATTTTCTTGAAACAAATTAAAATTCAAACGCCATTTAGTTAATGATCTCATCATTTATTGTGTTCCTCCTTCCTCTTCTACCCCTGCTTCTGTTCTTACTACTTTTCAAATGCAAATGCCTCGTTTAGCTTATTGAAAAGTATTTTGCAAAAATGAATTCAACGTTTATTTTGCATTTAATTGCTTAATAAAAATTTAATTTTTTTTCCTACAATTGTTTACATCATTAATAAATGAGTTGAATGAATGAATATCTATGATTTCATGTTTAGAAAAATAAATAAAAAAGAATTACAAAAAAAAAAAAAAAATTATTTAAACATTTAAAATCAAAAGTTATTTACTACGGCCATTATAATTTCTAATAACTGAGTTGAACTAAACTAAGCTAAAATTAAAAATTAATAATAAAAATGTGGTTTAAAATAAATGCACGTAATTCGCTAAAAAAAAGAAAAAAAAACAAAAACAAAAACATAGTAATGGCCAGTAGCTATAAGTATCGTATTATGCCAGTACTTAGTCAGACAAGTGCCTCTCGAGATTTGTTTCTTTTTTATTTTGCTTTCGATTTTAAAATCATGTTTAACAAGTATTTCTTTTTTTTTTAAATTTTTAATTCTATGATTGTAACTAATTAATACATAAAATAAATCACTACATTTTTTCGTTTTTGTTTTGTTTTCTTTATTATAAAACAAAGAAAAAAATAATATAAAATGTTGCTGAAAGATTTCAATACGAATAGAGTTGAAAATCGTCGAAATCACTTACACATGCGATTAAACTGGGCACCAAATGTATGCGCTTAAGAGTACAAAAAAAAAGCTTGAATTTTTATGGCAAGAATGCAGCACAAACATTTTTTATTAATACGTACAGTGTGTGTGAAAAGTAGACAGATTTTAAAAAAGTAATAGAAACATTTATCATGTTTTGTAACATCTTTTTTTATATGTAATAACAGCGAGGACTGCTATTTAAATTTTGTACATTCATAACCCTGCATACATATGCTACACTGGGATATTGTAATTAAACTCATCAATTATTGGCAACATACCATTTTCGTTTCTATTTATATATTGAAGATCCACCTATTATGTATTGAATGTTGGTGTATAAATTTTATTTTCAAAAAAGTGTGCCATAACTTACACTTCCCACTGTAGTCTATACTGCTTGTGCACCAGAATAAATAACTTGTGTGACATTAACATGTTGTGCCATAGAATGTGTACTCGTATAATATGTGGAACCAACATGTTGTTTCTGTTTTTATTTAACCACTTTGATATGACAAGAATGGCACAAATGCTCTTTACGATTTGAATTTTTTCTGTATTTTTTTTTTCTGTAAAAATTATTTATACCAAGAACTAGTTTTTATTTTTTTTTAACTTAAAAACAATTTTGAGGATAATACAAAAAAAAGAAGTAAAAAAAATTAATAAATAAATAAAATAAATTTAAAACTGAATTAGTTAATGGATTATACATATTTATATTTGTAATGGAATGTTGTGCTATAAATTGTTTGGAAACTATACTTATTTTAATGAATCTCTGCTTAATGATAATTTTGGAACACACTGTACTTTAATTAAAAGTTCTGCGGTTTATACTATGTTCAGATATGCACTGTTATTGAGTCAATATTCGGTTTATTGAGTACAATATTTTAAGTGTTCAGACATAACAATATACGCAGTTTAGCTGCTTGTTCAATATTCATTTGACAGCTGGTAAACAAAACAGCTGGTTGTTTCAACAACATACATACATACATACATAATTGGCCATTACAACCCCTCAGTCAGGATTACGGCCTAGCTTCTCACAGCTTTTCAACAACATTGTTTTTATTTTTTTTGTTTGTCGTTGTACACATTTGAGTTGTTAAATATCAACCGAAAGTGTTCGGATAATTGTAATATGCGCACTGAACATACTTATGACAGTGCTGCATTTTAAGTTTTACTCAATATTATAACAATTTGCATATTTATTGCGCAATAATTAATTGAAACTTTATATGAAATATTGAGCTCAATAATGGCGTTTATTGGAATTTACGCAATAAAGGTCCATATCTGAACACCACATTAGCTGTAATATAACAATAAATGTTTTAAATTTTATTCTCTAATCTTTGTTGTCAAGTACTCACTATAAAATTTTTACTTCTTTGGCCCTTAAAAACACAAATTCACTGTACCTATAACTACCATCAGTGGTGCACTATTATTACTCCTCCTGCAGACATATCTAACAATTGTGTAATTAAGGCAAGACAAAATTGTTGATCTAAATTCTTTTAATAACAATTTTTACCACCTCAAACTAATTCGTGTGGTTCGTATGTAAATTTGCAGCAGCAACTCTTGTTTGCAGAGTGCAGAACTGCAAAAAATTTTTATTTAAATTTTTGTTCTTTTTTTTTAATAAAAATTTCATCATCATCATCATCATTATCATTACTACGATATTTATCGATGCAATTTTATTCCTACATTTATTTGTTATAATATTTGCTGTTGTTTTTGCTTTTTTGTTTTTATTTTGTTGTTGTTGTTGTTGTTATATTTTTTATAGTGACGCAAAATAATTGTAAAAAAAATGAAGAGGGGGAAAAAAACGGATTATAACGTCAACATTATGCCTCACTGCACTGGAATTATTTCGTATGGATTTCGTATTTAGGCACCCTATAGTCAACCATAAAAAAATGTATTTTTTTATGCATATTAAGCTAGCGTTACTTAAATATTAATTATTTTTTTTATTAGTTAGTAAGATAATAAAATCTTTATAGTTTTTGTTAATTAAAAAGCTTATTTACTAAGCAGTAGGCATATAAAAATTAGACGTCTAGACAGTTTGTTGTAAAAAAAATGTTCCCCATCAAGTACGAACATTCACGTTTTAAGTTACAACTTCCAGCAGCAAGTGGGATCTAATTTGTTTGGATTCCATTGCTGAAAATAGAATTCTTGACAACTTGACTAGTTTCCTCATACAATTTCCATCTATCTAGCGTCTCATAACCTGTGTAACGAAAGGCAGAACAGTTCCTCATTTGTAGCCATTACTCTTGAAAATCTGACATGTGACTGTCTATCCAACTATGTTACTATAATTGCAGTTCTAGAGACTTCCATGGCATCAGATGACGTTTAATAACATGATCTGCTTTCATCTTTAACTCAAACAACGAATTTCTTGTGTCAGTTGTCACTTATTCCTCTATGTTTTATAGAGCTTTCTTAGATTTGTTTAGGATGGCACTTCCTTTATCATGTTAAATAATGGTAAGCCTCTGTTTGATATCTTCGTTGCCATTCGGCAGTACTTATCATCCGCACTCCTTTGACCATAACTCAAGAAACTTGTGGAGATTGCAAGTGAATAGGCAACCTAATGACAGATCGTGTAAACAAAGTCAATTTTAATGCGTAACTACGGCGACTACAAGTCTTGTTGGTATTGTATTGGCTTATTAGACGTGAGGCCTCGGTTCAAAAATCAGATCACAGACATCTCTAACGGAACGAAATATGAAAAAGTATTTCTTTGGCGACTTTCTCTCAGCAGATTTCTGGCAAAAACTCTGGGAGTAAATAAAATTGCCATAAAAGGTTTCTCAAAAATCTGTCGTTCGGAGTCGTTCATGTATAGGTCGTAATCCTGACTAAAGGGTTGTAATGACCAATTATATATGTATACGGCAAACAAATGGAGGCCTAATAGCCTAATAGCCATGGCAAACAAATGGAGGCCATGGCTATTAATGGCAGTTTCATTTGTCTTAAAAATATTTTCAATATTTTTTATGTAAACACTCGTTCTAAGCAATTTTCTAAAAATAGCTGCTTGCTTAGCCATCTTTTTTTTTTTTTTTGTAATCAAATATCTTCACAAATTATTCTATTTTCCATCAATGTTGATTAAAGATCATAAAAATCCATGAATTTCTATTTAGTGATGATATATAAACTGTCTATATGGCGTTTTTTTCGCAGTTATTGTTTTATTTATTTTTCTAATATTTGTATACAAAATTAAAAATAATTGATGACAAATATATAATCTGAACGTTTTTTTATTTATTTATTATTTAAACAATTTCATTTTTGTCCATAGCCCCCATGGCTATATGTGTGAGATTGCGTGGTAACTCTTACTAAAAAATACAAAAAAGAGGAAAAAAGTTTAAAAACATTTATGGCCACATTTTAGTTGATTTTTGTTGATTTTTTTTTATTTTTTGTTTTTCCATTCATTAGTTAGAGATACTAACGAAGCAAAGATTAACTAAGTAAGTGAGTGAGTGAGTGACTTAAGTTGCATGTCCATAATTCGTGTTGATTTCGATATACCATAGAAGAGGGCGTGTAATTTGCATATTTGCGGGCTGTCCTACTATCAATAAAACATAAATTTTTATTTTATTTCTTTTTCTCTACAAATAATCAGAAAATAATACCAAATATGTGCATATGTATTGGCTATTTCTTAAAAGCCAAAAACTATTCATGATTGATTAAATAATTCTTTTTAGCCATTTATTGAAAAGATAAATTTATTAATTTTAGTCTACAGTGAGGCCCATAAATCTATTTCCGAAAACAGTTTAAAGATACTAAAAATGAAAACAATATTTCCCGTTTCTATTATGTCGCCGTAGTCTAGTAGGTAGTGTGTTCGCTTATTAGACGTAAAGCCCGGGTTCGTATCCCAGGTCAGACATCAAAATGAAATATGAAAAAAATATTTCATCGGCGACTTCCTCAGCAGATTTCTGGCAAAAAATCTGAGAGTAAATAAACCTGCCATGAAAATGTTTCTCAAAAATCTGTCGTTCGAAGTCGACGAAGCCACTCAAGTATAAAATTAAGGTACACAACATAAGTGGTATGAGAAGCTGGGCAGTAATCCTCACTGAAGGGTTATAATGCCCAAATATGTAAGTGTGTATTATGTTTTTGAAGATACTTTATGCTTACTATGAAATAAAAATCGTGAAAAGGGTGCCCACAGAACATGCTCATTATCACTCATTCTTGCTATGTTCGCAATTCACGTTCAGCGTAAAACTATCTACTGTAGTATGTCTAAGTAGTAGTATGTATTAGACCTCATCAGCGATGCAATAGAGTTCCGAGCTTAATAATATTCCAAATACTTCAATCTGTAGAGTTCCACAAAAGAAGATCCCGCTCTAGCTTCAACCAAACTCAGATTGTGCAGTGACCTCTTATAACTCGAACCACTAGTGCTTCAGTTACATTAACGTAGCTTAGCGTTCACAGATAAGTTCACTCGGTGGACCATTTGGCTCATTGTGTTACCCAGTGTGAGCTAAGCCCCTTGTCATGATCTGTTAATGGTGGGTTTGAGCCTACGCGAGCTTTGGATGAAACCAGCTTGTTGTCTTAGTGGCACATTCGCCATAATGTCCAGATCTTCAAACGTTCTGCAACCCAAAAACCGGTGACGTCTATTCTGAAGTACATGACTCTCACATAACAACCAGTTGCACTTACTTTAATACAGTTTTAATATTACATTCATACATAATTAATCCAGGATTACGACCTAGCTTCTCACACCTCTCACGTTGTGTTTGTTAATTTTATACAGTTTAAGCCGATTCCGAACAACAGATTTTCGAGAAACCAGACAACGTGGCAATTTTATTTTACTCTCAGAGTTTTTGCTGAGAGGATGTCGCCAAAGAAATATTTTTTATATGTTCTGACCTGAGGTTTGAACTATGGCCTTACGTCTAATAAGCCAACACAATACCTACTTTTTGATATTATCAAAGTCTATTAAACTAAAATTAAAATTTCTATACGTATTTACTCACATACATAAGTACATACATTTAATTTTATTCTTATTCCATTTCATATGTTTTTTAATTAACTTTTTATAATTTATTTAATTTGTATTGTACAAAAAGTCAAAGTTGAACTACATTTAATTGCAAATCTTATAATAAAATAATAATAATTTATGATTTTGTTTTCATTGTATCTTCTATAATTAAAACAAAACAAAAAAATAAAAATAAAATATTTTAATTTAGATTTTTTATATGTCTAAAAACTGCATTCATAAAGTTATTAATAGTCTTCTCCGTTGCATCAAGTACACTGAGAGAAATTGATAGAAACAATGAGTAATTCGTGTCTCTTTCTTGTTCAACTTTTCTCAAATATTTTTGGACTATTCCACACAATAAGATTTGACGACGCCATGGAATGGATTTGTCTTTTTGCGCCGAGAGAATTCTTCAAGTTCAAATAACAAAAAATAGTCACTCAAGGCTCACTCCACACAAAGAGCTGAAGACGAAGTAAATCGTATCTTAAGTTTTTGCCATAAAACTGCTTATGTCTACACCCACATAAGATCTTTTTTTTATTGTTTACTTGAAGAGTATTAAACATGTCATTTTTAAAACTCGAAATCCTCGGTGAAATTGTCTGATAACGAAGCAATTCGTAATCTAATGAGATTGTTTTTTTTTTTGTTACTTATTTAGAGAGGATTGAGTCTGTTAATTTTATCAATTCGAGATGTCTGAACTGGGGTTGGATCTAAGTGCCTGCGTCTAACAAGCTACAAACACTCTAGATACTAGACTATGCCGACTTCCTTATATACCACAATTATACCACATACTACTCAAATAGAGATCGCCACTACTTTATAGGCTAACAAATCTATATTGGACTTCTTAGACTCCCATCTTGGTCTTCGCTTTGTCCCGAAAAGCTTCTCTCTAAAGTGTTATGGTGGATCAACGTATTGTATGTGGGTGCGAGTCAGCGTAACAACTTCCCAACATATCTACAAAGATGTCACGCGATTCCATTTGGGGTCGATTATGAGCAAAGGCATCAAGCATACCGTAATCTCCTGCACTTTCAATCTCTGACTGGGTAATATCATACATATCGTGAATTTTGTCCATTGCATTAGGTGTAGACATCTTTGTAGCACTCCCAGAACGTACGGACATATTCCATGTTAGTACGGATACGATATATATTTTTTTCCGCACATCAATTCAATAGCAAACATAACCTAAATGATTCAACTTAACCAAATTTTAACGGGATATCTATTGAAGCAAGATATTGCAAAAATTGCAAGCTCTCGTAATTCTAGTTTCTGTATTTTACTCAAAATCCAAAGGTAAAATTCAGTTCAAACCAAAGCTTCATACATTCACGCTTCTGCATACATTCATACATAATTGGCCATTACAACCCTTCAGTCAGGATTACGGCCTAGCTTCCCACACCACTCATGTTTTGTACCTTAATTTTATACTTGAGTGGCGGGACGTACAGATTAAAGTCGACTCCGAACGACAGATTTTGAGAAACTTTTTAATGGCAGGTTTATTTACTCTCAGACTTTTTGCCAGAAATCTGCTGAGAGGAAGTCGCCAAAGAAATATTTTTTCATATATAGTTTTTGATGTCTGGCCTGGTGCTCGAACCCGCGCTTTACGTCTAATAAGCCAACACACCACCTACTATACTTGGGCGACTACCACGCTTCTACTATGACTAAAAAACCTATGGAACCATTTGTTAAGAGGTCATTCCATATATAATGTTTTGTTAAAACCAATCCAATAAAGTCGCTTACGGATGTATATGTATACCAATAGTATCGATTGGGCCATAATCCGATTATTCCATCATTCCATTTCAGTTTGTCGTCTCCGTATATGCAATGGTTGACCTTGTCTTTGACTGCCCTCTAGATTTCAATCTCTATTCTAAAACTTGTTTAACTTTATAATTTATTTACATTTATACACTATTTTTCTTTCAGTGTAATGAACTGAATGAAGTACAATACACTTGTAAGTTTCTTGTGATCCCATCGTACTGTACTGTTGGTAAAATTATTATTTAGGTCTGTGTGTAAATCTGTATACACAGTTACTCCACAAGTTTCCATAAATCCCTGACTGTGCATACGAGCGTAAATAGACAAACTGACTCAATAGCTCCACAAACTGACTGACTGACTGAATGACTGACTACGGTATTGGTTTTTAGTTTGAAAATAATTTTTTTTTATTTTTTCTGAATGAGTATGAATAACTGACAGTTTGTCTGTGGTGTGTTGTATTGTGTGATGTGAGCATGTTTGCCCACATTCATTCATAAAAATTGGAAAAGACAAAGAAGAAGAAGAACAAGAAGAAGATAACAACGAATCATGCCCAACAATACTTGTATCTGAGTGAAAAATATATATGATGAGAAAAGATTTAAAGCCGGTAAAACGGAAAACAATATAAAAACAATAGCAAACAACTACAAAAACAATGACTTAAAATGTTAACGACCCACTAAAATGAAAAAAAAAGAAAAGAATAGGCAGAAGAAGAAGAATAGGAAATAAAAACTGAAATTGTTTGGAGGGCCGTCATTGTATTACAAGCACAATATTATGAGAAATTGAATTGAAAAAAAAAGAAAACTTTTTCCATACTCTTGCCGGCTCTCTCTTCATAAAAGGTTTAACGAAGTTATTGTAACACATTTCCAGTTCAAGAAAATCGTTTTCTTAAAGACATTTTCTTTTTGTGTTTTCTTTTTATTTATTTTTTTGGTTTAATTTCTAAAAGATTTTTTAAAATTATTGCAGAAAGAATAATGTCTGCCGGCCGACCTTGGCTATCTCGTTACGTGTTGCACACATGTTTTTAATTATTATGATTATTTTTATTATTTTTAAATAATAAAAGAAATACAAATACACATTTAAATACCGCATTACTTCATTTTTGAAAAAAAAAAACACAAAAACAAACAAAATAAAGTAACGAGAATAAATTCAATATTTAAACTTGATTATACGCCCTCATTTAATATTAAACGGCATATTGTCGTTGTTTCAAATTGACACTCACGCATTCATTGACGTTAAAAAAAATATTCGATTAATATTGAGGTAAAAAAAATGATGCCTGCTACATACCATGTGATCATACTACACATAATTTTGCACAATGGGTCGTACCAGTTCAAATTAGAAAAACAAAAAGAAGTCGCATTTGATAGCTACATAAGTACTATTTAATACTTAGTATCTATTGGTACTTAGTACCTACTTAATACCTATCGGTACTTAGTACCCACTTAGTACTCCGGACCTCTTGGTACTTGCTATCCACTTAGTACTTAGTACCTATTGGTACTTAATATCTATTTAGTACTTAGTACTTAATTAACACTGAGTACCTACTTAGTACCTATTGGTACTTACTACCCACTTAGTACTCAGTACCTATTGGTACTTAATATCTATTTAGTACTTAGTATATACTTAGCAATTAGTACATATTGGTACTTAGTACCTAATTAGTATACTTAGCACCTATAGGCACTTACTACCCACTTAGTACTCAGTACCTATTGGCACCTAATATCTATTTAGTACTTAGTACCTACTTAGTACTTAGTACCTATTTAGTACTTACTTAGCACTTAGTACCTAATTAGCACTATTAGTACTACTTAGTACATATTGGTATTTACTACCTACTTAATACTCAATACCTATTGGTGCTTTATACCTATTTAGTACTTAGTATCTACTTAGCACTTAATACCTATTGGTGCTTAGTACCTAATTAGCACTTAGTACCTACTTAGTATATATTGGTACTTAGTATCTACTTAGCACTTAGTATCTACTTAGCACTTAGTATCTACTTAACGCTTAGTACCTACTTTGTACTTTGTATTGGTACTTAGTACCTACTTTGTACTTTGTATTGGTAGTACCTACTTAGTATTGCTACTTATATATATAGCAATCACCATTGCTCTTTGTTACAACGCTAGATGTAAAATTAGAGGCAGCAACTGCGGGACAGAAGGAAATACCATGGAGGATTAACTAAAGTTTAGAAGGTCTCGTCTTTGTAGACAACACAGTAATAGTCGCAGCTAAATCATACCATGCCAGACATCATCTTCCGCTATTAATAATACAACAACAGAAAATGTGCTACCCTAAGGGCGTCAGTTTCTTCAGGCATTGAGTACAAAAACAGAGCAAAGTACAGCTCACATATCATCTTGTATTCATCGTTTATGCCTCCCAGGCTATGTTTCGATTTCTAACTATTTCTTACAACTTCTTTGAAAAAAGAATTCGCCTGAAGCGTTCGATGCTGAACAATTTTCATATTTTTGGCTTGTAAAATAGTTTAGGGTGCTCCCCCACTTGCGAACTACAATTGTCAGCTATTGAACGTTACATTGACTTCCACTGAAACCACCCTGATGTGTTTCCAAATCCGATGATTTTCTTTGGTTTGGTTGGAAGTATAGTGAGTCCAGAAATCTAAGCCTCTTCCTAGACAATGTTAGACACTCGCATAGTAGATGCGCTATCGATAACTCCTTGCTATCTCGTTAGCATAGTATATGCGCTATCAATAATTCCTTGCTATCTCGTTAACGCTTTTTGGTACGGTAGATTGCTGCTGCTTATGTTAATATAATTTTATTTATTTATTTATATTTGTATCTTTATGCATTTACCCTGTTACTGTTTATAGTTTGAATAATAACGCAGTATTCTCAAAATCAAATAAAAGAAAATTCAATCAATAACGGAAATCCGTTTAAGTGATGGAAGAAATTCTTTAAATAAATAAAAACAATTCCAAGTAATCGAATTGTTATTTGTAATGTTCAATTCTTTAGTTAACACTCTGTTTAGTAAAAAAAAAAAATCAACATTTGACATCATCATCATCGTCTTGTACTAAATTTAGAACAACGCAAATCTGAAAACACTTCATAAAAAATACTCATATACTCGAACAAGTTATTGATGCGAACGGAAAAAAAATAAACTGAGGCTGATGAAAAAACCTTCACTCAATCATTCACATTCAACATTCACGTTGCCTGTGGTACTGCTGTCAATATTACAACACTTTTATTCTCATTGTCACGCTGCATATTTTGAGAAATTTTGACCCAAATACACCCACACATTCATTTTTAAGGCGCTTCTACTTCTACTTTTTTTCTTCGGCTTTCTCCATAATAATTTTATATTTTTCTCGGAACTTAATTTCTTGTCCTATTCGTGTAATTTTCAGCCAGCCATGGTAAATTAATTTGTTTTTCCTTTTGTAAAAAATAAAAACAAAGAAGATTTTAATTTTCTGTACGTAAGAAAAAAATTTTAAACAAATTCAAAGGAACGTTTTTCCGTGATGTAGACATTTCAAAAGGGAAATTTAAAATGAGATGTTAATTCTGCAATCATGTATGCGTATCAGTAGAGGGCAGCATAAAATTTTATTGTTCTTTTGTAGGAGAAGATGTTCATTCGATACATCTAATGCAACCATCAGAATCTGGAATACATAGGACAATTTTGAAATTGTGGGCGTGGCACATATTTTATTTGTTTTGAAACTGAAAATATCACCTCATACCGTAATATTCTTTTAATAAATTGTTCCACTTTACTGCAAATAATAGACAAACAAAAAAAGAAGAATTTTAAATCCTTTTTATAAAACTGCTTACGGCGTCGAAAACAGAGGAAAAGGATTGAGGGTTATTATCTTGGGTAGTCTGCATGCCATTTATAAAGGTAACTACTACTACTACCCGCCCCCATAGTACTTAACATAATATAAACACAGTGCTATGGCAGCATATGATATAAAGTAGGCAGGCAGCAGCAGCCACATTTAAATCTACAATATCTGTGTAATTTTTCAGATACTTTTCCACTCATTCTTATGGTATAAGTACGCACAAGAGAAGAGATATTATTCTCATTTATAACCTTGTAATAGTTTTTCTTTTTCTCTGTTTTTTTTTATTGTGCATATATTGTATTTGACTTTTTACATTAATTTTTTTTTACTTGATTTTTATTGCTTTTATTGTTTGTTTTGTATTTACAACCAGGTCAAATGGGTTTTGTCTTAATGGTAATACCACATCTGACTTAATGTTTGAATGAATATCGTTTTCAATGAATTTCTTACTGGGCATAATGGGAATGTCAATTTAATTTAGCACGTGGTGGTTATATTCTTATTTTATTTGTCGTTTTTTTTTTTTCAAAAGAATTTTAATTTTAAATTCTTCGTCATATTCATCATATTCGCATCCTCTTATTTTTGACTTGGTTTCAAATAAATACTTTAATCAGCATCATTCTCCACATTGTCGTTCTCAAAGTAATTATGATTCGTTTATAGATAATGTTATCTAAAGGATAAGATATTATCTAAAAGATAATATTGGATAAATTTAAAAAGAAAATTATTTAACAAATAATCCGAGGTTTTGACCTCAGGCCAGTGTTGAAAAATTTAGTACTTTAGTACTTTTTCGTTTCAAAAATACCGCAGTACGCCCGCGGTTCTTCAGTACTTTTTATTATTACATATTTTATGTATGTCTTTGGCTTTTCAGTTATTAATGCATTAGCAACATGTTCAACGTAATGCTAAATGTAGAATTAGTCTTTAGCTCCGGTTAGCCAAACGTCCAGGGAGCGTACGTTCGGTTTTAGAATACGAAAAGCAAATAGAACGCTTGCCGAACCGTAATGTAATTTCGGTAAGCATTTACATTGCTCTTTATATGCTAAAAACGAACGTGTATTCCATTACGTTCCGTCGACCTTTGACTAAACGGGGCTTTTACGTTTTGTTACGTTCCGAATCAGCTGTTTTTGTTTTGTATGTGAGGATACAAACAAATAAATAGGCTAGCTTAATAGGCGTGAGCCCGCGGCTTAAAAACCATTGTCAGACATCTGAAACAAAACGAAAAATGAATAACCTCCTTCTAGCAAAAAACTCTGAGAGTAAATAAAATTTGTACTGAAAAAGTTTCTCAAAAATCTGCCGTTCGGACTCGACTTTAACTTGTACGTCCTGGCATTAATCCTGATTGAATGGTTGTAATGACCAATTACGTATGTCTGTATTTTATTTACAAAAGTACCATTTGATACAAAAAAGTACTCTTTCAGTACCATTTCAAAATTTCAATTTTGCAACACTGCCTCAGGCTATCTTCTTTTCTAAATACTAGGCTATGGCGGCCGTTAAAACGCCTATTAATAATATAGTTTTGTAGTAAGGGACACAGGGTACAGTAAGGGAGGCTTATCATGCAAATAAGTACCTAGAATACATTTTTTCGCCAGCATTCTGTTTGAGCGCATATTAATTGAACAAAATTTGTATTTTTTATTTCTAAGCATGTATGTATATTGTATAGTTATTCTTTTTATGTATACACTAAGACTGCTAGTAAATATGTTTGTTTCTTTAAAATAAAATTGAAAAAGCCAAATGGTTTATTGAAAACCGTATAGACACAATTTGGTTTTTTTTTGTATTTTTGGTTCCCAAAAACTATGCCAGAACATGATTATTAGTTACACTTTAGACAAACATTAGAAGAAATATGGATTTCAATTAATTTTATTTTCTTTCTCTTCTTTCTTTTGCTTTTGTTTCTATAGATTTTACAAAATTTGGGTAAAGTAGATCGGACTTCAGATGAAATCTTTGATGAGTATTTAACCAATTTTAATCGACAACAACAAAATGCCAATAGATTACAAAAAGAATTCAGTAATTATATAAGATGTATAAGAGGTAAGTGGCCATTTTCCAATTTTACTTTTACAAAACGAATTAATTTCTTTCCTTTTCTTTCTAAAAATTAATTTTAGCTGCACAAACTGCATCGAAATCCTTAATGGATGCGATTGCAGAAATTTATGAACCCAATTGGTGTGGTTATGATGCCTTACAAGCTCAAGCTCAAGCCTCGGAATCATTATGGCAAGATTTTGCTCATAAATTGGGTGATCAAGTACTGATACCCTTGAATACCTATACAGGACAATTTCCAGAAATGAAGGTAAAGAAGAAACATTACACTTCCTCTGTACCTTTATTAAAATTTTATTATCGTTATTTATTTTCTCTTTTCATTTTCAGAAAAAAGTTGAAAAACGCAATAGAAAACTTATCGATTACGATGGTCAACGTCATTCGTACCAAAGTCTACAGGCCAATGCCAATAAACGTAAAGATGATGTGAAATTAAATAAAGGACTTCAACAATTGGACGAAGCTAGGCGTACCTATGAACAATTGAATACAGAATTACACGATGAACTACCAGCTCTATATGAGTCGAGGATATTATTTTTGGTTACCAATTTGCAGACTCTATTTGCCACAGAACAAGTTTTCCATAATGAAACGGCCAAGGTAATTAAAAAAAATTTATTTATTTAAACTACCGCATACAAGAAAAAATAGGTTTTCCTAAATAGTTCTGCAGCATAGGAAGTGAATTTTAAAACTGATGTAATCTTTACTTCCAATTTATATTGTTTTTTTTTTTTTTTGTAATACACGCAAGTAAATAGAAAAGGATTAAAAATGTTAATAAGATTCAGATCCTGACCCAGATACATGTCTCACAATGAAAATATAATAGATTGTGGTTTTTCAACAACGGAATAGACTTTAGGTCAAGAACTGGTTGTAAGATTTTTCTAACCTAAGTATGCGGTGTTCAGCCTTCAAACATTGTCAGAAACATGTCGTCATCTGGATCGTAGATACATCTATCTCACAATATATATCAATTAATTTAATATTCAAAGGGGTTTGGGTAATGGAGAAACTTTGCTTACTTACGTATGAGAATATATGTCTTCTGCAGAGAATATATGTCGGTTGAGGAGGAAGAGAGCTCTGTCGACTTTATTTGTTATTGTTCAACTCTAGCTTGATGTAGACTTCTCTCAATCTGGGTAACTCTTCCTCAATAGTATAACAAAGTTATCGTTACTCGATATCAGATCGATCACTAAATTTATTAAACTTGCAGTCTGGCATCCAGCTTAATTCTAAGGGCGCCATGCTTTAATGCGAAGTCCGATTTTTATTTTCGAGAATTAACTCTGTAGAAGTGCTTCATAGGCTAATACAACGGGTGGCTAAGTGTACTCAAGTGAATTGTGATTTAAAAACGTTACCATTGCCTCCTATACTATTCAATCTGCTGCTTGTAAAACTGTGTACCGAGCCTGCAGCTTGTAAAGCTGTGTACTGAGTCAGGAACATGGTAGGGGCAATCGCATATGAGGATCTTGGAAGTATCCAATGCGTTATCGATCCTGGATGGCGAATATTTTTAAACAACCCTTACCCGAAAACAGATGTATACAGACTTAAAAGGTTATCCAGTCACTGAAGGCTTGTTGCTCACTGATTGCCTGACACCACATGAATGGTGTTCAATTTACTTAGCTTAAAGTATAGTTTGAATTTACGCTTAAAGTAGCAACGGATGCAAGATGTTTATATTCATTCAGCTTGTTTATCATAGGATAAGGCACATTTTCTTTAAATGATATGCTGTACTGTTATTCGAGAAGCCATCAATGCATGATAACAGAAATTTCTGATCGGCGTCTAGTATAGGCTTCTACAAGAAGATTGATTTTTTTTAGCAAAATGATTGTTACAGAAGTTGCAATGATTAGATTGAGAATAATAGTATTCCTTATTCCAACTACATTTTCCCTACCTAATAACAGTTTCCTGGATAGAACAGTTTTTGATGAATTGGCCGATTTATCGTTTGCTGGTATTATTGGCAAGCTTTATGGCTTTGTTAAAAATTCTTATTGTTTTTTATCATAAAATCTGTTAAAGCCAATGGATTGACTGATCTTGGTATTAGCAGGCTTTAGGGGTTCATTTGCATTTCTAACTGCTTCGGAAGTGACTGCTTATTTATTTACTAAAAACCCCCGTTCTGTCTTTGTTGCTAAAAACTTGAATTTGATTCTTGCTGCACTGAGCTTTACTGTTCAATGGCCTATAATTACCATAATTCACAGTTAACTTTCGTCTTGTATGGATATCATAATAGAATTATTTTTAGAACCCAAGAGGACACACTTGTGATAATGTTCACTTGCTGTCGATCTTAATGTGTGGACTTGATTATCAATTTTAATTATTAGTTAAAGGTTTCATTATTATTTAAGTGTTTCATATTTAATAACTGATGCTATTGTTTTTTATTAATTTTGTTCTTTAATAGATTTACTCTGAATTAGAAGCTATTGTTGATAAACTAGCTACAGACTCTCAATGCGGCTCGAATGCTCTTAGAAAAACCACAAGTATGTCTTCATATTAATTTTTTTTTTATTAAATCATTCAATTAATATTGTTTTGTATTTTTAATTTAGTTAATGCCATTAAATCTGCCAGTCCTGTACAGTCACCAGTTAAACAAATGAATAATGCCAATATCACCAACAGCCCTAATCAATATCAAAACACTAATGGTTCTGCTAATCGTAAGTACAATAAATAATAGAAAAATTTGAAAGACAAACGTTTTTCTGTTGTTTTTTTTTTTTTTTTGTTATTTATTAATTCTTTTTTTAATCGTAGTTAAATTGTTTTGAAATAATTTTTAGTTTCGGTTTAATTTTCTAATTAAAAAAAAATTTGATTTTGTTTTCTTTTGTATTTTTTTCTCGCTTTTTTAATTTCTTTTTTTGTTTCCAATTATTTTTAAATTGCTCAAAACTTTGGTTGATTAGAAAAATCATAATTTCTTTATTTATTAACCATTACATACATACACTATATAAAATATCTATTTATAGTACATATTTATTATTATTTAAACAAACAAAAAAGAAAAGGAAAAACATACTATATATATATACTACTACTACTACTTTTAATTGTTAATTTGTAATATAAATGCATATATTTATTTTGCTTGCATTATATTAAAGAAAATAAAAATATTTAATCAAGGGATACTGGTAACTACATTTTAAAAAATAGTAAAAAAAAATTTTTAAATAAATTTAAAAATGTAAAAAAAAACGTTTAAAGTAAAATTAAATATTTTATTTAATTCTTTTTAATCATAATTCTATAATACAGTATCCCTCTGTGTGTATGTTTCATTTTCCTTTTTACTATATATTCGTACATACGTATTGCTTAATATAATTTATTTTTAAAATCTCTTCTTAAGTTTTGGCAATTTAAAGATATTAAACTTTCAAAGTACATACATACATATATGTAGTATTAACCGATTTAGAATACATAGCAGATGTCTAAATGTAGAAATATGTACCAAATGTAGATACATTATTCCATATACACAAATATACTACTACTTATACATTAAATTCATATGAATAGTAAAATAAACATACATATGTAGATGTGTGGTTTGTTTGGCATGAGATTTTATTTATTGAAATTATTTGCTTTCAGTTTAAATAGTTCTGAAGTAAAATTGTATAAAATCATGTAAAATAGCTAAAGAATATCTCTTTATCGCCTAAGGGCGTATTTGGCTCTATGCATTTTTTGCACAGGATAAAGAAAATACTTTAAAATTGGCTTTGCATACCTTACATCCATAGAAACAAAAAATTGTATACCAAATAACTTTACCAAAAAGTAATCAAAATTTATTAAAGAACAGTCATGCTTGTAATGTTTTGAAGCAGAAAAAATCAATGTGTTTTTAGCCTCGATATACATTGTACGAATATTACAAAAAATGGTAAAGAGTTTACCATTTAAAATAATTTAATATAATCTTTTATTATTAGTTCAGGCTACATTCATACGTTCATACAATTATAAGATACAAAAACGTAGTTTCGAAAACGCGTTTAATCATTTCTGCAGCATAACTCGAATAATAGCTGAAAAACCAATTGTACCTTTGAAATGAAATCCAATATTTCTTTTAGGCTCATAATCCTACTAAACTTAAATCTAGATTGCGCAGTACTAAATTATAACTTGAGTACCTCCAAATCACACTGTACTACAAATTACTAGTAAACTATGTGTATATTCGAGTGCATACAGTACAGGTGGGTACACTAACTATAATGGGATGCACATGGCTGAAGTAAAAGCTTATCACATTTAAGATATAAAAATAAATATGGGGATGACGTTTATGGAGCTCTGTGTATTGTCTATACAATATCCATGCTGCAATAACAAACAGCTTCTAAGTTATATGGCCCTTATTTGGATATGCAAGTATTGATGATTATCCAACCATCATTTGCCGTGTGTTCCACTTATTCCGTTTAAAGTGGAAATTGAATATGAGTTTATAACGCTATAGGAGGCCATTGGGTGATTGCAAAAATTAATCATCTTTTATAAGAAATTTACTAATAAATAGCTCCACGTGATTTAAAACTGTGTCTCGAATTAGAATGCCGTCGACATATGGCCTGAGTTTCACTGTTTTATTGGCACTATAACCGAGTATGTTCTTTCTTGAAGATTGCATCTAATCATGATCGATTGACCAGTGGAGCATATGTGGAATTATAGAAAGTAAGCTCTTTCTACAGAAACATTAATCGTCATTTGCGGTATGAGCAGTTTATATTCTAGTTTTTATAAGCACTACATCTCCTTTTCCATCTCTCACAAATAATTTTTCTACTTGCAACACAATGCACTTTATGAATAGGTGACACTTCCTGAACGCAGGTCTTATAATGGGAAGAAACCTCTGAAGTTTTTTTAAGTATTGAACATTCAACCTTTTAAGCACCTTTCGCCTTCAGCGTAGCAATTAACAAAATTTTTATCCCATGTCAGATACGATAGTAAATTGCAAATACATACATATATTAAATCCCACCCTGATTTCAAGCGCAAATTTAATTATTATGTATTTATATTTAATATGCTTTTCCTAATGCAAATATATATGTATATATTATTGGCTTGTATTTTAAATCGGTTTGGATTTTTAGAAATTTTTTAGAATTCTTGCATAATCCGTGAAGATGACAAAATCAAATTATATTTTTATTTGTTTATTTATATCGTTTTATTATCTCTTTTTTCTTTTAATTATAAACTTTAACAATGCATGAGCTGAGTTTCTATATAAATTTTGTTCTTTCTTTTTTCATTTCTCTTTCTATTTTTACACCCGTTTGATTTATTTTTGTTGTTTTTTTTGGTTAAAATTAAATTTTTTTTTTTTAATTTGTTGCCTTTTGTATAATTTCTTTTTATATATTTATTTTTTGCATAAATGTTTACTTGTTGTTATTGGAATGTTCAAATAAAACAAAAAAAAACTTTAATTTATTTATTTAATCACCTTAACAAATATTAAACAAATATATCTCTATAAATAAATATTATAATACAATACTACATATAAATATAAAAAAAAATATATGCATAAATCTGCATTATCATGTTACCAAAACAAAAAACAAAAATAAACAACAAAAACAATATAAAAAAATATACATAAATAAAAACAAAAAACCAAAACAATAGCACCATCACCGAGCTCTTCTTCTACGCAAGAATCTAGACTTGTTCATAATGTTTCTTCAACACCAGAAATGAATGCCAACCGATTACGGGGCGGTGGATCAGGAATCAAAACGGAACAGAAGATGGCCGATGAGTCTGCTGATGCTGCTGAGGTGGACACAAAGGATATGGATGAAGCGACTACAACAACTGTAACATCACAATTAAATAGTCCCAATGCCAATACGTCTAATAAAACTACAACAACAACAACGATTGAAGAAACAACGATCAAGTCCTTACCAGCGGCCACTAAAGCCACAGAGGAGACCAAAACAACTGAAATAACAACGACAACATCATTAACTAGTACAACAACCAAAGAGGATGTCGATATGAATAATGCTACAGCTACACCTAAAGCTACACATGAACCGTCAACAGTAGCAGCTTCACCAGCAGTCGCAGCATCAGCTGCCACCACCGAAGAAGAGTCCTTGAAAAAATCTGAACAGTTAAATGGCAATGCCAACGCTGCTAACAAGGATACCGCTAATGGCAACATTAATACAGCAACCACCAACAACACCAACACCACCTCCGCCTCCACCACCAGAACCACCACGAATGGCAATGCCAACACCAACAATACAGAGGAGGAAGTCGACAACAATGATCATGAACAGCATGCGAATAAAACAAAATTAGGTAAAGATCATTTAATCAATGATTATGATATAAAACAAAAAAATAGCACTAGTAATAGCAAAAAAATGAAAATTGTACCACCAACTAAAAATCCATTTGGTGACTATGATGATGATCATATTGATGTTAAAGATGATGATGAAGAAATCTACGAAGTACCCAAGGGTGAGTAGTTGTTGTTTTTCACTTCACTAGCACAGCTAAAAAAAAACATGTCTCCAAAATAAAACAAAAAAAAAAAAAACAAATAAAACCTCAAACAAATTACGCTTCCAACGCGATAAGCGATTTGAGGATTATTTTCCATCTGAACTTCTGCTATCACTGGATTTTCTATTGTTTTCCGTGTATATAAACAAAATTTCTTCTTCTATTATCTTTAATTGTATTTTATTTAAATGCCTTTTAAGGAAGAATTTAAAATTTTCACAAACTACATAGTTAAATACATAATTGCGCTTCTATTAATCGGTAAGTCTACTTAGCAAAATTAAAATAATCGCTCCAATTTGGTTCAAATTTGCACTATTAAGTACGAAAGCTTGTCACTTTAAAGATCATTCCATTTATTCCTTTCCAATGAGAGTCGAATATATAACGCCAATAAATTTTTTCGCCACAGAGTGGTAGCAGAGATAACAACCTGGCGTCATCTAATTACCATAAGGTAATGTTTCAGGATTGCCCACTCAAAATTGTGTAGCTTCAGGCCAGTCAATAACAATGTATGCGACCTAGCGTTATTCGGATAGAATATTTCTTCTATTGCCCAAACTGGTTGCTTCGACAGTCCTTCTAAGCCATGTACTAATCTGCGAGTGTGAGTTCAATTCCTACCAGAGACTGTGGTCTGTTGCGCTTTGTTCAGAATTTGTGAATCGTAAAAAAATTAAAAGAACAAAATGTTAAAGACGACCGTATAAATTTTTAATAATTGCACAACAATTTGCAGCACACTCTTCCCCATTCCCTCATCCTACAACTTACTTTCCTGTTTTCAAGCGCTTTGCACTGCATGACTAGCCACTCATAGCCTCAGTAAAAAGATTTTTTTGTTCGATTGTTGCCATCAGGCGGTTCACAGAATAGGACCGAGTTAGAGGTTTATCACTGGGGGAGGAATTCATAACTCACTGCCAACAAAAAAAACATCAAAATATGCCTGATCATTAATCCTATATTGGCCACTGTTGGATCCGCTTGCTCCTCAAAGTTTCTTGCTTGATTTCAGTCATTAAGACATTTTAGAATCCATATACGAACAGCCAAAGGAGAACATAACATAATGGATTATTAGTTAGTACGACTATTGCGAAAGAAGCATGCTCAGTGTAGTTGTCGGAGTCGCGACGGAGCATTGCATTATGGGTACCAACCCGAGACGTATTGGTCTGGGGCACCTCGCAAGCGATTTCTGTAGAAGCTGCAGACATGAGGAGAAAGATGAGACTATTCTGCACCTACTGGGAACATGCCCAGCACTGTGACGGAGGAGGATAAGGCATCCTGGTTCCTACTGTCGAACATTGACATCGGCAGTTTGAGTCGTTTTACTGCAAGCTCTAAGTGGTTCCAGGACTAGGGGATAATTGATGAAAACTGTGGTATCACAATGGGCCCCATGTGGCCTACCTAGATATATGACTATTGCGACGTTAATCCATACAAGAAATAAATTTACAGAGAACTGCAGTATTGGATAGATTTCTATTCACTTGATTTAACTTCCGAATGGAATTGATTGGTAAATTCCGAAAGGATATAAATTATACTGTAGCAGAATAAGACCAAATTTTTAAAATATTTGTTCGGACAAGAGGGAAAACGACACAGTAAATACTGGATTTAATGTGAGAACGCCAAGTGCTGAAGAAGAAAGAAAGATTTAAAGATGTATCCGGAAAAATATTTGTAACAATATTCGCCTCATCAGGATAATTTATTTCATTACTGGACATTTTATATTCTCCTTTAGGGAAATCCGCTCATACCGGTGTTGTAATTTAGGACACTATCTTGTTGGAAGCAATTGAGTATGGAAATATTGACAATATTTCTCGAATCGGAACGGAATCGTGGCTTATTTTCAACGATATAAAAATCTTTTAAGGATTATCTTCTTAAGTTTGTGTAAATTTTAAATTCTTTTCTTATTGGCATTCCTATGCTTTTGTAAAAAAAAATAATTGAAAGTAAAAAAACTAAAGGCTTTTAATACACCTGATGCCGAACGACTCTTGTACAGTAAGTGTTTCTTATAAATTGGTTGTGGTACTTCTATATTCTTCATCTTTTTTTTTTATAGCGGATTTCTATCTTTTATATTTTCATAAATTTTTTTATTTCTCTCCAATCATCATTTAAGCATTATCATATTACAACAACACCATGCTACATAGAAACATATCATTCATTATAAAATTTAGGACTCCGTTTAGTATACTTCTTTGAAATGTCTAGAGAAACTGCCTCATAGAAATCACGGTTCGTTTCCTACATACATATATCCTGTATGTAGTAATTACTTATTACCAAGCCCGACAGTAAAAGTTTTTAGCTTTAGTCGAACCACTGCCGATTTATGTCTGCTCCTATTGGTAAAATTTGTCGTTTATTGGCTTTTAGTTGCTGCAAACTATTACTTTATTGACATTATAAATACGAATTCAGAGTTAGGTCTCTAGGAAACTGCTCATAACATATGGCATGGTCTTCTTGATCATTTACTTTTGATGTTGCCGCGATTAACCCACTTCAGAAATGATAGACGGATATACATATGATGAATCTTGTTTGCAATATCTCATAGGAGAACCATGCATCCATTTATTTTGTTTTATCCAAGTTTCCAATGGTTTTTCATTTTAGTACCAAAACCTTAGTCTTCTGCCACCAAACTGCGTCATCAAAAAAGATTGCAAAACTATACTAGTTAATGATCTTGTATGCGGGACACGAACTAGTGCGAACTAGATCGTAGATCTGGTACTAGTACGGACATGGTATCTTTGCATCGCTTTTAGAAAAAAAGTACTAGCACGCTGGTAAACACATTTTTAGCTATTCTTTGTACAAAGTGAGTTGGAACCGAGCATGTCACAAAGCGCTTTGCAGTGATACTCAAAATCACAAGAGACGATTCATAGTTCTACTTCGTTAGCATGTGTTAAACAATTGATAGTGGATAAAATATGCATTGAAAATGATATGTACTGAAAACGATCTCCAATGTTTTTAGTCCATTTTTTTGCTACTATTCAAACCCGCGCTACTGGTACAATTCCATTGCGAAAAGTTACATACACAGTGTGTTAATAGAAGTGATTCGATGTCAGGGTACATATTGATCCCTATAATTCGAGGCTGAAGCAAAGAGTAGTGACGGATAAAGGGTTTGTAACTGACGGCATGGACAATTCCGTTGCGAAAAGTTACCGCAAATAATGTATGTATAGCGAGCATAGGGCCCTCTAGAGGAGTAAAAGGAACATATGTATGTATATATATAATATATTTATAGAAGTGATTCGAAGTGAGAGAACTGCCTCTCCCATTGCTTGGAAATATATAATCGGAATAAGATATGCAAGAACAGGCGGGGAAATACCAAGTCAATAACTATTTAGAATGTCAGGAAGAAAGTTTTGAAAGCATACTTTGAAACAACGTATTATAGATTCCACTCAATAAATAATCTGATAACACACAGTAGTTACAATAGAGGCAATCCCAAAATACCAAATATTTATTACATTTTGAAATTTATCAATGTCAGAAAAGGCCAAACAATTACGATAGGAAATTAACAACCTGAAGAAGTTAATAACTTAAATTTAAATTATTAGTCATAGAAAACCCATATCATTATATTACCCGAAACAACCTAATTAGCCCGTAGTACACATTATTCATTTAAAATATATTCCGCTATTCTTGGATACTACGGTATTCAATTTCATAAATTATCATCAATTTTACAATAACATTCATTGTTATATTAAAAAGAAAAATAAAAGGAAATTAAATCATCATGAATTTCAAACAAATTCTGCTTGCTCTGGTAAAAAAACAAAAACAAAAAAAAGCTATTCGAACTCGAAATACTTGTATTTTGAAAACAGAAACAAAATAAAATCAATTTGTGTGTTTTTTTTTTAATATTATTTTAACAAAACGCTAAATTAACCAGAATTTAACAGCCTGTCTGCCAGCCAGCCAGCATGTATAATTTTGTTTTAATTTTTTTTTATGTTCTCTACTAAATACTAAATTTTGTATTGAAACGTACAATTGAAAAAAAAATGAATACAATACAATTTGTATGATACAATTCAAATTAAAAAACAAACAATTGAATTGTATTGAAAATTCCGCCATTAAATAAATGTTTTTGCCAAATAATGTATTTTTTTTTTCTTGTTCTTGTTGTAAATGTTTTAAAATTAATTTAATTCCGTAGATGATGATTTTTAAATGTTGTTGTATTTTTTATTTAATTAATCTTATTGTTTTTTATTTCTTATTTTTCTTTTTAATTTAGATGCCACTACTACTGATTTGCCACCCGGTGTTCTTTATCGCGTCAAGGCCACCTATGGTTATGTCAAGGAAGATGTTGATGAATTGAGTTTCGAAGTCGGTGATATTATACGTGTTATTGAATATGAGGATCCTGAGGATCAGGTAAAAATAATCTATTATTTGTTTTTTTTTTTTTTTTGTTTAATGCTTAATGTGCGTATGTGCGTATATGTCTAATGTCCTTGTCTTGGATTATGCTATTGAAGAAAAACGACAACTATAGGCAATAATAGAACACACGACGAAGACCTTAATAAATGAAGAATGATATATCTTCCAATAGGCGTTTTCGAAGTTTGACAGCTGTTACGACTATCTTGTCAAATTAGTTATCATTTATTTAGTCTGTTTAGCCAAATCAAAATGGACTACCATAGATAACCATATATGCCCGCTAATTGAGCTTTGGAGCTGTTGGTAACTGACCCTAATTTTTATTGAAAAATTATCTTTAGCGATTTGGCAAAATTTTCAAATATGGGACGGTACCAATTCGCATAGAATCCAAGAGCGTCCAATGCAGGCCGAATAAATCAATAATTGGTAGGGATTTAAGGCTGGCTTACGTCATTAATAGTCGCCGTAGTCTAGTAAGTAGTGTGTTCGATTATTAGACGTGGGTTCGACCCCCAGGCCAGACATCAAAACGAAATATAAAAAAAAAAATTCTTCGGCGACTTCCTTTCAGCAGATTTGTGGCAAAAATAACTAAACCTGCCATGAAAACGTTTCTCAAAAAATCTGTCGTTCGGAATCGACAGTAAACTGTAGGTCCCGCCACTCAAGTATAAAATTAAGGCACACAGCATGAGTGGTGTGAGAAGCTAGGACGTAATCCTGACTGAAGATAATCATCAGCAGCCTTTTTTTTACTGAACTAAACAATTGCACCAATGTCGAGCAGAGCCATGCTAGTGTATTTTAGATAATATGTTTGGCAATAAGGGGGTTTGGCGCACGTACTATTTTCCATCTGACCCAAACAATTTAATCTTCGTTTGAGCAGGTCATAGCATGTTGCTCCTGCCATTACGACTTAGAGTTATTTGATAACTTCAATTTCTTGTATACGAATATTTCGTTAGCCAAGTAGTGGTAATAAATCGTTTGGTAAGCTTATTCTATGGCAAGTTCGAAATCTTCTCTGAATCAAATTTCATTGATGTTTAGCTGATTAATTTTTATAAACTAAAATTCCGCCAGCAAGGCTGGACTGCGCCTTCTATTGCGAAACAAATAAGAATCAATGATGCCCCCAAGGCATAAACCACACCAAACAGACAATTTCAAAGAATACAATGGTGATTTGCTAACTTCTTGAGCAGTCATTTAACTACAGCCGATTTTATATGCCGCAATATGAACAAGTGCTCTATGAACATACATACATACATAATTGGCCATTACAACCCTTCAGTCAGGATTACGGCATAGCTTCTCACTCCACTCATGTTGTGTGTCTTAATTTTATTTTATTTTTTTTTTCATATTTCGTTTTGATGTCTGGCCTGGGGCTCGAACCCGTGCTTTACGTCTAACAAGCGAACACACTATCTACTAGACTACGGCGACTTCTCTAGGAACATAGCGAATATATTTTTTCCACAATTTGAATGACTTACTGACTCAGCTTTCGAAACATAATCAAACACAAACATTCGATATTTTCGAATAAAATTTTGTTTAAATTTAAAAAATTAAAATCAGGATTAAATTGAAAAGAAAAACATTTAAAATATTGAAAAAATTTGTAAATTTATTTTGTAATTGACTTTATAATGTCTTTCGTCCATTATGTTGTTGCAACGTTTACGTTTTTCTTTTTTTTTTTATTATTTCGGCTTTCACTTTTTCCCGCTTGAACCTGCTGCATGTTCCTTATAAACATAACCTGCAATAATTATACTCATCCATAACTCTCTAATGTATAGTTTTTCAATTCTAATTTACAGGAAGAGGGATGGTTGATGGGCGAAAAAGAAGGCACAAATGATAAGGGTCTCTTCCCAGCCAATTTCACAAGACCGATTTAAATTTCTATCTATTCTGTTCTGGGACATTTTTATTTCTTTTCTTTTTTCTTTTTAATTGAGAATAAGAAAATTAAAGCAATGAAACAACAACAACAAGAACAAAGAAAAAACAACAACAACAACAACATATTTTAACAGCAGCTACAATATTAAATAAAAACCATTCAAACGATTGTATTCAGAGAGCAGCACATTATAGAATGTTAAAAACAAATTATATTTGTATTAAATTTAGTTTAAAAAGAGAAAAAAAAACAAAACAAAACAACCCAGTTGAAACAACATTTATTTTAATATACAAAAACAATAACAACATTAAAATAATAATATTTAATAAAACTATACGTACATACATGCATACATATTACATTTTACTAATAAACGTAATAATATAGAACAACAACAACCATAATAATAATAACAAAAACATTAATGCAACAACAAAAAGAGAAAATTAAATGAAATTAAATTTTAAAAAAGCAACAACAACAAAATGCAATAAAATACTGTAACATTTAATAGTTTACAACAATTAAACAAATGCAACAACAAGAACCAAAACAATTAAAAAAAAATATTATAAATTAATACAAATAAAACATAAAAAAAATATTTTATTTTATTTAATAGTAACCGTTATTGAACTTTTTATGAATAATTCTATTCTTATGCTATAATTTTACAAAAAAAAATCTACTTTTATTTCTATAATAAATATTAAATACTACACGCCCACATACTACATAAACACACTACATTACTATTTCTCTTCTATATTTTTATTAAACAACATATCAAAAATTTGAAAAAAAAATATACATACATATATATTTTGTTTTTTGTTTTTTTTGTTTGATTAGTTTTAAATATTAATTTATTTTTTATTTTTTAAATAATCTTTTATTATTTTTGTTTTTATTTTGTCTTTGTTTGATTATTACTAAATTTTCGAGTAAATATTATTAAAAAAAAACCAAACCAACAACAAACATTATCATTTAAAAAACAAAAAAAACAGAAAATTATAATAAAAAATTACAAAATTATTTTGAAAGTGAGTTTTATTTTATTTTTATTATTATTTTTAATTATTTATTTTGTTTTAAAATAAAAACAATTTATTGTAATATAAAATCATTTGGAAAGAAAATTATTATTTTTTTATTATTATATTTATTGTATAATAATAAAGATTCATAGTCCTCCAAGATAGCTATTTGTGTCAAAAAAAAGTTCTTGTACAAACAAAAAAAAACAAATATCCTGTCCTTTCACCGAGCTTCGATTCACTTAACATGTTTCTTTTCGTTATGGAACACAAGTTTTAAAATAATATTTTACAATTCAATAAGGCTCTACATATACACTTAGTACAGGTTATTATACTTACTAGCTTAAATCGACCATAGTGCTACAGACCATAGTTTACTACTCGGGGCACGTGTTTATTCGTTGAGGGATGAACCATTTAAAAAGTAATTTAACCCTACGAAAACATAAAGAAGGACAGTTAAACAACACTTGTCTAGGGAATTGCAAGTGAAACCCTCAGTTTCTGCATTGTATCAAATGAAATCACTTATTTTGGGTCCATACATGTATACCAAATAACGACAAAAAAACAACCTATCACTTCATTCGCAGTTTACTGATGTTACTTCGGCTTTAATTTATCTTCTCCACGTCTGTTATCGTTTCTGTTCCCTTGGGGATACCATTCTATGGCAATACAGGTGATATAGTCTGATTATATTTTAAGCCTATAACTGGCTCTATGTATGCACATGTTTATCTCGATTTATAAAGGCTTTTAGTGTATTTTTTGCCTGAGCCTCTGATTGAAAATAGTTTTAATTTTTTTTTTTTACTCGATTGCTTAATTTTTTTTTAAATTTAAAAAATAAATAGTATGTATTGAATTCCATGTGAAAAATTCAATTAAAAAATGATTTTAATAATATTTAAATAATAAATTTGTTTTTAATTAAAAATTATTTTAATTTCGTTTCAAAGATTTCAAATTTATATCAATAAATTTATAAAAAATGATTTTATTTATTTAAAGACTACCAGTTTTAAATCAAATATTTTTTATTGTGTTTGAAGGAATAGTTTTTTATATACATATTTAGTTAATCTCTTAATTGCGTTATAAACATTAAAAAAATAATAAATAAGCGTAACAAAAATAATTTAAAATTATATTGAACATTTTTGAAACAATAATTTTATTGACTTTTGGCATATCAAATATATTTTGTTTTTTTTTTTTATAAAGCTGCATTGCAGGAAAACAAAGGACAACAATATTAGCAAACAATTTTCCTTATTAAAAAAATATAATTTGAGCTTTTTTGGCGATTAAAGTTGTTTATAATATATTAAATATATATCCTAGGCTATAAACAATTATATACAAAATTAAAAAATATATATCTTTATATAAAATCGTTCAATAACAAATCTAAACCAAATTAAATATTTAAAATAATTTAAAAAACAAAAATTATACATTTCGTAATTTCAAGTAAAAATCCTTACAATTCTTACTACATATAATAATTTTGTATTCTTATGATTAAAAAATGATTTGTTAAGTTTTATTGTTAATTTTATATGGAAAATTTATTTTAATTAGAAATGTTTGGCCATAAATTATACCAGAATTTATTTTAAAATTATTTTTATATTATAGAATATTTATAAAAATTTATTAGAATAAAATCGAACTAAAAATCAAAATATTTTCGTTTTATTTAAATTTGGGTCTCACTGTTTGGTATTTATGAAAACAAAATCATAAATACAACTCTAAACAACCGCTCTACCGACAATTATATCATAGCTAACGGATACGACGCCGTAATAAAACTACTATACATACGAAATGTCAAATGACAAAAACGCCGTTAAATTTAAAGGGATTGTGTGCCCTGGAACTCTGCTCGTACGTTGTGTTGTGTGTGGTAATAAAGAAGAAAATTTTCTATTTGAAAATAAAATAAATATATAAATTTGCAATAAAACTGAACAAATATTAACGATAACAACGAACGGAATGTAAAGCTATACAATTAAAGTGAAATTTTAAATAAATTTAAAGTATTATTGATAAAAATTAACAGAAAAGAGCATGTGGAAAATTTTTTTGTAGTAAAATTTTCTTTATATTGGGGCTCGTCATTTTTTTTTCGCCAAAGCAGAGCTGCTGTGCAGCTAAAAAAGCAGAACTGCTATAAAAAATATACCAAAAAATGAGAGCGGTAGAGAGTGTTGTTAAAAAAAAATAAGAATAAGCAAATAAGAAAAAAGTGAAAGAAAAATAAAATGATCAAATAAGAATAAGAAAAAAGAAAAGAATAAAAAATTTAATTCAACTATGGAAAAATTACAAAATATATTAATGAAGTTTAATTGAATATCAAAAGCGCTATTAAAAATCATTAAAAGATATATAAGCAAAGTATTTTAAAGCTGTTTAAAGTTGAAAAAGAAGTGAATGTTCATAAAGAACTAAAAGAAGACAAAAATACTACAAAAGTCAACAGCCGGGGTGAATGTGTTTTTGTCGCTGTTCAATTTGCTTTCATTTCTAGTGAAAAGGACAAAAATCTTTAGGGGCGAGTTTTTTCTCTTTCAACGTTTTGAAAGAGCAAAATTACTAATGGTTGGACGGACGTGCTAAGAAAAATGTATAGGCCGGTTACGTTGCTTAAAAGGATTTTTTTTTTATTAAAATAAATAAAAATTAATCAAGTGCCAATAATTAAATTGTTCAAATAATATTAAAATAGTTAATCAGTAAAAAGAATTTTTCAAAACTGGTGAATTTTTATTTCTCTAATATTTCATGATTTACTGTATAATTAAAGTGCTAAATTCGTTAGTTTATCGCTAAAAACTGCATATATCTATTTTGTATGGAAAACTTTTTAATTTTAACAAAAAAGAAAATGAATATGAAAATTTTTTTGTTTGTTCAATAAAAAGGAAAAAGTTTTTTATATTTGTTCGTTTGGGGAACCTCGCCCTGCAATATGTGTATTCGTGCGCAATGTTGATAATAACGTGAGAGAGTGAGAGCAAAAGAGAGAAAGAAATAATTCATAAAAAATAAAAACGATTAATTTAACCTCCCACCCCTCCTGGCTAAAAAGAAAAATTGTTTTTTTAATGTAGAATGAACAAAATGTCACTTAATGTTTACTTTATTTCGGGCCGGTAATACAGTGTTTTACTTAACAGCGTTGTCAACTTTTTGCTACGGAGACCGGTTCTAGTGTTTTTATAGAATAAAAAAAACGCGCAAATAATGTATTCATTGTTCAGTTCTTAGTATAATTTTAATTAAATTCTGCCGTTATTTTGAGCTTAGCAACAAATTTAATTTAACTGATTAAAAACCTTATAGAATTATCTGTTCTATAACACCATGAAAACTTGATATTTGTAAGATTTTAATGTTAATTCAATATGAAATTAGAATACACCATGCTATGGATATAAAATCTATTCTCAAATCTGTTAAAAAAAATCATAGCCGCGATGTTTTCGGCAAAATGTAAATTAGGATAAATATTAAATAATCCATTTTAGGTGATTATCTTGCCTAGTAGACAAAGCAGGATTACAATAGATTTTAAAACATTTTTCATTGATATTATTTATTCTCAGAACTTTTGCGAGAAGACTTCTGAGAGGAGGACATGCGTTTTCTGTTACTTTTTTTTCGATATATCAGAGCTGAGGTTTATACTCGCATACTGTCGTCTAGTAAACCAACACCCTACTTCCTAGACTATGGCGACTTCAAGTAGCCATAATATAAAAAGAATTTTGTAAATTATGCCGCCATAATTAAATTCGAAATAATATCCATAATATATGATTGATTTTGAAGCCTTTATTTTGTATCGGTGAATTTTCTCGGTTCATACTTTCCCAATATATTTCTTTTCATTGTTATACATTTTTGGATCCCAAACGATACATTGTCAGTAGCAAAATATTTGAAAAATATTGGTTTTCTCAAATATGACAATCGATGTTGACTACAGATCACACTTGGGTGGTATTGTGAGCAACTAAATTGTCATTCTGACTAAACTGTAACGGATTTCTTTTTGCTACAACTTGAAACTTAAGCATTGCAAATATTCCAAAAATCGCATTTTTCTTTAATTTTACTGCATTGTTATAAAGTTAAGATGACATCACTGTAAACAAATAAGAAATAATGAGAGAGAGAGAGAGAGAGAAAAAAAAAGAATCTAATGTCACGCAATTTCTTTGTGTTGTTTCTTTTAAACCAAATTCGTTATGTTTTGTATAGGACAAATTTTTCTGTATTTCCAAAGACAGCCGATTTTCCTGGATGCATATACAACAAATAAAGTTTTCTTCATTGATAAATTAGCATACCCCCAAGTCTTGTCAAAACCTGGGATACAAGAAAATGAAATCAAAAGAAATTCACAAAAAAGTGCCAAAAATTTTATAAAAATACAAAAAAGAAAATAATTTTTTTATTAAGCTTATATTTTTAAACAACATTGCTGATAATTGTTTCATTTGAATTAATAAACTAAAGTTGTAATAATCAAAACAAAAAAAAAGAAATAATAACAAAATATTGATATAATATTTCTATTTTCATTTAAACCAGCATAATATCACAATCTTATGTTTGAAGTAATTTTTTTAACATTAATGTGCAAATAATTATAATCATATTTGTCATTAGATTTGTTAACAGCAAAAGTTTGAAGAATAACATCAAAAAATAAATCAATTTGACAAAGACGAGAACGGCAGTAGAATCAGTGGCAGGAGCAAAAAATAAAGCAACAATATCAACAAAATATAATTATAATAATAATAATAAAAAGAAAACTAAAAGTATCCCCGTAGTAGTAGAAACAACACCAACAACAACAAAATAAACAAACAAACAAAAAAAAAACTATCTAAAAGCAACAACAGCACTTTTTATACCGATTTTTATAATTTCTAAGAGGTACTAAGGAGAAGAATTATTTCTTCAAAGGGGAAAATATTTCGTTTATAACGGTAAGTTAATGATCAAATGATTGTGAAACAATGTGCATATATTTACATATATAAACAATTTTCTTTTCTTTATAAATACTTAATCTATTGTTATAGTCTGTTCCATAATAGAAACTTTTAATCCTCTGTCTATAATATACTAGACCCCTTAAGATCAGAGGGCAGAATTCGATGCAGGTTATTTTTTATTGAAGCAGAGAAGGAGGAAGACAAATGAATAAAAAATGTTAACATTGAGGGTGCTACATACATATGTACATAATTGATCATTACAAGCCTTTAGTCAGAATTACGACCTGTCTTCTCGCACCACTTATGTTGTGTGTGTTAATTTTATACATGAGCAGCAAACGACAGATTTTTGAGAAACTTTTCATGGCAATTTTATTTACTCTTACCAATTTTTGCAGAAATCTGTTGAGAGGAAGTCGCCGAAGAAAATTTTTTATGTTTCGTTTTGCTGGAGATGTCTGACTTGCACGGTGGCCTTACGTCTAATAAGCCAACACACTACGGTGAATCAAATGAAAATATTTACGGAACATAGGACCGAGAAGAGAAGTTAGGCCGTAATCTTGACTGAAGGGTTGTAATGGCCAATTATGTAAACATTTCCACCTTCTTATTAATATTTCTTGCCTTTGTTTTAGCAGGTAGTAGTAGGTCTACTGTATCCTCGATACAATGTAGTTGTATAACGCCTTTATGAAAAGTTGCGTTCTTTAATTTGTTGTTATTTTGAACGTAGTTACAGGTTATTGTTGTAACAGTTCTGCTGTTGTCTCCGGAAGTATCTCCCTGTAGATATAAGATAGGTAGTTAGTTTTTGTGTTAGTTTTTTTGCTTCTGTTATTCTGGTGGAAACGGAATGTGTTAGAGATGGAATTATGTATTATAAGTCGTGTATGTATGTGGCCATCGTTATGTGGTTGGTAGTCCTAAGAAGTCCGCTGCTGTAGTTGGGTTCAGCCACAAGTCTATGGGTCGCAGGGTTGTCGTTTTAGCGGGACAATTAAAAAGCTGCACTGTATCTCCTATATGATGATTCGGATGTGATGGCAGATAGCAAACTATGAGGTATTGTTTCGTCAGTAGCTTATTGTGTTTCTTCACTGACAACATTTGGGACTCTTCTTGGAGGTGGTCTATACTTGTCATCTTTACACATCATGTGGCTATCCGTAAGGCGTTATTTCTGCGTAGTCTGAAGTACCCGCTATTGTGCATCACTCAAGAATGAGATCCAGATTGGAGCAGCATAATTGAGAAGTGTTCGTCCGATAGCCTTATAGGTGGTGATGATGGTTTCTTTGTCCATTCCCCATGTAGTACCTCCTAGTGCCTTTAGGACATTGTTTCTAATCCTCACTTTGGCGTTGATGTTAGTCTCATGGGCGGCGAAGTGTGGTAAGTTATCGAAAGTAACCTGGAGGATCTTTGCGTTACGAACTGTGGAAATGATGTTACCTTCCACTGCAACGTTTAGTGTTCTTCTCCCTTCTTTCGTCCACGTCGTGAAGAGAGAAACAGATGATTTGGGAGCAGATACACGTAATTTAATATTACGAAAGAATTCAACCAGGGACGTAAGATAGTCTGTTATATTAGCACTGATGTCGTCTATATTTACGCCCAAAGCAAAAACAGTACAGTGAGATCTGCGTATGATACCATAGAGCCATTTGGTGGTGGGTCCGGGAGTGATGTGTGGTATATGTTGAATAAAATAGGCGACAGAACTCCACACTGTGGTACACCCATCTTTATCCTCCTGTGAGAAGATTTTTGTTCCCCTAAACTCAACGAATGCCTGCCTACCTCCAAGGTAGTTGCAGGTCCAGCATTTCACGTCGTTGGGCGAAGTTGAGTTTAGGTTGTCTCTCAGGAGTAGGGAGTAGTTTATATTGTCATACAAACTCTCGTACCTATTTACAAAAAACTTAAGCAATAAATTTTCAATTGCTTCTAACTGAGCTCATGAATAGACAAATCTAAAAAATAAAAGGTGGATCCATAAGATCCTCCAAAATAAGATTCTTACGCTTAATACAAATAACATGTATAGCCTAGTATAGTCTAATGACATACTACAGATCTCCTATTGTTCGCAATATACAATGACTGTCATAGTTGATCGGTGAAATATAAACACAATACAAAATGATCTTAGCATACAATCCTATTTTGGACAGCGTTTACATTGTCTGACTTCGATTCAACCATTAACGATTTTATAAATAAACTGTTTCTTAATAAGATTTCCAGATGTTGGACTGAGTGGCACTCATTGGGCATCTTCCCTTTGACATGAGTTCTATTATTTTTATTACTGGGGGTAAATTAGTCGAGGTAAATTAGTATTATTGTGTAGTATGTATGCATATAATTATCTCATCTCCTATTATTGCTATTGAGATCTTTTTTCCAAATTCCTGGTCCATTGCGATGTGACTAGTTTGCTGGACCCAATTAAAATTTTTTTGAAAAACTTCATTTAAAGATGCTTAATGATCAAAATATCTACAATAAATTCGAATAAAACAGGACAATTAAAACACCGATCAATCCATTTCAATTTTCATAATTTTTTTAATATATTTATTAATTTTTGACATGCTGCGGAGTGTTAAACAAGACATGTTATTACCATATACATATTCAGTTTCTTTTTCGAAAGTGCTTAACATCAGTTTTTACATCTAATTCATCAATGCATTTTCCAATCTGTAAAGGTAATATTAAATACTTTCAACGGATTAATTTTTGAAAATAGAAATTCACTCAGCGTGGCTCAACTGCGTTTGCCATTCACCTTAACGGCAGCTCCTTGCTTATTTCAAATGGCATTTGGACCGATGATGTAACATGAGTTTTACTTTTTGGCGTAGCCACAAACCAGAAATGATCTACAGCACTAAACATAATTCCTTAAAAAAATACTCACCTTTGGCCACTTCTAAATGAGTTCACTTAGCAAAAGCGCGAAGTAAACAATCTAAATGAGCTAAAGTTTATATGTATGTATATAAACACCTGATTCAAGATTCTTACGTTATATTTTCCTCCTCTCCTTCAAGGCTTCGCGCTAAAACCACTATATGTACCTGCATATTTATTTGTCTTGTTGATTTTTTTGAATGCAAAAGAGTACAATTAGTGTCAACACAATCAATAACTGTATGAACTGCTTGCTTAGTAGGCCAAATATGTTTGAAAAAAAAAAAATGGAGAAAGTGCTCTGCTGACATCGCGAATAATCCATTCTTAAAGTTAAGTTTCAAATTTTGAAAACGTTGTTCTGGTGTTAAACAATTTACGGTGATTGGCAAGTCGCCTTATTTAATGTAGAGAAATGTCAGCACAATTTGACATCCTCGCCCGTCAAGCCATAATTATCTATGTCGATATATCTCAGGCAGTTAAAAAACAACACCGATATTTTATAATTTCCAAGGGAATATTTATCTAATTTATATAAAACCGTGAATAAAATTTTAATATCATATTATATTACATTAGCATACGATACGATATGTAAATTTTTTAGCTTAAAAAAATATTACTTTGATTTATTGCCAAAGTTTCAATATTTAACGTTATTTAAACGTTTTTTACTGAAAAGAAGCTGCTTTAAATTCATTATATACATACTTATTTTAATTATGCAAACAAGAGAGTATTCAAGCTTCTCCATTTCTAAGTAACCTTTTAATAGAATGCATGGCAAAAAAAAAGGTGAAATAAATAAGAATTAATATTGTATTAATTAATGGCTGATATTAACTTTTGTTAGCTTTTGCAGTTAAAAAGAATTTGTGACCATGTATATTAAGCCGATCTATCTCTAAATCGTCAGCATGTTCATCATTACGTCAAGACATTTATGGCGTTTTTAGCGCAAAGTTTACACTTTTATTTTATTAAGATAACAGTTTTTAAGATAATACGAGTTTTATCTAAAATATAAATTTGTATATGAATACAAATAAATATCCCTAAATAAGTATGTACCATATACTCTATGAGAAGTAAGAAATGCAGTAAATAAATTGAAAACTTAATTTTAATTTTTTTAAAATGGAAACTTTTACTATGCCTATTATAGAAATCTATGAAATAATTAAATAGGAATTATAATTAAAAAAATTTCAAACTAATTCTTTTTCTAAAATACTAAGATTTAAAGTCTTCATTCTTGCAACCTCCATTTCATTTTAATTTAACGTTTTAAGTTTTATCACACTTATTCAAACGATTTAATTTCGAAGGTAGGTGAAGGTGTCCATCGTAGGTACTTCAGTAAAGCAGGTTAAAAATAAAATAAAGAAGATTATATAGCACTTCGTCCATTTTAAGATCAACATGATTGTTGTTCATTGATAGTTCTCGCTGCAATTTAATTATTTTCGATTTAAAACCAGCAACGCGGCAAAGACATGTGCGATGGAAATATTGTTGCTGAAGCGCAAAGTCTTGAAGAAGACGCCGATATGTCCACTTCTTTTATCGAGCCAAGCTTTTGATGTGGCTATGTTAAGTCATTGATAAAAAAAACAAGCAACACTGGCACCATACGGTTAGATGTGTTGGGAAAAATATCAAAAATTGCATTGATTGAATTTATCATGTAACTCGTAGTCGTGCCTGACAATATTTATTCCAACAATATTTCTACCTTGTATTATGATAATTTCCAGAACGCTAATCACTCTTTATCAGGACATAATTTCGGGCAAATAATATTTAAGTTTTTATATTTATTTCATACTTTTTTTGTTTGTTTTAACTAACCATACTCTGTCTATTGCACTATTGCATTTCTCCTGTTTTTATATTTTAAATACATAATTGTATTTATTGTTGTACGAAATATTTCCCTTTGTTTATGCTTTAGTTAAACTGTTTAATTAAAAGTGTGGTTTTTTTAATGTCTAAAATTAGTGTACAACAGCAGTATACAAACGTTTTAACAATGATTTGATAAAAAACAAAAAACAAAAAAAAAAAATTAAATTAAAAATCTGATAATAATGTTTATCCACTATCTGACTCACTTTTAACCGCAACTCGGAAAGAAAACAAGTGGTTAAGAATATAATTTTAATATTCGTATTAATTTTATTTTAATTTCAATTGTTCATTATAGTTTTAGTTCATTTTCATGCTTCTAATTTGTAAGCGAAAGCAAACATTAATGCATTAAGCTTTATGTTAAATTTAAAGTATTTAAACGGCTTTTCTATTTCCATGGAGCAGTTAGTTAAAGACATTACATGCTCTATCATGTTATCTTTTTTTATTTAGTTTTTTTTTTTTTTTTTTACCTTTCCTCATCCCTTTTCGGAAAAACGTTTGCACTATAAAGAAAGTCATGTTGCCTAATAGGGAAGCATTATGCTACTAATTCCTTAAGTACTTTTCAGTGTGAGAATAATATGGTTTGCGTGTAAATGCATTCTCTGCCTCTTCTAGTATGTATAATAATTTATTTAATTCGCATAAAATAGTTGCATTATTTTGTTTTTATTTTTTTATTTTTAATGGAATAAATTATTATGCCAAATAAATCTTATTAATTCTAAGATTAATATCACCAATGAGGGCTTTGTTATGCCCCTATTGTGTACATAAAAGAATTCCTATAAGAAGTCAATTGACATTTTCCCCAAGGAAGCGTTATAAATTTCAAACTCCCTTTTTAGAAATCAAAAGACTTAAATTCATTTTAAATTTTACCAATTAAAGTTGTATTAAAATGAGGAATTTTCCACTATAAAGTATATGCCCTGATTGCAAGGCACATTAGAATGCGGCTGAAAATATATTTTCGAAACTTACATTTGTGTGTTGTTGATAGATACACAGTAATAGTGTTAATTCATTACAAAATATGTACTACAAACCCAACGCTTAACAATCTACAAATTCTGACACGTTTATAAAACTATGAATTTCTGCTAATTAAGATGAAAGAAAATAAGAAGAAAACAAAAATTATTTGCTAAGCTTATTGATAATTGACCTCTGGCCAGCGACTTTTTTTCGTTTTTCGTTTTGTGTGTTGTGTGTTAGTCAGGGAAATAAATCTAATTCCATTATCGCTAAATCCGTATTTGTTTATATTCGAATACTTCCCTTTTTTGCCAGAAATTTAACGAAAAAAAAATGTCTCAAGTGTGTGCGTGAGACAGGAAAAGCTTGCCTTAGCCAACCTCGCCATTGAGGTCTACGAGTGATGAAGTTCAACAGACAATTGGATTAGCGTACAATAACTGACGTAGACACATGAACGCGGTAAACTGTTTAGTTGTGTTAGCACAAGCACTTCCAATCTACAACGACATGCACATCGGGTATGAGTGATTATGGCCATGGCAGAAAGAGAAGGTCTAGGTTTCTCTATGACAGTAGTTCAAAAAGATATTATTGAAGAAGCCTTAGTTTCGTATTTTTTTTTTGTCTTAGCTGGAAAATTTAATAGTTGTGGTAGACCTTAGAATACCTAGAAAATCGTAGAAAATACAAAATCGGTTTTCTTTCTACCAAATACGCCTGTTACATTTTGTATGTGAAAGAGAATTTTGTTTTATTTTTCACAAATATTGTTATTGTTGTTGTAGACGGCAAATAACCAAATATTGGAAGTATAGAAAAGTCTAAAGACATTTACTACCAAAGACGTGAATAGTTTTACAAAAATCATCAGTCAATTCCGTTGTATAAAATATAAAGAGCGGCGGTGATTTATTTTAAAATTTCTAAATTAAAAAGAAAAAATATTAAAAAATAAAAACAAATATCTAAAACTAGGTGATTGGATTTATTATTTATATTTTTTATTTATTTTATTTATCAAATTAATTTATTGTAATAAAAAAAGTGATTGAAAGTTTTAATAACAGTCTAACATTCTTAAATTGTTAGATCCCATGTTATTCTGCAGTTAATGATGCAATAATTCGTTGTAATCCATTAAATAAAGTATTTATTGAAATTTTTTTTGTCTTAAAAATAAAATTAATTCTTCAAATTTTTGTGTAAAGTATTGTATATCAAATCTGTAAAGTTTCGAAATTTTATTCCTAAACTATTCAATAATGAAAGTAAATTTTTTTTGTAAATAAAAAATCAATATTTTCTTATGGAATTATCTGCTCAATTCCAGATACTAGGGAAATACGTTTCTTTAACTAAACTAAACGTTCAAAGATATTAGAAAAATAATCAATATTTAAAATAGAAAAGAAAAATAAAATATTTTCATAATTATGTTTTTTGTTAGCAATTCATTTCACTTTTGTTTCACTAAATAGCGAAACAGGTGATTGCTAGCTTTAAAAAATATTTATTTTTGGTTAATTAAATTATTGGGCTTTTTAAGAAATAAGAGAAGAGAAAAAAAAATCACTGTAATTTATTTAACCGCGCAATTTATTGGCTTCTGAGGTGAATAATCATTATTTTCACACTATTTCGAAATTAAAGATAAAATTTCAAAACAATTTCTAGTTCAAAAAGTGATTTTCATACTGAAACTTGATCGTTTTAATTTGAATGACGTATTTTTTTTTCTTTTCATCTCTTTACAGAAACATATATTTTACATACGTTCAAGATAATACAAGACACAAGTGGTTGGTGGTATAGTACTGTCGAGAAGAGTGACAAGTTTATGTTTAGACTTCTTCATCATAATCATTTATTCCTACCACATCAATCGCAGTCGCAGGCATTGATGAACGTTTGTCTATGTAGTGTGTTTCAAATGGTTTGTCAATAGTTTGTAACATTCAAACCGAAAACTCCTAGTGGCATTTATGATCATTTCCATTTAGTAGAATAAATACAATATAAAAAAATCAACTTTATAAAGAAAAACAAAGAAAAAGAAAACAAGAAGAAATAACACCAAACAAACCAAATTATCAAACACCAATAAAATAAAAGCAAATATACCAACAACATATGCATAAAACGACAAAAAGAAGAATTTTTTTACAACCCGGATAAAAGCGAGACGAGACAGACAGATTCTAAAATTTTAAAAGGAAAATTGTAACACTACTCTACTGTAGCAGCTAAAAGGAAATGTACGCATAGTTAAAAGCTTAACTTAAAGGCCTACTTCAACTAAACTTTAAAACCATATACAAATATTGAACATTACAATTGTTGGCTTTTCTTAACATACTACTACTTCGAATACTTGTCTTTCAATTTAAAATTCTTGCAACTTCATCTTTTCATCAGAAACCAAAAATACCATACGAATTTGGTTTCTCTAAATACACGACGACGAGTATATTGTATCTCTCTACTCCAGTTTGGTGAATTTGTTTTGCTTCCACATTTCAATAAAAATTCATTCAACGTGTGGCGTTTAAGCAGCTTTAGCAGCTTTAAAACTAGTTAGCATGGAGTGCTGTTTATCAGAAGAGGCCAAGGAACAGAAGCGTATTAATCAAGAAATAGAACGACAATTGCGTCGTGATAAAAGAGATGCGCGAAGGGAGTTGAAATTATTGCTACTGGGTATGTAATAAATATGATATTATTTTATATTTTAAATTCATTTCATTCTTCTCCTCCATCTAGGTACTGGTGAATCCGGCAAATCGACATTTATTAAACAGATGAGAATTATTCACGGCAGCGGTTATTCAGATGAAGATAAACGTGGCTATATAAAATTAGTGTTTCAAAATATATTCATGGCTATGCAGTCCATGATTAAAGCTATGGATATGTTAAGAATTTCATACGGCGCAGCTGATCATGCCGTAAGTCTTTAATTAGATTTATTTTCAAATGCAATCTGTTTCTTAAACATGTGTTTTTTTTGTTTTCTTTTACTTTAGGAATGTGCTGAACTTGTCATGAGTATTGATTACGAAACAGTTACTTCATTCGAGGATCCCTATTTGACAGCCATTAAAACGCTATGGGCCGATACAGGCATACAAGAATGCTATGATCGACGAAGAGAATATCAATTAACAGATTCAGCTAAATAGTAAGTTATTGTTTTCTTAATTCATTTATATTACTGACCACACACCACCACACAAGGACCGTGTAAAAAAGAAAAAAACATTTATATTAGAAATCATCATACCATGTTCATATCAAATAATATTTCAAAATATCTTTAGCTATCTTATGGATTTAGATCGTGTGGCCCAGCCTGATTATTTACCAACTGTACAGGATATTTTACGTGTTCGTGTACCGACAACGGGGATTATTGAATATCCTTTTGATTTAGAAGAAATAAGATTTAGGTATTTAGCTTATAACACCTTCTTAACAATGTTTTTTTGTTTGTGCAAAATGCATGTTATTTGTTAACAACGTCTTCTTACTAACAACTCTGTTTTCTTTTTTACTATAATTTTCTGTTTTAAATTCTTCACGTTTTGTGCATGTTTAACCACGATATTGTTTTGTTAAAATGGTGTTTGGTGAATTGTTTATTTTTCTTTTTTTAATATTTATTTTGTAAATATTTTATCTACTTTAGTTTAGCCTGATAACACAGATATTTTTAGTTTCTACTAACTGGTTGATTAAAAACAAAACAATATGCAATTTATTTAAAAGATTTGTATTTTCGAATATAATTAAAATGTTAGAAAAAACAGATATTCTAATGCTTAGGAGATATATTACCAAAATTTCCAAATATTCTATAGGAAAAGTGGTAGAAAAAGTTTTTCCCTTTTTCGTAAATCATACATACATATTACAAAACATATTCTTTTTCATCAATGGATGGGACGATCTTTCATCTAGTAAAACGAAATTTTAAAGTAAATATCTACTAATGTCAATGTTAATTAATTGAATTTATAGTTACTTAAGCGATTTAGATCGTATTGAAAAGCCAGACTTTCTACCAACTGAACAAGATATTTTACGTGCTCGTGTACCAACCACTGGTATACTAGAGTATCCATTCGATTTGGATGGCATTGTATTTAGGTACACAATTTTTTACAATAATTTTATGACAAAATTTATTGCTAATTTTAAAGTAAGCAGAAAAGGAAATTATTATTGCTAATAAAGTTTTTATTTTCAAAAATTAAATTAATTAATCACTTTAAGTTTTAAGTTTTAATTGCTTTTTAATACTCTAAAATAGATTTATTTGTTCAAATATATAGTATTAATTTGCTTTTTGTTTGTTATTTTTAATGTACTAATTTAATAAAATCTTTTTTTTATAATTACTTCCTAACCCAATACAGAATGGTAGACGTCGGCGGTCAGCGTTCCGAAAGAAGAAAATGGATTCATTGTTTTGAAAATGTAACATCAATCATATTTTTAGTGGCCCTTTCCGAATATGATCAAATTTTATTCGAATCCGATAATGAGGTAAGAATCCCTTTTATTTTCATTTAAATATTGCTCTAAAAAATGTAATCATTTCTTCTCTAGAATCGTATGGAAGAATCAAAAGCTTTATTTAGAACTATTATTACGTATCCATGGTTCCAGAATTCATCAGTAATTCTTTTCTTAAATAAGAAAGACTTGTTAGAAGAAAAAATTATGTATTCGCATTTGGTAGATTATTTTCCTGAATATGATGGTAAGTTATTTTCAATTATATGTACTTCCTTTTTTATTATTATTTTATTTATCAAAATAAATATTTAATTTTAATTTATGACCTCTTCCACCATAATGTTTTCGATTTACCTAAAATGGTATTTAATATTTATTTATTTAAATTTTTATTCTGAAGCAATTAAAGCTTTAATTTTATTCAAACTAACAACTCAAGCAAATTATGAATGTATATAGAGTGGTTAAATGTTAACAGAAAATAGAAATATTGTTGGAATCCAATAGATTAAGTTAGGTTAAGTTGGAGTGGTAGCTTTGATACCACAAGCTCACTTGAGCACGCATAGCGGCCCGTTGTGACGCCACAGATGAACGCAATCCCTGTACTGACTAAGCTCCTCCATATCAGGGAAGAAGAAATTGGTTAGAGCAAGGGCTGCACATTTAAAGCACGACTACCTCACGCTGGAAAACCAGCGTGAAAATTGGATAAACGAAGCTATATCCTTGACATCACTGGACGATAGCTGACAAGGATTTGAGAGCAAAATAACCTATATCTGCACCTCGCAAGAGGCAGTCTCCTCTTCCTCAGCAGAAGTCGTTAGATGGGAGCCGCATTCTTTCCGCGGTCCGCATTCTTCCCATAACATAATGACCTGTAAGCATGGCCACATTGATTGTGATAATGTCACGACCAAGTCCGATTAACTGGTTGGTGCGCCTTCTATACATCGAGAGCCAAATAAGCCTAGCGGTGGAGCAGGACTCCTCATTGACCCAGGATAGGTTGGCGTCTCGAAAAAATTTCCGCACGATGGCCAGCTTGACCGAGGTAAATGGCATCCCCAAGTCGACTGAAGAGAATGCCGGAAGTAGTGCACCAGCCCTGGCGAATATTGCTGTGCCCGGGGACCCAGATAAGTGTGACACTGAAGCGCCCTGACGAAAACTGTTTGGAATCCTTGATCCAATAGCTAACCAGCCCAATAGGTCAGAAAACCTCACCTTTTTAAAATTTTATCGAATTTTTCACGATTTATATAGAGCATTTTGTTTGCTCGTATGAAAAAGTTAGCTTCGTCGGCTATATCTCCGATCCGAATCGTTCCCCGACCATAACGAAAACTTTTTTGGAATCCTTGAATCAATAGTTATCCAGGCCAATAGGTCAGAAAACCGCACATTTTAAATTTTATCGAATTTTTTACGAGGGTTGACACCAGCCCTTATGTGGACAGGTGCTCAGAGCAAGACCGGGTACTAATCGGGAGTCCTCGCAATCGAATCTATACCACCAACTTAACGGCGACGGACAAGGAACGTACTTTGAGACCTGCCAGGGTTTGAACGGGATGGGGGCGGTTGCAGCGGAGTCGTTCACACTGCGGGTTTCACCCGGTGCTACCGTACAGAAAGCTACAACCACCAGCTCGGGGCAGTCAACTCAAAGACATAAGGATAGAATGATCCGCAGAAAACAGAAAGGGGTTCATGCCAAAGGGGTATGAAAGAAAATATACGTGATCCGAAGCTTCGAAAAGATCTAGCATGACATCGATTCGAAACAGAGTCTTCCCACGATATTAGAATAACCTTTAGTCATGCACTCCAACTCACTCTGGGTCACAGAGGGAATCGAAGTACACTTATGCCCCAAGATTTTTACCATGGTGTGGGACCTTGAGGCTTAGTAAAAAGACTCTATTAGCTTAAAATCTCCCTTTAAGAGAAAATAGAGAAACTCCAAATTTAAAATTCACGACAATTATATTGAGAATATTTTTTTTTTTGAGAAAAATTGTGGTGGAAGCATAGGAAGGATAAATTATTAAAAAAGTTGCTTAAATTATTAATTTACTAAGTATTTGTACGTATTGATAGCAATTGTATTATAATTTAAAAACTATAATTTTATATTTTATATTTTTAATTACAATACATATTTATATTTTTTAATAACAAACAATAACAATGACATTAAGGTCCTAAATGCGATCATGCCGCTGCAAAACAGTTTATACTGAAAAAATATTTAGCAGCAAATCCTGATCCAGAGCGTCAGTGTTATTCTCATTTTACTACAGCCACAGGTTGTATACGAACAATGTCAATCAAAATTAAAGCTCAAGCTATTATTATAATTTATTTTTTTATTTTACTTTGTATCTATGTATTTGGATTCACATGATCATTTGTATAACACAGCTAACACAGTTTAAAATATTATCGTATATGTATTGCTAGATGTTTAAGCCAGAATATATTAAATCTTATTGTAGCAGCTGCTAGAAATGAAATACGCTTTAAATGTTTCAAATTATTTCTTTAGGCCCCCAACGAGATGCCATAGCCGCCCGTGAATTTATATTACGTATGTTTGTGGATTTAAATCCAGATTCTGAGAAAATTATTTATTCTCATTTTACATGTGCTACAGGTAAGTTAAGTCCACAACACAGTCAATTTACAATGAAGCTTTATAATTTAGTTTTTGTTAAAACAGAAGTAATATTTTATAAAGCTTCGTTGTTGTATTGTTTTTAAATTATTTACCATTAAACAAAGTGCGCATGAATGCCTAGTAAGAATTAATATTGATGTAAAGAAGGAAGGGGTAAGAAGAACTTATTTTTGTTAATTTATATCAACGATATGGTAAAAGTAGTGGTCACCACATACGTACATGTTCCCATTTGTATTGCTACATTTGATTTCGTTTATTATACTATATGCCACAAAATGCTTTTCTTTTTTTCACTTCTTGGTTTCATTAAATTATAAAATTTTCTAATCTGATTTAATTACTTTTCTTTATTCCTTTATTTTCTTAAAACTACAACTATCTCTGAACAGATACTGAAAATATTAAACTTGTATTTTGCGCCGTAAAAGATACGATTATGCAAAATGCTCTTAAAGAATTCAATTTGGGTTAAGTATGTACACATACGGGCTGTTTTTTAAGCGTTCAATTATTTCTTTTAATATTTTACTCCTCACATACATATATTTTTGCCAGCCTTATTTGGAATTTTTATGAAGCTATCGAAAATTTTATTAAAAAAAAAACAAAAAAAATTAAAATGTAACATACAATATAAAAAAATTAATTAAAATAATATAATTTTATTTACTTGATTTTTTTTATTATTTATTTTAATCAAAATATTATTTCTTATGTACGAGAATCTTCTAAATAAATTGCTGAAATTATTCATGTTCTTTCTTTTATTTATTTTCTGTTAAATGGTTTAAGCATGTTATCGAAATTTATTGCCTCTCTTTTGATATAATTTTAACAGTAAATTCTACATTCACTAGTCGTTTTGGTTTCTTCTTCAATTAGAGAATGAATTAAAAGGATTTCTTTAAGAACTATGGTTAGGTTAGAAGACGTATACATTTAATTGAGACAAGTATAATATCGAGAGGTCAAAATGACCCATTGTAAAATCGTCCTAGAAGAGAGAGAAAGCGAGCGGGAGGTAGTGAAGGAGAAGGGTTTTAGAAAAGGAGTGGAGGTGGAAAGGGAGATTATAAGAAACGAAGGAAAAAGGATGGCCCACAAACACACAAGAGAACGCGACTACAACCTTGATGCCCTGCATGCACTGAACCTATTTATGAATCTATGGAGAGCTCTAATATCGGCTCTCGACAAAGAGTCAAAGCCTTCGAAGAAGCCTCTGGCCAGGGACCTCAACCTACTAAGCGCTGGACAGTTACAGAGGAGGTGTCGGATAGTCTCCAACTCCTCCTCATCGCAACATACGTTGCAATAGTCCAGTTGGGAACGGTTCCAGCTCCTTGTCAGCGACCTAATTTCAGAGTGCCCTGTAATGAAACCAATAACTAAACTCGTACTGGCTTTATCTAAGCTCATCAGCAACCCTGTACTATCACTGTCTACAACCTTGATGCCCTGCATGCACTGAACCTATTTATGAATCTATGGAGAGCTCTAATATTGGCTTTCGACAAAGAATCAAAACCTTCGAAGAAGCCCCAGCCCAGGGACCTCAACCTACTAAGGGCTGGACAGTTACAGAGGAGGTGTCCGATAGTCTCCAACTCCTCCTCATCGCAACATACGTTGCAATAGTCCAGTTGGGAACGGTTCCAGCTCCTTGTCAGCGACCTAATTTCAGAGTGCCATGTCATGAAACTAATAACTAACCTCAGACTGTTCTTATCTAAACCAAGTAGCAACCCTGTTCTATCACTGTATATAGCAAGTTATAGTCGCCTAGAAACATAACATCCCTATGCACCCTCCACCGATGACGTCTGTTTTGAAGTGCAGGACGACACTCACATAAAAGGTGTTGTATTGATTCCGTTTCTTCCTCGTCTTGTTTTGTAATAATTCTGGTGGAGCAAACCGTGCTTGTCAGTGAAACTGTCAATGCAATGTTCCGTTAGAATTCCTTTTAGAGTGCAAAGCTGTTTTGAAATTCGGCAACCAGGTATGTTGTTAACGGTATAAAGGATGAGTCTTCACTCAGAGTTGTGTGTCAGGGTCCCCAGTAGACATGCTGACTAAACAATCCCCTTCTGTTTCTATTCAGGAATTTTATCGAAAATTTAATCCCATATCACTACCAAACTACTTCAGGGTTGTTTTATATTTGTCATATTTCCACGATTACATCTAGATTAGCTTTTTTAACCGCAGAATTTGCCTCGGACCACCCACGATTTGTTGAATTCCATACAACTCTTAACCTATTTGAAAAAGTATTCATACAGTCAAAGAAAAAAGTCTAAATACACCGGTGTTGTAATTATTTTATCAACCATTTGAAGAAAGTTGGATACACAAAGGGGCTAGATGTTTATACCCACAGTAGAAACATTTTAAAAATAACTAAATGCAGTTATTGTTGGGGCGTATGATTGACGGTGATAAAAACTAGATCGCATACGATAGTAATGTTCGAAAAAGAACATGAACGCAGCTAGCTAAAGTTCTGCAGGCGGTAGCAAAGGCAGAATTAACATCAAAAATTGAAAATCTGTGTGGAGAAGACTTAAAAATGGCAGTATCACACATATGCAACATTACACCAGACAAACCCAACGTTACACGGAGTAGGGGAATCTACATACATCCGCAGAAATAACTAGAATTCTGCCCAAAAAGATTTCTAGTTGTAAAAGATGTTAAAGATCACCACACAAAACACTTTTAGGTGAAATACTTGTTAATTTTTTGCTGTTACTAGAAGATTTTCTTTACTGTACAAGCTTTATTCCCGTTTCAAAAATTATTTCTTTATAAGTGGCCCTAACGTTTTCTCTTATAATAAAATTGGAGATTTCAAGCTTTAATTTGATTTAAGAACAATAAATGAATGGTCTCTTTATTCAAACATTTTTTTTTTTTGAAATGGTAAGTGTACGCTGTATGTGGACTCTTTTGTTATAGCTGCAATGTCTTCCGCGTTAAAAGATAGGGATTTATTTCTAAAGGAGGTCTTTGTATTAGACAAGTATCAATGAATGGGTTCTATATAGGCATTATGCACACATAGTTTTTTAATTTATATTATACTAATATTTCTTTCTTTTTTTCCACCTCCTTAAATAGATACGGAAAACATAAGATTTGTGTTTGCAGCCGTTAAGGATACGATTCTCCAATCAAATCTAAAGGAATACAATTTGGTCTAAAAAGCCCATTATTTTTTAGGCGACTAAGAACTAATTTTGTGATTTTATTAATTATGAATGAATTCCTTCTTTTTTTTCACTAAATAAAAAGAAAATAAGTCAAAAGAAATGAATTACAAATAATAATAAACAAAAAAAAATATGTAATACAAGATTTCTTAAAAAAAATGCATCAAAACCGAGAAATATTTAATATGATAAATGAAAAATGAAAAAAAAATTATATACTAATTTAATAATTAATAAACAAAACAAAAAAAACAACAATTTTATAACGCTAATTATTATAAAATATATACTTTATATATGAAAACAAAAAGAGAAATAAAATATTTAATAGACAAAAAAAAGAAAAGAATAATAATTGGGTCAACAAAAGTAAAAATTGTAAAAAAGTAAAATCTCTGAAGGGTTTAAGAAAATTAATTACATCTTACGAATAAAGTTTAACTAAGAAATAAACCCTTAACAAACAAAATTCTTTTTTTTATATAAAGAAACGCATCAAATAAACAAAAACCACAAATTTATGAAGATCTTTATTGGTGGTACTACTATGACTAATTATATATAATTTATATAATTATATATTACAAATAATATATGATAAAAAAAACAACAACAAACAATTGAAACAAAACACGCATACAAACATAAAAACACACACAACAAAACATTTATTATTTGTAAATGTATAACTAATTTAATAAAAAAAATTTAAAATAAAAATGATTAAAATTAATAATAATAATAAATAAATATAAATTTAATGTAAAATTTGAATAATAAAAATTAAAAAAGAAAGAAGAAAGAAAAAAATATGTTAAAATGTAAACAACTACCCCCCGCCCCCTTTTCATATAACCGAAATTCAGCTAAATTGAACGGAAATAGAATACAAAACTTTTGAAAAATAATATAAAAACAAAATTATATTATAAATACGATACATAAACAAAACAATTAAAACACATCTATACTATCTCTTTTAATTTATAAATTATAAACTAAACTAAATAAAATAATAAAAAAAAACAAAAACAAAAATGTAAAACAAATACCTCACAAAAAATGCAGCATCATATAGAAAACGCCGCTGCCTCTTTTGTGCATGTGTTTGTTAATTAGCAAAAAAAATATATATTAAATAATCTTATCTCCTTCTTATATACATATATATATTTTGTATATATAAATATACATACACATTTTTCTTTATAAATATCCAGTAGATTAATTAATTTTTGTTTGTTTTTTGTTTAAAACAACTTGTAAGTGCGATTGATTGTAATTGTAAAGATAAAAACTTTTTAAATAAAAACGTGAAAAAATCCTAAATTACCAAAGAATATTTTTGATAATAATGGGTTAAACAATAATTACACACTTCTAAATAAAGTAATATTTTTTAAAAATAAAAAGTTTTTATATATTTAGGTTCTTTACTAGATATTATTATTAATTTAGCTTTCAAATAAATAATTTAATTAATTTGCAAACTAGTCTTATCAAAATTAAGTTCATTGATAAAACTATTTATTTGAGTCCAACAAGCATTGCAATTTGCCTTGAGTTGCAATCATCAAGCAGATGAATGTGAAATCTTGAAATAATTTATTTGAAAGTAGCCAGGAAACACTACTAATATGGTGCTAACAGTTTCTTACATACAAATCATAAAAATTTCAATATTTTCATTAAACTAATTTGGCTTTAATGATTGGCATGCATTTAAGGAAACGAGCTCTTAACCATGGTTTTTTCATAATCTTGAGACAAAACGTCAATCTGAAATTTCCTGGTTTAATATTATTTGAAACTTTTTAACAATTTTTTCTACTGGTATTTTACAAAACAACTGCTTTCAATTTTATAAAAAAAAAACACACACACACATTTTGTTTTGTTTTGATAACGTATTTAAAAGAAAACATTACAAAAAAAAATATTTAATGATTTTTATTTTCCCTAATTTATCAAAAACAAAATCCTTTCAAAACTATAGAAATATTGTAATATTTTTAATTTGTTTTTTGTTTTATTTTTTCTCGCCCTCTTTTAGCGTAAACAAAAAAAAATAAATAATATTTTTATAATTTTAATATAATAAATGTCTTATTTGTTCGTTTACTTTTGTTTATATCGTATATACTATACTATACTATACATAATTATAATTTGTTTTGTTTTCTTTATAATTGTTTTTAGCATACGAAACATGTTTAATTTGTGTCATATTTTTTTAAAAAGTCTTTTAGTTAATTTATAAACAAAAAAAATGAATTAAATTTAAATAAATTTAATACATAAAATGTGAAAATAAGTAATATTAATAATTTATATATGCGCACATTCATACATACAACAACAACAATAAAAAGAAAAATAATAAATAAAATGAAATAATAAGAAATCTATATATACAACTAAAAATTCTATTTAATTTATTTAGTTTTTATGTTTTTATATATGTACGTATATTGTAATAATGTACTTGTATTTTAAATTCTCTCATTATAAACAAACGACCGATTAAAAACAAAAATTTGATTATAAAAATTAAAAAAAAAGAGAAATGAAAAATATTCCTGTGCCTAAACGTTATTTATTATATTAAAACTTTGTTATTAGCAAGCAACTGAGAAACTATGTAGGTCGTAATCCCGACTGAAGGGTTGTAATGATCAACTATGTATGTATTAACAAGCAACACTGGACGTACCATAAAAATAATTGCATGTAAAATTTATAAACATTATAAACACATGCCAGTTGCCTGCCACATAATTGACAATTCTTAGGAGAATATAAACAAAAGAACATTCCATAATTTTAAATCAATAATTAAGTTTTATGCAAAAGCATAACTTAAGGACAATTATAGGAATAATGGTACTCTGTAGTCAATTGTTTTTGATTTTGTAAGTTAAAGAATTTATCCGACATACATACGTATGTGTGTCACATGTTCTATACAAACAAAATTTATTTCGAAATGAAAATACTTTAAAGATGTGGTTGTACATAAGCTGAAGCTTCCACATTTGGGTTTAACTAAATAATGCCACGTTTATCAACGTATTAGATAGTTACAAACAAAGCAAAATGCCACTTTCCAGACCGATAAATGCTTAGTCGTGTACAAACCAAATTTTAGGGTCTAAGGAATCGACAGAGGCTGTTAATACAACTCATGATGTCTTCTAATTTGAACTAGTGCTAATGCATAGGCGAATGCAAAGGAAATAAATATTTGTATGCTGTATACTATATATTGGACTTTCTATTAAAGTAATAACGAGGAGGCCTAATCGATCTATTATAAGTATCAACTGGTGAACTGGCCACCACAATCTTGTATTTAACACGTAAAATTCTTAAATATTATTTATCAGTTGCCATCTGTGATACCGTTTTTGGCAACTCAAATTCAGTTACTACCCTTAATAGAGTCATAAACTTCCTTGCATTTGCCTCTTATTACATCAGGGTCAGGAATCTTTCCATCCACCTCGTGTCTTTAGTTTCTATGAGTAATAGTTATTGCTGAAGATATTGTCTTAGTAGAAAGAGGGCAAATACCATAACACAATCAGTCTGCAAGCCATTCAGCGCTATTCTTCCATGCACATGTTGAATCTTCTTACTAAAGCCAGGGCACAAACAATGACGACTCCGCCGCTGCGAGTCCACTAGCAAAAATTGTAACTAAAATGCCAACCTGTCTAGAACAGAATATTTTAACAAATACTCTAGAGAATATCGCACCAATCGCTTAACAGTAGATAGGTAATAAATGTGTAGGAATAATAGCAAACAAACAAGACAAAAAACAGAGGATTAAGGCTCAGTCAAGGTAATCACATTATATCAGTTCCCAATAGAGTTTTTATATCCTTCAGGAAACTTCTCTCCAGGTTATTCAACCTTCTTCTACAAACAGCCGGACCGCCACAGAACAAATGTTCTATTATCGTCAACTCAACCAGATTCTCTGCAGAAATCAAGTTCAGATCTATACATCCTGATCTTACATTAACCAATATCAGGTTGGGCTTATTGTGCCCCTACAACTAATCAGTTCTACCAACGTCTATAGCTCGGCCTTTGTTCCAGCGCCTCTTCTATCAAACCGATTTCCTGATAAGTCCGAAGAGATTGGAAATCATTGATTAAATTTAAATCCAATTTTGTAAGGGCATCAGATTTCTCGTACCTAAGGAATATCTTCATGAATTGGAAACTATAACAATCCAGTTTAAAGGCTCTAATAAAGATCTCGCAGTCGGAAACCACTCGCGACTTACATACAATAGACCTCTCCTATCTCAGGCATCTTAGGGTCTTTGACTCCCAAGGCAAATCACGTAAGAATCTTCCCTTGTGTTGAAAAAAGGAATATCTTCATGAATTGGAAACTATAACGATCCAGTATAAAGGATCTAATAAAGATCTCGCATTCGGAATCCACTCGAAACTTACTATAGGCCGATAGGGGGCTCAAGACCTTTGACTGTCAACGAAAATTACATAATAATCTGCCCCTCAAGTGTTGAAAAACCAATCCACACAAAAGATTTCAGCATTAACTGTGAATCTGGGTGTTCTTCAACTTGTTAGAAGTTCCCACCGTTCTACAAGACACTGTCTGTAATGAAAATCTCTAATCAGGAGATAAACACGACTGTAGGACTTAATATATATTTACGTGGGAATCTAGCACAGTATAGTATCAATAGCACCCAGATGACTCCTCTCTCTAACTGCTAATATTAACACAGGCAATATCCCATGCTTACACATTTTATTTAAAGGATTCCACCAAATATCACAACGATATGTAATAACTGGTATAACTAACACATGATTACGAATCTAACTATCCTATTGAGTTGCTACATTAGTGTAAAGCATTCAGACCATTCGTCACTGAATCGGAACTACTTTTTCTTTCAATTCGGTGTTGTTAACAAATACCTCTGCGATATTTACAAATAAGTGTTAATTACTATATGAGGTGCGTTAATTAATTTTCATGTAAATCGCTAATCCGTTTCTAATGCTTCTGACATTTGAATAATTTCGTTTAAAGCAAATCTTTTTATATTCTGAAGGGAGTTTCTATACAAATTTTCCCTAAAAAGTATTAAAAATATTTGATTTTCTGAATATGAGAGTAAAGTTTAACAAAAGAAAAAATAAAGGATATTTTGTAAGGCATTAACACTTTTGGAGGAATATAAAATATTTATATTTATATTCTGTTACAGATTAATTTTATAATAATTTTGATAAACTTAAAATCCTTTTCAAAATTCCCATTCGAATGTGGATAATAAAAAAACGTTTTAAAATTGAAATAATTCTATAAAAGAATATAATAATAATTTAGTTAAAGATATTAAATTTTTATTATTATTTAATTAATTTATTTTTATATTTTAAAAATATATGATTATTTCAAGCTAAAGATATTTTTCAATATTCTGCTACTCAGTTGTATAGCTAGAGCGTAGCCAAAAACGATAATTTTATTTTTATTTTATTAATTAAATTACTTATATTTAATACCTAACAGAGAAGCATAACATTAAAAATAAATAATAAAAATAAATGCTTTTAATAAGCATTCTTAAGCTTAAAAGAATTATTTTATTTCAAATGAATTCTTTAAAATGTTAATTGTGTTTTTATTTTTTACAAACGTGTTGTATAAAGCTTTAATTAAAAAAATAATAATAATTACGAGATATAATTCAAATTAATATAAAACAAAAATAAATTTAATTAAAATAAAATATTTTTTTAGCAAACAATTATTAGCTTTTAAAAAGCTTAACACATAAAACTGAAAACTTAGGTATGCAATAGTAAGGATTACAGTATAACTGACAAATGTTTAGTTTAATTTTACTATTTAAAATTATTCTAATTATTTGTCTTGCCATATTGTGTAGATCGTTAAAAAATTGAATACAGAAAACATAAACATATTTTGCTTTTATTATTTTCAATTATAATTATGATTTTAAGTTTTTTCCGTCCAAGTTTTAAAAATAAAAAAAATATATCGTATATAAATGCGTTTTTAAATCAATTTTAATTTATGCACATTTATTTAAAAGAGAACATCTCTATATAGAAAATATTGTATTAATTATTAGGGACCATTTTTACAAGTTCCTCCATAAAAAGTTAAAATAATAAAATAAAAATGCTTCAAAGTTTTGATGTTTTTCATTTAAACCACCTTAAAATTTTACATAAAATTAATTATAAACAAAGAAAAAAAAAAAAACAAAACCAAAAAAAATCAACTTCATTTTAAAAAAATGTGCATATTTTAAAAGACAATAAAAAACGAAGGTTTTAGTTTAATTGTTTTAATTATTGTTTGAAAAATGGGTTCTTGTTTAAAGTATTTGAAGTAAAGTATACGCAATCTTTTTTTAATCATTCCTATATAAGAACTGTTTGATTTCTGGCAATTTCTTTGTTTATTTCCAATATTAAAAAAACAAAACTAAAGTAGTTTTTCAAAACTGGTAAAAGAGTTTTATTCGATTGAAAATGAATAGGATATCGGAAAAGACGTAAATTAAAACAAGCACAAATCTTTGTATTTAAATTTGCCAGGCCATACAGCTAAGCTATGATCGCCAGAAGAATTATAGAAACTTATATTCATATCTACCAACCTACCGCCTATTAATCACTCCCAAAAGTTGTGTCGGAAAAACCTACATTTCCAAACTATTTAAACCAAATTAACATTACACGTTGCTGGCCATGCAGGAACACTTAACTAGTCTGGTATCTAAAATTATTTCTCAAGTTTTTCCAGTGTTCGTTATAGTAAAGGACAAAGGCTATCTAGAAAGAGATCAAAATCAAAACTTATTTCCCTATTCCTCTATACCGAGAGCAAAAATCCCAAAAAAAAACACAAAACGATCTAAAGAACTTCAAAAATACTTTTGTTTCTAAGCCCTTTAAGCCACCATGATAGCCTAGATAATTGAGTTACTGTTTTTGCAGTATTATATGCAAATGTTAAGGCTTTTTAGAAAATATTTTAAAGTGTGCTTCATCTGTGGCCATAGTCTAGTGGCATTAGTTAATCCGATTTTATAAAGAACAAAATTCAGGTTTTTATAGCGGCAAAGAGGATGTAGATAACACCGAAGATTAGATTATCTGATTAATTTCAGTATCCACTCTTTTATTTTATACAATTCTGTTGTTGTTGCTGTCGTAAAACCTCTGCTATAGCTGAAAGTATTTCTGTTTTAGACGTTCCAACGACAAAGGAATCTTCGCTTCGAAACGACCCGACTCAAAATCGGCCAAGTATTGCACACTCAGCGAAAGCTGTATAATCCAGATAATTCTGTAACATCTGATATGTTTCCCTTCCAATTATTTCACTTTTACGAACTTGTAGCTTTAATATCCCTAAGATTCTGCATAGTGCAGGACTTAGTTTCCCTATTCTTAATAGTTTTCCATTATCAATCTGCTCAAGGATCTTATCTCTAAAGATTACTCATTTTCAAAAGTTTTTCACTAAAACTTAGGCATCATTGCCACATACTTTTAAATGCCAATATTTGAAAAAAAAAAATCAAGGCTTCCAACGCCTTTATCAGCAGTTAAGATTGCTAACTGTTCACGAAGAGTTCGCTGGTACAAATGAGAATTTATACAAATTTTCAGAACTCACAAAATTGAAAATTTGTTTCTTTGATTTCATCAAACAATTGCTTAAATTTTTTAAAGAACCCCTTTTTTATAGAAATATATTTATGTTTTATTCATTTTAAATAAATTATTGGATTATTTTTGGAGAAAAAAGAGAAAAAAATATATTGAATTATTTCTTCAAAGACCATTCCTTAAACGGTAAGCATTCAGTTAAAATGAGCCAATAAAATTCTTTAATTGAATGTTTCTCCTACGGAAATCTATTTCTATTAGAAATGGTCTTTCATAGAAATGAAAAAACAAAAGAAAATAATGAAATAAAAATCACATTAAAGTATAAAGAAAATTAATATAATTTTTATATGCATACAAATAATATACATATAGAACATACATAAATATCATCCACATTAAAATAAGAAGACAAGCAAACGTAATTGAAATTTAAATCAAACCCAACATAATAATCAAGTCAGTATATATACACATACAACTATGTATTGGGAAAAGCCTAGAAAATTACTATATTTCCATAATTTAACTCACCAATTAAGCTTAAATAAATAAATTAAAAAGAATTCAAACATCACATAAACATACATTTTCCTTCATTACAACAATTACTAACCACTCCTACTACTTCTAACTTCTGATCAGCAAATAATAATTTATAAATAAAAAACAAATATCTTAAAGAAGAAATCCATATACATAAATATAATATAAATAATAATACAATATATATATATAGTTTAATTCATTTATACATACATACACCAAATGAATATAAAAAAGAAAAAGTAAAACAAAAAACGCAAGAATCCAAAAGCCCCCTAAACCATTAAAAATTGGATTAATATGCTAATTAATTAAGCTTAAATAAGTATTTTAAGAGGTTATTATAATAAAATACTAAACTAAATTATAATAAAAAAAGATATAATAAAATGAGAAAAAAAACAAATCCAGAATAAAAAATAAAATGAAACGTACATTAACATTCAATGATAATGAATGAGAATGATTTATTATAATAATAGTAATGATGATAATGAATGTTTTATTTAAGGATATATAAACATTATATATTAAACTCCTTAAAACACTTAAATTAATTAAAAACAAAAAAAAAAAAAAAGGAAATGGAAGCAAAAGGAAAAAATAAAACAAAAATATTAATGTACACTTATTTAATAAGAAATATTTGAAAAATAAATACAAAATTCATAAAGTAATAATAAGAAAAAGTTTAATTAAATATCGGATGTATTGGTGAATATATCGGGTGTTTTTTTTTAGCGCATAACAAGACAGACATATTGTTGGAACAAATTTTTGTTATTATAGTCCCATAAAAAGTTATCTAGAGCCATTAAATCTCATAACGAGAGAACCGGTGAGCAACACCTCTTTTGGAAATAAATTTGCTTCCAAAGAGATTCTTTAATAAATTGATTGTCAAGAGCGTTATATAGTAAGTTTAGCTGATTAATTTCTGACAGTACTCGCCATTCAACGCAACGGCAGCTGTATGGTATTTTTATCGACATAAATCAATGACTTAACATAGCCACATCAAAATCATCACTCGATAACGCTTCACATTCACTTTAAATGCAACGCCTTGCACATTTCGAAAATAATAAAAACCTATGATGCCATCATGGGCATGTAAACTGTCTTAAACAGTCAACTTTATTGGAAGTAATAATTAACGGCTTGAGGATTGACTTTGTTGCAAATATCGCAATTTTGTTCATTGACGTAGCAATTTAACAAAAGATTTCAATACTAAACAGAATTCTTTGATAAAGATGTTGATATTCAGTCAGTTTCAAATGAAGTTTTCCAATCAGTCGAAGAACTCATGACCAACAAGTTGAGGATGATGATGAATAGACAATTCAGCATCTTCTTCAAGACTTTACGCTACAGCATATGCCTTTGTCTTGTTACTGATTTTGAAATTTTGAAAAACTTAGTGCGAAAACTATCATTGATTGCACGCATTCCTTACTCTCTAGACCGATTATTTTGACCGTAAAATGAACAAATTGCTTTATAAATTTCGGAATAGATTTATTTTTTTCTAAAGTAAATTTTCACAATTTGGAAGCGTTGTGGTCATAGTGACCAAACAAGAACAAAATTTATAGAAACGAAAGGTAAGACGTATTGTAAAATATTTTATTTCATAATATTAAGTGATTAAGAAGCGTTATAAATATAAAAATATTAAACTTTTAACTTTTCAAATTACAAATTTAATTGATAAATTCTAACCAAATAATCATCCCCACAGCTGGCTAATTGGAAATTATTGTTAGCACTCGAAGAGGGTCTAAACTGTAAACGTTTTACAGTTAAATGATGCGATTGTCTGAAATAATACATATGGTGGTTGAATATACAAAATATTTTACAAGTAACATTCGTTTTTATCAACACTTACGATTTATTAAGCGATAACAATAAAGAGTACTTCCCATCAAATTGGTAGACATGTATAAGACCACTTTCACATCCCAAGGCTATAACATACGATCCGTTCGTATGCAAGGCATGGGCAAATGTTACAGCTGTTATAGATTCATTCTTAAGTTCTAAAATACTTAAAGATTTCCAACCATTGAGGGAGGATTTGCCAACATCGCCTTCATTTTGTTCTGTTTTATGCCAAATTACAACTTTTCCCTCTCTAGAGGAGGTAACAAAATATTTACTGTCATGCGACCAGTCACAAGACCATATAATACGAGTATGAACGCCATTCGTTTTATCCGTACATGCTGTTAAAGCGAATGAAGTCGATTTATTGTTGTCATTCTCCAAGTTTTGACGTTCAAAAAGTGACCATCTGCGATCACGTGAAACTGAGAGCAGATATTGGCCGTTGGGTGAAAAACGCATTTGTGTAACGGTCAACTGATGTCCAGAGAGTTTTTGTATTTGTTTCCATGTAGCTGTATTCCAAAGAATTATTTGAGCGTGTTCTGCATTTGTGGATTTACAAGATGACGCCAATATCGTAGCATCGGGAGATGATGCAAGGGCAAAAATTTCGTAACCATGGCCGTACAGCTTTTGTGCTTCTGGCCATAGGGTATTTTGCATAAGAGTTTCTTCCTGTGGTGGTGACTCTAAAGTAATCGGTATAAAATAGTTTTCAGGATATTCATCCTTCACGTGACGTTCTTCGACTGCTGGGGTTTCCGTGCTATACACGGCTTTGTTTGAGAGTCCTAAAGAAGGCACTGAAGCTCCTTTGGGTAATGCTATATCAATGTTAACGGTAAGAACAAAATTTGCACGAAATTTTTTATTATATTTGAATAATCGACTCTTAATAAATTAAAAACCAAAGGATGAGAGAAATGTAAGCAAGGATGCAGTGGGCAAAAAAATAATAATTTAAAAAACTGATGAAAAAAGTGTTTGATTTCAAGCGATGGGTGAACTGCAATGGTATGACATATGGTACAAGAAAAATGGAAATATTTATACCCCCTTATTTCAAAATATCTTAATAGGTTAACATAAAATAATAATTTTCAACTTAGAATAATGCAGTGAATTATGTAAAAATATAATGTTTGTAATGAAAAATATTGATGTACTTACATTCTAAAAGCAGATCTCCTTCTTTGTCGTGTTCGGATTTTGTAATTCGTCTAAAGTTTTCAATGAAATTCGTCGGAGCTTGAAAAGTTCTTACAATTTTTTCTTCCGCACCGCTGGCAAACTTGTAACGAGATAGCAAAGCTAGTGCTTGCATATCATAGCCATGAACTTGTGGTCGAGCCAATTCGTGCCATGTCTCTTCGCTATGACGCCAAGGAGCATGTATGCGTGTGGTCTGATCAGCGGAAACACTCATAAGATATTCACCTTGCGGTTCCCAAGCTAAATCGCGTACTTCACCAAAATGTCCGCCTACAAAAACATGCGGTGACCAAATGTTTTCATTCTCCTTAGATTGTGTCCATAAATGAAAACCGCCTTGATAACTATGTCCAAGTATGGATTTTCCATCTCTAGAGAATTTACCACCAAAGAAACCCAAAGAATTGCCACCAACTTCACCTAAACGTACTTTTTCCATCCAAATGCCACTTTCCTCAGAGTGCTGCCATAAAATAAGAGTTTTATCAATAGACGCTGATAGCAAGCTTAAGGTTTGTTCAGGTGATTTATGCCAATGAACACCATACACCCAATTATCATGACCATAAAGCACCGATTCCAAACATATGGCGTACCATGAGTCGGAACTTAGTTGTAGGATTTTCTCTTCCACTCTTATTTCTCCCGTGGCTTCATCCAATAGGTTAAATATATCGACTTTATTATGAACAACTTCTTCTGCTGTTCTTGATGCTATGCGCCATAAACGTATAAAATTGTCTTGTGAAGAACTGGCCAAAAGCAAATCTTCTCCTTCTTGTACGAAATCTAAGCCACGCACCCAATCTTCATGGCCCAAGAGCTTATGTACAGGTTGGAACTTAAAACCATCTTGAGTTTCTTTTTCTCTTTCGGCCCATAGCGCAACACTTTCGTCATCAGCCGTAAAAGCCAATAATATTTGTTCGGACTTGGGTAGTAAGGTGAGTCTTAAGGTAAAACAAAAACCGCTACTTAAAAGCAAAGTCTGTTTGCACAATACTTCTGCGTTATCTTGGTGGAATGACCATAATTTAAGAGTGGAATCTGCGGCAGCAGTTGCCAATAACCATTCACCGTTTGAACGTTGCAGACCATCTACGGCATTAACACCACTTTCATGCCCTTGGAGTTCATAGCTTTTTATATCATTTGGGTTTTCGAAATTCCACAATATGGCCAATTTATCGTCGGAACCGGACAGAAAGTAAATTTGTTTTTCCTTTTGAAATGATTTCAACCACCTAACGATATTGACACGTTTGGAATGTCTTACGTATGTGTGGGTTATTTTTGCGGAATATTCCTTGAACTTGAAGAAAAAATTTGTTTAAAATGGTTTATTAAAAAAAGAAAAATGGTTGCCGGTCACCATACTTGTGGATCGTAAATGGCTACTGCATTACAAGCTCCAAAAACTATGAGGCCATTATTGCCCCAATCAGCACTTTCTGTAGTACGATTGCATCCTATGGATGTATAAATATTTTCAACACTCATTTCGTTTTTTTATTTATTTTTTTCACTTAATTTTTAGCAAAATTAACCGCACGTGCTGTTTGTTGTCAACATATATATTTCGGTCAGCTGTTCAGAAAAACTGTTTATATGCAGAGATGCCAATGCCATAAAAAATTTCATGAAAAAACGGTCGCCGGTCACCAAAAGGTCTTACTTGTGGAACATAAATGACTACTGCATTACAAGCTCCTAAAACTATGAAGCCATTATTGAATCAATCAGCACCTTCTGTAGTACGATTACATCCTATGGATGTATAAATATTTTCAACACTCATTTTGTATTTTGTATTTATTTTTTTCACTCATTATTTTAGCAAAATTAACCACACGTGCTGTTTGTTGTCAACAAATAAATACATTTCGGTCAGCTGTTTAGAAAAACTGTTTATTTGTAGAGTTACCAATACCGCAAAAGAAATTGTACACAGTTAATGGGACTAAACATTATATGATAATGCAGTTTGTCAGTATAAAGAAAACCGATAATCGAAATATTTAAATATTATAACTTTCAACATATCTTATCAATGAGCTACATGACAAGCTATTAACGTATATCTCTGTTTTAATTTTTTCAAATTTTATATTTTAATTTGAATTTATTTTATTATCGTCACAATAAATAATTGTAATCAAAAATGAAAACTCTCATAGAAACCGAAGAAATTTGACAACACTAAACTAAGAATCAGATTTTGTTTCATTCCGTTTTGTTGTTTTATATCTGTCATCAAATCTTATGTCTGTCATACAATCTTTAGGCAAATATCGTTTCGCGTAAAGCGCTTCTTAAAACTATACAATCTGTTAAAAATATTACATAAAAATGGTGCAAAAAACTAATCCCGCTATAAATTTCTTTAAAAGCATCTATCACAATGAATTTCAATGGTAATTATTCACAATCAAATCGAGATGTAAATATACCCAAAACTAACCTCAATTTTTATTTTCTGATTTTCCGAAAACATTAGGTCGGTGGTAAAAAGTTTTGGTCTATTCTTTCTGGGAGTACGCATAGCCAAAGAGTTTGTGGGAGTCGAAATAATGCCAGCCGTACATCATTAAGATTTGTTAGAGTCCTGTGTTATCCATTAGTTTAAGTATGAAACATATTGAATTTTAATTTTTTTTTGTTTTATAAAATTCAAAAAACCATTTTATTCTACAATGTTAACAATTAACTAAAACATACTATAATATTATAATATAAAGCAGGAGTAACAAATCTAATTTATGACTCCATTGTAAGCATGTCTTTGATTTTGTCATTGTTATCATCGATTTCGTGTATCAAACTATGGGCCAGATTTTGAGGTGTGAGATCACGTTTAAGGAAATTGGCTACCAATTGCCGTGAAGGTACTCCACCTCCATGAGCTAATACCTCCTGACGGTATTTTTCGCCAGCTTCACGATTGAAAGGATTCTTTTCGAAATATGTTTGCCAAATCCAGGAGGCAATAGTTTTCGATATTAAATATGAATAGTATTTGGCACCATAGCCCACAAGATGGGAGAAACGCAATTGCCAGGCCTAAAGTTATGGTTAATGAATGCATATTAGAAAGTAATTTTCAAATTTGTACATTGTACTTACCGTCTCATCCACATAGGGCAGACTGTAGTAATCCTTCTGAACACTTTTTAATGTTTCTGTGGTATTGCTTCCCTGCTGCTGGGGATCACCATGATATATTTGATCTAATGCAGAATAAAACACTTGCAATTGTGTTTCACTGGCAGAAAAGAGATTTTTCGAGGCACATAACCTTTGCAGCATATCTTCGTCCATGGGTTTATGTGTTTGGAAATGTTTAGCAAAAGTGCGCAATACTCTGGGATCACTGGCAAAATATTCCATTAGAACCGAGGGCACTTCTGCAAAGTCTGTGGAACATCTGGTACCGGTAACATGTTGATATTCGGTACGCGCCAGCATGGAATGCATAGCATGACCCATTTCATGAAACAAGTTATCCACTCGTGAAGGTGAAAGTAAAGTGGGTCCCGTCCAACGTGGCTGTGATAGATTTAGCATTACCACGACTATAGGCAGTTGGTAAGACCCATCGGGTAAACGTTTGCCACCTTGTATAGTAAAATGACAATCTTGATTGGGTTTATTATTGCGCTCGAAGAAGTCACAGTAAATATAGCCAAGTAAACCTTCCTTCTCATGCACTACCGATAGTTTATAGATGTCATTATGCCAAGATTCGCCTGGTTCCATTTCAGTATTTTGCAGTGATATGCCATAAAGGGATTGCATCAGGTTATCCAAGCCTTGCATGCAACCGCCTAAACTGAAATATGGTAAAAACTCATTGGCACTAGCGTTTAGAGCATTGCGTTTCATTTGGGATGTAAAATATGGGGTATCCCAAGCCTGTAAAGTGGCTTGAGGATTGCCGCTGTCTTTACGCTTCATTTTTTCCATTAATCTGAAGTCAGCATCAGCTCTGGGCCGCAACTCATTAGACAATTCATCTATAAACTCCTTAACCATTTGAGGATGCTCTACTGTACTGGCATTCAAAGCTCGATGGGCATAGGTTTCAAAACCACAAGTTTTGGCTAAAGCATGGCGGCATTTTAACAAGTCGCTGAGTAATTCCTCTTGTCTCTCAGAGGGATACAAAAATAATCTGTATGCTGCTTCACGAGCTTGTGGATTTTCAGAGTTTGTATACAAACCCGAAACTAACACATGATCTCCCTCTGAAGGAAAGTAGGTTTTAATTGAGTCTGGTACTTGACCACGGGGAAAGGCAGTTGGTTGGACAGCTCCATGCATAAATTTCTGTCCCAATTGTAAAATATAATCATTCAAACGAACAACTTTATCACGTTCTTCGTCCTTAAGGTGTATACCGGATTGTTCGAAATCAAATAAGAATAATTTGGCTACATGTTTATCTACCTCGGTGGTGTCCATGTAATCACCTTCCTCAACTACTTTACGCAAAGCCAAATATAGATCCTTGTGGGTATTTAAATTTTCTACTATGCCACTTATACTTATACAAGCGTCTTCGGCTGCTTGGGCAAATTTACTTTGCGGATGGGCTATCCTTATAAATTCTGATAAATCGGCCACTTTACACAATGAGTCAGAGAGTTCATCGAAAATTTGTACGATTTTACGTTGACGTTGACCCGATACAGCTTCTTGAATTAAATCGTCCGTTTTGTTAGCCACATTATCTTTTAAAAGAAAGAAGCCCTCATGGCTGCGAAGTTCGGGCATGCAAAATAGACCCTGGAAAGGAATGAAATATTTTAACACTCCTTATTAGAATGTAAAATAAAGCAAAGAAATCTTACCGCTTCATTACGTGTAAAGTTTATTTTCTTATATGGAGGTGAATTGAAGGCAGTAGCTAAAGGAGTCCATGTTGAAACACCTTTACTTATATAGAAATTTTTTAATAGTAATTTAGCGGTAGGCTTACGAAATATCATATTTACAAGGAAAACCAATTCTTTAACAGTAAAAAAACCAATCACAACAATTTAGCTCTCAATCAGCTGTTATGACCAGGCACTGCATTATCAGTTTTTTGAATTTCCTAATTTTTAGGTTTCGTATAGAGTCATTTTGAATGGTATTCTTCTTATTGGGTGCAGTTTCATAGCATTCAGCTTTAGTATATGTAAAGAATTTTTGGCAACCAGTTGCAGTTTGTTAAGTGCAGGTAAGCGACAATTTTAAAATCTTTAATTAAATGAAATGTAGGGATTTGCATTTATACCCGGTATATTGGACAACAAAAGCTTAACCTTGAGGCAGATTTAGATTCAAATTGCCAAACTCTTAATCCAGATTATCCAAAACAATAATGGAAATGCAAAAGCGTTGCGTTTGGTTGTCATAAAAAAGGCGCATTTTAAACCATTTCTTGCAACAGAGACATGTACTAAATTATTGTCTATCGTTTTCAATTCTCTTTGAAATATATCATGTAAATTTAATAGAAAGCGTTATTTAATTAGAATTTGACCTTAATAATCGGAAATGGAAGTTTGCTAAACATTTTAAACGTGATGAAAATATAATTTAAATATTTCTAAAAATAACAATTTATGAGTAAGTATGTATGTATGTGTCTGTATGTAAAACAAATATCTTCCGGCATAATTAATAATTGCGCACAATTTTAGTTCCTCAGAATGCTATTTTTGTTATTAAACAATAAACAATAAAAGTCATTCAATTATAATAAAAAGTGGATGCAGCATTAAGTAGACATATGAATACATTGTTGGTCACTATGTATTTAATAGGATGGTCTTCCCTGTTTAGGTGCTTCTCTGAAGAAAATCTCCTAAAACTTTCCTTCTGCACAGAACTTGCATAGGAGTAAAAGCTAAACGTTTTCAACTGTTGTCTGCCTGACTATTGCGGGGTTCTTCATGCCGAGTTCATTGCCATTTTGAAAGCAGTGAAATGCTTGTCGGTTTAATTAAAAGTCCCTTAATTTACTAGAACAACCAATTTGGTTATCCCTTCGAAACATCATTTTGATGTTCGTCGATGAGTACCGAGGGTTTCTTTGGGAAATTACGGGTCAGTTAAAGGTAATAATTATAAGGGTTTCAGGACAGAGGGATATTATTGAAAATTACACTGCTGATGAACTAGCCAGGACCGGTAGAAAACTTACAATGTCTTATATGTTGCAGAACATAATTCTTCCTATTGCATCAATTAAACAAAGTATTCTCCGCGCGTGCTACAAGGAGGCTTGACTACTGTGGCAGCAGGAAGGTGCGTACAATATTACTGGATAAGAAGCAGACTGATTGTCTTTTGACCTATACGATTGCAATTCTTACGGATCACGGTCTTCTTCGAATGTCTTCCAAAAGTGTAGATCTGATAGAGAGGAAGAGACAACATTTTCCTTCAAGTGTCAGTGCCCCAATTTGTCTTGTCTTTTATTTTCTGTTATTGTTGATTGAACTCTTCTGTATAATAATTGCTGTCAATGCAATATTTATTATGGAGTCGGTTTGCTAAATTTGGTCCTTGTTATTCAAGGGAAGTCTGTTTGGAAACCAAATAATTAGGGTTAGGCGTGGTTGTATCATGCTAGGTGCCGCTAGATATATAAGATGTACAAAAAAATCTAGACTAGGTATAGCCAAAATATAGGCACAGTCGCCGTAGTCTAATGGGTAGTGTGTTCGCTTATTAGACATAAAGCCCGAGATCGAGCCCCAGGCCAGCCATCAAAACGAAATAGGTATGAAAAGAAAAGATATTTCTTCGGCGACTTAATCTCAGCAGATTTCTGGCAAAAACTCTGAGAGTAAATAAACCTGCCATGAAAAAGTTTTTTAGAATCCGTCGTTCGGAGTCGACATTAAATTGTAGGTCCCGCCACTCAAGTATAAAATTAAGGCACACAATACGAGTGGTGTGAGAAGCTAAGCCGTAATCCTGGCCAAAGGGTTGTAATAGCCAATTATGTATGTATATCATGCTAGGTTCTCTAGATATATAAGATGTATTAAAAAAGCTCGACTGGGTATAGCTAATATATGTATGTATGTATGAATGTATTTCAAAATGATCAGCAAAACGACAATGTGCCACATGTTATACTCTATATTTAAACACGGTTAAACCCAAAAAATTCCCACTGGGCCAAATATCAATGTGTAAATGCCTGCTGAATAGGAAAAAATCTAATCAATTCCGGAGCGATTCATTTCTGTTGACGAAAAGTGGGTCATTTATTACAATGAGAAGCGAAAACTATTGTTTAAACCAAACAACCGCAAATGACCTCATTTTGCGAATAACCCACATTAACAGTGGCTTAGCTAAAGCTTCGGGAGCTTGGTGGGTTAATCAAACTTATAGTTCGGGCTTGCTTCTACCTGAAAGCAATTCACTTTAATTAAAAATCTTTAAAAAAAGACTTCCCAATAAGGAAGAGTTTTTATGGAATAATTAAATTACCTTCATAATTATAACAATTTGGGAAACGAAACATGTTAAACGATATTTAATAGAAATAAGATATTAAGCTTTAAGAACCTTTCTATTCAAGACAAATAATAGATTTCTTTTTTTTTATTTCTTTCTAGCCTTGATCAGTGTAAGATAAAAAGTGATTCGTGAGATGTGACAATTACAAAAGTGCTTTTAGTATGGTTTAAAGGGACAAAAAATTGAATAACGTTTGCAAATAATTAAATTTTATTATTAAAATTCGTGTTGTGTGAGAAATAATAAAAACATTAATAAACAGAATTGACGAATTTGTTGTGAAGAGCTCTGAATGCACCTTGGAAGATGCATTATTTGGTGGTATCGTTTGACCGTACATTTAATGGAGCGGTGATCGGGAGACGATTACTGAAGTGATTGATATGTATGTGATCACTACTCCAATCCTTTCATTCATTTATTATCTCAGGTAAATATTTCATTCATTTTTACAAACTTACTGTGTTTTTATTTCAATTTTTAAAATCTGAATATATGTACTACTTGCGCTTATAAATATATTATTGTCTGTGGAATTGTTTATTTATTTGATAATAATTAAACAATAATTATTTATAGAAAAAAACAAACAAACAATTTTTTTAATCACCCTTGCTTTGTTGACATTCAAGATCAATTGCAAAAATATAAAAAAACAAAATTTATTTCCTGTCTACAAAACCGCTACATGAATATACACGTACAAATTATTACTAATTCATACTCTCTCGCTCTTTCCCCATACTTACTTTAATCCGTAAGCGTAGTTCTTATAAATAAACAAACAAACATTACTGTAAAAAATCAAACAAATTAATAGAAAACAAAATACCCAGTGGAAAATTTATACATCATCATACAGAGTTAAATAATGTATGTCAATGTACATACATACATACATATTTCTATTTGGTCACAGTATGAGTACGTGTTATTGCAAAAATTCAATGCTAAAGAGAAAATACGGAACTATTATTTTCAATATCATCTTGATTTGTTTTTGTAACTGCATTTGTTATTTCATTATTATTTATTCAAAACTGTTACAGTAGAGTTTGATTATAACGAACATCAGTTGTAAAGAAATAAATTGTTGGTAAATATTTTCAATAGATTTTTAACGATTTTCGAACCAACAACAAACAAAAAATGTTTTGCTATATGAATTCCTCTATAACGGTACTCCACTGTAGTATTGTGTTGTAATTGCAATAAACACATAATGTTTGTGCTCTTTCTCTTTGGAATGCATTTGCCAAGCAATGCTACTTTCATACAACCGCATTGGCCAATAAAAGGCACTCGAATTTATTGAAAAACTAATTTTATTATAAATATTGAAAGTATGCCAATTAATAAAAATTAAATTCCCTTTAAAAATATTTTCTTATTATTTTTCCTACGTATTAATTATGCAATAAAAGTTTGGACATTCCAAACAATGAGAAAAAGCAACAATAAATTGAAAAAGAGATTAAATTAGACAAGAGTAAAATGAACCGTATAAGATAATAATAATAGTCAGTGATCATCACGATCTTTTTGGCAGGCGTTCATACGTTCACACAGATTGTAGTACACTTGTGGTGAAAAACAATTACATATTTAAAAAAAAGATTATATTGTAAATATATATGTATATAAATATATATTTATTTTATTTAAATGCATGTGGTAATTTCTAAGGCCAAGGTAAAGCTGTCAGCATTTAAGGTCGTTGAAATTTTATTAGAGGAACAAAAAATGCATTCACTGCACACAAGCACATTTGCCTCTCTACCTGTGTACACATAACAATGGGAATCGTTTTAATCGAACGATTAATAACGATTAAATGCAATTTATAAATAGATTATTTAAAAATAAAACTCATTAAAAGCAAAAGTTAAATAATAGTTTTAGTGGATCAATAGAGTGTCTCATTATACGTACAACTTACGAGTATATGTATGCCACATTACTTTTTCGCTTTTTTCATGTTAATTTAGAAATACTGAGTTTTCAGTTTTTATGCATTACATACATGCACATACATAATTGGTCAAACTATACTACCTACCTAGCTTGTCACACCACTTATGATGTGTGTACACATGAGTGGCGAGACCTACAGTTTAAAGTCGATTTCGAGAGACAGGTTTTTTAGAAACTTTTCATGGCAATTTTATTTACTCTCGGAGTTTTTATTTGCTATGACAGGAACTTTCCGAAGAAAAATTTTTTTGTATTTCGTTTTGTTCGAGATGTCTACCATGGGGTTTGAACCGAGACCCCACGAACACACTACATACTAGACCACGGCGACAATTATTTGTGAATACAAAATGTAATGCCTAATGAAACATTTATCTAACATAGTTAGAATGGTATTAAAATGCCTATACTGTTCCATACCTTGTTGCCATTTTAAAAGTGATTCCATTATATTTTTTAATGGGTATTCGTAGGTTCATGTTCATGTGACAAATATTTACCAAAGCTCAATGATGTAAAAACGCCAACAATACACTATGACCATAGAAATAACAGGATGCAAAGGCGGTTGATTGACAACATTGAAATGGACATCACAAGATAAGTGAGAGCTTTCGTAGGATTAAATAAATCTATCGATGTTCTTTGCTTCTGATAGGCTTTGTACAATTATACAAATTATTCGCTATAATTGAGAGTAGATGCTATTGGATGACATGTGAGGAACTAACGAAATACATGCGAGAAAATTTCAATGCATGTGGCTTAGAGTTGTTTGCCTATGACGCTTAACCACCAAACACACAAAAACCATTGTGACCGTAAATACTAAATAAGTTTTGAATATTGAAAATATGTTTTGAATACATGTTATATTTCTATATTTCAATATCACTTATCAAGAATACTAATACCCAGAATTGCGATTATCAAAAGCCGTTTATAGGAATCTTAATGGATTTCTTCTTACAACACCTTCTGTATCCTAAAGTAGAGTTTTTTCTTTCTACAGTATATTATACATATTTTTGTGGCTTCTAGGATGAAAAGGAGGATAAGTCGTCTCAGCCATCCTGACTAAACAATCCCCTTCTGTTACTATTTTGGAATTTGATCGAAAATTTAGTCCCACCCCACTACCAAACCACAACAGGGTTGTTTCCTATTTGGAATATTTCTACAATTACATCCAGTTTTTTTAACCGTAGAATGTGTTCAAAGCGTCAGTTTCTTTTGTCTGATATCATTTTCTCTATATCCTTTTTAGCTATCAATAGTTCAACTAGGTTACGTTACGCTAGGTAAGAGCAATAACCGATTTAATTCGATACACTTAGATCTTCAGATCCATTGTGATATAGAATCTCCACCATAGAACTCAGAATTCTCTACTGTTTTAAATCTGAAAAAAAGTATATCTCATATTCGTCAGAGGTCTACTAGCGACTACGGTGCGGTGACATATTATATGTAAACACTCTCCTCACCTCCGCAGTTGTACATAGGTGTATTGTATAAGTAAATCTACCTTAACTACAAATACTAGTTAAATCACATCGATTCTTCTTTAAAGAACTCGTGCGTATACTGTTAAAATGGGGCCACAAATAGCCGGCTGTCGTGCAGTTAGATCTAACCGTACACCCTTACCTCACCAATTTGGTTGAAGCCATACTATGTTGCTCGACCTTACAAGCTTATCGACCCTTATATTCTTCCGTATGCTTCTGTGCCCTCGTCTGTGAATTCTGTGAATTTTAAACTGTTTGGCCATTTAATTAAGAGACAACACTCTTACCCTCAGAAATGAGAATTAATAAGCTTCAGCTTCACTAATGATCTGCTTTCAGATCATAACTTTGGCTTTAAACTGTAGGTCCCGCCACTCATACATAAAATTAACACACACAACATATGTATGTGGTGTGAGAAGTTAGGTCGTAAACCTGACTGAAGGCATGAGTTTGCATGAGTTTAATACGTACAGAGATATCACGGCTAAAGCAGATAAATGTATTTATTGGCCGCTAACAAAAGCTGAGGAAGAATTTCTCTATCATTGTATCTATTTCCATGGACCATTGGGTAATAGAGAGGCATACGGAAATTCTTAGTTAAACTGCAAAATGACCTCTGTAGAGGTTATAGATGTTTGGAGGGAGAAGAGATTATTATCCACTTTATGTACTAACATGTGTCTCGGGTTCCATGCAAACTTCTCTTATTTGGGTTACCCTTTCTCGATGGTCTAGCGTTACATGATATCTAATCGATATTATCATTATTCAATTTATAGAATAGTTTTCACTTTGGTTCTAAGGGAGTCAGGTTTTAAATGCAAAGCTTTGGTGGTTGATGCTTATTCTCTATACCGGTTAATCACGACCTGGCAGTTAGCTCTGGTACATTGGTTCATGTAATATGGCACTAGGTAGCTACATATGTATGTACGCTTAAGTAAACTTTGATATACCACTTCCTCCAATCTTATTCCATCATTTTGAGTTTTAATCGAGGAATAAAAATTAATTAGTTTTTGCTTGGGAAATCCTATTTACTGAGTCATGAGTTCTTCGATAAAAAGCTTATCGCAAGAAAATGCATATATTTATACAATATTATAACGTGATTTTATTTGTTTTCGTGTTTGATGGCCTATTTACTGAGTTATAAGCTTTTGAAGAAAAAATAAAAAAAATATTATCAATTAACCCTGTTTCTTTTATTATTTAAAAGTGTTTCAGGGTTTATTTGTATTTTTTTGTTTGTTAATTATTTACTGTAAATAATTTATTTTGTTGTAGTGTGAGTGAAGAAGTACCATATCCGCACGTATGAGTGATGTTCATTTCTAGTAAATTTTTTATCACTCATACGCCCTATTTATTTATTGTATGTAATTTATACGTTGTTGCTGTCCGTCCTTAACGTTAATGTTCCCGTTGCCTATTTCTTATCATAAATTTAAACAAACATTAAGCAGCTATTTTTATTTATTTTTTTTTGAATAATTTGTTGTTTTTGTTGTTAATTTTTAAAATAACACATTCAACTAAATGTCGATTAGAATACAGAGACTTTTCACAAGGATTTTTACTATCGCTATTAATTACAAACAATACACACATCGTGTTGTTGTATGTAGTTTTGTAAAAAAAAAAACGAATGAAAGTTGTTTTTTTGTTTGTTTTTTAATTTGTTGAAATTGTTTTTGTAAAAATAAAATCAATTTAAATTACACTTAAAATGGCAATGAAATTTGTTGTTGTACAACAAAAAACAAAACAATTTTAAATAAAAACGACAATTTTTGTGTTACAATATAAAATGTTTTTTTTTTTTAGAAAATTGTTTTAGTAAAAAAATGTAAAACAGCAGAAAATATTTTTTTTATATTTCTTTGAGGCTTTTTTTATCTTAAATGCTTGGATACAAGTGGTGTTCTCCAGCATCAAAGGTGTTATTTGGTGTTGAAATATGTTATTTCTAAAGGCCTATAACAGAGGCCATATACAAACAATACAGTTCTAATGATTATCATAAAAGGTAACGATTTCAAATGAAAAAGTGAAATCACCTTTAAACTTTTATCGCATAAATATTGTCAACCTTTATTAACGTGCATGGTTTGTTTGCATTTCTGGAAATATCAGAACTTTTTAATATTTAAATAGAAATACTCAGATTAAGCTTTTGACAGCGCTTAACTGGCCACTCAGCTAAATGGCCAAACCCTGAAAATTGCAAACAAATGCGTGTTTCTAAATGCAACATAGAAATGAATATAGGAACGAACGAAAAATACTTTATATTTTTCACTTTAAAAACAAACAAAAAATGTTGTTAACACCTTCAATATATTGCCACGTTTGACAGAGATGGCCAAGTGGTTTCAGCGAAATGTTTATAAGTTTCATTTATTTTACAATAAGGGGCCTATTTCTTAATCTAAATATTAAAAAAAATGTGGGAAAATGGTTTTCAGTATATACGTCTTTGGTTCCGCGAATTTTTACTATCAATTGAAGTTTGCAGGCACTGACACAAATGTTAGCCAGATGGTGATAGGTCCTAGCTATAGAGTGGGTGAATGAAATTTACCCTGCAAAGCAAGACAATTTTTTAGTAGGTTATGATCACAACATAGCTTATAATAGATAATTTTTTCCTAATCAAACCAAATAGCTAACATACATACATACATAATTGGCCATTACAACCCTTCAGTCAGGATTACGGCCTAGTTTCTCACACCACTTATGTATGTTGTGCGCCTTAATTTTATACTTGAGTGGCGGGACCTACAGTTTAACGTCGACTCAGAACGACAGATTTTGAGAAACTTTTCATGGCAGGTTTATTTCCTCTCAGAGTTTTTGCCAGAAATCTGCTGAAAACGTAAGTAAAATCTTTAGTGACAATACTGAACATTTTATGTTTTCATGGTTTTGTTTTATTTGGGTTGTTCGCAGCTGTCTGTTGCTTAAATGACGCAATTCGAACTGAATCTGCTGGATCATGATCACAACCATTTCCATTATATGTTCCAAACTGTTTTGACGATTTTATTCAAATCCAAAGTCATGGCCCCATGGAATAGAATTGGTTGGATTACAAATTGTATATCCGTAAATAAAGCAACCCTTTACTTACCTCTTTGCTACAGATTAGTTGCCGCATTAGTGGTTCTTGATTGTGTGCCTGTATATGTAAAAAGCGTAAATTTTTATAAAATTTTTTTGAGTTAAAACAGTATCACACACATTTTTCTTCCACCAAATGTCTATTTATTATAATAAAATGCAAAGACTTTTTTCTAAAATAATTTAATTTCACGTAAAATAAAACTCGTGTGAATTATAACGTCACGCCCTTCCCTAATAGTAGTAGTGACTCTATATTTATTACACAAACACAACAAAAAAGTGAGTGGTAACTTTGAGAAAATTTGCAATATTTTTCATTTAGAAAATCAAATCACTTTGTAATAGGCCTTTTAACTGCATATACCCGTTTAATAAACAATAAAATATTGTTTTTGCGATAAATAAATGTCTGTCTGTCTATCTTTCTGCCTGTTGTTGCACGGTATAGGAGTGAGTGTATGCATAGCATTTTGTTTTCTGTGTGTTTTCTTGGTCCAGTTGCGTGCTGAGCTCTATGGAATCTCAAGGTGGCTTTATGCAGATTTTTTTCTTTAGATTTCAAGATATTGAGTTCACAACCCAGAGTCATTTAAAATAACTTATGAGTTGCTCGATATGTTGCCAAAAAAAGAAAAAAAGGAAAAAAATCTTAACATTTCTAGAACTATGTACGTATAGGCATAACAAATTTCAATATGTAAATGCAAACTCATGCATTTGTACACAGGTAGACACGGCAGACAGACAGTCAGTCAGTGGGCCAGTCAGTCAAAAAACGTTAAAAACAAACGCTTAACGCGCATGCGTCAAATGTCACGCATTTGCAAGTAACGAAACGTAACGACGACTCTCTATAGCAGACATACCACACAGAGGTTTATGTTTTAATAAAAGCAACAACAGTAATTTAAGCAAACGCCTATGTACATATGTGTGTATGCAATTTGTTTGTTGCATACAACAAATATTTTCTTAAAAATGTTTTATAAAATCAAATCAAATAAAATAAATGGGCCTAAAACCAGTTTTTGTTTGAAACTTCAAAACAAAAATTTTGTGATTTTAGGCCTGCATAAAAACAACAGAAATAATAATAATTTTTAACAAATGTAAAGTATATAGAAATATAGTTTTATCGATAATTATATGTATATAATATATTCCGATAAATTTTTTCCACTTTTTCTTGGACAGTTAACGAAAACGAAATGAGTCAGTAGTGTCTAGTCGTCACACGTTGTAAAGACTGAATTCTTTCTTTCCAAAGTCTTTCACTGATGAATAAGACTTACTTGTGGTCGCCTTAGTCTAGTAGGTATTGTGTTGGCTTATTGAACGTGAAGCGACGGTTCAAACCCCAGGTCAGACATCTCCCACAAAACTAAATAAAAAATATATTCGACGACGGCACAAAAAATCTGGCCAAGGCTGGATAGGAGGCGCACGGCGACACTGACTTAAACTCCAAAGAAGCAGGCTCAGCGCGGTTATCGGGGTTATTACGGGACATTGTATTTTCGGAACGCATGCGAGGCGTATTGGTGTTGGATACTTAGCGAATGATTTCTGCGGAAGCTGTGGAGATGAGGAAGTGGATTAAACTATTCTTCACCTACTGTGCACATGCTCGGCACATGGTCAAAGGAGAAAGAAACAAATGGGTGCCTACTACATGGAGGACCTAGATGATCTGTCATGCATGGATATTGGCAATCTGAGTCGCTTCATTGGAAGCTCCGAGCGGTTCCTGGAATAGGGGAGAATGTGAAACTGTGTGTGGCCCTGTGTGCGGCCTAAGTGTGTCCGCTCATGACTCCATCGAGGGGACAGCCACTTCTACCTACCTACCTCTACCTACCCGTCAGGGACTATTGACTATTTTCGTACCACATTCCTCTGAGTTGAAGAAGTGATATGATAGTGTTTATTCCCAAATCTGAAATATCATCATGTTGCAAGCCAAATATGAAAACAGATCAATTAGTCTCTGTTCTGTTTTTATTGAAGACCCTGAAAAGAGTTCTTTAGCTTCACACGCGCAACTCGATTAACCTGCCTCTGTTGTCTGCTTGTCAACATTTTTTTTACTAGAGGCAAACCAGTTGAATCCATACTTTATACATTTATCTCACAGGTAGAATTATATCCTGGCTTCATTTTTTGACTTTGGAAGAGCTTTCATCAAGGTTTGCGATTGCCACCGCTTTGTAGAATCTTGATATTGAAATAGAACCGATTGGGTTTATTAAACTCCTTCTAAAATCTCAACAGATTACCTCCTCCATGGGATGTCTTGTTACGCTGGCATATTATTCTCTCTGGACATTTCCCTATTCTATCTGAGGATAACCAGACTCTAAATGAAATTGCTTGTATCTCATCTATACTGAATCTTCAGAAGATTTCACTCTTGAATTTCAACCAGATAAGAATGACGTTATCTGCTCTGTTGAAGTCCACATGGATATCGATTGGGTCGGTGAATTTAATGCCAAAAGAAAGTGTAATAACGGCAGAGAGTTAAAGGATTCCTATTTATGCTCTTAGTAAATAAACAATACTTCCTTTCCTTACCTTGAAAGAATTCACTCTTTTCAAACTCTGCTTAGAATATGTAATAAAGTAGCTCAGAAAACTTTAAATTAATTGCAATTGAAATGCGTGTGTCTGTGTGTAAGCACACATACAATTTTAATAATTTGTTTTTATTCTGTATTTTTAAATAATTTGTTCGCTTATAAATGACTTTGAAGATCATTAACGCATTGATTTCTAAAAAAAGGCATTTGTTTTGTGTAAAACGAATGTAAAAAAAAAGAAAAAAAAATTCATAAATTGAAGGTGAACGACATGTCAACAAAAAAGAAAAAACAAAAAAACACATCGAAAAGTGCAAAAAATAAAAACTTGAAAAAATATTTTCAATAAAACGGATGTTGATTCAAAAATTTTCCACAAAAACAAAAAAAAAAATTGAATTTATTTTCCTAAATATTGGCTTTTCTCAATAAGTATCTACGTTTAATGAGGAAAAATATTTTTGTTTTATACCAGTGATGATTAATCGTTCAGAATGACATTTTTGTTTTTTGTTTTTATTACGAATAACATTTTTTTGGAACTTGTTTTATTCGTAATTTCATGAGGTTTTAAAAAATAAAATTGAAGTATAATTTTGTATTTGAAAATAGCAATAAATGATGATTCAGCTTTAGAATTTTCCTTTCTGTTGAGTCATTAGGTTCTAACTGTTTTTCATCGAACGTCCCCGGCCACACACTAACCCACCCTCACCCGACCGCGTTAAGTTAAAGTTAAAGAAAAGATAAGAAGAGAAAAGCTGCGTTTACACTAAAATAACGATAACAAATCAATAGAGAGGTTCTCGAAGTTGCCTGGATAAAAATAAATGAAGTATAAAAAGAAGAAAATATCACGTTGGCAGTCAGTAGCATTAAAAACCATGATGTATGTATATACATATATGTATGTACTGTTGTATGTAATACAACGAGGTTTGAGCTTTCCTTAGGTTTCTTGATAGCAAAACCTTAGTAAATAAATTTTGATCATGGCAGTTAGCAACCGCCTTCGCTTTCTATACATGCTATGTTACGACCATGTTTTAGCAGATATTTTTCCTATTTATCTGAGACGTTAGGATAGAAAGAAAAATGTAATACTTATGGATGATAATGGCATAATGAATAGGTCTTAGATCACCGTTAGGTTCATTGTAAATACGAAAAATGAATTTTATTGAAAAGATTTTAATTGTTTATTTCGTTATCTCAACACAATAAGAACGCTGTCTCACAAAGCCCACGAAACCTTTTTATACCTGAATATCTTTTTAACTGCATACATACATAATTGGTCATTACAATCCTTCAGTCAGGATTACGACCTAGTTTCTCACAACACTTATGTTGTGTGTGTTAACTTTATACATGAGTGGTGGGACCTTCAGTTTAAAGTCTACTCCGAACGACAGATTTTTGAAAAACTTTTGCTAAGAGAAAGGCGAAGAAGAAATAGTTTTTCGTATTTCATTTTGTTGGAGATAGCTCACCTTGTCTTAGAACCGTGGCCTTACTTTGAATAAGCCAACACACTACCTACTAAACTATCTTTGTAACTATGGTTACAAAAGTGGTCAGACCTATACATTACCACAATGTACGTCCTTCCGAAAATATCACTTCTGTAATAGAAAGTGTGACGGATAATCCGAATATTATAATGAAACAAAGTTTAATCGAGAACATAGCTTCAAATGTGTTTAATTCAACATTACTTTTGAAATCGAAAATGGATGAATGGATGGATTGTCGGAAACAGTGTCGTAACAGTTGCCGTAGTCTAGTAACTAGTGTGTTGGCTTAGTAGACGCGAGGCATGAATTTTTTATTGTACCAATTAAAGCTTGATATTGCACGATACTTACTAACGTGAAAGTCAGTTAGTAAGCCCCTTAAACGCTGCAATTTTAGCATTAAATAATATCAATTGCTTGCTTTTTAAGACGCATATCTTAAGAGTTGATGTGTGTTTCTTATTTTGTTTTTACTTTTCTAATAAAAAAGATTTTTTTAAGTCCTGATAATCTTTCTCAAAAAATCTTTAAAAAAAAAAACTTAGTCAAGCGTTAATTCACATCAAATTCAAAAAAAACTCACTTTAAAGTTTTTCATTGAAATCTGTTTTCTGCTTATTTTTAGAGGAATTTGACTTCAGATTTGCAACCCACATTTAAACTCTAATTAAACCAGTTTTACGCACACTCGATTTATAATTTTTTTTAATCTTTTCAAACGTTTTTCATGCGTTTTTTTAAGCATAAAATTTTATTTCTTACAATTTTTGGGCGAATTTGAGACGTTTTTCAAAATTTTGTTGCATAATCGTTACCTAAAAGACAAGTTTTTCACGAAAAAAAAAAGAATAAAACCTCAAATGACGTCGACATTTGTGAGTGAGTGCGGAAAAAATTTAATTCGATTTTATTCCTTTGATTTGTTTTTGTTTTTTTGCTAGACCCCACCCCATATCCCACCAGAATTTTTAGTTGCGTTTTTTCTTACGAAAATTTATTTTATTTCTACAAAATGCGTTACCAACATGCAATTGATGGTGTTGTTGTTATTGTGGGTCTCTATTTTTTAAGTGTATTAAGAAATAAAAAAAAAAAGTTTGTTTTATAACAATCTTCAGGCCTATTGAATAGAGCTGAGTTGAGCTGTTGTGTTGTTTGGGTTATTGCACCATAAAGTGCATTTTTAACCCAATTCTGTCGTTTATTATTTGATTTTTTTTTTGTAAATTCCACAGTTTTTTTTGTTCTGTTAACACAACATAGTTCTTAATTATTTTGTAAGCTAGGCGTAGTAGCATTAGCAACATAAAACATTTATTTGCAAAAATTTATTAGAAGTTAGAAATATGCTTTAAAATACTATTACGATAAGAAGTTTAAGATTAGAAAAAACTAGAAGAAACCCTTTTAATCCTTTGTTTGCTGCTCTAACGTAAAACACAACTGTCGCTCGAATCCTAATCAACGGCTGTGTTGCTGATATTATTGGAAGATCTAATCTAACCTTCCAATATGAAGTTCCTAATTTTGACAGTCTCTAAGGACGATCCTGTTGAAGCTAGTTCTCTCAAATTAGTTTCCATTTTTCAGTCTGCTTTGCCAAGACATCGTACATACCGTGTAACATTTTGAATGCGTGCACTATAACCGATTTAAAATTCCAGTAATTTCGTGCTTTTATTTTCATCGATCTTGACATGTGACACGATACCAAAAACTCAGAGCGATCTTTATCTGTAAGTGATAGAATGGCATCGCTCGAATCACAATTTTTCATCATTTGTTACTCAATTTAGTCTTAATACTGCGGGCAGATGTCGTCCGAATGAACGAGTTCACCAAGACAGTACGACATTGTAATCGGAACTAGGACAGACGGGGATGATAGTGAAACGCCTTGGAATAAAACGAATTATAGCAACAATTCATAGTCGACGTAGTCTAGTAGCTAGTGTGTTGGCTTATTGGTTATGAGGCCTTGGTTCAAACCCCAGGTGAGATATCTCCAACAAAACAAAATATGGAAAAATATTTCTTCGGCGACTTCCGCTCAGCAGATTTCTGCCAACAACTCTGAGAGTAAATCAAATTGCCATGATAAGTTTCTCAAAAATTAGTAATTCGGAGTCGACTTTAATCTGTAGGTCCCATCACTCAATTATAAAATTAACCCCCACAACATGAGTGGTGTGAGAAGCTAGGCCGTAATCCTGACTGAAGCGTTGTAATGGCCAATTATGTATGTATGTATGTAGGTGGTAAGATTATAAAAAATGTTTAAGGAAATGAAAGCATTACAGATGCAGTCGTCAGGCCCGTACATTGTCACAGTATATGCACTGACAAAAATATCTGTTACAGAAACTTTTGTAGATAATGATCTGAAGATGTCAATTAATAAATTTTTTCTCTTTTAATTAAATTTGAACTTTGCATCCTTTTGAAATTATTTACATGCCCTTAAGTAAAGAAATGTTCTGCATTAAATTTAATTCATTTGCTGCACAAGTTAAAATAAAATTTAATTAAACTGTAGTAATTTAACAAATTTTTGTTTAATTACAGGTTAAATGAAAAGATTCGGTTACAAAATTTGTTAAATGCGACAGACAACGCTACTAACAGGCCATTCTACGCTAACATCATGATCACAATAATGATGACCAACGACTTTAAACTGATCAACGATTTTCATGTGATATCGAACGAATTCCAAACATTCACAAGTGAAGTGAAAAAAGTGTATAGTGAAAAAAGAGAAAAAAATACTAGTGAAAAAAATAAAAAAAAAATTTAAAAAAAAATATAAAAACCAAAACCAGCGGCAACAGATTCAACAACAAATTGCGTGCAAAGGTCAAATGCAGTCAGTAAACTTATAGCTGAGGGAAGAACAGACAGCAGTAAAAAAGGTAAGAAAAATTGAACACTAAAACAGCAGGTACTAAACGAGAAAAAAAAGTACAGTGAGCGAGAAAAGTTAACTTACAATATAGAAAAAAAGGTTTAGAATGATAAAATTGAATATATACATATATATATCACTTGCGAGTGACAATAACATACGCCAATCGAATTCATTCCATCACAGGCTAAACCTTTTAGCGATTGGATCGGAAATACTCAGTATGAATGAATTAAAGATATGTAGCCTATATGATTTTAATTCATGCAAGACCTATTATTTGTTTACTTGGCTTGAGAAGCCAATCTGGTACTCCCTAGAAAAATTCAATTGCATTGGTTTCTTAAGAATACACACGAAATGCTTTACCCTATCTGATCTCTTTACTATTAGCACCCATCCGACCATTAGTGCATTAGTTCGTCAGTTAATGAACCTCGGCGTCCAAGAAATCTTATTTCTTTTAATATTGATTTGACGAATTCATTGAACATAATTATGTATTTCCATTCCTGCAAATTTTTTTTTCGTCCAAAATGTGGTTATGAGCAGTTGGCAGCTGAGCCTAATTTCCACCGAAAAATCGTCTCCAGTAATGAAGTCTTTTTCTGAATGAATTGGTACACGAACATATAAAACTGTCTAATATGGGATGATACCACATAAAATTCAAGAACGTCTAATGTATAGTGAAAATGTTACATTAGATTTTAGGGCTGGCGGCGTCATGAGACCATATTTCTCTGAGAAGAATGTTGGTCTGGCCATCACCGTCAATGACGAACACTATAGGTCGATGGTTGCCAACTTCTTTTCGTCTAAATAATATGGACATCAACCATATGTGGTTTGAGAAAAACCACGTCATGTGTCACACAGTTTATGCCGCATTAGATGTTTTGCACGAGCGATTTGAGTGCTTGGTCATCTCACGTGGATGTAATGTGAACTAGCCACCGAGATTGTATAATTTGACTTCATTAGACACATTTATATGGGAATTTCTTAAGTCCCAGATTTATGCTAATAATCCCCAAAACGTAGCGACTCATACCATCGGTTAAATTTAGCGTGATTTATGCTTCAGAGTCATGGAAGATTGAGCATTAAGCATGTGGTCTACCCAGAGAAATTGTTGTGGACATTTAAATGATGTTATGTTCCACACATAAAGACATCAATAGGCCTTTCAAAGGAATAAAACATTTAAAGATAGGAAACGCTTACAAAAGACCCTATATAACTCATCTATAGGAAATTCAAGTTTTTTAAAAGCCTCTTTCTTTCGAACCATTACCCATTCAATTTTAATAAGTGTTGTATTTACTTTTGTTAGTGACTATTACAGTATTTAAGTATGTGCTCCTCCGCATTTAAACAAGGGCTACCAGAGTAACAATTTGAACTTATAACGCACATACAAACACAATGAGCAACAAATATACATATAAAAATCCTCTCATGTACTCTCAACAACAAGTGTGCGAGTACATGTGATGGAAACCGGTAAAATTCAAGTAGTCTGTCTTCCAAAAAAATATAAAACAACAGTAACAATAACAATAACAACAGGCAATGCAAAAATATAAATGAAGAGCAAAATTTGTGCAGGTTATTGGTGTACACAGGTTCATATTTATGGAGGTGCACCATAATTCAGATGTTCTTTATGCGATTATTTCAAAAAAAAAAAAAAAACACAACAAAACAAAAGAAAATGCAAAACTTAAGCCTCAAATATGTGCTCACCACCATATATTACCGTACAATCGTTTCAATGTGTTAGTGCAGTGCAGTGTAATAACAACAGCCAGTACATACATATATGATGGTATGTTTAATATGTTATACAGTGTGTATGCTAAGTAAACGTTCAGTTGCATACGAGTGTCTTAATAAATAAAAATATTGTAATTATTGCTTTTTTGGTGTTGCTTGCTTGTTGTATTTGTTGTTATTGTTGTTGTTACGTGTATTAGTATCATCGATATTATGTGCTCGTATTACACATGTCTGATGAATATTTTTTCGTTTTTGTTTTTGTTTTTGTTTTGTTACGTTTTGCTTGTTTTTAGTTTTATTTTTGTTTTATTTCATTACATATTTTGTTGGCGTTGTTGTTCTTTATATGCCTACAGAGTATTATTCAAGGTTATTTGCTCATATCAACTTGTAGTTGTTGTTATTATTGTTGTTGCTAGCCTGCCTGTTTTAATTGAATGTCATCATATTAAATTGAGTATGAGTTAAACAACTGCATATGCGAGTGCGAGTGTGCAAGTGCAAGAGCCAGTGCCTGTGCCTATGCCTGTGCATTTCATTATGATGGTGTTGATAAAAATGATGATTACGATAAATATTGTTGTTGTACGCGTATAACGTGCAGTTTTTTTTTGGGCAACAATTCTACCTGTGATCAGAAAATTAAAATGAAAAAAAGAAAACGAATGAAAAAAGAAACAACTTTTTCGTAATTTTATTTCCTATACTTCCAGTTTTGTTTAGAAGGAACCAAACCAAAGCGACATTAAAGGCGTAGCAAAACTAAGGGGGAGAATAACTTAAAGCCTTGATAAGGTTGATAAACTGTATTCCTTATTTGTGTTCATGACTCAGGGTATGTCGCCTACGCATGTAGTGCGTTTTCGAAATTTGTGTTGGGCGAGAAGTAAAGGAAAGGAGAAATAAAGGAGATGAGAAAAGATCTTTTTCAGCAATGCTGTATGTTCAGTATACGTGGAAAGAAGCTAACGATCACGTGCTATGCACATGTAGTGCCTTAGGCGATTTGGTGTTGTGGACAACAGGCCTATAGCATAGTATCAACAGTGAAACACAAAGTACATTGCAAAAGTTCTCTTATTCATCAGCAGCATAGAATTCTGCATGATCAGATATAGTCTTCCTTGTTATCCTTGAATTTCAGTGGACTATTGGAACTAAGCCATCCCCTATCGTATGTGATTTGCGGTTTACAGCTATGCATAGACAACTGCATGAATAACTAAACGATTAAATAGAATGTTGAAGGAAATGATGTAGCAAGAGTTTAACTTTCAAGGAACTTGCAAATGGATAAACGTATATCAAGAACTTGTAGATAAATATAATAATAGCAAGTGCGCTAATACGCCTGCCACCTCCTTGTTTGTTGAGTAGTAGTATCAGTTGGCCGTATGCACCACACGTCCCGTTGAGATATATCTTGGATTTACCGCTCAAGGATTGTGAGTTAACGCAGGACAAAAGGGTGGATTAGTTGATTTCATTCCGGAAATTTTGATGTTAAAGATGCAATTCGCTCGGATCAGTCAATCACTTTCCTTTAAGATGTGGACGAAATTCAGCAACTATTGAGATAAGATAAGAACGTAGTTTTCAATACATTACGGAGGCCACATGGCAGTATGGAATTATTTAAAAAAGATACATTTAAATACGCAAGGAAGCTCATTGATTGGACCATTGTCAGATAAACTCAAAGTTATCGAAGAATTTTTGATGCGGATTATCACAGGCAATAAATAATGGATAAGCTGACTGCAGTTAGATGGTAACTTTAGATGCTTCCACTCTATAACTGGGACCTTGTATCGCTTATTTACTAATTGTTTCACTGTCTTTGAAAACCTTTTAAGTATAAAAAAATATGCGAACGAACAGCAGCTGAAAGTTACTTCAGGCTTTTAATGATTATTTGCTATTTCAGTTGTTTAGCGATAAACCACAGAAATGCTACAGCGATAAAATTAAGTTCTAATTAATTAAAATTGATTTTTCAATATTAACTCAAAAATTTACAAAAAAAAAAATTAAACCGCGATTACTTTTTATATGCCCTAATTATATATCCATTCCCCTTCTATGATTTTATAAAATTTGATCCCTATTAGAGATCAGCAATGCGTATTCAAAAGGATGAGTAGATTCGAATCATACTCATAATTTCTGATGACTTATACGCATTCATTCTCATTTTAATATCATACTCATACTACTCATATTCAAAGTTTGAAGTACTCATTGTACTCATACTCAACAATATGCATGATGTTGTTAATTTCGACTCTCCTTTACTGAACATTTACAAGAATCACAAAATAAGTATGATTCGCATACGAACACAATAATACTCACTAGAAGTTTGTGTGTTTGCTTTGCTTGCTGTCTTTGTCTTTTTCTTTCTTCTTTTTTAGTAAATGCAACAACAACTAAGACTGTAAATTTTGATGAATGATTCGAATCACTCGAATCATTTATGAGTATTAAAAGTATTTTTCTAAATATATGAATCTGAATGAGTAGGCATATGAATCAAACATATTTCGAATGTGTTATGAGTTTGATGTGAACGTTGTACTCACCTGTACTTATAAATCAATGTTGTAGTGAGTACGAATGAATCAGAGTAGTTGAATTTCAATACTGTTGACTCACTCATACTCAAAATTTCATGAGTACTTATGAGTAGCGATAATACGATTCATTGCTGATCTCTGATCCCTATATAACCTTTTCTAATCATCACGTCTCTGTTATCTCATATACATACATACATATGTGCAGGTGATCTCACCATATTTATATCAGGATGATTTTGACCTTCACTGTCACCAAAACATTATGAACCTGTTGTTAACGTTGTTCAACACTGAAAATAATCATGATCATTATAATGATGATGACGATGACGACAGAAAATATGCTGGCTCTTATGCCGGCCGTCTACATTCTCGAAATACAAAAGCCTGACACACACCACAACATAACTCCAGATTCACATGCAACCAGACAGACGACTTTACTTGAATTGTGTTCTCATGACCCATATTTGTAGTGTTGAAAGTTTATATTTTAAATAAATAAATAAAAAAAAAAAATGAAATTTATATTGTATTGCATAATATGAGGTTCTAGTCATTTTTTAAGCATGACTGTCTCGCAAAAAAAATAAAACATAAAAGCCAACCGTATTAATGGAGATGAGTCTTCTTGGATACACTCTGAATAAAATTGTGTATGAAGAGAATTTTGTAAGAAATTACCTGATGGTGGGCTATCATCGGTAAATATGATTTGGTTGTTTGAAACTCTTGTTTGTTGGTGTTCTACACTCTAATAGCTTCCATGGATATATCTAGAATTTTATGCTAAAATTTGTAGTCATGAAGCCAAAGTACGGGTTATGAATATACCATTGGTTGCCAAGTACAAGGGCATAAAATTTTGTTTTCTAAACTTGCGAAAATAATGACTATTCTCCTGATTATGTTCTTAACCGCATTGTTGCAACATAGCATAGCTGTGGCTATTTAACGCCAGAATAATTGCTTAGCAAACTAGCCTTTCAGGTTCATGGTGCCGTGTTGCATGTGGCTTCGTCTTGTTGAAACCACCATCAATTTAGTCCTGTTCTTTCACTTCGAGCAAAAAAGTCAACAGTAATCATCGTATGGTACCTACAGTGAGCGCCATAAGTGAGTCAACACCCACTATAATTTTAAATTTTCTATTATGTTCTTAAGTATAAAAAAAGTTTCTTTATCATGATAAATAAATAAACGTTTTTATTTTTGGAAATTTATTCGACTATTCTCATTCACTTTTCTCGCTATCCTAAAAAAATCTAAGAATAAATAATATTGCCATGAAAAGTTTTTCATTCTGTTGTTCGGAGTCGACTTTAAACTGTAGGTAGCATAAAATTAACTCGCACAACACCAGAAGAGTGACTGAAGGGTTGTAATGGCCAATTATGTTATGTATCTCCATCTGCTTTAGGGATGTGAGAAAACCATTTTATTATGACTTTCGCTATATTGTGAATCGCTGTCCGCAAACAGGGATGCGAATTTTGGAAGTCTACATGGTTTCTCAAAATAGTAGGTTGTGTACATTTCTATTAAGTTTTCGTTTGAGTTTGAATAGCAGATAGTTTACCGCTTTGCCATGCGATATTCCTGAAGATCTTTCTTCAAAGCTGTTGTAGATTTTTGTTTAAAGTATCGGTACTATGCATTATCTCATTGCCTTGGACGGATATGCTGTACAATTTTGCATTTCCTGCAGTTGCTTTATTGCTACCCATACAGTAGTATCATGTTTTTGGATTCAAATGGTGTTAAAGAAGTATTTATATCCGTCATATCTACGGTACGAATATATGTATATAATATATACGAATATATACGAATGAATCAGAATAGTTGAAATTTCATGAGTACTTATGAGTAGCGAAAAAACGATTCATTGCTGATCTCTGGTGGGTATTAAAACAACGCAGGGATATCTAGGATTATAAATTAGGCTACGGTTCTCAGTTAAAGTCGTTTCTTTTCTTAAGCATTTTATATGGAACGCATAACTTTTTCTCACAGTGTATACCTCAAGTGGTTTCTCGAATCGCAAAGCCATGAAATTTCAATGTCAAACTCGTTAAGTACAAGGTAGAAGAAAATCAAAAAAAGTCATCAGAATTGAATCTGGAATAAGGAAACCAATTTAAAACACATTAAGTTCTACTAAAACGTATTAAATGTAGTGCATAACATTTAATTAAGATACGAATCGGCACGATTTTTTAAAAAATTTCTACGAAATATTCGAACAAAAATAAACAACAAAAATCTTTCAAGAATTATTAAAGAAAAAATAACTTTTCGTATGATGAAATAAAATCACACCATTTATCTTTTTTAGACCAATTGTTTAGCCAACACTTGATAGCCAAACAATAGTTGTTTTATTATTGATTAATGATCAATTGTTGGCTTACAATCTTAACGATTTTGGTTTTTTTTGCTACAATTTTACACTCACCTCTTTTGGTTATTTCAAAGGTAAACGCGTACGTAGAGTTGAGCCTTTAATTGTCATCGTAGTCGTCGCCGTCGTCGTCGTAGTCAAAGCTTAGGTTATAAGCAGATCAGCTCTTCTAAATAATGTTGACCTTGCATTCAATTGTCTGAATTATTATTATATTTTTTCTTTTTATCAAAAAGGCTTAAAATCACAAAAATAGTTAAAATTGCAAACGTATGACACCAACAACAATTGCTAACAATGGTATATTGTTGTATTGAAACATATGGATTTATTGTCAATAACATATCAGCGTTAGCATCAGTAACTCGGCAACACACCAACGAATAAATAAAATACAATAAATTATTGTGAGAAAATAAAAAACTGCCAACCCATATGGGATTTCAAACAGATTTCTCTGTTTTATTTGCTTAGAAAAATTACAGCAAAATCTTAGCAATTTAATGTTGGCTAAGGGCAACAGTAAATATACAAATCGAATAATATTCGATGTGAATCATAACGGGTACTGAGGAATTAACCTAATTTTGTAAGACATAAAAGCTTGGATTAACGGTGAATGGCGTGAACTGTTGACACTATGAATTCTTTTCAATTTTATCCAACTCAGCTTACAACCAAGAAAGGATAGGAATTGGTAGACCCAATAATGTCAGGATACATATAAACAAGGCTTGAAATTCTTTGTATTTTAAATTCAAAATTTGTTTTGTGGAATAAACAGACTCTCAGCAGAGTTCTGTCAAAAACTCTGAGAGCAAAAAAAATTTCCAGGAAAAGTTTCTCAACAATCTGTCGTTCGCAGTGGAATTTAAACTGTAGTTCCCGCCATTGCTTACTTACTTAACTGGCCATTAACAACCCGATTAACGGATTTCGGCCTGCCTTAACACATTCTTCCAGGCGCCTTTGCTTCTTGCGCGCCTACGGCTGTTGGTCACATCAATCGATGACAGGGCTTCAGCGATTTGGTTCTTCCAACGCAAGAAAGGTCGTCACCTTCGCCTACTTCCGCAAATCCCCACATTAAATACCCGTCTCGCCGAAGCATCCTCCTCCATTTGAACGACATGTCCGAGCGAGTGCATCTACTGCATGTTAATATGCTGCACAACATCCATGTTGTTAAAGAGGTCGTACAGCTCACTGTTGGGTCCAATGCGGAAATCGTCACCAACTCGCTCTGGATTAAAGATCAATTCGACCTCCGGGTACTGTAGTTGTCACAGTTGACAAGTACACGTGCTCTAACCTAAGGCCAAGTTTAGTTCAAAAGCCGCGAAAAAGCGCGGATATATTTTAATTTAAGTCGATTGCAAACTTTTCCATATGTCTTAAAAATTTCTAGATTTTCTTAGTTTAAGATATTACATTTACCCCCACCCAATTTTTATGCGATAGTTTCAAATCAAAATTTTTTTCTATTTTTTTTAATATTTGTTTGAATATGTTAATGGTTAACAACAATTGTTTAACAGCAGAAAACAATAACAAAAAAGCAGTCACTTGCTGTGTGGTGTAGGTTAGTGATCACTTGTGGGTTAATCGTACTCCCATACCCCTTAACTACTTAATGCGCACGTTTAATTTTCTTTTGCGCATGCGTAACCATAATTATGATGAATTTGTTTGGGGAATTTTTTATTAGTATTTTTGGTATTTTTTTGTTGTTGTTGTGATTTACTGCAATAAATATGTATGTTTTAACCGCAATTGTTTAAGTGTGGCCATTAACAAATAAATGATTTATTAATGGCAAGACAATCGAATGTCAACGATGAAGTATTTTTTTTTTAAATTAAATTTTTGTAAAAAATGGAATTCAAACTGTGAGAATTATTTCGTTCCAATGTCTAGAGATGTGTTTATTTAATCAATTATTTGCTAAAAACATTACTAACCTATCCTACTAAAGTTTTTAATTATATTTTTAATTTTTCTGCGAATTATGTTTATCCAAACAGTTGTTGTTATTGTTTCAATTGTATTTTGTTTAAAATTTTGTTTTTAACATTTCAATTGTGCAAAAATACTTCCGATAACAACAACATTTTTGATTTTTTTTTAATACAATTTTTAATTATAATAGTCATGTTTGTTTAATGTATCAAATGTTAATAAATTATAAAAAAAAAAAAATTTTTTTTTAAAAAATTAAACATTTCAATGGAACTTATTTATGATTGACACGCCTTTAGAAACATCATGAGATAACTTGATTACAAATTAGATTTTTAAATAAAAAAATGTGTACCTGTGTATACAATTAAAAATATTTAAAAGAAATATTAACAGTTCTTTTTAATAAGACAAATAATTATATTGGTTAGGGGTAACAATCTATTCTGTACGCACTTGCATTCGTTTAAACTTTGCATGTGTAATCGCTTTAAAAAGAAATCAATTTTGTATCGAATTTCATTACGACAACCCTAAGCTTAAGAAATCATGTGTAAAATTTACGGCCAAGCAAAGCATTGTATTTGTATTTGGTGGGATCAGAAGCATGTGATCCAATATGTCGAAAAACACTTTAAGTATGTAACCATACACGTAATTTTCCATCATGACAATTCTCGGCTGCATTTGGAAAATAGTGGAGTATATTCTAGCCCTTGTTCTTCTGATTACCATTTGTTCCGATCGATTACTGGAATACCATCTACTTCAAAGAAGTTTATCAAAAATTCCAACCATTTTTTTAGAATGGAGTCCATAAATTGCCAACAAAAATGGGAACAAGTCATTGCTCCCAATCGAGTGGCAGATAGAGAGGTTTGATCCCGTTAGACTTCTTCTTGTACAGTTTTCTCAAGTCGCAAGTATATATGAGTGAATCACAAACTACAGTAGCCATAAAGTCAACATGATCCATGTTATCGTTTAAATTCAGCCTCATTTATGAGCCAAAGTCGTAGTCATAGCTCTCTATGGAGTGGATTTCGAGATAGTGCGATTTGACCCCCTTAAACTTCCGCTTGTGGAGTTTTCTAAGTCGTAGATACATATACGTATGTGAGTAAATTACAAACCACAATAGTCTTCAAAGCCGACACAGCTCATGTTATCGGTCAAATTTAGCCTTATTTATGGGTGCCCTTGTAGTCTAGTGGGTAGTGTGCTAGACTATTAGCGTGAATGTCGTGGGTTCGATTTCTACCAGAGACTCTGGTCTGTGACACTACACCGAGCATATGGTCAAGTTAGTCCGCTCGTATATAATTATAATATAATTTGTAATTGTATTATAATTAATAAAAAATAAAAATTTATGAGCCAGAGAAAATTGGATATTTCGGATATGCCTCACCCAAAGAAACCATGGCGGACATTTGAGCGATGCTATATTCCATGCATAATGGCATCAATAGGACTTTTAAACGAATAACTAATTTCGATGATATCTCCAGACTTTATTTTAATTTAAAGTTCGGAAGTGCTAAGTAGTAAAGATCATAGTCATGCAGGCTATGGGTTAAGATATTGGGAAACAGAGCTCACTATTTAACAGAGGTCATCGTGATTTCCTTTACTGTGAAGAAATAATGCAAACCAAATTCGCTGACCAATAGTTTTATGATAGTTCCTCAATAACGAAATCACTTTTACCCTTACCTTATATTCTATATTCAAAGTCGTTAAGTTTATTAGTTTATTGGGTGACAAGGTCAATTATAAGATCCCATATTTTATGTCTACTATTTTTTTGTCGTAATTTCTAATAAAACTTATATTTCCTTACCAATTCGTTAATAATCGTGTGTGTGGTTTTTTTTACTTTAATAGCTAGCCAGCCCTGGCTTTAAGTCAAGCAATTGTACAATTTTTGAGTGGCTACTTTAACAATTGCCAAATGGCAATAGAAAATAATAAACATAATAAAAAATAAAATCATGTTCAATTATATTAAATATGAAAAAGCATTATTATTATTATTAAACAAAAGTAAATGTTTATAGAAAAAAAATTGGAAAAAATAATAAATGAAGTGTCTACTCACAAAAGGTTGAATTTATTTCGATTTTTTTTTTTGTAGATTTTTTGCAAAAATATCTTTTTTTTCCTTTTCTTGAACAATTTATTTAAAAACAAATAATAATTGACATTGAAAATACATACATATCATAAGTAGATTTCTTTTTTTTTTTCTTCTTTTTTAGGCAAAAAAAATGTTTCAAAATCCCAATTTTTTTTATTAAATTTTAAGTCTTATACAGAAGGTTAATAATTTCAATTGCACGTGATTAAGAAAAAAAAAATTCTAAATTAAATGGCATTAAACGATAATTAAGAAAATAAACAAAAAAATTTGTTCAATAGGATATCGTGAGGGAAGTGATTTGACGACTTCCCCCTTACAGTTCCGCAAAATTTTTTAATTTATAGCGATACTCTGTAATAATTTTAGCATTTTATCTGTCGTTTTTTCTAATTTTATTTTAATAGCATTTTATGAGGAGCATAGAGCATCAACAATTTGAGTTATCAGTTGTATGCCATACGTGTGGTTCAGCCGTATCCTCCAACTAATGCTTTAGAGATTCTAGTCAATTACAGCTCTTGTTGTTTCGGTCAGTAGTCTGTGCAAATCATATGCAACTTATCGCCACTTCCTCGCTTTCAATTGGAGTCTGTCCGATTTCTGTGTAGAATTGAATATTGCCGATAGTGAATAGAGAAAGAAAATAGAGTAGATTCGTCTAGGCATCTGTTGGCAAAGATCTGAATTACCTTGAGGTCACAACGAACCGAGTTCTATGAGTTCACATTGCGTGTAGTTGGCCGCAAGCTTTCCTACGACAAGCATGGGTGTGGCAATGCCAAAAATTGCTCAGTAATGTTTGTCATAATATACGAGAATTTAAGTATCAAAATTCAAGCTGCGTAAAAAATGTGATTCTATTGAAATATTTTCTTCAGCATATAATAAAAGGCAGAGTTATATATAGCGAATGAAGTTGCCGTAATCTAGCAGGTAGTGTGTTGACTTATTAAACGTTAGACCACGGTTCAAACCCCAGGTCATACATCTCCAATAAAGCGAAATTTTAAGATTTCTTTGGCGACTTCCTCTCAGCACAATTCTGGCAAAACCTCAGAGTAAATAAAATTTCTATGGAAAGTTTCTCAAAAATCTGTCGTTCCGAGTCGACTTTAACTGTGGGTTCCGCCACTCATATATAAAATTAACAAACACATCGTAAGTGGTGTGTGAAGCTAGGTCGTAAGGCTGACTGAAGGGTTGTAATGACCAATAGTATATGCATGTACTTACGTATGAATAGAAAAACTCACCACCCACCATCAACAAAAATACCACTTTTAGTTTTACGTCTCTTTTGTGGCTCGTGTAAATGATTTGTAAAGAAATTCAGTTTAAAAAACACGAAACAAAGTGTAAAATTTTTATCGTACTGTGTCGAATTTGCTTGTAATACATACAACAAGTCGGTATGATGTTAAGGCAAGTCAAGTTTGTAATTGGATTGGAAACCTGTGAGTTATTAAAAATGTTGATAAAACATAGACGATTTGCAAGTTTTCTTCTTAGTACTGCTGTTATTACTGTAACCATTTTTTTAAGCTTTAAAAGGTTTTAATTGTAATTACCGTTATAAGAACCATCATGTAACCTTATACTATGTTCACACATGCACGCTTATTGCGTAAATCGCAATAAACGCCATTATTGAGGTCAATATTTCATATAAAATTTCAATTAATTATTGCGTAATAAATACGCAAATTGTTATAATATTGATTAAAACTTAATAATACAGCACTGTTATAAGTACGTTCAGTGAGCATATTACAGTTTTCCGAACACTTTCTGTTGATATTTGACAATTCAAATGTCAACAACGACAAACAAAAAAAAAAAAAAAAAACAAAAAAAAAATGTTGAAACAACCAGCTGCTTTGTTTATCAGCTGTCAAATGAATATTGAATAAGCAGCTGAACTGAATATAGTATTATGTCTGAACACTTAAAATATTATTCTTAAATAACCGAATATTGACTCAATAAAAGTGCATGTCTGAACATAGTAGGTATAAGGGTCTACAAAGTTCACCTTAACTGAACCTTTTTCATTTCTCTTTTACTGATAAATGATGACACATGTTGGCTTTATTTGTTTCATATACAAATTCAATGTCAAGAAAAAACATTAGCTTTTGCAACTTGTGGGCATTAAACCGGAAACGAGAATAGATTAAATGTTCATGTACATTTTCTTTGCTCATTTCTTTTCGTCTGGTTTTACAAATATTGTAAGATTTGCCACATATTTGAGGAATACTTTTTTACAAATTAAGCATTTTTTAACAGGTATTTTGTATGTTTAACAACTGAGCGTCTTAAAGACATAGGGTAGACATGTTTAAATGAAATAAAGTTTTGTTTCTCATTTGTACAGTTATAAAGGCTAACTAAGTTTCCATGCCCTTAAAGTATTGTTATTTCTTAAAAGATGGCAACACTTGATACACGTTTCTCTTAAGAATACCGCCAAGTTAAAGGTTTGCTTTTCACATTGTCCAGTTGATTGTCAGTGTTTAAAAGAAAAAAACAAAATTCCTTATATTAGAAATAATAAATATAAATTAAGAAAATAATTTATTATAATAATAATTTTAAGAAATAATTTCATCTAAAATTTGAATGAATATAATAACACCAGCTCTGGGTAAGTGAAAAAAACAACAAATTTTTCAATTTCTTTTGTTTGATCTCGAAAAGAAAATCATTTTTGAGAGCACATACCGTTTACCTTGAGACGATTTTTAATTTTTTTTTTGTTTGAGTATCAAGGAAAAATTTACACACGCACTTACCGTTTGTTTAATTTTCTTATCGCGTTTTATTTTTTTTCACATTCTTTTTTAATTAATTTCTAAAATGAAATTGCAAGCAAATAAATAAATATTGTGTGTGTGTGTGTGCGAGTGTGTAAAGAACATTTCTAATCATTTTTTGTTATTGTTGTTTGTTAGCAAGGTTGAACTAAATTTCCGTTATTAATTTGAAACATACAAATAAGAGAGTCATTGCACACTTGCCTATTATTATACACTTGCATTAGCTCACTATCTCTCTCTCCAAATAAAAAATACAATAACAAACATGTTGATAAATAAAAAAGGAAACTCACATCACAAGGTAAACAAAAGTTTGCAATGAGAATTTTAAGTGTTGTCAACGTCATTAACATATGTGAGTGATTAATAAAAGTTATATATTGTTCGAAAAGGTCAATTTATGTAGGAATATGTTTTAAAATTTGAAAAAAATATAATTTTAATTAAATTCTTAAAAAATTTGTAAAATTTGTTTGTTTAATAAAGTGATTTTTACTTGCAATTCTACTGAAAATTTAAAATATCACAAAATTTAACGGTAACGGGCAATTTTTTAAACCTTTGAATTTTGAAAAATAACACTATGCGACAAATTACAACAAATGAAATATACCCGAGAAACTACCTAGTGTGAGTTGTTCAGTTAGTTGAGTAGAACTTAAAAATACTTTATTTTTATTTTTCTCGTACCCTCAAAACTTGTTTTATTTGACAAAAACGGTTTTTTTTTGACTTTGCGCACAAATATATTGATTACACACACACCTTACTGAACCAATATCCAAAATTTAAACCTTATTAGAAAGGAAAGCGATGGGCCTTTAAAACGATATACATATACATATTATTTTCAAATGAACTTTTTGTTCAAAAATTTTCAAAATTTTTTAAAGATCTTGATTGTTTATTGGAAAATGTGTCAATATTATGTTTGAGCGAACAGAAGTTGCACAATATTTTGATGATACATATAACACGACTATTATACTATTTAAATAATAGCTACGGTAATTTTTTTGTCCGATTTGATCAAACGAATTGGCAATCTCTTCACAAGATAATGCACTTTCAGAATTCCATTACTTCTTTTAAATTATTTAATAAAATTTTGCAAGTAAGAATAGCTGAACATGAAAAAAGAAGAAAAAAATAATATTTTCTAAGTTTACACCATCAAAACTTATAACATATAAGTTTGAACAAACCGTTTATGTATACCGTTTTAAAGGCTAATCTCTCCCCTTTCTAAAAAACTTTGGATTTGATAGATATTGATTCCAATTTTGTCGAAGTAAAAAGTACGTGATGTATTTATACCTTTTTGTTCTCTTAAGGAATATAGTACTGCTTTATTCTTTGGTAGGTCTGAAATTGCTTTGCAACAAGGTTGTTGTACTATATATAAATTTGAAAAAGTTTTGCATATTGAGTTCTATTCTGTCTTAGGAGGCCTGATTGCTGCTATTATTCGCCCTGAGGCGGGCATGATCAAAATTTTTTCACCATTTGAACCGCTTAAATTAATTTTGAATCATAAAATTTTTGTCTGGGGATCCTTAAGAACCGGTTGGTAATATAATTTCTTTTAGAAGTTTTGTATATTAAAATATTTGAAACGCTGCAAAAATTAATTAGAAAGTAACACGTGTTTTAATGGTGAGATGGGAGATATATGTACATTAATCTACATTTACTATATTGTTTACAAAATTAACATATTTTATCTCATATGCGCTTATCGCCCCGTTTTTATAGATATATAGATTCCAATAAATACAAAAAATTCATATTCTTACGACAAAAAAAAGTTGGGTATATACGGGTTAGTTCAAATTTAAAAACTAGTGGTTAGGAATTGAACCTGGCTAATAACCCACCATACTACCTATTAATCTACGGCGATTTAATTTAATTAACAATTTCAAATTACAAAATTTTCTTTGTTATTATTAAAGAAATTAAAAGTCCCAACTGTGTTATATGTATGTATATTCGATATATTCATTTATATTACAAAAACAACATGTAATATAGCATGATCATTGATTTGTACGATCAGCAACAAAAGAGAGTTTTCTTGATTAGAAAACGGAAGTAAATTGAACAGAAGCGAGCATACATACATACATGCATATATGAATGCATGCACACATACAAACTTAATACTTTGCGAGAATTTGCTACAGCCAGTGAGAGGCTAAAAGGAGAGTGTATCAATGCGTATGCGAAATGTAAAATAAAAAAACACAACAAAATATGAATAAAAAAAATAAAAAAATGCCAAGCAATATAACAACAACAAAACAAAAACATGCCTTTTATAACAAATTTACAAGAGACTTAACGTCACCCAGAGACGTCGACGCATAACAGCAGCATTAAGAGACTAACGAAGGAAACACGAATGCGAACGCATATGAAATACTAAAACAATACACATATACATACATAAACATACATGTAAACAATTGTAGTTGACTAACGAAAGCAGAGGGTATTTAACCGACCTCAAATCAATTTGCAATTTCAGTCTATCTCCGTGTTGCAGCGTTGCATGAACTCTCATTTATTTTTATTTCTTTCTTACGTGATTTTTAAACAGAGAAAACCAAATATTTTTGTTAAATTTTTTGAAAGAAACACAAAAAATAAAAACGATTTGAAACGATTTTATAAGACAGAAAAACAAGAAGAAAATTTAACAAATGAACTTGAAAAATATACTTATAAATGAACAATTTTTCTTTAAAAAAAAATAATAAACGGTAATAACATAAAATTACCGTTACATACATATGTATGGTGGATTATTTAAAATTTAATTAATTGTTGTTGGTTATCTAATAGTTTGTGACATATTTTTTAAATCGTGCTTAGTTTTTCAAAAAATAGTGGCCTAAATAATTGGTGAATTACAAAAAAAAATATCAGAAATAAAAAAAAATTTTAATAAAAAAAGAAAAAAATTATATTGGATTTGAACATACATAAGTAATCATTAACATGTTGAAGCACGTTTAGTTGGAGAAGTCAAACGGAAATAAACTTATAAAAACAATGAAGTTATAAAACTCTTGATAAAACCCTTTTGAATTGAATTAAAGAAAAAAAGCAAAAAAAACTCTTTCTCTTGATTACAACATCTTTAAAAGGTTACAATAGCAAACTAAATTTACAATATATACAATACATATACATATAATAACAACAAAACATTATCTTGTTTTTGGTGAAAGAGAGCATGTCTAAATGATTACTTTTTACCACAAGAAAAAAGAAAAGGAAAACAAAATAACGTTAAACAACAACATTAGTGGTGGCTAGCGTTCATTGAACGTTTATGTAAATACAGAGAGAGAGTGTAATTAAATATGAAAACCTTTAAGTTACTGTAAATAAAAAAAAAACAACAAATCAACGCCAAGTAAAATTATTCTTTCATAATTTCTCTCTTTTTTTTTTTTGGTGTAAAAAGTAAGAGAGCATGTCTCTATTACAATAGAAATAAACCGCAAAAGCAACGACCTTGAAATTAAATGAGTAAAAAACGCCATAAGCAAAGCATAAAAACAAAACAACAACATAACAAATTTAATGCAAGTAAGCAAACAACAAATACTTATTGAGCACGTCGTCGTCTAACTAAGCATGTTTTGTGTGAGTAATAGACATCGCTTACAGACACAATACAACAGCAGAAACGAAAGTGAAAGTTAAGAAATATAACGTTACATTACTACATTGTTATTGGCGGGGTGGCATCACTTCGGCTTTTATACAATACAATACAATACAATACAGAGCTTTGAACACAAGCAGCATATTACAACGTTTCGTATTACATTTAGTGGTTAATTGTTGTTGTTGTTAGTGTTGCGGTTAATGGATAATCAGCTGTAGAAAGCAAGAAACCATTAATATAAAAACTGCAGAAAAACAAAAGAAAAAAATAAAAAACTCATTGCATTGGCCAACATAATTGAAGTTCAAGTTTTGTTTAAGAAACGTAACACCAAATCCAAACGTAACGAAATACGTAATAAATCATAAAATCAAACTAAAGTTTAAAGAAAAATTAAAAATAAAAGGAAAAAAATTGAAACGTTTTGCAATAATAAAAACTGAAAAAAAGTAAATAAATTAAAAATTTACAAAAAAAAATTTGTTTCTTATAGAAACGTTTAATATTTTAATCATGAGTGATCAAGCAAAAGATTTGTGCAGGCCTCAGCCTGAAGAAATTATTGATTTAACTCCTCCGAATATTGATGAGGATAATGCTTGTGAGATACGTAGTCAGCAAGTGAAAAATGGTCATACATTTCTAGTGACCACTGTACGTACGGAAACTATAACCACCACTACGGAAACGAATTTAAAGCAGGCACAACCGACTCCACTACAAGCTGTGCCTTTAATGGATAGTCTTCAAAGAGTATTAACAAAACCCGTAGAACAGTTGGCAGAGAAGCTGGAGGACGAAATACCCTGCTGTTCGAATGCTGCCACCAAAGCCGTAGTGCCTTTATCTTCCTCATTGCCTTCGAAGCTGTTAAGATTTCATGCCAAAAAGTCGGCACGTGCTTTGCACGAGCAATCAAGTGCTTCACCTAATCATACATCTTTAGAGTCACAGTTTGGCAGTAACGAGGATGAGGGCTTAAATATGAATTGCAATAGCAGCCTGGAGGATTATATTTCCCAAGATAGTTGTGATTCCTTTGACAACTCTTTAGCTGCCATGTCACCACCACCACCTCGGAATTCCCCTTCCGCTGGTGATAATACCGATAATACGGATGAGAAAATAGATGTTGGCATGGGTTCGTCCATAGAGGGTTCCGAAGAATCCGAAGAGGATGATGAATTGAAACCCTTGGCCGTCGACAATCATGTTATAATGGGCACACCCTCTCCCACTACCACAACCACCAGTACCAGCGCCAGCACTACAGCTGCCGCTTCGAACGTGGAAAAATCTTTGCCGGCAGCTGTCTTAAGTGAGGCTAATTTGGAAAAGTTTCGAAAACATCAAAATGGTCATCCCATTCTGGATAATATTTATTTGCATCCTAATTTTAAATATGATTTTAACACCAAGGATTCTCCTGATACCGCAGAAAAATCGCCCGAAACTCCTTCATCACCCTCAACACAGGAACCCAAACGAGTGCATCGTTCGTTTTTGACAATGAAGAAATCAGATAGTGTATCTGAAAAGGCACACTCCATAATATCGCAAACAACATCAGCCTCTGGCGATAAGACAGTGATCAATGAAGTTGATACGTTGGATCCCATGCTTATACCAAGTGATGAACTGGCAGCGGAAATAGCCGAGGCAGTGGAATTCTATTTTTCTAATGACAGTATCCTTAAGGATGCATTTCTACTTAAACATGTCAAACGTAATAAGGAAGGCTTTGTCAGTTTGAAATTGGTATCCAGTTTTAAGCGCGTACGCCAGCTAACCAAAGACTGGAAAGTAGTTGGTAATGCCGTGCGCCGCAAATCCCGTAAAATAGAACTTAATGACCTAGGCACCAAGGTTAGACGTATCGAGGAATTGCCCAATTTTGATGAGACCATGCCTTCGCGCACGGTGGTGGCTTGTGATTTGCCCATGGACAAATTGACCATAGAAAAGGTCTCGGATATATTCTCGAAATGTGGTGAAATAGCTTTGATACGTATTTTAAAACCTGGCATGGCCATACCGGTCGATGTGCGCCAATTTATGAATAAATATCCTGAAATGCAGCAAAAGGAATGTGCCTTGGTGGAATATTTGGAATCGGCTTCAGCTAGGGAAGCGCGCAATCTTCAGGGACCATTCAGGGTATACGAAATGGTGGCGCCTAAGAAGAAGACAGGCAAAAAGGCCGTCATACAAGTGTCTGCACCTGTTGTGCGTATGGTGGAGAATTATCGTTACTACAATGATCACAACTATGAACGTACCAGAGGTGGCAGCTTTAGCGGCTTGCCGGCACAAGATATTGACTTGCGCTATAGGCTCAAACGTAATAATTCAGATTTTACTGCCAAAGCATATCCGGTTGATGCACACCATAGCTATACTGCTGCCAATCATTATCATCACACGCCAAGCACTTACAACACTACACATCGTGGTAGTTTTGGTAGTGATCATCATCATCACCAGCAGCAGCAGTCGCAGTATGGCCATCAAAATCCTACACATTATCAGCAGTCAGCACCTCATTACCAGACCAGAGGCAGTATTAGCCAAGAGTTGGGCAGTCCAGCTCCTTCATCGCCAGGCATCAATAGCAATTATTTCAATTATACACCCAGAAGATATAGCAATACATCCACTATATCCACTAGTACCGCTGCTAACAATACGATTAATATGGACAGCAAACCCAATCACTCTAGTGTGGTTAGTAACACTAACACCAATACCTTGGTTAGACGATTGTCTAATTGCTCGCAAGAAGGCTATAACGAAGCGGTAAGACGTTCTTCCAATTGTTCGGATAATGGACCTCAACGGCGTGATTCAAATTGCTCTGATAATTGCCCCTGTTCGCGACGTATTTCTGATTTTGGCCAGCCCGAAAGCTATCGTAAAACCAGCCAAGGCTCTATAGGCAGTAATGGCGAAAGACGTTTCTCCAATGGTTCCATGCAATTCGAACGGACCTTCTCCAATGGCAGTGATATCGTCAATAACACCAGTTACCAGCGGCGCATATCAAACGATTACAATAATATGGAACGTAAACAATCGCTAGAGACACAAAGTGGTGTGCCCTATGATGATCCGAATGTAGGAGGTGGCGGTGGCGGTTACATAGTGTTCCCTAGACGTTATTCAAGCAATTTCAATAATAATAATATCAGCAGCAAATTGGCCGCCTATGATAATGCCCAGTATATAAATGGTCGTCGTATATCCACTGATTCTGGTTATGATCGCCGATTCTCCTTTGGTTCGGAATATGAGGGTTCGCCACGCTCCAGAACTAATAGTTTTCTGAACAACTACAAGCATGGCCTTAACGATTACGATGGCCAACCGCGATCTCGTACTGGCAGTTTTCTAGACGGTTCGCCACGTTCACGCTCGGGCTCCTTTGCCCAAAGGGCTGCCGAACATTTGGTACGCACTCCTTTGGGTCCAGACGGCAGCAAAGGTTTCGGTGCGCGAAACCGTAAATTAGAGCAGACCATAGCACCGGTTTAGAGTAACTAACATTGGTAAGATATTTTTGTTTTTAGGCATATAAAGTCTTTAGATTTGTATTTTTTAATATTTTTTTTTTATTTTTGAAAATTCTCTTAAGCAGGGTTTTGAAAACTAAATGGCTGTTAATCCTCCCTTATGCTAAAAAGCCTTATTTGTTTAAATTTATTTGAATTTAAAACTCTTTTTTTGTTATTTATAATTTATTTGATTATCTGTTTAATTAATTTATTTTATTAAAACGGAAAATTGCAGTGTTTAGCTTTAAGTCTTTAATTATTTTTGTTATTAAATGAAAAATATTTACAATGAATAAATTAAAATTTTTAATTAATGAATTATGTATGATATTATGAAAACAATTTGAAAATTTGTTAAGCTGCAAGTGAGTGATTGAATGATTCTTTTAAAATACTTTAGATATTCTCAGGTATTAGATTCTTAATTATTATTTTTAATTGGCTACGACAGTAAACATTTTTTTTTAAATTGTTTTTTAACAATCCTTACGTTCGCTTGAACGGATTGATTGGTCTCTGTAAAAAATATTGAAAATTTTTAGTTGTTATCTGTGGATTTTTATTTTATAAAACTAGGTCTCGTGAAGGACTAAGTTACGGTATTAAGTTTGAAATTTTTTAATACGAACTTTCAAGGAAAAGCTTTGTAAGCTATTTAATAAGAAATAGAATGGCTTATCCATGTGGCTAAAATCGAAAATATTTGTAAGTTGTTTAGTAAAAAGTATGAGTAGCATATGCCCATGGCTTAAATAGATTAGGTTCCTGGCCATACCCCTACATGTGCTGCCAGAGTATAGCAATCGCCTGTTTTAGTTTTTTTTACGTTTTAATTTAGATTTATTTAATAACATATGCTATAATATACAGTCACAGAAAAAAGTCGACATACACCAAATATGTATATCCAATAATTTCTAGGTTATAGTTTTTTTTTATCTTCATTTTTGTCTTCAAACGTTTTTAATTGTAGGTGCCTTAAACAACGTTATACCACCTTTTTAAATATGATAAAAATCAACAGGGAAAAAGTATACGTACAAGTGTGTTTGTAGACTTTTTTCTTTGACTGTATAATACTAATATAATATTATCTTAATATTGCATAAAGATGTTAGTTTTAGTCTCTCTCTAATTAGATTAGTTTATATTCGTTACGTTACGTTACGTACATTTACGTTTTATTTCTTATATGATTCCAAATGATTATATGAATTTAGCTAAAGGGCGTAAATCAATACACAAAAGTTCTTAAGGCTTAAAGAATACTAAAGGAAAAAAATTAAATAATAACACAACGGCATAACCCCTTAGCCAATATATCAATATTATAAAACATTGAGAGAAATATTATAAGAAAAGCCAATAAAAAACGAATAAAAAAAATAACAAATTAAACACAATTTTCAAAATTTAGTAGCATAATCCTTTGAATGTCATTGAATCGTTTAAGATTATTGATAACATCTGTTGATGGTTTCAACCAACCTGGCCAAACAGTTACAATTAAATTTTTCCAGTTCTATTTCGTACTTTACGAGCTACTTAGTTGCTTATACATCCTGCCAAGATCATTTGATTTATAGTTGTTATAGGCCATATATAGCCTGCAGGCTATAGGTTAGAGCAGATGTAACGATTTGGTCTTAAGCTATGCCCTATCCATTCAAATTTTCTCCCTACTTAAGAGAGATTGGTGTGTTAGGTGAAGGAGATAAATATTTGGTCCAATATTTATATATTTTATATATAAATATATTTTTTTTTAATTTACAATAAAATTGCCATTTTCATACAAAAGCCATGACTTTCTGAACAATTATAGGTTCAAGCACTCAATGACAGTAAATATTTGGAATATTTTTCATTTGTTGTTGGGTTTAGAAAGTTTTATGAGAGATACATAAAAAATAATGTAGATAATACTGTTCAATAGTCTTATATTCAAAAACATTTTAGTTTTTACTATATGTATTTAACCTAAGTAATGAGTTAATTCACTCTGTTACATTTGCCAGAGTATAGGACAATATTTGATATTCCTAAGATTTATTTGTCATTAAGACAATAATTAAATCTATAATTAAATTTGTATACTACAGTTTTTAAATCGCTATATTTCTAGCGATTTTATTGCAAACCGTGAACTTTAAACTAAGGCGATTTGTAATTTTTCGAAATCTGCCAGTTAGGCATTTCTACTTGGAAAACAATTCGAAAATAAAAGATTTTTGAACTAAATTATTATTAATTAGTTGAAAAATAATATACAATTGGATTATAATAAAAATATGTGAAATAAGTTTCGCAATTTGTGAGCCTTATTCAAAATACACAAAAAAAAAATTGAAATCTAAATGAAATATTAAATTTTTTTATTAAAAATTAAATCACAATGATTTACTAGATGTAGAAAAAGAAAGTCTATAATAACATAAATGATATATAAAAAAAATTAAATAATTGAATAGTAATAAATGAAACATTTGACATTAATTTTGTTTTAAGATTTTATTTTCCTTGAATATAATTAAAATCGCACACAAGTAGGTGCTGTAACATTAAAAAAAATATTTTCTAAATTAATAACATTTTTTTTTTTTAATACGCACATTGAAGGTCGCTGTGCCTAAATAAATTTTAAAAAATATTTTATTAATTTACTTTTCATTTCAACATTTCATAATTTTTTTTTATTACATATAAGATTTTATTTTTAAAAAATTATACACTGCAATTTTCCAATTTTATTTGAAACTAATATTTCTTTTTTTTATTATTGTTACTTCGAAGTAATTATTTTTAATTAAAATTTTAAAAAAGTTAGTTAAACTGTTAAAAGAAATTAATTGATTATTAATATGTATATTATTATAAAATTTACGACTAAAGATTAAACAAATTGATTTGAAATGATAAAAAAATACATTAAATTTTATTAAATGAAAATTTTATTATTATTATTATATAAATTATTTAAATTTTTATAACTATGTTGAGAAGATAAGAAAATAATATAAGTAATTCATTAAAACATTTACAAAAAGAAGTATAGCCATACTGAAATTTAAAAGAAATACTTTTGTTTAATTTGTAGTTTTAATAGAAGCCCGTTTCATAAATGTAAATGTTTAATTTAATTATGTTTTAAAATTAATAGTTTATAGTTCAATTTAAATAATATGTCTTTATTCTATTTTTGGATTCTAGAAATTGATTTGTTTAATTTGATTTTTATTTTATTTTATTCAATTTCTTTTGAATTTTTTCAATTCTACGTAATTTCAATGTTAAAAAATTATTATACAGCACAAGATTTTATTTTTGTAAAATTAATAGTTCGTATTATTAAGAATAATTAATTTTTTTCTGTTATGAAAATTAAAATTTCCTGAAAAAAAAAATTAATTTAAATACGTAATTAAAGAAAGTATCTAATATCAATAACGATAATATCAAAAACGATAATGACGGATATAAAAAAACCATAAATAATAAAAAAGTAATAAAAAATAAATTACAATAAATAAACTACAATAAATAAACTGCAATAAAAAATAATAATGAATAAATAATAATAAATAAATAATAATAAAAAATTAAAATAAATAAGTAATAATAATTAAAAATAAATAAGTACTAATTAATAAAAATTTATAAATAATGATAAATAAATAAAAATAAATAAAAAATAATGCATAAATAATTATAAATACATAATAATAAATAAAATAAAAATAAAATAAATATATTTTAAAAATTTATTTTTATTAAAAAAGAAAATTTTAATATTTAATAAAACGATTTCTATAACATTAAAATAAACTAAAGTCTAAAAGGAATTTTTAAATTCATTTATTTGTAAAATAATTTTTATTTTTTAAAAAGAATTATTATTTAATTGCTTATTTTAAATAAATTTTTTAATTTTAATATATTTTAATTTTACAGAAATCGTTTTATAAAAAACTAAATATATTTTCTTTTTCAATAAAAGTATATTATATATAAAAATAATTTTTATAAAACATATTTTTTTTATATTTTGAACAATTAATTTTAAATATAGTTTATAGTTTTTATATAACAGATATTTAACTATTTAAAAAAAATTAAATTAAATTTGGCAATAAATTCTCTACAGAAATTTAAATTCGGAATAATAATCTTTTGCAATATTTTAATATGATTTATTTTATTTATTTCTAGTAATTAAATATATTCCTATAAAAATAACTAAACTTTTCTTACATAAAAAATTATTCTAAATAAGTTTTTAATAATTTAAATTTTGATATTTTTTGTAATAAATATATTTTTATTGTTATTAAAAATATTTAATTTTAAACTTTTTATTATAAAAAGTTTTTATAAAATATTTGAATTATTAAAAATTATTTAGAAACAATTTTATAAAATAGTAATAATTGTTTTAAAAATGAAACTGAATTTGGTAAAAAACTAAAAGATTTTAAATTATTACAAGAATATTCAGAAAGTTTTAATAAAAAAGAATAGTTATTTGTATAAAAATATATTTAATTATTTTAATTGTTTTTAAATACATACAAAAATTTTTAATTTAGAAAAGTAGTTTTCTCTTTAAACAAGTTTGTAATAATTTGAATTTTATAATATATAATATTATTTAATTCTGACAAAAATAAAATAAATTGTTTGAAAATAACTCTTAAAAAAGTATTACAAATTTATTATAATTTTTTTGTTTTAATTCATTATGTATTTAAAATTAATTTTTTTTTTTAATTTTTTATGAAAGCTAAATTATTATGAGTGAATAATTAAATGTATTGCAGCAAACTAAAATAAAAATAATTTTTTTTTATTTAATTTTGTATGTTAAAGCAACATATTAATTTGTTTTTTGATAAGAAATTACAAATTAATTTTAATGCTGTTCAAATAATTTTTAATAATTTTTTTCCTTCATAAATATTATTTAATTTTTATTTCCAAGTGCGTATATATTAAAAATACGTTATTTTTTTCTATTTCAATTTTTTTTAGTAATATTTTATGAAATTTTGTTTTAATGAACTAAATTTAACATAGAAATTGTTGTTTTCATAAAAATAAATATTTTTTTTTATTATTATAAATTTTTTTTTGTTAAAGTCTACTAAAAATAACAATTTGATTTTTTTGATTAAAAAAATACTTTTTATTAAAAAATAATAATTCGTATTTGTTTAAATTAAATTTGTAAAATTTTGTTTTGAGAAAATTATTTTCACAAAAATTATTAATTCGTTTTTTATGCGTTTTTGAGAAATAAAATCTTAAGCTGAAATATAATTATTTAAAATTGAATTTCTTTGCCAAACAATTTTTAATTATTAAAAGTTATAAAGAATTCAATAACTATTAATTTAATGAAAAATATCAATTAAATATAAAAATTATTATTGAAAAGAAATATGCCTGCGAATTAATTTAAAGTATCATTAAATACTAAAAAAAATAAAAAAATAAAAAATAATTTAATATTCTTACATAAATTTTGTAAACGATTTACTAAAAACTAAAATATTGTTAAGATTTATTTTTGTTTTTCATAATCTTTGTTGTTTAGTTTTAAATTTAACAACTTTTGAATTTAGGGTGCCAATATTGTTTTCTTTTATTATGTTTTTCTTATTTTTTTTTCTAATATAATTGTTTTTTTATTTAATTATAAGTGAGTGTTATTTAGTGTATTTATTACGTAAATTTTTAAGGTTAGTTTTTTAGATTATTACTCAATTTACTTGTATTTTATAAGCTAATACTAGTTTAGTTGTTTTTATCTTTATTTTTTTTTTCTTTTCTTTTCTTTTAGTATTATACATTCATATACGATAAATATACTGTAATTTAAAATTAAAAATAAAAAATAAATAAATGTAAACCAATTTTAAAAATATATTTTTCTATATAAAACAAAAACAAAACTAGTGCATGTTATTATTTGAAAGTTATGGTAAGTTATTGGGTTACTATTTTTTTTTAATTGTTGCAACAATCTTTTTATAATATTTTATTAGTTTTTAAAAAGTCTTATTTACCCCTTAACCTTAAGAGATGTTGCAAATTCTCCTTCTCTAAGTTTATATCGATTTCTGACCTCTTTTTTCTATTTAAGCTTTGTTTATTTAAATAAAATACTTATTTATCATACTAAATTGCAATTATCAAATATAGAGCTCTTTTTTAAGGGCTTCTAATTTTTAAATTTAATAAAACAAAGTGTGTGTGTGATATCATCGAAATTGTTTAATCGTTCGAAAGACCTATTGCTGCCATTATGTGTGGTATATATACATCTCTCCGCCACGGCTTCTGTGCGTGTAGCGCATCCATGAATCTATCCTATAAACCATTCTAAATTTAACCGGCATAGGTTCCGTTAGATTTGAGAACTGCTGTGGTTGTGGTTTATTCGCATACACCTGCCACTCAAGCAAGCCATACAAGAAAAGGTTCAGCGGGGCCATGTCGCATGATCTCGGTGGTTAGTTCACGTTATCTCCAAGAGAGATGACCATAACCTCAAATTGTCCATGTAAAATATCTAAAGCGGCATGAGCTGTATTTCACATAGCGCGTTCCAGTTCAGACCAAAAGTAGTTAGTAATTATCGCCCGTTGACGCTAATAAATTGCACATTGTCTTTCTTAAAGAAATATGCTGCCTTATCGCCGCCATCAAAATATTTATATCCGAACAGTGACTTTTTCGGGATGTATTAGGCGTTTTTGGATCTCACGTGGATTGGCATATTCCCCACTTCGACAATTTTATTTCTTCAGGTCCCCATTCATCCTACTCATGGACCTCATCGTTGAAGATAATTTTTGATAAAAATTAAGGTGCTTTAGAGACCATTCAGTGAACATACTTCTTCTATCGTTGTGATTTGGCAAAATAGATCTGACAGACGTAGCTTCAACAAGATGGCCGTTACCAACTGTCAAAGTTCAGAAGTTCATGTTCCAATGTTCAGGGGATGGCCCCTACTAATGCAACTAGGAAAATAGGTTATGGAATGCGGCAGTATTTTCTATGAATGCAGCTAAAGTACGAATTCTCTCAGTAATGCTTTGTGTGATTCACTATCCATTCAGACGAGTTCGGGGGATAGCCCCTGCTAATGCAACTAGGAAAATATTTTGTGGAAAGCAGGAAAGTGGCAGCAGTTTTTGGAAATGTTAGATTTGAATCTGTTTCTTCTGCATAAACAGCATTCCATATACGAATTGTGCAGCTAAAGAACGAATTCTATCAGTAATGCTTTGTGTGATTCACTACCCGTTCAGACGAGTACTACGCAAAAATTTCCTAGATGATAGCACATGACTGATAATATCTTGGGCTCTCCCTGTAGATGGTAGTCACTCGTAATTTTCACACATCCTGCCACAATTCTGAGGGCATTATTTTTCACTGTTTATAACGTTTGCCATCGCTTATTTCTGACGAAAGGAGTCCCATACAGGGGACTCCTGTACTTTACCCTCACTTTCTCATTAATTTAAGACGCCTATGTGGACGAATAAAGGATGTTGCCAGCCCTATGTGTGGTTACACAAAAATCATAAATTGTGGGCCAACGTACTTGTATACTGATGTTATCCTTTCGCAGAATCAGACAGTTTCCTGGATGAAAGAGGAATTAAAGCGCCTTAAATTTTTAAAATCGGAGACCTGAATTTGAACTCGGGTTTGAAGTCAAGCAGCACTTTCAAGTTATTGAAAATCTCAGTCTTTCCCGAAGGCAATGTAAATAATGTGTACTGTGATAGTACTGAACTATAAATTATCAGACCGCCTATAATTAATTTCGCGTAGTTAATAACAGTTTCAATTAAATTACTCTACTTAAAAATGAACAGTCAGTCAGTCAATAGTGTGTGAATATTACTATATGTGTGTGTCGATATATGTATGTGTAGATAGTGTAACACCAATTGAACCAATTACCATATTGGCTTACATCATACGCACATTCTCCGTTCAAATGAAACAAGGCTTCAAACCAAAAATAGTATGGAAAAAAAACGAAACGTTAAAAACGATAAAAATTACTTGACATACATATTGGTATCGTATAAACCAATAAAAATTACAAACGAAACTGATAAAAATACTTTCATATACATACGCCACAGTAAACTTTTTTACAAACAAAATTAAACAAAAAAAGTAAAACACTTGGCTTGAAACTATAGGCAAAAAAAAATGAAGTGATAAATAAAAAAAAATTAATTTTTTTTTGCAACAATTACTCATTTTCTATTAAAAAAAATTGAAAAAAAAATAAAAATTAAATTTGTTTGTTAAATTAATTTGAATGAATAACCTGTCTCTCTATACAAGCATATCTGCATAATTTTTGTTCAAGCCAACTGCAGATGTTGCTGTAAATTTATTTGCCGGCTTGAAAAACGTGTGTGTCTAAAGCTGTCGCTATACAGACAGGGCTTAAAGCAAAATGTACATATAACTAACTTTGCAAAAAGTAGGTGTTACAAGTAGTTTAGGTGCGTTTGTGCTTTTTTTTTCTTTAAATTTATTTCAAATGTTTGCAGTTTTATTTTTTTTTTTGATTTAATAAAACAAACAACAAAAAAAATTTTTTGAAAACATTTTTATTCGTTCAAATATGGTATACTTTCTAGGAATTTTATTTAGAAGATATGCATAATTCATATTCAAAATCCGTATCTACTGTTAAATGATTTTAAGAACCAACTTTGATTTGTTTAGTCATTGATTTAAATCTTCAATTTTATAGTATAGTTTTTTTAGTCTTATTGAGAATTTGAGAACTTAAAATGACATTACAAAATAGAAATATTATTTGAAAGAAAGTTTTTTATTATCATTTGGTGGTAATTACTTTTTTACATATAATTTCCAGTATATGTATATCCAATGCGAGTACGTCCTCCATGATTACATAACATACATAATTGGTCATTACAACCATTCAGTCAGGATTACAACCTAGTTTCTCACACCACTTATGTTACGCAGTTTAAAGTTCACATCCAACCACAGATATTTGAGAAACTTTTCATGGCAACTTTCTCACAGATTTTTTGCCAGAAATCTGCTGAGAGGAAGTCGCCAAAGAATAACTTTTTCGTATATAATTTTATTGGAGATGTTCAACCTGGGGTTTCAAACGTGGCCTCATGTCCAATAAGCCAACACATTACCTACCAGACTATGGCGACTTCATGGTCCATTTGCCTACATTTTCCAGTATTTCCAATTATTGTCTACCTATTTCAGTTAATTTGACCGTATTGCATTAGTAGTGCTTTAGTATTAACTCGACTTCCAATTCTCTCTTGGTAAAAAGTTTCACGAATACATGAGGTTTTGTCTTCAGTGATTTACTGAAGATCTCCCACAATCTATTACATACATACATACATAATTGGCCATTACAACCCTTCAGTCAGGATTACGGCCTAGCTTCTCACACCACTCATGTTGTGTGCCTTAATTTTACACTTGAGTGGCGGGATCTACAGTTTAACGTCGACTCCGAACGACAGATTTTGAGAAACTTTTTCATGGCATGTTTATTTACTCACAGAGTTTTTGCCAGAAATCTGCTGAGAGGAAGTCGCCGAAGAAATATATTTTTTTTCATATTTCTTTTTGATGTCTGGCCTGGGGCTCGAACCCGGGCTTTACGTCTAATAAGCGAACACTACCTACTTGACTACGGCGACTACAAAGCCATGAAATCTTATGATTAATTTAGTTGCGAGTGCAATACTAATAATGACACGCCTGCATGCCATTCGAGTAAAAGTTCCCAACGATTCTGTTATAGGATTATATTATTCTGTAAGAATTGTTTTTGGTATGAGAATTCTGAAATAGGTTTACCTTCTTCGTTTGACACAAACGAATTGCTGTTGAATGCTGAATCAACACCATCTAGTGACAAAAAAAATCACTCTACTAATTATAGTGAGAAATCATTAGTAATTAATAATTTTTATTGCGAATAAAACGAAAAAAATATGTGACAATGAAATGTGCGTCATTTTTATTAAGTATTGTAGGCGAATGGATCATTTTTCTTTTTCAAGAAACACTTTCACAATCTAATTGCGCCTTAAAATCTTTTTTTGAAATAATAATTATGAGTTCTTTAAAACTGTTTTTAATTTGTTGTCAAGGTAAAATACAGAAATAAAAAATAAAATTAAAATAAAATAAAACTAATAAAAAAAAAAACAATAATACACTATAAATTAATGGCTGAGATGATGAAATAATTAAAAAAATAAAAATAAAAAAAAATTTAAAAACTACACAGTTTGTGTGCAAATTTGACAGGCAACAGGTCTATTCATATTGAATGGTCATTAAATTAATGAAAGAAAAAAAAAATTAAAAACGAAAAAAAACACCAAAATAAAGCATAAATAAATAAAGCAGAAACAAAAACAATAAAAACAAAAAATAATTTAAAGAAATCAAGCGCATAAAATTAACAAAAATGTTGACCCCTTTTTATTATAAATTCATGTAAAATAAAAAAAAAAATAAACAATAAAAAAAATACAATAATAAAATAAATAAAAAGTTAAATAAATGAAGCGAATAAAAATAAAATGAAATAAGAAATAAAATAAATAAATAATAATAATAAAATAAACTTAATATAACTTTTAAAAATAATATTTAATACAACTAAAAATATACTTAAAAATCAGGGTGCCAAAGAATTTTTCTGCTTAGATTCCTAGCAATGGACAATGGCAGAAAGAATGTTCTGTGGTTTCCGCTTCTTTCTCGTCATACTTTAGTAGACATCTGACAAAAGCTCTCACTATCCTGAAATAGTTTCTCAAGTCTATCGTTCGTACAATGCGTTAAACTGTAGGTCCCACAGAATTAACACACATAACAGTGCTGGTGTGAAAAGCTAGGCCGTAATACTTGAATTGTAATAAACAATTTTGTAATGTAATGCTCAGCAGGTTTCTCTTGAGAATATTAAAGAGGTGAAGAGTTACTGTGACTCACTAGTGCTAGATTTTTCGTAATAAACAGTGTTTTAAAGGAACCTTCGAATACCCGAATATCTTCTATATGACCTAGAAACAGGCCTATTAAACAAGTTTTAAAAGCATTGCGATTAAAGTTTTCAAGTGATTTATATAAGTCATGTTATTTATTGCAGGAAGTATACATACATACATACGTATATAGGGTATCTAAAGTACTCTTGGAATAATTCAAACATTAATATTCTCAGCATTTGATGATGATAAAAAATAACAATTATTTAAACGTGTGGAATGGAATTTATTAAATTTAATAAAACATCTGTTATTTAATAAAAAAAAACTCATCTCGCCAATCACTCGAAATGAATGAAATTTGATTTCAAAAAGATAAGCTAGAAGCTAAGAAGAGTAGACAACGAATGAATTTCAATAAATTAAATAGAAAATGATTATTTCCAACCAACGTGTTAACCATTATGGATAGACAAGAAAGAGCATAGAATTTATAAACAGAAAATAATAATAAAAGCAGCACGAAGCCAAGGAGTGAAATAAAATAGCGGGCGGGTGGTACAAACGATAGCAAACGCCCGCCGCCTGCCCGTGTTTTTTTTTTAATATTTATGTGATGCGCACTTACTTGCCCACTCACCACACCACACATTGCTTGTGCATATGTATTAAACGACGCGACGATCATACAAATACGGAGAGTCGTTGTCGTCAGTGTCTGTTCAAACACTGGCTTTAAACAGGCGCTTTGCACATGCGTCGTGTGTAGTTCATTGAACATTGCAGGCAGATAATATTTGCAAACAAATTTCCATACAAATTTGTTATGTCATCTCAGGAAAAAAACGACGACCACAGCAACAACAACAAACGAATGTGTCTAACCAAATAAAAAATAATAAATAAAGTTTGAAAAACGAAATAAAATAAATTGTATTCAATATTGTTTTATTATTGCCTGTATTTGGTGTAGCCAGGCTTATTCATCCGTTTGTTCCCTTTTCATTTCTGCGGAATTCAAATTGAAGTGCGAAAAAATTTTAAAAATTGAAAAAAAATTTACAAAAAAATTTGTTTAAATGTTTTTTTTTAATTATTTAACGCCAATGACCTTTTCAAATAATTGAATTAAAAAAAAAATTACAACAGGTTTTGGTAAAATTTTTCATTAAAAAAAAAAATAAAATTCAATTCTTATTACTTCCCAGAATGTTCTTGTGGTTGTTGTTGTTGTTGTCATTGTATTATAATTGGTGAATGTTTTATAACTTTCAAAAATTCAAAAAAAAAAATAATTATTTTTATACATATCACAAAACAAATTACCGCTTGAGGCTTTTTTTTTCTCAAAAAGGGTTCATGACTTGTTAAATACTGGTTAGTATTGAAAAATAAAACGGCAATAAACTGATGACTAAGTGAAGGTGTTAAAAAAAACTCAATACTTTAATACTTCTTATATCCTAAAAGCCTACGCAATAAATGCAAATTTTCTATTATCGAAGAGGAATACCCGTTTGTAATCTCACAAATACAAAGGAAAGAGATAATAGGGACACTCTCATTTGCTTTAATTTTTATCATTGCAACCCTTTTAGTCAGGATTACGGTCTTGCTTCTCACATCAAACATGTTGTGTGTGTTAATTTTATCCATGTGTAGCATGATCTACATTTTAACGTGGCATCCGAACGATTTTCATGGCAATTACTTTACTTTGAAAGTATTTGTCAGAAGACTGCTGGAGAGGGGATTATCGATTTTTGTTTCATATTTTTTTTTTCTTTTAAAAATATCACAGCTAAAGTTTGAACTCTGAACTTTGAACTGTGTGACTTTTATGCCTTAGAATTTATGGAGTGTTGTCAATAGGCTAGAAGCTAGGCCGTAATCCTGACTGAAGGGTTGTAATGGCCAATTATGTATGTATGTATGTCAATAATAATTTATACATGATCTTTCCATCTAACTCTTTATGCTTTGATGTATTTAATCGTATGCTGCATGAGAACTATCGGCCGGCGAGTTGACATTTCTATTCAATGAGGTTTGGAAGTCATCACTAATCGTTTAATCCTTGAACAACACTTCCAAATTGTGGAAATTTACTTCAAAAACAAACTTAATGTGTTTGTGATGTGCATACAGTCTTTTGTCTATTCTACAGTCATCATAATGGGTTTAGTTTTGCTACATTTACTCTTCTCTTATGTTCCTTTAAAATACAATTTATACGAGAATTGAAGACAAACCGGCCACCTTACAATCTTTCAGTCAGGATTACGATTTAGCTTCTCGCGCCACTTATGTTGTGTGTGTTAATTTTATGTATACAGTCTCGGTAACAAGTTTACATCACCTCATAACCGTGAAATGTTGGACTATGCCCTCAAATTCTTGTTGTAGTACAGAGATCAGCAATGAGTATTCAAAAAGATGAATAGATTCGAATCATAATCATAATTTCTGGTACTTATACGCATTCATACTTATTTTAATATCATACTCATACTACTCATATTCAAAGTTTGTAGTACTCATCGTACTCATACTTAACAACACGCGTGATGTTGTTGATTTCGACTCTCCATAACTCAACATTTACAAGAATCACAAAATAAGTATGACATACGAACACTACAGTATTCACTTTGTCTTTTTTTTCTTATTTTTTTTTTGTAAATGCAACAACAACTAAGACTGTAAATTTTAATGAATAATTCGAATCACTCAAATCATTTATGAGTATTATAAGTATTTTTTTAAATTTATGAATCTAAATGAGTAGGCGTATGAATCAAACATATTTCAAATATTATTAGTTTGATGTCAACATTGTACTCATACTCATTGCAACCTGTACCTATACATCAATATTGTGAGGAGTACGAATGAATCAGAGTAGTTGAATTTCAATACTGTTGACTCACTCATATTTAAAATTTCATGAGTACTTTTATGAGTAGCGAAAAAACGATTAATTGCTGATCTCTGGTGTAGTATATCCAATATGGGATGAGCTGTGTAGCACGCAGCGCTGTCCAGTTGAAATTATATGCCTGTAGCCAAAATAAGTTGGTAATCTCGCACTTTTCGCCGTTTAAAATTTTTTTTTATAAAAATCACGAATTTATTGAGCAGTCCTGTTAGCAAGAGATTTTCTCATATTTTGCTATACCAGTGCTTTGACAGCTAAGGCTTTATAGTGCATATTCGCATATTCTTAACAATATTTTAAGCTGGAGATAATATTAAATCTATTAAAACATCATTAATTAATTCATAATTTTATAACAGTCCTTCAACTGTTAATTTTAATTGATTGGTCTATAAAACCAATTCTAAACAACTGCTTTACGAAAAATGAATTAAATGAGTAAAAAAAAAATTATAAATACATAAATAAATAAATAATATTGCATTGCATTATACATTATTAGACAAATTTTTTTATTATATTCGGTTGTTTTTTTCTATACTTTAATTAACTATTATCATGACTTGCAAACGTTTGAAATTCTATAAAAATTGTTTAATTTTTTTTAATTTCAATTGCAAAAAAAAAATCAGACAGGCAGGCAGTGAGTTTAACAATTTAATAAATGAATAAAAGATTGTTTATTTGTTTTTTAATTTTATTTATTTTTTGAGGAAATATAATATTCATTTTGTTTTTATATTCAAATAAATATTCATTTTTATTTCATAAATTTTAATTAAAAAAAAAACACAAATTAAACGTTTTTATTAATCATACTTTTTTTTTTTTTAAAAAAGGTTACGCACTTTTGTTTGTAACTGTAATGAATTGGCAATATTTTTTTTAATAATAATATTGTAGTATTATATTCTATAATTTCATTTGTTGTTGTATTCATTTTAATACTTAAAAATTATTAGAATATAAAAATTTAAAAACTTGTTAACATGTTTCACGTTGAATTAATTTGTTATGGATTCTAAAACGGTTATTGAATATCATTTTTATGCGGAATTAAATAACGGAATTAAATTGTTGTAAATTGTAATATAACGGTTTATTAATAGATTTCAATGTTAAATTTCGAAAACATTTTAATTAAAAAAAAAAAAAAATAATAATAATAAAACGACAACAACAACAAATTCTATTGTAATATATTGAAGGGTTGTAATGGCCAATTATGTATGTATGTATACGTATGTGTGTGTGTCAAATATCAGCGAAATTTCTTATTCATTTGAAAGATTTATTGATGCCTCTAAGTGTGAAATATATGGCAACATCGTTCAAATGTCCGCCATGTTTAATATTCCATAAATCTGGCGGTGTTAGGATAGTGCTTATTCCCAAAGCTGGAAAGGCATCACGTACTAAGCACAATTAGTTTCTGTTCCTTTTTTATTGAAGAGACTGAAAAGTGTTCTTAAGCTTTACATACGCAACTCGATTAACCCGCCTCTGATGTTTGCTTCTCCACATGCCTTTACTCTCACGGACTTTCCGCATTCCTTAACTTGTAAGCGCTTTCAACAAAGTTTCTCCTAATGCGATTTTCACGGCATTTCAGGCCAAAGGAAGTTGGTAAACGTTGACTTACAGTCCTCGCTGACATTGATTGCCTGACCAACGTCGTTCTCAAAGAAATATGGGTCGATGATGCCGTCAACCCCAAGAATCCGAGCCAAATGGTGCTTTTGATCTTGTCCTTTTGTTTTTTGTGTGTGTGTTCATTTTTGACGAGCTTTCAGCTAATACTGGATCAAGCAAGCCCAAAACTTTAAATACATTTTTCAGTAAGAAATCGTATCTTTTTAATGCTGTATCATGCAAATTACTGAAACCATTTTTTCGAAAACATAATTGGATTTCATTTTACTACACCCCTTACCTACAAATAAATAAATTTTCTTTTTTGAATAATTTTTATTTTTTTTATTTGAATTCTATTTAAAATTCGATTCGCATGCTTTTTGCAATTGCCAATTTATAATAGAAACTCATTAAATTAATAACAATGGCCCGTCGTAAATAAAACATATGAAATTATTCGACAATTAATAGAATATATATTTGATAATCGAATTTATTAGATTTTAAAAATATTCCTGATATCATTGATAACAAATTTATTTAACAATTCTGGCAAACATTTTCTAAAAATCGTGTCTGTCATAACTTCTAATAAAATTTGAATTTTACGTGATCGTTTGCATTTAGTTTACGAAGCGTGCTATGATTTAAACAAATGAATTTGATATTTTAATACGATAATATATCTTTCATAAGCCGATAGCGTAAGATTATAATTATTCGATGTTATCGTGGTTTAAGGAAGAGCTTGCCTGCCAAATCCAACTGAAACTGAAGTTATAAATTCGTTCTAGAAGAGAGAGAGAGAGAGAGAGAGAGAGAGAGAAAGAGGATAGTGAAGGAGATAGAAAATAGGAAAAGGAAAAAAAGATAGATTGTAGTCGCCGTAGTCTAGCAGGGAGTAGGTTCGCTTATTAGACGTAAACTCAGGGTTCGAGGCCCAGGCCAGACATCAAAACGAAATATGAAAAAAGATGTTTCTTCGACGACTTCCTCTCAGCAGATTTCTGCCAAAAACTCTGAGGGTAAATAAACCTGCCATGAAAAAGTTATTAAAAAATCTGTCGTTCGGAGTCGACGTTAAATTGTAGGTCCCGCCACTCAAGTATAAAATGAGGGGTGTGAGAAGCTAGGCCGTAATCCTGACTGAAGGGTTGTAATGGCCAATTATGTATGTATGTATGTATGTAAAAAAGACAGACCACAAACACAGAGGAGAGCGCGTCTACAACCTTGATGCCCTTGTACTTCTCAACCAGCTCAACCTATTTATGAATCTATGAAGACCCCTAATGTCACCTCTCGACAGAGAGTCTAAACCTTTGAAAAAAACCCTGTCCAGAGCCCTCAACCCTCAACTTACTAAGGGTTGGGCAATTGCAAAAGGTCTTACATACCGTGTAGTAGTCCCGCTGGGTTCTGTTACAGATCCTTCTCAGCGATCTAATCTCGCAGTGCCTTATATGAAACCAAAAACTAACTTCAGGCTGGCCTTAGTTAAGTCCAGCAGCAAACCTGTTCTAACAGCAAACCTGTTCTGTAGCAGGCCATAGGCTCCTGAACGCATAACATCTCGATCCATCCCCCCAACGTCTCTGCTCGTCCTCCCTGACCCACCCAGTGGTGAGGCCGTAGAAGTTGCAGATTGTGGGCATCAGGAATTTAGTTATAGTTTATGTTGAGTTGCAGTGATTGCCCATAAGTTTACTCGCAATTTCTATGCATAATTATACGTTTCTTATCCAGTTCTATGGACACGTTATGTGGCCCTCTTAAGATCGAACCGTACTTTCCATGTAGCAGAATATTCTAACAGAAAATGCTGTACTAATCCTCGTTGGCACTGCGTCAAAAAAAAACTCGTTTAATTAAGCAGTTTTATCGACATTGCTCCGGCACTGCCATATTTTTGAAAACAGTTAATTTTTTTATCTGTAAGTTTTAATAACGAAAATAAGTTAAAGGTAACTTTACAGTTCCCTTTAGCTAAAGGTAACTTTAACTAAACCCCAGTTTAAAGGCAAGTTGTAATACTGGCCCTTAGTCTCAGAGTTTTTGCCAGAAATCTTATTATATTTCGTTTTCTTGAAGATATCTGACCTGGGGTTTGAACCGTGGCCTCACGTCTAATAAGCCAACAGACTACCTACTAGACGACGGCGATTTCAATCTTACATACAATTTGTTTTATTTTAATTTAAAGATGGCAAACTCTTAATGAAAGACCCGATACAATTTTTTTCTTTTTAAACTTTTTTTTATGGACCAAAAAAATGGTAACGATTTTTATGTGATCATGTTTTTCTTATGAATTTTTAAATCTTTTGTTATATTTGTTGTTGTTTCCCTACATATTTAGTTAATTTATTGTTTTTTTAATAAATTTATTTAATGATTTAAGATACTATCTTTAAATGCCATTAACATATTTATTTTTGGTATTTTTTTAGTCCATAATATTAAAAAAATGATCCAAATATGAGGGGTTTTGTGTTGAGTTTTTTTTTTTTTGTGTGTTTAACTGTGTAAAATGTGGTCCATATATATGTACTAGATTCGGATTTATTCTGAACACTCCTAACTAAAGGAAATTATTTAATTTTAAAAAAGGCCAAAAAAAATTAAAATAATAAAAATAAATAAAACATTCTCATACTCATTTTTTATACTGATTAAAATTGTGTAATAAGTTTAATTGTTGTTTTTGTTGTTGTTTTTCTATTAAACATTTTTAATTTAATTTTACAATCAACACCGCACTCTCCCACTATCTGTCTGTTCTTGCTCTTTAACAATAAATATTTAAAAATAAACAGTTTTTCAATGTCTAACCATTGACAACAGTGATGCACACTCACTTACTATTTACTCGCCTTTCGTTTAAGCACCCCCTTAAAGATTCATACACTTGATGTGTTAAAAACAAAAACAAAAAATAATCAAGTGTATGTGCTTGCATTTATTTTATATCTTCTACCCTGACCTTACCCAATAAACAAATACTATATATGTATATAATATAATGTAAACAATATATTCATACATACGTAATGGTTACACTCATTTGTATTAAGTGTTGTTGTTGTTTTGCTACGAAAATAAATATTCAAGAGAGTTCTTTTGATAACGCTATAAATACTCTCAGTGTACTATAATTGTATGAGTGCCCATGCAAAGAGAGCAATTGTATGTTGTTTACTACTAAGAAACAGATGGCGTGTAGGTATCTGTGAATAGGGTGCTTCATAAACACATTTTTATTTAATTATATTCAATATTTATAATGTTTTGAAGCATTCAGTAATCGCTTTAGCCGTTAAATGTTTGATTTTAATTAAAACATTACAAGAAACAAATCTTTTGAAGTAATTTGAATTGAAATCTATTAGAAACGTTTTTAAAAGAGCTTAAACTATGCCTTAGGACATGTTTAGACCGCAAGTTGATTATGCTTTCGACTCATCCTGTCAAAAGGACACATAAAAGACATCCCTAAATAATAGCGGCAAGCGACACGTTTTTTAGCGCTTAGCTTTAACGCTTTGTTACTATACATGAATAAAACGATAAAACGAAAAAAAAATTCATTTTCATACGCCCATAACGCTCTGAATTGGCAATGTCGATCTTTTGAGGGAAATTTGCAAGGAATTCCAATTTTCAATGAGTCTTCCAGACCATAACACTTACCAGAAAATCAATTTTCTGAATGCAATGGTTTTTCTACAATCATTTCTGGGTTTCTTGAGCCACATATACCAGAATAGTGTTTGTTGACTTTAATTAATTAGTCCTTACAAGCCTTTCGTCAAGATTACGACCTGTCTTCTCCCACCACTCACGTTGTGTGTGTTATAGATTTCTGAGAAACTTTTAATTTCCAATTTTATTTACTCAGAAGTTTTTGTCAGGAGATTAGTGGCAGAAAGTCGTCGAAAAAATTATATTTTCATATTTCGTTTTGTACGAGATATCTGTGTTAGTGGTGTAAACACGGTTTCGTCTAATAAACTACCTTCTAGACTACGTCGAGTGAGGTAACCACCGAGTGAGAAGTGATCTTGATCGCTGAAGAAAATTTTGTTTGAAAAATCGCAATTAAAACCGTTGTGTGTGATCCGCCTGCTTTATATGTTGCGGCAGTTGGACTTTACATGGCTGGAAGTGCATATCCAAATGTAAAATGCGCCATAATACCGTAAGCTGTGGTTTGTGGCTTATTCGCATGTACCTGCTTCTTAAGAAAAAAACCACAAGAAAAAGTCAAATCACAAGATCTCTGTGGATAGTTTAAGCTACTCATCTTAAATATCCAATGTGGCATAAGCTGCGTAGCACGAAGCGCCATCCAGTCGTTTGTGTACAGATCATCCAAAAGAAGTTGGTAATCATCGATATATAGTGATCGCCGTTGACAGTGTAGCCCCGGCCAATGTCGCACTTAAAGAAATGTGGACTGATGGTGTACGGCCAATTCAAAGTCTACACCAAATTTTTCGCTAAATAATAGCACTTCAGTATTTCACAACCAGAGAACAGCAATGAATCGTTTTTTTCGCTACTCATAAGTACTCAGGAAATTTTGAGTATGAGTGAGTCAACCGTATTGAAATTCAACTACTCTGATTCATTCGTACTCACTATGACATTGATTTATAAGTACAGGTTGCAATGAGTATGAGTACGACGTTGACATCAAACTCATCGCCTACTCATTCAGATTAATAAATTTAGAAAAATACTTATAATACTCATAAATGATTCGAGTGATTCGAATCATTCATTTAAATTTACAGTCTTAGTTGTTGTTGCATTTACAAAAAAAAAGAAGAATGAAAAAGACAAAGTCAGTACTGTAGTGTTCGTACGCTAATCATACATATTTTGTGATTCTTGCATATGTTGAGTTATGGAGAGTCAAAATTCAACAACATTATGCGTATTGTTAAGTATGAGTACGATGATGAGTACTTGAAACTTTGAATATGAGTAGTATGAGTATAATATTAAAATAAGTATAAATGCGTATAAGTATCAGAAAATATGAGTATGATTCGAATCTACTCATCTTTTTGAATACTCATTGCTGATCTCTGTTCATAACTGACAACCTTGCCGCATTATTGGTTTTGAAACTACTAGAGGGATAAGCTGACAATTTCATTTACTATCTTTTAAGCGATGATTATCTTGAGACATGTTTTCAAAAATATTTTTTTTTTTTTTGTTTAAGAAATATTTAAAAAATTCTTATTCAAGCCAGGATATTAAGGATAACGAGGCGACACTTTGTCGTCAGCCTTTAAAAAAACATTTCGATTAAGATCTTCCCTCTTTGCTTCTTCTTTTAAGATTACAGTTTAACAAATTCTCTATAAAAATTTCAAAGACATACTTTCTTACATACCACAACCCCTGGAACTTGGCGCCAACACGGAATGGAGGGAACTCCTAAAAAAGAAAAAAAAAAACAAGAGGAAAAGCTAATTATTATAAATGATGACATTTAAAATGACACCGAAATTATTTTGTGTGTTTTCAAAACAATTTACATTTACATGCGTCTACCCCCGCACCTTGTGGTGACATCCAATGTGGGGAATAGAAAGGAGGGATATGGAGAAAGAGGCAATTTCAAAGTGTAACAATTATGGTCTGATTAATAAAGTAATCGGAGTTGAATTTTGATTTCGATTTATTTTTGTATACCCACTAAATTAATTTATGATTTTCTACACCGCATTAATCACACTCACTCATAGTCACACTTTTATGCAACACGTTGCAAGAGTGATGCTTCCCAAAATAACAACACTCAAATAGATGAAGTGTTTTAATGATCATCTTCCCATGTAATCTGTGTGTTAGAGGATGTAAGGCGGCGTTTTAATGCTGGAATTTCTTAAGGTCTAGTATTCGTTTCTTATTATTTTTCTTTTCTGAATAGAATGAATGAATGGTTAAACATAAAACATCAAACACATGTAATACAAAACAAAAATATATGCTTGTTGTTGTAGTAAAGTTACCAGACTGGAATAATTATGAAATTGAATTAAGGATTGGAATTCTCATGGCGCTTGGGAGTTAAAAAGACTGGCGTATGTTGTCATAATCGAGGCAGTGAGAACCTGTTCTGCTGCGGCCTTGAAGACTCTGCTGGATTTAAGACCGTTCGTGGTGAGAACCAGAGCATAATTGGCCATTACAACCCTTCAGTCAGGATTACCGCCGAGCTTCTCACACCGCTCATGTTGTGTGCCTTAATTTTATACTTGAGTGGAGTGACCCATAGCTTAACGTCGACTCCGAACGACAGATTTTTGAGAAACTTTTTCATGGCAATTTTATTTTACTCTCACAGTTTTTGCCAGAAATCTGCTGAGAGGAGATCTGGATGATAAGAATAAATTATCCCAACATATACTTGGAACCAGTGAAGGATTGTTATTGCATCCCAAAAGGAAAAGCCTGAGTAAATATTAGGTGATAGGCAGAGAATTGTCTTTGTTGATGTCGAAATCAAAAATTCCCAAATTAGATTAATACAAAGCCCATATTTGGAATATTTCAAAAGCAAATAAATCTGGCATTACTTAATTGTATTGTGCTCCTTCAGCACACTTTTATTATTCATTTTTTTATGACACCCTAACTATGTGTAACGATGATGCGTTTTGGTATCCACCAAACGCTATGTCCGTCCGTCCGTCCGTCTATTGCATTTGGGATCTCATATTTACGTTGACATTAATCATAATTTTTTAGGTTTTTTGTTGTTGTTGTTGTTGTTTCTTTCTTGTATTTCCACTTAATGTCAGAGTGGTGTTGTTAAATGATTATGTTTCGTTGGATTATGGGCATTTATGAGTCTCTTAATATCTGATACATTTCGTTTTGTTTCATATACGTATACAAAGTGAAACATAAAATGAAACCCCAGATGTCATTTTCGTTGAATGAAAATAAATTCAAAATATTTAAAATACAACACAACAATATTAAGGTGTGTTTCTACTTAAAATATCGTAAACAAAATCTATTCTTTAATAAACTATTTAATTATTGGTTTTTATCACACGTTTTTTATAACGTACATATGTATTTAAATCAGTCTTCTTTTTATGACGATTAAAACTGATGTAATGGGGTCGATTATGGAAGAAAATTTTTTCTTTTCTGGGTTGTTTCGAGATCGATAGAGTAGTTCATAGCACTTTTACGAAGGAGGAGATTAAAGAATTTAATCTATAAAAGCAATTGTAGATTAGAAATAATCTTAAATTAAAATTCAATAAAGTATGATCACCGTATTCTAGAGGGGTAGTATGTTGGCTGAATATATGAGAGTTTCACATCAATTCAGACATCCTGGATACGTATATTTCTTTCGACAATTATTGATTTCCGTTTTCCTGGCGAAATTACACTCCACACAAATATTATTGACCATTAAAGCTCTTTTGTTCTATGGAGTTGGTCATTACAACCCTTTAGTCAAGATTACGACCTAGTTTCTCACACCACTTAAGTTGTGTGTGTTAACTTTCTACAGAGTGGCGGGACCTACAGTTTAAAGTCGAATCCCAACCATAAATTTCTGAAAAAATGTTCACGGCAATTTTATTTACACTCACGAGTTTTTGCCAGAAATCTGCTGGGAGGAAGTCAACGAAATATTTTTTTTCATATTTCGTTCAGTTGGAGATGTCTTACCAGGGGCATGAACCATGGTCTCACGTATAATAAACCAACACACTACCTACTAGACTTCAAACTCCTTCAAATACAATTCAGAAAACATTTAAGCACTTCATTTATGTACAACTTTTCAATGTAAAGCTCAATGACAACTTCTTCCGCCATACGATTATAAGTTGCCCAGATACTCGCACTTTATTTTAGCTCTCAACCCCGAATGTGAAGTAACAATTCAATTTCATTGCAATTAGTATTGGTTTAATTAAAACAAAATGCCATCATTAAATCCAAAATTAGCAAATAATGTCAACTCTGACCTATTTGGTAATTAATTTAAAACAATTACTCAAATTGCCACAGTTCCATATCACATCACACCACACCACACCACACCAGACATTTACAATTTTTTTTCTTTCGATGAAAAAATCACGGCGCTACTCAACAACTCAATGTGACATGGAGGAAGGAAAACAAGAGGAATTTTCTGATTTTCTTTTCATCTGTTTTTCTGTTCCAACCGAAATCCTAAAGTTCTTGTAAATAGCGGTAAATTGCTAGAGTAGACAATCGTTTATCATTAGCCGCCGTTTATTATAAGCAATATATGGAGGGAGTGGTGGGGTGCCGAGTAAACCCTCTATTAACTACTAGACGCGTCAGTTTATGTTGCGTATTTAGCGCGCTAATTGGTGTTGCTTTACGCCTCAAAAGTTTTTTCTCTTTCTTTTTTCTTTCTTTCTTTCGTCGAGTAAATCTAGACAATTTACATGATGTTCTTTAAATCTGTAGAATACGAAACAAGAACTTAATGTCGTACTAACTAACTGACTGGCTGAGTGACGAACTAAGTTTCTTTCCCTCATTTACAATGTGATTTGTTTCTTTTTGGAGACGTAGAACAACATAAAATACCAGCCAACCCTTACCATGTTGCAATGCAATGCAATGCAATGCAATGCAACAAGTACGACAGTAGTAGTGTAGACACTGGTTTCTTAAATGAGTCTCCCGTTATTTCTGGCAATTTGATATCAAACACTTTTACGGACAGATTACAAGTGATAATTGGTGTTGGCAGATTTATGGCCAAAAGTGATGAGCATATGTTTTAATTAATTTCCCAGAAAACGTTTGCAAACAATTCTGTTTAACATTGTCATCGCACAATGACAATGAGGATGAAATGTATCTTAGATTTAAGATTTCGAGGGCTTTTTATTTTTTTTATTACTTTTATTAAATAGGGGCTGTTGGAATTGTAAAAACTACTTGAAGGCAATTAACAATTAATGCATGGTTGGTAGAAGCCATGTAATATAATGCGACGTGAAATTCTTTTCTTTACATGTTCTGGAAGATAACAAATATTTTAAAATAATTTTTAATTAATGAGCAGTACTGGAAAGAGGTCAGGATTTCATACCCAACGTCCTACACCTTTGTATCGCTTACTTTTTCTCCCTTTCATACTTCCTCTTCTTTTTTCTCACCCTTTCCTTTATCCTCTCACCTAAACGGCGTCTCGTACAGTGGGTCAGCTTGGCCTCCGGGTACTGTACTTGTCTCTTTTGACGAGTACACGTCCTCTAACCTAACCTAACCTAACACCTTTGTATGATATCATGTTGGTATAAAGACTACGACCAATATTTCCTATAGGAAGTCTGTATTCTGTACGAAATGTCTTGTCTTCTTCCAGAGTCCACTTCACTAGGAGATAAGTTATATCTGGTATCCTTCCCAAAATATTGGTATCTTGAGCTTACGAAGACTAGGCAATGACATAAAAAGTGTTCCATCATTTGGATGTCTTCTTCGCATGTCCTGAGACCACTCCCCTCTGAGATAAGTTATATCTGGTATAGTATTCTCCCTAAAATATTGGGATGTCGAGCTTACTAAGACTAGGCAATGACAAAAAAGTGTTCCATCGTTTGAATGTCCTCTCCGCATGTCCTGCATTCACTATTATCTATCACGCCTAAACGTTTCAGAAGTACTTATATGTAAAGCGAAGGACGCTTATCAGTTGCTTTTACTTACTTAATTGGTCATTACAACCCTGTGTGGCGGAACCTAAAAACAGATTTTTGAGCCACTTTTTCATGGAAATTTTATTTATTCTCAGAGTTTTTTCCAAAGAAAATAAAGATTTTTGATCTTTCATTTTGTTTGAGTTAGCTGCGCTGAGGTTTGAACCGCGGCCTTTCGTTAAATAAGCCAACACACTGTTTACTAGACTACGGCGAATTCACTTAGTCTTAATATCCACATGGTTTTCATCTGACAAGAATCACCACAGCGTACCTTTGCAATTCTCCCTGTTGTGTCATTGTTCCATTATAGTGTACGTTTTCACTCAATTTTATTGCCTGGCCTATCAAAAAGGGCATTGCGTTATCTAAGTTTCTGTTCTTTAATTCTCTAATCCTCTGATCACTCCCTAATGACTAGGCACCCATATAATGTACTGTACAATCTAAGAAATTGTCATTTGGTTATCAGTGAAGGTATACCCCTTTAAGCCAAATTGCCACTGGCCCAGATCTGAGATGCATGCACCTTAGCTTGAGAAACTGTATTATGTCCGGCACCCAGTGTCACAGTTTAGTTTGTGATACTTTAGTATTATCCTATATCCATTTTTAAAACCATCTATGTAGCAACAAGTGTTCAAAAGCTTTTGTGTCTTAATTTTTTCTTGTCGGAGTGATGCAGTTTATCGTGATTGCTATGTTAGACATCCTGTTGAATTATATCGCGTTAGGCAAGTATCCGGCCAGTATCTCAATTATATTTTTCGGTAATAAAAGTTGTTACTCTGGTTAGTTCATTGCCTAATAACCTGAAGACATTATGCCGTAAAAGTGGCCTCATGTCGCACCTTTGTTCAAACGATTGGATAAAGACTATTGTTTCCAATTCCATTGTATTAGCAGGATTTTTTTTAGCGCTTAAACAATGCTTTTGTTAGCAGTGACCACACTAAAGGTCAAGGGAAAAGAAAAAGTTTCTCAAAAAATCTGTCGTTCGGAGTCGATGTTAAACTGTAGGTCCAGCCACACAAGTATAAAATTAGGGCACACAACATGAGTGGTGTGAGAAGCTAGGCCGTAATCCTGACTGAAGCGTTGTATGTTTTCCTTTACCTATGTATTGTGTAATGTGTTGTCCGATATTGGTTGGTAGAATATCAAAACAGCTAGAGGTGTAAAGACAAATATCAGACCAAGATTTTTGCAAGGAGAAATTTCGCTTACCTGCTAATGTCTTCTGTAGAGGTTGTGAATCATTTAATATTTCACGTTCCAGAATCCGTCTCTGACTTCTCGCAGACTTCTATTATTTCCTACACAGTAGACTAACTGAACTGTTATTACTTGTTAACAGATCGATTGCAAGTTTCGTTTACCTAACAGACTGGTGTGGAGCTTCTGCAGGAATTGCAGAAACTGTAAAAAAGAAAGAACTGTTCTTCAGCTATTGCTTACGCTCAAGAATGGATATTGATCGTCTAAGTGGCTTCATCAGAAGTTTCAAATAGTTCTAGGACTAGGCGTAAGTTTTTCTAGATTCTTTGGGTGACAGTAACTTCTTTGTACCTACCTATCGAGTCTATCTGTCTATCGATTCACCCGACTTGCACTATCAATATGCTTACCCATTGTTATTGTCCATTCTATACAAGTGATCAAATCAGATTGACTTCAGCATTTATCAAACTGCAAATGTTTTTAGCACAAAATCCTCTGTTCCAAATGCCACCTTAAGACTAAGAATTCCATTTAGAAAATACTCTGCATATAATGAAAAACACTTAAGTGTTTAGGAAATACAACATATTTTCAAATAATTAAAACTGTATGTTTCATTTACATACAATATGTCTGTCTGTTCCTCCCTCTGTTTTGTGTGTGTGTGTGTGTGTGTGTGTGTGAATATCATCTAATTTGATAATTGGCTGTAATTTATGATCATGTTGTGGCAACATCATTATTCATAATCTTCAACAGAAACAGAAACAAAATTCAACAACAATTTTAAATGAGAACATCTTCACGACGCTTATGATGCTTCCTTCCTTCTTTCCATCTTATTCTGTGTTTTGTTTTTGCTGGAGTGCGTAATAAAATAATGCCAGCCAGCCTCTTTAATTTCCGAGAAATAAAGACATCTTCTCTGAAGATGAACATGATTATCACAGCGTTTTGAGTGAGAGTGAGTGTTTATTTATCCACAATATTGGTATTCAGATATGTATTCCATAGTGCAGGAGTTTTTGTCATTTCGTAATACATATCCATACTTGAGCAGTAAAAGGTGGGTTGACTTTGCTTATGACATTTAAATTTTATTTAAAGAAATAATGAAATATCATGATTTTTATGAAATGAATTGCTTGTTAAAGAGCCACCTAATTGAGGTTTAAAGATTTTTCGAAGCATTTTTTCATTGTAATCGTATGCTTTAAATTTCGATGGATTTCATAATTAAAAAATACTTGCATAGAATGAGCCTCTCTTCATTCATATGAGTTTAATGTTCTTTCATTCAGGTTTTATTAGGGGCATGTGCGCCTATTATGTTAAGTGGATACGTGGTAAGTCGAAGTCGTAACTTTGATAACCAAAGCACACTTGAGCACTTATAGCGGTCCAATTGAGCCTGGTGGTGGAGTTAGATTCCTCATTGACTTAGAATAGGTTGGCGTCCCGAAAGAATATTTGCCCAATGGCCAGTTTAACTGAGGTAAGTGGCATACCCAATTCGGTTGACGAGGGTTCCGAAAGGAGAGCAGCAGCTCCGGCGAACTCGTCGGCACTGCAGTTGCCTGGAATGTCCCTGTGCTCAGGAACGCAGACAAGTGAGGCGCTAAAGCGCCTAGAGCGAACCGTAACGCTAGAGATCTTTTTGCAACTTGACTATCAGAAAAGATTGAGATACGGGTAAAAGAAGCACCGTTGATGAGAGTCCATTGAGCGGCCTGGTATGTGGGCATTACCTCCGCTTGAAACAGGCTACAGTAATCTGTCAGTCGAAGGGAAATGTTCAGGTCGAGTTTCCCAGTTCGAGCCTTCAGTGTATGCTTCCAAGAATTCTGGGAATTCTGGTGACTTGTCAAACCTTACAAATCAACAGTAATCAATGTGATGTAAAGGTATACAGCTTAAGTTAATATGGTCAGAGGGCAAAATAAATGGATTACAACGGTTACTATACCCTCACTACCTCAGTCGAAGTCTTACCAAATAAATTTTGAAAAATTTCATTAATTTCTTCATAAAGATGGTATTCATATAAGCATCCTAACTTCTGCTTTTATTTTATTTGTTGAACATGGCATATTTTGTGCATATTTAAGAATATTTCCTTAAAAAAACCAAAACCCACCATAACCATGCCCATAACAAGTATTCATAATTTAAGTACCACTTAAGATTTTAAATGATGCAGAAACCGTAACAGATATTCTGTTTTGGAAATAATTAATACTCCTGCATGGTGTATCCCACAGCCAAATAAATCATCACCATTTCAAGTGTTTGTCACCAAAATCAAATAAATCACGTGACTCGTGTGGACGTGCAATGTCCCAACTTCATTCTTTGTTTCTCTCTTTTTTGTTCATTCATTCATTCCCAAAATGATGAAGTTTTTAACATTAATTACACTTGAAGTATGTATGTATTCAAATAGGGGAAGTTTGAAATTGAAATATTTTTTTTTTTTTTTGGTTCTCATTCTCATTTTTTTCTGAATTTTTTTTTTGTGGCACAACATCTGTAGTTGGCGTAATTTGTGGCAATGTTTTTTAGGAAACCACCTATTGATGATCATGTTGTATGTGGTTTTTGTTTTGAAGATTAGTTTTCTTAAATGATTCCGCCTTTATTGTTTTTTACTTCATTTAGTTTAAGGTTTCACATGGCATTCCAATTAAGTAGAAGACGAGAAGGTAACCTAGTCTTAGAGGTGATACTTCACTGTCATGTGTTCTTAAAGGATTTTAATTATTTTCATAAGAATTAAAGGAAAAAAGTAACAATGTTCAGTGACCCCTAAGTTTTTATGGGAATATTTTTAATAAACGTTTAACGTTGCCAATGATTCATTTTAATCCATGAACAGCATGCGATATTAAACTTCATAAAGTTCGGGTTGAAAGATTTATTTTACCTTCTTGCTTACATTTCACAAGTCATTACCATTTTAAAGGTGGCAGTTTGAGTTTTTGAAAACAAATACAGATGATGATGATGACTGGGTCGCAGAGAAAACTTTTCTAAGAACTATCCAGTGATGTCATACAAGTCTGTGCCTCATGTTGTCTACTATTTAATACATATTAACATACTGAATGCGCTTACATTTCGAGGCGAAATTGCGCCGGTCGTGTTCGAGAGCTATCCGAAGTAGACTAAAAAAATCTAACTTCGTTTTCAATTCATTATTCTTATACCCTACAAATACCCTACAAATAAGAGCGAAAACTGTTTAACGCATTTCATAAAGTGGGATATATTAGGGGGTTTGAGGACCACTGTAATATATAACCTATTCGCATCCACCTGTGGATGTACAAATCTGAACGGAATTTTTACATTCCCGTCGCAATTTAAATTATCGGCACTTTCCCCTTGAAGGCGCTGCAGTGATTTGGTAACTTTATGGGTTTAACCATGCCTTTCGATTCAGAAAAAAATACCACCATCAACAGCTCCAATTAATTTAAGGTCACCGTGAATAATCTGAACTGAATCGTTAACGATGACTTGATGTTTCGAACTTTCCTGAGAAGTCATACAGTTCCGAATTCGCTCAAGATATTCGAGTGACCAATATATGATCTAAGCCACTTTCTAGTCGCCTAAAGACCTCTACTAATTCTAGCGGTTAAGTCACCGCAGTAAAGGTCAAGAGAAAAGAGGCACAAAATTATCTGTACCGCTAACGCAGGTGCGGCACGCAGTACACCACTAATAATAATGCGGGTAGATCTTTGTATCCGCCGTATCAGTTTCAAGTTACTTGCCCTATCGTAGAATATATCCTTCGGCTAAGATGTGTCTGACCACTGCTATATAGATCTAGTGAGTCATCCTACCTGCCAGACCCCAATTTTTCCCAAACACTATCTACAAATCGTGAGCCGCTATGCATGCTCAAGTGTGCTTTTAGTGTCAAGGCTACCTCTTCAACCTACCTACAAACGTAGCGGAGAATGAAGGGAGCCCTTTTTTATCCTCTTAAGGATATTCTGTTTCCAACACAGCTTTCTATCCAGAATAAGCCCCAAGAAATGTGCTTCCTTTTTAAGTTCATGTTCTGCCCCATATAATCTCAGTGCAGGAAAATATGGCGGCTTATTCTTTCTAGTGAAGAGGAAAGACTACGATTTCCCAGGATTAACGTCTAATCCACTATTCAATGTTCACTCGCTGACTTTCCTCAGGGCAAGTTGCATTCCAATAGTGTCCGCAAATCTGCCCGAAATTATAAGAACAATATCATCCAGAAAAGTACATATCTAATCTATTCCAGAGTTACTAGCTGCTAATTCATCATAAGGTTCCATAGGAGAGGGAGAGTACACCACTCTGCGGAAATCTAATTCGTTTTCTTCTGATAATGTATGAGTTCTCTAGCGTCGTCGGGTAAATCGTTTTCCACAGAGTCATTTAGATATTCAGTTCGCCATAGGGGCCTGTATACCTCATCTTGTCAGTGCGCCGGATATAGTACTTGGTTCCACATTGTTCAAGACTACCTCAATTTGCAAGAAAGCAGCCAAGGTATATGTGACAGTGATCTTTCTATCATAGGCTACGCAGGGCCTATTATTATTGTATGAGTTCTGTTCCTTGGATATGAGTTTTCAATCTGGTAATGTGTGAGCTCTCTAGCCTCGGGTAGATCGTTTTTCTACAGAGTAGTTTAGATATTCAGTTCACCATGGGTGCCCTGTATACCTCATCTTGTTAGTGTGCCGGATATAGTGCTTGGTTCCACATTGTTCAAGACTCCCTCATTGTGCAACAAGGCAGCCAAGGTATACTCCCTTTGTGTCAGTGAACTCTTTATAATACACATTAGGCTACGTACGGCAGTCTCAACAGAGCTTTCCTAATTGTACACGTGCTGTCCTTTGAATAGAATTTTTCCATCCAAGATATGCCATAGATTAACATCAATGAATCTCTTCATGATCTTCAGCAGGAAGGAGAGGAGACTTATGATTCTTAAGTTCTTTAGTGTAGTATGGGAGTTTATTCATATCTTCAGACCACTTCCACTTAACTTAAGAAACGAAATGGAACAAGACTAAAGGCAAAAAAAGTGATAGGCGGTGAGAGGCAGAAGCTCCATAATATGATCAAGGATCATGTCGAATTAAGGCCTATTTTCGTCTGCATAAGGTATTTTCGCAAATTTTTATAATTTATGTCTGTATGTATGTATATGAATGATATAATTTTTATTCACATTTTAATAAGCAATTAGAAAAATTAAATTGTCATCTCTGATGATGTGTGATTATAATGCGCTCTCGGCAAATTCGATCATTAAATTTAAATCATTTTGACATGATTGCCACGAATCAGCATAATAATCTGACAGCGCCAACCGTATGATAAAAATCATAAAGATTAATACAATAACTCATACGACGAATACGTATGTATATTAACGCTACAAGCATTTCATAAACTGTATGAATATTTCATACATCTTAACATTAGGGTGGAACATAAACAGATGTACTGTTGGCATGCTTATAAATTTATTTAAAATAATTTCAAATGTTTATTTTGTATTTATTTTAATAGTTTAAAACGTGGTATTAATTAATGTTCAATTATTTATTGAATATAATTCATCGGTTGTACCTTAATGTTTATGCCTCCCCTTTCATAACATTTTAAGAACCTCCCATTTTAGCTTCTTCAGAGCACTTAAATTTTGCGTATTTCGCAGCGTTATTAATAAGCCTTCATAGTTGGAAAGTTACACTTGAAGAAAAATTGGTGAAATTGTTACCAAAATGGAAATTTAAAAGCCTAAAATTTAAATACACTTTCTGCCAGAGAGGGTTACAAAGGTTTCTACTAAAATTGTGAACGTCGTACCTAAAAACAATAGTGATTGTCAATATATATTCCGCTAATACATGAATGGTAGGCTCTACAGTTTAAAGTCGACTCTGAAAGACAGATTTTAGGGAATCTTTTCATGGCAAGTGAATTTACTCTCAGAGTTTTAGCCAGAAAACTACTCAGAGGAAGTCGCCTAAGAAATATATTTTTTTATACTTCATTTTGGTGCAGCGGTTTAACCTGGGAGCTTAATACGATATTCTACTTAATATGTCTCACTCGACATGAAACCATAAACAGACACAAGTTATGTGCATACCAAAATCTTATGATTTTATGTCAATAAATATTGAAAATATTCTATTAAGGTAATGGCTTACATCTCACAGAACACCTTAATCATCCAAGTATTTATTGACGGATTAAGATTACAAACCAATTTCCGAAATGGAATTGTTCCGTGTCAGTTCAATTCTAAATTGTCCCTTCAACTTCCTCTATACTGTAGTATAGTGTAAGCTAAAGTGTTGCCTATAAAGAAAACTGTAAAGCATATTCAGTAGAAAGATATTTTGATAAGCGGAATGCTCCTAATTACTGATAGTAAGTCGTCCATTTGATCTTTAGAGAATATTATTATATTATAGAGAGTGTGCCTAGAAGAGATAGTGAAACTTCCAACCATTATTCTTACACGAGTCCTTGGATTCGAGAATATTAAATTTAGCAACATAGCTGACGCACTTGCGAAAGCTGGTATAGTTACTAATTCAAACATATCGCGCAATTAGTTCAAAAGCGGCTATGAACTAGATGTGCTCTATTTAAACGTGAGATTGCTGTTCATTTCCTAAGGGACAAACAAATTATCTCATAGATAGTGCTGAAGTACTAATGATCATTTCTCGCTTAGGTGTCTCATTTTAAAATATTTAACGCCTCACAGTTTACTAATATGTGTTCCTGATGATTCGTTTTGCTCATTACAGAATTGTGCGTGAAGCATTTCTCGTTCTGAATGAATGTTCAACAAAGTAGCCGACCTACACTTAGCTTATCTGATCCAAAATATAAATATTTTCCTACTTTAGTTACACAGTTTAGATTGTCTCTAACTCATTTGTTTTTTTCGCTTCCTATATACCCTTGCATCGAGCATACGTCTCTACTCTGCAAAAAGTTTCTGACCCGTTTACTGTTTACTTATTGGTCTGAATCCATATTCATATAACCTTATTTGCTCTGCATACTTTATTAAGCCCCGGTTAGCCAAACGTACCCAAAACGTACGTTTTTTTAGCATATGAAAAGCAATGCAAATGCCTACCGAAATTACACTACAGTTCGATAATCGCTCTCATCGTTTTTCGCATGCTAAATACAAGCGTAGTTTCCGTGTACGTTTGACTAACCGGACCTTTAAGCTTGCCTACAGTCTTTTTCTAATCTCTAAGTGCTCGAACGAAGACTTGATTATTAAATAGTTTGCTATCACTGTACTTCCTGTTCAATTGAGCAATCGGAGGCGTACACTTCCACAGAAACTTCTTTGAATTGCTTTCTATCTTTAAATTTAAAGAAAACAAAGTGTGTATGTAAGATATCATCACATGTTTTTTATTTAATTGAGAGACCTATTGATGACATTATGTGTGGAATATAACATCGTGTTCAAACTTCCGCCACGGCTGCTGAGAGTGGAGTGCATTAGAAATGTCTATTTTTCTATGACTCAGGCTCATAAATCAGGCTGAATTTCACCAACAACACAGGTTATATTTTCTGGTTTGTGTGGACCGCTGTGGCTTGTAGCTTATTCGCATACACCTGCGACTTAAGAAAACCATACAAGAAGAAGTCAAACATGGTCAATTCGCATGATATCTGTGTTTAGCTCACATTACCTCCACGAGATATGAACATGGCCTCAAATCGGTCGTGCAAAATATCCATTGTGGCATGAGTTTTGCGACACACAACGAGTTTTGAATCCACATTCCCTTGGTGACCAGCCCATCGAACACAGGTCAAAAGAAGTTGGTAATCGTCAATGTGTAATGCTAGCCGTTGATACTGATACCAACGTTACGCTCCACGAAATATGGATCGACAACGGCGCCAGTCCGATAACAGTGACTTTTTGGACTCTCATGAGTCTTATGTGGATTTGTATCGTCCCATATTTGATAATTTCGTTGGTGCATGTGTCCAGGTCATATTTCTTTAGTCGTGTAACTTCAGTTCTTAATTTGACAGATGTAGCTGCAAGAAGATGGCTATTGCAACTGTCAAAGTTCAGAAGTTAATGTTGGAAGATACTATACTTTGAAGATTCCCGCAAGTTTTACCATGGGTTCTAAATATTATGCTTTAAGTATGCTTGACCCATCCATCATTAACCAGTGAGAGTGTATGCTCCAGAACTTTAATGCACGTCTCGGTATGGTTATATCAAGTCTATAGTTAGACTTTAATGATTATTTGCTTCACTTTTGCCGCGTGTACAACAATATTTTTCCTGAACTCTTCAATGATATTTTTTTATTCAACAGATTTTGCTCATATTTTTTTTTAATGTGAAACTGCATTATAAATAATTAAGACATTTTAATAAAAGTTGGCAGAAGCTCAAAGACTTTTTTATGAAAATAAACGACAAAAAAATAAGTTCAAGAACCATTTCTATCTTTTCCACATACAGAAGAGTCTTCTTCCAAGCAATCTTTCGAAATCAACAAGATTCTCCATTTTGTGACACTTTCTCCTTCATGTTATGAATGTCTGAATGACATTAATAATGTACAGGAGCAGAGAGGGGGAAAAGAAAACAGAAAAAGAGCTGAAAAAAAGTGAAACATTCAGCGTGATTTCCTAAATTATGTGTTAATAATTTCAGTTTTTTATAATGACGATCTCTCTTGCTTGTTTGGCTCCTCCATCATTATCATTTATGACTTGGTTAAGTGTTCATTAGTTGAAAAATTTTAAATTTTTAAACATTTATTTGTTTTGTTTTTTAAATTTAAGAATTCATTTTTAATTTTATTTAATTTGCTTAAGATGTCATTTTCTTTTTTGGCTCTATTCCCTCTTCTGATGTCGTTTCGTAATATTTTCTTTGCGCTGGTTTTTCTTAATTATGCTGCTTGAGCGTATGTATGCGTCTACTACATTTAGTCAATTAGTCATTCAATAATTGCTGCAGATTGCTTATATTTATTATTAAAATGAGAATAGAATTTATACAGACATACATAAGCTATGTAGTATATTTCATATTAATTTTAAATAATTTAAACAATTTAAAAATTCTATTCTTTTAGTATTCGCCTACTACGAGTTATATCGTAGTAGCAAACTTTACTCAACAGGCCAACTACGAGAAAACTCGTAGCAAGAACCTTATCTCGTAGTAGCAAACTTTACTCAACAGGTCAACTGCGAGAAAACTTGTAGCAAGAACCTTATCTCGTAGTAGCAAACCTTGCTCAACAGGCCAACTGCGAGAAAACTTGTAGCAAGAACTTTACGATTATATTGAACATAATTTCAATATTGGGTTTTATTAGGGCCACCTTAGGCTACAATTTATGTATAGTGGGATATGTGCAGCAAGTCCCATTTTTCCACAATATTCATCATCCGCCATCCTACCCAGACTTTGTGAACAAAGTCAATATTTGAAGCCCGATATCTCAAGGTCCAAAATTATTTGTTATATACCACTTATTGGGTTTTATTAGGGACACATTAGGCTACAATTTGTATATAGTCAGATATCTGCAGCAAGTCCCTGATATCGTATATTTGGGTAAACATTGCTCTGTTAACTCTAACATTAGCTCTGTTAAAATTGTTTGTCTTTGTTTTTGCTAGTTAAATTTGAATTTATCTTCACACACATCTTCAAATATTCTATAGTTATTTCCAGTCTTGCCGTGTTCGTTTTCAGACAATTTTTAAATGCCTCTAGAATCAAGTTGAACTTATATTTTTGCGTCAGATATTGCTGATGTTATTAACGTCTTCCACTTTTTTTTGCTCCGTCCCCATGCTATAACACTTCACGAGGATAAGACAAACCAAAACACTCAAATGTTTTTGTGTTTCCTATACAAATAGACGAACGTGTGAAATCGTTTGTCTTATAAAAACAGGCTCTGAATTTTTATAGATTGCTTATTGCCAGCAACATTAGAATCTGGAAATTATGAAACAGTCGCCGTAGTCTAGTAGGTAGTGTGTTCGTTTATTAGACGTAAAGCCCGGGTTCGAGCCCCAGGCCGGACATACAAACGAAATATGAAAAAAACATTTCTTCGGCGGCTTCCTCTCAGCAGATTTCTGGCGAAAACTCTGGGAGTAAATAAACCTGCCATGAAAAAGTGTCTCAAAATCTGTCGTTCAGAGTCGACGTTAAACTGTAGGTCCTGCCATTCGAGTATAAAATTGAGGCACACAACATGAGTGGTGTGAGAAGCTAGGCCGTAATCCTGACTGAAGGGTTGCAATGGCCAATTATGTATGGATGTATGTAGTTGATAGTGTGCAGAACTTTAATTGCCAAGGCCGTGGGTTTGATTTTCATCAGAGACTCTGATTGTTTGTCTGACATATATGATTACTTGCAAATGGAAAAAGAAAGTGAGAATTATTAAAAAGTTATTCTCGAGTAAAGAAAGTGACAAAGGCATATACCCTGGTCATTAAAAAAATATGGCTTATTATCCCCTCTTTCCTTTCTCTTATAAACTGTCTTTCCAGTATTTCAACACAATGCGCAGCATGAGTAGGAGTCATCCCATGGGTGTCGGTCTAAAAAAAAAATTGGAATATACACGTATTACTCGAAATTTTTAGTTGACCAATTTAACCTCTACACTACATTACTTTATGTAAATATAGCTACCCTATAAGGGTATTTCATTCTTCTTAATAATTGAGGTTCTCGAGCATTTATTGATAGTCTGTGTACGCCATCTTACGCTGTAGTCTTATGATAGTTTTCTGTTTTTAAAGAATTTTATTTTAATTAAATTATTATTTTCCCTTTATTAATTATTACACATTTGAGCATAAACAAAAAATTTAATTAATTGTGACAAATTTAAACAAAATATGCACAATTAATTAACAAAACAAAATAAAAACAAAAACAAAAAAAGATCGTTTTTTGCCAAAGGTATACATACGTTCGTAGAAAAAAATATTCAAAATGGATTTGAAACCACTTAAAAAGAAAATTATTTCAAATAAATTTTCGTATACGACGTAAACGAACGAAACGAAATTGAAAACAAAACATTTTTTTTATTTGTTTTTGTTTTTTTAATTGACAAATTGTTCTGAACAAAGTGCTAAATTAAGCATTTACGGGAAGAATTTCAAAACAATTTAATTTTCGAAAAATTCATAACATAGCAACGCTGCCTCAATACATGCATATATAGATACAAATACATATGTATGTGCATATGTATATGTAATATGGTCTTTTTGCTTCATGGCGATTTAATGATGCTGCTTGTTGCTCATTAGTTGAAAAATTATGATGTTTATTTGGCTTTAAATGATTCCTTAATAGAGACATCAACTTTCAATTGTGCCACATTATTATCATCATCAACAACATACATATGTATTTTGCTAATGTCACAAGCAACACACAACACACAGCTACAACAACAACAACTACAAACACTGAAAAGGAATCATAATTTAAAGGGGACCACGCCTCTTAAAGACAAACAAGAAATCAAACAAATAATGTGTTCTCAACATTTCACTTCAAGTGGCTGTGATAAGATCTATTTGTACTCATCTGTGCGCGCACTTCACATGAAACACTCACAGTTAGTCAGTCTGCCTGTGATCATGTTTGGGGTGTTGCACATTTCACACATGTTGCCGCTACACTTATACAGCCTCTTCAGAGCAAACAGTATAACACATACATATAATGTATATCCATCTCTTTCCTTTTAGTTTCTGTATTAAATTTAAAATTCAATTTTATTGGATATTTTCCTCCCCAAAAACAAAAACAAACAATTTCTCTGTTATTCTTGGATTTTCAATGAAACAAAAAACTTCTTCTTGTTCACATTTCTTGACACATAAATTTCAGTTTTATAAGATTTCCTTTAACTAACGGTTGTTTTATAGCGGTAAATTCAATTTTCCGCACGTAAATTTTTATCTTAAAATGGATTCCTCTTCGTCGCTAGTACAACGTTATCGGAATAGTTTTTCTATTGAAAATATTCTCTCGAAACCGGTATTGCATCCCAACAGTGCAGAAATAATTAATAAAAATAACAATAACAACAACAATAATAACAATAATAAGAATAATTATGATTTAAATCTAACGGTAAACCAGAATATTAACGGAAATCTAAATAGTGATCATAACAAAACACACAGTGTCATGGTGAATGGTGTTAGTGAATTAAGATCGTCCAGTCCAGAGTCAAGTTTTAATGAGGATAACTTGGATGATGCAAAAAGTGATATAACATCGGAAGATGATCATGGTAAGATTCTATAGCAATTCATATTGAATAAACTATAACCGCGGCTTAGGGTGAAAATCAGGGATGTGGGTGGAAAGGTGTAGTAAAAATTTTCATCATATCTCTTGAACTTTACAAATTAGGAGGCTTCAATTTGTCTCAAAATAAATCATTCAAGTAGCTTCCTAGATAACATTAAGAAGGTCAGGTAGGGCCACTACTTGAGAGTAGAGTTAAGGAGTTAACAAAAGGCTTTGGCAACCCTATCATCCTAGAACTTTATACAGTAGGCCAATTACTGACTTAGATAAAAAAAACATATTCAATGAAAGTAACAGTTACTAAGTATTACTCAGTATTAGTCAGGATTACGACCTAGCTTCTCCCACCACCCATATTGTATGTGTTAATTGGATACATGAGTGGCGGTGCCTACATTTTAAAGTCGATTCCGCACCACAGATTGAATGAAATCCTCTTATTGTTAGAATGCTACAGTAATTGAGTTCTTTGAACTTCATTTAATAAGGATATCATGATATTCTTATTTCCCCATCAACGTTTGAATCAACTTAACCCGTAGTATCCTCTTCTGCAATCCTTTATTATGGTTACCAAGGGCAGGAAAACTCAGTGCTATTGACCGCTAGTGCCTTGAAATTCTGCACAGAATAGCATCTGACCGATGATATTTCTTTCTCCTGTCATGCCTGTCATCTCATGTAGCCAATTACGAAGTCCTGCTTTGCAAACTGTTCAGAATCTTGTCCAGCTAACAATACACAATACATCCCTCTCTCTTATTATTTTATTTCCTATACTTTGTTTCAGTTTCATTATGTCCACCAAACAGGAGATAGGTCTTCTGTAGCAGGTTCTAGGTTGGTAGGGTTGCCATCTGACATTTAAAAATTGAAAACTATGATGAGCATTTGTTTTTTCATATTCGCAGTTCGAATCATGGTTGCTCAATATGAATCCAAAATCACCTAGACAAGTTCTATTAATGAACTCTGGGTGTTAAAAAACCACAAATTCCGACTAATGGCACAGAAGATGTTCAGCGATCTCCTATTCTTTCTCATCATTATTGATTCTGAAAATGTTGTCGAAAAGTATAAAGTTTCCTAAACACGGTCTTAGCTGTAGTCGAGTTCGGTGGCCAATTGACGTCGGCAAAAATTTGAATTTTATTTATTTTGTGGTTCTATTGTGTAGCTTATGACACTCTTGTTGAAGTTACATAGCGATCAGTTCATAATCTGAAATTTCAGCAAAATAGACTGGCAACAGTACCATAAATTGAGCAATTCTTACAGATCCATTTTCGTAAAACTAGGGCACAATGATACTTCATAACAAACACACTACCTTTTCCGTATACAACGATTTTTCCGCAATCACTTCTGGGTTCTCCAAAACCTAAGTTGGAAAGAAGGTTCATTGCTAAAGCAAATTTTGTTCTCGAGATCAACATTGAGAGCCTAAGACACTATCACCTAATCAGTATATCCTTGCCCTTATGAATGTGAAGATTTGGCGGAGCAAATCCAAAAGCCAAATATGCCATAGTAAATCGAAAAATAGGCCCAATTGCTAAGAGCTTCGTGCAATAGACAAATTTAGAGTATCGATCGCAATTTCTCTAACAGAAGCGATATTTTCGGAAGAGCGTACACTGCATTCCAGTTTCTTGAAATTTCTTCATACTTACTTAATTGGTCATTAACAATTCGATTATCGGATTTCGGCGTGCTTTAGCACATCCTCCCAGGTGCTTCTGCTTCTTACGCGCTTTCATCATTTGGCCACACCAATCGATTGCAGAGCTTCCTCGACTTGGTGTTTCCAACGAAGGACCAAGTTCAGCAAATCTCCTCATCAAATACCGGTCTCACCGAAGAATCCTCATCCATTCGAATGACATGGCCGAGCCAGCACAGCCGCTGGATGTTAGTATGCCGTACAACGTCCACATCGTCGAGGAGCTCATGTAGCTCATTGTTTGGATCGAATGTGGAAATCATTGTCAACTCGCACTGGACCGAAGGTCATACGTAGAAATTTTCTCTCGAATATTCTTAAAGCAGCTGCGTGATCGAAAAGTAGTCATGTTTGCATCATCCTTTCTCTGGTGCCTTAATACTGCGATCATATGGTCTATTGGACCTCCCTCATACTTTATAGGTTATCTGTATAATGTTTTTCCCAAACCTAGTGCCCTGACAAACCTAAGGAAACTTGCTGTGGTATACATCCCTCAAGGAAACTCTCAGAAGTTGAGATGTTTTAATGTCTTACAGGTTCCAAGAGTGTTTGCCTGTTGAGCTAGGAACAACCTCCATTCTAAATGAGTGTACTCTGAGTCTACAGTGCTTTGTCAAAAGACGGGCTCTCAACCTTGGTTAATTTCTTAATAGACTGCTGCATTACTCAGATCTCCTCTTATTGTAATTTCACAACAAAGTTGAGCTTACACTTCCGAACATCCGCCACCACTCCAGCGAAGGGTTCTATCCCCATCTAGCGTGGGATTTGCATTGCTCGCAATCTCGTCTGCTTGCTCATAGTCGAGGGGGCCCACCTGACCAGACGGTAACCTAATTTTCCTTCTTTCTAAAGAAAGCGATCCGTATTCAAAAATGGTATACATTTCCCGAAATAAATGACAATTTAGATGAATGATAGCCCGATAGGTCGGCCCCTGATAACTCCTGAAGTCGTCGTAGTTTAGTAGGTAGTGTGTTGGCTTATTAGACGTGAGGCTACGGTTCAAATCCCAGGACAGAGACATCTTCAAGAAAACGAAATTTGAATAGTTCTTCGGCGATATATGACAATGAAGGGTTGTAATGACCAACTATGTATGCATGTATGTAGGTATGAATACCCGCTAGGAGATTTATTAAAATTCCTTAAAAAATCAATTTTTAATATGTGAGTTGAAGCACTTTTGCCCCATAAACGCCTCATATATTTCATTTGACTTAATTTGCCATTTTATTTTCATTTTCACATATAATACACGGGCTGACTGCCAATAATGTCCCCCAATGAAATCGTAAAAAATCATTGGCATTTTTGCCCGATTTTCAACAATTTCCCAAAATGGCGAATTTGGCGGTTAAACTGTCATGTTCAAGTAATTAAAATAGTTTCTTCTCACATTCAAGCAATTAGTCAAATTAAATTGAACAATTAAATTAAAAAAATCGAATGCAAAATGTGCGTTAATTTTACACAATTTAAAGCAAATTATTCAATGTGTAGATAGAAGGAAATTTGGCAAACGAAACAATGGCGCGATATCAAGCCAAAAAAACTGAAAAAAAAACATGGCCGTCTAGTAATTGGGTATTCTAGCAGCCAAGAAGCAGGGAAATTGATGAAGAGATTAAAAAATGAAATTAAAAAAATTTGTTTTTGAATTTTTAGGTTCGAATGATGATCGAAAAAAACGGCCACGCACTGCATTTTCAGCTTCACAAATAAAAGCGTTGGAAACGGAATTCGAGAGGGGAAAATATTTGTCGGTGGCCAAGAGAACCGCCTTAGCGAAACAATTGCATTTAACCGAAACCCAGGTAAGATTTACAAAAAAATAATAAATCCCAGTCTTGTAATAAAAACCTTCATTTACAGATTAAAATATGGTTTCAAAATCGTCGCACCAAATGGAAACGTAAGTACACGGCTGACGTTGAAACCTTGGCATCTCATTATTATGCCCAATTGGGCATTGGTGGCCTGGCCCGTCCCATGGTAGTTGGTGATCGCTTATGGCTATTTAGCCAAACGCCAGCCGGTCCAGCGCCTCTTCAGTCCATCATGTTAAATAGTCCGCCTGCCGTAAATACACCCGCCTCCTCCATAGCTCCTTTGGCAGCCACCCAACTCCGAGGCTATGGCGGTTCAGCAATTATGCAGCCCGTGGCTAATGCCAGTGTTATAGAAAGTGCCCGCAATGCTATACTCTCCAGAGGACAACCTTTAAACTATGCTCTGCCGCCTTATTTAGCGCAACGTTCACCTTCTGCCTCATCCAATACCACTTTGTCCTCATCTCCCCGATATATGGACTATACAGGCTCCGCCCTCTATCCGCATTCACCATCATCTTCGACGGATTCCTATTTACAAATGAAATACAATGTTTTACATAACTTGGCGATGCCGGAAACTGATACCTGCTCAAGTTCAAATGGCTTGGCCGAATTGGAACGTGTTTTCGGCGATACGAATGCAAATTTTTTGGAACATAAAACGTTAAATGGTGATAAAACTACTGCAAAGACTGATTTCGGTTTTAATGGTTTGGCTGTTACACAACGTTCCATTAAGTCAACTCATGATTCGGATTCAGAATGTAGTGAAATCGATTGTGAACAAATCGATGATGAGTAGCGTATTGTCGTGGGGTGGAGTGTGTTGTGTGTTATGTTAGCTGTATGGTAGTTATTGAAAATATTTATTATATTATTAAGCACTTAAATAAAGTTCCTGTTTGTAAAAACGTTCGAAAAGGTCAATAAACGTTAAGGGCCCATGAATATTTTTTAAAGTATTTATGGTGGAGAGGACCGAAGATTTTTATGCATTTTTAATAAGGAATTTAAAGAAAAACAATATTTGCTTAGGTTATGGCGGTAGTTTGCCTATAAGAGATTCACTTGGCTATTACTAGACCTAGGCAACATCCCCTATTTTTGTTGACGTGCAGCTATCTTATACTTTTAGGTTAGCTGATTAGACATAACGGTTCTATAGTTAAGATTCCGAATTAAATTATATACTACCCGTTCCCACTACAATCGGATCTATGGTCCGGAACGACTTGATCTATAATCGGTCAAGGATTGTCAACCCAGCGAAAGCTGTTTCAACCGGAAGTTTTTTTTCCCAAGGGAGATACTTCCGGAGACAGCAGCAGAGCTGTTACAACAACAACAAATACTACTACCACCTTCAGACCCGTACAGCATCATATCCATAAACTAAAGTGGAGCCAAAATCTTTTATTGTTCTAGACACGAATTCTCAATCTTGTGTTCTCTGGCAGCAGTCTATGATTCGGGCTGCAAAGAAGCATTCAGCTGCATAGGTATATCAGGCTGGTGAAAGATATTCTTCACTCCATGTGTAAAAAAATTTCAATGCATTGGTCGATACCACGAAATTTATTTCGAGGTTTCTCAACAGCAAGCAGGAGGGTTCTAAAGTGCCCCTAATGATATATTGAAGCATCGTCATCATAGGGCTTGTGTTTTAATGTTTTGTAATTACTTCAGCGGAATATACTCGAGAAAAATAAAGACACTTGTTCCCGAAAATATCACACTCATGCACAGTAAACCTCTGACAAGAAGTAAACATCCGTTCCTGGTCGGTTTGCCAGTGGATCGTAAAATACTTTACAGAGAGAATTCATTCTTTAGACACACTATCTGGCAGGAACGCTCTTTCTGGTGAAATACTTCTTGTCTTACACTACACTCTTCCACAAGCTAACAGTTGTGATAGAAATTTTATAAGCTAACGTATGCCCCAGCAATGCTGTGTAATACTTGCTATTGATGATTTTTACCTTCTCAAAATAGTGAATGCAATCAAAAACCGGATACCATAATCTTTCCACCTAATTATTGAGTCTTTACACATTTTGGAGTATATTTCCTACGTGCAATTCACTCAGAGAACGATAGTTTTGATACTGGATTCGGATTATTTTTATGAAGGAATAGCTTCAAACAATGCTTACCATCCAATCCATTTGTTGTTGTTTTTCGGCGATTATGAGCCAGCGCTGTATCCACTTTGAACACAACTTTTGCATGCTCAAATATTCATGCAGAATATGCCAAATATGTTCCTTTGAAATCTTTAGAGCCTCAGCTATATCGATCAACTTTACCTGGCGATGAGCTAAAATTATTTTGTTGGCTTTTTCTGATGTTTTTGTGTTTAACAGCCTCTTTGGAGGATCCATTGCGTGCATCACCCTCGGTTCTCACTTCGGCTTGTTTTGGTAGAACACTTTACAACATATGAAGTTCCAGGTGCGAATATTGTTTATCAAGCTAAGCCTTGTCTTCAATAGTATATGTATAAGGAATGCTTTAGGGGGGGCTTTAGACGATCGCACAACTCGAACGACATGTCAAGTTTTTGTGAAGAAGAGAGATAATAGTGGAACCACATCAATACTTCACTACATGAACGAAAAATAAAAAAACTTTAATTTTGAAATTGAAAATGTATGGAAATGAACGCATTTTATTTACAAGTACATAATTTGAATATTTCTTTGTTTTTGTTCTTATTACAATATTTAATGAAATGTTTATATAGAAATATGAAATATTGTTTCATTTTTATTCTATTATTATTGTTTTTTTAATAAAGAATAAAGCTTTGCAATTTTTTTTTAGTTTTTCTCTTAAGAATTTCTTAAAATTATTGTTATTTTTTATTGTTTTGAAAATACTATACAGAGATGAAGTATTAGCACAGTAATTAACACAACAATAATTATTTCTAATTTTTACATTATTTTGAAGTAAATATAATTCAACATACATATATAATACTATGTTCAGATATGCACTTTTATTGAGTCAATATTCGGTTTATTGAATACAATATTTTAAGTGTTCAGACATAACAATATAATCAGTTCAGCTGCTTATTCAATATTCATTGGACAGCTAGTTTTTTGTTTGTTGTTGTTGACATTTGAGTTGTCAAATATCAACAGAAAGTGTTCAGATAATTGTAATATGCGCACTGAACATACTTATGACAGTGCTGCATTTAAATTTTTACTCAATATTATAACAATTTGCGTATTTATTGAGCTCAATAACGGCATTTATTGCAATTTACGCAATAAAGGTGCATATCTGAACACCATATAAGTTATTATGATGCTGATGGGAAATTGTTAAAAGATTTGTATTCTTAGCGAATTTAATGGTTCAATTGGGGATGACAAGGGGACATCAGATGTATTGCCAGTTGCCAAAAATGGTATTACAGAGACCATCTAGCAATCAATATTTTAAACTTCGAAAAAAAAAATAATGATTGCGAGCTGGCAATGCAACTGAGTCCAGTTGCCACCTATAGGGTGATTTTTTAATCACTTCCTATCTTTAAATTTAAAAAGGCAAAGTGTATGTAAGATATCAAAATTTTGTATTCATTTGATAGCATTGGCATTGGAAAACTAAGTACTATGATGTTTATAGGCATCTGGACTGTCATTAACTCCATATTCGAAGCAAATTTTAAACGCTGATGTAGCATGTGCTTTTAATCTGATGCCAAGGTTTCTATGGAACGGCCAAAAGTTTTATCATGTAAAGTTTTCTATAAATAGTCGAGAATCTTCAACAACAGAATTGTTAAGTTTATATGAAAGGAATGACAGCCCTAGAATACTATTTTTCAGCTGCCATTGATGGGAAGCTGGCAGAAATCCTATAAAAAGTATATCCATAATCAAGCTCAAGAAAGAATGCTGATAGTATAACAAGAATGCCACTTGAATAGAATCCTTAAGGCTTAAGAAGCCGTAGGCGGTCAAGGAACACCTGAAGACGTTCGATACTCCAAGGTCTAGACGACAGAGTAATCTTACATGGGAAGACGCAAAAATAACAGCAGTCAATTTGGTACCATGGAAATGCTTAGTGGAAGCCACATGCTCCCAAGAGGAGTAATGGAAGAAAAAATATTAATACTCACAGGTGGATAAACCTACAGAGTATCCGCGACAAAGAAAAAAATTCGTAAGTAGTATTTTAAAGCTAGCCTAAAGGCAAGGCAAGGCATGTTTTTAGAAGTAATTTTCGATTTTTTTTTTTCTTTAATTTTCAGAATCCTTAATAATTTTGCATTTGAAAAATTTTTAAACAAAGAAAAAATGGTGAAATTTATTTGACAGTGTAAGATTAAAATAATCTAAAAGCTCTTAAACATTTAAAGATGACTTAAAATAAAGCATTTTGATGAAGAGATTCTGTTATTGTAAAAGAAACATATTGTTTTTTCGAGATTACACAAACATAAATAAATATCTAATAAGGAATGATTTTTGTTTTTTTTACAATTAAATTAATTAAGCTTCTAATAAACACGTTAACTCTAGGGGAGTTGTAGTAGTTATAAGACAAGAAAACATTTACAAAAAAATTATTTAATAGTAATTAATTAATAATAAATATAATCTAAACTATTGCTTTGCATTTCATATTCCTGGTAGATTTAGTTATGTTACTTAATTAAACAATAGTTTTTGTTTTTTTGTGTTTTTAAATACAACGTTACATACATTATACACTCATAAAAATAATTAATTATAGGTGGTCCATTTAATATAAATTTTAAACTATTTTTTCTTTGATAGAAACAAAGAGCAAGAGAGACAGAGAGAGTGAGATTGAAACAAGTAAACCAAAAAGTTACTTAAACTAGAAATAAAACTATTTTTTAAATTAAACAAAGTAAATATTTGGTTGGGCAATTGCATTAACAAACTACTTAAAAATAAAAAAAAAAATTTAAATAAAATTGTTTGTATTAAAGAGAAATTGAAATATTTGAAAACGGAATCATATATGTATAGATAGTTTTAGTTGTTGTTTACAGCAGTTACAAGTTTAAAGTTAAATACAGACATACAAATAGAACAGAAAACAGAACCTAAACTAAGACTACGATAAACTTAAAATTATAAAATTCTGTTAGCTCCACGATAAATCATAGCCCTTCCAATTGACATTGGGTGCTAAATATACACGTCGTTTATTAAAGAAAAACGAAACAACGCCATGATAAGCTGTACGCGGTACACCGCTCTAAAAGGTAAAAATTATTGAAAAAAAAGTGAGGTTAAATTAGGTGCCTGATCCTTTCGCAGGAAGAGTGATAAAATTAAAAACAAACGAGCTTTACCTTTAAATCATCCATTAGGCCCAGCATTTTTGCCGTTCTTTTATATTGCTCTCTGGTATTGTATTGTATTCGAACAGGTCCATCACGTTTTATCAATTCCCTACGCAACTCATCGTATGTAACCACGGGATACGTATAGATTTCCTTTAAAAACGTTTTATCATAATTGTCCTACAAAAACAAGGTATGTATATTAGTAAAGAGATCGATTTAAATAGAAAATTAGTTTGTGTCGAACATTACCTTTAGTAAATAGCTTAAATTCATTTTGGTAAATGGTACAAAATCCTCACTCAATTTGATGTAACGCAAATATTTATCGAAAAACAAGCCGCTGTAAATATATAAGAATTTCGCAAAGTATTGAAATAAAATTATATTTACTAAATCTGTTAGTAAATGTTTGTTTGTTTAATTCTTGTCCACTGTAATCATTATCACGCAAGTTAATAAACCAGCCAGCGGCACTGCTTTACAGAGTGTGTATACATATACGACCATATAATATTTAATAAACAAACAAATGGAATGTATTTTAATTAAATTTGTTAACCAGACCATAACTGTTTAAATATTTAAATAATGCGACAGTTATTTATTCTTGTGTTTTATGGCAGTAATTACAGTTAAAACCGGAACCTATTTGCTTACAATATTTTTTTTTCAATAATAATTTATTGTATAGATTGACTTTTTTATGTCAAACTGTACTAAGGAGCTCAACTAAGCCTTTACACTGGGAGAAGTTGGGAAAACTTCTTTGAAAGTTTTGTGACTGCTTTTATTCTAGTTTTTTTTTATTGTATACTAGGTAACTTCGACCTCGAATCGAATCTACGACCTTCACGCTAATAGCCTAGCATACTACCCACTAGACTACCGGGGCACCCGATAGGTTTTCTCCTTAAACTTTGACTAAATTTCGACTTGAAAATTATTATTCAAGACGGTGGGAATTCTTGATTGGAAATGTGGATTTGGCGTGAGATTTTTGAGGTTATTCTGCGCTCCTCTGCCGACTCCTGTGGTGGCAAAGTCTTAGAATATTTAATCGCGGTTTCTTTAATAGCCTATGGAAGTTACCTTTCGATAGGATTTCTCACACGTGAATTAGTTGGCTGTGGAGAAGACGACTTTGTCCTTTATTTTCCTTTTATAGGTCATCTTTTTCTTTTATCGCATTATGCATTTAGTGATTTTAATATCTTTATCTGCCATTTACTAAAATGCATCGTTTTACAACCGAATAACGAGTAACGAGTATTATTAAATTTTACTACACATACATACATACATACATAATTGGTCATTACAGCCTTTACAGTCTCAGAATTAAGAACTAGCTTCTCACACCACTTATGTTCGACTCCGAACGGCAGATTTTTTGAGAGCCTTTTTATGACAATTTCGCCTAAGCAAATTTGTTTTCATTTCATTTCGTTTTGTTCGAGATGTCTGACCTATGGTATAGAGCGTGGCCTCACGTCTAATAAGAATTTAATGGAGAGTTTACGTAACTTCCAACGTAGTATATTAAGTCATTAACAATTGGGATCGCAATCAAACCAGGAGTTTGCTTGTCAGATACTGAAATATGGAGGGGATTTGCATTTAGAACACTATAAAAACTATATTTCCTCATCGTTTCCATAACTTCTTTCTAGTCAGTAATGTCCGGAATGATATCTCGGATGTCATGGTGATACTAACGAAAGTGTTGCCTAATGTATCGAAGAGATGACATCCTAATTATCCCCACGTAATGAAGGAGACTAGAACTCCTTGGTCAGTAACACATTATGACGTCTGACCGGAAGCAACTTGATCTACCAGTGGAGATGAGGAACGAGGTCCATAATGTACATGAGTTTGAAGAAAACCATAACTAAACCTGTTTGAAGCTGGTAGTGATACGGTTGAATTTAAAGCTGATAGTTGTAGTCTCCGTTGATGCAGAAATTTACAGAGCGTGGCTAAGTACTGCGTGACATTGCGGCCCCTACACATTGCGACTGGCTGTACAACTTTATTATTTTGTACAAATGAAAATCGAATTTTTTTGATCTTCAATCAACCGACGACCAAAACAATGCTACAATAGCAACTTATAAGAAAATTTGGTTGAAAAATCGAAACGCATAAAGAAGACAACTAACCGTTAATTCAACATGTACAACTAATCATAAAGTGTAGGTGCCGCATTACTTCGAAAACCTCTTTGTCGAAGTCAGTTAAAACAACGCAACTGTAGCAATGCCAGAATTGACGGTTACAAAGCTTTTATTAGATTTGGCAGGGTTGTGTCTACATGCAATGTTTGTCTGAGGCCGAACTCTCACATCGGACCTAAATTGTAAACATTCCGATGCATGAAATAGATCTGAGGGCTAATTACGAACTACGAACAATTTTACGAAAAACTCTTACAAATTAATTTCGATTATTTTACGTACAAATTAATTTAATTGTTTATCGATTTCGGTTTCGCTTACGCTTCTTTAGATTAAAAAGCGTTGCCCGTCGGAAATCATCTCGTTGCGGAGCGTAAATTCGACCGCCTAACCGTTATAAAGAAATAATTTACTTGGAATTAATATTCATTTCCAATATGTTCTCGATAAAAATGTTGAATATTTGATCTCAACGTCATGCTAACTAAGCTAAATGGAGATTTCTTTTTAATAAAGAAAGATTTTAAAAACTTACTTGGATACACCAACTTTGCCGAAAGTGCGAGTTCTTGATATTTCTGGACGAATACAAACACGATTCTTTCTCTGCTCGGGATGTCTGATCCAGTCATCCCAAAATCTGAAAAATAAATTAAAAATTCAGGAAATATAAACAATTCATTCCAATTTTTTTTATTTAAACATACGATTTAGGCCATTTAACTGCTAACTCTTGCCATAATTGTCTGGTAAGCATCCAACCCAAGCCGGGAAAGAAATCAGTGCGATATAATAATTCCGGATGTGAAGGATCTACTAAATTGGCTTTACCATTATCATTCCAAGCGGAAACGCACCTGTAGTAAATGATTTAAAATCGTATTAAAATCTATAAACTTTGTTTTTATGTGAAGAATACATTACCATAATGAAGAATCCTGTTTGAGCAAATGATGAGTGCCTGAGAAGTATTCATAGAAATCCGGCGCCACATTGAGATCATCCTCGACAATTATAACATATTCATAACCTTTGGCAAACGTGTGATTCAAAGCCCAGCCATAGTGTCGTGCTATTTTGTAATATCCTTTGAATTTCTTTTCTTTCGGTGGTACAAATATATCTGATTGATCAGGTTGTTGTATTAGAGTTAATTGCTCTTTGTAGGATAAGATAACATTTTTTGTGGCATCATCACCACAGTCTTGCGAAACAATTATGGGAAACTGTTCGCTATTGGGACGATATTTTATGAGATTATCGAGACACTTTGAAATGGAAACACGATTACAGGCAAACACTAAAACCGGTATTATAGGTTGGCCATTGCTGAGATGTGTCTTTGGAGGTGCTGTAACCACAGCATCGGTATTTAACTGTAAATTCGATTCGGTTTCATTGGGTTGTTCTATAATATTTTCCTCTTTTTCATTAGAAAATGGAGGTTCTTGTATTGGTCGATTATTGGGCAAGGCGATAATAGAGATTTCCTTTTCTGTGGGAGTTTCTAAAGGATATTTGGCTTTTAGTATGCCTAAGAGATTAATCATTAATTTGTCACTTTTCATGTATTCCTGTTGGGCATCTTTTTCCAGTTTCTGTAGGCGTGAGGCTTGAAAGGGATAACGCGTATTGACGAGAGGCACAAAATAGAAAACAATAAATGTCCAGGTTACAAGGAAACCGGCTATAATTAAGATTTTCTTGGAACGCATAATGTATTTTGCAAGACTTTTGGCAATTGTTTTGTTGAATAAACCAAACGAAGAGATTCCTTATTCAAGAGGTGGGTGGAGGGAGTATAGAGATTTTATAAAAAAAAGAGATTCTTGGTTTCAAGAAAAGATGGCACTAAATCGTTTGTGTTTTTGCAATTGTTTGTTTGTTTGCTTTTTTCTCCGGCCTAAACAATTAAATTAAAACTACTGGTTTGAAGAAGTCATCAGAGTATCACAGCATATTCGGAGTGTGAATGTTCTTTAGGGGAGGCTTAAGTAACCACTTTTGTTTTGTGTTGTATCAATGAAGAATATTCAATTTGTTGTCTGCTGTTAACCCAGTTCTTAACATTTTCTTTTTTGTTTAAATTATTTCTGGTTTTTAATAACTTTTGAAATGCCAACAAATAGCACAATAACCATTGAACAGCACCAACAACACCACCACCACACAACTACTACAGTCTACAAAACAACAACACAAAGATAATGATAAAAACGTGTGTTGGAAATGGAAGGCAATGCTATTATTGGTGTCGATTTTTAATTACAGTAATTCCCATAAGGTTTCTATACAACAGTGTTCCAAAATGCCAGCAGACATGAAATGTTTTGAAGAACTTGATAGCAATTGACTAACATTTGTTGCTGTTTTATGTGCTATTATTATTGTTGTTGTTGTTAGTGCTGCGTGTGCTGCTCTATTTTTAAAACGATTCCAATAGACAACAATGATATGGAGAGTTGGTCTGACTAGCAATTTATTGTATTGCCTCCACCAAAAGCTCAATACCACAACGACGATACACGTAAACACTTCAAAACAATACCGTTGCCCTGTCTGGCTGTTGCTTTTGTTGATGATAGAGGTTGTTGTTTTTTTTTTGTTTTATAATTTGTTTACGATGCTGTTGTATTTGTATATGTGCCTGTTCTGTTCGAAGAAGAGCCACCCGCACCGCAAATGTCTGTTTTTTAAATGCCGTGTGCTGCTGCTACTACTACTGCTGTGAATTACACGGAAAACAGAAAATTTGTTTCTTTCTTATCAATTCAATCTCTATCAATTCGCCCTTAATTAGTTATTATTTTTTATATTTATTTCATTGCCAACTTACCGTTCACCGTTTAGGGTTTAATTTGCCTCATCTTCAATTCAATAAATTCTTCTATTTTCGATTTCTTTCCAGTAATCTTTCTTTTCGTGTCTATTTTCTTGTCAAATTTCTTGAAATGTTTTCACTTTTCTTATTAGCACACTTTAACCTTTTTGGCGTCTCTTCTCATTTGTTTGTTATAATTTTACTGTTTTTATTCAATAATTTATTTAAATTTCTTGATTTCTCTTTTGAAATTTGTAAAAAAAAAATAAATCTTAAATTTACTCTGTGCCAATGAAAATGTCAAAAGTGTGTGTGTGCAAAACGTTATTTTTTTTCTTTTATTATTTTTGTGTATTTGTTGATCAGCTGTTACGTTGTGTTATCGATAACGGTTTCAAGTGTCAACATAAACAAAAACATTAAAGTCGTTAATGCAGTGTTGAATAAGAAAATAAATGCTAAGAGTTGCCAGATTAATAAATAGCCGTTAAAGAAGCGTTACTTTAAATCAAGTTTTTAGAAAGAAAAAAATTTATCGGGGTTGCCAAGCCAAGTAACTTTACAATTTTTTCGTTAATCCTGAAAAACTAATGTATTTTATTTGGCATGTGTTGACATTGTAGTCGCCGTAGTCTAGTAGGTAGTGTGTTCGCTTATTAGATGTAAAATAAAATGAAAAAATATTTCTTGGGAGACTTCCCCTCAGCAGATTTCCGGCAAAAACTCTGAGTGTAAAAATTGCTATGATGCGTAATGCTTTTACAATAAAAGTCCAACGGAAACAGGCGTCAGATAATCTCTAACGTCGACGTAGGCCTAGAATACAAGACACTGCAGATAATGCCGAATCTTCTATATCAGGTTCAAGTTACTTGTTCTGCCAAGGGATTCCCACCGTACCTCATAGGATCTTCAAGTTATAAATATTTGATCAGTGCCATTATCCAGTCCTGCAGAGACGCATACTAATTTTAGCTATCAAGGTCTTACCATTAAGGGCCAACGGAAATAGACGTCTGATAATCCTCTACGTCAACGTACGTGTAGAACCCAAGACACTGCAGATAATATCGCAAGCTGATCTTTATATCCACTGTATTGGGTCCAAGTTATTTGTTCTGCTAAGGGATTGCCACCATACTCAGCATCAGCAATGAGTATTCAAAAAGATATGTAGATTCGAATCATACTAATAATTTCGAATACTTATACGCATTCAAACATATTTTAATATCATACTCATTCTACTCACATTCAAAGTTTGAAGTACTCATCGTACTCATACTTAACAATATGCATGATATTGTTGATTTCGGCTCTCCTTTATTCAACATTTACAAGAATTAGAAAATAAGTATGATTCGCGTACGAACACTACAATACTCACTAGAAGGTTGTGTGTTTGCTTTGCTTGCTGTCTTTGTCTTTTTCTTTCTTTCTTCTTTTTTTGTAAATGCAACAACAACTAAGACTGTAAATTATGATGAATGATTCGAATCACTCGAATCATTTATGAGTATTATAAGTATTTTTCTAAATTTATAAATCTAAATGAGTAGGCGTATGAATCAAATATATTTTTATATATATATAAATATATTTGTGTTATGAGTTTGATGTCTACGTTGTACTCATACTCATTGCAACCTGTACTTACAAATCAATGTTGTAGCGAGTACGAATGTATCACAGTAGTTGAATTTCAATACTCATACTCAAAATTTCATGAGTACTTATGAGTAGCGAAAAAACGTTTCATTGCTGATCTCTGGTGTGTACCTTAAGAAATGTGTGACCACAGTTATATAGATTCAGTAAACCATCCTAAATCTGGGATCAATACTGTTGACTCACTCATACTAAAAATTTCATGAGTACTTATGAGTAGCGAAAAAACGTTTAATTGCTGATCTCTGATCCGTATCTTAAGGTATATGTGACCACCGCTGTATAGATACAGTAAGTCATCCTAGAAGGGGAATTTTTTTTGGTTTTCATTAAAACATTTTTTATTTTGTTGTTAGCATTAGTTTTTATTATATTATTACCGTTATTTGTTTAATTTAAATTGTTTTTGTTTTTTTTTTATAATTAATTAATATAAACCTGCGTTTAATGTGTAAAACTTACTTAATGTTTAAACTTAGTAGACTAGTAATGCTTAAATAAAATTTAATTTTTATAAGAGGGGGATATGGTCAATTGGAATTTTACATCAATTTTTTATTTTTTTAATTTTAAATTTTTTAATTTTTTATTTTTAATTTTTAATAAAACTATTTGCATAAAATCTGCCTTTACTTAATTAAATAATTTTACAATATTATTTTGTTTATTCTTTTTTTTTTATAAATTTACTTCATGCATTGATTATTATTTAAGCAAAGAAAAAAAAATTAAATATTTAAAATATTAAAAAAAAATGAAATAAAAAATACAGAAAATTATTAAAAAGTTTTAAAAAATGGCAGTTAAGTGTTAGAATAAAATTTATAAAAATTATTTTTATTATTATTTATGTTTAATTATTTATTTTTAATTATTTAATTTTTAATTATTTAATTATTTTTTTATTTTTTTTTTATTTATAATTATTAAACTGATTAGATGATAAACTATATAATTTACAATATTTTGTTTTTGTTATTATTTTTTAATAATTTTTTTCCCTTTTTTATTTTTACTTTTGCGTGTCAATTTAATAAAAATATTTTTTTTTATTTTTAGATTTTCCAAATATTTTCATTAAATTAAGACTGCTGATATATGTATTTAAGTAAGTATGTATTTTTTACAATTAAATATTATTTATTTTTTATATATTTTTATTCTTTTATGTTTTTGTAGTTTTTTTTTTGTTTGTTTCATCATCTTTGTGTAATTTTTGTGTTTCTCTTACTCTTTCTTTTTTTTTGTTAAATTATTTACAAAACTTTACATAACACGGTTACGATTATGGAAAATATCACGGCTCCAATGGTGGACTGAGTATTGACACCATTTCTGGCATCTTCTAAATCTTTTTCATCGACCACAAAAGCCGGCACCGATAAAGGCAGTTGTTCGAAAGTTTTCACCAAAGGCTCTTCGAAATGACCACGACTGTTGCGTGCCAAACGTTGATTGGCCAATTTCAATTCACGTAGCTTTTCCTCCAAACGTAAGACTTCGTCTAAAATGAAACCAATTTGGAAACAATTTATATTTTAAATTTTTCTTTAACAATTCCTTCACTTACTTCTATTAACACCCTCCAAATCATTAATTTTAATAAACATGGCCAATGATATCTCATAAACTTTATTTGTATCCATTAATGGTGTCATCATAGCATCCGAAGTATCGCGTCTTCTGCGGCCATAACCGATTTGACCATTTGAACATTGGGTGCCCAAACATTTGTCCAGGCACACATTAACGGTGGCACGAAACTGTACATAGGACGAGTCGGGAAATTTGAAAGCCTTAAATTTAGCACTCAATGTATCACCATCAATGGTATTGAAATTTTCGAATAGATAAGGATCCACAGTACAACTAAAAGTTTGAAAAATAAATAAAAAAATTAAACTTTTTCCCTTTACAGAAGTGCTTGCCAACTTACCCTTTAAAAATAATGGTCTCCGATAGCAGCCTGGTATCAGTGACCTCCAAATAGTTAACACCCACACCATAAACTGGTGCTGATTCACGATCCAATGCTATCTCCATAGTGAGGGGCGTTCCGGGTGTTACAGTTAAATCTCCAGTAACACGTTTACCATTTTGACTGACACCAATCGATAAACGTGGTTCGGGTGCACGTTCCGTTAGGGAAGTGGTTATTTCGATGTCTCTGTAAAGTAAAAAGGAAAAATTGTCAGAAATTTTAAAAATGCTTGGAATAAAATTTAAGTTTTTGCAAATTTGATGGAACCAGCTTTCTTTTGCCCCCTAAGACCTAAACTCTACAAACTAGCGCCTTTGGAGTTTGATGACCTGCCTTTGTTTCGTCGATTATTTGCATTTCTTTGGTAGATGACTTGCATTTTTTGGTCGATGGCTTGCATTTGTTTCGTCGAAGACTTGCATTTCTTTGGTCGATGACTTAATTTTTTTTGGTCATACATACATACATAATTGGCCATTACAACCCTTCAGTCAGGATTACGGCCTAGCATCTCAACACCACTCATGTTGTGTACGTTAATTTTATACATGAGTGGCGGGACCTACAGTTTAAAGTCGACTCCGAACGACAGATTTTTTGAGAAGCTTTTTCATGGCAAGTTTTGCTCTCAGAGTTTTTGCCAGAAATCTGCTGAGAGGAAGTCACCGAACAAATATTTTTTCCATATTTCGTTTTATTGGATATGTCTGAGCTGGGGTTTGAACCATGGCCTCACGTCTAATTGGCCAACACACTACCCACTAGACTACGATAACTTCTTGCAGAAGGGTATGGTGCTTGTCAAAATGATTACAATAAATAACATCAGACTCTTAAGCTTCCTATGTTAGAGAGGAAAATATTAAACTGTGAATAGCCTGAATACTGTGTGTACTTGTGTACATTAATTCGTTTAACCCTTCTCTCTATTCCCTATATTCTAAATATGAGCTGAAGTAAAACAAATATTGTGTTCTTTATTTCAGTTGGCCAAGCCCCATAATTATCATATTCATAATAACTCCTGGTGTCCATACCAAAAAACGACAACAACAACAATGACTCTAGTATAGTTAAGTATGAGTTTCATTTTATAGAAGCGCTTCGAGTGCTATTGATGTTGTTTGTTTATTTGTTTGCATAGCAAAAGGAAATTATCTTATAAATGCCTATGTAGCCTGTAATTTATTATTAAATTGTACACGTATTCATATATTACACTCATTTAAATGTAATTATCGATCGGTGTGGCATTCGTATAATTATTATTAAAAACAACAACAAAAAAAAGAAGAGAAGATAGGTTGTGATATGAAGGGTTGATTTAATTTTTTTTTCTGTAATAAGAACTAACGCCTGCAGGGGCATATACAATACATATGTATGTAGATAAGTACTCTTGTTACCTTCTGCTACAACATTTTAATTTTGTTGGTGGCCATGTAAATTATTTAAAAATATTTGACAGGCTCTTGTTTTCTTGTATTCATGTTGAGAACAGGAAATGTTATGATACTCCTTGAATCCATTTGCGATGATTAAGTTGCCGGCTTTTTTTTTTTTTGGTCAGATGCTTGTAACGGATATGATTAATAAATCAAATACAGCAGAGTTTCAGGCTCATAATAACACAAACATACAAACACACACACACATACAAACCTGTAGTGATTATTAATTGATTGCGGTGTTGAAGAGTAGGTTCACTGAATTTATATTTCAGGTTTTGCAACTCAATTGATTGAATAATTATCCTTGCCAGTGAAAATTTGTTAAAATGGCTTCAAGTGCAATAAAAATGTATTATAGAGGTACTAATGTAATGCTACCAAACGATCTATTGTATTGTGCTCAGCGATACTGGGTTTCCTTATAAAGTCTGCATCAACCTTATTATCCTTGTAATATACCCACCCGCCTAATACCTGAACCCCATTACCCCATTAGAAAGATAAGATTTAATATTGCAATACGATACCAATTCTAGTATTGTCAAGATGTTGTAACGAAAACCAATTAACTATGACGTCAAGCAGCTTTAAAACAACAAAGAAGGGGCACTGCTAGTCTGCTCGCTTAACTCTTTAAGGTCGAAAGTAATGTGCAGATAGAGTGCATGTATCAGACTATTTATAGAATATAGCGAGAAGAAACAATGCCCAACTTTTAGAGCCTTGGTGACCCCTATTATATAACATAATTACATAATTGGCCATTACAAACCTTCAGTCAGGATTACGGCCTAGCTTTTTAACACCACTCATGTTGTGTGTGTTAATTTTATACATGAGTGGCGGGTCCTACAGTTTAAAGTCGACTCCGAACGGCAGATTTTTGAGAAACTTTTCGTGGCAGGTTTATTTATTCTCAGAGTTTTGCCCAGAAATCTGCTGAGAGGAAGTCGCCGAAGAAATATTTTTTTCATATTTCGTTTTGATGTCTGACTGGGGATTTGGCTTCGCGTCTAATAAGCCAACACACTATCAATTAGGCGACTTCATCGGTGACGCCTATGCCGTGTAAAAATAAGAACAACATAAGATATGCACCAACTACAGGGGTACAAGTCCTAGGTCCATTGTATATAAAGTTCTTAAGAGTATTGTATGAACGACTGAAGCCACTAGCCAAAGCACTGATTGACCCTAAAAGTATATCTTTACTCCTAGTAATACATGAATTCGGTATTCCTGCGAAACTGAAAAGCTATTGAGGATAACCCTACAGTTAAATATTATCTCTGCCTTAAGTACTATTAAATAATGTTGTCATCTGATACACATTAACGAAGCGCAGGGTTAATGTCAGAGATCAGCAATGAGTATTCAAAAAGATGAGTAGATTTGAATCATACTCATAATTTCTGATACTTATACGCATTCATACTTATTTTAATATCATACTCATACTACTCCTATTCAAAGTTTGAAGTACTTCTCGTACTCATACTTAACAATATGCATGATGTTGTTGAGTTCGACTCTCCTTTACTCCTTACATTTACACGAATCACAAGATGAGTATGATTGGCATACGAACACTACAATACTCACTAGAAGGTTGCGTTTTTACTTTGCTTGCTGTCTATGTCTTTTTCTTTCTTCTTTTTTTGTAAATGCAACAACAACTAAGACTGTAAATCGAGTGTTTCGACTCATTTATGAGTATTATAAGTATTTTTCTAAATTTATGAATCTGAATGAGTAGGTGTATGAATCAAACATATTTCGAAGGTGTTATGTATGAGTTTGATGACAACATTGTAGTCATACTAATTGCAACCTGTTCTTATAAGTCAATATTGTAGTGAGTACGAATGAATCAGAGCAGTTGAATTTCAATACTGTTGACTCACTCATATTCAAAATTTCATAAGTACTTATGAGTAGTGAAAAAACGATGCATTGCTGATCTCTGATGTAAACATCAAAAACTGTTTTTCGACTGACAACACAATACCCGTACAATACCTATAACTACAGAAAGCACAATCGATAATGAGATAACAAATATCGACTTATGCTTTTTACACAACTCGTACGTAAATTTTCTGTAGTTTAAATGTGCTTGCGTAACCGGACATTTTATAACCTTGAAAATGTCAGAATGACTTATAGGATAAAGGATTGGTAGCACATAAGTAATCATTTATTTTAAGAAAGAATCAACACTTTATGATCTACTAAAGAAATATGAGCGATCATTGAAAAGGTTTAGGTCCAGATTTAATATGCAGACTGTCTCAGAGGGCTTGTGTACATTGAGGCCTGCATGAACATTTGTTTGTTTACTAAACTTTAGGGTATTCAAAGAGTCTATTAGCCTGCTGAATGAATTATTTGATTTCCAATTACACAATTAATCTTAATCTAGGCTCATCACATCTTTTAATAGCAAAAAAAAAAAAAAAAGAAAGAAGAAGGAAAAAAATTGCAACTTAAAATTATTTGCGACAGTTTCCTTGAGACATTTTCGATTGACAACAAAATCGATCTTTTTATTGCGTTGATATTTAATGCCGTATTGTGGAATTCGCTTTTTGTTCGGATTTAATTTTTTGCGCTCCTTTTATTGCTCATCAAAAGTAATCTATGATGTCATTTGTTATACAATAAACTTATTTTTCTTTGTTTTTGTAAGCCACAAAAAAATAAACCAACAACAAACACAAGAAATAAGACAAAAATCAAGTTTTTTTGACCAAAAAAGAATTGAAAATCTTAAAATTTAAGCCGAAACAGTGAGACAGAAGAACGGGAGCATAAAAGAAAATTAAAATAAATTGAAAAACACAAAAAAAAACAATTTTCAACTTACTCTGGTTCTTGAAATCCAGCAGGTAAAACATCGCGCCTTACAACGCCATGATGTTGCAAATGCTGTTGCTGATCTGGTTGGTATAGAAAACGTGGTTGCTCTTGGCTGGTTTCATTCATCATTAAATTAAAAACCGGACCACTGGTAATGCACTTAACACTAACGATCTCTTTGCCATTTGTGGATTCGATAATAATTTTGTGGTAATACACCTTTTTACCCTACAAAACGAAACGAAAATCCTGTTAAACCAAAAAAATAAATTTTAACAGAAAAAAGAGAAAGAAAAATTTCATACAAAAAATTTTTATAATGCGTGTGGTCAGCTTGGTTTAGCTTAGCTTATACACAAAAGGTGTGTAATTCTTTTTTTACTTCGTTTTTATTTCTTTTTTTCTTCTTGCATTGAATATTTATTTTATGAGTATAATTTACATACCGTTAACTGATTAACCATACGTGTAACGCCACACTCATAAAAATCGCTTAACGATAAACGAAACACAGCTAAAGAACCATTGATCTCTGGATGACAACGTTCATCCGGATAACCCTTAAGGCCTTCCAAGTAGATTTGTGGTTTTTCATTGTTACTAACACCACTACTGCTACTGCTGCTACTATTGCTACTATTGCTGTTGCTGCTGCTGCTGTCGTTTGTATCTGTGTTTATGGGCTCGGGTAGACCAATTTCAACGCGCATTAAATCTTCACTACAATGAACTTTGTGTGTGCCTAGAATAAATCATAAGACAACAGAGAAAGAGAAATAAATTTTATTATTCACAGAATGAATATTATTGCATAACAATTAAGTTAAGTAAATACATATAAAAAGATGTATTTGTATAGAATATATTTCAGCTACTGGCTGTAGCACAAATTAAAATAAAAGACTTAAGCAAGATACATGAAAATATGAATATGAATACCATGTGCCACCATAACCATCAAACAAAAGACTTAAGACACAAACATAAAAGAAAATTTCTAAAGCAATATTGTTTTTAAAAAAATTTATTGCATGAGCGGTATACATACATACGAGTATATGCTGACAAATATTTTATTCTTTAACTGTGATTATCACCCAAGTAATGTTTGCAAATGATGAAACCTTTTGTGTTGAATTTTTAATTTTTATTCCGATGATAAGTGTTATATCTACGTCATCATACTGTTACGTTTTTACCCTTTTAAAAACGTTTAAAATATGAGTTCGTAGATTGCAAATAAAATATAAATAAATTTGTGTTTAATTTTAAATCAATTTTTTATTGTTCGCACAATTTCGTGTGCCACCTTTGACAATTTGATTTAAACAACAACAATTTACTTTAATTGTTATTCTTATTTACACTCGTTCGTTAGATCTTAGTAACGGAGATCTTCGAACCACGATTATTCTCTTCACACGCAACGATCCCGTTGACTTCTTTGTCTTGCCTTTTATATCGCTGGGTAAACAGTCTGATAAATGCTCTCGAAGGAGAATGATTGCCTTCGCGAAATATCTATAAATGTAAACATGTTGTTTTTATTATTGTTGTTTGCTGTTTTTGTTTACGTTTGTCCTTGCAGTGTTGTTGTTGCCTGTTTGTTTATTTTGTTTATTCTCCCCTTTTTCTTATACTGATGTTGGTTGCTATATTTTGGCTTATTCGTTGATAATGTAAACAAGTCCATTGTTTTGTTTTTGTAGCTTTTGTTGATCATCTTTATAACACCATTTCCACTTTCGTAACAATATTTTTATTGTTATTATTTATTTCCTACTTAGGTCCCTATGGGGACCTCTAGGCTCATAATTGATGACGAGATCACGGACTCTGTCAACCGCAGGTGGGCAGCTTCGGATAAGGGCAGGGTGGTGCGCATGATCTGGTCGCGGCTGGATAGAAGACACATTGCAAGGCTGCTGAAACTCCAAAGAGGCGTGCTCAGTGCGGTTGTTGGAGTCGTGACGGGTCGTTGCATTAGGGGTGTCCACGTGAGGCGCATTGATCTGGGACACCTTGCGAACGATTTCTGTAGAAGCTGCAGGGACGAGGAGGAAGAAGAGACGGTTTTTCATCTACTGGGAACATGCCCAGCACTATGTCAAAGAAGGAGGAGACATCTTGGTGCCAACTACATCGATAATCTGAGTGATTTGTCGAACATTGATGTTAGCAGTTTGAGTCGCTTCATTGTAAGCTCCATGACTAGGAGATGGTAAACATGAACTGTGGTGTCACAATGGGCCCCATGGGGCCTAAGTGCGTGCGTCCAATTTATTTTACCAATGACCAATCAGTGGAGTTTTTATTAAATCCAAAGTGAAGGACTCGAATATAACTGCGCTGGTATTTAGATTTTTAAATAAATTAGACACTGTTGACAAGAAATTTATAGGCCTATATGACTCAATTTTCATATGATGCTTATCATGCTTAGGTATCCTTTTATCTACTCTTGAGAATAGAATTCATGTCGCAAAGTTGTATTGAAAATAAAAAAGGAGTTCCTTATGAACATCTATTTGATGATTTATTTTGCACATGATTATGGCAATCTCATCTCGTCAAACTAATGGACGTCAGAAGTTACAAGGACTCTCTTTACCGTATATGTCGACGCACATCCGCTTCTACTGGGTTCCGGGCTACTGTAGCATAGAGGGATATGAAAAGTCGGGTCAACTAGCAAGGAAGGAATCGGAGATACCTGAGGAGGAAATAATAGAAGGTATATATGCGCTGTTACAATAATACTTGTCCAAATTGAAAAAGGCAGCATGGAGTTCAACAAACCGCGGGTGTATCAACATATATGGTTGCGGAATTTTACAACTGCTTTGTTTAGCAATGGGCAGCGGGAGACCTAGCACACTATTTGAGTTCGACAAAGGGAACGGTTGGCAGTCTAACAGGAACTCTAACGGGACACAGCGCTATTGGCAATTTCGCTAACAGGCTCGATCTGCTCCAACAGAATTTCTGCTGAAGCTGCCATGATGTCGGGGAAACGAAATCGGTACACCTTTTATGCGAGTTCTGAACAAACGTCATCGGTTATTGGGTGGCTGAAAGTTTGAAAATCTTTGCCTGTTGGCGAACGTACCTCTAAGGGAACTGGCCGACTTCATCCGAAGCTCGGGGTAATTCAAAGCCAACACTAATGATTCATGACGAGGGGGCTTTTATCACACTGGACAATACAGTGGGCCATATGGGCTCACTCTCATGATCTATTTCTATTTCGAGTAATTACTCGATGTCTACTGAAAAAATTACAAGGTGAACGAAATGCATGTGTTTTTTTCAATCGAAAGCGAATATCCTTTTATTCACAGATTTTAAACTAATCTCTCTGATAATATTGAATATAAAAACCAATCGTTGTGAATTGAAAACTATGGAAAATATTTTGTTCGCTTTTTTCAAATAAATTTCAGAAAATTCAAACACTTCATACACTTCACTTGTGGCTCTTATGTATGATACAAGGATTTCGGTTTATTTCAGTAAAGATTTCTATTCTAGCATTGTTATCTGTTTTTATCATTTTAACTAAGAAAACTTAAAACATCAACCTTAAAGATGTTTTGTATCTTAATTAACAGCTAATAGATATGTATAGTATATCTAATGCTAAAATCTATAAATTATTCATAATAAAAATTAAAATTAAATACGAATATTTGACGTAAGAATACATTAATAAATTAACAGAAATTAAGACAGAGATTAAGTTCTTTGTTTTTAATGGAATACGAAGAAGAAAAAATCCAATATTTCATACAAGTAAGAGAATTAAGAGATTTTAAAAAGTGAATATAAAATGAATACAGAAGAAGAACTTTAAGCATGAAACAGGAAATCTGTTTTTGTTTTTTTTTATATTTATAAACATTAAAAATTATTAGCGAACCATGACATATTTTCGTAAATTTGAAAAAAAAAATTAATTTGCAGGCATACATTGGTGTATAAAGGTGTACGTGAAATTCATGAAAAATCTTTTATTTTATGTACAATTCACTGAAGTGTCGTTAAGCTTATTTGAGGAATAAATTTTTATTTTAAAAATTAATCACCAAACATCATACATTACATACCTAATTGGCCATTACAATCCTTTAGTTAGGATTACGACCTAGCTTCCCACACCCCTTATGGTGTGTGTGGGGTTTGAACTACGGGTTCTCGTCAAATTAACCTATATATGGCGACCGTGTGAAATATTCAAAATCCACAGAGAAACTTAATTATCTTCCAAGTGCATATGTATGGCATCGAAGAACGGGATATTTCCGTCAGTAAGGCCACCATCCGACCATTCGACTCGTATGAATCGAAAAAATAATATGAGACTGACTAAGCAAGTTAAATCAGTTATGCAGAAGAAATAGAGTCGCCCCTTTTTATATCTCAGTTCATATAGGATACACGGCAAAAAACAGGGCTTTAGTATACGATCATTACCACTCCCCTACAAATTTATACGGCATCTCTATAATGTCTGCTCCAAGGCGATTGGCCTGAGAAACCTCAGGATGCTGCTCAATGTCAACAATGATAATTCTCTTTCTAGCTCTTGATAGGTTTCTTCCTGGGATGCATTAGTGACCTACAGGCGCCAATGATTCATTTTCATCGTTAAAGAATCTACATGTTAGTCTCGAAACTTCGCCCATTCTGAACAAGTGTACCCTGAGTGAGCAGTGCCCTGTCAAAAAATCGGCTACCATCCTCAGGTTATTCCACGATAGTTTAATGCACGACTCAGACCTCCTCTTATTGCAATTTCCCAACAAAAGTTTCAATAGCCTCTAACCTACTTGATTTGAGAAGAGTCTTTGACTCTTTTCATCCACCCTTTCGTTTAACATTCCTACTCTGGTCTTAGGCTCGTCTGCTTGCTCATTGAAAAGAGTTCCCATATCAGCTATGAAGAGAGTAGGTTATGCGCCACTAATAGTATTAGAGTGTGCCCGGTGAAAGGGATGCTGAAGAGAAATGGAGACTATTCTCAAGCCAAGGTCGTTACAATATGAAGAGATTTGAGTTACGCATCAAATTATCCAAAAACATAGATTCTGTGACGATGAGAATGAATCATCGAAACACATTGTTTGAACCGGTGAGACATTAATGTATTCCGGAACGCCTGTGGAATGCCTCTCAGAGTTTTTTCATATTTCGTTTTGTTGGAGATGTCTGACCTGGGATTTTAACCGCCTAATAAATTAACTCACTGCCTACTAGACTATGACGACTTCACATCACTGTCCATTATCTTGTTTTCCAGAGGAACAAACAGAGGAAAAAAATAACACAAAAACCATTTCAGAAAAGCTATTTCCATTATTACTAAGAACATATACATATAATCATAGTTAATTTATTAATTTAAATGTAATCATAATCAATGTACATATGTATGTGTACTTAATTTATAGGACTTTAATGCTTTAAATTATTTGCAATTAAATGTTAAACGATAAATCAATTCATATTATTAAATAATAAATAATTTTGTTTATATATTTTTTATGATTACAATTAACTATGTTGCATGTTATAAACGACTTATGCAATAGACAATATGCAAATAAAAAATATTTTCTAGAAAAGCAAAGAAAAAAAAACAAAAGACTAAAGACACAAACTTATTTTTTTCCACTACTCCTGGCAAATCTGTTTAAAATGTATGCAAATTGTATTTGATTTTTTTTCACAAACAACTACAACAACTATAACAACAAAATATTTATAATCCTGTTTACTAACGCTCCACATAATTTAACAGCAACTTGAAACCGCAGCAGAAGATTTGCATAAAAAAATACAAAAATTGTTCTCCTTTAGTTTGTTGCTTTTCTTTTTTCTCTCAGATACTTTTTTTTATTACTTACGCCGAAAATGAATAAAATATGACCGTATGATTTTGCATACACACTTCTTTTTTTTTTAAACCAGCCGGGCCTATTTATTTCAGCTTCTTTTTTTTTGTTTCTTTTCAACAAGTGCGTATTTATTCTCTTGTAGCTCTTTTTTTTTGCCAAAGTCACAGAGTTTATGCGTTCATTGGTCTCATACTCAGCGGGCATATGGACAATTTATGAGGTTGCTTTACAAGATTAAAAGAATTTGATAAAAATTTCTAATAAATTGTTTTGTACAACAATAATAAAAAAACGAACGAAAAAAAGAACAAAAAAGAGCATTAAAAAGTTTTTATATGGCTTGACCATATATAACGGGTGTGGCATTTATAGGTTCAAATTTGAGCGTAATGAATCGATTTACGCTTTAACAAGTTCGCCCAAGTTCTATTGGGCCAACGAGAGACTGCACGGGGATGTCGATTATGGCAAAAAAAATCATCTTTTCAGATGAAGCTCATTTTTTTTATCGTGGTGAGTACGTTAATGAGCCAAATTGAAGTATTTGGGGGGTACAGAAAACCCACATGTGGTCTTACAGACGCCAATGCACCCGTTACGAGTGACTGTTTGGTGAGACTTCTAGAGCGTAGGCATCATTCACCCAAATTCCTTTGAAAAAGAAGACGACGCAAACATTACAGTCAATGGAGATACCTATCTCATCATATAACAGATTTTTTTGTACCCGCTCTTCATGATATTGATGTAAACGATATTTGGTTTCAACAGTATGGTACAACTAGCCACACGTCTCATGCCACAAACGATTTATTGCATCAAACGTTTGATGGCCCTTGAATTAGTCGAAATGGTGATGTCAATTTGCTGCCAAGAAGCTACGATTTGACACCGTTGGACTATTTTCTATGGGGCACCGTACAAGAATAGAGTTATGCTGACAAACCAGAGACAATTGATCATTTGAAGGCCAACATTCGTGAAGCCATTGCCGAGAACCGACTCCATACACTTGGCGAAGTGCCTGAAAATTGATCCGATCGAATGAGGTACTGTGAGGCCATCTGCGGCAGCCATATGAATGAAATAATCTTCCATTTCTGACTGGAACAATTACACTTCACAGCAAAAAATAAAATTTGGCAAAATATCAAACCGTTTTTGCTTGATTGCATTTTTAAAAATTTAAACTTTTAAATGGTCCACCCTATCAAAACACATTTTTTCCTTTAAATTCTATGCGGAATAAATTTAAATTATTTTACGCGTTCATAGTGGAAAAGCACCGCACATAAGGGTAATTAAGTTTACAATTTTTTATTCGTTTTTTTTATTCTCTTTTTCCCATAAAAAAAAAGAACGAAAAGAAATGAAAACAGAAGATTTGACAAATAAGTCCCGTATAAATTTTATGGGTTTTTAATTTAAATTAATGATGCCATAAGCATAGCCAACAGAGCACAAATTTTTCTTCAAACTCAAGCAGGGTGAGAATCTTTACGAGAATCTGGTATACTGGCCACTGTGAACAGGAAGTCTAAAAAAATAAATAAATTTGTTACACAAACACACAAACACACGAAACAAACGAAAAAAATTAAAATAAATTCAATTTGGAGCAAAATTGATTACCTCAGATGATATGTTTTAGCAAAAATTAATGACTTTTAAAATTATTACAGACTGCAGCTTAAAACTTCTGGCCATAAAAAAAATAATTACCACAGTTTCCTGTTATCGAAGTTCAAATTTGTTAACTGTTAACGATAATAATTGATTAGCAGTTATATGGGGAGTGTTAAAAAAAAATAATAAGAATGTCTTGGTTTATTCAATAGCGTTTGGAATATTAGCTTACAAAGCTTCAGGAGATGTTGGTTTCTCGGCGCAAAACAATGACTTAACTGAACATACATACACGCATACATAATTGTTTATTACAACCCTTTAGTCAAGTTTACAACCTAGTTTCTCATACCACTTATGTTGTGTTGTGTTAATTTTATAATTGAGTGTTGGGACATACTGTTTAAAATCGATTTCGAACGTTAGATTTTTGAGAAACTGTTTTCATGTCAATTTTATTTTCTCTCAGAATTTTTGCTACAAATCTGCTGCGAAGCAGTCGCCGAAAAAATATTTTTGAATATTGAATCGTGGCCTCATGTCTCATAAGCTAACACACTACCCACTAGACTATGGCGACAACTAACTGATACGTACATATGTACTCTTTTAATAAAGTATGTAGCTTCTAGAATACCTCTATTATTACTCTGCAAAGAATTTCATTGGAGTCTACTATCCAGGGATTAGTTAGGAAGGGAATTGGTAGCCACCTACTCTTTCTAAGAGAACATCGTATTCGACCGCTCTTCCATTATCCTAACCATAGGAATCTTTTCTCTCTTACTAGAAGCGAAGAAATTAAATCCAACAGAGTGTGGTCTGGAAACCTAACTTTAACTGAATTACCAGATTGTCTGCCATTTTCCTGCATTTTCATAAACAACAACGATTTTAAGGTTTAAAGAACTTAAGCATGAGGGGGCAATAGAGAGAATAGTTTAAATATCTCTCTTAATTATAGCCGCTGGAAAATTTCTTAAAACTATGAAAAATCTCTTAGAAAAGTCATTTGAATTAAAAATTTCATTTTTTCTTCACTTTTATTGCCTACAACCACACATAAAATTATTAAGTATTGTATGTATTAGTGTGAGTGCATAAGAAAAATGTCAGTTAAAACTGAGCACCAAAATATAAAGGACTGTAGACGTATAAAAACCTAAGTTTTTTTGTAGCCTTCATTTCATGATTTATAAGATGCCCTAAGACTTGAAACAAAAATGTTGTGCTCCAAAGCAACACTACTGATCAAATACCGAAAAAAAACGAAAAAATCCTAAGAAACCTTAAAGTTTTATGTATGAAAGTAAAACAAATAAAATAAATTGCTATGAAGAGTGATGTACAGAGAGATCTTGCGAAAAGCGTAATACACACACTCATGTTAAGGAGCAGACAAGATAAAAATTGCAAAAGATGAAAAACCTTAAAAAGTATGTGTTAAATACACTGCAAGAAAGAAACATTATTTAGAATGAAAACGAATGAAATATTGATGTCGTTTGAAGGAAAGCTAGGCTATTATCCCAATCTGTAACAATAATTGTCCAAATCCAATTATTATTCTGACGAGAAACTTGGTACATTTGTACCCGTGAGCTGTTTAAGTCATTATGTTTTATTCCTTGCATGCTTTGCTTGTAGAAAACATTCGAAATAAATCAGATCACGTGGGTATGGGGTATGGGGTATTGGGTGTTCCAACATATACTGGCGAACGTTGATAGATGTTTACGATCATCTTGTTAAAGCTGCATGTGTTAAATTAGTTCTTATTTATTCAATCTGTTTTACCATATCACTAAGAACAGATGTAGCCTTTAAAAACACGTGCAAATAATAAAATTCCTTTTATCAAAACGGGTCTGTTTGGGCAACATACCGGACCCTTCGCCCCTATTCAGCGATGAGGCCCATTTCTGGAGGAATGAGTACGAGAACAAACAATTTTGTCGAATATGGTACGATACCAGTCTAGATGAGATCTGAACGCGTAAAAAAGTCAGTATTTGGTGTGGGTTTTGAGCTGGCCACTTCAGCGGTCCATATATCTTTGAAAATGACTTTAGCAAGAACATGATTGTCAACGGTGTTGACCAGTATATATGACTATAGTTCGATGATTACCAACTTCTTTTGACGTGTTGTAGATTATCAACACATGTCATAGAACATGTCAAATTGGATTATCTTGCAAGAGTATTTTGAGTCATTTGATCACATGTGGTGGTGATATCGACTGGCCACTTAGATCGTGCGAATTGATTCTTTTGGAGTTTTTCTTAAGGAGTTTTTTAAGGCAAAGGTGTATGTGAATAACACACAACTCGTTACTGTTTCTAACAGTACCAAGCAGTTGAAATAAAAAACAAAATTTAAAATTTTTTTTTTTTTTTCAAAATAAGTTCGTTGCTTAAGTCTTTTGATATATTTTAAAAATTCTAACATTCTGCTTCATATGTAAGGGAGTGTGTTGCATTTATTTTTCTCCGTGTAATATTTTAACAAATAAATTTTAACTGCCTTTGAAAAAAATACTGATGCCACACAAAAATAAAATATAAAAAAAATATAAAAAAGGGAAAATAACGAAAAAGAGGCGAATAAACAGCAACAACAACAAAAAAATCTAACCAATTTTGTGATGAATGTGCTGTTTCTTGGTATTTGTTTTTTTTGTTTTGTCTGCGTTCCATTACTTTGAACAGATTTCCTTTTCTTTCAAAAACAACAATAATAACAACAACAAAAAATAAAAAAATATTGTTTAACCCACTCATTTTAGGTCGCCTTGCAAATGCACAGCATAGCATGGCAGCGTGGCAGCTATGAATTTACGCGGTTGTTGCTAAAGAAACTCGGTTTTTTTCTTCTGTTTCTTTGTTGCCTTTTGCTTTCAATTTTCTTTAAAATTTTTTGCTTGTTCTTCTTCTTTTGGCTGCCAAGCGATTATAATTATACAGAGAGATGCTGCTGCCTGCCTGCCTGCCTGCCTTAGTCTGTACTTACATACATATTTTCGATATTCGGTTTAAGGTAGTGTTGCATCATTGTTAGTGTTGTTGTTGTAATTATAATAAAGAGAGAAGAGAAAAACGAAAAAAACCTAACAGCTATTGTTGTTATTTTGAATTGTTAATGGCAGTCGAAGTAGAAAAAGCAACAAAAGAGAGGAGTATTCTCTCTGTGTCTGTCTCTAGTAATACTTTTAACCATATTGGATAACAAACTAAAGTGAAATTATATGGCATCAGAAACTCATTATATTATAGACTACCAATGTAATTTCACTTTTTCTTAAGAGTTTCTACTGATTTTGTTTTTGCTTTATTTTCTATCTATTTTGGTTGGTTTGCTACCACGCTATTATAGTTCCAATGAAATGGAAAAAAATTGTGGAATTCCTAGAAATTTTGCTGGCAATTGTTTTTTAAAAAAACGTACGAAAATTACAATTTGAAAATTGTTGCTCATTTATTGGCTAATTTTCATGCAGATATGCATGAAATCATTAGAGAAAGAAAGAGAGATTAGTAATCATTAGCGCTGATGAGATAGACAATGTATTGCAGCCATTAAAGCTCTTTAAGTGGCTTTAAATGTTTGAAGCCAATAAACCCTTTATTATATCCATGCTTGAGACGTGTCTCTTTGTTTCAACAGTTTATGAGGTCATAAGAAATATTTAACATGGTTTATTTAATTCATTTCCTAACTTCTTGCGAATTCAATAGAAAATCTTTTTCATATGGCCATTCTCTAATGTGGTTTTATTTTCTACCATAAATGGTGTAAAACCACATTGTATTCATTTAACTACTTTGACATCTTTTTCTAAGGCAAGTCTTCTCGCCAAATGACAGTTTCTGGCTAGTTGACTGACAATGGCTATTAATGAGACGTCTTTAATTGGTTGAATATTGCAATTAAAAGTTTTTACTTACACTCTAGCCAATCTTCCATACATATTTGCCATAAAAAAACAAAATTTCTTTAGTTTGGCCTGAGGCTATATAATGCAACAATAAATATATAAAAAATAGGATATCTTTATAGCCTTGGATATATGTCGTCATTTGTCACAATTGCAAAATAAAGTTTTGTTGGATGATATTTACTTGGCATTAACTTTTAATCATTAGATGTTTAATAATTACAAAACATGTTTAACAGGTAGTGATTACTTTTATCTATGTATACATCATATATAGGGTGGACCACTTACAAGCTTAAATTTAAAAATGCAATGAAATAAAAACGGTTTAAAATTTACTTTTTTTTGTTCTGAAGTATAATTGTTCAGGTTAGAAACGAAATTTCATTTCATTCATTTGGCTGGCTGCTACGGCTGTCCTCACAGTACATTATTTGATCCGACCAATTTTCGTGCAATTTTTCGAGTGTATGGCGTCGTATCTAGGCAATGGCATTACGAATGTTGACCTTAAAATGTTCATTGTCTCTGGTTTGTCGGCATAACACTTTTCTCTAACGACACCCCCAATGCAGTAAATTCGCAGCTTCTTAGCGGCCAATTGACGTCATCATTTTAGCTAATTAAATTGCCATCAAACGTTTGACGCAATAAATCGATTGTGGCCTGAGATGTGTGTCAAATTGCATCATCCCGTTGTAACCAAACATCACTCACATCCCTTCAGTCAGGATTACGGTCTAGCTTCTGACACCACTTGTGTGCATTAATTTTTATACGTGACTTACTTACTTACGTAATTGGCTATAACAACCCGTTTAACGGATTTCAGCCTGCCGCAACACATCCTGCCAGGCGCCTCTGCTTCTTGTGTGCCTACGTCATTTGGTCACACCAATCGATGACAGGGCATCCTCGCTTTGGTACTTCCAACGGATACAAAGTCGTCCTCTTTGCCGACTTCCGCAGATATCCGCATCAAATACCCGTCTCGCCGGAGCATCCTCCTCCATTCGAACGACATGGGCGAGCCAGCGCAGCCGCTGGATCTTAATACGCTGCACAACGTCTATGTCGTTGAGGAGCTTATACAGCTCACTGTTGGATCGGATACGGAAATCATCGCCAACTCGCAATGTACCGAAGATCTTACGTAGGACTTTTCTCTCGAATACTCTCAAGGTTGCTGCATCAGCGCTTAATAGGGACCATACGTCTGCGTTTTATACGTTACTGACGGGACCTAAAGTTTAACGTCGACTCGGAACGATAGATTTTTGAGAAACTATTTCGCCAAAGAAATATTTTTTTTCTCATATTCCGTTTTAATGTCTGACCTGGGGTTTGAACTCGGGCCTTACGTCTAATAAGCCAACACACTACCTACTAGATCCATCCATTGAGCGTAATGGTTGCATTTTCAAAGAAATATGATGCAATGATGCTTTCGCTCTACAAGCCGCACCAAACAGTCACTCGTAATGGGTGCATTGGCTTCTGTAAGACCATGTGTGAGTTTTATGAGCCCCAAATACGGGAATTTTGCTTATTGACGTGGCCACCACGATGAAAATGTGCTTCATCCGAAAAGATCATATTTTTTTAGAATCACATAAGTATTGCCAGATTCAAAATAACTGATATGGTTAAAATTTAAACCAATATATGGTCCACCCTATATTTTTAGAATTGCAATATAATTGTATTATAATTTAGTTTTGTTTTATTTATTTAAAAATTTTAACAAATAATTGCTTTTTAAAATTTATTATAATTTTCATATAATTTGTTAAAAACGTTTTTGTTTGCTCTTCTCTCTGTTTCTTAAGAAAATGTGAATTTCGTTTCACTCTTGTTGTTAAAGTCTTTTGTTTTTAGGCTTGTGTATAGTGAATACGTTTGTGGCATATTAAATAATTGTTTAGTTACGTTTTATTTTTGTTTTTCTCTGTTCAATTTAATAACGGTTTCATATGAAATTAAAAAGAATTTTAAAAGCAAAAGAATTTTTTTTACTGCTTAAGGTGTGTTCAAAATGTAAGTGGAGTGCTGAAATTTTTGTAAATTCCTACCGAAGGTTTCTTTTATTTATTGGTGTATGTATGTTACAATCACTTATATGTTGCATGTCACTTATTTGTTGGAAGTTCAGATGTGTTCTATGATTTCTGTACAAAAAGATAGATTAACGTATTTGCTTGGAAGTTGTGTAAAAAATAACATCAAGTGTTCTGTAGGTAGCAGTATAACGTCATTACAACCCTTTAGTCAGAATACAAATTTAGCCTCTCTCGCACTACTAATGTTGTTCCTGTGCGATCTACAGTTTAAAGTCGACTCCGAATGACAGAGTACTGTCATACGAGGTAAACGATAGACTCTGTGTCCGCTTCAAATCTATTGCACAAGAAGGAGTCATTTAATGGAATGGCAAGTATGTTGGCTTGCCTTTCAAAAGGATAGTGGCCCACGAATATTGCAATTCGGTAATGGGTTGTCGTACAATTTAGGGAGGGAAATGAATCAATCATGCTCTTATCCATCCCAGTCTAGCAAGTCTGATGCCAATGAAGTAAAACTTTACTGTATAATGGAGCGGAGAATACTCAGCCTAATTGAGGCGTTCGAAATACTTGTGCTCTACAAAATATCGAAGTTTATGAGCTTTGTACTGACTCCCTGACTTGCTCATCAGCATTGCAATTTCCAACGGTATCCCTATGTCCCGTATACAACATAGTAATTTAAAGCGTTTGAAATTGTCCTTAGAAATCCTTGGAATTTATGCACGAGAATGAAAATCGAAGAGACATTTGTAAGGAATTTAATCACAGTCACGCTATCACAGTAAATAAAGAGATTTTCAGGGAAGTTCCATCACCTAGTATTGTGAATGACATCTGTATGGAAAACACTGCAGTGGTTAGGCTGAATATGTAAAAGTTTAGAAGCTTTAGTGTTCAGCATTTGCAAGTCTCCGGACATTCAGAACAGAAGCTGTTAGTAGGAATTCTGAAACCAAATGTCCCTCTCAGTAGTATGGCATTTACAGCTTTAATAGCTGTAATCTAATAGGTAATCTGTTCGCTTATTAGACGTAAAAGCCCGGGTTCGTATTCCAGGTCAGACATCAAAGCGAAAATATAAAAAAAATTATTTCTTCGGCGACTTTCTCTCAGCAGATTTCTGGCAAAAACTCTGAGAGTAAATAAAGCTGCCAAGACAAACTTTCTCAAAAATCTGTCTTTCGGAGTCGTCGTTAAACTGTAGGTCTAGCCTCTCACGTATAAAATTAACGCACACAACATGGGTGGTGTGAGAAGCTCGGCCGTAATCCTGACTGAAGGGTTGTAATAGCCAATTATGTTTGTATGTAAGTTTGTATGAATAGAGTTATTAGGAGAGAGCCTTTTGCTTTCAATTAAAGGTATTTATTTCTTGGAAACAAAAGATTTAAGAAACAAACTTTGAAGTTAAAGAATACCTTGAACAAATCATTTGTTTTTTACACAATTTACTGATCAGTCCCCATCAGTCCTCATTTCTATTAAATAAACTGTAAAAATCGTTTTAAATAGTATTTCAATTAAATATGTCAGTAAACACATGCTATGAATTGAATTTTTAACACACTTCAATGAATACATTTCTATTTGCTATTGTGTGTGCGCGTTGCTATTTCAATCGTTAAGCCATAAATTAACAACAATTGAAACATTTTTTGATTCAGTTATCTCGCACATAACAAAAGATTTCGAACAATTCTTGTTACGAATACAATTCAACACAAAATTCATTAAATCATTGAAATGGTTTAAACTCAATATGTATTTAGAATTAGCATTGGCGAATGCGAATTTATATTCCAAAAACATAAAACATTTTAGCGAAATTGTGTTCCATTTTTTGTATTCTTTTTTTTTTTGTTGCTCCAGATCTTTAAAGTCTTTTAAGCTGTGTTAGTTCATCGAAATCTATTGAAATTTCAAAAGAATAAACACACAAAAGAAAGCATTGATGATTGTTTCAATTTTTTAGTTCTTTCTTTATTTTGTTTATTTTTATGTGCAAAAAACTGCCAATAAGGAAAAGTAAAGCAAATGTTTGTTGGCTGCAATAGATTTTTTGTTTTTGTTTTTTTTTCACTTGCTGTACTATATGGTGTAGAATATGAAGTTTGGGATTAGAATAGTTTTAAGCTGCAGACTCCATGACTAAATGTAATGTACAATTGACCTTGTTTGGTATGGTGTTAATACCATTTAGCCTGAGTTGAATTTTAATTTATCGCTTGAATTCAGACACTCTTTTAGGAATTGTCCAGTATGTTAATTTGTTGTTGTCTTTAGATATGCGAGGGTTTTTGTCTAGTTTTTCCAAGTAATGTTTTATATGCTGTTTACCAAACAGTCATAGAAAATTGAAAGAACAGTACAGAAAATATAAGGTGGACCATCTATCGATTTAAATTTTGAATCTGGCAATACTTATGTCATTCTATTCTGTCACAAAATTCAATCTATTATCTCCACTGAACGTAATGAATTGATTTACGAGTATCGTTGGGATTCATTGGAAATTTATTTTCAAAAACAAACACGATTTGGTCGGAAATTACAGGAAAATGTCGTACAAAATTAAGTCGCAGAGAAAGACCAACCGTGCCCGATATACGAAAGTTTATTGCTTAAGTTCGTGAAACTAGTTTCATTGTTAATGCGTCAAGACCTGAGCATGCTTGTACAGTGTGTATATCGAAGCTGTGGCTGAGAATGTGAGTAAGAGAATCCATCAACATCAACTCGTCATCGTTCTCAAGAATTGAACATTTCACGCACCAGTTTACGTCGAATTTTGCAAAATTATGTCGGTGTGACGTCTTACAAAGTTCAATTGACTCAATAGTTGAAGCCGCATTACTATACGCTTCGTTTTCGCTGCACTAGATGGCCCAACGAAAAACTGCACGCTTATGTGAGCGTGCTCGTACAGTGCGTACATCCAAAAATATCGATGCTGTGGCTGAGAACGTGCGTGAGAATCCATCAACATCAACTCGTCACCGTTCTTAAGGATTAAAAATTTCACGTACCAATTTACGCCGAAATTTGCGAAAAGATTTCGGTATGACGTCTCACAAAGTTCAATTGGTTTAGGAGATTTTTTCGCTTTACTAGATGCACGATGATGTCGATTTTACTAAAAAAAATCATCTTTCCGAAGCTTATTTTAATCTTGGCGGGTACGTTAATAAGTAAAATTGTCGTATTTAGGGCTCAGAAAATCCACTAGTGGTCCTGCACAAGCCAATGCACTCATTACGAGTGACTGTTTAGTGCGGCTTGTAGAGCGGCGACATCAGTGGCCCATATTCTGTTGAAAATCTCAATGGCGAACCATTACGGTCAATGGAGACACCTATCGCACCATGATAATCGATTTTTTTGTACCCGCTCTTCATGGTATTGATGTGAACGATGTTTGATTTCAACAGGATAGTACAACTTGCTATACATGTTATTCCAGAATCGATTTATTGCGTCAAACGTATGATGGCCGTTTAATGAGGCGAAATGGTGATGTTAATTGGCCGCCCAGAAGCTACGATTTGACTTTGTTGGACTATTTTCTGTGGGGCGCCGTAAAAGCAAACTGTTATGCCGACAAACCAGAGACAAATAAACATTTGAAGGCCAGCTTGCGTAATGCCATTGCCGAGGTTCGACCCCATACACTTGAAATAGTGTATGAAAATAGGTTCGAACGAATGAGGTACTGCGAGGCCAGCCGCGGCAGCCATATGAATGAAATAATATTCCACTTCTCAGCGGAACAATTGTACTTCACAACAAAAAAAAAGAAATTTTGGAAAATTTCAATTCGTTTTTGTATCATTGCATTTTCAAATTTAAACTTTTAAATGGCCCACCCTTTAGTAATTCTTTGTATTGCTGTATTGTATCTCCATTACAAATTCTTGGCACATAATGGCATAAAATTAAAGCATTTTAAAGGCAATAACATTTTTGGTATTTTATAAATGCAACAACCACATGTTAAGCATAAATTTTCACACAAAAACACTAAGCACTAAACGTACATACGTTTATAAAGCTGTTCACTTGATCACTTGATTCAAAAACGTTTTTAAAAGCTTTTAAATGTAATATGTTTTATAACAACATATTTGTTTTTGTTTTTCTTTCTTTTTTTTTTTGCATTTAATTACACAAAATAAAACGAAATTTATAAATTAAAAATAAATTTAGAAACTGAATTACAAATTAAATATTCTGTTTGTATTGTTTGCTTTGCAATTTCCAACATCTCTTATTACACTCTCTTAGCTCTGTTGTAAAGAAGTAACAACAAAACAAAAGACTTAAGCAACAAACATGATTTTCAAACATACCATTTTTTGTTTAGAAAGGCTTCAGACAAGCAAGTCTTTTGTTGCTGTTTAAATTATTGTATAATTTATGAAATTATTTACAAAAAAAGAAAAATAACAAAAAAAAAAATAACAACAAAAAAATCAAGAAAATTTTAATCATTTCGTGCAAGAATTTGTTAAACACTTGCATAGCTTATGAAATTATTAAATAAAAGAAAAACAAAGAATAAATTAATAATAATACCACTACTACGGGAAAAAAATAACTGTTAATAATAAATAAACGTAATTAAATTTTACACAAGAAACTTTCTTAAAGCAAGTGATAAAATATGTTGGCTTTTAAAAACGAAATAATCAGAAAATATGGCTAAAATGGCATAGGGTTTCCAGGAAAGGTTTCTTAATTTGAACAAAAAGAACACTCTTCTCATATAAACCCATTATAAAAAAGGGTTCAATAGGCAAGATTTAAAGCATTAAAGCTAAAAAAATATAGACTTTGAATAAATAAATCAAATGCATTAAAAAAGAAAACAGCATCTAAGAATCTCGTGTTAAAACACATGTATTTGTTGTAGGGCCTTAAGAAAAGCAAAGTTTTTTTTTCATTCAAACACGTTATAGTTTTAGCGAATTGGCAGGTAAAGTTTCGTCCTTGGTCATTCTTAGATTCTTTTTGATACCACAATCAATATTCAACCTGGGGATCAAAAATTCCCTAGCGGAAGCCACCATAAGTTCAAAATAAATCTTGCAATTACATCTTGCTAGTCGCCGTAGTCTAGTAGATAGTGTGTTGGCTTATTAGACGTAAGGCCACGGCTCAAGCCCCAAGTCAAACATCTTCAACAAATGAAACCTGAAAAAATATTTCTTCGTCATGTGGTGTGATCAGCGGCCTCACATCTAATAAGCCAACACACTGTCTACTAGACTACAGCGATTTCAAGAAATCTTTTAATGGCGGAAGAAATTTCTAAAAAAAAATTATTTCAAGAAATTCTGATGTCAACTGACTATCCAAAAGTTCTTAATTGTAGCCGCCTAAAACAACGCCATAACACGTTTTTTAAATTTTATAAAAATTACCGGTAATCTTTGACTGTGTATATAATGAATATGTTTGACAGATGTCATCACTAATACAAAAACTTAAGGCTCAATCACAATAAATTTTCCCTATGGAGACATTTGTATATTGACGCTCTCTTAATACCGCTACTTTTTACCCTGGACCAATAGCATTGGAAGCAGTATGCTGCAGCATAATAAAGAGTTTAAATACTTGATTGCTTAATCCCTTAATACAAATAAAGGACTTAAGCAATATCCATGTCATGTTTAATTTAAATTGATACGTCCATTGGGTTGAATGCTTTTCAAAGAATTTCCATTCCATTAATAACAATTATTCTCTAAGCAATCAACGTTTAACATCAATATTATTAAATAAATTATAATGGTACTCTTAAAAGATATTTTCCTAAGTCGAGTTTCCTTTTTTTTTGTTTTGTTCTGCTGCAAGACGTACAAAAATTTAATAAAAAGAAAACAACCTTGGTAAAAGAAGTATACGAATAAGAACAATGAAAGTATGCTCGTACTCGTATATCGTTTAAAATAAACACTTAATTCAAGTGATTGCATTATTATTATTATATTCGTTACAGTGTTCTACTCACTCTCTTTCTTTTTTTTCTATTTTTAAAGGAGATGTTTTTTTTTGTTGTCTTGAAAGGCTACGGACTAGAACTGAACTCAACACAGAAACTGCATTAATGTTATGATATCGTAAACAAAAGACTTAAGCGACAAACCTGTTGCCATTTAATACTTAAACGATGATGACGACAACAAAAAAGACAACGACGACGTTAACAATAAAGTCAATACTTTTTGAAAAAAAAATTGTTTATATAGGCGTGTGTATGCGTATAAAACAAAAGAAGAAAGAGAGATAGAGAGAGAGAGAGACAGAGAGAGACACATGGTATATCATGGCTAAAGCCCAATAATTTTTTTTTGTTTCAACTGAACACGGTTACTCTTTGCCTAAGCAGAACGAATATTTTTTGCCTGCATGTATGAAGTAAGTTTTCAATTGTTATTGTTGTTGTGATTGTTACAATACCTTAAATGGCATACAATGTTTAAAATTCAATTATTGTTATTTTCCAACAATATTGAAGGCTACAAAGAACAGAAAAAAAGGAAACAAAACAAAACAGCTCAAGTAGTACTAAGTAAATCCATAGCAAATCCAATACACTTCACCTGAAGTTTTATTAAAAACGCTTTAAGTGCATCTTCTTTTACTAGCAATGCTTGTGTAATGTACAACATTATTGTATTTTAGAGTTGTGGCAACTTTATTATAACACAAAGACATAAAGAGTAAGCCATCAGAAGGTTTAAATTTCAAAATGCAATGAAACTAAAATGGTTAGAAATTTTGCAAAATTTATCTTCTGATTGTGGAGGACAATTGTTCCTTTCAGAAATGTAATATTATTTCATTCATAAAGCTGCCGCGGCTTGTCTCCCAATACCTTATTCAATCGTACCAATTTTCATGCAATTTTTCGAGTGTATGGGGCTGTATCGCGGCAATGTTATCACGAATTTTGGCCTTCAAATGATCAATGGCCTTTGGTTTGTTTTTTTTAACGGTCCTGTCGACAGAAAATAGTCCAACGTTGTCATATGGTAGCTTCTTGGCGACCAATTGATGTCACCATTTCGGGTAACTAAATGGCCAGCAAACGTTGGACGCAATAAATCGGTTGTGGCATGAGATGTGTGACAAGTTGCACCACCCTGTTGAAACCAAACATCGTTCCCATCAATACCATGGAGAGGGGTTACAAAAAAATCGGTTATCGTGGTACAATAGATGTCTGCATTGACCGTAATGGTTGCGCCGTTCACATTTTCATAGTAATATGGGCCATTGATGTCCCCACTCTACAAGTCGCAGCAAACAGTCACTTGTAATGGGTGCATTGACTTCTGTAAGAGCACATGTGGAGGTTTTCTGAGCCCCCAAATACTGCAGTTTTGCTTATTAACGTAACCACCAAGACTTCATCTTGCAGTTCAGGTTGGCCCATCTAGCCAAGCGACAACGAAGTGAATGGTTATGTGGCTTCAATTCTTGAACCAATTGAATTTTGTAAGGCGTCATGAGATCTTTTTGCAAAATTCAACGTTAGCTGGTGCGTGAAATGATCAATTCTTGGGAACGATGATTAGTTGATGTGTTCAGCCACAGATTTGATATTTTTTGGGGTACACACTGTACTAGCACGCTCAAATCTTGGCGCATCAATAATGAAACTAGTCTCACTAACTTTAACGATAAACTTCCGTATACTAGGCACTGTTGTTTCTTCTCGGCGACCAAATTTTATACGACATTTTCTTGCAATTTCCGACCAAACTGTGTTTGTTTTAGAAATAAATTTCCAATAAATCGCAACGTTACTGCAGAGTAAATCGATTCATTACGTTCAATGCAGATAATAAACTGAATTTTTGTGACAGAAAAGAATGACATAAGTATTGCCAGATTCGCAATAACCGATATGGTTCATATTTAAACAGATAGATGGCCCACCCGATACATACATACATACTTATAGTATTGGTTAAAGCATTTTTATTTCTGTTTTTAGTTCGTATTTCTGTTTCTGTTTTGAGTTTTAAGGTTTCAATTTCAATTTTTATTAACTTTAAGGTAAAAATTTAAAGCGCCCACTGGCGCTGTACTCAAGCTTAACTAATCCAACATTAAGTGCAAATTTATGTAAGTGGTCGTCGTACTTAAGTTTTTTTTCCTTCTTCTTTCTGCTTTGAAAACGAAAATGAAATCGTATTCAAATTGGCAAAGAGAGAGTGAAACAGAAAATGCGATTAAAATGCGATATGAACTAAAACGCAAGCCAACGTTCTTTGGTGTTCGAACGTTTAAAACATTTTTAAAAGTCTTATACAAGCCTTACTTAAAAGGCAGGCGTTACTTAAGGGTGTTGCTTCATAATATTATGGTTAAATAAATATTCAAAGCAAAATACAAAAAAAACACAACATTTCTCTATCGAAACCAATTTTTAACCTTTGAAGACACCATAGCTGTGGATAAGTTTTCTTTAATTTTCTGTCTTAAAAAAATGAATTGTTTTTTTAAATTTTATTTCGGGTTGAGACAGTTTCAAAAGAAAAATTAAGGCCACATTAAAGGCTTTGTAATGCATTGAAATCCAATCCATTGACCAATCCATTGGATATCACCGTTTAATGTTGGTAAAGAGTAACAGAAGCAGGCGGTACATAAAGCAGGACATAGCAAAACTTTATAACAGTACGCCTAGTCTACAACTTGTTTTCGCTGTTTTGATCTTCAGGTTGTCTTAAAACCTTAAGAACCCTTTGTACCTTTTAAGGGTTAATAGATAAGCCTTTATTTATAGTCCCGTCTTTTATCTGTAGACCATAAAACACGCTCGTTGCAAACAATTTTAAAAGACAAATAAATTTTAATAAAGAAAAAAACGAAGCAGTGGAAGTAGAAGAAGAATTAAAAGAGAGAAAAAAAAACTAATTGTTGCATTTAGATGTGCCGCCTTTTTTGTAATTAAATTCGCATTTTCTGCTTGACTTCAAACCATTACGTTTTGAAATCATTTCAGGGTTTTTTTTCTTGAAATTTATCACAATATTAAAATGAGTTCCTAGACATTGACTCGATTAAAGTTAATGGATTTTAGTTGCTTCATTTCTTTACTTCTGATTTTATTTTCTTTGTTTTTTCTCTCTTAGCTTCTTGCAACTTTTGTTTCTATTCGTAGCCAAATGACCTCAGGGCAATTAACACAGTAATTTACCACATTTATTTGGTAAACCGAATATAAATTAACTTGGTTGTTATTGTCCCCCCCTCTCTGCTACAGGTTGATATTTACATACATGCCAGCACGAATTGCAAGGCGAAAAATATACAAAGAAGAAACACACACAGAAAAAGAAATGCTAATGATCGTCCCTGAATATAAAGCTGGGCTTGGCCATTTATTAAGAATTATCGTGTCTATAAGTAATTTTCAGTTCGTTTGCTTTGAGATTTTCTTGTATTTTTTGTTGTTTTATTTTATTTTTTTGATTCTTTGATTTTATTTCCTTTTAACGAATTGGTTTTTAATTTTATGTTTAATTTTCATTTGCAACAAAAAAAAAAACAAAAGGTTGGACTATACAGTCGTAGGCAATTACTTGATTGCACTTAATTTGTAGTTTCTTTAAATTATTTCCTTTAAATTTCTCTTGTAACAGTTGCGTCTATTGGATCATCGAACAGGATCCACTAAACTTTGACAATGAATAACAGCCATCTTGACGAAGCTACAAAGCATTCAACATCACGTGTTTTATCAGACATGCATACATAATTGGCCATTACAACCCTTCAGTCAGGATTACGGCTTAGCTTCTTACACCACTCATGTTGTGTGTGTTAATTTTATGCATGAGTGGTGGGACATATAGTTTAAAATCGACTCTGAATGATAGATTTTTAAGGAACTTATCATGGCATTTTTATTTACTCCCAGAGTTTTTGGCAGAAATCTGCTGAGAGGCAGTTGGTGGAGAAATATTTCTTCATACAGTCGAACTTCCCTATAATGAATCTTGACGGGACCAGAAAATCACTTCATTATATAGAACCTTCATTATACAGAAATTATATTTTTCCCCCATTTTTTATTTAAAATAAATCAATATCCTCAAAAAGGCAGGTTCGAAGGCTTTTGCGTTTAGTGCTCAATTGCTCGTCTTCTAGAATTCCAAACTGCCTAGCCACATCTTTTTTTTAATCCTTCTTCAACTTTATTAATAATTAATAATTTTTTTTCAAGAGAAATGCTACTTCGCTGCGTCATAACAAAATTGTTATTGATGTGGCTTTCTTCTTTTTTTGTTCTTATTTTCCTCTTTTGGGAATCCCCTCATTATATGTGGCATCTTTCTCGGTACACAGAGTTGTTAGTATGCGTAACAGAAAATTGTTCGAAAAATTCATTATATGGAGACAAAAACGCATGTGAGTCAAATATTACACCTGCAAAATTGCTTCATTGTATAGAAAACTTCATTGTATGGAAATTCATTATAAGGAGACCAAAAACAATGAAATTGGAACGGAAAAAGTTGTGTGTTTGAAATCAATTCATAATAGGGAGAGCTTCATTGTATAGAAGTTCACTATAGAGAAGTTCGACTGTATTTCGTTTTATTTCAGATGTCTAATCTGCGTGGCCTCACGTTTAATAAACCACTACACTACTTACTAGAGTATGGCGACTACAAATAATTGCTAACCCTTCGATTAAATATGAAAGTCTCAACCTTGATTAACTAAGTTACATGGTGAGGTACGTCTTATCAAACGTCATGGACCGACAAATATTGCCGCCATGCATAGAACCAAACAAGAGTAGTACAATCCAAGCAAAATGTTGGTGGCTTGAAGCGTTATAATATGGGGAACACTATCTTAAAACTCCTAGCTCTCTTTTCGTTTCATTACATACATACCGTAACTAGTAATCACAACCCTTTAATCAGGATTACGATCTTGCTCCTCATGCTACTTATATTGTGTGTGTTAATTTTATATATGAGTGTCGGGACCTGAAGTTTAAAGTCGATTACAAACGATAGATTTTTGGAATACCTCTATATGGCTCTCAGAGCTTTTGCCAGAAATCTGCTGAGAGGCAGTCGCCCAAGGAATATTTTTTCAGTTGTTAGAGATGTCTCCCTGGGGTTTGAGCTGTGGCCTTACATCTAATAAGCCAATACACTACCTACTAGACTACGGCGACTTTTGCTTCATTACCAGAATGAATTCGGCAACAAATATGGAACTTCCAGACGATATTCATATCACAAAACATGCCAAAAATTCTGAAAATCACAATATTTTCTGATAAGTTAAAGGGATATCTCTCTCGAAGGGCGTTAGTTTCGCTTACCATGCCATGGAAATCTTATACAGAATCCTTGCAATTAAAGTTTACGCAAACAGTAGGCAGATTTCGACCGTAAATGCCTTTAAAGAGAGCGTCAAGGAATTCTGAGTATGTATTTAAATTTAAACCTTTCAAGAACTTGTAGACTTCATCTCGTAACAAAATATTTTTGGATATCAGGATTAAGGATAGGCCTACGAAATATAAACAGTAAAGGTTTTATAAAGTTTTCTATAAAAGTTTTCGGTTTTTTTTTTAACTTAAATAAAACTGCGTTCAAACGAATGTCCACTTATGGATCCATTTCCTAAGAATTGCGATTGAATGAATGCAAAGTTTGCTTATGTTTTCTTATTATTTCCTTAATTAATATTTAAAATTTCAATTCAAAACAAATCTAAAATTTAAAAAGAGTCCACTGCGGTCAAACGATTATCTATACATTCTTAAATGCAAACATTTTTTCGAATTTTAAATTTAAAATTTTTTTCACTGTTTTCTACCGTGTTTAATGAATTTTGAATTGAATTTTTTTGCAATTAATTTCTCGTTTTTTGTTGTTTTTGTTTTGTTTTTTTGTATTCGCAGCCATTGTTGTGGAACGGAAGTTGTGGTCTGTAGACAGAGTCGTTTGTCGTATCGATATGCCTGCATCTCATGGTCATACAATTGTTAACAATAATTCAATAGGTTTAATGCCATTATTTATTATTATTGTTGTTGTTGTTTTTATTTGTTTTTATTTTTATTTTTAATACTTAAAGCATGGCGCGCTGTCGTTACACTTGATTTAGGAGGTTATGCTAGGCATGCATTTACATTGTTTTGTGTTTGTGTGTGTTATTTTTTATTGCCAAGATTTTATTGATAAACGAAGGTTCTCTTATTTAAAATTTTTAATTAATTAATGGTTATTCAATGTAATGATCTATTAACTACAAGTACTATTGTTCACATAGTATAAAGATTTTAGTTTTTATTTGTGTTTTCTTTAGTACATGTTTGTTGAATGGTATTTAAGAAAAAATATATAAAAAATCTGGTTGTCACAACAATTCTACTCTTCTTTAACCCTTTAACAGTGGAACAATATTGTTCAATCAATAATTTTTTTTTACCTTTCTTAAGAACATTTTTGTTTCAATATTTACCTGCAATGAGAAGAACAGAAAAATGTGTGAGTAATATGGCTTTAAATTAAAAAAGAAAATGAACTATAATTAATAAGTTTAATTGTACAGTTATATTATAAAATTTAAAGTTTTACATTTTAACAATTCCGAGAGTAAATAAAATTGACATGAAAAGTTTCTCAAAAATATGTCGTTCGGAGTCGGCTTTAGAACTGTAGGTCCTGTTACTCATGCATAAAGATAACACACACAGAGAAGCTAGTTCGTTATCCTGACTGAAGGGTTGTATTAACCAATTATGTATATTCCTATGTATGTATCGTCTATTGATCAAGCTGAAGCTATTGGTCTGAAGCATAAAATTGTAACGAGGAACTCAACATAATGAGGATCAACATTCTGTGGGTGTTACTACACCCCTAATGAACTCCAAGATATCTTGTGGCTTGTTTAACTAACCTAACTAACCTAACCTACTAACAAATGTTATAAGGCCGATCGGTTTCTAATGCCATAAAATATTTTCATTTCATATCTGCATCTATCACTTTCCTTATTCTCTTCATGGCCTACTGATTCGTCTACTAAAAAGCAATTCTTTTTGAAATAAAAATTTCTCCCCTTAAAGAAACAAAAAGAAGATACAACGTTTTAAAGATTTTTGCTGTATTTATTATAAGCTCTGTGTTGTTGTTGTTGTTGTTATTCTCTTTGAAATGTTTCTAGCAAAACAAAATGCGGAAGCAATCTCATTTCATTTCATTTCGTTTCTTTATTATTTTCGAAAGACTTTGTTTTTGAAAAGCAGAAACCGTACATCTTGTAAAAGCACAGTCTTTTGAATTGGAGCTGTTGTAATACAACAGCATGTTTGTTTTCAATACAATACAATACTCGTATGTATGCAACATGAGTTTGTAGTTTTTTTTTTAATTTTTCAAAACAGATTCTCTCATTTAAAATAAAAACTATAATACGAGTACATCATTAGCATTTTTTATGGTTCACGCCTTGTTGCATATGCGAAACTGTTCATATATTTTTTCTTTCATGTTGTTGTTGTTGTTGTTTTAGACAAAATTTCATCAAGTGGTGCAGTATGTTAATAATGCCGTATTAACGCGCAAAAAAAATGTTTTTTGAAATGAAATCTACCTGGAAATGAAATTGGAGTATTAATATGTTATTTGAGGATTTTAGTGGAGTTAATTGAAGGCTTTGTTCCCCTTTTTTTTTCTGTGAACACAATGAAAGGTAAATTAAAAATAAGTAACTGTTTCTTGTTTTTAATTGGTCGCATATCTGCTAAGTTGAATGCATATCTTAAATAGTATACTTTTGACAGCATGACAGTAAATTCGTTGGCTAAGGATGTTTCTCCGATGATCTCTACGTCTTCATCATATGTCTTCATAACTCTTTGTACAAGAAACTCAAAAGTCTTTTGTGCAAGCCAACAGCTTAGAATTTGATGAGTCCAGCAGCGGATATTATTACCATTTCTATTAGGTAGTTTATTGGCTTATTAGAAGAGAACATACATACATAACATAATTGGCCATTACAATCCTTTAGTCAGTATTACGACCTAGTTTCTCACATCACTGATGTTGTGTGTGTTAATTACATACATGAGTGGCGGGACCTATAGTCGACTCCAAACGACAGATTTTTGAGAAGCTTTTTCATGGCAATTTTATTTGCTCTCCGAGTTATTGCCAGAAATCTGCTGAGAGGAAGTCGTCGAAAAAATATTTTTTTCATATTTTCGTTGTAATGTCTGACTTGGGGTTTGAACCGAGGCCTCACGTCTAATAAGGCAACACTCTACATACTAGACTACGGAGTACCTACTTAGTTATAAGCCTTTCTTAAATAAGTACACTTTTGTTTGTTTAAACTTAATTTGTATTTAAGGTAGCATTCGATGACAGCACGTTCGTTGGCTGTCTGGTTGGCGTTTCTCATAAGATCTCTATATACTGTGCAATGGAATAGAAAATCTTCTGATATTTCATTTCACATTCTGTCACCATAACTCTGTGTACCAGCATCTCAAAAGTATTTTACGCAAGCCAAATATTTGGAATTTGACCAGTGGAGCAGTGGTCATTTTTACCATTCTTGCCTTCCCTATCTGCCGCACTGTTAAGAGTAAAAATCGCTTTAAAATGTCAAAAAACAAAAAAGTCGCAACAAAATCGCCATTTAAGATCACTCTCCTCCCTATCATCAAAACTCTTTTAACAGTGACCCCATCCGCCTAGCATATTACTCAATAGATAGGAAGCGCTTCAAATGTCTTATAAGCTCAATGCTCCATATAAAAGCAACATTTTTTAACATGTTCAATGGGCGTTTTATTCATATAGTGCACTGTATTGGGACCAGGCAATATCAAATAGGGATGGAGTAAAGGGGGACCATATATGTTAAATTTAAATTTCTTTATATTGTGAGCAGAAAAATTTCTACAGGAAGACAGATCCATATAAGGATAATGTGCTGTGCTAGCCACTAACCAATCAAACAAATCGAGAAACAAGTCGCTTTAATTTCCTCCAGCACATTCGTAGAATAATAAACATTTTCGATTTCTGCTGTTTGCGGTTAAGTAGCTTCAATTTATATTTCAAGCATTGGCATACGCTTTGGCATTGTATGCCATTTCCGATCGTATATTTGTGATGGAAATAATAAGTTTTTTATTAAGCGTCTGCTATCCTTAAATCCTTAAATAAAGGAACGTATGTATGAGATATTATCGAAATTTTTTATTGAGAGGTCTATTAATGCTGCTGTGTAAAATATAACCTCATATCCAATTCTTCTTGACTCGGGTCCATAAATCAGGCAGAGGTGTGAAGTGTTTGCAAAAGTACGAAGTAATCAAGAAGAAGTCATAGCGTATTAAAGATCATACCAAAGAATATATTAAACTGAAAGTAAGGAAATGAAGTCGCTTATTAGACAGGAACCTTTGGTTTGAACCCTTGCTCACATAAATACAATAATACAATGTGAATGTGTGATGAAATCTTGAGCCTTTATAAAGGAGTATAATACTGGATAGTATTGGATCCCCGTAAAAATTCTTATAGAAAATTTTTTAAATTTTGTATTTGAAATGATCCTTATTAAATTAATTATGTAAACTTAAGGGCTTTCTAAGCGTTTTGTAAGCTTTTATGGAATTTTAATGTACACTATTAAAAGCATCCTGCAGAGATTGAAACAACATGATAATCTTAAGGCACATAGACTAGTTTATATGGTGAATGTATTATAAATTCCCTGTTTTGCCGGCTTATTAAAGATACATATATGTGTGTGGTCTGCTGTTGTCATGCTGGAGCACAACAACTTTTCGGGCGATCAGATGAAATAATTACAAAAACAACTAATTTACTTACTAAGGGCATTACTTCCATGTACTGGGTACTGAAAAGTCATTTTAAATACAGTTGGGGGCCTGTGTGCATATGTTTATTTATTCATTTTTTTCGAATGAAATTCAATGCTTAAGTAAAAACACACACACACACAATTACGTTTAAATCCTAGCCTATTATTAACTAATTTTAAATTCCTATTAAAAATGCTTGTTTTCTTGTATTTTAAAAATTATTTTGTTATACTGGGGCGGTGGTCATTGGATGTTTTTAAAATCAAAATAAAAAAAAAAAAAAAAAAAAAAAATAAAAGAAACAGAATCATTGTGTTAATCAGCTTAAACGCCTATTTTTCTGTGTTTATTTTAATGGCCTTTACTTCTCTTTAATTGGTTTCACCTTCTTTTTTCTTGTTCTTATTCTGTTTCTGTGGCTTGTTAACACAATAGGCCATAATGTTTTACCACACCATACCGCCAGTTTTAAATTATTCTTGTTGCCTTGTTTGTGGTCTCCGTCTCCGTCTCTGTCTCAGTCTCAGTCTCTCTCGCCTTTTGTGTTTTGTTAACAAGTTTATGATTAATGATATCAAGTGTTGGCTGGTTTTATTAAAAAGATTTTCTTTTTTTTGTTTTCTTTCTATTTTTAAGTAAATTATACCACACAACCAATACTAGTAATATCAATACCAATACCAACCTAATAAATCATTTTTTTCTATTCAATTCTGTGTTTTCTTTGTAATTGTAATGGCATGTATGTATGTATGGTTTTATAGAGCGTGTTACTAAAACACTACATGTGTACGGCATAGTTTGTTTCTTTGTATCTTTTCGAAAACAAATCTCTTTAAAGAATGTTCAATCAGTCTTATGGATTTATAAAAATAAGTATTATTTCTGTCAATAACTTAAATGATTAATTGAGAGTAATTTTTTGTTGGAATAAATTGTAGGAAATTATTTTTATTTTTTTTTTTTTAATAGAGTTCAATTAACTCTTTATCTCTCTCTCTCTCTGTCTCTTTCTGTCTTTCTTTGTTCTTTTACAAAATAAAAATATCAAAAATTTTTTTATTTTCCTCCTGTAGTCAGTATTTAAAATATTTGAACTTAAAAAATCATATCAAAAGACTTAAGCAAGAAACTTTTTTATAATCATTTCCCATTTGGTAATTGTTAAGGAGATACATACATACATACATAATTGGCCATTAAAACCCTTCAGTCAGGATCACGGCGTAGCTTCTCACACCACTCATGTTAAGTGCCTAAATTTTTATACTTGGGTGGCGGGACCTACAGTTTAACGTCGACTCCGAACGACAGGTTTTTTGAGAAACTTTTCATAGCAATTTTGTTTTCTCTCAGAGTTTCTGCCAGAAATCTGTTGAGAGGAAGTCACCGAAGAAATATTTTTTTAGATTTCGTTTTATTGAAGATGTCTGACCGGGGGTTTGAACAGAGGCATCACATCTAATAAGTCAACACACTACTACCTAGACTGGAGGCTACATTGCACTTTAGTCTGCTGCACATGGTAGTGAAGATCAAACCTTTGGAGTTTATGGTGAATTTAATAGGAGACAAGAATATCAAGAAATTTATTTAGCGATTAGGGCTTAAGGAATTGATTGACTGACAGCAACCTTCTTAACTGTACCCTGGACAGAGCTAGTAGAAGCCCTTCGTTGCTACTGCGTTTACAAAAATTTGTTTAATTGAGGAGTGTTTTTGGCATACACGATATGTTAAACGCCCACGTATCGGCCTGTGCTGTTGTCAAAACGAAAGATGAGGCTGGTGATAAACTTACTAAGGATTTGATTAAAGAGTTTGCTAGTAAGGCATTGCGTTCATATTTACATTTGTATGGTGGTGTTCATTTCTTTGATAGTCTACCCAAAACAGGTTGCGATAAGATCAAGAGAAGCGTAATACGTGATATTGTGATTAAAGACATGAATATTGAGTTTTGAATTAAAAAATAAAAAAAAAAATGAGAACAAATAAAAAGTACAAATAAAACCTTTATTTTTTTTAGGGAAGACTATTGTTTTTGTTTGTTTAATTTGTTTAAAAAATTATTTCGTGGCTTATGTGTTCTGTATTCTGTGTATTTGTTTTGAATGGTTGATAAGTTTTTATGAAAATGGTGTTATTTGCGTAAGGTTTTATAAGGTTATTGAACTGTTTTTTATACGTGTTTTTTTTTTGTTAGAATTTGAAAATCATTTTGAAAGTTAAATTTTGTTTACGTAAATGAGAAACCAGTATAGCTTGCCTGTATCTAATGCAAGTTGAAATGAATTGAAATGAATTGCTGTTTCATATACAGGTTTTGAAAAGGATTTGTATGAATTTATTGTATTCTTGTTAATTAAAACGAAAAAGTACCAGAATCTTGCATCTGTTTATACTACTTAGACAAGCAATTTTAAGTAAATGAATACAACTTGTATAGAATTGAAATTTCTTATCGTTGCGAGTCGACGTTAAACTGTAGGTCCCGCAACTCATGTATAAAATTAACACACACAACATAAGTGGTGGGAGAAACTAAGTCGTAATCCTGACTGAAGGGTTGTAATGGCCAATTATGTATGTATGTATGTATGACTTCTAAAAGCCTGGTGTAATAATGTCATAATGGCATTATTATCCCTAGTATAAGTAGCTGCAGTTGACAAAACAAACAATTTCGAAAGTTTTTTTGATCGAACATAGTTTGAGTGTCATAATCCTTAAGCTACGTACCTAAAAACACGTGAAGAATATATCGGATGGAGCATTTATCGGTTTAAATTTGCACCATATCGGTTATTTTGATTCTGGCAATACTTATGTCATTCTATTCCCCTCACAATATTCTGTATATTATCTCCACTGAAAATAAAGAATCGATTTACGCTTGAGCAGCGTTGGAATTTATTGGAAATTTATTTCCAAAACAAACACAATTTGGTTGGAAATTGCAGGAAAAAGTCGTACAAAATTAGGTCTCAGAGGAGGATCAACAGTGTCCGGTATACGCAACTCTATAGCTAAAGTTCGTGAAATTAATCTGACCAAGATGTGAGCATGCTCGAATAGTGCGTACACCCGAAAATATCCAAACTGTGGCTGAAAGTGTGCGTGAGAAAATCCATCAACATTAGCTTGTCATCGTCCTCAAGCATTTGATATTTCACGCAAGAATTTACGTCGAATTTTGCGAAAAGATCTCGGTATGACGCCTTACAAAGTTCAATTGCTTCAAGAGTTGAAGCCACTTCGTTTTCGCTTCGCTAGATGGGCCAACGTGAAACTGCAGGATAATGTCGATTTTTCCAAAAAAGATCATTTTGTCGAATGAGGCTCATTTTAATCTTGGTGGGTACGTTAATAAGCAAAATTGTAGTATTTGGAGCACAGAAACCCGACACATAGTCTTACAGAAGCCAATGCACCCATTACGAGTGACTGTTGGTGTGGCTTGTGGAGCGTAGGCATCATTGGCCCATATTCCTTTGAAAATAAGGACGGCTTATCCTTTACGATCAATGGAGACACCTTATCGCGCTATGATAACCGATGGTTTTGGAGCCACTCTTCATGGCATTGATGTGAACGACATTTGGTTTGAACAGGATGGTGCAACTAGCCACACATCTCATGGCACAATCGGTTTCTGGCGTCAAACGTTTGATGGCCGCTATGGTTAGCCGAAATGGTGATGTCAATTGACCGCCAAGAAGCTACGATTTGACATCATTGAACTATTATTTGTGGCGAGGACCGGTAAAGAAAAGTGTTATGATGACAAACCAAAAACAATTGAGCATTTGAAGACCAACATTCGTAGTGCCATTGCCGAGATGCAACTTCACACACTCGAAAAAGTGTACGAAAATTGGACCGATAGAATGAGGTATTGTGAGGCCAGTCGCGGCAGCGAAAGGAATGAAATTATATTCCATTTCTAACCGTAACAATTGTACTTCACAACAAAGTATTCAGTTTGGCAAAATTTCAATTCGTGTTTGTATCATTGCATTTTCAAATTTAAACCATTAAATGACCCACCCTTTAGAATTATTGCTACTGTTCGAATGCTACATTAATATATCGATAAATAAAGAGTTAACTTCAGTAATTCGTGCAAAGTTATTGTACCAAAATAGTCTTTAGGAGTCCAACAATATACTTCTCGTAGAATAATCAATTGCACTGATAGTTTAGTTGGTAGTGCCAAGGTAATGGGTTCGATTCAGACTATGGGTGTTTATGATTGTTTGTAGAAAAAAGAAAGTCATCACACTGGTAGTGGCACACTACCCCCTTTCTTGCCTTTCTCCTTTAAATTATCTTTCCTGTATTTTAACACAATGCACTGCATTAATAGGAGTTATCTTCTGAGTGTTGGTCTGTAAAAAATGCTTCTGAAGATAAAAACGTCGAGGAGAATTTACATTTTAGTGCAGCAGATTTTCATTGCCAAAAATTTTAATCAATGCCTGGAAAGTGGTACAATATTTACTGGCTAATATTTACTGTTATAATGGATTTATTCGGCAATAATAGTATTTTTTACGGGTGCTGCACAATGCTTCCCTTTCTATCTTACTTACTTAATTTGACATTAAAAATCTTTAGTCAGGACAACAACCAAACTTCTTACAGCAACCATGATGTGTGTGTTTATTTTATACATGAGTGGCGGGACGTACAGTTTAAACTGGACTCCGAATCACGACTCCCAACTACAGATTTTAGAGAAAGTTTTCATGGATATTTTATTTTATTCTCAGACGTTTAGCCAGTATAGACTGCTGAGAAGAAGTCTCCGAATGATTTTTCTTTTTCATATTCCGTTTCAACTCAAGGAGCTTTCGTCTAGAAAGCCAACGCACTACCTACTAGAGGTGGCCAAGGGCACAAATTACACTTTAAAGGTCTTTCTTAATACTCCTACTGTCATTATATCTGTCTCATTAGGCCAATATTAATTGAAAAAAATTACAAACAATTTGATAACTTTTTAAATTTATTTCAAAATTTTTAGGTCACCTTCATTTGAATTTAATTGATTTATTTTTTGTCTTGATAGTTTTTTTTTTAACAATTATTTTGTAATTAAAAATAATTTTAGCTTATTTTTTTATGGCCTTAAAACATTAAATTATTGTGTATAAATTTCTTAAATAATCTTGTCTTTCTCTCTTTATTTCGTTTTTTTATTACTTTTGCTTCATTAACGTTGTCATTGCCTTTTTATTGATCGAATATGTCAGAGTATTTACAGATGATTACGACCGTGAGCCGTAATCGGCGGCTATGTGTCAGTGTGAGAGTATCTTGTTGAGGTTGCTTGTTTTTTATTTGTTGTCTCAACATCAAGTGATGCTGTTTGTATGTATGTATGTAAAGTTGAGTGTGTCTTACTTTTTATCGTTGCAATTATTATGGATTTAAGTATTTATTTGAACTTGTTTTGTTGTGGTAAGTCTGGTTAAACAACAACATTAAATGGTATATCTTAGCTAGTTAGGTTTTTTTTTCTTTCTTTTGCTATGGTTCTCATACTGCTAAATGAGCTACAGTTGGTGGCAGTAGGCAATACTATTGTTAATTAAAAATTTTCATCGCGTTGTTTCTTAAGTCTTTTGTTTTTTAATAACTTTTTGTCTTGATCTTTTGTTAATAGTCGTTGCAATAATATATTATTGATGATACTTAGAGAAATAGCTTTTGATTTTGTTTTAATTTTAAACTATGCTTGTTTCCTAAGTCTTTTGTTTTTATTTATTTCAGTTTCTGTAATATTTCACTGTCTTGTATTACATTTTATAACATTTTGTCCTCTCCGAAAATACTTTATATATGCAAGGAACTTCTGGATCCCAACTGCCAGAGAGAATGATATCAACAACGAACATCATTGGAAGGTAAGAAAGTCTCCACCTCTTCAGAAAGAGCAGAACTCAATCGGTAAAGTTTCTCATCTCTACACCAAATACATGTTCACAGAGTGCGAGAGAAGGGAAACTTAAGCAATGGCAAATGATAATTCGGCATCACAAAACTTTGCAATCTAAAGCCAAAACTGGTTGTTTTAAAACTGTGAACATGAACTTCTTGAAGTCGCCTGCTCAGACATCTCCAACAAAATGAAAAATGAAAATGAAAAAATAAATTTCTTCAGCGACAAAAACTCTGAGTAACTCTCAGAGTCATGAAAAGCTTCTCAAAATCTTTCGTTCGGATTCGACTTTAAACTGTAGACTCCGCCACTCATGTGTAAAATCAACACGCACAACATAAGTGATGTAATGAGAAGCTAGGTTGTAATACTGACTGAAGGATTGTAATGACCAATTATGTTTGTACGAACTTCTTGGTTTGGACCAAAGATCAGCAATGAGTATTCAAAAATATGAGTAAATTCGAATCATACTCGTAATTTCTGATACTTATACGCATTCATACTTATTCTAATATCATACTCATACTACTCATATTCAAAGTTTGAAGTACTTATCGTACTCATACTTAACAATATGCATGAAGTTGTTGATTTCGACTCTCCTTTACTCAACATTTACAAGAATCACAAAATAAGTATGATTCGCGTACGAACACTACTATACTCCCTAGAAGGTTGTGTGTTTACTTTGTCTTTTTCTTTCTTCTTTTTTCTTGTAAATACAACAACCACTAAGACTGCAAATTTTGATGAATGATTCGAATCAGTCGAATCATTTATGAGTATTATAAACATTTTTTCTAAATTTATAAATCTAAATGAGTAGGCGTATAAATCAAACATATTTCGAATGTTATGAGTTTGATGTCAACGTTGTACGCATACTCATTGCAACCTGTACTTATAAATCAATGTTGTAGTGAGTACGAATGAATCAGAGTAGTTGAATTTCAATACTATTGACTCACTCATACTAAAAATTTCATGAGTACTTATGAGTAGCGAAAAAACAATTCATTGCTGATCACTAGTTTGGACCCAAATAATATGATACGTTCGACAGACAAATAAAAGGAATGATGCTACTCCATTAGAGGAAACTAAACGTCAGTGAAGACCCACGAGTAATAGAAGAAAACTTAGTCTAAAATTGGTCTCTGTAGCCAAGAATCTTTTCCAAATTTTCAAAAACATAGGGCAGTCGCAGATTATTAAGGACACTGTTAAAGTCAATAGAGCGTCTCTAGTCGAGTTTATGCTTAACAATATCAAAAATGTCCACAAGCTTAGTTAAGAAATATCACTGAGAGTTTAACGTGTAATTCATTGGTTGTAAGTCAAATTGAATTAATGTCCTGTATTGTTTCTCTCTAGCCTTTTAAGAATTGTATCGTTAACAGTATTCTCAAGGCCAAAAAAACAGTAAAATATTACAGATTGTTCTTCTTTTCAACCAAGATGTAGAACCGTACGATAATGACACGCAAGGTCTGGTGCAAACATTGCTGCTGTTCGTAAGAGTGTGGAGAAATCAATCAATTTCGTTCTTTCAGAAGAACTCGGGCGTTCGCAGGTTACAATTGAGTGAATTTTACGTCGCAGCATGCTACAATCGTACAAAATTCAATTGACCCAAGCATTTACTGAAAGTAAATGGCCATAAGCAATGATATGGCTCACTAAATGAACCTGTCATTGTTTGCAGGAGTATAAAAAATCCGCCAATTTCGTATCACTCACAACAACTCGTTCTTTTGCAGGTCACAATTTGGCGAATTTTGTGCACTACGATTTGAAGTTGCAATTGTACAAAATTCAATTGACCCAGGCATTTAATGAAAGTAAATGATCTTAATCAACGACATGTGTTTACTAAATGCGTCCTAAAGCCGTCGCCAAATCATCATTGATCAAGAAATCATCTTCAACGACGATTCATTCATTCATTTCTAGATAAATGGGCTCAGGAACAAACGCAATTGCCGAATACGGTACGATACCAATTCACATGAGGTTAAAGAGCGTTCAATGATTTCCAAAAAATTTACTGTCTGATGTGGATTTTGTGATGGCGGCATCGGTCCATATTTCTTTTTGTATGATGGCACTGCTAGCACTACAACTCGCTGATTACGAACTTATTTTGCCTTGAACAGGGCGGCTCTACCAACTTGAAGTTACTTCCTTGTTGGCATTGTTATTCTTGCGCGATACAGGAAACAGAAAGTTTCCTGGCGGCGTTTTAATTTTTAAAATTCGAGAACCCTAATGAAAATTCTTTTCGTGTGATCTTAGATTGCTCAAATTTGTATTCAAACACTTTGGAATTTGCAACGAGCATGTTGAAGTCGCCTAGTAGGTAGTGTTGTGGCTTATTAGACGTGAGGCCATAGTTTTAACCCCAGACATCTTCAACAAAATGAAATTTTTCTTCGGCGACTTCCTCTCAGCAGATTTCAGGCAAAAACTCTTCGTTTCTCAAAAATCAGTCGTTCGTGGTTGACTTTAAACTGTAGGTTCCGCCACTCACGTATGCAATTACCACACACAACATAAGTGATGTGAGAAACTAGGCCGTAATCCTGATAGAAGAGTTGTAGTGAGCAATTATGGATGAAGTAATCCTATACAGGCTACAAAATTGAGATACGATACTAATAAATTCTGTCCTAGTCCGAGCCAAGCGTGTATGCTCCTGTTTACAGTCCACAAGCTTTTTAAAAATAAAATTTATGGGCCGTATATTCTGATAATGCCTTGAATGTATTAAGATTACAATAAGTGGAGTATTAATTCAGCTTTATTTGCTTACAATTGATGCTCGTCAGGCTTTACCGTGTGTTTTCCTTTTCAGAGTCTCCTTTTGTTAGGAAGAACTTTATGCACGACTGCATAATTACGAAAAACGTGAAATATCACACAGCATTTGCTGTGTTTTATTAAAGGATTGTAACAATTAAGTTTGTGTCTTAAGTCTTTTGTTTGTGAAATACAATAATTCGCTGTGTTGTTAAACCAAGTATGTTTCTTAAGTCTTTTGAATTTTAAACTCTTTCAAGCTGTATTCTAGCTATGACGGCTTGATTTAAAATTAAAAAAAAAAATCGTTTTGGTTTGCTTGACCTTGATTATTTACTGCATTTTAAAGGCGACTAAAAAATAATTCGTATTTCTTTACGTGATAATCAGCAACTTTATGTCTTTGTGTCTCTCTCTCTCTCAGTCTCAGTTTTGCCCAGTATTTTGTATTTTTAAATGGTTTTGCTCGCTCAGTTTTGTATGCCACCAGCTCTGCGCATAGTCTTGGCCATAAAATAAATTTCAGTGTACGGCAGTTTAGTCTATATGATCTCATGACGTTGTTGTGTTGTTGTTGTGTGTCAGTTGGCGTTGATATTTTGGAATGATTGTTGCCTTATAAGTGAAGAGGACTGGATTTCTTTTTTTGGTTGTGGATTTCATCTCTTCGCTATGTTACGTTACGTTATAAAAAATTTTTATAAAAAAATATAATTTAATAAGTCGTTTACTGTTGCCTGTTGGATGGAATGGTGAAATGAAACGAAACATTTGTATCTCATGTAGGTGGCTTGTATTAGAGTGTGGGTTTCTTTTTTAATTTAATTTCTTTATGCCATTAACAGTCTATAACTTTATAAGGCATCAGCATACGTATATCAATAATATATTGCATTGTAAATTTGTAAAGTGAATCAGACAAGTGAAATATAGATTGTATAACACAGTGTTTATAATAATGTTGTTACCTGATACCATAAAGGCCGAACTATTTAATTAATTAATTAAAATTGAACACAAAAACATTACAAGGAATTATAAATAATAAAGTGGTTTATACCATATGTACTGCATTCAATTTCCCATAATATTATGAGTCGAACTCACAAGTTCTTTATGTAGGCGGGTAGGTTAAAACCAAGTAAGATTCAAGGTTTCATGCCAGTGGGCTCTTGTCATTAAAAGGTACCAATCAGAGATCAACAATGAGTATTCAGAAAGATGAGTAGATTCAAATCGTACTCATGCATACTCATTTTTGTTACTTATACGCATTCATACTTATTTTGATATCATGGAACCTCTACTCATATTCAAAGTTTAAAGTACGCATCATATTTAACACGTATGATGTTGTTGATTTCGAATCTCCTCACAAAATTAAGTATGATTCACATACGAACACTACAATACTCATTAGAAGGTTGTGTGTTTGCTTTGCTTGCTGTCTTTATTTTTTCCTTTCTTCTGCTTTTGTAAATACAACAACATATAAAACTGTAAGTTTTGATGAATGATTCCAATTACTCGAATCATTTATGAGTATTATAAGTATTTTTCTAAATTTATGAATCCGAATCAAACATATTTCGAATGTGTTATCAGTTTGATGTCAACGTTGTTCGCATACTCATTGCCACCTGTACTTATAAATCAATGTTGTAATGAGTGCGAATGAGTCAGAACAGTTGAATTTCAATACTGTTGTCTCATTCAGACTCGAAATTTCATGAGTACTTATGAGTAGTGAAAAAACGATTCATTGCTGATCTCTAGTACCAATCCTGTTCCTGTTTTGTATAGGAATGCTGTAGCCTGTGCTTACTTACATACATACATATATAATTGGTAATTACTACCTGTTACTCAGGATTACGGCCAAGCTTCTCACACCACTTAATATTGTGTATGTTAATATTATACATGAGTCCGCAACTCATGTATAAACTTACAGTTTAAAGTCAAGATTTTTGAGAAACATTTTCATGGGAAGTTTTTGTTTACTCTCCGAGTTTTTGCCAGAAATCTACTGAGAGGCAGTCGCTGACAAAATATTTCTGAATATTTCGCTTTGTTCGAGATGTCTCGGCTGGGTTTTGAACCCTAGCCTCGCTTTAAATAGCCAATATACTACTACACTATGGGTTATTTACTTTGCTAACATAACTTTTTCCAGTAACTACTGTGAGTTTAGTTATGTCTAGTGTAGTATTCACCCTAAAATAATAAAATCTCGAGCTTACGAAGCCTGGGGGCAATGACTTTAAATGTGTTTCATCGTTCCATATTCTGCATTCATTATTGTCTACCATGCCTATGCGTTTCAAAATGCTCATGTAAGATAAAGCGTCCCATAAAAATGCTCACTAATGTACTTAAGTCAAGTTTATTTAGCCTTACTGTACTCATGGTTTTCATCTCATAAGGATCTCTCCTAGGCGTTGTAGTCTAGTATGTAGTAAATTGTAATAATTAGATGGGATCCCATTCAAACAACTGCTTAGGTATTTCGGACAAAACAAAATTTAAAAAGATTTATCTTTTGGCGACTTCTTTCATAGGCATGGGCGGTGTTGTGAGGCGAAAAGGACGATCTTGTCTACGTTGGAAGGATCAAGTTGAGGAAGCCCTGTCATCGATTGGTGAGACCCATTTCGGAGCAAACCGAAATCCGACGGGTTGTTACTGGCTAATTAAGTAAGTAAGTGAGTACCTCGGGTGGGGAGAGAGGCAGGGTTGTTGTCTAGACTATATAATTGTAATGGCAATCTTTTAGTGAATGGAAACATTACACAGACTATTGTGTAACAATTACACAATAGAGAAAACACACTGAGGCGATCCATTCTTACTTATTTAATTGGTTATTACCATCCTATAGTCAAGACAACAGCTTAGCTTCTCACACCACCCGTAGGTTATCTAGGTTTATGTTCTATAATCCGCTCCCTCCAGCACTCCTTACAGACTAGGTATTCTTTAAATGCATATACTGGCATATCTAAAAAATGGTTTGTCGCCTTCTTACATTCAAGGTCATTCCTTATTTCTTTATGTTATTGCCCGAATTCTCATTGTCAGTAACAGTGCAGGTATTTAAATTCACATGTATTAGGTTTGTCAAATAAACACTTTCCGTCTGTCAGTTTTGTTTAATTTTGCTTCTTTAATTTCACAATTTCTTACAAATGATTGCACAAAACAAGCGATCTGTTCAATTAAAAAATGTTTTTATGACGTCATACAGTTGTTATTTAATCAAGTTTGCTTTAAAAAGCGTTTAGTTTTGGTTTTGTTTTAAATATTCTTGGAATTAATTTTAGAAATTACCAATCTTTTGTTGTTTTATTTGTTTTTTTATTATTTTTTTTTACTAATAATCATTAATTCACGTTTGCATCTTAAGTCTTTTGTTTTTTTCTTTTTATGTTCTGTGCAAATAATTAGACAAAACAAAAGAATTCGATGAAATGGAATTTTTGTTTCAAAGTATTCTTGAAACAAGTTTGTTGCTTAAGTCTTTTGTTTTAATATTTTTGTTTTTGATTTTGAAACAAAAGAAAGGAACTCTAATGATTTCTGTTTGACAGAAGTTTTTAATTGTTGGTTTTGGGTGAGCTTGTATCTAATTATTGCCAACGATGAATCTCATTTTTAAATCACTGGGTACATCAAGAAACAGAAAAAGCAGCCAGAGGAAGTTCAAGAGTTCACTGCTATTTGATGTGGTTTTTAATTTCACGGTATAATTGTCGCTATACTTGTTTAAGATGAATGAAAATATCGATCTTAAAGGCAATGGAATAAGGTACCAAGCGAGATTCTGGACTTTTTATTACCATAACTGACAAAGCATAAAAGAATTAGATTTGGTGGATATATCGCTTCAACAAAACAGCAAGTCAGACAATGAATCTATGGCAAATATTATTTTTGTACAATTAATCGCACGTTTTGAAGCTGTTGACAGTTTATTTATTTGTTGGACATTGTCTTTGCTCGGCATGAGACATATTTTGCTTCTTGGTGTAATCTGTTAACCGAAATTGAATTTCATCAGTGAACACAACAGAGTAAATAAAATTGCCACGAACAATTTTCTCAAGAATTTGTATTTTGGAGCCGACTTTAAAACTGTGGATTCCGCAATTCATGTATAAAATTAACACGTTCGGCATAAGTGCTGTGAGAAGCCAGGTTGAAATTCTGATTGAAGGGTTGTAATGACCAATTCTGAAGTACAATTTTTCACGTAGTGGGAGGATAAAGGCTAAAAAATTGACAACCACGACAAGTCTTCTTCAAGATATCGTGCTACAGCTATGTACATTAATCGATTTAATATGAACATTTCTCTGTCATGCTGATGGTTTCGAATCGAGAGGAGTGTGAATTGCTTGGTCAATCTGCTCTACGAACTTCGAGGATGTTTTTGTCATACAAGCATTGTTCTAGCCTTAAACATTTCATGGTGACTTGCCAAACCTTACTAAACAGAAATATCGATACAGTTGAATATCTTCAGCTGTCATAACATATTTATCGAACTCAGCAGTCCTTGTGTAATTAAAAAAAACACTCGACGTTTTGGATACCCAGTTGCATTAGTTTCCTATTTAGAACTGGTAGTCTTCCAACTGGACTTTAGAAAATAAACTGTTCAAATAACTTATAACCTCTCAGATTAGTAATGCTGCAGCATTTTATGGTATTTAGTTTTTATTTGTCTTAAGGATTGTCATACAGCTAATCTGAAATCAAAGGCATCAGGATGTGTCTTCACGCTACCGAGTAAAAAGTATGTTCGTAGCTCATACTATCAGATGGAAAAAATAACGTATTGTAAGCCAGTTATCGCCTTGAATGCGGATATACGAGTAAAGTTTACCCAATTTACTGTATTACTTACTTACTTACTTACTTAATTGGTCTTTACAATCTTTTAGTCAGGATTACGATCTTTATTCTAACACCACCCATGCTGTGTGTATTAACTTTATTCATGAGTGGTGGAATCTACAATTTAAAGTCGTCTACCAGAAGCATATTATTGAGACACTTTTCATAGCAATTTTATTAATCGCTGCTGAGAAGAAGTCCCCAAAAGAAATATTTCTGGCATATTTCGTTAAGTTTGAGATATCTGAGCTATGGTGTGAACCACGGTTCGCATTTTACAAGTCAAAATACTACTTACTAGACTACGGCTACTGCAACGTAAAAGAATTATCTTCGTAGACAAGGTCTTGCTTCAAATCGCGTGATCTTAATAGCCAATTGATTTTGTCAAAACCTGGAATTACTTTCTCTTTAAACTTCCTATGCATTAAAGTTGAAGTTGGCTGTGTTGTGTAGCTTGTGGCATTATTGAAACCACATAACGTCATCAATTTAAGTAAAAAAAAAAAAAAAACAAAACGATTTGCAGCGCTCTGAATTGACTGTGCCAATTCTTCTAATGTCATTTGTGATAAAACACAGTCCGGAATATAATTATTACGATTAGTTTAATCGGAGGCGATGGCTTTTCTCACAATTTATTCTGGATTCTTGAAGCCCATATATGACATTTATTCTTGTTAATTTATTTTGTTAGAAATATTCGCATTAAACGCCTGTTTTGCTTTAGAGTCAATTATTAAATTCTTCCAATTATGTGGTTGGAGGTGCAAACTCATACGCAAAATACGGCGAAGTAAGCCGTAAAATAGATCCAATTGAGGAGAATGAATATTGGCTGGCATTGCATTGATCCACACGCCTGATTACAACTGTCATGCTCTCAGACTTTAATAATTTCTTTGTAATCTTGTTAACTTCTTGCTCAGTAGGTCGATTATTATGGCTATGATCATCTCATAAAAGTGGTCAACTGGCTGTAATTCAATGGTAAAGCTTTTTGGCAAAGTCTAAAGCACATAGCTTACCACATACATATGTGTGTGAGAAGCTATACCGAATTCCTGATAATTAAAGAGTTGCAATGGCCACTAATGTACGTGCACAATGCAGTTGGAAGCCTAAGTTGCCTAGTTTCCTTAAACCAGTACCACCGATCAAGTATCACATAAGAATATGCTTAAAAGTAACGTTTGTTACAGTTCGATTGTCTCTGCACGCTTATCACCTTCCGCCAGCAAGACTATGTCGTTGTGGCTCTCCAGTGACCTGTAATCTCCGACCGATTATGCCAAATGAGCATAGTACACTGGTTTTTCTCTTGGTGCTGGATAGACTTACAGCGAGACTTATGTATGCATATTGACACACAACATAGATGGTGTGAGAAGCTAGATTGTAATCCTGTCTAAGTGTTGTAATGACCAATGAAGTAAGTAAAGATGGCATTCCAATCATGATTCTTTAATTTCATGCCTCTTGATGTTTACAACAATAATCATTGTTATGCTCATTTATTTCTATGGATTGTATATTGCCATTCAAAAACATATAAAAAAGGGGAAAAAAAATCAACTAAACTGGTGTATGCTTCTTACATCATCAATATTTTTTCAATAACTATCTTGCAACCAAGGCATATTTACAATACTGGACAATAATTATTTATTGCCAGTTAGCATATGCTTAATGAAAATTTAAATAAATTTCATAGCAATTAAGCAGATCTCCTACCTTGAATTACAAGCATGGAAATGTAAAAATAAATTTAAAAATAAAAAAACCTTTTTATAGACAAATAATTAGCAGGGTTAACGATTATGACCTTGGTGAAGAGTAATTACGATGAAAAAATTTTAAGAAAATTTACATACGTTTTCAGGGTTCATAAGCTAACGTCAAGCAAATATTAAATGCCTCGAGGCAAATGCAGAACAGCACACAACAAATAGAAAATTAAGAAAGATAAAAAAGAACAAGTTTTTAATTATTTTTTTTTCATTTTCATTTTCTTTTCAAAAAGAAAAAAAAAAAAGGAAAACCTCCAACAATATGACTCTAATAAATAACAAAACGAAACAACCTTAAGGTCTGATCCTAAATGTCAAAACTTTAAAGTTACAAAAGCCACAACACACAACAAGAAGGAGCATGAAGAACGAAGAATCAACATGAAGAAGAAAAATTATTTCAAATTGCCACCAGACCATGGCATGTCTATACCGGCTGTCTGTCTTGGCTGTCTTCATTGTCTGTCTTGGCTGTCTGGGTTTTGCAAACCAAAAGGGCTTGTCGTCTATTCTGGTCTTATTGTAGGACGATACAAAGTTTACATATGCTTTTGCTGGTTTAACTTTGTATTTAAAGAGATGCAGAGATGCTGATGCTGATGCCGATCACTATGATGGGGTGATGGTCTTCTATCTTTCCATCACAAGAATAAAACTTATTTATGCAAACATATCCCATGGCCATGGTCTTTACTTATACCACACACAATCTAAATAATCATTTGGCAACTGTTTTGTCTTTATATTGGCTTTCAATACAATGCCTATTTGATTTGTGGTCTGTCTCTCTTATGGAAACATTGTATGGCAATACATTACGTTTACCATTTTCACGGCATTTGTTAGGTAAAATGCCTCATGTCCTTAAAGGAATAGCCTGTGTTTGCTTTGTATAGACGGTTTTGCTATGAAAATGAAATAAAATAAAATATTGTTTATAATTTTCGATTCCCATCATAGAACGCCATCATAGTGATCAATAAAGATTTTAATTTCTTAGCTTCTAAGGCCAAAACTTCAATATCAAGTTTATTGCATTGTACTCTTCTGAAGCCCTAAAAACAGTTTGTGTGGTTTAAGCCAAAATAAAAATTGTGAACGATCACATTACCTAAGAGACTCGTACTAAGGCCCTGAATTTATTTCTCATGGAGAGAACTAAATCATCTATAATTCTTATTGGTTACTGCAACAAAAAAAAAAAAAAATTGAATTTTCGTTCCAAAAAATTGTTGCCAAACAAAAGACTTAAGAAACAAACTCAATTTCATAAAAAAAATTTCTTGAATATTTTCCACACGTTACCACACCAGTTAAATATCATTTAATAGACAAATTTAATTACTTTAATTAATTAAGAAAAAAAATGTCTAGCAATAATGGCATTGCAAATCCCAGTCTTCCATTAAGCTTACATTAATCCAAAGCTGCAACTTATTTTATGTTCCCTATAATCAAACTTTATTTCATGGTTAATCTTTACTTCATAGTTTTAATGACTATTAGGCTGAGTTTCATCAAACAGGATAACAAAATTGTGTTCTAACATACATACATACGTACATAGTTGGTCATTACAAGGATTCTAACCCTACTTTCTATAGGAAGCCCATGTCTTAAAACTTTTTCAGCTTCTATTAGCCCAATCCTTTAATATCCCAATCCTATGGTGGGTACCAGAGATCAGCAATGAATCGTTTTTTTGCTACTCATAAGTACTCATCAAATTTTGAGTATGAGTGAATAAACAGTATTGAAATTCAACTACCGTGAGTCATTCGTAGTCACTACAACATTGATTTATAAATACAGGTTGCAATGAGTATGAGTACTCAAATTTTCATGAGTACTTATGAGTAGCGAAAAAACAATTCATTGCTGATCTCTGTTATGCAGTACAAATTACAATGATATTAAAAACTTCTGGAGAATCCTTGCAGATAAAGACTATGTAGAGGTTAGGTAGAATACCGCCGCAAATGATATCAAAGAAAAAATCAAGGAACCCTTTAAAATCTCACATACTTCATGGCAAATATAAAGTGTTCTGTAATTCGTAAGTAGTATGAGCTTAACTCAAAACTTTATAAAACTGCGTTCAAACGAATGAACACTAATTATTCCATTTCCTACGGATTGAAGAATTTGTAAAAAGTGTTTAAGTTTTATTATTATTTTGTTAGTTGAATTTCAATACTGTTGACTCGCTTATACTCAAAATTTTATATGTACTTATGAGTCGAAAAGAAACGATTCATTGCTGATCCCTGGTAGTCACACAAAATAAGTTTAACGACGTCAAAAATTTCTTTGAATTCATGTTTTTTTCTAACTTTACTTTTGAAACCATTAAATGGATAACCCTTTATCAATTATCTTTGCATTTTCAAACTTATTTCAAAGTCTGTTTTTTTTATTGTTTAAATATTTAATTGTTATGTATTGTATGTATTTCACGTGTTCAATATTGCCTTAGCATTTTAAAAAATTCTTATTGTTGTATCTAAAGAACACAAGTTGTACTTGAATTATAGGAAAATATGGTGCGGAACCAACTCTATTTAATTTTGTTTCATATAAACAACACACCACTATTGTGTATTATGTACTGACGTTGTAAAAAATTACAAAAAAAAAATATAAAAAACACTCTTGGCTAACGGAAGTCCAAAACAGTATTTCTCATGAATTTTTTTTTTTTTTTGTAATTCATTTCATTCGTTTCTTAATAAGTTTCGTTAGGCTATTTTGAACAACAGCAACAACAGCAACTGCGAAAAAAAATTTGAAATTAAACCGAAATCTTCATTCAGCTGATATGGCCAACTATTAAATAATAAAATACATACGGCAACCAAAGAATCAGCAAAGAGAGGGGGAGAGAGAGGAAGAGAAAGAGATACAGATTGTAGTAGAAAAACTAAAATTGTATAATAAAAATTGCTTAAAGCACAACAACAACAACAAAAACAAAAAGAGAAAAAAAAATTCATACAAAATTCATTCAAATGAATGAATCTGTGGGTTTTTTTTCTCTTTCTCTCTGTCTCTCTCACTCTCCCAAAATACTAAGAAAAACTGTGAAATCAGTATTACAGACGAAAAACCAACAAAATTGTTTGATTAATTATAATACAACAACAACATATGTATGTATGTATGCATGCAAGTAATACTATAATACTGGTTGTTTGTTGTTTAAACAGAATTAAACAGCAAAAAACACACGACTACAGAAGAAAAAAACTACAAACAACTGCATTTGCATTTGCATAATACTTAATAAACAGTTAAATGCTCTTCATGCATGTCTAGCTTTTAGTTTTTTTCTGCTTCGTCTTCTTTTTCTTCTTATTTTTTATATTTTATTAGTGTTGCTATTGCTCTTATCTACTAATGTTTCTTCTTCTTCTACAATTTACTTGATATTTTTCTATGCTACAGCTATAGTAACACTTTAAAGCGAGTATATTTAGTTGTCCAACACTTATGAGTTCTTAGGAAACCATTAATGCCTGCGCACATGTCTAGGGGGAGCCTTATTATTCCTAGAATCTCTTAATTTAATTTAAAATTTAGAGACTACTAGAGCAGTCACAAACATTTGATCATACATGTACATCAGATAATGGTTGACGCTGGTTTGAGTATCCATAGACATTAATACTCAGAAATCATCAAAGTTCATGATGTTCTACGCACAAAAAGAAAGGCAATCAAATATTTGAATTATCCCACATAAGCTGCATGCAAACTACCGATCAGAAATGAATCGTTTTTTCTCGACTCATAAGTACTCATGAAATTTTGTGTATGAGTGAGTCAACAGTATTGAAATTCAACTGCCTCTGATTCATTCGTACTCACTACAACATTGATTTATAAGTACAGATTGCAATGATTGTATGAGCACAACGTTAACATCAAACTCATAACACATTCGAAATATGTTTGATTCATACGCCTATTATTGAGATTCATAAATTTTGAAAAATACTGTATAATGCTCATAAATGATTAGAGTGATTCGAGCTATTCATCAAAATTTACAGTCTTAGTTGTTGTATTTACAAAAAGGTCAGCAAGCAAAGCAAACACACAGCCTTCTAGTGAGTATTGTAGTGTTCGTACGCGAATCATACTTATTTTGTGTTTGTTTTGTAAATGTTGAGTAAAGGAGAGTCGAAATTAACAACATCATGCGTATTGTTAAGTATGAGTACGTTGAGTACTTTAAACGTTGAATATGAGTAGTATGAGTATGATATGAAAATAGGTATGAATGCGTATGAGTATCGGAAATTATGAGTATGATTGGAATTTATTCATCTTTTTAAATACTCATTGCTGATCTCTGATATGAACTGACAATCACTAAGATTAAACAGCTGAGAACATGAAACTATGTTTACATTTCTTTTCAGTCCGTTAAGGCAAGTCGCCAGAACAATGCTTCCAAATTGTGGAAATTTAATCAGTCTATGGAGTAAGCAGTTTGTACAAATGTTCATGGTTTTCCTGCTGATTTTACTCATCTCGTTTCAAAACCGACACCATGGAAAACGTTAAGGTAAGGATCTTGGCTTATGTGCTTATAGAATACAGCTTGAACAGGAATTGAAGCCTAATGACCACGGTTAGTGTAATTTTCTACTGTTTGGGCTCATTTGACACTGGCCGAAGATGGACTTTGATTTGATTTGATGGGTATGATTATATTTATATGGCTAGGTTAATAAGGAAAATTGCTGTATAGTTAGCGAAGACAACTCTCATTACCACCCAAATTGAAATTGACTGCTATGCGCGAATTACATACTGGCAGCATCATAGGTTGTTATATTTCACGAAACGAGCTACCAATACCAATACAGTGAAAATTATTCAGCCAAATATCAAGGAAACTTAACTTCAACAGAACGGAGCAATTTGCCGTACTTACATACTCAGGAGATAAGTTGTACTCCTGACTGAAGGGTAATAATGACCAATTATCTATCCATGTATGGATGGATGTATGTATGTATGTGTGTCTATATGTATACATGTATGCATTCATACTTACTTCATTGGTCATTACAGCCCTTTACAACCTAGCTTCTCACACCACCCATGTTGTGTATGTTACTTTTATACATGAATGGCGGGAAATACAGTTTCAAGTCGTCTCCCATCGGCAGATTTAAAGAGCTGTAGATCGAATATTACTTACATTCAAGTGCCTGAATTAAATGATCTATGCACTAACGACATATGGTTTCAAACAGGACACTCATCCCACACTGAACGTTCTGCATGAGCGATTTAAGGACGTGATCATTGCACTTAAAGGTGATGTGAACTGGTCACCAAAATCATGTGATCTAAAGGCGTCAGATTTTTTTTGTGTGACACAAATCTATGCGAATAAGCCACAAAACACTGCACAGTTAATTTCAGCCTGATTTATACGCTGGGATCATGGAAAATTGAACATTTAGGATACGCTCCGTTCTGGGAAGCCATGGGGGACATTTAAACGATGTTGTATTTAATACATAATAGCATCAATAGGTCGTGTATAAAATTAACACACACAACATTAAGTGGTATGAGAACCTAGGTTGTAATCCTGACTAAAGTATTCTAATCGCCAACTAAATAAGATGAGAAAAGAAAAACACAAAAGCACCCTTGCTTTGAAATCTACTAGGTAGGTAGGTTGGAGTGGTAGCTTTGATACCAAAAGTTCACTTGAGGACGCATAGCGGCTTGTTGTGACGCCATTGGTAAACGTAGTCCCTGTAATAACTAATGTCCATCAAACTAGGGAAGAAGTTCGCGAGCCCAAAGACTGCAATTTAGTATCATTAGGACAGTGAGCTTCGCAGAGTCATCTTGAAAGTTTTCATAAGGACTTATGTCACCTTGTTTGATGAAAACTTATTAGGATCGAGGAAATGTATTACGGCATGGAAAAATTATATAAATTATTATGAAACGTTTCTGTATTTCGGAAACGATTTTAAGCTGTAGGTCCCGCCACTCATTTATCAAATCAACACACACAACATAAGTGCCGTAAGAAGCCAGGTTGTAATCCTGACTAAAGGTTTGTAATGACCAATTATGTATGTATGTATATATGTAAATAAAAATGTTGTTTTAAATTTTTATGCACCGTGGACATCAATTTAATTTTTTCTTTTAAATTTTGTGATTATAATTTTTGTTTAAATAAAATACAAAAATGTATAGAAATTAAGTTAAATTTTTTTGGCCATGAAGTTTAAGTCTTTTTACTTGAAATACAAAAAAAAAAATTTTCTTCTGTCTGTTTTAATTATTAAAGAGAATTATTTTAATTCCTTAGGGTACTGTTTAATTCGTTACCAAACCACAATATACAGTTACTTTATATCTTTTTTTTCTTATTTTCTAAGCTCTTTACTGAGAGTATTAAAAAAAAAAACAAAACAAAATACAATAAAAAACGATATACAAGCTAAAATGTGTAGCCAGTCGAAAACGAATGTGTGCTACCCTACCATATGAACTAAGCATCGTTATCAGAGATCAGCAATGAGTATTCAAAAAGATAAGTAGATTCGAATCATAATCATAATTTCTGATACTTATACGCATTCATACTTATTTTAATATCATACTCATACTATTCATAATCAAAGTTTGAAGTATTCATCGTACTCATACTTAACAACACGTATGATGTTATTGATTTCGACTCTCCATAACTCAACATTTACAAGAATCAAAAACATCATTTAAAGGACGATAAAGCGATGTGGTACTAAACATTTTAAGTACCTTTATAGCTGAGGTACTGAAACTTAAATCACTTATTTTAGTGTATTTACAACGAACAAATGATTTTATTGATGTCCTCGCAATAAATACATTAAAATGAAGAAATAAATCAAACCTAAGGCAGTAATATAATCCTTTAAAACATAAATAAGCTATTAAGTGACTTCATCAGTAGCTTGCTTCAAATACAGTTCCCAATGCTACAAGAGAAGACAAACTGTTCAGAGAAAGTGTATTGCGTACTGAAAGGAAATTGATAAGTATTGCTGTTTCGAGTTAAGCTACCAACTTGCAACAGACAACACTATGACTTATTTGAAATCGTAACATTTCAACCCTCACTTTCATTATTAAAATCACCATATTCTGTAGAATGTTATTGACATTTAAAAATGAGTGAAAATTCAAAAGATTTTCGACATAATTTGGTAAGAATGAGTTACAAGCTGCTAAGTTTATATATACAATACTTCAAGTTTATATATACACTTTGAAGTTTAAAATGATTCTTTATGGTGCAGCGGCATGGAAACTGATGCAGCAGCCTTAAGAGTATTCGAGAGAGAAGTCTTACGTAAGATATTCGGTCCAATACAAGTTGGCGATAATTTCTGCATTCAATCCAATAGTGAGATGTATAGGCTCCGCAACGACATGGACGTTTGAGTCGATGAGCATGCTTCGGCAAGACGGGTAATTGATATGAAGATTTTGTGTTGGAAGTACCAAATCGAGGAAGCCCTGTCATCGATTGGTGTGACCAACTGGCGAAGGCGTGCAAAAACCAGAGCGCCTGACAGGATCTGTTCAGGCGGGCCGAAATCCGTTAATCGGGTTGTTAATGGCCAGTTAAGTAAGTACGATGCAACTCACAAAACGATGAACCAATTACTCAAATAGACCATGAGATCTAGGCTTTTATTGCGGTAAAGCTATTACCCATTTAAAGAAAACGGGCTACATTGAGGACTTTGATTAACAAATTTGTTAGAGGACTTCTGCGACTACCCTTAAATGTTCTTAAATAGTTGACTTAAAAGTGGTCTACCATTATTTTATTTTTTATTTTTTTTGCAAACAATTGCTTGTTGCTGTTAAAATGATAGTGTAGGGTACTAGAATTGTATATACACAGCAGTAAAACACAAAGTCAGAAACAAGGTTACGTTTTTTATTATGTTTTTTTTGTATTTTTTTCTTTATTATTTGCTGATGACGCTTTCAGCACAAATGATTGTGTTTAACAAAAAATATGACATCATATTTCATAATAAAAAATAATAATCTGAGAATAATTTTAAAATAAAAAATTCTGTTGATAACCAACCTACCTTTGGCGTTTGCTAACCCATTGCAGAATGTTAATCCAATTAAAATAATATTTAAAAAAGTACACCAAAATTTAACACTAAACATGTTTAAAACTACAAAAGAAATATAAAGAGAAAAATTAATTAAAATTTTAATTTTTAAAATTATTTTTTTTTTAAATTTGTTGGTTCACAAACACTTGGCAAAGTTTTTGTAAAATTTTTTGTATTTAAAAAAAAATATTTTTTTTCTTCTCTAATTTTCTGACACTTCCTTTATTTTTTTCGAATTTATTTTATATTTTTTTTATGATTTCTTTTCTTTTCTTTTGTTTAACTTTGCTGCTCAATGAATAATGAATTATTTATGCAATCATAGTATTGTTAAAAAATTTCACTTGAAATGAAAACAAATCAGACTCAACACTTTTTTTTGCTGTGAAATATTTTCAATATTTTTTCTTCTTCTATTATTTGCTGTTTAACATACTTCTTTTTTATTTATTAGGAGATCTTAACAGAGATATTTTCTTCGTTTTAATATTGAATTTTTGCTTTTATAGCTCATATAACGCGTTCGTTTTTTTTTTTTGTTTTTGTGGAAAAAAATTCGCGTTCACCAGCAGCACGTCTTTAGTCTTTGCAACTACTACGCCAACTAAAAGCAAAATTTCAACGTCTAAGGCCAGCCAGCAAAACAATAACCAGCTACCTACCAGGCTTACTGACTGCCTATAGCTGTTTTACTGTTGTTAGCTTTGCTGTTGTTGTTGTTGTGTAGTATTTATTCAACTCTTTCTTGACTTTAAAAACTAGTTTTAATTGCACAGCTGATGATTCACATTTGTATTGCTGAGCTCTCTCTGTTTTATTTCACTCTCCTGTTTTTTTCTCTGAAATTTTAATTTCACCTTGTGGTGAATTTTGTATTCATAAAACCTCCCATAAAACCAATACGATAAATCCAAGAGAATGAGATTCTTTAAATTATTATTGATGAGCGTGTTTGTAGGTTTTAATGTTGTTGCCAGTTGTAAATAATTCTTTTATTTAACTATTTCCTCTTTTAATAGTTTTTACAAAAAAAAAAAACAAACAAAAAATTAAACAAAATATGTTGCCCATGAAAATTGTACCGGGTTTGTGTCTTAAGTCTTTTGTTATTATTCCATAATAATTTTTCTTTCATGTATTTAGTTGTTTAAGTAAATTAGCCTTATAGCTGTAAATAAACAAATTCGTTATTAACTATTGCAAATCAATATTTATGAAAACATATTAAAATCTTACATTTATTATTTAAAAAGTGAAATAAAAAAAAAAAAATTATTGTTTGGGAAAAATATTTAAAAAGTTTAAAAATATAAATCGATTTACGCCTAATAGCTGTAACCTACATAAAAACCACTTTAGAAATGTACATAGATGCATAGTAAAAACACATTTTTTGTTGTATTTTTTTTAGTAGCATAGTAGCAAGAATTTTTAAGTTTTTACCCAGCAAACATTTTCACGATATTAGAAGGAAACATATTTTCCAAACAAAATATAATCGATAATATCTTGTCAATATCAACTACATACTAAAGCAGTTCTGCAGAGTTCGCAACAAACGATAATCTGCAGATGAAAGGTTCGTGGGGTATTCCAAGCCAAACTATATAAGTTTTTGGAGGATGAGATATGTCTATCTGGCGTTGTTATACTAGCAGATAAAACCCTTTTTTGTTGGTCACTTGCAATTATTCTTCAAGTCATATTCAATGGTTCGATATCCTGCTGTGTTAGAAGTGAATCACAAATCGGATCTTTCAATAAAGACTTTTGAAGTTCGACAGTTGATAACCGCCATCTTATTGTAGCTACACTTGTCGAATTACTTGTCATTTATTTAGTCGGTTGGGTATTGACTTTTCATCACAAAAAACATTCTCAGCGATTTCTGGGTGAATGGTTCGTGAACAAAAAAAATTTTCGAATTTGGGACGATACCAATACACCTAAGCTCCAATTGCTTCCAATGCAACACGAAGAAGTTACTGTTTATTATTGATTTTGGGCTGCCAACGTCATCGGTCTATATTTCTTTGATAACGACGTTGGACAGTTCATCACTGTCAAAAAAAAAAAAAATAGAAGTCTCCGTGGTCTAGTAGGTAGTGTGTTGGCTTATTAAACGAAAGGCCCGAGTTCGAATCCCAGGTCAGACGTCAAAACGAAATTATGAAAATATTTCTTCGACGACTTCCTCTCAGCAGATTTCTGGCAAAAACTCTGAGAGTAAAAATTGCCATGAAAAGCTTCTTAAAAAATCTGTCGTTCCGAGTCGACTTTAAACTGTAGGTCCCGCCACTCATATATAAAATTAACGCACACAACATGAGTGGTGTTGAGGAGCTAGGCCGTAATCCTGACTGAAGGGTTGTAATGACCAATTATGTATGTATGTAGCACAAAAATAATGAAATCGATTAATTTTTCCTCAAAAAGATATACAGACAGAGACAACAATAACAACAACAGCTAACAAGATATATAGGCTGTAAAGAACACTCACGTTGTGTTCTAAATTTTGAAAAATTAATCGCTGGAAAAACTTTAATTATTTCATGCACATACAGGCTAGTGAAATGAAATTATATTTTCACTGAATTTAATAGTTAATGGCGATTTGATTGACGAGCTGATTAACACACACCTGCCATTTCCAGTAAGTAATATGTTTTCAGTTCAAGTAGCCAAAGATAATTGATCAGCATCGTTTAATAATTAAAATTCTGATATTTTCCATCCACAAAACCAAAACTATGCTTTCATATGGTGGCAGCGGTAGCGGTTGCTTTTTAAAAAGTTTATTGGCAATTAGCACGTGATGTACCGTTAGATAAAGCATATGCAGACTGATGTACAGACAGATTTTTAATATGTTCTTATGTGGCCATCTAATTACAAATAGTATTGTGCATACCAATGTTACCATATGATTTATGCCAGCATTTTAATGTACTTTAATGTGGTAGCTGCCATTACGTTGGTTAATTGTTTTGGTTCTTTAATTTTAAGGCAGTTAATGTTTTGTTTACAGTGTTAACCTAGTGTTGTTAAGGGGTATTAACCCATGGAGAAGACAAAGAGCATAAAAATATTTGAAACGGCTCAAATAAGAGATTTTTTATAAACAAGCAAAATGTGGGATTAACAACAATGAGACTTCTATCCACTAAGAGGATCGAGAAGAAATCTACACTTCCTTTTACATGACTGTCTTCTTATGACATTGTCTTTAAATTGTTTTTAAAAATGCTTCTTGTAGGTAGATAGCCCCCGGTAGAAGGTAGAAAATTGAAGCCGCCGTGGTCTAGTAGGTAGTGTGTTGGCATACTAGGTCATAAGGCCACGGTCCAAGCCCCAGGTCAGATATCTTGAACATCTATTTTCAGCAGATTTCTGCCAAAATCTCTGTAAAGAAATAAAATTGCCATGAAATAGTTTCTCAAAAATTTGTCGTTCGGAGTCGACTTTAAAACTTTTTAATGGATTGTACGTCCCTTTAATTAAATCAATCGCCAGAACCCTTAATACCGCGCGTTTTCATAGCAGATTTTCAAATTTTCTGAGATTTCAGATTTTAAAATCCACTGTAAGTCCTTTTATGGGAAAACAGGACAACATGGGCGGACAATGAATGTTGTTTTTAATGGGATGATTCTACTCATCTTTTTGAATACTCATTGCTGATCTGTATTCTCTAAGCGCCTTCAATTTCGAATCGAATTATTGTATATATTTGAATGGAAATCATTTTAAAGTTATGAACATAGAGACTATCTTGCACAACTGCAACGATGTATTTGCTCAGAGAAGGTTTAAATATAACAGACGTTTTAACGTCATGTCTTTTAAAAAATTTTTTCTATAAAAAAATTTATATTTTGGGATTCAAGAATTCCTTTGAACCATTTTATGTCCGACTTTACAATTTTTAAATTTTTCTTTTGAAAATATTTTTTTTTATTTTTATACGAAAGGAAGAGCTTTTTGATTTAACAATCTCACTCAATATAAATTTTTTTTATTAGTTTATTAGAATAAAAGATAAAAATAATATCGCCTATTAAAGGTTTAATTATAGTTTAACTGACCATAACATGGTCATAAATTAAGAGATTTTCTTATGAAATTTTCTTTTTATGGCTGAGAGAGTTTTTGACTTTATTCCCCGTAAATAAAACGCAATGATTTTGTACTTCTTTTAATGAAAAATATAAAATTAAAGTATTCTAATAAAAAAAAAGTTCTTTAATTAGTTACATACTAAAACCTGGTTAGTGAGGGAATAATATTTTTAATGTAATTTAATTACACAAACATTTTCAAACATAATATTGTATGAAGGGCATTAAAAATACTAGCTTATCTTAACTTTATCTTATCTTATCTTATCTTTAATTGCTTAAAGTTCTAGGCAAAGATTTTTTTAATTTTTAATTAGAATTTCATGCGACAAGTAAACTTCTTCTCCAAAGGGCTGCCATTGTCACACAAAAGTTTGATTTTCTTAAACTGATAAAAGTTTGATGACTTCCAAGCGGTTAATACTGCCTGTGGCATTACTTTTTTAATTTTTCCTTCAACTAAACATTGTTAAAATATATGTTGTGTGTTGTCGCATATGCATGACACTTTTTTTTTTTTTTTGTATATTTATTTTAGATAGTAATTCTGCAAGCATGTCTTATAATTAATCATTTTTAATTATTATTTTAGATTTTTTAACGACAAATGTGTTGGAATTCTCTGGTTCTTACATAGTAGGTGGAGAAGGTATGTCACACCTTAAGTCATGTCGTGAATAAAACTAGAACGAAAAATCTAAAGATGGAGCAAAGTAAAGTCAGTGGCAATTGTTTGAGAAAGGTGTTCTTCTCCGGTGAAGGGCATTTCCATCAGCCAATACACTATCTACACCGCTACATACGTAAACGGTGGGCCATTTAAAGGTTTAAATTTTAAAATGCAATTAAACAAAAACGATTTGAATTTTTGTCAAATTTATTGCTGGTATGTCGGTATAATATTTTTCTTTAACGGCGCCCGTCAGAAAATAGTCAAACGGTATCATTATAGGAACTTCTTGGCGGCTAATTGATATGACCATTTCGGCAAATTAAACGGTAATCAAACGTTTGACGCAATAAATGGCTCACCCGATGCATTCAATCAGGATTACGACTTAGTGTCGCACACCACTTATATCGCGTTTGTTAATTTGATACAAGAGTGGCGTGACCTACACATAAACTCTACTCCGAAGGACGGATTTTTGAGAAATTTTCCATGGCAAATTTATTTACAATCTGAGTTTTTACCAGAAATATGCTGAGATGAAGTCGTCAGATGCCTGCATCTAAGCAGGCGGTGTAATTGAACCTTACCGAGACATTGCATTAACTGTGAATGGTTTTCATTATAGAGACGTGATAATAGACTTCTTGTTCCGTCAACAGTAGGGAGTAGTTCTGAAGAAGACGTCACTTGTCACTTTGCAAATATTTTTATCAATTCATTGCAGCAACGATTTCCAGAACAAACTGTGTCAAGAAATATTTCTTGATCTTAAATTCTAGCTCCAATGCGTTCTTTGGGTAAAAATTTAAAATGTGCTTTCTTATGCCCTTAATATACATAAGTTCACATTGTTTCCTGCACAGGACCTCAATAAATTGTCTGAAGAAACCTCTATTTTCAGCCAGCATTTTCATTTTACACCACCTTTTTAGGTTTCTGTTTATTTCGAATTCAACTTGTCTTCTCTAGGACAGTATCTTCTTCTGTTCTCATGAGGATTCCATTCTATAACCACCACGTGACATCATTCCATTGCCTTCAGAAAGTATGGTCGCTTCAACGCCATGTGCATGTGTCTACCATGAGCGATAATGGCATTCGGTTTATCTTTTTTTCGAGCTTTATTCCTGTCTCAAACCTGGTCTATTCCTCTCTGAGATTGTTAGATTGTTAATCACACAGAGCAGAATAAAACCCGACCAGCATCAGAATTCACTACGAAATTCTTCTTTATCGCAAAAAGTTGAGACTGTAGTATTATTTTGGGAATTCATGACTAGATTGTACGTCCTTCGGGTAGGTTAGCGGCCCATTGTGTCACCCAGTGTGAATTAAGCCCCCTTTGTCATGAATCGTTAGCAGTGTGTTTAAACCACCCCGAGCTCCGGATGACAACGGCTGGTTTCCGTACTGACACGATACCAACATGTCGAAATCTTCAAACGTTTTACGTTTTGTCACCCAAAAACCGATGATGTCTGTCCTGAAGTGTAGGTCACTTGCATAAGGTGTTGCACCGATACCATTTCCTTCATACCATGGCAGCTTCTGCAGTATTCCGAATTGTTCGCCACCATGTCCATATCGGTGTAGACCAGAGAAAGTTAGAAGTACTCATCGTATTCTTCCTTAAAATACGCATGAAGTTGATTTCGACTCTCCTTTACAACAATCACAAACTAAGTATGATTCGCGTAAGAACACTACAATACTCACTACAAGGTTGTGTGTTTACTTTGCTTGCTGCCTTTTTCTTTTTCTTTCTTCTTTTTTGTAAATGCAACATCAAGACTGTAAATTTTGATGAATGATTCGAATCACTCGATGTTGTAGTGAGTACGAATGAATCACGTTTGACTCACTCATACTCAAAACTTCATGAGTACTTATGAGTAGCGAAAAAACGATTCATTGCTGATCTCTGGTGTAGACATTAAGCTTGGCCTTACCTGTTTTGAACGTTAAGCATGCAGCATTAAAATTTTATCAACAAAAGCTCACTTAAACATTTGTTTGCCAGTCTTTCTTTTTCTTCTTGTATGAAATTTTATTTACTCTTGTGCTGTTGTGTACACCAGACGCCTGCTTAACGTAGATAAAACTTAATTATACATCGTATTGAATTATTTTATAGTGCGATGGCAAGCGTGGCCTATTCATTACTGAGCTTTATATTCTAGCATGTGCATAAGCATGTGCAGGTGTACTCGTATGTATGTATTTATTTAATGTGTCTCTATGTCTGTCTCTCATTCTCTGTCTATGCCCGTTTCATTTATCGTTTTGAAAATAAATTTTTTTATTTTGTTCTTCTTCTTGTTGTTCGTCGTTTGAAGCCGCCTATTTGCTTTATGAAATGCCATTAAATTATCATTTATGTGACGACGATATTCATTTTCATAATGATGATCGTTATCATCAGGTATTGTTTTTGGTGTTTGTCTCCAAGCAATAATGGCTGGCAGGTTGGTAATCAAATGTTATGAAATATATGAATTGAAGGAGACAAAAAAAAAAAAAATAAAATGAAGAACTTGTCACATTAATTATAGGCTTTTGCAATCTTCTCTACTTGGCTTGTGAGAGAGCGTGTAATGGTGTGTGTGAGAACAATTAAATTTAAACGCGATTCAATTTGGCAAAAGAATAGAAAAGAAACTACGAAAAATATTTTGTAATAATTGCGGTTGCATAAGATCGTTTTTGTTATTCTAGAAGATAAACATCATTCCAAGGCTTTAATGGTAATGTTGAAAGCACGTTGAGAATTAAAATGTCTTCACTATTTAAGAAGACAAAAAAAAGAGCTGCGAAACAAATATTCTATTCCGGTTGTTTACTTATGAGTTCTTTTAAAATTCTGATTCAACATGAAAAAAGATAAGAAATTGTAGGCGAAATAAGTTGAATTCCCTTTAGTCTTGGTCATTCATTAATCGGCTGTTAACCAAGCCTGTTAAAATTGACAGAATTATTCGGTTAGCCTCACAGTACCTCATTCGATCGTGCACTTTATCGAGTGTGTGGACATAATGCTGGGCAGTTTCCTGATCTGATCTTCCTCTTCTCTATAGTTCTTACAGAAGTCATGGGTCACATAATCAAGTCCAATGCATCTCGTGAGTGTACCCGGAATATAATGAGCAGTGATGACTCCAATTTCAGGCTAATTGCTCAAACTTTTCATATGCCTTCTATCAAAGCTTGGCCAGATTCTCTGGCTTATTTTATCTGCATACGAAGGTGCCCATGTCAATATTCTCTATCGATAGAATGATGGGAATGTCGTCAATAGCTAACGAACAATTTTCTGATCTTCCTTGTAGCTGCAGCTCTTGCAGAATTCATGGGTCACATGACCAAGCCCAATACGCCACGTGAGGGTAGCCAAAATACAATGTTCAATACAATATAAACCTTTCGGGAGTCCTATATTAAATCTTGGACAGATTCGCCGCGTAATTTTGTCCGTATCCGAAGGTGCCCATGTCAATGTTAAATTTGCAGGTTTTCACCACGGGAATTCCGTGGTAGACAATTTACCCAAAGGTTCAATGTTTGTGTAATACCTGACGGATTTAGCTTAACTGTAGTGGTCCGGAACAGTTGCCGCAGTCTAGTAGGTAGTGTGTTGGCTTATTAGACGAAAGGCCACTCTTCGAACTCCACTTCAGTCCAGAAGCTAGGTCGTAATGCTCTCCGGTAGCATAATGGCGCAACTATTGTATCGCTTTCCATGTCATTGAGAGATCACGGAAGCGAAACGCTATCAAAGAAGCTATTATTTTTGAACTTATTTAGAACATTGTGCAGAGATATTGCCGTCCTTAATAATTATCACCTCTCATCAGTATATCTCTTCCTCATCTCTATAGCTCTATCACAAGTTAGTGGTCACATGATCAAAACCAATGTGCTTAGCAAGGGTACGCAAGCTTTTAGAAAGCGTGCTAAAATTTACGCAGAGATATCAGAGGAGCCATTTTGTTCAATACTTGCAACTAAAAGGCGCTGCAATGGTCTGGCAGCCTTATTGAGTAGAATAACTGGCTGTACGGCCTTGTAATCATATCAACTCTGTTATACCGGGATGCGTTTTGGTGGTTGATTTTGGAGAATAGAAATTATCCTGCAGGGGTTGCTAGAATTGAAAAACTAGTCTCTCTAGTAGGTAACGAGATTTTTTATTAAATTTTTAATTCACATTTTCAATGTCATGTTAAATTATTTGTTAAAAATAAAGCCTTGTTTTTGAGTTCCTTTACATGTCTCTCTAAAGTCCGTATGTCATCTGTAATCAAAACGAGAACGTTAAGTAAAGGTTTGCCGCTTAAAATTCCTTCCTACCTTGTTGTTGTCCTTCTTTGGCATCCACAATTCTCATTGTTAGGCCTACTGATACTTCATAATGATCATTTGACAACTCATTTGTTTCACGCCTTTGCCGCAAACGCTCTAGTTTACTGGCAATACACAGGGGAGCTGGACATCTCTTCAAACAGATTTCAATGTTAATCTTAAACTGAACATACAAGGTATTGGGAAATTTGAAGGCGCGAAATTTCGATTTTAAAGAGTTTGTGGAGGTAAGATTAAAATTCTCAAACAGATAAGGATCCACAGTGCAGCTTCAGAAAGGAAAAGAAAATAAAATAAAAACAAATCAGAACAGGCCCTACAGAGAGATAGTGGCTTCCAAATGAAATTTACCCTCGAAATAATATGGTCTCAGAAGTATCTTTAGTATCCGATACTCGTAAATAATTAACTCTTAAGCCATACACTCCATTTGATTCTCCGTTGAGTTTAACTTCCATGACCAAAGGTGTTCCCGGTATAACGGTTACCAAACCATCAATTAATTCGCCATTCTGTCGTACCTCAACAGAGACTTGAGGCAATGCAGCTTGTTGTTCTACAGTGTCTAGGATCTCAATATCGCTTTATTAGAAAAATATAAAACACACATATAGAGATTGAATGGCTTGAGCTTCTGGATCAACTTACTCATCTTCTTCGAAATCTTCTGGTAGCTCATCACGTTTCATTAGTTTGTGTTTAAATTTTAAAGATGACTTTTTATGAATTTTGTACGCACATTTGATGGGAACTTTTTCGATTTTGTCCTGCGATTGTCTTATTAATAGGCCCTGGTGATAGATAACCTCGTTCTAAAATAAAAAAAAAATGTTTGGTTCTTTAATTTTTAAATTAGGGGCCTATTTATTAAGTTGTTAGAAGCATTCAAATGTAATTATAAGAGCTTTGACTGCAAGTGTAAGCAGGTATTATCGTAATGATAAAATATTGAAACACATGCCAGGCTATATTGGAGACCTAATTAATCATTAGTGCTGGATATGCTTCCCTCATTAATGAGAACCTTTGAGACAGCTAGGCTGCAGACTTGACTGCATATCTTGAAATTTACATACTTTTTAGATGGGATATCTCACCTTGGTTTACCGTACACATGGTAAAAATATTAATATTGCGCAGACAGTCAGCTGCTCTAATCATTAGTGAATTTCCTTCCACACCAACTAAGATCTTATGTTGAAGCGGAAAACTGAGCTAGTGCCAAATAACTCGTGACACAACTTTTGAAAAATTGTAAAACTGGGAAGCTTTTGGCCTAATCAAATCGAGTTCCTTATAACATTTTCGATAAGAGAATTGATTTCATAATTCCAACGATGGATGTCAGCCATTAGTTTTTCAAATTTGTTTCACTTTATCTGATCTCCTCACTATTTACACCATTTATATACGACCGAAAGTGGAATACAACTCTCATGTATATGCCAGTTCCTAGAAGTCTGTTTTGGGGCTTTTCGAGCCTGAAGAGACAAGAGCGAGGTTGCTCAGTAACGACGATAGGGAATCTAACTCTATTGACTCATTGGAATGCTGGTTGCTCGTGAAAGAAAAATATGCTGCCTGGACATATTTTGACCTGTCCTACTTCTATCTCGAAAACTTCTTGATTTACTCAGATATCCAGACTGCAATCAAGTCCAATGCTTATTTCACTTTATCCGCCTATGAATATAAATGTTGTAATTTTCACAGAGACATCTCGGATCATTTAAACGTAAGTAGATGTAAAGCTCAGAATTTAGCTCATATGATCGAAATATGTGGAGCGATTGCCTCAGTTAAACTGGGAATTCTCCAGTTGTTCAAGTAGAAAATGAAAAAGATTGAGTAAGAATACAAGACTACAGTGTCCAGACTACAAGACTAGAGTGTCCAGGCTTTGTTGACAGAACGTATTGAACTGAAATTAATTTGATAGAATCCAGTTCTTCACAAAACTATCAGGACGGCTGAGATATAACAAACAGCAGAAGTAATGGTATGATATCATCAGATAAATACGTTGATTTCTTATAATTCTCCTTAAAAATTTGAAATAATTTCCTCTGAAGGTAGATAAAAAAGGCAGTCGTATGGTCCACTGTAATACTACAATCAACACATTTTACATGGTCCAGAAATCTTGCGCAGCTTCTGATTCAGATACTTAGGATTACTAGTGCAAATAATTCATCTGAAATTTTTATAGTTCTTCCACATCTTGTATTGTCACTTGGAATTCTGAAGCTCTTTTGTCAGGAGCAAATCACCGAAGGACACTGGTTAAGTTCTCATTTGGTTTACTATTCAAAAATACCATCGAATTGCATCTTTAAAGTACTCAGTTTAATGCTCTTCTTCAACGATATAACGATATTATACACTCTTCGAAGTGTCTCCCAATTTTATACAACCTAACTTAGCAGGTAGAATGCCTTTATAATAGTTCCCTAGCTTTTGATGCCATACAGAATCCTTTAATAATTATTTATGAAGCATTAAAGAAAACCAAATAAAAGGTTCTTAAAAGACTTCGATTTCTAAGTACAAGTCTAGTAAACAAAAGACTTAAGGCACGAACTTGGAATGTTATGTGTTGAAATTTTTTTTTTATTTCATTTTATTTTTGAGAATTACCTTCAGTTTATTTGTCAACCTTATAAAGCCATATTTATAGAAGTCTTCTAAATTAATTTGGAAACCAATTGCATTCATCGGATACGAGGGCTGATAGCTTGCCTTAGGCATCATATGTATATTTGGCCAATACACGGCTTGATCAAGATCACGATGATGATCATTTGAAGAGTTTGAAGAAATTTCCAATGAAATAAAATCCTTGTGACAATAAAAGCGACAAGTTATCACTGAAATTAAATGGGAATACAATTAAATTCGAATATTTATTGGTATGTATTTGAAGAATAAAATAAAATTATAAAAAAATGTTTTATTTATTTGCATTGCAGCTGATCATCAGTAGTTAAATTATCATTAGAATTGCAATAAAAAAAATTGTTTGCCACTTTCTGGTTTCCAATTATTATGGAAATTATATGCAAACAGGTAGTCAGTCAGTCAGCGACATACGTGCATACGTTGTCAGCGTCAAACTCCTCCACATCATATTCATTCAACACAACACAGCTCCGCTCAACTCAACACAACTCAACTCAACTGAACTGTATAGCAGCTCCGCTAGTAAAGTTTTCTTAACTTTTCTTATATGATTTTTAAATTGTTTTTGTGTTCTTGTTTTGTTTTTAGTTTTCTTGCAGTTATTTTCTTAAGAACTCTGCAGGCCAATAGTAGTTAAGGCGTGCAATAGAATGATTTGTTTATCATTTGTTCGTTACTATTGTTAAGTATTCACACAAACTTACAACAAAAAAGAGGAGAAAAAAAACGAGGAAATTTTCGTTGATTTCCTATTTTGTTGCTGAGAAATAATTTCCATAACCATTGGCATTGGCTTGGCGCAATCAGCTGAAATTTGTAAGAAATTATGCAATAAATACACACAAGCTTATGCAACAGCCGCTACGATGGCTGGCTGGCTGGCATACATTTCTTTTATCATCATCATTATACTCAGCTTAGCTCAGCTCAGCACACACACAGAAAGCATGAGTCACGTTTATAGTTTTTGTAGCACCCTCTCCTTAGACCCCGCTCCGAATTAAACATTTGCCAAAGACAATAAAATAAATAGTCAGTTAGTTTTCAATTCAATTGACTGAAAAGGTTATTTTAATCGGGAGAGAATGAATATATATTGTGCTGAAGAAAATTGTTTATGTTGCATAATTTATAGAAAGACTGCGCGCAAAAAATCAAGTAACTCGCCTAAATGGCCAAAGAAGTTGCTGATAGTTAAGGAAAATCTTAATATGCAATATGAAATTGAAAAACAAAAGACTTAAACAGGAAACTTTTATGCAAAAGAATATGTTTTAAGCTATGGAGGGAAATGCAAAAGAAGAAAATGTGTGAATAATCTTGGTTTTACACATCAAAAACAAAAGACTTAAGACAAGAACTTGTTATAAATATAACATCACAGCGGAGAGTAGTAAACCTACTGGTTAATCACATTTCATTCTCGTTTTCTTACTTGAAGTCGCCATAGTCTAGCAGATAGTGTGTTTGCTTATTAAATATGAGGCCGGGGTTCAAATCACAGCCCAGAGATTTCAAATAACACGAAATATGAAATATTTCTTCGGGGACTTCCACTCAGCAGATTGCTGGCAAAAACTCTCAGAGTTAATAAAATTGCGGTAGCAGAACGATTTGTTGGCTATATCATATGGGTACGAGGACAGAATGATATTCCACTTAACTGCTGGATGGATGAAATGACCAGGCGTGGCACAACCATTAAACTCTTCGACGAACTCTTGAGCTTCAAATTGACAATGCGATCGTCGATTCCGTTAACCGTAGATGGAAGGTTTCGGACTCGGGTCGAACGGCATTGATAATCTGACAATAATTGAATGGAGGGGATCATAGTCTGCTTAAAAGCACGTTCAGTATGGTTGTCGGGGTAGTAACGGGACATTACATTATGAGCACGAATTCAAGGTGCATTGGTACAGAGCATCTTGTAAATAATTTCTTTATGAGATGAGATTGGCATGAGTACGGCACAAATTAGAGGAGAAAAAGGCATCTTGGAGCCTACTAAATGGTTGAACTGCAGGAAATGTCAAGCTTTGGCATTGGCAGTCTGAGTCTTCTCATCGGAAGCCTCAAGTGTTTCCCGAATTAGGGAATAATGGAAAAACTTTGATATATATAGATATTTGTAGGCTAGTGTGTTGTCATATGAGACTTCGGTTGAAACCCCTGGTCAGACATCTCCAACAAAACAAAATATGAAGAAAATATTGCTTCGGCGACTTACTCTCAGCAGATTTCTGGCAAATCCTCTAGGAGTAAATTAAAATTAACACACACAACATGAGTGCTGTGAGAAGATAAGTCGTGACACTGGCTGAAGGGCATGTACATATGTATGTTGGTCAGGTGTACTCTGCTTCTACGACTTAATGCTGAGCATGTATCCGATAGGAGAAGAATTTTAACCACCTCTTATTTGTAATACCAGCATAAGCAAGTGGTAATATGATCAAGGCCAATGCATTAGGCATGAGCCCCCAGAATATATTGCCCGTTAATAACTCCAGCCAATGAGGGTGCTCCTTTGGTGTTTGAGCAATCATTTCGTCTGCCTTATATCAAACATTGGCCGAATTTCTTTTGTGGTCCATACCCGGGAAGTGGTTGGTTGGTCAGTCCTGAGATTGAAGAGAATTTATCAGAAATTTTTACAGTTATCCCACATCTTGTATTATCACTTCAAATTCTCAAGCTCTTATGTTAAGAAGCATTTAAAAGTTAAAATTTATTCTTTTGTGTAGTGAAGTTCAATTGTTCTGGTTGGAAATGGCTGTCCTCAAAGTCCTTTTTCTCGGCAATGGCATCACGAATGTTGGCCTTCAAATGCTTAATTGTCTCTGATTTGTCGGCATAACCCTTTTTTTTAATATAACTACACTGAAAATAGTCCAACTGTGTGTCAAATCGCAACTTGTTGGCGGTCAATTGACTCGACATCACAATTTCAGCTAATTAAACGACCATCAAATGTTTGACGCAATAAATCGATTGTGGCATGAGATGTGTGGCAAGTTGCACCATCCTGTTGAGGCCAAACATTGTTCACATCAATACCATGAAGAGCGGGTAGAAAAAAATCGGTTATCATGGTGCGTTAGGTGTCTCCATTGACCGTAATAGTTGCGCCGCCGTCATTTTCAAAGAAATATGGAACAATGAAGCCGCACCAAACAGTCACTCTTAATGGGTGCATTGGCTTCTGTAAGATCAGGTGTGGATTTTTTAGTCCCAAATACAGCTATTTGGCTTATTAATGATGTATCCACTAAGATGAAAATCAGATTCATCCGAAAAGATGATTTTTTTTTTTGCAGAATCGACATCATCGTTCAGTTTCTCGATGGCCCGATAACTCCCAGATTGGTGGAGATAATATATTGAATTTTGTGAAAGTATAGAATAACATAAGTATTGCCAGATTCAAAAAATAGCCGATGATTCAAATATAAACCAATGAATGCGCCACTCGATATTGTATCTTAGAGCCATATACCGAACTTTTTCTATTCGAAGGACACTGGATAATGTCTCATTTGTTTTGCTATTCAAGTACTAACGAATTGCATTTCTTAAGTAAGCAGTTTAATGCAAAGCTCTTTCTTAAAACCCTAATCCTGAAACGTATTTAATTTTATTCAGATTTGAGTTTAATGATTACTAATACTACAGAAAAACTGTAGGCGTGTGTTTTAAATTTAATCGATTTTACTGGAAAACCTATGGCACTTTAAATTGGTATGTATATGCTATGTATACGAATGGTAATAAAATTAATGAAATAAAAGAAGCAAAAAAAGTCCCTTTATTTAGCTCATAAAGAAAGAATGCCAATGCAAACAACTTATAACACATAAAATAACAATAAAAATAGAGAAACTTCTCCCCGTCTATCCCTATCTCTCGATTGCATTATCTTAAAAAGACTTGCTACATGCCATACAATTCTTTCTTTAATTATATTTTTAAATGGTTTTACGTATACATCGTACATCGTAGTTAATGAATTCGATTTTGTTCGTTGCTCTCATGGCAAAGATTAAATAAAAGGTACTCTGATCAAAGTTTGCTTTGGAACTTTTGCTTTTTGCGATCAAAATCAACAGTTCTACATGAAAATACCGGCAGATAATTTCGTTTTTCATGATTACAATTGCAAATTTAAATAAAAGAAACAGAATTTTTTTTCTTTCTTCTTTTCATTTTTCTAAATGAGGAAAAGCAAAAACATTAAGGTGGTAAACATATGTAACATATGCATTTTTAACTTCTTATAGGCTTTATTGGGCATTACAAGCCTTTGATCAGTATCACGACGTAATTTCTCACATCACCCATATTAGGCAGGTAGAGGTGGTTGTCCACCAAAAAGAATCGAATGGACACACACTTAGGCCACATAGGGCACTTTGTGTTACCACAGTTTTCTGCTATCCCCTTGCTTCGGAACCACTCGTAGCTCCTGATGAAGCGACTTAAACTGCCCACGTCAATCCGTCACAGTTCCTCCTGATCATCCATATAGTAAGCATCAAAGAACTTGTTTCTCCTTTGACAAAGTGCCGGGCATGTAACCAGCAGGTGAAGAACGGTCTACTTCTCTTTCTTATCACTGCAGCTTCTCCAGAAGATGTCCAAGGCCAATGCGCCTCGCATGCGTAACCATAATGCAATGCCCCGTAATGACCCCAACAATCATACTGAGTGCCCCTCTCTCTGGGGTTTTGAGTAGACCTATCGTGCGGCTTTCATCTAGCTTTGGTTAGATTTTTCACTCCGTTCTAGCCATCCATCGTTAACGGAATCGACAATTGCATTTTCAATTATGACCCTACGGGTGTGTGTTATTGTTGTACATGAGTGGCGGGGCCCACAGTTTAAAATCAATTTCGTACAACAGATTTTTGAGGAGATTTACACGGCATTCTTATTTACAGAGAGACAGACGCCGAAGAAATATTTTTTCATATTTCATTTTATTTGAGATATCAGAGCTGGGGTTTGAACCATGGACTCACATCTAATAAATTAACATACCAGCCATTAGACTACAGCGACATTTCATTCTGTTCACACTTCTTTGTAGGGACTGTATGTATATTGTTCCTTAACCACTACAGTGAATCTTTTACTATTCCGTTGACGGATACCATTTCCATTAAGTATCTCCATATTTTGAATTATTGCAGGCCATAAAACAATTATGCCAACATTGGAGGCTCTCTCATGAGTTGTCAGGCCCAGTTTGATGGCACACAATTCTATTACAAACAAAACCCATTAGCAGTTGAGAAATGTTGTCACTGATCTCTTTACTATAAAAAAGAAGAAAATCTGTGAACGATCTTGGTTTTAAACATTAAAACAAAAGACTTAAGACAAGAACTTGATAGAAATATAATACTGCTGCGGAGAGTAATAAACCTACTGGTTAATCACATTTCATTCTCGCTTTCTTACTTGAATTCATCGTAGTCTAGTTGGTTGTGTGTTGGCTTATTAAATAAGGGTTAATTAAATGTGATTAACTAGTGGGCTTACTACTCTGCGAGCTAATACATACATACATATTACAAACACAATCTTTCATTCAATATTACGACCTGGCTTCCCACATGACTTAAGTTGTGTGTGTTAATAGTGTTTAAAAGTCGACTCCGAACGACCGATTTTTCAGAAGCTTTTAATAGAAATTTTATTTTCTCTCCTAGTTTTTGCCAGAAATTTACTGAGAGGAAGTCCCCGAAGAAATATTTTATCATATTTCGTTTTGTTCGTCACATAAAGAAATACAAAATGTTTTTAAGTCGCACAGAAAATGCAGTAAATAATCAAGGTCAAGCTAACTAAAATGTATTTTATTTTTTTATTTTGAATGATTTGATTTAATAAAACTTGGAAAAGTTTAAAATACAAAAGACCTCAGAAACATACTTGGTTTAATAACACCATGAAGAAATTATTGTATGTCACAAACAAAAGACTTGAGACACAAACTTAATTATTAAAATTCATTAACAAAACACAGCAAATGCCGTGTGATATTTCATGTTCTTCGTAATTATGCAGTCGTGCATAAAGTTCTTCATATCAAAAGGAGGCTCTAAAAAGGACTCTGAAAAGGATTCTGAAAAGGAAAACACACGGAAAAGCCTGGCGAGCATCAATCTTAAGCACATACTGCTCTTACTGTAATCTTAAGGCATTCAAGGCATTGTCAGTGTACACAGCCTATAAATTTTATTTTATAAGAAACTTGAGGACTTTAAACAAGAGCATACAGGAATTCTTCTGGCTTGGAGTAGGGCAGTTTCACTTCAATTTTGTAGCCTATATATGATAGCAAGGCATTTTAAAACTTTCCCAACTTGTCTGTATCATTACTACCTACATACATAATTCCTCATTACAACCTTTCAGTCAGGTTTGTAACCTAGTCTCTCACACCACTTAAGTTGAGTGTGTTAATTTTTTATATGAGTGGCGGGACCTACACTTTAAAGTCAACTCCGAACGACAGATTTTCTGAGAAGCTCTTCATAGCAATTTTTGCTAGAAATCTGCTGAGAAAGTTGGCGAAGTCTAACAGAAATTAATTCGTTCATCAAACTTTCTGGCTGGTTTTCCAGTGCGGGGTAGTCGTGCTTTTGTTGTGCAGACCTTGCGCTGACCAACTTCCTCCCTTTCTCTGATTTTGATGGAACTTGGTTAGTACAGGGCCTGCGTTCACCCGTGGCATCACAACGGGCCGCTATGCGTGCTCAAGTGAGCTTTGTGATATCAGAGCTACCACTCCGACCTAACAGAAATTACAAAAGAAAAGAGGAATAATTGAATTTTTTGTAAAGGGGCTTCGAAAAAGTGTTGACGATTTTTGACAGTTCATAATGGCCATATTGTCGAAGTTAAATCTGTCAAAACAGTTGTAATTTCTTCAGAATGTTTTGTTAAATCGCTCCGAACGACCATAGACAACGAAGTGTGTTGGCTGAATGGGATCAAGAGTCGTTGGCAAGTGACCATAATTTTTATTGAAAAACTAATATCAGCGATGAGGCCTATTTCTGGATGGATGGGTACGTGAACAATTAAAAATGATATCAAACCACATGGGATCCAAGACCAAAAAAGTGACTATTTGGTGTGAATTTTGGTCTGATGGAGTTGCCATAGGTCCTTTGTTTCTTTAGCAATGACATGTGGTTTCGAATTCAATGTGAAGAGAAGCCAGACACACTTCAAGAACTGGTGATACATCATGAAACACGTATTTTTTATGAGGCTTGAAGGCCAAAATTTTCATTGGATTGGTATTCTACAAAGACGATCCAACTTGTATCATAAATACATATCAAATGGCACACAATACGTTGGACCAATGGATACATGAATTTTGAAGCCGATTTAACCCCACTAGACTACTTATTTTCTAAAAGGCATGGAAGACAACATTACAGATGCCATTATTAAGATACTGACTGATTGCTGGTAAAATTATAACAAAATACGATGGACCACCCATGGTATAGTCACGTACATGCAATAATATTTAGAAAGTAAACGTCAGGCAAGCATTTATTGCCACAAATAAATAATTCATACACTTGTTCATATTTTTTCAATTTATTTTGAAATTTTCCAAACGTATAAAAAAAATCACCCGTTTCTAATCATCATATATGTACATGACTCCAAAGCTTTTATAAAAATTGAAAGAATTTTTATTAAATTCGTCGAAATTTTTTTTCATAAATGCCTACGGCCGCCTTATTTATGCCAATGACACCTAAAGTGTGACTTTTGGAGAATACTCGTAGTTAGTAAGGGGACAAGAGACACCACCAACTGTCGTTGTCCAAAAAGGTGTTTGACTTTCATGACTTACCTTAAACTTATGTTAACTTCTCATACAGATTTTAAAGATAAAACTAATGTTGGTGTCTTGTTTGCTTGTCTGCTTGTCTCCTTGTCTCTCTCTCTCTATCGTATGTCTGTCTGTCTGTCCCTGGATTTCATTTTCAAACAATGACATTAGCCATACACAGTATTTCTTTACATGATATTTTATTGTTGTTTTCTACTGCTTTTATTTGTTTATCAAACAACAACAACAAAGAATTAACAATTATTTTTTAAGTTCAAGACTCTACATACACATGTAACTGACTTCCTCTACACGGATTGGGTGAGAGTGCCTTATGAATAGAATTGAAGAAGAAGAAAAAAAGAAGCGCGGAGTTTGAAATTCAATTCAAATCCAAGCACACAAACACAAGCCGTGCTAGAGGTAGTGGTAGTGGTGGTGTTAATAGGAACTTCTTCACTCGACAAACGACCACTTCAACATGTTTGCAGTATCAGCTTAAATGAATGGATTTTTTTTTCTCCTTCTGCTGTTGGGTTTGTTTTTGTTGTCGCTTATGCGTATAAATTTACTGCGTTATCTTCATTAAAAGATGGTAATAAAAATTGTTTTCCATAGGTTTTTTTCACTTCTTCTTCTTTTCCTTTCATTAATTTATTAGAAAAGATGTGTGCGGTTTGGTTAAAGCCCTATAGCCAGGGAAGTATTCTTGTGTGGCGATATTATGTGTAGGTCAGGCTTAAGTGTGCTTATTCGTTCTCAGATATTCTAGAACTGATGTTAAGGGTTTGAGCTTTAAAAACATTACTGAAACTGACTAACAAATCCTTTTCTTTTGTAACTCATTTCGTGTGACTTCAGCTTAGAAGCTACAAAAACAAAATTAAACTTGAAAGTACTCGGCCAAAATATGTTCGCCCAGTTCTCCAATCAAAACGAATATGTATTCCAATATCCTTGGATATTGACCCTAAAGCTAAGCAGCACATACATACATACATAATTGTGCATTATAACCTTTCGTCTTAGCTTCTCACACTACTTTGTGTTGTGTGTGCTTAATTTTATACAAGAGTGGCGGAACCTAAAGTTTAAAGGCGACTCCCAATGACAGATTTTTGAGGAAATTTTTATGGAAAAATTATTTACACTCACAATTTTTGCCAGAAATCTGCTGAGAGGCCAACATCACTCAGAAAATTGCCTGAAGAGAATAGAAGTATGGCACTTGAATGAAATCCGATAGAAAGTCGTAGACGTTTTATCAATTATCGTAGAATTGCCAGTTTATCTCTTTAATGAAACATTTCAACTAGATACCCTAGATATATCGAAATTCTCTAGAAAGTCCCTCATCGATATATTCTCTATCCTAATGCCCTTACTGCATTGTATCATTGTAGCGTGTATGAAATATAATTGGCAAATTGCTATGTTCCGTCCTCTGTATCTCCTATAAAAGTTGAATTGAGAAGATATTTCGATGCTACAGACTTAAGATTGCTGCAACGTACCACAAAAGATCGGAAAATTTCATTCTGTTCCAAGATCTATTCTCTACTCATCTGTATATCACAAGAGTAGTCTAGAGTACTCCATTCTCTTTTGTTACTAAATCTTGTTGCAAATGAGGAGAAAGCCGTAAGTCATTCAATAACATGAGGTCATGAAGTTGCCTAGTAAATTTCATCTTTAAACAAGACAGGTTTTAATTGTTCCAACATCAGTGGTGTGAGAAGCTAGGTTGTAAACCTTATTGAAGAGTTGCAATAACCATACGCTGTATGTAAGTATGTATAGTCTCCAAACTTCTGGTTTTCACTAGCATGTGCAGCTTATTTAAATCCAACATATTTTCCGGATAGGATTGGTTTTAGTTGTTCCTGTAAAACATCATACACTAGCCTCTGTACCTTGCCCAATTCCGTAGCAGAGACCTCCCTCATACGACGATACTAATACTCTACAGTTGGCGATGATTTTCCAACACTGAGCTGTATGAGCTCCTCAACGACATAGACGTTGTGCATCGTATTAACATCCAGCGGATGCGCTGGCTCGGCCATGTCTTTCGAATCCTCCTCCATTCGAGACGGGTATTTGATGCGTGGATCTGCGGAAGTCGGCGAAGATGACGACCTTGTAACCGTTGGAAGGGCCAAATCAAGGAAGCCCTGTCATCGATTGGTGTGACCAAAGGCGCGCAAGAAGCAGAGGCGCCTGGAAGAATGAGTTGCGGCAGGCCTAAATCCGTTAATAGGGTTGTTAATGGCCAATTAAGTAAGTAAGTAAGTTAAGGCATGAGCAGCCCTTACGAGTTCTAGCCTAAAGCAATAATCTAAGAATTACGATTGCATTCCTTTGCCGACTACTACATGCTAACATAGGGTATACTTTTTGTTCTGTGTTACTGATCATATCATTTCACACATGTTATGCCTGTCGTTGTTGTTGTTGTGCCGTCTTCTTCTCTTTCAATTTCAAATGAATTCAAAATTTATTTCTTGTTGAACATTTTCCAAACAGGCATTCTCCAATGTTTTGAATTTTTCTTATCAGATCTTCACTGTCGAGAGTTGTTTATGTTAATTGCGAATTTGTTTGGCATTTTGTTAATGAGTAAAAATACGTAAAAAGGGTAGAGACAGAGGGGAGGGGAATAAAACCGATCTTGAAAATATACTGTGGTGAGATCACACAGTGAATATGAATTTCTAAGAAATTCCATTTCAAAAATCAATTGCAAGAAGGAATTTTAATTAGAAAAGAAAAAATCTCTCTCTTGCTGGGCACTAAATATGACAAAGCGATTGAATATTACAAAACAGGGAGTGGATTAGCATTGTCGCTATAAACATATGAAAGAAAGGCCATCCTGTAGAGGCTTAAAGAAAGAAGGAGAAAGAAAAGAAAAATTTGGATGAAATTTTCTAAAAATTTTTACTGTTTAGTTTCTTAGCGTTTGAATGGCTTGTGTCAGCATGATCTTTCAGTCCAATTGCCTAGTCATGGCTTGAGTGTATGTTTGGTTCTCTATTTTGGGGTAAATTGCCTGGATAACTTAGGCTTCAACTTGTCATGCAGTGCTTCCATCAATATTTAAACGTAAAATAAAAGAAAATCAAATAAAAATCAAAGAATTTTTAAACAAGAGAAGAGAAGAGAAAAAACATGCCAAAATGTCAAAAATCATTGGTAGAGAAACAGACAAACCGACAAACAGACAGTATGTAACAGACATTTTGCAAAACTGATAAATGTTGAGATGCTGTAGATAAAACTGCAAATAGATTTCAACCAACTGAAGAAGAAGAAAAAAAAAACGAGTAGAAAAAATACAAACCAATTGTCCATTAAAACGGCTGCCAAACACATGCTGTTAATGAGATTTATGAGTATGAGAATGCAATTGCACAGATTGCGTTTACCGGTAACCGGTAGTGGAAAGATTAAAGATGGACTTGGTTTTTTGTTTGTTTTTGTTTTTGTTTTACTTTCCAAAAGCCAATACTACTTGGCTTTACAATGCCTAGTCGTGTTCCTATTGCAATAATTATTTATAATTAAATCCGGTAGTTTATGGCTGTTATTTATTGGCCAAAGCGCAAGATTTAATTTGTCTCCACTGAAATTTATAAACATTTTTGAGATTCTTTTTAAATTAATTTCGTAAACCGATCACCATTGTGTTCAATTGAATTCTGAGTTTAGAATAAAATTTATTAAAACTAACTGGTTTCATTGCATATCATATGTTATAAGAGCACTTAGAAAACTTTCACTATATAAGAACGATTTCGCAATTGGCTTATGTTTACCTTAAAACTCCCCTTGTGTTAGCAATTGATCTATTCTACCATTTGTCTCTAATCATTTAACTGTTTAATTTTGTTTCAGAACACTTTTTCGGCCTATTTTCCAGTGAAGACGAGTATACTCGTCATAAACAAATTGAAATGTTACTGTCTGTAAAAGTTTGATTTGTAAGCTCGATGTTATTAGAAAAACTTTTGTTTCTCTTTGACAGTTCAATTAAGTCCAAACAAAAGAACTAGCCGTTCTAACACCACCCATGAGGTATTTGTTAATTTGATCCATAAGTGGCTGGACCTATAGTTTAGCATCAATTAGAAATGACAGATTTGTGTGAAACTTTTCAGAGTTTTCAGAGTTTTGCCAGAAATTTGCAGAGAGCATTTCGCCGAGAGAATATTTTTCATGTTTGAGCTGGGGTTTGAACCACTAACTCTCGTCTAACAAGCCAACACACTACCCACTAGCCTCCGGCGTCTTCAGCTATGTTAATTCCTTCTATATTTTTTTTAGTAGGTTCGACATTATGCGAAAAAATTACGTTTCGCTGTGACGAGTATACTCGTCATAAACACTTAAACGGCTAATATACGCCCATAAATAAAAATCGATGAATGTCTCATATCCACTACATACGCTCTATATAGACTCGGCGTTTCAGATTCAGTTTTAGTTCAAACGCACGCCAGTACCAAGATCAATCACATTTTTTTATAAACAGCATTGAAATAATAAAGAAGAACAGTCCCTCTTAATGGCATTATAACTCATCAGTGTGTGATAAAAAAAACAAAAAGAAACTCTTCTCAGTTTGAAATTTTATGTTCTCACATGACAAGCAAATATTTTTGTTGAAGAATAGCTTTCCGATACGAATTAAAGGAACAAAATTTTTAAGTTAGTAGGCCCATTACAACTTTTTTGGTGCGTTTAATTGAAAAGCCAGCCTATCGTCTGGTTGATAATTAATATGTTTGCAATGCATTTCAATAGAGAATACGTTGTATTGGCTTCTAGCTGTCTGGCATTGTTTTACACTATTGCCATTTAAGCTGTTGTTGCTATTGATGTTGTTGCTATTGCCATTATCGTTTTTATTGTCTACTAAAGTACAATTTTATGTCTAGTGATTGGCTCTACTCATATCTTTTGAACCACAAACAGTTTTCTAACATTTTCTTACTATCAGGTCTTTCAACAGGAACATGCAAACTTTGACTGTCGATAACGGTTATCGCGTTGAAGCTACATCTGTCAAATTAGTAGTCATTTACTATTTGCCAAGCAAGCATGGGTAGATATTTCATTCAACTATATTCGCAAGTAATTTTCTTATCGAAACGGCAGTTCGTGTTGAGCACTTGCTGTTTTTACGATTGCCATATTTGTCGTACCGAGAAGACTATTCGCAATGTGGCGGATAAATTCGAGTCCTCTGGTTCAGTAAACAATCTACCGCAACCACTTACTTCAGTAAAACGCAAGAACTTCTAAAGAACATTGCCCCTCTCCACGATAATGCGATGAGCGACTATCTGGATGAATGAGAATTTGAACAAATATTAAAACGATGACTATCCATATGATATCCCAGAGCGTTGAATGAATAACCATGATCAAACGGTCACTGTTTGGCGTCAACGCTACATATTTCTGTGAGAATCAAGAATCAGCAATGAATCGTTTTTTCGCTACTCATAAGTACTCATGAAAATTTGAGTATGAATGAGTCAACAGTATTGAAATTCAACTACTTTGATTTATTCGTACTCACTACAACGTTGATTTATTAGTACAGATTGCAATGAGTATGATTGACGTTGACATCGAACTCATAACGTTCGATATATGTTTGATTCATACGCCTACCCATTCAGATTCATAAATTTAGAAAAATACTTGTAATACTCATAAATGATTCAAGTGATGCGAATCATTCATCAAAATTTACAGACTTAGTTGTTGTTGCATTTACAAAAAAAAAGAAGAAAGAAAGAAAAAGACAAAGACAGCAAGCAAAGCAAACACACAACCTTCTAGTGAGTATTGTAGTGTTCGTATGCGAATCATACTTATTTTGTGATTCTTGTAAATGTTGAGTAAAGGAGAGTCGAAATCAACAACATCATGCGTATTGTTAAGTATGAGTACGATGAGCACTTCAAACTTTGAAAATGAGAAGTATGGGTATGATAATAAAATAAGTATGAATGCGTATAAGTATTAGAAATTATGAGCATGAGTAGTATGAGTATGATAATAAAATAAGCATGAATGCGTATAAGTATTAGAACTATGAGTATGATTCCAATCTACTCATCTTTTTGAATACTCATTGCTGAGCTCTGGTGTGAAATACGTTGACCAGACCATCACTGTGAATGGGGAGATTATCAAGTTCTTTCGGAATGAATTGGATGATCTGGACTGCAACGACATGTGATTTCAACAGAACGGCTCTGTGTGCTATACACGTCAGCCACATTGGATATCCCGTACGAGCAAAAGAATTGTCTACTTACGTGGATCGTGCGATTTGACTTCGTCAGACTCTTTCTTGTGGGATTTTTTTAAATCGCAGAAGCATGAGTATAAGTCCAAAACAACAGTAGGCCTTAAAGCTAACATAACGCATGTCAACGGTCAAGCAGATTTATATGACAGATTCATGGAAAATTGGCCTTTTTAGATGACCTCCATCCAGAGAAGCCATGGCGGCTATTTGAACGATGTTGTACTTCACACATTGTGGCATCAACAAGTCTTTCAACGAATAAAAGAATGTCGTTGCTATTTCGCGGTTTTTAGATTGGAAGCGCTTAATGAAAGACCCTATATTTTCGGCTGCTGTTATTGTGGTCATTTCTTTACATAAAAATTTCTTTGCTATAGTCAAGGAAAAATCAGTTCAAATCCATTCTTTATGGCCAAGTAAATGGCTTCATGGCATTGAAACTGGTACAAAATTAATGTCATCACCACCAGAATTGGGTCATAATTGCCTAGTGCGTACGTAAATTGTAAGAATTTATTAGAAAAGGAAACTTCTATCAGGCGGCATGAAAAAAAAGAACATAAAAAACAACAACAATAACTACAACATAAAAATTAACAACTTCAAACCACAACATATTCTGGGTGACATTATTCTGCGGTGGCTATAAATAAACAAAGTGATCCAGTTTAATCGATAATAGAATCCATGGCGATAATTAAGTTCCATGTTTTTTTTATGATTATTTCGTCAACTTGCTACAGAGCTGACTGATACAGACTGTTATAGGCGTAAGAAAAGAGAAAATTTCATGATTTCTACGCCTTACCAATTCATGTTCATCCTCCAAATGATTTTCATTTGCCACAAATAAATTTGAGGTTATGTTTTCCTTTGTTTTTTTCCTTCTTTATTTACGTCATTATTATTATTTCTTATGCTATTTATTTTTGACTGTATGCTTAATCGATGTTTTCTTGACCATAATCGCTCTAAGGGGTTATACACTTTTCTCTGTACAAGAGGTCAATACATAAAATTCGTTAAAATATCGATAAATCAAGGTAGACAACATAAAAATCGAAAAGTAATACACACTCAGAAACACACACACCACATGGGGACAGGCATGCAGTGATTTTTAAAGAAGACAAAGAATTTCAAATAAATGCCAATAAGAGAAAGAGAGAGAGAGAGAAAATTAATGGAAATGAGTATAGTCGGCTTAGGCACTACTTTCATGCAGGTTTTCAGTATGGTTGTTAGAGAGTCAAGTAAGAAGTCATGTCTGTCAATACAAAGCTTTTGACAGATCGGTTATCGGGACTTATCCGTTAACTTTGGGACAATGCAGTGTGTATTCAAGTAAGCAGAATATAATTGGTACTCGGGATTGTATGGATTCCGGTCCACAGTAGCGTTTTTTAAGTGGATGTACGTGTAATCAGAGGGTGATACTGACAGTTGACATTAGGTCCACACAAACCTGAATAGCCATATAGTGCTGCGGAAATCAGACTATATGAGTGGTAAGGGAAAATGTCATGAGGATTATTGTGAAATTGCAAAGATATTCTGTAGTGATCTTGACGAAACTAAACTATGAGAATGGGTAACACAATCGACCGTGTGGCCACCGAGTGAACTTGCCTTGTAATATAACCTAACCTAAATCATGATAATGTTTAGAATAAAGGTGACTTAAATACACTGACCATTCGCTTTTAACGCAAATCTGAGCCTAATAGGGTGGTGCTAAAAGTTCTTTTAGATTGTCAGTGTTTTACAGGTGAAGCTTGTGGCATTTTTGAAAGCACCGCAACGCATATTGGGTGGCTGTATTATCCATAAAAATCTCTTGATTTACTCGGACAGATAGGCTGTAATTAAGTCCCTTCTTCTCCTCCAAGTTTTGTGAGGTCATCCTCAACTTAATCTTTCCGTGGGAGCCTTGGTCTTAGGAAAATTTTGAATTATTTCAACTCTTATTTGGGTTCCGGGGTGTAGAGATATTTTTGGAAACTATATTGCTGACGAGCTGACCATAGCCACTTGATGATCACCACAGACGTTAGGACCACCGGAGTAAATTCTGACATGTAATACGATTTAGGTATTCCGATTTCCTCAGTTAAAGTGGGTATTTTCCACTAACTTTACAGGAAGGCCCAAAACTTGGAAGAGAGTATCTTTTAGACACGTATGATCATTCACGTAATGTTTTTGGTTATTCATCCCATAATAGCGGTTCACAAGGGCCACAGTCCTTTTGGTAGGCTCAGCATTTCACCAAAATGACTTCTGCAGGAGTTGTGAGTTTAAAGAGAAGAAAGAGACTATCTTCCACCTCGTATATCAGTAACCCGTTCTAACCATGAAGAAGTGGAGGTTATTTTCTGTTATCCTTGACTGAACTCTTCAAAAATGAAGGCAACGTGGTGTAGTGGTGTGTTGGCTAATTCGACTTAAGGACGTAGTTGAAATCCCAGCTCAGACATTAGCGAAAAACGAAATATGAAGACTTCTTTTCAACAGTCTTCTGGCAAAAACTCTGAGGTTAAATGAAATTGCCATGTAAAGTTTCTCAATAATTTGTCATTCGGAGACGACTTTAAACTGTAGGTCCCACTATTCATGGCTAAAATTAACATACACAACATGTGTGGTGTGAGAAGATACTAGAAATAACTCATCTTGAAGAAGTGAACTTTAAGAATTAAGGGCAGTTTTTATAGATTACAGACTTCCAATAGGAAACATCATTGGTACCCTTTAATTATAAGCATACAACAAACCCACTTGATGGGTTAACTTTGTGCCAAAAGGCATCAGACCTTGATTCTTTATAACAGTCATAACAGATTGATTTTGAATGCACTGTCTCATCTGTATTGATGAGTTTAGATTCATGGAGTGGTGTAGGGTATAAAGTCATCATAAACGATGATTTCTATACGCCTCAGTCAGCATCTGTCTGTGTGATATGAAATGAAATTCCCTATGAGACTCATTTCTATTGCAGTGGTCGACAGACCACTCGGTGTGTGTGTGTGTGTGTGTGTGTTTGCAACAAATTAACCGCAAAGAAAAAAATGAAGAGAAATATTTGGCACACTCATCAATCTTAATACACTTCATTTTTAAGCAATTTTCGTACCAAAAAAAAAAAAGAGAAAAAATATTTTTTTTATTGAGTTTGAATTTCTTTCAATTTTGGAACAATTTTTTCGTTTTGTTTTCTCATACATAAAAAAAACGAAGGAAAAAAAGAAGAAATTTTTCGCCAAAAGATAAAATGAATTGAGAGAACCTTTGGACAACATATGCTACGAGATCTTTTTTGTTTCCTTCTTTGTATTAAAAACTCTTTTTTTTAATAGTTAACCTAGACAGACATTTGCAGTCTAAACAACTAGCCACACCTTATCACCATCAAGAACAACATCAACAACATGAGCAACAATATAAGGAACAACAACTCATAAAAAAAACAAGACGAAAACGATCACATCTATTGTGTGCGGTATTGTATTGTGTTGTGCGGCTTAGAAAATAAAACCGAAACGTACCCAGTAACCAAGTGACCACTTATTGTGTTTTTATAATTTTTTTTTTTAAATTCTATTGTTGTAGTTTTTGTTGTAGAGACCTAAATATTTATTTATATTTCTTTTATTATTTTTTGCAGCCTTTTTTTGGAGGAGCATATTAAGGCCTGAGTTGTGGTTTGTGACACACACACAACTCAGTGTTTAAAATGTGGTGGGAAAAGTTCGATTCACGTGGCCATTGGCCGTGATTATAATAATTTTACGTGATTAGACACTTATTGCTTGCTAATCAAGTGAAATTCTTGTCTTTAAAAATGTTGAAAGGAAAGTTTTTCTTTATGGGAGTAGCCCATGCAGCAAAAATGTTTTTTAGATGAATAAGCAGTTTCTAATTTCTTTTAACATTAAAGGCCTATTTCATGAGTACAAATTATGAAAAACGGTTCACATGAATGCCTCAGGAACATGTAGTCGCCCGGTTTTTTACTTCCTTTCAGTTTCATTGCTCTACTAGGATGGTTCATTTGTTGTTTCCTGGGAATAAGGTCCTCTGTAAACTTATTTTGTTGGTTATTTAATTGATTAAATGGCATTTTCAATTTAGAATTTAAAATTATGTCAACATCGTTTGGTGTCTTATGTCTAATATACTCTTCCAAAATTCTTTAAAAAAAAACTGGGAGATTTCCTCTTGGCAAGTTCAGCTTTCCATCTGATTGTGGAATTTAGCAAAGGCTAATCGAACTACTTCGGTTCACAGCGAGTTGGCAATGATTTCCGCATCCGATCCAACAGTATGAGCTCCTCAACGACATGGATGTTGCGCAGCGTATTAATATCCAGCGGCTGCGCTAGCTCGGCCATGTCGTTCGAATGGAGGAGGATGCTCTGGTGAGACGGGTATTTGATTTGACAGGTATCTGAAGGACCAAATCGAGGCAGCCCTGTCATCGATTGTTGTGACCAACTGGCGTCTGGCCTGTTGCGGCAGGCCGAAATCAGTTATTTGGGTTGTTAATGGCCAATTAAGTAAGTAAGTAAGTAATCGAACTACTTTACTTAGATGATTTAAGTAATTATTGAGCATCTTCGCTCTCTGCTGTATGCGGTAGGGATACCTCAAAATAGAAAAACTCACCGGTCTATACATGAGAGTTGCATATAAGTGGTCTTAAGTAACCGAGGCACTTGAATACTTCTTTCGACACTTGCGCACAATGTGATGGTTCCAGCGAACATCACACTGAATTTTCATGGTCAGAACATCAAGAGTATCTAACTCAATAATACTTACACAACCCCTAACTATAGATCAGGTAATATTATTGATGCGATTGGGTGTTAATAAACAGCAATACTATACATACGACCCTATTCGGAGGCTGACTGTAGATCGGACGTAAGAGTGTCATTCATATTAAGCCTTATGCCTTAATCTCCAAGTTCACAAGCTGTTCCTAAGATTATCTACAGGTTTTGGCTAGTGGACACTTAAGGTATAGCTGACATTTAGGACCTTCAGTCAGGATTACAACCTAGAATCTCATACCTCCCATGTTATGTGTGTTAATTTTCTACGCGATTGTTGGGACCTACAGTATAAAGTCGATTTCGAATGACAGAAACTTTTCATGGCAATTTTATTTCTTCTCAGAATCTGCTGAGATAAAGTCGCCGAAGAGATATTTTTTTGTATTTCATTTTGATGTCTGACCTGTGGTTAGAACCGTAGCCTTACATACGTCTAATAAGCCAACACATTACCTCCTACACTATGGCGAGTTCTACGACAATAAAATACAGTGAAAAACTAGTGTCCAAAATCAGTATAAAATCTGTCAAAGTGTCCAAGATGGTACAAAGGTAATTGGCTTTCAGGCATTAGGTTGACTTTACACAAATAACATCAGTTGTTACAATGAATTTTTACGGCTTTGCTATGATTTGGATCTCTGTTTTGTATGTTGCCTCCATTTCTCCTTCTTTTATTGCCACACAAATTTCGCTTATGTTTTTCGAATGGAAACTAACTTCTCACATTGTTTTAGGGTACTCAACATGGTCGCTAATACTGTAATGACTTTAAAAAATAATTTTTTGATGCCTTCCAATTGCCCCTCTTCAACAGAATTGCGTAGGGGCCATCTTTTGTTGCCAACAATGTTTTGCATACACATGTTTTCTAACCAATTTGGTTTTTGTTTTTTCTTTCTTTCTTTCATTTCATTTTATTTCATATGTTTTTGGGAGGTTCCTACTAACATATGCCAAAAGTTGAAGGCTTTAAATGGTTTATAATAAAACAAAAAGAAGAAGAAAAAAGTAGAAAAAATAATACAGTTGTTGTTTTATTATCGGTGACATCTATAGCCATAAGTCTTGACCCTCATAGATTGCTTTAGAAAACGAACATGTGTTTGCTTTAAGTTTTGCCATCACCAACCATCATCAGCATCATCATGATCATCATCCATTCCCAGCATTGTATGCTCTGATGATTTATAATTAAAACAGGAAACATTTATTCTTGTATTGTTCCTCTTAACAGTTTCGGTTTTTTGTTTTTGTTTTATTTTCGTTTCTTGTGGCTAAGAAAACAATTCTAAAAGAAATTTTACTGGCATATAAGAACCGTTTTTTGCTTTTTTTTTCTACCAGGATTTCTTAATTGAGTACAAAGTTGACGGTCATAAACATGCAATTGATATGGTAATTTTGTTGTTTTAAATTAATGGAGTTTTCACAACAAAAGGGGGGACTCTAGTAAATTTATTACAGGAATATGTAGAAAAAATTAACGGATATCTCCCTTAAATATCGGTAAATAAGTTTACAGTTGTTAAATTCAGATCTTCACTAAGATCTTCCATGAGGAAATGACTTTCGTGGACTGTAGGGGGTTGCGCATTCATGCAGAAACACTAATGCCTTTAGGCATATGGAAGACATGGCTATACTCCGATTTTTGAGATACTTATTGACGTGAGGCCATGATTCATACCCCTGGTCAGACATATCAAACAAAAATTAAATATGAAAACCAAATTTCTTTCTCTGAGTTCCTCTGAGCAGTCTAGGGGCTGAAACTCTAAGAGGAATAAAATTGCCATGGAAAAGTTCCTCAATAATCTCTCATTCGGACTCGACTTTAAACTGTAAGTCACTCAAATTAACACATACAGCATGGGTGGAGCGAGAAACTAGTTTGTAATCCAAACTGAAGGGATATAATGAACAATGAAGTAAGTAAGACGTACATGTATTTCATGTTATTGCCGACTCTTTTACATCAACTTCTCTTCAGTTTTAAATGGAATCATCGTGATCCTCCACACTGGTTAAACGTAAGGGCTTATACGTTTGAATTCAAGATGAACTGTAGTCTTGGATCTTGGATCAGTTGTTTTCTCTGTGAAGAGTAATCCATATCATCACATCAAACGCATCTCCTACCATTTTCGTGATTCGTTAATAAAAAAAAAGGAAAGCCCGCAGACATTCTTCCTGCAAAGAGATTTTGAAAGGCTGCTGATTACTAAATTCTTACAGCGACCGTGTACGAATTAGCATGTGCATCTACTGGCTTGTGACTCTTGATAAACTGAGGTCATGCACCGAACAAGTCTCTATTGGTGGCACAGAAGTGTAAGACTGAATCAAACCATCTATCTCTCTTGATACATAGGTGATCTGCCTCAAATATATCGCTACAATACTCACTCCAGTGCAGTCTATTGAAAAGCACATACTCGTATATCGTGGTAACTTAAGACACACATGGCACGAATATGATAACAGATGTACTAGTTAGCATTAGTGATCAGCAATGAGTATTCAAAAAGATGAGTAGATTGGAATCATACTCAGAATTTCTGATACTTACACGCATTCATACTTATTTTAATATCATACTCATACTACACATAACTTAACAATAACGCATGATGTTGTTGATTTCAACTCTCCTTTACTCAACATTTACAAGAATCACAAAATTAAGTATGATTCGAATACGAACACTACAATACTCACTAGAAGGTTGTGTGTTTGCTTTGCTTGCTGTCTTTGTCTTTTACTTACTTCTTTTTTGTAAATGCAACAACAACTAAGACTGTAAATTTTGATGACTGATTCGAATCACTCTGGACAGTGTTCCGAATGGTTGCCGTGATACCCTAAAAAATAAAGAACTAACACTCGAATGTATAATCAGATTAGGTAGCCAGGTAGTTTGGATGAGAAGAGGCAAACTAAAAGTCTCATGCCAAATGGATAAGTACAGCGCAGTCCTCTAAGACGTGTCATATTTGACTAGTATCTTGTCTAAAATATTGGCAACTCGAGCTAATGAAATTTGGCCAATGATATAATTCCATCCATAATTCCTTAATGCACATACTTTGAGTAATTGTTAATTTCCTTTTTTATTCCTGGTCACTAATTGTCAGAGGATACTCAAATCGATTGCACCCTGTATGAGCAAATAAGCGACCCTTGAGTTCGACAAAAGAATGTTTCGCATTCTAATGGGAATTATAATGGCACACTGCGTTAATGGCGGTTTCGCTTACAAGCTTGGTCCGATCCACTCAGATTACCGCAGAATTTGTCATGATGTGGAGGAAACGGAATTGAACGTCTACACTTCAGAATATACGTCAGCGGCTTTTGGGTGACAGAACGTCTGAATATCTGGGCGTACGCGCCACTGAGGGAACTTATCTGTTTCATCCGCAGTTCCGAGTGGTACAATCCCACCACTAACGAATCATGACAAGGGAGCTTACCTCACATTGGGTAACATATTTGGCTGTATCGTCCACCAATTGAACTTCCCTGTGAACGTCAAGTTACCCTTCTAACCAAACCTAACTTTACCTAAACATTCTTGAAACGGTAAAAAAAAATACAAAAATTTCTCCAATTTATAGGAAAGTTTGGGAGAAATTAGTTCCATGCGAACGTTAAATTGGGGAGCACAATAATCGATTGTAAAAAGTACTTTGCTTGGAATAGTACGAAGGAACCTAGTATGGCCATGTAGCATATATACATAGGTATCATAGATCAGCAATGAATCGTTTTTTCGCATACTCATGAAATTTTGAGTACAACAGATTATAATTTTCGATGATATCTCATACACAATCTGTTTCATTTAGATTTACAAATAGGAAGTGCTTAAGGATACACCAGATACAAGAGATCAACGAAAATTTTCGATGATATCTCATATATTAATTTAGATTTGTAAATATGAAGTGCTTAAGGATACACACAAGAGTATTGAAATTCAATTACTCTGATTCATTCGTACTCACTACAACATTGATTTATAAGTACACGTTGCAATGAGTATGAGTACAATGTTGACATTGAACTCATAAGTTTCCAAATATGTTTGATTCAAACGCCTACTCATTCAGATTCATAAATTTAGAAAAATACTTATAATACTCATAAATGATTCAAGTGATAGTTGTTGCATTTACAAGAGAAAAAGAAGAAGGACAAAGACAGCAAACAAAGCAAACACAGAACCTTCTAGTGAGTATTGTAGTGTTCGTACGTGCGAATCATAATTATTTTGTGATTCTTGTAAATGTTGAGTAAATTAGTGGCGAAATCAACAACATCATGCGTATTGTTAAGCATGAGTGCGATGAGTACTTCAAACTTTGAATATGAGTAGTATGAGTATGATATTAAAATAAATATGAATGCGTATAAACATCAGAAATTATGAGTATGATTCGAATGTACTCATCTTTTTGAATACTCATTGCTGATCTCTGATATGTACCTTAGCATTCTACATTAAAGTCGTCGTAATTTAGTAGGTAGTGTGTTGACTTATTAGATGTCAGACCACGTTTTAAACCCCATGTCGGTGATCTCCAGCAGACTGAAATACGGAAACTATTGCTTCGGTGACTTGCTCTCAGCAGATTTCTGGCAAAAATTCTGAGAATAAAATAAAATTGCCATGAAAAGTTTCTCAAAAATCTGTCGTTCGGAATCGTCTCCAAACTGTAGGTCCCTACTCATGTATAATACTAACACACACAACATAAGTGCTGTGAGAAACTAGGTCGTGTCCTGACTGAAGGGGTGTGATGACCAATTAACTAAGAACGTCGTGCATGCATTACATGCGAGTTGCGACTACTTTACTCTCGAACTTACTTTCAGGTTCAAAAATGGAATCATTGTGATTCTACGATCGATTGAATTCAAGATGAACTGTGGTCTGTGTGTGTGTGTGGGTAATGACTATGCATGCATATATGTAAGCCCTAGCTCAAACGGGTGTTACTTAAATCCAATTGGAATACTTAGTAACAGAATTAATCTCCTTTTAAACCATCGAACCTAGTCCTAATCTGCTTAATCTAAGGCATTTAATATCCAATAATTAAGTAATGGAAGCCTTATGTACTTAACTCACCTGAGATATTTGACGATTCACAGTTATTTAGGATTTCGATTAATAAATATAAAATGAGGATTATTTTATGTAAATTACACGGTGGTAAATACATTTTAAAGATTTTAAATTTTAGCACTGAACACAAGAAAAAGAATACACTGCAGCAAAATCGATTAAATTGTTAATAAAATTTACGCGTCCGTTCTACAATAAGAAAAACAAAGTACTGAATTTAAATTTTCTTTGCCATTTTCAATGCTTAAAAAAATCGTTTCGAATTTATGTATTTAAAAACGTTGTTGTTTAAACAATAAAATGACATTTTCAATGTTCGATCTGTTTCGGTTTCAGTATGCTTTCTGTTTTTTCTCTCTTTTTATTGTTTAAAAATAAAATTCAAACTTGTTTTATGACTGGCCGAACTAGAGCTGGAATTGTATGGAGATCATGGAGATCATTTGAAAGGTTATTCGTTTAGTTGGCATTTAATGCACTTTTAAGCTTTTAAAATTTTTATTAAAAAGAAAAAACAGAAAAAAATTAAATTAATTTTCTCTCTAAGCTTGAAATGAAAACGATTCTTGCAATTGTAGACAAAAAAAAAATTTATAAAAAAATTGTTTCAAACACGATAGAAAATAGTTTTTTTAATTCCTACTGAGCATGTAATAAATGGTTAACAACAGAGGCATTTGTTCTTAAATATCAGTAGGTTATTACGCTCCTAATACATGCTTACTTACTCAGTTCATCAAGGGTCTCGAGGCTATCGATACGAATTCAGATGCGTCTGCTGTGATGATATAGAATTCCTCTGCACAGAGAAAACAACTGATCCAAGATCCCTAACGTCTAATCAGTGTGAAGGAACACAATGATTCCTTTTTGAACCTGAAAGTGTGTAAGACAGTAAAGTAAACGGAAATAACTGGAAATACATCCAGAACTTACTTAATTAATTGGATCATTACAACCCTTTAGTCGGGATTACCACCTAGTTTCTCACACCACCCATGTTGTGTTTGTTAATTTTATACACGAGTGGTGGAACATACAATTTTAAGCCTCTGAACAATAGATTTCAAAGAAACTTTTTATTGGCAATTTTATTTACTTCCAGAAATTTTCTCGGAAGGCTGCCTGCTGCTGACGGTGCCGAAGGAAATAATTTTTTTCCATATTGTCTAAGCTAGATGTTGAACCATAACCAATGGTATAATAAATCAGACTACGACGACTTTATAAAGCAATTTAGGTTAGCGGGTAGCTAGGGTTAGAGTAGCGGGTAAGTAGAGTTAGGTTATCGGGTAGGTTAATGGGCAGCTAGCCGTTCACGGACAAGTTCAATCGATGGTCATATGGTCTATTGTGTTACCCGTTCGGTGCCAGTTTATCGGAATAGGCTCCAAATCCTGTTCCGCTTTCTATTTTTGAGCCATCGATGAAAAACTTTATATCACGGCCATGGTCGTTATATCACGTGGCCACGTTATACCTCCGTCAGCAACCAATTCTTCCGTGTGGGAATGTGAGCCTTCCATGTTCATCCGAAAATGGTCTCCGGTAGCATATAGTCCCGTACAAAATCTGGACGATTCGAATCTTCTCCATGCAGTATTGCAGCATGGCCTATCGTGCATGATCTAAACATATCTAAGAATTTAATCATCAGTTCAGTTCCAGTAGCCACGTTTCAAAGGAAAATATCTAATGCTTGTAGAGATAAAATGATTTCGAGGCCAGCCTGCAGTGTGGACTTCTGAGCACCCGTGACGCCTCAGCATGTCAGCCACTGTAACTCGTTCAGCGTAGCTAGATAGGTCCTCTTTCGTATAGCCATACTAATGCTTCGTAGGAGGGTATATGCCGTACAAACGCTGTGTACATTCAGTGAACGATACATAGCTACAGATCCCACCTACTCCCAAACGTTCTATTACAGGCGAACAAGAGACTTATAGCTTTCTCCATCCTTTCCTCCGTGTTCCTCTCCCAGAACAGTCTGGAGACCAGAATGATACCCAAGTACTTTGTCTTATTTGAGAGTCTTAGAACCGTTCCGTTTATTTTCGGAATGATGAAGCTCGGGATCTTCTATTTCCGGGTGGACACGGCAAGTTCAGCCTTGCCTGGGCTTACACCCAAGCCGTTTCTCTTCGCCCACCCATGTCACTTTCCCACTGTTGACAACATAAGGTCGCTGATAGTTGAAAGATGCATATGCTATCGTTTTGAAGCCTTCACTCTTCATTTCCATCAGAATTTGACCAATTACTACGTTCTACAGCAGTGGGGATAATACGCGCCCTTGCGTTGTGACCCTTGTTACTCGTTTCCTGATGGAGTACAATCCCTATGAAGATTTGATGCTCCTAGATTCTTAAGCCATCTGTTTATCATGTCACTCGAGCCAGTCTTCACTGCCTCTGTCAATGCGCCTTCTAAATCAAGAAAAGGAGGCCAATTTGTATTCCTTCGAGCCAAGTGCTTTTTCTATGGTGCCAACTACTTCGTGTCCACCGACTTTCCCTTAGTCTAACGTCGGCTCCGAACGACAGACTTTTTGAGTAAGTTTTCATGGCAATTTTATTTGCACTCAGGGTTTTTGTCAGAAGTCTGCTGAGAGGAAGTCACCGACGACCTGGGGTCAGTCAATAACTGCATGAATTGCTTGCTCAGTAGGCTGATTATATTGACCGTAATATGTACGAACTGTCGTATGATCTTCGCCAACAGATTTGTTTTTGATTTAAACGAATCACGTCGCCCTTAACCTTACTAAACAGAAACTCACACTTACTGTGCTTACTCTGTTTCGGAATCTCAACTGTGGTAGTATTGTTATCGATGACGATAGTTCTCATGCATTCTTTAAAAAAAAAAGAAAAACACCTGAGATCATTCAAAAGAGTTTCTTTTGTCGAATTTTATTTAAAATATTTGCGAAAAACTACACAGTAAACAGTTTGAGGAGTTAAACAAATTTCGTCACACGCTCAATGGCAATGTGTTCTTTCTTTTCTAAATTAGATTTCGCACCCAGCTGAACCTTTTACTCTCTCACATCGGTTGCATGGTCCGTGAAATGCAGAAAGAATTAAAATGTTAAGTCTTCTTCTTTTTTATGTGGCCACCAGCTTGATTTTGGTCATAAATATTCCAAATGTCTTCATTGCTCGTAAGTTATTAGGCTTCTTGGGTTTATTTTATCTGCTGTTTTATGTCATTCTTCTTCTTTTTCATTTTGTTTTGGTTGAATTCAAGAAATTTGGATAATTTTATGGTTTTTACTACGTTTATGGTGAATGGTTTTCTATTTACTGAACAATCATGAGCCATTGCTTAATATGGTGGCACCTGAGCCAAGCATAGATTTCCACTGGGTATGTGAGCACAAACGCATTGCATAAGAAAAATAACTAGAAGCTCATTTGGTAAGGAACGAGGGTTGTTTAATAATATTGGAAGCTACAGAGAGTATTAAGGTAGGCATCAGTGTGTGGCATAAGGATGTGTTAAAGACTGATGGTGCTTCTGAAAATGGACTGTTTGGAACCTATGGGAAAATTCAGAAATATTTTTGAAACGGAAAAGTATTCTAGAGAATTAGGTCTTCAGTTCAAAAAGGACAGACGGATGGATGACAAAAATATTGACTGACTATCATTTGGCCTTTGAGCACTTATTTCCTAGGAGGATGACGTGAAATTGGTACGTAGCTGGTAGAGTAAGCTGAGACAATTTGGCAGAGGGAGAGACTCTATCGGGTGGACCATCTATCGGTTTCAATTTGAATCATCGTTTATTCCAAATCTGGCAATACTTATGTCATTCCATTCTTTCACAAAATTCAGTATATTATCTTCACTGAACACGTAATGAATCGATTTACGCTTGATATCAATTTTGTCAAAAAAAATCATTTGCATCTTGGTGGGTACGTTAATAAGCAAAATTTCCGTATTTGGGGGCTCAGAAAAACCCACACGTGGTCTTACAGAAGCCAATGCACCCATTACGAGTGACTGTTTGATGTGGCTTGTGAAGCGGAGGCTTCATTGCATCATATTTCTTTGAAAATGATGACGGCGCAACCATTACGATCTATGAAAACACCTATCGCACCATGATAACTGATAACTGATTCTTTTGTACTCGCTCTTCATGGCATTGATGTGAACGATGTCTAGTTTCAACAGAATGGTACAACTTACCAGACACCTCATGTCATAATCGATTTATTGTGTCAAACGTTTGATGGTCGTTTAATTACCCAAAATGGTGATGTCAATTGGCCGCCAAGAAGCTGCGATTTGACACTGTTGGACTATTTTCTGTGGGGAGCAGTGAAACAAAGTTTTATGCCGATAAACCAGAGACGATTGAGCATATGAAGGCCAACATGAAACCATCTCTAGACAGACCAGGCAGATCTGACCCGAAATGGATTCCAATGAATACATACGCCTGCAGGCTGGCGTATGATGAATCAGATGAAACAAGTTTGATGAAAAGAAAAGGAGGCCATAGAACATCTTTTCAGTTATTGCTCAACACTTGGGAACCTGAGAAGAAGGACAATGAATTAATTAACAGAGTGTGTCTAAGCAAAGGTTAGGTAAGATCATAATAAAACTATCGGTGTGGGTAGCAGACTTCAGCCAGGGTTTACAGTTGTATGTTGGAAAAGAAATAGTCGCCATGAGGAGGTTCCATAGCACTGCAATCATATGATCAATTGTACTCCGCTCAAATTTCATAGGCTATCCCTGTAATATCACTTCCAAGACTATTACTCTGACAAACTTCAGGATGCTGTGAGCATCTGTTATGTATAGGTGTAGGGATGCACTAATAGGTCCTAGGTTCCATGAATAGAATCTACATGTTGGGTTTGAGACAACCCACCAAGTCTACGTACCATGTCTTTGAAGACCGTTTACCAACCTGAAGTTAAGCCTGGATAGGCTGATGCATGCTTGGTTTAAGAAGCTAGGTTGTAATCCTGACTGAAGGGTTGTAATGACGAATTATGTATGCAAGTATGTGCGTATATTTTCCGAATTGAAAGATAGAGAGAGATGGAAACAAGACGCTTTAGGGAAAATATTTGAGTTTTGCATTACGCTGAGCTGGAATAGATTGATTACCGGCCATCAGACGATGTATTGTGGGCTCAACAAGCATTTGTACAGCAAGGAAGTCGGTCCAAGCACGACGCTTTGTTCTATGGTAAAGAGAATAAATGAACAGAACACATTGCAATTATAAACATCTGGAGCTTATCACGATATTGCAATATAGAGAAATCCTATTTGTGATAAAGGCAATATAGTAGATCGTTTGGGTATTCTCAGCTCCTTTGATATCGACTTCGTTAGTAGCAGGAAGGTACGTACAAAATTGCTAGACTCTGCTGAACACATATGGATCAGACTATGGACTATGCTCAAATCGCACGGCCTTCCATCGCACAATAGCGATTCTCGCGGGTTCAGGAAAGAAACTTTCTTCCACCTCGTACGTAAATGCTCTGCTCTTGTTAACCAGCTCTTGTGCATAGTAAATTTATATGAAAATATTTGTTAGCCACCCTCGTATATCACCAACATATTAACGTATGTGTATGCAATGCCTTATTAAGTTTCTTCACTGTTTTCTAATACTTTTTATTGCGTTCATCTTTAGTCTCATGCATGCATGAAACAAAATATATCAACAAGATGCACAAGGTTTAACCATATGTTTGCGTATGTTTAAGTGTAATTATGAGTGTGTCTACAACAACAACTTTGTTTAAAGCAAAGTGCTGAAACAAGTGTTTTAGCCAGTTTTTATCGATTGTTCATTCAGATTGTTTTTTTTTTGTTTGTTCATGCCTAAGATGTCTCGTATATGTATGTATGTTTGCTCATGAAGAAGTTTATGATTCAAGGCGTATACTCGTATGTGTGAATTGCTAAAGCTCTGTAGCTTCTTCTTCGTTCTTTGTATGTGTTCTTTCTTTTTTGCTTATTGCGTCAGTTATTTAGTTAGTTACCTTACAATGACGATTATGATGTTTGCTTAAATGGCCATTTTCTTATGGGGGTTTCCTTTTTATTGCGCCATCATAACTTCCCTCATTTCGTTTTGTAAATTTCTTTTTATTATTGCCATCAAAAAAAAAAAAAAACAGAGTGGAGAGAGAGGGAGAGAGAAAGAAACAAAATATTATGGTTTTTCGATTTAAAACTTTCAGGTTCGTCTAAGTAGCAATCAAACATTTATGGTGTGGTGCAATGCAATGTTGCTCATCATGAGCCAGCAAACATTTGAAAATGGGTCAGAACAATTGTTTGTAATCATGTGATTAGTTGGTTAAACTTTATATGGCTAAAAATCAACTGAAATTCCATTGTTGACTGTTGTTGTTGGTTGCACTGTAATCATCTTTAATAATAATGATGACAACAACAACCACTCAACCATCCATCCGATACTCAATTGACGAGGAATTTGTACGTTTTTCTCAAACGCCTTGTACACAAATCGATTAATGTATGAAATGCCATGTAAAGGCAACAGAAGACGAGCATGTACATATGTATGTTATGAACTCCAACGCAAATTATTGTTGATATTGAGACTAACACGAGAGGTAAATATTTTAGATTTAATCGAAGGCATTAGTAGTTGTCTGGTGGCTGTCTCCACCATACCGATTATTTAATCAATTTGCCTAAGTTATTTGCAAGTAGCGGATGTGTTTGATTTTTATTTTGGTTTAAGCTGCATGAGAACTATCGCTATTGATAATTATGATTTGACAGCTAGATATGTCAAACACTTTTATTTCGGTAGGGTCATCATGCATCCTTTAACAATGATTCCAATTTGTCGGAATTAATGTGTTCATAGAGTTCATACAGCATCTTGTCTATTCTATGCTCAACACAATAAGCCAAGTTTTGCTAATTTTACTCTTCTGAATGCAAAACCATGAAAAAGACAAAGAAATATATGTACGTACTGAAGAGAATACTCTGCTGCTGTATCACAAAGTCTTAAAGAAGATGCGGAAATGTTGATTCCTTGCAAATTGTTTGTCTATGTCGCTTGATTACCTGGGTTTACATAGGGATCTAGGCTTACGAGCGTAACAGAAGTCGGCGTAGTCTAGTCAGTAGTGTGTTGAATTATTAGACGTGCAGCTGCAGTAAGATCCCGCTTAACGAAACAGCGTTAAACGATTCAACTAATAAATCAACTGTGACGTAGGAAAGAGGCGTTCGTACTGTGATTACGACTTTGGAAAATACAGTTGTAATCTTTATTCTGGACAGGCTAACAAATGAGTGTTAAAAAAGCATACACCATTGTTATATAGTGCATTGCCGTTTCATTTGCACACATATACAACAAGTATCACTACAGTGTGCGATTTAGGGGATTCCCAATACCACCGCGTAATAATGAAACAGCATTAAGCGCAGCAGGTTCTTACTACACTTTTCAAACAGCAGGTCAGACATCTCCACCAATACGAAATATGAATGAAATATTTCTTTGGCGACTTTCTATAAGCAGATATTTGGCAAAACTCTCATGAAAAGTTTCCCAAAAATCTGTCATTTGGAGTCGAATTTAAACTGTAGGTCCTGCCACTCATGTATAAAATTAACACAAACAACATAAGTGGCATGAGAAGCTAAGTCGTAATCCTGATTAAAGGGTTTTAATGACCACAATGTGTATGTGTGTGTCTAGGCTCGTGTGAATATATAATACAGTTCATATGAGAATTTAAATCAAACGAATTATTTGAAACAGGCCACAGATTAAGACTCTAAGAGCTAGGATTTGAACTATTAAAAATTGAAAGATTACAGCGACTTCCTTGATGACCTTTATGACCCGTATGTGTATCTGACGACTTCAAATGAGTTTTTTATGATGGCAGATAACCAGTATCGGAGAAGTCAGCCCTCTGTTACCAGCATAATTCTTAATTGTTGCCGACGATGCTCTATTACAGGCGTGACTTTGAATGGAAGCTCAAATAGCATCATAAATCGGCAGATATACATTGCATCTCTGATCGTATCTCACTGACAGATATCCATTTTGATCAACCAAAAAGAGAGAATCTCATTATCAATCTTACCAAGATTAAAACCATATCGTAAGAATGTCTCCGTTGGTTTACCATGTAGAAAACGTAGAATGAGAACGTAGAACATTCCAATAATTTTTGTTACTCGGGCAGAATATTCACATTCGAATGCGGATTTGCTGATGATGTCGATAGACAATTCAAGGTCAATGACGATTTTGGTCCATTAGCAGCATTATTCACTACGACAAAGTTTTGAAATTTTTCGAAAATTAAGTTGAAATGGAATGTACTGTTTCTGTACGAGACGGACTAATTTTACCACTTGAGAGGAAAAGCGTCTCAAGTGAATTTTACTTCTTGTGCTGTTTCAAACTTGTTTCAAAATTTACAAAATTTTTGATCACAAAAGTAAAAAAAAATTTTTGGATTTGAAGAACATCTCTACAAGTGCCTGTTACTTATTGTTTATGTTTAATGTTACATGTTAAATATTGTTTAAAAACATATAAAATGTTGTGCACCGTCACAGATCACAAGACAAAAAATGAGAGAAAAATAATCGCTATGTATTGGGTTGCCTGCATAGAAATGATTGTCTCACTACACCAGCATGATGATGATGGGGATCGTGATAGTGTAGCACAGATGGTAGAAAGTATCAAAAAAGAGAAACAAATTTTTAGTGCATAAAATACCAGTAGTCGACCAAATTTGTTAATAACTGTAAATATTTTTATAATTTTTTTTGTTTATAATTTTTATGGCTTATTTGCAGAAATAAAAAAAATTCATTCAGAGAATGATAGAAACGAAGTGGAGGAAAAAAAAAACATTCAATGAATTTCAATAACAAATACATGCTGTGGTTTGCTGTTTAAATACTGCAAATGCAGTGGCATGTTTAGTGGTTGGGGTCTATTTCACGGTAATTGTAGAAATTAATATCGTTGACCCAAATTGTAAAAGCCAACAGAATATCTCGGCTATGCTTCTATAAATGAAATGATTTATTTTAGATAAGACACTCTAATTAATTTGATATTTTTATAACGAGGTCTTTAACTCTAATTTTATCTTCTTTTCATTTTAATTTTTATTTTGCTGTCATTTTGAAATGACATTCAGAGAAAATTTAATAATTTTTGCTTTCTTTGCAATATAATTATTTACAGTGACGGTACTTTTATAAAAAAATATTTATTTATACTTAATACACGTACGGGACGGAATAGAAAAATTAACTACTTATACATGTTTCTCACATACAAAACGAAAACATCTGATTCAGAACGTATAAGCCCCGTTTAGTCAAACGTCGACGTAACGTATGTTAATTTTTAGCATATGAAGACCAAATTAAATGTTTACCGAAATTATGTACATTACGGTTAGGTAAACGCTCGCATTACTTCTAATTCGAAAAATAAATTAGGCTAACCGGGACTAAGAACTACTTCTACCTTTCGCATTACGTTGAACAGTTGAAAAGCGCAGGCTATAAAATATGTAATAAAAAAGTTCTGAAATTGTAGCGGGTGTACTGTTGTACTTTTGAAATGGATAAGTACTGAAAAAGTACTAAAGTACTGAATTTTTCAACACTGATATACACATAATTGATCTTTACAATCCTGCAGTCAGGTCTACGACCTAGTTTCTAGTTGCATTTTTGCCAATGACTTCCATTTTCTTAGTCGATGACTTATATTTATTAATCGATAACTTGCATTTCTTTAGTCGATAACTTGTATTTTTTGTGTCAATCACTTGCATTTTTGGTCGATGATAAAGATATTAGCATCAGCGGCTGTCTTAACACACACTCCATGGTTGATGTGATAAGCTAGGTTGTAATCTTGACTAAAGCGTTGAATGGCGAAATAAGTAAGTAAATAAGTAAGATATTACGAAAGCAAGGGATTATTATAACAGAATGAGCAAAAGGGGATAAACAAAGGTCGAATTACATTAACAAAGTTTAATAGAAAGATCACGAAAGTTCTATAAAAAAAATTACAATAACAAATCAACAGTAAGATAAATGAACGACAAATAGAATGAGTCCGCTGTAGTTTAGTTGGTATGTATTCTGTTGGCTTACTAGATGTGAGAGGAAATATAAGAAAATATTCCTTCGGCTACTTCCTCAACAGATTTCTGGTAAAAACTCTGAGAGCTAATAAAATAGATATATCAGCTAATTTTAGGACAACCCTCGTATCACCCATCATATTTTTTTATTTTTAAATTAATTTAATTTTTCTAATTATCTATGAACATCGAAAATATCATTTCAGAATAGTAAACTTTGTATACCTCTGAAATCGTGTTTTTTTAATTTAGCTTGTCGTGCTTAAATTTGATTAATTGTGTGATTATTTTACGTCTTTGACGTTCGTTCTATGTTATGTGTTGCGGCCATGGATCATAAATTATTATGGTATTCTGCGTTAAAAACTATCTACGAAAGTAAAATGTTTGTTTTATTACCTTAACGTCTGCTTAAGAAATTTATGTTCATACGCCTTTTGTTTTAAAGCATTAATCATCAGTCGATGTCGTCGTCGTCATTACATACACACCAACATATTAGCAGTCATTCTGTTCTATACTTGAATAATTTGTATTTCCTTTACTTTTGAAAGGAAAACGAAAATAATTAAAAAATACAAAAATTATCTCATTAAAGTTGTGTTCTCTTCTTCTTCTTCTTCTTTTTCTTCTTCTGTTTTCTAAGATAATTTTTTAGGCATTTTTGGTATTTAAATCTTAAATCTGAAATCATAATTCTTTTAAGTTTCTTTCCTGCCTTTTTTTTCTAAATTTTTCATTTAATTTTAATCATTTGCTGTCATCACTTCTGGTAAGAATGGCATTTTTTTGTTTGGTTTGTTGTACATTTACGTTTTTATGAGAGTTCTCAACACGCAATCATCGTATCGCATTCTTTTTCGAAATTATTTTCTTTTGGCCATTAAAAAGCAGAAGAAAAAGAATTATTAAATAATCTTACGAATTTATTTCGACAATAATTATAAATTAAAACAAAATAATAAACCATGTTAGAGCACACAACTACATATGGTCAGTCAGTCGCCTCACAATTATAATACCCTACACCATCAATTATAAGTGTAGAGGTGAATGATTAAGTCTGACGAATCGGATAGCTTTAGGACACTTCCTCTGAGCAGATTTTTTTGGTAAAAACTGTGAGAGAAAAGAAATTGTCATGAATTTTTCATGATAATTTCCGTACGATTAAACGTTTGCATTGACTTTGCTTACGTATGGTTTTATTTTTTGGAAAATTTGTTTTGTTGGCTTTTTCTTCGTTATTATTATTATTTGCATGAAGGGATGCGCTCATACAATCTATTGACACCACGCATATCTTACAGAGTGTTTCTGTAATGACTCCTCCAAGCCTAATCCCTCTGACGAATTTCAGGATGCTGTTCGGTGTCAACAATTCCAACCTTCAGTTTGAAGTCTACAGTTTCCCTTTAAATGATCGCTTACCATGCTATTGTTGGATAATTTGAATACTTGGCTCAATATTCAGCTCATGATGGCTCAAATGTTCTACGATTGTAGTTTCCCAACAAAAGTTTGCTTGAGAAGAGTCTCCGTCTCTCTTTATCTTCTCCTTTGTTGTGCATAACTCTCAAAAGATTTCGATCCATTTGCTGCGTGGAAGTTTTTTTCCATGCAAGTTCCACTGCTCGCTCATTGCCGAGAATTTTCACGTGGCCTGGCACCCAGCAGAGGATAATCTTGTCCTGTCTTTTCTACCTCCTATTCCAGTTGAATTGCGCTCGTCTTTCGATGGCATACGCTTGATAGAAGGCACTGCATTATGGGTATGCACGCAAGGGATACCTCTCAAATAATTTCTGTAGAAACTGCAGAGATAAGAAGGAAGAGGAGACTATTCTTCTCCTGCTGGAAACATGCCGCTTTGACTATGCCAAAGGAGAAAGAGGTATCTTGCTGTCTACTGCATCCATGATCTTGGTGATCTGTCGCTTATTGACATCGATAGTTTGAGTTGCTTCATTGGAGGCCCCAAGTGATTTCAGGACTTGGTGGTAGATGACATGAAATGTGGTGTCACAATAGGCCCCATGTGGCCTAACTTCGTCCATCCAGAATTCCTTAAGGGATGGCCACCTCTACCTACCTACCTGCCTGTCTCTCATCAACCGAAACAAAGTCTTCAAAGCTTTGCTTTTCACTAACATAAGCAGCGAGCTTAAAACCAACAGAGCCTTTATATTCGCTGTAGGATAGGATCTCATTTCCTCTGTCATGTGAACACATGATAGTTTTTGTATCTTGCCTAACTCCTTTTGAGCTGCTTTCAAATGTGTTCTTTCTGGCCAAAGTATTGCCCTTTGGGGCTCTATTGGTCTGACCATCATGTTATACATTCAGTACATAATTTTTGGATTCCAGCCCCAGGATTTGTTGTGATATTATCTCACCCAGGAATCGACCGTTTCGTTAAAGGTATTATTATGGTCCTAGGCTTATTCTATCCTATCCCTTATATAACTCCCACTGACACTCATGATTGAAATAACGCATGTACTTAACCAAAGTCTATGACAATAACTCAATATCAGCTAACCTATGTAGGGTACCTTAAGCCCACACACTAAAGCGCTCTCACTAAAATCACCTTAAAGTGTTTTTCTTTCTTATTCTTCTTCTTTTTCTGGTAATTATTGCAGTAACCAGCACTGAAAGTATATATATTGACTGAATAAATGAATGAATGAATGAGTGAATGAATGATTGTAATTGCTTGAATGCCTGCTGTTTAATGTTGAGCAATTTTAAGCACGCAATCATACCGAGTTTAAGGAAAAATTAAAAAAATAATAAGAAATACAACAACTATAAAAACAAACGAAAAATATTTCATTACAATTTCCACAATCATTTTACGGTGATGTCATTGACATTTCCTGTTTAAACAGATATTTTAGACAAAAAAAAAACGAAAAATAAATCCAAAGTCTTTACAAAGTATCGGCAACGAAAGCAAAAATTGTGAAAGAGAACTCTGCTCTGTAGTTTCTGTGCGATTTTCGATTAAAATATTACTTTTCAAATACTATCAAACGATAAAAAAGTTCACAAAATTATTGAACAGTCGTCTTTGAAGAATTAAGAGTACCCTATAATACGTTGAAGTAAGTTAGAGATATCTGACTTGAGAATTGAACTGTGGTCTCACGTCTGATAAGCCATCACACTACCTAGTGTGATTTCATCAAACATTCCCTAAAAGAAACCAATCCAAGTCCAAAATGAATCTTGTCTTTGCTGTAATCCTTATATTAGAGCACTCGGTCAAAGGTATCAGAAATCGAGAGTTCAAAAACCTCTGTTTTTTTTATGGGAAAAGTAGGTCACTGATACATAACGTGAAAGACAATCTCTTCCTTCTTCTTAGATCCACAATTCCTGCCCACCTACCATAAAGACAGTAGCCCATGAGAATCGTTATTGGGCGACAGATGGCCATTTGATTTAAGGATAGAATTGAGTTGGTTCTCATCTTGCCCATACATGTCCAGCAAAGCCTAGCTAATATTGCACATAGCCTTATACAGCCAACGAGATTGAGTCTTCTCACAAAATGAGTGAATATTATCAAACTTAACTGAAGCAATCGCCGTAGTCTAGTAGGTATTACATACATATATACATAATTGGCCATTACAACCATTCAGTCAGGATTACGGCCTAGCTTCTCACACCACTCAAATTGTGTGCCTTAATTTTATAGTTGAGTGGCGGGACCTACAGTTTAACGTCGACTCCGAACGGCAGATTTCGAGAAACTTTTTCATGGCAGGTTTATTTACTCTCAGAGTTTTTGCCAGAAATCTGCTGAGAGGTAGTCGCCGAAGAAATATTTTTTTTCCATATTTCTGTTTGATGTCTGGCCTGGGGCTCGAACCCGGGCTTTACGTCTAATAAGCGAACACACTACCTACTAGACTACGGCGACTTCATATTGTATTGTATGTATTGCCTGTAATGGTAAGGGATTTTTCTCATTTTAACTCCAATATTTTCTCAAAAAGTCTCACTCTGTGATCTTCCTAATGATGTATGTTGTTCTTGACATGCTCTTGAGATTGATAGTGGGGTAAGGAGCCTTTTTTTGTCGTGAAATTCGATTAAAATTCGAAAACCATAATAAGGATACGTCACAAACTCTTGAACAAACTTAAAGTACTTGAAAGAAATTTTCAGAATTTCATCGTACGGTATTTTAGATGGCGAAACACTTTGAAGATTAATGCAGTTTATCATGGGACATGTTTAATGCGTTCTAGCATTAAAAGTTTTGATTGTAGTGCGTAAAACTAGATTTAAATATTTCATGGTGTTGTTGTTGTTGTTGTTACTGCTAACAACAACACTTGGGAACGTAAAAAAATAGAATAAAATTTTTGAAACGTGGTGGTATTTATTATAAAAAGCGTTCTACACTTACTACACGTACTTATGGAGTATAATGCCACAAGGCTATGGACTTTTTTCTATTATTATTATTGTTGTTGTTGTTGCATGGTTTGTCATAGTTGAAGAAGAAGACGAAGAAGAAGTCACTAGTAAGTGTGTGTAAATGTGTGTGTTTTAAGTCAAATTATGTACACGCACTTGCATTAAAAACTACACAACAGATCACATTTATTATCAGAAGAAAAAAAATACGAAAGTTTTTTAGATTTTGTTTCTAAAACGACATACAAACAGACAAGGAGACACAGGCAGGCAGACGGACAGACAGACAGATGGATAGGCCAAACGACATGGAGACTTGATCAGACATTTAAACGTGCGTTCAGTTTAGTTCTGTTTTAGTTTTTTCATTGTTGTTGTTGTTGTTGCTGTTTCTTTTGCTTAACTTTGCTTAGTTAAAACGTTGATGTTGCCATTGCATTTGAAGTTAGAGTTTGTTGTTGTTGTTGTTGTAGTCTCTGGTGTGGACTTTATGCCACAGTGTCAGTGGACATACTAGAGAACTAACGGTTTTATACAAAAAACAAGATTAAAACTGTAAAATGTGTTTTTATTATTTTGTTTTTGTTGTTATTGTGATTGTTGTTGTTGTTGCTGTATTTTTAATGCGTTATTTTGTTATTTTTTTTTCGTACTTTTTTACGTTTTTCCTCAGATTTTATTTAAACCAGTCAAAAAGTGTTGCTACAAACAACAACAAAAATACAAAATTCTGGAAAAAAAATTGTTGCCAACATATCAGAATTGCATATAAAATAAATGGCCACATCGTGAGTGGTATAAAGAATTTCGTTGAGTAGAAAAAAACTCTTTCCTACCTAAAGGCATACGATTCCATACCTTCTGGTTTAGATTTTTGCTTCTTTTTTTTGTTCTTTTTAAGCAAAAAAAATCTTTTTTAATAACTCTTGGCCAATTCAGGTTTCCTTTAATATTTATTTATTGTTTTTCATTGTTGTTGTTGGGTCAGTGTGTGAGTGGGGGAAAAAAAAATTATGAAGAATTAATCAACCGCGGGATTTAAATGTTTTAATCAACGTTTTCTCTGTTTATTTTTTGTTGTTCATTGCAAATTCATGGAATTTTTTCTATTTATTCAACAGTCACGGTTTTTTAATGTTTTTTTCTTGTTTTTATTTTTGCTGCACAATTTAATTGTTGTTTGCAAACAATTTATTGATTTGTTTGAACAGCTGTTAAGATTTAATATTAAATATGCAGTTTTTTTATTTCAGGTAATTTGTAAACAATACACGTGGTCCTCGTTTGAAAGGTGTGAAATTTTTTTGTAGACTCCAATACAGAATAATAAGTATGACCAAACACAAGACCATTGGTTGCTAATTGTTGTAGAAATCCTTGAAATTGTAATGGATAATGTTCTCAGAATCTAACAGAGACACTTAATGACGGTCATATTGCTTTTGTTGTTGTTGCAACAGTTCTGCTGTTAATCTCCGGAAGCATCTCCCTGTGGATATAAGAAAATTAGGTTTATGTGCTTGAGTGTACGCCTCTGTGATTCTGGTGGAGATGGTATGGATAAGAGATGGAATTATGAGTTGTTAGTTGATTATGTTGGTAGTCGTCGTTACGTGATCGGTAGTGCTAAAAAGTCCGCTTCTGGTGTTGGATTTAGCAACAAGTCCATAGGTCGAAGGATTATTGAATTTGCGGCGCAACCAAAGTCTTGCACCGTATCATGTGGCCCCTGATTGCATGACGGGCAGCGATCCAAGGTCCCCGGGATAATCTTTGCCCTATAGAATGTTCTCCCATCCTGATCTTAGCTGGGCCAGGATGGTTCTAGTAATGCTGGGTAAATCGAATCTACGCTCCGGAACGACCCGATCAATCATCGGCCAAGGATTGTCAAGTCAGCGACAGCTCTATCAACCAGCCATATTGTTGAAGCTACATACATACATAATTGGCCACTACAATCCTTCTGTCAGGATTACGGTCTAACTTCACACACCCCTTATGTTGTGTGCCGTTTAATTTCATACTTGAGTGGCGGGACCTACAGTTTAACGTCGACTCTGAACGACAGATTTTGAGAAACTTTTTCATAGCAGGTTTATTTACTCTCAGAGTTTTTGTCAGAAATCTGCTGAGAGGAAGTCGCAGAAGATGGCATCCCCGCTGAATTGTTAAAGACCGGAAGTAATGAGTTGGTAGGGCACATGCACCAGCTTATTTAAAAAATATGGCTAGAGGAAAGTACGCCCAACCAACGACTGGAACCTCAGTGTCCTCTGTCCTGTCCTGAAAAGGGTTGACCCTACATTATGCACCAACTGTAGGGGTATAAGCCTTCTGCCTATCGCATATAAGGGCATAATGGGCGTATTGTGTGAACAACTGAAGCCGTTCGTCAAAACACTGATTGGACCTTATCAGTGCGGCTTCAGACCCGGAAAGTCCACCATCGACCAGATATTCACTTTGCGTCAAATCGTGAAGAAGACTCACGAAAAACAAACCGACACACACCATATCTTTGTCGACTATAAGGCAGACTTCGATAGCCCCATAAGATCGTGTTTTTGCCACAATGTCTGAGCTAGGTATACCTACGAAGCTGATAAGGATATGCAGAATGACGTTCAGCAATTCCTGTAGCTACGTCAAGGTAGGAACGGACCTCTCTGAACCTTTTGATACCACGCGAGGTTTCAGACAAGGCGATCCCTTATCATGCAACCTCTTCAACTTCGTCATGGAGAGTGTTCTATTCTACAAAACGCTCATACTCCCCGTGGTTCTTTATGGCGTAGAGGCATGAACCCTATTAATCATTGATGCATCAGCCTTGAGAGTATTCGAGAGAAAAGTCATACGTATGATCTTCGGTCCAGTGTCGGGTTGTTAATGGCCAATTAAGTAAGTAAGTAAGTAAGTAAGATGGCTCGAAATTATTAAAAAAAATGTTATCGATAATTGTTGTGCGAGGTTCTCAGATGTTGGTGAATGAAAACAAGTATGAGCATATGTTGTAATCTCTAAGATCTGTATTAAAACGCTTTGTAATCAACTAAAAAATTCAAAAACCATTCCATGATTCTTGAAATTAATTTACTCAAGAAATGTTATGCAAACTTGACTAAATTACCTTTTAGCCACCAGTTTTTCTAGACATTATTACCGGAAAACGCAATACCATGGCCAATAGCAATTGAACAACTGCGCTTGTCTGCTTGTCCTGATTAACAAAAAAGAAAAAAATCTGTTAAAAAGAAAAGCTTTCATAATGATTTTTATTAATGTTCGTTTCGTTTTTCTTTTACGCAATAAGAAAATCACGAAAAAAATTTGAAGAAGAAATAATCATTTTATGAGGAGATGCATCACATGTGTTCGAACACCATTAATCATGTTGCATGTTTGAAAGCCACTTATATTTTAATGTTGTCATAATGTCAATTTATTTTGCATTGCAACAACAGCAACAGCAACAGCAACAACAACTGCAACAGCATCAGCAACAGCAGCAGCAACAGTAACCAAAAAATCTAACGTCATTAATAGGAACACGAAAATTTATGTTGAAAAACGAAAATTTTTTTCCTTTGGGTTTCATGGGATCCATTGGTTGTAGGCCAAATTAATAAAGACAGACATATAATCATATATCGTATGAGATCAAGATTATAAGCGGGTCATACACAAAATTCTTGTAGCAGTTGCTTATTTTATGCGGACAATTAAATTTTTAACAAATTTTTAATTTGTTTTCTTAAAATTTGAACAAAATTTAATTAAAGTTCTGTAACACTTTCCGCTCATAATTGGCCATTACAACCCTTCAGTCAGGATTAAGGCCTAGTTTCTCACACCACTCAAATTGTGTGCGTTAATTTTATACTATAAATCTGCTGAGAGGAAGTCCCCGAAGAAATATTTTTTTTTTTCATATTTCGTTTTGATGTCTGATCTGGGGCTCGAACCTGGGCTTTACGCCTAATAAGCGAACCTACTAGACTACGGTGACTGCCTAATAGACTTCGCTATGGTTTAAACCCCAGCTTAGACATCAAAGGACTACATTCTCTCAGCAGTATTCTGGCCAAAAACCCAGAGATTAAATAAAACGTTTCCCAAAACGTGGCATAAAACGTTTCCCAAATCTGTCATACCGATGTTAAACTGTATGTTCCGCCACTGATACATAAAATTAACACACTCAACATGGGTGGTAAGAGAAGCTAAATTATAATCCTTTTTAGAGGGTTGCAATAATCAATTAAGTAAGTATGTAAGGTAATGAAATTCGTAGTTATAAAGGCTGAAAATGGTAATCTTTGAACTTTTAAACATTTTTAGTGATCCTATAAGCCCAAAATTTATGAGTTAAAAACAAAAAGGCCGATGGCAAAGTTGCAATGAATTACATGCAAGTAAAATCTGTTTAAACAAATGGGTTTATGGGCACAAGATTCTTTCTTTCTAAGACATTAAATCATTTACGAAAATTAAAAAAAAAAAAACAACACAACCAAAACCACATTCGTGTTTGGTAACACCCTCTTCTTCTGTTGTCAGAACCAACAAAAAACAAAAGAGAGAAACATTCATAATGAATTTCATTTAAACCAGCAGTTGCAGTCAAACGTTAAATTTAATTTTCAACAATTTAACACCTCTAAAGCCATTGAAGAAGAAGGCTTTTCACGAAGAAAAAGCAGAAAAAAAAGAAAAAAAATCATCCTCCCCTACTTTTTCTACTTAAAGCTGCAGATGTACTGAATGCGTGAGTTGAGATTCTTAGATTTCGTAAAACAATCGTTTTGTGAAAAGCAAGAACAACAACAGCAAAAATGCTGTTATTTATGAACGTCAGTCAGTCAGTCAGTCATCATCATTAATTCCAGTGATTTTGGGTACTAAACCTCAGTAGACCATAAACGTGTAAATCTGTATTTCATTTGCTGGTACCATAATCCCGCATTTCATATCTGATCCATGATGGCATAGGTTTTTCGTTTTTTCAAAATTTAATTACAAACGCATGTGTAATGTCTAAACGCGTTAAGTTTGATTTTATATGAGTGTTACTGCCACAATATGATCAGTTTGTGTTGTGGTCAAAAGAAAATTCTTACAAACCTCCATAAAGGCTTGGAGTATTATGATCACAATGGTGGCGATACATTCCAATGCTAAACGATAATTCAGACGTTAATCGTATTAATATGACGAGGAGTTGTGTGTGTTCTACACTGTTTGCCTTCTTTTTTTCTTATGCTTTTCGTTCATAGGACTGTCACAATACATTACTTTTTCAGTTTCTTACTTTATCGGCCAGTATAACCCTTTAGTAAGTATTATGACGTCGCTTCTCATTCCAACCAGTTTAAGAGAGACTCCAAAAGGTTTTCATGGTAATTTTATTTACCATCACAGTTGTTACCAAAAACCTGCTGAGGGTAGGTTACTTTAGGTCGAAGTGGTAGCTCTGATATCAAAGAACTCACTTGAGCACGCATTGCAGCCCGTTGTGATGCCACGAGTGAACGCAGTCTCTGTACTGACCAAGTTCCCGCCAAAATCAGGGAATGGAAGGAGGTTGGTCAGCGCAGGGGCTGCACATCAAAGCACGGTTACCTCACACTGGAAAACCAGCCAGAAAATTTGATGAACGAAGCTATATCCTTGACATCAATAGGTGGTAGCTCCGTCAAGCTGACAAGAAATGGAGAGCCAAACAACCTATATCTGCAATTCGTAAGAGATGGGCACTGACAAAGAAAGTGAGTAACAGTCTCCTGAGAGGATCAGAAGTCGTTAAATGTGAGCCTCATCCTTTCCGCGTGCCTACCCATAACACAGTGACCTGTAAGCATGGCCACTGTGATTGAAATGATGCCACAACCAAGTCCAAGTAACTGGTTGGTACGCCTTCTAGCCATCAGGGGCCAGGTGAGTCCAGCGGTAGAGCAGGACTCCTCATTGGCCCAGGATAGGTTGACGTCTAGAAAGAATTTTAACGCAATGGTCAGCCTAACCAAGGCGAGTGGCATACCCAAGTCTACTGAATAGGATTCAGGAAGGAGTGCCCCAGCTCTGGCGACCTCATCGGCCCTGCATTCCTCGGAATATTATAGTCCTCCGAATATTACTGTTGGTGCGCAGAGCACCAAATATATAAATGGCCGCAGATCTTCTGACCTTTTTAAGAAGTCTAACGTTGTGTAGTTTATCCCGAGCAGTCCATCAGAAAGCAACACCGTATAGGTGGTTGGGTTCAATAACCGTAGAATTGATCCAGCGCGTGATCCTTGGGCGAAGACCCTATCTTTTTCCAACCACCCTGCTGCAGCAGTAAGCAGCACAGGCTGCCTTAAGCATCCTAGCAGCCTGATTTGCCCTCGAGTTCAGTTTGGGGTCGAGGATCAGCCCCAGATATTTAACCTCGGGACTCAACGTGAGTCTGGTCCCAAGGAGTTGAGGGTAGGTTAACGAATAATTTTTTTTTACTTTTTGTGATATGTGTTTTGAATTCACGAGCTTTTGCCTTACTTACAATCTGCAAAAGTACGTTCATAAGTATGTGGTTTGGTATGATTGTAGTGTCATTGCGTTGAAACATCATGCTCTCTGAAAAGGAATTGAGTTGAGGTATTAAATGTAGTGGTGAGGAATCTTGTTCGATGGAGGCCAACTCTTTTTTTTTGAAGAGTAACTTTGCCTGACTTTTCTGTTTCATTATATTGTCTTTGAGCAGCCCCTCCGCTGACCAGCTTCCTCGAAGAGTTCGGTGGAATTCAGTACAGGCACTGGGCTTATCCGTGGCCTCACAACGGGCCGCTATGCATGCTCAAGTGGGCTTTGGTATCAAAGCTACCACTCTAATCTAACCTAATCTATCCTTATATATTGCTTTCGTATTCAACTTTGAAATGTATGTATGTAAATTCAGACTGCCGTAGTTCTTGAGCATTGACATTTCAGGCGTATTTTAGTCGTGCTTGATTTCTTTAGTCAACAGGACCTCCTCTTTATATTATGACTGATCCGCCTCAATTTTCTAGGTTTGTTTTGTGTAATAATAGGCCCCGCATTGTAGTCACCGAAATCTAGTAGGTAGCATGTTCGCTTATTAGCCCAGGTTCAAGCCACAGGCCAAACATCAAAACGAAATATTAAAAAAAAATTTTTTTTTCTTCGGCGACTACCTGTCAGTAGATTTCTGGTAAAAACTCTGAGAGTAAATAAACCTGTCATGAAAAAATTTCTCAAAATTTTTCGTTCGGAGTCGACGTGAAACTCTAAGTCCCGCCACTCAAGTATAAAGTTAAGACACACAACATGGGTGGTGTGAGAACCTAGGCTGTAATCTTGACTGAAGGGTTGTAATGGCCAATTATGTATGTACGTATGTATGTGTAGGCCCTGCATTCGTTGCTTCTTCCTCTGAAGAATCTACTAAAAAATTTGTTTGCAATTGTATTCGAAAACATATGAGTATTGAATATTTAAGCCTGGCTCATCTGGCATCTGTGAGTTACTCCATAATGTTTGAAGATGTTGGAATGCCGCTTGTACTTTATAGAGTCTGTTATGTTATGACTTATGCACGGCATTATGTTAATAGGAAAATATGTTGTAAGAAGGAGTAAAGACTTGAATCTAAAAGATTTTAATCTATTTAGTTCACAATAAAAATTTCGCTGTAAACATGAGCGTCTGTGAACGAACATAACATACATACAACATGAGCAACTAGATTGTAATCCTGATTGAAGGGCTGCAATGGCCAGTTATGTATGCATGTATGTCTGTTAGACGATTTTATTTATTTTAAACGGGTTTAGATTGAAATTGAACTCATTTTGTATACATAACCTTACAAAATCCTGTAGAATTATTATTTTTTTTTTTGATTCGAAATTCGAATATCGAATTAAAATTAAAGCCTAGCGAGTGCCTAAGGATAATGAATAGTTTATGAACAATTTTTCTCTGTGATTAAATTTTTACGACTTTTTCTATTTGATTTAATTGTGTGTGTTCCAAACTCATACACATGCAATGGCTATAAACATACACAATGAAAAAAGTAAAAGAAAACTTTTTGTTCATGTCACATCAATAAAGAAATTACCACAGAAGACAAGCAAAAATGAGAAAAAGAACCAAAAAACAAAACCAACCAACTGACCAACTAACCCATGCTTTTGTCATTGTTATTGGCTGTATGCGTGTCTCCTCTGTCTTTGACTAAGCAAAACAACCCATTTCGCCAAATCCTTTATAGTCATTTTCTGTCTGTCTGTTTCTTTTGCCATTACATTTCTGTTTTGTGTCTGCTTGTCTCTTCAATTTATTTGTCTGGTCTTTACGACTATTTATGCCTTATGATTCAGACAAAATAATTTCATGTTCTTTCGATGGTCGCCTGCCTCGATGACTGTTAGGTCGATGAGTTTGTGGTTGCAGCTAGAGGCCCTTGTTTAAGCAGCTGTTGCGTATGCTGCTGCAAAATGACTTCTGTAGTCATGTAGACTGTCTACAAAATTAAATGCGTTTTTATTCAACAAAAGATGCCACATTTAAGCCACACAAGCCAGTAAATAAATTACAGTCAGTTGAGAATGATGATAAAGACATGCGCTGCAATAAGAAAGTGATCCATAAGCATGAAAAAGTTTTCGCTACAATGGCTTAGCTGAAGCTGAGGTACAATTTTGGAATAAAAAATGTGACTATTGTTTTAGGTTTTAATCAAATTGTCGCATATTCTACTATGTTCAGATATGCACTTTTATTGAGTCAATATTCGATTTATTAAGTACAATACTTTATGTGTTCAGATATAACAATATACGCAGTTCAGCTGCTTACTCAATATTCATTTGACAGCTGCCTCAGTTGTCAAATATCAACAGAAAGTGTTCGGATAATTGTAATATGCGCACTGAACATACTTATGACAGTGCAGTATTTTAAGTTTTACTCAACATTATAACAATTAAACGATTTAAAAGCAAAACATCAGTATATAGATTTTCCTATTTTCATAACAATATGAGGTCTAAATCGCTTACATTTTGAAGCCAACTGACCATCCACAACGTCGTATGTATGTATGTGTGTAGATTGGGTTTTTGGGAGGTAACAGGCTTTCCATACTAATTTCTAAAACAAAATTCTTATCGTTGTCTTATTTGGTAGAGGGCCTAGAAGGGAAAGTATTCGGAAAAAGTGGCTGCTTCGGACTTCCAACTGATAAAATGAAAGAAAACTTTCTGAATGTGAATCGAAGTTGAAGTTTCTAAAGTTTTGAGAAATATTTCCTTTAATTAAAATCCAAAGCCTAAGTTATATGTGTTATAAAAAGTATGAGAAAGTTGTTATTCGTTTAGATTCTATTTTCAATTGTTTTTTGTTTTTTGTTTCGCCTTATTGGGTCAGTAGAAATTGCTGCATGCAAGCATGTTTCAGAATCTGAAATATTTTCTTTTGTACTTTATTAACGTTTTTAACAAATCTTAGTGCCCACTAAACTATGACCTTAGCCTATTACCACAAAAACATACATACAGACATTCGCACACACAAAGACACACATGTTAAAAAACAAAAGAAAAATGATTCGGAAAAGATTTTGCGAAAAAGAAAATTCTCTAACATAACAGATGATAAGACTTATGCTCCCTGAGTATAAAAAAAATGGAAGAAAATCGAAAAAAAAAGAATTGGCCAAATGATTAAGAGAAACTCATTATTTGTAGCATTTGCAGAGAAGATCTTTAGGAAAACAATGAAAATACAATGATGACGGTGATGATGATGCTGATGATGCTAAGCTTAGCTAGGCTGTTGAGTATGACTTTCATCATAGAAAGCTTAGTACAAATAAAACAACAACAACAACAACAAACATCTGTGATGACATTTATAAGATTTCATATTTTTAACCTTTTCGTGAACCTTGTGAAGACCATGTTAAAAACCGTGGAAAAACAAAGCAAGAAACACCAACAACAAGAAATCAACAACGCTAACAATACGCTAATGGCCAGGAACAGGCGAATCATTAGTTTTCGTTTTCCTACAGCAACAGTCAAGCAGCCAGCAGTTAGCACAAACAGCTGGTCATGCGTAAATTTATTGTAAATAACTAATCAAGCATAATGAAGACTATGTGGTATATGAACAATAGAATTGCAAAGACAACAACAAAAAACATTAACAAAAGTCCTCTGATTCAAAATCAAAAAATCGTCTTCTTTTTTTCTCTTCAGAGAATCACAATAAAAGCAGCAACTGCTTGGCAAATAAATGGGTCACTGAGTAATATTTTTCTTCATTCTGTTCTTTTTTTTTTTAATTCACAATTTATTAAAGAAAGAATGGAAAATTGGAAAATCATAGAAATTATTGTCATCATTGTCTACTTATGAATATTGTTGGAAGATTTATGGACTTTCTGGCTTATGGCTAATGACAATAGAATTACTGGCAGCATTCGATTTATGCCAAAGCAGTTGTTGTAAATTTGTCACACTTGCCTTCCGATTAATTTATGTAAAGGAATTAAAGGGTGGCCTATTGAAAAGTTTAAATTTAAAAATTCAATAAAACAAAAACGGTTTGAAACTTTGCTAAATTTATTTGTTTTTGTTATGAAGTACAATTGTTTCGATTAGAAATGGAATATTATTTCATTCATATGGCTGCCACGGCTGGCCTCACAATATCTCCTTCGATCGGACTAATTTTCGTGCACTTTTTCGAGTGTATGGGGTCGGCAATGACATCACAAATGTTGGCTTCCAAATGCTTAATTCTCTCTGGTTTGTCGGCATAACACTTTTCTTTAACGGCGCCTTACAGAAAACAGACCAACGCAGCCAATTCGCAGCATCGCAGCAGCCAATTGACGTCACCATTTCGGCTAATTATTGTTTGACGCAATACATCCATTGGGGCGTGAGATGTGTTGCAGGTTGTACCATCGTGTTGAAACCAAACATCGTTTACATCAATACCATGAAGAGCGGGCGCAAAGAGAAAAATGGTTATCATGGTGCGATTGGCGTCTTCATTGACTGTAATGGTTGCGTCGTCCTCATTTTCAAAGAAATATAAGCCAATGATGCCTCCGCACCGCAAGTCACTCGTAATGGGTGCATTGGCTTCTGTAACATCATGTGTGAGTTTTCTGAGCCCCAATTACGGCACTTTTGCTGATTAACGTATCCACCAAGATGAACATGTGCTTCACCCGAAAAGAAGATTTTTTTTCGGCAAAATCAACATCATCGTGCATTCTCGTAGGGCCATCTAGCGAAGGGAAAACTAAGCAGATGGTCATGCTGCTTCAACTCTTGAACCAATTGAACTTTGTAAGGCATCATACCGAGATCTTTTTGCAAAATTCGACGAGTTGATGTTGATGAATCGCACACTGTCAGCCCCAGCATGGATATTTTCGGGTGTACGCACTGTACAAGCACGCTCACCTCTTGACGCATCAACAATGAAAGCAGTTTCACGAACTTTAGCAATAAATTTGGGTATACCGGGCATTGTTGATCCTTTTCTGCGATCAAATTTCGTACGCTATTCTCGTGAAATTTCCGATCAGTTGTCTTTGTCGTTTTGGAAATAAATTTCCAATAAATCCCAATGTTACTCAAGCGTAAATCGATTCATTACGTTCAGTGGAGATACGATACTGAATTTTGTAACAGAATAGGATGACATAAGCAAGGCCAGATTCGATATAACCGATACGGTTCAAATTTAAGCTGATAGATGGAACACCGGATATAAACAAAACACTAAAATATCAACCCCTTCTCTACCAACAACTCTAGGTATTCCAAAAAACTTAATCTTTTCATATTAGATCTGTTCACATAAAGACTTTCGTACATATTACAAGACAAAAATGTAGATTAATAAACACCTAGAAGTAGTGTGTTGGCTTATTAGACGAAAGGCCCGAGTTCGAATCCCAGGTCAGCCATCAAAATGAAATATGAAAAAATATTTCTTCGGCGACTTCCTCTCAGCTGATTTCTGGCAAAAACTCTGAGAGTAAAAATTGCCATGAAAAAGCTTTTCAAGAAATCTGTCATTCGGAGGTCCCGCCACTCATGTATAAAATTAACGCACGCAACATGAGTGGTGTTGAGAAGCTAGGCCGTAATCCTGACTGAAGGGTTGTAATGGCCAGTTATGTATGTATGTGTGTGTGTTAAGGTGTTGTGTGTGTTAATTTTATACATGAGTGGCGGCAACTATACTTTAAACTGTATGTACCGCCGCACAACATAAATAATGTGAGAAGCTAGGTCATAATCCAGTCTGAAGGGTTGTACTGACAAATTATGTAGGTAAACATTATTGAGTTTTTACCCCAGTTAAATCGACCCTATTCGCACAACTTCATTCGAAGATTGAGTACTTCTTATTCAATCTTTGCGACTCAATCTTCAAATGGTTTGACCTGCGACCATAAGGAATATGAATGTTAGTTTTTTTTAACATCAAGTGAAATACAAGATTCATTAAACATTCAGGAAGGGACTCTACTCTCTAAGGAGAAACCTCTGACTATAGAGATTTTCCTTGTTAAATGGATCACTACAATTGAAATCATAACAAACCAGAATGTGAACTTTTATTTTAACAATATCCATCTCTACTATTTCAGTTGCTAGAAACAACAGTCCGATAAACTTCGTGTGAAGTGGTCAATACATACTACACACTCATTGCACTCCCTTCTTATTTTCCTATTTGCAACACAAGTCAATGCATAAGTAGTAGCAATTACCTTAGTATAGATGTTATAAAGAAGACAATCGTTGTGTTATCTTTTTTTTTTGTTTTCGTCCAACTTATTATTTGTTGTGTACTCAGAAGGTAATCGAAAAACAAAAGACTTAAGACACAAACTTGATTCATAAAAATTTCAGACAGTAAAAATTCACCTGCTCGTTCACATACACACACATACGCAAGAACTTAAAACATAAATCCTATAAAATATGTTTATGTCACTGAGAATAAATTTTATGAAATAAAAACACAAAAAAAATTATTTTTAATTACACAAGTTGCCACTGACTAGGTGCGCTCATGCATTACATACGATAACATACCATACCCCATACACATGTAAATTTTAATCGTTAAAAATTATGAAAAAAATAAATAAAAAGAAACATAAAAAATAATAAAAAATTATTCATAATTTATTAAGACAAACAGACGGACAGGCAGACGGTTGTTATCTTGGTTTGTATGAGAAAATAAATTTTTCAAAATACACTTGCGAGCTGCGAGCTATGAGCTGTGTGAGCAGTTCTATAAACGCAATTATTTTGTACTTAAGTTAACTTCCTGTTTAAATAAAAACTTCTGCCAACTTCTTGTACTCTCCACGTCAGCATATAATCATTTATATTTTATGATTAATTTATATACAAAAAAAATATTTCTCTCTTCAATTTCATAAATCATCTTACAAAGAGGATAATCATTTAGTTTAGGATGTATGTAGGTACACATAAGCTCTTGTTTCCCTCTCTCGCTCTCTGTTAAATGAATATAAAGATCATAATACTTTAAAGTGAATTGAAATTGTGTTCGTAACATTGTATCGAATAAATTTTATTTTAAATGCCTCCTCTACAAAGGTTTAAACGGAAGTTCTCATAATTAGCTGTACGTGCTAATATGTTTGAAATTCTAAAATTCTGCGGAAAATGTTGCTAATGACAGAAGATGAGATCATTTATTGTTGTTTGGGTGATTTTGATTTTTAGGAAACAAGCAATTTTCAATGCAATTTAAAGTATTAATTAGGCATTGTTCACTTAAAATCCGAACACACTAGAGACCACATATGGGAATAATTAAAGAGTATTAGTATTAATAAAGAGTCCAAAAGGAACTTTCCTATTCCAATAGCGACTTGAAACTTTAACTGTTTAGTTGTTACTTTTTTTTTGACAAATTAGTTGCCATTTATCTGTGGAGTGATATCGCAACACGTGAAAAAATAAACTAAAATTGTTTCAATCAAAATGGGTGTTCTGTTTGCGCAACGTACAGTGCACTTTGCCGTTCAGTAGATAAATTCAAGTCCACTGATTCCGTAAACGATCGACCAAAACTCGTATGTCGAAAACATCACCAAACTCTGTAAGTGTGTACAGAAGAACCCGTCGCTTGGGTCGCTCACAAGAACTGGGATTTTCGCAACTCTTCAGTCATGATTACCAACTAGCTTCTCACACCACTTATGTCGTGTGTTAATTTCATCCATATGTGGCGAGCCGAACGACATATTTTTGAGCAACTTTTAATGGCAATTTTATTTACTCTCAGTGTTTTTGCCAAAAATCTGCTGAGAGGAAGTCGCCGATGAAATATTTTTTCAAATTTCATTTTTTTGAATATATCTGACCTGGGGTATGAACCGTGGCCTCACGTCTAGTAAGCCAACACATTACGTACTTGACTACGGCGACAACGAAAACCACAACTTGGCGAATTATATGTTGCAACTTGGTCCTGCAGCCATACAAAAATCAACTAACTGAGGAGCTACAGACAACAATGCAGGTTCGCTGAATGGTCTTTGGATTTGTTGGAAATTGACCTTAATTTTCATCGAAAAATCATTTTCAGCGATTTCATTATTTTCTGGAGGAAGGGGTTCATAAAAAAATAAAATTGTCGAATTTGGGTCGATAACAAGGCATATAAGATTCAACAGCGTCTAATGCATGCTGAAAAAGTCTGTGTTTGGGTCATTTTTGGGAATGGCGTTGGCCAGGCCATTACAACAAGTACTATGGGTTGATGATTATCAAATTATTTTGTACTGAATTGGATGATTTGAAGCCCAACAGCTTGTGGTTTCAACGCAACTTGTTCCACATTGAATATTCTGCACAAGCGATTTGAGGTTATGTTCATCTCACGTGAAGGTAATGTGAAGTGACCACCGACATTATGTGATTTGATCTCGTTAGACTTCTTCTTGTGGGGATTTCATAAAGCGAGTGAGCCGCAAACCACGACGGTCCTCAAAACCAATATAACCCCTGCCATCTGTTTATGCGCCAAAATCAGGGAAAATTGCACTTTTCTGATAATCTCTACCCAGTGGAGCCATGGCGAACATTTGAAGGATATTATGTTCCACACATAATGGCATCTATTGGTCTTATAGTCGTGAAAAGTGGCCTTATTACTACGGCTGTAGTCCTCTCAAACCTCATAGTGTCTCTTCCAAGCCTATTGTCTTGACAAAATTCAGGATGTTGCTCTGTGTCAAGAATAACATACCTTGGCTAGTACTTAATATGCACCCAGCTGTTTCATTCTGGTGTTCTTTATTGTCCCACAGGGTTCAAGCATGTGTTCCTATGATTTATAATTCTTGCCGCAGAATCTTCCTGTTGAGTCCGAGTCAATTCCCATGTTGATTAAGTGTAACCTGAGCCCTGAATCCAGCTGTTTCATTCTAGGGTGCTTTAATGCCCCACAGGTTCCAAGGTTCTGTTCCATAACAGCGAGCTCACTTTTAATACACCAACACTACACCTACTAGACTGCAAGATTTTACGAGATTTTGTCGTTAATTTTTTTTCTAAATATTCATCTTCGAATCAACTATTCTTACTCCAAGTAGTGGCCAATGGGTGATGCTGAATCTGTGACAATGTGGAATAACAGCATGCCTAACTGTCGTACTCCCGTGACTAAACTATCTAGATCACTTAACAGCAGCTGGCACAAAAACCAAAGGTGGCCATTCAGTCACACAGCCACAAACAAATGCCTTAATATGGATGCCACTTTCGTCTGTTTTCATCATTTGATGCCTTCATGCAAAATTGAAAGACCGAAGAGACATGTATTATTGGCACCAAAATGATTTTGAAATCCTTTCAACACTTGAAACTTAAAGTGTAATAATCTGAAGCAAATCTTACATTCTAAAATAGATTTCGCTGAGTAGTATTTAATTGTCCAAACACATCAAAAGGTGTTCGTTTTAATGAGCTACTCACGTTTCATACGTACTTTTTTTTGTTCAGGACTAGACCAAGCATATGATGATGATGATGGGCTCAACATTACATTCATACATACATTCAGAGGCAGAGAAAAAAAAAAATAGAAAACTTGCATTCTGTAGAGGGCTTGGCTAAGATAACAAGGTGAGTTAATTTTTCTTTTTTGCAATCCTAAATGGTTGTAAAAGGAATCAATTCTTTTGGGGAGGAAATTAATTTAAAAAAAATTTAATTTTAAATGAAATTAATAAATGGAGCTGGTTTTTATCTCAAGAGATTTAAATAAAATTAAAATAAATTTGAGGCTTTTTTCCATCGATTTTCATTACATGCCATGATTTTTATTTTTTTTTAAATAGAAAATGTTTTCTTTTGAAACTCTGCTGCACAAGCATAGGCACTTTTACACTCCAACTAAGATGCAGGAGCTGTTTTTGTTTTAAAGTGTAATTAAATTTTTTTATGTAAAAAGAAGCAAATAAAAACAACAATATAAACTTGTTGGAAAAGTTCCACCAACAAGAAAATGCGTGAGATTCATAACAAGAATATACCAGCATATGTACCCTATAATGTTAACTTAGGACTCTTCGTTTTGGTTTCAATTTAAATGCGTATCTCAATAATATTGTTACGAAAATTCAAAAAATCTAGATACTAGTGTTTTGCTTTTACATCGCTTATCATTGAAATTATAAGGTTAGGTTAGTGTGGTAGCTTTATACCCAAAAGCTCACTTGAGCACGCATAGCGGTCCGCTGTGACGCCACAGGTTAACGCAGTCCCTGTACTGACCAAGTCCCCCCGAACATAGGAGGGAGAAGTCAGTCAGCGCAAGGTCTGCCCATCTCAAAACACGGCGACATTCCCTGTCGATCCTGGAATTATTCATAACATTCGACAGAGACTTTATGGCAGCCTAGCTATCAGAAAAGATCGAAATGCGGGTGAAAGGAACACCGTATGCGAGGATCCATTGTGCGGCTCGGTAGATGGCTGCAATAGTCCGGCAGCCGGAGTGAAATGTGCAAATTCAATTTCCCAGAGTAGACTCCACTACCCACGCCGCCATCATGTTTGGAGCCGTCGGTATATACATCCAGGAGTTCCAGGTGGACGGTCGTGTCGGAGGTCCAATTGCTCCTGCTCGGGATCAGGAAGTTGAAACCCCTGTCAAAACAGTATTCCGCAGAGAAATAATCGATATTCAGTGGGACCAAAATAGAGAAGTGACCAGAGGGACGACGCGGCAACGAGACAGGGCGTTGAGTCTTGTCGCAGTGAACTTAGCCACCTGCTTAGCGAGGAGCTCAGTAGGAAGCCAGTTAAGCATTGCGAACAAGGCCTTTGTGGGGGTGGTGCGTAGAATACCAGTGATACGAACAGATGCGGACCTTCTTACTCTGTCCAGGAGTCTGACATTGTGCAGCTTGTCCTGAGCAGTCCACCAAAAGGCAACAACGTATACACAATAATGTAAACAACGATGTGTATACAACGATGTTTACATTTATAGAGATTTCGAGAAGACGAAGTCATGAACATTCGCCTTCAAGAACATTCATCAGACTGTTTACTCTGCCATATAAAAGTCAAGGGAAAGCAGGCGACCGAATGAGTAAGACGGTCTTGTGTGAACACGCGATGCGTTTGAAGAGAGTTATCGTAGTTTGAAGATCTGCGTTACAAATATTAGTCATCGGAACGACTGTTATATGCATTATGTTGTATAATACGCTGGTATCTGTTATTCATTCCCTGTCTGAAGGACCATCAAGTTTAAAAGTGTCCAATCTGAGCACTAATTAAGAACTATTTCTTTTCCCAAAACTATCCTCCTTTTCCTTAATAATTATAACACGTTGTGCCAAAGTTTGTAGTCGGTGTTGATCTATTGCAGCGCATCTACTGATTTTATGTTTCCATTCGCACTAAATATCAAAATAAGACAAAGACAAAGAGGAGGAGGAAAACAACAGTCAAGTTACCTTTTAGTTTAGTTACCCAAAAGCCTATAAAATTTTTTTAATTTCTTTCTTATTTGCGCCACTCAACTCTTTCATTTTCATGCAGATAGTACGCGTACATACCAGTACGGGTATATCGTTTGTAAAGTAGGCTACAATGGCTATAAAAACTATGGACGTGATGTTATTAAAATGTAACCAAAACAAGTATACTATCGTCTATATACATACATACATACAAAAATACACACACACATACAAGCAACTGATAAAAGGATCAAAATTATGGGAAACAAAACGAAAAAATTAAGAAAAAAAGAGGAGAATAATTGTCTGCCAAGCCTGTCGCATAGCAGTCAATGATAAGAATCAAATATGAGGGTATGAGAGGATAAGTACGTTAAGTAATTAAATTTATATTTTTAGTCTCCTCTTTTACAACATCATCTTGTACACATTTTTTAAACATATTATTTATTATAACTGAGTAACAAAAAGAAAAAGAAGAAAAAAAGCAACAACATTTCTAAAGGAACAGGATTCGTGACATTCATTTACCTTTTTAACAGCAGATATGCCACTGTAGAAACTGTTTTGTTTTTACTTGAAAAATAAAACACTTGGCACTAGACTCGCCTGATGGTACAAGCAATATTGCTAATGGTTTCTAGTACTGTCTATGCCCATGGCACAGGGCAAGTTTCTTAGCTTTAAACTTATTCTATGATGTCTTTGTATATTAAATAGGCCAACATTGTAAAATGCAGAAGTTGCCATAGTTTAGTAGGTATTTTGTTGGCTTATTACATCTTGAATCTGTGGTTCAAATCCTAGGTCAGACATATCGATCAAAATTAAATATAGGATCGATTCAATCTCATACGAAATGAGTGCTCTGATGGCGGCCTCAATGTCAATAATTTCCTCCAGGATTGAATACTCAATACATGTCCTTGACCCAATATATGTCCTTGATCAATCTGCATTCTATAGAATTTTTCCTGTCTTAAAAGAGTGCAAGAGTAAGCAATTTATTCTTTTACTCTTATTACTCAATATCATTACAAAGCTTTGCTCAAAATCATAGAGTTTACTGGTACCTTAGGCACCTGAGTAGTCAGGTCATGATGCTCCCTGATGTACCACGCGCTAGACCCATCTTCTCTTACCAGACTATAGTTTCTATGACTGTGATGCTCATTACCATATAGGTACATCGTTAAAGGACTGGTTTCTTTGTCTGTACGTTACTTCTAATTTTTAATTTTTAACAAATTCATAAGGAATACATACATACATAATTGGCCATTACAACTCTTCAGTCAGGATTACGGCCTAGCTTCTCACACTACTCAGGTTGTGTGCCTTAATTTTATATTTGGCGGGATCTACAGTTTAACGTCGACTCCGAACGACAGATTTTTGAGAAACTTTTTCACGGCAGGTTTATTTACTCTCAGAGTTTTTGCCAGAAATCTGCTGATCTGCGTTTTGATGTCTAGCCGGGGACTCGAACCCGGGCTTTACATCTAATAAGCGAACACACAACCTACTAAAAGAATACCACTTTAAAATGATCTTTAAGGTATAATTAGCCAAACGTTCAAGCAACTTAACGGAAGATACGTTCGCTTACAGCATACGAAAATAATACAAATGCTTATCGAAATTCCATGATGGTTGAGTAATCATTCTCATTTGACTTTCACATGCTGGAAACAAACGTAAGTTTCATTACGTTACGTGAACGCTCGGCTAATTATACCTTAAGAATCATTTTATAGTGGTATTCGTTGCAGTAGCAATTACGAAGTTGTTAGAACTTATAAATGACGTGTAATGTACGGAAAAGGTTCTAGGAGGAGAAAATGTTGTAGTCACTCAATAGTCCGCTTTAAGCACAACACGATTAATTTTCATGGTTCTACATAGTTTACCATTACATCGAGTCAAATGACCATGTCGGAGTTATTAATCTCATCTTACTTACGACCACCTAACCGAACCTGAAATATCATATGAAAAACTCTGCTTTCTCCTTACGCAAGTTTTTTATTGATGGCGAATTGACTGGTATTGAGGCTGTCATTTAGCCTGCTATGTAAACATTTTCAAATTCTTTAGAAGTGACAAGCCACGAGATGATGTAGTTGCTTATTTTATTCCATAATAACCGTTTTAATAAAACCTTTTTAGCCAATTTCACTTAAAGTTTTAATAAATTGTCATGACACAACACATTTTTTGCGTATTTCTCTTACCAAAAAAGAAACTATTCAATAAGCCCGTCCAGGCCACGTAATAGTTAAGAAGCATTTTTACTTATATTATGTAAATTGTTTAAATGCTTATGCCACATGACACTTAACAAGCCAATAAAAAAATATGAAAAAACAAATAAAAAATCTCTCTTAAAAGTTGCTTAACATATAATGAAACTGAATGTCGGTGATTACAGAAAAAAAGTCATTAAAAAATGTTTTTAAAAAGAAAAAATGAACAAAACTTTTATGGCCAAAAGTATTTTAGACAACTGAAAGAAGCTTTTCTTTCTTCTTCTTCTTCAGAGCTCATAAAATTTTTTTGTGTCGAATCATTGTGCAGCTGCGCGTCTTTGGGGAGAACAGATTAACAATCTTTACAAATATTAAGTGTGTATTAATGTGATTGCAAATAATAACGAAAAAAATGCTCGTAACTATTATGACCGCTTAAAATTTCAAAATTTACAATTGGCCCACGATAAAGATGTCACACAATACTTGCATAGAAAATCGTTTGACCGCACTCAATATATTTATGTCACTAATCTTACATACCTATGTACTTATATACATACTTGGTCATTACAAACTTTCGTTCAGGATTACGACCTAGCTTCTCATCATACCACTTATGTTGTGTGTGTTAATTTTATACATGAGCATTATACTTCCAGTGTGCATAGAACATCGATTATCTCCCTATGGAATATTGTTTAGATAGGGGATTTCACTTTCTAATTCCGAGCACGGACGACTGGATCTCTAACATGATCATTTCACTGGAATCCTTGGGTATATACACCCATGGCTCCAAGTTCGATGATAGCGTAGGTAGTTGTGTCTTTTCTGGGCTAAACGACCAAAACAATTCCCTCAGCATCTAGCTTGTCTAGATCCCCCGGGCACATGGACATTGCAGGCAACTGTAAGGCTGATGAGTGTACGAAAGCAGGTACATTCCTTCCGGGACCCTCGTCAATCGAATTGGGTATGATACTGACCTCGATTAAATTGGCCATCAGGAAACAATTCTTTAGGAACTCAACCTATCCTGGTTTAAAGAGGAATCATGCTCCATTGCTAGACTCACTTGGCCCATGATGGATAGGAGACGTACCAATCAGCTACTTAAACTAGATTGCAATGTCATCTCGATTACAGTGGCCATGATTACAGGTCATTGCGTTATGGGAAGACACGCGAAGAGACTGCAGCTCCCATCGAGTTATCTACTTTCTTTGCCAGTGCCCATCTCTCGCGAGACGCAGATTTAGGTTTCGTGTTAGCTTAGCGGAATTATCATCTATTGATCTCAAGGATATAGATACGTTTACAGAGTTTTCAAGCTGGTTTCCAACTTATTTGAGTCGTGCTTTTAGTGTGCAGCCCCTCCGCTGACCTACTTCTACGATGAGTCTGCTGAATTTGATCAGTACTGGGTGGTGCGAAAAGCTAGGTCATAATCCTGACTAAAGGGTTGTAATGACCAATTACGTATGTATGTATCATACATAAGCTACCCTATGGCACGTTCCATAGAGTTGTCATTGTTCTTGTTGTCGTTGTTGTCTAAATTTTTAGTACGTATATTTAGTTTGCATTTTGTTGAATCAGATTTATCTCTCTTGCTGATAGATAGTTGTGCTATCGCTCAATATCCCAGCTTTTAGGCAGCCACTTCCCTTGTAGAAAATTTGCTGCTCAAAATTGACTCCTCTCCTTTCAATATTAGGACCCGACTCTTAGACTGCCAGTGCCCTTGGTGAAGGTTTACTGATAAAAAATTGGCACCTCTCGTTCCAATATCAGGACCGCTATCATTCAATATTCCAACTCCTAGACTGATAGTCTCATTGGAGAAGGTTTACTGCTCAAATTGGCTCCTCTCCTTTCTACATCATGCACGATAGTAAGACGTTATCAAGTGAGACTGTTAACGAGACAATGGCATCGGTAATTGTATCGATGCCTTAAGTATTTTAAATTGAAACTTGTAAAGTTATGCCCCTCATTATAACCTGCTAAGTGAGGTTAGCGTATGTAAAGAAATTTCTAGTTTTTAGTTGCTCGAAGGTATTCTTCAATCTGTAAAGTTCTCTGTTAAGAACTGACGGCAAAGGAAGTTTTAATTGAATTCTTGTCACAAAGTATTGACCCAGTATCCTAAACCTTGCAGACCCAAACGAATTTAAATGAAGAGTTTAGTAGAAGACAAAAAACACTGGAAAACCCTTGACAGAAAAACAAAATGATCACAGCCTAAACTGCAATACGACCGCAACAATGTTTCTGGGTGTTGTTGTCAAACAGTTGTTGAGTAATTTTTATTCCTCCACTTGACTTGATTATTTAATTTAAAAACGATTACAACATGATTTTACCACTCATGCTTGCCAAGCATATGGTGCCTTAGCCAAATAATGCCATAAGGGTGGGGTTACACTCGTCATTCTCCTTTTTTTTCTTAAATTTTTTCCGCGTGTGCTATTATGGTTGTACGCCTTTTGTAGACAAAACCACAACAAAAAAATTGTGTTTGTCAGTCATTTCGCATAGTGAATGAAATGGCCTAAACTGGTATCTTGTTTACTGTTCCACTGTTTTTGGTTGTTGTTAGTCAATCACAAGTGTGTGTCACTTATTTTGCTTCATTCGTTTTAGTGACTCACTGAGACGGCAACAACAAGTGCTTACCATAGGCAACTGTAAATGTCAATTGCATTGCGGTTGAAAACAATGTTTACTGGTCCATATCATATATTTCACATAATTTTTGTTGTCGTTGTTGTTTTTGTTGTTTAGGAATTTTTATCAAAGATTTCTTTTTATTTTGTTTCTCCGCATTTTCAGTTTTGGCTTTAAAATACTGTTTGAGCAATCAATTTGTGCTTGACAAGCGTTTCAATCACACTCCCAACACAGTTTTTTTTAAAGATTTTTCTTCTCGTTTTTTGTTGTTGTTGTTGCTGGGATATAAAAACCATGACAGACAAAAAGACATTTCTTTAAAGGGCTTCTAATTTGAAAGTGTTAATCAAGAAAACTTTGCTTTGCTTGAAGGCATTATACCATGAAATATGATTGACGTCTCAGAGCGGGTAAAAATTAAATTTTTCCGCAATTCTGGTATTTAGGTAGTGCTTGTATACTATGAGCATCAGACCAATTGTATTATTTAGCCAAGAAGAATGGATTTTAAGACAGTTTGAATAGAGTTGGTTAAGACACAGATACTATCTGGTGGGTCATCTTTCTAGTTTAAATTTAAACCGTATCGGTTATTTCAAATCTGGCAATGCTAATGTCATTCTATTCTGTCACTACATTCAGTATATTATTTCCACTGAACGTAATGAATCATTTTAGGCTTGAGCAACGTTGGGATTTATTAGGCCAACGAGAAGCTGCAGGATGATTTCGATTTTTCCAAAAATTAAGCTCATTGGTGGGTGACCGTTTAGTGCGGCTAGTGGAGCGGACGCTTGATTGGCCGATATTTCTTTGAAAATGACGACTGTACAACCATTACGTTTAATGCAGATACCTATCGCACCATGATGTACTTGGTCTTCATGGTATTGATGTGAACGATGTTTGATTTCAACAGGATAGTGCAACTTGTCGCAGTTCTCATGCCACAGTGGATTTATTCCGGCAAATGTTTGATGGCCGTTTAATTAGCCGAAATGGTGATGTCAATTGGCCGCCAAGAAGTTGTGATTCGATTCCCTTGGATTATGCTGACAAGCCAGGGAACGTTTAACATTTGAAGGCCAACATTTGTGTTGCCATTGCCGAGATACGATCCAATACACTGGAAAAAATGCAAGAAAATTGGTCCAAACGAATGAGGTACTTTGAGGACAGCATCGGCAGCCATATTAGTGAAATAATATTCCATTTCTAACCGGAACAATTGTACTTCAGAAAATAAATAACAAATTTGGCAAAATTTCAAATCGTTTTTATTTTGATAGCATTTTGAAATTTAAACTTTTAAATGGCTCACCCAATAGAATATATTTGGACAACCCTGACAATAAAAACCTGTATTACAGTGGCGCTGGAGGATCAGTGATATTGACGCGTACACTGGTTAAGATAATGGAATACAAGTGCGGGAATATTCGCTCGCAACTCATGGGAAATGTCGCGGTTCTATCAACTTCGATCGGAAGTACAAAATACTACATTATCTGACATTGAAGCATGTAAGCAATCGGCTCGCTTAAAATTAACGCGAGGAGAGAGTGCGAATGTCTGAATCAGTTGAAGCAGAAATAGAGCCACTCTATGCTTCTGCCCAATTTCTAGTCGACCAATCTCTTAAGTAAATGGCAGAATCATGAGAAAAATTGCGAGAGATTACCACATAACCAGAACGGAATTTCCTAGAACTAAAAATTCCTCACTAAATAGCTGTCAACCATTTGAAGAAAACTGGATTGGCAAAACCAATTCGAAATTTGAAATACAGTATGAAATATGATTTATTATTAGCCTTGCTTAGCCGAAAGTTTCCTTGCGTTCCTCAACCAGAACATAAGCAGATGAGATGCTTTTATTCCTTTTATTAGAATTCTTTACGTAATGGTGTCATTAAAACAATCTCTTTTTGGTTTCCTCTTTATAATCAAGCATTGTATTTGAAAAATTTTGCTTTTGCTTTTCCTACTCCTTTTTGCGTGAATGTCTACACATGTTCGGGTGTCATTTTTTTGTCACCGGTCACAACACACCTTAAATATTTTAATGTTCTCCAGTGCTCCACGGTTTAGATCTTCTTAATTTGTATTTTATTCAGGCTATTGAGTTTGTGTAGACTTTGAAGTACCCTATATTGTTAATAAAAATTATAATTTGTACAGTAACGGTTATATAATCTGTCGTGCGGAGTCGACTTTAAACTGTAGGTTCCACCATTAATGTATAATATTAACACACACAACATTAGTGTTGTTCGCAGCTAGGTCGTTATCCTGACTGAAGAGTTGTATTGATTAATTATGTTCCATACCTTATATCATGTTAACGTCACGTTATGTTAATTTCGCTCAGTGTACAATATATACCCATTATTGCAAACGTAATACTTTTACTGTAACAAATTACACTCAGGTTTATGGGTTTGTTACTTGCAACGGTAACTTTTTAACTATTAAAACAGCAAAAAAAAAAAAATAACAAAAATAGTTTTGTAAAATTAAAAACGCATGTATTTATTTCATCTTTAGAAAAGTAAACAGAAAACACATGAGATAATATTTTTGTGCCTCATTTTGTGTGGGAAAGTAAGCAGGCTTTGGTAGTCGTTCTCTATAAAAGTTAGGAAGTTTTATTTTATTTTGAAAAACTTATTTTAGTGCCTTCAGTTTTCTTTTTAAAATTCGTTAAGACATCTATTGTGGCTTGCTGTTGCTATATCTGCTGCAAAATCTTAATAAGTCGATTGTGACATAAGGATGTGTGGCAAGTTGCACTGTCCTATTGAAATCAAACATCGTTCACATCAATACTATGAACACCGGGTACCAAAAATCGGTTATCATGGTGCGACAGGTGTCGCCGTCCAGGGCCAGGGATGCCTTAGCTTCACAAGTCGCACTAAACAGTCACTCGTAATGGGTGCATTGGCTTCTGTAAGACCACATGTGAGTTTTCTGAGCACCGAATATGGCAGTTTTGATTATTAACGTACCCACCATGATGAAAATGAGCATCACCCGAAAAGGCGATTTTTGTTTCGAAAATATAGACATCATCGTACAGTTTCTCGTTGGCCAGTCTATTCCAATAACCTAGCTTATTACAACAGACATGTTGTGTGTATTATTTTTATACATGAGTGGCATGACCTACAGTTTACTGTCGGCTCTGAACGATAGATTTGAGAAGCTGTGTCTTGGCAATTATTTACTCTCAAAGATTCAAGATGTCATACTTTCATTTTTAATTGGTCATTATAACCATATAGTATAGATTACAACCTAGTTTCTGACACCAAAAATGTTGTGTGCGATAATTTTATACAAGAGTGTCAGGACCTACTGTTTAAAGCCGACTTCGAACGATAGATTTTTGAGAAACTTTTCATGACCGTTTTATTAACGTTCGTAATTGCTCATCACAACTCTTCAGTAAGGATCACCACCTAGCTTCTCACACCATCCATGTTGTCTGCGTTAATTTTATCCATAAATGGCGGGACTTACAATTTAAAGCTGACTTCGAACGACAGATTTTTTACAAACTTTTCATGGCAGTTTTTCATTTAGTCCCAGAGTTTTTCTGGAAGACTGCTGAGACGAAGTCGTCGAAGAAATACATATGTATGTGTTCAATTTAAAGGGGCATTATCGCTTGATGATCTGTGTTGATGATTAAATAAAAGAAAAACCAAATTAAACTAGACGGACATGCATTTTGTTTGAGGTGATAACTGCAAGCCAGGGGTTGAACTTCGGCTATTTTTCTAATATTCCAACACGCTACCTAATAGACTACGGTGACTTTAATTCTGATACCTCGATTAAATATAGGATACAGTAATATTTGCAGAAGGTCAGTTGTTATTCGCAAGCTACTTCTGGAAGTCTTAAACAGACGATTAAATTATTCGTGTTATACGGTTGTCATGGTGAGTGCACTGTTTGGATCCAAGGGCAGCCACGAGGGTATGTATTTTCTCTTTAAGTCGGAACCTTTTCTTGTCATTAATTTATGATGCTTATAACCATTATTTCTTTTATGTCCACATAGTATTGAAACCCTTAAAGCCACGAATAAAGCCAATGCCCTTAATGGATATTAAAACTTAGTGTCTCTGTTTTCTTTTTCAATTTACAGAGAAAGACAACAATAATAACAATTATCTAGATGGCGCGACAAGATTTTAATTTTACATTTTTATTTTATATTTCTGCAGTTGTTGTTGTTGTTTGATTGTTATTTATTCTTGTCTCTAGGATAGTGTTGTTACAAACAACAGTCGCTGCCAAAATCAACTGGTCATAGCAGCAAATAAAGTTGGCAAAATCGATATGAAAACGAAAATCTAAAAATAATTTCAAGTTGAATAAGAAGAGAGAAAGAAAAAAAGCACAAGCAAATCTAGACAAAATCAGTAAAAATGTTTACAAACACATGAAAATATTTTAAGCAACTTAAGCGGAAAGACTAACTGGCTGGCGGTTTAACTTTTTTTGCAAAACAACGTTGCAACTTTAGGTAACTGATTTAAAGTTACGGCCAAGATTGGCAAGTAAATAAATAAATTTAGATGGTTGAAATTTAATCAAAGTGCTGTTCAGCTAAGTGTTCAGCAGCAAAAGGGAGAATTTTGCAAAATAAAAACAAGATTTTTATGTTTGTTCGTTTGTACGTTTGTTCGTCAAGATAAAATAGCCAGACATGAATGAAATTTAAAACATTGCTTAACATTGAAATTTATATTGAAATCCTATAGGGATTGAAAATATTTTGACTCGAAAGAAAAAAAAAAAATCATTTTAAGCAGCTTAAGACAATACTTTTATGGTAGACATACGTTTATAGAGACAGGGTGAAGATAAATACAGGATCTTTAAAATTCAAGTTTGTATAACAAATAAAGGGTGGGCCAATTAAATGTTTAAATTTAAAAATGGAATAAAATAAAAAGGGTTTGTGATTTTTGTCGAATTTATTTCTTTGTTGCGAAGTACAATTGTTCCAGTTAGAAATGGAATATTATTTCATTCATATGGCGGCTTTGGCTGGCTTCACAGTGCCTCATTCGTTCGGACTAATTTTCGTGCATATTTTCCAGTGTATGGGGTCATATCTCTGCAATAGCATCACCAATGTTGATCTTCAAATGTTCAATTGTCTCTGGTTCGTAGACATAACACTTTTCTTTAACGGCCTTCCCCACAGAAAATAGTCCAACGGTGTCAAATCGCAGCTTCTTGGCAGCCAATTGACGTCACTATTTCGCCTATTTAAAGGGCTATCAAAAGTTTGACGCAATAAATCGATTGTGGTATGAGATGTGTGGCAAGTTGCACCATCGTGTTGAAACCAAACTTCGTTCACATCAATACCATGAAGAGCGGGTACAAAAAAATTGGTTATCATGTTGCGATATGTGTCTCCATTGATTGTAATGACGTCTACGCTCCACAAGCCGCACCAAACAGTCACTCGTAATGGGTGCATCGGCTTCTGTAAGACGACGTGTAGATTTTCTGACCTTCAAAAACGGATTCGAATCACTTGAATCATTTATGAGTATTATAAGTATTTTTCTAAATTTATGAATCTAAATGAGTAGGCGTATGAATCAAACATATTTCGAATGTTATGAGTTTGATGTCAATGTTGTACTCATACTCATTGCAACCTAAACTTATAAATCCATGTTGTAGTGAGTACGAATGAATCAGATTAGTTAAATTTCGATACTGGTGACTCACTCAAACTCAAAATTTCATGAGTACTTATGAGTCGAAAAAAAACGATTTATTGCTAATCTGTGGGAGAAACTTTTCAAAGCAAATAGATTTCCCATGTCTGAGTTATGGCCCTCATCTAAAAAGTCAAACCACTACCTACTAGACCACGGCGACTTAGATTCTTGTCACATTCGATCTTGTCGTGTGATTATGATTCACAGTTGAATACTGGACTGATGAAGCTGTAGGCCATTACCACATATGATGTCTTTTCGATATGTTTGTTTAAAATGTAGAATCGAAGACGAGTTTGCCACTTTATCTTCATTGTCTTTCGAGAAATGTGCAACAGGATCGGTATGCACTTGAAATATGTGAACCGAAAACAGAGAAACAAACAGAAGAGAGACAAAGTGACTTCCAAACTTTGGCAGTTGATAACGGCCAGCTTTTTGAAGCTACATCTGTCAAATTAGATAGCATTTATCTAAAGTAATCTTAAGTTTTCGTGAAGACTGAAAAATAATTCTTTTAATAATAGGCCCTGCAATCCCGTAGACTATCGAAGGCAGACTGAAACCCCATGTTTAATGGGAAGAGATAACTTTTTCAAATGAAAACCCCTGTAATAAGCCACTGAAGGGTAGAGGTCAAATCCATGATTCAAATTTTATATTTCCATTCAAATTTGATTTTTCTTCTTCATAAGTTTTGAAAGGCTAAAGAACACAATTATTTACATAAGAATTGTCATTCTTCTGGCGACATCAAATAAGTAAGTAAGGTGCCAAAAGGTAGCACTTAAGCCGATGTTGTCAAAGTCTAAACTATTATTTGTTGTATGGCATGGCAAGTCTTCTTAAGCAAACTAAACAAGTGCACAGAATACCAAATTATCTGCAGTGGGCCATGCAATGCTTTGTGTATGTGTGATAGTCATTTGAGTTTAAATAACGTTTAGAGGGTTGCCTGGTATTAAGCCAGCAGACAGGATCGTTAAACTCTGCAAGTGATTGATTTTGAAGTCATGTTTTTTACTGCTTAAAGCTGATTTCTTATGCAGAAATAATTAATATTTAAAGCATGACTGGAAAGTATTTTGCTTTCTGGTGAAGTTTATTACTCTTTCGATTGTATTTAATGACATCGTTTACTACCGTTTGTTTATCATAATAAATGGAACCGAATGTTTTAGTTTTTCTATTTCTGTTGCTTTCCTTTGTGTTTTGTAAACAAAGAAAATCTTTTGGAAAATTTAATAATTATTTTCCAACTATTTTTATGATTTTATTTAACACACTGACCCTTAGGCTGAACCATTAAAATTGTTGACCCACAAAACCAAATAATTCCGAAAAAATTCCCCTTAAGCAGTTGATTATCATTAACTGAGTTTTTAAATAAATGGCGGCCATTTAATGGATCTTAAATTGTTCTGTAATTAAGGAAATTATTTTTGTTTGCAAGACAATTTCAAACAGGTAATTAAGCTTAAGCATAGTTTTGTAACAGGCGTTATTTCCTTACCACTTATTAAAATTGTCTCTATGACATGCACAGATATTTCTTCAAAAATATATTAATGTTGAATAGAAAGTTATAATAATAGAAAAACTTTATGTATAAGATTACATTTATCGAGAGATTTTCGATAACAAATTTTTGGTAATCGAAAAGTTTCAAATAGAAATTATAAAAATCAAAAAATTCTTGTAATTGAAAAGCTTTCAATCAACAACTCTAGTTATCGAAAAAGGTTGTGTTAGAAATGAAAACTAATTCAAGTAAAATAAATTCAATTGATCTGTTAAAAAATATTATCGGAGACAGAAAATAAAATAATGAAAACTTAAACATAAAAAAATTGAATGGGATAGTAATCGAAAAAATAGTCATTAAAAATGAAATAAAAAAATATTCTTGGTGATAAATTATAATAATCGTTAATAACAACACAAACAACTACCGTTATCGAAAAAAAAATTTGACAAAAAAATATTAAAAAAATGGTAAAACTGCTTCTTGAAAAATTTTGGTCATGGAATAATTAAAAAAAAAAATTGGTTTCGAAAAATCTACATACACAATTATAGTTATCGAAAAAAATTCTACTCATAATTGCATTAGATTTTTGTAATCGAAAACTGGTTAATAGGAAATTATAATAAACGAAAAAAATATAGTTATCGAAAAATTTTATTTAGAAAATTATAGTTATCGAATAAATTTGGATTGAAAATTGTACTCCAAAAAAACGTAATGTAATCAGAAAATGTTGATAGAAAATAGGTTATCTTAAAATTGGCGATAGAAAATATTTTAAATACTGCTTAAAAAATGACTGTTATCGAAAAATTTATATTTTATATAAAATATATGAAATAGGGAATTATAAAAATCGAAATATTTCGAGTTATTGAAATATTCCTAGTTATCGAAAACTTGTCTGTAAGAAACTATATTAAATGAGAAAGTTTTGATATAAAATTTTAGTCTTGAAATGATTTAAGATAAAAATTTTGGTTAAGAATTATTAGTATCGAAAATAGTACATTATTTTTCGTTGTTATATATTAGTAATCGAAAAAATTTAAAAATAAGATTGTTATTGGAAATATTTGCTCTAAAAAAGATCCAGTTATCGAATTTTTTGTTTTTGTTAGAAATAACGGTTATCAGGAATACAAGCTAAGATTCGATAGAAAATATTATTATTTTAAAAAATCGTAATAGAAAATTTTAGTTATCGTAATTTGAATACCAAATTTTAGAAATCAAAGAATTTTAGATTGAAATTTATAGAAAGTCGAAATACGGAATTTTCGTTTCGATAAAAAAATCATAATAATCGACAAAATTATTGTTATCGAACAATTTAGATAATTTATAAAGAAAAATTCTTGTCATCGAAAAGTCCTCCAAAGGAATAAAAGTAATCGATTACAGGCTTATATCAACCATTTAACATTGGATGGCCTTCTCATATAACTCTTTTATGTTTGACAAAAATTCGCTTATTTAAACCAACAACTATAGTTGATAACAAAAGCTTACAGTGAGTAAATGTACACTGACCAATCATTTTTTTAATGTACAACTGTGACTAAATCCAGTGGTGACTAAAATTTGCCTTTAAAAAATTCTTATCATCAAAAAGTTTTCACAGAAATTAAATGTAATCGATTATGCTAACCGTTTAATGTGCATCTCTGACTAAATCCAAAAGTTTGTCTTTAAAAAAATTCTTGTCATCGAAAATTTCTCCAAAGAAATTAAAGTAATCGATTATAGGTTTATGCCAACCGTTCAATATGCATTTGTCAGCCAGTGTTGACTAAATTCCATGCTTATGCCTCTTAGATAAATAAAGAATTTTTCTTGTCTCCTGTTGATTCAATAACTTTAATCGATTTTTTACACTGTTTTTCAGTGAGTAGCATTTGTTTACTTTCTAACCATTGTGGCTTTGATGTTGCTCTTAAAAATTTTTTTGTTTTTGTTTTGTAATTAATTTTTGTATTCTTTCTTTGGCAAAAAAGTAGTGCATGCAGTCAAATTGTATGCTTAAGGGCTCCAATAACTTCTGTTCCTCTTGACCACTGACATAGAAATTTTATTTAGCGTTTGCTAGAACAGAAAACAGTTAATTAAACTCTTAAATGAGTTTTACTTGGTTTGCTTTTAAACTACCGTATGTATGTATGTATGTACATATGTAGGTTAAAAGTTAATACATACCAGGCCTGTTATTAATTAAAAATCAACTTATAGGTGGAATACTTGAGCTGCAAACATTTGTAGTGCATTTGCACATACAAATGAATTTTTTTTATTATTTATTTCACAAGGCTTTGTGTTTTCGATAATTGTTTTAAAATGTTTTAAAATAATGTTGTTTTTATATTTAACATTTGAACATAAAAAATTTTAATTTAACAGACTGTTAAATTGTTCAACATTTCATATACAATTTAAAGTATATTTTTAAATGCCAAGTTTATTGTGGAAGCCAAAAGCTTTCGCTTTACAGAGAGCCTATAATGGTTTATGAACGAACTAGTTTTATAAATTAGCACAGACATGAATCTTTCTGGGTGGTGAAATAGACCTTTTTTAACCCATTTAATCCAGTAAATGAGGGCAAAACAAAGTACATATATGTTATCGACAAGTAGAGACGTGCGGCGTATTAATTCTCAGATTACGGCCGATAACTATACTTTTGATGTAGTCAAGAAATTTATTTATCTTGGCCCTGCCGTTACCACCAAGAATGATGTCAGTCTGGATATCAAGTGCAGTATAACTCTTGCCAACAGTTGCTACTATTGTCTCAATAGGCAATTGAGTAGCGGAGACCTCTCTCGGACGACAATACTCTACAAAACGCTCATCCTACCCGTTCTTCCTTATGGCGTAGAGGCATGGACTCTATTAGGCACTGATGCAGCAGGCTTGAGAGAATAATGAACTTTAAAAGGCTAAACATGTTTCTACAAGATACACTTTTCATGTAGCAGATATGGTTAGTTCTCCTTAATGGTGAGCACACAATAAACCGACTTAAAGGCTTAAGTGTTTGCCGTGTTAGAAATAACACCTTCAACCTGTATGATTGGTCTAAATACAGTTTCAATTGCAAAAACACACAAAATCTTATTGCAATTTTTTTATACGACCAAAACTCAGGGGACGGTCCCTACTCATGGAGTGCAGAGGGAGTAGTGTTTGAGGACATTAGATTTGAATATTTTTATATTATAAGCGGCAGAAAAAACCTCTGCAGGCCGGGATTTCCACATACGGATAGTAAAAAACGACTTCTGCCTGTAATGCAGAGAGCGATCCATTGTCCACTCGCACGACTATAAGCGGATATGTCCTTCGAAAAAGCCGGGTGCAATATAAGAAAACATCATTCTCTGTATTCTCCTTAACTCGCTAGAGCAATATCAGTTGCAGTAGCGATAGAACCGTGAAACACAAGCCACAATGAATTAATAGATGAGCGTCTTCACCCTCTCCTGTACACGGTTAAGAAGCCTCAAAATAGACTAGACAAAATAGGGGCCACGGGCCTTACATGAGAGTTGTATTCCATTATCGGTAGGATATAAATGGTGTAAATAGTAAGGAAATCATTAGATTTAAAAAAGAAAAAAATATATTTTTTGTTAAAAGAACCGTAATTGAATAATTGTTTTAAGCGTTCCGTTAAATTAAAGCATTATTTGTATGAATATTATGCTCAATAAATATAAATTTAAATAAATTGAAAATGATATCAATCTAAAGCCTCACAGAGTGAAGACTTAAAATTAATTTTCGTTTCAATATGGCTTTAACAAATACCCCCAATATTAGATACTCACGTGTGCACATGTACACGTATCAATGCAATTGCCTAGTGATGTGTGTTTCATATGAACATGTATTAGAGTCAGTCATTGGATTCCGATACATTTGTTTTCAAATATTTTATTAATAAAATTAAAATGTATCATCATTCGTCAAAAACAAAAACAGAATCTAAAATGAATTTTGTATCATCATCGTATTGATATTCCATTAGAAAACTAAACTAAAAATGCAATAGAAATGAAGCTGATGGTGATAAAGTTGATGACGATGTTGATAATGCATCATCATCATCATCATCGATACACATAAAATATTTGCATATTTACTAAAAACATTACACAGCCTCACACGTACATATATAAATAAGTGCATACATATATATAGAGATGATAAATTTACATTAACACAGATCAATAGATCAATAGAAAAATTCATGTTTACAAAATACGGTGGCATTTTAGGTTTATGGGTGTTTATTTAATCACAGGCAACTTTAAAATAAAATTATTTCTAGAACGCTTCGTAAATTAAATACAGAGAGAGAGAGAGAGAGAGAGGCAGAGAGAGAGCGAGAGAGAAATTTTAAGAGGTGAAGGTCGGTCATAAAGTGCTTATAATTGAAGTTAATCTATAAAAATTTTTTTTACAAAAAATTGTGTCGATAACAACACTATTTTGTAGATTACATAAATTTTTTTATCAGAAATTTTCGATTACTTAAAATTTTAATAGACATTTTCAAATTACATACATTTTCTGTAAATAAATTGTATATTGAAGCTTTGTCTACATTAAAAATTTTCGATTACAAACATTTTTTAGAGAAATGTTTTCAGAAAAAAAAACCGTAACCTCAACCTCTTGTTAGAGAATAAAATCTACGAGTGGGGAAACTTCTGTCCACAATTAGATTTAAGACTGCAGGAAATATAAAGTTATAGTAGGAATGGAAACATTACAGAGTTGAGAGATACTCTCCAAAAGTATAAAAAAGTGTACAGAAAAATAATCGATTACTTAAATGTTGTTGTCGAAAATTTGATTCCAGATTACGGCCGATAACTATACTCTTGATGTAGTCAGTGAATTTGTTTATCTTGACTTCGCCACTACCACACCAAAAATGATGTCAGTCTGAAGATCAAGCGCGGACTTACTCTTGCAGATGCTACAGGTCTCACTAGGCGATTGAGCAGCAGAGATCTCTTTCGCAGAACAAAACTAATACTCAATAAGATGCTCATCCTCATCCAGTGCTTTTTTTATCACGCAGAGGCCTGGACACTATTAAGCACTGATGTAGTAGTCCTGAGAGTATTCGAGTGAAAAGTTCTACGTAAGGTATTCGGTCCAGTGCGAGTTATCGATGATTTACACATCCGGTCCAACAATGAGCTGTATGAGCTCCAAACAGAGTAGAGTATTGGATTGCATACCATCGATCTTTATTTTCTAATGCAATATTTCAAATCATTGGATGCTTATTTGCAATAGAAACTCAATTGTTTTGAACACATGCAAATAAAAATGGGTAAAGAAAAACTAAAAAAAATATTTAAATTTTATACATTATTTTCTCTTGTTCTTCTCGATACATTTATAACACATACATTTATCGTTTTATACCGCATATACATATGTATGTACAAGATAGTATTTGTTCGATGGTGTCAAGAGTGGCGTTGTGTCTGAATATTTGTATATTTTTAATGCCCTAAAGTACTAAAAATGTGCATGTATTTGTGCTCCATTTTATTTTTTTGCTTCTTTATTTTTCATTTTGTTCTCATAAAATATTTTGTGATACCCCACCGCATTGGTTTATTTTGTTGTTAATGCTGTCGATGATACACAGAGCACAAGCTTTTGTCTGTTCCCACTATATACATAGCTGCTATCGATAACGACAATGATGATGATGGGGATGAGAATGAAACTGCTCTGGATGATAATGATGTATTCAGCAGTAACATTTTCATTGAAATTGATGCTTTACTGTGGCTTTTACGTGGTTTCACTGCAATTTCCGTTATTTAAATATGCGTCTATTGCACAAGCACAAGTGTTACCAACTATTGGGTGAGGGAAAAAATTAATTCGGAAGGTACAATTAGTATTTTATAAACAGTATTTTGCAATATTTGTTTTCAATATTATATTTCATTGCACAAGCCATACTATAGTTTATAATCTAAAGGCCATGGAAAGATTTGGTGGGTCTGAGAGTCAAATAATTCGTCCTTTAGACATCCAAGTATAGATAATCGTAAAATCTGTAACACTATGGTTGTTATATTGGAATTTATTGGAATGATCTCAATTATGACAGATCAATTAATGTTACAATTAGTAAGATGTGTCAGTCAAAATAGACCAAGGAAAAGAGCTCAAAAGCTGTCCTCTACTACCATATGATGCCATAAAGCAAAAGTGATGTACATTTGCCTAATTATTTAAAATCCAGAAACATATATACATAATTGGTCACTACAATCCTTTTCACACCACTTAGGCCGTGTATGTTAATTTGTATACACAAGTGACAGGACCTACAATTTAAAAATAGATAGAGTTTTAGAGAAACTTTTTCATGGCAATTTTATTTACTCTCAGAGTTGTTGTCAGAATTTTGTAATAACCAATCCATATAAAATCCACATACATACTTAATTGGCCATTACAACCCTTCAGTCTGGATTAGGGCCTAACTTCTCAACACCACTCATGTTGTGTGCGTTAATTTTATACATGAGTGGCGGGACCTACAGTTTAAAGTCGACTCCGAACGACAGATTATTTGAGAAGCTTTTCATGGCAATTTTTACTCTCAGAGTTTTTGCCAGAAATCTGCTGAGCAATATTTTCGTTTTGATGTCTGACCTGGGATTTGAACTCGAGCCTTTCGTCTATTAAGCCAACACTCTACCTATTAGACCACGGCGACTCGTATATGAATGCGTATAGGTATCAGAAATTATGAGTATGATTCGAATCTATTCTTCTTTTTGAATATTTATTGCGGAACTCTGGTATACATATTTCAGGGGTCTAATGGTGGCTTTACAGTAATTAAATAATTGATATCACTACTCGATAAACTATGACACTTATTTCGTAGAAAGACTGTCCGTACAGCCCTATGTTTAGGCTCAATAAGACTAAATAAACTATAGGCCCTGCCACTCACGTATAAAATTAACACACACACAATATAAGTTGTGTGCGATGCAAGGTCGTAATCCTGACTAAAGGATTGTAATGACCAATTATCAATGTATGTATGTTTGCATATAGGTAAGTATAAATGCAAAACATATCTTAATCAGCCAATGAACTTGACACAATTGCTAAGAACGTCGTGAAACCTCTAAATTTAGATTTAGATTTGCCACAGAAATGACATTTTCGTCAGTGCTTACATTCCGATGACATCAGGACGACCACGTTGGTTAAATTTACATACTTTTCACATATCTTTATAATCTTCTGAATTCCTTGCAAAGTAAGTCGGTTATGGTAATCAGCATTACCCCATAATGCTCGAAAAGCGGCCACGTTTAAATCACCACTTTCCTTGATTAAATGGAACTTCTGATGGTAGTCCTGAAATATTTAACAGTTGACAGTCCTGTCAGACTGGACGACTACTTAGATTACCATTTAGAATCATGCAAGACCGCAAAGCCTGTCAGTGATCATCAATATTGAATGCAGTTACCCTGAAATTTTTAACAAAACAGTAAAAGGTTGTCGAAAGTATTCATTTGGAAAATAATTCGGCTTTAGCAAATTGTGGTCGGAAATCTTCATCCTTGCGTTTGTATATTCCGATCAGTTGTTGTTATTGGTTACTTTTTTTCTTAATTTCATGAACTTATTCGCCTGTCAATATATCTTCCTCTGTCAGTTTATATTCTATCACATGCTTTTCTCTTGATTTATAATTTTATGACTGCTTTTCCTGTTCGTTTGTTTGTCTGTAAGCAACCGTGTTTTATTTTTCATACTGGGGGGGGGGAGAGAGAGAGGAGGAAATACAAGCCATATAATCATATTTATAATGCAGTTTGTGTGAACGTAATTTAAGAGCGAATGGCTTTTTTTCATCCTCCCTCCAACCAAAAATGTGTGGAAATTTTTAAACGAAAATATTAAATATTGTTGGACTTTGCCAAGCAGCTTTGGTTTATGTGTGCAATAAAGTGTGTGAAAGAGAGAGGGAGATAGAGAATACAAAAATATAAATATAGAACAACAACAACAACACAATCAATAATAAATTTACATTGTAAAACACTAGTTGTGCTCATAATTTGAAATTTTAATACACATGCTCGTCCGTACTCAATGGATTTCATAAATCCATAAAATTTATGGCACTCATATAATGGTGGGTTTTTGATACTCTCAATGCTCCCAATGGTTTTTATAGACGTTTTGTTTTTATTAAAAAAGAGAAAAAATTATTCATAATTTGTGGCATAAAGCCAAGAATTAATAAGCAATGTTTTCAAAATAGACGAGTCCTTTAATCAATTTAATGGGAATTTAAATTTAATAATTATGATTAAAATTAAGAAATAATCAAAGGATTAAAGGTCGGACTAACTCTTTTAATTCAGAAGTTGTTCTTAATTCGAAGATGGACAACAGTCAGAGAAAGTACGGTTTAAAGGCTGTAGCCTATCCCATCCAACCACTGCAACAACTTGTGTTCGCAGGAAATAAAGGGGCCCGACACCCAGAAATCTTATATTTTACATTGCATTAATTTCTGGTCACTGCAGTCTAGGAGATAGTGAATTGGGTTAATAGACATGAAGCCATGGCTCAAACCCCAGGTCAGATATCACGACGAAATGTGAAAAAAATATTTCTTCGGCAACTTCTCTCAGCAGATTTTAGGCAAAAACTCTGAGAGTGAAATAAAATTGTCATGAAAAAGTTTCTCAAAAATCTGTCGTTCGGAGTCGACTTTAAACTGTATGTTTCGGCACTCATGTATAAAATTAACACACACAACATATGTGAGAAGCTAGGTGGTAATCCTGACTAAAGGGTTGTAATGAGCAATTTTGTATGTGATTGGATATTGCATTGTATTGTATTATTTTGATTATGTTTTCTTGACTACTTACACCTACAACCATACGAGTTTTTCGTGAAAAAAGTATTCTTACTGAGGCATCCTTTGGAAGATACAAACGAAAATTAAAAGATTTTTTAAGCACAATTAAATATGGGGACAGATTCTTGAATCAAATTGTATGGCATAGCAATCCACTACACGTTATGTTTCTTTGCTATTGTAACCAAATCATCTTCAAATTTCTTAATTTCTTCATGGCCCTTGTCTCTCCTTCTTGAAATACTTCATTACTTAAGGTATACTCAAATAAATCTTCTATTGCCACAACAATTCATTCCTTATTTTTTTAATATTTTCAAGCATTCAATGATACTCGTATCTGTTTGTACATCAAACAGAATCAGAGTAAAAACAAATTTACTAAGATCTGCTTCGTTTATTCAATTTTAGAAAAAATTTGAAATTAAATCAATTGGAAATAAAAAAAAAATATTAAACCATCGTAATGCAAATATTATGTTTTATGCGCACTTTAGTTTTCACTCCCTAAAACCACAAGTCGTAACAGTTTTACGTTTATTTTTTTCTTCCTTTCTTTTATTGCCGTAAAAGATTTTCACTGAAGTTTTATTTCCATTCCAATTTTATTTGCAATATTGCTTCAGAAAACTTTTCATATGTTTTCGATGAACTCCCTTCCCCCCTTATTATCAATACAGGGCGGGCGTATACAGTATTTCGTTACATTTTATTTTCAATTTATTCGTTTTTAATATTTTCATAAATGATTTGGAATTTTCTTCTTTTTTTCTGGTTTTTTTTATTCCCTGTAACCCCTGTAACAATAAGGACCAAACAAATGTAATACCATGTACTCTTGCATATGTAAATATGCATTTTAGCAGTTACACACACAAATATATAATTCTACAATATGTATTGTACAGGCATATATACATACACGTACCATATATAGAGACAGGCGATGTAGTAGTGATATTACAAATGCAAAAAAGAGATCATAAAGGTTTACAAAAGAAACAAATTGAATATGATACAGCATACAGAGACATATGTATTTATACCCTACACATGTGCAAGTATAGATAATGTATCCCAACTACATTTGCTACAATAATTTTAGCATATGGGGCACTATAGCCAAAAGTAGACACAGCCATATAGTAGCCAAGTAGAAGTCTCCGTAGTCTTACTTATGCCGTGATAGAATCCCTCTAAGCGAAACCTTTTTAGTAAAAACATGGAGAGAAATTTTTTGTTTTAATATCTGCAATCTCTTTAGGTTCTAACGGAATAGCCTTTAAGGTATACCGTACCGTAACACAACACATACCTCACCACTTAAAGCATTGCATGTCAGCATAAAAATTGCATTACGCCGTAGGGTTTTTACATTTTCGATATTTGATTCCCTTTTTCAATTTGATGTCGAAAAAAATTGTTATTGTACAGTATTATTGAAATATAAAAGCATATGCATTGTAATTGAAAAAGGATTATCACCGATTTGATGATGATGATGTTGATGCACCAAAAAGCAAAAAATTTGTATAAATTGGAAAATTTTATTTTTTTTTTTTTAGTTTTTAATATTTTTTAAATAAATAATGAAAGAGTAATTGATTAAAATTATTGTTAATTGTTTAATAATTGAACACAATGGAGTAAAAAAATAGAAATCCTTAATAAGCATCATAGCATTTGTGAAGCAATGAAAAAAGCATTGCTATTATGATTGCTATAGGCAGGGCAGTTAGAACAAGTTTAATACAAAAGCATTTAAAAAATCAAAATGATATAGAAAAAGGACTTTACACTATACCCCAAAGAAGAAAGTGAAGTTCAGTCTGTCTTGTGTGAAGACGTGGTTTGTTTGAAGAGAGTAATCGTGGTCTGAAGATCTGCGTTACAAAGATCTCTCTGTCTGTCTGATCTTTGCATAAACAATAACAATTGCTAGACAATTATTCGACAGCTCTTTGTAACGGAGATCTTCAAACCACGATTAGACACTTCAAACACACCACGTCTTCACACAAGACTGACTGAATTTCACCACAATAATTTTCATCAGGACTTTGTTTGATATTGATTTAAGTCAGCAAGAATAAATTCAAACCAATAGTACGATGAGAAGATTTACGAAAACGCCGCCTACTGTAAAGCGCTGCAGTTTAACGAAAAGCGAGCTATTGTGAAGGACTACTGGTATAGGAAAAGTGTGGTGAAATATAAAAAGGGGAGTAGTGAAGGCGAGAATGAAGAAAATCATGTTGAATAGAAGTAGCAACGATGCTCAAAAGTGTAGCCTCCGTAGTCTAGTAGGTAGTGTATTGCCTTATTAGATGAGAGGCCTCGGTTCAAACCAGAGATGAGCAATGAATCGTTTTTTCGCTACTCATAAGTACTCACGAAATTTTGAGTATGAGTGAGTTAACAATACTAAAATTCAACTCTGATTCATTCGTACTCACTACAACATTGATTTATAAGTACACGTTGCAATGAGTATGAGTACAACGTTGAGTTTGATACTCATACCATTCAAAATATGTTTGATTCATACGCTTACTCATTCAGATTCATAAATTTAGAAAAATACTTACAATACTCATAAATGGTTCGAGTGATTCGTGTCATTCGTCAAAATTTACAGTTTAAGTTGTGTTTGCATTTACAAAAAAAGAAGAAAGAAAAATACAAAGACAGCAAGCAAAGCAAACACACAACCTTCTAATGAGTATTGTAGTGTTCGTACGCGAATCATACTTATTTTGTGATTCTTGTAAATGTTGAGTAAAGGAGATTCGAAATCAACAACATCATGCCTATTGTTAAGTATGAATACGATGAGTACTTGAAACTTTGAATATGAGTATTATGAGTATGATATTAAAATAAGTATGAATGCGTATAAGTATCAGAAATTATGAGAATGATTCGAATCTACTCATCTTTTTGAATACTCATTGCTGATCTCTGGTTCATACCCTAGGTCAGGCATCTCCAACTAAACGAAATATGAAAATATATTTCTCTCAGCAGATTTCTTGCAAAAATTCTAAGAGTATACAAAATTGTCATGAAAAAGGGGTCCGACTCTATCGTTCGGAATCGTCTTTAAACTGTAGATCTCGCCCCTCAGGTATAAAATTAACACACGCAACATATATGGTGTGAGAAACTAGGTTGTAATCCTGACTGAAGGGCTGTAATGACCAACTATGTATGTATGTATGTAGGTATGTAATATGTTCTCACAATTATAACTTGTTGTTCTTTCGTATGCCACTCCAATTTTATTTTCGTTGGTGTTTCCGATAACCAAACACTATCGATAATCGAAAATTAACCTTTTGCACTTGAATTTGCCACATCCAATAAGAAAATATTTCCTTATTAAAGAAATTGGTATGAAAAAAGTTTTATGTTGCGGTTATTGGAATTGTTTTTTCTGACATAAATTTTAATTTCTTAATTTTCTTAAAGTTTTTAAAGACACTATTTGGCCCGTTTGTTTGTTTGTATATTTGTTTTTTTTTTGTCCTGTTTTCATGCTAAATTTTAATGGGGTTGTCAACAAGACAAATATCAGAATAAATTTTATGTTGTTTTTTCCACCATCTATTTCTTGTTGGTGTTGTTGTTGCTGTTGTTGTTGATCTATTTGTTTGGCAAATGATTAATGAAAACTTTCTATCATTGTCGCAACTACAAACACATATACGAACACATACATACGGACATACATACCCACATAAAAAAACTCATACAGGAAATAAAATCATGTTAGAAAACATAAACAATTTTGTTTTATAGTCATGGTGTATAGATAACGAAGGTGGGTTAGAAAATTTATATTTTTTACGATCAATATTCAGAGTCACCTGTTCAAGAAGTAAATAGTGATGAATGTTTTTTTGTGAAGCTGTTTCTTACAAGCGGTAGAGAGAACTCAAAAAAGTACGTAAATCACTGGAAATGAAGTATTTCTTTCATCATCTTAAGAAAGCGTTTTGTAAATACGCTGGCTTCTAAATACAAACATAACATTTAATTTTCGCTGCCCATGTAGTTAGATGCGAACCCGTGGTTCAAACCCCAGCATAAAACGAACAAAACGAAATATGAGAAAATATTTCTTTCTGCGACTTCTTCTCAGCAGAATTAGTAGACGTCTGTCAAAAAATCTGAGCATAAATCAAATTGCTATGAGACTGTAAGTCCTGCCACTCGTGAATAAAAATTAGCACACCCAACATGGGTCGTATTCCCGACTAATGGGTTGTAATGACCAATGAAGTAAGTTAGTAAGTAAGTTCATATTCCAGTAAGTTATTCATGTTAAGCCTTATGTACTGAATATTCAATGGGCTTGGTTTATAGTCAATGACAAAGGCAAATGCAAGTGTCGCCTACGAAAAAGTAGACATCGTCAAAAGTTCAGAGAGTAAATCATTAAGAAGGATAAGTTATAGAGTAGGAGAACAAAATTTTACATACCTACACATTCACAATTGGCCATCAGTCAGGATTACGACCTAGCTTCTCACACCCCTTATGTCCCTAACTAAACATGAACTCGTCTAATGGAATCTAGTCTAGTGTCAGAAGCTTGACATAAATCGAGAGAACTGCGTCAAGTTTTCACATTGAAAGTTTCACTATTTATGTCGTCTACGGGTGTCAAAATACTGCGACCATACAATCTATTGCACTGCCTTCAATATATATGTATGTATAGGATATCTCTACAACGCTTCTCTAAACCTCTTTCTGTGATGCATTAATATCTCATAGACTCGAAGTATGACGATGATTAAGTCTCATCATCTCAAATGATCCCCTTTCTGGACCAGTGTTCTTTAATTGTACACTGGCCCTGTTATAGCAACAAGTCGCCGTAGTCTACTAGGTAGTGTGTTGGCTTACTAGACGTGAGGCCACGGTTTAAAACCCAGGTGAAACATCTGCAACAAAACGAAATACGAAAAATATTTCTTGTGTGACTTCCTCTCAGCAGATTTCTATGAGACTTAAACAATATGGCACTATTTTTCTAACCATCATGGCGTATATGCAGTGCATAATGCTTGGGCAAACCTTCTACATGTCATTGTTGCACGTCTGACCTTTATTGAAACGCACTGTATATGAAACGCTTTATATGGAAATTATTTGACATAGTAAATTTTTCTCATATACTCTTCTAGCAACCCTCGCTTAATCACAAAACTTCACTTATTTTATTCAAAATAATACACACCATAAATACATATGCAAATATGTTTATATCTGCATGTATTTGTGCGAACGTGTGTGTATGGTAGTGAAGTTCTTTAATATTTTTTTGAGTTATTTTTTTGTTTCGTTTTTATGCTTTTGAACAAAAGAACAAAAGTAACAAATTGTTAATACTTATTCATATTTTTTGTGTACCTCCTATACCATCCCCCCTCCCCCAAAGCTACTCAACTGCGTTAGACGTGTTAAAAGTGAAAAACAAGGAAAAGAAAAGAATTTTTTTATTTTTGTTCAGAATTTCAATAAAATAAAGTATTTCCGATTTATTTTGTAGTACGACAATAAATTGTTAAGATTCTTAAAGAAAAATTAAATTTAAAAATAATTTTTTTTATATTTAATTTCCTTGCTTGTAATATCTATATTTCAAAGTCGGCGTTAAGCAGTTGGTACCACCACATAACACAATCACACATCACACAATGTAAATCACTGGCCGGGATTTACAGTTTAAAGTCGATTCGGAACGGCAGAGCTTTTCAAATCTGTCTTTTGAAATCGGCGTTAAAAAGTTGGTACCGCCACTTATGAACAAAAATTAACACACACAACATGAGTGCTGTTTGAGGATATACCATAACCGTACAGTAGGGCTGTAAGGTGGTGTTGAAGAGGGGTTTTTCGTGTTATGGTTCCTATGAAAGAGGCTTTAACCTCCTTAACACGCTTAATTGGTTTTGGTATCCTAAAATCTGGCTTTCGAAATATTTTCTTATGGTTTTCTTGACTCGAAACGAATTTTGCACATATTTTTTTATTGTGTTTTCAAAGTGAGCCTTCCTACCTTAGCTATTGAGTCTTTGATTAAATTATCTGCACAATCAAATTATGGTCCCTTTGTCTTAAAAAGTTTATTAAAATGTGTTATCGAAGCTTTTTTTAAACTTCAATTTACGTGGCTAAAGTTTTAAGTTTCTTCACACATACAAACTTCTCTACTCTTCCAATTCGAAAGGCAATATTTTTGAATTTCGAATCACCAGAACTCTGTGCATGTAAGTAACATCGTGCCCTTAAAGCAATCCTAAGTAATACGTTGTAAGACTTAATATTGAAGAAAAAGAAAAGAAGAAAACAAACATTTTCTTGTGCATTTAATTTGAACAGAATATTGCAAATTCGTGATATTTTTTCACAAAATATTTGCAACAACATCAAGACAACAATGAAGAAACCAAAAAGTTGCAAACGTAGTAATGTTCCTTCGGAAACCTAGTCATGTCATAGGACAGCCTGATGATGATAATAATGAAGAGGAATATCAATAAGAAACTAAAATATAAAAAAAATAAATATGGAATTTGAAATAATATAAAAGAAGAGTAGAAATTAATTCAATATGTTGGAAATATAATTGAATTGTAATAAAAATTCAATTAAAAAGCATTCGAGATTTTAGTATTCCAAACTGAAATTTCAAAAAGGAAAATTAGAATTCTTTGGAGTTTATTTGGTAGGAAAAACTTTGTTACACCATTGCGGTACCAGAATTTTTATTGAATTCACTTTGGGTTACAAAGGAGGTAGTATGTTTGAAGTGGTTTAAATGCACCACTACAAACGAGTACACTCCCAGCTCAAACCTTAAAGACTTACTCCGCGGTTTTATACTTTTAAAAATTAAACTCTTCAATCATTGCCTGGCCTAGACTTGACCACTACAACCAATATAAAAATCTTAACCAACTTCATGCTTCTTCAAGAAGCCAACAATATTCAAACCTATCACAGAATATGTGAAATAATATGTGCTTAATAATAAAGAAATGGAGGAGATGCAGTTAAATTTTCCTTTAAGGAACAAAAAGAAGAAACGTGTATCCTGTGTTCGAGTGGGATATTCGCAAAGGACGAAGAAAACTAGTCATCTGTATAATTACAGGCCGGTTTTGTTTTGCTAATATTACTCCTAAAAGTTATTGAATTATTGCCAATGACCACAATCGTAGCAGTTATTGAGGTGCTTCCGTAATATCAAACCAAAAACGATATTCTAACATTAACTAATTTTAGACAACCCAATTCATAAGTTGTGATTAGTTCTTGGCGTTTTTTTCCTACTGATTATTCATCATCAGCCTTATTTCCGCTAAAATCATTTGAAGTTCTCTTAAAACTACATATAAAGCCAATTGATCCATTCGTGCCTGTGTATGATTTTCAGTGCATAAATCTCTTGTGATCACAAGCTACCCGACTGTCTATATGCAGCCTCGACATAATCGGAAAGTCTTGAAAAGTTTTGCGCGCATAACTTGCGATCAGAAAAGCCATGCGCATGACCAATATTAGCCAAGAGAACGAGTACGAAAGTAATGCTTTATGAATGCTTAGACTCAAAGAACCGGACAATAGTATATATTAATTTATAATGTTGAAAGGACTTAGAGACATGCTTATCGCTGGCGAATATAATTTTTTTTTATTGCTGAATGGTGGATAATTTAATGACATTTATTTTTAAATATGGTATCCGCCAAATGTCGCCGTGACTGCGTTGGTCCATTAGATTATGGTTAATAGTGGCTTGAATATTGACCTCCAGTGCTTAAAGCATAATCAATGACTTAATATCGCCATCGACATTCTTATTTATCGATAGTCTTCTGGCTGTTAAGACAAATAAAAAACCAAATACTTGGCATTATCTATCTATAGGTCCTAGTAAGCTTAAAACATGGAGTATTTATCGTTCTGTAGAAGCTGCAAGATTCGCTTATATCTCCATGCTTATAACGAAAGCAACCTAATCTGTATTGCATCCAGTTCCTTAAGATGAAGGTTTATGTCATTAAAATTGCTGTATGCACTCTATTAGCAAACTGCCGTGTGCATATTTTATTTCGGGAAACTTTTAAAGCCACAACATATATTTCCTAGGCCTCGAAGAGATTTGGAGATTACGTGTGAATTAAAAATATTAAAACAAATCTGCTACCATAAGGCTTTTAACGTTTAAAGTATTAGTTCCTCCTATTACGGTTGATAAGAGATTGATATCGTATTTGTGGTGATACTCATTAAGGTAATAGGCCCCCATGATAGTAAAACGTGTAAGTTTAGTACAAGCGATTGATAAGAAAAATTAATAAATTTTTTGAAAAGCATTTGATAAAGAAGGCAATAAAATTACTTTTAAATTTAACATAACATATGCATGTTAACAATGTTATCTATTGCTGTTAGACTTAGCAGCAATCTTTCCAAATAACATTTTGAATTTACCAGACAGTACTGAGACATTATCATACTCAATCACCCCTCCAGCCAAAGATAGTGCGACTATGATGGCATGACTGTATGGAAAAGTGTCATGTTTTTTGTAGATGGGATACGTTTTTTGTTCTTATGATTCAATTTGTTTTTTTTTAACAATCTTATCACTTAGATTTGTCTGTTTTTATTATATTTGTTTTAAATTGAATAAACAAATATTGAATGAAAAAAACTTCTTCAAAGGTGATATAAATTTTTAGATTTTGCTAAAGTATTTCCTCTTTAATACTCACCTAAATATAGAATTTTAAGAGATAATAAAGAAAAGTACTTCAGATTTACTTGTTTTGTGAAAAATTAAATCATTTTTGGTCAAAGACTTCATTAATATGACAGTGTGATTGTATTATTTACCACAAAACTATTTAATCGGCTTCAATAACCCGAAAATTTTTTAACCGTTTGGATTTCGAAAATTAAAAAAACGTAGAAAATTTACAAGACTGACTAAAATAACGGGAGCTTGACGAAAACTTTCGATATCGATAATTATGGTTTGACAGCTGAGAATATCATATTACGTTGACATTTCTATGCAGCTATGTCTGACAAGTCATCATTAAGTCATTAACGACTCAGCATTACACACATACATACAGAATTGGTCATTACAATCCTTGAGGCAGTATTACAGCCTAGCTTCTCACACCGCTTATATTGGGTGTATTTATTTTATACATGAGTGGGCGGGAACTACAGCTTAAAGTCGACTCCCAACGACAGATTTTCATGGCAATTTTATTTACTCTCAGAGTTTTTGTGAAGAAATCGCCGAAGAAATATTTTTTCATCTTTTGTTTTGTTGGAGATGTTTGACTGGAGTTTGAACCGTTGCCTCATGTCTAATGACCCAACACACTACCTACTAGACTACGGCGAAGCAGCACTATATCCATTAAAATTGACTATTTTCTCTGATTTACACCTGTATCTTTGGTACTTATTTCTTTCAATACGAGTAAAGCACTGGAGAATTTTTGATTCCAATAATTTAATAACTATACGCCGCTATACCTTAGCGTGCTTCACCATCGGTTTATTGGAAAATTAAATTCGGTGAGAACTTTCTATTCAAATGTTATCCTTTTCACTGGCGTGCAATTTAATGTCTTCGGATTACATTTTCGAGGGCTATGTCATGTCATTGGTTTGTAACGACTAACCAGAAATTCTTGTAGTATTGACAGCCAACATCTTAAACACTATCAAATATGAACATATATTGACACATATTGACATATATAGACACATGCCAGATATTTTATTATAAAAATAATCCAGCAGTTTAAAGTTCTTGAGCTACACCCTATATTAATTTAGGACAGGCTTTGAACATGTGAACATTATTTCAAGTAAATATTGTTTGTGGTTACGTTGTAGAAGTCCTATCCAGTTTTGGACACAATTTTTCCATTAATTGCGCCCGTATCTCGCCAATGGTAGCAGTAGTGTTATCTTCCAGGGCCAGAGCTGCGGTAGTCTTGCTTCCAGATATGACATATTGCATGTAATAGGGCCGGATTTCCTCTGTTCGGTATACGTTTGAGTTCTAATGAGTTCCTGAATTATATGAACTATGCCGACGATATTTGCCTTCTTATTAATATTGTTATCACGAACAGTTAACAAAGCGAGGATCGAATACCATTCCCTTCTTAGAGTAAGGCGATTGTGATAGTGTCCACAGTAGCAAAGAACTAAAAATTTTCAACAGCAGTATCATTGCGGACTCGCACGAAAGAAGAGGTCATGCTTAGGCTAATATTTAGGCTCATTCTGATACCACAATTAATTCTACCCCGGTGTCAACCATTCCCCAGAGAAAACTATCCCCAGTTTAAAAAAAATCAGCAAGTATTAGAGAGCTTGGTCAATGATACCAGAAAGTTAGAAGTCAGAAGCCTCCATCGCTTCATGACAAGAACAGACCTTTGACACATGAGGTGAAAGGCAATCTCTTCCTACAGAAGGCATGCCTAAGAAAAGGACAATGCCCCGTAAGAAATGTCATTGTTCGATGGATGGCCATACGATTTAAGGACAGAAGTCAGTCAGTACTCTTGTCCATACGTGTCCAGAAGAGTCTGGCAATACGTACGTGAGCCTCCTCGTAAAACTAGTGGACAGTATCCAAATTAACCGAAGCAATGAGATACACATGCTTGTAAATTGTCGGAAATTGCTGGACCCGTAGCGGTCCTGGCCAGATCCGTGCGTAATAAGTGTTTAAAGAATATTTTGTTTTAAAAAAAAGAAAAAAATAAATAAAAAACTGGAAAAACCAATTTGTATAGCCAACTGGAAGGATATCATAATTAAAATTCGCAATTGTAAGTGGTCTCAGTGGTGGTTAATTGTATCGGTCTCATTTTGAGAAGGCCATCGAAATAATTTTGAGGAACAACAGGTTCATAGAAAAGCGGGCGGACTCGAACTACTAAAAAAGCTTTGACAAGATTTGTTGCCAACCTGCGTTCTTTGTGAACATGTATTTAATCGTACATGGATTACGTTTGTATTTTCTTTGGATTATATTTTCTGTTACTGTAATTAAATCCAAAAGAAAACATTCTTACATAATCTCTGAAAATATTGCAAAAAACACACACATTTTCTTTTATTTTAACTCCCGTTCGCTGTTATAAAATCCACTTATCACTTGTTTTCATATCAAAAGTGAAATTCAATTCACGACGGCTAGTCTGTCTCAGTTACTAAAGATAAGATTTACAGTCGAGTTAATTATTTTGTTTTTGTTGTGGTCGTATTATACAATATTTCGTAAATAATTTATTTACTTCGTAAATATTTTATAAAAAAACCAACAAAAACAAAATAAAAAAAAATTATTTACATCTCTGTTAAGTTGTTAATAAAAATTTAAACGTTTATCAGATTCTGCTTCTTCTCTTCTCTTCTCTTCTCTTCTCTTCTCTTCTCTTCTCTTCTCTTCTCTTCTCTTCTCTTCTCTTCTCTTCTCTTCTCTTCTCTTCTCTTCTCTTCTCTTCTCTTCTCTTCTCTTCTCTTCTCTTCTCTTCTCTTCTCTTCTCTTCTCTTCTCTTCTCTTCTCTTCTCTTCTCTTCTCTTCTCTTCTCTTCTCTTCTCTTCTCTTCTCTTCTCTTCTCTTCTCTTCTCTTCTCTTCTCTTCTCTTCTCTTCTCTTCTCTTCTCTTCTCTTCTCTTCTCTTCTCTTCTCTTCTCTTCTCTTCTCTTCTCTTCTCTTCTCTTCTCTTCTCTTTTCATTTTTATTTTTTTTGTGATAAAATGTTGCTGTTGCTGTCTGTAGCGCATTGACTCTCCGTATTTATACATAAACCACGAGAATCTTTTGCCAAATCATTGCGTTAATAAATTCAAATATATTTCGGAGCATAATTATCTGAAAATTTTAATCAATATTGGCCAAAAATTTACTTATTTTAACTTCAAACGCAATACAAACGAATACAAATATTATGTTGGCGTCTGTGCTTTTTTATACCCTACACTATGGCCGGCATACAGTAATTGACTATCCCTAGAACACAATTAATTTGTTATGAGCTAAGCCCCCCTGTCATAATTCATTAGTGGTGGGTTTGAGTCACCCCGAGCTTCGAATGAAACCAACCAGTCCTCTTAGTAGCACGTTCGGCACCATGTCCAGATCTTCAGACTTTCTTTCACCCACATACCAATTACGTCTGCGGGGCACTTAAACAAAAGATGTTTTATAAATTCCTTTCCTTCCACATCCTGGCAGTTTCTACAGTATTCCTGGTGAGGCAGACCGAGCTTGTCAGCGAGACTGCCAATAGTGCAGTGTCCCGTTAGAATTCCTGCGAACTCAATATCGCTATAAATTCCCTATTAATTTCATTCTAGATCATTCAGGCCTACATCTTAACAGCCTTGAGATTCTGTAATTGAACCTATTTCATCAAAAGGTTCCAATCTGTGTGTGATCACTGGATCTAATTGCCCAAAGAAATGAACCTGAATGGCATATCAGGTCTATGCATTTTTCATTTCTTCTTACAATGCTCCTAATCGGATCAAAGAATATCTCAATTTATGTCTTGTGAAAGCCTTCTAGCAGACTGAAACCAGACTCTACCGGATTTTCTGCCCACTGAGTGTCGTCTGCCAGCCCAAGAATCTATGTCAGTTTTGACAGTTTATTTACTTCATGTCATCATTTATTCAAATGGCCATCATCGCGGAAGATGATTTTTCGATGATAATTAGGGTTCGTCGACAACTGTTTCAGAAACCATTTAGTGAACACAGTCCAGTCTGGTGTAACAAAAATCTTTTCAGGGTGCCCAGATAGTCCTGTGGGTAGTGTGCTAGACTATTAGCGTGAGGGTCGTGGGTTCGATTCCCACCAGAGACTCTAATCTGTGACATTACATCGAGCATATGGTCAAAGTTACTCAGCTCTTATAAAATTAAAATATAATTTGTCATTGTGTTCTAATTAACAAATAAATAAAATAAAAATTCTTAGCTCAATGTATTTGAGCCTGGGATGTACAAAATGCGGTCTGGGATACGATATAACAAACAGTCTTTGAAGGCCGATACCTGTGGCGCTCATCACTGTGTAATAAACATTGAACAGTTTAGAGTCCAGAAAGACACTAAGTTGCATAGCTACCCTAAAAAATCTTAGCTCACTTTTTAAGCCTGGACTGTATAAAATACGATCAGAGTTACGTCGTAACAAACTGCCTTTAAAGGCCAATATCTTTTAGCATAATAATGTCAATCTGGACTAAGTTGGATGGAAATTAAGCAATTGCAAGGGTAGTGGTAGGATTAAATGGAAAAGCAATGTAAGAAAACGTCAAGTTCAAGAACATGATTGCACAACGGACACGCTGTTCGGGAAGGGTATTACGTGGTCGAGTTTTGCCGTGTGTAATAGTTCATGAATAGATTTTACTTTCCTTTCGCTTCGATTTTATTATGTTTGTATGTCTCGTTCGTTATCTTTATACAGAAGAATTGCTTTTTAAATAATCATTTTGATAATCTTTGTATTTGTTTTTGACACATTTTTTATGGATCCGACCGAGGTGGTTTTAAATTTTAAACGATCATTTTAAATCATTACCAATCAGTTAATTAAACCGTTAACGTTGTTAACATATAATAACGTATTGAGGCCTTAAATAAAGTTGAGAAAAAAGTGTTTTTTAATACAAGAATTAGTTTTTAAGTTCAAATGTGTGTCTTTAATTAATAAAAAAAAATCAAAAAAGAAAAACAAAAAAATCCTTAAAAATGCAATCCTTTAAAGCAGACGAAATGCCGGAGAATCCGCGACAACACTCAAATCCTTTGTCTTCGTTAATGTTTTGGTAATACAAAAAAAAACTCCTCGGAATTTAAAGAAATTGCCTGATAAACTCGATTTTTTCGAATATTTTTAGCTTTACGGTGCCCACATTCTTGAAAGGTCGAAAACGTGTTTTGAACGAAAGTGATCTTTATCGTGCCTTAAAAGAACACAAATCAGGTATGATGATGATGCGGCTTATTATTAAAAAAATATATAAAAAAAAAACCAAACGAGAAAGTGCGAATTATTATTTAATTTGTTTGACAAAAAAAACAACAACAATAAAGTTTCTTGCTGATAAAAACGAAATTAAATTCCGGGTGCTCCATAGCAATTTATTTTATGAGCATGATGATGCTTTTTCTGCTGAAAATGTGAATTTTTTAATTGTAGATCAACTATGCGGAACTTTGATGTGGTATTTCGTTTCTATTAGTGGCCATATCTTGAGAAGACCGAAATTTTTCAGAAAAATTTAAGGCTGACTTACTACTGCCTCACAAACTGAATTGATAATTACAACCCTTTGGTCAGGACTACAACCCAACTTGTCTCACCACTTATGTTGTGTGTGTTATTTTTATCCATGAAGGAAGGGACCTACAGGTTGATGTCGACTCCTAATTGAGAAACTAGATTGAATGATATTTGCAGTGTCCTTCTAATCAAAGCTCATACATTTGATAGGGCTGGACAGCAGCTCAGATTAGTCCAATTAACCGTTCATTTAAGGCCTAACAATTCCATTCGGTCTGTCAATACGGCTGATCTGATTTTGGAATGCCATGAAGACCCCAACCTGTATAATATTTACGGGCAATCCAAATCCACTTATTTTTATGCATGATTGATATTTGATTCTTCTCCAACTGAAGTCACCGATCGAATATTGTGATGGGCAGAGTTCGCCAAGGTCACCCATTATCGTTCACCATTTAGTTTACTGAGAGCATTATGGAGAAAGTTCCATTAAACACTTACGATTATTATGTGTGTCCACTACAGCTTCTCTGGATTGAGTGCATTCGAAATTTTCCAGGGCTCTAGAGCAGAAATTTGAGGTTATGTTGGTTCTTAGGACTGCCATGGTTTGTGGCTTATTCGCATACACTCTCGGCTTAGGAAAACCTCACAAGAAAAAGTCTATCAATCTCGGTAGTCCTTTCACAACACCTCCCTGTCAGATGACCATGCCCTCAAATCGCTCATGCAGAAATGAGACAATGAGACAGGAGCTGTGTTGCACATATCGAAATCACATGTCGTTGATTTCCACATAATCCAATTCAGGCCAAAAGAAGTTGGTAATCATCGACTCGTAGTGCTCGCCGTAGATAGTGATCCCCTGGACAACTTCGTTCTCAAAGAAATATGCACCAATAATGATGTCAGCCCAATTTCAATGCCATTTGCTACAGTTTTGTTTCTTCAAGTCCTTATTTATCCAAAAATGGGTCTCATCGCTGAAGATGATTTATCGATGATAATTAGGGTTCGCCACCAACTGCTCCAGAGACTAGAGAGAAGCTAGGTCATAATCCTGACTGAAGGGTTGTAATGATTTGACATCTTTAACAAGATGGTTGTCATCAGTTCGAAGTCTTTACTGAAAGACATGAGAGCTCCGTCTTATAACGGATATTATAGAGAATCTAAGGCCAAGTGTAAAGTAATCGAAATGTACTTAAACTAAGGCATACTATGGAATGGTTGTATCTTATATTTTCGTATTAAGAAGACCAGTAGAATTCTGGAAACAAGTACTTTTCCTCTCTGTTCTAATTAACGTAACCTAACTTCACGTTGTGTTATTGTATTTTCCAGAACTCATTTTGAGTTCCAAATGTTCGCCTTTATAAAGAACAATACCTTCTTGGTATTATCTAGTACTATTCGTTATTCGTTGGGAAATTTTTTGTTCGATAACATTTATAGCCAGTTTCTAACGTTATCTCTGTATGCTTAGTTAAGATTGTTTCTTAATTTGTTTATAATCAAATCAATTTGTATTGAAATAAATATTTAAAACGTGTTGATAAATACTTAAGTAATCTAATCTAATAATACATGCACAATATATACTCTCGCTTTCTAAAACTTCAAAAAGATTTTTGTTTACACTGCCCTCTAAAAATTCTAAACATTCTTATCAAAATTTATTTCATTGTTGTTACCACGCCGCTGTCACTAGTTATTAGCTTTGTTTTAATTGTTTAAAAATTGTTTGTTTATAAACATACTTATTTTTAATAATTTTTTATTTTTTTTATTTATTTACAGATATTGTAGGCAGTAAACTTAACAATGCTTGGCAAGAAGAATGTGAGAAAACCAAAGGAACCAATAAAGAACCCAGTCTTTTAAAGGCCACCGTTAAAGTATTCGGTTTTCATTATATGGTGTTGGGTGTAGCGTTACTTCTCATGGAATTGGGTTTCAGGTAGGTAACAACGGAGTCAATGAATACCTTGATTTTCTCATGATCATTCAAAGATAACTCTTTGGGGTTCCAGTACATAGGATTTCTTTGGAAGCTTTAATGCTGATACGCTGGCATACAATGTATTCCAATGAGTAGGCGTATGAATCAAACATATTGCGAATGTTATGAGTTTGATGACATCGTTGTACTTATAAATCGCTTATCAGGGTACAATACTTGACTCCGCAATGGTCACACTATCCTTCGATATTTTCGGATGTGCGCACAGAACGAGCACGCTCACGTGTTGGCTTATCAACAATGAAACCATATCCATATCCTATCTAATCAATAGAAACTTTAGCTTTGCTGCAGATTTTTTGGGCATTTAGACATCCATAAGTTTCTTCATTTCTTCAAGGTTCAGTCAAAGTTGTACGCAAACAAATAAGCTATTAATTAGTAGTTAAAATCGAAAGCTGTAAATTTGTTCCTTAAGACGCTTCTTCATAGTCGACTATGTTCTGTTACAACGTGATCAATAAATTAATTGATCCATACAGCATTCACTGACTCCGCTGACATCGTCAATCTTTTCTTCTGTAGAAATGTTATTGTAATCAGTTTTGCACCAGACTTCCTTCTGCCTGCGACTAGACTTAATGTCCTGTCTCGTTGGCACATCGTACTTTCTGGTCACTCCTCTATTTTGGAGGTTGATTCTGTAGCCCCATTGAACATCGATTATCTCCCTGCGGAATATTGTCTGGATAGGAACTCCTGGCTATATACACCGACTGCTCTAAACTTGATAATGGGGTTGGTAGCGCAGTCTATTCTGGAAAGCTGGACCTAAAAATTTCTGTCCGATTGCTGGATTACTGCAATGCATTTTTGGCGGATTTAATGGCCGTTTACCGGGTCGCTCAATGGATCTTCGTCAACGGTGCTCCTTTCACCTGCGTCTCGGTCTTCTCTGATATTAAGACCGCTATAAAACCTCCGTCAAGCGTAGTGAATAACTCCAGGATCGTTAGGGAATGTCGCCTCTGTCTCGACCTTCTATCTGAGCGCTTCAGTGTCTCCCTTGTCTGGGTCCCCGGGCACAGTAACGTTCCGGGAAACTGCAGGGTCGACGATCTCGCCAGAGCTGGTGTACTCTTTTCGGAATCCTCTTCAATCGAATTGCCTTGGTTAAGTTGGCCATGGCGCGAAAGTTCTTTCGAGACGCCAACCTATCCGGGGTCAATGAGGAGTCCTGCTCTACCGCTAGACTCGCCTGGTCCTTGATGGTTAGAAGGCGTATCAACCAGTTACTTGAACTTGGTCGTAACATCATCTTAATCACAGTGGTCATTGTGTTATGGGCAGACAAGCGGAAAGGATGCGGCTCCCATTTAACGACTTCTGCCGTGGGTGCATATCCGTTGAGGAAGAGAGGACTGTTATCCACTTTTATTTGTATCTCCATTTCTTGTCAGCTTGACGGAGCTATCATCCATTGATGTAAAAAATATATCTTGGTTTTTCAAACTTTCGGGCTGGTCGTGCTTTTAATGTGCAGCCATTGCGCTGACCGACTTCTTCCTCTTCCCTGGTTTTGGTATAACTTGGTCAGTACAGAGTCTGCGTTCACCTATGGCATCATAACGGGCCGCTATGCATGCACAAGTGAGCTTTTTGTTAGCAGAGCTCCCACTCCGACCTAAACCTAATCCTCTTCCCTTTTTTCTTCAATTTTTTTTATTACTTTTGCTGATCCTTTGCTGAGCCCTTTCATTTCATTCTTTCTATTTTCAGATGTGTTCAACCCTTTTTTCTCGGCAAACTGGTATCATTTTATGCCAGTTCCGATACAGATGCCAAAGATAAGACTGATGCCTATTTGTATGCTGTGGGTGTTATATTGACCAGTGCCTTTAGCGTTATCGCCATGCATCCCAACATGTTGGGCATGCAGCATTCGGGCATGAAAATTCGTGTGGCCTTGTGTAGTCTGTTGTATCGTAAATCGCTACGTTTAAGTCGAACAGCAATGGTGGATACTACTTCTGGCCAAGTGGTGAATTTAATGTCAAACGATGTAGGCCGCCTGGATACATCAACGTTGCACGTACACTTTCTATGGATTGGGCCATTGGAAATAGCTATTTTGACGTATCTAATGTATAGAGAGGTAAGGGTTTAATTCATATTAGTGATAGAGAGAGAGAGAGAGAAATTTAAATCCTTGTTCTACGTTGTATTAGATTGGCGTCTCTTCGTTTTTTGGTGTGGCAGTGATGTTGCTATTCATACCCCTGCAGGGCTATTTGGGTAAGAAAACTTCAATTTTACGTTTGCGCACAGCCCTGCGTACGGATGAACGCGTGCGTTTGATGAATGAGATTATCATGGGCATTCAGGTGATCAAAATGTATGCGTGGGAAATACCGTTTGGCAAACTGGTCGACCTGACGAGAATACAAGAAATGAAAGCCATTCGCTATGTCAACTATATACGAGGCATGTTGTCTTCTTTTATAATGTTCTTGACACGCTCTTCCGTGTTTGCTAGTTTAGTGGGCTATGTACTGTTGGGCAACTTCTTAACGGCGGAAAAGGCATTTGTTATCACTGCCTACTATAATATCCTGAGGACAGCCATGACAGTATACTTTCCCTTGGCAGTGGGCCAATATGCTGAGACTTTAGTGTCCTTCAAACGTTTGCAAAAGTTTATGATGCTGGAAGAGATGGAATTGGCTACGGGCACTAGTAATACGAACAAGGTATTGCCTTTAGCCATTGTAAGCGAAAATGGCAAGTCGGAGTCTTTAAAGCCCTCTAAATTAGAGGCCAGCATAGAGATAAAGAATCTTAATGCGAAATGGAATCCTAAATCCAATGAATTTATTTTGAATGACGTTAGTTTAAGCATAAAACCCAGGACCTTGGTGGCAGTCATAGGTACAGTGGGCTCGGGCAAGTCTAGGTAAGATTTTTTCTTTTTTTTTTTAAAGAAAGTTTTGCCTTAATTTTCTTTCCTCTAAAGCTTGATACAAGCAATTCTAGGTGAACTGCCTGCTACTTCTGGTTCCCTAAGCGTTAATGGTGTTCTATCGTATGCCTCCCAAGAGCCTTGGCTTTTTACCGGCACTGTTAGGCAAAATATTTTATTCGGTTTGCCTATGGACAGGAAACGCTATAATGTCACCGTGAAAAAATGTGCTTTGGAACGGGATTTTGAGCTGTTGCCCTATGGCGACAAGACCATAGTTGGTGAGAGGGGAGCCTCTTTGTCGGGAGGCCAAAAGGCACGCATTAATTTGGCTCGTGCTGTTTATCGTGAAGCCGATATATACCTACTTGATGATCCGTTAAGTGCTGTGGATACCCATGTTGGACGCCATTTGTTTGATGAGTGTATGAAGGACTATTTGAGGGATAAGATTGTCCTGCTGGTCACACATCAGCTGCAGTTTCTGGAACAAGCCGATCTCTTGGTTATAATGGAGAAGGGCCATGTCAAAGCTGTGGGTACTTATAAGGAAATGCAACAAACAGGATTAGATTTTGCTCAACTGCTGGCAACGGAAGAGGAAAACGAAAACGAAGACGTGAAAAAGCCAAGGTCCAGGCAAATAAGTGTGTCTTCGGTGGACTCTAATGCGGAGTCATTGGATTTGGGTAATGCCCCTAGACCAGTAGAAGAATCAAAAGAGGAGGGCAAAATTAGCTGGCAATTGTATCGGAAATATTTTGGCAGCAGTGGAGGCTTTTTCATTTTAACTTTGCTTGCCGTATTATGTTTGTCGGCACAGGTCTTGGCCTCTGGATCGGATTATTTTCTGTCGTATTGGTAAGTCCTTACACACTCTATGGAATGAATTGTGGACTTAAATTCTATTTTTCAGGGTCAATAAAAATGAAAATCGTTACTCGGAAAATGTAAACCTTGACATTAAAACTGATCCTGTTGACATATACATATTTACGGCCCTCAATCTAACGGTAATCATTACCTCTCTGCTGCGCAGTACTCTATTCTTTAGCTTGGCCATGAAATCCTCGACTGCATTGCACAATGCCATGTATTTGGGTGTTACTCGAGCGGCCATGTATTTCTTTAATACCAATCCCTCGGGTCGTATATTGAATCGTTTCTCCAAGGATATGGGGCAAGTGGATGAGATTTTACCCACGACTATGATGGATGTCATACAGATATTCTTGTCGTTATTGGGTATTTTGGTGGTCTTGTGTCTGGTAAATCCCTGGTATTTATTGGCCACTGCTGTCTTGATGGTGATATTCTATTATATACGAACGTTTTATTTGAAGACATCAAGGGATGTTAAACGTTTGGAGGCCATAAGTGAGTACACGCGGTAACCTTTGACAGAATTTTGTTTCATTTCATCTGTACTTCTAGCCCGTTCTCCTATTTATTCCCATTTGGGTGCCTCTCTTAATGGCTTGGCCACCATTAGGGCCTTTGAAGCCCAGGAAGTTTTAATTGCCGAGTTTGATAATTATCAGGATCTTCATAGCTCCGGATTTTATATGTTTATGGCCACAAGCCGTGCCTTTGGCTATTGGCTGGATTGCTGTTGTGTGGTGTATTTGGCCATTATTACGTTGAGTTTCTTTTTGTTCTCTCCCGACAATGGTGGTGATGTGGGTTTGGCCATAACACAGGCCATGGGTATGACCGGTATGGTGCAGTGGGGCATGCGCCAATCAGCGGAATTGGAAAATAACATGACCTCAGTGGAAAGAGTTGTCGAATATCAAGCAATACCACCAGAAGGTGAACTTGAATCGAAACCGGAGAAGAAACCTCCCCAAACATGGCCCGAAAAGGGACAAATAAAATTCGAAAATCTCAGTTTACGTTACAATCCTGATCCCAATTCCGATTATGTTTTGAAATCATTGAATTTCATTATTCGACCAACAGAGAAAGTGGGCATAGTGGGTAGAACGGGAGCAGGAAAGTCGTCTCTCATAAATGCCTTGTTTCGCTTGTCCTACAACAATGGTGCGGTGCTTATAGACCAGAGGGACACCAATGAGCTAGGCTTACATGATCTGCGCACTAAGATTTCCATCATACCACAAGAGCCCGTATTGTTTTCGGGCACAATGCGTTACAATCTGGATCCATTCGATGAGTTTAGTGACTCGAAATTATGGGAGGCCTTAGAGGAGGTGAAGACTTTTGTTTATGCTCTCTTGTTATTGTCATAAGTGGACATTTTTCTTTTTATTTCTCCCACAGGTCAAACTCAAACAAGTGGTTGCCGATATGCCTCATGGCCTGCAAAGCACCATATCCGAGGGTGGTACCAATTTCAGTGTGGGTCAACGTCAGCTGGTTTGTTTGGCTCGCGCCATTCTGCGTGAAAATCGTATTCTGGTTATGGACGAAGCCACTGCCAATGTGGATCCCCAAACAGATGCTCTCATACAGACAACCATACGTCAGAAATTTAAAAACTGCACTGTCCTTACCATTGCCCATCGTTTGCACACTGTCATGGACAGCGACAAAGTACTCGTTATGGATGCCGGCAATGCGGTGGAATTTGATGCGCCCTACGAGCTGTTAACCAATTCGAAATATAATGTATTCCATGGCATGGCGAAACAAATGGGCAGCAATAGTTTTGACACGTTTGTTAAAGTTGCCCAAAGGGCTTATGAAGACAATTTACGCGAAAAGAAACTGCAATGAGTACACAACTGCACTCTGGGCATATTGAGAAACAAAAAATAGTCGCTGCTTAATTGCATAAATGTGTTGTTAAGCGAATGATTATTTGAATCTGTTTGTGATAAACGTACGTTAAGGATATAGTTTTATGGTGTGATTTCAACTGAGAATCGTTCTATTTGAAGTGGAAAAATTAGAAAAAATTAAAAGGTTTTTTGGCAGAGAAAATATATGACAAAAAAGTACAAACAAACGAAAACTCTGTGATTTTTATTGGGTGGAAAAGATGTGCAATTAATCGATAAATATAGGCATAAAGTAATCGATAACTATAAACAATAATTTAACGGCAAGGTACGCATTGTTCTCTTAATTGTCATTTAAATGGGTGTAGTCTAGTAGGTAGTGTGTTGGTTTATTAGACATGAGGCCAAGGTTAAAATCCCAGGGCAGACATCTTTAACAAAACGCATATTTTTTGGGCGACTTCCTCTCAGCAGATTTCTTGCAAAAACTCTAAGAATAAATAAAATTTGCCATGAAAAGTTTCTCAAGAATCCTTCGTTCGGAATCATCTTTAAACTGTAGGTCACGCCACTCATACATGAAATTAGCACACACAAGATAAATGATGTGAGAAGCTAGGTCGTAATCCTGACTGAAGGGTTGTAATGTCCAATTATATATGTATGATCGGTTGAAGTAAATCTGCTAGTAGGATCTTCAATTGAATCCTGGCCTGGAAGGATAACGAAATTTCATTGTTGCTTGTAAAGAAAGTAAAGAGAAGCGAGGATCGTATTTATCCTAAAAGCTGAGAGATTATGGATTTCCAATTCAATTGACCTTAGGTCTCCTTCTGGAGAAGGAGATGTCGACGAAACATTTTCTTGTGTCATGTGTGGTTTGGTATGCGATAGGAGTACGTTTACGTTAAGCAAGTTCATTAGCTTCACAAGTACTTATGATATCCCTGTGATTAGGAACCAATATGAGGATATGGAGCTCTACATCAACCACTTTAGACCTGAGGATTATGCTCGAAAGAGATCTGATTGATTGAGAATAGAAATTTCACAAACAGTCCACAGCGTAATTTATTGCCATTATCCATTTTGGCCTGAAATACACTACACAAGCCAGACAGATCGCAAGATCTGGAGGAATTTCTTCAGTTTATCCTATTAACAGGTTTAGAACAAACAAACAAACATAAACTCTGCAATTGCCACTAAGAGTATAAAGAACCTTTACCTTATCCTTAGCTAAAATTGGTGTACCAGAAAGGCCTTATCTGGAATGAGAACCCTTAGTCCATACGTTTTATATGTGGTTCTATTTATAAATCCTTTCCCCACCCGCAGAAAAAACGACTTTCAATATGTCGAATAAACAAAAGGTTGGGGAACTGCTCCAAATAGCCTGATTCCGTCTTATGTGTAACAGTGCTCGACTAACAATGCCTGATGTATAACAGAACTGAAACAAAGCAAAGAAAAAATAAAAAAAAAACAAAATTCCTATCCTGTATTCTATTCCCTTAGTGTGACTGGTTAACCTTTAACTTTCCTAACCTTTCGACCTTTACAACTAATTTGCAAAATTGTTTGTAATAATTTTGTTGTAATTTTTTTTTTTTAGTTTTACTGCTGTTGTTATCCTGTACTAGTTTCTTTTAAGCCAAATTGTTATGCATCAACAACAATAACAACAATAGGAAAAATTGCAATAACAATAATAATAAATATTAAAAACGACGACCATGACACTGTTTGCCAATGCACAGTTAAATTGTTCGCAAATGTCATGAACTGTCACTGTCATGAACATATACACACAAGCTCATACTGCCACATGCATATACTCACACACACAGCCGTAGGTAGTGTATGAAATTGAAAATCATTGTATTCTTCATGGTTTTGTTTTTATTAGTACGGGTATGGGTATGCATATGAAGGTTTGTATAAGAAATTACATTTGCAAACTCATTTCTTGGCTTTGCATTAATGAACGGTGGGCCAGAAACTAGAAAAATTTAAACAATTTTATGAAAATTGAATTAAAATGTTAGTAAACCATGATTCATTTATTTGGTGGTCATTGATGGACAGGCAATACATCCTGTTGTTTAGGAATAAGTGGCACAATGAGGACAGCTGTAACAAGAACATTGAAAACTATAAAGTGGGTTCAACCATGTGAGATATGTATCGCAATTTAAGGCGGCTTTTTCAGCGTCCTGGAACCAGGCCATGGGAGAAACGATTAACTGGAGTCTCAAAGCATTTCAACAAAATATTATTGAGACATTGAAGGGATACTCACATAATGGGAAATTATCCATCATGACGTCAAACATATTAATCGCAACAAACTGCATATCTCTGATGCCAAACCGCTTATCGCGATCAAATAAAACCATGACACCGATGCCCGTGCGGCCTTGATGTAACTCGAACAACTCTAAGCATGCACCAAAGACATGCGGTTTGAACAGCATGCAACAACAACTAAGACTGTAAATTTTGATGAGTAATTCGAATCACTCGAATCATTTATGAGTATTAAAAGTATTTTTCTAAATTTATGAATCTGAATGAGAAGGTGTATGAATCAAACATATTTCGAATGTTATGAGTTTGGTGTCAACGTTGTACTCATACTTATTGCAACCTGTAATTATAAATCAATTTTGTAGTGAGTACGAACGAATTAGAGTAGTTGAATTTCAATACTGTTGACTCACTCAATCTCAATATTTCATGAGTACTTATGAGTAGCAAAAAACCGATTCATTGCTGATCTCTGATCTGCGCCCCTCAAAAACTGAATTCAATCGCTTAAAACTGTAATTTGTCTGAACCTGAAGATTACCGTTATATTTTTTTTAATTTTCCAATTGCCTTTAAACTTTTCGGTACAAATGTTATTCGACTCACTGGAGATTTAAATTTTTCCTTTTTTTCATCCATTTTGTATCGTCATCGTCGCGTCATTTTCATTTATTTTTAATGTGCATACGTATGTGTCTGTGTATAGGTGAGTATATTATTCATTTGTATTGTTATTGTTAACAGAGTGTGTAATGGGCATGTGATATGTCTGAGTTAACACAATAATCGTCCATAATTAAGCGAGTTCAACTGACTTTAATTATTTTCATTTCAACTTTAATTTGCGGGAATAGTACGTAAGTTTTTTTGTTAAATTTCTGTTGAATTCGAAATTGCAATTCAGCATTTAAATTGAAATTAAAGATTTAAAAAATTTCATTTTATTTACCATGTGTGCAATAAGAGTAAATAAAAATTTGGAATTTTATATCGAGATTAAAGGAGGTTTCCACGGAGTTATGGAATTTATTTTTATTTGTGCTGTTACAGGGTTAGAACTTTATACCGAATGTGAGAGTTTTTGTGACGTATGATCTGAAGTATTTATTGAATGCTTATTATCATACAACACTAAAGGTAAAGTATGTCGTTTCGTTTCATGCCGTTAGTAAATATTTTAGGTTAGGTTAGCTAGGTTAGGTTACTCAATGATAACAAACACAGTCTTTTAGAACACAGGTTTCTATTTCTACCGTCCTACCAAATAGTTTCACGTAACTTACTTACTTAATTACACTACAACGCTTTAGTCATGGTTACGACCTAGCTTCTCACACCACCCATGTTGTGTGTGTTAATTTTATTCATGAGCTGAGCCAACCTACAATTTAAAGGAGGCTTGTAATAACAGATTTTTGTGCAACTTTTCATGACAATTTTATTTATTCTCAGAGTTTTTGCCAAAAGACTGTTTAGAGGAGTTTTTTTCGATTAAATTGGATTGGGGTTGGGCCATCGTCTCACGCCGATATACTATTCTGCAAGCCAGGCAGTCTTGTGACAATCTCAGATGGGTTCCTTATCACAAGAACATTAAGGGCAATTGTGCTTCACTCTCCTACCAGTTAACAATGTAATGTATAACATAAACTAACTGGGAGCAGGCGTGTTTTTCAAGAAAACGAAGAGAAAATAATTTGATTGAAGCCATAATAATTTCACAAACCTAAGCGATAATAAAGCTTTTAAGTTCTTTATTTGTTATTGTTTAAAATTTTTATCTGAAGTTGTAAAAACATTTCATACATATCATTTCATGTGACTGTCATAGACATAGTCATGGACAGAATCGAACTGAAGCTGTATCATAGGGCTGTATCATAGACTGACTGTTGCCATTAAAAATTTAAGATCTGCTTTTGGCAGGAGCATGGTATAATTTTTAGTTCTATTGGATCATAGTTAAGCATTAAATCTGGATCAATTCTCGTTAGTCGCCGTAGTCTAGTAGGTAGTGCGTTGGCTTTTTAGACGTAAGACTGTTGTTCAAACCCCTTGTTATAACGAAATATGTATGACATAATATTTCTTCGTCGACTTCCTCTCAGCAGATTTCTGCCAAAAACTCTGAAAGTAAATAAAATTGGCATGCAAAGTTTCTCAAAAATCTGTCGTTCGGAGTCGATTTTAAACTGCGGATAACAGTTTCCTCCTCTTCAGCAGACCTACACCCCGGGCAGAAGTTGTTAAATGGGGGTCTTCCCATAACAGAATGACCTCTATGCATGGCCACTGTGATCTAGATACCATTACGATCAAGTCCATGTAGTTGGTTGGTGATCCTTCTATCCATTGTGGGCAAACTGAGTCTGGCAGTGAAACAAGTTTCCTCATTGACCCAGGATAGGTTGGTGTAACGAAAGAATTTCCGCCCAATGGCGAATTTAACCGAGTGGCATAGCTAAATCGACTGACGAGGGTTCCGAAAGAAGCACACCAGCTCTGGCGAGCTCGTCGTCGCCTGGAAAGGCAACTGTTCCCAGAGACCCAGACAAGTGAGAAACTGAAGTGCTCACAGAGAACGTCGAGATAGTAGCGACACTCCTCAACGAGTCTAGAGTTAATCATAATAATCGATAGAGATCTTATAGCAGTCTGGCAATCTTAATTGCGATTGAGATAAGGGTGAAAGCAGCTTCGTTGATGAGGCTCCATTTAGAGGCTCTGTAAATGGCCACTACCTCTATCAGGCATCAGTATTTTCCTGATCTTTCTACCGATTTTTATTGTTGGATTCTTGTTTGTTTGTGTAAATCTGTGAACCGTTCGTTGTGTGTATTTTGTTATTGTCTGTTTGTCTTGTTTACTTATTTTCTAATCTAAATCTAATCTTAATCTAATTCTAAATCTAAAGGACCAAAATGAAAAAAGAAATAAAAAAATTTGTCTTATTAATTTTCGCGGTCTTTCGTTTAATTTAAACATTTGCATCGGCATCTCTTATGCTTTAAAGGATGACGAGAAATCTAAATTTTAAGAAAGAATTACTGCGTTGACACGAATGTCTGTGACTGCTCTAGAAATTTAATTTTAAAAGCGCATAAAAAGCATAACATAAATTGAAATTATGAAATCAAATTGATCTTTTTGTTTTAAGTCACCTTGTTAATGTCGAAAAAGTGCATTCAACCAAGTTAATTTGATTTTTGTTTTTGTTCCTTTTCTAACACCTAAGTGTCATAAAAGTTTTTCACTGTTAAAAATTATGATTTTGTGACATTCATTAAGAGTTTATGTGCCTCTAAAAAAAACTTTATAACATTTTAGTTTTTCGCTCCAACATAAATAATCTAAAAAATAAAAAACGAGTAACGTTTCAAGCTTGTTGTATACGTCATACTTTTGCCAACATTTTTAAGTATGAAATGTACAAATCCACTTGAAAAAAACTTCTTCTCCTATAATGAAATCTTAATGATAACAAGAAGAGAGAAACACTGAGAGAGAGAGAGAGAGAACGTAACAGAGAAGAATGAACCTTTAACTATTTAGCTTCTATGAACTGTAATATTTATGATATTGCCTTTGGTGTAACAATGTGTGTTAAAGCGATAGAGTGAGCGAATTAGGTAGAATGTGTATAACAAATTTATAAAGACACTTTGTTGTTGTTTGTGTTTCTCGTAAAGTTTTTTTTTTTTATAGTTTTCGTTGTTGTTTTTAACAACTTCATAAAATATCATCATACTTACAAATACAAACATATTTGCTCATGTACGCTCTCTCCCGTTCTCTCTCTCTCTCTCTTACGCTGTGTTATCCTTTTTCACATAAAATGAAAAACCCTCGGGAGTAAATATAATAACGAAGAATAAACAAAACAAACAAGCGCACACACACACACATAAACAAACATAAACATTGAGTAAATAAACAACTGAATCAGCAATATTTAACAAAAGCAACGACAACAACAACGACTACGAAATATAAACTACAACTACAACTACAAAAACAATCAAAACAAAAACTACTAAAAATAGTCACTTTAAAAAGTGAATGAACTTTAAAGTTTTTGTTGTATTTGGTGTTGTTTTTATAACTTTTTTTTCTTGTTTTTTGCTATCAACACAGTAGTAGTAGTGGAATGTGAAATCATTCATAGCAACTCACTTATACAAAACCATACTCATACATACACATAAATAGGAATGTGCGAATATTTTACGTATGAATGTATTTATTTGTATGATATGCTGTGTTTTGCATATCGAAATAACTATATCCTTGTGCATGTATGTATGTGTATGAGTATATGTTTATATGTGTGTGAGTATATGTTCAGTTGATTAAAAAAAAAAAAATTGTTTGCAACGTGTTTAAGTAGAAAACGTTTAACATAAATATGCGGTATTTTGAGAGTATAACTCAGTGTACAAGCCATGCATGTGTGTTGCCTTCAAATGCATGTGCTTATAACTGCATGTGTATTTTTTCTACTTACACACACACGCTTATTTATGGTTTAAAAATGTCATTTCTGAAATGCAATGAAAAAAAAAATTAAAAATCACAAGTGCCTCTTGTGGCCTCTAGAGACAGTTCAAACAACTGTTTTGGAAAACAGTTGCAATTTGTGGAATGTTTTTAAAAAACCTCTCTTAAATTTTTAATTAAAAAAAGGCATGCGATATTTTTTTAAGAGCTTTATAAGCACCCATCAAACTTCTTTATCAAACTCTATAATTGGGTTGGGTTTGTAGTCATCGTAGGTCTAATAGGTAGTGTGTTGGCTTATTAGACATGAGGCCATGGTTCAAAACCCGAGGTCAGACATCTCCAACAATTGCCATGAAAAGTTGCTCAAAAATCTGTCGCTCGGAGTCGACTTTAAACCGTTGGTTCCTCCACTTATAGATAAAATTAACAACCACAACATAAGTGATGTGATGAAAACCTAGGTCTTAATTCTTACTGAAAGGTTGTAGTGATCAGTTATGTTTGAATGTGTATTTGGTTTTATTGTGTTAAAATTAAATGTATAATTTGATAAGAAAGCTTGTTCTGTGGCCAAACTAATTTTCATCATTAACCAATCAATCAATGTTCGATCGATGAGTTGATGTTGAAGGATTATCATGCACACTTTCAACCACAACTTCGATATTTTCGGGTATACGCACAATACGAGCCAAACGAATTCCACGACCTCTAGCAATAAACTTGTGTATACCGGGCACTGTTAGTACTTCTCTGCTATAAAATTTTGTGCGACATTTTCGAGCAGTTTCCGGTCAATTTTCTTAGTTGTTTTGGAAATAAATAAAATTCGACCAATAAATCCCAACGTTGCTCAAGCGTTACTCGATTCATTACGTTCAATGGAAATACGATACTGAATTTTGTGACAGAATAGAATGACACAAGTATTGCCAGATTCGAAATAACTGATACTTCAAATTTAAATCGATAGATGGCCCACCCGATATGAACAGTATAGCTTTTGAGGTAATGATTTCTATTTAAAGCCTGTGTGTATAATTGTTTTGTATTGAATTAAAATACTCATACGTCACAGTGTACTGCTGGCGTTTCTATAAGTGAACCATAGAGAGAAAAAATTAAGGCAATTTTAATTTAAAATAATCATTTTTAATTGAAAATTAACTGTTTTGAATTAATAACGAAGAAAATATTTTTCTTTGATTTGCTATTCAAAAGATTTCAAAATAATTGAATGAAACCGAAGACTTTATTGAAAAACAACTGGGATTTTTTATTTTTTGTATTTTTTGTAGCATTTCTTCTGATAGTTTCTGTCTGATTAATTTTAAATGAAAAGGAATAAAAGAACAAATAAAAGAAGGCAACAATCATACAAAAGGAAAAAAATTTTATAATGTAGCGGAGGAAAACACCATCAAATAAATTTTTTATTTTTTTTTAATCTTTTCCCTTTGATATGTTGCTGTACCCTCTAAAATGCATGCAACTCCATGTACAAATTGTGGTTATCCTTTCTATGGCAGGTTGGTTTACAAGTTTATTTAGCTTCGTTAACTAAAAAGAATGTGAAATAATAGCGCGTTTAAAGAACGTTGAAAAGCAAAAGAAAAAACTATGTAAACTAGACTTTGTGCCGCCATTTAAGGTCAGTGAGTAGAAGATTTCAAAAGAAAAGTCTAACCCATTCGTCTAAAGCTAGCCAGAGAGACTTGGCAGCAGTGGTTTATGATATAGATGAAGAAAATCTGTAAAAATTGTATAACTTTTATTTATAATCGTTAGAAATAGTTGCTGTTTTTGATATTGAAATATGAGCAACAGTAACTTTCAACTAATAAAACTTATGAGTGATGTCTGTTCTCAAGCAATAATAGAAGAATTTATTCAACTTTTAAGCAAATAAGAAAGGAATAAATCGAGTTTTCAATAGAAATACTCACGAATTAAATGGAAATATGTATGAAGGGGGAATTTTATTTGGATAGGTAGATAGCTAGGCAAAAGAAGTTGTGATAGACACCCTAACGCCGTATAAGGCGTTAGTTCTGGAAGCAGTCAAAGCTTCAAAGGGAAAAATTTAGACTCCTTATATCTATTACAACAAGATTACTAAAATCTTCATGTAGTTGACTCCAATTTGTTCTTTTCCGTATTTTTTCGTATTTCGTTTTGTTTGAAATGTTTAACGAGGGCTGGAAACGAGGCCTCACGTCTCATAAGCCAACACACTACCTACTAGACTACGATGACAACATCATGAAAAAATCATTCACCATGTTTCCAAGACCAATGCGGCTCTCATGAGTTTCAATAAATCAGTGTCCAGTAACTTCTACAACAACCATACTGAATGTACTCTTTCAAAGTTGGAGCATACTTTTCGTGCACTCTTTAACCAGTTTTGGGCAGAATTACTGAGCTATTCTGCCTCTAGCCGGTAGCCACCCACACGATGCTGACTGGAAACATAACTGCATTGCTAATTATAAGCTCGCAGGACTTATAAGGTGTTCCTAACATAGAGATGGTTGTGTAATGCCTGACCAGAGTTCATCCTCTCTACTTACTCACTTGCTAAAATGGCCATTAACAACACGGATTAACGGATTGCGGTCTGCCTTAACACTTCCTTCCAGCCGCCTCTGCTTCTTGCGCCTTTGACTGTTCTTCACACCAAACGATGACAGGGTTTCCTCGATTTGGTCCCTCCAACGCAAAAGAAGGTTGTCCACTTTGCCGACCGGATATGGAAATTATAGCGTCTTGTAGTGCATTGGTCTTGTCCTACGAGCCTCATACTCTCGATATTAATCAGAAATATTGTTAAGTTCCTTTAGCCATATGATGTGAGTGTTCTAACGTACCGTTATATCATTAAGAGTTTGTTACGTTACAACAAAGTACTTTGACAGATGCTTGGTTGTCAGAATGTTTGCGAATATCCCCTCTGAGGACATTTGTATTCCAAATAATCCCTACCGCAGCCTCTCTTGCCGACACTTCTGCGTGTAAGAGGCAGCAGTGATGCGGCAGTATTATGGCTTGAATTATGGTCATCGATTCCAAAGACATGTTACCTCTACACAGTTCCATTTAGTCTCGAATCATCAGTGAAAATCTGGTGCAATCTTCAATCCTTAACAGAGAGTATCTACAGTTCCAAATTCTTTCAAGACCTTTCAGTGATCAATATATGATTCATGCCATTGGCCAGATTTTAGATTTTCTTTCCTTAACTATACTTTTCTAAATATCTGTCTTACTCCAAAGAAAGGTTCTGACCCTATCAGTGAGGTAGAAGCTACCCTTGTTGTAAGCTCTTTTGCCTGCTCATTTCCGTGCATTTCTACAAGATCTTGAATTCATCAAAGGTACCCAGTTGATTAACTTACCCAGACAAAACCATATCCGATTTAAACTGATTAAAGCCGAGTGATTAGAGGGCAGTGTAAGTATCAGATAGTATTACTCTTCCATTATTCTTGATTGTACGCCATCTCGATCAAAGCGGCCATGCTTACAGGGCATTATGTTATAAGAAGACACGATCTAACGACTTCTGCCATGGGTGCAGATCTGCTGTGGAAGAGGAGACTGTTATCCACTTTCTTTGTCAATGCCCATCTCTTGCGAGGTAAAGATATAGGTTATTAAGCTCTCCAATCGTTGTCAACTTGGCGGAGCTATCATCCATTGATGTCAAGGATATAGCTTCCTTTCAATCTTTATTGCTGGAAAGGGTGCTTTTAATGTGCAGCACTTGACCTGACCAACTTCTTTCCTACTTTAGTGGAACTCGGTCAGTACAGAGACTGCGTTTACCTATGGCGTTACAATGAGCCGCTATGCATGCTCAAGTGAGCTTTTGGTACCATAGCTACCACTCCAACCACTCCTTTTAATTACTTATCCACGTTGTGAAACCGATACCGAAATCATAGAGTCTATTTGTCCTGTACATAGTACACTCTATCCCTCTCTCTCTTCAAATAAGCCGATACACTACCTACTAGGCTGTGGCAACTTCAAAACACATTTATTTTTGCTAACAAAAGCAAATTCCGATAATCCACTGGCCATAACAAATTCGACTTCCAAAAATAAATTTTTAAAATGCTTGAATAATGATTTCACTGACACTCTATCATTGAAAAATCCTTTTTGTTTAGTCATGCGCTCATGCCATGAAGCACTGATGCACCGATGCGTTTAAGAAAATCTCCTCTTTTAAATTCTGCGAAATTTATGTACAATTCGTATGCATTTTCGAAAGATCTATGGGAGCATTTGCCTTATAAACGTTTTTCTAAATCCAAAGATTTTCAAAAATTATTTGGCGATCAAATCTTGGTCCATCACGTACACTTCACTATACAGAGTTAAGGAGATGTTGTTTTATGCAAACAATATATTGAATGAATGTACTTGTCGGTTTAAATACAAGCATGAGCTATAAAGGAATGCTTTAATGAATGTCATGTTTGAAGCAAATATTCTGAAAAAGCTTATTAGAGGAATCTATTTTAAATCGATTGGATAGCCTTGCAGTCGTCAGGCGGATATTGTGTTACATTTCTTTGTAGTCCATAAGCAGCAAACTAATAGAACAAAATGCCTCCACTTGCTGTGCGAACAAGTCAATTTTTATTATGTATTTGCTACGTAGTCAGTACATATAGAAAAAAAATCTGCATACAGCTGTAGACTTTTTTCCGTGACTGCATATGTAACTGCAACACTGTAGTCATTTGGCTGACAGAATTCAAAAGAATATAATGCTGACGAATATAAACTCGAATTAACATCTTTTTTTTTAGTCCACCTGTTAGTTACTGAATTATCGCACAACCCTCTAGTCAGGATTTCAACCTTGCTTCTCTCACCTCCCAAGTTGTGTGTGTTAATTTTATAAAGGAGTGGCGAAAGATACAGATTAAAACCGATTTCGAACGACCGATTTTTGAGAACAGTTTCATGGCAATTTTATTTACTTCTCAGAGTAAAACTACAAAACTACGGCGACTTTATCTCCTAATTACAGTTCAAATTTCACTCAGATGTATGCAGCCATCCTGGTTAACCCTTTGTCAACTGAGTGGTAGTTCTTGCAATCGTATGGAATTCAAATTGCACTTTAATGAAGCCATTTTCTCTCTCTCTCTCTCTTACTTTCTTTTAGGCCATCTGCCAACTATACATGATAGAAAGCAAATGATGTCACAATAGTAGTTCAAACTCGAAACAAAGATGTGGCGTTAATCTGTGGAAATGAGAGCATTCATGTTATTAAGTTGTCGTGTGAATTTGTGAACTTGAAACTGACAGAACACAAAAAAAGAAGCGATACTTATAAGTAGCAAGAGAGCAAAAAAGTGTTGATAGCTAAACTATGAATAAGCGAAATGCCTCTACAGTGATTACCAATATATGTAGGTGATCCGCAACAAGGTCAAAGAAAACCGCCTTCATGAGTAGCAAACTCTTCCCCATTTTGTTGATCGACCATCAGTAATAAAAATCAATGCCTGTTTTTGAAAGAAACTGTTTCAGAGTTTGCAGAGGCTTGCACTACAGTTCTGTTATGTATTATATAACAGGATGTTCGGATGAATACCGTAAGAAGAAGAATGGATATATAAAGAACAAGATTTGCATTAAACCTTCTAAGCATTCGTTTTAAGATCGCAATAGCTGTCGTAAGAAATCCGTACTATCTGCATAGAAACGGCCAAAGGATGGAAATAACTTCCAACGACTGCTGCTGATTTTGAAATGACCAGGAATGAAAGGAGATCCCAGTACATATTTTTACTGGTACTTAAGAATTTGAAACGAAGAAAACTTGTTCATCTAGAATTGATTGCAGAACTTGTTTCTTTAAAACCAGTTGCCAATCAACTGGATTATTGAGAAATGCCAGCTACTTTTTATATGTGTATAAATAACGGAATATTTACAATTGGCTGGCATAGATTCTTGTCCTAAACCTCCACGTAGTTACCAGCTGTTAATAATGACTAAGTAGCGAGGAGAGTGTTACTGCACATTTAATCATACACAACTGTTTTGAGAGTTGAGCCGAATGGGTGATGACTCACTTTATCGGAAGAAGCGATGGGCCGAACTGAGCTGTCGTACTACCTGCGGTGTATGTCAGCCTACCTGAGGGCAATTGAAAAACTATAAACTCGTCAACGGTTTATACCCTGTGCTCAGTGGCGTCCAAGATTAACTAGTTTTATCTGATCATATGGGATCCCTCCGCAGACAGACAGCCGACAAAGTAAATAAAATTCAAAAGGAACAAGTTCGCAGATAAGAAGGATGACGACAGGACTCGACACCTTTTAATTGTAAGATAAACTATGCAGCTTAAGTCGCCGTAGTCTATTGGCTTATTAGAGGAGAACCAGTGGTTTAAACCCATGTTCAGTTAATATCCTCCGAAAAACATAGTTGTGGTAAGAAAATACAAAAAAGCTTGCTCTGCAGTAATGCATACAACATTAGCTTATAGTACCCAGTAGAGATTTTCTTTTTACCTAAATTTCATAGCAAATGTGAGCATATACGATATTTACATGTCTAGGCTAGTCTATCCCGTTTTGAATATAGAATTCCTTGAAATATTTGTGTCATCTTGGTTAAGATTTTTGTATTCCTTCCATTGTCTGTCTGTCTATTGTTCATCATTTGTGTGTCATCACCAGTAGCAACCAGTGGCAATAGCTGGCATCAGCATCAAAAACAATGATTATGCAAAAATATTTGCCATAACGATACTTCATTCTGCCACACCATTTGTTTTTTTTTTCCCTTTCTCTCTATTCTTCCGATTGTTCTCCTTACACTCTCTGGTTTCAACATTAACATGCAGACACACACACAATTTTTCATTCATTGCTACTGCAGCTGCCGTTGCTAGGGTTGGCGCAGTTGTTTGCCACACAAGTTTGCAAAAATTCGTTTGTATTTGTATTTCGTTCGCATATTTTTTTCATATGAAATCTTTTCCTATGTTTTCCCGGATATTTTCAGTATATTTCAACACCAGACAGACAAACACAGCAATTTGGACTTGCACATCTCACTTGTCTTTTCGTTTAAATCAACGAAACGCAAAAACTAAAAAGAAAAAAGAAGAGAGAAACTCTCTCCTGTATTTGATATTTCACCGCATCAGTTGGTATTTTTACTGCAGTTATGCTGTTGCTGCAATTGCCGTTTATATGGCAACTGACGCTTGAGTTGTTCTTGCTGTTGTTGTTGCAACATCAAAACATAATAAATGAAGTTTTCTGTGAATGTCTGTCTCTCTGTCCCGTCTGTCAGATTTCGTGCAATAAATGAACTTCACTTTACAAATAAAACCAAATGAAATGGAAGTTTTTGTTTCTCTTTCATTCTGTTTTTCATTCAGTGGTTTTAAAGTCATGTTTTTCTGGAATTAGTCGAGGGTTAACATTAACTTTTCTTGTATTTGATGGTCTTCTTGGTTAAGCTCTGTTTGATTTAATCAATTGGTACTAAATGTGGAATAAAAAGAAAAACAGTTTTAGCAGGATTGGTTAGTTTAAAAAAGGATATAAAGTCCTGGAAGATCATTGCACTGTAATATGCACAAGTCGTACAAGTCCAAGTGTATTTGAAGTCGCCGTGGTTTAGTAGATAGTGTGTTAGCTGATTAGACGAAAGGCCCGAGTTCAAATCTCAGGTCAGACATCAAAACAAAAATATGAAAATATTTCTTCGGCCACTTCCTCTCAGCAGATTTCTGGCAAAAACTCTGCAGTTAGGGGAACTATTGAACCTGGGAAGTCTTCGTGTTTTGCCTGGTGGTTGTTCTGTGTCATTATAGACCACGAAATAAGAGTTCATGTTTTCAACACATATTTACGCTAACCTTGATGATTTTTAATTTTTCCTGTTACAAATGTTGTTCTTGATTTATATCTGAAGGTAATCACCAGTTGGTTCCATTTTTTTATGACCAATCCTCAGAGGCTGGCCTCTACTCAAGAAGTGCATTGTTTCGAAACTGAGAAAATAGGTCGAGGGAGGAAGGTAAGTGAGAGTAATATGTGTTAACGGCATAGTGAAAGAAAAACTTCTGTTGGTAGATGATGTTGGCATTCAGCATAGAGATTAAAGAATAAATTCTCTTCTGTAATATGTATATTGCGCGATCCACTGAGAATTTGCAATAGATAAGCTACGTTAAAATATGCGATTTCGGGTGTCCTAATGAATCAACAGAATTGGGCATCCTACTATTATTAATGAACATCTTCGAACTTAGTTGCACGCTGCGGACAAGCTTTAAAATATGCTTCAAGGCATGGCGCCTACATAAGAGTTGTATTTCACTTTCTCTCGGGTAAGAAGTGAAGTAATTTTTGCACAATATTAAGAAACTGAGGCACTTGAATGACTTTTTCGATATTGATTTCAGCGAATATTGTATAGAATCTTTATGTACAGGACATCGGAAGCTTCGGACTATGCTACCTATGACTATAGCTGACATTTAATTAATGGCTCTTATAAGTCCATAAATATTATTAGATCTCTTGCACCCTAAGCACATTCGAATGAATGATTGTAAGAAGCGGATGCTATTCTCCTATATTATGCCTTTTGGTCGTAATCTCCAAAAGCATTAAAAAATATTGTTAATTAATTAAATATTATTAAAAACCTTGCAGAACCCCTAAATTTATGCTGAACTTATCTGAAAATTTCGCACGTTCAACAACCCTTATATTACAATTCCTGCTAAAGCTCGATATAAATCGAGAGAGATATGAGTATAGTATTTTCACGTTAATGTTGTTGGAAGTTGCAGGTAGTTTGCTCTCTCGGTGTCGGATTGGTAAGTCACTCTGGACAACTGAATAGATCCATACGGGGTATTGTACTATGGATTCCGGTATAGTTTTCGTAATATATGTGCTTAGTATTCCGCAGAGTCTTGACCGAAGTTGAAAGAGAGAGACAGTTTCACTTTGTGCCTGTCTCTGAAGTTCTTTTTCTTGTTTTGCAGTTAAAGTTTACTTTCTAAATGTCGTAGAGAATGGCTGTCCTGCTATGTATGCTTACTGGGAAGTTGAAGATGAAACATGCCAGCAAGAATTTGGTGAGTATCACGTTATGTGTGGTATTCTCAGTGGTATTACGCACGTACGTACGTGATTGGTCATTACAACCCTTTAGAGAGGATTACGACCTAGCTTTTCACACCACTTATGGTGTGTGCGTTAATTTTATACATGATTGGCAGGTTCTCTAGTTTAAAATCCTCCGAACGACAGATTTTTGAGAAACTTTTAAAAGCAATTTTATTTATTCAAAGAGTTTTTGCTAGAATACAGCTGAAAGATAGTACTCTCAGTGGTAATACCAGAGCTTACTCGTGCCACGAGTTCTGTGCTGGTCATCTTTATTATTTTGCCTTCTTTGTCGTGTCAGCTGATACCTTTAGTATCGGGATTTCACTTTCTCCTGAACAAAGATGGATTTAATTCCGAAATACTACATGGTATCGAAGGCGACTTTTAAGATCATGAGGTAACGGTCCGAAGGAATCGTCTGTCATTCAATAGCAACATAGAGATTCAGCTGCAATCATTTGGCCCATGTTCCTCAGATTACATCCATTTTAATCTTCCTATCTTTAGACCTCTTGCCTCTATATTCCACAGCTGCCTGTCTGCCACTGAAATAGTTGCTAAGCTATCTCTTGGTGTCGTTCGGCAGTGTTGTTTCCTTAATGATGTCCATGTGACAATGCTTACGAGCTTACGATTCTGGTAAAAGTATGTTTCGAGGACATGCTTCTAGCTTCTAGCTAGCCCATTACAACCCTTCAGTCTGGATTACGGCCTAACTGCTCACACCACTCATGTTGTGTGCCTTAATTTTATACTTGAGTGGCTCCGAACGACAGATTTTGAGAAACTTTTTCATGGCAGGTTTATTTGCTCTCAGAGTTTTTGCCAGAAATCTGCTGAGAGGAAGTCGCCGAAGAAATATTTTTTTCATGCTTCATTTTGACGTCTGATCTGGGATACGAACCCGGGCTTTACGTCTAATAAGCGAACACACTACCTACTAAACTACGGCGTATGGCTACGTATAGCTTTCAGAATCATTAGTAGACCTTGTATATTGATAAATGGGACCTTTTTGAAGACTCTCTGCAAAATAACTGATTAATTAAATAAATGAGTGTCTTTAAATGAAAGTTTAATCGTCATGTCTTTGTTACGTATTTTCATTCTTATTAATTGCTTTCTAATTAAAGAAAACGTTGCTGTTGAGAATCATTCTTGTATACCAACAATGTTGCCATTGTTATTGGAAAACCTATTGTTGATGTTAAACATGGAATAATTAAAGAAAAACTATGGAAGAGAGAAAGAGAGAGAAAGCAGAAAAGAAATAATTTTTGTTGTAAAAGAAAGTTTTTCTTTTTCAGAAACAATACTAACAAAACTATCTTAACTATCTTTGAATATGAATTAATTAAAAGGTAATCAAGGTAGGCAACTAAACAAGCGAGAGAGTGAAGGGAGGAAAGAGAGCAGGAGGTGCCTTTGCAATATTGTTTTAATGAAACTTTACAAATAAATTCAAATAAAATTACAATTAAAATACGATTGGCATGCACAGTATAATTGTGGTTTTTGGAAAAGTTTTTCCTCCTTTTTTTTATTTCTATAGAAATAAAAACTAAATTGTTCTGTTTATTTAAGGTCATACGGAATTGTTTTATTTTTATGCCCCAGCTAAACTGCTATTTTGTTTATGGAAACCTAACCGCCGCCACTTTTAAAGCGAAGAACTTTATCCACAGAGCCTTAACGAGCATGAACGTAAATGAATAAAGTCTGCGTGTATTTGGGATTTCGGCGTAAATCAATAAGTTTAACTGGCTCGTGATGTGAGAAAAACCTGAAGGGAAAAAAATAAACAAGAAATGGAAAAAACAAGAAAGAAAGAATGGAATAATAATAAATTATTAATTGAGCTTTATGGCGTATATTGATATTTTAATATTGTCACGTCAATAATACATTTAATGCGTGAATTTATTTCATTCAATATTCATGAAATAATCACCCAAGAAAATGCTTTTTCGATATCCTTTTTCGTCACGCTTTAATTGAAAAGCAGTTGTCAGGTGCGTTTTCAAATAGATAGACAAAAACAAAAAAAAAAAACAAAAAAAAAAAACAAAAAAAATTTGAAAGAACCATTGCCATTGCATGGAAAATTTTTACCAAATCGTTGGCAAATGTTTTTTTTTTGGTGTGTAAATCAAACCATTTTATCTGTCGTAAAAGCGTCATTAACGAGAAGTCACGTGATTTCGTTTATAATGGCGTTTAATTGAAATGGAAGAGAAAAAAATAGAAATAGCGAAGCTTAGGCCGTAACACATTATCATCGGCGTCAGACATACTAGATAAAGGCATAATGAGGAGGAGTATTTTAATAATTCAATTGGCAACAGAATAAGGCAAAAAATAATTGCCCTGATAACGTATTACAAGGATATTTAAGAACATGACGCTCTACATTCAACAATAAAAATGCATTCAACTAGTTAGCATATATTGCTCTATTAGGTCCAAGTCATTATTAAATCCTAATTTTAAAACTTTTCAAAATATTTCCAAGCCCTTTCATGAAAATATACGATTTATTTAATTCCACATTCCAAATCCATCGCACATTTAAGCATCTTTAGCATGTCAAAGAGCTAATTTGCATATCCACAGAAATATGCTCCAAAATTTTACGTGTTTCCTTAATACATTTTAACTTTGGCTGGTGAAAAGTGCAATTTGACATGCTAAAAACCTTATTTACTATAGAAGAGGTGGGGAGGGGGATAGGTCATTAAGAGTTCATTTGCATAAATTCGAATTGAAAAGAGAAAGTGCTCCACGAAACATCTTAATTTAACCAGGCTGTGTAGATGTCAACACAAACACAATGTTTGTCACAGACTTACTCAACTCTAACACACACACGCAGAGAGTATATTTCTGTTGGCAATTAACTTTAACAAGGCTTTCTGGCCATCCATTCATCCTTTCTAGGCAGCATTACCATATGCAATGAAGATAACAATCTTAAAACTAAAGAAGCTCAAGAAGCTCTAGAAGAGAGTTTGTTTTTTATGTCGGTATTTAGGAGTTTAACAGTTAATGGCACTTAGTTTTCTCTGCCTGCTCTCAATTTCTCTTATTTTGTTTTGCTTGCAGCTTTATTTCTTTTTTTGAATTTTTTGTGTTGAATTTAAATTAAATCGTGACAGTAAAAGAGTAACAAGACGTTTGTAATTCTTACTCTTACACATACTAATAACATTACATTGTATGTTGAAATTATATGCAAATATATGTATGTCTGAGTGTGTGTATGTGTTTGTGTGAGTATTTGTGTTTGCATAAGGCTTTTTGTATGGCTTTAAGTGTTTATGTCTGTATGTGGTAGTTAATAGAAGTCTAAGTACTCGCCTATACATACACAAACACACAGAGAGAGAGGCATGCAACATTATTATTATTATTCTACAGGCCATTAAATCCTTTTATAACCCATTTCTTTCACTTTTTTGTTTTTTTTTTGTTTTTTGCTCTCTACTCTGCTCTACTCTACTATTTTTTCTTCATTTTGCTTTTGTTTATGCAACAGCCTTTAGAAGCACGAACAGCTAGAAAAAAACAGAGCAAAAGGAACGAACGCAAGAAATCCTTTAAAAATAATGAAAATAAAAAAACGTCTAGAAACGTATAAAAATCTTTGAAATTTATAAAATAAAACAGAAAGAGAGAGAGAGAGAGACAGAGGGCGGGAGGAAAACAGAGTTTAATTTTTATGTTGCTTTCCATTTTCATTTTTTTTTGTGTTCAGCTTGAGAAAAAAAAAAACTGAAACGTTTATTGGGTTTTTGGGTCATATTTATGTTTCTACTTAAAAAATATTAAAAAAAAGGAGAAGAAGAATAAAACAACTGGAAAATGAAAAACCCGTATAAAACAAAGGCCAACAAAGAAGAAAAGCATCTGAAAGCATATCATATGTGTACGTGTTCGGTTTATGGTTTCAGAAAGCAAACACAAAACGTTACGAATGAATTTTAAGATGCTGTTTTGGGCTTTAAAAGCTAAAAAAACATTCTAAATATGGAAAATAAATTATTTAAAGCTACTTTAGTGGAACTGCTTTTTACAAGGACTGATGACAGAAAACATACATAAAAAAGAAACGTCGTAAATAAGTTTAAAGCACTAAAGTATTCATCACAGAGAAGGCACATTTAAATGCTGGCCTATAAACCCAATCAATTAAGGTACGCGTCTGGCAGAAGATGCATTCTTATCATTCTCATCATGTTTAAAAACAAAAAGGCTTTATGGAATAACAGATCTTCAAATAACTCAGCCTTTTTCCAGAGATACCATCAATAACGTACACTGTAGAAAATTCAAGCAGCGCCACCTTTTGAGAAAACGTATACATAACTCAAAGAGCACAAATCCTATAGTTTAAAGTCAATTCCGAACGACAGATTTTTTCATGATACTTTTATTTTCTCAAAGAAGTTTTTCCAGAAGACTGCTGAGAGAGAGGAGGCGCTGAAAGAAATATTTTTTCATATTCGAAATATCTAAGCTGAGGGGTTTAAATCACGGGCTAACATCTTATAAGAAAGCTTAAACACGTGCGGTAGTGTTGATTATCATGCTGTGTGGAACTAATCTAAAGCTTTACAGTTTTAGCCAATGCCACCGCTGTCAATGGAGAGCATTAAAGACTGATAATTACAAACTTATTTTGATCTGCATGAAGTCATTTGTTGTCAACAGGAAAGGGCATGATCATCTCCCTTTGAATTATTGTGGACTGGCCACCGATATCCTACGACTTGAGCCGAATGACTTGTTATACTTTTTGTTGCAATGTTTCCTTCAGCAAATAATTTACAAAAACAACTGTAGTCCTTAAAGCCAACACAACCCATGCCATCAGTCAAATTCAGTCTGATTTATGCGACAGAGTCACGGAAAATTATATATTTCGGATGCTCTATACCCAGAGAAGCCGCCGCAGGCATTTAGACGATTTTATATTCTACACATGAAGTCGCCATAGTCTAGTAGGTATGGTATTTTCTTATTAGACATGAGAGCAAGGTTCAAACCCCAGCTCAGACATCTCGAACACAAGTAAATGTGAAAAAATATTTCTACGGCGACTTCGTTTCAATGGAGTTTTGGCAAAAACTCTGAGAGTGAATAAAATTGCTATGAAAAGTTTCTCAAAAATCAGTCATTTGGAATCGACTTTAAATTGTAGGTCATGCCACTCATGTATAAAATTATCGCACCCAACATACGGGGTAGGAGAAGCGCTAGGTCGCAATTCTGACCAATTATATATGTATGTATACATATTCCATACATAATAGAATGATATTTGTTAAGAATTCATAGCGATATTTTCATATTTTCAAATTGTCATTCAATTTAATGTATTTTCCATTCAAACTAAAAAAAAAAAAACAAACAATTTCAAGTTCAATTCCTTGGAAAAAGAAAAATTGTGTGACAAACAGTAATTTACACAGTAACGGCAGTCGACAATTTAAAATGTGTTTCTCACTTGAAATTACTTGAAATTTAATGACTTCACCGAAACTATCGTTAAAAACAACACCAAAACAGAAAGGAAAGGAAGAAAAAAAAAATGAAAATGAAAAACTTGAATGTCAGCCAAATTGAGCAGCGTCAGTTAAAGGAAAAGTAATTTGAAGCAGACATTTTGACAAGCAAGTTTCATGTTCGAAACATGAACACACTTTCGAAGTATTAGTCGCTTGCTGTTCTTTTAAGTAACGAGGGAAGTTCAGAGAAAAGTTTTTACACGTTTTTTTTTTATAATTTTCTGAATTAAAAGCAAAGTTTTCAAAGGATTTCTGAAATATTTGAAATTTTTTTATTGAAATCACCTACGCAGTAAATTATGCATATAAATACACCGACAAAGGGTCTTTCAATAAAGGATTCCTATCTTAAAATTTTAATAAAAGTATGTGTGTGAGATATCATTGAAATTTTATATGCATTTGGAAGACATCGTTCAAATATCCGTCACGTCTTCTCTAGATAAAGCGCATTCAAAATGATCGAACATTTTCCATGACTGGCGCATAAATCTGGCTAACTTTGGCCAATGACATGACAATACTGTTGTTTGTGAATTATTTGCATACATCAACGTCTAAAGAAAACATTGCAAGGAAAAGTATAACAGGCTCAAGTCGTGGGACATCAGTGGCCTTAAATCCATCGCTCACATTATATAGTGTGGTATGAGCTGCCAAATGTCCTTGATACCTAATTAACCCAATTCATACCAAATTAAGTTTGCAATAATTGGTCTATAGGGCTCGCAGTTGACAGTGTTGGTGTGTCTAACTTTGTGAAACTTTCGATTACTTCAGTACTGTATGGAAATCAACACTATCGCACGTATATAAAAAGTGTGAGTGAGATATCATTGAACATTTTTATTTGTTTGGAAGACATCGTTCCAATGTGGCAGTCTTCTCTGGGTGAAGTGCAATCGACATGTCCAATTTAAAAATGAGGCTGAATTGGACCGATGGCATGGGATATGTTAGTGAGACTTCTCGCATACACTTGGGACTTAAAAAACCCCACAAGTAAAAGTCTAACGTGGTCAAATCCCAGGATATTGATGACCATGCCCTTAAATCCACATAACACGTAATGTTGAAGCCACATATCGTAGGGGTCTCGTGCATACAATTTAGGCCAAAAGAAGATAATAATCATCGGCATATTGTGGGAGAGATATCAATCGATTCCATTGCCAGCCCTAAATACTCACCAAACAGTCTCTTGCATGTCATATGGATTGGTATCGTGCCATATTGCTCGTGTCCATATTAACTAATTTAGGCCAAAAGAAGATGGTATTCATCAGCTTATAGTGGTCGCCAGTGACGTTGTTCTGAAAGGGATATGAACCGATTCCGTCTGCAGCCCTAAATTTGCATCAAACATGCTCGTGGATGTCATGTAAATTGTTATCGTACCAAATTAGATAATTTTGCTTGTCCACAAAAATGGGCCTTATCGCTAAAGATGATTATTCAATGAAAGATTAGGGTCAGGTGCCAACCGTTTCAGAACTCATTCAGTGCTCACATGTTGTCCTATATGGCGGTTTACCTACTTTATCTGAGGTAGTTGCATTCAAGTTCTTGTGAATGACATGAAATCGACTGCCACGCACAGTGATGGACAACGGCAATGTTTTTAGGACATCTCGCGTGTTATTCGCATTTTTGAGATGGTGAATCGCTTACTAAACAAGTGGACTTGAATTTATACATCTCATTACGTGTATTGAACTGAACACATACATACATACATACATAATTGGTCATTACAATAATTTGTCAGGTTTACGACCTAGCTTCTCACAGCACTTATGTTGTGTGTATTAATTTTACATCTGAGTGGCGGAACCTATAGTTTAAAGTCATATTAAAACGACATATTTTTGGAGAAACTTTTTATGGCAATTTTATTTAATTTTTGCCAGAAATTTGGTGAGAGAAACTCGCTGAAGAAATATTTTTTCATATTTCGTTATGTTGGGGATCTCTGAACCGTGGCCTCAAGTCCAATATGCCAACACACTACCTACTTGACGACGGCGACTACAGTTCTTATGGGCGACGTGCAATCGATTGCCTCGGATTCTCTTACACAGTGTAATCCACGTTTTAGAGTCTAATTTATGCATCGCTGTGCGTTGAGTCATTTTGGTATGACGATTATGGCGATCATTTGATATTTGCCTGTGTTGTTGGATGCTATTTCCGTCCATGGTGGTATAACAAAATAGGCTGAATAAATGATTGAATACATGACAACTAATTTCACAGATGGAGCTTCAACACGATGGCCAATATCAACTACCAAAGTTCAAAAGTATCTGTTGGAAGACCTCATAACTATAAGACGACCTACACTTTAAACTTATTTGATTTTATTAGAAATATTGATAAGTTTCCACTACTCCACTAAATTCCACTATTAACTGTCGACTGACTTTTTTCAAACACTATCCATTACATCCATTACAAGTCGAACTGCTTACTCTTATCCTACACACACTTAATGTTTAAAAGCAAACACTGTGTAAAAGAAGAACAAGTTTACCAAGCCCAAGTAAATTTTCGTTTGTAATAATAGAGTCAGGCCAGGTTAAGTCAAAACAATGCACCATAAAAGTAATGAGTTCTTCTTCAGCACTCTATTCTATCCTTTTTCTCTCTCCCATGCAATTTGTACATGGATAGTGTGTGTGTGTGTATGTATTAACTTAACTGGCGGCAACTCAACTGGCAACAAGTGTAGACAAAATTATGCAAAAAGATTCCAAGAAAAACTATTTCTTTTACTATCACTTCTATGTATGTACTATGACTGCTTCAAGGAAAGAAAAGGCAGGCAAATACTCTTAAAAAATAAACACATTTATTAGGGTAAAGAAAATGTAATTGTATGTATATGTGTGTATATATCTAGGTATGGTAGTGTATGTTTAAAAGTTTATGTATTTTAAATGTGCATTTAAAGTGTTAGTCAGTATGAAAATATTAGGGCAGGAACTCATAATATTATTCCAATTAAATATTTGAATAATAAGATAACCTGAATGGAAACCCACTTGCCTATTAAATATATGTCCTCGATAGAGCTTGTAGCCCCTTAAAGGAAGGCATCCAAGTATGAGTAGTAAGCGTAAGTCTAATATCATATAATAATTCCAGTTCTAATATAATTCCTGTACACCAAGAGATCGGCTGTATAGATCGGCTAGTCAGGACTACAACCCAGTTTCTCATACCACTCATACGGTGTGCCTTAATTTTATCCGTAAGTTTTAAATAGACTCCGAACGGCAAGAGTTTGAAGAAACTTTTAATGGCAATTTTATTTACTCTCTTGTTCTTGCCAGACAACTACGGACAGTAAGTCGGCTAAAGAAATATTCCCTCATGTTTCGTTTTGTTTGAAATTTTTCTATCTGAACTGCATTAACGGCGCACAAGTTCGAGTTGTGTATGCCTCTCTTCACGGTTTCTAAGTAAATCATTCGGCTATGAATCCTCGAACTACTCTGCATATGACAGACGCTTACTGTAGCAATCTATTCACCACTATTTGCGAAGTTCATTAAAAATATTGTGAACGAATGAAATTTCCCCACAGAAGACCGCTTTCAAAGAACAACCATTCTTCAAAATAACCAACCTATTCGATCGGTCTGTTCGTTCAACAACACAAAATTTCGTAACGAAAAGCATTAGTGGCGTTCGCCTTCGTATCCATCAAGCGATGAGAGAGCTTCCTATCGTCGGTTAGATTGTTCTTGAGAAGTATTGCTTGATTATAGTTCCTTTACTTTATCTAAATTTTGGAACGGATACTTGCAAAGAGATAATCAAACCTGGGTAGATATAATCATTTTAGAAGACTGCGGGAACCGACACCTATTCTAAAACAAGTGTCCTTTGGGTATTCAATGCCTCAGCCTGTTTGTAGATATTCTGATATAAACAAAACTCAAATCCCATTATAATTACACAATGAAAGTTTTAAATCCATTGGACTTTGAGCAGAGTGTCCGTTTCACTGTCAATACTTAACCGATCAGTGGGATGGAAGCTGTCCTCCTCGCAACTTCTTTTGTCTACCCATTGACATGAATTACCACATGACCTGTGGTACAGCAGAAGGTGACACTAATTTTTCTGGCTAGCAGACTCAGGAGAAGGAGACACTAATTTCCCTGTATAGCAGACTCAGTTTACCCGCACACTGTCATATTAATCTCAAATGGCGGCGCGACAATCAAGTAGTATTGCATTATCTCATCCTCTGTTCTCCCTGTTCATGTTGAATTCGATACATATGGCATCAGTGGCTGAAACTTCCGCTTGAAAGATACTGGCAGATTTCTATAAGAGTTCTGATTATTTAATTCTGGGGCTATGTATTCCTGTTCCTATCTGACTACCTGTACTTAATCGATATGTATGATATAGAATTTAAAGTAATCCCAAGCCTTATGTGAATTATTCAGATAGGCTTTACTATTTTTGAATTGCTCCTGTAAATAAGCTCTTTATGTCAGTTTACTGACCGATATTATTCCCAGCTATTTTGCTTACATTTTCCGTACGATTAACTTTTATCCCGTCAAATTTTCTTTCATTTAATAATACGTATTCCTTCTGTTCTAGTAATGCCCGGGTTAACCGTAAATCCCACTAGCTTGCACCGCCGACTTTCAATCTCAACTTCGCATTGGTTGATGTCGTAAAGGATCTTTTAAAACTTGTACTTCCTTGTCAATGCCCGCCAAAGTTGTCAATGTTGCCTTAAACGCAGTTAAAAACTATGGCTTAAAGCCTCTTAATTTTTAAAATTTTAAACCCGCAATGAAAAGTCTTCATTTTCTCTTGGATTAAGACTTTAACACTTTACACTTTATCGGTCCCCTCTCTAGCATAGTTGTTTAAAAATATTTCCAATAAGCACCCCCTTAATGTAAGTAAATAATGCATGAAGAAAAATCTTCCCCTCTGAAACTCCGGGCTCATGTATTTGGTTTTAATTTCAGTACAAACATTTGTTCTACAAACACCAACATAAGCTTTAGATAAAAATAATGCTAATTTACAAACACATACACAAATACACAAACAGTTACATAGAGGCACAGAGCGTCTAACAGACATATACACCGATAGCCATAAGCATTTGCTTATGTTATGAGTACACACAGAAAGTTTATTTCCAGTTTTTTTTCTTGTTTGCTTGGTTTCCTATGTAGAGAGCGAGAGACAATTTTTAGATTAAATTAAGTCACTGTAACCGTTAAATTTACTCAGACAATGTGAGAGTGTGTTGTATTACAGTTTAAAAAGAGCTGTGTTGTCTGTAAGCGGGTGTGTGTGTGTGTGCGTTTCATGTCACTTGACCTTTGTTAAGTGCATGGAAAATGGAAGACTGGGGTCTGGTTATGGTTACCATTGTCAGGCAGTTTTTTCTTTCTCTCTCTCTCTCTCTCTCTCTCTCTCTGTATGTCCTTATTTCTTTAAAAGAATGAAACTTTCCGAATGTTAATGTATTTTTAATTTATTAAAACAATAACAATACAACTAAAAAACAAAAAGAAATTTATTGTTGTTGTTGTCGTTATTTTCTTTATACTGTTTATGAAAATTCATGACACAAATAAAGTTTTATTTTTAAAAACTGCCAAAGAAAACAAGGCAAACAAAATATCAAAACTATTGCCATTAAAACAATACTCCTAATGCTCTCGGTTTGCTTCTCGGGGGGCGAGAGTCGGGACAGGGTAGTGTTGACTAAATACATTATAATTGTTCTATTAAGAGAAACTGGTGTTGAGAAAAATTATTATTTTTTTCGTTTCAAATGCATGAAATCATTGCTGCTTAACTTCTATTTAATTTTGAAAGAAGTTTTGTTGGAAAGAACAAAAATAATTACAGTTTAAATGTATAAATATGTGATACGAAACAATGGAATGGGATAGCAATACAAAAACATTTTATTATTTTTTGAAATTTAATGCTTTCAGTACTTAATGAGTTAGACACCATAATCTTACTTACTTAACTTACTTAAGTGGCCATTACAACTCTTTAGTCAGGATTACAACCTAGCTTCCTACAGCACCCATAAGTGGCAGGACATAAAGCTTAAAGTCATTTTTTTTTACAAACTTATCATGGCAATTTTATTTTACTCGCAGAGTTTTTTGCAAGGAATCTGCTGAGAGCAAGTTGCCGAAGATATTTGTTCTTTAATTCTCCATTTTGTTCGAGTCGTCTGAGCTGAAGTTAAATCCATGGGCTGGCATCTAATAAGTCAGCACATTATGCACTAAAGTATGATGACTTTGACACCACAATCCTGTATTTTTTTATTTCTTCACTCTACATACTCTTTTAAGAAAATTATCACTCGGCGTTTTAAGGATGGCTAGAAGACAAGGGGAAAACCAAGGCTGGCTTCCATGTTTACGACATCGAAAATTACCTTCACTTGGGTCATATGATGATAACTCGTGGTTAGTATAGAAATATCTAAACAAACTGAATCAGCTCGACAAGAGCAGTCTGGACACCCTATATTAGAACTCGGATTACGTGGAACGGTAATGAACAAAGGTATGAGCTTAAGGGAGTCAGAATATTTTCCTTGAGTCGAAATATATGTTTGGAATGGCATACTCTACCACTGAAAGGTTAAAAGAAACACTTCTCAAACCAAGTATTTTCAGCCCGATCTAAACTTTTGTTGGGTAATAATATACATACATAATTGGTCATTACAACTCTTCGATTAGCGAAATGAAAACAAGTAAATTAGACAAACGGACAACAACAAAATACACACATTGAACGGTCCACAGATTTACACAAACAAATACGTAAGAATTTACGAGAAGGTAACAAAACAAAGATAAAAAATCCAACAATAAGAATTCATAGAAAGATCAGATCATACAACGTCCACAAATAGTTGGTCGTTACAACTCTTCAGTCAGGATTACGACCTAGTTTCCTTAAAGAACTATGACACCGCCAGCCTATAGTCCTTACCAAACAGTAACTGTATCGTGATGCATTCGATGCTCTTGGATCTTATGTGGTGGATTGTTATCATCCCAAATCTGACAATTTGGTTTCCTCACTTAACCACTCATCCAGAAACGGGTTTCATAGCTGAAAATAACTTTTCAGTGTCGGAAGTAACAGCAGTTGACGACTGTTTTAGAGAACATTCAGCGAACACATATCGTTAACTATGGGCGTTTATCTTCAGTTACTGACTCAATTGAATTCTGTGCATAAAATTCTGTCCTGGGAAAGGCCAAGTACTTGTGTGCCACATATGAATTCGACTGCCTTGGATTCTCTTGTACAGTTTTCGGCATACATACGTTTACTGAACTAGTGGACTGGAATTTATTCACTACATTGCAATTAGTGCTCTCAGATTATGGTGATCGTTAAATGGCCGAAAAGCACGGTACGTAGTCCGAACAGAGCACCGATATTGATAAAACAATTTTTATTCTTTGTGTTGTTGAATGCTATATTACTCCATGATGATTTGAAGAAAATGAGACTGAATAAATGACAACTAATTTGATAGTTGAAGCTTCAAGAAGACGGCCATCTTCTTCAACTAACTGTCAAAGTCCAGAAGTGCCCGTTGGAAAAACCTAAATCATCATGATGTTAGATATATCGATGAACTACTTAAAAACTTATTTAACAACGAATGTATCAGTTTAACATACTATTCAGAATTATAATCCTTTTAGGGAATGAAGTTAATTATGTTCTCAACTTAATTAAATCCTGCCACTGTAAAGCGGTTGTGGGTTTAATTCCCGGCAAAGGTGCTCATCTGTTTCAATTTCTTAAATTTCTTAAATTTCTTCATTTGTAGATTATAAACTGGTGGCGAAAGTATACCTCTGGTCATCAAAAATTTATAGCAGCCTACTCCCTCATTCTTTTCCTGCACAGTGCATTTCATGAATAGAGGTCATCTCCTGAGTGTTGGTCTCAGAGTTAAAAAAGCATCAGCAATGGATTCTATTCCCTCATATCACTTGATTTAATAATATTTATACACTTCTTTTTTTTTTATTTTTTTATTACTTTAATATCCTCGTCACGTCTTTATCGTAATTTTATGACAAAATGTCCTATGAAATGTGTCTGCAACAGAACATTTTTTAATTAAAATTTATTTGCATTCTCCTGCTCTTTCTTTGCTGCTTTATATTATTTTTAGTCTGGACATGAAAAATCCTATGCACGAAGTAATTTAAAGTTTAAATTTTACAACAAAAAAAATTTACTTGACAATCTGTAACGTTACTAACACTTGCTTATACTGCCACAATTCATTGATAATATTTTTTTTTTAAATCCTTGGTCTCCCCATTAGTTTGTGTATGCCCTGTCTGTATATGGAATACTTTTCTTTACTTCATTACAATTTATGCAAATTTTTATTTCATTTTTATCATCATATTATTTTATTATGTTGTTACGTTGTTTTGTTTACATTTTTTTGTTTTTGTTTTTGTTGTAGGGCCATAGGAAAAGTATCAAATATTTCTTATATTCTATAGACAACAACAATAACAACAAAATTTAATATTTTCTTAATGACATTCAATCTTGTCTGTTTCCTTCTCTCTAACATTAACACACAGATACACAAACGTTAACACACCGATACATACATACATACAAATTCTTCGTTCAGATACATTCTTTCCTTTCACTGGGGATGTTAATGTCATCAGAAATGTCGTTTTTTTTCTTTGACTTTTTTTTTAAAATAAAATTGCATTTGAAAACAATACAACAACAATAAAAAAATAATAATAAATAAACAAAGAAATATAAATAATAAAATACTGAATAAAGAAATTGTTATAAAACAAGCATGAATGACAGACGCAAAGATCAAAGGCGACCATCTGGTAAGCTACATATGTATGTATGGGCATGTACACAGTGTCTATACCTTCATTACGAAAATACATACACTGTAAAGGCATTACAGCTCAGCTGTTTACAGGCGTGGAGCAATAATTTGCTTCATTGCAGAAATTATTCAAAATTTTAAATGCCATGGAAATCAATCAATATATTTATTCGTTGCAAAAGTCGTCAACATTTTCGTCAGAATCGTTAAAGCAACGGTTAAACAGAGCTAATGCTACTGCATAGTTTTACGCTCAGCCATGAGCTTGCTTTCGAAGTTTTTCTGGGGTTATGTACAACTACTCCTGTATAAACCGTACGATTATGCCTCAGTTCTAGAATTTATTGTAGTCGCTGTGGTCTAGCCTAGGCAGTGTGTTGGCTTGTTAGACCGATGTTGATGAAACAATTTTATTATTTGACTGTGTTGAATTTTCATTACAACCCTTCAGTCAGGATTACAATCTAACTTCTCACATCAGTTATGTTGTGTGTGATAATTTTATACTTGAGTGGCGGGATCTACAGTTTAACGTCGACTCCAAACGACAGATTTTTGGGAAACTTTTTCATGGCAATTTTATTTCACTCCCAGAATTTTTGCCAGAAATCTGCTGAGAGGAAATCGCCTAGGAAATATTTTTTCGTATTTCGCTTTGTTTGGTGATGTCTGCCTTGATATTTGAATAATGGACTCACGTCTAATAAGCCAAAACACTAGCTAGTAGACTTCGTTCCAATGTTCGATATTATACTCCACACATGATGGCATCAGTAAGTCCTTCAAATGGAGAAGCAATGTCGATGATATCTCTCATCTTTAGACTCAAAAATTGAAAAAGTTAAAAAAGGATGTGATTTTAAGCTCTGACGCTAGGATTTTAACCATGAGAGAAAAAATGAAAGAAATGCTAGAAAAAATTCCTTTAAAACTAAAGACCTTAAACAATTGAAAGAAAAGTTTAGAAATTTCCTGAAATTATTGTTCGGAAACACAAAGAATTGTAAGCCACTGGACCGAAACAATTCTACTAAGTTTATCGGTATGTTTAAACAAGAACTTCGAACTGAAAATACCTCTTACCTTTCATATTGTAGAGTGCATAGTACATAAGGAATAAAAGGGATATTTCAATATTGTTTGTTATCGTTGTTGTTGTTGAAATTTGTATGAATATTCCTTCCATTCATTTTCATTCTCTCTTCACCGAATGAATGAAAACTCAGTCATTCGATATTCATTATTTGCCAAAGGTCGTCGTCGTTGTCTAAGACATAAAATATCTTTCGCAGCAGAGGAAGAGAGAAAGAACCAACAGAAATTCATAATAAATAGTAAAAGGAGCTGGTGATATAATTTTATTATTATAGTTGCGTATAAAATTTATTTATTTTTATCAAAAGATGCAAAAAAAAAACACACAAAATTATTATTTTTTATTGCAGAGAAAAAAGAGACAACTTAAGAGAAAGTTAAAGACAATAAATTTCAAAATTGATTGGATTCTTAAAATGAATAACCAGAATCGATATGTTTAAATATTTTTACAAAAAAAAAATTAAACAATTTATCTTAAAAACAGCTCAAATGAAACTTCAATCTCGTTAGCATTTACAATTTGGTTTAGTTGAGTTTGCTCTATAGATGTAGAATGATTGGCTTCTGTTAAAATAGGGGCTACAGAGCTGAACTTCCTAACAAAAAATCGTTTTCAAGGTATACAGATAATGACAAATACCGTACAAATTGCACTTCATTCTAATTAAACAGTTCTTGAAAAAGTCAATGAAATTAATTTTGAAAAATTGAAAAAATGGTGACATACAGGCATGGTGGGTCTTTGCTAGAGAATTAGGAATCCATCACGAAACAACGATTTGAACGATTGAAGCTAAATGTTCAAAGAAGCTTGAAGGGAATGAAAATTAAATGACATTTCACGTGGTCTTACAGAAGCCAATTCACGCACCCATTACAAGTGACTGTTTGGTGCGGCTTGTGGATCGGAGTCACATATATTGGAAATGAGGACGGGGCAACTGTTACGGTCAATGGAGATAAAAAAAAATGTTTGTACCCGCTCTTCATGGTATTGATGTGAACGATATTTGGTTTCAACAAGATAGTGCAACTTGCCACCCATCTCATGCCACAGTCAACAGTTATTGCGTCAAACGTTTGATGGCCATTTAATTAGCCGAAATGGTGATGTCTGTTGACCGTCAATAAACTGCTATTTGACATCGATGGTCTATTTTCTGAAAGGAGGCATTAAAGAAAAATGCTATGCCGACAAACCAGAAAAAATTGATCATTTAAAGGCCAACATAACGTATAAAATTGCACTCTCAACGTGGGTTATGTGAAAAGCTAGGTTATAGTTAAACAAGTTAGTAAGCAGGGTAAGAAGAAGCTAGATTACTTCCCCCCCAATTCTTCTATCGACCACAAAAACAGCTTGCGTATTATCGTAGAACACTCTGTGTTTTATAGACTTTGGGAAAGCTTACGACAACTCTGGAGTGCACTAGCATGTTGGAAAATTTCTAAAAATCTGATACGCCTTATTAAGAGTGTATACAGCAGCGCAACGTACAGAACTAAACATAGAAAATGGGTCAACTACCACCATTATTACTACCTTTATACCTAACATTTTTTTCTTTTTTTTTTTTAATTTTAATGGAAATATTTTCAATATAAAATAAATTAAAATAAAATCATTTTACTGTAATTTATATATTTATTGACACATTTACGTGGTGACTTCTAAGTAACATCAAACAATGAGTGTGATCAGAGTATACAAGCATTTGAAGCAACTTATTGCCTGCCAAATGTTTGTTGACGTTTATTTTGACGAACTTGGATATCATATTTGGAGGGCTATTAGGTAAGTGAAGCGAAATCAAATGTTGAATAGATAGAGGTTAAGTTTTGAAACTGAAACACTGAGGACTGACAGAATTTTCATGAGAGAGTATCTTTCATTTGATTTATAATAAAATAGGCAACAATTTATAATATCACACTACATTTGAGTTACCCTGTATTGCGTATAAGTATAATAAAATGGAAGTAAATATAATTATTAATTAAAAATCATCAACGTCAGTTTGACATGGACTTATTAAGGCATCATAAACTATCTGCAAATGATGGTTCATAAATTAACACCACAACAGTGTGTTTAAATAATGTTGAGCAGCATGGAATAAAGGCAGTAAATTTTATGAGACAGAGACAGAGCAAGAGATTACAATGGCACATAACACATGTCATATCAAATTGTCTGTACACAAAAACAGTGGCTAACAAATATTTTTGCATTTTACGATACAAAACTTATTTCGTTTTAAGAATTAAAAAATACTTCTTTATGTTTTGAGCTTCACTGTATGTGCATACAATTGCTTTCCTATGAATTACTTGAATATATTTATGCACATATAAAATACGCATGTAATGAATGGAGCGATTAAAAGTTTTTCTTTACTTTTGCTTTTTTTTTTGCTGGAGTCATACTTCATGTGGAATTTATGAATGAATGTGCTGCCAGTTAATAAGTGCATACAGGTGAAAAAGGCATACGTCTACTTGTGTGTATGTATGTATTCATGTGTAAGGAATTCTTGGCTTTCTTTTCAAAACGAAAAATGTGTAAAATGAGGCAAGAAAATTACATACAAACTTTACGTACATACTTTCCATGTAAAGTAAATAATTCATTAAAATTAACCCTACAAAGGCAAGAGCATTTTGTTTTTATATTCACAAACAAAATATAAATTGTTGTTTATTGAATAAAATGAGAAATTTTTATAAAAGAAAAGTTTGACCCGTTTAAGGGTTAATTCGGTTTTGAATATACCTCCAGTAAATTGCAAATAAATTCCTTTTTAAAGGTTTTATTTCCATGAATTTTCACTTAATGTTTGTTTATTTATATATACCTATATAGGGTATATATAGACATGTACATATATATGTTCACATATCTCTCTCTCTATACGTGGGTGTGTGAGTACATAATTTTTTATGCAAATTTATTTGAAACTCTATACGTTTTACCGCATATTTATGAAGTATTTTTTCAACAGCACAATAAAACAGAATTCAAACTGACTGAATATCAAAAACAAACATTTGGTTGACAGGACATTTTAAAGGAATTGAAAACAAAAATTCAATTTAGGAATCATAAAATAAAACGAAGAATACTTACCCAGTATCTCATGGAATTTTTCGTAAGTTTGGGACTTTATTATGGATGTATAAAGCATCGTTAGCTGTAAGCTTTTGCTTTAGGTTGGCAATGTATGGATTACGCGTCAATAGTATAATCAACTATTTTAGTCGAGTCACTGCTGTGAATTGGTGGTTACAAATGGCTGTAGAAAGGGTCAGTGTCCAACATGGAGCGTGAGTTCTTCTCCATCAGTAGGTAGGTAGTAAGTTGGAGTGGTGGCCTTGGCCCAAAAGCTCATTTGAGCACGCATAGAGGCCCGTTGTGTAAAAGAAATTTGTTGGCGTAGACTCCCCTATGCTGGTAACCAGCCTGAAAGTTTTATGAACGAACCTGTGTCTTTGATGTCAATGGATGGTAGCTACACTAAGCTGACAAGGATTGGATAGCGAAATAACCTAAATCTACACCCCCCGCGAGAGATGGGCATTGGCAAAGAAAGTGGATAACAGCAGACCCACAACCTCGGCAGTAGTCGTTCGATAGAGGGAGCTGTAGTCTTTCCGCATGTCTTCCCATAACGCAGTAACCTGTAAGCATGTACACTGTGATTGTGATGACCTTGCGACCAAGTTTAAATAGTTGGTCGGTACGTCCCCCGGCGTGACTTCACGCATGTTATGTTTGTTAATTTTATCAATAAGTGGCGGAACTTAAAGTTTAAAGTCGACTCCAAACAACAGGTTTCTGAGCAATTTTTCATGGCAATTTTATTTTATTCTCAGAATCTTTTCGCTGGTAGACTGCTAAGAGGAAGCTATCGAAGTAATATTGTTTTCATATTTCCTTTTGTTCGACATGTCTCAGCTAGGGTTTGAAACATGGGTTCGCGTCTAATGAGTCCACACGCTACCTACTTGACTGTGGCAACTATGTGCTGTACTCTGTCTTCCAACTTATTTAGAAAGGGCTTCATATCTAGTCGCATATAATTAGTACATTTCTGCAATGATCATAAGGGCAGTTATCAGCAGCCCATAATAAATGATACTCTACTGCTCCCCTAAAATGAAAAAGATTACCTTAGTGAGACGGAATAATTTTGATCAGAAGTTTCGAATTTTAAACATCGAGGAGCCACAATACCTCTAAGTAATATATTCAGGAACAACGAACATTACAAATGAGTTGTGCATCGTCACTACACTGGAGAAATAGTAGTCAGTAAAGTTCCTCAGCACTGTATCCTTTATGTGTACGCAGAGCACACTGTTTTTAAGCAACAGCAACAACAACAGGGACTTCTAACCTCTGACGATTGATAACCCTCATCTTATTGAAACTACATCTGTCAAATTAAAGGTCCTCAAAATCGACATAACACTTGCCATCGGTTAAATTTAGCCTGATTTATGCGCCAGAGTTGTGGAAAATTAAATATTTCAGAATAGTTCATCCAGAAAAGCTATCAAGGAAGTATACGCCGTATAAGAGAGTTCTGTGTCGAGCCAAAGATCGATATTGACAAATGAAGTGGGATATTGCCCATTCTTCTTTGTTCCTGTTTAAACGATTCATGCCTTTTGCGTCGGCATTGCAGATAAGCTCAGAGTATCTACATGCCTATCCATTAAGCGATCCATTCCCTGAGAATGGATTTAGCGACAGAGATGTTGATATAGCTCTGTTTACACATGATACTTGATTGGTAGGCTTCCTATCCAATTTAGGTTAGATGAGTCTGGCAATGACTGTGTAAAGTTGCAGTAAAAGTTAACCCGTAGAAGCTTAGAAGTTGCATTTGAAAGGCTTCCGATTGCCGCTAGGCTATGAGAGTATATATAAGGATCAATTTCCTAATGGCAGGATTAATTGCCATTATTTCGACACTGAAATGCAATGCAGTTGTCTGGGAGATTTCATCTCACGTTAAGAACCGTGGGTATGGAATCCACTGCACACCCACTGATGTCCACGTCTGGGAGAAGAATTACATTCAAACGTTCATTAGGCATTTTTGGAGCTTATTAGAAATTCCCTTTTAGCTTCAACTTGTTGTAATGGTAACTGTATTGGTTCTGTACTTGGATTAGACAGGTTCAAGATTTATCTTGAACTTGATTGTTGTAATGGTAGCTGTATTGGTTCAAAACTTGTATTAGACAAGTTCGAGATTGCAGATTACACTACCTACCCAATTTTTGGGTAAGATCTCAGAAGAAATCCAACAAACAATTAATTTTTCGCTAAGATTCTACATGAGAATATTCCTTAGCTTAAATCTTGTAACCTCTCTCAAATCTGTATTCCAATAATAAGGTCACGTATAAAATTTAAAACGGTATTGCATTATTGTCTTAATATTTAACATTTTTTTGCCTCGTTACAAGCAAAAGGACAAAAAATATGTATTTTACTCCATTATCAGAGCGCTTGGTAAAAAAAAGCGGATTTTTATTTTATTCTCCTGTATTTTATAGCATACTTTTAAGTGTTTGCCATAAATTTTATATTACCAACGATGCTCGTGCTATGGTTCCTATGGTACCATAAGAACAGTGTGCAGCTAAATAAGTGTGGTCTTGAATAAACGATAACGATAACAACAACAACAACAACAGCAGCAACACCGAACATAAAATCCTAGTACAAATATAAACAACAACGTGTTGTATTTACCAAAGAGCAAAACATGGAAGTATCTAACAGGTTTTCCTTTTTGTGGCACCACAGAGAGAGACTGAGAGGGGAGAGGGGAACATACATAAATTATGTTTTATGAATATTGTTTTGTTGTAAAAAAAAGAAAATACACAAAAAAAAAAGAAATTTTATAGTCCATTTCAACTGTGTATCCCTCTCTCGCTCTTTCTCTCTCTCTCTATCTCTCTCTCTCTCTCTCTCTCTCTATTTGTTTTCTGGCATTTTTGTTTGTAATATTTCTAGAACTGATTTCTTGTAGCATACAAATTTTAATGAAACGCTTAAAAGTATGCTACACAATATTTTACAAACGTAACTCAAGCGAATGTCTAAATGTAGGCTACAACTTTAAACACATAAACTTTTATTAAACAATGTGTTCTATTGTTAGTTTTTGTTGTATTTTTAGAAAACTGAGCATGTAACGGGTGACTTTTTAAAGCGTTTATGTATTGAAAAACAGACCACACAAAATTTCTTAGTGAAATAATTATATGAGACAATAGACGTATAGCGACCTTCATTTCAGTTAAAATTTCGCCTAGAGGCTATGCTGTAGCTTTTCTAGCATTGCGGGCAGTGTCACAAAATAACTGCTACGAAGTTTCTAATATGGACCCTGCTCAGGTTTAATTCAAAGTTTGTTCTGCATATTTTTGTCGGGTCTCACTTGATAAGTGAGTCTACTAGCAAAAAAAACCACCCGTCACTTAAAAAAGAAATGAAAAATCTAAAATAAATGGCCCTGGCTTATACCAAAGTATGTGAGCATAGCTTTAGTTTAAACATTTTCTCTCTTTCTCTTAAATTGTGTGTTACACTTGATTACATGCGCCTGAAAATATACTTCAAAATTTAATAAAACTTTAACACAAGTTTAAAAACTACTCTTCTTTCGTTGTGTGCTTAAATTTCATTGTAATTAAAATGTGGCTCGTATTTCAGTTGAAATTTTTTACTTACCCAAATTCTACTAAATGAGTATCATCCACCTTTTTAGCTGAGAAAAAAGGAAAATTCTTGAAAACAGGTAGAAGTTAAAGCATAATACAAGGCGCACAAGTTGGAAGTTAACGTAATGCATACTTCACTTAACAATTTTACTTATGGTTAATGGTCTCATTATGTGCTATAAAATATCAGGCCTCTTAAAATTTAAATTTCAAAATACCAGAAATGTATAGCATAACATAAGGCATTGTAAAGTTTTTAAATGTAAAGTATACTTTAAGGGATGTTGATAATATTATGTATCTATTTTAGAGGATTAGTGGTTTAAAATGTGATTTAAAGAGATTGAAATTTATATGTTTATTTGTTTCAAGCTGTTTGGTGGTTGGGTGATAGGATAAGATATATATATATGTATATATAAGATATATAATTCAAGAGTATCTGAATACATATGAATTAGTTTAATTAAAAATATAAAACAATTAAATTAAAATGTCTAGAGTGAACAGACTAAGAATTGCTCATGGTGTCGGCTGTATTACAATAAATATCTTCACTATGAGGATTATTTAAAAGTAAGCCTAATAATGAACAGTTGCTGTAGACTAGGTAGTATAGTGGAGAGTTCGTAGGTAATGTGTTAAAGAGCGTGTGGTTCACATCGTAGCACAAACATCTCGAACAAAAGATAATATGAAAGAGTATTCCTTTGGCGACTTATCAAATCCCAGTGGTCTTCTGGCAAAAACTCCGAGAGTACGTGGATCAGAGATCTGAAAGATAATGTGCATGCTCGAAGCCCCAATGTATTCTTCAGCCACGACATAACTTTGAGTATGTGCGAGCAACATTTCTTTCTTTTTTTCTTTCCTGCAACTCTTGCAGAAGAGTATTAAGAATGCAATGTTTAATGAGAACTCCAACAAGTGCGGTTAGTACTGTGTACTTTCTTTTAAATTTGGATGGATTTGATCTTATTCGTATCTGACACTACCCATGTGTCATTAACGAAATCCATTACTCCATCACTCCGAAGCTTGCAGGTAGTCAATGGGATTTGCAATGTATAGGCTTCATACGAAAGTTCGGTGGTTGTGTCGTATCTGGGCAATACATTCCCTCTGCAGTTTCTGGGAATACAACAGTGTCCAGACGTGAATATGAACGTTGTATCGCTCCGTCTTCTCGTTGGGAAATTGTATTATGTTAGCCCACAGTGTTATTAAAGCTGCCTAGCTATCAGAAAGTATGTTAATATTTCTCTGGGGATATTGTCATTCTTAATAATCGTCACTACTGGACGCATGGTAATCAAAAGAAATATACCTGCCCACATCGCTAACTCCACTGTCAGCTGCATTCAGTCTTTATAATTCCTTCAGATTTGTTCTCCATTCCACTCTTTCAGAAATGGATGTCTTGCACTTCGTCGAGACCTCTTTTTGTGGTATCTTATAGTCAATATTCCTTTAATTTCTCAATTCTATTAAGATTTTCAATCGATGTCATTATGCATTCGAACAGAGGCGTTGCCTAGTATTATCTGCTGAACCTTTGTAATAAATGCCCAGTGGTAAGGGACTTTCGTTTTCTCGTATCAATTGGTGTGACAATTGGTTATCTTTGCAACGAATTCCCACCATACTATGCATTCGTTGGTCACGACATATCTTATCACTGCTGTGCAAAATCAGACTCCGATATGAAATTCGAATGGCATAAACCACAAGAAAAATCTAACCGTATGGAATCACTCGATCTCGGTGGCCAATACTCAGTTTCACGTAAGATGACCATTCACGTAAATCCCTCAATCAGAATATGTCATGTGACATCATCTGGGGTGCACTTAAAGCCTTCCTGTTGCAACAACGTGGCGTTTGTATTCAAATCATTTAATTCATGCCAAAAGAAGTTGGTCGAATTGTAGTACTTACTGACTAACGTCCTTCTTAAAGAAAGATGGACCAATAACTTTGGCAGCCTAAAATCCACACCAAGTAATGACTCTTTCTAGATGTATTGGACGCTCTTGAAACTCTTGTGAGTTAGTATATTTGATTGGAAAGTGATGGCCTGGCCAACTTCTTTCTCAAAGGAAAAGAGGGGAATAATAGTTCTACTCCAGAATTCCAACTTGGAATGCATAGGATCTTCCTTAATCTCGTGGGAAGTGGTATCGTTCCAAATTCAACAAAATTTTGTTTGTTCACGTAACCATTCATCCAGAAAGGAGCCACAACGTTGATGATGATTTATCGGTGAAAATTAGGGTCAGCTGCCCAACTGTTCCAGAATCCATTCAGCGAACACATGTGGTTGTCTATGGCCGTTTACCTTCAGTTTCGGGGTCTTGTGAGTGACGAAAAATTGTCAGTCTCGGATTCTCTCACATATTCTTACGGCTAGCGGCGATGTTTTTGGCAGATCGCGAGTTCCGTCCAAGTGCGGCTGTAGGACGTACGTTTACCGAACCAGTGATCTTTAATAGTCGTAAAATGGATAAAATTCGCGGTTCACTACCCGAATTGGACATCCATATTGATTACAAAAAATTTTTTTTGGAGGGGAGATTTGGCAAACGGTTTGATTGATTGATGACAACTAATTTGACAAATGTTGACTGCTATGAACTGTCAAATTTTAGAAAGTCGTTGTTAGAAGACCATATACATAGATAATGTAGAAAAATAGCAAAAGAAATTGTTCCTTCTAAACGCATGAGTGATAAATAAGTTCATTGATAATCATACGATCCAGTGTCAAATGTACGAGTTTGATTTACAACACATGGAATTTCATCATTACAAGTGCAACTTTATTTTACTGCACTTTCATTATTGAAACAACAAAAAACAAAGAATGAAAGTGAAGAATTTTTTTTTATTAAAAATACCATACCACAGACTCATTTGCACGAATGGTTGAGAAATTGGTGAAAAAATTCTTTTCTCATCTGCAAATGGCATTTACACCTTGAACAATGTATAGAAATAGGGAGAGAGGGAGAAAGAGAGAGGGAGTAAAAGAAAAAACTTTTCAAAAAACTTTTAACACATTAGGCACGTCGAACGGTGGGAGTATAAAGAAATGTAACGTGTACCCAATTCAAATGTCATTCCATAAAATATTGCAACGAAAAATACGAAAAAAATACAATTTTTTTGAAATAAAGGTGCAGAGTGCATAACCAACAAAAAAAAGAGTAACCAGGTGATTGTTGCTTTTAATTGAAATTCTTAGAAAAAAGATTAGGAAATCTCAATCAGGTCTTCATCCATTTTACGGTTTTAAATGTAAGGTTAAATACAATTCGATTCAAATATTATTTCCTTCTCTTCTTAACGATTGGATCTTGCCATTATGAACGAAATAAAATTTGATTTAAATTGATGGATTGATTGAAGGCGCCGATTCTTTTGAGGTAATCCTCGGCCACCTTTTCACAAATCCTATATCCTCATGGTATTTATATTTTGCAGTCGTCGCAGCCTAGTAGGTAGTGTTTTCGATTACTACACGCTTGGAGCACCAGGTCAGACATCTCCAACAAAACGAAATGTGAAATAAAAATTTCTGCGGTGACTGTCGTTGATATCTTGTATCTGGTGCATCCTTAAACACTTCCTATTTGTGAATCGAAATGGAACAATTTGTGTGTGCGATATTATCGAAAAATTTCGTTGATCTCTTGTATCTGGAATATCCTTAAACACTTCGTATTTGTAAATCTAAATGAAACAAATTGTGTGTGAGATATCATCGATAATTTTCATCGATCTGTTGTATCTGTTGTATCATTAAACACTTCATATTTACAAAACTAAATGAAACAAATTGTGTGCGAGATATCATACAACAAGTATGCGATGATCACTTTTTCTTCCTCTTCTACCTATAAATTTTTGTCTTAAAGCATGTAGGTGGGTAGGCTAGAGTGGTAGTCTTGAATCAGGTTATTAGACTTAACTTTAAATCCCCAGAAATTTTATTACAATGTCTTGGAACATTTGAGTTTTTTCAACGGAATTTAACTTTCGTGTTATTTTGGCTTGCCTCCCTGTAATGTTCATGACCTTCACACACAGTCAGAGGAAGTGAAATTAAATTTTAACTTAAAAGTTACAAAAAAAAAAAAAAAAATAAGAACAATAACAACAACTTCGAATTTCAATTCTCAAGATTCTTTTTCATTTTCTACGGATGTTCGTTCTTGTTCTTGTTGTTGCATTCTAATCGTAAGTTCTGTTTCAAATCGTTTTCTGCCATTGCGATGATGACTTTAAGGCCACTCTCGTACCCAAGAAAGGCGTTGTAGAAGGAGGAGCGACAGGGCGAAAACAAGTGTAATTGGTTTAATGTCTTTGAGAAATATTTGCCAAAGAAAAAAAAGAAAAAAAAAGTGAAAAATAAAATCGATAAACTTTCACTTGCTTTAAGAAAATTTTTTGTAAGATATTCTTCCATGTTTGTTATACCCTCGGATGATATGGTATGTCAAGGTTTTTCTGTGTTCATTCACTTACCAAAAAATGTTTTCTTTGTTTATTTGTTGTTTTTTCCATTTCTATTTGAGTTTAACTTACAATCATTATCGGAAGCATGCTTTTGAAGATGCTTGGTGAACAGGGTCTATCAAGTAGGAATCTATTTTTCATTATGTTCCATCCTTTGTGCTCTCGGTTCAAGTTGGAATCGAGCAATGGCTTAGACTCGACTAACTCGAGTTTCTCCTGGGACTCTAAATGTTTCAATCGCGGCCCAAAACTGTCACATAACGTCTTTTAATGAATTCCCTGTTAGGCTTGTCTCCTGTTATTTTAACCATAGTTATCAAATCCCTAGCAGTGTGCTCCATATTCAGCAGGTTTGAAAACCTCTCACCTCTCTAAGACAGTTTCGTATTGCCTCAGTTATACGAACATATATACATAACATACATAATTAGTCATTACAATTCCTCAGTCAGAATTACGACCTAGCTTCTCTCGCCAACTATTTTCAGTCTGTTAATTTTATACATGAGTGGCCGGACCTAAAGTTTAAAGTCGACTCCGAACGACAGATTTTTGACATACTTTTCATGGAAATTTTATTTGCAATCAGAGTTTTTAACATATACACATATACTGAAAGAGATCGGCGAGGAAATAATTCTTCATACTTCGTGTTGTTGGTGAAGTCTGATCTGGGGTTTGAACCGTAGCCTCATGGTCTTATAAGCCGACTACGGCGACTTCCAACGTCTGTTAGGCTTAGTATTTTCTCCTTCTCTATTTGACCTGTTTTCAGATTTATTCAGTCAACCCAGACAATGCCCCTAGGGACTCACAATTGATCTAGCAATCATGTTATACATCCATTGCACACCAGAATTCCTGAGCTGCATTTCCCAGATTTCCCAGCAAGCTTTCTGCACATCATTATGGCATGTCTGGCATTTCTTAAGGTGCCTTACCTGTCAACTTACTATCCTGTAGTATTCCCAAATATTTCACCTCCAGTTTCCCTGAAGTAGTATCAGCCCGAAGGCTAATATTGCCGCGTCAAACACTCGCTCGTAGTGGGTGCATTGGCTGCTGTAAGACCTCATGTAGGTTTTCTGAGCCACAACTACGGCATTTTGTTACAGAATAGAATGACATAAGCATTGCCAGATTCGAAATAATCGATGAATAAAATTTAAAACGATAGATGGCCCACCCTATAGATTAACGACATCTTTGGACCATGTGGTGTTGTGAAAATATTTGTATGCCTTTCCTATCTGTCGTACCGAATTTATTATATTAACGCCAGCAAGTCTTTTTATATTGTATTGTAAGGTCACTAAAGGCTCCTGGTCTTTGTCTACTAGAACAGGCTGAAACTTTTCTTACTTTACACATGAAAATGCTGATACTCAGCTATTATTAGTGGTCTTTGCTATCATCAGATCCATATATCCAAAGATAACTTAGGGTACCATATAGGTACCTCCTATAAAAGTGTGAACGCTTTCGAGTAAGGCATTGTAGGTAGAGAGTTGGCTTATTAGACATCTCCAACAGAACGAAGTATGAAGAAAAATATTTCTTCGGCAACTTCCCCTCAGCAGACCTCCGGTGAAAACTCTGATAGTAAATAAAATTCCTTTGTAAAGCAACAACTATAGCTCCAGCCAATTATGAATAAAATTAACAAATGGTCGGAAGGACCATTTCTAGTTAACTTTGAAAACCGTTTTTGCGTTCTACTAAAAGTTTTGACAAATCATAATGACTTCCTGTCAGCAGCCTTTTGGCAAAAACTCTGAAGGTAAAAGAAAATTGTCATGAAAAGTTTCTCAAATCTGTCGTTCGAAGCAGACATTAAACTGTACATCCTACTACTATTCATGCATAAAATTAGACTTTCAACATGGTTGTTGAGAGAAGCTAGGTTGTAATCCTGGCTAAAGGGTTGTAATGACCAATTAAGTAAGTATGAACACGCGCTTAACTATGGCTGGTCTAGGAATACTAAGCAAAACATTTCTAAGCCCTGATTTTGTACCGAACCTTGCCATACAGTGCTCTTAACAATCGATTTATTGAATGACACCCTATAGGCTAACGAATGCTATTAATTTCCTGTCCAAATTTGTGTTTAGTTTACATTTAAAAAGAAAATCGAACTTGAAATCTCTCGTATTTAAATCATTTTTCGTATGACAGCAATTATTCTCCCCTGATTTTGGTGTGTGTTATAGTTTCCACAGAATTTCTATTCGTTTTCGTAAACGAAATAGGCCTTATGGTACATACATTTTATTTATAAATATGACACCGAGCCCTTGTCTTTAGTCGTACAAAATTTGTATGTACAAGGAAGTATGCATTCATGCTCCATTCTGTATGGAGTAGTGGGAGTGGTGGTATGGTCATATTCAAAAGATCATAAAATGAGAAGCTCGTGTACAAATATTCACAAGCAAGTCAGTTAGAAGTTTAGTGTATTTAGATACTGCACAATGGGGCTGGACTGGGATTAATTAGCAGAAGAATTATTTAATCATACATATCCATTTATTTCTTTATTTAACTTCGTAAAGATATATTTTTCTGAGATCTAACTGTTCACACGAAACAACTTTCCACTTTAGTCTGCCAAGATCTCTACAAGCTGCTCCTTACTGACGGATTGAAGATTGATGCTGGTGGGAGTCTATTTTGAGGGTGTCATGAATCTATCTTATAGGATACCAGCTAAATTTAGTGTTTTGCAGATTGAGTTATTCCCGATAAGCAAGACAGTGGAACTCATATAAAAACGAATTGTGATAGGATAGACATCGCCGGACTATCTGGGCTTTAACTTAGGCTTGACACTGCAGAAAGACCTCCATAAAACTTTTTAAAGGCTACTGAGCTGACAACGTGAAGCAAGAGGATTGTTAAGCAGCTGACCTATAAAGTTTGTCCTAAAGTGCATGAATTTTATTTCGCTTTTTCCAATTTGGAATGCTTTTCCTGAAGGGACACATATCTCCACTCTATCGCCTCCTCCTCAGATATCTCCGATGCCTGCCGTGCCAGTTCGTCAGCCTTTTCGTTTCCCTCTAAGCCTCAGTGGCCTGAACCCCGTACAGGCGGGTATTGCGTCCACGTATACGCTGAAGAGAGTCCATGCAACTCCTGACGCCCTTTGATTTGATAAGATGGGATCCCAGCGCTTTGATTGCTACTTGACTGTATACACACAGTGTTCGATAGCAAAAATCTCTACTAGACATACACTGGTCTGTTAAAGTAATCTGTATGAGCCGTTCAGTGCCAGTTTATCGGAATAAGCCCAATTCCGCATTTTGAGCCACCGGTGAAAATCGTTATGTTAGCTTTAGCAAACCATTCTTCGCGTATGGGAATGTGAGTCTTGTATGTCCGTCCGAAAACAGTCTCTGATACCATGTAGTCACATCTAAAATCTGGGTGAATCGATTCTACTTTATGCAGTATTGAAGCGTGGCCCGCTACGGCCTAAAGACATCTGAGAACTTAAGGCTCATTGCAGCTCTAGCAGCCATGTTTCGGAGGAAGATGTCCAATGGTTGTAGTAACAAGATGACCTCGTGACGCCCAAGCATGCTAACCTCTTTACTCTTAGGTAAGCTAGAGACTTATTTCAATCTACAAAAGGATCCTCATAACGCATATTAATTGGTACTGAGCTGTCGGCATGCAAATGAAGGGCAGCAGGAGTTTACTTTGAGAATTTTGCATAGCTATCGAATATGATAACTGGTGAATGTAGTAACTCCACACTGAGATGTTTGCGATAACCAAGGCAGTGGCGCTGGTCTAATACTGCACTGCACCAGTTGAGAGGGTAGATATCGTCTGACTTGCAGGTAGTAAGTGGGCATTAAATTCATTCTTTCGAGTGGTTTCAGTCTTCATATACCTCTCGTAAAGTTGGTGGTACTAAGCTGAGTTCGTCGGTACTATGGCGAAGGCAGGAATGATATTACAGATGAGGTAGCAAGAGATGGCGCGGCAATGGCAGTTATTCTTCCTTAGTTAGGCAGTCAGTCTTGCTTACCACACTTCTTTAGACCAATCTATCAAGAAATCGTACGAAAGTTGTGACACATCATAGCGGAATAGGTGGTATTGCAGAATGTTCAGGTTACTGTGGTCCGTTATCAATTGTAATCTAGACAGTAATGGGCACTAAATAGAAAAGGCTGCCCTCTGTTGTTTTTTTTTTTTTTTGCTTACATTTTCTATATTCCAACCCATAGTCCAATTTAATATTAGTTTTGCATTGTATTGTCGTACGTGCGGTTTCTTGATTCCCTTGTTATTGGATACCTGACCAACAAAGCCTCCTTAACATTTACTCTTATTTTTATTTCCTTCACCTCACTCTCTCTCTCTCTCTCTCTTACACACACATACTTATAAACTTGCCATGATTATGTTAAAACTTTTTATCACTCTTCTCTCACTCGCTCTTTTTCTCTCTCTCTCTTTCTTTCTATATATTGGTTTCAAAACTTTTCTTGTTTCTTGGCCAACGTGACCCTCTATTGTTAAGAAATTTGTGTCATGCGAAACCAAAGCCAAAATCACCCAAAACACCAAAAAAAAAAAAAAAAGCCAGAACAAGGTAAAACGGAAAAAATCTTTTGTTCGCATAATATGCCACAGCACAGGTGCTTTAAAAAATATATCGGAACAGCAACAACAACATCTACAACAACAACAATATAAGCTAAAACTAAATAATAAAATCAAAGAAGAAAAACGAAACGAGCATAACGATGTCATATGTATACATATGTATGTACGGATGGCTGTGTGGTACACAGGTAAAAGTTGGTCAAAAAGGTTGTATTTGTTCTTGTTGTTATTTTCTTTTTCTTCTTTATATTGTTGCTGGTACATATACCAACAAGATATCGAGAAAAAAAGTTTTTCCTTGAATTCTCATACGCTTGTGTTGGTTCCTCCTGCTGTTGTACTACGTTTCACTTGGTTAAAGTTTGTTTTCTTTTTTCCTTTATTTTTGTATTGAATTTATTGTTGTTGTTGTCGTTGTAGATGATTTTAGCTTTTGCTGTGGCAATAAACTTTAAGAAATTATTGTCCTCTTTGTTATTGTAAAGAGATTACAAAACTTAAGAGTCAAAAGATGAGAGGAATTGTTGCAAACAAAAAAAAAAAAAAAGTAAAAACAAAATCATAATGCGGTTTAAAGTTGGTTAAATTGTGTTGAAAGTTAGGCACGCAAAACGATTAAATTGACAATCTGCAGAAATACTCTTAATTTAGATTAAGTTAGGTTAGGTTAGCATGTAACTTGCCGGTCATAGGCAAGTTCACACGGTGGCCATACATCCCACTGTGTGATCCAATGTGAGGTAAGACCTCTTGTGCTGTTCCATTAGGAGTGTGTATGCACCAAAGATCAGAAATGAGTATTCAAAAAGATGAGTAGAATCGATTCATACTCATAATTTCATTCGCTTTTGCCTTTGCAAAGATAATTTTGCTTTTGCAAAGACAATTGGTTTTGCAACGACAGTTTTGCTTTTTCAAAGACACCTAAACCTAAAAATCCATTTCCGGCAGTGCTTTTGACTCAACTACAAGCATCGTCATCAAATACCATACCATCTAACGGGTGATTTTTTAGCTATTTTCCTTTTGGCAACACTGGTTTAAACAGCTCACGCACGTTTCGTGTTTTATTTCACTGTCAAACATCTTCAGTTTGGACTATAATTTAACCATGAATAGTCTTACAAAAGAACAACACTTGCAAATCATTGAATTTTATTATCAAAATGCGTGCTCCGAAGATCCACTTCTTTATCGAAATATTGTGTTCAGCGACTAAGCTCATTTTTGGCTCAATGGATACGTAAATAAGCAGAATTGTCGATTTTGGAGTGAAGATCAGCCAAAAGCATTGCAAAAGCTACCAATGCATCCAGAAAAAGTCACAGTTTGGTGCGGTTTATGGGTTGGTGGCATCATTGGACCGTACTTCTTCAAAGATGCTGCGAATCGTAACGTACCTGTGAATGGTGAGCGCTACCGTGAGATGATATCCAACTTTTTTTGCCCAAAATGCAAGAGCTTGACTTGCATGGCATGTGGTTTCAACAAGACGGTGCCACATGCCACACGGCACGCTTAACAATGGGCTTATTGAGAGGCGAGTTCGGTGAACATTTTATTTCACGTTCGGGACCGGTCAATTGGCCGCCTAGATCGTGCGATTTAACGCCTTTAGGCTATGTTAAAGCTCATGTCTATACAGACAAGCCCTCTTCAATTGACGCATTGGAAGACAACATTGAAGCATTTATACGTGAGTTACTGGCCGAAATGTTGGAAAGAGTATGCCAAAATTGGACTAAGCGGATGGACCATTTGAGGCGCAGTCGCGGTCAACATTTGCATGAAATAATCTTCAAACATTAAATTATATGGGCCGTACTATCGATTCAAATAAAGATTTCATGCATTTTTCTGAATTTTATGTGTTTTTTTTTAATTTTCCTATAGCTCTTAAAAAATCACCCCTTACCAGCGGTGATTCACAAAAGTCAGCTCCTAGAAAATGGGGAAATTGCAATTGATGTAAGTCCAAATATGATGCCAAATGCCTTATATGCAATAAATTTGTATGCAAATTCAAGTGAAAAACATTTTGCATATCTTGCTCCGAAAATAGCAATAAGCAATAATTATTTCTTCTTACTTTTATTGGTATACAGAACAGAATAAATTGCATGGGCCAAAATGGCCAATAACCTAAGATTTGTACCTTTTAATTTTGTTCTGTTGGATTTTATCCTAGATAGCATAAAACGAACTAAAACCATTAAAATATAAAAAACATACTTTAGCTGGCGTTTTAAGTTGATACGATAAGTCATTGCAAACTCAAATAAAAATAAAAAAATTTTTTTTTTACCAAAATGCTCCAAACTAACAGCAGAGTTTAGTTAAAATTTAGTGAATTTACGGGAAACTCGTGTTTTGATGTTAACTACAAGATTTGGTTGTAAAAATGTTACTTAAAAACATTAGAAGGACTAACAAACGTTTCAATTTGATTTGAATACTCCACAAGCGGATTGAAATTTTTATTCATTGTGTTAACCAACACATTCAATTTTAACAGAAAGCTAAAAATATTGCGATTTAAATAAAATTGTTGTCGCTGTTGTTGTTGTTATTTTAATAAATCATCTGATTTACAATCGCACAATCATAAAATATTTCCTCTTATAATTTACTACAGCCCAAAGGGTATGAAGGATATAAAACGTATGAAAACATTTCTCTCTGCCTGTGCCTCTGTGTGTTGATTCATTCAGACTATCTGCTACCATTTGATCATCTCTCTGCAAGCATGTGCGTGTGTGTATGTACGAGAATGTGTATGTTTATAATACACTGGGATACTGATATACAGTTAAATAAAAAGATGATATCAAATTTACTTATTTACACATACAAATGCATTCAGCAACTGCATGGCATGGCATGACATGACAGTGTTCAATGGCATGGCAGTATGTAATTATAGTTCCCTTATAATTAAACAAATTGTATGTGATTTATTACTCGTAAATGATTTAAATATTCTATAATGAATGATTTTATATATGTACACATACATACAAACATATTACTATTGTGTCATGGGAAAAGAAACCCAAAGAGAGAGTGAGGGAGAGAGAGTGATAGAGAGAGCCAGTTTTACAACTGCAATAATCAAATGAAAATAAACACACAGGATATTGAATGAAAAATTTAAATCATCTCCATAGAAAGGATTTTTTACTGGGAATTCTTGACATGAACACCAAATTAGTTTTGATAACACGAGTATAGACAGTAGTGCAGTAGAAGTGAAAATAATTCAGCCGGGGGTTCAAAGTTTACTTAAGAATGTGAAGCATTTGAACACACATTTTTAGCCCTTGCAAACCAATAGTGAGGTTAGGGCAAACCGTTGGTTTGTGCATACATTTGTTTTAATTCCAATGGTTTTACAATACACTCCACATACATATGTATATACAAATTATTTGTCACGCCAAATCTGTCATGCTTATTCAGTATGTGTTTGTCAATTGCGCTCGTACTTCTATACCGCACGGGTATAGTACACTCTTACGTAGCAAACGTTAGGTTATAAGGCTGTTGTAATAATTTTACTTACTTAACAACCCGATTAACAGATTTCGCGTTTCCTTAATACATCCTTCCAGGCGCCTCTGCTTTTTGCGCGCCTTTGCCAGTTGGTCGCATCCATCGATGACCGGGCTTCCCCGATTTGATTCTTCTAACGCAAGCAAGTTCGTCCTCTTCGCCGACTTCACATCAAACAAGCTCCCATATCAAACACCCGCCTGCATGTATGCCTGTATGGATCATGACAACTACTCCTACAAGTTACCTTCCCACAGTTGTCGATGTATGTGCTTATGCTCACCACTTGCTTATTTAATTGGCCATTAACAACCCGATTAACGGACTTCAGGCTGCCATAACACATCCTTGCAGGCGCCTCTGCTTTTTGCGCGCCTACGCCAGTAGCTCACACCAATCAATGACAGGACTCCCTCGATTTGGTCCTTCCAACGTGGACAAGGTCGTTCTCTTAGCCGACTTCTGCAGATTCATCCTCCTCCAATCGAACGCCATCGCCGAGCCAGCGCGGCCGCTGGATGTTAATACGCTGCAGAACGCCTATGTCGTTGGGGAACTCATACAGCTCACTGTTGGATAGGATGCGGAAATCATCGTCAACTCGCACTGAACTGAAGATCTTACGTAGGATTTTTCTCTCGAATATTCTCAGGACTGCTGCGTCAGTGTTTAATAGTGTCCATACCTCTGCGCCATAAAGAAGCACGGGGAGGAGGAGCGTCTTTTAAAGTATTTGTTTTGTCGTACGAGAGTGGCTTCTGCTACTCAATATGAAATAAATAAATAAATAAAATAAAAAATAAAATAAAAATATATTTTCTCCATAAATGGTGAGACCTTCTTTTGAATATTGACTCCAAGCAATTTTATTTACACTTCGACATGTTGCCAGAAAATTGCTGAACGACAACATTTTTTTGGTATTTTGTTTTATTCAAGATGTCTGTGCTGGGGTTTGAACCACGAACCCACTACTTACTTAACTATAGGGACTTCCATACCAGAATAGCTCGAGCAAAATTTGTGCTGGTGGTTTGAAAGTAGTTTTGAAGAGTTGCAAACGAACGTTTATCATTCCAAGTTTTTCATTGAAGGCGTGATCTCAACGATATTGAGAACTGTTATGCGTTACTCAGCTAGCGGCTCAATCTTACCCAGTTTGACGAATGTTTCATAGAGAAGCTGGAACAGCTGGACAAAGTGTTAGCGACCACGTGAAATTTTAATGGATACATATTTAATCTCAATGGATACATTGCCATCCTTCTGTTAAGCCTATTGGCGTTTGTTACATTCTATGAGCAATTATGAGTTGCTACACGCAACAGCCGTTTCTAGCTTTGATGCGAAAAAAATAATCCAATACGTTTCACTTACAGATTTGTATTTATGTTGAGCTAGTTCCTGCACCTTGGCCCACATATTTGCCGCTTAAACGTTTCTGATTTGTTTTTGCTTTTTGTGTGATATTTCGAAACTTAAAAAATATTTCCTTCTTTAGGCAACCCAAAATCCCTCCACACTGCTAATATTTTCCTTTGAAAAGCACAAACAACCTGTAATTTAATGAAATCTGACAGACAACAATAATTTGTCACATCTGCCTGTCTTTCTGTCTGTCTCTTGTTGTCAAAAATATTTAACTTTTCCAAAAAGCCAATTGACACAAAACAATGAAAGAAAAAGGAAATCTTTTAAAGAATTTTGTTTTGTTATGTGGTGGTAGGGGGGGTAGCAAAAGCAGATGCCTTTGTAATCTGATGCCAATTGAGAGGTTACAACCAACCCAACCATTCCACGATTCCAATGGTTGGCACACATAAATTATCCTGGCCTACAACATTAAAGCGGGTTACATTTCACCACCACACATCATTTATTAAGTGTCAGCCATAGTGACAATTTGTTCAAGGGAGGGGTAAGTACAACACATACGCATACGATATAAACATTTTCATCGGATTGAGAAGGGAATTGAAGGGAAGGGAAGGAAAGGTAAGGAAAGAGATGAAATATTTTTACGCACATTCCTGGGTTCTGGAAACATAAAAATCCTGTGTTGTATTTCTGCAACCATTAAAATGTCACATGTTAACAATAAAAGAGGGTTTCAAAAGGAAGAAAATATGCGGAAAATACACGGGGAGATAAAGCTATGAAAATAGGATGAATATTTGAAAAGGGGTTTCAAAAATTGTTTGGACTGATTGCCTGTGGCATTCTAGGATTTTTTTTTGATAAAAACGTGATCCTTAAACAGAAAAAATGTTCACAGTGTACAGAGAATTGGAATCAGTAGCAGCAGAGATTAATATATTGACCTGGAGACCAATATTCTAAACCTACCATTGCCATCAGTAGAGTCTCATCAACTTCAACTATGAAGCTATTGACCGCAATGCTACAGAGAGAGGTGACGATAGCTTCCAATCAAAGGATTTTCAGCCAATTATCCTATTTTCTTTTGTATTAAAGACATTATGGACACGACAGTGAACCTCAACTTATTAGTGAACCCCAACATGTTTAATGTAAACCTGACTAAATGGTAGAAATGAACCTTTGAAGAAGTGGAACTGCATCTATAAGGGTTGAACCGGAATATCTTGAGATTCATCCTCCCCCAGCAGATTCTGGCAAATGCTCTGAGAGTAAATAAAATATTGCCATGAAAAATTTCTCAACAATTCTGTCTTGTAGGTCTCACTACTCATATACAAAGTTAACAGACACAACATAAGTGGTGTGAGAAGATATTTCGTAAACCTGAATGAAGGTTTCTAACGACCAATTATGTATGTGTGCATGTATGGTAGCCTATCTGCGACTTAAGTACTACTCATGTTCACCCAAGCACTCAGACAAGAGACAGTATAATATATGCAGAGTTCATCCGCAACCTTTAAGATTGCCTTAATATTTTCTAATATTAAAAGCATTATGACGAGCATAAGATATGGACTCTATTAAGCACTGATGCAGCAGTCTTGAGAGTATTCGAGAGAAAAGTCCTACATAAGATCTTCGGTCCAGTGCGAGTTGGCGATGATTTCCGCATTCGATTCAACAATGAGCTGTATGAGCTCTTCAACCACATAGACGTTGTGCAGCGTATTAACATCCAGCGGCCGCGTTGGCTCGGCCATGGCGTTTGAATGGCCGACGAGACGGGTATTTGATGGTGGGATCTGCGAAAGTCGGCTAAGAAAACGACCTTGTTTGCGTTGGAAGGACTAAATCGAGAAAGCCCTGTCATCGATTGCAGGGAGCAACTGCAGTAGGCGCGCAAGAAACAGAGGCGCCTGGAAGGATGTGTTAAGGCAGATTGAAATCCGTTAATCGGGTTGTTAATGGCCATTTAAGTAAGTGAGTAAGTAGAGAAAATAAACTCTGGTCAGGCATTATGCAACCATCCCTATATTGTCTTACGGGGGACAACGCCTGCGAGCAAGAAACAGAGGCGCCTGGAAGGATGTGTGACAACTGTGGGAAGACAACTTGTAGTAGGAGTTGTCATGATCCATACATGCAGTAGTGACTACTTCAGATTGTTATTCGCATAAATCCACAGAGTTTGATCCTGGTGGCGGATGGTGATGGTTTATGTTGGTTGATAGCCAGGTTTCCAGGCTTCAACCACTGTTGATTGAAGTTATCTTTTCGCTGTTCATAAAATATTCAATGCCTGAAGAAACTAATTTTTTTCTGCAGTGTAACATTAAAACTCCTACCCTCGTTATTTGATAAAATTTGAATATTTTAATTTCATTTCACACATTCGTTTCGTTTGTTCTGTTGTTTCATGTTTTATTTCTTTATTTTTAACGATTTTTTCCTTATGCGTTCTCTAGTTTCTAGCAGAAAAAAAAACCAGAAATAAACGAATATTTTATTACCAAAGCTCCTGGAAACAAATGCCAGGAAAATAAAATTTTTTAATTTTATTTAGAATTCATAGATCAGGCCAATTGTAATTTCTATTGTTAAGGGTGTTGTTGTTGTTGTTGTTATTGTTGTTGTATTTCGTTTTTATGGCTTTCTATTTCATTTTTATACCCAGCAGCTCTCCAACTGCTGCTTCTGCTGTTTCTCCTTTGTAAAGGCCTCTTGAAATATACAGAATTTGTTATCCTGTTATCCTGTTAAGAAAAACAAAAACAATGAGCAACAGCAGGATATACGAGGGTTATTAATTCCATGGATTTAAATGCGCATAAATGTTTATTATTAATAGAGACGTGGAAAGGTGGGGAGATAGGCGGGGGCGACTTGGAGTAGTGGTAGCCTTTATTTATTGTTTCAACATGCGGGTGTGGGACGGAGCATTTGGTTAAAAACGCTTATGGGCATAAGTATACATTTCGATACGGTGGAGTATTTGTCTGAGCCAATATATTAGCAATGTGCGTGGGAATGTGTGTGTGTGTGTGTCTGTTTGTATTTGTTAAGATTATGGTTTGTAATTTACATTTAGAATCCCCTGCATGAAATATGCTAAACATGTGTATGGCATTTCGAATTTATCAACAAAAAACAGAAAGATGGAGAATTAAAAAAAAAATTAAATAAATTACAGAAAGAAGGCAAATTTATAATGCAATGATGTTATTATTGTATTATAAATGATTGTATTTTTTTTATTTGTTTCTGAAATTAAAACACAATTACATTCCTTATCAAATATAAACTTCAACCATAAAGATAATACTCATCTACAAACGAAGGTTAGTATTGGGTGGGCCATTTAAAAGTTTAAATTTCAAAATGCAATGAAACAAAATAGGCTTGAAATTATGCCAAATTTATTTCTTTGTTCCGGTTAGAAATGGAATATTATTTCATTTATATGGCTGCCGCAGCTGGCCTCCCAGTACCTCATTCGATCGGATCAATTTTCGAGCACTTTTTCGAGTGTATGAGGTCGTATCTCGGGCGTGGCATTACGATTGTTGGCCCTCAAATGCTTAATTCTGCCTGGCGTGTTAGCATAACATTTTCTTTAACAGCCCGCCCCACAGAAAATAGTCCAACAGTGTCAAATTGCAGCTTCTTGGAAGCCAATTGCCGTCACTATTTCGACTAATTAAATTGCCATCAAACGCTTGACGCAATAAATGCATTGTGGCTTGAGATGTGTGGCAAGTTGCACCATCCTGTTGAAACCCAACATCGTTCACATCAATAGCATGAAGAGCGGGTACAAAAAATTGGTTGTCATTGTGCGATAGGTGTCTCGATTGACCGTAATGGTTGCGTCGTCCTAGTTTTCAAAGAAATATGAGAAAATGCGGCTTCCAATCCACAAACCCTACAAAATAGTCACTCTTAATGGGTGCATTGGCTTTTCTAAGACCGCGAGTGGATTTCCTGAGCTCGTAACCTAGTAGTTGTTCTGAAGTTGCCGTAACCTAGTAGGCAATGTATTGGCTTATTAGACATAAGACATCCAAACGAGAACATGAAGAAAATATTTCTTCGGCGACTTAACCTCAGCACAGTTCTGGCAGAAACTCTGAAAACCGTTTAGAATATGAGTTCCTTGATAGTAACCAAAATAAAAATAAATATGTATTTAGTTTCTATTAAATTCTTTATTGTTCGCACTACTTTTGTGCCAATGTCCACACTTGACGAATACAACAATAATAATTCCTTGTTAGCTCTTCTTCTTTGCACTTCCGCTTGCGTAAGCACGGACAACTGTTCGGTAGAACTTCATTTCATTTCATTTCATTTATTTCAGATGTCTCATACACAAAACGGCGATCTTCAAACCACGACTGTCTCTTTTCACCACACGCAACACGTCTTCACACAAGACTGACTGAATTCTTACTACTCGTTGCCTGCTTTGTCTTGTCTTTTTATATGCCCACGTAATCAGTCTGACGAAGGTTTTTGAAGTGGAACATTCGGGGTTTCGTCTTCTCGAGAACTCATTGTCTCGCAACTTCATTGTTGTTTGTGTACTTTGCTTATGTTGTTTGTTGTTGCTTTCTTTCTTACTTACTTGTTTGTCTCTTTCATACTGATGTTGTTGGTATATACAAAGAAGTCCGTTGTATGTGTTTGTGTGTGGCTATTGTTTATCGTTTTAATGTTAAATGATGGTACACCGTTTCCATTTTCGTAACAATATAATTGCCATGAAAAAATCCGTCTGAGTAGTAGTTGTAGCTTCAGAAAATCGATTGTTCATTAAGAAACAGGACTTCCATTGAAATTTCCTGCCAAATGGCAACAAGTTGTTGAACAATCAATCAATCAGAGAGTAAATCAAGAAACTTTTTGAAATTCTTTCACGTGAATTAAGGAAATTATATTTTGAAATTAAAAAATACAAAAAGAAGTTCCTTGGCAATATTGTTGTCTTCAAGTCTCATAAAATATTTCTACCTTACCGGCCAGAGTCAGCAAATTTGTAGAGACTTACCGGTATTCCTGTATACAAAACTTTATTCTCCTTTCTTTCATTCCCGTATATATTCTAAAGGATTACTTTTACCCTTCATATCCTGTGGCTAACTTGTAAATAAAGGAATCCTTATCACACAATAACAATCATCTTCTTGGCTAAATTACTATGTGAAAGCCATGCACAGACAATGTTGGCTGGAAAATGTGCTTCTTTCCTACCACCCTTTTTCAGTCGTCGGTTCTTGGTGTTTACCAGGAATGGAATCTTTTTCTTTTAAAAGGAAGAATATTTCCTATTGTTTGTCTGTTTGCTATTGTGTGGTTTGTGGTTGGTTTGTTTGTGCATTTCTTTGTTCATTTTCTAATACGAATAATTCATATCGAACCGAGTTAGTTAGTGAGATAAAGATCTCAACTCGAGTTTAATAACGTTTTCGTTTCTCAAAAAATTTATTCGTTTCTAAAGCATAAAAAACAGTTCACTTCACTTTATTTAATCGAAAGGTTGTAATTAAAAGAAGTTCTCCTAGCAAAGGAATGGCCATTGTTTGGCTGTCTTATAGGAATATAAAGTGAAGTAAATGAAAAAGAAAATTTTCAATTCATTTCCAAAGTATATACGAGGTTCGCTTAAAAATAAGATATAAATTATAGTTGAAAAAATTGATCACAAAATGGAGGGCCCATGCGTATTACCACTTCCATGTTTGCAGATGATTCTTAGCTTTACGAAGCACGTACTAGAGCCAATACAATCCATCTCTATACCTACAAATACTACAGATTCTGAGAAATTCTGGTCAAGCCTGGATGGAAAGCGCACTGCAAGGGTGGCGAAAGGAGACGATGTCCACATCATTTGGAATACGGGTAGGTAGGTCGGAGTGGTAGGCCTGATATCACAAAGCTCACTTGAGTGCACATAGCAGCCCATAGTGGCGCCACAGGTGAACGCAGACCTTGTGCTGACCAAGCTCTACCAAAACAAAGAAGAGAAAGAAGTTGGTCAGCGGAAGAGCTGCCCATCAAAAGCACGACTATACCACGCTGGAAAACCAGCCAGAATGTCTGATAAACGAAGCTATATCCTTGATGTCAATAGATGATAGCTGCGTCTAGCTGACACGCATTGGAAAGTCAAATAACCTATATCAGCACCTAGCAAGAGGCGGGCACTGACAGAAAAAGTGGATGAAAGTCTCCTCTTCCTCAGCTGATCTGCACCCACGGCAGAAGACGTTAAATGGGAGCCGCATCCTTTCCGCGTGTCTGCCCATAACACAATGACCTATAAGCATGGCTACTGTGGTTGATATGATTACACGACCAAGTCCAAGTAACTGGTAGGTACGCCTTATATCCATCAGGGGCCAGGTGAGTCCAGCGGTGGAGCAGAACTCCTCATTGACCAACTGGACCGAGCAAGTGGCATATCCAATTCAATTGAAAAGGATTCCGGAAGGAGTGCACCAGCTCTGGCGAGCTCGTCGACCCTACAGTTTCCTGGAATGCTACTGTGCCCGAGGACCCACACCAGTGAGACACTGAAGCGACCAGAAAGAAGGCCGAAATAGCGGCGGCATTCCCTAACGATCCTGGAGTTATTCACAGAACCCGACAGAGATCTTATGGCGGCTTGACTGTCAGAAAAGACCGAGTAGCGGAAGCGGGAGTGAAAGGAGCATCGTTGACGAGGATCCATTGGGCGGCCCGTTAAATGAGCATTGGAATACGGGGCACAATGCAGAGTGGATGAACTGATCATTCATGGTGCGATTACCGAACTTTATGACAAATTCTTGACTATTTTGGTCCCTCTGAGGACCTCTGAGCTCATGATTCACAGACTCTTTCAACCGCGGATGGGCTACTTCGGATACAGGCTGAACGGCGCAGAAAATCTGGCCAATCCTGGATAGAAAGCGCACTGCCAGGCTGCTTAAACTCTAAAGAGGAATGCTCAGTGAAGTTGACGGAGTCGTAGCGGGGACTTGCATTATAGGTACACACGAGAGGCACATTGGTGTGCGGAGTCTTGCAAGTGATTTCTGTAGAAGCTGCAGAGATAAGAAGGAAGATGAGACTATTCTTCACCTACTGGCAACATGACCGGCACAAAGGAGAAAGAGGGTTCTTCATGCCTACTACATCGATGATCTGGTGATCTGTTGCACATTGACATCCGCAGTAGGAGTCGCTTCATTGAAAACTCTAAGTGGACCTAGGACTAGGGGATAATTGATGAAAACTGTGGTATCCTAATAGGCCCCATGTGGCCTAAGTGGGTCCATCCGTATTTTTTGCAGGGACGGCCGCCTCTACCTACCAACCCACCTACTTCTTCCCCCTGCATACCATCTACGAATAACATGTTCCCCAGGGCTATGCATTCTGTCAATCGTGACTATAACCGTCTGACTGATCATAGCATTTAATGTGCGAAACAACGACATTTACATTTATAAAGATTTCGAGAAGGTGAAGTCATAAACATTCACCTTCAAGAACAGTCATCACACTATTTACTTTGCCATATAAAAGGCAAGGCAAAGCAGGCGACTGAGTTACTGAGGTTCAGTCAGTCTTGTGTGAAGGCGCGGTGTGTTTGAAGAGAGTAATCGTGGGTTGAAGACCACCTTTACAAAGATCTGTTGAATAATTCTCTAGTAATTGTTACTGTTTATGCAAAGGGCATAAACAAATTAATGACAAACAAAGCAATTGTTGTTGTTTACATCAAGTTGTGAATAGTGGCACACAGAATTGTGCGAATAATAAGATTTTAAAGAAAAATTTATTTTTATTTTAAACGTTTTTAAATGGTAAAAACGTAACAGTATTAAGCCCGAAATCTATGCAAAAGGGTTCGGTGAATGTGCCTGCGATAATAAAGAGGGAGGTGTTACACATGCTTAATAGAATACATGATAACATGGCCCTTGTGGCGGGCAAGTACTGAGCATCGTTCTTAAACGGGACGGCAAAGGAAGACACGTTATTAAAGGCCTTCGGGATAAGCAGGTGATTGATTTTAAATATCTCGATCTAGAATGATAGGTACGATGTCTTACCTCCGTATGGATTATTTGAAGGGAAATTTAAGCCCTTTGAGTTTCTTGTAGCGAGCCAAAGCCTAATTTTCTTGTATTTTTGTTTTTCGCTTAAAAGTTAAAGACTTTCTTTATCATTCCATAAGAATTTTTAATTTCTTTACCCCTTCAAATATATGTTTATATAAATGAATGTTTTTCTCTCTCTCCCTCTCTCTTCCCCTACATCTGCTTGTCATCGATTGGCAAACATATTGTCGTCTTTGGCTATTTTGTTGTCTCACAAACAGCACCGTATAACACTTTAGACACAAAACGTTATTGACATTAATCGTTAATAATGTGGGCACAAATCTTTATCACACACATGCTTACCCAGCACATACATACATGCATACATATATAAGAATGCATACACACGAGCACACACTCATTCGTATTTTAACCAAATTTACCTTGAAATTGACGATAATCTTCATTGACATTTAATTGTTGGGAAAATGTTTCTTCTAAACATTTGAAGTGACAATATTTACGATGCAAATACGGCTTAAGTGGCATGTGCTAAATGCTTACATGCATACATTAAACATATATGTGTGTTGAGCGGCATGTGTATATATTTAAGAGAATTGAAAAGGTTTTTAAGGTTTTCTTTCAAGCAGAGAAACTTTAAAAAATCTTTTTCAAAAAAATTGAAAAATAAGAATAAATCTTGTACAGTTTCTTGTAGTCAATCTGACTGTGCTCTTCTCAAAATCATTAATTTGGGGGATCAAAACAATTCTTCTTTTGAACGACCCAAGACTGGCTGAGTGGTAGAATATTACACCTAAGTATGGTGGTGATGACCTGAGGGGCGATATGTTGTGTAGAGCAACTGATGACTGTTCGCCTGCCATTAGTTTGATGTCAACACAGCTACAAATCTAATGTAGTTCTTCAGATGTTTCTAAAAGTGTGCATGAATCTTGAAACATATTTAAGGCAGTATAGTTTGGAGTAGCTTTGATACCAACAGCTCACTTGAACACGCATAGCGGCCCGTTGTGACGCCACGGGTTATCGTAGTCCCCATAATAATCGAATAAATTGGTCAGCGCAGGGGCTGCACATCAAACGCACGACTCACCTAAGCTGGAAACCAGCCTGATAGTTTTATAAACGATGTTATATCCTTGCTGTGAATGAATGATAACTCTGTTAAGCTAACAAGGAATGGAAAGCCAAATAACCTAAATGTCCGATGGGAACTGCAGTTTTTTCGACTATCTTCCCATAACACAATGACCTGTGGGCATGGCCACGGTGACCGAGATGATCTAGCAATCACGTTTGAGTAGTTGGTTGGTACGTCTCCTATCCACTATGGGCCAAGTAATTCATGTGTGAGAGAAACATGTTAGATCATGATCCTTTTGCAACTTCCTGGTGTACGGATTTCAGCTTTTCAACTGCCTTATTGCACTGAAATCTAGAGGATAGCATTGTTAGTAAGTTCGAAGCAAAATATTCTGAGAAGGCAATAGTTGGGAAAACATATGCTATGCAGCAAAGACAGCGTTTCATGACACCCTTTAAGATAGAGGTTTGGACTTAAAGATTTTAAACATCCTCTTTTCTGATGAGGATGGAAATGCATCTCCTCTTCATTTACATGCTTAACCGTTCAGATACTCTTCTAGATATCCTTTGAAGAATCCGGTTGACAGGACGATGCCAAAATAGCTAGTTGAGGTGAGAACGCCACCTAATACTGTTCGTCATACTTATGATCCCATAGTATCGCGACTTCCTATATAGACTTTTAAAGTTTAACATCTGATAACGGCCATCTTGTAGAAGCTAATTCTGTCAAGTTATTTGTCATTTATTAAAGTCTGCTTAGCCAAAACACCATCTATAGATGTAACATTCAACAGCACATGCAAATCATAAAAATGGATGGGCTATTCCGCCGGCTTCGCAAAATTTACAAACACCATAATCCCTCTAATCTAGAGGTAAAGGTGTTCGCAATGTGATGAATAAATTCGAATCCACTGGTTCAGTAAATAATCGATCATGCTTGGAGATTGAAGAGGACAGAGCTCAATAATTATTTCTCTTTTTCTAGGAAAACATAAAATCTACTGGAGTTTATTCTTGTATGTGCACTCAACCTCCTGTACTAATGATACCCCTGGATGGTATTCCAGTAGTTACAACAGGCTAAAGTCTAAGTGCAGAAAAGAAGTATATGGGGCCCACTATGTGGCAATCAATCGATATTTCCCATTGCCATGATTTATTTGCAATTTCATATTCAAAAAAATATTCAAACACTAGAAATGCTGTCATATTCCTTGCATTTCTTTCTTAGAAAGACATTTTCTTGCGCTTTCAAATGGCTTATGTATGAGAAAACACGCAGATATACATAAGCCAATAATGTGTATGTATTGAAAAGATCATAACGGCATCTACATGTCAATATAAAATAAAAAAATAATGAAAGAAAAGAAATTGAATATATTGAGTCGGTTTGCATTTCTTCGTGTGATGTGAGAATATAAGAAGAGAAGAGCTATTCGAAAACGATTTGATACTTTGTACATACAAATACAAGCATACATACATTCATACACAAGCATACAGTTATACATACTTTACTAGGCAATACAAATAAACCACGTGACAGATACATTTGTTCACTTTATGCATGAGAGAATGTAAATGCATTTCTACAACGTATTTATGGGAGACTGATAGCGAACAAATGCTACAACAGTACAGCTAAGCTGAAGAGCTGAATAAAAGCATTCGATAGATTGTTCTATTGCCTGCTTAGGTCAGAGTTCAATTACATCGAAATTACATTGTAAGCTTTTACTGGGAGAACTCTAAGCATCAATAGTGTCTTGCCAGACAAATTGGAACTAGTGAAGGATATAGTGACAGGGTGTCAATTATTAGTTGAATGGTACGTTCATTACAGTATTAATATTGGTTTAAATATATCTACCATATATGTATATGTGTGTATCTGTCTGTGTGAGTAAATATTCAGATGCAATCATACAACCGCAAGACACTTTATGGTTAAAACAACTAAGTTGGCTGCGTTATCGACAATGATGTGAATTTGAAAACAATCTTTAGGATATAGAAAATGCCCTACAATCCATGTTTTAATTATTTGCAACCATTTGTGGCAAAATCGGAAAGAAGGAAATATGAGGCCACCGTAGCCTAGCAGATAGTGTGCTCGCTTATTAGACGTGATGCCACGGTACTAACTCCAGCTCAGACATCTCGAACACAACGAAATATGAAAAAAATATTTCTTTCGGCGACTTCTTCTCATCGAATTTCTGGCCAAAACTCTCAGAGTAAATAATATTGCCATGAGAAAGTTTCTCAGTAATCTGTCGTTCGGAATCGACGATAAACTGTAGGTCCTGCCACTTAAAAATAAAATTAACAAACACAATGTAAGTGGTGTAATAAGCTAGGTTGTGATCCTGGCTGAATGGATTCGAGGCTATTGCTGTCATGTCGTTTACCAGCATTTGACTTTTCACAGACTTCAACTCATAGAATTTTGAGTCATTCAAAATTTAACAGGTCCAGAAACTGAAGATAAATAACCACAGACAACGGCATGTAAGGAGTAGTTGAAAACTGTCTCTAATTTATATCGAAAAATTATTTTCAGTTCTGCAAACGATTTCTGGGTGAATGAATATATAGACAAACACTTGGACGACTCCAAATCATATAAGACTCAAGAGCGTCAAATGCATCTAAAAAAAGTTACTATTTATTGCCGATTTTAGGTCATCGGCAATGAAACAAAAACGGTTTGAAATTTTGCCAAATTTATTTATTTTTGGTGTGAAGTACAATTTTTTCGGTTAGAAATGGAATATCACTTCATTCATATAGCTGCCGCAACGGGTCTTACAGTACCTCATTAGATCTAAACAATTTTTGTTCAATTTTCGGCTCGTATCTCGGCATTTTGGCATTCAAATGCTGAATTGTCTCTTGTTTCTCAACATAACAATTTTCTTTAAATTTGGCGGCCAATTGACATTATCATTTCGGCTAATTAAACGGCCATCAAATGTTTGACGCAATAAATCGATTGTATTATAAGATGTGTGACAAGTTGCACCATCATGTTGAAACCAAATGTCGTCTACATCAATACCATGAAGAGCGGGTATAAAAAAATAGTTTATCATGGTGCGATAAGTGTCTCTATTGACCGTAATGGTTGCGATGTCCTCATTTTCAAAGAAATATGTGCCAATGATGCCTCTGCTGCACAATCCGTACCAAACAGTCACTCATAATGAACGCATTGGCTTCTGTAACATCACGTGTGGGTTTCCAGAGCTCCAAATACAGCAATTTTGCTTATTAACGTACTCACCAAAATGAAAATGAGCTTCAGCCGAAAAGATTAATTTTTTTTACAGTTTCTCGTTGGCCTAATAAATTTCAACGTTGCTCAAGCGTAAATTGATTCATTACGTTCAATGGAGATAATATACTGAATTTTGTGACAGAATAAAATGACATAAGTATTGGCTGATGCGCAATAACCGTTGGTTCAAATTTAAAACGATAGATGGCCCACCCTGTATAAGTGTGTATGTATTCTGAATCATATATCATCTTAGTGCTCATATGACTTCCAAGGGTAAGGATTTCAGCTTTTCAGCGATCTTATTGCACTGGAATCTAGAGGATTATATTGGTAATACAAGCGAAGCAAAATATTCTGAACATTCTGTCCTCTGGTGCACTGTTTCAAGATACGCTTTCAGAAAACAATTTAGATAAAGATTCAGATATTTAGATCTTTTCTGATGAGAGTTAGAAAGGATCTCCTCTTCATTTACATGCTTTATCGTTCGAGATATCATGATTAGAATTAGGTTGACTTGACAATGACAAAATATTGTACTTTTCGTATGACTCTGACATCCATGCAATCCTTAAGCGCAGAGTATATAAAAGCCACGCTTAAACGTTTATAATTTTTTTGTCTTTCTGTTGCAATATCTTTTTTTTTGATTTTTATTACAGAATTTGTGTTTTTCTGTTGACTAAACATTTGTATTCTTTTCTTTTCTCTCTTTCTATCTGTCTCTCGCTCTCTTTCTTACGATTTGTGCAGTTAGAATTTTTCCTGCACTGCAGTTGTAGACATCATATGATCGTGTTGCAACATATTGGATATCTAATGTTTTATTAATGTCTACCAGCCTGCCTTTGTATCTCTCTCTCTCTCTCTCTCAGTTGAATGATTCTTGGCTTTCTTTACATAAAACATATTTATGTATGTGTGTACACATACATACATACATATGTACACTCATATATGTATGTATCTAAGCATATGTAATATTATATGAATACATATGAATGTTAAGTAACTGTATTGTTGTAATATCTTTATATTAACTGTATTATTATAAATGTTTACTTTCGTTTCTGCACCGAAAATAAAGAGCCAGTAAATGTAGAAATTAAAGATAGAATCAATAATTGAAATAATTCTCAATTTTTTTTTCCTATTGAAGCCAAAAATGTAATATATTTTCTCTTCCTTTTTTCTTTTTCTTTGTATACACATACTTCTTTTCTCTTGGTATATATGTTATGTTGCATGCTACACGAAGTTATTTTACAGGTTCTGTGGCAGTTTACTTAAATATGGATTTGGTTCATACGTTTCTGCAGGCAACAAAGAAGGTATGCCATAAAATATGTTCCACCATATTTTTTCCTCCCAGTTAAATGGCATAATTTGTCAATTATTTCTCTGGAATTGCTACAAACTTTTTTTCTCCATTACAGTTAGGTTAGTAGTGTCAGCTATTATTGATGTGAAGGCTTTTGGTTTATTAATGTCATGACTTTGGATGCAGAAATCAATTGAATGAAATTTTTAAATTTTCAAACGACAGCAGACATTGCAAGGAGTTACTTTGCTTTTAAATGCATTCATTTTCAATCTTATCCTTTAAGGATACTAAACAAATTCTTTAATAAATAAATATCGCATCCTTGATTAAGGCAGGCTAGTTTTCTGTTAAAATACAGTAAAGTGTGCCACCATAGTTTAGTAGGTAGTGTGTTGGCTTATAAGACGTGAAGCCATAGTTCAATTCCCTGGTTGGACATCTCCAACATAATTAGATTTGAAGAAATATTTCTTCGACGTATTGCTCTCAGCCGATTTCTAAAAAAACTCAGACAAAGGACTTTAATCTCTAGATTCCGCCACTTATGAATAAAATTAACACACACAACATAATTGGTGTGAGAAGCTAGTTTTGACTGAAGGGTTTTAATGGCCAATTACGTATCTGTTGTAACGTTTTGGTGCAAAATTCGTTTCCCCGGGCCAACTAAATCTGTGGCAGCATATTAGAATATGCTTCGCATCTTCCTCCTTCTCAACATAGTGTGGGCATATAGAAGGTCAGCATGCAAGGTATCATGTCCAAATCTGTGCAGGTATTTCTGGAAGCATCCAAGTTCAGCTCGCATTGTTCGTTCTCCATCCAAGGGGTTATATTAGGAACAAGGCGGAATGTTCATCTTCCCTTTAACTTGTTCTCCCATCGTGACTGCCATTTGTGCATGGAGGTCCTTCGTTCCTCCGCTTCTGTGGCTGCTATTTGTTCTGGGCTCTCGAGGCGGTGAAAGTGTATCCGCCTCATCTCATCCGCCAATATGTTTATCGGTATTGTTGTCGCCAATACCAGTACGGGTTCATCAGTCACTATCCTGAAACCACTTATCTGTCTAATCGCACTTAGGCGACACACACAATACAGTTTCTTTCTCGTAGCCCACATTGGGCAAGCAGATAACATTATCGACGTTATAACCCTCAATATTATCCTCCTCTTAAATAGACTTGGTCCTCTAATATTTGGCATCATCCTCATCGGTGCTACCTGGGTTGCAGATGCCTTTTTGCCAATGAATTTTGAAGTTCAACCTGTCGTCGATAAGAACTTCCACGTGTTTTATATCCAATGTGTATAATATCCAATGTGGCATGAGCTATATGGTATGTATTGTGCCTCATATCTTCTATTGCCTAGGCAATGAATTGAGCTATTGTCTAGGGTATAATATTGATGAACTTGTGCTGCCAATAAAGTTCGTATGTTTCAGATGAATCGATGCTTTCCAGAATGTTTAATTTGTAGGGGAATTAAAGCCTCTTGAATATTTAAACATTTAAATATGATGATGAACATTTCTTCTGCCTTTTCTCAGATTCCAATCTGTATTGCTCTGGTTTGTAGTCGAGCATTTTGCATTACCACCACCCTCTTTACATATCCTTTAAAAAATTATTTCCTGTATTAGAAATTTTTCTTACAAGAAATTTTAGTATCAAAAAACCGGAATACAAAATCTCCTTAATAGTTTATTTCCATGTAAACCTCTTGGGCTAAAAGTTTCAACCTTTTCAAGGAGTAAAAAAAGCAAAGTTTTTCTTCCTGGTTAAACAAATCCAATAATAAGCCATAAAATAAATACAAATTGTACTCGGGATTATGGTTAGAAAGGCGTTCATCTACTTCCCAGGGAAACTTTTTTAGAATTTCTTAGAAAGAAAAAAAAAAAATAGTTTGGGTGTTTAAAAATTCCATTGCAAAGTTCTTTAAAATTATATTCATTAGGGTCGTAACTAAAAGGAAAATTTCATTTTCAATGTAACTAAATTATCATGATAGAAAAAACTGCTGTTGGTGTATAGGGAATGGTGTTCCAGCTGAACTAAGCCATACTATTTAATGGTATTGCCTGTTTTTTAACCATATTCTTAGGGAGTTCTAATAGTTCATTTTCTTAAATCGTATGAGTAAGAAATTACTTAATTGGTCAGTACCACTCTTTAGTCAGGATTACAACCTAACATCTCACATGAATGCCAGGACTTACAGTTTAGTATTGACTATGAATGACAGATTTGGGAAGTTCTTCATGGCAGTTTTATTTAAACTCAGAGTTTTTGCCAGGAGAGGTATATTAGGAGCCTCATTAGAGGCCACATGCTCTAACAGATGAAGTGGTTTGCTTCTGACTCTTTATCTTTTGCCTGAACAGATTTAGGAAACTCTATAAATTCAGGAAATGTTTTCCAAAGGAACATACTATGTTTTACGTAAGAAACCGTACTGTGATGTATAGATTGATGACACTGGAACACAGGCTGTTCGATTCCACAACGAAATAATTTTTCAAAAACTTTCAATCCTACTAACAATCACTCATAATCAATTTATGTTTCACCCGCATATGTTGGAAATAGTTTACTAAAGTAATGAAATGTATTTCGGAAAATTCTACAATTTAAAGTCTTCTTCTTCTTTCATATTTCTTAGAAAAACAGATTAAAAGTATTTCCTTTTCGGGTTATTAAAACTTTTTAAAGGATTTAATATTCCTCTTTCGCTATAAATGAGAGAGAGAGAGAAAGACAACAACAAGCAGTTATTTGTAGTAGTAGTACAACTAAGAGCAGTTCTCCAAACAACAACAACAAGAACTTAACAACTGTTGCTTTTAAGTTTGCTAATGCTAAAATGTACGAGGGTTGTAAAAAAGGCGAGAGAAAGAGGGAAGTAAAACCAAGGAAAATAATGTTGTTCTGTAACCGAACTTATACTTATCTTTTCTTTACAATATTTAAAAATGCTATCATGATCTTAAACAGCTTTCTAGGCTGCACCTCGTTGTAAGTGAAATTAATTTGTTTAAAGCATAATGTAGACTTAGATAGAAATCACTGAAAAATATTTTGTTTGTCTCTCTCTAAAATTTGTCAAAAAATTTCTTTTAAAAGGGCTTTAGAAAGACTTACATGTCTCCTTTACAACATATTGGTGCACACACATTGAAACCCTTAAAAGTAACCCAGCAAACAAGTAAAATAAGAGACCTCTGTTTACATATAAGACGCTTTTTATTGTAGATTAAGGACTTAGAAAAATATTGTTTTCTTCTTGGATCATTATAGCCCTTTAGTTAGGATTACACCACTTATGTTGTGTGGGTTAATTTTATACATGAGTGGCGGGACCTACAGTTTAAAGTCGACTCCAAATGACAAATTTTTAAGATACTTTTCGCAGCTATTTTAATGAATTTTTATTCTCAGAGTCTTTGTCAGAAATCAGGTGAAAGGAAGTCGCCGAAGAAATATTGGTTTGAACCGTAGCCTCACGTCTAATAAGCAAACTGGACTGCGGCGTTTAGTTGGCAATTAGTCAATCTGTTTTTACCAAGTCACCATGGACGCCCATAGGCAGCAACGGGAATTTGATGTATGAGTTCTGGAGCAGTTGGCAACTGATCCTATTGTTAATTGCAATATCATCTTCAGCGATGAAGACCACTTTTGAATGAATTGCTGCTTGAACGGACTAAATTGTCAAATTTGTGACGATACCAATTCATATGAGATCGGAGAGCTTCCAATGCATTCCGCAAAAGTCAGTGTTTGCGTGGATTTTGGCCTCAGAGTGCTGTTTCTTACTAAAATATGCTGACACCATTCCACACATCTTCCAAATATTCTGGAATGCGTTTCCCTCTTCAGTATATCTACGCATTGTGCTCGAAGGGATTCCGAAAGTATGTCCTTAGCGTCTATAAAAAGAGCGTTCAATGCATCCCGCAAAAGTCGTTGTTTGCTGTTGATTTTTATCTGGTCGGCATCATCGGGCCATACTCCTTTCCTGAAGATCTTCATGGTGCAAGGGGATGGCGATTCTAATATATAAACTTGGGAAACAAGCAAAAACGATATTTTTGTAGATAGTGTCACAGCGAATGCTTATTTTGTAGAACTGTTGGTGAATTTGTTTTTCAAATCCAAAGGTTTTTGTAAAATCATCTTTGTGCTTTTAATTGGTAGCAGAAATTAGGCCAAAAAAATTAACCCATTCTTTGAAAGTTTTCATAGGAAATTTCTGTTTTCAATGTTAACTTGGTTCGCATTGTCAATTGCTGCAGCTGTAGCAGCATGACTGTGTGTTAGTGTGTGTCCTGTTTTAGAATGTTCTGCTCTATATACCATACTTTAAATCTTAATACAATAACAACAACAACAAGTGGAAGCACAAAACTTTCAAAAGACGTCTTGTTTATGAACAAACTCACTCACTCACATGTGCTCAACTAGTGACTGCAAAACAAGCAGTTGAACAGAAGCGAAATACATTTTCCAACCATTACAGGAGGAAACACGACAAGCAAAAGGAAACAAAGAAGTATAGAAGAAGTGTTGCAAGTATGTAAAGTATTATCTCTGAACAAAGTGCAGACAGTGAAGAGAACACACATGCACAAGATATGAACGAACACTGCTGCTTGAGAATGATTAGACAGGCAGATACAGGGCAGGGCTGTTAATTCATTTACAGTTTGTGGTCTGGGGGATGGCAAGGATGATGAAACACCAAGTTTAAGTTAATGAACACAGGATTTTAGAATTAATTTTCAAAATTAAAAATAACATTCAAGCGTTGTAAAAAAAATTTATTGAAATGCTTATGACACAATACGTGGGTCAATAAATGCAATAATAAATTCCTTGTACTTTGTACTGCTTTTGCTGTTTTTAATACCTTAATAGCCACTACAGATACTAGATGTAGACGTAAGGAACAATTTTTTGGAATAGGGATCGCACCAAGCACAATGTGTAGATGTACATATGTACTGAAGAGGAGAACGCATCACGCGTCTACATATTTGAATAAGAAACAGTACCCTGAAGTACTAGAAACAATTTAAATTGAGTTGAACAAGTTACAGAGTTTGGCATGCCGTAGTCTAGTAAACAGTGTGTTGGCTTAATAGATGAGTGACAGTGGCTAAAACCTCTCAGTAGTCTTCTGGCAAAAACTCTCAGAGTAAAATAAAATTTTACATGTAAAGTTTCTCACATATGTCGTTTAAAGTCCAAACCCAACTGTAGGCCCCATTCATGGATAAATTCAAAGCACACAACATGTGTGGTGTGAGAAGCTAGGCTGTAATCCTGATTAAATGGTTGTGATGGTCAATTTGATGAGTTTGTTAGGAAAGAAAAACTTATGAAGTAGAGTACTCTCCGTAAGGTCTTCTCTCAAAACAGGCAAGTTTGAGATACCCGGGAGCAAATAGATATTTTCGGTTCAAAGAACACTTGTACCGAATAAAATCGCTTCAAGCCTAATAGGTATGGAATCTATGCAGAGACATATGAATTAGCTGAGAACATAACAAGAATCTGTGTATCATTTCAGAATAATATACCTGCTTATACATGGAGTTATACTTACTTACAGAACAAAATTGTCGCAGTCTAGTAGGTAGTTTGTTGGCTTATCAGACGTGAGGCCACGGTTCAAACCCGGTTCTAATAAAACGAAATATGAAAATATTTCTTCTGCGACTTTCACTCAGCAGATTTCTGGAAAAAGCCCTGAAAGTAAATAAAGTTGTCATGAAAAGTTACTCAAAAATCTGTCGTTTGAAATCGATTTTAGTACTACATCAGATTACCCAGGAGTAACCAGAGTTCTGGCCAAACATTGTCTATTCAAAGAATATTTGTTTCGGATAAAATCACTACAAGCCCAGTAGGTATAGAGGAAAACGAATCACCAGAGCATTTCAATATAAAATACCTGTAGTTTTTGTATTTATTTTTAAGTTAGGATATCTCGAAAAATTTAAATGTTTAATTCCACATTAATGATGTCTTAATTTTTTTTAATATGTATATAACGTATACGCATCGTATTACATGTACTGAGAATAGTTACTCTGAAAAGTATGCAATAAAATTTCATTGATTTTTTCACGAATGAAACTAATGGAATTAAATATCATTCATACGTCACATATGAACATACATGTCATTATTAAGTCGAAGTTCCGCGTTTATAGATATTAAGGGGTTTGTCTAAAATAAATTGTGTTTCATTAATAATGACATTTTATACATGAAATTTAGCTGAGTGATAGATCTTGAAGAACAGAATAAGAATATTTAATAAAATGACTTAAGCCATTATCTGATAGTCTGGTCGCAGGCTTTAGGATTTCTGGATCGTCTAATAAGCAGTACCTTAAGACCGTTTTGCGACAGAAATTTTTACTCTGGTTGCTTCTATCGTCTTCATGAATTTTAACTGTTGGATATTGTAATTCAAATCATTACCGTAAATAGGCCTTCATTTACAATTCGTAAATTTTCTACATTTATTTCCCTTATAGCGTGTGTATATGCATGTACTTTATAGTTTTTAAGTCTGTTACTGTGCCTGTGCCTGAGCTCTTTTCAAAATGACCAGCTGTACGTTACGTATGTATAAGCAACGTCATTTAATATTCCACATACTCCTGCAGTACAACTTACACTTTCGTAGAGAAATTTGAAAATGAAACGAAACAAAAAAAATAAAATGAAATAAAAATTACTTTTCCGTGTTACTTTATGACCCAAATCCTATTTAGGCAACCACATATTCGTGCATATTTCAAAGATGTGCGCACGGTACCCTGTTCAACCAGAATATATATTTGGACAAGATAGTTTTATTAGTTGTTTGCCAAAACTGCCTGAATAAATCGCAACTAATTTGACATATGTAGCATCAATGAGATTTTTGTTGTCAACTTTCAAAGTTCAATAGGACCCAAAGTTAAAAGTTCGAAGGGCCCAATGTATACATTGTTATTAACAATATCCTTCCATTGTTCTACAGATAATATATATATTCTACGGTCATCGAACCCAACCTCTTATACGGTGTTGCTTTCTGGTGGACTGCTCTGGACAGATAACAGAACGTAAGACTTCTTGACAAGGTCAGAAGGTCTGCGGCCATTTATATAACTAGAGCTCTGAGCACCACACCCACGAAAGTCTTGTTCGCAATGTTCAACTGGCTTCCTACTGTACTTCTCGCTAAGTAGTCGGCTAAGTTTGCTGCGACTAGACTTAACGCCCTGCCTCGTTGCCTTATTGTACCTTCTGGTCAGGTTGATCCAGTGGCCCCCGTGAGCATCGACTATCTCCCTACTGAATATTCTCTCGACAGGGGTTTCCACTTTGTCCTGGCTATATATACCAACGGCTCTAAACTCGATAATGGGGTTGGAAGCAGTGTCTGCTCTGGGAAACTGGACCTAAGTATTTCTCTCCGTCTGCCTGACAACTTCAGCGTGTTTCAGGCGAAGGTGACGGCAATTTACCGGGCCGCTCAATGGATCCTCATCAACGGTGCTCCTTTCAGTCGTGACTCGGTTTTTTCTGATAGTCAGGCCGCGATAGGATCTCTATCGGGTTTCATGAATAACTCTAGCATCGTTAGGGAATATCGCCTCTGTCTCGGCCTTCTTTTTGGGCGCTTCACCAGTGTCTCTCTGGTGTGGGCCCCCGGGAACAGTAACATTCCGGGAAACTGTAGGGCCGACGAGCTCACCAGAGCTGGTGCGCTCCTTCCGAAATTGTGCATGCCACTTGCCTCGGTCAAGTTGGACATTGCGCGGAAATTCCTTCGGGACGCCAATCTATCCTGGATCAATGAGGAAGCCTGCTCCACCGCTAGACTTACCTGGCCCTTGATAGATAGAAGACGTACCAACCAATTACTTGGTGTTAGTCGTGACGTCATCTCAACCACAGTGGCCATGCTTACAGGTCATTGCGTTATGGGAAGACACGCGGAGTGTATGAGACTCCCATTTAACGACTTCTGCCGTGGATGCAGATCCGCTGAGGAAGAGGAGACTGTTATCCACTTTCTTTGTCAGTGCCCGTCTCTTGCTAGGTGCAAATATAGGTTATTTGGCTCTCCAACCCTTGTCAACTGGACGGAGCTATCATCTATTGATATCAAGGATATAGCTTCGTTCATCAAACTCTCTGGCTGGTTTTCCAGTGTAGGGTAGTCGTGCATTTGATGTGCAGCCCTTGCGCTGACCAACTTCTACTTCTTCCCTGATTTGGGGGAACTTGGTCAGTACAGTGACTGTGTTCACCCGTAGCGTCACAACGGACCGCTATGCGTGCTCAAGTGAGCTTTGTGATACCACTCCGACCTAAACCTAAAGTTAAATCTACAGATAAATACATATGTTTACAGAGAACGAAATAACTAAGGAAACACTTTAGCTGCATTGGATATGAAGTATTGATAAAATAAATAGTTGTGAAACAATTATCCCTGCCACAAGTTTTCAGCGATAAGATCTAAACAAGTGAAAACATTATGGCACGAGCCAACTAAAATTTCATAGTCTTTGTCTTCATAGTTTTTATCAGATTTATTTAAGTGGGAACCTGTAAATTAATGTCGTTCAGAACGACAGATATTGTTGGTATTAACAAGGCAAGAATACCAACAAAAAAAAAAATTATAAATACAAATAACAAACAAAAATTTAAAAATTAAAAAATTTAGAAAACAATGCATGGGTATCCATTGCAAACATCACATTACTTTGTATTGTCACAATCATACTGGTCGTATACGTAATAATTCATTTATAAATAGTTATCGCATATTAAGTATACGCACTGTGGTGCATTTATGAAATTCATGTACATCATTGAACTATAAGTTCGTTACGTATACTTAACGTAATAATATTGCATATTTACAGGGGCAATTTGCAATATATTGTAAATTGTCTGTAGTTCGGAGTCCACTCATTGATGAAATTAATACGCCAGCATGAGTGATGTGAGCATGTGTAATCACCAAATTATATGTATGTATGTATATGATGACGTATATAGTTGAGTAAAAAATGTGTTGCAGTGTAGTAGTATAGAACTTTGCTTATTGAGTTCTAGTGTTTATCAAGAGGTCGTCGATGTTAATGCCGTCTTGTGGAGGCCAGAAGACTGCTGAGAGCCAGACGCTGAAGAAATATTTTTTTCTCATTTCCTTTGGTTCCTGAGGTTTCTGACCTGACTTTTGAGCAGCTGCCTCACGTCTAATATGCTAACACACTACCCTCTGTATTACAGCGACTTCACATCATCATAGGCTTTGCTGAAGTAGGCGAATTATCTGTTTAACGGAAACAAACTTAAAAAATTGGACTGAAGGGGGCTCAAAGGAACGAAAAATGGAGTACTTATAAAAGATAATCTATTAGAGAGAGTGCTTAAGAAAGCCTTAACTGTTGTAATATTTTTTTATTTCCATTCCACTTTTATGCGTTCCAATGAAAAATTTTGTTTTATTTCAATGACACTTTCTTCGAACTCTTTAGTTCACTTAAGCCCTGATAAATATCAATCCCTGGAGTTGTTAGTTGTAATACAATAACAACAAAGAGTAACAAAGTAAACTCGAAATACTTTGCTTTTGTAAATGTTTTAAAGGAAACCTTCGATTTGCAATAGAAAGTTTTCATATTAAAAAAAAGGAAAGAAAGAAAGTCGAACTGGAAAACTTTTTAATTTGAATACAATAAAAATGTACATTTTCCCTCATGCTTACACTCACCACCCTTGAAACATATTGTTGCCACAACATGTGTACGACAATGCATACAAACGAAACATATGTGAATACATTGTGTTACATATGCAGGGATGGGATTAAATTGCGTATAGAAATAAGTGTGAGTGTATGTGTGTCCTTTTAAAGCAATAAATGCTATTGTTATTGCTGTTGTTGTTCCTTTTGTTTGGTTACTTTGTACGCAAATAAATAAAAATTATTTTTCTCTTGTTGTTGTTGCCTTTTTTATTGTTGTTGGATAAAATCTACAAAATATATTTTATAGAGCGCATGAATAGAATTTGAAATATTGTAGCCAAATCGCTCGCAGTACTAACAGATTTAAAAAGGCAGACAACAAAACAGGATACTCACATGCAATGCTGCCATGTATAGCGGAAGCATTTTTGTATTGTTAGGGAAGGTATAACATTAACATAGTATTTGGTAGCGTTATACAAAACACGAAGGCAGAGAACCGTTCTGATCACCAGGGCTGTATAACCAATTAGCTTCTCACTAAACTTTTATTGGAGCAGAAGGATGAAATGCTGGCCTTAAGGCTCGATGCACTTAAATACTGGCTCAACCTGGACTATTGATATGCAGATATTCTGAAAAAACACATTCGGGTCGATTATATAGTTCCTTACTTCCTGAATAAAACATAAAGATTCCAAGGTTTCCAATGGAAACTTTGCGGCTTATTTCAATGGCTCAAAGATGCGTGACGGGGTAGACTATGAGATGTGGGTTCTGATATTAAAATTTTCTATAGACTCTCTCTCTTGAAGTCGCCGTAGACCAGTAGATAGTGTGTTGGCTTAATAGACGTGTGGTCATGGTTCAAACTCCCGGTCAGACATCTCCATCAAAACGGAATATGAGAAAATATTTCTTCAGCAACTTTTTCTCAGCAGATTTCTGGTAAAAACACTGGTAGAGTAGTTGCCATGAAAAAGTTCCTCAAAAATCTGTCTTCTGACGGACTTAATGGACGTTTTGAAAGCGGCGCAATGCTTGATGGGTGACAGAATTTTATCTAAAGATTTCTTGATTTACTCGGATGGACAGTTTGCGTCCCTAACGCATGCATTTTGAATGTCCGCCTTTGTTCATGAATGCCTTGGACTTCTCAGGAAACTTTTGCCTCAGTTTCTTATATCCTACACTTTCTAACTCTTTTCTCCTTTACGCTATCTTCCTCATAATTCGCTCTCTCTCTTACTAGGACGCATTGCAACTATATGTCCTAATGTATAGTGCACGTGCTCAAACCTAACTTAAATTGGATATTATCCTGTCAGCGTGTAGATATATACACTACTGCTAGACTACAGGACGTGTATGCATAAGAAAAAGACCATCTCAATTCTCTTCTTATACTATGGCCATCCAAACCATAATAACGATGAATCATGGTACACAGTAATTTTGAAAGGCATGCCGGAATACTAGACATTCCGTCAAATGATTTCTGTAGCTCTAAGAGGGTGAAGGCGACAATCTATCACTTCATGTGTCACTGCTCTACACTTGCCATAAAAAGCAGGAGGTTTTTATTACTCACTTTCTAACATCCTTGACTGAGTTCTTTAATATTAGGTGGGACATTTATCGGTTTAAATTTCAACCATCGGCCATTTCGAATATTGCAATATTTATGTCATTCTATTCTCTCACAAAATTCAGTTTATTATCTGCATTGAATGTAATGAATCGATTTACGCTTGAGCAACATTGGGATTTATCAGAAATTGAAATAACGAGAAACTGCACGACGATGTCGATTTTGTCAAAAAACTCATCTTTTCTGATGAGTGGCCTTACAAAAGCCAATCAACCCATTACGAGAGATTGTTGGATGTGGCTAGTGGAGGGGAAGTATCATTGGCCCATACTTCTCTGAAAATGAGGACGGCGCGACTATTTACGGCATCAAATGTTTGATGGCTGTTTAATTAGCCGCGATGGTGATGTTAATTGGTCATCAAAAAGCTGTGATTTGACACCGTTGGACTTTTTCTATGTGGCGCCGTTAGGCTGGAGACAAATGAGCATTTGAAGGCCAATATTTGCGATGTCAATGTCTAGATACGACCCCACACACTCCAAAAACTGCACTAAGATTGGTCCGATGAAATGAGATACTGTGAGGCTGGCCGCGACAGCCATATGAATGAAAAAATATTTCAAACCGTTTTTGGTTTATTATACGGCCCACCCTTTATAAAGATTGAAAAGATTTATTCTGGATGCGGGTTAGTATCTTTTAGAGAATGTTTAATTCCCCATGCTGGATATTAATTGTCATAACAATGGGTCTAAAGGTTGGTCCAAATTGAGACATTCCCCTTTGATAAGAGGCCACCATCTAACCTAACCTTGCTTTGGACATTGTAGCACATTTCATATTTGTACTTAAATCAGTTCATTTCAGTTTCCCATTTTAATTGAACTGCAACTCACTCATACACACACATGCATGCATAAAACAATGGGAAACTAGTGTACGCATCATCAGAGATTGACTTCTAAAAATTTGTTCAAGTTTTCCCCAAAAAAATTGGAGAGAAAAAATAGAAATAAATTTATACATATGAAAGTGTTTTATATGTACGTGTGCGTGCAATTTGGGGGAAAAAAGCAAGAACAACAACAACAACACCAATAATAACTTGATTATATTGTATATAAATAGACTGCAAACTAAAAATAAAACCCTCACGCACACTTATCTACACACACTTATAATAACAACAACAAATTTTACTCTTCCACACACAGAACAACAAACAAACAAAAGAAATACGCACAGACACTCTCATATATTGTTTGTAAATACACCACTCTGGCCCTCTTACCAACAGAGATTCCATACATTGATCACGTTTGGCACAGTTTTGTTGTGACAGCACCATTCGCACAGATTGTTCAACGAACGCATACAAAAATTCTGTATTGTTTTGTGCTCTTCTGGTTCTTTTGATTTTCTGCTCTTCTTTGTTTTATTGTTGTTGCTGTTGTTGTTGCCGTTGCCGTTGCTTTTTTTTGGGGGAAACAATGTAAATGGCTGTGCTAGCGTTTGTATGTGACAGTAAGAGTTTAAGGCCACCAGCCATAGTAGATTGTATGATGCAGTGGCGATTAGAAAATTAGAAATGATTGCTGATGAAGAGGGTAAATCGATTATAACTTCAACACTAGTGCACCGATTTGTTTGAAAGTTTACAGTTTCCTCAAGGAAAAGTTGATCTAGCAAACTAAAAACTCAGAACTGGCAAGATCCTCAGCAATGAGGTTATGTGTTATTAGCATCACTTAGATTACTTGCATCCCATATGATCCCGTTGATGCACCGACATGATATGTTCCGTCAAATTATAATACTGTTACGAAAATGGAAATGGTGTTACATCGTTTAACATTAAAATGATAAACAAAAGGTACAAAAACATAAACAATGAACTTGTTTACATGATCAACAAATAAATAAAAATATATCAACAACATCAGTATAAAAAAGGGGTTATAAACTAAGTAAACAAACGGGTAACAACAAACATTCCAAGAATAAATGTGAGCAAAATACACAAAGAACTATAACATAAACAACATGTTTACATTTACACAGATTTTGAGAAGGCGAAGTCATTCTCCTTCAAGAGCATCCATCAGACTGATTACTGATTACGGTCAGTAAAAATTCAGTCAGTCTTGTGTGAAGACATGTTGCGTGTGAAGAGAATCATTGTGGTTTGAAGATGTCCGCTATAAAGATCGGTCGAACAATTGTTATTGTTTACACAGAAGAGCGTAAAACAGAACAAGAAACAGAGCAATTGTTGTTGTTTACATCAAGTTGTGAACAGTGGCACACCAGAATTGTGCGAACAATAAAGAAATTAATTAATACTGAACACAAATTTATTTTATTTACGATCTACGAACGTTTAAACGTAAAAGAGTAAAATTGGAACAATACATTTTGGCCAACCAGAGAGTTTTATGTGTTCTGTCCAAATTACCTTAGGTCAGATCCCTACTGGACAAAGTCCAGGAAATTTTTCAGGGGCCTCCTCGTCTTCCTCATAGTTACAGCTTCAGCAGAATTCTCTGTGATATATTAGCTGCCTGTAGACTTGTGCGTCCAGGGTGCAGTTCCTAATATGAAATTTCATTTACTTAAGTGGTTATTACGTTTTCGCTTCACTAGATGGGCCAACAATGTGATATTAACAACAAAACTTCTCATGTAACCTTGTAGGTGAATGAAAAATGAATTCTTCCTTTCCGCTTATTGCTATTTAGCAAACATCTGCTGTTCACAGCACCCTTTGGTGGATGCATTTAGTTTTGGTATAGAAAACACTGTTCTTAACAAAAGTCGTTTTTGCAAGTAAAAGTGTTTTTATTTTCCACTTTAAAGTTTCCATAAAAAATTACGAAAAAGTTTAAATAACTTTCAAGGATTTTGTTGTCTTTTTACGTTTTCGCTCTCAGTTGGGTTCAATTTTTAACTTTCTTTGTTAGATTATGCTCTGTGTTGCCCCTTATTTGGTGGCGTTTTACAAACAACCACAACCCATGGATGTTATTGAAGGTCTCTGTGAAATTGTGTATTTTTGTATGTCACAAACCAAAAAGAGACACACAAAGCATTTAGAACACGGTGCATAATTTTGCGTTTAAAACAACAATTTTTCCTTTGATTGTTTTTGTTTTTGTTATTACAAATAAATTAGAAAAGCTACAAAGGAAGATGACTCTGTATTTTCGCTTCCCTGGGGTTATTCATGACGCACAAAGGTTTTTAATTTGATGACATAATCAGATAATGGAGCTGCAATTGGTTGACAAGGCCAAGTAATTGGAAGCGAATTTTGACTCAAAATGGAACTTACAGAGGCAAGCTGATGTGTCCTTCTATGTTCTCTATTTTGCCAACGGATTTTATGTCAGTCTCACATGGAAACATGTTCAAAAGCACTTCGGGGTTAATTGTGCATGCGATGTAGCAGCCACACTTCCTCCGAGCCACCAATCTATCCCTAGGCGCTCCATTGGGCAAAAGGAATTGTTGGCTGATGAAAAATTCTGTACTGTGAAAGCATCTTGCTTCATTACAACGCTCAACTAGACTGAATGGGATAAGAAACATACCAGTCAGCTAGTAAACACAGACTCATATTGCATCACTGACTGTCTATGTATCATTCATTGGCAGTTCTATTTATACTCCTTTATATTGTCTGAAATCTTCACGATCCTTCTTTCAAAATGTTGTTATTGGATTTTTGTTATTTGTTTTGGTCTCTTCTAGTAAATTCCTACGTATTTATTTGTGTAATTTCTGTTTAGGTATCACTGCAAATGGAAAGGCATGAAATGAAATGAAATGGTTAGGCATGAACGAAATGACTTCCGCAGAAGTTGTAAACCGGCTGAGAAGGAAGAAAGAATTGTCCGTGCCCAACTCGAGAAGGGGAAAGAACGAATTGGCCACTTAATTTGCTATGGTCCATGTCTAACTCGACGTATACTTCTCTTCGTATACTTCCTTCGGAGATTCAGTACTCATTCTCTCCTAAAACGGATCCAGCAGAGATTCTTTCTTTCTCTCAATAGATCAACTCAAAACTGTATTCCAAATGGAGTCCAATTGACCGTATACCTGCTCATCTTGAATCTAATTGCTCACAATGCCACAGTACAACATAACAGCTATTAAAGAGCTTCGTGGTTACCAGATTAAAATTATATCCGAGCGACGGCTATACAAGGCTAAAAAGTCCTTAAATACCGGATTCAAGACTCTCTTGTTCTTAAATCGGTAACAATAAAAATCCGGGCCTATGACAGTGGATGTCGACCATCTCATCTGTCATCTGTCAAATTATCCCTCATTCATTCCGTTCTGGCAAATCAACATGGACAACCGCAAACAACGACGCGTATTCTCTGAGAATGCTCTGAATTAGTTGGCAACGGACCCTAAAACCAATTTCTGGATGAATGGTTACGTGTACAATACACATCAGATCCAAAAGTATTAATTCATCTGGAAAAAGTCACTGTTTACTGAAGATTTTGGAATGGCGGTGTTATCTATCTGTCAATTATTATCAACTTCTTGTGGCCTGAATATACTGCAAGAGAGATTTGAGGGCATTTGTAATCTCAAGTGGAGGTGATGTAAAATGGTCTTCAACATTGTGCAATTTGACCTCGTTAGACTTTTTCTTGTGGGGTTTTCTTAAATCGTAGGAATATGCCACGATGGTTTCCAAATCCAAAATAAGTCATGGACATTTCAAATACACTCCACCCAACGAAACCGTGGTAGACATTTAAACGATATTATATTCCACACATAATGACATCAAACAAATAAAAATGTCGATGATATCTCATTCACATTTTGCTTTTTGTTATATAAAAATAGGAAGCGTTATAACGACCTCCTACAAAAATCCTTAAATAATTGAAAGGGTTTAGTAATCAAGCATTTTAACCACTGCACCACGTCTGGTATGAGTCTCACTGAGAATACAATTAAGGTTCATTAGAACTTGTTTATCGCCCTGGTTTGATTGAAGTCATAATTATTACTCAGTGTTAGTTCTACGTTAGGGTGATCTGTAATGGTTTTTAAGTGTCTACACGTACATTACGTACATAATGGGTCATTATAACACTTCAGTCAGGATTATGGCCTAGCTTCTCACACCACTTATGCTGTGTGTGTTAATTTTATATATGAGTGAAGAGCTTACAGTTTAAAATTTGCCCCGAATGACAGAATTTTGAGCAACTGTTGCAGGGCAATGTTATTTCCTCTCAGAGAGTTTTTCCAGAAATCTGCTGAGAGTAAGATGCCGAAGATATATTTCATTTCACATTTCGTTTTGGTTGGGGATATGTGACCTGGGTTTTGAAGCGTGGCCTCAAGTCTAATAAGCCCACACACTACCTACGCGACTATGGCGGCTTCATATTGATACGTTTTTACCTTTTTAAAAACGTTTAAAATATAAGTTCGTTGATTGCAAATAAAAATAAAAATAAATTGGTGTTTAGTTTCAATGAAATTCTTTATTGTTCGCACTACTTTGTGAGCCACTGTTCACAACTCGATGTTACAACAACAATTTGCGTAGTTCGATAGACCTTTACAATGGCGATCTTCAAAGCACGACTGTTTCCTTCACACGCAACGCGCCTTCATACAAGACTGACTGAATTCTTACTACTCGTTGGCTGCTTTGTCTTGTCTTTTTATATACCTACGTAAACAGTCTGATGAAGGTTCTTGAAGTCGAACGTTTGGGGTTTCTCTTTCTCGAGAGCTCTATCCCGACTTCTTTGTTGTTTGTGTATTTAGTTCATATTGCTTGTTGTTGCGTTCTCGCTTGCTTGTCTATCCCCTTTTCTTTCACACTGATATTGTTGGTTTACTTGTAAAAAGTTCGTTGTATTTGTTTGTATAGCTTTTGTTTATATATATATTTCATTGGATAAGGTTAAGATTACTTAAGAGTCCTATGATGGAATAACAGGCTATTAGTACTTCCTCACATGTGTAAAACATGTGTAAAACAAAAAATACTTTAGTTAGATAGGTGTTCAAAAGTACATGTAATTTCCAAGTTAACCTCGTATAATTTAAATAAAATTTATGCAATAATAAATTCGATATCAAAGATCATAAACGAGTATTAATTTTTCATAAATAACAAAACATTTTCTAAATAAAACGTGCTTCTAATTTAAATGGGGATTTATTTATTAAAAACGTTAAATTTCATTCTCATAAACAAAATATTGTTTTGTTGTTGTTTTGCTTTTCCCTTCATTGATACTCACACACTGCGTAAGCATTCAGTCGCTCGCATTAAATCGAAATCCCAATACGGGAAAACATTATTTACAGGCATTAAATCCGTGGCCTCTTAATCGAGAGAGACAGAGAGAGAGAGAGAGGGAGCGAGTATTGAGAAGTGAATGTGAGTAAAAATAATTTTCACACACACACACGCAAATGCATAATTTACAAATTTAAGCACATTTATTAACATAAATTTATTGATTTTACATACGTACATACATATGTACATATATGTCATACACATACACACACACAGTATTACTGTCATTTTATGTAAATTTATAGGCTTTCTTTAGGTTGGGTATACACGGTACCTACCGCATTTAAATACAGGAGAGAGTTATTGTGGTATTCATATGTATGTGTGTGTGTGTGTGTATGCGTTTTATTATTGGTGTGATTATTAAACCCTACAAATACCGTAACAATAATATCAACAACAAGTGCAATAACAGCAACAACAACAACAACAATATTATGGTTTGAATTTAATGCACAATCGAGAGCCATTAAAATTATTTAAATCCCCCTTGGTCGTTACATTAAATGATTTATTCGACGAATTTAAACTCAAATAAATAATTTAAAATCAAATTTAATTAACATTTAAATACACTGTAAATGTATGTATGTGTTAGTATAGTCACAATTGATAGTGTGTTACATACACTGCCTCCATGTCAAACAAAATTTTGCAAAATTTTATTCAATAATTATTGACAAATAAAACTAGTTGCAGGAAAAATAACAAAAAAAGCAATTTTTTTTAAAAAATTAATAATTTCGTACGTTTAATATTCAATTACCACAATAACAAATTGATCACTACAGCCCTTTAGTCAGAACTACAACCAATCTTCTCACGCCCCAACCATATTGTGCATGTATAGCAGAGTGGTCTGTAAAGATAATCGTCAGAGAACTCAACTCCTGGACTTTCCTGATCATTGTCATTGCGGATGAAAAGGCGTCTTACCTTCCACTTTTTCGTTTGTCTCTTCTCCTCAAGAATTGTTTGCCTAGCGTCGTAGCAAAACGTTTTCCAATAGACGGAATTTTTTTACGCAGTAGCCACATAGCATATCTTATCGTACTATTGGTGTTGGTACCAAAGACTGCTGCCGCATTAAAATCGCAGAAGTAAATAATGGGGACTATGTTCGACTACGTCGGTGAGATAAGGTGGTTTTCTTATTTACTTACTTAATTGGCCATAACAACCCGATTAATGGATTTCGGCCTGCCGCAACACATCCTTCAAGGTGCCTCTGCTTCTTGCGCACCTACATCAGTTGATCACACCAATCGATGACAGGGCTTCCTCGATTTGGTCCTTCCAACGGATACAAGTCGTCCTCTTCGCCAACTTCCAGATTCCGGCATCAATTACTAAAATAAGTATGAATGCGTATAAGTATCAGAAATTATGAGTATGATTTGAATCTATTCATCTTTTTGAATACTCATTGCAGGTCTCTGGTACATAACGAGATTGTGAGCCTTGTACCCGCAAAGACCTGTTAATCAGCAATGCATAGAACGCATGTAAAATTAATCAAAATTTATTCGAGAACAAACGGGTGAGGGTTAGTATTTAAGGCAAGAGGGGGTAGGGGGTATATTAATTTTATAAATTTAAATAAATGTAAATTAAAAAATTAACTTTTTTCCATCCCATAAAGATGGCAACCCGTTTATTCTAGCACCAGTCGCTATAGCTAGAGCACCTGATGATCTGCAGCTCACACAATATTTTGTTGGACATACTTTTCATTCATAATCCCCCACACACCCACTTTTCTTAATTTTCGTGCTTAGCAATCTATATTATCTCAAAGATTTCAATTACAGTCAATACATTTCCATTCTTATGCTGTTCTCCCCATAGAGTACCTTGAAAATGTACCATTTACTTGCACTCAATAACAATTTGTTTTGAGTGAAATTTTCAATTGAAAAAAGGAAGGAAAAAAAAACAAAAACTCTCTAAAAAAGGGAAATTTTTTCTTTGTTTTAAAAAAGCAAAACCAAAAATGAGCATTAAACTTACAAAACAAATGTTTAGCAGGTGTTTTAAACACAATTTAAAGACAACAGCAGAGAACAGAGCAAACAAATTGAGAGTGAGTATCCCAAACGGACATGCGCTGAAATAAAATTCCCTTTTCAAACCACACGGTGTATCTCATTTCACTGACCGAAAAGTGTGTATAAAACAAAAACAATGAAAATAAAAACAAAAATATTGTGTAGAGAGAGTGTATAAATTACTGTTATGAGCAGATGTTTAGAGAGTGCAATTAAAAAAGTGCCATTAAAAAAGACCATGAGCAACAGAAATTGAAGGGAAATTTTTGAAAAATCTGTTATGGCAACCAGTGTTGCCATTGTTGTTAAACCAGCGAAGCAGCAAAATTTGGCACATTTCGGATGTTAATGAAGAATAAATAAAGCACGATTTAGTTAGCCATTAATCTACCAAACAATTTAGGTAGACTACGATATGTCACTACGCAGAAATTGTCAACAAATGGACTTGTGCCCATTGTGTGAACTACCACAGTGCCGTTTGTTCACTGAATAGGCTCACATGGGCACCATGCATCGATTACGGACTTTTGAAGCCAAAGTGGAAGAATTGTACATGTTGAATATTGTTATTATTATAGTTATTAGAATATTAATAATTGTGTCGCATGCTGTACAGCATGCGCTAACATATAAAGGGTCGGCCATATAAATGTTTAAGTTTAAAATGCAATAAAACAAAATCGGTTTAAAAATTTGCTGTGAAGTAAAGTTGTTCCGGATAGAATTGGAAATTATTTTATTCATATGGCTGACGCGGCTGGTCTCACAGTACCTCATTCGATCGGACCAATTTCATGCACTTTTTCGAGTGTATGAGGTCGTATCTCGGCAATGGAATCACGAATGTTGGCCTTCAAATGCTCAATTGTCTGTGGTTTATCGGCATAATACTTTTCTTTAACGGCGCCCCATAGGCTGACAAAAACGCAGCTTCTTGGTGTCATTACCATCTCGGGTAACTTAACGGCCATCAAGTGGCATGAGATGTGTTTCAAGTTGCATTTTCCTGTTGAAACTAAACATCATTCACATCAATACCGTGAAGAGCGGTTATCGGTTATCATGGTGCAATAGATGCCTCCATTGACCGTAATGGTTGCGGTGTCCTCATTTTCAAAGAAATAAGAGCGAATGATGCATCCGTTCTACAATCGACACCACTCACATTCACTTTTAATGGGTTAATTATCTTGTGTAAGACCACGTGTGGGTTTTCTGAGCACCAAATACGGAAATTTTGCATATTAAAGTACCAATCGAAATAAAAATAAGTTTAATGTTGATGGATTCTTCTCACGCACACTCTCATCCACTGCTTTGATATTTTCAGGTGTACGAACTGTACAATGCGGCTCACGTCTTGATGCATCAACAATAAAAACAATTTCACGACCTCCAGCAATAAACTTGCATATACCGGGGACTGTAGCTCGTTCTCTGCAACCAAATTTTTTACGATATTTTCGTGCAATTTCCGAGTAAATAGTGTTTGTATTGGAAATAAAATTCCAATAATTCCCAACGTTACTCAATCGTAAATCGGATTCATTACGTTCAGTGGAGATAATATATTTGTTACAGAATAGAATGACATAAGTATTGCCAGATTCGAAATAACCGATGTTGCAAATTGAAACCGATAGAAGGCCCACCCGGTATAGAGATAATGACGTAGGAATGGAATTTTCAAGGTTCGAGACATCACAGCCAGCTAAAAAAAATAACATTTCGAGACGTACTTCGAGGACTAGGATGATCAATATTTACGTTTAAGACTGTAGCCACGGCTACTGGTGTTCTACTGTTTACATTAAATACTTTAAACCATGTTCGCAAAGCGGTATAGTTGGAGTCCCCTTTTTATTCGCCTCAATATATTTAATTTTTGATCTCCTATATTTAGGCAATAAAAGCGTTTAAATGCTAAAATTGGTACCCCACGACGTATGCTTGTTATGTAAATGCTTCATATTGGCATCAATCATACGCAGTGTAGGTAGTATTTCTAGGTTTTTCAAGCGTAAATCGTTTCATTACGTTAGGTGGAAATAATCTATTGAATTTTGTGACAGAATAGAATGACACAAGTATTGCCAGATTCGAAATAACCGATAGTTCAAATTTAAATCGATAGATGGCCCAACCGATATTATTAAGTTTTGGTGTAGTCCGCCGGGTTTTGGAGTGGATACGAGAAGTATCTCGTGTACTGGAATAAACCAGCCAATGTTTCATTTCCGGAAGACAAAATTAAGGCGATCGTTGGTAAGATATCTGCCGAAATGCTTGGAACCGAATACTAAAATTTGGGCTCATGGATGGACCATCTACGATATTCAGGGTTTTTGTTTTTGTTTTCCCCTTCACAGGGATGAATATATGAAATCGTTCGTCCTACAGAAAAACCACATTAATAAATGATTAAACATGTTGCTTTATTTTGTCGCCAACAAAATACGTTTTTATTTAACACTGGGTAGGCAACCCTATTCCCACAAAACATTTGCATTTATTTACTCACCTTTACTTATGTATACATACGCTTAATGGTGCACGAAAAAATTTCCCACTATTTTTTGTTTTTTGAGAAGAAACAAACAAAACATTGGCAAAGAAGAGGACACAAAATTTCGATGGTAAACTTGGAAACTCTTTTAAGCACAAACTTTCACGTTAAACGGTTGTAAAGCGCGGATAATTTACAAAGAAAATTCAACAGAAAATTCCTATACACACACAGAGGAGGAATACAAAATAAACAAAACAGATAATAAAAAAATAAGTTTAAAGGTGAAGGAAATTAACGAAAAAAAAAAAAAATAAATAAAATAAAAGAAAATATAATACAAGAAAAGCTATAGAAAAGCTATGCAAGAGAGCAAGTAAAAAAATTATAACAAAAAGAAAAGTGAAAGTGTTTTAAAGAAGAAAATATTTCACAATGAAAAGTTTTTAAAGAAAATAAAAAGAAATTCCAAATGCCCAAAAATATACTACAAATTAAAAGTTGATTGCGTTCTTTTTTAATGCTTTTCCTTCATTTCCTTCTGCTTCTATACGCCATTGCTTTGGTAATTTAAGTAGTGACAACGAAATTTCAATTGTGTGAGTGTATGAGTAAACAAGTATTTTCTTTTTTTTGTTTTTGCTTTTGTTTTGCTGTAAACGAATGTTGGTGGGAAAAATGTAGTAAAAATTTGTAACAGAAAAAAACGAATTACAAGGCAAAAGAGAATATAAAAGGAAGTAAATTATAAAGCAAACGTGTATAATAAAGTATAACAAGTAATAAAAAGTAAATAAAAAAAGTGTATCAAAAAAATCCACAAAAAATACAAAATAAATTAGTAAAGCAGAGTATAACGGTAAAGTAAAATTTTTGGGCATACATTTTATGGCATAACATTAGGATGGAGTCCTTGTTTAATAAAAAAAAAATTGGGAAAAAAGAAAGAAAAGCAAGCACATCTAGAAACACATAAAAACATAGAGAAAATTATATTAAAAAACAACGTGCGACTGTATAAACATAATAAAGAAAATAAAACAAAAACACACACATACACACACATGCAAAAAGTGTAAGAATAAAAATAAAATTGAAATAAAAACAACAACTCCTTGTTTGGCTTAAAATTCAAACGAAAAAAAAAGAAAACATTGAGCAACAGCACAATTCCTTTCAATTATAAACAGCAGCAGCAGCAATAAACAACATCAACATCAAGGAATTAAACCTTTACAAATTCAATGCTATTGTTGTTGTTGTTATTTTCTTTAAAGTGATACCACACTTTGCTCTCTTTACCCACCTCACTTAGTTTTTTAGCCTACTCACCCCGTAATAAATTCCATTGTTTTTGCTACTCACCCTCCACCTTACGCGCAAATACTTCAAAACAGGTTCGTTTTGTTTTTTCCTTTATTTTTGCTCTCTTTATAGAGAAGAGTGTAAAAAAACCGTATAAAATAACGTATAAACAAACCCAACAACAAATTACACGTACAAAACATTTCATTTGTTTTATGTTGCCTTTAAGTGTATTGTAACGTAACGTTGAATGATTTTGTTGTTCTCCTTTATTTGTGTTTCCCTCGTCGTGTTATGCTTTTGTATTCATTTTTAAAAACAAAGTTGTTTACATCCTTAAGTGGTGGTGTATGCATGCATGTATGTGTCGTCTACTCGCAAGAACTGTGTTAGTGTGTGAATTTGTGCAGTGATTTATCAAATGTGGGTCAATAAGAGGAGGCCGGCCTTCATAATGTGCGTGTATTAAACGTTTCTAAGCAAACAAAAAAAAAAAAAAAAATTACAGAAATAAAGGAAATTCGAAAATAAATATCAACTACAACAACAACAACAACTACAACAACAACAACATTGTAATCAAATATGTAACATATTATTGTGTGGCTCCCGTTTTGTTTTTGCGCTCATTTCCTCTTTCACTCTCTATTGATACATGTTTTTTGATACACTCTCGTTTCCTATTGCATTAAAAATAAAATAAAACATCAAGTGTGTGTTGTTTGTTGTTGTTATTTCTTTTTTTAATTGAGGGCGAGTGGTGTTCTAAATTTAAGGTGAGTTTCGTTATTTTAAATTGTTTTTAATTCAAAAAGTAAATACAAAATGGGAGTTAATTTAAACTTCAATTAAATTTTAAAAAGTATTCGTTAAACGTTCTTTGTGTTGAGACTTTAAATTAAATAAATGCCAGTAGAATATTTTAATATACAGTGCACAGTGGAACAAAAGCATGAAAAATGTTTATGGAATTAAGTATGCAGACAATAAAAATATTTAAAAATATTTAAAAATAAAAATAATAAAAATTAAAAACTTTCATTCATAATATTTTAAGGCACTCTGTTGTTTATTACAAACACCCACATAATTGGTCATTATAACCCTTAAGTCAGGCGGGACCTACAGTTTAAAGTCGACACCGAACGACAGATTTTCTTAGAAACTTTTCATTGCACAGAGTTTTTGCCAGAAATCTGATGAGCGGAAAACGCCGAAGAAATATTTTTACAGACTTCGTTTTGTTGGAAATGTCAGACCTTTGGTTTGAAGCGTGGCCACACGTTTAATAAGCCAACACACTACCTAATTAAATACGGCGAATTCCTTATTGTTTACTACAGTAGAGTACAAATAGCGGAAAACAAAAACTTTTCTCATTAACTTCTTTAATTTAAATATACATTTTTTATTTTCTTGAATGGAGCACCACGTCTTGAATAAGTAGGTAATGTCAGCGCTTTGTATCCGCCCATTTAACCAGGAGTTCTCCATCGTTGTTTCTAACATAATACTTCCTCCGATTAGAATATTTTATTTAATCCATGCATTCCAATAATTCACCAGTTTCAAACTTGTGTAAAATCTGTAGGGGTAAAGTAAACGCAACTAAAGTTAATTCTACTACAAAGCTTTTCTACAATATCCAAGATTTTTCACGATATCCGGAACTAGTGTATCGACATAGATCTCGAAATCCGAAACTTCATCGTTTAGTGTAGCCATAATAAAATGTTCTTTTTTCATAGCGGAATTGACTTTACTGCAGAAGACTGCTGAACTTCTACTATAGACACCAGACTCTCAAGAGATTAAGAATAGTATTTCGCAAGAGCTAAATTATTGGATGTCATACTAGAGGCCCTATGATCAATTGTCATACCATGAAAATTCTATTCTAATTTCTCTTAAGATTCGACTGTGACTGTGCCTATTCGTGAAAAGTGCCTGCCCATGAAGAATAATGTTATACGGACAGTACTTTACGTATTGGCAAATTTCGCCATTTAGATGTCATCGTGATGGCATTGTGGGACTCTAGCTAATGATTTCTCTTTCCTTGTTAGGCCCGATACTACCACAAGGTACACTCTGCACTAAAAATTCTCGCCAGTTTCATTACATAGATAATTGAAGTATTTCGTACCTCTCATTATTGCGTGATATGTGTTTATATTATATTTTTTGAAATATTTTTGGAGATCTAGTAGTGGGAGGCGTAGTTTGCTTTCAAGTTTTATTTCATTGAGACCCATCTGATTGCATGAAGGTTAGTGTTCCCGATATCCTTATTAGATCCTGATTTCTTCACATTTCTAAACAATACATTCTTAGTAATTACCATTTACTAATATGGACCAACTTTGGTTAGCCTTTACTTCCGCATCCTCTAGATGTCCATTAAATTATCGATAGAGCATAACACCTAAATGTAATATTTGTTTGGAAATTTGTATCTTCTTGCTGAGACACCAACTTCGATTTTACCAAGGTTCACGTTTCAATCCTTTGATAATGTCCAATTGAGAGGTGTGTTGAGCCAAAATTTTCTGACAATTTATTTGACAATTCTGCTCACAGTTCTTCTGATTTATATGAAAATTAAAGGAAGTTAGCTCTTGCAGGACATAGGGATATTGACTGGAATTGCATTGCCAAAGGACTGGCTCACAGTATCCGATATGTAGTAGGTATGCTAATTGCCTCATTTGTATTTGATATTCTCCGGTCGTTTAACATGGAGGCTCCACTTCATTGGGAGTATAAGGACACGTGCAATAGTACCAGTCTCAGCTGTATTGATTTGTGCGAAAAGAGAACCCATTGTCATCTTTTCTAAGTTGCCGCTATCTTATTAGAAATGATGTGGACTGAATTCATATTCCTGCTATTGGCCATGATTTTTAATTATTTCTCCACCTTCCTGAAGTAAAATTGAAAAGAGTTCAGTTTTCATCTGACTCCTATAAAAAAAAGTAAGCCAAAAATCTCTCAAAAGCAATTAAGCTCTACTCTGGAAAATCGTAATTAAAAGATCCTCTATTTTCTGGCTTACTTTACAGTTTCTTAAGGCATCATTACGAAAGTCTAACCCTTCCATGTGTTTTGCATTGTATTGGGTTTTAATAGAATTCTGTTGCAGTTTCCTTTTCCTCCTTCTGTTGAACTTATTTTAGGCCCTAAACAATCATTTGCGGTTCGATGAGGAAAACAAAAAAAAAATTTTTGAGTTCTAAAGAGCAATAAAGGGAAGAAGTAAGAAAATTTCCAGCTTCAGAAATCTGTAGAAGTGTACACGCACAACAAACCCACATGTACGCAAAAGGAAAACCCCAACAAACCTGGTTAGTGCTCACTTAACTGTGAGAATTCAGGCCAAATTATTGTGGTTGTGTTCTTCCATGTCGTACGTGGGAGAGTTAAAAACAGAATGAAAAAATTCTGGTTTGAATTTTTTCTTTCAATCTCAGAGTTTTTCTTTCATTCTTCTTGTTACTTTTCCATCATCCAGGCCTTGGGTAACACACAGTAACGTACAGTCTGTTTTTAGTCTTTAAATCATTGTTACTTTTCAAATTTCATCCTAACAATCACATACGTCAAGCCTATGTAGGAGTATTGACCTATTTTAGGGAGTCCTTTTATTTATCCATTAACAGAGCTTAGGTTATTGTTGGGATTTTGATTTTTAACTCTTCTCGTATTTGAAACTGAAGTCGTAAATCGATTAAAGAAATTAATTGGATTCTTAGGCAAAAATTTACGAATTGTGTTGGCCTTAATCGAGATTGTAAAGAGATTAGAAGTGAAGAAACAAGAAATAAAAAACGAATTGGAAAAGAGTATTTGTTTGCTTATATGAAAGGTAAATCAAATGGACAAGTAAAATACATTTGCAACCAACGGGATGATGTAAAATAAAGCTCCACTAAGCATAAAGCTATAGCACACCTTGTATGAAACTCTTGTTGTACATAAAAGGCTAATTAGACAGATAAATACATGCGTCCTTAACAATCTCGTAATGTGGGTGGGCCATCTACCGGTTTAAATCTGAATCATCGGTTATTTCGAATCTGGCAATACTTATGTCCTTCTATTCTGTCACAAAATTCAGTCTCCACTCAACATAATGAATCGATTTACGCTTGAAAAACGTGGGAAACGTAAAAATACTACCTACACTGCATATGATTAATGTCAATGTGAAGCATTTACATAAGAAGCATACGTCGTGGAGCACCATTTTTTAGCATTTGAACTGTATTGTTGCCTAAACTTAGGAGATCAAAAAATTTAATTTACTGAAGAAAATAAAAAAGGGGGACTACAACTATACCGCTTTGAGGACATGGATTAGAGTATTTAATGTAAACACTAGAACACCAGCAGCCGGGGCTACAGTCCTAAAAGTAAATATTAATCATCCTTGTGCTCGAAGTACGCCTAGAGATGTTTCTTTTTTTAGCTGGTTGTGATGTCCCGAGCCTTGAGAATTCTTTCATACGCCATTATCTTTCTATCTTGTAATTGATTAAAGTGAAGCCAATAATAATGAAAGTCTCTTCTCCGATGGAGTACATTTCCAATCGAATTACTAAGTAAATAGATCTTCGAACCATGATTATTCTCTTCAAACACACACCGTATTCACACAAGACTGACTGAACTTTTACTGACGTGTTGCCTGCTTTGCCTTGCATTTTATATCGCAACGTAAACAGTCTGATAGATGTTCTTGAAGGCGAATGTTCGTGGCTTCGCTTTCTTGAGATTTTTATAATCTTTATATCGTTGTGTCATTATTATTGTTTGTGTATTTTGTTTAATTGTTTGGCGTTTTTTATACTGGTGTTTGTTGGCATACTTTTGTTTACTTGTTTATGATGTAAACAAGTTCATTGTTTTTGCTTTTGTAGCTTTTTTTTATAATTTTAATGTTAAACGATGTAAAAGCAAAACACCAGTATCGACATTTTTCCATTTTCGTAACAATATGATATGATATGTGGTTCTAGCAAGACAGAATCAAATAACGCCCTGCGAATTTTTTTTTTATAATTTTGTGAAATAGTGAAGCGCTTAATGAAAGACCCTCCGATGTATTGTATAATCCTTATGCTTACAACACACAACAATTTAACACAATTCCACAATTTTTTTGTGCCTAAAAGCCGGCAGCATAAAATTTAATTCCTTACAATACATAAATAGGGATAAACGCACCAACACCAACACTGTAATGCCATCACACGTACACACTTAATAGGCTGTTATTTAAATAAATATTTTCTTAGGCAAACGAATTTATTACAAAGAAAAAGGAATGAATGAAAATCCTTTAAGGATTTCAGGTTTAATTTGTTATTTTTGCGATTAAGGCCAGCAGTGACCTAAACTTAGGCCTACAAAGAGATTTTTTAGTTTCTCTCATACATTTGTTGCCTTGTTTCTACACATAAAGTAACAGCAAAAATAGAAAAAAAAGAAAGAAAACCGACAATATATGGAAAAAAGGATACTTAAGTATTTGCCTTCAAACAAAATAACAATAATGACAGCATTCTACAGAACAGAGCAGAAAAGAAGAGCACAAAACCAAAAATGTATCTTTTTTCTAAAGTTCTTCACTCTTCTCCACCCCAAAGTAAATCAAAATTTCTATAGTGAGGGAGAGCGAAAGAGAAGGAAAAAGTATTTTTTTTTGTTTCTTTTTGAGTTGCCTTTAAGGGTTATTTCTTGTTTCCCTTGATGTTTGTTATGACACACACGGCCATACAACATACAAGTGGTGTGTGGTGTATTGTATATGCGTAAGGGTTTCGTAATATTACAAAACAATAGCATACTTTTTGGCGCCTAAACAAACTCATTGACACCTTTTCTCTTCTCTGCTATTCTCGTCTTTGTTGTAAAAAGATTTTTACTTCTGCTTTGTATGTTATTATTATTGTTGTTGTGTCTGTCTTTATTTGTTTCGTTTTATTTGGTTTTGGTACCTAAAAAGAGGTCGAAATTCAACCCGTTTGGGTTTTTAGCTTTTGGCTTTTATTGTTAAAATTTTTATCTTTTTCATATCTTTTGGTTCCCATTAATAATAATAATAATAACTTAAGGATTTTTGTGACTGTATAAAATATTGTTGTTTTTATTTTTACCACACTGCGATTACAAATATGAAAGATCTTGATACTGGTGTTTTGTATTTGAAGAGAGTAATTGTGGTTTGAAGATCTTCATTTCCAAGATCTGTCGAATAATTGTCTAGTAATTGTTATTGTTTATGCAAAAGGTATAAACAGAGGAATAACAAAGAACAAAGAAAAGCAGTTGTTGTTGTTTACATCAAGTTGTGAACAGTGGCACATGTGTGAATAATAAAGAATTTTAATTAAAACTAAACAAAGATATATTCTTGTATTATTTGCAATCTACGAGCTCATATTTTAAACGTGTTTATAAGGTATACCCGTAACAGTATTATAAATTGTGCAAAGTTGGACATTTCATGAACTTGTAATATCTGTGGTAGTATATAAAAGTTCCAGCCCTGTTAACATAATAAATCCAGGATTTCTTTCAATCTAAATCCACCGGAAGCTAGAACTCACAAATTGGCCTGCGTAAATCTAAGATTTTTGAACTCCTACATGAGAAAATCCTACATGAGAATATCACAGAAAATGGATATTAATTCTCTAGGAATATCAATGGTTAGTTAATTGACATGGGGAGCTCATATAGAGAGAACCTCAAGAAAGCCCATATAACACTATCTACTAAACTACTGCAACTTGAGAATAAGTTCTGCTATTGCAGCAATGTTTAGATTGAAGAATTCAGTCAAGGATAATCGAAAATAAGAAATTAAGAACCTCAACAACGAATATCATAGGAAGGGCAGTCGGCTCCACATCTTTATGTAGAAAGTGTATATCCGATCCGATATTCCAAATTAGGTCTTCCAACAGGGACTTTCAAAATTCGACAGTTAATAACGGCCACGGCCTCTTCATGTAAGAATCGTAATTGTTGCAATGGATGACCTTATAATTTAAGGATAGAAGCTGATCAGTCCTATACTTATCCATACAAGTCTAGCAGAATCTAGCAATACCCTTTTGCTGTCTACAAATTTGTTCGTCTCTGTAAAACGGACAGAAGATATCTAGTTTCACTGAGGCCATCGAAATACCAATCTCCTATAACATGCCGGAAATTATGAGCTCCCAGTTGGCTTTCGAAAGTTTATTAGCACCTGTAAAGTGAGCAGAAGATACCCAGCTTCACTAAGCCGATTGGATTACCAATCTGGTCGAAAATCCACTGGGAAGATTATGAGCTTACATTTAGCCTTCAAAAGTTCATCAGCACATGTAAAAAGAGCAGAATATATTCCAGCCAATCGGAATACCAATCTCCTATAGCATGTTGGAGATTATGATCTCCCAATTGGCCTTCAAAAGTTCATCAGCAATTCCATTTACTATTATATTCCAATACACTGGAACACTCATAAGAGTTACCTTTGAATGATTCTAAATTTCTCTTAGAAATTTTCTTCAGTGGCTGGTGACTTTCGTCGAGTTGTCGTCCGTTATGGACTTAGCCACAGTCCAACTGTTAAGAGAAGAACTAACAAAGATTTCCGTTCAGAAATCTGAAACACATGCACATAAAGAGAAAACCCCAACAATCCTGGTTAATACTCACTTAACTGTGAGAATTCAGGCCAAATTATTGTGGTTGTGTTCTTCTATGTCTGGCTGCTGGGTGCTTCCATTTGCCAGCTTAACTTTCATATTTTTCTAAGACATTAAATTGCTTATGCATGTGTGGGAGAGTTAAAAAAAGAATGAAAAAATTCTAGTTTGAATTTTTTTCATTCAATTCTAAGAGTTTTTTATTCTTTCATTTTTGTTACTTTTCCATCATCTAGGCCATGGGTAAAAAAACAGTAACGTGTAGTCTGTTTTAAGTCTTTAAATTATTGTTACTTTTCAAATTCCATTCTAACAATCACATACGTAAAGCCTATGGAGGAGCATTGCCGTATTTTAGGAAGTCCTTTTATTTACCCATTAACAAAGCTTAGTTAAATGTTGAGATTTTGATTTTTAAGTCTTCTCCTACTTGAAACTAAGAAATTTTCTTCAGTGTATGAGGACATTCGTCGAGTTGTCATCCGTTATGGCCTTAACCACAGTCCAACTGTTAAAGAAAAAATGAAATTAAGATCGAAGTAGGAGAACACTCAAAAACACAATTTTTTCTTCTTTTCTCTTCTATAATTTCGTACATTTTATAAAAATACGCCACAAAAGAAAAAAATTTTCGTTTTTCCTTCCTTTTTTTTTGGCAATTTTCAAGGCTAAATAATATGTGTTTCAAGTCTTTTTCTTTTGTTTCCTTCACGGTTTTTTTGTTTTTCTTTTGCACTCACTTTTCTTCTTTCCTTTGCTTTTCACTTAACTTTATAAACAAAATTCTCTTTTTTTTTTTCTTTTTTGCTTTTGTGTTATGGTTACACACTCCCTTTTAGTGCTAAAAAAACATTTTTTTTTTGGCTTAAAAATTATTTTAGAAAAAATGGTCTGCCTTTTAATAAAACAACGAACACACTCCCAGAATTTGTTAAAAAAAATCATTTATTTGATTGGGTGTTTGTTTTTATTTTCTTATTTTTATTTTATTTTTTTTTATTTTTATCTTATTCCATTCATTTTCTGTATACGGCCTCTACTCTCTTCAAACTATGCATTTTGTTTTTGTATTCATTAAAATATAGCCATGTGGTGTCTTGTCTCTCTCTCTCACTGTCTCTTTAATTTCTTTCTCTATTCAATTCATGCTTTAACGTCATGCTTACACATTTGTATGTATATTAGTGTATATGGTTAGTAGCTCTTTGGAGAGGGAGCATATAAGTATATGTGTGATTGTATATGTGTGTAGTTTGTTTTCATATACCCAGACAGTTTTGAAAGGATTTGGAAATGTTAAAACCGTATTAGACTTGTTCTCGCACCCTCTCACTCTGTCTTTCTGTCTCCCTGTTTTTCTTGCTAAGTAAGGCTAAGTTTTTGGTGTGTTTGTATGTACAGTCAACCCTCTTATAACGCGGTACTCTCAGAACGCGATTTCTATATAACGTGAAGCTGAAATTGCGACAGCCCTCCTATAATGCTGTACTCTTACCGGTACTCTATAGAAAGGTTTTAGTGCAGTTAGAAAAAAAAGCTACAATCGAAAACCACTGTGAAGATGAATCAAGTGAGGAAGACATTTTGCCCATTACAAGATGACGAGTTAGGCGACTCATATCTGACAGATTATTCTTTCTTATTTTTGTTGAAAACAGTATTTTAGTTTACACGTGTGTTGTGTGTTTTATTCTTTGTAGATGAACTATTTTATTTGTGTTTGTCTCTCCTCTCTTGCTTTGTTGCTCTCACGCTCTCTGTATTTTTGTTTAATGTTTATTTAAGAAATTGGATTTGAAATATTTTCTGTTTCTGTTTCCATTTCTAATGCTTTTCATCAAATAAATATTTTTAAATATTAGAAGAGTTTCGTTTTATTTATTACGCCTGCCCCCAACAAACGAATAACAGCCTAAAAGCCATTTTTTGAAATTGTTTACAAACAAAATATTTCCCTAAAATAAAATACGCTTTAAGCCGTTTTGTTTATTTAACGACATTCAAACGTTTTCTCTAAAAGAATTTTCAATGAACTTCGTTTAGTTTGTTTAACTCTCTTCCTTTGAAACTTCTCCCTCTCTCAATTGCATGCTCTTATTTGTTCATCATGTTGTTGTATAAATACTCCTCCTCATTTAATAAGCAAATGTTTTTTTCGGTTTTATTTTTATTTTTGGCAAAGCTTTTAAAATATAAAACAAATGTAGTTTTTAACCAGTATTTGTTGTTGTTATTGTTGTAGTTATTTTTTTAGTTCATATCTGTTAAGAATAGCATTCTTAATCTAATTTCATTTTTTATCACATGTATGTACATACTTATGTATACATATATTTACCACATACCATATATTTATAATATGAAACTTTATTAAATATTTACATTTTTTCGACATCACTGTAGAATACTTTTCATTAATTAACCATAACATTAATCTGTTATATATATTCAACAATTAGTCCTTAATCTGACCTCATCAAGAGAAGTTATAACTCTGTTCTCATCGCAATAAAAAACATTCTTAATAAAATAAAGTTTCAGAAGAAATTTATCATCTGTTTATTTTTTCGAACTTTAACATGGCGACCGTGACAGGACTCGGCCAAGGAAAGGGTTGAAATTGTTTAAGTGGATTAATATAAGAATAAAAAATATATAAAAAGAAAAAAAATCAATGTTTAAAGATTTAAATAAAATAATATTTTCAATTACTCTTAATCAACATAATATTTAACATACATAACATAAATACGTATATAACATAATTGAACACTTAACATACAATCCACAAACGATTCAGCATAACTTTGGCAATTGTGAGAGCAATTATTCATAACAGAATTGCTCTCTTGTGATTGGGAACAATAACAATATTGACTAGAAAGCACTCATCGCTGTAACAAAAACAAGTACCTATAACGGATCACTTTGTTGTTATACTTTAAAAGTAAAGTAAAAAAAAAAAAACTTTATGCATTTTTCTGGCAAAACAAAAACTCAATGCAGTGTACCAACAAAGATAGAACGCTATTTAACGGAATTTTCGTGGAATTTAATAAAATTTTTGATGCTTAAGAAGCAGATAAAAGCAATTTTTTTAGTCTTTTACAAACAATTAAGAGGAGTACAGTTTTTTGTGGTCAAGTTCAAAGTTATTACGAAAACCTCAAATAATCCACATGGCTGAAGCAAAATTATCAAAATTAAAGGTAAGACGAAACACTCTTATTGCACAGCAGCAACGTGTGAAAGATTTCGTCGACACTAAATTAGACAAGGCTTCACTATACGAACTAGAAACAAGACTTCAAGCGTTGGACAAATATTATAATGATTTTCAATCCATTCAAAGTGCAATTGAAGAAGCTGAAGATCCATCAACTGATGACAAATATAGAGCACCATATGAGGAATTATATTTTGTTTTACGCCCTGCATTATTACTGCGTTTAGCTGATATCAAAAAAACAGCCAAGGAAGAAACAAGTGCCGATGACGTTGCCAACCAATCTCTCAGCAGCAGTTCCCCCTTGCGGTTACCAAAAATTAATTTGCCTACATTTTCTGGCGACTACACTCAGTGGACGTCATATTATGAAACATTTTCTGCACTAGTTATTCGAAATCCAGGTTTGGACAATGTCACCCGTTTTCATTATTTGAGATCATCCTTAAAGGACGGTGCCTTGCGTCGCATTGAGTCCATTGAAGTCACAGATGAAAATTATGAAGTGGCTTTAAAATTATTAGTCGATCGATATCAGCGAAAAAATGTTATTGTTAGAGAACATGTACGCCATTTGTTCAACATAACCCCAATTGCACAAAGGGCATCAGCTACAGCTTTGCGGGATCTTATAGACAGCTTCAATGTTCATTTAAGAGCTTTAACAACGTTAGGAAGGCCAGTGGCCCATTGGGACGACATCATAATAGAAATTGTGGTGCAAAAGTTGGACCACCTTACTTTAGACAAATGGAATGATGAGTGCCCAGTTGATCGTATACCTACAGTTGAGGAATTATTTAAGTTTTTAGAAAGACGGTGCAGTCATTTAGAAGAAAGATCATCTTCGCGGCCAAAGGTTGGTTCTCAGACTAGTAACAATCAAACCAATGCAAGAACAGCTGTAAATAAAATAGTATTAACATCATCAACGCAATCAACACCTAAGGTATGTACTTATTGCAAAGGCAATAATCATTTAATTTACCGATGTCGCAAATTCTTGGTGCTTGCTCCTATGCAAAGGTTTGAAGCCATTCATGAGCGTAATCTGTGCAATAATTGCCTTAAGGTTGGTCATACACATCAAACTTGTGCTTCGGAGAAATGTAGAGAGTGTAACTCATCTCACCATACACTTCTCCATTATAACACGTTTTATTTAAATAGAAATCAAGAAGGTGATATGTCGAAAAATAAAAACGACAGCCAACATAATTGACAATTACTGCAACAGATACCGTCAACAAACAAATCGAATGCTTTATCAGCAATATCCTTATCGGAATCTAAAGACTTGGCAAACAGAGGAACACCCACTGTTATCTTGGCCACCGCACTTATTTATATTCAAAATCAATATGGTTCAACTCTAGTATGTAAAGCATTACTGGATTCTGGTTCTCAGTTAAATTTTATTACTGAGCAGATGGCTACCCACCTTGGAATTCGACGTCAAAGGTCAAACGTCAATTTAAGCGGTATTGGCTCTTCTACATTGTTTATTCGACACTCAATCACAACAACGATAAAATCACGCACAAGTTCGTTTACAACTCAACTCGAATTTTTGATTATGCCTCAAATATGTGATCAACAGCCCGAAATTGCAATTAATGTGTCAAATTGGGTATTTCCTGCACAAATTGAGCTTGCTGACACCGAGTTTTTCAAGCCTCACAAGATTGACGTGCTCATTGGTGCTGAAGTCTTTGGTGAGATCTTATTGCAGCAACAACTGCGGCCTTCCAGTGATATGCCTTTACTGCAAAATACTGTTTTCGGTTGGGTGGTTATTGGAAAAATTATGACAAGGAGATGTAGTTTACAGTGCTCAAGACAACCAACAGTTAATTCCTTGGAAACTATTATAAGGCAGTTTTGGGAATTAGAAAGTCATATCTCCTCATGCAAACCACTTACAATTGAAGAAAAATCGTGTGAAGATCATTATTTGGCACATATTGCTCGCTCTGATGAAGGAAGATTCGTTGTGCGTTTACCGTTAAAGCAACCTTCTTCAGTTTTGGGTGAATCCCTTTCGATGGCGAAAAGACGGCTTATTTCAGTTGAACGGCGATTAATGAAAAATCCGCAAATATACAATGAGTATGCAACATTTATGACAGAATATGAGACGCTTTCCCATATGACCAAAATTGGAACAGTAAGCGACGTTTTGCCGCCGTGTCACTACTTTCTACCTCACCATTGTGTAATTAAAGCTGAAAGCTCATCTACAAGACTTCGTGTCGTATTCGATGCATCTGCAAAAAGCTCTTCCAACATCTCGCTCAACGACATACTCATGATTGGCCCAACCGTACAATCAGATTTATTCACTGTCATGACACGATTCAGAGCCTATCGCTATGTTTTTACTTGTGACATAACTAAGATGTATAGGCAAATCGAAGTTGCAGAATGTGATCGTAATCTACAGCTCATTCTCTGGCGTACCAATTCAAATGATGAAATGAAAGTCTATAGGCTAAATACGGTCACATACGGTACGGCATCGGCTCCCTACCTAGCTACACGCTGTTTAAGGAAACTTGCTGAAGATGAAAAAATCGCGTTTCCACTTGCATCGAAAGCTCTGCAGTATAACACGTATGTGGATGATATCATGACTGGTGCGGACAATATAGATGAAGCGAAAAAGCTTTTGAAGGAACTAACTGATATGCTTAGCACAGCGAAATTTCAGTTACGTAAGTACTGTTCAAATCATATTAATATTTTATCTACGATTCCAGAAAAGGACAGAGAACCTTTCTTAAATATATCTGGTGCCGAGGTGGTATGCACTCTTGGTATTATCTGGCAGCCTGATAAAGATGTTTTCAGATTCAATTTCTCATTTGAAGATACAATCGCCCCAACAAAACGTACGGTGTTGTCAGATCTGGGTAAAATATTCGATCCACTTGGTCTCATTGGACCAATAGTTGTATTGGGCAAGATATTTTTACAGCAGCTATGGAAACAGCAAATATCTTGGGATCAGCCACTCCCTGATGAATCTGCAACCACATGGCGAACCTTTATTAGACAGCTCCGCGAACTAAATGCACTGCGTTTTGACCGCCGTCTGAGCAACCTTTCGCATCATGCAAGTGCTCAAATTCATGCATTTTCAGACAGCAGCGAAAAGGCTTATGGAACATGTGTTTATTTACGAACCACCGATAGCAAGGGCAACATATCCGTTGCATTTATATGCTCCAAATCAAGAGTAGCCCCAGCTAAATCAATATCGATAGCAAAACTTGAGCTACAAGCTGCCCTTCTGATGACGGAACTAGTCGAAAGATTGATGGAGATACTACCATTCTATATTCACAGTAGGCATTTTTACACTGATTCCAAAATAGTGTTGGCATGGGTCGCAAAACCATCATACACGTGGACGACATTTGTTGCCAATAGAGTGGCAAAAATTCAAGATTTAACCCGACTAGAAGAATGGCATTATGTACACACTGATGAAAATCCTGCAGACTTAATCTCTCGAGGAATGCTGCCTAAAGATTTTGCATTGTCCCAGCTTTGGAAAAATGGTCCATTGTTTTTATCAAACAGTGTCATAGAACAGCAAGTACCTCCTGAAGATGACACTATAATTCCCGAGCAGCGCACAGCCAAGAGCATATTAACTGCATCAAAGTCTTCTTTTACGGAGCTTATTAAAACAACCAACATTCCTTTACAGAAGTTAATACGTATTTTTGCTTATTGCTTTAGATTCAAAAACAACAGCAAGGTGGCAAAAGGTGAACGACTTACAGATTCTTTGAAAATTCATGAGCTCCGAGCAGCTTTAAACGGAATTATAATCAATGCTCAACGCACCTACCTTTGGGATGACTACATTCACTTAGTGAAAAATATGCCCTTGTCGAATGGCAGTAAATTGCGAACACTTTCTCCATATCTTGAAGAAGGCATTATACGAGTCGGTGGAAGGCTACAGAATAGTAACCTGACACATCATGCTAAACACCCCATCGTGCTACCACAAGATTCAAATTTTACTAAGGTTTTAGCAATTAATTTCCATATAATTAATTTGCACGCAGGACCGCAAACTTTATTATGTCTAATACGACAGCAATATTGGCCAATAAACGGAAAACAATTATGCAAAAACGTAGTGCATCGATGCATCAAATGCTTTCGAACCAAGCCTAGCAAGACGGACACCTTAATGGGTAATTTACCATCTGAACGTGTAGTTCCAGGGCGAGCCTTTCTTACAGTTGGTATTGATTTCTGTGGCCCAGTCATGGTTCATTCAAACATACGAGGTAGAGCTCCAAACAAAGCGTACTTGGCAATCTTCGTTTGTTTCACCACAAGGGCGGTTCATATAGAAGTTGTGAGTGACCTATCTACAGCAGCATTCATAGCCGCACTAATACGATTTATTGCGCGAAGAGGAATTTGTAAGACTATAATCAGTGACAATGCAACCAACTTTATTGGTGCCAAAAACGAATTAGCAGATTTGGCAAGGCACTTTAACAGCGATACCTGTCAAAAAGAAGTAATTAATTTTTGTCAACAAAACTTAATTGAATGGCGCACTATACCACCGCGTTCTCCTCATTTTGGTGGGTTATGGGAGGCGGCTGTTAAGCAAGCTAAGTACCACATAATCCGTGTTATAGCCAATGCTAAGTTAAGTTTTGAAGAATTGACGACTATAACTGCTCAAATTGAGTCTATATTAAATTCACGGCCATTGACACCGCTCACTTCAGATCCGGCTGACTTACAAGCCCTGACGCCAGGTCATTTCCTTATTGGAGAACCATTAACCTCATTTCCGGAACCAGATATAACTGATTACAACTATAATAGACTGCATCGATTTAAACGGTTACGACAGCTACAACAAATATTTTGGAGGCGTTGGTCCACAGAATACTTACATTTGCTTCAACAGCGATATAAATGGCAGTCAAGAAATTCTAATATTACACCAAATACCCTTGTACTTGTTCAAGAAGAAAATCAACCTCCATATAAATGGCCATTAGCACGTGTTTTGAAGACTTTACCTGGTCGGGATGGTGTTGCTCGAGTAGCAGAAATTAAAACTCAACATGGAGTTTATCAACGCGCTATTGCTAAATTATATCCGTTACCAGTTGACAGTTGAGACATTCCGAGGAACATCTCAAGGAGGCCGGCATGTTAAGAATAGCATTCTTAATCTAATTTCATTTTTTATCACATGTATGTACATACTTATGTATACATATATTTACCACATACCATATATTTATAATATGAAACTTTATTAAATATTTACATTTTTTCGACATCACTGTAGAATACTTTTCATTAATTAACCATAACATTAATCTGTTATATATATTCAACAATTAGTCCTTAATCTGACCTCATCAAGAGAAGTTATAACTCTGTTCTCATCGCAATAAAAAACATTCTTAATAAAATAAAGTTTCAGAAGAAATTTATCATCTGTTTATTTTTTCGAACTTTAACAATATCTAAAATGTAAATTGAAATATTCTGTTTTTAATGAATTTTATATTCGAAATGAAACATAGCAAATAGTTTAAGCACAGCGTAGAGTACAAAAAGAAAACTTTAATTAATTGAAGTGGGTTATAATAACACTGCGCTACAGTGTACTAAACACCATACTGAGAAGTTCATTTATAGTCAAAACAGTTTTCTTAATTAATAAGGATTGTAAGAAACTAAATTAAATACGGAAGAATATATGCATATTGTTCACTTTTATTCTTAATTAATTTGTGAATAATAAAAAGAGGAAAGAAGAAGAGGTAAGAGCTTGAGAAATGTAGATTCCTAAACGAATTTTGAAAATTAAGAAACTTCCCTTACCCGTCCAACTGACCAACGTTTAAGCGAAGTAAACTCTTCGAAGTTTCCCTAGCTTAGTAGGTAATATGTTGGCTTATTAAACATGAGGCCAGGTCAGACATCCAAATAAAAATATGAAAACATATTTCATAGGCAGCAAGAGGGCACGAGAAAAATTGCTGGAATCTGCTAGACTCGTATGGATAACAATTGGTCCTTAAATTGCATGGCCACCTATTGTAACTATTACGACAATATTTTAATAGTTAATAAAGGCCTCCTTGCTGAAGTTGTGTCACAATGAACTACAATAGACAATTACTTGTGTTCATGTGTTCATCGAAAAAGTATACACAGTGATGAGGCCCATTTCGGGGTGAATGGGTATGTCAACAAAGCCAATGTTTGATGTCGATTTTGGCCTGGTGGCATCATCGATCCTTATTTCTTTGGGTACGACCTTGGTCAGGCTATCCATGACAATGGAAAGCATTATAAATTAATGATACGACAGCTCTTGCCACATTTGACTTTCTGCAATAGCAATTTGAGGACATGATCACCGCTCTTGGAGATAATGTGAACTGGCCACCGAAATCGTTCGATTGTACCCCGTTAAACTTTTTCTTGCCATGTTTCCTTAAGTCGCAGGTGTCTGCAACTGAGCCATAACCACGGCGGTCCTTTAAGCCAACATAACCCATATCATCAATCAAATTCCTACTGATTTATGAGTCAGAGTCATACAAATTTGGTGATTTCGAATGCGCTTCAACCAGAGAAGCCGTAGTGGACATTTGGTTTACATTATATTCCACACATAACGGCGTGGACTTGTAGAAGCTTATTAACTTAGAGCGACTGTTCTGGCTGGGTTTAGGGTTCGGATGCTCCGGCAAGACGTGTATTACATACAGGCGTTACCGAAAGTCGATGTAGAGGATGTCAATGTGTGCGTTGGAAGGACGAAATCGCAAAAGCCCTGTCAATGATGGGTGTGAGAAACTAAAAAAAGTACGCAAGCAACAGAGGCGCCTGGAATTATGTGTTAAGACAGACTGAAATGCGATAAACAGGCTGTTAGTGGCCAATTAAGTATGTAAGTAAGTGAAAATGTTAGTAGCATCGACGACATCATGCTACAAGGCCAACTAGTCAAAGACGTACAGAGTTTCCGCTACCTAGTCAGTACACTGATATGGAATGGCGGCGAAGAAACAGACATAAATAACAACTCAAGAATAGTAAAGCATGGGGAAACTGACAAACATCCACATAAACCATGCTTAAAATATTCAAATCTTGTGTGAAGTAAGCTCTGCTGTATTGAAGTGAAACCGGATTTATTTCGAACACCATCAGGCGAGAACAGGAGATATTTATCAGTAAGTGTTTTAGAATCATAAGGACATCACGGACAGCTGAAAAAGGAACATCTTGAGACGTACACTATGCCAGGAACTAAGGAAATGCGATCTTACATGATACGGCACGAAAATAATAGCAGCTATTGCTGTAAGATGAAATTACTTTGTGGCCTAAGGAAGAGAATTCGAACTTTAGAACGCTCATAATGACGGTTATCGTCGATAATAAAGTTATATATGCTGACAAATGATTATCTAAGCATCCTCTTTGGCCTGTAACCACAACTTTCTTCTGTTTACAATAAATACTCTAATCCATGTCCGTAAGGCGGTATAGTTGTAGCCCCTTTTTTATTTTCCTCAATAAATTCAATTTTTGATCTGCAATACTTATTTAGTCAACAATACAGTTTAAATGCTAAAAATGGCACCCCACGACGTATGCTTGTTATGTAAATGCTTCACATTGGCATTAATCATACGCAGAGTAGGTAGTATTTCTACTAATTCAAATGCAATTTTCAATTCTCTCTGTTTCTCTCTCTAACTCTTTCTCCGTCGATTTTTTCTGTTGTTGTTCCATGGTTGCTTTGATGGAAACGACTGTTGTTGTTACTGACTTGCTATGCTCGAAACAGAGTATAGTGGAGTGTGTAGTTGTAGTTGTTTTTGCTGTTTTTTTTTTGGTTTTCTTCGTATCATCTCAGACGTCATCATTTCACTGTTTGTTGTTGTAATTGTGTGTATATCTGTATGTGTATACGTTTTCAATGTTGTTATTGCCATACAATATATCATTGTTTGTTGTTTTTTGTATATTGTATGGAATATGGAATGCAAGAGTTCAAGGATACTTTTACGTTACGCAAAAAAATAATTTACAATTATACTCACACACATACATGCACACACACATCCACTATCAGCACATGAGTTCACAACAGCAGCAAAATTCAGTTACAATGTCGAGCGCACAGTTACGTTACGTTTAAATCAAATGCTTATAGAATGACTCTCTCTCACTCATTGAGATTCTGTTAAACACTACGTACGAGTACGAGTATTGGTGAGTGTGTCAGTATATATGATATACGAGAAATATAATGTTTTATATTGTATGGAAAACAAAAACAACAATCCTTAAATGAACATAAACTTTTCCCCATACACTCTCGCTTACACTTACACAAGAAGACAAAAGGCAAAACAATAACCATTTCAATGTGTTACACATACATGCACAGATATTTTATGGAAATATTCTTCTTCTTCTTCGTCTTTTTTTTTGTATATTTTTGTTTTATTTATTTTTTTTTTTTTTTTGTTTTTTACTCTTCCTACACTTTACTACACCTACATACATTCATTGTTATTGGGTGTAGTACTCTTAAGCGTAGTTTTTTGGGGGTTAAATATGTCCTTGAGGCAGGAAGTATATGAAAAGAGCTGTTGATATTGCATAAAAATACACAAAAAAATTGCACACACAAAAACATCGAATTCTGTTATAAAATCGACAGAAAAATTGCAAGAAAAAAGATGTTTTTTTTTTATATTTATTTTTAATATATAAAACAGTGTGTGTTCGTAATTTATTATTTAATTAAAATCAATTTTATTTAAAGGCAAACAAAAATAAAAAGTGAAAAAAGAAATTTATAATCAATCTTCAGTATCAGCTGTATAGGTAAATGTCAATGATTTACAAGTATTAATAGCAAAAGGTCAGCGTATTCCATGAATTTTAAATTTTACAAGGAAAACATAGAATAAAAAATTATCAACTGAATTAATACCTGTCAATGATTTTAGGTTTGTTCCCAATTAAATTAATTTTTTTTATTGTCAGGACGGACAGAAATATAATAAACAGAGACAATAAAACTGAAAATAATTTCAATAGATTCCAACTGAACTATTCACTAAGTAGGAATCCTGTCAGCATTAGGTAAACATAAAGAACGTAATTTGGGTATTCTAAAAAGTTTGGTTGCAACCGTGAATGATATATAGACAAATTGCTAATTACATGCGGACTACGGAAAATTATTGTAATCTAAAGATTTTCTGCAGAAAATTGTTGTTATCGATATATTTTCTATAGATAATCTTTGTTATCGATATATTTTCGATAGAAAGTTGTTGTTATCGATATATTCTCTATAGAAATTTGTTGTTATCGACATATATTCTATAGAAAACTATTGTTATCGATATATTTTCTATAGAAAATTGTTTTTATAGAAAGATTTTTTATAGAAAATTATAATTATCGGAAGACTTTCCATAGAAAAATAAAGTTATCGAATAATTTTCTATAGAAAGGCGAAAATTAAAGATTTTCGGGAGAAAATTATTGGCATCGAAAGATTTTTTGGATGAATTTGTAGTTATGAAAAAATTTTCAACAGAAAATCATAGTTATCGAACGATTTTCTATAGAAAATTGTTATCGAATCATTTTCTATAGAATATTGTAATAGACAGATTTTCTATTGAAAATTTTTATTGAAAGAAAACTGTTCTATGGACAATTGTTATCGAAGGAAAACTGTTCTATATAAAATTGTTATCAAAAAAAACTGTTAAATAGAAAATTTTTTTCGAAAGAAAACTATTCTGCAGAAAATTGTTATCGAAAGAAAACTGTTTTATAGAAAATTGATATAGAAGAAAAACTGTTGTATAAAAAATTGTTATCGAAATACAGTGCACTCGCGATAATATGAACACTCTAATATTTGAACACCCCAAAATATGAACACTTTTTCTTAACCATTGACTACTCTAAAATATGAACATTGTACAAAGGCTTTAAAATATGAACAGTTTTTTATTTTTAAAGCATACAAATTTCAGTTACAAAGCGTTAGAAAATGGGGAAATCCCGAGTTATTTATGTTTATTTTAAAATCAAACCTTTAAAAAACCACACATACATACATAAATATGTATGTAGATATATGTATGTAGAACAATTCTTAGCCAAAAAAGTGAAGCCAGAAAAAGCACCTTTTCTATATATAAGGCTCCTTCTCACCCACCTGAGGACCAACTAAAATCTGAAAACGGCTCTATTTTTGTAATTTGTATGCCACCGAACATGACACCTCTTATCCAATCCATGGACCAAAATGTAATCATGAACACAAAACTTTATTATAGAAATAGTTTTCTGGCTTCCATTGCTACTAAAGGGGGTAGTTAGGTTAGTTAAGTCTACGAAGCAAACTACATTAAAGGAAGCCGTTATTATTTTAGAATCAGCATTGAGTAGAGTAGATGCACCTGTGATATCCAAATGCTGGAATAATATCTTAAACATGGTGGTTAGTCAAGATGATCCTGAAGACGAAATCCGTTTAAGTAATCTTAGACAAAACTTACAAATGAAGAAAGTGCGGTCAATATTTTATGTACCCTGAGAACCGACGTTTGTGTTCTCTGTAATGTGCTAATGTACTGTAAAAGAATTGAAGTTGAATGTTAAAGAATGCTATGAGGAAATAGAAGAAATATCAGACTAAGATGGTTGTGTGGAGAAGCCAAAGCGAACGATTAAAGACGCTGTTGAAATTTTTAATAATACATTGAAAGTGAAATAGTTGCACAACTGTTTTACAGGTTCTCGTTCAATAAACACTCTGAACACTTTTACAAATTTAGTGAATTAAGTTCCATTTTTAAATAAAACAAAAACTAAAATATTTAATGGAAAAAAAGCTTTTATTTAAGCAGGAAAAGTGTTTACCTTGCAAGAAAGCAACATTTTTTTCAACAGTTTCAGCCATTTGTAAATATGAACAATTTCGAAAATATGAACAGGCTTTGTTTTAATTAGTTCATATTATCGCGAGTGCACTGTATGTTCTATTTCTATTCTATTTCTATTCAATTTCTATTCTATTTCTATTCAATTTCTATTCTATTTCTATGTTCTATTGCTGTTATCAAAAACTGTTCTGTAGAAAACAGGTTTCGAAAGAAAAATATTCTACAGAAAATTTTTATCGAAAGAAAGCTATTATATAGAAAATTGTTATCGAAATAAAACTGTTCTATAGAAAATTGTTACCGAAAGATAACTGTTCTATAGAAAATTGTTATCTAAAGAAAACTATTCTAGAGAAAATTGTTATCGAAAGATTTTCTATAGAAAATTATATTTATCAAAGGATTTCCCATAGAAAAATTGCAGTTATCGAAAAGTTTTTTTACAAAAACAAAATGTATATATATATATATAATATATTTACGAATTAGACCAACACTATGCATAGTTTTGCGTATTTTTGATTGTGCGCAGATTTGCTTAAATTAAGGTCATCAACGACTTAAAGGTTTTAACCGAGAAATGAAATCCACATGCTGCTTACAAGTAATCTTAAAGCTACATAAACCCGTACAGATAAAATAAAATGCTAAGAAAAAATCATGCTTTAAGTACTTTTGTCATAATATCGATTGCTTTGTTTAATATCCAACCCTTAGCCACCAGTGGAATCAGATTAGTAATTTTGTTAAAATTACAATTGTCATAAACTTTACAAATTATAGGATATTGTGTATTAAATATCCTTTTTCTAATTCATTCAATGTGATATTGTGGTTCCTTATGAAATAAAATTATACCATATCCATAGAAATTTCCTCAAAATACACATACACCACAATATTACACTCACTCAACAGACATTTATAGTTTTATTGCCACTCTCTCTCTCGCTCAGTCTCTCTCTCCTTGTACACTATTTGTTAGTGATTTATACAACATTTTCCAGTCATTTTATTTCATAAATATGGTCAGTAAGATTAGTTGTGTGTGTGTATGTGTGTGTGTGATTAAATTGTATCGTTTTGTTTTGTTGAAATGAAAGAGAAAAAGAAAGAGAGAAAGAAATATGAAATAATTGAATTATTTCGTGTAATTGAAACTTTAATTTCCGTTATAAATACAAAACAAATAAATGTATGGCTCCGTATGTGAGTGTATATCTCAACGTGTGTTTATTACGGTGTATTAACGTGTGTTAAGTTATAAACAAACACTTACACATGGTTTATGTTTTTATTAGGCATTCAACTGCAATACTGTTTACATGAAGCAAGTTTTCAAGCAATTTCTTTACTAGCTTATGTAGTTTTGTTGATAAAAATTTCTTCCACACTATTCACGATTTAAAACCAATACCATGAAACTATACTTGCTTGATGTAAAGACTTGAAACATTTTATGAGTTTTTGTATCGTTTTAATTAGTTTAGTTTTTATAACACGTTTTAAAAATTTTTTCCAAACAGTATTTCTGTTAATAACTTTTTGTTCAATTATTGTTGTTCATTGGAATATTGTCAACATGGATTACCTGATTTTATTATCGTATTTTACAAACAAAATTTTGTTCTCTAACAAAACATGTGTAATCCAATAGAATTATTAAAAAGCGACATGAAAAAATATTAAAAATTCATAAATTAAAGATGAAAAAAAATAATAATAATAAATGACAGAATATTGTTTTTGTATTTCTGAAACTGGCTTTATGAATGGAATTTAAATAAAAAATTTTAAACATGAAAACTCGTACAAATATTGAGGGGAAGACAGGGTTAGAACATGATGATTCTTTCCATGCCAGTAAAGACAGCATTTACTCAGCGTAATAGCTAAACTATATCGCATGGATGGTCTGACTAATGGTAGAAATAAATTAGTAAATAAATGTTTAAAGTTTATAATAAAAAAATAATTTTTATCAGAAAAACAAAAATATATAAAAAAAAAATAAAATTTTTATTTTTATTTTCAAAGAAATATTTTCTAAAGAAAATCCGATACCTTCTGATATTCTCAGCCAATAATTTATAATGGAAACTTAAAGTTACCAGAGAATATTTTTATCTCATATGGATATAACGATAATTTTCTATAGAAAATTGTTGTTATCGATACAATTTCTATAGAAAATTCTTGTTATCGAAACAATTTCTATAGAAAATTATTGTTATCGAAGCAATTTCTATAAACAATTGTTGCAATCGAAGCAATTTCTATAGAAAGATGTTGTTATCGAAACAATTTCTATAGAAAATTGTTGTTATCGAAAAAATGTCTGTGGAAAATTGTTATTATCGAAACAATTTCTATAGAAAATTGTTGTAATCGAAGCAATTTCTATATAAAAATGTCGTTATCGAAACAATTTCTATAGAAAATTGTTATTATCGAAACAATTTTGTTATCGGAACAATTTCTGTAAAAAATGTTGTTATCGAAACAATTTCTATAAAAAATGGTTATCATCGAAACAATTTCTATAAAAAATGGTTATTATCGAAACAATTTCTATAAAAAATGGTTGTTATCGAAAATTTTTGTTATCGAAACAATTTTCAACAGAAAATTGTTGTTATCGATAAATTTTCTATAGAAAATGGTTGTTATCGAAATATTTTTCTATAAAAAAATGGTTGTTATCGAAAAAATTTGTATAGGAATACTATCGAAAAATGTTTCATGGGAAATTGTGGTCATCGAAATATGTTCTATAGGAAATTATGGTTATCAAAAAATGTTTCATCGAAATTGTTGTTATCGAAAAATCGACGAATTTTCTATAGAAAATTGTTGTTATTACGAGTTTTCTTTAGAAAACTGTTGTTTTTGACGAGTTTTCTATAGAAAAATTTTGTTATCGAAAAATTTAAAAAGTTGTTGTTATTCGAAAGATATTTATAGAAAAATTCTGGTTCTCAAAAAACTTTCTATAAAAAATTGTTGTTATCGAAGATCTCCTAATTTGAAATTTGATTGTTGTAATTTATTGTTATCGAAACCCTTCTGTGGACAAATTTTCTATATAAAATTATTCCTACAGAAGAAATTTCTGTAAAGAATTATTTATTCCAAACATTTCCTATAGAAACGTAGTGTTGAAGACGAAATAAAAACGGACCGGGCTGTGCGGCCGATATTAAATCAGCCATTTAGATTTAAAAAAATTGCTCAGTATATAAGAGACTAAGTTTTTTATGAAAACGACTCCTTCTAATGGTGTACATCAGCGCCTTTCTCTCTGAATGATGCATTAGGCCTCTTATGGAATCTATAGCTCAAGAAGATTATTGGCATTCAAAGCAAGGACGTGAAATAATAGCAATAAGCAACTGGTCAATAAATAGAAGAAGCCTTTTCTGTTTGTAACAAAATTGTAGTCCAATTGCATTCGGAACAAGAATATGGACTATTTCGCGATTGAAACAGACAAATCTTATCACCTCAATGTAATCATTATTATATTATTATTCTTAGTTATGGACAAGTCCAATTCATTTCCATTTCATTATCCCGGCCATTATTAGTTGAAGGATGCTTGTTAAACAAAAAAATGTATTGTAACATCAAAACTATCTTACCTTAGCAATCAATTTCAAACTCTTCATTAAATACTAATTAATTTTGTATATTGAAACTGTTATATAACTCCATTAAGGACATAAGATTGTATCAGTAAAGCGAAAGCTTTTGTTTCAATTTCATTAGTAATCCATACGATACATTTTGTATGCAGGTATTACTGTTATAATATGTATGTATAAATGGATTTATAGGTGTGTGTGTTTTAAGTATCAATAAAATAAGAATGAATTAAATGAATGAATTACTTAATAATTAAATAAATCAATTATACTTCAAATTAGACAATTGCGTAATCAGCCTTAATGCTGCCATAAACCTTCAAAAAGAAAAAAATATACGAGGCAAGATTGTTAAAGTATAAAAATTAAGAAAAAAAAAAAAAGTAAAAAGCATTTAAGGTCATTACATTTTGATATTTACGTCATTTCCTTTCATAGATTTTATAATCATTGGCAACGTCATCATTACTGTAATACAGTTACAGTCATAGTCATAGTCATAGTCAGACATCGGCAGGCATAGCCAAAGTCATAATCGTTGTCATCATCATCATTAAAAGTAAACGCAAATGCTTAAGAGGTCTACTACCGTATGACTAATAGTATTTTAAGTGGCTGCATGTGTAAAACGGCTCAAGTGGCAATAGTATTACAATTTCATGGTCGGTTGAAAGCTATAAAATTAGAAGAAAAAACCTTTCTTGGTATGAAATCATCCACATTTTGACTAGTTTCTGTAGGCTTCTTATGTTAATAAATAACGGAATTATGGATTTACTTAGATAGCCCTCTGCTGTAGAAGTATTTTAATGCAAGAATTTCCATTCAACAATTTAATTTAGGAAATCAAGAAACAATATATACGCAGAAGCATCCTTTATCCAATAAAACACAAAATAATTTTCAGTTGCGCTATAACCATGCGATTAACTGGGGATTCGCGAGGTTTTTAAAATAATTTGACCAAAACAAACTTTGCAGGGAATGATAAAACCACATTGTTACGCTTTTTGCTTTTAAAAACAAGCATTTCATTTGGACATTACCTTTCGTTCTATTTATTTTTGATTTACTTTGGTGTGACAACCAATCTTACTGTAGATTTGTTATTGTATTTTTTTTCCTTCGCAGTTTCACAATTTAATCTCTTATACCCGTAATTTTATTGTCGTCTTGTTATGCCTGTTTCCTCTACTTGTTTCCGGGCTACTGTGGCGTAGGCGGATGAACTGGTGCTGGTTGGGATCGGACAAGTCTGAGGAGAAGACGATAGAAGGGATATATGTTCTTCTATAGGAATAATTTTCCAAATAAGAAAAAATTGATCAAACATACCTAGCTTAGGTTAGGTCAGAGTAGTAGCTCTGATAGCAAAAAGCTCACTTGAGCACGCTACCCGTTGTGATGCCACGGGTGAACGCAGTCTCTGTACTGACCAAGTTGCACCAAAATTAGAGAAGAGGAAGAAGTTGGTTAGCGCAAGGGCTGCACATCAAAAGCATGACTACCTTACACTGGAAAAGCAGACAGCAAGTACGATAAACGAAGCTATATCCTTGAGATCAACAGCTGACAAGAAATGGAGAGCCAAATGACCTATATCTGCACTTCGCAAGAAAGTGGATAAAAGTCTCGTCTTCCTCAGCAGAACTGCATCCACGGCAGAAGTCGTTAAATAGGAGCTGATTCCTCTCCGCGTGTCTACCCATAACACAATGACCTGTAAACATGGCCACTGTGACTGAGATGATGCTACGACCAAGTCCAAGTAACTGGTTGAAACGCCTGATCAGGGACCAGGTGAGTCTAGGGGTGGAGCAGGACTCCTCATTAACCCAGGATAGGTTGGCGTCTAGAAAGAATTTTCGCGCAATGGCCAGCTTGACCGAGGCGAGTGGCATAAACATACCTAGCTGCCGCATTTTAAAATTGCTGTGTGCGTCAGCGAAAAGCAGGAAGACCATGTAACTACTTGAGTTCGACAACAGAACAAAAATTCTAACGGAACACTGCGCTTTTGGTGTTTTCGCTGACAAACTCGGTCTGCCCCACCAGGCTTACTGTAGAAGCTGCCACGATATATAGAAACGGTATCGGTGCAGCTCCTTTTATCGGATTGGTCTGCACTTCAGAATAGACGTTATCAGATTTTGGGTGACAGAATGTTTGAAGATCTGGTCATCGTGACAACGTTCGACTTAGAGAACTGTCCGGTTGTATGCGAATATCGGCCTTGTTCGAACCCCCACTAGCAAATCATGACAAGGAGGCTTACCTCACATTGGGTACATAGTTGGCCATAAGTTCATCGAGTGAACTTGCCCATTGCTTGTTCGTTAATGCTCCAAGACAAATTTGTTCCAAGTCTAATAAAACGGTATCATATGGTCTAAGAATGTCTATCCCATATTTTTGTTTCGCCAGTCGAGTTTATTTACTAACCAGAAATCAGCAATGAGTATTCAAAAAGATAAGAGATTCCAATCATATTCATAATTTCTGATACTTATACGCATTCATATTTATTTTAATATCATACTCATACTACTGATATTCAAAGTTTGAATTACTCATCGTACTCATACTTAACAATACGCATGATGTTGTTGATTTCGACTCTCCTTTACTCAACATTTACACGAATCACAAAATAAGCATGATTCGCGTACGAACATTACAATACTCACTAGGAGGTTGTGTGTCTGATCTGCTTGTCGTCTTTTTCTTTCTTCTTTTTTTTTTTTGTAAATGCAACAACAACTAAGACTACTAAAACTATGAGTATTATACAGTATTTTTCTAAATTTATGAATCTGAATGAGTAGGCGTATGAATCAAACATATTTTTCGAATGTTATGAGTTTGATGTCAATGTTGTATTCATACTCATTGCAACCTGGACTTATAAATCAATATTGTAGTGAGTACGAATGAATCAGAGTAGTTGAATTTCAATAGTGTTGACTCACTCATACTCACAATTTCAGGAGTACTTATGAGTAGCGAAAAAACGATTCATTGCAGATCTCTGTTACTTATCTATCTGTCACCTAAGCATCTAAATCGATTGTTAAGTACACTGTCACGTAAGGTGCTCCATCTTGTTGGAATCAAATGTCGTTGCTGCTTAACTGATTAATTTTTTGAAATATAAATTCAATTAGTATAGCTCGATTGCACTCGGTATTTACCATACCAACAGCCCTTTGCACATAATTGGTCATTGCAACCCTTCAGTCAGTATTACGGCCTAGCTACTCACACCACCTATGTTGTGTGTGTTAATGTTATACATGAGTGGCGGGACCTACAATGTAAAGTCGACTCCGAACGACAGAGTTTTTGAGAAACTTATTCTCAGAGTTTTTGGCAGAAATCTGTTGAGAGGAAGTCGACGAAGAAATAAATTTTTCATATTTTCGTTTCTGTCAGAGATGTCTGACCTGGGCTTTGAACCGTGGTATAACGTATAATAAGCCAACATACTACCTACTAGACTATAGCGACTTGCCAAACCTTATTCAACAGAGGTTTTAAAACTGTATGACAGTCTTAGCTATCAAACCATAGTTATCGGAAATGGTAGTGCTCGTGCAATTAAAAAAAACAGCCCCTAGCATTGCCAGACTTGGCTTTGCTAGTGATATTTTATAGCATCTGTAGTAATCGCTTCATCTCTTTAGCATTTCTAAATAAAAATTAATTTTAAATATCATTCTGAAATTTTGGCTCTTAGCCCATTTTTCTTAATTACCTTTTAATTGTAGTCGCAGTTTTTTTTTTATTTGTTTGGTTCTTTATTGTCTTTTATTTAATTTTCCTTTTGTTGCTTATTTCAAACTAAAGTGTCATCACATTGGAATTAATTTCATTTCGTTTCATTTCATGATTTTATTCTTCTTTTGGCTGAATTTTTGTTATTTTTGTTGTTGTTATTTGATAGTTTTTTTATATAATAAAATATGTTGTTGCTGTTGTTGCTACAAATAAACGTAATTACATTTAAAAGTTGCTAAAAAAAATGGAAATAATTTAAAATAGAAAACACTTTCGAGAAACTTTTCATTGCAATTTGTTTCAATTCCCAATAGCAGTGGGGAATGTTGCTTTCAAAAAACGAAGATACTTGAAAGGCTGTTTAAGCGGAGGAACGGTAAGGATTTTTATAGAAATGTCAAAGACGATGGCCAGAATTTCTTAATTATATATGGACCTTGAAATACATTCCAAACTATGGATATCAATATCCTAATACCTTGCCGTTCTTAAGCGGTAAGAAGAAGAAATTTAGTGCCATCTCTTGCGAAATCATTCAAAGAGGTCTAAAGACTGTAAGATCGGTGGTGCATGTTTGCAATATTGAAAATTAACTCGAGCAAAACCACAGTAAAGTTAAAGAGTAAACTGCTTAAATGGAGGAATGTTCGATGCCACATTGAGGTAGAATATCAAGGAATAGTAAAGATTAGCGAAGTAATATGAACGGAGCACATAAATATCAAAAATATTGTGCAGATTAATCGGTCCAAGATTGGTCCAAGACAATTGCAAGCTGTGGGACAGACAAAACGAATTGAAATTATGGTAAGTGAAGTTATAGCGTCGCCGAGGTAGTGTGTTCGCTTATTAGACGAAAAGCCCGGGTTCGAGCCCAGGCCAGACATCAAAACGAAATATTAAAAAAAAAATATTTCTTCGGCGACTTTCTCTCAGCAGATTTGTGGCAAAAAATGTGAGAGTAAAATAAAACTGCCATGAAAAAGTTTCTCAAAAATCTGTCGTTCGGAGTCGACGTTAAACCGTAGGTCCCGCCACTCAAGTATAAAATTAAGGCACACAACATGAGTAGTGTGAGAAGCTAGGCCGTAATCCTGACTGAAGGGTTGTAATGGCCAATTATGTATGTTATGTATGAAGTTATAGCGTCCTTCAGTAATCACTTCGTATCTTTGAATGTAAATGAAAATGTTTGTGAGACATTGAAATATTTCTTTTTTTTTTTTGTTTGGAAGACCTATTGATGCCTATTGATGTGGAATATGTATAATATCGTTTAAATGTCCGCCAAACATTCTCTAGGTGGAGCTCATCAGAGATGTCCAGCTTTACGTTACTCTGGCTTGTAAGTCAGGCTGAATTTCACCGGTGGCATGGGTTATGTAAGCTTTAAATACCGCTGTTGTTTGTGACATATTCGCCTACGCCTACGACTTAAGAAAGAAAAATTTTAAAAACGCGTGATCTTGGTGAGCAGTTTACATCATCTTGATACATCACCTTGAAATACAGTTGCGGTATTTCGTAAATAATGGCAAGGTTCAAGCCATATGATGGTGTATAAAATGGACGACTGCTGGTGCTAAACTATGCTGAACCCTACCAAATGCTTGAACAACGCCTCTGTCAGAATTTAAGAACATTGTATCGATTTTTCTAACATTCTTCTCCTAATTACTGACAATATTGGCTCAATCTGTTGGCTAAAAATTCGTTTCTAAAAAAACAGATTAAACGAGGTTTAATTGTTTATGATTCTTCATGAAGAAATAACAACAACAATAATCCAACAAAAATACAAAAAAATGCCTAAATTTAGCTGAACAACGAAAATGCTTGAAAACTGAGAATAATGGATTTATTTATGGTTGCATTAGTTTTGCACTCACTGACAAGCGACTCCATGACTAAATGACTGACTGTAAAACTAAAATGTTAACACATTGAATAACTATTTTAAAAGCTCATGGAACAGTTTATATGGTATACAGTGAACGTCAAAAGAACTGTACACTGTGGATGAAATTCTAACAATCACCAAACTCAAGTTTTTACACTTAAGGAGAGTTCCCGAAAAAATTTTACAATATTTCGAAATTTTTTCTATTTTCCTTTTTTATTTCAATTTTAAAAACTGCCAATGAAACAATTTTCTAATAAAACTAACGGTAATTTATTAATGTATATTTTTTTAAAGTGCAGTTTCTTTTGATGCCCACTGTATGTACGTGTGTGTTAGTATGTTAGGTGGGTATATGAGTATATGAGTGCATAAAGTGCTGCAGTTAATGTTAAAATAAATTGTTGACCATTATTTTTAATTACATTTGTGGTTTGGTATTTTACAACATACAGACACACACACATACGCGTATAATGCACACATACAATGAACATTATGAAAATAATGATGATGAAGATGATCATCATCATTTTCATGATTTTGATAATGTTGATTTAAAATAATTATTTGATTCTAGTCCTTCTTCCTTCCCAAACTTCCTTCCTTCCTTTCTATGTTGGTTGGTTTTCATTTAATTCCATTACATTTCATTCTATTTCATTACATTGCCTTGCTTGCATTCATTCTTGATTTCATAGGATTTATTTGTGGTTGTTTGTTCATGATTTTGAAATGGTTTTTCTGTGCAAAATTATCAAAAAATAATTATTATTTCATTTTCTGTTTATGTATGCGTGTATATACATGTACAGGTGTGTATAGATAATACCAATACTCATAGAATTTCAATGGAATTTCATTTATAATCTTATAATTATTCATGTGTCTTCAAAAGGCCTTAAAGTTTAACTTTTGTTATTAAATTTTAATTTCAAACATATGTTCGCAACTATGTATGCACAGGCAAGATCTACACACACATGGGAATAATACATTGGGACGTGCACTGCTACAAAGAAAAGTATATCCTTTGCTAGCCTTGATAGAGAGTATGGTAGGTCGTAGTCTAGTAGGTAGTGTGTTAGCTTATAAGACGTGAGGACACGATTCAAACCGCAAGTCAGACTTAAAAACGAAATACAAAAAAATACTCCTGTCGGCGTCTTCTGGCAAAAACTCTGAATGTAAATTAAAAAATTGCGATGAAAAGTTTCTCAAAAATCTGTTGTTCGAAGTCGACTTTAAACTGTAGGTCCCTCGACTCTTGTATAAAATTAACACACACAACATAAGTTGTGGGAGAAGCTAGGTCATAATCATGACTAAAGGGTTGTAATGATATAGGTATGTATATATGTCTGACAAATAATGTCAATCTCAAGAAGACACAAAGATTATGTTCAGAATTAAAAAATTTTTTTCTCAAGTTCGTTCTGTGTTGACTTGTTAAGTCGTCATCAAATCTAGCTAGTGACTAAGAAGCTTGAATACTTTTTATAGAACCTTTATTTTGCTTTTTATTTTACTGTAATTATTAAAAAATATGTTCTAATTAAAGATTTTTCTTTATTGTTCTTTACAGCAACAACAGTTTGTTTTGTTGGATTTTTTTAAAATTCGGTAAGTTTTTGTTTCCTTTATTTCTGCCAAAATGCATGACATTTGTTTGCAATTAATTCCAAGAATTTCGAATTTAGAAAAAAGACAATGGAATTGAATAACAATGCCACAGAATAAATGGAAGAAAAAGAAATCTATTTCAAGAAAAACACGCAGACAACAGGAAAATATTGCATTGGATTGCATTGCATAATCATTTAAAGATGTAGCGCAGCAGGAGAAAAAAAAAAGATTGTTAGAAAAAAGTTAGAAAAACAAACGAAAACCATTCTATTTGGTTACCATTGAATCGAGAGAAAAAGAAAAAATTCTGATAATTTTTTTGGAATATAAAAATACTCTCATTCAAGTCAGTCCTTCTTTAAGGACACATGGCATAGAGATGGTAATGAAGTCGAAAATAAAAAAGAAAACAAAAAAAGTTCGCAAAATGTAATAAAATTACCAACAATAATATCACCCAACTATTTTCTCTGTCTTCGCTTTTTAGTTGAAAAAAAAGCGAAAGAAAAACGGAAAAGAAAATATTTTGTTTGTGACCTTCATGCACTTAAAGTTGATTTTTCATGCTTTTCTACTTCTTTACTTTGTTAGTTTTGTTGTTGTTGTTGTTAAACTATTTCATAACGTTGGCATTTGCCCCTCCCACACAGCGAAAACAGAGTTACGTAAGGAAGTTTATCCTCCTTAACAAGGTCTCATGCCAAGCTGAACGTTGCTCAATACGTAGTCACGACATTCTTTGTAGTTTTGCCTAGACTAACAAAAAAACAAAAACAAAAAAACCAAATACAAAACGTTTTTCTTTCAAGAAATGGTACGAGGAATACGAGAGTTTTTGGTTATATAAAAAGTATTTGCTGATATTTTGTTGTCACTAGAAAAAGAATGTTGATCCCCATAAATAGTTCAATACACCGTGTATCCTTAAGAAAGGATCTTAGCAGTAAAAAATTACATTTAGTTGGTATTATTGCAAGCTTTCCCATGACTTATCTGGCAAGGCCAGTAGATACATCGACACACCAAAAGTTGGAATTATCTTGACCCATGTCTGAAACATCATTGTGATGAGGCAGCTTGCTTTCCTTGATTGTGTTGACATTCTGGCCATTGCGGTTTCAGATTTTGATCTGTACATCCATTTTATTTCAAAATGGTTCGTGTAGTGGGTTAGACGTTGTTCATCCTTTTCTTAAAGTATAGTTAGAAATTTATAACAAAATGGTTCGTTGAGTGGCTTAGGCATTCACTGAATCAAAAATAGAACTCAAGCTCACCATCATACTGCAAGGCAACTACTATAACTTTAATTTATCCACACGTATCAGTATAGAGCTCTTCTTGTCTACTCATTTAATTGGTTATTACAATCTTTTAGTCAGGATTACAACCCAGCTTTCCACACCATTCATGTTGTGCGCGTTAATTTTATATATGAAGGGCGGGATATAGAATGGAAGTTATATTGGAAATAAAATGGCTAGATTTTAGGTGCTCTGACAAACTGATTATTAACCAGTCGTTGTACCAAGATGTTTAACTTCGTTGGCAGCAAGAGAATATGATAACAGTATTGCTAAGGTCAGTTGGACTAACCTGCATTAAAAAGGAACTAATTGCCTTCTTCTCATGAATTACACATATGTACATACACACATAATTGGTCATTACAACCCTTCGGTCAGGATTATGACAAACCTTCTCGCACCACTTATATTGGATGTGTTATTTTTATACATGAGAGATTTTTGAAAAACTTTTCAAGCTTTTCATCATGAATATCATCATCACATAATTGCAATTCATAGCCCTAATGTAAGTAAGGCTTGTTAATAGAATAAATCGCAATCTAGAGCTGAGAGTCAGATTCGATGGGGACTACCTCACATATCACAAGGTTAGTACCCCTCTTTCACCAAGGCGAGGTTATTGAACTCTCATTTCCTATCACCTTTGCCTAAAGATGTCTGACCTGACATATCCGACGATATTTTAATAATTTTCCATTCACATTCTCCTACCATTAGACTACTATGCTTACAGCACAGGTGGTACCTGGAACAGAAATTAGTAGATTCGAATCATGCTCATAATTATTGATACTTTTACGCATTCATACTTATTTTAATATCATACTCATACTACTCATAATCAAAGTTTGAAGTACCCTTCGTACTCATACTTAACAATACGCATGATGTTGTTGATTTCGACTCTGCTTTACTCAACATTTACCCGAATGACAAAATAAGTATGATTCGCATACCAACACTGTAATACTCGCTAGAAGGTTGTGTGTTTGCTTTGCTTGCTGTCTTTGTCTTTTTCTTTCTTCTTTTTTTGTAAATGCAACAACAACTTAGGCTGCAAATTTTGATGAATGATTCGAATCACTCGAATCATTTATGAGTATTATAAGTATTTTTCTAAATTTATGATTCTGAATGAGTAGGCGTATGAATCAAACATATTTCAAATGTTATGAGTTTGATGTCAACGTTGTACTCATAATCTTTGCAACCTGTACTTATAAATCAATATTGTAGTGAGTACGAATGAATCAAAGTAGTTGAATTTCAATACTGTTGACTCACTCATACTCGAAATTTCATGAGTACTTATGAGTAGCGAAAAAACAGTTCATTGCTTATCTCTGATCTGGAATGAGGTTTTGTCATTGTCATCTGTTACTTCCATTTTCGAATATGAAATTTACCCTACAAAAGGTTTTTAACCTTTCAGCACTATTAATCGCTTTATTCTGGTCAAAGTTTCTTGAGCTTGTTGCTGGCAAAGAATGTGTAAAATAATGACAGTCTCATGCAGCATTTCAGCAGTAACTGTAATGACCTTTAAGTCATCAAGAAACTCTATTTAAACGAATGTCTGTCTCTACCCTTATTCTGATTCCTTTCAGTTTATTAAACGAGGGTGGATTTTAAAAATAACTTTTCGTTTTTCGTTTATTTATCGAATATTTGAAAAGAAATTTTGGTTTCGAACCCTCAGCTAAATAAAAATTTCATATTTTCGTATCTCTTTAGCAAATAAATGGAAAAATTTCTTTTAAAGAATAAAAGGAGTAGAAAGGATATGTTTTTGCAGTATCCTGCTATTCTATATTGTATTATACGTTCGATGGCCCTATTGTTTGTTATTACAGGGGGAACGTGCGTGCGTGCGTCTTAACAAAACGTTGTTCTTTTTCTGTTTATTTTCAATTCTTTTTATCCTTCGAAATGATTTTCTATAAAAAATTGTTTCTTATTATTCTACTGCCAGTTGAATTCATGTCCTTAATTCCAGCACAAGGATTAGAATTTGAATATTTAATGAAGGTTTTTACGAAATTATTTATTTAACGTGAATGAAATTAAGGGGGGAAATGCAAATAAAATTTAAATTTCAATATAAGGAGATACAAGGTTTTTTTTTATTTAAAATAACATGGGACTGTGGTGGTATTATGATTGGAGCTGCTAGTATGGAATTCATTTGTTGAAATTATTGGGATAAATTAATGAAAATGTCTTCTTCATTTCTATAAGGGACATAAGGCTATCACAAGGTAACTCTTCCACATTTTTATTTTTTCTTTACTTTGTTTCTGTGATATTAACTTTAGTTTAACCGCTGGACTTCCAATCTCCACCATTAACAGTTTAAACTGGTAGGAGTCCTTATAATTACATAACCTTCAGTAAGTATTACACTTAGCTTCTCTCAACACTTGCGTTGTGTGAGTTAATTATATACAAGTGTGGCGGGACCTACAGTTTACAGTCGACTCCGAACGACAGATTTATGAAAAACATTTCATGGCAATTTGATTTGCTTTTTAGAGTTTTTGCCACAAACCTGTTGAGAGGAAGTCGCATAAGAAATATTTCTTCCATACTTTGTTTTGTTGGGTGTGTCGGAACTGGGGTTTAAACTGTGGCCTTGCGTCTAATAAATCAACACAATACCTACTAGACTATGGCGACTTCAACCGAAGACCTTAACCTAACGATGGCCATGCTGCTTTGATGAAATCTACTGCCACATTGTCTTAGAATTGACAGGCTGTCATTGGGATTCCCAGTGTAAAGTATTCAACCGAAAGTTCGATGTTCCGCTAGCCACATTGAATTTTGTATTGCTTTGCCATCTTGTTGAGAGACTCACGCTACCAAAATCCATCCCACAGGTTATTGTGTGAGAAACTAGTGCGCAAAAAGTCGCTTGGAATCAGAATTTCCACTCTCTTTCCGAGAGATATTGTCCTCTATAAAAATTATTACAATAGCTCGTATAATATATAATTCCGCCTAGAAGTAGCTGCAATGGCCAATTGTTTTACATCTACTGAATAAGACATCTACAACCGACATCTACAGTTTCCTTAATGGCTCGTTGCCCAGATCTTCAATCATTCTGTCGCCCAAAAACCGATGAGGTTTTTCTCATATAAAATATCTGTTTTAATGCTCTAGAGATGATTCAAGAGGCGGAAACCACTTCTTAACAAGCATTTGAAGGCAAAATATTGAGGGCTCATGCCATTAGTTTTTAGCACCAGATGTACATGGAGTTGTAATACGACACCGTTGTGGTGTTAAAACCACGTCAGGATTAAGACAAAATAAATTAAAAATCAAGTAATTTTAGCCAACTAACAACAACAACGGCACCAACAACAACTCCAAAGAGGTTTTCATCCAACAGTTTGTATTTTTTCATTTGTAATGTTTGTGGCTTCCAAGTTGAAAATAAAAGAGAAAAAGAAGAAAAAGATGACTTTTATTGAGAGAATGAGTGAAAAACTTCAACTTGAATTCCTTTGGAGAGTTGATCATTGAAGTCATCAACAACAACTTGCCGAAAGTAAGAAAAAGTTTTCCAATTTAGTTTGGCCATCTAGAATCACTTTAAAACACAAAACTAAAACACACCATAACTTAAGGCAACTTCTGGAGACATTTATTAACGGAATTTTATACTGCAAATAGCTGCTCAATTATTGAAAATTTTCATTCATAGGAAATCATGCCCTTTAGGTGTGTATGAAGATATTTGTAACGGGAAATTATAATTTCACGAAAAATTTATTAAGCTTAAGTGCTTGGCATCATACTTTAAATATATAGATTCATGACAGCATCTTTAAAATAAAGGGTGGGCCATTTAAAAGTTTAAATTTAAAAATGCAAGGAAACAAAAACTCCTTGAAATTTTGCCAAAATTGTTCTTTAGTAGTGATGTACAATCGTTCCGATTAGAAATGAAATATTTTCTCATTCACATGGCTACTGCGGCTGGCCTCACAATATCTCATTCGTTAGGACCAATTTTCGAGCATTTTTTGGAGTGTATGTGCTCGTATCTCAGCAATGACATCACGAATGTTGGCTTTCAAATGCTCAACTATGTCTGGTTTGTCGGCGTAACACTTTTCTATAACGGCGCGCCACAGAAAATAGTCCAACTGTGTCAAATCGGAGCTTCTTGGCTGCCAATTGACATCACCATGACCATGAAGAGAGGGTACAAAGTAATCAATTTTCATGGTGCGATAGATGTCACCATTGACCGTAATAGTTGCGCCGTCCTCATTTTCAAAGAAATATGGGCCAATTATACCTTCGCTCTACAAGCCGCACCAAACAGTGGCTCGTAATGGGTGCATTGGCTTCTGGAGGACCACGTATGTGTTTTCTGAGCACCAAATACGGCAATTTGGCACCCACCAAGATGAAATTGAGCTTCACATGCAGAATCGACGTCATCGTGTAGTCCCTCGTTGACCCACCTAGCGAACCAGATGGTAATGCTATCTCAACTATTAAACCAATTGAACTGTGTAAGTCGACATACCGAGAACTTTTCGCAAAAATCGATATAAACTGGCGCGTAAAATATTCAATTCTTGAGAACAATGACGAGTTGATGTTGATGAATTCTCCTCACGCACACTCTCAGCCACTCTACGAGCCTGCTCACTTCTTGGTGCATCAACAATGATACGAGTTTCACAAACTTTAGCAATAAACTTGCGTTTCCCGGACACTGTTGGCCCTTCTCTGCGTCTAAATTGTATACGTCAATTTCGTGCAATTTTCGAGCATTTGTCTTCGTTGCTTTGGAAACTAATTTTCAATAAATCCCAACGTTGCTCAAAAGTAAATCGATTCATTAGGTTCAAGGGAGATAATCTATTGAATTTCGTGACAGAATAGAATGACATAAGTATTACCAGATGTGAAATGATGGTTAAAATTTAAGCCGATAAATGGCCCACCCGATATATATAAGTGTTTCAACTAACATTTTAAGGGAGTCAGTTCGTTTTAGTTTTTTTTTTTTTTTCTTAATCATAAAATTTAAAATATTTTCAGTTGGTTGCTTACGTGGCATTAACGAAATGTTGCCCTTGAGATTATGAAACAGCAACAGCAGCAGCGGCATTTGCTGCAAGAGCTCTAGCACATGGTGCTATGTTCGAGATACCCACATCACATTGAAAAATCCCACACACACCAAACTCCAACACACTTTTCCCACTTAAATTAAGTTTATAACTGACTGATGTATCTGTCTGCCATCCAATATGAAACGCTAGAAGGCCTGAATGCCAGCCTTACTGCTTGCCTGTCTGCCTGGCTTTTATTTTGTTTCACATTGAATTGAGTAAAGAAAAGGGTTTTGTTTTGTTTTGTGTTGCCAAAACCAAATTTGTTGTTGCTGCTGCCTCTGTTATTAATGCTGCTGTTAAACTTGTTAAAGACAATACAAAAAAAACTTTTCTAATAAAATTATAAAAAAAAAATCTTCTTTTTTGTTGGATTTTAATTTCATTAAACTTTACAAAAGAGAGAGGTTTTGTGTGTTTTATGAAAAGTTTAAAGTGAGCAAAAATTAGAAGAACAAAAAAATAAATTCAAAAACTTTATCGTTGAAATTTATTTTTTTTTAAACCACATCACTGAGTTAAATATGAATATTGCCACTCCTGGAATATCTTTTGCCGTCTGACAGAATTGTTAGGCATGAACAACGAAGAACCAGGTGGCGGCAATATATCCTCAGGGCTTTCAAAAACAAATCGCATTCAAAAATATTATAACAACTGATGGTTTTTTAAATATTTTTTACTTACTTGCTCATTTGGTCATTACAATCTTTTAGGCAGGATAAAAACCTAGCTTCTCAGATCACCCATCAGTGGCATCGATTTCGAATAATAGCTTTATAAACATTTCATGTAATTTTATTTAGTCTTAGAATTAGAATTTTTGCCAGAAGACTGCTGTGAGAAAGTCGTCAAGACAACTATGTTTTGCAGATTATAAATTAAGTTCCGCATACTTTTTGCTTCAAGGAGCTAAGTTACTAGCTTTATGGCACTCCATGACTTTATATTCAACTCAGTTGTCTACTGTCGAATCCTCTACTGCCTTCAATATTCCAAGACAAATATGCTCAAATGCTCAATTACCTCTGGTTTATGCGCAGAACACTTTTCTTTAACGGCGCCCCACAGAAAATACTTCAACGTTGTTAAATCGCAGCTTCTTGGCGGTCAATGGACATCACTATTACGACTAATTAAATGGCCATCGAGCGTTTGACGCAATAAATCGATTGTGGCATGAGATGTGCGGCAAGTTGCTCTATCCTGTTGAAACCAAATATCGTTAACATCAGCATAATGGTGCGATAGGTGTTTCCATTGACCGTAATGGTTGTGCCGTCCTCATTTTGAAAGATGTATGGGCCAATGATGCCTCCGCTCTACAATCCGCAGCAAACAGTCACACGTAATGAGTTTTCTGAGCCCTAAATATAGCAATACGATCCTAAAGGAACAATTCTGAGGTATATGTATGGGACGAAGACAAATGGAGGGACGGGAGCCTGAGTGCAATATTCGGAACCCATGTAGAAACTGGTTGGTATGTTTCAATCGAGAGTAGTATGCAGAACGAAATACAGCAATACTATTTGACGGCCAGGCTTTCATCCGGCCAGGCTTACAACCTATGATGTTCCATTTGATCAATCAAAGTTAATTACGAGAATTCGGTATCCTAGGTTATTTTGGATGCTTAATCACGTCTATCCCACATCTTATAAGAAATTTCAGGGCAATGTGTTGGCAAATTGGTTTACCGAGAAGGCATTTTCCACACCATCCAGAATTGTCTAGAGCTTTTTGTGGATTAAAAAGAGGAATTTGGAGTCCTAAGAAAAATGAAAAAAAAAATAAGCCAGAGGAGTTATTAAGATAATCCAAATCTAGAATACAATGCATTATTACAACAGGCTCTTGGGTACAAGTTCTCTTGCTGTACCATTGTTAGCAGTCTAAGATTAGTTTGTGTATGATTAACTACACGCAACAGTCCAGTGCTTTTTATGACAGGCAGGCAGAATTGCTGGAATTCCCCTTCTGTCTGCCGTATCCAACCTAACACGTATCTTACTTACCATCTCAAGAGAATTTTGTATTTATTTATTTATTTTATTTATTTAAAATTACAAATTATATTTAATTATTATTACGAGCTGAGCAACTTAGACCATGTGCTCGAACCCAGGACCCCCTATCTAGCACACTACCCACTAGACTACCAGGGCGCCCTAGATTTTTTTCCATTTCTTTTCCAAAATTTTTCAAAATTCTTTCAATTTTTAATTGAAATTCGTCCACCACGTTAGACATTTTATTTGTTTGTTGTTGTTGTTGTTAGTTTCACTGTTATTTTATTAGGTTAAATTTTTTTTGTTATTGTTTCTATTGTTGTTGCTATAATTCACTATATAGCTGTTTAGAAGCAGAGAGAGAGAGAGTGGGAAAAAAATGCCAAGGACTGATTTATCAATATTGATGTCCTTAGCTCAAGGCAAACACTTGTGTTATGGTTTTTAACCATAACGATTTCATATTTGTGTGAGAGTATGAGTGTGTGTATGTATAGATATTCACTCTTTTGTCGACAATTCATTCATTTTACTCGTTTGTTGATTTCTCTCATTTGTTTTTACAAATTCATACTCAGGTTTTTTGCTTGTTAGCAAGTTGTGCCTTTTAACCGGCACTGTAGTTGTCGTTGTTGTTTGTGTGTTGCTACAATGTTTTTGATTTGCTGTTGTTGTTGTCGATATTGTTGTTTTGTTGTTGTGAAAACTCATGTTAGAAGGATTCATAATCTATTCGTTTACGTTTCATATTTTTTGGTTTGTTTTTTTTCGGTTTTTTTTATTAGGGCAGCCATAATTTGTCAATAAATAGTCAACAAATACAACACAGCAAAAGTTTTCACAAACACATACACACAAACAGAGCGAGACAGAGAGCAATAGACAATCATGGATTTTATGGTAAAGGAAATTAAAATAAAAGCAGGAATGACGACACAGAATTTGTGCAGAGATTGCAATTATTTCGTTTTTCTTTAACGCATATGTCAACTACAGGACTTTCTTTTGTTTTATCATTTGCTTTGGAACTAATTATCGGGCCTTTTATTAAGTGTTTTCTAGTTTTAAATAAAACAAAGTGTGTGTGAGTCGCCGCAGTCTAGTAGGGGTAGTATGTTGGCTAATAAGACGTGAGGCCTCGGTTCGAACCCCAGGTCAAACATCTCCTACAGAACCAAATAAGATGTCCTCTCAGCAGATTTTCGGCAAAAAATCTGAGGATGAAATAAAATTGCCATGAAAAAGTTCCTCAAAAATCCGTCGTTCGAAATCGACTTTAAACCATAGGGTCCCGCCACTCTTGTATTAAATTAACACGCACAACATCAGTTGTGTGAGAAGCTAAGTGTAGTAATATTTAGCGATATGCCATAGTGAACTAGTGAACTAGTGCACTAGTGGACTTGAATTTATAGTAGTTCTCTCGATGGTATAATTATGGTGATCGTACAATGGAAACAGCGCGCGGTCCATTGCTCGAACAGAACAAACATTTTGATAAGACAATTTTGTTCTTTGAATGTGTCGAATTAAATTGCAAAATAGCCTGTACAAATAGACTCTGAGATGTCGAGTATAAAACATCCGACCACAAACTTGTTGTTTGTGAGACATGCATGCATTGCAGATGAAAAATTCTGAATATATTTTGGGTTCTGAGCAGAACTAGGGGATTGTTGACATGGCTAAACGTCCTGAAGTTTGTCAGGGCATTAGGTTTGGAAGAGCCTTTATATACTATGTATAAATTGATGCCAGAAGATTAGATCGTAGAATCACAATAATATGCTGTATATATATGACTGAATCGATGACAAATTCCCAAGGTAGTCTTCCACTCTCAAGTTAAGTCGTGATATTTACATTAGGGGTACTGATGGCCAGCTGCAGCAGCTTTCAATTTTGCAAAAATTCGATGTGAGGACTGTTGCCAGGTGGCAGCTAAACAAGGTTATCATTTTCTGCTATACTCCCCCTGTTCCTTTCCCTCTCTAGTGTATTGGAATTTCTTTATTTCATTGTAAAAAGTAGGCATTCGTGTGTGCATTTGTTCGTGTACACAATTTTCCTGAATAATTTTGTTTATTTGGGCAGATTGTGTCGTGTTGTATTGTATAAGTGAAGGCGTTTTAAATTGGCGCCAAAGGTGGGCTAAACAAAACTGGTAACAAAACTGAAACGAAAGAAAAAAAAAATACAAAAATCAAGAGGCCATTTTAAATGTTTTAATGGATGCCTGGCTTTGAAATCCTTAACCAAATAACAGTAGCAACACAAAGAAAAGGTCGCCTTAAGGCGAAATAATAAACTGAATGGAAATTAAAGGCATTCTGGTTTTGAAAACGAAATTAAAATTTTCTTAAAATTCTAAAAAAGTTTATTAAAAACGTTTCCTTTTATTTCTCCATTTTGAAGTGAATCTTGCTTTCAGTCAGCGGAATTTGCCATTTCAGTTGCGAAAATCTTACCAAAAAAATCGATTTGAGTGATACAGGGTTTTTGTTTTCTGTCTTTTATTCTTTATTTTTGAAAGTTTTATTGAATATGAAAGAGAAAAGTGCCAGAAATTAAAGGAAACCTAACAGGCACTTCACTTTATATCATCCATACACGTGAGCATTACTTGCAGCAGCATATGCTGTTGCATGCATGTTTGCCTAGCTGTCTGTGAATGCTTCAGATAATGTTGTGTGTGGTTGTTAGTTTTCCTTTGGTGCACTGTTTAAGAATTCATGCGATTGTGGCACTTATTCAATTGAAATATGTTTTCTTATGTTGGTTTTCGGCAAAAAAAAAATGGTATTTTTATGCTTCACTTGAAAGCAAAATTTCACAGGAATCCTTTTTTTCGTTTCGTTTCCTGGCAATATGCTGTTGATTGAATGATTTTATTTTTTATGCGAATTTCTTCGTTTTATTTCTCATCGATTTTGCTGAGCATGTTTTATAGTCTCAAGAAAAAAAAATGCCACACTTAAGCCGTATAACAAAAAAGCAATGTTGAAGGAATCATGAACCGCTTGAAATGCAATCAAATCCATAAGATTTGGTAGGTTAGGTAAGGTTAGGCACGATGTTTAGAGGAGGAGTTATAACTTCAGCTTCCGTATTTCGATTACAATAAAAGAATCCAAGGCACAAGCGGAGAGTTGCATACAAATACAAAAAGTACGTCATGGCCTCTAACAAGCAAGGATAATAAAATAGTCCTAATGGACACTGAAAAGAGCTTAGGTATGGTGGCTTGAAGTGACCGTAGTCTAGATAGATAAAGTGTTGTCTTATTAGACGTAAGACTACGATTCAAACCTCAGCTCAGACATCTCGAATAATAGGAAATATCAAAAAATATTGTAGTCGTCGTAGTCTAGTAGTACAACACAGTAGTGTGTTCGTTTATTAGACGTAAAGCCCGGGTTTGAGCACCAGGCCAGGCATCAAAACGAAACATGAAGAAAAATTCTTAGGCGACTTCCTCTCAACAGACTTCGGGCAAAAACTCTGGCGGAGTAAATAAAAATGCCATGAAAAAATTTTTTAAAAAATCTGTCATTCGGAGTCGACGGTAAACTGTAGATCCCGCCACTCAAGTATAAAATTAAGGCACACACCATGAGTGGTGTGAGAAGCTAGGCCGTAATCCAGACTGAAGAGTAGAAATGGCTAATTATGTATGTATGTATTTTCCCTGGATTTACATTTGAGCTGCGAAAAATTCGAAACTTAGGCTCAGCTGTAATTTTCTTACTTTCCTAATATAAGTAGTTCTCCTGTGCCATTAATCTCGTCTAAGCGACCGCTATGTCGCCTTGTCCATGTCAAGGAAGAAAACCTAGATATACATTTCATATGCCCATGACATTCTCCTAATCGACCTTAGCTGTATCACAACCTCCTGGACCACATGAATGTAATGTTCTAATATCCGTTAGATTCTGCTTTTTTCATCTCAATTGACCATTCAACAATCAACATTAAGAAATTGCGTTTCAATAGCACGGGGGGAAATTAATATTTATCATAAGGATAATAACATAACATAAACGATAATTACAGTTTAAAAAACACACATACACACACAGAAAGAGAGAGAGAGAGAGAGAGAGAGAGTGAAAGAGAACGTGTGTATGGAGTAAATTTTATGCAGCCGTACCTTTTAACAGAAAATACAGGAAAACATTTCGAATATTTTATTGCATTTTCTAAATCAGAAAATTGCTTTGCATGTTTAACAATAATTTGTTAAACACAAATAACAATAACAACAACAACAAGAACGATTGTAAAAATAATATTAAAAAAAAAATACAGAAATCATTTCATTTCATTGTATGGCTTACAAAACGTATGTACATATGGTATATAATCTATATGTACCTATGTAAGTATACTTATGTATACACATACATATATATGTACATACTTATGTATGTATATGGTATTCATATATCCCATACAATTACATAATCAAATTCGTGTGCATGTGTATTGGTATATTTAATAAAGGCTTGTCTACAGCCAAAGCTTTACCCTGAAGACTAAAGACCTCAAGATTTTTGTTTTTTTTGTTTTTTTGTTTTTATTATTTTGACAACAAAATCAGACAGATAGACAGACTGGCAGCCAGTAAACAAAGGAAGAACAATAACAATAAAAAAACAAAAAAAAAATACTTCTTACAATTGTCAGTTCATATAGACAGTCTGGCAAAATATTCGTTTTAAAATGCCATTAAGAAATGCTTCTCATTTTTGTTTTCATTGTTGTTTTTTTTTGCTTTTGTATTCTTTTTTTCTTTCTTTCCTTAGACATTGAAAATGATTTTTCTTTAATTAATTTCTTATTGATTTCATATCACAATATGACTAGTATTGTGTCGAAATGTCAGCAAATAAATGATGAGTTCAGTGCTGTTTTTCGGTGTCCGTGGTATGTGGTATGTGAGGGAGTCAATTACAAATGAATCACGCATTTAAAGAGTGAATTTTCTTCAACTGTTGGGATTCTAATTTCTTAAATCGCACGAAATATTTATATGAGGAGAGAATTTCTATCACGTCGGATACGGTAGCAGCATATCGTGGCGTCTAACAATCAAGGATAATAAAGAAGTTCTAATAGACACTGAACACAGCCCAAGTACGGTGGCTTGGAGTGACAGTAATAGAGATGGATAGTGTGTTGGCTTATTAGACGTAAGGCAACGATTCAAACCTCAGCTCAGAATCTCGAATAACAGGAAATATTTCTTCGACGAATTTCTCTCATAAGTCTTCTGGCAAAAACTCTGAGTTTCTCAAAATTCTATCGTTCGGAGTCGATTTTGAACTGTAGTTCCAGTCACTCATTTATAAAATTGACACACTGAACATAAGTAGTGTGAGAAGCTAGGTTGTAATCCTGACTGAAGGTTTGTAATGGCCAATTATGTACATATGTATGTATGTAATCTGAGGTTGAAATCACACAAAATGGGAGTGGCATGAGTGGCTAGGTTGTAAACCTGACTAAAGGTTGTAAAGTGACAAATTAAGAATGTAAACTTGATGAAGGACAATTGCGAAGCAAAGACAGCAGTTTCCTACTGTTTTCCTAGAGAACAAATTTAAAACATCTGAGATGCTCACTTTAATTTCGTTTTTTGTCTTTACAGATTATACCGTTTAACCTTTGATTTTAAGAGGTTAACATTTACGGCCTCTCAAATCCCTTGGGTTATAAAGGAGTCTCAGTACCATCCCTTGCCATCACAAAAGAAAAAAAAATTCATTTATTTTTATTGCTCGATCTTGGCTGCCAACACAATAAGAACAAAACAACATTCAAAATGCTTTGAAAAATTAACAAAAAATTTTAAAGTCATGTCGGTCATGTAAACTTAATAAAAAATACAAAAATTTGAAAGCAAAAAGAAAGAAGATAGAAATTGTTTGTTCTTCTTCTTCTTTTGTAGCTTTACCTTAAAGTTGTTGTTGTTGTTGTCCATTTTTTTTTTTTGTAAATGCTGATATATTTTGATGTGAATTTTGTCTATTACCCTGAAGGATTTTAGATAAACGAAACGCATGTCGTACGTGAACTGGCAGCATAAATTTCGTTTTCTCTTCTATGTTTTCTATTCTTTTTTTCTTTTTAATTTTATTTTTAAAACATGTTTTCATTCTCTATTTTATTCTTCCTCTCTCTCTGTGGATTTGCCATTTTGTTTTATTTCATAATTTGCTTAAAAACTCCATGCAAAGCTGCAAAATGCTGAAGCAACATACATATTCCCTTTGGCTGTAAAAGCCTCATCATTCAGACTTCTTTTTTTTTTTTTTTTTTGTTGGCAGAAAAGCATAAGTAACATGAGAGATTTTTCAAATGAAATCAAAGGAAGAAAAGAATACATATTTCGAATATGCTATGCCAAGTTCATTCAATTTGATCAATTCCATACACAATACATAGAATGTACAGAGCACAGAGCACGGAAACATTTTACTTAAGTCGTTTAATAATTCCCTTGGCATCGTAGTTACATAAATGTAAAGCATCTTAAGAGCAAAGTGGATTAAAACACGCAAATTCTATTGAGATTCAAACACTGGAAACTAAATAAAATAAACTGTTTTATCCATTACAGAAGACATACATACATACATAAGCAACAACAAAAGTATTATCCAGGTAAAGACAGTTTAATATGAATTAATATGCAAAGCATTACAATGGTACGTAATAATAATATGATAAACTTCTGTGGCGCATGATAGCCAGCAGCTTTGTTCTTTAACACCTTTAATGATTTTTCTTCTTTTAACATATCCTTACGTCCTGTATAATTTTAAGTATTTTTTTTCCACAAATTTCTTTGCTTTGTTTCAGTTTCATTAATTTAATCAAGTTTTTTTTCAGTTAAGCAAATGGTTGTTCTACTGTAGCAGTTTCTAGAACAATAGGGTTACCACTGTGATTCAAATAAGTCTTATTATTATAATCTCGCTTAGAGGTAACATAGTACTGCAACCGTCTATTGTAACACCTGCAACTTGCGTATCATCACTTACGTGCAGTATGTGAAAATTTTATTCAAGAGTGTCAGTACCTCATACTCATTGCAACCTGTACTTATAAATCAATATTGTAGTGAGTACGAATGAATCAAAGTAGTTGATTTCAATACTGTTGACTCACTCATACTCAAAATTTAATGAGTACTTATGAGTAGTGAAAAAACGATACATTGCAGATCTCTGGTACCTATGCTATGTAATAGGCTTGAAGTGGACATTATAGAGTTGCCCTATGACGTTAGAAAGAATTGCAATAGGTCGTATGGTCACAGCACTAAGACACCTCTTCAAAGCAATAGTAATAATAAGATAGGACAAGAAATTCATACCATTGGTTATCCTTAGTATGTATTTGACTTATGACTAAGGGAAAACGGAATACAACTCTTATGTATGAATCAGGCCCTCGGAGTACTTTTTGCGACTACTCTACTGAGTACGGAGGAAGACGAAGAATTAGAGATAGTTGGGTATACAACTTCGTTTTGCCTGTTGCAAAATAGTCCGATTGCATGAATAGGTACCACCTCGAAGGCTTGGAATACCTGGTGAATACCAACAGTTTTATTGTCCCTGTTGTTTCGTATCTTAAAAGGGAGATTGCAGTGCATGCCACCTCTAAACATAATACATTCAGCTTTGCGATCTCTACCATCAATGACAGGCTAGATGGCATTGACTTGGGATAGAATAGCACTCAGTGTGGTACATTTCTACACCACCATGTATTCATAATTGGTCATTACAACCCTTCAGTCAGGATTACAAGCTAGCTTCTGTGTCTTAATTTTATCCACGAGAAGCGGGACCAACAGTTTGAAATCGACTCCGAATTTATTTACTCACAGAGTTTTTGCCAGAAATCTGATGAGAGGAAGTTGCCTACGAAATGTAATTTTTTATATTTTCGTTTTGATGTCTGACGTGCAGTTTGAACCGAGGTATTTACATCTAACAAGCCAACACACTACCTACTAGTCTACGGAGAGATCATAGAAACTGAATAAATGACATCAAATGTGAGAAACGAATCTTCCACACGATGGACGCTATCAACTATATCTGTTGGAAGACCCTATAGGATAGAATCTTACAGTCCAAATACAAATTTAATTGAATCCCTTTAAGTGGGACTATGAGAATGCGATGACTTGTTTATATATCCGGAGTAAATGTTGTAGAAGAAGCATTAACGACAATAGCTAAAAACGTACGTTCGCTGAATGGACTCTGAAGCATAAGAAAACTTGTGGCTGTGAGGCCTTTTTCTGGAGGAGTGGTGCGTGAACAAACAGAATTTTCGAATTTGGTACGCCACATGGATGCCACATGGCATCCAAGAGGGTCCAATGCATTTCGAAAAAATCAGGCCATAACTGTTAACGGTGGCAACAAACCATTGATTTCCAACTTCTTTTGCCCTGAATTGTATAATTTGGACAGTTTCAACTGGGTAGCGCTACGTGTCAGAAAACTTATGCCAGATTTAGACATTCTGCACGAACGATTTAAGGTTAGAAGGACTGGTCACCGATGGCGTGGGATTTGAGACCCCTAGACATTTTCTTAAGTCGTAGGCGTTTACGGATATGCCCCAAATCACAGCGATCCTCAAAGGCAACTTAACTCATGCCAACTGCCACATTCAGTCTGATCAAAGAAAATTGAGTATTTCGGATGTGCTTCACCTAGAGAAGAGGGGATAGACATTTGAACGGTGTTATGATGGCACATATAATGACATCAATACTTAGGTCTTTCTTTGTTTTGATTTCAATTTAAAGATATAAAGCTCTTAATAAAGGACCCATTATAAAGCGATTTTAAGGCACCGTAACTTATACGGAATTCAGTTTTGGGGCATTCAGTGGTGTTCTGTTAATATTCTGAAAGTGTTGACAAATGATTACAAATTGTATAGAAGGGTATGTTGAAGCGCATGTGAACAGCCCGGCGGTTCGTCCATATCGTTTGACTCATGTAATATTAGATAATTGTGGTCGTATTCCAAAAATAACCTGCAACTGTGCACATTGTTCTTTAATAATTTAAAGAGAATTGTTTTCCTATTGAAAAAAAGGAAAAAAATTAAATAAAAAAAGAACTGAAATTGAAACAATCAAGTGGAAATTATTTAATTTCATCATCATTATCACCATCAGCACCATTATCATCGTCATCTCCTTGAAGCACATTCAATTCACACACACACACACACAATTGTTTTAAAATAGAATTTTCCATGTTCATGCTGTCATGATTTACACAAGAATTTCATTCATATGCTTTAATAGACAACAACAAAACGAAAACAAAACAGACTCCCCAACATACTCTTGAAAATTCTTGGCATTATTTTAACGAAATTAAAACAACACAGACACAGGCACAGGCACAACAGACCCTAAACACAGGCTCAGAGACAAGCACCAGTAGATGCATAAAAGACCACTTTATTGATTTTCATTTTACACATACACACACACACACACACACACACCACCCGCCTTCTTCCTTCCTGTTGGCTTCTTGTTCACCCATTGTCTACTACAGTTGTCCTATTAGAGTCTCCCTATGGCTTTTCAGTTCCTCTTTCTTCGGTTTTCTTTCATTGCGGCAAACATCTGACGCCAACCAATACACTGACAATGAATATGTTGATCCTGTTGCTAATGTTGTTGGCGGCAATGGCGTTTCAAAGACTTTTTTGTTGTTGTTGTTGTACTGTTATGCTTGTATTGTATTTTATTGAAGAAGTTTTAGTCGCTGTTTTCTGTTCTGAACTTAATTCTCGTCTTTATTGTCTTAATGCCTCATAAATGTTTAAGAAAACCGTTCTTTTTCTCTCTCTCTCTCTCTCTCTCTCTCTCTCTCTCTCTCTCTCTCTCTCTCTTGTTACTCTCATTGTTGTTTTTTTATTTTTTTCATAAAGAATTTTAATCGAAACATTTCTTCGCGAGCAAATGATTTCCATTGTTTTAGTTTTCTTTTTGCGTTGTTGTTGGCTGACCTTGACGGGGTTCATTTTAAATGTCAAAATATTGCTCGCATATTGCATAAGAATAATAATAACAGTGGGTGGCAAAAGTGTACAAAAGAATATTAAAAATTGCAGAAAAAACTTTTTGACAACGATTACGCTGTGCTACACAACTTCTGTTCCATTAGATAGTAGGGTTCTTCAGCTGAGAACATATATGCCTGCTCTAGGAGTCTGTGGCATAATGAAAAGGTGGGAATTTATCGTTGCCTAGATGGGGTGTTTGTCTACAGTATACATACAATTATGTAATTGGCTATTACAACCCTTCAGTCACGCTTACGACCTAACTTCTCACACAAATTATGTTATGTGTGCTAATTTCAAAAGTCGTTTCCGAACGACAAAATTTTAAGAAACTTTTCATGGCAATTTCTTATTTACTCTCAGATTTGTTGGCAGAAATTTGCTGAAAATAAGTCGTCGAAGAAACTAATGAAAACTTTCACAAAAATCTGTCGTTCGAAGTCGATTTTAAAATGTAGGTCCCGTCACTCATGTAGGAAATTAACATGCACAACATAAGTGAAGTGAGGAGCTAAGTTGTAATCTGGACTGAAGGGTTGTAATGACCCATTATGTATGTATGTATGTTTGATAACTAGTGATAAAGTCCTTATTCCCCACCAATATCCTTGCTGGTTATGTACCAGACTTTTGCAAATTAAGTGATGAAAAGGGTTAAGAGAGTTTCATCAAGAGATGCCTTCAATTGAAAACCATATCGTGGCGAGACAATAACAGAAATATTAGCACACTACTGCTAGTCACATCGTGTTATTTGTATTGCTTCCAACACTGTTTGCTTGAAGTCCTTGAGTAAAAAGTCCTCTCGTTCGATATCAAAGAGGATTCATTAATTTCATAAGAATTTATTTTAATTTGTGATAAATGTACTTTAAACACTACTGTTTAAACTCTTATTTTCTCAAAACTAATTCTAAAAATTAATTAAAAATGTGGATTGTACTGAAAGTTTTATAAACGTCCCACATACTACGTAATCACAAGTACAGACTGTTTCCCTATTTCGAGTTCATTATTTAATAAAACATACACACACACGCAATCTTTGTTAATTACTTAAATAAAGTGCAATTATTTATAAATATTTTACAAATAAAATTTAATTCTCATTCGTACTCTTGTGTTCTGCTATGCTATGCTGTGCTCTGTTCTTTATTAAGTTTTTAATTCCTCAGAATTATGCCGCACAAACACAAACCTAACCAAACACTTATGCTTACCATACAGACAGACAGTCTTAGGAAACTGTCTTTGGCTTGGGTACTACTTCACTCTACACATTTAAAGGCTTTTCATATGTGAAAGTGAAAGACAATGAGTGGAAAAAGGATAGAGAAAGAGAAAATATAGAATGAGAACTAGTAATTATTGTTGAAAAGCGCTAATTGCCACAAAGAGATACTTTGCTGCTCGTATTGTTTAATTAGAATGAAGCGAAAAAATTAGTTGAGTTGTTGTTGTTGTTGTTTGCTTTTCTTTTTGTTTTTGTTCAATTTGTTGGTACACTCACGTATACATACACACCGAGAGAGAGAGAGAGAGAGAGAGAGAGATTTATACTAAACAATACTAAATGCATACGAAATTCAGAATGAAAAAACCAACAAATTAATATTTTTCTCGCTTTCAAAAGTTGTGCCTTAATAAAGATAGAGAGATAGAGGGGAAGGGAGATAGAGAGAGAGAGAGAGCGAAATACTGAGAGACAGACAATGAGTTAGAGGCAAACAGAAAACAACAACACTTCCGCCTGACACTAATAAAGTTTACGAACATATTTTAACGCTTTCATAAAGGTACTCTCTCTCGCTCTCATTCAATCACTGTTCTGTTAAATGGATAATTACATGCTCATATGAAGACACAATTATTATTTTGTTTAATTACAGTTATTTTAACAGTTACAATAGCTATTTCCCATTGTAAATACATATGAATGAAAAAGGAATAGAAAAAGACACAGAAAATTGAAAAAATTAAAATTAAGTGGCTAAAGAAATAATGAAAACCAGACCCACTAGTATGTAAATTGAGTAATAAAAATGAAAACTGCCCGTGTCCCAACAGAATGAAAAACGTCGGGACAACCAAGATCAGACTCGTCGTGTTGTTCACGGACTAGAGGTGCTTTCTTGGAATTTGTGGATTTCGCGCTAATAAAACAGTTCAGGGTTCCATGGGCCCGAAATAATTCACACTCGGGCTAAAGATGCCGATTCTATTCCAATATCTGTTTTTAATCAATTCATATGCCATTTTTCTTACTAAGTTTTGTTGCGCAGGATTCTCCAACATGAAAGAGTATATGGGTTCTCTCTAGGGGACAGTTCAGGACAAGGTGCTGTCAGCCACTTCATTCATTACATTACAAAATGCTGTAATAAATCTCATGTTAAACTCTAAAGGTTGCACTACCATGTGCAATGGATGTCAATTCGGCAAAGCCTACAGCGTCGCTAAAGAGCTGGTATTCATTGTTCCTGTTATACCAACAGATGCAAGATTATGTATCTTAGTGAACTTCATTTGAGCTGCTTTTTGTATTTGTTTTGTCTTCGAAGACAAAAACCGCATAGGAAAGTGTGGTATGCAGCCAGTGAATAATTCTTGAGAATCTTGTGAATCCCAGGATTTTTCTGCAGTTTCTCGCCTAAGAATCGAAAATATCATGAAGTTTCGCTTCAAATTTTTCCGTGCACCCTCTGAATGTAACGCTTCCGGACAACGAAGACCATTCCCTCTCTATTCTTCATAGAGTGCTTTGGTGTATGACAAGTAGGTATTGTCCATTGCTACCATTTTTTCCATCTTTCTAGCAATTTGTAGATACCACGCCAATAAAACTGTTGATCTTTTGGAACAAACCAATTAGAGCACTCAATTTTCGATTTCGTCGTAGGAATCGATCTGTTGCTCAGCCAATGCGTGCCCCATCGATGAAAAGAAAACGAGTCGAAGAAGCATAGTCTGGTAATTAAGGCCTGTGGGGTAGCAACTACCAGCCTAATGCTTTGATTGTATGCTAAATTGATTATTTTGTATGGATGTGCATGTTGCAATTTTATTTTGCTGTATCTTATGACCGATTTTGGTTATTTTTTGATCAATGCTTGGTTCAAATTGATCATTTGTTGTCGATCTGTATCAACGGTTTCGTGGTAAATCACATCTTTGTGGTTCCACCAGACACACAGCATTGTCCTCCTGCTGAATTGATCTAATTTTGTAAAGTAAACGATTGTTCCAGCTTAATCCATGATTTTTTCCGTTTAGGAGTCTGAAAATAAATCCATGTTTCATCGCCAGTAACACCGATTTTCTATAATGGTTTTAAAGTAAAAATTTCACAAGTAGTTTTTCGGTTATTATGCTTTCTGCCATTCAATTCATGTGGCATATATTTTCCAGTTTTTTCCCATAGCGCTTAAGCCACGCTTAAAGCTTTAATTTAATCTAATCCGACTTAAAACCTTTAGTTTTGTGTAATAAATTTTCATTCTAATCAAAAATACACGCATACTTGAAACACACACAGTTTAATACACAATACGTGTCGTATGAGTAATAAAGAATTCTTATTCTTATAAAAGCTTTAATACTTATACGTCTCGTTGTACTTTGTTTATGTTTAATGATAGCGTTTGAAGTGTGTTTTTGTCTCGATTCATTTTATTTGTTTTCCCTTCAATAATAATGACACTTAAACTCGAATATGTATACGCATAAAAAGCCTTTCAATGGTTGTCCTTTAAATGATGGACTTATTTTATTTGTTCTTGTTTGTTTTTTCTTTTCTGTCTTTCTTTTTTCAAATGAATCGATAAAATTCGAGAAATTACTTAAAAAAAAACAAGCATGGATATTAGAATTATAACACCATCATATACAAGAATATAAAAATGGAAATGTGTTGTCAAATTACTGTCTTATTGCACCGAACCGCCTAAATTTTTAATGTGGAAGACATGGTCGTTAATAACAATAATTACAGTTTCGCGTGAATCGGTGTCAATCTCATTAATTTATGTTTGACAAGTGCATTACCCTGTCCCCGCTTTACGTCAAAATTATAAACAATAACCCAGTATCGCACTTTAGTTACAATTTATTCGTATACGGATGAATCGGACACCGTACGATTCACATCTTAATTGAGTAAAGAGGTGTATATCCGGCAATATTTAGTATAAAAAAAATATAAAAAATATTCAAGTGTATTTGAATGTTCTTCAAAACTAAACAGACCAGTTATTAGTAACTGAAGTCGGCGTAGTCTAGTAAGCAGGCAAACATTTTGAGATGAACATTAAATGTCCATGAAAAGTTTATTAAGTCCATAGTTTGGAGTCGATGTTAAACTGTAGATACCGTCACTCATGCATATAATTAACACACACAACATAGGTTGTAATCCGGACTAGAAAGCTGTAAGTTATTGATAACTTTCTGATAATTACCTAAACAAAAAATAAGAAAAACAGAAAAATAATACATATTGTTCTCTATCTGTTCATGCTCAAATCATTAACTTTTAGACCACGGCTCTTTGTAGAATCCTTGCGGGCTTAACGTGTACAACTCCTTTCTGCTTTATGATTTAAGCCATACTACGGCAGAGAAAAATTATATGGAGGTATTCGACTAACAATCCTTATAATACCATCCTTACATACAATCCTTATAATACTTATTCATATGACACAACGAATATCGGCAAATACAATCATTACACCATTTTTACCTGCTTTTCTTTCTCAGAATTCCAGCTCCTTCGCCACCGTCAATGACACGTTCTATTTCCATGGTATTTGGAAAAACGCTTGGAAATATAACATGGCTCATCGGTGTTTGAACAGCTTACTGTCTAAGTTTTTGAAAAGTTTTTCTTCTTTTTTTTTTTGTTGTAGCGTTGTGGCTAGGGGAATAACTTATGCTAGAAAGGATGCAGGGACTAGTTTATTTACGGATATTAGATTATAGTCCATTTATGTTGTGACGGTAAAATCTTTTTTAATTTTCTATACATCTTTGGCAGAGCCTAAAGTTTAAAGTCGATTCCGAATGACAGTTTCTTAAAAGTTTTCCATGGCAATTTTAATTAACTCTCATCGTTTTTTCCAGAAATATATTGAGAGGAAGTCATCTAAAGAATTATTTTCTTAATGTTTCGTTTCATTGGAGATGTTTGACTTGGGGTTTAAACCGTTTACTCACGTCTAATTGCTAACATACTACCAACTAGACTACAACGACCCATACGAATGGTGATCAATTCCTCTTTAATTATTGAATTCTTTGGGTTGACATATAAAAAAGGCCATTCTGCTCAAAAATATTCCTTTTTATCGGCCATTCCGAACGAGTCAATTAAAAAATTTCGTAAATATTCTGGAAATCAAACTTTCTGGCAGTTCGGAATAGAACTCATCCATGAAAATGTTTCACAAAATTATTATTCTATGCTGTGCATAAAGAATCCATGTATGTAATAAACTTTTCCTCTTAAATTTCAAAAATTAAATATGAGAACCACAACTATTTTATTACATGACAGACATAACCACCAGCATCACCTTATAGTTGAGTTGTACACGGCCACTACCTGCTCATGCTATATAGAAAGCTGACAGCAGCATCCCCTATGGAAAGTTTTCTAATTTGTCTGTTTACTTCTGCTGGTCTATTATTGGACCATTTTGTCTGGTGCGTTTCACCTCTTAGAGACGTCTCCCGTTTTCGGGTCACAAAAGTTATCGTCAAAAGCATAAAAATGTCCTTAAGCACGTATCAAAGTGAAGCAAAAAGCAAGCAAAAAAAAAAAACAACAAAACTAATGGCATGTCTAGTTTTGTTTTCATCTTTTTTCTATTCTTCTCTTCTCTTCTGTTTTTGTCTGTAAAATTCTCTTTATGGGAAAAGAAGAAGTTACACTGTGTGCGGAACATTGCGATACAAACGACAACACTTGGGATGGGAGAAAAACAAAAATTTTTAGCAAAAATCTAAAAAAAAGGAAAAAATTTCTGTTTTTTACATTTAAACCAACAACAACAACAAACTGGGGAAAAAGAATATATGAAAATGAAAACTCAACATAACCTGAAACTATTTACAACAACAGCAACGGCAATGGCTTTAGCTACAGACGACTTACACTTACACATTAACACAAATATGAACTGACGTACTCTCTTATATTTGTGCGATACAAATACCCTTATTTATGCTCTTATAAAAGGTAGCAACATAGTGTGTATGGGTGTGTGTATATGTGCAATTGTAATTGTAGTTGTTGTTTTGTATTGTGTTAATGGTTAAGAAAATTGTACAAACGTTGTGAGTTTAGTAGTCATTTTGTTTTTCTCTATTTGAGCTCTCTCTCTCCCTCTCATTCTCTCTCTGTCAGCTGTACCTGGTTATTTTTCCCACTCTTTGCCTCGTTTTATTTTGTAAATAACAACCAACCAATGTATGAGATTTCAAGTTGAGCACAAAAGTTCATTCACTTGCTTTTCTCTTACACATGCACACACATATACACAAACCTTTGTTTCTTCACACAAATACAAACACAATTGCATTTATAGTTTTCATAGTTGTAAACATAAATAACTTATAGCACCAGGTTGTTACTAATTTTCAGATTTTGAGCTTCTCTTGTACTTTTCTTCTGTTTCCGTTTTAAACAAAACACTTACACATACATAGACGCATATAAACATACATACATGCTTACATACATAATTGCGATGGAATGTAAATTTTATATTTTAAAGTCTTTAAATTAATAATTAAACAGGAGGTTGTCATTTTAGAATTGTTAAAGACCACAAATTCCCTTTAAAGAGTTTTTAAGCGGAAGAATAATGGAATGAAAATGAAAACAAGTTTGATCTTCTCAGTCGGGGGAACTTTACGATCTTAAATTTTACTGCATAGCCTTAATAAATTCATCCTCGATGCTGTGGGAAAGAACATTCAATGCGATGTTTGAACAGCACACTGCAATCCATTTTCTGATACAACTTCGGGCCCATGGCCGCATATTACTGAAGATTTTGAGTGAAAAGTCATATCTAAGCAGCCAAAGTAAAATACGGAATAGTATTTAAAGATGAGAAGTCAGATTTCCAAGCACGCGTAATAAAAAAGAAATTTGTAGCATGGTATACTTACTGGTTTTCTCAGTTCATTGAAAGAACAGACAGAAGATGCACCAAGATATGTGGTTTCAACCAGACGACGCTACGTGCCACACAGGCATGGTCATCTCGAATGAGGATTATATGAACTGTTCACTGAAATGGTGAGATTTGTCCCCGTTAGACTTTTTCTTGTTGGGTTTTCTTAAGTCACAGGAGTATGCAATGAAGGCACAAACTAACATAACCCATACCATCGATCAAACTCTGCCTGATTAAGTCGCCAAAGTCAAGGAAAATTTGGACATTTCATAAGAACTTCACCTAGCGAAGCCATAATTGACATTTAAGCGATGTTATATTCGACGCATAATGGCATTGATAGGGCTTTCAAGCAAATCAAAAAGTTTCGATGATAATCTTTCACACACACACTATTATATTATATATTATTCCTGGTAACAACTCTGAGAGTAAATAAAATTGCGATCAAAAGTTTCTCAAAAGTCTGTCGTTCGGAATTGACTTCAAACTGTAGGTCCCGCTACTCATGTGTAAAATTAACACACACAACAGAAGTGATGTGAGACGTTAGATCGTATCCTGACTGAAGTCTTGTAATGACCATTTATGTATATAGGTAGCTGATACGGCTTTCCTAGGCAGTCTCATTCTATTATTGAGTTACGTCTATAAGAGCCGAGAGTTATAATGACGGACTAACCGTCAGATAGTATTGTTCTGTCTTATCCTTGGTACTTTTTTTTCCAAATTGAATTGAGTGCATCTTTCGATGAGTCCTTATGGGCTCAGAATATGTCATAATCAACTTAAAATTTTCCTTTCTGTTTCAATATCTGTTTTTAATCAATTCATATGCCATTTTTGTTTTGTTCCGAAGCATTATCCAAAATGAAGGAGTCTATTGGTTCTGCCTAGGGGACAGTTTAGGACATTCATAACAAAGCCCTCTGATAAATTCCATGTTAATTACTAAAGCTGTGCAATGGATTTAAATCCAGCAGAGCCTCCAGCATCGCTGCAGAGCTCGTTTCCATTGTTCCTGTTATACCAACACATGCCAGATTCTGCATCTTAGCCCACTGCATTTGAGCTATTTTTATGTTTTTTCTGCCTTCTCAGAAAATAACCTCATAGGCTAGCGTGGTATGCAGCCAGTGAATAATCCTTGAGAATCTCATGCACCCCCAAAATTTTCTGCAAGTCCTCTCCACAACATTATGGCTTGTCTGACCTTTTTTGATACGCTCTCTATATGAGCCCTCCTAGTGAATGTATGACAGTAAATTGATATTACAAGATATTTTACCTCCAGTTTCACATCCAAGCCTGGGTTCTGATATCATAAAGAGCCGCATCAAATTTTTCTTGGACCAGCAGATATGTAATGACGAAGAAAAAGGCGCAATAGATTTGGGTCTATCCACAATTGCAATCAATCAATTCGTGTATCAAATTTATCGTTTTTTCAAAGGCTTAGGTTGTCGCCTGGAAGAGAGAATACAAGTTAGTTATTTTAACTAATTCAGCCATATATCCCCATATAATACATGGAATGACATGAACTGTCCTCTCTTTTCTTTGATTGCCCCACATTTGACTCCTATTTTCTTACAAAAACAAAGATTTTTCTTTTTCTCTCAATGTTTAAAAAACTTTTAAATTTAAACAGTTCGTTGTCCTTTTCCATTTGATTCTGATTCTGCCAGTATCGTGTTTAACGTAATTATTTAGCAATTCTCCTTCTCTCTCTCCATTCCATTTAGTTTTATTTTTCATTCCATTTTCTTTGTTTTCAATGATAATTTTGCGTTCGTTATTGCAGTACATTCGTTGGCAATTAATTCGAGCAGAAAATAAATTGTGACACAGAAGCGAGACAATAATTCAGGATACATTGACTTGCTGCAGATGTATTTACCAAGGCAATGATACTGGCAGCAGACGCATAATTATTCTTTAGTCTTCTATTTGTTGTTATTGTTGTTATTGTAGTTATTTTTACTTTTGTTGTAACAATAAATTAAAGAGAGACGTAAAGCAATAAAGAAAAAGAAATTAAAGAAAAAGTACAGCTGGGTGATAGATGGGGTCTCTTAAGTTCGAGTTTCTTCAAGGAAATCAAGTTAAGGATGTATAGCGAGTGTCCTTTGCAAATTTAAATATGGAACTAATGAAGAAACCTTTTTGCTAAGAATGCTGTACTTTCGAATCATCGGTTCAAACCATAGATCAGACATCTCAATATGAAATAAGAGAAAATATTTCTTCGACGCAGGATAAGGGTTGATACAACTAGGGGATGTCCACAGGGTAGTAGCCCCTCGCGACTAATATAGAACCTGATTACAAATGACTAAAGCCCTGTTATAGATGACCTCCTCACAAAACTATCTGAGAATGGGCATTGACTGCAGATTATATACTGTCGATGGCTAAAAGAAAATTTGAAAAGATTCTCTGCGATATTTTTGAAGGATGTCGCAGAGAATCTTTTCAAATTCAAAGCGGAATTGAGAGCGTAAGTCGTGGAACTGAGAATAATCAACGGCAAGACCATAACAGTATCATTTACAGGAAGAATAAAACTTCCTAAATGAAAGAATATTCAACTCCTTTCTTTCAAAAGTGCATAAAAAACTTACAGGTTTTTTGTTTTCTTTTTTTTTTTCTTTTCTTTTCTGCTTAAATTTAAACGTCTATTTGCGACTTTAAAGATTGTTTAAATATTATTTAAAGTTTGTTTTTCTTTTTTTAATTTTCCACAATATTTCCCCAAAACTCTTTCCTGTTTCAATCGCCTTTCCCATACTGGCCACCATAAATTTTTCACTTAAATTGTGTGTAAAAAATATCATAAAAAAATAAATAAAAAAATTTTTTGTGCTGGCATTATGCCATTTGGCATTTATTACACATTTTATATGCCATTTACCATACATACACTACATTTTGTTTTCCTTTTTTAAGACTATATAATAAACGAGGGTCGCTATGCTATTTAGAGAATTTTAAATTTTATCGTTATTGTCTTAAAGAGATGCTTTAATATTGAGACCATTCGGGCTATTGTACTTTAATTAAATTTTATAGCGTATCCCTATAATCTCTCCAATAAGCTTACAAGCCTACAAGCATCTAATATAGTATGCACCCAAGTGTCCTCCTTTGGGATATATTAATGCCCCACCATATTTACAGGCCTATGCTCCCTACAGGAGTAAGAGGAACATATATACACATACATATAATGCTCCCCCAGTACTAAAAATGAGTTCCACTGATTAATTTTAATTGTATAGGATCACATTTTAGACTCGAAACAACCTTAATTTGGAATAAGTCGACGCCTCCGTTCTATAACATTCTAAGTCGAAAAAGTGTGTTTTGAGTTATGACCTCTCAAAGTTTTCACGCACCATACGACTATATGTGTATTCTAAGTAGATTTTTCACCATAACTTCGGAACGGATCGGCGCATCTTAACCAAATTTTGACAGTATTTCAGTTAGAGAACGTAGAATTTAAAAATGCAGGAGCATTAAAAACGTTCTAAGTACACTTAGAACGTTATAGAATGGAGGCGTCGAAGTGTACCCTGAGTATACACTGCCCAGTCAAAACACCGGCTACCAACCTCATATCATTCCTGGATAGTCTAATTCTTGCCTCAGATCTCCTCTTACTATAGTTTCAAACCAAGAGAGAAGAGAAGAGTATTTGCCTATCTTTATCTGTCTCTTCGTTGAGTACAGCTTTCAAAACATCTGCCTCCACTGCACAGAAGGGTTCCTTCTAGTTTTAACCACTTCATGGAAGTTTTACTTCTTGCAAACTCGTCTGCATGCTAATTGCGGAGGATTCCCACGTTACCTACAGCAGAGAGCAAACTTACTTTCACTACCCAGACAATTTAGCTTCCCCAGACAGTCTAATACTATTTTCGATTTAATCTTTTAAGATCGTGGTAATCAGTCTAACTGTCACATAATATTGCTATGTCCAGTCTTTTATACTTCCTGTTCAAGTTGCATTGATTTCATTGCATTTCATGGCATGGAATATTACTTGGCATAGTTTCTCTATGGTGTCGAAATACATATTTCATTCTGTAACTAAAAACCGCTGCTCCTGTTCCAACATGCACTCTAGACCCATATGTATATCACAGGATAGTCGTTCTTTTAATATAGTATGCACTTTCCAGATTACTCTATTCATTTTTGTTACTAAGTCTCGTTGCTAAGAAGTTCCCAAAATCATAGAGTCAACTGGTTCTGACTAGGAGACAGTTAAAGAAGGAGCTGTCCGCCCTTCGATTTTTTAAGTCCTTAAGAACTTTCCTGCTAAGTTTGTCAACTACAAACCAAATTTAACTGGTTTCGGATTTGTTCTGCAAGAGAACACTGCAGAATTTCACTGCAAGCCTCCTGCATTACAACCCTTCAGTCAGGACTGCGACCTATCTCCTCACACCACTTGCACTGTATGTGTTTTATAATTTTATCCATAAGTGGCGGGACTTGCAATTTAAAGTCGACTCCTAAGGACAGATTTTTTGGAGAAACTCTTTCATGGCAATTTTGTTTACTCTCAGAGTTTTTGCAAGAAATCTGCTGGGAGGAAGTCGTGGAAAAATATTTCTTTCATTCTTCTTTTTGTTTGAGATGTCTGACCTAGGGTTTGAACCGTCGCCTCACATCTAATAGGCCAACGCACAACATACTAGACCACTGGAAATTCACTTCAGTGTGGCCTCACGTCTAATTAGCCAACACTAAACCTATTACTCTACGCCGACTTCATTTCACAGTGGCCTCATGTCTAATACATCAACACAGTTTCCATAAGACTACGGCGACTTCACTATCCAGTGGTACTCCCAGATATTTTACATCCATTTTTTGTGATATTATCACATCCAGGAATCGAATATCCTTTCATTTAGGAAGTTTTGTTCTTCTTGTAAATGGTACTATTATGGTCTTTCCGTGGTTTATTCTCAGACCCACAGTCACGCACGACTTACGTTCTCAAAGCCTCATTGAATGATGTCTCTGTGCCCTTTTTGAATGATGTTGCTGGGAGTCCTATAAAATTTATACCATACTGTGTGTATACCCAAGTTCTGTTGACTTTATCTCTCTTCCTGCATATGCTTTCGTAGATCGCGTGTGACTATATCATCTGCAGTCAATGCCCATCCTCAGAGAGTTTTGTCAGGATTTCATCTACAACCAGGCTTTACATTAGTAGTGAAAGGACATCATCCTGTGGGCATACCTCAGTTGTGTTGCCTCATATTATCTCACTTCCTACGCATACTTTCGTATATCGTTTGATATTATCTCACATGCAGTCAATGTACATGCTCCGATCATTTTGTAAGGAGTTCATCTACAACCAGGCTCTACATTAGTCGTGAAAGGAGACAACCCTGTGGGTATACCCAAGTTTTATTGACTCATATTGCGTATACTTTCGTAGATCGTGTGTATAAGAACCTCACCATCCACCTGGATATCACAGTTCCTATACCACGTCTATCCAATGACCCATTTGCGATCTCGTATACATATTTTTGTATTAAATTCTTTTTCATTAGGGTACCTTCGTGTATACAGTAATGCAGTACAGTACAGTAATGCATGCATTCTTAATGTGTTGTGTATACGCTTCAATTTAACACGCTACAGTATAACTTTTGTATCGAATAATTGAGATATATTCTAGCAAAGATAAGAACCTTATAACTGAATATGACGATGGATAACAAACTATTGCTACGTAGGTAAATACATATGTTGCACGTAAACCAAATGGCAGTTTGTACTAAAAGTACCAAATTATTATAAAAAGAACGGGTTTTCTTCAACGAAAATCTGAAAATATTTTTAAATTTTTTCGAAAAACTCACTTTCAATTCGTTTTACACCCATCAGCATTCCAATTCACTGATGCAGCACTCATTTGTTGTATCAATTTGACATTCCGTTTAAATTCCTTTCACACAAACACCAGACACAAGCATTCATTTTGGCAGAACGTCTGAAATGGGTTTCTTCGGGTAGACGAGAAACGTTTAAAGAACACAATAATGAAATAAAATGAAATGCAATGCAATGCTTTGAAATGCACTGAAATAGATGCCAAAAATAAGAGAAATACCATACAATACCAGACAGCTTGACGTTACGTTACGTTGTTGTTTGTGGCTGATGTAGCAACAATCACACCAACAATAGCAATTGTTTTGGCCGAGATCTGACTTATAAAAACTGAAAATTAAAAAGAATATTTATTTTTAATTAAAAAATATGAAAAACCATCCAAGAGTGCCAAAGGAATTGAAATAAAAAACAAAAAAGAAATGTTGCACTCAGTAATGCTACAATGTAATGGAAAGTGGAACAACAAGTGTTTGTTGTAGGGCTTTACGAGTTTCTTTAGAGTAAAACTATGAGAATCTTAAGAGTGGTCGCAGTTTACCATACATTTTTCAACATTTTGGGTGGTGTGTGAAGCTAGGTTGTGGTCCTGACTAAAGAGTTATAATGACCAATTAAGTAACTTAGTTTGTCTGCTTAGATTTAATTGGCCTCTTGGCTGGCTCTTCTCAACTATGCTGACAGTTGTATGAAAACATAGACTCTATCCAAACCACCTTTAGCTAGACAGGTTTTATAAATTAATTCCGGATACCTAAAAAAGCTTCGTCGCAGATTTAAGAGTGCAGTACAATGACATAGAAGATGTTCTGTGGTCTGTGTGCTCTTCTTTCTCGTCATTACAGCTTTCGCAGATGTGTTTGTGCAAACAGATTTATATGTCCGCGCTACAGCTGCTATGAGTTTTCGAAGAAGGATAAGTGGGATCAATTCTTGGGAATGTCAATCTAACATATCAAATTCATTCGAATTTACCGTTGTAACAGCCTTTGCAAGCTTGCTTTCTAGTCCAGGAACCCATTTGAGAGTCGAATATCTCAATATCTCCTCGTTAGACAATCAAGACCTTAGGGCCGCTTTACTGTTAGTAAATATGCGTACATCTTCATCCGATACTTTGCTCCATAAATCGCAGAGCAGCAGTCTTTGTAGCTATTTTTGGGCATACCTTCCTGCTACCTATTGCAATTGTATAGCAAAGAATGTTTTCGTGAAAGCGGAACAGAGTGCATTGTTGATCAGGGCAGCTAATTGTGTGCGTTCTCTTTCTATCAATAGTTGTTTTATTTAGTGTTTGGCTGAACTAAAGAAACTAAAGAATGAAAAGAACTTTTGTTCGATAAGCGATCATGGTAGTATGAGAGTGATTAAATTTTGAGTTCGAGAAATTATTTTTCAGAAAAGAAAAACAATTAATTAAGCAAAGCTATTGTATTGTCTTTATCGCATTTTAATTAATTTTTTTACTCTTTTTCTTCTCTTTTTCAGCATTTGAAACTTTTTGAAAACCATAATCAACACCTTATCTGAGGCCCACACATTCGAAAATAAAATGTAATCTTTTAAAGCATATCAAGTATCCAAAGAGCTAACCGTACCATTTAAAAAACCAATAATTGAATGAAGAATGTAAAAAATTTTAATTAGAAAAACTAGAAGTCGGAGGTAAATGTAGTTTGAAATACAAAACGCCGACAGAGACTTCAAATAGTAACTTCAAACATATCAAAACCATGTGCCATCATTTTTATAGAAAACTAAGCAAACGTTTACGAATACAAATACAAATTGAAACTCAATTAAATACGATTAAAACGTTAGCAAATCAAGGTAAAACAACGGCTAACAACGAGCAACAACGTAAATAACAAAACATACAAATCAGCAACAAATTGCTGACGGGGAAGCAGCGACAACATAAAATTAACGGAAAACAGGAAATTGTAATTAAAAATTCAAAAAGCAACAAGGAAAACAAAAAAAAAAAAAAAGAGAGGACAACAAAGAAAAGCAAAAGCTTTATGGAAAATGTACACGTTAATGGTGCACCAGTCACCCTTACGAACAGCAGTGTCAGAGGCAGAGTCAGCGCCAAAGCTATAGCAACAGTAGAGCCAATGTACAGATGTTGATGTTATAACTACTACAGCCAACAACACCAACAACAACAACAGAGAGTTTTATAAAGAAAACGTATTTTCCACTTTTCTGCAACATTTTGCAGCAAAAGACAAGAAAAAAACGTCGTTTGTTTTGCAAACGAGAAACGAGACATACAGGTCATATAGTTACAACAACAACACATAAATATTATTGTTTTTGTTGTTTTGTCCTAGCCGGACATTCAATAATGCAATTTACTTGCGACAGGAAATAGTTGACGGAAGTTTATAACGGCCATTGACAAGCTATAACAATATTGTCGAACTCCCTCCTTTTTTTCTTTTGACTCCTTCCTCTCTCTCTCTCTTCCTCCCTTTCCTCCTTACAATCTTTACCTCTTTCTGTCGTGCTACATTGCTTTTTTTCGTAAAAGGACACATACATACACACAGAGTTGCTTCTCATAAAACACGCCATTTATGCCATACTCGTATGGGTTTTGAATGGGTTTGTCTGTGGATCTACACGTAGGAGAGCATGTGTATATGCCTGTATGTGTAAGCCATAGGGTCCTTGTTAAGCCAAACAGTTTTAGGAAAAACAATTTTAATCCTTTCAAGGTTATTTCCTAAAAACATGCACACTGTAGTTGTACAACAACAACAGTATTTTTGTTGATGCCAACATATCAGTGATGATTTGTAACGGAAATGCAACCATTAAAGGATCAATTTACAAAATTTAGATGAAAAACAAAAACGAAAAACAAAAACAACAATATGCAACAGCAATATTACTAAACCGGAAATCTAATTGTCCACAAAAACTAACAACAACAACAAAAACAAAACCCCTTTAAACTGAAAAGAGCATCGCGAAATACTTGCAACACTTTAGGCAAAGAATTTAAAGAAACAATTTTGCTTCCCTCTTTGAATACAAAAAATAAAACTCTCTTTATTTAGTTGATTGTAATCCTTTAAAACGTCTCGTCTAAGTAACTAAAAAGCAAAACCAAAGAAAGATACTCCTTTTTCCACCCTTCCTTACCCTTACCTGATGACTACTGCCAAAAGACGGACTGGCAATAGTGCGACATTTGTTGCCGACAGCAATCATCATTATACACCATTGGAACAGCAACCAATACAGCAGCAGCAGCAGCACCAGTTACAACACCAACAACAGCAGGAACACCAAAACCACCAACTAATAACACACCAACAACAACAACAACAATATTCAAATCATCACCACCACCATCAGCAACACTCAAATCAAAATCAACATGAAAATCAACGTTTGCTACCAGCAGAACCATCATCATCCCTGTCATCGTCTACAACTGTCAGCAGTTCATCGCCACTATTGCTGTCCTCCTCCTCCTCGCAACATTACCGCCAACAGTCGTCGGCGGCAACAACGGCAACGCAACGACGCCCTCATCACCATCATCACTACACAAACTATAATTCCACAGCGTGTACCAGATTATCACAGTCTTCAGCATCGGCGGCGCAGACAACGGCGGCAACAGCTAATGCTGTCTCAAACTCATCAGCATCGGCCTCATCATCGTCGTCATCATCGTCAAGCGCAACAGCCTCAATTATGCGCGGCGAATGTTCGGTGAAATTGCCGTTGGATATTTTGTAAGTATTTTGACAACAAAAAAAATTTAAATATTGATCAGTTATATCCATATTTCTTGAAAGTTTGTCGGTTCCGTGACACTTCTAATCAAACAATTCGCTTTTAAAGTGCCGCGCCCAAAGTTCTAATTTTAAAATTTGCTTTTCGACACCCTGTATTATATGTTTGGAGGGAACAAGGCATACTTATGATCAAATCAACAAGCTTTTTGACTTCCTAAGAATACAATTTCGATTTCTCCAATCATTGATATTGGCATGTTTTTTCGCAGACCATTTCATTCTGAAGGCGCAAACTGTTATTAATTACTAGAGATTTCTGGTTTGAAGAGCCTAAAGTTCCAAATGGATACCATGAGTTTTATACCGATGTCTTTAAAATGCTGGACAGTGTGTAGCTGTGGTATAAGTAGGCGTGAACACTACAATATTTTCAGCTGCAGGCCATAATCTTTCGAAAAGCTACGAAATACCTTTTAGATGGTTACGATTGTTTCTAAAAGTCTCCTGATTTACTCGGTATGGTTGCGATTGTTTCACTAACAAACGTCTTTTTAGCTTACTTTGTCGGCCACAAATGCCGCGTATTTCTTACGGAAATTGCTGATCATTTAAAGCTATGGGTTTCAGGTTCTTACAGGGTTTTCATCGGAACATGATGAACTTCCTCAGGTCACTAGGAAACTCACAATCTCCAAGAAATTGGTATTCCATGTGTGAATTTCAATTTCATAGGTAGCTAGAAAGTAGGTTGAAATGGTAGCTTTGATACGAAAGCTCATTTGAGCAAGCATAGCAGAGCGTTGTGATGCCACGGGTAAACGCAGTCCTCGTATTGATCAAATTCCACCAAACTGATAGGACAAATTGGTTAACGCTGGATATGCACACTAAAAGCACGACTCCCCTAAATTGGAAACCAGACTGAAAATTTTATGAATGAAGCTATATCCTTAATCAATCTAAACGGGAGAGGATAATAGGGGAGATAGGGAAAATAAGGATGTACTAACTCTCGTCTAATTACACAATATACTGGACTATTGGGCTGTGGTGACTGCGGCTCCCATGTTTAACATGCACGCTCAACTTCAAAGGCCGAGTAGAGGTAGAGGCCATCTTTCACCTCTCCAATGTAAAGACTTTTGCAAAAGCGAGATTTATTTTGAAGACGAAATGCTTTCCTATATGAAATGTTTGCTCCCAGGTTTGATATTTATTGTGCAAGCACAGTGGGTCTAAACTCTGACCTTCAAGTCATAGTTAGAAGCTATTATAAGCCGTATAAAATACAGAAAAAAACCTGAATTGCTAGGTTTAACGGGTCATGAATTTTAATATCACAAAACCACAACTTGATTTGTCTAAAATGAATTATTTATGGCCCAAAGCCTGTTTTGGAAAAACAACGAAAGCAACTTTATTCCTGATGAATTGAATGCTTTCGTGGCACCTCTCGCCATAACTCCTCTCTTTTAACATTCATATCGTAATCCTATATGACTGAGTGTGTGTAGAATTGTGGCATGTATTGTGGTAATTAAGTTTACTTTGTTGTTTCTGTTGCTTTAGCCTGTGTGTTGTTATTAAATAACAACGAAACAATATTTTGAAAGGAATTCTTCTCAATGTTTGCATATAAATTATGACACATACAAATAAATAATAACATTTTTGTATGTATGTGTAAGCGTGTGCTGTGTGTGTGAAATTATGGAATTCTCTTTATGTTTTATGTGCTTATGATGGTGGCTCAAATGTCTGCCTGACTCTATTTATTATTTAATGTTGTTATAGTTTTTGTTATTGTATCCTAATTGGAAAAGAAGGAAAAATTTCCACAATACAAAGAACAGTTATAAAATAATAATACAATACGGAAAATAACAACAACAAAAAACAATGAATAAATTCATCATAAAATTAACATAAAGAACCGTTAAAATTGTTTTAAAATTTATGTTCTTGCACACGCTCACTCACACTTACACATGAAAAAAAAATATTCGTTTGTATGCAACATATTTTTAGACAAGTTTTTCAAGTTTGAGTTCTCTTTTTAAATAATATTCCGGTTCTGTTTGGTGGGTGATTAAAATGAATGAATTGAAATTTCCTGGAGAACCGTGTAAAAATATAATTAAGTACCATTACCAGCTATATACCGATGGCTCTGAACTTCATAATGCGGTTGGTACCGGAGTCTACTCTAGGAAATTGGACGTAAACATTTCTCTCTCACTGCCGGATTAATGTAAAGTGCTTCAGGCGCAAGTAATGGTCATCTACAGCGCTGTTCAATGTATCCTTAATCTATCCTCATCATTTCTGATAGTCAGGCTGCTAGAAGATCTCTATCGAGCGTTATAATTAACTACAGGATCGTTAGGCAGTATCTCCGCTGTCTCGACCTTCTTTCTGAATGCTTCAGTGTGTCACTTGCAGGGGTCCCTGAACACAGGTACTTTCCAGGAAACTGCAGAGCCAACGAGCTTGCCACAGCTGGTGCTTTACTTCCGGAACCCTCTCGTTGGGTGTGTGCCACTTACCTCGGTTAAATTGGCCATTACGCAAAAATTCCTTCGGGACGCCAACCTATTCTGGGTCAATGAGGAGTCCTGCTCCACCTCAGGCTCACTTGGCCCTCGATGGATAGAAGGCGTATCAACCTGTTACTTGGACTTTATCGTAACGTTATCTCGACCATTCTTACAGGTCATTGTTTTAGGGCCAGACATGCGGAAACAATGCAGCACCCAACTAACGACCTCTGGCGGCAGATCTGCTGAGGAAGAGGAGAATGTTGTTCGTTTTCTTTGCCAATGCCCATCTCTTGCGAGGTGCAGATATAGGTTATTTGGCTATCCAATCCTTGTCAGATTGACGGACATCCATTGATGCAAGGAATATAGCATCACTTTCGGGCTGGTTTGCTAGTCGTGCTTTTAATGTGCAGCCCTTGCGTTGACCAACCTCTTCCCTAGTTTTGACCCACTGACAAGATCAAGAACAAGAACACCAGATTGCTTACGAGACATGCAAACAGCATTGATATTATCAGACACGTAGAAAAATTCCCAGGCTTAGAGGGTAGATTTACTGTCAATCTCCCAATCCTCTTTCTAATTTGCATGAGCTGTATCACTGCATTAATGGTAGCCACTGTAACACTGTAACCCATTCTAATAGAAATGCAAGTAATCCTTATGATCCATTTTATAATGAAACTTGAACTCTAATGATCTTGAGCACATAACATGCAAAGGCGTAAATAAATACTCGTAAGTTAGAAAAATATTTACTTCTGTCCACAAACGAATAAAAATTTCTTTCTTAAACGGCAATAATTCACAGAAAAATTAACGTTGCGTTTACCTTTCAAGTCTACTTTTATTTCAAACATTTTAAAATCTACACCCTGACCCATAGTGTCCCCCAAAAAAAAAAAACCCAATTTATCCCTTAACACGCCAATAGGAATGCAAAAGTTTTCTTCATTTTCAACCATATTTAGTCGCTGAAATACCTCAGGAGCAGGGTATGATGAATTGTTTATTTATTTAATTTGTTCTGTCCTCACTATTTGAATGTGATTAAAAATAATTTTTGCAAATAAATGTGTGTGAAATGCAACAAAATAAAAAATAAAAAAAGACGGAAAGAAAACAAAGATCGGCAGACAATTTATTTTCATTTAATTTTTAATTCAAATTCAAATTGCGTTTTTGGCAAATGTGCAGACGTTTTAGATACTTTTGTTTGTATTTTTTTAATAGAAAATTAATCATGATGCAATAAATATAAAACAAGAACAAAAACAAATGTATTCTAAAATAATTTGTATAGGGTGGGCCATTTAAAGGTTTAAATTTTAATCACCATTTCGGCTAGTTAAACGGTCATCAAACTATCGATTGAGGCATTAAATGTGTGGCAAGTTGCACCATACTGTCGAAACCAAACATCGTTCATTTCAATACCATGAATTGCGGGTCTAAAAAATCGATTATCATGGTGCGATAGGTCTCCATTGACTGTAATGGTTGCGCCGTCCTCATTTTCAAAGAAACATGTGCCAATGATGCCTCCACTTCACAAGCCGCACCAAACATTCACTCGTAGTGTGCGCATTGGCTTCTGTAAGACCACGTGTGCGTTTTCTGAGCCCCAAATACGGCAGTTTTGCTTGTTAACGTACCCACCAAGATGCACAGGAGCTTCATCCGAAAAGATGATTTTTTTCTTTTTTGGCAAAATCCACTTCATCGTGCAGGATCTCGTTGGTCCACATAGCGAAGCATATGGTCATGCTGCTTCAACTATTGAACGATTTAAATTTTTGCAGGTGTTATACTGAGAGTGTTTCGTAAAAATCGATGTAAACTGGTGCTTGAAGTGTTCAATTCTTGAGGACGACAACGAGTTGATGTTGATGGATTCTCTTCACGCACACTCTCAGCCACAGGTTCGATATTTTCGGGTGTATGCACTGAAGTCGCCGTAGTCTACTAGGTTGTGTGTTGTCTTATTAGACGTAAAGCTCGGATTCCTATCCCAGGTCAGACATCAAAACTAAATATGGAAAAAAAATATTTCTTCGGCGACTTCCTCTCAGCAGAAAACTCTGAGAGTAAATAAACCTGCCATGAAAAAGTTTCTGAAAATCTGTCGTTCGTAGTCGACTTTAAACTGTAGGTCCCGCCACTCACGTATAAAATTAACGCGCACAACATGAGTGGTTTGAGAAGCTAAGCCGTAATCCTGACTGAAGGGTTGTAATGGCCAATTTTGTATGTATGTATGTTATAAGGTAAAAATAAATAAAAAAATTCAGGCAGAAATGAATACATACATACGTAATTGGTCCTTACAACTCCTCAGCCAGGATTACAACCTACCTTCTAACACCACTTAAATTGTACGAGTATGCTCGCGTCTTGGCGTATCAACCATGAAACCAGTATACCGGGCACTGTTGGTTCTTCTTTGCGACCAAATTTACTACGACATTTTCGTGCAATTTCCGACCAATTGTCTTTGTCTTGGAAATAAATTTACAATAAATCCCAACATTGCTAAAGCCTAAATCGATTCATTACGTTCAGTGAATTTTGTGACAGAATAGAATGACATAATTATTGCCAGATTCGAAATAACTGATGATTCAAAATTAAACCGATAGATAACCCACCCTATGCTATTTATTGCTTTAACTAAATATTGCATTCACTTTATGCAACCAATTTTTGAAACCCCTTAAAAATCACCCGTTAAAATCGACATCATGTTGTTTCCCTTAAACTTTGAAATCCACCCATATTGGGTCCTTGTTTTTTTTCTATGAATTAAATGCCATCATAATCTTGATTAAAATCTACATCTTAATCGTATATTTTCATAAAACAGGCCTAAAAACATTTCAATTCCTTACCCTCATCAACAGACAGATTTTAACGTCATCATCAGTATCCTGATACGATAGAGAAAAGAAGAAAAACAAAAAATATTTCTTTAGAAAAGGATAAAAAAGACGAGAAAATTTTTGTTGAAATCCATTACACCCGCACACTGGGAAACTAAGGAAAATGTTTGTGTTTTTCTATTTTCTTATGAATAACGATGAATTGTGGAAAATCGTAAGAAAAAAATTAAAATAAATAAGTGCCTACCATACTTTATAAACAATTTAACGTGTCTTTAAATAAATCGTTTCTTTTTTACTCATTTCCTGTAATACACATACACACAAACACACATGCCTACACGCTTTAAAGGTCACCATCAGGCAATATTGTGAAAACGTCCCTAACCCTGTCCCTGATAGAAATAATTTTCCATTTGCCATTGCAACAACAGCAGTTGATGGCATTAAAGAAAATTATTTACAAATACACATACACACGCTCTCGCACACATACACTCTCTCTTATATAAATAAACAATTTTGAAAATATAAAATAAAATATTCAACCGTAAATATCATTATGAATCACTTGGAAATAAATTTTGTTAACGTTGTTGCCGTTGTTGTTGTTGTTGTTGTTGTGGAACAAAAAACAACACTTAAAGTGTGCAATTATTTGCATTTAATTTACACTCGAATAAAATTGACGTCTCCTCTCTCTCTCACTTTCTGTCACTCTGTGCAACGGTTTTCCCCTGTCATAATACTTCAGTTTGCTACCAAAAAAATAGAAAAAAAAAATTAAAATTGCAAGACAAATAAAAAAAGTGAGAAACAATAATTATGAGCAAAAATATGTATTTGCTGTTGTAATATTTACACAGTATAACAAAATAATGATAAAAATGCCAGCACTTGCTCAGTGTAAATTTAATAAATTACGCTTCATTACGTACAATACGTTACGGTCGTTAAGGTCATCCAATAACGACTTCATCTTAAGTAATGGAGCGCATTACTGGATAAATGGATATGTGAACAAACAAAATTGTCGAATTTGTATCGCAAATATGTCTTTGGGCTGCCATTTGCTGTTATTTCTTTAAGAACGATTTTAGCCTGCAAATACCAAGGGCATGTGACTTCAACAGGAAAGAGTCAGACAGCTCATGGCATATTGGGTATTCTGCAAAAGCTATTTCAGGGCTACGTCAGCTCATGTCGAGTATATGTAAACTGGGCACAGAAATCGTGCGATTTCGCCCTGTTAGTCTCTGTATCTTGTTAAACTCCTTTTTCTGTACCAACTAATCCTTGAGATCACTTTTCACAATTGCTCACAAGTTTCAACAGGATTCAAATCAGGACTTCATCGAGGTAGTCCTGAGTATATACCAACAAAATTTTGATCGAAAAACTAATACTTCATTGGGCTTGAGAAGTGTGCGTTGGATCATTGTCATGTTGGAAAACATAATGAACAGGCATATTCTCAAAGGAATAGGGTTCCATTACATATTCAAAAATGCTTTTATATTGATGTGAATCCATTATTCCCTGTATTCTCACAATCTGGGTCCAAGGCTTTGTTTGGAGAACGTTTTTCCATTAGATTGACACAAGTTGAACTTAGATACACTACTCCAGAGAACTCTGTTCCACTAACTTTAATTTGTTTTCAGTATTTCGCAAACTGCAAGAACTGCTAAATATTTTTTCTTTTCTTTCACTCATGCGGTTTTTTTGGTCATGGTCACCTTCTTTACATTTAATGACTTTCAATGGTTCCCAATAAACGTAAAAGAGCTGTTTCAATAGATTTACCTATCTAATGTAATAAGAGAAGAGAACAAGAACACTAGTTTCTCATTAGACAAACAGGTCAATTTAATCCGTTTAACAGTGTCGAGACTTAGGTCAGGGATAATCATAGGTCAGTGATGCAACAACTCTAAACTGTTGTACAATCCTTAAGTGGCTTTCACTTCATTGAGCAAATATGCAGAATTGATAAGATGGTAAGGTAAACGTGGAAGCCTTTTTTTTGGGTTAGGGTTGCCTTTATAAGGGAGAAAACTATGAGTTTTTTGCCATAAGGAGCATTTGAGTGAATTAGACCGAGTAAAATGCGTTTAATTTTCCTTTATTGGAGAGCAACATGGGGCACTATAACCGTCAATAAGAGCTGCCACGCATGGCACACGCAGTTCAATAAGTGCCTATTAGAGCTGACATATATGCAGGCTTAGAGTTTTAAAATTTAATTTCTCACTCTAGGCTTCATTCGGAATGATTTCTAAACGCTTAATGCTTTGGTTACCATTGGGTTGCATATAACGAACGCTTCCTATATGGCTACAATGCAGTCCAAAGAAGAATAATTGAAAGCTTAAAACTGACTTTCAGAGAATTTGGTGTTAGCAATCACGTGACCATAGTATATTAGGCAGTGCTGCGTTGGCTTATTAGGCATGAGGACTCGGTTCAAATGCCAGGTCAGTCAACTCCAACAAGACGAAGTATTAAAAAAGTATTTCTTTCTTTCTCTGAGAGAAAATAAAATTGCCATGAAAAAGTTTCTCCAAAAATGTGTCGTTTTACATGACTTTAAAGAGAGTAGGTCCCGTCACTCATGCATAAAATTAGCACACTGAACATAGGTGGCGAGAGAAGATTACGTCGTAATCCTGACTGTTGGATTGTAATGACCAATTATGTATGTATGTATGCATGTAAGTACATTGTAATGCCAATATCACTTACACAGTGCAACAAAAGTCGAAGAAAAATCGATGTTTCTTATGAAAATAAAAGTTCTTCGCTTCTCTTTTTAATTTCTTTCAATGTAAATAATTCCCTTCAAATATTTCTCTTAAAGTGTTAGAAAAAATTGTTTTTTTGCAAATTTATAAAGTCACTTCCAGCAGCAAAACAGTCACATAAGTCAACGCAATAGGCCTTCTAAGCTGTTTTGCAAATGGTTATGGTCACTTTTTATTAAAAATAACAACGATAGCAACAAAAAGCCTTTAAAAATGTTTTGACAAAAAAAGAGCTCTTTAACGGCTACGACCTAAGACCAAGTCTTTACGAACCTGTAATTACCAGCCATAAACATGTTAAGCAATCACTTTAGTTAGAACACACAAGTCTAGTTAGTTGCCTATTAAAAAAAAATCGTAAAATTTTAACCAGTAACCAGAACAACAACAACAAAAAAGAGGAGAAAATTTATAAAAGAAAAATTGCCACTTAAAACTAAAAGTTACTGACAGCTCTCACACAGAGAGAAGAAGAAAGAGAGAGTGAAATAAAAGGGCAGAAATGCTGAACATAAAAACTGCATGTCCTTTCGCACGTTTCAATAGAAGAATCGGCCCAAATCAGAAATTATTTACAAGCACACATGGATATGAGTATGTGTGCAGGTATATTCCTATGCACGTACACATGCAAGCACTTTACTGCCATTTACTTAGACCAACTGGAAAATGCTTTTTAACAATATGATGTGCTGCCTGTAACTGTGCTTGTGTTGTTGTTTTTGAAATTAATTGTAGAGGAGAGTAGACAGTAAAGGCTTTATTGAAAGGACTAGAAACACAATGTAGAAAATAAATGCAGGACGATAAGTATAAGAATGAAGTCGCTATAGTCTAGTAGCTAGTGTATTGGCTTATTATGGTGGGCTGCAGAACTTTCTCCGATGGGCTTGATGTTATAATTCACGTTTAACTCACAATTTAGGGACATGAGGATCAATCTTTCCGTGTTAGATGTCACGATTTTAGACTATGTCTGCCACCCGGACTACGTAATGTGTGTCAGGCGTGGTAATGGCCACCAGTCTCAGGAATTGATCATAACTAATGTGCTTCCAGTTATAGCATTTCTATTTCATGGCAGTTAAGAGCCAATGAAATCCCTTTCGCATGTAAGCTTTAGGATTTAACTCGTTACCTTCTGACGCAACTGCCTTTTCTGACTCTCAAAAAAGTTTTGTCTCAATCTCAAAGGAACATCACGGGTAATTTCATAGCTAATGGGCTTTCTAGTGCAGGCGCAATTCTATCGAATGCTAAGCCACTCATGAAAACGGATGTATGTACTTCCAATTGTCTTTGGGAAATATGTTGCTTCTCTAAACGTTCCCTTCAACAGTAAGAATACAAATTAACATTTTAAACTGGAACGTAGGAACATATCTGCCGCTGTATCTACTAACACGAATCTATGCTTAATGGTTATATGTAAATCGGTTATGACGGAGTAGAGTTTCATCGACTTCATTTTCCACTGTCCATCTCTGCATCAAAGCAAACTTTTGGCTGTAACGGAGCTATCCTTGCTTGATATCAGATGGATCACAAAATTTAAAGTCTTAGGCTAATTTTTACCTTGATTATAAGGGAGTTATGCTGTAATGTGAAGACCTGATTTAAATCACAGGCTCTCGTATAATAAGCGAACACACTACACACTAGACTAAGGTGACTATAAATCGATTATTCAAGAAAAAACTTCAGTCTGATGGCTCGATAACGTTTGCCATTCACTGTAACGGCAGATCCTTTGTTATTTTAAAGGACATAAGGGCCGGCAGCGTATAAATCATAGCCAAATATTAATTTTAAGGGATGTAATGGTAATTCGTTCACGGCTTAAGAATTGTCTTCGTTGTATATACGGCACACAAGCCTTTGGTAAAAATATTCTCCTCTCAGAAAAAATGCGTCGCAAACTATTTCCTTTGGCTCCAATTAATGTAAGAGATTTATATTCTGGGCACATTAGCCATGATTATTACATTGCCATTGATGTGAACGATGTTTTGTTTCAACAGGATGATGCAACTTGCCGCAATCGTTGGACATTTAATTAGCCGAAATGGCGATGTCAATTGGACGCCAAGAAGCTGCGATTTGACACCGTTGGACTATTTTCTGTGGGGCGCCGTTATACAAAAGTGTTATGCCAACAAACCAGAGAGACAATTGAGCCGGCCACCATTCGTGATGCCACCCTAACACACTTAACATAAGTGGTGTGAGAAGATAGATTGTAATCCTGGCTGAAGGCTTGTAATGACCAATCATGTTTATGTCTGTATAGTTCAAAGGCCATTTACATGATAAAAGTATTAATTTTGATTAGGATTCGATTCACGTATCCAATCTGTGTGAGGAAAAGTTGCCAGTTAAAGAAATGGGGAGAGCAAACACTTGTCATCTCCTGAAAACCTAAAATAATGTTTTTATGATTTCCACTGTTTAATTAACCGACCTACTACAACTATTTCAAGTAACTTTAGTCTCTTAAGCAGATTTAAATTTTAAATTTTTTTGCGTTTTTCCTTTTTATTTTAAGAAAATGAGTCTCCTTATTTTGACACTTTACGTAAAACGGTTATTTACACCACAACACTTAAAGAAAAATTCTTTATTTTGGTCTCTTATGGTAATGGGACATGTTGCTATAGTTTTGCCAGAGACGGACGTACGTATTTAGTTACTTTGTTCTCAATTCTTAATTACATGCAGGATGCCTTTCATTATGGCAAGCATATGTTCATTAAACTCAACTGTTTGTAATACTTAGTCAAGCATAAGTCTGTGTGACAGTGTGAATCTTTTAAAAATCTAAAAAAATATTGGGGGAAGGGGGGCCTCCCCCTTTATTTTCGTAGTATTTCTTAAGTTTCTTAAGTTTGAAGTATTTTTCATACATGCGGTCGTGTCGTATTAATGGTGACACACATTTTTGTAGCGCTTTTATGCTGTCAACATCTTTCACACTCGCTTTTCCGTTTCTCCTTTTCAAATGGGAACTGACATGAAATAATGCGGCTGATGGCTTTTATCGTCACTTGAAAGAAAAAACAGGAAAAAAAGAAACGAATGCAACTGAAAAGATGAAATACAAAAAAAAAAAGAGAGGGAAAGAGTGAAAGATTAAAAGAAAATATTTTTAGTGGTTGCATACAACAACAAGAACAACAACAAACAAAAGAGAACACAAAAGAAAACCAAATATGTACTTAAAAGCAAACAGTTAAAGTAAGTGATACCATCTCACGAAAACATAAAGTATTCTTTGAGGAATTTATTGAGGAATTTAAAAGGATATCAGCCGCCACAATTCGAAATAAAAATTTGACAGTTTAAAGCGAAAATTGTATCACGCAGCAGACGCGTTTCATCGACTATAACTTCCTTAATTGTTTTCTTTTCTTTTATTATGTTCTTCAAATTCCTTTCATTTTTCATTTATTTTTTTCGGATTGCATTTAACCGCATTAAATCTCTTCCTTTTGTATCGTAACAGCTAGTGAAAGAAAAATCCCCAGTTGTTTGTACAAAAAGAAAGAAATTTGTGTCACCTGTAATGTGGCACGAATCGGTTAAACAAACTGCAACTTAATTACGTAGAAGGGGTTCATAAAATAAAAGGAATACCAGAAGTACATTATAGTTGTACTTGTAATTATTTCCCTTGTATACACTTGCAACATATTGTCGTATAAAAGACACATTCACTCCCATACTCACTTATGAACACACTCACTCACTTAGCCAATGTTTTCAACTTTGCTTTGTTTGTAATACAGAACGCGCCTGAAAATTACAAAAGATTTCCTTTGTTTCCCTTGAGAAAATGAAATATTTCTTCACAAAGGAAATCATAATTAGGCGAACGGCGATGTAAACAAAGCTGGAATGCATGTTGCAATCCCTACTTATAAGGGAGTGCATAATAATTTCTAAAGAATTTAAAACGGAATATATTAGGGTCACTTGAAAATATAGTGGTGGTGTGCGAAGCTAGGTTGTAATCCAATTAAGTAAGTTAAGCAAGTAAGTAATAATCACCAACATGGATCTCTGGAACTTTACCAACAAGGAACCCAGAATATTATCTACAATCGGTCGTACTATCAGAAAGCATTTTATTATTATTAGACGAATATTGCTAAACTGGATTCCTCAGAGCTCAAAGAAGTCATGGTGAAACAAAAACATCTGAAAATAAGAAAATAAGACCAGCAAACATCGTGGAAACGAATGTATTTCGTGGAAAAAATGTGCTTCCAAGGATTGATTGAATGATTGATTGATTAATGGATTGACTGTATATTAAAACGGTCTATGATTTAAATTGAATTTTACTAATCCAAGCATGATATAAGAAGGCATTTTATATTTTTATTTTGACTTCCTTCAAACTACAAAATTTGTTGCCATAATTTTCCAAAAATTTATTCGTTTATTTCCTAATTCTTTTGAATTTTATTACCCCAAATATTATTATAAATAACAGCCTTTCTCACACTCCTTTTTAATTATGTTTTCTCAAGCCAAACATATCATAAATTTTTATTAAACATTACCAGTTAAAAATACAATATGATTCCATACCCCCCCACCCTCGCCATCCTCTCTCTATGATGAAGTCTATAAAATTTAAAAACCTCAACCAAAACAACCAGTACGTAGTACTCTAGTACATTAGCGGTTTTAATGTTTCTCTGTTCTCGGTTCTCTGTATCATTATGGGAATTTTTAATTTCGAAAATTTTTAGTTGTTGTGGTTTCTGTAATGCCATTAGCTAAAAAATAAACTCCCGTTACTTTTAGCCACATTTATTCCCATAATAATTGTAAATTTTGTTTACAAACGGAAGTCCTACGATATGTGTGTAAAGCCGCCATTATTTTTATGGATTTATATGATACGAACATGTTGCGGTTTGTTGTTGTTGTTGTTATCCTTTAACAGTTAATGGCAGGAGATTGAGAATATTTAAGAGAAAATAAAATAATTTTCTTCTTCTTCTTGTGAATTATTAAACATTTATTTCCTATGCACTCGACTACATATGTACATATACATTACATACAAATTTCAGTTCTTTACTATAAACCGCCGGTTGAGAATCCTAACTTCGAACTTCACTGCAGGTTTAGGCCAGTATCATATGGAAAGGAAGTCTTCACATGGCTTCACATATTATTGCCATATGAGAGCAACATACTAAAACTCAGAAGGACTAGCAGTCGGTCACAAGTTATTCACGTAAACGATTTGACAAACGATATAAAGTTAGGTTAGGTTAGGTTAAGTTATCAGAGAGGTCCAATACTGCTTATAGAGTTACATACCTTCGCTCAGACACTTATTGGACTGACCCTTCATGCAAAAAAATTGAGAAAAAGGGGAAAAAAGAAGGGAAAGTATATAACAAACAATATAAAGTCAGTTGAGGTTAGATTGGAAGGGTGGCCAAATACTGTATATAGAGTTCCATACCTTCGCTCAGATACTTATTGGTGTTAGTGTTAGTATTAGTTAATGTGATCCTTCATACGAAAGAATGAAGAAGAAGCAAAAAGGAAAGGAAGGAAAGAAAGGGTTCTAGCGGTTGAGGGGAGTGAAACAAATCAAAAAATTAAAGAAAATCTCTGAAAGGGAATGTCAGAAGGGTGCAAATCAAACCATTAGCTATACAATCCTATAATCAGGCTTACAACTTAGCTTCTCACAACACCCATGTTGTGTGTGTTAATTTTATCCAGTGGCGGGACCTACAGTTTCAAGTTGACTTCAAACGAGATATTTTTAAGAAACTTTTCATTGAAATTTTATTTACCACCATAGTTTTTGCCAGAAGACTGCTGAGAGGAAGTCGCAGACAGAAAAGTTTTTTGGGGTTACAACAAGGGCCTCACGTCTAATAAACTAAGCTACTACGTACAAGACAACGGCGACTTCATTGCCTTTCTACAACAATAAATAAGCGCTTTCTACCTTTAAATTGAAATGAAACAAAGTGTGTGTAAGACATCATTCAAAACTTTCAATCGTTTGAAAGGTCTATTGATGGCATGTCATGTGTGGAGCGATTTTCGAAATGTTAAATTTTCCATGACTCTGCCATGTAAATTAGGTTGAATCTAAATATTAATATGTATTACCGGTTTTGAGAACCGGTATGAAGTTGCAGTTTATTCGCGTATTCCTGTGACTGAAGAAAATCCCACAAGAATAACTCCAACGTGGACAAATTTCAGCATCTCGATGAGCAGTTCACATCACCTCAAATCGTTCATCGAGAATATATAATGTGGCATGATATTCGGGAATCATAGCGCCGTCTGGTTGCAATCATATATCGATGCTGTCCAGATTAAACAATTTATGTTGATCTTCTAATTCAAATTGTTCTTCATAAGGGGGATTACGTGCGGTTGCTCGAACTATTTTTTATGAAGTTTGATTGGGTTTGGTTTTATTACAGCTCGCCGTTGGCAGTGACGGCCTGGACAACGTCATTCTCAAAGAAACATAAGCCGTTGGCACTAACAGTCTAAAGTCTATACCAAAGGGTAACTTTTTCATGGATCTCATGTGGACTGGTGTCCCAAATTCAACAACTTCGTTTGTACATACATACATACATACATAACTCGTCATTGCAACCCTTTAGTCTGGATTACGATCCAGCTTCTCATACCACTTAAGTTGGGTGTGTTCATTTTTATACATGTGTAGCGGGATCATCAGTTTAATGTCCGAATGACAGATTTTTGAGAAATTTTTTCATGGCAATTATTCCCAGAAATCAGAGGAGAGGAAGCCGCCGAAGAAATACTTTTTCATATTTCAGTTTGTTGTAGATGTCTGACCTGGGGTTTGAACCGAGGCCTGTTGTCTAATATGACAACACACTACCTGTGGCGACTTGATTGACTCTAAGTATTTAGATGGTCAACCGTTGACTCGGAGTGAGAAACCTCCTGTAATGCAGGACATTCTTATGCGAATCTGTTGCTCACGAAAGTTATATGTTCTACTGTCTTGAGTTCATCCGAACAATTTGTACATACGGCACTATATGTCAGCTTTAATCGGTACATCGGTCGGAAACCATCCTTAACCAGACAAAAGCTACCTACTAGACTATGGCGTCTTTTTTTGCAGACGTACCTATTGATCCATAAATTGAACTCATCGTGCTTCAAAGTCCATGCAGCAAGCACACGTCGTTGTTTATGGCCGTTCACCTTCAGTTGGTGGGTGAGTTAAATTTTTACGCATGGAGGCTTAAGCCATATCCCAAAATTTTGATAAGTTGCGGTCTGCAAAAGGGCGAGCTATGCAGATCTCGCGCTGCGTTACGTAAAAGGTTGGACAATCGTTAACCCTCCCATAAGATTTGGCAGAACGGACTGTATAAATTACAACTAGTTTGACAGTGTAGCTGCAACGGAGGGCGCTATATGTCGTGTTTATTGATTGATTAGTAATAGCACGCGATGCTTTAGTCGACCTAATCTAAAAAGCAAACAAAAAAACTGAAACGAAATGGAAAATTGAGTCGAATCAACTGAGATTTCTGTTATCAGTTGAAAATTGATTTCAAGAGACTCCATTTCTATTCAAATTTTGGAAAGAGATTTACAGTTGAGAAGATTATCAGTGGCAAGGCTTATAATTCGCTGATAACGCGCATTCAGTGTAATTTATTGATTACATTAGGCAGCTTCATACCTCGCATTTTCTTAGTGGGTCTTTCAATTTTAAACGCAATTTAAATAGAAACTGAAGATATGTTCATGAAGTAAATGTTTAAAATCTTATTTCACAATCACATCCCATTAAGCAAACCAAATGACTCAGATCGAAACCATAAGTACGCATACTCACAGATGTTCATATTTATTGTTCTCATAAATTATAATGAGTTTTGTCTTGAATTTAACAGAAAAATATTTTCTTCTCTTTACAGATGGTTACCGAAATCCGCCATGAGGCCTGTTGGCCCCGATACCTCACACACCGATTGTATACTGGTGGTTGGTGTCTCCCGTCCCAAATTAGCTGTAGTCTTTTTAACCGTCATGTTGATTTCATTATTTTTGACATTTCACGTTTTATACGACAGTGCCGTCTACAATATACAGGCAGCACAAGCTGTACACGAGCATCATCATCATCATCAACGTTTGGCACTAATCAGTTCAAACAGTATAGGCAGCAATGGTATTGGTGGTATAGGAAATGGCGCTGGAAATGCCATTGGCAGCAGCAATACTGGCAGTTTTAATAATCTATTCAATACCAATCGTGCTAATCATATGCCCGCGGATTATGGCATAGCTGGCGGTGGTGGTAGTGCAGGCGGTAATGGCAATAATAAGCATGGCTCAGATATTTCATCATCCAATCAACAGATCAGTCATCCTATGGTGTTTCCATCAAATCGTGTACATTTTCCAAAAACCAGTCGTCGTCTACCACAGGTAAATAATTAAAAAAAATTTTTCAATGAAAACATTTCCGTTTGCTTTTCCTTTCCTTGGCTAACACAAACTCTTTATACAAAGAAATAAAATGGTGGGGGATGGTATTTTTCATTAGAAAATTTTGTAGCGAATACAACGCCATGGATATTCTTTCGAAAATAAATAATGAAACAGCCAAGAGATTAGAGAATAGCGACAAACAAAAATACAAAGAATTACCCTGGAATACAGACTAGAAAACTAACAATAACAAATCAAAAGTGAGTTTCTAAAAGTTGAAAAAAATGGAAATTTATTCACAGCAAATAAAGCGAAAGCCTATCAGTTGTTATAAAAATCTCCAGTATGAGATACTGTGATATTTTATAGGACTATCACTTTAGTGATTTCAAAACTGCCTGTCTAAGAAGGCTGTCATCTGTTAAATATCTTTCTCTTCATCTTTCTAATTTATTTAGTTAAGGATGTAATATTTACGAATATGAACAGTTTAACAACTAAAGAACGTATAAAAAATATAGGGTCTTCCAATAGAGACTTCCGAATTTTGACAGATGATAATTGTCAGCTTGTTGACGATACAGCTGCCGCATTAGTTGTCATTTACTCTCACGGTTTTACAAACCACCTGCTGAATGAGCTCTGGAACTATGATGCTCACTTCCCTTTAGTAATGAGGTCCATTTCTAGATAAATTGGTTCGACACCAAAGACAACTTTAAAATTTAAGATGATACCAATTCACATATGAACCAAGAGCGTGCAATGCAATGGTGCAATGGTGTGGATGTTGCGCTGGCTGCGTCATCGATCTATATTTAGTTGAGAACGACGTTGGCCAGACCATCACAATCAACGCCAAGCACAGTAGGTCGATGATTCAACTTCATTAGGCATGAAATGGATGGTTTGGACACAAAAGACATCTAGTTTCCAAAGGACGACACTGCGACCCACACAGTCCAAGCCATATTGAATATTCCCCACGATTGATTTGAACGCTTGGTCATCATTTGAGCAGGACGAATGGTTATCACAAGATCAACAAGATCATTCGTTTCAAACAGGTTTGATTTTTTTCATGAGGGGTTTCTTAAATCGGAGCTGTGTGCGAATAAGTTTCAAATCACACCGGTCCTCAAAGCCAGAGCTACAAATTAAGCCAAAAAACTTGACATGAAGTTGCCTTAAGATTGTTGGCTTATTAGCCGTGAGAACATGGTTCAAACCCCAGGTCAGGCGACTTTCTCTCAGCAAATTTCTGCAAAAACTTCTTCGAAAAGTTTTGCAAAAATCTGTAATTCGGAGTTGACTTCCAGCTGAAGGTCCCAGATCTTTATACATGTGAGTTAACACACACAGCATAAGTGGTGTGAGCAGCTAGGTTGTAATCTTGATTGAAGAATTATAATGATCAATTATGTTTGTACCTGTAAAGGTGCAGGCATAAATTGTGGTCTGCTAAGGGTCGAGTTCCTGTGAGTGACGCAAAATCGAAGCCTTCTTGATTAATCTTACGTGCTGTTGTCAGCAGATCTTGCGTTTCGTCGACATACGTTCATTATCAATCGAAAAATGTACAAAGCACGCCGTAGCTTACCCAAACAAATCATCCATTTTGTTAAATCAATACTTGCACTTGCTGCTGAATGCTATTCATGAAGATTTGGCAGATGCAGCTTCCTCAAGATGTTCGTTGTCAACTGTCATTGTTGTTAGGAAGCCAGTATTGATAGGCGCGATTTATACCTTGGCTTTAAATATATTTTCATCGATGTTATCTTCGTCTAACTCTTGAAAGACTAGAGAAACAGTAAAGTAGGCCGCTTTGATTAATTAGCAACACGAAAATATTTAAATTCACTTTTCGAAAATTTAATGAAAATCTTGAAGAACGGCTCTCAACTTCACTTCACTGATTGCTAGACAGAGAAAGAGAGAGAGTGGAAAAAAATTATTTCCGAACATTAATGTCAACGTAATGAGTAAGAAAATTTAAATGTTCTCTTAGGATACCATTAAATACAAAATATTATGGCAACGCTAAACGCCTAAACCAAAGCAAAAACGTTAATAAACACTAAAGGAGCAGAAGCAAAACGGCTTCAAATTATCTTCATTTCATAAAACTAATTGCAGCAATTTGTGGAGTTTCATTTCCCAAAGTCATTTGGCATTTATGATTTGAAGCCGGCCAAGACCCAAAAAAGCCAACTAAACGGGGGTATTTTTTATGTCGCAAGGGTCAATTAGCATTAATTCCTGCCTGCCTGCTAATGAAAATATTTCATTTCATTTTTTTTTTGCCATTTATTTGGGGCCGTTTTACAGCCACAGTTTCATTTCATGTTTTCCAACAATTTGACAAAAAAAAAGGAGGAGGAAAAAGCAAAATGGCAAGAAAACTAACAAAACAATTATTGTTAAACAAATACGATAACACTAACACCACTACCATCCCTAATAATATTTTTGTATTTATTTTTCTAATTTTTCTTCGTCTTGCTTTTCTTGTATCCCATTTCAGGCTCTTATAATCGGCATACGAAAGTGTGGCACACGTGCTCTTTTGGAAATGTTATATTTGCATCCACGCATCCAAAAGGCTGGCGGTGAAGTACATTTTTTCGATCGCGATGAAAACTATATGAAAGGCTTGGAATGGTATCGCAAAAAAATGCCACACTCGTTTCGTGGTCAGATAACGATAGAGAAGAGTCCCAGTTATTTTGTATCACCAGAGGTAAGTTTGCATATTTGTTTCTTCCTTTCTGCTCTTTTTTGATTTCGCCTTGGTCACAATCAAATTTTTGATTTTGTTTTGTGCAGTCAAATATTGAGTACATTGGACTGTATTGACATGTTTATTGTTTTAGTGTGGAAACAACTAATCTTGCAGTTACTTAAAGGAATTAAATCATACGAAAGCAATATTTAGTTTGATTCAGAGAATATTTTTTTAGCGCGGTAGTTCAGTGAGTACAAAGTGGTTCTGAGCCAATTCGTGTTCCATTGATGATTACATATAACAGTAGGAAGGAACCAAGTATGGTGAATACGGCCATACGCAGCCTATTGCTTTAATTGTATACTGAAGCGGTTTTGCTTTGTGTGCAGATGTATTATCATGTTGCAAAATTACCTTATCGTGTCTTCCTTCTGAATATTTTTCGATCAATGCATGCATTTAAATTTATTATTTGTCTTCGATAGCATTCTGTATTAAAGGTTTCACCAGGTTTTAGGTGTTCGTGGTAGACCACACATTTCTAGTTCCACCAGCCACACAGCATTGCTTTCCTGCTAAATCGATCTGTGTTTACAGCCGAAATAGATGGTTGTCCCGGATAAATCTAAAATTTTTTCCATTTAAAATACTGAAAAAATTCACTGAAATCCATTTTTCCATTTATCGTGTCTTTACTTGAAATTGTCTAGGGCTTGAACCGTGGCTTCACGTCTAATAAGCAAACACACTACCCATTGGACTAGCAGTAAGAACCACTTGATGCTTATTTTCATCGTTGGCTTTAATTAAGAATTTTTCTTGAACTTCCCAATTTATCATTCTACTGATTTAATATGTCAGCCACTCTAACACCCTGTATGGTATACGATATGTATTTCAAATTAAAATAAATTGTCAACAATTTCCTTAAAACTTATTTTATTTACACAAAATTGAATTGAATTCGTATTTTCTTTTTTTTTCTGGCAATTTTGTCCTAAATTTACGCTTCCTTGTTGCTTTTCCTTTGATACACTGCTGGTATATGCTTATGGTGTGTAGTGTTATATTCTCTTACTTTTTCTCTCGTTTTCTTTTGTACTTTTTTTTCTCAGGGTGCAACATCTTTTCAAATAATTGTTTCCAATTTAAAAAATAATACTTTTCATAAATTTTATTTTCTTTTCAACATTCTTCTTCTTCTTCTTCTTCATTCTTCTCTAACAACGACTGGAATCACACATAAAAGGCATCCACTTAAGTGTGGCTGTTGCATGCGACTATAATAGAAAGAGAAGAATTTTTTGTTTTTTTTCCAGTGAAAACACTGGTGTAGGTGTAGGTGGAGATGATATTCCTTAAGAAATAAATGAAAAGCAAAAGCAAACAGAAGGATAATACGAAGAAAAAATGCTGCTGAGAAAATAGCAAAGAAGTGTTTGTGGGAGAGTGAGTGTGAGTCTATGGAATTGCAACTAGACTGGTATTAAGTCATAAATCTTCATTATTGACATCATTACTATTTATTAGTCACAGTCGTTTTCTCTATTTTATACATGTGTGTGTGTGTGTGTGTGGATGTATGTGTTGTGAAATACTCGTACATTTACAATTAGAGTAGCCATGGCTATATATGTAGTTCGACAAACGGAAAAAATAAAATGTCATACAAAACACTTATGCAGACAGCCAACACCAACAGCAACAGCAACACAGCAGTATCAAACTAACACGAATACCTATGTATATCAGTATCAGCACCAGCTGTCTTTATGTGTATTACCAACACATAAAAGGCATCAAGAGATTCAAAATTAAATGGATACCACAGGCAGATATTTAAAGGAGTTCGTTAATTGAAATTTTTTTTGGAATTTTTAATATGTTTTTTTTTTATTTATCGCATGGGCCATCTATCGGTTTAAATTTGAACGATCGGTTATTTCGAATCTGGTAATACTAATGTCATTCCATTCTGTCAAAAAATTCAGTATATTATCTCCACTGAACGCAGTGAATCGATTAACGCTTGAGCACGTTGGGATTTATTGGAAATTTGTTTCCAAAACAACAAAGGCAATTGATCGGAAATTGCACGAAAATATCGTACCGGTATACGTACATTTATTGCTATTTCAGTATGATGCCTTGAATATGATGCAGTGTTGCTTTCGAAATGAATCCCACGCCCTCATGGAAGGACTTCTTTAGACCTTTAAAGTACCAACGCCAATGTCGCAGAATACTTTTATTGAGTAGACCATCTATCGGTTTAAATTTGAACCATCGATTCATTCGAATCTAACAATACTTATGTCATTCTATTCTGTTACAAATCTCAGTAGATTATATGCTTATAAAAAGTAGAAATACTACCTACACTGCGTACGATTAATGCTAATGTGAAGCATTTACATAACAAGCATACGTCGTGGGGCACCATTTTTATTTCGAATCTGGCAATACTTATGTTATTCCATTCCAAATTCAGTCTCCACCGAACGTAATGAATCGATTTAAGCTTAAAAAATGTAAAAAATGTAGAAATACTACCTACACTGCGTATGATTAATGTCAATGTAAAGCATTTACATACAAAGCATACGTCGTGTGGTACCATTTTTCAGCATTCAAACTGTATTGTTGCCTACAATAGGAGATCAAAAATTAAATTTATTGAGGAAAATCAAAAAAAGGGGACTATAACTATACCACTTTGCGAACATGGATTAGAGTATTTAATGTAAACACTAAAACACCAGCAGCCGTGCCTAGAGTCCTAAAAGTAAATATTGAGCATCCTTATCCTCGAAGTACCTCTCGAGATGTATCCTTTTTAGCTCGCCCTGATGTCCCAAGCCTTGAGAATTTCATTCCTGTGCCATTATCTTTAAATCGGGTGGGCCATCTATCGGTTTAAATTTGAACTATCGGTAGTGAACGTAGTGAATCGATTTACGCTTGAATAACGTTGAGATTTATTGGAAATTTGTTTGCAAAACAACAAAGGCAACAGATCGGAAATTGCACGAAAATGTCGTACCAGTATACGTAAGTTTATTGCTAAAGTTCGTGAAACTGTTTTCATTGTTGATGCCCCAAGACGTGAGCCCGCTCATACAGTGCGTACGTTTGAAAATATCGGAGCTGTGGCTGCAAGTGTGCATTAGAATCCATCAAAATCAACTTGTCATTGTTCTCACGCATTAGTTTACGTCGAATTTCGCGAAAAGATCTCGGTATGTCGCCTTACAAGGTTCAATTGATTCAAGAGTTGAAACCGCATGACCATCCGCGTCCTTAGATGGGCCAACGCAAAATTGTAATATGATGTCGATTTTGCTACAAAAAAAGCATCCTTTCGGGTGAAGCTCATTTTCATGTTGGTGGGTCTGTTAAGAAGCAAAATTGCCGTATTTGGGGCTCAGAAAACCCGCACGTTGTCTTACAGAAGCTAATGCATCCATTACGACTGATTCTTTGGTGCAGCTTGTGGGGCGTTGGCATCATTGGCCATTAGTAGGGCGCAACCACTACTGTCAATAGAGATACCTATCGCACCATTCAAAGGGATTTTTTGTGTACCCGCTCTTCGTAGTATTGATGTGAACGATGTTTGAATTCAACAGGGTGGTGCAACTTGCCACATATCCCTTGCCACAATGGATTTATTGCGTTAAACGTTTGATGGGCATTTAATTAGCCGAAATGGTGATGTCAATTGGCCGCCAGGAAGCTGTGATTTGACACCATTGGACTCTTTCTTGGCTTTGTAAACTATACAGACAATAGTTCGATCCGAAACTTCTCTCCCTCTTAGTATAGAGAAGACACTCGAGTACTGTCTCTAACACACTATTTACCTCAGATATATGGCACTATGCACCGCACAATGCTTGACATATAAGTCAAATGGAATGGCATAGAGGATAACGCTAAAATTGACCAGAGGAAAATCTCCTTCTAACTCTGGTAATAATCAAGGATTACATGTCCAATATAACAACTGGTCGGACGTTCGCCGTATAGCTCTAATGAAGGCATCCTTGTTATTATTGCTGTAGATTGTACTCCTTCAAAGGACTGCAAAACCCCATGTATGTACCACATTCCTCCTAACAACAATAACAACTACACAATGAATAGTGAAAATGCCTTAGGGAATCTCGTGAATGTGTGTCAGAGTATACAGCATTCAAGTTAAATATTGCACCAGGCACTCATTCTCTCTCTCTCTCTGTCTCTCTCTGCCGCTCTCTTCATACTCTTTAGGAGCCTCAACCAAATATAATGAAATGTTTTCAAATTTGGCTGTCTCTAGTTGAAAAAATCTCTCTCTCATTCTTCTCTCTTCCACAGTAAGGCTGTATGGGTATGGTTGGGGTCATAATTTTAAAGCCGTAATAAAAATGGAAAAAATTTATAAAAATTCTGGCCAGAGAAAAATAAAAACCTCCAGAAAATGTCTACAATAGAGTGAGTATGACACATAAAACATTATGACAAACACACACATACACATACTCAATCACACGCGCTCACACACCCCGACAAGTCAATGCTATTCGAAATGACAGAAATTGAAAATTATGGAAGAGAATAAAAAGTAAACCGAATAACGTTGAATGAATTTAATATGGAACGCAATTTGTCATAACAAAATCAAAAAACGAAAGAAACGAAAAATGCTGCAGTTTTTCTTCCCAAAAAACTTTTATTAAAAAACAAAATAAAGAAGAAGAAAAAAAAGCATAAATAAAGTGAAGAAAAATAAAAAAAATGAATTTAATTTAACAAATTGCACAACGGAAATAGCGATCGCTACAGAAAATTTAATATATGTATATCGGGTCTTTCAGTAGGCGCTTCCTAACTTCAATTGAAATAAAACAAAGCCTGTGGGAGATATCATCGAAATTTTTTATTCTTTTGAAAGACCTACTGATGCCATTATGTGTGGAGTATAATATCGTTCTAATGTTCTCAACAGCTTCTCTGGGTGGAACGTATACGAAATGTTCATCTTGCCATGACTCTTCCATGACTCTTTCATTCAACGTTTGAATTAATGCTTGTAGCGTCATACATGTGTTAGTCTATGAACTTTTCAGAGAAACAGTTATTTTGTGTTTCCAACTAAAGTCGGATCCACAAGAATCCTGCTAAAAAATTCTTAATCGAATTTAGCGAAAGGAATACTTAGGTTAGGTTAGGCTAGTGTGGTAGCTTTGATACCAAAAGGTCACTTGAGCATGTATAGCGGCCCGTTGCGACGACACAGGTGAACGCAGTCTCTGTACTGACCAAGTTTCTCAGAAGCAAGGAGGGAGAAGTTGGTCAGCGCAAGGGCTGCACATTTAAAGCACGACAACGACTATATCCTTGGCATCGATGGACGAATGGACGAGGTGAGGATTAAAGTCTTCTCAGGATTGAGTTGACTGCAAGATTCCAGAGAAGTGAACGTAGAACACCGCCTTGTGGTGTACATCTACAGACAATTTCTCTGTCACTGTGAAACTCATACTGTGGAGATTATTATTCTCGATTTGAGGAGGAGCTCAATAAACCTTGCCAGATTCTGATCCAGGTTGAGAGAATTAAGAGCCATAATTATAGCGTCCGGGTTGACGTCCAATGACGAGGAAAATTGCCAGAGTGTATTCCTTAACGTACAAGGACTCCACTGATTTACCCCTCGTGTAGGCATATTGGGATGAGGACAGAAGTAAAGGACCAATCGAGGCCCTAATATTAACATCAAGGACTCTTTCCAGTATCTTCAGATGAAAGGAACAAAGGCTGATTGGTCTGTAGTCACCCGCCTTATTGCGGGACGGTTTCCCAGCCTTGGAAATGAAGATAACTTAAGATATTCTCCATGTGATATAAAGGAGCCTAAGACTGGAAAATAGCCAAGGGAGAATAATTTCCTCTCCATGTTGGATGTCGCCTGGAATAATACCATCCGGCCCTAGGGACTTTTGGTTTGAAGGATCTAATAGCCCACTGCACTTGGCCTGGGTTAAGAGTTAGGGGTGAGTGGTCTCCAGACGACGGTAGCGTAATCTGATAGAGAGCTTGACCCCTCCAAGGCTGGCAGTAACAGGAAAATGAGTGTCAAGGACAAGTTCAACCGTCTCTGAACTAGTCTGAGTCCAGCTGCCATCAGGCCTTTGGATGCATTCGACAGATTTGTGTGTGGAACTTAGAAGACTCTACCGTGTCAATGATGTATCCGTGGTACGAAAAGCAGCACTCACCAGATACATACCAGTCTCTAATATGATCAGAGAAATCAGGGATATTCAAAGTGATGTCCAATACTTCATTTCTCTTAGATGTAAGGAAGTTTAGTTGATTACCCCGGTTGGCTTTATCTAACTCATTACTAATAATGAAGTCAAGTAGACACTCACCAGGATCGTTGATATCGGAACTTCCCCATATCGTATGATGGGAGTTCGCGTCGGTTTCGATAATTACCGGAATCTCACGTAGTTGCTCATCTGCTACCAGTCAGCCAATGGGTTCTTGGGAATACTTACATCATCTGGTATTAGCAATGGGAGCTGAGATATTTCTTTAAAGTTTAGCCGATTAAAGTGTTCAGTTATTCCTATCTTTCGGGTAAACATTGCCTTAATGAAAATTTAAACTCAACTATTCATACGTATGTAGATAAACACTATAGTCTTCTGTTATTATTTCTATTTTTTCAATATTTTTTTCACAATTTTCCTCCGGGAATTTCACCTCTTTCTATGACAGAAATTTGCCAATAATTGTTTTATTTAAGCTGATAACAGTGATCTAAAAAAATACGAGTAGAAAACAATTAAAAATTTCATTGAACGCCAAAAGCAACAAAAAACTGAAAATAAAAACAAAATAAAAACATATATAATTCAACAAATGTTGTTACTTTTTTAATCACAGGACAAAACGTTGTAAAATTAAATACAAATGACTACGAAACGAAAAAATAAACGAAACATGGTTTACCCAATGCTACGTGCCAAATTGATTTTGGCGAGGCTGTTTAAATAGTTTTGCAATATTTTTCAAAGCATTTTAGAATCGTGGAAAAGGTATTTAATGTAGATATTACAGTTAGTAAACGAATGATAATCAATAATTACTAGGTTTTATTTTCGCTCGTGATGTTCAGTGGTTAATTGAATACAATTCCTCGTATAGGTTCTTCTAACAAGGACATCCGTATCTTGTTGAGGCTACATCCTTCAAATTAATTGTCATTTATTAAGATATAACATAGACAACGACTTGCGTTTCTTGAAAGTGCTGTCTAGCAGTTAGAAATTGATCCCAATTTCCATTGAAAAACCATTTTCAGCAATGAAGCCTAATTCTGGATGAACAGGTTATCTGAACATATAAAATTTTCGATTTTGGGACGATACCAATAAAGGAGTATCCAAAGCATTCCGAAAAAGTTTCTGGTTCGTGTAGATTTTGGGCTGGCGGCGTGAACGGTCTATATTTCATTGAGAGCGACATTTGCCGGGCCAATATTACTAATTTTGATTTGAATTGGATGGTCTCGAAATTTCGACGATATCTCACACATACTATGCTTCATTTAAATTTAACAATATCGGGTGAGCCATCTATCGGTTTAAATTTAAACCATCGGTTATTTCGAATCTGGCAATACTTATGCCATTCGATTCCGTCACCGCATTCAGTATGTTTGGTTTCACCAGAATGGTGCAATTTACCACATATCTCATGCCACAATCGATTTATTGCGTCAAACGTTTGATGGCTGTTTAATTAGACGAAATGGTGTTGTCAATTGACCGCCAAGAACCTGCAATTTGTACTCTTTTCGGTGAGGCCCCGTTAAAAATAAAGTATTATGCCGACAAGCCAGAGAAAATTGGGCATTTGAAGTAAACCTAAGCTTTCTAGTTATTAATGGCATTCCCTAGAAAGGAAACTCGCTAGTGAATTACTTGATTGTGTCATGGAGGACTATTTATCAAGTCCTGTCATCAGGTAACCCTATGTTATGCATATTGTAGGGCTCTTTTACCACTTTGACAGATCTTACGGTTTAAAAGAACTTTCGAGCTAATGATGTGAGAAACCAAATGCTCTTACAGTCATATGGCTGTACATTTTTCTTTTAGATATTGCTCTTGTGGAACATCACTGTGGTCTAGCAAGGTAGTCTGTTGGCTTATTTGGCGGGAAGCCAGGGTTCAAACCCTAAGTCAGGCATCATAACTAAAATATGAAAAAATATTACTTCTGGCTGAAAGTCAAAACAGCTGACATTTCCTTCTTTCGCAGGTTCTTCGCCAGAAGCAATAGATTCTATGATTTTAGGGAATGTTTCTCAACGAGACTAAGTAATAAAATGATTGAAATAACCTAAAGACTACATACTCTTTCCAAAAATAAACAGTTCTGTGGAATAAAGGCGTAGCGCTTCTGTCATCCATAAGTGAAATATTTCTAGGCCATTAGAAAACTCAAGTGCAACTTCCAAGCGGATTTCTGCGCCTTCAAAACATATGGGAAATGCAACCTGAATGGAGATTACAAAGTACTAACAGTCAAGTCGCAAAAGCAGGCAAGATTATCTGTTGAGGAAGAAAGTTTTCATGCCGCTGATGATGCCAATGTTTGGAAGACGCCTGTAAGACGATGCAATATTCCGATAACGAAAAAAATGAGTACTTTAATGCGTTCTCCAAAAAGACGACAATTCTACTTGATTGTATGTCAAGTCACCAATGATATATTTTTCGCTTGCTCTTTATTACAAAATAATATTGGATTTCTCTCTCTGTCTCCCCCTTTTTGCCTACAGTTTGTTAATAAAAATATTTTTCACTCCGTTTTTTCCAAATAGTTTTGCCAAACCTACTTGTATTGTTGTTGTTTATTTTTATGGCCATTATTGCAATAAAAAAGAATAGAAAAAACGAAAATGAAAACTCTAACAAGGACCTTGTTTTTGATGACTAACCAATTCGAATAAAAAAAAAATTGAGCGGAAAAAACTGAAAAGCACGCCAGTAAAATTATGAGTCTAGCAATAAAAAAAAACTACGATTATTAAACAGTACTTATGTTAGTATAGCAATTAAATAAATTAAAAATATTTTTAGTTTCGTTTCTGTCACAATGGGCAAGAGAGAGATGGCGACTGAGAACGCCACAAGTAGTGCTAACATAGGATATCCGGTTGCCATATTATATTTGCTTTTTAATAACTTCCTCATCTGCATATGCGTTGTATGAACTAAAATAAGGGGGAATTAATTCAAAAATATTAGACGGACACAGTGTTGGTGTTTTCTTACTACATACTTAAGTAATTGAAGAGTTTATTTGTTAATAAAATTTAATTAAACACTCACAACACTTTACTAATCCAGTGGGGGGTATTGGTTTGAATCTTTCAATTCTGACAATGTTTTCTTCTACTTACAATTGCTATTCAGTAATGGCTATTAAATATGGTTATAAAATCTCTTAATTTATCAGGTTGCACTCAATTAATTGTGGTTGTCACCACATCAGATGCAGCATCATCAATACAGTTCCTTTTTAGTCAATAAAATACGAGAAGAGATGTGTTGAATGTAAAATTTTTGTGTTGATGCACTATTCAACACATCTTCTTAGACTGACTCTTTGGTGGTTTTCATCCGAATACAGACTGATCGAAGGCCATAGTCCCCATGGCCACGGTCCTTACTAGATAGATATGCAACAGGCTTCAATCCAATCGAGTCTACAATGCCACTGTTATACCAAATGCAATCCCATCTTTGTATCTCAGCTAGCTTACCCTGAGCACAATATATTACAGAATGGTGGCATTAAACGAAAATCAACAACGGCATACCTCGTATCAAAATATGAATTATGAGGACCACGGTGATCTGGATTACTAACTCATACAGCTTTGTTTGGTCACTGATGTTTTTTGATACCTGCACCGCTTTAAGTGACAGATAGTAGTCCGATATGTCTTTTTTTGGGAGTAATCACATATAAATCTTAGACAATCCCACTCATCCCACCCAGCACCTCTGGTGGGAATCGAACCCATGGCCCCGACACTTGAAAATTAGCACCCTACAACCTAGGCCATCAGCGCCAGGAAGATTAGAAGGAATCGTGTGTAAAGAGTAACGGAGCATTAAGATCTTGCCCAGGGGCATGACTGCCTGTATAGTTGATTTTTTTCTATTTCTTGCTTAAATAATATGCATTTAAATGGGAAGTGTTTGCTCACTACACTGGGGTTTTTAGTGCTTCATATTTTTAAATAAACAGAGTGTGTGTAAACAATCATGGAATTTTTTAATTCGTTTTGACAGGCCAATTGACGCCATTATGTGTGGATTATAAGACCGTTCAAATGTTTTACTTGGACTTGAGGACCGCTATAGTATGTGACTTATTTGCATAAATCTGCACCTTAAGAAAACTTCACAAGACAAAGTCTAACAAGATTAAATCGTTCGATCTCAGTAGTAAGTTCTAATCGTCTTCATATGCGGCATAAACTGTGTGACACGTGGCGCCGTTCCGTTGAAACCCTATGTCGTTGGTGTGAAAATCCTCCACTGTTGGACAAAAGAAGTTGGTAATTGTCGACCTATGTATAGTGCTCACTGCTGACAGTAATGGTCTGGTTAACATCGTTCTCAAAGAGATATGAACTGATGATGCCGCTAGCTCAAAATTTGCAAAATCAGGATTACCACCTCGATTCTCACATTACCCATGTTATGTGCGTTATTTTGACGTATGAGCTACAGATAGTTTAACGTCTATTGCGAACGAATAGATTTGAGAAGCGTTTCATTGCAAATTTATTTACTCTCAGATTAAGTTCTTTTCTTTATATTTTTCTTTTTCTTTATATTTTATCCTCTTCGTGATATCTGAGGTGGGTTTGAAGCTGGGCTTTCACCTAATAAACCTACTAGACTTGGGTGACTTTAAAAAAAAAATTATGAGAATTTCTAGAGAGAGTAATTTACGTGTATGGCTATATCATGACTTCTCTAAAAATAAACTCATGGATCCATTCACGGAACCTGTTTCATAGCAGGATTAGTGCAGCATAACGCACAAATCCTTACCACAACTACAATTACGGACCAGAGAATTAGACCCATTCGTCGATAATGGCAAAGATACTCAATACTTGGTCGCAGAAGATAAGTCAGAATGTTGACTTATAACATCAAAATCAAGTTTTAGCGACGGCTACAACAATAACACTAACCAACAAGATAATACGATATAAAGGCATTTGACTTTGTCGCTGTAGACCGTACCCACGCGAATAATTTCTCAACGATGAAGCAGAGCATTTTGAAATCAATAATCCTCAAGTTATGCCCATAATACCATCTGAAATATGCGAAGAAATGATGGAGAACTACCTCAAAAGGTTCGATTGCTGCAAACAATCTACAGGCGATCATTTAAATACCATTACATATCTCATATAAGTCTAACAAAAATAACCCTTAAGTTAAGCGTTACGACCTTAAGTAAACAGAAATTCAATATGCTCTACAACTACAACTTACATATTATAAAAAGAACTACATATTATAAAAAGAAAAAAGAAAATCAGTTTTCTATTATTATTGGAGGAATAGCTTCACTATTTCAACTGAAAATCCATTAAATATATGTATCATTTCGAAATTAATTTGCTTGCAACTCCTGTTTTCTCCATTTCAAAGTAAATTACCCGCAGGACCACCTATTTCTTTTCTTATGAACAATGTACATCAGAATCTATTAGTGCTAAAGGAATTGACCCCAAGTATTACTATACACACACATAGAGACAAACTATTGTTTCCTCTTCAGTTTCTGATGTTTTTTTCCCCAAAATTAAGAGCGCAGCTATAAAACGGGAAAGGAAAATGAAAGAAAAACCTCAAAGCATGTTAAGCAGTTACTGCTGCTATTACAACTACAACTACTGCTGGTTCTAATAAAAAACCATCAGAAACCATTGCAGCTGAATTGCATTTGTAATGGCAGTTGTAACAGTAACGTGTATCTCAAGCTGATACCCGTTAATGCACACACACACACACACAACTGCTTTAAAAGCGAAAGAGTGCCCCGTATAAATAAAAATCTTAAAGTAGTATTAGTTAATGCACACAATAATGCCGTCCTGGTCAAAGGTTTGTTATTTAAAGAAGAACAAAAAAATGGGGGAAAAAGCAAGTGAAACAGAAAAAAACAAAAGAGAGCAAATGAAGAATACAAGAGTTTATTATAATGCTCAATTACGTTTCCACTGCTTGTGTATGTTATTATATTCTCTTTACTACTACTACTCTCTCATTTTCTCTTCTTGTTTTTTATTCATAAAAAAATGAAAAAAAAAAAATTTACGGAGAAATTTGTCTGCCAACCAAGCCAGCCTGCCAGTTTGTCTGCCTGCCTAACTGTCTCTGTATGTCTGTGTGAGTGCATGTATTAATGTTGACTGTATATTTTATGTATAACTCTCTCCGCTTTTTATAAAATCCTTTTGTGTATCTATGTATATGAGGATCTACACAGTCATAGACATTCGTTTAAACGTATTCCTTCTTTCAGAATTTAATAGGACATTCGTTTGACCGCACTTTCATTAAGATCCTGGTATCTCCCCTCCTGTAAAAGAGAAGAAAAACAGAGTGTCCTTATTATATCTCAGGGATAGTGAAGTACTGCCAATAGACAATTTATTGCTTTGCCCTTAACCTACAGGTCTCCCTATTCTATGGTAAATACTAACGTTTTGCCTTCTTTCGATTCGATATTCTCATCACAGAACCTGAATCGATTCCCTATTCTATATTGTAAGTCTAGCTGATCCAACTGGCCATTCTAATCTCAAGTCAATCTCATATTAGCCGAGAGAGCAGAGGCCGGCCGGACTGTCAGATAATATTACTATGTTCCGTCCTCTATATTTCCTATAAAAGTTGAAGTTAGCACATCCTTCGATGTTGTAAACATTCCCTTATATGCACTGCTCTAAAAATCATAGTCGAAACTGATCCACTACATATCCTTGACTCATCAGTACGCCACAGAATGCTTTCTCTCTTAAGAGATTAATCAAGTTATTCCTTTCAGCCTTATTACCTAATCACATTGCGGAGCATAATGTTCACTAGTAATGTCTAGCAGACAACGACACGACCTGACAAATCGAATAACTGAGAAATTGTTCAGCCCTTTTCTCGATGCCTTTTCATTTAATATCGGGTTAGACTTCCTTTAGCCTTACCATAGTCCCCTTGACTCTGGTCCTCAATACCTATGCAACAAAGCCTATCATGTCATTATTCTTTTCTGCCTCATTGTTCAGTCTCATTTCGGAGCATAGAGTTCACTGGTAGTATCAGAGGACAATAAAGAATGCCGCCTTACAAATCGAATTTCTCAGTCATTCGCATTGTCTCGTTCGCCTTTTTTTTAGTTCTTATTAGAAAAGACTTGTCTTCCGTTAGCCTTAACATGATCCTCATGGCAGACAAATCGAATGACTGAGATATTCGAGTTACCAGGCCCCGAAGCCCTTTTGAAGTTAATATCGGGTTACACTTGTCTTCCGTTAACCTAACCATAGTCTGCATGGCTATGACCTCTACACAACGGGCTTAAATCCCATGGAGCTTACAGTGTCATTATTTCTTTCAGTCTTATTAGACAGTCTCGTTGCGGAAACAAAGTTCACTAGTACTGTCTAGAGGACAATAAAGAATGTGGCTCGACAAATCGAATGACTGAGAAAGTGCAGTTTTTCACTTAATATCGGGTTAGACTTGTCTCCCTTTAACCTAACCATAGTCCCCATGGTTGTGGTTCTTACTAGCATGATTGTGGTCTTCACTATCTATCCAACAGAGCCTGCAGTCCCACTGTTGTACCAACGCAAGTCTCTCTATATATCAAACCTAACTCCACCTGATCATAATTTATTACAGAATGGTGGTCAAGGTGGAAGACACTACAACTCGACGTCAAATGAACATATCTTGTGGCAAAATATGAACTATGAAGACCACTGTGAAACGGATTATGAACTCACTGATGGTCACTAATGTTTTCTGATATCTGCTTCCATTTAAGCTGACAGATAGTCCTATATCTCCAAACTGTACGAGTGAACTCAAAACAGTAGAAAATATAACTTTCGAGTTCAACAGATTCGCAGAATAATGTTCTGCATTAGAGGAGGGGTCTCACTACGAGACCCAAGACGTGTTAATCATCATATTCTAGTAGGCAGTGTGTTGGTTTATTTGATGCGTGGCTACTATTCAAGCCCCAGGTCAGAGATCGCCAACAAAACCAAATACGAAAAATATTTGTTCGGCGAGATCCTTTTAGTAGATTTCTAACGAATGTTAAACTAAAAACACCAAATAAATTAATTTATAAATTAATTTTAAAATGTCGTCATTCTATTATACGTTCCTGAATTGTTTATTTACTTCACAACAATAACTTAAAGAAAATAAATTAAAAACAACAAATTAAGTGCGTTCAAACGATTGTCAATAACTGTAACGGTACGAGAGAATATTTCTGTTTTACTGTGTGTATTTGTCTGAGTGTGTGTATATGTGTATGTTTGTGTATGTTTTTACATAAATTACTGCAGTCCAATGGTATTTTTTTGGGGGCATTTACAACAAATTGAAGCGCAAGTAATGCAATTAAACATTTTTGTTATAATAAATGGGTTTAAAAGCAGCAAGAAAATGTTTGAATGGGACTTTAATTAAATGTCCGTAGTTTAAATAATTGATGATAATTTTTATGCTCTTCTCTCTTGCCCTGTCCTAGCCTCGCTGTCTCTGTCTCTCTGTTATTAGTCTCATAATTTTTAAAAATAAAACTTTTTAATGCACACAGATACACAGATAATAGCAATTGTAGCTATGACACTGTATATTTGGAATTTTAAATGTAATTCGTTTTAATTTATCAAAAAAAAAAAATAAAAAAAAAAATTTTATAAATTATGACAAAACATTTTAAATTTTGCATTACAACTAAATTCAATGCAATTTTAATAGTGAATCAAATAAATGAATGTAGTATGAAGCAAAGTTTATAAGTCAACATTACCACTGAATTTGAGAATCCTCTGATAAACTGCTATAGAACGGACAATAATAGACTATAGCAGTATACCAATTAACTGCTATTGAAATAAGAGGGCCTATCCGCCTGAAATACATGAGTGTTCCAACAGATACTTCCGAACTTTGGCAGCAATCTTATTGAAACTACATCTGCCAAATTAATTGTCATTTATTCAGTCTATTTTGCCAACTCACCATGGACGACCATGGACAACTAAGAGCGTTCGCTGAATGAGGTCTGAAATTCACATAAAATGCAATTCGAAAAATTCACTGTCTTGGTGGATTTTACACTGGTGTGGTCATTACAACCATTCAATCAGGATTACGACGTCTGGCGTCACCGGTACATATTTTTTGAGAATGACATTGGCCCGAGGCTATTACTTTAAACGGCGAGCACTATAGGTCGATAGTTATAACTTCGTTTGGCCCGAATTGGATGGTTTTTACACAAAAGACGGCGCTACGGGCCATACACTTTATGCCACATTGCATATTCTGCACGAGCCTCGACCTCATGTGACCTCGGTAAACTTCTTCTTGTGCGCATGGTCACCATTTGACCCTCTAGACTTTTTATTCTGGGGGCTTTCTTTAGTCGTAAGTGTATGTGAATAGACCACAAATCACCGCGGTCTCCAAAGCCAACATAACCCACGATTTTGGTCAAATTCAGCCTAATTTATGCGCAGAGTCATTCGAAAATTTGAGATATCGAATGTTTTCCCACTTGAGAAGGCGGGCACTTGAATTTTGTTATATTCCACTCATAATAGCCGATGTTTAAAAGAAGCTTTATGAAACCAATGTTAAATGTCCTGGTGTCCATAGTAATATTTGAGCTTTAATTTCCCATTAGTATTTAACATAATTCTGGATGTTATCGTTCAAAAAAATGCTACTTTAAAATGTATTAACATCAGTATCTAGATTTTTCCATTACAGTCATAGCAGGCCTATTTCAGTTAAAGAGGTCTTTATATGGAACAGCTAATGAATTGAAGACTTCTTCGAATTGAAAGCTTCTGTAAGGTTTAAATTTTCTTCTTTTGCGCTTTAAAATGTTTTCTTTTCGAATGCAATTAAAACTTAATTCATGTCTGGTATTATTGCCTTGGAATTATCTTGCAATGAAATGAAAATAATACGCAGATAAAAACAAAAAGAAAAAAACAAACAGAAATTCCTTCCATTGTATTCCAAACAATTGCCATGTTTAACATTCAGCCAGAAATGCATTTAATTAGACGCATGGCATGTAATTGTTACACGATAGCGTTGTTAACAAGGTGGCCAGAGGCAATATCAATAAAGAATATCAAATTCATATGAATGCAGACGCACACTGTCCAATGAAACCATTTATTTATTAACATGGGGACATAGGACTGCCTGCCAGTAAAAGTAACCATTTAAAGCAGGTTTAAATGCAAATAAAAAAGCGAATCCTTACAATGACAATTTTTAATGTGTTTGTGTGTGTGTGTTTTTATTTTTCAGGTGCCAGAACGTGTACGAGCTATGAATGCGAGCATTAAATTGTTGCTGATTGTAAGGGAACCGGTGACAAGAGCCATTTCTGATTACACTCAATTACGAAGTCATGCAGCAACAGCCACTTTGCCATTGGCCGCCGTCGAACAACAGTCACCAACATCAGCCGCTGCAGCAGCTGCCGCATCCTCAGCATCATTGTTGTCGGCTAAAGTGTCATCATCATCATCGTCGGGGCATTCAATGTTGTACAACAAATTAAATGCGGGTTTTTCCTCATCACAACAATATGACAATTCATTAGGTGGTGGAGGTGGTGGCAGTGGCAGTGGCAATGGCGGTGGAGGCACAATAGGTACAGCAACTGCAGGTCGTATTATAAATAGCAATTCAATCTATAGCCCAGGTGGTGCCGGTGCTGTAAAAACGAATGTAAAAAATCCTTATAATAGCCATCGCCAATATGAGACCACCACTACCACCACAGCAAGTACACAAACAAATATGGCCAGTTCAACGGCACAAATTCTATCAAAGTAAGTTTGTATGTGTGTATGCGTGTGTGTCCATTTAACAGTGCTTTTCAAAAAACGAAAAACGTTTTTATTTTTCTGTTTTTCTTTTCGTTTTTTTTTTGTAGATCCTTTGAGGAATTGGCCATATTTCCCAATGGCACCGTTAATGAGTCCTATCGCCCTTTAAGCATATCCATGTATCATTTGCATTTGCATCGTTGGCTGGAAGTCTTCCCACGTGAACAAATTTTAATCGTTAATGGTGACCGTTTAATAGATGATCCCGTTTCGCAGTTGAAAAAAATTGAAACATTTTTGGGTGAGTATCCAATGAATGGACAATGATTTCTTGTTATTGAACAGGAAACAAAAAAAATGTCGTTTAAAATCAGCATGAAACAAAGGAGGTTACTTTAGTTTGGTTTTGTGCAACAATTACTTGAATTTCTGTCTTAATAAACATATAAAGAGTGGAGAGTCTGGCCGCATGATTTCAGTTCATATATCTATATGATGCTTTGTGTTGCGTATACTGCTTTAGCAATGAATCCCAAATCCACATGGAAGAACGTCTTTAGACCTTTAAAGTACCAACGCCAATGTCTCAGAATACTTTTATTGGGTGGGTCATCTATCGGTTTAAATTTGAACCATCGATTCATTCGAATCAAACAATACTTATGTCATTCCATTCTGATACAAAATTCAGTCTCCATCGAATGTGATTTGCTCTTAAAAAAACGTAGAAAACGTAGAAATACTACCTACACTACGTATGATTAATGCCAATGTGAAGCATTTACATTACAAGCATACGTCAGTCTAATGAAGGTTCTTGAAAGCGAACGTTCGGGGTTTCGTATGATTAATGCCAATGTGAACCATTTACATAACAAGCATACGTCAGTCCAATGAAGGTTCTTGAAAGCGAACGTTCGGGGTTTCGCCTTCTAGAAAACTCTGTTGTGACTTCATTGTTGTTTGTGTATATTGTTCACATTGCTTGTTGGTGCGTTCTCCCTTATTTTTCTATCCACTTTTGTTTCATATCAATGTTAATGCTTATCTTGTAACCTGTTCGTTGTATGTGTTTGTGTGGCTTCTGTTTATCGTTAATGTTAAACGATGTTTTCATTTTCGTAACAATATTCTTACTGAGGCATCCTTTATATGGCACAAGCATTGAACATGAACTTTTCAGCTGCAGCATCATTAAAATTAAATTCCTTCTGTGCTTTTAACATTTCAAACTGAGTGTAATACCAGCAATTACAGGATTAAAGTCAAGAATTGCATGAGTTTTCCTATTTTGATTAGAAATTCCCAAAAATTCTTTGACATTTAAAATTTATTTACTGGCCTACATTGCAACAGAAAATATTTGGTGAAACACCTGCAGCTATGAGTATATAGTGAGCGTCAAAAGTAACTGTACAATGAAAAAATAGTGTGCATTAATTAATTACCATTATATTTAATAGAAAATTGTTTCATTGCCAGTCTTTAAAATTTAAAAAAAAAAATACAAAAAAAGTCGAAATATTATCAAATTTTTTCGGGCATTCTCCTTAAGTGTCCTTTTGTCCTTAGTGTATAGTTTCTTTTGACGCTCACTGTATATACATATGTGTATTCATACATGCTAAACACTTGATAAGCAATTTTTAATTAAATTTTGATTTCCATTAACACTAACATAGGACTACACAGCTTGCTTGGCACAGCTGTATGCATGAATGAAGGAAGCTATTGCTGGTTAATAAATAATTTCACTATAATGACCTATTCTTGCCACATACCATACTCATCCTTTTTTGATATTGTTTTAAGCCACTTGTTTAGCGTGCCTTAATGTCGGAATTTTTTGTATTTTTTCGTTTATTCGTTGCAGGCATTGAACACCGCATTACCGGCAATCATTTCTATTTCAATGAAACAAAAGGATTTTATTGCTTGCGCTACGACAGCGGTGATCGGTGTTTGCGCGAAACAAAAGGACGCAAACATCCGCACGTTGATCCGTTGGTCATCTCCAAGTTGCGTAAATTCTTTGCCGAACACAATCAGCGTTTCTACGAATTGGTAGGTGAGGACTTAGGCTGGCCAGAGGAATAAAAACAGAAAACTGGAGGAAATGCAACAATTGGCCGCCACTTAACATGCTTAATGGCAGAAGACATTATCGTTGTGCTGATGCAAGTCAGTTTGTGTTTGTATGTATAAAATATGTATGTATTGTTTGTATTTAAATTGTGTATGTATTGTATTGTATATTACGTATAAGAGTTTATATATATGTATAACGGTAGTTAGCAATTTGGTATAAATAAACAGAAAAGGATAATGAAACCTGAAACCAACTCTACAAAAACCAAGAACAAAAACAGAACAACAACTAAAAAGCATACAGAGAGAAATATTTTATACTCTCTGGCCATGGTCCAGTTCGTGTATCCATAATGTTTAATGAAATCCTTTAAAATTAAATTGAGAAAAATTAAAGAAGACGAAGAAGAACAAGCGAAAACAGAAAGGGATAACCCTGTCAGTACCAACATTATAAAAAATAATGGCAAGAAAAAAAGAAATAATTTTAAGCAGTAAAACAAAAAACATAAAAGAAAAAATATTTTTATTGAATACAAAAAAAAAAAGAAACAAAAACAGAAAAAGAAAAAAACAAGCGCAGCAATTAAGAAAACAAGGACTGAAATGCAAATATTTATTCAAGAACACAGGATATTGTTTTTTTTTTTATTTTTAATTTTTATCCTTTTTTTATTGTTTTCTTGTGTGTACAATAAATTTTTATATTTTTATTTGTATTTAAATTACTTGCAAATTAATTTACTTGTTTTAAATACATTTCTGTTGAGTCGTGTATTTTCATTTTATTATTGTAAACACCCTACACTGCGGCAGAACTCTAATTGCTAACTGTGTAGGAAATATTCTTTCAAACTATCACATACTAGAGCAATCAGCTTCTATTCTAAATGGTTTTATATTAATTTCTACTGTCTTTTTTCTTCGATGATTTTCATTCATTCTTTCTCCACAGTAAAGCATTCAGAAATGAACAAGTTTCTCTTAGAACAGGAGAATATTTTGCCAACAATTCTTGGCCAAAAAAAAAATGGTCTTCTAGGTTAGTTGAGATCGAATATGGGTGGCTTATCACTGTATCCTCAGTTCCGCGCCTTCAACCATGGACACATTGGTTCATTGTGACCCTTCATGAAAGAAAAAAAAAATGAAAAGAGAAAGAGAAGAAAAACTATAAAAGAGGAGAGATAAAATCAAGAAAAGAAGCAGACAAAAGGCCATTTGGTCCCTCATATATAAATTAAGCTTCTTAAGATGTCTCCCTAGCTAGCCAATCCCTATTAGATACTACAGTTTGTAGTCTTTCAGATCTACCAGTCCCCCAATAAATCGACTATCTAGCCAGACAAGGGTAGTGACACCAAATACGATATCCCGCCTCCTCTGCTTCTTTCAGATAGCCTACAAAGATCAGAGAATTTTCTATTCCATCTATTAATCCTATGTCATGTCGCGTTAGTACTCCCATAATAGCTCTCATCTCTTGCCTGCTGATGCTTAGGATTAGTTTTATTCCTATAGGATTGAGCTTTGGCCCTACATCTCCTTTCATGGTTTGCGAGTGATCCAAAATGTTTCTCAATTCTAAAGAAGAAACCTATTGGTGGTTTCGCGAGCCTTTTAGCCCGCGGATCTCTTGAGCTTTTCGGCATTTGTTTTCTGACTACTTCGGTGTCCACAACGTCTACTAGAACCACCGTGTGTAAAACATTACATTCCGCTGGAAGCCTGTATTCGATCCTGCTATTTGTCTTAAAAATAAACATAAGTATTCTATATCTCCCGCGAGAAAACCGAACTTTTTTTAACAATTTCAAAGAAGAAGCCTATTGGTGGATTCACCAACTTTTTAGACTCACAGACTAGATGTGATCTTGTAACTCTTAAGCTTTTCCGGATATGTTTTCTGACTAGATCGGTGTCCATAACAATCCCTGGAACCTCTGTCTAAAACGCATTACATTCCGCCAGAAAGCTGTAGGCACTTCTGCCATTAGTCCCAAAAATAAAGTCTTCTGCACCCGAGTCGGTATTTGTTTGAAAGCTTGTATGCACTCCTGAAAAGTCTTCTGCACCCGCGAAAACCACGTTTTGAAGCAGTCAGTGAAAATAACCCAGCCAGTTTAGTCGAACCTATCTAAATTCCTTATCAAATATTGTCACATATATTTTGCCGCTCCGACAGTCGAAATGAGTTGACTCTGCCGCTTTAGTTCCTTCAACAGTGATAAAGGAAAACTCTCTACATAACCCTACTCACTGCTCTCCTACAGAATTTTTCATTTGTATTGTATTGTATATGGCAGGGCTACTTTAACATTTTTCCTTACCTTTAAGCAGCTTATACTGTGCAGTGGATTCCATACAGGCCCTTTTTAATTCAGTATTTCTCTAAAGGCACGACTTCTGGGTCGGATGAAATAGTATTCGGAAAATTCTGTTGGAAGGATGCACTGTGGTGGGTTTTCTGTCTTATTCACATGATAGAGGAAAAAAGGTCAACGAATGTGGGCCTATCTGATGCTATTACTATAAATTCAAACAAAGTCAATAAGGTTTCGTTAACGCAGTAATAATAATATTTTTCAGATGTAGACAAGCTACCTGGTACTCTGCTACCTTAAATTATCTGAAACCCTTGATTATCTAACAATGAACACCGGTTGCGCCCAGGCTAATTGAGACAATTGTTTGCCTAACTGGCACAAACAAAGATTCTGATGGGGTTTCTTTACCGTCGTAACCGGATTTACAATTTTATACCACAGATATGCGAAATATTGTTTCGGCGACAATTTTACTGGGAGTAAAACAAGGTGAAAGAACGATATTGAATCCAAAGAAGTTCTTTGTTTTTAACTAGCATATCGTATAGTACAGTGACTCTGTGATACTCTCCTACTTGTGTGTAATCGTATGTAAGCATTTATTAAAAATGACAAATTCTCAGATTTGTTGTATATGTATGTGTTGTTGAACAAATAAAAATATTTGTTCAAAAGTATTGGAAAGTTCTGTTGGTATTTGTGAGGGAGAGAGAGTGTTATATATTATACATTAAACTCTATAGAAAGCTGCTTATATTTTTCCATTCAAATATGTATGAGAGGGTGGAAATAGGTGTTGGATAACTAATATATACACATATGTATACATAAATACATACATATGTACGAGTGAGTGACATTTTATAGATACATGGCAATTGTAAGTTTAATATAAAATTTTATAATCTTTGTGATACGCATTTGAATGAAATGAATTATTAAATGTGAGATGAAATATTTTATGATTTTTAAGAGATAAAATAAATATTAGTTTTTGCTCTCTATTTGTTTTATTTACAAATAAATTTTAATTCCTGATAAATATTTATTCAAGAAAATGAAACCAAATTTGCAATTCAACAGAATTCTTTTTTCTCTTGCATATCTTAGGGAGAAATTTGTAAAAGCAATCTGCTTCATACTTTTAGAGGTTTTAATTTGTAAATCATTGTTGCTTACTTTAGGGAATCAGTATTAATTACATTAGGAAATAAAATTTAAGCGCACATTTTTAAGTTATGTCTACCAAATAGGCGCTACAAATGTTACCATAAGTCTTGAATGTTTGCAACTTTTGCTCATTTCGAAACCAGACTAAGGCCTAGTAACGGCTTCTTCTGCAACTGTCATAAACATCTATGGCAACAACATACTCGTAAGCAGCTGATTACTGCCACAAAGTAATTAGCTTCATAAATAAACCGAATTTAGTGGAGATTTCTCTTTCTATCCGCTAAATTTCCATTCTGAATTTATTAGCCAACATACCCCCTTTAAGTCTAAAGAGAATATGATTCTATCATCAGTAACTCCAGACTTTAAGAATGTTTTAAAGAATCTTGGCAGTACATTTTCTGGAGTCTGCAAAGCTTATCGAAATTTCTTTAATCTAAAATGCTTTTGCATTTTATTGACTACAGACTTCCTAAATATTTCTATGGTTCTACCATCACATACGGCAACAAGTGGCTAATGGTTCGACATAAATATAAAATAAGTCTGTATCTGTCACACTGAAAACAGACAAATAAATTAATCGTTTGGAGGACAGTCTCTGTCGTCTTCATGATTTTTCTATGGATCTTTGTTTGTTTGTACCCTTCTCGTAAATTCTTACATAATATTTTGTGTACCGTACGATGTGGGTATTTTGTTGTTGTCAGTTTGTCTTATTTGTTTACGTCTGTGTAACAATATCAAAATTTTATTTTTTTTTAATCACTTAAAAATGACTGCTTTCGAATGGCAGGGTGAACAATAGTATCGAAGACTTTTTCCAAGCTCTTTTTATTAAGTGAATCCTCATTCCAGTGATTATTCATTTATAATATCGAGAATGTTTATACGACCCGTACAAAATTTCTAGCCTAGTCTTTGCAAACGAAATTATTTGTTGAGAGAATGAACATTCTATTTTGGATATTTCCAATTAATTTGTTTATCAAGCTCACATGCACGATCGTATTACAATTACTACTCATATGAAGATTATTTTGGTGACAGGTTGATGGTTAGTTCGACAGAAAGTTCATTATTAGCTTATAGTTCTTGTGTCGCACTTGGATAGTAAGACAAGGGAAGCACCAGTATGCTGCTCTTATCAGCTCTGAAATATTACTGTCACGCATTGAAGCTTTATTCAATTTGAGAACGCTAATGTCGCTTACTAACTGCGATACAAGGGTGGCTAATGTACTTATGTCATCCTACTCGATATGTCCAGTACAATTATATATCCAGCACGGAGTGCAAGTCAGATGACATACATACATAATTGGCCATTACAACCCTTCAGTCAGGATTACTGCCTAGCTTCTCACACGTCAGATGACAACATGTTGTATACTGGTATACCTAGATACCGAAGTGATAATCACTGGTACAGTTTCGCAGCGTTTTTGTGGAGACAATGTGCTTATCAGTAAAATTTTTTATTATTCTGTATAGGTAACGGAGCTTTCAAGTTTCCACTGCCTTTTACGCTTTCCTAGCAAATTTCTTATAACCTGCACAGTGGGATGGGTGAAATTAAATATTTTTAGTTTATTTAATATTTTATTTATTATTTATTTTTTTTTTTTTTATTTATTTGTTTTTTTTTAAAGAATTGTTGAAGAAAAACGAATTGTAAATTAAAAAGCAATATTTAATTTATAATTTTTTATACCTAATTTAAGTAAAGAAATAAATAAATTTTAAATAAAATTAAAAATTATAACGAAATAAAAAAGTATGAAACCGACAAATTAAAATAACCATACATATCAGCTAAAGACACAAAATAGATTTACTAAAAATTAAAATAAAATTAAAATTAAAAAATAAACATTAAAATAAAGTAAATGAATTTAAAATAAAAAAATAAAAAATAAATTTTTATTAAAAATAATAATAAAAATTTAAAGAAAATTTAAGCAACTCAATGTGATTTTTTTAGTCATTAAGTTTAAATTAATTTTAGAAAAAATTTTTAAACATTTTTAAAATGTTTAAAAAAGAGAAATATTGTTAAAAAAAAGAATTTTTATTTTCAAATATAATTTTTAAGCGGCTGAATAAATGAGTGCAGAATTAGAAAAAATATAATTAAAACTAAAATACGATGGATATTAAAAAAAATATTTAAAAAAAAGTTACTAAATTTATTAATTATAAAGTAATAGTTTTAAATTAAACAACAACTAACAAACATTTAACGCAAACATATCAATTTGAGGCATTAAAGAAAATAAAAAATAAAAACATAACTTAGCTTAAGTATAAAAATAAATACAAAAATAACAACAGCAACAACCAAAGAAATCGATACATATCAGTTGGGTTATTACCCAACAAAAAAAAAATTAACTAAAAAAATATTAAAAAAAAAAAATTATTAAAGTTTACTACTTACTAAACCCCTCTTTACAAAACCTAAAAAACTATACTAAAAAATAAATAATTGTTAAAATATCTTTAAAAAACCTAACTATACAATTAAAACAAATATACACTTACATATATATTGTACAATATATGGTAAATATATATTAAGAAAAAATACAAAAAAATAAATTAAAATAAATTATTTTTTAAAACTTTAGAATTATTTTTAATATTTTTCTTTTTTTAATTCATACCTTAAAAATATATATTTTTCTCTCTTTAAATTTAACTTGCACTGCCTTATAAAATTACAAAAAACTATTTAGAAAATTATAAAAACAAAAATTTTAAAACAAAATGACTTTAGGATCGTTATTGCACCACGTGGTTTTTTTTATATGATTTTGTAAAAAAAGCGTCATATATTTTTAGTAAAATTTCCAATCTAGTTTAAAATAAAATTTTAATTGGTATTAGAAATTTTAGTAACAAAAGAAATTTTAGATTTTATTGTTAAATAAACCAAAAAAAAAAAAATAATATAAAAAAAATCCAACAAAAATATTGTTAAATTTGTATAAAAAAATAGAAGAAGAAAACGAGTATTAAAAAATATTACAAAAAAAAAAAATGAATATGAAAATAACAGACATGAAATTCATGTTGTCATCGTTTATAAAACATTTACAACAACAGTATATTTATTTTCAAGTTTTTCTTTTCCAATTTCTTCCCTTACCTCCTTAAACCAAGTTACTTAAGCAATTTGAAAATATTGAAAAAAAAATTACATTTTTCTATCGAATCTTAAAGACCATAAGTTTCTGTGGAATGGTATTCATGTGGAATGTTTAACAAATTTATTTTTTTGTTGCGAAGTTCAATTGTTCCGGTTAGATATGGAATATTATTTCATTCATTTGGCTGCCGCAGTTGGCCTCACAGTACCTCATTCGATCGGAACAATTTTCTTCACTTTTTCGAGTGAGGCATCCGTATCCGAAGTTGCATGCGTAATCTAAACAGAGTCTACTTACTTGCTTATCTCTTACAAAATTTATATGCATTCATGATATGTCTCCTTTATAATCGTCCCCCCAGCCCGTTTGGCTTGAATTTTCGCCTGTGTAATGGGTATTATATCCATATCGATATCCACGAGTAACAGAAACTTCACTTTATCGTCGAATCCTAAGGATAGATTTGCAATTAATTTACTATCCGATCTGTAAGAAGTAAAGGAAATAAATATAGGCTATGAAGACAATTAAGAGTTCAAATCGTACTTTGTCTGGGTTCAATTGAAGCCGATTCTAAACGGCTTTTTGGTCTTTACCAAAGAAATACAGTCACATAAAAAGTCTCCACAGGTTTCATTCTTCTCCGGACAAAACTGATACCTCACCTTATCCAGGAGACGTAAACTGTTGATGATATCTCAGGTTGTTGTGTTCCAGTAGAACACCTACTATACTATATAATAGCGAAATACTTTCTCTAATCATGCTGTGTTGTCAGGCGAAGTTGGATCAATTATAAAAACTGCAACTAATTTACGTTCCATCCTATATAAGAACTTCACTGTTCAGTATCTGCTTGTATGCTGATGCTTATTCAACACTTTGTCTAATCAAGCCGTGTTGTCAGGCGAAGTTTAATCAATTACCAAAGCAGTAACAAATTCACAAGCCATCATTAATAAGAAATTCACGAAATATGAAGAAATATGAATTCACGAAATATGAAAAGAAATTATTTGTTCGATGACTTCTCAACAGATTTCTGGCAAAAACCTTTGAGAGTAAATTCAATTGCTATGAAAAGTTTCTCAAGACTCTTTCGTTCGGAGTCGACTTTAAACTGTAGGTATCGCCACTCACGTATAAAATTAATGAACACAACACAAGTGGTGTGAGAAACTTGGTCGGAATCCTGAAGGTTTGTAGTGACCAATTATGTATGTTGTGTTATGTAGTGTGGACGTCTGATGTTGCATGCGAGAACATTTGCAGCGTTGGGTTTAGCGCTTTAGAAGGCGTTTCAAGTTAGCGTGCTGTTAAGCTGTGTTTAAGCTATATTTTAGATTTTAATGTTATCAAATTGCCTTTTAAGAAAATTATTTATTATGAGTTCATAAATCATAACAATTAATAACAAAAAAAAAAAAAAGAAAACACAAATTGAAGGAATCCAAAGATTTAAATTGATAACCAATCCCAACCAAAATGAAAACATTGTTTAAAACAACGAACATAAATATATTTGTTTACAATTTTATTTTTTAATAATAATGATTTATTTCAATTTTTGATACCAACAACAACAAGAAAATAAAATAAAAAAAATATTTTGTATTTTTGAGAAAACAAAATAAAAAATAAGACATAAAAATCATGTACAATTATTATGAAAAAAATTAAAATTTTTCCTTTTTTAATAAAAAAAAATCATAATAAATTTAAATAAAAATTAAATTGAATGAATGTTTAAGATTTTTCCATACTTACATACAACCGTACTTACTATTACTCGTACTTAAAAAAATTAAAAGTTATGCCAGTTTTTTTTCGTTAATTTTCTTAAATCATAATTCATCTAGAAAAGTAAAATAAAAATTTAAAAAAAATTTAATTTTTAAATAATCTTAAACTAAAACTATAATTGACTTTAAAGAAAAAATAATTAAAATCATTAAGAAAATCTTAATAAATTTACTTGTAACTTTGATGTACCTTAAACTATATTAAACTTATCTCTCTCTCTATCTGTCTCTGTCTCTCTACATAAATACTTACTAAATAATAAATATTAAAAAAAGACACAAATAAGTATATACATATATTATATAATATAATTAAAAAAATAAAATAAAAAAACGTCTTTATCGTAAACATATCAAATATAACATATCAACCAACTAAACCAACCATCATGTACTTTAAACAAAAAAAAAAAAAAAACAATTTAAAATTAAAATTTAATATTAAAAATAAAATACCAAAAATTAAATTAAAAATATATTTAAAAGAAAAAAAATATAAAACAACTCTAAAAACAAATAATATATTTCATTTGTTTTATTCTTTTTTAATTTTTATTTAATTTTTTCTCTTCTCTAAATGTACTGTTTATTATGATTCTCTCGAACAAAACTAATATAATTAAATTATCAAAAATAAATACAAAAATGACAAACAAACAAAAATTACTATTCAAAATGAAAATAATACTATTCAGAGAATATAAAAATGATGGGAAAAAAATACAAAAACCAACAACAACAAAGAACTAAATTATGTGGCTAATTTTAATTTAATTCAAAACGCATGAATTCAATGAATGTAATTAAAAACAAAAAAAAATAAAAAGAAATTAAAAAATAAAATAAAAAATATAAAAAAAAAATTAAAAAGAAATTTATTTCCAAGCTAAATTGGGTAACTTTTTGACATAAAAAAATATATGAGGTTAAGTCGGAAAAGGTGAGTAACTTTCTTTGAAGACAGATATCTCCATAAAATCAGCATTTAAGCTTATTGTGCTACCACAATCAATTTTCAAATCGGAGTTTCTCTAGGCAATCAACACAATTATTGTGCTTAAGTAAGTGAGTCATAAGCCTTCATCTTATTATAACACATAAGGTGAAAGATAGTATCTTCATTCTGCCCGGACTCATAATAAATAAAAAATAAATTAAAAAAAAAAAAAATTATTTCCAAGCTAAAACGGCTAACAATTTAAAAAATAAAATATGGGAGAACTTTTCTTGTAGATAGAATTCCTCCTTAAGTCAACAATTAGGCTCAATACTCAAACCAGGGATGCCAAGAAGAAACCAGCACGATTATTGCAGCAAAAGCTCCTGTCAAGGATATCAGACAATAAGCAAGTGAGTCAAAAACATGCGTCTTTTTATGACAACAGCAGGGCACTAGCACCTGATGTAAAAGGCAGTCTCTTCCTACTCCGCAGACCCATAGCGCCTACAGAAAGTATTTAACGGGTAGCCAAGTCTTTGGCATGCCTACTAAAAAGACAGCGACCTGTGAGATTCATGAGATTATTGTGCGTTAGATAGCCATGTGATTTAAGCATAGAATGCGTGACGATTAGTGAACTTAAATATTGCACGTCCCTCTTGCTGCTAACAATATTAAGTATGGGTAACATCTCGGATCATACCTATGTCTTGTAACATGAGCATTTTTAACCATACGTGACCAGCAGCCCTAACGATATTAAGTCCCTCTGTGTATTACATCTTAATTGAAATACCTATGCCCTGTACCATGAATCTTTTAATCCATAAACGAGTAGATAATATCCTATTTACCTAATGCATTCGAAATACATAGGCCCTGTAACATGCCGGACACTTTGAGTTCCGCTGCCACGTCATTAGCAATGCATTTACTAACGATATTCCTATGTCCCAGAAGTCGCCTTAGTTTAATAGGTAGTGTGTGGGCTTTTTGGACTAGAGTCCGTGATACCGGCACTGGCCAGCTCTTCACCAGTTCAATTTCCAACAATATTACTGTGTTCCGGAAGTCACCGTAGTGTAGTAAGTTATGTCCCGGAAACTATATAAGAATTACCCTCAAATGAACAAAAATTTTCCACAAGAAATGCCGGGGAAACCAAGGACATGGACGGACATTGAAAAAACGTTCGTTATGATATTAATACCAAAGAGATTTTCAAGAAAAATCTGAGCACCCAACAAGCAACGTTCAAAACTGACATGACCTTTGCCAGGAAAACATTGCAGTGGATAGGAAACCTATAGAAAGTTTAATATCAGAAGCTTTAATAAATATACTACAACACATCTTGACGTGCATCCTACAAAGGCCATCAGTATAAACGCCGAGGGTTCTATTGCCTTTAAGCCAGAAGTCCATAGTTGGAATTTTAAAATCACAAGACCTATTCGGAAAATTAGGAACCATATATCCCTGTCTTTCCAAAATATTAGCATGTCCATAGTACCGGTTTAGCTAGACTTTAATCGCATGAGCCTTAATGCCATCATTGCATCGTTCTATTTTGATAGAAGGTCAGAGAGAAGCCAATTTGAATGAAACAGGGTGTTTTATCCGGTGCCTACTCCGTCTATCCGCTATCAGTGGCAATGTTGTTAGCATACCCTACGAAAAACACGTACACCATAAGCAAGGTTGGTTTCACAGCCCGATAAAGATGTGATGGTTGGTCTAAAATTACAATTCTTTCTTTTCACTCTGGAAGAAGTACAGTCATATAACTCCAAACAGAGCCTCTGGATGTTCTACTGACAGTAAGTATGTGTATAACCCTACTAGAAGTTCTTTAGTACTGGATTCATTCATCGGCTGTCTTTATAGCCATTGTCTCAGCCTGAATTGTTTAGTTATAGGAGCATTTAAAATATAACTTTTCCAAAGGCATTCCTCATCTGATTTTATCCGTCATCATAATATACAATATCTGAATGCAACAAACTCCTTTCGAAATTTGATTTAAAAAAACAATTTTTACTAACAGTCGAACTGAATTGCTTAACATTAGCAACACCCTCTCTGCAAAAAGCTTTGATGCTGAATAACCGTTTACAGAATCTATAAATAAAAGTATTGCAGTGGTTGGTGTATGTGGTGTCATGAAACTGGCTGAATACTTATGGTTGTGATGCGTGCTAAATGGTACAGAGTAATTCAAATAAAATTTCTGTAATATTTACACTTACACGGCCTATAATCATTTTAAATTATATTAAAAAGTACGGGGGATAAATATGTGTGTAAAGATAGATTATAAAACCTACTAACCTAGACTTAAACCCATAGTTAACAGAGTTCTGTTATTATCGCATTATTCTTTAAGAACTTTCACTTGGCACAGCCTAGTCTTCCTGTTTTACATGTATTAAAAACAACTAACTTGATCCGCCTATGTCATCTTGTTCCTGTATTGATTTCTGTATCGTTTTATATTATCTTGCGGACAATTATCTGTTCCGTGTAGCCCATAAAATAAATGCATATAGGAATTAATTTACCAACTGGTGTTATTTTTATCTAATTTTATTCAGAAATGTAATCCCTTTTCCTGTTTTTGTTCACAAACCTTAAATTTATTACATTACAGAGCTCTGTTAGTAACAGAGCGAAACTATATTGATGAATGGGTTTGCGTCCAGGGTAATATATTATAAAATCTATCTTTTCAGAACCATGAGACAAATCATGACTCCTTTCTAGGCAAATCATTTTTCTTTTCAATACTTGATCGAAGCTCCCTTGCTTTTAATCTTTTACAATACTGAAACAAGCTTCCGAGGAAATAGAAATGTTGTCCGTTTGTTGTCCATTCATCAGTTCTAATTTTAGCGCATATTTTCCAGCATTTCGGTCATTATCTTCCAGGGCTGTAATTCTCTCTGACCTGCGCCTGTTCTCAAAATATTTCATGTATTCCTATAAAGAAATAGTCTAGTGTATCAAGTCGTACGATCTAATGGACTGTTTCGAAAAGTTCGGTTAAATACCTAACAAACTTGCCTCTCAGCAAGTTCGCACTATCATGAGCTGTGTGACATTATTCACCATCTTGTTCAGACAGCATCCTAGATTCAGGTCCACTGCATATGGTTGTATATACAAGAACGCTGATGACAATATTAAGATAATTAGAAACAAGTCTAACATAAGTTTTATTAGGGCATTTCGTAACGGGGATTTCGTAAGTGACCGTCAGCTCCTTCCTTAAGTGTCAACTGAAGAAAACAATTTGCTGTGCAACGAGGCTTAGCAACAAAATTAAATGAAATTTTCTGGATGCTGCATGCTCTTTTAAAAGATGGGCCATTTTGTTGTAAACAGATGGACTAAGATCTGAACTTGGAACTGAAGCTGGAGTTAATGGCCCCAAAGCGAAATATTCCGAACCAATGAAAAAACTCGTGGACATATTCCAAGCTGTAGATAGTATGCGGGTGTCTGGGGAATCTAGAACAAATAGCTATAGGAAGCAGGTGTACTTTCGAGGAAGGGAGACATCACGCCATTGATGAAACCAGAACCTTTCTGTGTATTTTGAAAAAGTATTCGGAAAGTTATACGCAAGGAATGTAGAAGATAAGGAATGCAAAGAATTTTCATATAACAAATGAATTTGAGCAATTAAATAAGTGGTGTCATGCATTAAACTATGCCGGAATAACTTGAAGTTAGTAACGGGCTTTTGACAGGACACTGTAGATCGAAAGTACACTTATAGTGATTGTCGAACCCAATATATAGGTTGTAGGGTGATGAGAATGGATCATCAGAACATGTTCGTTAAACCTGTGAGTCATCAATGCTTCTCAGGAGGAAATACTTTGGTACATATCAAGTGCCAAGAAGGAAATAGTCATTATTGACACCGAGCAGCATACAACAAGTTTGACAGGCCAATAGGTTTGAAGAAGACATTATAGGAGAAGTACATAAAAATATAACTACTGAATATAATGATTTACATGAGAAAACATGGATTTAAACTCTTCTGGCAGTTGAAAAACTCACACCACAGATTCTATGTAAATCGGTCTTTACTTTACTGTCAATTAAAAAATCCAAAGTATGAATACAAGGGATTCTATGTGCTCCTACCTCTAGAATATTCAAAATTTGTGTAAAGTCAACCCTCTTGTACGAAATGAAACATGGCTAGTTGGGGATATCATAAAAAACTATCGGTATTAAGCAACTTACCTATTTAATTGGTCCTGACAACCCTTTAGTCAAATTGCAAATAAGCTTCTTACACCACTCATGTTGTGTGTGTCAATTTCCTCCACGAATAATGGAAATTAGACTCCGAACGACAAGTTTTCCAGAAACATTTCATAGAAATTTTATTTTACACTCATAGTTTGGGTTGCTGAAGCTGTCATCGGTGACGGTGACGATCTTCACCGATGTATCGACAATGGAATATGGAACTGGATCTAAGGTCTATTCCGATAAACTGGCAATGAATAGGCCTTGCAGATTACTTAACCACACCGGTGAACTTCAGTTGGAGATTTTTGCTGCATATATGGTTCAACCCGGGGATCAAACTCATCCGAACTTAATCAAACATGTGGACAGTCAAGAGCCGTAATCAAAGCGCTGGGATCCAATCTCATCAAATCAAAGAGCATTAGAAGTTGCATGGACTCTCCACACCATATACGTCGACACAACCCTCGCCTTTACATGGCTGTGGGCTACTAACATAGAGGGAAACGAAAAACTGAATTGTTTTTTCGCTACTCATAAGTACTCATGAAATTTTGAGTATGAGTGAGTCAACAGTATTGAAATTCAACTACTCTGACTCATTCGTACTCACTACAACATTGATTTATAAGTACAGGTTGCAATGAGTATGAGTACAACGATGACATCAGACTCATACCATTCGAAATATGTTTTATTCATACGTCTACTCTGAATCTGAGTTTTGAAAAATACTTATAATACCCATAAATGATTCGAGTGATTCGAATCATTCATTAAAATTTACAGTCTTAGTTGTTGTTGCATTTACAAAAAAAAAAAAAAGGAGAAAGACAGCAAGCAGAGCAAACACATAACATTCTAGTGAGTATTGTAGTATTCGTACGCGAATCAGTAAAGCAGTAAAGGAGAGTCAAAATGAACAATATCATGCTTATTATTAAGTACGATAAGTACTTCAATCTTTGAATATGAGTAGTATGAGTATGAAATTAAAATAAGTACGAATGCGTATAAATATCAGAAATGATGAGTATGATTCGAATCTACTCATCTTTTTGAATACTCATTGCTGATCTTTGATGTGTATCTACAGGAATTCTTTTCCAAAATGGAAAAAGCGGCATGGAATCCAACAAACCGTGTTTGGTTCAACATACGTGGTTTTCGAATTTCTATATCCAGCAGTGGATAGTGGGAGAACCAGGGAACTACTTGAGTTCGACAAGAGAACGATTCGCATTCTGACAGGAATTCTAGCGGGACACTGCCCTATTGGCAATTTCGCAGACATACTCGGTCTGCCGCATTGTGATTACTGTAGAAGCTGCCATGATATGGAGTAAACGGAATCGGTGCTACAGCTTTTATGCGAGTGCCCTGCAATTTAGAGCAGATCTCTTGAGGGTCTGGTAATGGTGGTGAACATGCCGTTGAGAGAACTGGATGGTTTCATCCAGAGCTTAGGGATCTGGGCATAGAGACAAACGTGCTACAGAGGGTACTGGGCGATTTCATCTGGAACTTCAAACCATCTGGTTCAAAACCATCAGTAACGGATCATGACAAGGGGGCTTAATGGGCCATATGGGCCACTATAGTTCAGGGACTCAGAGGCCTTCATTAACAATATTAAAAACACGTAGTGTAGGTTATTATAAAATCATATACAAATTTCTTTATTTATTTTAATTTTTATTTTTAAATTTAATTATTATTTTTATTCATACATTTAAAATTATTTTTGTTTTTATTTCTATTTTAAAATTATTGGTTTTTTATTTTATTTCTTTCATTTAATTTTTAACGGCGATTTCGGCGATTTCTGGATTTACGTTTTTGATTCTGATTGCAATGATTATAGTTGTTGTTCTTCTTTGGACCAGGACTGTTCAAAGCCGCCTCCGGTGTCGCCTCATTATTGGAACTTTCAAGTTGCTCCGTTCGTTGGGGTGTTAGGGGTTGTGCTGAAATGAAAATCTTTTAAATGTCAAGTGTAGTGTTTAGAGATTGAGACAATCAATACGTATTACGGAAGAAATTACCTTCGGTTGTAGAACCCTTAACGATTGGAGCAGGATGGAAAATTGAATGGAAATCTTGTGGTGAACCTAAGTGGTAAAGGTAGAGGGAGATATAACTCAATACGTATTGGTTTGTGAAAGAGAGATAAAGGAATGAAAGCAGTTATGAAGATTTTTTAGTGGGACGGACAATAAAATACGGTACTAATGGGTGAATGCTTTAATGTGGTTGTGAAAACTAAAATTACACAGAGAGTGAGAGCGTGAATGAGAGTGCAAATATTCTAAGAGTCGTATGAAGCTGAAGGTGTGTTAAATTTAAAAACAATTTTGTTTATTCTTTTATGAAATCAAACCAACCAATGGGACTATAGAATATGTCTTCGTCCGATGTAGCCGGTGTCAGTTGTACCGAATAATTTAGATTTTCCAAATTTGGACGGGTTCTACGATGCGTAATTTCGGTTTTAATCGTTATAGACCAGTCTATTTCTAGACACGTTTGTGTTGTTATGGTTCTATAACATTTTTCTTCCGCTTTTGCTTTGTTTTGTTTTGATTTTTGTGATTCTGTCAGGGAATGGGAGGAGGGTAGTATTGTTAACACAGAAACAAAAAACAAAAATTAGATTTTGGTACAACCATCACACTTACCAGTGGATGAGCTAGTAACTACAGGCGGTTTGAGGGAAGCTGCCGTTTCATGGCCAGGCGTAGATTTCTGTTTATTCTCCTCCTCTTGCAAAGAAGCAACGGCCAAATGTGTGCATGGATTCGTTATGGGTGTAGTGGTATGATTGTCGGGTGCTGTTGTGGGTAGAAAAAAGTAGCATAATTGCGGAAAAAGCCAAAAACAAGTATGTACATATGTAGTAAAAGTAGGGGTTAAAATGAAATGCGAAAAAATTTTTAATTTTGTTACGTATGAATTTTGATGATTGTTTTCTCTTTTTCGTTTTGTTTTTTTTCTCTTTTCTTTTCTCAATGAAAAAGGAAAAAAATTCTTTCTTTTAATTTGTAAATTTAAAAATTTTATTGATGAGGGTTTTGTTTTTTAAATATTATGGCTTAAATGTATACTTAGTAGAGAATTGTACAAGAGAGACGTATGAAAATAGATGTTACTGTTGCACTAAATACTAAAAACCATTACCGACTTTTGATTTAACTTCATTCGATTCATCGGAATCACTGTTCTGTTGAACAGTTTCAGACGAACCATTTTCATTGGCCCCCACTTCTATGTCGCTGTCGGTTTCGGATCCCCGTTCGTTGGCAACCTCTGGTTTTGAATGACCATTTTCTTTAATTTCATTATCATTGTTTTCCACGTTTTCCACGTTTCCCACGTTTTCCACGTTTTCCGCATTTTCCGCATTTTCCACGTTTTCCACGTTTTCCATGTTTTGCCCGTTTTCCACGTTTTCCACGTTTCCCCCGTTTTCCACGTTTTCCGCATTTTCATTGTGACCTGCGGCCTCAGCAGCTGCCTGTAATAATAGAAATGGGAAAAATTGTTGTACCCCATCATTCAGAGCATAAAGTTCATATCAAATGCCTCAATAAACCTTAATTCAAGAGATTTTTGATCCTCACATGAAAAGAGTTTTTTATTCAGTGTGTATTGCTGTGAGAAATTTTATTGTTCTTGTTTCGTTGTCACATGAATTCAGAACGAAACATTTCATAGACCGAACTTTTTGATTTGCAATTCACTGATAAAGTGGAAAGCAAATTATTTCTGCAGCGAATTGTTATGGGCAATGAAAAGTGAAATACTTGTGGCAATAAGATGCAAAAATATCTTTAAGGATGAAATGTGAAACTTAAGAAAGGACGATAATGCCAAATTTAATGCCATAAAAGGCAGTGCTGTGCCTCTGATGGGATTGGACGTTAATTACGAGCTCATAAAACCTATTTAAACTTCTTACAAATATCATTACTGCCCTTAATTAACGAGATTCAATCAAGTATTCCACCAGAATTAATCAACAGGAAAGGTATTGTGTGCTTTCATAACAACGCCAGATCACACATCTAGATCACATACATCTAGCGGCCCGGTAGAACTGAGACGACTGAGTTGATAAGTTTTGATGCCTGCACCACATAGACGTTACTCTGCACCAAGGTACAAATTCAATCGTGGTCTTACATACATAATTGGTAATTAAATCCCTTCAGTCAGGGTTATGGCCTAGCTTCTCACACCACTTAAGTTATGTGTGTTAATTTTATACATGAGTGGCAGGACCTACAGTTTAAATTCGACTCCAAACGACAGATTGTATCTTCTACAAGTGATACACTATTTTGGAGTTGAAAAGATTAAGAAGAATTATATAAGTCTTAACGTGGAATGACCCCTTTAAGACAGTTGGACAGCAAACGAAATAGTTGACCAGTGTTCAGCCAGTATTCTTGCAGTACGTAGGCAGTAATGACTTTTCTTTTTTGATTAATTAGTGGATCTGAAGGGTAGTGAGCTAGAGAATCTAATAGCGTTTGTAAACCAGATGGACAGGTTGAAGGTGGTATGTTAAGGATGTGGTATGTTAAGGATAATATATAAATAGTTACGGAATGCTATGATATAACGAATCTTGTTATTTTATTTTCTTATTATTGCTTAATTTCTTATTTCATTTGTTGATGGAAAATGTGAATCATTGATTACTTCGAATCTGGCAATACTTATGTCACTCCATTCTGTCACAAAATTCAGTAGATTAGATCCACACACATATTATTATTATTATGTCATTATAACCCTTCATCCAAGATTACGACGTACATACATAGCTTCTCATACCACTTATGTTGTATGTATTAATTACCATACGCGAGTGTCGGACTTCTAGTTTAAAGTCGACTCAAAAAGACAGATTTTGAAGAAACTTTTCATGGCAACTTTTATACTTTGGAGCGTTTTTGTCAGAAATCCACTGAGAGGAAGTCACCGAAGAAATATTTTTTTAGTGCGATGGGACTAGTGAGAAAGACCCTAAAATTAACAATGTATTGGTAAGCAATGTATCGGGTGAACTATCATCGAAGTTTTTGATTCATATGAAAGAATATAACTGGAATATAACATCGTTTTGTCTAGGTACAGTACAGTATGTATATCGAAATCGATCGATGACAGGAGTTATGTTGGTTTTGAGGTTCTGTGTGCGACCTATGAAAACCGCTGGTACAAAACGCATATCTCGGTGACCAGTTCAAATTAAGCATGAGCGCCAAGCACACGTCTTGGGTTCATCCAATTCAGACCAATTGACCAATCTACAGAAAGAAGTAGGGACCGATTGTACTGCCAGCTAAAAATCCACAACATACGTTATTACAAACCTTCAGTCAGGTTGACGACCTAATTTCTCACACCACTTATGTTGCGTGTGTTTTCATTGTATGCATGTGTGGCAAGACCTACAGTTAATGTCGACTCCGAACGATAGATTTTTGAGGAACTTTTCAATCCAATTTTATTTACTCTCAAAAGTTTTTGCCAGTAATCTGCTGAGAGGAAGTTGTCGAAGAAATTCTTTTTCATATTTCATTTTAGTTGGAGATGCCTGACCTGGAGTTTGAATGCCATAATGGCACGGACCACGGACCATGGCAATAGATAACGGCGACTTCAGCTAAAAACCCACACCAAGCAAAAACCTTGTTTGCTCACATACGCATTCATCTAGACATTGATCTCATCGTTGAAGATAATTTTTCGATAAATTTTGGGTTCAGTTGCCTACTGTTCCAGAGTCCTTTCAGTTATCACACGTTGTCTATGAGTATCGCCTTCTATGGTGATTTGACAACACAGACCACATAAACAAACAACCATTTGACAGATACTGCGTTAACAAGATGGCCATTTTTAACTGTCAAATTTCGGAAGTCCCTGTCGAAAGACGCAATATTTTTATGTTACGTTTGAAAGAGGTCGCTAAAGGTTTTTATGACGGACTATCGTTTAAGATTACGGCTGCTTACGTGATCATTACAATATCAACTGGCAATATTGTGTTTAAATGTAAAAGAAATGATAGGAGAGCGGTCTTTGAAACCCCCAATTCTGCTTTGGGAGTTCTTGAGAAAAGGTTAGATTGAATCATCAATCATGTTTGGAGATGCTGAGCAGACTATAGGCTCGCAATGGCCTTCAGGTACAGGTTGAAGGGGGTTAAGAACAACTATGACTCCTTTGACACAGGACCAATAAGTTGAAAAACACAGAAAACTGGTGTTCATATGTTATGTCGGTGGCTTTATCAGCAGACAGAATGGCAGTAAGCTAGTAAGCTAGAGGATCTAATAGGGTTCGTAAATGGAATGGACGGGTTAAAGGGGAATATCTTAATCTTGTCTTATTTCTCATTTAACTTTCATAAATATTTTGTAGTTGTAGTCTTTAAATGAAAGGTTACATGACTTATATTTGTTAATGTACCTGTACATTTTCCTTTTCAGGTTCTTCAGCACTCGAACTGCAATTACTGCTAGCGGAACGATGATCATCTTCATCATCTCGGGGATCATAATCGGGATCAGTGTCATCCGTACCTTCATTGGCATACTTATCCAACATTTCGTTCACACGTAAGTCTTTTGTATCATCTTTGCGTTTTTTGGACTTACGAACTCTTTTTCTTTCTTTTCCTTCAGTCTAAAAATAAAGAAGTGATTACAAAATGTCATGTCTCATCAGATATAGAGGTTTAAACACTTACATTATCATTAGAGGTAGAGGGTTCATGCTGAGGTTCCGTTTCAGTTTCAAGTTCAGCCAAACTCATTTTTCGGCCAAACGGTGAAAATGGATAGCGACGTGGTACACTAGGCATCTCGGACGGTGTGTAAGAGGGACTTTTTAAAAGGCTTCTCAATCTACGCAAAAAGCTTTCATCGACATTTCGAATTGTCGGATGTCGGCAAACCAACGTAGGCTGTTGTTCGCGATTTCTAATTGTCTTCAAACCGTTTATACGTACAACCCGCAAAGTGCGACGCCTGTTTTGAAAAAAGTAAACCATCTCTTGTGGTCTAACTGGATGCAAACGTGTAGCGAAAGAGACCACCGAACACCAAAAACGGGTCATACGCATCAAAATTAAAAGCGCTAGAAATGGTATCCAGGGTAAGGGACGTTGCAGTTTGACTTCGGGTGCTATTTGAAAAAGAAAAGGAAAAGAAATCTGTAGGGATTAAAACTTAAGATAAACAATCACTTACCTGCAGGCACACTCCATTTGGCAGTGTCCTCGAGTATTTGTAACATCCGATCGGTTCTCTGCACTACCTCTTGACCCGTTTTATAGCTGGCAAATTTTTCCATGATTAATAAGAAACGTTCGTGAAATGTTTTGTCTGAGCGCACAACAACTTTTTCTTCTTCTTCTTCTTCTTCTTCTTCTACTTCATCGATTTCCTTATCATCATCGTCAACATTAGCGTTGGCGCTAGCTGCCTCCGTCGAAGCATTGCAGATCTCTTCATCGGCATTGTTTTTTTCTTGACCTTCTTCTTCAGTCGGTTTCTTGTCGTGGCCCATGTCTTTCGTTTTTCTCCTTTGTTTTGATTTGTTGTTTTTTTTTTCTTTCGTTCTATAAATCTGTAACTAAATAAACATAAATAAACAATAAAAACAAAAACAATTTCATTTTTTTTTTAATAATTTTCAGTGATTCGTGGCTTATCAGCCAACATTTGTTTTCAATAACACAACATTGTAGTGTATTCATATGGCTGCTGTGAAAATGCTCAAGTTTTGTCCGAATTTTTATTATTTTTTTATTCCTCAGTTGTTGTTGTTGTTTTTATAGTTACTATGACTAATTAATCATAAAAAAAATATGAAAAAAAAAACAATTTAAATTGTGGACTTTACTCATAATCGTTTTTGTTTTTTTTAATAGTTTCGCTAGTCTGAGTTGTGATAAGAACAGATTGACTGTGTTGTAGGAGTGATAGACGTCTGCCGCTCATCCATTCATAGCGTGTATTAAGTTTGATAATATTCTCCCAACAAAAATTGGAAGATCTTGAAGAAACATGGATTCAAGGGCTATTTTCTTTCATAATCTTTCTTGGTCATATAAAAAGTAAATGTGGTTGATGGTTCTTTCTGAAGCTACATCTGTTAAATTAGTTGTCTTTTTTTCAGTCTGTTATGCCAAATGGATAACCTTGGAAAACGACGTTGTTCGCTGAATTGGTTCTGCTGGAGTTCACATGCATGCATACATCATAGCTGCTCTTTACAACTCTTTAGTCAGAACTACGATCAGTGTGGAATTCTCTCAGTGCTCAACGGCAACATAATCAATATCACTCATGCCAATATCCATGTGTTTGCTGCATGGGCTCTTATGCAGTTGGCAACTGACCCTAATTTTTATTGAAATATCTTCTTCATTAGGTCCTTATTCAATTTGAAACGATACTAATCCACTTTGAAGTCCAAGAACGCTCAATTCATCCCGAAAAAGTCTCCGTTTGGTAGTAATTTTGGGAAGGCGACATAACCGATCCATTTTTGTTTGGGAACGATATTGGCCAGCCCATCACTGTCAGTGATTACCAATTTCTTTTGGTCTAAATTCAATGATCTGGACAACAACGACACTTTGTTGCAACAGAACGGGCACTATGTGTCACCCAGTTCACATCACATTGCATAATCTGCACGAAGGATTTGGGTGGCATAGTCATCTCACGTGTCCTTACACTTACTCTTGTGGGATTTTCATAAGTCGCAGATGTATGCGAATAAGCCACAAACCACAGTCGTCTTCAATGCTTAAGTAACACATGGGAAGTCTATGCTATTAAAATATGTGCTCAATTTAACTACGTTAGGAGGTACAACAGACAACAACAGGAGGTACAACAACAACATGAGGTACAACAGACAAGACGTACCAATACTATCTGATAGTCAGGCTGCAATGAACAATGATGGGTAGGTAAGACATGCTCAACAAAAGGAGAGATGAAGAGAAGCCAAGGCTCCTCTCAAACCAAGTGAGCCTGACGAAATTAAAACTTTTCTTGAAAAATTACAAAAATAAGAAATCTAAGTCATGTATCAGATTATTCAAGAATAACCGATCTTCCAACAACTCAACCCTTTAGTCAGGTTTACGACACCCATATTGTGCGTGTTAGTTTTATCCATAAGTTAACGTTGACTCCGAAAGACAGATTTTCGAGAAACTTTTCAAGACAACTCTAGTTTAATCTCAGAGTCTTGCTGTGTACTGCTTGTAGTGTCATACGCCTAACCAGTCCGGCATTCGCCTTCTCCTCAACAGTAGAGGATGGAGTTATTGATCGTTCCACGGGTTATATGGTGCCAGAGGTGTTGTTTCTGTCAAGATTGTAAGTGTAATACCGAATAATGCCCTAAGGAACGTTAGGGAATGCTCAAGATGAAATGGAATACCTCCCCTTTTTATGGACGTCTCGAAATTGCCCTGGAGCTGGGATCTTTTGCATAGACTTCGAATGGGAGTTTTTACTTAGATGGATTGATAATTGCACAGTCTTTAGGTTGAATGATAACTGCAGAGTTCTGCGTTCTTATGGTTCTTAAGAATGTAGTTGCCCAATCCTCTTCATTTGCATACGTGATATTCGTTGACAGTCTGGCAGCCTTTAGAGGCTGATTCCGATCCATGATGTAAGAACTCTATAAAAACCCTTCGATCTGATCGAATCGTTCTCTGTTGGGTTCTAAGAAGTATTCGTATACCTTGAAACGAGATGGCGAATGCTGTTACTAAACTGTGAAGACTTGGTTACCTAACCTAACTTTTAAGAAAAACTGCAACTCAGTGAGCTATTCATGACAATAAGACAAGAACCCGAATAGAACGAAAAAACCACTGAGTTACAAAGATTGTCAAGTACAGTTTCTCAAATCTGTCGTTTAGAGTCGACGTTAAACTGTAGGTCCCTCTACTTATAAGTAAAATTAACACGCACACAACATGGACTTGCCATCAACTTAGTATATGTCTTCAAACCTAACCTAACATAACTTTTAACAACAAAGTAGAACTCAGTGTGCTACTCCAAAAATACAAGAAACCCCTTAAATTTCCTCAGAGGGCATCCTAGGACCTGTTCTATTTGATTATTTATCTGTTCAGCGAGTAAAACTTTATTAAAGAAAGTAAAGAAAAAAAATAACAAAGAGGTAGGAGAGCAAAGCAAAAACCAAAAATGCACTGACTTAAGAAGTATAATAAACCAGAGACGTTTATAGTTTTTTCCTCTCTACCGTTACTTACATATTTCTTTATGTTTATTATGCTCATTGACAGCCTATTGTTATTAAAAAACAATTTTATGTCAGCATATGCTTGACTTACTTTCCTGAAGAGTGTTGTGTGTTATTGTGTTATGTATTGAAATTTTAAATTTGCCATGCAAAACATGTACTTGAGCATCATATGATAATATGCACGTTAAAAATCTCTCACATAAAATATAATGAAACAACAATAAAAACAACAATAATAAAATATCATAAAAAAATAAAAAACAAAAAAAATTAAATTGAAAAAAAAAAATTTATTTTTTTTTATTTTTTTTTATTTTTTTTTTTTTTTTTAATATTTTTAAAAGTATTTTTAGTCAATTATTTCATTTTCCCATAAGGAATAAAATTGAAATGAAATGAAATACAAAATAAATAATAAAATTATCAATTGACATAAAATGAGATCAAAAGTGTATCGAAATCAACAAAATTTTTTAAAAGAAAATAAAATTAAAAAAAAAAATCGAACCAAACAAAGTCGGTGCACACACTATAAAAGAGAAAATGCAAATAAAAGAAAGCGCTAAAATCCGGCAAAATATACTGGAGCAGAAATCTCATTCGAATTTCCAGAGCAGATAGAATACATAGAGGAGAGAAAGAATACATAAACAAATGCCGGTCGAATAATCGAAAATGGCTGAAATCAATTTCAAATTCAAAAAAAAAAAAAGTGTTGGAATTCAATATGAAAATCAATAAAAAAAAAAAAAAAAAAAGAAAGAAACGAAAAAAAACGGGAAATCTCATTGGCATTGACCTTTGTCTGTAGGCAGCGAAAAAACAAATTTTTTTTTTGTTTTTGTTTTTTCTATAAAAATAGACTCAATTTAGAGAATTCTCTACGAACAAAAAGTGTGCCATGTAAGTCGAGGCCAAGTGAAATGCAAGCAATAAATGATAACGGTATTCTTAATTTGTTTTTGTTATTGTAAATTTGTTTAAAGCACTTAAAACTTTCTACATAAGATTACAAGTTCAATACTTACCGGCTTAAGTGATTTCTGTATTTAATTTTTTCTTTTTTTTCTCGTTTTTATTTCGAATGTAAGCACTTAAGTTTTATAATTTATTTCTTTAAATTTTATTTAAATTTTAAATAAAAATTTTATTTAAAAAAAATTTTAAAAATTATTGGAATTGAACAGTATACTGAGGAATATTTTACAATTTAAAATCCAGAAAAATGCAAAAAAAAAACAAAATTTGCCACACAAAACACAAACTGTCGCCCCCGGCAATTATAAACCAACTGAAATCGTCTCGTCTGTCCAATTAAATCGGGCTTGTTTTCGATGTTTTTCTTATTTTTACAGTTTTATTCTTCTCAATGCCGACTTATCATTGATTTTAATCTTTTTCTTTACTCTCTATACGATTATCACTCTCTTACTCTCTTTAATTTCAGAGAATACACTGTCCAACAAGTATAACAATTTTTAGATGCCTTAAGGTAGACTACTATGGACTAATCTGTTATACTTCATATAGGAGCCTTACAAGGTCGAATATGAAATCATTACGTATCAATTAAATCTTAAATTGACTCTTGGATTATCGAAATATTTCAGTGTTTATTAGGCTAAATTAAAAAAAAATAACTACAAGTATCTTGCATAGGGACATACGGTCAAAGTAATAAGTCTACATACACCAGTGTGCAATGTAAGTCGGTGTATGTAGACATTTTTCCCTCTAATTTCTATAAAATTAAAAAGATATTATAGAGTTATTTAAGGCAATTACAAACAAACATTTTTGAAGAAGTTTGAAGAACAAAAAAAATTTGACAATATGAATACACAAGAGCATGCAGACTTTTTCTTTGACTACATATATTTAGGTCAGATTAGGTAAGTGATACCACAATCAATATTCAATCAGGGAACCAAACATTCCCTATAAGAATCCAACCTGACTTCAGAATAAGTATCTTGCTATTGAAGCAATCTTTATATTGAAGAGTTCCACAAAGGATAACATAAAATAAATGGTTAAGATATTCCTTCTCCCACCGCAGCATTATATGTCATTTGAGGGGATACAAAGCCTATGATTTCCGTCGTATAACTTGTATCCTAAGAATCGGATTTTGGTATTGATAGACATTCGATTTATAGGAAGCAGATAATCAGTCATCTTAGTATGCATACAAGTCCTGCGGACACTAGCACTATTGCACGTACTTTTCTGCAGGCAATGGAGTTGAGTGTCACTCCAAATCGAGCGACAATTATAACACATATGCCCGATAATATTTCGAAGACTGTGAACGTTGCTACGACCTTGGCCAGTTGAAGAGCAATGCAATTTCCGACGACTTTGCTGTGTCTGGAACCCACATAAGAGTTATCATTAAGTGATCTGAAATTTCTATGAGAAATTGCAAATTGTAGCCTGGATGTCCGTAAATTAAGACATTTTCAAAGAAAATCGCATATGCTTGTTCGATTACTCTGTCCAACGTTTTGGAGCGATCGGCATAAAATCCAATGGTCTCACAGAGAACCTGCAAATGTTCAAACCAGTAGCTTCTACTGGGAATTCGTAAATAATATGAAAGCTATAAAGATCCCTATAATTGAGCAGGATGAGTCTATATCAGCTCAGAATTGCAGGATGTCCACAGTCCAGGTTAAGTCAAGGTTTAACTGCGTTAAGCCTTACCGTTACCAATTCAGCTCTCTGCTTCAATTTAACATCAGAAGGAAATCAACAGAGTTGGATAGAGAGAATGTAATAGTATAGCTGAAGCACTTGCGAAAATTGCTACATTAACTAATTCTAACGAAGTCAGACTCGAAGTTGACTAATCATCTCCAATCGATTGAACTCGTAAGCAAAGAGGAATCGAACACTTATAAATAAACGGAGAACACAATTTACGTGAAATCTGTTAAAAACCCACCATAGGAACCTCATAATAAAGGGTCCGCCAAATAACTTCTTTTTTTTTTGAAAATGCTTTAAAAAAAAACTACAGAATATTTTCTCAAATTTCTTTTTTTATTTGAAAGTACAATCCTTTCGGTTAATGTCCTTTAAAGCGTCAATTGTCTCTGGCTTGTCGGCGTAACACTTATCTTTGACGGCACCCCACAAATAATAGTCCAACGGTGTCAAATCGCATCTCCGAGGTGGCCAAACGACATCAGCTCTGCGGCTGATAATGCGATCTTCAAAAACAGGGCGCAAAACATCGAGTGTAGCTTCGGCTGTGGGGCACGTAGCGCCGTCCTGTTGAAACCAAATGTTGCCAATAGCCTCCTCTTCAATTTTTGTGAACAAAAATTCGTTCAACATGGCCCGATAACGATCGCCATTGACTGTAACGGCCACTCCTTACTCATTTTCGAAGAAAAATGGCGCAATTATGCCTCTGGACCAAAATCCGCACCAAACAGTGACTCGTTTTGGGTGCGTCGGCTTTTCAATGTATGCGTGCGGGTTTTCTGTGCCCCAAATGCGACAATTTTGCTTGTTTACATTCCCGCCAAGATCAAAATGAGCTTCATCTGAAAAGATGATTTTTTTCTTCTTCTGTAAGTCGATCGCAGGCCTACTTACCGAAGCGAAAACGCATTGGATGGTCAATTGGCTCCAACTCCTGAACCAATTGGTCTTTGTATGGCGTCATACGAAGGTCTTTATGCAGAATTCGTCACAATGATGTCTCCGAAATGTTCAATTGTTGAGAACGACGGTGAATTGATGTTGATGGCGCTTCACGCACACTTTCTGCCACAGCAGCAATATTCTTGGGTGTACGCACTGTTTTTGGCTTTTCACGCTTTTATTTATCGATGAGGATACCGTTTCTTTCACTTTTTTCAGAAGATAACGAACATACGGAGCTGACGGTGCTTCTCTTCTTCCAAAATCCGTACGCAATTTTCGCACACAGTCTGCAACATTACCATGACTTTCAAAGTAATGTCGCAATATTTCCCAGCGTTGTTCAAGCGTATACACAACCATATTCGTTCAGCGGAAGTATAAGTATGCCCGAGGCGGCAGTTGCAAAATTTGCTGTGCCTCGAATGTTGCGTCTTATTTTGTTTATAGAATGAGTTGTAACAAAAAAAGCAACCTATAGACATTGTTCCATATTCACTGTCATGCAATAAACACAATAAACGCAACGCAGCAAACACAGCAAATTTGCGTTGCCTCTAAAATAATCATTTCCATATCCTCCTACACCCATGTATTCCATTTTTGCAGAGATTGTTTACTGCGTTGCGTTTATTGTGTTTACAGCATGAAGTTTGATCTTTGTAGTAAAAGAATCGTGTTATAATAATCCTAGTATTCGAATAAGCATAAAAATAGAGAAGATTAAACAGATCGAATACAAATGCGAAAAGACTGAATAAATTTTCACTGTAAAATCCAAAAGAAAAAAAAATTACTCGTTATGTATGGTATATGTACTCCATGTACTTTATGTTCAAATGTTTGTATGTAGGCATGTATGTATGTATATAAGTATGTATTTAAGCCTATATAATGTTTATACAATCTCATGCCAGCTGTATTTCATCTATACGTCATTAAATGAAATTATTTATGCGAAATGTTTATAAACAACACTGTTTTCGTTCGACTGATTATCATCATCATCGTTTTCTTTTTATTCTGTTTTTGTTTTTATATTATTGAAATTCAGTAATTTGTCATAATTAATTAAAATTAAAATTAAGAAAAAAAAAAAAAAATACACGAGTTTATGGGGGTGTGAGTGTATATGACCCAAAATGAAAATTCCATTAAATGAAAAAAAAATTTCTTTGTGTGCCATATGTTGCCCATTTTATGCTGATTACTAATCGTTATACTATATTATATGCCTTTACTTAGTGGTGGACGATATAAATCGATATCTTAAAAGCAGGAGATGTAACTTTTTCTGTGATCCACGCCGACAAAATATCGGGTTTAAAAATTAGTCGATATTATTCTAACGGCGTATTAGTTCTCAGATTAAGGCCGATAACTTTACTTTCGATATGGTCAAGAAATTTATTTATCTTGGCTCCATCGTTACCACCAAAAACGAAGTCAGTCTGGAGATCAAGCGCATGATCAGTTTTGCCAACAGGGCCTATTACGGTTTCACTAGGCAATTGAGTAGCAGAGATCTCTCTCGTATGACAAAATTAATACTCTACAGAAAGCTCATCCTCCCCATGATTCATTACAATGCTAAGGCATGAACATTATTAACTATTTATGCAGCAACCTGCAGAGTATTCGAGAGAAAAGTCCTACGTAAGGTCCAGTGCGAGTTTACGACGATTTCCGCATCCGATCCAACAATGAGGTATATGAGCTCCTCAACAACATAGACGTTATGCAGCGTATTAACATCAAGCGGCTGCGCTGGCTCGGCCATGTCGTTCGAATAGAGGAGGATGCTCCGGCGGGACGGGTATGCGAGGATTTGAGGAAGTCGGCCTTATTTGCGCTGGAAGGACCAAATCGTGGAAGCCCTGTCATCGATTGGTATGACCAACATGCGTAGGCGTACAAGAGATTGTGGTATACAGTTAACTTAAGGATATACTGTTGGACAGAAGCGGACGTGCTCGGACTAAGACTGAAATATTTGGTCATTATCAAGTTTCAGTCTGGATTCCAACCTAGTATCTTACATCGCTGATGTTGTATGTGTAAATTTTACTGTTATTTTACATTTTCCCTGTTCAATAAGAATAGGTTCCAGAGAATGCTAATTACATTGGCCTTCTTTGCTTGTATAAATTTAAAAATTTGGTCACAAATAAATTTAGTTTTCAATTTTTTGTTTCGTGCCCTGGAAAAAATAAACAAAAACAAAAAATATTTTAATACAAGGTTTTGTATTAAAAATAAATTTTTGCTACAATTATGCATTGGCAGATGTGAATTGTTTTGCAATCATTTAAAAAAAAACCCCAATTTGGTCGATATTGTAATGTCCTACACTTTATGATGTGATACTCTATATGGGGGCAGAAAAAATATCGAATGTCTGTCTTCACTTTGTTAATACCGACTGCTTACCCGAGAATATCTGGATTTTTGGTTGAAATTATCCGGCAGCCTGGAGATGGATATTAAAAAGAAAATATCGATGTTTTCTCAATGCATTGCATCACTATAATCTGTTATTGGAGTACACTTTTGTTTGGTAGAAAATCGCAAATTTCCCTATGGGATCTAAATATTTCCTCATTGTAGTTGCCGTAGTCTAGTAGGCAGTGCGTAGTAGGCGACTTATTAGATATCAGGCATTGATTAAAACACCAGGTCAGACATTTCCAACAAAACGAAGATATGAAAGATAATAATTGCAATTTTTATACGGATAGCCAAGAGATTTAAGGAAAAACATAATTAGTCATCTCAGTATCCATACTAGTCATGCAGATACAAGCAATATTATATTTGCTCTTCTGCTGGCAACAATGTTGAGTCTGCCTTTAAATCGAACAGGAATTGAAAAGCCTATGCCCGGTAATATGTCGAAGACTGTAAGCTTTATTCCTGCCATTGCCAGTTTATGAGCCATACAATTTCTGACGATGCAACTCACATAATAGCTATCTTTAAATGTTCCGAAATTTTTTTGAGAAATTTCTTACTTTTCTAAACGAGGATGCACCTTCAGGTGCAATTCATTAAGCACTTTATTGCAATTAGAGATGTTCAGGGAAAATCTCACCACCCAGCAGGCATTGTGCAGCTTTCAAAGTGCAAATGACCACCGCATAGAATATACTGTACTGGTTAGATTGCCTATACGAAAGTTTAATGTCAAAAACCTTAATAAATATACCACAGTTTACTCTGTTCAGTATTTTGAAGCCATCGATATAAAATTCAAGGGTCTCACCAAGAACCGTCAGATTTTCAAAGAAGAAGTTTTCACTAGGAGTTCTAGCAGAAAATATCGACTTCAGAAAGTTACCTTATAATTGATCAGTATGAGTCTCAGCAAATTCTGGCAAAAACTCTGAACTCTAACTAAAGGACTGTAATGACCAATTAGGTATGTATATACATATGTATGTAGTCTAGTAGATAGTGTATTGACTAATTAGACAGCTTATATTTACATCCCAAGCGTATACATCTAGAAAGAAACGAAATATGTATGAAAAAACAAAATATTTCTTTTGGCTAGTTCCTCACTTCAGTCTTCTGGGAAAGAAAACTCTGTGAGGGTAAAATAAAATCGCCATAAAAAAGCTTCTCAAATCTGAGTAGATTCGGCACTTATTGATACAAAATTAACCCACGCAACATGGGTTATGTGAAAAGCTAGGTTGTGATCCTTACTAAAATACTGACTTAATAACCAATTAAATAAGTGATTAAAAATGTTTGTGATATTTTTCTGTTGATTAAATTTGATTCTGAATCTGATTAAATTTTTGACCGAAATTTTTTGAAACACCCAATATTTTCCAATTTTTTTAAATGAAACAATTTTCCCAAAACTGTTGAATTATTAAAGAAAGAAAATAAAACAACACAACAATAATAATAATAACAAATGCTATTGATTTAATTCCATAACATGTAACGTAAAAATGTATAAAAAAATAAAAGCATTGTAGAGGCACGTATTTGCCATCAAAAGTTTTATTAATAAAACATTTTTTTTATTAACAATTGGAAATTTTTTTCAGTAATTTAGTCGTACTAGTAAGCATTTGATAGATGTGGAAAAAAGCATTTTATTTGACAAGCAAAACCAATTGGATTGCCTTATTGACCAAATTTTTTTTATACAAAAGTTTCTCTTTTCTCTTATCCTTTTTTTGTTAAGAAACAAAAACATCCTTAAAACAATAAACAAACAATAGCGACTCATGTAATTTATTAAATAAAAACATAATAATGTTCTCTTTAGCATGTAAACAAAACTTAGACTCGCTCTGTCTCTTTATTCTCTTTATTGCATAGAAATTTTACTCTCTTTCTTGCTTTAATTAAATACAAACTGAAAGCTCTCTTTAAGAATCAAAACACAACACAACATTTGGACTAGAAAATCAGTTGCGTGTCTACTCTCACAACTAACGGTAAAGGAAGTTTAACGGGAAATTTAAAAGGAAAAAAGTGATAAAAAAAAAATAAAGAGTGTGTAGGGAAAAATCTATATAAACAAAATAAGGATATAAAATAATAGAAATAAAAAATATTAAACAACAACAGCCATAAGATAAAAAATGAATGAAAGGTAGCCAACACAGGAAAAATCTATAAAAGAAAATCATATGGAAGAAAATAAAAAAGAAAAATTAAATTTAAAAAATATTAAAAATTGTTTATATACAAAAGCAATAAAATATTTATAAAAAAATCAAGTGTTTGAAGTATACAAATACAAAAAAATAAATAAAATAAAAAATTAAAATAGGATACAGCCAGCCTTAGGCCAATTTTTATCTTAAATTGTGTAAAAAAAACGGATTCTACCACGACATATCACAAGACAAAAAAAATCAAACCACACATGCATTATGTTTTCATCCCAAGTCACACACACATATGCATCCTACTCAGCAATACAGTAGAAGATTGGAATACATATTTTACTCCACAGCCTATAAGCAGAGTAAATAAAGCAACGGTAATCAAAGAGAGTTTTTGGGTTTTTTTTTTTTTGTAAATAAAAGAGAGCCAGCAAGATAATGTGTAAGTGCCTACAAAATCCTGTCAATTAAACTCTCTATTCCATACATGTAAACATGTAAAGTGTGCATGTCTGTGTCAAATAAAAAAAAACAAAAATTAAATAAAAAAGTAATAATCTCGGGTATCAAGTGAGTAGTTTTTATGGCGTATATAAAATCAAGTTAATAAAGTTACAAGAAAGTTTCATTCCTACTACGTTTTGTTACTCTACATCTCTCTCTCTCTATCTGTCTCTCTCATATTGTCTCTTAACAAATTGCACCCACACTTCTATTTACAATAACGTATCATGCTCGTTGCAGTATATCAGTGTAGTCATGTGTAAATAATAACGGTTTGCTCTTTGTTTATGTTTTATTCAAAACAATAACAACAACAACAGCAACAACTTTTGTTTTACTTTTTCAAAGAAAACTCACAGTGTAGAAGAGCGTTGTAAATGAGGCAAATTAACAACATTTTTTGAAAGCCTAATACGTGTACATGTACACGTTTATGTCTGTATGTATGTGTATTATAAAAAACAATTTTGTATTTGTATTAGAACAGTGAGGAAGAAATTATAGCAGTCAAATTAATTTATGTGGGTGATTTTTTTTTTCTTTTTTTAGCTTTTCTGTGTAAATTTTTTCCGTAAGAAAAAGATTTTGATAAGAAGAGGAGCTAAAGTTATTACAAAAGCTACGAGTGCACAATGAAATACATATAAACCATGTGGTAAGGTTTATATCGATACTTCGATTACCCAACTTGTTGAAACCACATCGGTTGTCAAATTAGTTGTCATTTATTCAGTCTCATTTGGCAAATAACTATGGACTTTTATTGCATTGCAAGTTACTGTAATCTAGTAAGTAGTGTAGGCTTATTAGACGTGAAGCCACGGTTTAAACCCCAGGTCAGACATCAAATCAAAAATATAAAAAAAAATATTTCTTCAGCGTCTTTCTCTCAGCAGATTTCTGGCAAAAACTCTGAGAGTGAAATAAATTTGCCATGGCACGGTGTCGCACTTTAAACGCAAATTAAGAGCTACGACTGCCTTGAGTTCCAATATCAAATTCACCTTAGAAGGGGTACATAATTGAACTTGGGAACCAAACGACGTGCTAGATGGATACCAAACAACAATTTCACAATTTTCATATTAAGCAAGGCAAACGAAAAACAATACCCGTAAATACCCGTCTTGTTAATTTTGAATATTTGCTATAATTTTACACTTAACTGTGTAGTAAAAGCTTGTTGAAAATTGGCCTGTAACTGGTCGCGAAACCCTACAGTTCTTAACTCAAGTTGGAGTTAATCTACCATTTATTCCTACATCTCTATGCCTAAATGTTTGATTCACTTAAATAAACTTTTGCTATTATTCTACACTCTACTGTATCTACTTAGTGAGCCTATGAGTAGGCCTTAGAATTGAGGTAATTGAGGTAAAAAAGAGAGCAAAAAAGATACCAACCATAACAAAATTAGAGCACAACTGTTTAGAGCTGTTGACATCAAAACTTTCAAAGACTTTAAGTTTCCTTAAGCCCAACAACAGCAACAACAACAACAACAGCGAATTTCACTGGCAAATAAACCTGCAATAAATTAAAGGATTTTGCTACTCTGCTTACGATGGCGTAAAAAGGGAAAAACGACAAAAATAAAAGGATGACTGGAAATTTAAAAGAATTTTTTAAGCAGATTATATAACTTAATTAACCCTTTAAAGGTTTTATTTACGTTTACAATTCAATGAAATGTAAAATAATGTAAAGTAGGGGTTGAGAGTGTTAGTATATATAGGCAAAAGCATTTTTTCTCTCTTTTTAATTAAAAAAAAAAGATTAAAGGAATTATGTCTTTCTGTTTAGCAGAAGGTGAAGAAAGTTTTCTTAAGAAATGTTTTTAGTTTCAAGTGGCACAAGTTATTCGCAAGGAAACTTAATTTTTATTTAATTCCGTGAACAAACGATGCAAAACTTTATCTTTAAGCCACCTAAGATGTATATACCAGGATATTATTGCAGAAAATCCTTAAAAATATTCTCATATTTTTATAATAAATTGTGAACTCATTATCGAAAGGATTATTTGATTTCATTTTTCCTTCTTCTTCCAATTTTTCACTTGGAGTTGAAGAATTTTATGATAAAATCTTACACTAGCTTGCGGTTAATGAATGATTTCAAAATGTTTAGAGGGGTAGTTACTGACTTAGGATAGATAGTATGACTATCATTCCAATCCACAGGAATATAAGCATTGCAGATGTGAATAAATTAAGCAGACTTGGTCTATTTAGGTATTTCTGGTGCTTATTTATTCTTTATTCCTTAAATTCCCACGCTACCAGCATTTTGCGATTGGTAGGTTACTTTTCACTGACAGTCTTTCAGGAAGTAGTAGTTATGCACTTGTTCGCAGAGAAAGAAAAGTTTTATAATAACAGATACTCCACCTCCCAATTGGCTCGATTGGGCTTTACTAATTGCGATGAATAATAGTAAACTGTTGTTATCGAAATATATTATTTTTTTGAAAATTATTATTACAGAAAATTACTGTTATCGAAAATTATTGTTATCGAAAATTATTGTTATCGAAATTTTTCTATAGAAAATTATTGTTATCAAAATATTTTCATAGAAAATTATGGGTATCGAAAAATTTTCCATAGAAAATTATGGTTAACGAAAAAGTTTCTAAAGAAAATTACTGTTATCCAAAAATTTCTATAGTTAATTATCACAAAGTTATCGATCTTTTTACAGAAAATTATTGTTATCGAAAAGTTTCTGTCGAAAAAATTGTTGTTAGCGAAACGTTTCTATAGAAAATTGTTGTTATCGAAACGTTTTTTATAGAAAATTATTTTTATCGAAAAATGTCTATTCAAGAAATTATTGTTACAGAAAAGTTTTCTATATAAAATTATTGTTACCGAAAAGATGTCTCTAGAAAATTATTGTTATCGAAAAGTATTCTATAGAAAATTATTGTTATCAAAGAATTTTGTATAGAAAATTATTGTTATTAAAGAGTTTTCTATAGGCAATTATTGTTTTGTATAGAAAATGATTGTTATCGAAAAGTTTTCTATAGAAAATTATTGTTATAGGAAAATTGTATAAAGGAAATTATTTTTATCAGAAAATTGTGTATAGAAAATTATTGTTATCAAAAAATCAACAAATTTTATGAAGAATATTTTTCGATAAAAATAATTTCTATTGAAAAGTTGCTTTACTCGATTTAGAGCTCGATTTTACATAATATATCCTGTTATAGTTGTTTTCTTTGTAGATAGTCTTAGTGAAACGTAGAACCTTTTTCAGCCTTCAGACATCTCAAGTTTGGATAAGTGATGCCATGATTATAGTATATTCAGTCCTGTTTCCTCCAACAGCACATTTCGGTTTGGAACTATTCGTACCACTGTATTACCGTTAATTTTAATTTTATTTATGTATTAACATATTTTTATTTGGCCCATATTTTTAAGCCACTTTGGGTTTAGATCCTTTTGCGTAATAAAACACTCTGCTGGCAGGTTTAAATTAAAATTCTCATAAAATATTCTCCCACTTTCGCTGTTGTTGTTGTTTTTGTTTTTTGGTTACACCTTATGTGGTTTCCATAATGAGCAGCTGCTAGAGCAACAAACCGAGTATAAGGAAACTTTTTGTTGCAACTTTCAAATGTTGCATGTGTTGCAAAATGCGATTTAATTTTGTTCTACCAGTTGATGTTTAAAGTCTGAGGGTTTTATGGTAAAAATTTAATGCCACGCAAGAGTTAAAAATGGTTGAATTGGGGGTGAGTAGCTAAGCATGAGTGGATAACAGTTTAAGAGTTTATTTAAATAACAAGGATGGAAATTATTATTAAAAAGAAAAATTAAAATATCAGTAATATTCTGGAGGAATTTAAAAACATGTGTAAATAAAATTTTCTTATGTACAACTATTGTTCAGACCATTTCATTAGTTGGCATGAGGAATTGATACAAAGGCGAGTCAATAAGTTTGAAATACCTTGTGATTGAAAAGGCAACACTATTCCTGGCAATAAATTCTATCAGATCTCTTACAACTTGTGCCAATAAGTTTGTATATGTCACGTCTAGATAGCAAACTATCGGCTAGATTCAGGTGCACATGGAAGAAAGTGATCTTCGTATGCATTTTTTTTTGCAGTCACCAATCAGTTCATTGGATCCTCATCAACGGTGTATTTCGATTCACCTGTATTTCGATCTTTTATGATAGCCCATCTCCAATTAAATAATTTTCCAGCGTTACGATCGAATCCAATCTCGTCAGGGAGTGTCGCGCGTTGTATCAATGTCTTCTATGATTGCTTCAACGTCGCGCTTGTCTGGGTCTGTGGGCACAGTTATATACCAGGCAACTGTAGGGCTGATGAGCTTGCTATAGCGGGTATACTCCTTCCGGAACCCTCGAATTCGAATTGGATATGCCACTCGCCTCGGTTAAATTGGCCATTAGTCAGCAATTCTTTCGGGACCCTAATCTATCCTGGATTAATTGCCAGACTCACTTGGCGCATGATGGATAAGAGACGTACCAACCAACTACGAAAACTTTATCAAGGTCATCTCGATCATAGTGGCCATGCTTACAGGTCATTGCGTTATAGTAAGACACGTGGATAGACTGAACCTCCCATCGAACGACTACTGCCGTGGTTGTGGATCTGCTAAAGAGGAGGATCTGACTATACAGTTAAACATAATTTGCTGATCGTATTTGCTTATAAGCGACGACAAACGAAATCAGTATCGTAGAAGTGTTTTGCGGTGTTCACGCTTTTGTGGCATTTCATGACTAAGAATGAAATATGAATAGATTGATAGATACTAGGGACCAAACACAAGTCAAAACAATGGAATTGGGAAAACATTTCAGACAAATGTTCGTTTGACAGAATCAGGTTAATGCTGCTCGATAGACGGTCACTATTATTATCCGCACTATTTTGGACCGTCCCGTGAATATTTTTTGGGTGCATTTAATGCACCTAAAAGCGGTGGTGACGATGTCTGTTTTAAAAGATTTTTTTTCAAGGAGTATAAATGATTAAAGCCCCGGTTAGCCATACGTCCACGGATCGTAACGGAATGTATGTTCGTTTTTAGCCTATGAAATTCATTGTAAATGCTGACCGAAATTACATTACGATTGTCTAAACGCTTACATTGCTTATCGTATTCTAAGGACTAATGTATATACCGTAAGGTTCCGTGGACGTTTGGCTAAACGGGGCTTAAGTATCGTCATGCTCTCTACATTTTGTAAATGCCGTAAGATCAGCTTTTTAGGTCCCTATAAACATTTCCAGTTTTATTTTATCATTTTATAGATACTTATACGCCTACAGGCGTAAATATTTACCAGATATAGGCGTCATTTTAATTTTAAAATGTCTTCATATTTCATGTGTTTTAAATGTATGACGTATTCTCTCAACCCCCCATACTCTTTTCTTTCGATAAACAGACTTTGTTGTACTCATTTTTATTTTTATTTAAATTTAATTTTTTCAATTTATTTGAAAAACATGTGTGTGTGTGTGTGTGCACGCACGTATACGATTTGTTTGTGTCTGTAATTTAAAATACAATATGATGACGTGCCTACATTAAATATTTTATTCGTTTAAAAATCATATGAAACCGACGCCAAGAGGTCAACTACTGTAAAGGCATCAGAGTCATCTGCAGCAGCAGCAGTAGTGGCAGTAGTGGCTGCAGCCAAAGCAACATGGCTACACAATTATATACTGACAGTGGGGTCTTAGTCATAGTTTTGTACTGATTAGAGAACAACAACGTGTAGGGAAAAAAATAAATTAATAGGGCTGCCAAGTTTTTGTTTTTTTATTTTTTTTGGAACAGCATAGAAGTTTATTTATTTAATGTGACTTTTTTCATTCCCGTTTTCTTCTCATTTCTGGCATGACATCATTAATTATTGAAACCAGGGTTGGGAGAGCACGCTAATAATGGTTGACACTTGACAAAATGGAAAACAAGCGAACAAACTGTATTGCATGATACCAGAGACTAGGCTATTAAAGGAAAGAAATACAAGAGCTGGGAATAACATTGAACTAACTACACTGCTCGAAAACCTAGGTTAATGAAGCAATTCGGACAACTTTGCGACTTTCATCGTGCTCGAGAAATTATTCACAATTCCTTTTACAGATCTTGTGCTACTTCCGATTGAACTTCACAACAAGTATCCACTGGTCCAGAGCTGAGCAAATAATAATTTTGTTACAGAAAAATACTTCTCACAGATTACAGATTTGATAACAAAGTTTAACGGTTTGCATTGTAGTTTTCGCGATGAAATAGCAATCCTACCGAACTCAAAACATTACACTGGAAAACCTTAAAAATTAATCGTAATTACAATCAATCAATCAAGTCTCTAGATACCAGAATATTTCCCATCAAATCTACAATACTCTGACTCTGTAGATCTGATTGCCCTGTAAAAGTGTTGCCTTAAATGGTTTTATGGTTGTCTACAACATACTTTCTTAGTTGTTGAAATTAAACGAAATACATTAGACTAATTGCTCTAAAGGATTTAGGGTGTGCAGTATTCTTTTTCCCACTTCTTTTCTCAGTTTTCCAGTGACATAAGCTCTTGCTACTTCTGGGAGAGCTGAAGCTATCCCATCAAGCCTTACTTATTGCTTTGGCATATTCAGTAAGCTTCATGTTATTACATATTCCTTTCTATGCCCGACACATTTTGCTCTCTATGAACCCTCATCTCTCTGGGACAACTACAATTGAGAGCATTTAGTATTGCACGATTTAACAAACTTACGTTATCATTGATCTCATAATGATTTCTTATACGTTTGCTCATTGTGGATTTAAACCTATGGTTTCTATATATGCTTCCCAATTAGTTTCTAAATGGTAGAATCAGGGTCTCTAGTCTCCTTAACGAGGATTCTAAAATTTGCGGCTCTTAAAAATTCCAAAGAAATGCCCAGAGATTTTTTATACACCTAGCTAAGAAGAGTAGCGCAATTTCGATAGAAACACTATACATAGAGGCTTATAATCTAATACTGATTTCAAGGACTCTCTCAAGTCTTTTAAGAAGAAATGAAGACAGCTGGTAAATAGGCTTTGATGGGAGCTGTTTCACCTTTCTATGAGAATAAAAAGCTTTTTTATCAACAGCCACGGCATGAGGATGAGGATCTAAGTTCATCTGTAAATCATCCTTTAGCGTTCAGAGACTTAAAAGAATTGAATCTTTTTACTGCTCATATAATGCGATCCCTTCCAAAAACGAAATATGAAGAAATATTTCTTAGGCGACTTCCTCTCAGCAGATTTCTGGCAAAAACTTGGATAGTAAATAAAATTACCATTAAAAGTATCTCAAAAATCTGTCCTTAAGAGACGACTTTAAATTGTGGGTTCCGCCATTAACACGCACAACATAAGTGGTGTGAGAAATTAGATTAGAATCCTGACTGAAGAGTTGTAATGACCAATTATGTATGTATGCGTGTATAAATCTTTCAATACAACGCACGTATCTTTGTTTGCAATGCAGGGGATCGGTGTGATGCCTTTACTATTGGTGGCGCAGGATTCTTCGCTTGTTAGTTTTACAACTTAGCTTCTTACACCACCCATGTTGTGTGCGTTAATTTTATATACGAGTTTTTTGACCTACAGTTTAAAGCTGATTTGTCTTGCTAGAACTTATTTCATTGCAGTAGAAATAATGTGTCTTTTTGATTGAATTATTTAAACCATTGACTGAGAATTTGTATCTGGAGGCCCATTGTCCATTTCTTTTAGGCTTATTGAACAGTTTCCTGCATACATCAGCATTTTATCAGCTGGGATTAGATATGCCTTTCGGCTGCTAAATGTGTATGTTCAATCTAAAGGGTCACTTCTTTAGTGAAAGATTTGCTATTTACGAATATGGATCGTAGGATTAAATAGAGCGTAAAAATAGTATATCTGTCGTTTAAAATTTATCAGATTTCTGAAGATAAAGTAAAATGGACTTGTGCTTTCTACAATGCTGCAGAAATCATACAAGGATAGTTAATCCTGGTGTCCTATCTAAGTTTTTGATACTATTGTATGAATATTTATATGTAGGGATAAGTATATCGCATTATAAACGTATGAAAATTAAATCTTTTATTGTTTTGTATTTTTGCTTTAAAGGCCTATTTATGTGTAAACAAATGGTTCGAAAATGTATGTCCAAAAACCTCATGTGGACACTTTATATCTTAATTACTTTACCCCTTCGTTCCTTCATTCCTTTCCTCATGCTCCGTCACACACACACATACACACCTCTATGCCAGCGACAACACTTGGCAAATATTGACCAGTAACGCTCACAAAATGACAAGGAGTCATTAATAACTGTCTGTCTGTATATGTCTCTGTATATCTGCTAATAAATGACCTTTTTTTTGCTGCGTTCAATTCAACAAGTCCTTTATACGTACACAAACTCAACAATTTTTTTCCCCGTCTAATCACTGTGTAGCAGCGGTGATTATTAAGCTGTGAGTACATGCATAAGCTGATAAATGTTACTTTATTTGTCTAACACTCACGTTAAATATTGTTCACTGTGTTTAAGTGTCTCTCTCTGAGTGCATGTATGTATGTATGTGTACGTTTATTTTGTTTTAAAATCCGAAACACTTAAACATACAAAAAATGAGGCAACAAAAGAAGAAACATACATACGTACGTTAACGGCATTATGACACGCTTCATATGACTTTAGGGAACAAAACAGGAAGTTTTCATTATGTTTTCCACTAAGTTTACATCCATCTCTCTCACTCTCTTTTACTCTCTCTCTCTCTCGCTCTCCAGCTGTGTGTATTTTATCTGGCATTATGAAAATTAAATGAAATGAAAAAGAAAGAAAGAAAGAACGAAAACCCTTCTTTAAATTATAAATATGACCCATAAAACCCGAGTGCCATGAAAAAATGAAATAAAATTGTACGAGTGGTTATGAATAAAATTTCTTAAATTTTTATTAGGAAAGAGAGAGGAGAGAGAGTGAAAGAGTTGTGCAACAAAATGAATTTGTAGTTGGTTTACACATATCCGAAGGATTTTCAGAAGTATGTATTATCATTAGAAAAAAATATTTTTTTTTGCGAAATTCAAAAGAAAAAATATGTCAAGTTAAGAGCACTTACAGAAATTTTTGAGACAAATTGTGCAGAAATTAAAGCAATAAATACTTCCACATTCTACGAAATACTAAAACAAAATAAGTTTTTAAAACTTTGCTTTACACGATCAATAAAATCGCTGTAGTCTAGTGGCTAGTGTGTTTGGTTATTAGACCTGGCTCCGTGGTCCACACCTTGGCTCAGATATTTCGAACAAAACGAAATAAAAAAATACTCTAAGTAGTCTTTTGGCAAAAACTTTTGAGAATAAAATAAAATTGCCATGAAAAGTTTCTCAAATCTGTCGTTCGGAGCCGGCATTAAACAGTTAGTCCCAACACTCATGGATGAGTGATGCTAGAAGCTAATCCTGACTAATGGGTTGTACTGGCCAATTGAGGAAGAAGAAGAAGAAGAAGTGCGCTTGAACTAAAGAAAATGTCACGGAGAAATATTATTTAACCACATACAGCGTATGTATGTATGTATTGAGGTCAAAAGAATATTTGTGTTAAGAATTTCGAATTTTTTTTAGCCTGAAATAAAAAGACTTAAGTTTTTATAAATAATTCTAAATGATTTCATTTTAACTGTCAATGATTTTAGGCCATTAGGTGGAGTTGTTTGTCAAAACAATTATGATTTGGTCAGACGAGCACGAGCAATGTCCACAGTAGTAAAGTACTGTGGTCAAACGATGTACTATACAACCCTAGACCTGTATACAGTTTCCCTATATTATTTAGTAGTAGTAGTGTTTCCTTCTCAAATACTTTAACACCATACTAGTGCCATGTTTGTGTTTTAGTAATATGTGCTCGTCCTTACAGCATAAACGTATTTAGTTATGACAAATGCTCTCTAGACACTCACATCTAAAAGACAAAAAGGTTACCCGAAATTTAAATTCCCCCAAACCCCTTCTGCTATCAGAATAGACAACAACTTTGTTGCCCAAGTCGTCGTAGTTTAGTAGTTCGTGTGTTGGCTTATTAGACAAGAGGCCACGGTTCAAACCCCAGGTCAGACATCTCCAACATAACGAAATATTTCTTTGGCGACTTGTTTTCAGCAGATTGCAAACCAAATGCAAAATAATAATGTATTGATGTCGGTTGCACGTACGTTCAACCACTGGCAAACAACGCATGCTAAGATGTGTACATTGTTCAACTGATTTTATTCTGGGATTTATTTTAAATCGATATTAATTTTTCTTTCTCATAAAAGAAAGGAAAATTCTGATGTCTGTTAAAATCCATATTTCTTCTTACACATTCCCGATGATGATTATAATTTTACAGATGATTGTCAGTTCGTATTTGTATTCGTACATAAATATTTTGAAATCCTTTTTTCCCCATAATCCTTATGGGATTTTAAAAACATTTTTACATTTGAAATATTATTGTTGTATCAAAATCAAAAGCTTATTACGTGTGACATGAATTCATTTGTACTTGTCGCACTCTTACTCCTCTCTCACTCGCACTCTACCCAGTGTGTGCGTGTTTTTTAAGCACTTTAGTTAGGGTCTGCCTAACGTTGCTGTTCTGTCTTGGCATCAACAACAATATAAGCCAAGCTAAAACCCATAAATATAGATTGGCAATGTATGTATGTACGTATGGGCCAATTAAGATGAGTTCCATTTTGTATTATGCTCTGCTCTGCTCTACACTGCTCTGGTTTTTGTTTTGTAGTCCATTTTGTTGCCTGCCAGTAAGTAAATCTTTTCGATGTGCAGGCAAAAGTAGTGTTGCATTACGTTGAGAGTTTCATATGAGTTTTTGGCTTTAGGAGTCCTTTAAGGCGATTATACTCGAAACTTATTTCCTTTCTTTCTATGTTGGCAAAGTGGAAAGTATTGTTTTGTGTTTTTTCATATAAGCGTTCAAGGATAATAGTTTAAGAAGCCTTGTCGTTTTAGTTTCATTTAGTTTTCGAACACACAATTTGTAGTTTTAATGCAGGAGAGATTTTTCTTTTTTTAAATATCCTTTCGTTTCTAAAAATATTTTTTTTCTTATTTTATTTCAACGCTTTTTATACGATTTAGTACAGTGCTTATAAAATATATTTTTTAGAAAGATTTATGAATTTTTTTATTTCGGCTATAAAATACATAAGCTAATGCCAACCTCAATGAAATGTACAAAAAAAGAGAAGGAGAATCTCCACAAATGTCAAATATCTTGGAATCATATTGAACAGGAAACGAAACTAACACTTTAATACACAATATAGAACCACTACGCCGGTAGTTGCACTTCATTACTGCAAGACAGCAGTAGGCCTAACTCAGGGTAAAGAGAGCTTTACGTTTATATAGGAGACATAAAATAAGTTGTCACCCCTTTGTCTTTCTACTGAAGCAAAGGATTTTGGAAAGTCTATATAGACGCTCAGTTTGACTTAATTCTTCTAAAGCTTCGATGGTTCTCAATGGGACCCCTGAAGTTTATACTGACAGAGCCGTAGGCTATGGTCTTCTGGTAAAATGCTCTGAAAGTAAAATAAAATTGCCATGAAAAGCTTCTCCTAAATCTATCACTCTGAGACGCCTTTAAACTGTAGATTTTGTCACTTATGTATAAAATTAAAGCACACAACATGAGTGATGTGCAAAGTTAGGTTGTAATCCTTACTACATAGTTGTAATGACCAATTAAGTAAGTAAGTAACTAAGCAGGCTGTGGTATACATATATGTTAAGGGTTCCGATATTAAACTTTCGCATAGGCTGCCTGACCACTGCAGTGTTATCCAGGCGGAGATCATTGACATTTTATGATGGGGTGGCTAGAATTTTTCATGAATCTCTAAAATTACTCATACAGTCAAGACTGCAATTAAATTCCTAACGAACATCACTTCGACATCTGTCATCCACATGAATGGCGATTATTTCTCATTAAAATTTCGAATTATTCAAAAATAATTTAAATATTGTTTGTTCTAGCCATACGGATGTCATTGGAATTTACATTTCTCATGAACTTTTCAGGGCTGGTATAACAATTTCCGACATGTTCCACTGCATAGGTATTAAGATTGTCTCAGTTGAATTGTGTATTGTAGGCGGCCATATTTATTGACTTTACTGGACTTGCATTGATATAAAAAACTCTGGACGACTTCTGTCCTCTTATCGCATGATCATCCATCGCATAAATACAATTCTCGTAGGCCACTGTCCTTTTAAGATAATTCCTGAAAAGGATTGCAGCAATATCAAGGTTTATTTTGAAGTCAGTTTGATTTGGGAAAAATTGATCACCAGGTTGGGGTTTCACAATGGACTTAACCTTTGACCTTGCTCATCAAATTCGACATCCGACCGATCCTTACCAGGATAGGATTTCAAATTGGTAGTCGTTTACTGGTGGAACGATTTTGTAATCAAATCAACTCCATTTTAATGGACTGCGATTTTTCCTTTTGAAAAAGGAACTCATCAAGTTTGAAGATATTATGAGGAAGCTTACGATCATAATAATAAATGATATAACAGAACTACACAATCATGGCACTATTCATGCAAAAATTTTGATTTCAATCCTTTATTGGTTACCCGATACCTGAAACAGCCTTTTATAACAAAAATATCGGAAGGATCCTATAATGATAGTGATTTTCTTCACCCAGAGAACATCATCCAAGTGCTCACTCATTTAATTGCTTATGAGATATAGCTGGATATAGAATATTATCGGATCAGTTGAATCTTGGATAGTTCCTTAGACTACTCATTTACTACAGTACCACTTAGATAAATGGACTAATTTCTTGTATAAAGACAAGGCAAATATGGTTCATTACGAATAAGTATATGTACGTTGAATTAAACTTGAGTTTTGAACATCCTTGCACTTTTAGCAGGTAACTAGCAACTGGGTACATGAACGGACTGAGAATATATTTGCAGAAACTTCTGCAAAATCTACAACGGCTCAGAGATCGGAATTCATCGTTAAGCAACAGATAATGGAGTGGAACTACTTTTTATCAAATCCACCGAATACTCAACATTACTGCATTTTCCATCAATGCCCGTTTTGAAGTCGTATAATGTGTTTTTCATTACATTTTTGATTAGCTCTTCGCCTCATAGGCAACTACTGGTCTCTCTTGAACGAAAACCTTACACTCATAGGAAGGTAGGTGGAATAGTCTATTAAATCGAAGGAATAGGCATAATTAGTGCAAGAATTACGTCACTACAGTCCGAATGGCCAATATTGCCTGAAAACTACATGTTAACAGTGAGTCCCCTCAATCCGGATTGAACAATTGAGAGTTCCGATGGCCTAGTTGGTAGTGGGCTAAACTTCAAGCGGCAAGGCCGTGGGTTTGTTTCCCATCAGTGTTTTTGGGTGTTTGTCTGACTGTTTGCTTAACATTATATGTGATTACTGCCAATATAAAAAAGAAAGTGAGAATTATTACTAAAAAGAAATTCTCGAAAAAAAACTCACGAAAGTATTGATTGATTGATATTAAAAAAAGAGGATTGATATTAAAAAAAGAGAAAAATCGGAGGAAATCATGGTATGGTATTATGTAATAATAATTCCTAAGACTGTCCAATTCTCCCAGCATCCTCGCGTGATAACCTTAATAACACTGACCAAACAGTGTGATCTCATCAAATGTCATAGCCAGCTGAAGAGTTGTTTTAAAGTCTTTTCTTCGATTTGTTAAATTTATTACAATTATAGTCAAAGAAAAAGGTCTACATACACCGGTGTATGCTTTAATTTTTTTCCCATAATTTCAATATTCAAGGTTCGTTTTGGTCTTCAAACTCTATAACATCTTTATAAATTTGATAAAAAAAAATCACCAGCGTATGTAGATTTTTTTGTTTGACTGTATATTTAACAAGTTCTCGATATCATATCATAATCCCAACTCGTCATAAGTGCATACATTTTAAACAAAAACAAAAAATCCATTACTGAAGCAATCCTCTACAATCTAAAAATCAATTCCATATTTTGAACACAAATCGTATACCTTTTATGAGTGGGCTTATAAAAATCTGCTTCAAATGATTATAATTTTGTAAACAGGCTTCGTGTTGATTCTATCATAATGCTATATAATCTGATGAGCATTTAAAATTTTATTACCATTCATATTACCTGGTTTGTGCCTTTGTTATGGTATATTTTTGGTATAGGGTGGGTCATCAAGCGGTTTAAATTTGTATCATCAATTCATTCGAATCTGACAATACTTAAGTCATTCTATTCTGGCACAAAATTCAGTATCTCTACTGAACGTAATGAATCAATTTATGCCTGAGCAACGTTTGGATTTATTGGGTCAACGAGAAATTGCACGATGATATTGATTTTGCCAAAAAAAATCGGAACGGAGGCTTCATTGGCCCATATTTCTTTGACAATGAGGAAAGCCCAACCATTATGTCAATAGAGACACTTATCGCACCGAGTTTTTTGTACCCGCTCTTCATGGTATTGATGTGAACTATGTTCGGTTTCAACAGGATGCTGCAACTTGCCACATATCTCAAGCCACAATCGATTTATTGCATCAAACGTTTGATGGCTATTTAATGAGACGAAATGGTGACGTCAATTGGCTGCCAAGAAGCTTCTATTTGACACCTTTGGACTATTTTCAAGGGGATGCCTTTAAAGAAAAGTGTTATGCCGGCAAACCAGAAACAATTGAGCATTTGAAGGCCAAAATTTAAATTCAAACCTTTAAATGGCCCATCCTATATTTTATTTGCTTAAATTTTGTTTCCCTTTTTATGTTCTTATTATGTATGTACATAAAATGCTTAATTTCGTTAATAAAATTACATTTCATTTACATTTTTATTCCATCTTTTTATTACAGTTCCTTTTTATGGTCAGACTTCTATCAAAGATCAACACCCATAACAAGTGTTCAATTGACCAAGTAAATTAAGCCAAAAAAAAAGAACAAAAACAAAAAAAAAAATACAAAACAAATAAATAAACGAAACGAAACGTATTAAATTCAAACTTAAAAAAATTCCTAATTTAAGGCAATGCTTCATGGTAGACGAATACAGGATTTGCAGAGCAAATAAAAAAGTGACAGAAAAATATTACAAACAGAAGGACTCCTTTTTTATTACATTTAAATTACCTGTAAACGGTAAAAAAAACAAAGTTAGTTCAACATGTTGATTTTAAATAATAGCTGGTCAAATAAAAATACAACAAATATTAAGGAAATGAAAAAACGAGACAAATTTGCGTGATGTTTACCTTGCAATTAAGGCTTCTTAATAAGCTGAAAACCAAAAATAAATGCCTTAAAACAACAACAACAACAACAAGCCTTGTTTACAACATGAGTTAAAAAAACAAAAAAAGGGAAACAGTGTTACAATTAAAATGTCTCAACCATGACTTCCGCTTGTCTACTTCCACTACACACTAACGTCGGAAAAAAATAAACAAAGCGTATGCAAAGGAGAAAATAAAAAACAAGACAAACAAACAAGAGAAATTCAAATTCAAAAAAAGAAAAAAACACAGAAATTCCATTTAAATGCTTATGAATTACAACAAAACAAAAGCAAAATCCCTTATTGAATACTAACAACAACAACAAAAATTGATGACGTCATTTATCCCTTTGTGCAAACTAAACTAAAGTGTGTAAATCTGTATTCCATGTGTATGTGTATTAAAAAAACAACAAAAAATTTCCTGCTCTCTTACTAAAGTGTGCAAAACTGTATTCTATGTGTATATATGTGTATTAAAAAAACAACAACAAAAATAAAATTATCCTGCTCTCTTCTATGGTCTCTCATAGAAATATTTGCTCAAACAATTACAACTTAAAACCCTAATACCCTATACATTTACAAAAGAAAGAGAAAACAAAAGAGAGAGAAGAGATTGTTTAAATGAAAAGAGAAAAAGTTTAATTTGTTAACAATTCTAGCTAAAGAGAGAACAACAACAGCTTTAACTCAGCAACCGCAAGAAAACAACTATTACCTCTACCCCCCAGGAAATGATGTTTTTTATTAAATTCTGTCAACGCCTAATACCAACAGAACACTTCCTGCCCTCTCTCTCTCTCTCTCTGCATGAGAAAGAGAAAAATATTGTAATCTTAATAAAGCTACAAACATATATATGTAAAGGAAAGTAAACAAAAGCCGATTATTCTTACTACTCTCGTAGCGAAGGAAATCAAAACTAGAAAACAAAAACAACAACAATCAACACATTAAATTGAACGGAAAAGAAACGATTCTTCTATACGTACTCATAAATTTTTGTGTTCGTTTTGTTAACATATTGCTCATTTTGGTTTTTGAGTTTTTTGTTGCTTTCTTTAGCCTACATTAACAGAAGCAACAACAACAACAACAATAGCAACAACATTAACAATACAAAAATATTTTCAAAATGTCTGAAAATTTACCAACAACTTCAACAGGTGAGTATAAATTGTTTGTCATTTCTTTTTTGTTTATTTATGGCATATGATTTGTTATTATTTCAGTAGGTTAGTAATTTATCACCCTTCCTCTCTCTTATACTGAGTGTATGTCTATATGTGTGTGTGTGTGACTTTTCCTTTCAATAATTTTCTAACCTTGAAGAGTGTCATTATTATGTTAAACGTCCTGTGCTTACTTACTTATTCAACTAATAAAGGGGGAAGTTAGATTGTTTAGTTTAAGGGAAGGTATGCCTTGTTAGAAAGTAAACAATTGAAGGAATAAAAAAAATGTTTTGTTTTATAAAATACTAGCTGACCCAGCGAACTTCGTCCCGCTCAAAATTGATTTTTTTATTGCCCAAAACAGGTCACATTATATATTTATTTTAATACACTGCATAAAACAGTTATTAAAAATTACTATAAGTGTGTGTGGATGTACTTATAATCGAAAGCGTTCAAGACAATGGAAATATGCTTTATTTAGGACTATCTTTCCTCCCGCGTCGTGAAATATTTTTGAAAAATATTCCAAAATATACCAAAATTCACATTCTTTATACTTTATTTTCTTTGGTTTTATACATCAGGAATCATAGATAGCATACTTTAGGGGTAACTATGCGTATGAGTAATATATTTCAAATGCAATTAAATATTAAGTATGTAGTATGTAGTATACATGGGCATAGCCCCTCGCTCATTTGGAATATCAACATAAAAAGTAGCCTATAACTCCTTCCAGACATACAGGAAGATACTGTGAAAATTTCAAGAAAATCGGTTCAGCCGTTTAGTCGTCTATAAACTTCAAACATACAAACATACAAACATACAAACATACAAACATACAAACATACAATCAAACACATTCATTTTTATATATAAGATTCTCATTTTAAATAATTACATAGAAATATTATATTAGTAACAACAAACTCTATGCTTTTGATAAACGTTTATTGAAGTTAGGTTAGGTTGACGGGTAGCTTATTGCAGTTACAACTCTCAAATTAGTTGTCATTTATTCAGTGTGTTTTTTTAGAAATCATTATGGTTAGGTTAGGTTAGTGTGATAGCTTCATACCAAAAGCTCACTTGAGCACGCATAGCGGCCCATTGTGACGCCACAAGTGAACGCGGTTCCTGTACTGACCAAGTTTCCCGAACCTAGGAGGGAGAGGTCGGTCAGAGCAAGATCTGCAAATCCAAAGCACGACTACCCCGCGCTGGAAAACCAGCCAGAAAGTTTGATAAACGAGGCTATATCCTTGACATCAATGGACACTAGCTCCGTCAAACTAACAAGGGTCGGAGAGCCAAATAACCAAAATCTGCACCTCGCAAGAGATGGGCATTGACAAAGAAAGTGGACAACAGTCTCGTTTTTTTCAGCGGATCTACACCCACGGTAGAAGTCGTTAAATGGGAGCCGCATTCTTTCCGCGTGTCTACCCATAACACAGTGACCTGTAAGCATGGTCACTGTGATTGAGATGATGCCGCGATCAAGTCCAAGTAACTGGTTGATACGCCTTCTATTTATCCCTGGCCAGGTGAGTCTAGCGGTAGAGCAGGACTCCTCGTTGATCCAGGATAGGTTGGCGTCTCGGAAAGATTTCCGCGCGATGGTCAGTTTGATCGAGGCAAGTGGCATTCCTAAGTCGATTGAACAAGATTCCGGGAGTAGTGCGCCAGCTCTGGCCAGCTCGTCGGCTGTGCAGTTTCCCGGTATGTCACAGTGTTAGACAAGTGTGACACTGAAGAGCCCAGAAAGAAGGTTGAGACAACGGCGACATTCCCTGACGATCCTGGAATTATTCGCAAAGTTAGACAGAGACTTTATGGCAGCCTGGCTATCCGAAAAGATCGAGATGCGGGTGAAAGGAAAACTGTATGCGAGGATTAATTGTGCGGCCCGGTAGATGGCTATTATTCCGCCTAGAACACGCTGCAATAGTCCGGCAGCCGGAGTGAAATGTTCAAATCCAATTTCCCGGAGTAGATCCCCCGCTGCCCACCCCGCCATCGAGTTTGGAGCCGTCGGTATATACATCCAGGAGTTCGGGCGGGGTATGGTCGTGTCAAGGGTCCAATCGCTTCTGCTCGGGATCAAGAAGTTGAAACCCCTGTCAAAATCATTCATTATGGACGAACATAACATTTAACATCACGTGCAAATAAAGAAATTGTCTCATCAAAACTGGTACTATGTCTGACAATAATTTACATCAAAAAATCATCTTTACGGATGAGACCCATTTCTAGGCGGATGCGAACGTGTAAAAACCAACTTATTGAATTTGGGACGATACCGATCAACGCGTGAGATACAATAGCGCCCAATGCATAGCGAAAAAGTAAATCTTTGGTTTGGATTGTGGGCTGAGAGCTTCATCGTTTCATATTTATTTGAGAAGGACATTGAGTAGGCCATTACAGATACGGGTGATTATTGTCGCTTGTGTTTGTGAACGATAATCACAACGATTCTTATAATTTCCAAAGAAGGCATGGCGAATATTTTAACGATGTTACAATGATAGACCCGATAGCAGACATTTGGGTCAAGACAGGACATGAGCGGTCCTACAATGAAATGTTCCGCAACCAGGGAGTATTTTCCAAGTGGATGCGCTCAATTCAACTTAGATAAAAGATACAAAGCACATAACATAGCAATAATATTATTGTCATTCCACCACCCTAATGTTAGTCGAGGAAGACAACATTGCAATTGTCATGAGTGAGTTCCCAAAATGCTGTGAAAAGTATGCTCACGAATAAACTACCAAAGGCATAGCTGAGCCCAAAATTAACTTGAATTGAGTTTGAAATAGTGAACAGCAGGCTTGAACTTACCGCTGCAAAGAAATATTTCATTCACTCTTGCAGCATGTCAAAGTTTGTTTAATTTTTTAAAACTTAAGCCTTTAAATGGAACATAATTTTGAATTCATTTCTGCATTTTTTTGTTGTTAATCCATCTGCAATATTTTGGCCAATTAATTAATTGCTGCTGATATATTTTTATAGCCTTCTTCTTTTTATTTGAAACTATAAAAACTTTTTAATTATTTTCTGTTTTGCCAGACATTTTTCAAACTCAATTTGTACAATAAAAAAAAAAACTTTTTTTCTTTTGGTATTAAAATCTACTTAAACATGAGTGCTAATCAGACAATAAGCAAAACTTTCAATAACATTGCAGTTTATAACGATTTTTTCTTTTCTTTTTGGAAGAAAGAGGTCAAGGATATAAACTTAAATTTTTTATGCTGAAATTGTTCTTTCTTTTAAGATTACTTTTTCAAAGAAACTTAAATAAGATTGTAAGAATATTACGAAGGAGTTAAAAACAGTTTTGAAAGTAATTGACGTGACTTTTCATAAGACATACAGAGAATTAGAATCGTGCGTATTGATTACGTTCTATTCGTTGAATGAGAAAGTAAGAGAATGACATACATATTTCTTGAGCTGTGTTATGTCATTTTTAATAAGCAAATAGGAAAACTAAATACCATTTGAACTCACAATATTAAGCCAGCCTAACACAAGCCAATATGTAGCCAACATTGAAGCTGTAATGTAGTTAACGATAGACTACCTTCATTTATTTGTTATCCTTTGCAAAACTTGTTAAAGGAAATATTTTCTCATTTCTATAAGTATAAGCAAAGGCTATAATTACTAGTGCTCTGAGGACGATAACCACCAAACTACTTTACTCCATGCTAGGTTAGCTTAGGTTAGGCTAGGTTCTGCTGTAACATCGATATTATCTATTCCCACATATAACTTTAGCTCCTTCTTGATATCTCTCAACCATCTCCAGAGCCTTATAAAGCTGAGAATTTTCCTGAAATCGCCTTTCTCTAAACATGTTCTGTCACTAAATTCTAGGAGTTTAAGCATTCTTCTTATCAGGTTTCCAATTGACGTACAATAACAGAGAAAGTCTCTTCTCTCCTTTTTCGTCGTTGCATCCTCTGTAGAAGTCGTTATGAGTTATTCTCAGCCTCCTAGCGTAAGCACTCAGAGCTCTGTATCTCACTGCTATGAGATATCTCAGATGGAATCTTGTTAGGTTCAATGCAAATTCTTTACGCCATGCTAAATTGACTTTCTTTACAATACCCCTTCAGTAGCAAACTCTGTTGTAATGTAATGTTGTTGTTATTACAACCCTTTAGTCAGGATTATGACCATAGCTTTTCACACCACTTATATTGTGTGTGTTAAGACCCACATCTCCTATAGAAATAATTTCCCAATCCCATGTAGGTTTGTCTTCCAATAAGATGGCCATGCGATCTAAGGACATAAGGGAATCAGTCCTATTCCTGTCTATATAAGACCTTCAGAGCCTGGTTTAGTCACAGAAAATATTCTGGCAAATACTCTGAGAGTAAAAATTGCCATGAAAAGCTTCTCAAAAAATCTGTCGTCCGGAGTCGACTTTAAACTGTAGGTCCCGCCACTCATGTATAAAATTAACGCACACAACATGAGTGGTGTTGAGAAGCTAGGCCGTAATCCTGACTGAAGGGTTGTAATGGCCAATTATGTATGTATGTATGTAGCACTTCTCAACCAATTCAAACTAAAAATGAATCTATGGAGAGCCTTTATGTCGGCTCCCGACACAGAATTTAAATCATCAAATAAGCCACTGGCAAAGGTCTTCAACCTTAACCTACTAAGGGCTGGACAGTTCAGAGCACGTGTTCGATGGTCTCCATCTGCTCCTCATCGCAATATACCCTACAATAGACTGGCTAGGTTCTGTTCCAGATCCTTGTCGGCGATCTAATCTCGAAGTGCTCCGTAATAAACCCAATAACTAACCTCAAGCTGGCCTTATCCAACCAGTTCTTACACTCTGTATAGCAGGCCATGGTCACCTAATTCATTCCCCCAACGCCTGTGTTCTTTCCCCTTGACCCATGAATTGATGAGGCCGTCAAGTCGCCGTAGTCTAGTAGGTAGTATGTTGGCTTATTAGGCGTAAGGCCAGGGTTCAATCCCCAGGCCAGACATCAAAACGAAAATATGGAAAAATATTTCCTCGGCGACTTCCTCTCAGCAGATTTCCGGCTAAAACTCTGAGAGTAAATGAAACTGCCATGAAAATCTGTCGTTCGGAGTCGACTTTAAACTGTAGGTCGCGCCACCCATGTATAAAGTTAACACACACAACATTAGTGGAGTGAGAAACTAGGTTCATAATCTCTGAAGGATTGTAGTGACCAATTATGTATGTAGAGGAGGTAGATTTGGGCATCAGGGCCAACTATCACATTGCCCTCAGAAAGTGAACCTAATCCGCCGTCTCATTACCGAGTATTCCAGCATAGACAGTTGTTTTTATTAAATGGCTGACTTAAACAGATTATTTATGGCTTTTAGTTTTTACAGCTTCCACATCCCTTCAATAATTCAGTTTCGGGCAAAAAGAAAACTAAAATAGAGAGTGTATGAAGGCGTAGAATATTTTTAAAAAAATGTTCATATTTTTTGTAGATTAAGCAGTTGATGGAAATAAATACGAAAAAAAAATGTTCACAATTAAACTAAAAGTGTTTCGACATGCAAATTTTACATTAAGAAACTACACAAAATGACAACATCCGCCAACAAAAGGAGTGTTTTTATTCCTTGACATTCTCTGTTTATTGTTTTTGTTTGTTTTCATTTGTAATGCAAAAGGACATTTTTAACAGATTTTTAATTACGAATTGTACGCTCTTTTTAACACCCCCAAAGAGAGCATGAATGACAATTACGTCTGGATAATTTAACGCCGGAGAAATAGAGAAAGAAAGACAAAAAATTATAAAATTGTGTCATCTTTTATGGTTCACATAAATGCCATCTAAAATGGAAACAACTTGACATTCTGTTCTCTCTCTCTCTCTTACTCTCTCTCTCTCTCTCTGTCTCATTTTAAATGTGAATGTAAATGTCAAAAACGTGATTAACAGAGTATAGTGTGCGTGGCATGGTCTCTATGGTGCAAAGTCATGTATTTATGTCTGTAGTTTTTCTAGTTTTTCTTGTTTCTGAAATTGTTTTCATTATTCTTTAGAATAATATCTAAAGGCGCAATAAACCAAAAACAAAGACACACAATATAGTATATGACATCAGAAATGTCACACACACAAACACACATTCCCTCTACAATATTAAAATTGTCTCTGGAGATAACAGGACTAACAATAGTTGTATGTGTGTGAATGTGGGTGGTCGCAAAGATTTTACGATAATTTTAAAGGAGAGGACATTGAATTTAAGCCAAAATATGGAAATACTAACAGAGCATGAGATGATCAAATGTGACATGTTTGACAGTGTCTATAGTGACCCTGCGAAACAAAAACAGTTCGTTACTGGTATTATTTGTGTAGCATTTTATTTCAATTTAATGATAATAACTTTACAAAAAAGTTTAATAGGGAGATGAGTCTTCATCTCTGTCACGTCTTTGTGAAAATAATATTCTTTGGAAAGCATTGTTCATGCAAAATCCGTTTACATGATGGTTTTAATATAAATTTAATACCAACAAATAAACGTTTAACAAATCAACATAAAAGCGTTAAGCGTTCTCTTGACGCTCAAATGGCATACCTGAATAGGAGCGTTAAAGTTTTGTCATGAAATGAAAATTAAATGGCTTGAGTGATGTGAAAATAGCATTAAAAATTTAAACATGCCAGTCCTTAGCAGCCAACTTTACACTTTAATGCGCTGTAAAAATCGAATTTTTTAATTAGGAAGCTTTAACGCTGTAGTCTAGTATGTAGTGTGCTGACAATTCAAACCCCAAGTCAGCCATTTCCAACAAAACGAAATATGAAGAAATGAAATATTTCTTCTGCGACTTTAAACAGTAGGTCCCACCACTTGTGGAAAAAATTAACACACACAAGTGGCGTGAGAAGCTAGGTTTCAAATCTGACTGAAAGGTTGTAGTGACCAATAATGTATGTGTAGATCAGGCTATGATGGTCTTCTATGGATAAGGAGAGGACTGATTCTCTTATGCTCTTAAATCGCATGACCAGCCAGGGTTTAACAGCAATTCTTATGGGCCACGTTCCTATTGAAAGACAAGCTCGCATGGACTCATCTTAGACTCAAGATTTTATTTAAAAAAAATTACTGTATTGGGGAGATTTATTTTGGAAATCGAGTTGATTTCCTGTAAAGAATGTTTGTAGTCGTCGTAATCCATTCGATAGTCAGACATCTCTAGCAAAACCAAATATGAAAAAATATTTCTTCGGCGCCTTCCCCTCAGCAGATTTCTGGCAAAAACTCTGAGTGTAAATACAGAGAAATTCCCATGAAAAACTTTCTCAAAAATCAGTCGTTCGAAATCGGCTTTAAACTGTAGATTACGCTATTCATATATGAATCATAACTGAAGGGTTACAATCACCAATTGTGTATGTTTAGGCCAGGTTCTAATGGTCTTCTAGAAGAGTATTAATACTCTTAGGTTCTTCTATCGCAAGGCTATCCAGAGTTTAATTGCGATTCATATGGGCCACTCTCCTAATAAAAGATAAGACCATATAGGCTTGGCATTCACTCAATTACCTTCTGCAAGAGCTGTAAGCCATCAATTCCCTGTATCCGTGTACTGCTTTTACCATGAAGAAATAGAAATTCTTAAGCAATTATCCTTGACTGAAGTCCCCAATAAAAAATAAGTTGGATTATTACACATGTGGCCTCTATCCAAATTCCAGGTCACACATTTCTAGCAAAACGAAAAAATATTTCTTGAGCGGCTTTCCCTCAGCATATTTCTGGCAAAAACTCTGGCGAAGAAAATAAAATTGCCATGAAAAGTTTCTCAAAAATCTATCGTTCGACGTCGACTTTAAACTGGGCCCCCCGCTCATGTATAAAATTTATGGCGGAATGCTAGACAAGTACTCATCATTCTTGATTGAACTCTGCAATAAAAAATTACAGCATATACGTGATTTATTATGAAAACTGGTTGGTTTCCGGCATAGAATGTTTGGTGCCAGGGTTCGATATGAATCAAATAGAATCTGTTCTATAATTGATATTAACATTTATGGTCATTTTAAATTTCTCTTATTCCTTTCAATTAAATTAAATTCATTCTTCATCTTCATATCATCCTATGCTGTACCACACGACGTATGTTTATTTATTATTTCAATTAAATATCACTCATACGTCGTACCTACAATACGAGATAATTTTTAACTTGTTTTATATTCAATACAATGCAGAAGTCTTTGGACATAATATTATAAGTTATTGAACTTTCCATTGTGTTTCCATGTGCAATGCCTAGGAAGTCCTTGTACACAATTTTCACCAACACTAAGCACCACTTTCGCAAAACACAATTAAATTCAATTTGCTTGAGAAAGAGTAAAAGTTTTTCTTTTAAAATATTTTCATTAAAAACAAAAAAGAAAAAATATATAGAAACAGGCTTTCATAACTAAGCTGTTCAATAGTACGTGAGCAAGTTTTTAAATGGAAAAAAGAAAAAAAATATTTCATATTGAAAGGGGGAAATAGAAAAATAAAAGAAGAATTAATTGTTGATTGCTAAAGAGCTTATGATTCAATCAACAGGACATTTAACAGTGCAACGCAATGTATAAATAAATAAATAAGAAAGAAAGGATATAAGAAAAATTGCAATGGGTTGGCATAGGGATGAGGGTTCACGCAGCAGGTATTACGCAATTGTCTGACCCTATTAAAGTACGTGAAAGTATTCCCCGTTTTGTTTTTCTTCTTCCTTTTCATCCCCTTTTCTTTCCATTTCCATACGAAAAATGATACAAACTTTACGAATCCCAAACAACATTTATTTTAATACGTGAAGTTAAAGAAACTATCAATGCCATGCCATCCACTCTACAAGGAACCAAAAATAGTTTCAACGAAAGTAAAATTTTATTAGGTTTTCTTTCTTTCATTCTATACTTTGCTTTTCTTTTTCAAATCAAAACAATAGCAAGTTTCTTTAGAAACATAAATTAATACTGCATGGCTGGCGGCTGTGATAAGAAACTTGTTTTTCTCTTGTTTTAAGCCATTGAAATTTCTTTTTTTTTTCATATTTTATATAAAATGTTTAGAAAACAAAATTTTATTTAAAAAACTACAAATTTTTACTTTTTTAAGCACCCTTAAATATGCATTAGAACAGCCTTGAATATAAATCCCTACAATTATGCTAAGTTTATGCTTTAATATAAATGCAGCCTAAAAGTATGTAAAAATTTATGTAAATAGAAATGCATAAAATGCATATGAAATATGGAAGTTAAAGAGGCGAAAAAGTATGCCATGCGAATAATTAAATTCTTTGCCAAACTGTAGTAGGTAAATTGCAACATAGCAGTGCTATTAAACAAGATTGTCCTGAAAAGGACTGTCGTTTTTCTAAGCAAATTTTTTAATCATTAACCCCATATGTATAGTAACTGATTCCAAAGTAGAAAACGTCGCTTATTCCAGATTCTAAATTTGAAAGATTCCAAAAAACATATGAATTTTTGGGTACTGGATCAAGGCGGAAATATTCTCACTTGGTTTCCTGGACACGGGGACATTGAAGGTAGACATAACGCCTAGGCACTTGTGAAATTGGTACCAAAAAAAATTCAAATGGATTTCCGCATGAGACTGGCGTTCCTCAGCAAAGAGGTAAACAAATGCCAAAAGTAAGATTGGATAATGAACTCTCTTGTAGAGATACCAGACTAATCTGGCCTGGCAAGGATGTAGGATATGTTGAATTTATCAAGATTCCATTGAAGGCACCTCATTAGCGGTGTTAATGGGATACTGGGCTCTGAGTGTTCACGCCAGGAGCCCTAGAATACCTTATAACGACTTCTGAAGAAGCGGCAACGCTAAGTTTAGGAAAGTAGACCAAAGAATGACGCCTTTGTCATTGGATGGCGCATGGGAACCTTAGACGAAGAATTGTTGGACACTCAATTTAGTGACAAAACATGTCTAGCAGAAGGCAATTTGATTCACATCTTCATAAGACCCTGGAGACGATTCAGAGATGTCGAACAGGAGGTAAAATTATGTGAGGGAATGGCTTATTAGACATGAGGTCATGGTCCAAACCCTAGGTCAGACATTTCCAACTAAAAGAAATATTTTTTCGGCGAATTGCTCTCAGCAAATTTCTGGCAAAAACTCTGAGAATAAATAAAATTGCCATGAAAAGATTCTCAAAAAATTTTCGTTTGGAGTCGACTTTAAACTGTTGGTCCAGCCACTCATATATTAAATTAACACACACAACATAAGCGGTGTATGAAACTAGGTCCATAAGCTTGACGGAAGGTTGTAATGACCAATTATGTATGTATGTATGTGTATGTATTTATGACGTCAAATCTTTGTTTCAACAGTTGTTTTTCCTCCAAAGAGCGAGATATTTATTAACACAAGACAATCGATATGCTGCTTCTGAGTATTGAGGAGATGGGGGCTGATTAAAATGTAAAGATGAGACTTTAATGATGGCATATTACTACGATAAATCAAAAAAAACTTTTATTTTATAGAAGCAAATATTTTCTAATAAACAACGAAAAAATTTGTCAGAAATTTCAAAACATAAACTCGAAACATTGCCAATAAATTATATTTGAATGCAAAGTTTTTAACTTTTTAACATGAAAAGTCTTCTTTTTCGCTATTTTGGTTGATATATTTTTTATTTTTTATCATCATAAAACACATTTTAGTGGTTCGCTTTGTTATCTTTCTTACAAAAAAAAAAAAAAATTTTAACACTTCAATACACAACAAGAAATATAAACGTACACGCAGAAATCACAAAACTTTTCCAATAACAGCTGCCAAACAGAAAAATCTGTAGCTGCGGCATAAAATCCAATAAAAAAAAGTTTGGTTTTGTCTGTAAATTTTTCTTTTTTTTTTTGTTGTTGCATTTTCTATCATTAAAAATTCATGAATTTCGAAAAAACAAGCGTTAAATTAAAAAAATTATTGACCTTGACCATTACCGTGGGTTGCTGTGTAACCAACACACAAGCCCATGCTGTAAAGTTTTCCAACACATTCCATACAGAATTTATGAAATTTTGCCAAAAAAAAAAACCAAACAAATGAATATATGAATGAATGAATGATTGCATGACAAATATAATGAATCAACATTTAAACAAAATTTGCATGAAATATTCAAAGAAAACATTATTATTTCAACAGCCATGAAGACTAAATTTATTTATAAATAAATCTTAAGGTAAATACAATAAAAATTATCATTTAAGATGAAAACAAAATACGCTTTACAGCTGAGACCTGCCAGCTTAACGCGCTCTCTCACACTTATCTTCTAATCATTCATGTCTTATTCATGAATATCGTTAAGGAATAGAACAAAGAAAAGAAAACAAAATTCATATAAAATATGCAACATGTAACTGTGACTGGTAACGCAAATAGCGAACATTATAGAGAAGCTTTAACTCTAATACAATCTCTCTCTCTATCTATCTCTTCAGAATATTCAATATCTGATTATATTTGTATTGAGAACATCTAATTGTGCTCGCATACTCTTATTCGTGTTCTACATACTCAAAGGCAAAACCAAAAACAAAGGAATATCGAAGCATTCCAAGCATAACGGTGCTCACAAAGAGAAATGGGAAAGTTCAAAGGTGTTGGTAAATAACAGTGAATACCTTTTAACGAGTGAATTTTATCGGAAGAAATTTGAAATTTAATTTAAGAACTTAATTTCGCTGATAGTAAGCTTCAGTAGTGTGGTGAGTATCAACGAATGTATTGTTTAGGGATCATCACCCAAAAATCCATTAGAAACAGTAAGCTAAATTCAATCGATAGAGGTACGGGTTCTATATTAGGCAGCTCTAAAGACTAGTTGCTACACGGATGGCTCTAACCATGGAGATGGGGACAGGACTGGACCTCTATATAAAAGAACCAGAAGATAACTTTGAAAAGTCGTCGTAGTCTAGCAGGTTCAAAGTCCACGTCATACATCACAACAAAACTATGAACAAATATTTCATCGGCGACATCCGCTCAGCAGATTTCTGGTAAAAACTTTGAGAGCAAATAAAACTGTCATGAAAAGGTTTTTAAAAAAAATTTGCCGTTCGGAGTCTACTTTAAACTGCATCCTGTATCAAATGAAAACGTTGCGAGTACTTGAACTTGAAAAACCGTCTTATGGCCCGAGAGTTGGAAGCAAAGTTTACTTTCTACATACATACATACATACATAACTGGTTATTACAAGCTTTCAGTACGGTATACAACCTAGCTTCTCACTCTACTTATGTTGTGTGTGTTTTAACCCAGTTTTATGCATAAGTGGTGGGGCCTGTTGTTTAATGTCAATCCTGAACGACGTATTTTGGAGAACCTCTTCATGGCAATTTTATTTTACTCTCAGAGTTTTTGCCAGAAGAGTGCTAAGATGAAGTCGCTGAAAAATATTGATTTTGTTCGATATGTCAAAGCCAAAGGTTGACCCACTGCCTCTCGTCTAATAAGCTAACACACCACCTACTAAACTACGGCGACTTCTTACTTCACTTACTTCATTGGTCACTAACAACCCGATTACATGACTTTCTCGATTTGTCCCTTTCGACGCAAACAAAGTCCTCCTCTTCGAACTATATGGTCGATCTAGGTTATCCACTAGGTGTTAATACACTGCATAACAGCTTTGAGGAGCTAACACAGCTCATTGCTGGATTGGAAGCAGAAATCATCATAACTTTCGATAAAAGAATTCTATTTCGCTCTGCCTCCATGATTGTAATGGTTGGCCTCATCTTCAAATGCCTTCTCTCCTCGAATCTATGGACTGTTTTGCAATATCGTTTAGAATTTTGCAAAAAGTGTGGCGTTTATTTTGTACGCATTGATATATACGATCATTTCCACACTGTCCTTAGTCGGCAGTATTTTTCATGTGCTCCATTTCTGTAGCTAGGCATGTCAGCTATGGAATCTTCACTCTTGATTAATACACGTGCACAGACAGCACAAACAGAAGCAACAGTGTATTTTTTCCAGTACTTGGTCTCTTATGTAAAATGCTTGCATATAATCACATTGCCTGCTCGTAATGTAGTTGCTTGGGTTATTGTTAATTTGTTTCGAGCTTGAGATTGCAACAGAAAATTAAAATTTTCATACAAAATTAGCCTACTGGTTGAAGCATTGAACATATGGATTATATTGTCCTCAAATGTACCCACACAACTCAGTTTTACTTTAATATAAAGTATGTCTCAAGAAGTTTTAAGTGCTAATCACTCCTTTTTACCTTGGAACAGCCTGCTTATTAGGTAAGATTCTGGTATTTGATAATATTGTGTTCATAATAGATTATTTAACTTCTGTAGTAAATTGTCGCTGCATACGCCTTCAAAGGCTTTGTTTTCTAATACTACGTCTATATAATGTCATCTTCATTTTAGCTAACTATACGCCAATCAAACGTTTGATGCAATAAATCGATTGTGCAGCATCCTGTTGAAACCAAGCACCGTTCACATCAATACCGCTCCACATGTTGTCCCAAACAGTTACTCCTACTGGCTGCATTAGCTACTATAAGACCACGGCGGGTTTTCTGATCCCCAATTTTGCTTATTAACGTACCCACCAAGATGAAAATGAGTTTCATCTTAAAAGATGATTTTTTTTTTTTGTAAAATCAGTGCAGTTTCTCATTGGTCCAATAAATCCCAACGTTGCTCAAGATCGATTCATTACGTTCACTGGAGATTAAATACTGAATTTTTTGATGGTATAGAATGGCGTAAGCATTGTCAGATTCGAAATAACCTATTGTTCAAATTTAAACCCATAGATGGTCCACCCAAGACAGGGAAGAGCCATGTTGGACGATATAAACTTAACTTGGATTTTTTTTATGATCATAAGATCATAATTATTTTTGACAGATGCCAAACCTTTAGTAAGTGTACTCGTTTACAAATTGTTTTTGAAAGATATGTACATACGTATCTTTTTTGAGATCCCATTTAACTTGTCTTTATTGTATTCCATTTCAAAACAATATTTCCATCAAGGTCCCCACTTTTCGGGTAGGAACTCATTAAATTTGTTAGTTGAAAACCAAAAATAGATAATAGTTTTGCTCATACATTATAAACTAACCACCCTCAACTAAAAACTCATACACACATATACTAACAAAATCCTTTTTTAAAATATTTCTCTAGTTATTATTGTTGTTGTTATCATACTTAAAATGAAATTCACATGCATAAGCTTCAGTTAATTTTCATTCATACACTCACATTCATTCATTCATTTGGGTGTTGGATGTGTAGTTGTGTTGTGTTAAGTAGAATGTCGCCTACAAAAACAAAAACCAAACACAAATGTAGCAGTCTTTTAGGAGCTTTTGGCGTGTTAAGGTTAAATTTCCGCTTGCAAAGCGGAAAAATAAAATAAATTTTCCAAAAAAAAAGAGAAAAACATAAATTGTCATAAAGAAATTATTAAAAAAAAAAAGAAAATTGTGTATCAAGTTTTAAAATTTTTTTTAATTCCATTTTTATTTGTGCAACAAAAGCAAAAGCCATAAAAAAGGTGTTAAATTTAAGAAAAACAGAAGCAAAATAGAAAACAAACTCAAATAAAGAGTGAATTTATTTTTAGAACACCTACTACCACTACCATTATGTTCATATTGTTCCTGCCTTTACTGTGCAGCTGTGATTTGTTGTTGTAGCTGTCAAACTGTTTGTTGACTTGTTTAAAACAAAATGCAAAACAGAAAGGAAAACAAAAAGCGAACAAGTTTACAAAGTTCCTTTGAAAACTGTTGTATTTTAATTTTATTTTCTTGTTTCTCAAATTATCTCTTTTTGCAAATGTCAGTTTGTTACAGATTTCATGTGTATGTGTGTGTGTATGTACGTTCGCTGTCCTGTCTTGTGAATTTTGTTATTGTCCTTTATCATTACAAACCTTTCCAAATGCTTACACTATTATACGTATTCATCCTTTGACAGTTTGAAACTTTAAAGAGTTTATTTATGTGACACCAAACAAGTCTGTTAAAATTTGCAAAGGCATGTCAAAGAAAAATTTACTGTTTTCTTCTCCAAGAATTTGTGTGTGTGTATATTTGTGGGTTTCTTTTTTATATGGAATGCCACGGGCTATTTAAATAACCCCATTGAATTGGAGCAGGTTAATGCCAAACACTGTTTAAAGATTTGAAAAGATAAAAGATTTAAAAACACTATTCATCTATGCTTTAAGTTTCATAAAATTTAAGCCCCTTAAGTATTTAATACTCACTAGTCACCGTACTCTAGTAGGTAGTATATTGGCTTATTAGGTTATGGCATCAGAGTTATGGGATACTCATGTTATAATATTAATCGACTATCTTGAAAAGCCAGTTGCTAACACACGGTGTTATTGTAGCATTTGAACATATGTTAGCCTATGAACTTTGCAGCCCAACTCTATCTGTTTATCTGACTTAGTCCAATATGCCCATGTAAAGTTAAAAATTGGTTGGAACTTAGGTTAGGACTGTGGCTACTGGGAACTTACTTTAACACTCTAAATTTCACTCAAGACCTGATTTGATATTGTAAGCCACAAAAACAGAATTTTCTAGCTTAGCTGTTTAACATCTCTCGTCTATATATTTGTCGCATGTATTGCTTTCCAGGACCCCAGGTCAGACATCTTGAACAGTAACGAAATATTAAAAAATATTTCTTCGACGACTTCCTCTCAGCAGATTTCTAGCAAAAACTCAGAGTGTAAAATAAAATTGCCATGAAAAAGTTCCTCGTTCGGGACTGTAGGATGACACGCTTCATGGCTATCATATTGTACTCTTATCACAAATCATTATAAAGAAAACATACTATTTTTGTTGTTTTAGTTGATGCTAATCGCCCTGCTAATTCGTAGGCAGCCGATTATTTCAATGCTTTATAGTATTCTGATTTTGTACTTCCTCTCTGTTGATGTCTACCTGCAGATATGAAGAAGCCAAAACAAATATTTTTCGCATTTCGTTTTGTTGGAGATGTCTGAAGTCTGGTGTTTGAATCGTGGAATTGCATCTAATACCTACCTACTTGACTACGGCGATTTGTTATTGGCCAATTAGTATATATAAAGGTTACATTTGGTCACTGTATATGCCAGACTTCGATACTTCAATTCGCTTAAAAGATACGATCTACAGAGAGGCTATAGCTGAGGACGTAAGGTCGGGTCTTAAAAATTGGTAAAAAACGCATAAAAATTGCAAAAGAAAAGGAAATATTTATTTGGGGCGATAAATGAATGCCATTTATAGCTGTGTCTAAATTGTTTCTACTTGTGAGCTCCAATTTTAAATTGTACAGAATTTTGGGCGGAATCTCTTCACTGCCAGCTGTAATATTTCCTTGTTCGTAAAGACGAACGAGTAGCTAAGTTCAGAAACCGTACTAATTATGTAAATATTTGTAAGTAAGTTGACCTCTGGCTGTTTTTCACACCAAATTCGGAGATTAAAGTTAGCAACTGTGGATAATATTTCGATAGAAAAACAATTTCTTTCTTTGCCCAAATTTTGATAATAAAATTCAATGATTTGCAAGCGTAATACGTTCGTTACTCTGTTCATGGTGAATTGACCAACCATAGGAAGCTTTCTTAGCATTGTCACATGCCACGAACGCTTTTTTATACCTAAAAAATTACTTTGAAGAACCAGCTCGAAAAAGAAAAATTATCCAATATAAGTAAACCTAGGGTTATTTAACAAGAATTCAGTGACTCTTTATTCTAATTGTGACAAAAATTCTTTTGATGAATGCATTCCTTTCAAGTACTGCTATCTGATGATTACCATATAAAAGAAGAATTAATAAATTTTTTGAAAACGTAAAAAACTGTCCATACATTACAGTTCCATTCCAATAACCACTCGGAGGTATACAAATTTTCATCGACCATGGCATTTACAATTGAAGAGCATTTCTTTACAAAGCAACTCTCATACGGCATATGGGATAACTTATGTTCACTTTGTCAACTCAACTCTACGACATTTGTTGCTTTAAATCTTCATTAAAAATTTAAAGGCTTTTATACACAAATTACCTCCACATGGGTATACGCTGTCACTATCATTGGCGCACGAGGATATGCTAAAGGATAACGCGGTACTGTGTGACGTTGATTGCTCGCTTGACAGACAAAGCAATAATTTCGAGTGTCAATTGTTGTTGAAAACAAAAATAAAAACAATAACAAAAGAATATAAATTATTGATAAACACCCCTAACCTCCCTATCAGGGCCTTATGCAATTATTTAATTGACAACCGTTTTATTTATTGTTCTACCATTTAAATAAACAAATGGCCAGTATGGCAGGCAGGCATAGGGGAGAAAATAAATATTATTTCACTGATAAACTGTCATTAAAGGCATAGGCCCAGTTGTTAACATTTATTGCCCATAGGCTTATACAGGTTATTTAATAAATGCAAAAGAAAAAAACGTTGCTTTAAAGCATAGTATGGGTAGCTTTTAGCCTTATTAGTGTAGTTGCCTTTAATATTTTTTTATTGATTTTCTTTTTTTTTTTTGCTTTGAAAAGGACCATTGTTCTAATGTAGCACAGTGTCGTCTATTGTTTTGCAGGCAAACACAAGATAGTAATCAATTTGCATTTTAGATAATTGTAATCATATTACTCTGGGGTTTGTTTTGAAAAATATGATTAACAAGTAAAGATATTGAGGTCAGATAGACGGCGCTTAACGTAGTAACCCTACTTTAGTTAATGTGATTTTCTTTAAGGATTTGAAATCATAATTGTGTACAGCATGTATTTTTAGAGAGAGAGAAAGAGATATACCAGATATATGGAATGAGCGTTTTTTGTGGGAATTAAATTCTGCCCCAATGCATTAAAGCCTTGCTTAAAAGGTGATTGATCTATTGCAGCAGTTCCTAAGATAATAGGACTGTCATCTATCGTTCCATAGAAACAAAACCCTCTAAGTATTTGGTGTAGGAGTGGGGGATCATTGTGATTGTTGATTCCTACCTGTTTTTTTCTAGGGCCAGAGGTCAACATATTCCGACCGAATATTTAGCTATCTTGCAGCTCACAGGTGGAAACAACTTCGACGGACCTACAAATGGCATTCATTTATCGCCGCAAATTATGAAACTATTAACGATTGCTCGCTACACATTTTAGCCCATTTTTCATGCAATTTGTGGTTTCTACGCCCTCAAAACTGTTCGTCTTTTGAAGCAAACCAATTAGTCATCCAATTTCCAATTTCCTCATAGGAATCGATCTGTAGCTCAGCCAATGTGCGTCCTATCGATGAAAACAAATAGTAGGATAAAGAAGAGATGCCTGGTAAATATGGCAGGGGTACTAGCTCCCAGCTTAATTCTTCGATTGTACCCTAAACCGGATTAGCTTTGTGTGCAGTTGCATTATCATTATTAATGTGCAAGACAACCTTGCCTGTCTTGTGACTCATTATGGTAATTTTTCGATAAATTCATGGTTCGAATTGCTCATATGTTGTCAAAAAGGGTCTCTATAAATGGGATCACCAGGTTTTAGAAGCTCGCGGTATATCATACCGTTTTGGACGCCTCACTTTTCTAATTCCACCAAAAGATCGAACTGGTTTTGCAATCAAAATTAACGGTTATACGATGATTTTTACTGTTTAGTCGTCGAGGTACAGAATCACTCATTAAGCTTTTATGCTAATTTCGTCCAGATGCTGATAGTGTAAATAGTGGGAAGTATTCCTTAGTGCTTAGGTTAGGTTAGACAAACTCGTATCTAATATATCTACAAATAATTATTTTCCTTTCTTCCATAATGTGACCAATTTAAGAAAGATACGTTTTATTAGCTCTTCACTACGTATCTGCAATACCTAAATTTGCCACGACTATTCAAGGAAAATAGAATTATCCTTTGCGGAATTTTAAGTCATTTGGTAATTTAGGATAATGAGTAACTAAAGGGTCCGCCAAATAACTTTTTTTTTTTAAATGCTTTAAAAAAACTACTGAATATTTTCTCAAATTTCTTTTTTTACTTGAAAGTACAATCCTTCCGGTTAATAATGGAAAATAATTTCATGCCTCGGCTGGCCATGCAGTAGCCTACACGATCGGTCCATCTGAAAAGATGATTTTTTTGCCAAAATCGGCATCTTCTGTAAGTCGATCGCAGGCCCACTTAGCGAAGCGAAAACGCATTGGATGGTCAATTGGCTTCAACTCCTGAACCAATTGGACTTTGTATGCCGTCATACCAAGGTCTTTATGCAAAATGGTGAACTGACGGTGAATTGATGTTGATGGCGCTTCACGCACACTTTCTGTCACAGCAGCAATATTATCGGGTGTACGCACTGTTTTTGGCTTTTCACGCTTTGGTTTATCGATGAGGATGCCAGTTACATTCACTTTTTTCACAAGATAAAAAACAATTTAAACCTTGATTTCACTTCGATAATCTAAATGCCACTTGAATGCCCTAATTTTGCCTACCTTAGTAGTGTAGAATATTATGTAAAATCAAGTTGGAGTGAGTACTGAATGGCGTCGAATGATGGATTTTCTTAATTTTTTTTTAGTTAGAAAATGTTAACAAATATACTTGAATACTCTGGCCCATTTTTAAATTGAAATATTTATTTATTTATTTATTTATTTATTTATTTATTTATTAATTACAATACAATTACAAATTATATTCTAATTTTATACGAGCGGAGTAACTTGACCATATGCTCGGTGTAGTGTCACAGACCAGAGTCTCTGGTGGGAATCGAACCCACGACCCTCACACTAATAGTCTAGCACACTACCCACTAGACTACCAGGGCACCCTAAATTGAAATATGAAATGGGTGAATGTAGTAAACGTATTAAGAAAGTGAAATTGACAAAATTTCCATCAAAATTCGATTTGAAAAAATGTTTAAAATTTAAAAAAATACATCCAGGTAATTAAAAATGGAAAATGCCTCACCAAATATACCCCTTTTCCTGTCTCTATCTATCATTAAATAAATTGCACTCTGTTTTGTCAAATTTTAATTAAATTTCAATAATTAAGCGAACGCAATATACTAGCAGCAACACATCAACACATGTGTAAATAACATCAATGAGCACCACTTCATATTCCATCACTTCTGTTCCGCTTCTTCTTTCTTTCATTTCTCACTCTACTATACTGTTTCTTAATTTATTATGAAAATTAAAGGCATAAAATGAGCACAACACAACACACACATTTAATGAATAAATTACAAGAAGAATTCGCGGTAAAGGATGAGCAATTAATTTAATTAACAGGCCTAACACATTGCCATAACACCGAGTGCGAGAATACGCAAAGTGAAGGCTTGTGTATCAAAGTAGAGTGAATTGTCACATGAGTTTGAATAAGTTATGGTGTATGCATGGAATATTTAAATTTATGAATGAAATTAATTTCGTTGTTTTTTTAATTTAATTGAATAATTTAAACAAATTTTTTAATGTCACAATATTATGGCCTTCAACTCTTTTTGATATACATCTCGCACCGAGGCTATCTAGTATATAAGGGGTGGATCAATTAAAAGTTTAAATTTCAAAATGCAATAAAATAAACGCGGTTTGAAATTTGGCACAAATTTATTGTTTTGCTGTGAAGTACAATTGTTCCAATTAGAAATGGAATATTATTTCATTCATATGGCTGCTGCGGCTGGCCTCACAGTACCTCATGCGATCGGATCAATTTTCATGCGCTTTTTCGAGTGTATGGGGTCGTGTCGTTGCAATGTTATCATATATGTTGGCCTTCAAACAATCAATTGTATCCGTTTAGTCGGCATAGCACTTTTCTTTAACGGCCCTCCCCACACAAAATAGTCCAGTGGTGTCAAATCGCTGCTTCTTGGCTGTCATTTGACATCAACATTTCGGCTAATTAAACCATCAAACGTTTGATGCAATAAATCGATCGTTTACATCAATACCATGAAGAGGCGGTACAAAAAAATCGGTTATCGTGGTAAGATAAGCGTAATGGTTGTGCCGTCCTCATTTTTAAAGAAATAAGAGCCAATGATACCTCCGCTCCACAAGCTGCAGAAAACAGTTATCACGGTGCGATAGGTGTCTCCATTGATAGCATTTTCAAAGAAATATGGGCCAATGATGCCTCCGCTCCACAAGCAGCATCAAACAGTCACCCGTAATGGGTGCACTCGCTTCTGTAAGACTACGTATGAGTTTTCTAAGCCCCAAATACGGCAATTTTGTTTACTAACGTACCCACCAAGATGAAAATGAGCTTCAGCCGAAAAGATGATTTATTTTGCCATCGATATCAACGTACAGTTTCTCGTTAGGCCATCAAGCGAACCGAAAACAAAACGTATGGTCATGCAGCTTCAACTCTTGAACCAATTGTCGTTTGTAAGGCATCATACCGAGATCTTTTAGAAAAATTGGACGTAAACTAGTGTGCGAAGTGTTTAATTCCTGAGAACGATGACGAGTTGATGGTGATTGATTCTCACGCACACTCTGAGCCACAGCTTCAATATTTTTTTAATGTACGCAGGGTATGAGCACGCTCACATCTAAGCGCATTAATAATGAAACCAGTTTCACGAACTTCAGCAGTAAACTTTCGTATACCGGCCGAAGTCCCCATAGTCTAGTAGGTAGTGTGTTGGATTATTAGACGTGAGGCCAGGATTCAAACCCCAGGTCAGACATCTCCAACAAAACGAAATACGAAAAAATATTTCTTTGGCGACTTTCTCTCAGCAGATTAAAACTCAGACAGTAAATAAAAAATTGTCATGAAAAGTTTCTAAAAAAAATCTGTCGGTCAGAGTACACTTTAAACTGCAGGTCCGGCCATTCATGTATAAAATTAACACCCACAACATGAATGGTCTGACCAAATATGTTATGTATGTATCTTGTATGGCCTTTGTTGGCCCTGTCTGCAATCCAATTTTGTGCGATTTTCGTACAATTTCCTCCAAAATTGCCTTTGTTTTGGAAACAAATTTCCAATAAATTCCAACGTTGCTCAAGCATAATTCAATTTTTTATGTTCAATGGAGATAATATATTGAATTTTGTGACAGACTAGGATAACATAAGTATTGCCAGATGCAAAATAACCGATGGTTCAAATTTAAACCGATACATGGCCCATCCGATACCTCATTAGCAGTGTGAATTGCGTTTAAAGTGAAAAAGAAGTTTGGGGGAGCATATAGGACAGGATAAGGCCTATGGACACTACATTCGAAAATATTTAAAAAAATATTTCTGTCTTGTTTTATAATTTTAAGTTCTAATGCTCTTAAAACAGGCACCCTATCTACGATAACAATCAAGGATTCAATGTCATATTTTCAAACTGTGTAGCAAAATTTAAATTAAATTCCACTTACGTAGCTAAAGTGTGATTCCAGACATATTTCGCCTGTTGAAATGTTAAGGAGAAGATCAAATAAAAAACAAAAAAAACTTCTCTCAATGTCAACAGCAGAAAATAAAAACAAAACTTAATACAGAAATCTGTGATGTTAAACTTATTTTAATTGCTTCATTATCTACACTACCCAACACTGTTGTAATATGAGACACGTTTCAGGCAGCCACACCAAAACAAAGAGGAGTAACACTGTGCCAGAGTTTCAATGTCACATGCCTTGTCTGCTCTCACTGTCTCATTCAAACAGCAAGTTTAACGAGAAAAAGAATATAAAGCAAAGAATTGTGAAAACGGAAAACTTCTTTAAGAAATTCCAAGAGGCAATAAAAGGAAAATGTTCCTACCTTGCAAACAATTGAAAGCCATGACAACGTCTGTTGGATAATAGAATCACAGGTTTAGAGCCAAAAGGAATGATAAGAAGAAAGAAGCAAGGAATAGAATAACGATGTGTAGTATTTGAGATGAGATGAGAAGTGTAGGAAAATATAACAATTGATGGAGGGTATTATAGACACAATGACACATATTACCTGCACATTCTTCATAGAATTATATAAGAAATGGAACTTTTTGGGAAAATTTTAATAGAATAACAATGTTTTGGAGGTCATACATACATATGTATATGTATGCCTTAGATTATATCAGACCATAAAATTCGTATTGAAAACAATTGAAGTCCTCAAGAGTTAAGAAATATTTCGATTGATTTTTCTTTCTCTTTTTTTTTTTTTTTTGTTGAAAAATATGTCTTCTTTTTATTTCAACACACTTTTCAATTGTTAATTGAGTTTTAAAAACTTGAACAAGTACTAACACTTTTGAATAAATATTCGTCTTATTGCAAGAAATTATTTCAGTTGTAATTCTTGATAATTTGTAGATTAAAACTCTTTAGTCAGGACTACAATCTATCTTCGCACACCACCTATGTTGTGAGTTTTTTCCATGAGCGACGGCATATATAATATAAAGGCGATACCAACTGACAGATTTTTAAGAAACGTTTCACGGCAATTTTAGTTATTTCGCAAGGTTTTTGCCATTTTTCATGTTTTGGTTTGTACAAGATGTCTGAGATGGGGTTTGAACCACTAGCCATTCCATTCAAGATTCTGAAAATTAATCCACGTTTAATTTCCAGCAACAATTCGATGCAGCGCTGTTTTTATATCGCGTCTTTGAAGCATAATTTCAGAAGTGGTTCTTCGGTTTTCCATCTGTCCATTTGTCCAGGATATAGGATCCATTTTACAAACTTTTGAATATTACTCAACGGTTTTTAAACTTTCAGGATCTTTGGTGTGTAATAAATGTGCGCATTTTTATCTTCACGCACACTTTACACTGGTACGCCTGGTAGACTCTTTACCTCATATTTCTCTTTCAAATGAGGGAAGTTAGAGTGAGGCTTAGTGTGAGGCCATTCATTGATTAATAGTGTCCATGTCTCAGCGCCTTAAAGAAGCACGGGGAGGATGATATTGAAACTTGTGCCGTTCTAACTAAAACTCATGGCTCTCATACTCATGGCATTCTAGAATAAATTCTTCAATGCTGAAGATACAGGAAAACTCCTGTGAAGCCTTGCGCTGTCCTAAATAAATACAACAATCTTTTGTGCAGATTATCTTTTTAATGAATTGCTGGCTCCAATATCATAAATTTTTAACAGTAGAGATTAGAATCAATCGTTTGATTAGGTTTCAGGATAAAACACTATTTTTCTTGGTATCAAGCCTTGTATTTTCACAGTCTGCGAAGCTAAGCTTGAAGTATTACCCATTACTGCAACATGTAATTCATTCTTCATTGTCTGTTATCATTTGTTGGAGGAAAGATACGATTTCGTTTCATTTAAGCGGTGAATCGCAAGTTCCTTAACCTAGTTCAGAACGAGAAGCATCTTTAACGCCAAAGTTATCAAATCAAAAGTGAGCGAAGCTTTTCGATGCCGATATTCCAGTATCATCATCGTCTTCGCAAACTTCACAGAAATATTCACGGTTTTACAAGCAAAATTCATATTCCATTCGCTCAAATAGGCCTTTAATTTCCAAAATAAGGTCGTATTATTATTTCTTTCAATCCCCGAATTATTTTCAGTCTGTATAAAAAAATATAAAAATGGTTTCTTTTCATTAAATAGGCCTACTTTTCCTGAACACATATTTTAATTTCTGCCTTTCCTTTACATTCTTTACAGCTCGCATTCACTACAGTGATGAAACTTTGCTAAGCGATGAATATCGTGCCGAATATCGTCGCCAAGAATTCGCCAGCAAAGATTCAATCAATGTTACACCATCAGCATCACCACACGGTTCACCACAATCGCGCCAACGTCTAGGACATCATCTTAGTAAATCAGCTTCCGAATTGAATGGCCACAAGGAATCACCACAAGTCTCGCCAAAACGGGCCAAAAGTGCTGCAGCCCCCCACACCAGTTCGTCGGGCACGGGGGTTTTACAGAAAACCCATGGCTTTTTTAATAATCTCAAGCATCGTTGGGGTAGAGCCAAAAGTAAAGATCGTGTAGGCCGTAAATCTCCCAGTGATTTTCTTGAAGAGAGCACTGACTATGCGGCCGACTATAGTTCCGAGAGTAGTTCTGTTACGCAAAGTCCCAGACATCGCTCGAAAACTATAGGCGGCTCGCCTTTAGCCAAGGAATTTAAGGCCACCGCTAAAATGGCTCAGGCTATACAGAGATTTGGCGGTTCGATGGAGGGCCGCATAGATGAGGACCCAGAGAATGGTTCGGGGCCAATGACAAGTGATTGCCAGTTGACCAGCAAGCAATTGGAGCAGTTACACGTGCGTTATTTTCTTGTTTTACATGATATGTGAGGAGGACAAAAAAAGGATTTTTTCTTTTTAATTTATTTTCATAGGCCGAGGAATTGCGCCGCAAAAAGGAAGCCCAACTACGTCAATATGTGTTTTTCCAATTACGTGTTCATCTCAAGAATGGCAGTGATTTAGTGGCCATGGATAAAAATGGTTTGTTAATGGCATTTACATTTCCACTTCCATATTCATTTTCATTTTGATTTCTTATTTCTTTTTTATCCTTTATTCCATTGCCATTGCAACGCTGATTAAAAATAATTTTCGAAAAAAAATTTCCATTTTCATTTGCTTTTTCTTTACTGTTGTGTAGGCTTAAGTGATCCTTATGTAAAATTCAAAATGGGCGGACGTCTGCTGCATAAATCACGTACAATACACCGAGACTTGAATCCTGTGTGGGATGAGGTGTTTGTGGTGCCCATTGAAGATCCATTCGAGCCGGTCATTGTTAAGGTAAGTTTTGGTTGGCAAATATATTTCACTTTTCCTTTTTGATTTTGATTTTCTTTTTCATTCCTTTTTTTTTTTTGTATTTAATTTACGACAAGAGATTATTTTCTCAAATGCTAAAGAGAATAAATTGCTGGCAATAATACACTCGAATACATGCCACCATAATAATTAATTGCCAAGACAATAAAGAACATGATGTCTTTGATGTTGGCCATCAGCAATTAATTGTTAGCATTCCGAAGATGTTAGGGAAAGTGGGAAATGGATAATCAAATATGGTTGTACCTTGATTTCGTAATATCCGTAGGATTAATTGATGACCATCTCAGTAATTGAGTTAATGATGGCAGAGAAATGAAAATAAATTTTCAACTAAAATTCTTCATCCATTAAGCCTGGTGTAAGTCTTAAGGTGGGACCTAAGTATGTCAATCCAATTCTCTTGGATGGGCAGCCACCTCTACCTACCTATCTACCTACGACTGGTGTTAAATACCCTGCAATGCTCTCAATTCAAGTAGGGGCTCCCTATTGAACCTTAGAAAGCCGTTTTCGGTCAGTAAAAATAACTTCCTGGCAAGTAAAGGTGTTTCTTTTAAGAATGCTTTAATTCCGTTTGGGCTTAACATTTAGATTCTTGTGCTGCAGAAACATTTTTAAGCTTAAAATGAAAGGACCGAAGAGCACCATTCTTGTATTGTACTCCTGAGAGCCCTCCTTAGAATATTCTATAAATAAGCCCTCCACATCATTTCACTGTCAAGTACAATTTCTAAATACTTTGATTTCACTTTTAGGGAGATCAAGTTGCGGAAATGATTCCTACTTCTAAGAAACCATGTTTCTACATGCACCATCGATCTAAGGATCACATTCAATTATGTCATATTGAAGTTTGCTTTACTTGGCAATCTATGCCCATCAAGAATTCATCGACACACAGCATCCACACTAATGGTGAAAGAAATGGCTCTTGTAGCAACCTCTTGTTGACTTTTATTATTCCGTCATGTGTTAGCCAGATCGCATATATGTAATCTCTGCTGTCCATCCAAATGGCATCTGTTCTATTTATGACCTTGTAAGGAGTATTATCAAATGCATCCACGTATCCTTCATGTTCGAAAACTCCTAATTGTTGATATTTATAACCACAACAACTGACCCCGTAGATTTACTAGTTCTATAAGCATAGTCATTAAAATAGAGTTGACCCCTTTTAATACCCTCTTATGTATTGGACGCCGCTTTCTCAAGCATTTTCAATATGAAAGATGTAATCTAGGAACTGATGAATAGAGGAGCTCTTACCACACTCAAAAAATATAGCTCGCAGAATGAGAAGAGCGGTGAAATTCATTCCAAATTTAAATTCTATTGAAATCGTCTTTGGCTAGACACGTTTTGCCAATAAATTGTGAAAGCCTTAGATTCTTAGATTCCCTCGTACGGGATAATTACAATGAGAAGATTTTCTGTGATCTCCTCTTTTTCCTGATCTTCAGAACTTCTGCAGAACTTCTGCAGAACTGTCTGCTAGTAGTCGTCCTCCTAAATCTGAATCTCTACCCAGGAGCCAGAACCTCGTAATAGTTGCTATTTGTCTAGACTCTCAAGAAGTCGGTTCATTATTACAAATTTCTTTTACAAACGTAAGAGTGCTTAAGTAAAAATTCATTCAACTTGTTGCCTTCAAATCGCCGTAGTTTAAAAATTAGTGTGTTGACTAACTAGATACGAGACTGTGGTTCAAACCCCAGCTAAAACAGCTCAAACAAAACGAATATGGCGACTTCCTTTTAGCAGTATTCTAGCAAAAAAAAAACTGTAAGAATAAACAAAATTGACAAGAAAAGTTTCTCAAATCTGTCCCTCGGAGTTGATATTGAAGTATTGATCCCTCCACTGATGGACAAAACTAACGCACACAATGTGGGTGGTGAGAGAATATGGATTAGAATCCTCACTAAACAGTTGTAATGACCAATTAAGTAAGTTAAGTGCTATGTTCAATCATCCTGTGTACAGGAACTCTTAAGAGAGTACCCGTCGAAAGTCTCTCCGCATACCTCAGAGAAAAAACCGGCGTTGTCATGACCATAACTTGTGTAATTTTAAGCTCTTGAAGGTTTCAGACTGATTACCAAATTCGCAGCCACAGGTTTCGTCTGCTTACGTGTCTGATGGTAGTCAGCTAAGTATAGTAAGCAATGCCTTAGATGTAGTTGCCACAGTAGCAGGTATCTTGATCGTCACCATCCCCATAATACGACCAAACAAAATATGATGATTCCTTATCTCCAAAGCCAACCACCAAACTGCGATTTCGTCAAATAGCTGTCTTGTGGTTCTCGATTATATACTCCACCATTCTCCTTTCATTATCTGTTCTGAATTAATAATTTACTAACAATTTTTACTATAATTTTTCGTCGAGTGTAATAATTTCTTCCATTAGATTTTTTTAATGAATCATTAAAGTAAACATTTTATCCATTTAACAACAACAACAACAATAAAAACAAAACCATGATATTGTCTTTAATTTGATTTCCCTTTATTAATATGTTGTCATTCTTGTGTTTCCGCTCTATTATTTTAGGTTTTCGACTATGACTGGGGTTTGCAAGATGATTTTATGGGTTCAACAAAAATTGATTTGACACAATTGGAATTGGGCAAAGCAGAGGACATTATTTTGCCACTGAATGATGTTAATCATCCGGAACGTTCAATGGGTGAAATATTAATTAATTTGACATTGTGGCCACGCTCTCAAGAGGATAAGGAAATGGTAAGTAAAATCAAACTGAATAAATAAGTGTGTCAGAGTATCTCTCTTTCTCGTAATAAATTTGAAGGTGAAAAGTATATTTCCTGCCAGAAAAAAGCCACGATATTAAGTTACATACATACACTCTGTATTGAAAGTTTCAAGTTTGAACATAGAGATGACGGAAATTAGTATTTTTGGTCTCTTGAGAATGACGGAACTGAAAAAACCAAAAGAAAAAGGATAAGCAGAGGATATATTACACACTGAAAGTGATGTTGATTTAAATGATGAACACTTTCATCAATTGTATGAATTTATGAGTAGCTGTCTGACTGACAGATTGATTTATTGTTTTTGTTTTTTGGTGTCTGTTTGAGATACCAACATTAAAATTAACAAAAACGACAACAACAACATCATTATCATTATCATTAATAGTCTTTTGGGTAATTGTGTCGCCTCACAGAGACCCTCATTTAAACATTATGAGTAATTGTTGTCGTGGTAATGCTTTATCTTGCTCTCACTTTCTTTTGTTAACTTCCTACAGTGGAATCATTCATAAAATATTTCATTGCGAGACAGAATGTGTAGTATTTGTACCTTCAAAAAGTTTTATGATATATTGGGGGGTGGTACGGGGTAAACATATATACACATTGGTCATTACAACCCTTCTGTAAGGACTACGACCCAGCTTCTCACACCACTTATATTGTGTGCGTTATTTTAATCCATAAGTGGCTCGACTTACAGTTTAAAATGGATTCCGAATAAAAGACAATTTTTATTTACTCTCAGAGTTTTTGCCCAGAAATCTACTGAGAGGAAGTCGCTGCAGAAATATTCTTTTTAATTTTGATTTGATCGAGATGTTGAACCTGGGGTTTTAGTCGTGACCTTTAACCAATTCCCTCCCTACTACAACACGGCAAATACATATACACATACATACATCTATATTTTATTGGCCAAAAAACTTTAGAATAGCTTCTCTCACCAAACATGCTGTGCGTGCAACTTCGAAGCTTAACTTGTAGAAAAACTCGTGAGATTTGCAATTTTTTCCTTTTTTATTTAAGAAACATAGAACTCTTACAAAGCAGCTTTCAATCATGGTTTGGTTAGTTTAGTCAAGTTAATTTAAGCGCAGACCTTACTTAAGCGTCAAGGTCCCTACATAGACAAACGTTTATACCCACTGTTACATCCCAATTAATAGTGAAGCCGGAGATCACTTGGTAGTGATATAAACCAACCTAACTCCAGCATTAATCATGCTTTTGCTTACTTCCTTCATTGGTTATTACCACACTGTACTTAGGATTACAACCTATTTCTCACGACAACCATGTTGGAAGTGTTAGTTTTATCCATGAGTGGCTAGGCCAACAATTTAACACTGATTTTTAAGAAACTTTTCATTTACTCCCAGAACTTATGCCAGAATAAAAAACTGCTGAGCGGAGGTAGCCGAAGGAAATATTATTTTCCACAATCACAGTCCGAGCACTACCCACTAATACGCTAGCTATTGCAGCTATTTTTATACTGGAAACTTCAGTCAACGATGACAGCAAATCAACCCTTAGTTTCTGCAGAAATCATTCGTTGGAAGGCCTAGTCTATCGGCACTTCTTCCAATAAAGAAGTGACCCAGGATAATCACATTTGTGTGATGGATGGTTATGCGATTTAAAAGCAAAACATAGCCAGTCATCTGCTTATCTTAGCAAGTTCAACAAAGTCTAGCAATATTACATGTACCTTGCTGTTGTTAACTAAATTGAGTCTCTCGGTAAAACGAGCAGAGAATACGTACATAGCCTAACTACGATATATGCCGATTACAAATTATGAACTCTGAACCTGCCCTGGTAGGTTCTTAAGCCAAGCAATTTTCAAAGATATTCCTGAGTCCTGGAACCCATATAAGAAAGACTCTTGAATAACCCGAAATTTCCCTGAGCAACGTCTGCATTCATGGAAGCAAACGAAGCCGAAGGAACTTTTTTTGGGCACTTAACTGCAGCCATGCTAACTAAGAAAATCAAGAGATTTTCGGGAAACATAGGAACTGACCCGTTTTTAAAATTATCATAACCTCCGCCTGAAAAATACTACAGTGATTAAGGAGGTCTAGCTAAAAGCCCCCATATAATCGACCAGTATACATACACCTTTACGCATAACACTGGTGTTGTGGGCTTATTCATGAATAGTAGAAGAGCCTACAGCTTAAGATCGAATTCAAACGAAAACAGATTTGAGATGGCTTAAGAAGATTTAAAGATCCTTCTTTAAAATAAGGAAAGTTTCAGTAGTTTTAACACATTGTAGCTCGAATTATATTTCGGCCAGTATTAGCAGTATTAGCAGATTATCTCAAGAATATATACATATGTTCATACATATCTGTATACCAGATTTATTTAAATTTTCGAATTCTATTACCACCTGCTGCCCCACTGTGCCCTGTCTTATGCTTTCAGAAAATCCCATAATTTCTTGAGCATTAAAAATTAAATATTTTATCAGGTTTTCGTAAATGTGGTCTTTTGTTTATTTTATTACTACTGTTTCTGTTGTTGTTGTTGTTTTGTATTTTTGTTTTTTTCCAATATAGTTACTGAGTTTCATTTGGAATCTCTCTATTGGTCTGGTCTCTTATCATTTCTCATGATTTCTTTATTGTTTGTTTCGATGATTGTTTGTAAACGAATATGAGTCTCCGACACAAAGTATATGGTATGAGAGTGCATCTGTGTAAATAAGAGTGTATATGTGTGTGTGTATATGTTTGATGTAAATGAGATAATTTAGTTTAGGTGTCAATCTGTCAAGTAATTGTAAATAAATAAGAGGAATATTTCCATGTGAAAAAATTTCCGAAAATTGATTTGTTATAGGGTTACCAAATATGAGTTTAGAAAATTCCAAATAAAGGAAAATAAGATTTTAGATTAGATTAGCGCTCCACTTTAATTTCTGAAACAATTTTTTACTCGTATGGCAAGGTTAGGAGGATTAGAGTTTAGTTTACATTAAATTACATTTACGAAATACAATAACAAACGCTACAACAATAAATGTAAACAACGATGTAAACAACCATGTTTACATTTATAGAGAAGGCGAAGTCATGACCATTCGCCTTCAAGAACGTTCATCAGGGCAAAGTTAGTGAAGTTTAGTCAGTCTTATTTGAAGGCGTGGTGTGTTTTAAGACGGCAATCATAGTTTGAAGATCTCCATTACAAAGATCTTTCGAATAATTGTCTAGTAATTGTTATTGTTTATGCAAAGGGTATAAACAGAGGAATAACAAAGAAAAGCAATTGTTGTTGTTTACATCAAGTTGTGAACAGTGGTAGACAGAATTGTGCGAATAATAAAGAATTTTAATTACAATTAAAAACAAATATATTTTTATTTTATTTACAATCTACGAGCTCATATTTTAAACATTTTTAAAAGGTAAAAACGTAACAATATCAATTCAAAAAATTCAGTATTTTTTAAGTAACAAATAATTTCTTTGTTTAGCAGAATGAATAAGTAAATTAAGTTCATAAATTAAACATTTCTAGGCAATTAAATATTAAAAGTTTTTAAATGTGGAATGCAAATGAGTATAACTTTGTGGCGCTTTATTTAATCTGTAGTAATATTTTATAATGTTTACTTCATGTATAACTAAATCTTAATTAATTACTTAATTAGATGTTATAAAATAAAACCACATAAATAATCTCAAAGAGACTTTAAATATGTACTCGTATTTGCTTTGGCTAATGCAGTTTTATTTCAAATGCAATTTAAAATTATAATTTCACCACAAAACGACAAAAAACATTATAATATATGCCCGTTTTATATGCATTTTACTATTGAATACAACAACGTTCATTACAATATGTTTTTACAAGTTTTATTAGGTTTTTTTTTTAGAATTTCCATTGACTCATTGCTTAAACATACAAACATAGGTTACTACGTACCAAACCCGGTACTATTTGACATACGCAGTAAAGCTTTTAAAATAATGTTGGCAACAAAAAATGAAATACAAAATTATTATTAATGACTCAATTATACATATGTACTTTTAAACAAAAGAAATAAAAACCTGAACTTAAAGGGGAAGGTCCACTAATAAAACAATGACTGGAAGTTCATTTTAAAAACTTACTTCAGGTTTATAGCTACGAAAAATTATTCAAAATCGATGCCTGTCTGTGTTATACTGCTGAGTTGATTTCACTGCATTGCTATATAACAACGGGTCATTTTTTAAGCGCTTCTTAGCTTTAAATTTAAATGAACCGAAGTATGCGTGAGATATCATCATTTGAAAGACCTATTGATGCCATTATGTGTGAAATACAGCATCCTTAAATTATCACCACTTACCTGGGTGGAGTGCGTTCGAAATTTGAAATTTTCTTTTTACTCTTGGGAATAGATCAGGTCCGATTTCAGAAGTTATGTTGAAGACCTCTAAAGTTTGTAGCTTATTTGCATACATCTGCGACTTTAGAACATCCCACAAGCAAGAGCTAAATGGGATTAAATCGTACAATATCGGTGGACAGTTAACATTACCTACATATGAAATGACCATGATTTCAAACCGTTAGTGCAGAATACCCAAAGCGGCCTAAGTTGGCAAATCGAGTGCATCGGTTTCTACTGCTTACACTCACTGACAGCAGCCATTTTTTTTGTGCTCATCTTGTACGGGTGTCGATCGTTCGATTACAGTGCTCTCCGTAGGACAACAACGAGAATTGTAAAATGGACGTATCGCGATTCGCTGCCCGTACAGAATACGCATTTGATAAAAGAGTTTCATTGCTTACACGTGTTGTTGAGCGCCTCATCCGTTTGTGGTGATTTGACAAAACAGACAAAATAAATGGCAACTAATTTCAAATGATCGCTGTTGTCTAGCAGGTAATGTATCGGATTATTATGCTTATTGAGGCCACTGTTCAAACCCCAGCTCAGACATCCCCAACAAAACGAAATATGAGCACACATTTCTTCGGAGACTTCCAACATGGTGACGGTTATCATCTTTTAAATTTTGGGAAGTCCCTATTGGATAATTCGATAGAAAGTTGTGTGTTTTCCCCATTTATCTGGTAATTTATGGATTTCATTAATCATATCTCATCTTTGAAACGAATGAAACAAACAAATAATACGAAGAAATTGCCTGGGATATACATATATCGAGAGGGCTAAATTTTTGTATCACAAATTCTCTATAAAAATAAGTCTGGAAAATATTGCGCAATACACAACAACGAATTATAACTAACAGTTAAGGGATAGCCCCTACTCCTAGGAACATTGAAAACGTGTTGCACTCTAAATTTATGCTCTTTATTTTTAACTTTTTTATACCAGAGACTCTTTCGGGAATCGAACTCACAATCCCTTTAACTAAAGTATGCTATTAGTACAGTAGTTTTGACTTACCTGCACAATTAACTTTTGCAAGAATTTGTGTGCAGATAAGTCAAAAATGCAGCTAAATTAAATTTTTTACTTTAATTATAGATTACACTCTCAAAATTGTTGTGCAGGTAAAGGCAATGCGCACGTAAATAAAAGGCAGCTAAATCAAAACTACTGTACTACATTACTACGAAATGCGAAACTTGATGCTCTCATATTTTGTTCTAAATATTGTATTTGTTGACGTCAAAATATTTTTAATCTCAAATTATAAATAATGAGTTTGAGTCATAGATTGTCAACAGCATTGTACTGCTGCCTGATAATAGAACTTCGAACTCGCCAGTAATTTTTAAGAACGAAAACAAATAAATTAGTTAAAATCCATTGTTACCCTACAACACAAAATTATAAAAAAAAACTAATTACCGTAGGAGTAAAAGACGTAAATAGTTTCCCGTGGAGTCGATTTAAAGCCGATTTAAATATAATTTAATTTGATAACAGTGACAGCATAAATATTTATTTAATTAATAATTTCGAAAATTTTGTGAATACATCACATTGCAAACAGTGGGTACCCTATATTCTGTAGTTATAGCAAATCGTTACTGTTTAGGAAAAAATTATTTTCGAAAAACCGACCAACACTTTGCTTATGTCATTTCCAGCAAAACGAAATGTAAAATAAATATATCCAGATTTCTGTCAAAAACCCTGAGAAAAAATAAGATTGCCATGAAGTCGACATATGCAGTCGCCCTGAAGTTAACACACACAACATAAGTTTTGTGTGAAGCTAGTTTGTAATCCTGACTGAAGGGTTGTAATGATGAAATAAAGTATATGTATACTGTATTCTATTGGAATTTAATTTAGATCTACTTAAAATATTGTTACGTTTTTACCTTTTTAAAAACGTTTAGAATATGAGTTCGTTGATTACAAACAAAATAAATTTAAATATGTGTTTAGTTTCAATTAAACTCATTATTGTTCTCACTACTTTTGTGTGCCACTATTTCCAACTTTACAAATACAATAATAATTTTTACACTTCTGTTCTCATAAGCACTAACAACTGTTCGGTAAAACTTCACAACGACGATCTTCAAACCACGACTGTTTTCTTCACACTAACGCATCTTCACACAAGACTGACTGAATTCTTACTCTTCGTTGCCTGCTTTGTCTTGCCTTTTTTTATAATCCCACGTAATTAGTCTGATGAAGGTTCATGAAGTAGAATGTTTGTCTGTTCGCCTTTTAGAGGTCTCTATCCAGACTTCATCGTTGTTTGTGTATTTTGTTCACATTGCTTGTTGTTGCGTTGTCTCCTACTTGTGTTTCATACTGCTGCTGTTGGTTTCCTCGTAACATGTTCGTTGAATTTGTTAGTGTAGCTTTAGTTTATAATGTTAGAGTTAAGCGCTGTTTCCATTTCGAATGGTGGGACCTATAGTTTAAAGACGATTCTGAACGGCAGATTTTTGAGAAACTTTTTCGTGGCTATTTTATTTACTCTGTCAGAGTTTTTGCTAGAGATCTACTGAGGGAAAGTTGCCGAAGCAATATTTTTTTTTTTCAATATTTCGTTTTGTAGGAGATTTCTAACCTAGGGTTTGAACCAGAGATCAGCAATGAATCGTTTTTTCGGTACTCATAAGTACTCATGAAATTTTGAGTATGAGTGAGTTAACAGTATTGAAATTCAACTACTCTGGTTCATTCATACTCCCAATACAACATTGATTTATAAGTACAGATTACAATGAGTATGAGTACAACATTAACATCAAACTCATAACATGCGAAATATGTTTGATTCATACGCCTACTCATTCAAATTCATAAATTTATAATAATCATAAATAATGAGTATTATACTAAATAATGATTCCAAAGATTCGAATCATTCATCAAAATTTGCAGCCTTAGTTGTTGTTGCACTTACAAAAAAAAAAGACAGCAAGCAAAGCAAACACAACCTTCTAGTGAGTATTGCAGTGTTCTAGGCGAATAATACTTATTTTATGATTTTTGTAAATGTTGAGTAAAGGAGAGTCGAAATCAACAACATCATGCGCATTGTTAAGTATGAGTACGATGAGTATTTAAAATTTTGAATATGAACAGTATGAGTATGATATTAAAATAAGTATGAATGAGTATAATTATCAGAAATTATGAATAGGATTCGAATTTACTCATCTTTTTGAATACTCATTGCTGATCTCTGATTTGAATAGTGTTCTCCCGTCTAATAAACTTACACACTAACTTTTAGGCCACAATGACTGACTGGAATTACTCTGAAATAAAAATCTGGTGTAGTCTAAAAGTCTCTAGGGATGGTTAAAATATTGTTACTTAAAAGCTAACAAACTGGCTGATACAAACATTGAGTCGCATAGGGTATCATATAGTTTAGATGGACCGTCTAACACTTGTTCACTTTACGAAAAAAATTCATATTTACTCATACTCAATTACGTTTTCTTATCATCAAACTCTCAATTACTCATTGGAGAGAGCATTTTAAGCATTCAATTAACATTTGCTTTGTATGGGCATACTTTCCCACATGTTTAATTGAAGTGTAAATTTGATTTTTTTACTCTCCAAAGAAAAAAAACCCACAAAACAAACTAAAACACGATTGAAAAGAAATTCAAAAACAAGTTTCAGTAGAGAGCTTAGAGTCTAAACGTGACAAGCGAATTGGAACGGCAACTCAAACGAACAAACAGACACAGTAGCTTGCAATTGTTAACGGCACTTTGCCAGTAATTCACTTACAAACGCCATGAAATACACGCTCAATCTCAACGCCAACAAATATGTAGCGGCCCAGTCATTATTAAAGCGCTGGCGTGCAAAACGTAGACAGTGGCAGCAATGCATTGAGGAAGAAGTTACAGAATTATATGAGGTTAGGGCATAAGGGCAGAGAAGGGCTTGTTAATTAAATTAAAATTAATGACCTTGAGCTGTAGTTATTCTACTTCCATAATTATTTATAATTTCTTATTGTTGCTGTGTTTTTTCCAGCACTTTCAACGCAATTCCAAATTGGCTGAATCATCAAAGCGTTTAAAGTCACAAATCTGGTCTTCAGTGGTTACAATATTACTAGTTAAAGCCAGGTCTTTGCCTTTGGCTGAAGATGGCAGTAAACTAAACGATATTCATATCAAATTCAGGTAAGTTTGCACAAATCAATTCACAATTTTATCCTGAAAAAGAAACAAAATTTAAATATTTCTCATTACCAGACTGGGCAATGAAAAATACAAAAGCAAATCCTCTTGGACTGAACGTTGGCTGGAGCAATTCGATTTGCATCTGTTCGATGAGGATCAAAATTTGGAAATTTCTTTATGGAATCGTAATACCGTATACGGCAAGGCTTCCATTGATTTAAGCGTTTTCCAGCGTGAAACAACGCATGGGATTTGGAAACCCTTTGAAGACTGTCCAGGCGAAGTGTTTCTCATGCTTACGATTAGTGGCACCACCGCTTTAGAAACGATTAGCGATTTAAAGGCATTTAAAGAAGATCCCCGTGAATTAAAAGTACTTAAGGATCGTTATCGTTGGCATCGCTGCTTTCAAAATCTACGTGATGTTGGCCATTTGACGGTGAAGGTGTTTGGTGCCCAAGGTCTGGCTGCTGCGGATATTGGTGGCAAATCGGATCCATTCTGTGTGCTCGAATTGGGTAACGCTAGACTTCAAACACAAACGGAATATAAGACTTTAACGCCCACATGGAATAAAATATTTACATTGTAAGTATAAGAAAATCGTAGTATTTTAAGTCACTGTTGGGTATTAAGGAATAGGGCCCCATGGAAGATATGTATAAGAGTAGCATTACATAACACACACATACATAATTGGGCATTACAACCCTTCAGTCAGGATTACGGCCGAGCTGCTCACACCACTCATGTTGTGTGCCTTAATTTTATACGTGATTGACGGGACCTACAGTTTAACATCGACCCCGAATGACAGATTTTTGAGAAACTTTTTCATGGCAGGTTTATATACTCCCAAAATTTTTGCCAGAAATCTGCTGAAAGGAAGTCGCCGAAGAAAAAAATTTTTTTTTCATATTTCGTTTTGATGTCTGGCCTGTGGCCTTAGGTCTAATAAGCGAACACACTACCTACTAGACTACGGCGACGACAATACAACATTAGTTTGCATTTTAAATTAAAACATTTTGATTTTTATTTTTCTGCTTCCAGCAATGTCAAGGATATTACCCAGGTCCTGGAAATCACCGTCTACGATGAGGATCGTGATCATAGAGTAGAATTCCTAGGCAAACTGGTCATACCATTGCTACGCATTAAAAATGGTGTCAAGCGTTGGTATACCTTAAAAGATAAAAATCTATGCAGTCGTGCCAAAGGCATGTCACCACAGGTGGGTTCCGAGGAAAAGATTTAAATTTGAAAGGAATTTTTCAAAGAAAAAATTATGTTTTCCAGATTTTACTTGAAATGCATGTGGTGTGGAATGAAATTCGAGCTGTTTGTCGTGTGCTACAGCCGAAAGAAGAGAAATTAATACAACAGGAGGCAAAATTTAAAAGACAATTATTCCTACGTAATGTCAATAGACTGAAAGTAATCATAATGAATATATTCGATGCCGCCAGATATATACAGTAAGTGTTAATAGTATTCTTACAGTATTATGGATTCAAAACATTTTTCTTTTTTATTTTAGATCCTGTTTTGAATGGGAAAGTCCTTTAAGATCGGCCATAGCTTTCACTTTATGGGTATTGGCTTGTATATATGGTAACCTGGAGACTATACCCTTGGTGTTGTTGTTGATTATTTTAAAGTAAGAGGAAGTAAAACAATTGTTTGAAGCTAGTATTTAATTGGTCCTTCGATATTTTTTTTATAGGAAATGGCTAATACGTGTAATAACGGGCCAATCAGAATCCGGCACTGGTACTTATGATTATGATTACGATGAAGATGATGATGATGATAAGGAAAAAGAGGAAAAGAAATCTATTAAAGAACGTTTACAGGCTATACAGGAAGTATCACAAACTGTGCAGAATACCATAGGCTATCTGGCTTCCCTAGGCGAAAGCACAAAAAAGTACGAACTTTTTTCAAAATTTTCAAGGAAACTGAAGTTTAATTTCTGTTTTTCTCTTTTTTTGGATTTCAGTACCTTTAATTTTTCCGTCCCCGAATTGACCTGGCTAGCAGTAGTATTACTTATAGGTGCTATAGTGGTGTTACATTTCATACCCATACGTTTTCTGTTATTATTCTGGGGCATTATGAAATTTACGCGACGCATATTGAGACCAAATACGATACCCAATAATGAACTTTTAGATTTTCTTTCACGCATACCAGATGATGAGGAAATTGTAAGAAATTTAAATTCAAAAAAGAAAAAAATCAATTGGAAATTCAATTTTTCTTTTAATGGTTTCCTTGCAGAATCAATGTCGTGAATTACCACCAACAAGCGCATCGGATGCTGCACGCAATAATCCCAAAAAGAAATTTAAAGCCTCATAGTCTATAGCGAGTACGGATGAAACCGATATTATAATGGATATGTATAGTGGTCGTGAGGGTTCAACATCCAAATCCATGGCCGTATTGCCGCAACAAGTGGTCAATATATCACAACGTTCGATGCGCAATGTAACGCACATGTTTAAGGCCAGTACTGATAATCTACGTTCGGCAGCATTTAAGAAATTTAGTAAAATGCATAAATCAAATGACAAATTAGATTAGTTTCCATTTTATAATAATTTATTCGTATTACTCTTAGTATTCTTATCGTTTTTTTAAGTCATTTTTATAAAAAGAAAAAAAAATTAAAAAAAAAACAAAAAACGTTAAAAAAAAATTATTGTTGAACTTATGAAAACAAAACTAAATTATTTATTAATTCCTTAAAACTATTATAGTTTAAAACAACAAAAACAAAAATAAAGAAAAATTAAATTTTTCCATTTTTTACATAAAATTTTCATAAAAAAACAAAATCACACTAGACAGCACACCATTTTTTAAAGAAATTGTATTATACACCTCGTTACCATAAATAATTAATCTTAAAGTGAATATTTTACAATACAAGTAAGCATATTATGGTTGGTCATTAATCCTTAATAGGTAGTCTTCACAAATATATACATACGTTTACAAAAATAGATTCTTGTCTTACAGTTAGAGGCAACTATTGTGTTACAGATTATCGGCTTTAAGTTTCATTTTTATTCGACTTCATTAGATTCACTTATTTTCTATAAGTCCCATAAGATCCTACTTGCTTAGATTTTAATAATTGGTCATTACAATGATTCAGTCAGAATTACGACCTAGCTTCTCATATCACTTACGTTGTGTGTGTTAATTTTATATTTGAGTGGCCAGACCTACATTTTAAAGCCGACTATGAACTACAGATTTTTTGAGAATCTTTTAAATGGCACTTTTTACTTACTCTCATAGTTTTTGCCAGAAATCTGTTGAGAGGAAGTCCCCATCGTTTTGTGGGAGATGTCTGATCTGGGATTTCAACCGTGGCCTTGCGTCTAATAAGCCAACACACTATCTACTACACTAAGGCGACTTTACCGTCGCTCTTTACATTTTGTGAAGGCCGTAGTAAAAATTTTGAGGTCTCTATAAACATTTACAGTTCCGTTTCTTATTTTATAGATCCGCATACGCCTACAGTCGTAAATAGTTACCGGAGATAGGCGTCAATTTAATTTCAAAATTTCTTTGACGTATTTTAAATCGCCTGCTCTGCAGATACCTACAGTTTTAAGTCGACTCCGTCTGACTAATTTTTCATAAGCATTTCATGAGAATTTTGTTTTCACACACTACCTACTAGAATACGACGACTTTGGAAAATTTGGTATTTTCGAAATAAGGGCATTTTTAGCAAAGAAACGAACAAATTTTTTCGTCTACATGTCAGACTTAAGTCAGTATTATAACCCAGCTTCGCACATCACCTACATTATGTGTGTTAATTTTATCCATGAGCGGCAGCATCTACAGTTTACCATCGACCCTGAACAGCAGATTTGATAAAGTTGGCATGACAATTTTATTAAATTACTCTCAGATTTTCTAGATTGCTCTCAGCGCCAATATATGTATGCTGCCACACTCGGCCACTATTTACTTTGATATCCTACATATTGCCTTCTACCTGTGGTTTATAATTCTAAAAGGCCCGATAAGGTCAATTTGGGGCAAATGTCATATAACTCACTTTGCCCACAAAGTTTAGTTGGTTCGGCAGTTGAAGCCGCATGAACATCCGCTGCGTTTTCGTTTCGCTAGATGATGGGCCATCGAGACACTGAACGATGATGTCGATTTTCAAGAAAAAAATCAACTTTTCGAATAAAGCTCATTTTTATCTTGGTGGGTACGTTAATAAGCAAAATTGCCATATTTGGGGCTCCAAAACCCCACAGTGATCTTACAGAAGCTAATGCATCCGTTACGAGTGACTGTTTGGTGCGGCTTGTGAAACGGATTACGGAGACGGCGCAACCATTACGGTCAATGGAGACACCTATCGCACCATGATAACCGATTTTTTTTGTATCCGCTCTTCATGGTATTGATGTGAAAGATGTTTGGTTTCGAAAGGATGGTGCAACTTGCCACACATCTCATGCCACAATCGATTTATTGCGTCAAACGTTTGATGGTCGTTTAATTAGATAAAATGGTGATGTCAATTGGCCGCCAAGAAACTGCGATTTGACACCGTTGAGCTATTTCCTGTAGGGCGATTTAGAGAAAAGTTTTATGCCGGCAAACTAGAGACAATTGAGCATTTGGAGGACAACATTCGGAACACCATTGCTGAGATACACTCGATACTTCAATCGAATGACATACTCTGTTGCCAGCCGCGGCAGCCATATAAATGGAATAATATTCCATTTCTAAACGGAACAATTGTACTTCATAACGAAAAACAATTGTGCTTCATAGCAAAATTTTGAATCGTTTTTGTTTTATTGCATTTTTAAATCGAAACTCTTAAATGGCCCACCAATTGTTAGCCTCATAGCCCTAAAAGTCACTGTAGTAGTGTATAAACATGTTAATTGAACTTCAGGCCATTGAGTTCTTTCCATGGGCTTGACGAGATAACAGGACATCTTTTAGTATGATAATCATGTTTACAGCGAAAAGACAGCAATGTGTTATACCCTTAGCCTATTTTTTTTTTAATCGGAGCAATTTTGGTTCTAATTTTATTCGATTTAGAACGTGTCAGTTAAAGATAGCGATATTGTTATAATTTTTATTTGTTGTCCCATAACAGAAATATTACTCTACACAATGAAATTTAGTCTGGCAAAAGCAATACGGTATTCCAAAGTAGATCCACCTTCGAACTGAAGCCCTCAGAGGGCTGGCTTTGTAAAATTTAAATACTTTTGGAAAGACACCACTAAAAGAACAAATTTGGAATACACAAAGATTACATTAAAACTAAATTACAACAACAAAACTACAATACACGATGGCAAAGAAGGGACAACAACAAACCAACAGTAAAGTCTGAAAGTTGCCAGATTAAACTCTTTTGAAAGAGGAATTAAAATGCATGGATTTCGAAAAATAACTCTCTCTAGGCAAATATCTACAGTTTAAATTTGAAAAATTTTAATACAAAAATTTGTTAAGGATTAAAGGATTCATATTGGTCTGGCGTGCATGCCTAATTTACATTTTATTTAGAAAACCATTGTGGTTTAAAAATCATTTCATTTCCATTAACTACCAATATAATCATTTCTTTTGATATGTTTTTACAATAGGATTTGAAATAAATAAATTTGCAGAGGTTCTTGTAAAACAATTGATTATGGAAATACCCATACATACCCAAACCAATTAGTTATGGAAATACCCATACATAATGTTAATCAAGTTTTTGTTATTGGTCAAAGCACTAAAAGATTTTTAGACGAAGTTGTGGAGTTATGTATGGGTATATCCACACTCTAGAAAATATAATCATACGATGCCCATGCATATTCCATTAACAAATCACGTATTATTTAAATAACCTTAGAAAAAAGCTTTAAAAAATTATAGTAAAAATATAGAAAATATGTTAAAAGATATACTTACTACCCTCCGAATATAATCAATCTTATTACTTCGAAATAGAATAGAAATCAAATTTAAATTATTTGCCGATTTAAACTTAAATATGCTCTCCTCTTAAAATTTTAGATTAAAAAACCAACTTAAATGGCGAACATCTAATAAAATATTGAAAATCTAACGAATATTAAAAACTTTTCAATTTCAATTTATTTCAATTTAATTAAAATGTTTAAAAGAAAAGAAATATTTGAAGAAAAATAGTTCAATTGAAAAAATTAAATCAAAATTAATTGAATCTTATAAAAAAAAATTTAACTTACAATTATATATATGTTCCTCTTACTCCTCTAGGGAACATAGGGCCGCGACTTACAATTACTTTTTATAACTATTTGTTACTAATGAACATCATAAGATTGTAACGGTTGATTTTTTAGAGGTTTGGATATTAAAAATTGAAAAAAAACTCAGAATATTTGCGAAAATGAATGGGGTTCATTTCCATAATACAAGGTTTAGTGCAATTATTGACATTAAGTTAGGTTAGGTTAGCGGGTAGCTTGCCGTTCACAGACAAGTTCACTAGGAGCCCCGTATGGCCCATTGTGTTCCCCAGCGTGAGGGAAACCCCCTTCCGTGGCCAGATCTTCAAACGTTCTTTCAACCAAAAAAACCGATTCTTCTAAAGTGCAGGGAATTCGCACAAAAGATGTTTTACCAATTCAATTTACTTCACGTCATGGCAGCTTCTGCAGTAATCCTGGTAAAGCAAACCGAGCTTATGATCAGAACTTTTCTCTTGTCGAACTTAAGTAGTTCCCTGCTCCCCCACTACTGAGCACAGCAGTTTTGAACCCACGGTTTGTTGAATCCCTTGAGGTTTCTTCCTATTTGGAAAAGTATTCTTGTAGAGGCGCATATATCCCCCTCTCCTCCTCAGAAACCTACGTTATTTCCGTACCAGTTCGTACGCTTTTTCGTTTCCCTCTTTGACACGGTGGCTCGCAACTCCTGACATCCTTTGATTTGAGCAGCGCTTTGATTGCTGCTTGACTACCCAAACAAATAATCAAGTTGGAAGGTTCGAAGTTCGGTTTCAACCACGCATGCAGCTTATTCAATAGCAAAACCCGCTGCCTAACATACGCCGGCCTGGATAGGTAATCTGTATGACCCATTCAGTACCAGGTTATCGGAATGGACCCCTGATGTCTTAGTTCTCGGAAAATCGCATGTTTACTGAGGTCTTGAGGATCCCATTTTTATTTTACTATCGGGATTCATTCTGATAGTATGACGGATTCTACATCTTCTTTTTTTATCACCCCGAAACCCATGTTTCTGATGTTATTAGAAAAGAATACCCAGCATATGAACACCTGCAGTTTTTCGAGATAGTATTTGTAACTAACCAGTCTTCACTTCCAAACAATGAAGTTGATTTTACACCTGTGTTAAATATTATAAGCTTGGTTCATTTACACTACTGATTGTAGTCGTCTAATTGCTACTGTCGTAGCAGTCGTTCTCGACTGGTTGGCTTTGTAGCATGATGTTATCGGTATAAACGTCTTTAATTCTCATGATGTTCTAATGTGGTTCTAAGGCCATCTGCTGTCATGATCTCAACCATATCCACAATACGCTCAAATGTATTTTATTGACAACTTTTCTGTAGAAATTGCTGGGCCTCAGAGAATACAGTTGTCTCATTACAAAATTTGATAATAAAAATAAAGGATTTATTAGCGTTATCAAATGCAAACCTTACTAAGCATTTTTAATATTGTCACATGCCGCGAATATTAAAATAAATTTACATAAAATAACAAAAAAAATCACCCGTTACATTGTTAATGTGTAGTTAAAATGTAGTTAAAATGTTATAAAATCTCTTTTCCAAAATTGTTAAACCTTACGAACTTTCCCTCCTTAATACCTATACTGTTCGATCCTTAAAGTATTAAAATTGTATTTATTTATAATTAGTTTCTTATTTAATAATAAAAAAATATATTAAAATTAATTTCCTCCTAAAAATTTTAATATGTATTTAAATTGTTAAAACTTAATTTAACTTTATTATACTTATAAATAGTATTAAAAATATTTGAATAAATTTTGTGATATTTTTTTAAAAAATAATTAACTTTTCTAAACATTATAAAAATTATAGAAACTAAGCTATAATACTTAAAATATAAAAAAAACCTCCATCCTATTATGAAATTTTTGTTTTGGCTTATGGTGCATACAGTATGGAAGCACCCATATGGTGCATTAGTTTTTAACTTTCCTATAAATAATTTTTTATTCTATGGCGTCCATTAAAACTAGTTTTTTTATGATATAAGATCCTCTGTTAATTTTTTATTTATTTCATAAAATTTAAAAGAAATTTTAGATTTTTTTTTAAACACATAATTTTCATTAAAGAAATTTATAATTTTTTAATTAAAATTTTTTTTTCTTTAAAACATCAAAAAAACTTTCTTTTTTCATTAAAAAATATTAAAAAAAATTTTTCATTAAAAAATAAGAAAACATTCATTAAAAATTTAAAAAATAATTAAATAAATTAAGAACAATTTTTTTTAAGTTTTTTAAGAAATTTTTTTTTATTAAAATTATTTTTTCTTTGATAAAGTTTAAAAAAGAAAATTAAAAATTAGTTGCCTTTCTCTCAAAATAACATTTAATCTTAGAAAACTAAGCACTTTGAAAAAATATTTTTAAATTAAAAGCTTAAAAAAATTAATTGAAAATTTAAAAATAAAAAAAATACTTTATCTAACAATAAAAAATTATAAGAAAAAAACAAAATTTAAAGTTAGTAAAATAAAAATATATTTTGTAAAGTCCACTAATTGTATTAAAATTGTTTAGATAGTTACTATTATCCTTTGCAAATCGTTTTTAATCACTTTCATTAACTTTAATAATCACTAACTAACTCACTCACGCTCACAAATAAAAAAAAATTTAAAAATCAGTCGCTCACACCAAAACAAAATCAAGATGTACCTTAAAAAAATTATTAAAAAATATAATATTATTTATTTAATAAATATTATAATTATAAATAACAAAGAAATATAAATTATACTTATACAACTACATTAACATATATTTACATATTTATTTAATAAAACTTTACCAAGCAAACCAGATAAAATTATTACAAAACCAGAAAAACTAATAATTCCATTGTAAAATTGTTCAATTAACTGCGATTCTTCCTTAATTATAACAAACAAAAAAAAAAGAAATAAGAAAACAAATAAAAATTATTATTTTCAATTTTAATTAAAAATCAAAATTATTTTTATATTTTATGGCACATAGGCCAGATATTTCCTCATTCAACTACCACGCCTACTATTTTTTTTTTTTTTTGTACGACCAACGTTCAGGGGTGTATTGTATCATGCCGAGTATTGTGTTATTAGATCTACGATTTTGTTATATGAGGGAGGGAAAAGAGAGAGTGGTGTTTGTGGACACCAGATTAAAATCTCTTTATACGAATTGCCCGGCTAAAAAACGAATTTTTTCCGTAATGCAGTGTGCAATCCATTGGCCAACTAAGGGAAAGAAATTCACATGAGGCGATAACCACTAAATGCCTTTAAGTTGGCACTCATTCAGTTTATCTTGCCGAAACACTATTAACGACCATAGACAACGACATGTGTTCACTGAACTTGTTCGGAAGCAGTTGGTAACTGATCCGATACATCTCTTCAGCAATAAAGCCTATTTCTACATGAATGGGTCGATAAAATAGACCTATTTTAGTCGTCACCAATCTCATTCGTATGGAATTTGACCTGGAGGCGTCATCAGACCATATTCCTTTGAAAAAGAACGCTGTCAACGGCGAACGATATAGGCCAACGATTACCAACTTTCATTGACCTAAATTGGACGATCTGTTATTTAAATTTAAAAATAGAAAGCGCTTAAAAAAGACCTTACACTTATACAAATAACGAAATGAAAAGAAAGAAGTATATAGTAGTCCACTTATTTCAAGCAACATAAACAGAGAGATGATAAAAAGGACTTTAAACACATTTGCCGTACAAAATATCAGGAAAAGATAGAATTTTAATGTCCTCCTACTTGCTTGCAGCTTATAAACATGCACCGCAATAGTATAGCTTTTGGGTACATACCAAAAATCTAGCGAAGGTCAAGGAAGGTGCTCATTCCAATGTGGGATATTGAAAAAGATACCACTGTATCCTTATTAATTTATATTAATACACGTAGGAAACGGAACAGACAAACTAACGGCATATACAACACACAACCAGTTGATTCGGAAACTTATAGAACGCACATATGTTCGTTTTTAGCATTGACGACCGTTCTCGAACATGAAAAGAGTACCGAAAGCGTCACAGGTGTACTGTGGTATTTTTGAAATGGAAAAGTACTGAAGTACAGAATTTTTCAGCACTACTACCATACCTCCTCCCCTAACTAAACGTTAACTTCGTTGATTTTATTTGCGTTGCGCTACGTTGTAACAGAGTACTGTTTATAGAAGAATTACAAAAGAAAAGTAAAATTATTATAAGTATTTCTCCTCAGACAGAGGCGCATAAACACTAATAACTATAAAATTCTATTTTGTTGCTGGTCAATAAACATTTAATTTGCATAGGCATATAAAGAATAAAGTTAAAAATAAAAGTCTAATTAAATTAAAGAAACAATAAGAAATGTACCAAAATAAATTCATTTTAAAAATATTTAAAGTATTAAAAAATATTGAAAATATAAACATAACAAGCTTCAAAAAAATTTAAAAAACATTTGAACACAAATTTGATCACTCAAAACCCTTTACTCAGGCCTTTTGATTAAACTCTTGCCAAATTTTCTTCTTAAAATCTGTAACTGGGTAAATAACCTTAAAATCACCATAACATTACTGCAGTATTACTTTAAAGTTTAAACAGTAGTGTTAGTGTTTTTCTTATCAGATAGCAAGTTTGGTTTTTGTACCACAAAACGCAATACTTTCTCTCTCTTTCTGAGATACCCCAATGCTACAGCATTTACATAGCAAGCATCGTAACAAATAAAATTTATTGTTTTGGTTTACAAATAATTTTGAAACTCACCATTTAAGAACTGCTCATCCACTCATATCCTCTCTTTCTCTTCGTTGTTCTACTGCAATTTACTTCCGCTACACGCACACATTTCAAAATGCATTCCTATTCACCAAACATGTGCATGAATTTACGCACAAAAAAAAAACTTTTTTTTTTTCACATTCAAGGCCATGCACTAACAACACACACAACATATATTTTTTCCTTTTTTTCTTTTATAAAACCGGTTACTATGCAATTGTACTCCAGTTAGGGAGTTTTCAAAATTTGTTGCTTATTAAAACCTTTTTTGTTGTTGTTGTTTTTATTTTTTTTACATTGCAAGGCCTTGTACTAACAACCACACTTCACTTCTGATTTTTGCTATTTTTTTTCGTACACCCTTACTGATGTACTCCATTTTAAAAAAATTTCTAATTTTTCTTATTGAAACTCCGTAAAAGAATTAATTTAAACCTTTGCATTCCGTTAACATTTTTATTATTAATTATTGATAAACAATTAAACAATGCATATATATGTATATTAATTTATTAACATAACTTTTCTATTTTCTTTTTTTTTTCTTATTAACAAACTTGAATTTACTTTTTTACTTTTACTTTCAATTTTCAACCACAAACACTTACACTTGCAACTTCTTAAATAGAGCGAAAACTACTACTAACTGGCTGCCGGCTTTTTTAATTCTTTTTAAAGCAATTGACTCAAATAAAATCAATTAGTAACATGACGATCACAAGACAATAACAACAACAATTACGTGCATCTTTAAATGGAATTTGAGTGCATATGTATGCTCTCTTTTAACTTTAATATGTCTAAACAATGTGGGAGAAAAGCACATGACAAACAAACAAACAAATGCAAATCTCCGATTTCATGCACACACAAATTCCTTTACATTGTTATTCATGCATTCACTCACAATACGAAATGGTATTCTTGCCCACTAACCATATATAACACATCCAATGTAAGTATAGCGCGTAAAAAAATGTTGATGTATTCGACTTCAATGCGAAAATGCATACTTATTTCTTCAGTTGTTGTGAAACAAAAGAGTTGTTTGCTCTATTAAAATGTTTTAAAAACAACAACTCTTTTGTATAACCACACACGCTTTGTTTTTGTATGGACATATATTTATTATTTGGCTTGAGAGAAAAGAGAAACAACATGAATGTATTGATGGGTTCTATGATATTTTACAAGAACAAATTGTATTGTTTTGGCTTTGCTTTTTTTTTATTTTTGGACATGAATACTACTCTTCTCCCAACTTGCTCACTCGTAACATGAGCAAAACAAAATTTGAATGGCACTCGGTTTCCTACAAACATATTCTTTCGGATGTTGTACATGCATTTGTTGATAGGGAATAGGAAGGAAGGGTGTTGTTTGCTGTAGAATGTGAAGAAATCTATTTAACATTGTTTGACCACAGCCAAAAATAACATTGAGTTGTTTATTCTTTTCATTTACAATAACAATGCCTTCATAATTTATCTTTGCTGTAATTTGGTTTACATTTCCTGAAATGGCATGCTCTTCTCTCGTCTTAAGTGCCTCGGCCACGTTCAAATTCTGGTGTTCAAATTTTGCATATGTGTTGGTAATATTTGTTTGACTCAGCACAGCAACACATCAAATTTCAGCCTTCAAATTTCATTTTAAAAATGTTGTGGAGAAGACAACATCACATGGTTGTCATCGGAAAAAATTCTTTTATGGTTTTCTTTTTTTTTTGCAAAAATTTTTTTTAGGTTTTCTGAAAGAACATATGGGCTTTTGGTTGGGAGATTGTTTTGTTTTTGTTTGTTTTTTAGTTTTTTCTTTTAATATGACAAATGATTGTTTCATAGTCATTGCCCTGGCGCAGGCAATTAAAAAAACAAAAAAAGGAAACTGCGAAGGGTCTTTGGGTGAAAGAGTGGTTGAAGAAAAGGGATGCATTTACGCACCAAAATGTTCTCAATGAACTCAAATTGAGTCCTCCAAATGATTTTCAATACTTTTTACGGATGGATGAAGGCACATATGAGGAACTTCCAAATTTGGTTGGCCAGAAAATTCAAAAACAAGATACTCAAATGTGTGACGCCATCTCTCCGAATCAACGTCTATCTATAATATTGCGTTTTCTTGCTACAGGCAATTCTTTTCTGATTTAAAATTTATCAGCGCTATTTCGGAACGAGCAATTGGTCGCATTGTTATAGAGACTTATGGAAAAATAAACAAGATTTTAAAATATAATATAAAAGCAATTAAAACAAATTATTAATGGACTTAATTTTATAAATAAAATAATTTTTATTATTTTTTTACAAAACAAAGTTAGTAAAAATAAAGGAACGATCATAACGAATCATAAATAAATACAAAAATACATATACAAAAACAAAACATCCACTTCTTATTATTTTTATTATCATTTTCTGCTACACATTTTCAAAACATCCGCGAACCAGATGGTGATGTTTCTCCTACGAAATCTGCAGAAAAATGAAATTTGAAAATAAGCAGCACAGCCACGATCAAACCAGATTGATCAATCTGCCATTTTTGTGATTGTGTTGGTAAAACTGTACTCACACGTACAGAAAACTGTCCTCACACGTACAGGCTGAGAAGAGATTGAAGAATATCAAAATACTTTTGATTTTCGCTACCTGCTCCGCAGAAATTGGAAGCAAATTTGATGTGTGTGCGGGCAATTACTTCAAATTTCATTTTTCTGCAGATTTCGTAGGAGAAACATCATTCTTTGGTTAGCGGGTGTTTCGAATGTGTGTAGAAAAAAGATGATAATAAAAAAGTAGATGTTTTGTAATTTTTTATGTAGTTCTGTATTTATTCATGAATTTTATGATATTGTTCCTTTATTTTTGTGAACTTTGTTTCGTTTAATAAAAATTATTTTAATTATAAGCCGAAAAAATTAAGTCCATTAATAATATGTTTTAATTGCTTTTATATAATATTTTAAAATCTTGTTTATTTTTCCTTCTTCATGTCTTCATCCATCCTTAAAAAGTTTCGAAAATCATTTGGAGAACTCAGCTTAAATTCGTTGAGAAGATTTTCGTGCGTAAATTCATCCCTTTTCTTTAACCATTCTTTCATCCAAAGACGTTTTGCAGTTTCCTTCTTTTGTTTTTTTTTTTTTAATTGCCTGCGCCAGGGCAATAGCTATGAAACAATCATCATTGTCATATTTATAAGCAAAACTCGACACTAATAACCAAAACAAGAATATTTTCCGATGAAAAACAATTATATTGTTTTATTCTTTACGACACTTTTCGGCAATAAAAAACAAAAACAAAGCTATCTGCCAATAAAACACCATATGTTCTTTCAGAAAAATTAAAAGAGAAATATTTAAAAAAAAAAAAAAAACAAAACAAGAATTTTTTCCGCTGAAGACCGTATGTTGTTTCCTCCTTCACGATTCTTTAGAAATGAAATTTGAAGGCTGAAATTTGATGTGTTGCTGTGCTGAGTCAAACAAATATTACCAACACATATGCAAAATTTGAACACCAGAATTTGAACGTGGCCGAGGCACTTAAGAAAAGCAAAGTTAACAGGCACCCAACCTGTTGTGTTTCTTCGTGTTGTTGTTTTCTCATTATCATACTGTTATTTGTGTTATTAATGTTACGCGATTTTTGTTGTAATTTGATAACTTTTTTGGATTTTATTCACTGTAAGGAAAAACATGTGCTTTTCTCCTACATTGTTTGTTCTTATTAAAGGTAAAGGAGAGCATACATATGCACTCAATTGGATTTAAAGATGCACATAATTGTTGTTGTTATTGTCTTGTAATCGCCATGTTATTAATTGATGTTATTTGAGTCATTTGCTTTAAAAAGAACAAAAAAGCCGGCAGCCGGTTAGTATTAGTTTTCGGTCTATTTAAGAAGGTGTAAGTAAAAGTGTTTAAGGTTTAAAATTGAAAGTAAAAGTAAAAAAGTAAATTGAAGCTTGTTAATAAGAAAAAGGAAAATAGAAAAGTTGTGTTAATAAATTAATATACATATGCATTGTGTAATTGTTTACTAATAATTAATAATAAAAATGATAATGGAATATAAAGTTTTTAATTAGATTTTTCTTGTACGTATTTTCATAAATGGAGTACGGGTGTACAAAAAAAAATAGCAAAAATCAGAAGTGAAGTGTGGTTGTTAGTGCAAGGCCTTGCAATGTAAAAAAAATAAAAACAACAACAACATCAAAAAAGGTTTTAATAAGCAAAAAAATGTGGAAACTCCCTAATTGGAGTACAATTGCATAGTAACCGGTTTTATAAAGAAAAAAAGAAAAAAATATCTGTTGTGTGTGTTGTTAGTGCATGGCCTTGAATGTGAAAAAAAAAGTTTTTTTTTTGTGCGTAAATTCATGCACATGTGTGGTGAATAGGAATGCATTTTGAAATATGTGCGTGTAGCGGAAGTAAATTGCAGTAGAACAACGAAGAGAAAGAGAGGATATGAGTGGATGAGCAGTTCTTAAGAGGTGAGTTTTAAAATTATTTGTAAACCAACACAATAAATTAAATTTGTTACGATGCTTCTAATGTAAACCCCTGTAGCATCGGTGTTTGTAAGAAAGAGAGAGAAAGTGTTGTGTTTTGTGGTACAAAAAACCAACTGTTATCTGATAAGAAAACACTAACACTACTGTTTTTTGAACTAGGGCAAGCTACCCCTGCTGCGTGTGTTAATTTTACTTATAATTAGCGGGACCTTTAGTTTAAAGTTGACTTCGAACGAGAAATGATTGAGAAACTTTGCATGGCAATTTAATTTTATTTCCAGAATTTTTACTAGAAGATTGCGTCAGATTTCATTTTGTTCCATATATCTGAGCCAAGGTTTGAACCACGGGCTCTCGCCTAATAGGAAAACGCATTAGTTACTAGACTACAAAGATAAATTGAAAAAAATGGCAACTAGTTTGACACATGTAGCTTTAACAAGATGGCCGTTATCGACTGTCAAAGTAAAGAATAGCCTGTTGGTAGACCCTATTTTTGTATATTGCTGTCATTTTTAAAGTTATTTCTTCCAACAGTTATTTTTAAACATTTTTATGTTTTATGCAGGTATTTTGAACGCTTATTTCCTTATATGTACTGTGTTATAGTAAACAGATATTTTAGGAAATATTTGAAACTATTGTTTGTGCCTATTATTTCTTCTACCACTGTATGTTTGAGTTGAGCGTTCATTAACACTGTCAATGAAGCCCACAAAACTCAAAACAACCACTTGATATACTAATTTAATATACTCGTACGCAAAGGAAAGCTTTTTAGTGCTTTCAAAAATCTTTACACTCACAATTTAATTGTTAGTAAAAAATGAATCTTCTCCTTATGCAGGTATTGAAATTGATGCACAAAATTATCACTTTGAAGGTCTCCCTTCTTAGGATGTGCCCACAAGATAAGGCAAAAAGTTCTTTAATTGTTAGCCAATTATAAGCAGATGGTGAATTAGTTTAATTTAGTTAATACGCTTATCAATTTAGCACAATCAATTTATGGAATTCGTTTATTTGTCACAAAAAAAAAATAATAGAGCTGGATTTATTTGGTTTTTGCTTATGTTAGTTTACGATGTTTATTTTTGTTTTTATTTTAACACTTTAAATGCTATTTTATGCTATGCTTTCCCTTTTCTTTAAAGCATTATTTATTTTGTATTTTTCTATATTTTTTTGTTTTTGTTCTTTTCTTGAATAAGCAAGCCCGTGACAATTTGTGGAATAATTTCGTTTGAGAAAATTTATGACGCAGTTTTTTATGCGAAATGTAGGAATTTTCCCCTCTATCATATGTTCGTTCGCCTAGATTAATAATAGAAAAAATAGAAATTAATTGATTGATATTTTGTGTGTAGAGGTTGACGAGAGGGGGAGGAGGAGATCTTAAGTGAATGAATATGCAAATTTCATTAACAAAGGCTGTTTAGAGAAATTATTTGAAGAATTAGAAATACTTAGGACTGCAAAATTAAGCAAATTTTAACAAAAAAAAGTGTTTTGTTTTCCTCATTTAATATTGTAAACATTACTTTGGATTTTTTTATAAAAGATTCATAGAATTAATTCAGTCGGGTAATCTTGTAACTGATATGTTGGAGGTTTTTTTCAAAAAATTAATTACGTTTGATTTTTCTCAATAACTATTAATTAATTGAATAATGTTTTCCTCGTTACCTCGAACCTCTTTTTTGCCAACCTCGTTTAGATAGCTCTAATAGGCAGGCAGAAAGATACTGTAGAATATTGTATTGCTGCTGAACTGGTCATGGTTAGTGTGGAACTTACAATCTCCAAGGCGTTCATGGGTATCGGTGTTCCGCTTATCTCAGTTAAGCTGGATATTTTTCGGTCGCTTTACAGAGGGGATCATCTTTGTTGCAAGCATTAGAGTATGTGCAATAGTGCTGGGCTCTACTCCTTCTTTAAATCGTTTCCTAACAAATATGTTTGATTCCCGTTTTGTAAATAGATTTGTATAACATGTATAACAAGAGATCTAACTTCTGGACTTGGGAAGACTCTATCCTATAAGATCTAATCCTAAATTAACCTACAATGACGTTAAGTGAACTTTCTTTTGACTCGTAGAATAAAAACTTTCCGTTGTTTCAAGATTATAATCTTCAAGAATGTTTTATCTTTGAAATATAATTACGTAGATTATATAATATTTTTTTGTTTTCTTTAGTTTATTTACATTATAATTTTATTTAATTTTTATTTTTTATTATTATACTCTCATTAGATTCTATATTATAGAAAACGAAATAATCTTACAAATGCTTATTAAATATTATTAAAAATTATCATATAAATGCACATCTGGTTAGTAGTAAAGTATCCTGATCACTTGTGGAAGCACTTATTTACAGATTAAATTAAGTTTTGCTTATATCCTGGAATATATGGTACACAATCCCTCTCAGTGGCTTAGTTGTATTTGGTGTTCTTCATGAATTCGTAGACAATAGAGAAATCCTTGTTGCCCAAACCATGAGCCTTCAAAGTGCGGTACATTTGATGGGCCAAGGATCCCATGGGGATGGGAGTGTTTGAGGCGGTGGCAACACCGGAGGCCAAACCCAAATCCTTGGTAATGAGATCGGTGGAGAAGCCACCCTTGTAGTCATTGTTGGCGGGAGCAGTGGGAGAGACACCAGGTACGGGATTGTAGACTTCAGAGGCCCAGCAGCGACCAGTGGAGGAGTTGATAATTTCGGCGAAAGTTTGAGGATTCAAACCCAAGCGGATGGCCAAGTTCATGGCTTCAGAGACACCACACATGGAAATGCCCAACATCATGTTGTTGCACAATTTGGCAGCCTGACCCATGCCATAGTCACCGCAATGGGTAATGCGCTTGCCCATGCACTCCAAAACACTCTTAACGGCATTGTATTCTTCGGTGGTACCGCCAACCATGAAGGTCAAGGTGGCTTGTTCAGCACCGGGTACACCACCAGAGACGGGGGCATCAATGAAACGGGCACCCTTGCCGCTGATCATCTTTTGCAATTGCTTCACCAAGGTGGGGTCAATGGTGGAGGAATCAATGAAAATGGTATCCTTATTAACACCCTGGGCAGTCATATCCTCGTAGGCTTTGTTGACAATGTCATTGTTGGGCAACATGGTGATGACAAAGTCTGAGTTCAAGGCCAATTCGGCGGTTTTATCGTAAACCTTGGCACCTTTGGCTTTCAGATTGTCGCAGGCAGGCTTAGAGATGTCAAAGACATGTAATTTGTGACCCTGTTTGATCAAGTTCGAGGCCATGTGACCGCCCATATTGCCCAAACCAACGAAGCCAATGTTCTTGCCAGCGCCCTGGGTGGACATGGCACGTACAAATGTCTGGCCCATAACATTAAAAGCGGGGCTAATGCATACCAAACGTAAAGCCATCTTTAATTATAATTCAACTAAATAGGCCAAGCACCACCAACACAGCACACGTACGCAATTATTATGTAATGAAAGAATTTAAAAAAAAAATTAAGGAGAAAAAAATTAGAATAAGAAACACTAGACAGAAAAAATAAATAAAATTCCACTTTTTGCTACCAACCTGAGGTGACTAAAAACCAAACGAACTGAAGAAACTACTGCTGCTGCTGCGATCACTACTCTCTGAATGCCAAAAGCACACTAAAACATAAAGTCAGGCAAGAAAGTAGAAAAACACAACGTCATTATAGTGCTACAAGTATTCCATAACATACAACAACAACAATAGCAGCAATAAAAAAACAAAAACAAAAATAAATAAATTAAATTTCAGTGAAGATTGTATTTTAAATAAACAAGCCCCACCACCACCACTACAAAAGACCAAGAAATAATAGCAACAACTATTCAATGAAAAAAAAATCCAGAGCCAAACACACGCTCCCTATAATCGTTTTTATCTTTTGCTTTTACCTACTCACCGGCCCCCCTTTTGAAAAAACAATGTAAACAACAACAAAACCTCAATAAATTATATAAAAAAATACACATCACCTCATTGTATATCTTTGGAGCTCTCTCTCTCTCTCAGTTTTAGAGATAAACACAAAATTATGCTCTCTCTCCCTCTCTCTATGCTCATTATCTTTTATGTTTTGTTTTGTAGAGTTTCGTTCGGTATGGCTTCTATTCGAATTTGATTTATGAAGATACGTACGATACAATGGAAAGATTGTTTTTTTTATTGTTTTATTGTTGTTGTTATTCAAAGTGTATGTTTTTATTGTTGTTCATCAACAAGTTTGTTTGTTGCCAATGGTAGTGATAAGGAAAGTGCCTGTGTGTAGGTAGGTATTAATGAAAAGGAATGCCATATGGTTTGCATATCAAGCAAAACAAAGAGAAACTAGGTATTTGGAACAGAAAAATTTCTGTTCACGTTCATTACCGCGGCAATTTTCAGAAAACTGGCCAGGCATGCCGACACTGACTTTTTGTTCTTTTCCCAGAAGCCATTTATCGATACTAGCACTGATATAAAACGATTTTATTCGTAGCTACACAAAAATGGCAGGTTTAGTGAGTAAGAGATAACTCGTAGTTGGAGATAACTCGCACCCTAGAAGGGTACGTAATCTACGAGTTATCCCGTAGTCGGCAGTCAACGTGTTAAAGGTTGGTTTTTGTACTTAAAGGACAAATTACAGAATTAAGGCCGAATTAGTCGAACGTCAACGAAACGTACGTTCATTTATAGTTTGTAAAAGGCATTATTTTCGTGTGCAAAACGAACGTACGTACGTTCCGTAAAGGTTTTCCTAATTCAACTATAAAGCCCCGGTTAGCCAAACGTTCACGGAACGTAAATTCGTTTTTAGCAAATGTAGATGCTTACCGATATTACATTACGATTCAGTAATCGCCGTAGTCTACTAGGTGGTATGTTGGTTTATTAGACATAAAGCCACGGTTCAATAAACCCCACTTCCAGACGTCTCCAACAAAACGAAATTGTGAAAGAATATTTCTAGTTGACTTCCTTTCAGTCTATCGGAGTTGATTTTAAACTGTAGGTCCTGCCACTCATGTATAAAATTAACACACACAACATAAGTGGTGTGGGAAGCTAGGTCTGTATGAAGGGTTGTAATGACCAATTGTGCGTTTAAGGTAGAATTAGACGAACGTTCACTGAACGTAAGTTCATTTATAGTTTGCGAAGGCAGTGTGAGTAAAAGGCATTATTATTTTGTGTGTCATTTTCGGTAATCGCTCTCATTGCTTTTTGTATTCGAAAAACTAACGTAAGTTCTTTGTACCTTTGGGTAACCGGAGCTTAAATGTTTACATTTATATGTAAAATGCAAGAGGCCATGTTGCATAATTCCATTCGTGTTTTTAAAATAAGAATAAAAATCTTAAGACAGATAGATTTCTATGTGTTTACACAGTTAGCAAAATACCAAACCAAAGTAAAATGAATAATGCATTGCTGATTTAATGAGGTGGTGTGATTGATTTTTAAGATTTAAAAAAACGAAGAGAACGGCTGCCAAATTTCCATTCGAAATTTAACTCAATGTCTTACGCCCTCATTCCATATTGAGTTTACACGGTACTACCCGCTCTCTTCTATCCAAATACTTGATGAGTTGTACCACTTGTGTGATCGTCTAAGTCCCTCTTTAGGAATAGTTTAATGTTTTATTACTTTGAGCTAAGTTCTGTTTGATTTTTTTTTTGTGTCATCATATTCTAAATAGACTTAGAAATATTGAACCGAGATAAGAAAGACTACATGCATATTCAACTCACATAGCAAATGCTCCCAAATATGTACAAGTAAAAAAAATTATGCCAATCAAAAATTTTTATCTCTCACCAGTGCAAATTAATTATACCAATGCACATGGGTAGCGCATGCTGATAAAGTTTCTAACAATAGTTCTTGATCTTCTTGTAGTTTCATAAGACGAATTTTTTAATCTATTTCTGTCTAGTCACTGAAATGTTGACCTTGGCCTTTTAGCTAAACAAGTTTGCAAATGAAAACTATTAACTGAAGTTTAAAAAAATAGCACAGTATTCAGAGGAGAACTGTTTAACTAGTAGTAGTAGTAGTAGTAGTAGTAGTAGTAGTAGTAGTAGTAGTAGTAGTTTTATTCTATTACTTTTTTTCTGGTTCACAAATATAATTTTTAAACAATTTGAAATCAATTATTTGTTCTGTTAGCAACAAGTCGAACTGGAATACAGAGTTCCAAAGATAGTGTTGCATTTGAAGTGCAGTGAATTTATTTGGAGTGGTGAGTTTCCATGGTGTTGGGTTTTTGCAAAGTGTGATGACCAATCGCCGTGGTTTGGTAGGTAGTGTGTTCGCTTATTAGACATAAAGCACGAGTTCAAACTCCAGGTCAGGACATTAAAACGAAATATGAAAAAATATTTCTTCGGCGACTTCCTTTCAGAACATTTCTGGCAAAAACTCTGAGAGTAAATAAACCTGCCATGAAAAAGTTTCTCAAAAATCTGTCGTTCGGAGTCGACGTTAAACTGTAGGTCCCACCACTCACGTATACAATTAGGGCACACAACATGAGTGGTGTGAGAAACAAGGCCGTAATCTTATCTTAAGGGTTGTAATGGCCAATTATGTATTTGTGTGATGAATTTCTCCGATGTGGAGACTTTCCAATGTGGTGAGTTTTTGCAAAGTGTGGTGAAATTGTTTGGTGTTGTGAATACAACTGAAATTCACCAAAGTGCCGTTATTCGAAATAGGTGCAGTATTACCATAGATCACTGTACCATCAGTGGTGAACTAACAAGTGTGTGTCTAGAATATGTAATTTTCACAACCATTAGGGTTAAAACAAAAACTATGTTGACTAAAAATATGTGTTTATTAATGTTTCCCTCTTTGGTGATTTCTTTTACAGAAGTTGGTTACAAACATTTTTATTATCTGGCAACTCTGTATGGAACTATGTTTTCCAGTGAATATATACTCAAAAGCTTTATTTTTATAAATTCCAGTGAGTGTGGAAGCTTGTTAATTAAAGCTCATATTACTTTGGAATTATTTGAGTTTTTGTTTCCAAGAGAACAAACAAGTGTGTGGGCCCCTTATAAATAAAACAATGGAGAAGGCCTCCCCATTAAAGTTCTGTAGAATTTCTTTAGCTTGAATAGAAAGAGTTTGATTTTTTGTAGAATTTTTCCCAAGAGATCGGAGAGACACACAATTTTTCCAGTGAATTTAAGCAGAAGCGTATTTGTTTTAATAAATTTCAATGCGTGTAGAAGCTTTTAAAGCTCATCATACTTTGGATATAAAATTGTTGCTGTTGCTATTGCGTGTCATACATTGAGGTTGTTTTCAAACAAACTTGTGTGTGGGGGCTATTCAAACAAAATAGTGGAGAGACCCCATAGGAAATTTTTAGGATATTTTCCACTTTAAAAGGGAAAAAAAAATTTGACTGTGTTGAAAAAAAATTAAAAATTACAAGTTTCTAAAAGTTTTCACGCGCAATAAAAATTAAATTAAAATTTTTGGAAACAAAATCAAAAAAAAAAAAAACAAAAACTTGGAAAATGAAAAAATAGACCTCTAGCTGGTTATATCCTAGTGGTAGATTTTTTTTTTGTCATTTATTTTGATTTCTTGTTATATTTCTTCATCACAAAAGTTTTGCAAATCTCAACAAATTAGGCTGCAATAGCAATTAAGTTTATTGCATATACGCTTAGAAATATTATCGCCATCAATTACTTTTGCTTCCAAACGTATGATTTTGTTATTCTGCCGTACTATTTGCCTCACTATCTGACTTTATTTGCACGTCTTTCATCTCTCACCATATGCTTAGGCTGGATCACCATCTTGGCATCTCCTATCATGCGATTGCAACGCTTTAGCTACTCCAAATAAAGCTGAGACAAGCGTATATGTCTGTCATATTATGTGTTTGAGGTGCATTGGTGGCTTATTTTTCATATGTAACGCCATTTGAGCAATTTTAAATGTTTATTTTTCGCTATTTTATTATGTTTTGAGAGTATTAGTACATATGTACAATCAACTTTCGAACTAGATTTTGCCAAAAGTAGTCTTTTCTTTGAAATTGGAAATGAAAAAAAAAAAAATATGAAAAACTGTTGCTGCAACCAATGAAGTGATGATGATAACATTCTGAATTTTTCTATGGACTGTTAAAAATAAGTACAAAAGAAATTGTTTTTAAGTTTAGTGTGCAGCGACAAAAGGTTGCCTTGAACTGAATTTTCAGTTCTTCCAATTATGACTTCCATACAATGCCTTCCTTGTACTGCATTGACCTCATATAGGGTTTTCATATGATGTCTACCAAACGAATATCTTTGGATGCTTTCAGTAAAGTTTCTGTGCCTAGCTTTTGATAAGCACTTTAGTAAGGAAAATTCAAAAATCTATTAACGCAGCATCGATTGTGTTTTGGTGGTTCGTTTTTTAAAAAGATAATCTTTGAGCCTACAATGCCCTGTCAGAAGTGATTACTATTCCAGTGGATAGTCTTAAATCGAATCCCATTATAAATGCCAAGAAAAGTTTCTCAAAAAATTGGTCGTTAGCAGTTGACTTTAAACTGTAGGTCCCGCCATTCAGCAATTAATCCTGACTGAAAGTTTGCAATGAGCAATTATGTACGTAGGTAGTAAACTCATGCTGCTCATTGGAGCCCGAGTGAGTTATGCCTTGTACATAAAAAAGGAGACAAAACTTACAACTTACTTAGAAAATTTTACTTACAAAATTTGTCGAGAGTTATGTATGGAAGATTGGAGCCTAAAATGGAAAAAAAATAATTGATTCGTATTAGTGTGTCTCTCGATCTGGTAAATCTAAATTAAATCCTGCAAAATAATCTATGGTTATTGCGACTACGTAAGCTTGTTGGCCAATTAGAGGTTCAAATCCATGTCCGACATCTCCAATATTTTTCTTCGGCGACTGGCAAAAAACTCTGAAAGTGAAATAAAATTGCTATGAAAAGTTGTTGGAAAATCGTTCGAAGTAATATAAACTGTAGGTCTCGCTACTCATGTATAAAATTAACTCACACAACCTAAGTAGTGTGAGAAGCTAGGTCGTAATCCTGACTGAAGTCTGAAGAGGATTTTTTTTAATATGAGAGCAAGCTATCAAAGGTCTCTTACATTGATTTTTTATGCTTTGAACCAAAGTGCGAAGTACGTACATACGATATATCATGAGCTCTTACCAAGTGTGTAAAAGTGCAAGCGTGTATGTATTGTGTAGTAAAGAAATCAAAACAAACAAAAAACCCAAAAATATTTAAAATATGAAAACAATTTCACCTTTTTTTGTTCCCTGAGCACAAAATGAAACATTTTCTGTACAATTTTAGGCACTCGTATCGCAATTACTTACACTTGTTACTGAATTTAAGCGACAGTCGTCGTTTACCAACTTTGTAACACGCATAGATATTGACCAAAAATTATTTGTCTCTATATGTATGAATGTATGTTTAAGTTTTGGAGTCTATGTAGTTTTGATTTTCTTTCAAAATTATACGGATACCATAAGTTGTAATCTAAATTACAACAAAACTATTGCATGGTCTTCAAACACTTAATCTCAGACTACGGCAAGACTGTGATGTAATTTCTTCTTCTTCTTGTTTGTTTGTAACAGCTTGTTAAGAGTAGTAAGTACCCTGCAGTTATATTTGCTTAAATAGTTTCCAATACAATAAGAAAAGTAAAGAAACCGGTGTGCACTGTAGACTGCACATATGTATGTATGTATGTCGTGTCATTAATTTTATCAGTTTAAATAGCTTTTCTACACACCGACGTACTTAGTTACCGAAAAACTGAAATTATTTTTCAATAAAATGTTTATCATTTGCTTTTCAGTTGTATTTATATTTGGGTTGTAAAAATGTTTGTTTAACACCGTGTTGCGGAAATAAAAAAAATATTTTTTTAATGTTTTTTACAACAGACAAGTCTCATGGAATTGTGATCTAATTTAAGTGAATGTGATAAGCAGCAGTTCAAACTTTGAAAGGAATGAATTTGAACTGAAACATGTTATTAAAGAGGCCTCAGGTTACAAAAATAAAATATTTTTAGTTTCTTAAATCGATAAATAAGTTTCCAATTACCAAAGTTATCATATTGTAGGAGACTTAAATAAAAACGATGGACTTATGCAGACACAAACGACTACATCTGTTTGCCTCATGTCAGTAAATAGACCTACTAATCACTTTCCAATTTTAATTAGATATTTATTCATTACATACATAATTGATCATTACAACCCTTCAGTCAGAATTACGAACTAGCTTCTCACACCAATTATGTTGTGTATGTGTATGTGGACCTACAGTTTAAAGTCGACTCCGAACGACAGAATTTTGAAAAACTTTTCACGGCAATTTTTTATTTGCTCCCATAGTTTTTGCCAGAAATCTACTCAGAGGAAGTCGAAATATTTTTATATACTTCATCCTGTTCGAGATGGGTGACCTGGGGTTTGTATCGTGCCCTGACGTCTAATAAGCATAAGGCTACGGCGACTTCCAATATTAGATATATTTTTATTCCGTAATATTTGCATTGCTTCTAACTGTCAAAATAGGCTTATTCTGTATTTTGAGTGTGCCTAGCGAGATCGATGTCAGCATAAATCTGATACAGTTCATGATTCGGTGTCTATACTCGACGCCAAAGCACACGGGGCCATATATTTTATGAAGAATTTTTCTTAAAGATTTCAAGCTTCAGCTTCATCTGCCTGCATTAGCAACCATGCCTCTGTTCTACATACTAACTTCCTTACTTAATTGGCCATTAACAACCCGATTATCGGATTTCGGCCTGCTTTGGCACATCCTTCCAGGCGTCACTACTTTATGCACACCTTCGCCAGTTGGTCCTTCCAACCGTGGTTGCCAATTCTTAAGGGGGTTGTGTTATCGCTTCCATTGGATATTGTTTTTACGTGGTGGGTTCTAAGTACTACGCAGCACCCAAATTTCCCAGAGTAGACAGCAACCTACCAACCCTTCTACCAATCTACTATTGAGTCTGGAGCCATCAGTGTATAGATCCAGAGATTTCCTGGAGATGATCATATAAGAGACCCAGCCGAGCTCTCTTGCAGGTTTTTAGGAATCTGAAATTGAAAACTCCCGTACAAATAATATTGAGTAGGGAGATAATCGATGTTCGATGGGTCTGGGGCTCCGAAATAGAGGAGTATTTAGAGGAGTATTCCGAGCAGTTCACCAGAAAGCAACTCCGTATAGGAGATTGAGTTCGATAACTGCAAGACAAATTCAGAGCGAGGTATTAGGGCGGAGACCCCATTTGCTCAATATAACTCATGTAAATTTTGAATTTGCTTTAAAAGTGTCGTCTGGCAGCTGTGACAAACTTTTTAATGCCCATCCCAATAAAGAAAGTTCAAGGCATTTCAGTTTTCTCGATTTGAAATTAAAAAAACATTCAATTGCTCTGTATTATTATTGAAAATCGTTATTGAATTGAATGAACAAAACAATATTTATTGATGAAGTTTTTTTTTGCTTTGTTTAGTTTTATAAAATGAGGGTCACTACGGCATAATACTCGTGCCAACATCACCGTCACCATCAGCATCACCGCCATCAGCCAACAGCAGCTAGACGAAGTAGTTGTTGAATTCATTGAAATGCATTACAAAACACTTCTAAGGAAAATCAAAATCAATGACTCTCCGTATTATGAAAAGCAGTTTTTAACTAAAAATCAGCTTAGAAAACTGTATTGTTTTTATAAAATTAAAAAAAAAATTATTTATTAACTACCACAGCTCAACTTAACTACAGACACTGCTGACAGAATGATGGACTGATTGGCTGATGTTTAATGCGTCTACGACATAATGACTAACATTTCGCTTTGGCACACACTGCTACCCACTAGGCAATTTATCTCAGTTATAGCTTCAAATTGTACGCGTGCAAGGGACTGTAATGAACAGCTGAATGTCTAAATGATGACGTTTAAAAAAAAAGTAAAAATTTCAATTAGAAATTATATTTCTGGGCTGTAAAAGTATGCGTGACTTAAGGTGAGTAAAAGTGAAATGTATGCATATGTACGTATGATGATGTGCTCAAAGTGAAATGCTTTTACCAAAGGGTAAAATATTTGTAAATAAGCTAAACAGTGGTAGTGAATAATATAGCAGTATCGCAACTACTTATATGAGGTTCACAGGTGGTAGATTGGTAGGATAAAAGAAACCAACCATAGAGCTTTAAGATCTCTCACCTCTGCCATCATGTCGGCTTGTTGTAACGGTTACCAACCGCATTGCTTTCAGTACATTTCCTAACTGTTTGCTGCCTTCTTCTAAGAGAATAACTGATATCTTGTTTATTTATTAGAATTATTAGAAATATTTACACCACCCATCGTTAGAGAAGTCGTGGTGTAAGAAACTAGGTCGTGATCCTGACTAAAGGACTGTAGTGATCTATTATGTATGTTATGTAAACAGTATTGGGTCTTTTGCGTTCTAAAATTACCGCTATTCCCGCGCTATATGAATGTAATTGTGTCATTCATGTGAATATTTTTCATTTCAATCAAAAGTATTGAAATTGCTCATTACAACTCTTCAACTAGGATTACAACCTAGCTTCTTACATCACCCATGTTCTTTGTGTTAGAAGAATACTGAGAGCTATTTATCGTTGTGTTCGAGATGTCTGAACTGAATTTTGAACCCTGTGCTGACGCCTATATGCTAAAGGGTAGACGGATTAGAAGCATCGGGTGGGCCATCTAGCGGCTTAAAATTAAACCATCGGTTATTTCGAATTTGGCAATACTTCTCTCATTCTATTCTGTCACAAAATTCAGTATATTATCTACACTGAACGTAATTAACCGATTTAAGCTTGAGCAACGTTGCGATTTTTTTGGCCAATGAAAAACTTCACGATGATTCATCGATTTTGCTCATTTTTATCTTGGTGGCTACGTTAATAAGACAAATTGCTGTAGTTGGGGCTTAGAAAACCCACACGTGATCTTACAGAAGCTAATGCGCCCATTACGAGTGACTGTTTAGTGCGTCTTACGGAGCGAAGACATCATTACGCATATTTCTTTGAAAATGAGGACAGAACACCCATTACTGTCAATGGAGACACATATCACACCATGATAACCAAATTTTTTGTACCCGCTCTTCATGGTATTGCTGGGAACGATGTTCGGTTTCAACAGGAAGGTGCAACTTGCCACACATCTCATGCCAGAATCGATTTATTGCGTCAAACTTTTAATGGCCGTTTAATTAACCGAAATGGTGATGTCAATTGGGCGCCAAGAAACGACAATTTGACACAGTTGGACTATTTTCTGCGGGCGCCATTATAGAAAAGTGTTATGCCGACAAACCAGAGACAATTGAGCATTTGAAGGCTAACAGTCGTGATGCCAATGCCGAGATACGACAGCATACAATCGAAAAAATGCACGAAATTTGGTTCGATGAAATAATTAATATTCCATTTCTAATGGGAACAATTATACTTCACAAGAATCAAAATTTTAAATCTTTTTTGGATTTATTGCATTTATAAATTTAAACTTTTAAATGGCCCACCCTATAGAAAAAAGAACATGTTCTGTTACACTATAACAAGCTTAAGCTCTTATCTACTTAGTTAACTTAACTTAGTATTTACTTTGTAAATTTTTAACAATTTTGTGCTATTTTTATACCCCCATCTGTATACACAACACTTTGCATATGAGTGGTGACAACGTGCAATTTTAGTTTACAATTCAATTTCCCTTTTCATATGGCCAAACTGAGTATTCATTCGCTAGTAACTGAGTTTCAATACAATTTCATACACTTTTTTTTAAAGTTTTTTTTCTTAAATTCGAATTAAAGTGTATGGTTTTGGTTTTTATGGAATATTAAATTGAAATTGAATGCCAATAATATTGATTTTAAATACGAAAACGAAAACAATACGTGTTTGTTTTTAGTTTAATTTCAATAAAAAAATGAAAATAAAATGAAAAAAAATACAAGTTAATTAGAAAACGTCCGGAATTGTCGTTAATTTTGAAAAACATTGCAAAATAAATTCGTGGAGAGAAAAAAGTGAAATTCGTCGCATTCGTTCGACGTTTACTTGTTTTGCGAGCACAATTGAAAGTCATTTAATAAACAAATTTAATGATTTTTTAATTTTTGACAGTTAAATTTCGGGTTTTTCGATGGTTTTTGCCATAACATGCCATGGCAAAATCTTGAAAAAAGATCAGGAAGTAAGTTAAATTTAAACACACAAAAAATAAAAACACGAAAACCGAAATTAACGTCTTAAAACGCATCGAAATAAAGCAAAAATTATAGAAAAAAATAAACAAAATTTCATGATATTTAATCATTTGTGACTTCTTTTAACATTAAATACCGAAATAAACCAAAAAATCTCAAGAAACTTTGCTCGCCAAAAATTAAACTCGCTTTGAAGAAATTGGTTTCAGCTTACTTCTCTGTAACCAACAGACAGGCCATTGGGTGATTACAGCCGCATTTTAAGTTAAATTTCAGTATTTAAGATCAAGTTGATGCAACAACTTGTTGCAGCCAGCAGACGCCTGTTTCTTGTACACATGTTTGGTTACAGGAAGTCAAAAAAAATTGTTTTTTTTTTTTGCTTTCTGCTGCAAGAAAGCGGTTTCTGTTACAATCGTTTTTTTCTGCTTTGCTCTCCATTTTTTTCGGTTTTACTTTTAAAAACCGTTTTTTTTTCGTTTACAAATGAAGCATTTGTGTTGTCGACACGAGATGTGCAATCTTTTGTAAAATAGTGCGTATTGATCCAAAACTTATGGCATGAAGATTAAAACGTACATTTCCCGTATGGCAGCTTATTTGCAAAAAAAAAAGTGAAAGAAAATTGTTATAAATTTTGTTATTCAATTAAAATCATGCAAGGATTTAGAGGAGGGAGGATAAAGGTGGAAGTCAAAGCCAGTTTGACGCTAAGCATTGCGCAAAGGCCAACACGGCGAAGCCATGCTTTTCTCATTCTGAGTAATATTTTTATCAGTGCTTAAACCTAGCTTCTGACACCATACATGTTGCGTGTGTTAATTTTTTATACATGAGTGGCGAGAACTACTGCTTAATGTCGACTTCGAACGATAGATTTGAAACACTTTTAACCGCAATTTTATTTTATGCTCAGAGGCGCCGAAAAAAATAATGTGTGCGAGATGTTTGAGCCAGAATTCAAACCAATGACTCTTGTCCATTACGCTAACACACTACCTAGTTCTAATACTTTTTCTTGTGCAACCAACACTCAGGGGATAGGTTCTACAAATGCAGTGCATTGTGTGCAATACAGGGAAATAGGTGGAAGGAGAAACATAAAAAAGTATATTCCAACGCCACTTACTCTGAGCAGATATCTGGTAAAAACTCTTGACAGTAAATAAAAATTGTCACTAGAAATCTGCTCAGAAATCTGTGATTCAGAGCCACCTTTAAACTGTAGGTTCCTTCACTCATGTATAAAAATTAGCACACAAAATAGCTCCGGAAAATTACAGAGAAGTTGTTTTGTGTTCGTTATGAGATATTCCCAGTATTCTGGTGTAATCGCCCAGAGGCCAGCGTTCTATTATCAGTGCTTTTAAGTTGCTCAGATGGATAGGTTCAACACAAACCCCGTCCTACATACATCCATGTCGGGCCAGACCTGTTTGGTGTCCCTATAAGGGGATTCATTATCCCAACTTAACGTTGAAATGAACGGAGTTTTTGTGAGTCAATTTATTTGCCTCAATACAGAGGAGCGCCTATCTCATTTAGGAATTCATTTTAATTTTCCGTGGTGTCAGATTTAGCAAGTGCATCGGCTCTGAAAAGATTCCACATTCGACTTTGTTGAGCGTTCTGGATTTATAAATGAAATCTCGAATGACGTTTCCTTGTAGGTATAAACAAACCATTTTCATTATATCATCTATACGGTATTGTGTCTCAAAACCAGAGTCGAAAGCAGACCAACCATAACTAAGATTTTAGAATGACCATACCTTCCGTCCTTTCATGCTCTTGTAGCGCTCAGTCTCACTGCTGCTTTTGAAGCCACTTGTTTCGCCTATATGTCTGGTGTTAGCCAGTTAATGATGGTAAACAATACTTTAAATGATGAATTTCTAAGTGCACCACCATTCTCATAATCTGGTCAAACTAGGTTTGCTGCCCCATTTTCTCGAAAGTCAACCACTAAATTTTCAAATTTTAACTTTCAAATAAAGTGTAGCGTTATCAGCTATGGTATCAGCATATTCTGGACGAGAGCCTGTGGTTCAAACCTCACCTTAGGCATATCGACATACATACATACATACATAATTGGCCATTACAACCCTTCAGTCAGGATTACGGCCTAGCTTCTCACACCATATTTATATAATATTTCGTTTTGATGTCTGGCCTGGGGCTCGAATCCGGACTTTGCGTCTAATAATCAAATACACTACCTACTAGACTACGGCGACTACATATCGAACAAAACGAAATACCAAAAAAAAATTTGTTTCGGCGTCTTCCCTACAGCAATCTTCTGGCAAAAACTGTGCGAGCAATTAAAGTTATTATGAAAAGTTGCTCAAATCCAATGTTCTGAGTAGAAGTTAAACTGCAGGGTACGCTGTTCGTGCATAAAATTAACACGCACAACATGGATGGTTAGAGAAGCCAGGTTGTAAGGTCTGGCTTTAGCCAACTTGTCATAGTTTTCTAAGAAAGGAAGGATCTGTTTTCTATTTTTATTTGAATTTCTTTTTTTTTGGTTTTTACCAACGACTGTATATTTGCCCATGGCTGGTTTTGTAAATATTTGATTGAAGAAATGTCCAACAATTTGATAGACATGCCTTGATGATGTTGGCTTATATGTTTTCTATAAATGATAGGAGTCACACTATACTGGTGATACTACTAACTTATATACACATGTATACACACATGCATACAAACATAAATGTATGCTTATGTAAGGCATAAAGTGAAAAAGTCAATTAATGAAAATATTTATAATTTTCACAAGCAACAACCAGCCCAACAAAACACATATATTTTTTGTTTCTTTAAATTAAGGAAACTTACAAAATTATTTACAAAATATTTTTGCCAAAACTGTAATTTTTTTTTTTGTCAATTTCACATGAAAGAAAGAAAAAAAGGTAGACTTAATCAATGAATTGTTGAACAAAAAAAAAATTGGTAAATAAATCAAAGTTAAGGCAGGTCAAAAACCTTTTCACTTCATTTGTTTCAACTTTTAAGCAAAGCTTAGTAGCACAGGCTGGTATATGGCATGCCATGGAAAACATTTTTTCTTGTTTTCAATATTTTCAATTTCAGTTGCCCTGTGCTTACATATGTTTAAATTTATTTGTATTTAAATTTAATTTAATTTCTTTTCTTGTTTAAATTTTTATTAAAAATTAATACCTTTGCATATGTATATGTTAACACTTGAGTTTCATGATGAATATCAAATCAACAATACCTTCAAGTCATAGTCATAAATGTTCATGTTCAACTCACAAGTTATTAACACAAGTTATTTAAGGTGAAAATTTCTTTTTAAAATACATTTTTTTTGTTGTTGTTGTTGCTTGTGTACAAGTCAAATATATTTTTTATTGCAGTTTTTTTCTTTTATTTTTTGATAAAATATTTTATAAAATTTAATTATTTGACGTCATGGATATGAACGCCCTTTAAAGTCAATTGTATTTCGTGTTGTTATGAAGAAAGCCAAAGACAGCCACACAACAGCGCTTGTTGTCTAAGTCTTTTGATTTAAGTCAAGTAATACTATGTGTGTTTTTAATAAAAACAAAAAAAAAAAAACATTCAAATATTTCTTAAAAATAATACGAAAACATCGAAAGCATTGGGAATTCTTTATGAGTAAATGAAACCGAACGCCATATTAATTATCGTCATTTGTTAGTTGTATGCATTAGAAAATTCCAAGTTTAATTTCAAGCCTTACTTACTCATCATACACAAAGATATTTATTTATAAAAAAAATATAATTCTTAAGCTAAATCAACCTATTTATGTCTTTTAATATTAAAAATAACAACTCAACGACTAACAGTTGTTCAAGTATGACTGTGATATATACTATTGCCACATGGACTTTTCGAGAAAGAATTCATCGCATATATCGGGTGGGCCATCTATGGGTTTAAATTTGAACTATATGCCATTCTATTCTGTCACAAAAGTCAGTATCGCTTCTCCACTCAACATAATCAATCGATTTAGGCTTGGGCAACGTTGGTATTTATTGTAAAATTTTTCCAAAACAAAAACAATTGTTCCGAAATTGCACGAAAATCTCGTACAAAATTTGGTCACAGAAAAGGACCAATAGTGCCCGGTGTACGCAGGTTTATTGCTAAAGTTCGTGAAAATCGTTTCATTGTTGATGCGCCAATACGTGAGCGTGATCGTACAGTGCGTACATGTGTATGAGAATCCATCAACGACAACTCGTCATCGTTCTCGAGAATTGAACATTTCACGCAGCAACTTACGTCGAATTTTGGGAAAAAATCTCGGTATGACGTTTAACAAATTTTAATTGGTTCAAGAGTTGAAGCCGCATAACCATTCACTTCGTTTTCCCTTAACTAGATGGGCCAACTAGAAGCTGCAAGATGATGTATATTTTGCAAAAAATAAAAATCATCCTTTCGCATGAAGCTTATTTTCATCTTGGTGGATAGATACGTTAATAAGCGAAATTGCCGTATTTTGGACTCAGAAAACCCATACGTGGTCTTACAGAAGCTCATGCACCCATTACGAGTGACTACTTGGTGCGGCTTGTGTTGTGCACAAGCATATTTCTTTGAAAATGAGGACGACACTACCATTACGGCCAATGGAGACACCTATCGCACCATGAGAACAGATTTTTTTACCCACTCTTCTTGGTATTGATGTGAACGATATTTGGTTTCAGCAGGATGGTGCAACTTGACACACATCTCAAGCCACAAACTGCGTCAAACGTTTGATGGCATTTTAATTAGCCGGAATAGTGATGTCAACTGGCCTCCAAGAAGCTACAATTTGACACCGATGGACTATTTTATGAGCGATTTTGGTCAGACCATCACTGTCAGCAGTAGTAGTCGCCGTAGTCTAGAAGGTAGCGTGTTGGCTTGAATATTAAATATCTGGATGCTACTGGCCAAACTAAATATTCTCTGTGGCTAAAAAAAATGTAAAGACAGGTCGTAAGTAAGCCGATAATATTAAATTGGTGTGGAGATTGAGCCAGAAGTTTGACAGACAATGGAGTTTAATTCTCAACCACGTTCAAAATTCTTTCTGAATGAGAGCACGATTCTAAAAAGAAAGGGGAGTTTGTTTCAAATATTTAGCTTGCATTCAAAATATACTCGTCGAAGATAATTACCTACCTACCTCTATTCGCTATCCGGCAAATGAATCATACTTCATATTGCAACCTGCAATTGGAGAGCAAGATTTACACTTCCAAACAATACACATACGTACACGCTTAAATAAGAATTGAATCGACTGCAATGAATGGTGAGCGTACCACATTACCTATAGCAGTGGAGCCAAATTAATTGGTACCGTTTGTTGTATATTTTTATGCAAATTGCTTTGAATAATTCTGCCACATAGCCAGTCACACTGAGAAGCATAGGTAGACGTTTGTTTAAGAATTTAGTCATGCTGTTTGCTGGTGCAAAAATTATTTTCCCACAATAATTATTTATGAGCAACGAAATCGGTTTCATTTTTTCTATTCCGCATTATTTAAACTCTTAAGACTTAATGCGAGCAACGTTTTTAGTCACTTAACGCCTGATTAAGGTGGGAAATTGTATTCCAACTAAAAGAAGTTATTCAGACAACTGTTTTCATTTCAGAAATTAAAAAAAAAACCATAAAACAAGTGAAGGTCGTTTGTTCAAATAAAATAAAACAAAACAACAGTGGCTGACACTTGTAAGCACTGCGATTATTTTTGGTACCCTTTTGTTTGTGTGTCTCTTTTTTATGTTAAGTACTGTAATTATGTATTTCGGTTTTATTACCAAAGCTGTCTTTTAGCCTTTTTTTCGTTCCCTTTCTTTCGTTGTGAGGGTGTTTCAGAGGTCAATTTACTTAACGAAGATGTAATTTTCTTAGAGAATTAAACAAACTATAGAAGTAAGGCTAATAAAAATTGAAAGTTTATGCAAATTAAGTCATGAAATCATACCAGCCTCGACAGTGACAAACATAAATCTGCACGTAATTTATATGCGAAAATCAGTGGAATTTTAACACAATTTTTGCATGGAATTCAAGGGATTACTGAGCATAGTTCAAATGATCGTGTTCAGATAAGAAATGTAACTTCCATACATACATACACAATTGGTCATTATAATCCTTCAGTCAGGATTACAACGGAGCTTCTCACATCACTTATTTTGTATGTGTTAATTTTATACAAGAGTGGCCAGACCTACAGAATAAACTCAACTCTGAAAGGCAGTCGTACTACTAGTAGCGGTAGCGTTTTGTTGGAGATTGCTGAGACAGGGGTTAAATCGCGGTCTCACTTCTAATAAGCCAACACACTACCTACTAAACTACGACGAAATACACTGTTCGGTTTTATAATTTATGTCTGTCTACTGTCAAAAAACAGGGACATTCGATTATCAAAAGCTTATGTTGAGGAGCATTACTTACCAACACCATTATTTATTCACGTTCTGGCTCTATTGGGCTGTAGTGGAACCAAGCTTGCTTTACGGTGTTCATGTTTGATACGCGATAACACCACCATAATAGACAGATTACACAGGCAGTCACCCGCTCTGATCACTAGTGCATTTTGTTGTACTCCAACCATGGCAGTGGACAGCGCCAGAACCAGGAAACTACTTGAGTTCGACAAGAGAATGCTTCGCATTCTAACAAAGCTGTCATGATGTGGATGAAACGGAATCTATGCAATATTCAAATCAATTATTTGCTATACTCAACTGTTTTTCCTTTGAATTGGTGGCACTACGCTAAATGCAGTTTAGTCCTAGTTCAACTTGGACTTAGTAGAAAGACAAACACTCATCCAGATATAGATTATTTGATTTCTTATAACTTTCTGAGTAAGATATTTGCTTTTAAAATTACAATATGGGTCTTCTGGCCAAAGAATCAGTGATCCCACTTGGAACCCTTGCTGGACTGATTATTTTTAACAAGAGTTTCAGTATTAAGCTTTCGTATAGGCCACTTGGCCATTACGGTGTTTTCCAATTCATTGCCATTTGGTAAAGCGACATAATGCTTATTGGGTTACGCGATTTTCCCTGATTGTCTTTTAATGTACACGGATAGTCAGATTGCGAAGTCATAACGCTTTAGGCATTAAGCTTCCCAGCTAGCTTCAAGTATGAATTCGAACTTTAAGCCACACGTCAGTCGAATCATTTCCAGCCCAAAAGTACTGAATTTGAAATCGTATGCATAAATAAATAATGGAAGTATAGAGGAATGTAAAAAAGGCAAAATTTAAATACCCCCTTAATAGTTTTTTGTTTAAAATCATTTTAGGATTTGATAAAAGTGTTAAAAATTATTTTTAGAATCATTTGTATTCCATTTAACTCGCGTATATCTCTTACATCACATGTGTATACGAAAATGAATTAAATTGTCAAATATGACTTCTTCCTTTTTTGTCTTTCTTTCTTTCTTAGTTTTTGTTTTTATTACTTCTTTTTTTTACTTTCTTTCATTGCGTTTTAATTTCACTTTCAATTTCATTGAACACATTATGGCTTATGCGCCATACACAACACAAATCAAATTTGATTCGAAATTAGAAATTCAAATATTTTTGTATTTCTATTTAGGCATTCCATATAAGTAAACTAAACAAAAAAAACCACCAATAATGATGTAATTTAATGTACTTAACGCACCTCACATCTGCTCAAAATAAAATATTAATCAGCACTTGATTAATGAAGAGCAAAGCAACAAATGATGGTTGACGTTTGACGTTGAAGATGATGTGAAAATGCAAAAGCAATAAAAAAGGCGAAAAGAAAGAGAGAAAAACAAGAGAAATAATGATCATAATCATGTTAATTGTTAATAACAAAAACGGTATTTGTTGTAGCATTTGTATCTCTTTTCTGGCATTTCATTCTGATTTTTACGATTTGTATACCTTCCATCCATATTTGAAACATAAAATTTTTGTTATAAAAAAATTTAAAAAAAAAAATAAAAAGATTTTTTAATATTTTTTAAGTAGTTTCGACGTATTGTTTTCTTGTTAAGTTATGTAAAAAAAATTAAAAAAAAAAAATAAAAAACAAAAAATGTTTAACACATCGTAACTTAAATGTCAATTTCTTCAAGCTGCATATGCTCTTGGTTTAATGATCTCTTTTAATTTGTTTAAACTTGATTATTTTCATTTCATTTAATTTAATTTGTATTACAACATCGCCGTTATAGTTAATGGTTAGTGTTTATTTTTAAAATTAATTTTTTTTTCTTTTAAGAAAAAAGTTACGGCGGAACTTGATTTTTCTGTCAATAAATTCACTCATAACGTTTTATTCAGACAACAAGTGAAATATTATTCACAAATATTTGTTTAATAAATTGAATACATCAATAAAAAGCAGCAAATGTTTATTTAAATAAAAAATAAAAAAAAAAAAACATACGAGATTGGTTATAAAAAGACCGTGGCTGATTCAATTTTCTTCCTCTGAAAGTGCAACCCAGTCCCTTGGATAAGCTAAGACACAAACCAAATGACTCAATTTCAATTTGATTTCAATTTGTAAATGCAACCTGCTTAAAACCGTGGTTAAAGTCTTTTTACTATAATGGGGTTCGAATATGGCAGGAGACAAAACAAAGCGTTATTTTAAACGCTGTTTTGCAAATTTATAGAATTAAGGACTTCAATCCAACTGCAAATGATCCACTCACACGTCTAGTGACGTTAACAACAAACATCAAAGGAAGATTTCTTGCAGATTCCATGCAGAAAATTCCTCATCTCTATGATCAACAAAACAACATAGTACATTTTCACACAGAAAGCGTTGTTTATAGGAAATGACACCAGAACCTAACACAATGAATTAAAGACATAAAAACAAGGTAAGGAATAACAAGTAATTGATTCTTTAATGAAATGAAAAAGGAATACAAAAAGCGTACATGAATCCTTCATTGAAGTCGCAATAGTCTTGTAGGTAGTGTGTTAGCTTATTAGACGTGAGGAGAGGGTTCAAACTAATAGTGAGACATTTCGATTTAAAATATGAAAAAATATTTCTTCGACGACATCCTTTCAACAGATTTCTGGCAAAAACTCCGAGACTAAATGAAAAAATTATGAATAAAATTAATTGCAAATTATATTGTAATATCCAAATACAATATCCAATATAACCAGAAAAGAGCTTCACCACTACAGTAAACGAAGTGCTCTAGCAATTTCACAATTTGATATTCTCAGCTGACTGATTGAATTTTGGCATTATAGTTTGCTCATTGGGCTCAAGTGGGCATTGATGCCCACTTTAAAAAGTGTAGTGGCCAAATTAGAGACTATGAAGCCGACTAGGTTTATTCTAATCATACAGAAGTTTTGGCGCGTCCAGTACAAAAATTCATATGGCAGATTAAAGACATCTGAAGTTCTTAGACGACTTCTGAAGGTTACGTTTTTGATTTCATTCTTATTGATGTTGATGTAAAGAATGTGGCAAGAATCCAAAATGCATACGAAGAGTGTTTTCGTAAATTTCAACAATTTGAGAATAACATAAAATATATATTTTGGCGATAGTTCAAGAACTACACAAATGGACGAAGTGAATGCTCTATGAACTCAACGAATAGCTTTGTTTCTTACTAAATACATACATACATACATAATTGGCCATTACAACTCTTCAGTCAGGATTACGACCTAGCTTCTCACACCACTCATGTTGTGTGATATTGATAGTTCTCATGCAGCTTAAGCATAAGCAAGTGTTATAACTTAAATACTAAATCCAGTAGAACGTACTACAGAGGAAGTTTGCATTAATAGTGTATACATTGAAATCCAACGACGAGATTGTAAAGGCACAATAGAGTTAGGGAGTTAGCTCTTATCGACGTTAATATCCACTTAAACTTTCGGTGTCTATTAGCATGTTGTGCTTATCTACGCACTTTTTAATAGAGGGTGTATGAAAGACCCATTGATGCCATTATGTGTGGAATATAATGTAGTTCAGATATCCATCAGGGGTTTCTGGGTGGAGTGCATAGGAAATGTCTAATTTTCCACCACTCTAACGTTCTAATTAGAATGGATTTGATCGATGTCATGGGTTCTTTTTGGTTTGAGTACCTCTGGGTTAATATAATGGATTTCCTTGAGCCAAGACTTTCTACTAAAGTCTCTTATAGAGGCTATTTGCTACCAAGCCGGAAAATAGCGAGGCATTATGATCTGTCAGATATATTTAAAGTCCATTTTATTAACTTAATTTACATCTTCATATCATTAAATTTTATGGCATTTCCATATTTTGTAAATTAGAGAACTAGAACACTTAAGATTTTCCAAAAGGTTGACCTTTAACTGAAATACATTCCAAAGTTTGTTATGATTTACTTCCTAAGGAAATACAAAATTAATTTCATTTAAATCATATTTAATAACTTAACATTTTGTATGCGAGTGTGTGTGTACGTGAACTAATTTATTTGACTTAAATAAAGCGAAACATTTATCGCGAGATTTATAACACAAACAGAGAATGAGGAAGTAATTTTCCATTTCTACTGTTGTCTTAGGTTGAAATAGATTCTCAAATTAATTTCAAAAAACAAAACAGAAACAAAATTTGTATTTCCCGTTGAAAATTATAACACGATAACAGAAATACTGTTACAATTTGATATCAAAGAACAGCGGGGAAAAAACAAATCGTTAACAATTAAATTTTAATTATTTAAAAAAGACATCAGGTTCAGAAATACCAGGGGTACCGGTATGAAATGTGCGTTTTTTTGTGAGAGTAATTTTTAATGTAAAATTTAAAAAACATTTGATTCTAACAATGTGCTGGCTGCACATTTCTTCCATCTTTCAGGCAATTTGTGGATTCCACGCCAATAAAACTGTTATCCTTAGGTACATACATAGATTACGACCTCGCTTCCCACACCACGCATGTTTTTTGTGTTAATTTTATACAAGAATTGTAGGACCTACAGTTTAAAGTCGACTTCTAATCACAGATTTTTTGAGAAGCTTTTCATGACAATTTTATTTAATTTACTCTCAGACTTTTTGCCAGAAATCTGCTGAAAGGAAGTCGTCGAAGAAATATTTTTTCATGTTTCGTTTTGCTGGAGATGTCTTTGAACCGTGGCTTCACGTCTAATAAGCCAACACACTACTTCCAAGACTACAACGACTACAAATCAATTATCCAACCAATTTTCGACTTCCTAGTAGAAATCGAAGTGCTGCTCAGCCAATGCGTGTCTCATCGATGAAAACCAATAGTAGTTGGGAGGAGCCAAGTCTGATGAATAGGGCGAATGGGGTAGCCCTAAGCCTAATGCTTTGATTGTATCTTGTGCCGTGTTTGCTTTGTGTACAGATGCATTTTTGTGTTGCATAATTGCCTTTACAGTGTCTATGGTGTTTTTCGAACAATAGAATAGATGGTTCAAATGAATCATTTGTTGTCGATAGCGATTATAGGAGCTCATAGTACACCACACTTTTATGGTCTCACCAGACAAACAGCATTGCCTTCCTGCTGAATTGATTTGATTTTGATGGTTGTCTCGGATTAATCCATGATTTACTGCGTTTAAGATTCTGAAGATAAATTCTCTTTTCATTGTCAGTAACAAATCGATGCGATACTGATTTTGTATTTTGTATCTTTGAAGACAAATTCTACAAGTGGTTTTACAATTTTCCATAAGTAGTCAGTCATTCAATTCAAGTCAGTACCCAATTACCACGATTTTATTTAAACGACCAGAAATTGGTTATTGTGCAACATCTAACATTTCTTTCTTTTGTTTCTAACTCAAAGCGTTTGCCTACAACGTTTTTCATTTCTCTCATCAAAATCGTTTTCTCTGAACCGTCGAAATAATATTCTGCATGTTGCTTCTGATACAGTATGATAATAAAAATGTCTCGACAAGAATTCGATGTAACTTTCCTGTGTTTTTCTTCAAATGAAATGTTTTCAGCAAACCATCATTTTCTGGTACAAAATTAGTCATTTATAACACGAAGAAAATATATGTTTGTATGTTGTTTGTTCACTGATATACCAGAGATCAGCAATGAAACGTTTTTTCGCTACTCATAAGTACTCATGAAATCTTGAGTATGAGTGAGTCAACAGTATTGAAATTTAACTACTCTGATTCATTCGTACTCTCTGCAACCTTGACATTAAACTCATAACATTTGAAATATGTTTGATTCAGGCGCCTACTCATTCAAATTCATAAATTTAGAAAAATACATATAATACTCATAAATAATGATTCAAGTGATTCAATGTAAAATTTTTAGCGCTAGTTGTTGTTGCATTTACAAAAAAAAAGAAGTAAGAAAAAGACAAAGACAGCAAGCAAAGCAAACACCCCACACCTTCTAGTCAGTATTGTAGCGTTCGTACGCAAATCATACTTATTTTGTGACCCTTGTAAATGTTGAGTAAAGGAGAGTCGAAATAAACAACATCATGCTTATTGTTAAATATGAGTACGATGAGTACTTCAAACTTTGAATATGAGTGGTATGAGTCTGATATTAAAATAAGTATGAACGCGTATAAGTATCAGAAATCATATCATATCATACTCATATGATTCGAATCTACTCATCTTTTTTAATGCTCATTGCTGGTCTCTGATGTATACTGACTCAAGACAAAAAAAAGAATTGAGTTCCGTTCACAATAAATGTTTCTTATGGAGACATGAAGTTGTCGCCGTAGTCTAGTAGCTAGTGTGTTGGCTCGGTGAAGCCACGGTTCAAAGCTCAGGCCAGACATTTTCAACAAAACGAATTTTTAATATTTCTTCAATGACTTCCTCTCAGCAGATTTCTGGCTAAAGCTCTGAGAGTAAATAAATTTGTCATGAAAAGTTTCTCAAAAATCTGTAGCTCGGAGTCGACTTGAAACTGTAGGTCTCGCCACTGATATATAAAATTAAGCACTCATAACATAGGTGGTGTGAGAAGTTAAGTCATAAACCTGATTGAAGGGTTGTAATGACCAATTATATATGTATGTATTTATGTATGGAGACATACGTATCTTGACGCTCATTTCAAATCGGTACACCTGGTAATGGCATCAGATTAGGAAATACATAGTTTTCGTAAAAGCACTGTAATACAAACCAAAAATTAACAAATGAAACTTTGTTTTGAACTTAATGACTGGCCACTAGTAAAGAAACAACAAAAACAATAGCAACAATAACAATTAAATTAAAATTCTATTTGGCAAGAAACCAACGAAATATCAGTAAATTAAAGTCGAATTACTTAAGCCTGATGGCAAGTGTTTCTTCTTTTTTGTTGGCTTAAGTTCTATGTTTTGTTTTGTAATTTATGGAAATTTTATGTAAATTGTTTAAACATTTTGGAAAATTTGTTTCGCTTGTTTTTTTCTTTATTTTTAAGAAAACAAAAGCATAGCTTTAATTAAATGTTGACCCTGAAAGATATTGGCAATAAAATAGCAGGCCTCCCCGTCTGCATTACAAAAAAATGAAACTGAAATATTTAGGTTTGTATTTCAAGTACTTGTCTACAAACAAACACAATATTTTGCAATACAAAAAAAACTTAACAAAAAAACATATAATTGTGAAGTACTTTACAAAATAATAATAACAATAATAACAACAACAACCAAAATTTTCGAACCAAACAAAATTGGGTCATTTTTGCTATTTTTGGTTTATTTTTTTGAGAGAGACAGACGCATTCATATGCGCTTTGCCAAAAAGTTCAAGCTTAATTATGACTATCGTTGGTCTCGCTGGTCTCGCTTATTATATTTTACAAAGAGTGTTAAACCACCAGCCACAGTCAGTCAATCAGATTTGTTTCAACGAAATAATATTTGTTTTCAAAAATAAAATGACAAAATATCATGTACTTTGGTTAATTGTTATAGTGTTGCCACAAGCAATTTATTTAAATTTTTTTCTTCTCTTTTATTTCTTATTTCTAATTTATTTGTTAAATCTTAAAACAATAACAGTTACAAATCGGTACTCTATTATTAGACAATCAATCAATAAATAGAAGTTGCGTTGTTTGGTGTGAATACAATGAAAACTATGCTTGTGTCTTAAGTCTTTCATTTTCAAGGACAATTTGCATTTGAAACAGATTATCACAGTTAAGCATGAAGAATTTTTTTTTAAGTGTTTGTTTGATTTGATTTGAATTATTTGGACATCATAGTGAAGAAATTGTTTGTCAAATTGTATTGCCTTTGGTCACCTAAAAACCAATGTTGATTACATTTAGGAAATTTAAGCAAATTATTGGTGATACATATTTAAGATCCTTGTTTTTCATATCATTTATTTACTAATTTTTATATTAGACCGGAAATATACATTCAATCCCCACATCAAAAAAAAATTCTTTTTTCAAGATATCAGAGCTAGGGTTTAAACTCAGGAGCTCCTATCTAATAAGCCATTCCAATTAATGACTTCTGCAGGAACTGTGGGTGTGAGGAAGAGGAAGCGACTGTCTTTCTTTCCTTATGTGTCAGTGCTATGCTCTTGTCATAAAGAGGAGGAGGTTTCTGGCCTCTAATTTTCTGATATCGTTGAACCGAGTTCTCTAATATAAAGATTGCTGCAACAGCAAAATTTATTTTGAACTTCTGCTGATTTTCCCTAGGGAATTAGTCCAGGGCTTAACGTGAGTATCCCCATGATGACACTCCCCATGCTGCTCAAAGCAAGGTGAATAATGCACAGTCTTAAGAAACCAAAGCACTTCAAAGCTTCTTTCGACATTTGAAAAATGTTCTCGATCTAGAGAACATCACACTGAATTTTCTTTTCATGACTAGAACATCCAGAGCGTCTGACTTATTTATATTTATTTCACACATAATTACGGATGAGGCAACATTATTGCTGAACTTGGGTGGAATTGCGTTTTACGGGCATTAAAATCAGCTCTAAGTATTCATACGACCACGTTTGGAGATTGATTGTAGGTCCTATTATGTCTTATCGCCTGAATCTCCAAAGGGCTCGATCTACCATTAAAAGAATATGAATAGCAAATATTGCTGTCATCTGCAGGAGCAGATAGGATTAGAAGTTTAGGATAGAAGATCGTTAATTAAAATAAGAAATAGAGTTGGAGTTTGAACAGAACCTTGTGGTAGTCCTAAGTTTAGCCTGAACTTGTCTGACATTCTGTATACTGTATATTGAGGTTAGCTTAGGTCGAAGTGGTAGCTCTGATATCAAAGAGCTCACTTGATAACGCATAGCGGCCCGTTGTGATGCCACGAGTGAACGCCGTCTCTTTACTGACCAAACTCCACCAAAATCAATGAAGAGAAGGAAGTTGGTAAGCGCAGGGGCTGCACATTGTATATTGAGACTCCTCATATGTTTAAAATATACTTCCACACACCATTATAAGCCCACCATTGTTGATAATAATGCTTTCCTTAACATGCATGTGAACATGCTTACAAAAACAATTCAAAGATTACAGAACATAATCATGCATATCATTACAGATTCAAGTATACGTAAAGCTTTCAGTCAAAACAGAGATTGAAAAATATTCTGAGAAATATTTGAAGAGGCACCCGTATTGCATCCGAATGATCTGGTGGAATTGGAATTCTGTGGAAACATTTGTCTAAGAAGTGAGACTTCGCAGTCATTATCTCCATACAGTATACATATACATTTCCACATGTAATTTCCACAAGACTTATAAAAGTCGAACTTCTTCCTGGATCCTGGCGATCAAACACTTAAATATATTTCAAGTAGCATTTTGACTATTCATTTTTTTCTTATTTTTTTGTGCATTCAGTGCTTTAAATCGATTATCAATTTAACTGATAATGACATAAAAAATTCGCATGTATTTGCATATTTCTTTGTTGGCAATGTTCGTTGCTTAAGTCTTTTGTTTTATAACGATGACTTTTCATTATTTTCTTTTGTATTTTGTTTTTTTTTTCTTTTTTTTTCTTCGATTAAATTTTTGTGTGCATGTTTCTTATTTCTCCTGGTTTTCTTTAATTCGTAATAAACAATGTTTTGAACTAGTTTCCTAACATCTTTCTGTTTTCGGATTATAAGTGCAACGAATTTTATTTCTTTTTATTTTTCATTTCATATTACAGTTCATGCCATACCAAACCAAACCACACCATACCATACCATACCATACCATAATCGCCAAACAAACACCAACTTTTGTTGTTCAGTTAATCAATAAGTGAGTTTTGTTTCTGTTGCTCATTTCTTGTTTTTTATTGTGTCTTCTTAGACGACAAAACTGCAAAACTAAAATTGGTAGCAATTGTTACAGATTTCTGTTATTGTAACCAGACTACACATATTATTTCTTTCTCTCCTTATAAAATAAAAGTTACAGAGCACAAAGCAAATCTACTACACACTACTCACTATACATACTACTGTGATATGATGTTATTTCATTATATTGTGTGATTATTTTTTATATTTAACAGATCAACAAACTTATCAGGGGGGGAATACAATTGAAGAAAAATTAAACATGTTTTGGGGGATTTAAAAGAATCGAAACAATTTTGAATCAAAATATTTTGAACATACTTCCAGTACGTTCATACCATAGATCGCTACTAACAAAACTTGAGTAATAAATTATTCGGGTCTGCCAACATAAACTTTCAAACCTTTCCAAACAGTTGACAACGGCAATCTGTCAAATTCGTTGTCAGCTGTACAGACGTTTTTGCCGTTTATAAGTGGGATGGTTATAGGCTTCAAAAACACTGTGTTCACTGTGTTCATGTGTTCACTGAATGGACTTTGAACCTATGCTAACTGCCTTTATTTTTGCCCGAAAATAATTTTCTCCAATGAAACCGATTTATGAATAAAAGGCGTAAGTGAACAAAGAAAATTGTTGACCGTGGGACGATGTCACTCAATATGAGATCCGAAAGTATCCAATGCATCTCATAAAAATCATTGTTTGATGCGGATTTATGGCTGACGACTTCATCGGTCCATATTTCATCAATAAAGACTTTGCCCAGGCTGTTACTGTCCATGGCTAGCACTTTAAGTCTATGATTACTAACTTCTTTTGACCTGAAGTGAATCATCTAGAGACCAAACACATGCGGTTTCAATAGGACGATGCTATGTATCACACGACTCATGCTACATCATATATTCTGCACAAGCGATTTGTCCTTCTCACTTGGCTGTGAACTGGTTACTGATTAAAGAAAATAATTGAAAGAGAATTTCGTGTGTTAATAAAGCATTGATTTATGGCGAAAAACGTACTGTTGAATCCAAGGCTTGGTTCGTGCCCATTATACGGATTCGGATTTACCAGAAAACTCGATTCTGAGCAGTGTTTTGAAGCTGTTCCACCATCAAGAATTATTGCGTTGATATGTGACCATGAAGGAAATGTGAGACCATTTCCCACAAGATGTAAAATTGTACATCCAACTCTCTTAGATGAACAGCCACCTCTACCTTTGTACCTATCTAACGAACAGGTTTCCTGTTACTATGGCTCTATTTATAGTTGACCCAAAAGTGATCTCTCTATGTATTGCCACTTTCGTTTCACTTCCTCAAGTGATAAAGAGTACGCTGAGTTTCCTTCAAAGTCCCTCATTTCATCACTTGTGTAAAATCACAAAATAATGCTGCAAATAATTTTTCATACCTTTAAAGCTCTGGCTATCAATGACATGAGGGGGATGGTTTAACACGCTGCATAAGTATCGCAGACTGACTACATGAATGAATGAACATATAAATGACTAAATATGTAAGCATGTATAAGTGTAGCATGGAATTGTGTGTGAATGGCGTTCATTTTACAAAGCTGAGACAACAGCAACAACAATTTAAAAAAAAAAGACTTTTCAACGCCAACAGCAGCAGCACCAATAACGTCTGTGTCTGTGATAATGACTTCAGCTGAGCACACTGTAACTGAGGTATTCAGACCAAAAATGCTTACACATGCTGAATATAGTTTTAGTTTAGCTAATGGCTTAATGCTGGTATTGTAAGACGCTGGCATAGCCACTATGAAATTAACAGCTACAGTCGGAGGCAGCTTCAACTAATCAAAGTTAAAACCCCAAAAACCAAACTAACAAACCACTCTTGTTGTTTACTTACTTAGGCCACAAATGATTTCAGTTTTTTTAGTTTCTCAACGAAACGCAAACGATGCAGACGCATTTTAACGGCCAATAACAGCCTTTGATTGAAAGAAAAAAATTTTTTAAATTAAAAAAAAATATTTTACAAGAGAAAAATAATTTCAAATTTAAAACGAAAAAAAATTAAGAAAACGGTTGTTTTTATAAAAAAAATTTTAAATAAAATTAAAAAGAATTTAAAAAGAAAAAATAACTAAAAAAAAAAGAATACTTTTTGAAATAAAAAAATTTAAACAAAACAAAGCCAAGAAATTGTGAAAGAAAAAATTTGAAAGAAAAATTTACAAAAAAATTTGTTAAATCCCCTCCTCTTAGCCTTAAGGTTGCTTTATTTCCTTTTTGCTGTTGCATTAATTTATGTGTTCTGCCTGTTGTTCATAGATTGGAAATACAAATAAAAATTCATTTTGAAAGGTAAGTTTCTTTTGGCGAAAAACGATTTTTTTTTCAATTCTTCTTTTTTTTTAATTGTTTGGCATGCAATTTTCGAATTTTGAATTTCACAAAATCCAATACAAAGCAACTGATTTGAAAGAAAAAAATCAAAAAAAAATTTCAAATTAATTCGCATTTGTGAGGCTTAAAAGTGTTTTTGTTTTTAATGAAAATGCCAAGTAAATCTATTTATTACAAACGAAAAAAAAGAAGCAAAAAAAAAACTTCAAACTAAAACAAGAAAGTATTGTGTTTTCTGCTCCAATTATCGAGAAATTTGTTGAAAGGTGTATTGAATGTGTATTTTATTGTTTGTAAGCGCTGTAGTATGTTTTCTTGTTGATTTTTGCTTCAATACTTGGTCGTATCTTCAAGTGTATTGCATTGAAAGATTTTGATTTTTACTTTCATACTTTCAAGTGTCTTCAACAAATAAAACAAGAAAATCAGAAAAAAAACCAACAACAAAAATAACAGAAAAAAATTTCAAACGTTTGGCAAACGAAATGATAAGGAAAGTCAAGTGAAGTAAACCCAGTGTGTGTATGCCTAAGTGTTTAAAACAGTATTGCTAACAGTGAAAAACTTAATGAAAGAGAAATTATATTGAAAAACTAAAAAAGAAGACCTTGATATTTATTAAACACCACCACCAACCATATGTTTAATTAAAACATAAAAAATTTTGTTTTTTTTTTCAAGGGGAGTACATTCCCAAGATTCTGAGTTTGTCATTGAAACTTTTGTTTTTTTATTTCTTCTTCTCACATTCTTTAAATATTCGAAAGGAAATATTTCACAAATATTTCACTTCAAATAAAAATGCCCACCAAGTTCGTTTCTTAAGTCTTTTGTTTTAGATTTTTTAACAAAATAATCCACACTTCAATATAAAATGGCGTTCGAACACTGTGTATCGAACTTTTTACACAAAAAATATGCCACTTTGACAGAAAAAATGCCATCATCCCAACAGCATAGATCTCCTAGATCCAATCTCGTATCGTATCCATTAAGAGAAGTTATCTAGTGGTGATGATTTGATATTTAAATTTGATAATCAAAACTTCCCTTCACAATTTCTTCCAGCACATTAAAGATATGTTTAGTCTAGCATTGTCATAATAGAACACAGCAGATTATTTGTTGATCAGTTGTGGCACATGTAAATGCTTGCCTTAATTGTTGGCGATAGAGATCAAAATTAATCAATTTACCAGCTTGTAGAATGTAGAAGTTCACAATAAGCATACATGGCGACATACACAATCGGTCATTACAACCCTTCAGTCAGGAATACGACCTAGCTTTTCACACCACTTAAGTTGTATGTGTTAATTTTTTCCGTAAGTGGTGGGACCTATAGTTTACAGTCGCCTCCAAAACTTTTTAGAAACTTTTCACGCCAATTTGTTTACTCTCAGAGTTTTTGCCAGAAATCTGCCAAGACGATGTAACCGAAGAAATGTGATTTATTTTAATGCTGATGATGATGTCTGACCTAGGGTTTGAACCGTGGCCTCACATCTACTAAGCCTACAGCCTCCCTACTAGAACACAGCGACTTCAATTTTAATTTCTGCTCAACTTCACTGTGCTTTAATCATGATTTTCTACACATAATATTACCGCATGTGTTTCATATTTTAAAGCTCGTAATCATAAGCCTTAGGAGTGTTTCAACTTCTTTCTGTTCTAGCAGTGAACCGTCCATTGAACTTTTAACCATCATTTCATGTAACCGCCAAACACCTTCTGCTTCATTGCGATTGTTGTGTATTTCTAAAATGGTTGAGGACTGTTTATTTTATTCACTATCTTTATTATTATTTATTGTATGAAGAGACACCTAATGCACCCCAGGCATTATAGGGTATCACTATAATGCTTTCGCCACTAGCCTATTGCGCTGACAAGTCTTAGAATGCTGCTCGATGTCAACAATGACACTTGTTGGTTACTTTTTACTTTCTAATGTTAGTTTTTAAAATGCACTAAAGCCTTTGGGTCCCAAAAATCTGTTCTGATGATTCATTCTTATCGTTATGGAATCTATATGTTGGGCTCGTGTCAACCCCCATTCTGAATAAATATACTCTGAGTCTACAATGCCCTATCAAAAGACGACTTATTAACCTCAGGTTATTTCTTGAAAGTTTGATGCATGTGTCACATCGCCACTTATTATAATTTCCCAACAAAATTTTTTATTGTCTTCTGTTGCCTGCCTCAAATCTTCCCTTATTGTAATTTCCCAAAAAAAAGTATTGTTTGTCTCAAACCCACTTGGTTTGAAAAGTGTCTGTGTCTCTCTTTATCTTTTATTTTTTTGAGTATCGCTTTTCAAAAACCCGTCCCCACTGCACAGAAGCCTTTTAGCCCCAGCAACAGCATAGAAGCTCCTCGCAAGCTTGTCTGCTTGTTCATTGTGGAGAATTCGCACGTGAACTCGGACCCTGTAGAGGGTAATTTTATTCTATCTACGTGCCACTAAGGGAACTAGCCGGTTTCATTCTGAGCTCGGACTGGTTAAAACCCACCACTAACAGATCATGACAAGGGGGGCTTAACTCACACTATGTAACACAATGGGCCATATGAGCCACCAAGTAAACTTATCTGAGTGCTGAAAGACTATATTCAGTCTTTTGGACTTCCTTTATACAGAATTCGTGATAAATGCTTAGTATCCCACCTTATGTTGGCACTGCTTATGTGTCGGTGTTTTCAAATTTTTTCCATGATTTCAACAATTCTTTTTAGTGATTGGTTAACTAAATTAAATTGCATCTTTAACATCAAAGTTATCATATCGACAACGAGTAAACTATTGTTTTTTCATACACCGTAAACTTCACAAATTTTTTCAGCAGCCTACACCTCATTCTTACTTTTTGTATCGTATTTTATCGATGATGTGCTGTACAGTGCTTTATGAACCAATACTTATGCATCTATTTTTCTTTATATTTTCCTTGTTCGTAACTATTTATTAAAGCTCTTCATTTAAATTAAATTTTTGAAATCCCTGTAGTCGAGTCTGTTGGCTCATTAGACGTAACGCCATGCATAGTTCATGCCCCAGGTCAGACATCTCAAGCAAAACGAAATTTGAAAAAATATTTCTGCGACGATTTCCTCTCAGCAGATTTCTGAGAAAACAACTCTGGGAATAAGTAAAATTGCCATGAAAAAATGTCTCCAATATATGTATGTCTGTCGTTCGCAGTGGATTTTAAGCTGTATGCCTCGCCACTCATGTATAAAATTAACACCCACAGCATAACTAAATGTAATGATCAATTACGTATTTATGTGTGTATGTTGATTTTGTTTTAACATTTTCTTAATTGTAGTAAAATCATTCACACTCACATTCATTACAAAAATATTCTGAATTTCATTAAGTAGCAATGAAGTTACCGTTGTCCAGTACGTAGTGTGTTGGCTTATTACACATGAAACGGTGGTTCAAATCTCAGCTCAAATATCTCGAACAAAACGAAAGTCGATCGAACTTCCTCTCAACAGTATTCTGCTAAAAACTCTGAGAGTAAATAAAATTGTCTTGAAAAGCTTCTCAATCTGTCATTTGAAGTCGTTGTTAAACTGTAGGTCTCGCTTCCCATGAATGAAATGTTTAAAACTTATTTCAATTAATCTAAAAATAAATTAAATTTTTAGATATTCTTTATAAATAAAAAAAAACAATCTAATGTCGGCTTTACTTTGTAGATAGCTTATAATTAATGAGAAACTAATTTAAAGATAAAAACCAAACTGAATTAAATTTTTATGTACAGCATCAGTAACAAATAATTTCAATTTCTATTTTTAATTCCTTTTATTTAAAATTCTTCAGCTTCTTAGTTAGTTTTACGTGTTTCTGATCATATCTACACTAAATTTTAATTAAAGTAAATATTTTTACTGCCTATTTATTTAAAAACCTTTTTTAGAAAGTGTTTTTAAGGGCAATTAAATGATTATGGCAGCTGGTTGTGTTAGTATGTTTTAACATTTTTTTGGTAAATAATTTCGCTTTTTTTCTATGTAAACATTATTGACATTAAATACCATATAAATAATGCTCTTATTTATTATGACACATTGTTATCGTTTGTGATCAGAAAACAATTTAAAAAAATAGAAAAAAAGTACAATAAATAAAAACAAATACAAATACAAACTAATTGCAATTGTAATGGAAACCAATTGAAAATGAAATCATTTTTTAACTACCATTGCATGAGTAGTAATTCAATGAATGAATGAATGAATGCATGAATGGAGTGATTAAAGCAAATCAACAACTAATGAAATACAGAAAAAAAATGTCAACAGTCATCCAAATGAAATTGAAATTAAAAAAACAAATAGTCACCGAGAAAAATGAAAGTCTTGAACAGTGATTAAATTGAATACAAAAAAAAAAGAAAAAAGAATTCTCACTTTCATTTATTTCTACTCTAGGAATGCAATGGAGAAAAACGAAGGACTTAAGCAATGAACTTCAAAGTACATTAAGTTCATTAATTAATTATTATTTATTTAGGAAAATTTATTATTTATAAATATTGTTTGCTTTTTGAATTCAGACAGTGTTGCACAGAAAGAAAATACTTAAAAAACATACTTTCTTTAATACTTACATGATTGTAGAATATTTTATAATAATTGGGAAATATAAGTGATTTAGTAGCCTAGTTTGGGTTTTGAAAATTTCAAAACTAAAGAAATATTTATTTTTTAAATATTATTTCATGTAAATATTGCACGCACCTATGCCTTGCACGCACCTACGCCCTGGTTGGTGGTTTGAGCCTCAATTTTTGTATACTTTTTTCCATTACTTTGGAAAATATTTCACCAGTGGTAAATATAATGCGGCCTTCCATAGCTAGAATTATGTCTGACAAACAAAAATAGCTTAATGTTATCGCCGTATTAAAACTACTAATCTCAACCAATGTCAAAGAAATTCAGTTCTAACACTTCACGCTGTTTCAATCTTAGTTTTCATAAATCACGTGCCTCGATACAGTCTCTTAAAATCTAAAAATAAAAGATATTTTATGAAAACTTTTCATCAAATTATGAATTCTAATCCTCTACCCCATATTTTGTGTTTGACAAAGTTTTCTATCCAAACACTTTTTTCTTCTTCGTCATGCAATCTGAAGTCTCTTGTTTACTACAATGATTTTCTTTAATTCATTAAATATTCAAAATTTTATTTGTTTTTTTATCCAAAAAATTTGTAAAAAAAAAATTTCATTTGAAAACTGAAAATCTAATAAAACGCGCTTATCATTGTTTTATGACTGGCTGTCGCATAAATTTCGGCGGCTTCTTTTTTTATTATTTCGTGTTTGCTGGCTCTTAAAAATTAATTTTTGTGGCTGCATTAATGATTTATAATCATAATAATGATGTTCGTGATCATCTTCATTATGGCAGAGACAAAAATAAGAAACAAAGATGGTAATGAACATGACAGTGATCATGATCATGATCATGATGATCATAATTATTAGTAAATGTGATAGTGTTGCATCTGTTTTGAATTTAATCGTTTTGTTGATACAGTGACATTGTTTTGTGTGAGTTTTTTTATTTTTAATTCCACATTTTTTTTTTTTTTTTTGAGAGAAAACTTTCGCTTTTTTGAGTTGAAAACGGTATTCGTTTTCTTGTTGATATTTGTGAACAAAATTTTAAGAATAACAAGTAAATGACAGTTAAACAATAAACAATAAAATATTCATCAAAAGAAATTTTTATTAATTCGATGGCAACAAAACAACAACAACAAAAATCCTATTAAACAAAAGAAAAGTTTTAAAACCCCTAATGCTGGTATGTATTTAGAAAACAGTTTATAAATATTTTTTAAAAACTATAAATATTTATTGTTGTTGTTGTTGTTTTTATTATTTAAATACCATTACAAATGTTTTAAAGAAAAAAATAATTTTTTTTTTGTAAACGCCATAAAATATTTATGGAGCTTTCAAACCAACCGATAACAGCAGTACAAATTATATTGTCTGGCTGGCTGTCATAAATATTGTGTTGTAACAATAAATACAGCTGTTGATACAGGCGCGGTCAATAAGCCCATGAAATGCCTATCATAGTGGTAAAACTATAACTAGTTTTAGGTTTCAAATTCCAATTCAACTCTTGATCGGCATAATTTTAACAAGCGATGATATTTTTATTTAAATGCCATGACAATTTTCTATTTAGCCAGCATTTTGGAGAGAAATGCTCACCAGACAAAATAGGTTTGGATGCCTTGTATCATAAATTGAAGCAAGAAGACATGTGAGGGCTATATCAGATTCTGTTTAAAATATTTAAAATCCATTGGAAATATTTATGATTGATTTCACCATCTCATTCATTACAAGGCAAATACTATGAAGGCTTAAGAAAAAGCCTTAAGAGATAGAGAGAGAGAGAGAGAGAGTAAGATTTCGTAGTAGGTTGTAGAAAAGATTTATGAAACTTTTAGAGCCGATGCAGTAACTCGAAAAATTACCAGCTTCTTGCATTTATCGTTTTCGTTCTGATAACTATGATACTAAAAATGCATCTTGCTCTGGTCTACTAGTCACTGAACAAAACTCAATGAAATCCTAAAGAAAATTGAGAAAGACTCTTATATGCGTACCAAAACATAGGCCTTTTGTTGAAAATTATATCGGCCAGGGCCGATACAGAACTAATGATCCCCTAGTCTACTAGTTAGTAAGTTGGCATGTTAGGCGATAGCCTGTGATATAAACCCCATCTCAAATATCGACCTCTCAGCAGTCTTCCGACAAAACTTCTGTCCTTCAATACAAACTTTAACATTTAAAAAATAAAAAAAACCAGGACCTTAGCTTAAGCAACCTTGGCTTAAAATAATTCCATAAGTTATTGCGAAATGTACGATTTAACCAATTTATAACTTTAACTAGAATACAATTTGTAATTGCATTACTATGAAGCAATAAATAAATATTTTTTTAAAGAAGACTCACGTATAATTATGATTAATTGCCTTTGATTTCAATGCCTAACAATTGCTGGCAACAACAACCACCATATGAAGTGTGTATTACAAAATATGTGTGACCAAAAATAAATTGTTTTTATTAAATTTTGTAAATAGAAATTGTTTATAGAAAAACGATTGCTTATTCATTCCTGATTAAAATTTTAAATCAAAAAAATATTTTCATTAATTAACCATAACATAAGACACACACATTCAAATATGTGTAAATATTTATAAATTTTTTCTTTTCTTTTTCTGTACGTTTTTTTTTCTTCTTTAATTTATGTTAATTAGTGTTTACCTACCTTAACATTTCAGTTTAATTTATAAAAAAAAAGGAAAGAAAACGAAAAGAAAAGTATTAAAGCAAACCAAAAACGAAATAAAATGAAAGTGAAATTACTTTTTAACACGCACCCACAATTTAAAGCACTTTTGCTTTAGAGGTACTCTGTTTTTGGTTTTTATTTTCATTTCATTTTCATTTCGTATTAAAATTTCTTAGCTTACCTTCTGGAACGTGCTTGCTAGGCATTGGTTATAAAAATAAAAGCAAAAGTTAAGGAATTTCTTCGTTTTCGTTTTTGTTTGTAATTTCTGCACTTCAACTTTCATGGTCAAATTTTTTTGATTGACAACTAGGTATTGTTGTTGTTTTTTAATTTTTGTTTTATTGTTGCTGTTGTTATTGTTCAAGTAATTTTCTTTTTCTTGAACTCATGGTTGTTTTTCTTCTGTATGAGCATTAAAAAGTAGTTTTTAAACGTTTGTCGTGGCTAGTGGTTGTTGGTCAGTGTTTCAGTGTTCATTAGAGCTTGAATTAGAAATTAATTGTTATTTATTTATTGTTTATTTATTTCACTTTATTTTATTTCTTTATTATTTGCTTTAGTTTTTCTGTTTTCTTCTGTATTAAATTTCTAAAAAAAACAAATCTTTGAAACGATTTTATTTAACAACAACAAACGTAAGTAATTTAAACAAGTTTTAACAAAAGCAACGAAAAATAAAAGCAAAGTACAAATAAATTTCTTTTTTATTTCATTTTGATTTAAACAAAAAAAAAAAAAAAGAAAACAAATATAAATAAATAATAAAACAAATTCTCTAACGTTTAGAAAAAGTTGTTTTCTTAATAGCTCTGGTTTTAAACGCCCTTCGTGTTTGTGGTTTTCAATAAATTAGACAAAAGACTTAAGGCACAAGTAAATTTACAATAGAAACTAATTGTCCAAAAAAAACCATGAGAAAAAGCATAATTAAACTACAAAAGACTAAAAAAGTGATCAAAATTGGCAAGCAGTGAAATTTACAATTGATAAGAATTTCATAAAACAAAAGACTTAAGAAACAAACTTCTGTAAATATACTTTCTTATTGAACTTTATTCTTTCGTAGAAACAAACGAGCAGTGTTAGTTATACTCGAAAAAAGAAATAAAACGTAAGTCTATAAAGCAAATATCACCAGAAAAATCCATATTTAAAACGTGTGTCAGATTCGAAAGTAAAAATTGCCAAATAATCTTATACTAAGTGTACCCATATGAAGCGAGCTTTTTTTGTGAGAATAAAACACTAATTTTTAATGGGAAAATAAATAACATTTTATTCAAATTATCGGCAACTGCTGGCTACATATTTTGTTCCATCTTTCAGGAAATTTATGGTTTCCATCCCCATAAAACTGTTCGTCTTTTGAAGAACAAAGCAATTAGTCAATCAATTTTCGTCATTCTCGTAGGAAACGAAGTGCTGCTTCGCCAATGCGTGCCCATATCAATGAAATAGTAGTAGGAAGGAGCCAAGTCTAGTGAATAGGGCTAATAGGGCAGCAGTTCCTAGCCTAATCCTTTGATTGTATCCTAAACCGGTTTTGTTTTGTATACAAGTGCATTGTCATGTTTCAAAATTATGTACTCTACCATGTTTTATGCCGATTGTGTGTTAATTTTATACATGAATGGCGAGAGCTACAGTTTAAAGTCGACTCCGAACAATAGATTTAAATGGCAATGTTATTTCACCCTCAGAGTTTTTCCAGAAATCTGCTGAACAGAAGTCGCCGAAGAAATGTTTGTTCGTATTTCATTTTGTTGGAGATGTCTAATCATCACTTCAGTTTAAGTGATGGTCAGACGGGTGCTACTTAAGTGTAGCAAATAATGCCTTAGTCCGAGTGAAACAGATTGCATTGGTAATCAGTTCTGTGACTGTCTATGAAGATTGTCAGGGCCAATGGGGTTTTCACACCGTACACCAAACGTGAACACCGCAAAGGAATTATAGTTCCACCACTGCCCGACAGAGCCAGTATGTGAACAAATAATTGTCCTGGTAAATAAATCTCCTCGTTTAATGGATTATTTCGCTGTAATTTCATAGGTAGTATCTGGTTCAGACATCTGCAACGGAACGAAATATGAGAAAATTTTCTTCGGCAACTTTCCATTAGAAGATTTTTGGTTAAAACTCTGAGAGTAAATAAAAAATTGTCATAAAAAAGTTTCTCAAAAAATCTGTCATTCGGAATGCACTTAAACTGCTGATTTCGCCATTTTTGTATAAAATTAACACGTACAACATAAGTGATATGAGAAGCTAGGTTTTAATGCTGACTGAAGGGTAGTAATGACCAATTATGTATAAAGGCAAATCCCTAGATATTCTTCAAACATTCCAAAGACCTTTAAGACGTAAACTATTATGCAAATATTATTGGATTTAATGTGACTAAAATGAATTGAAAGTAAAAAAAAAATAAAACTTATGCGATTACAAAATATTACCGAAGATAACTGTTTTTTATGGTTACAAGCTTAAATTGAGGTGATTGGACTCACATAAACATTTTTTTTTTTTTGCTTACAATCCAACATAATTTCATTACAAATATTAAAACATCATTCCATGCAAAAAAGCACCAAAGAAAAGCATTCAAAGAAATCAAATCAAAACATTATGATTTGCTTATAAAAGGAAAATATGAAAATTGTTGGTTTAGTTTGATTTGATTTGATTTGGTTTATCACTGCACAGCAATTGTTTGCAGGCACAGCACATTAAGATGAATGAACGTCAATGAATACATGTTGCATTGTTGCCATATACATACGTACGTATGCTAAAAAAATACAACTTTTCAAAGAAAAAAAGAAAAAAAATTGCTTTTAAACAATGACTTGTTTTGTATGTTGCAAGGGATTTTGTAAAGAAGAAGAAAAAAAAGCCACAAATTTATTGCTTCGATTACTACAACAACAAAAAAAAGAGGCTTTCAAAAGAAATCACTGGAGATGAGAAGCTCAGAAAAAAAAACGCAACAAAAGAAAGAAATTTTTTTTGTTTTTTTTGTTGCCATACATTTTGCACTTGCAATGCAATCACTCTTTATTTGTTGTTACATTTTTTTTTTTTGAAACGAATGCAATGCTCTATCCAACATGTATGGCATACAACAAGCATTAGGCATAAAACAGAAAAATGAAAAATCAATGGACTTTTATTATTTGAATACATACTATACACACGTACCAGAGATGTCTATAAAAAGTAAATGAATTACAAATATTTCTTACATTTATGGAGTCATTTTGTAGCAAAAAGTTGTTGAAAAAACCAAAAAAAAAAAATACAAGAAAAATGCTAAAATGGTAGCAATTTTGTAATCTTAATAAACGAGGCAGACAACTTTATACGTTTCATTTGAAAATGAAAATGAAAATGAAGAAATGACGTTGAAATCTGTAGTAGAGTAGAGTGTATATACAGAGATTACATTTTTATTAATTCATAAAAATAGAAATTATTGTCAGTTAATAATGTTTTATCAATGTGACCCAATTTTGTGGAAATTTAAAATTAATACTCATATAAGACCAGAAAATTTTTAATTGAAAGCTGAAACTAAGTCAAGTTATTAGCAATAAAATCTACTTTCTAAATTAAATGCAAGTTATCCTTTAGTCTTCTTCTGCAGCCTTTAAGAGCTTATAAATAAAGAAATCAATCATATCAATCGTACTCCTCCTAAATGATCAAATTTCTTGGCTTAATAAATAGGTTAGCAATGATCAAAATATACATTGTATGATAAGTATACAATTGGCAATTGGGCATACAGTAATCCATTTATTTTTTTTTTTCTGTTTACACTCCATTAATAGATCTTTAATCCCACAAATAATCGTAATATCGTTTCATTTAGCTGTTATGTGAAAAAGCGTTCCCAGATGTATATGTACTTACTTGCCTAATCGATCATTACAACCCTTTAGTCAAGATTCCAATCTAGTTCACCACACCACTCATATTACGTGTATTAATTTTATCCATTATCCAGATTATTTTTAAGAAACGTTTCATGGCAATTTTTTATTTACGCTTAGAAATCTGCTGAGAGGAAGTCATCGAATTAATATTTTTCGTTTTGTTGGAGATGTCTGACCTGGGATTTGAAACGTCTAATAACTCAACACACTACCTACTAGACTACAGCGGCAATTATTGTATGCATACATGCTACGAATATTCTTGAAGAAAGTCTTGTAACTTCTAAACGCCAAGTTTGTGTCTTAAGTCTTTGGTTTTTTTAATAAATTCTTCAATTTCCTTTCATTAATTTGTTAAATGAGCGTTTGGTTTCGTATTGGACCTTTGTCTTTATTTCAAACGTGTTTTATTAAATAAAATATGCACCGTATACCATTTGGATATTATTCCACCAGAGAATTTTTGGGTGGAAAACCTCTACGGAATTGCCATTTCTCTATTTTTTCTAAGAGAGTTTTGCAGAGATAGGAACACATGACAGGCTAAAGTCCAAAGGTCTGGGCTATTGGGTTAGATAGATAAAAGGATCATTTTTAACTTGAGACTACGGCGACTTCACAGTTTTACTGTAGCCTTTAAAAAAAACTAAAAAGTGTTCAGAAATTAGGAAAGATCAACAAATGATGAATGATAAGTGCTTTAGACTGTTCCAAATAATATTCAACAATTTCGAAACATAATACTGTGTCTTAATGTTCTTGTACAAACCCTGGTACCATTGTATCTAGACTGGCATTGTATCAAACTCTTGAAAGATGGTTCAATAGTACCTTATGAATGGAAATAATATTTTGAAACTTAGCTTAGCTTTCTGCCTAAAATATCGTATTCTAATGGAACTTGTTTTTGCAGTATATGAAGAGCATTTTCCAATTTTTTAATTCTTAAAATGCAAACAAATTTGAAAATGATGACAATTGATGAAGAAAGCAAATCATCTCTACATTAACATAATTCAGCGTAAAGTTTTAATTCTATTCCAAAAAGAACAGTAAATTTATAAGTTATTTGCACTCCTTTTAAAAAAATATTAAAAAAAGCAGCTCTTCAAACGGAAAACTATATCCTCCATCAAGCTTTAAAATAACGGCATTTCCATTAAAAAATATTTGGCCAAAAAACCTCATCCGCTTTCAATAGCAAAATGCATAGTATTTTGCATTGCATTGTAAATTATCATTGGCAATACCATTTGAATTTCCTGGCGAAATATCTTTGCTTTTTTTCTCTAAACTAAACTACTAACTTACAAAACCAAAAACAACAATAACATACAATTGATTTATTTTTTTAAATACAAAATATTAAAAGTACACTTGTGTGCTTAAGTTTATTGTCATTTTTTTATGTGTCTTAAAGCGTTTTAAATATTTTACTTAATCGCACATGCATAAATATGTGGACAGACAGACTGTGGGAAAAAATAAAATATTTCATGACACCGGCATAGAAAAAACAAAAACAAGAAAATAAACTCTTCAATGGTGCTACTTCAAGCTGTTCAGTTTATTCACTGCAAATGCACTTTAACTTTAAATTACAAACAGATTAGCCACAGCACAGTCTTGTCTTGGTCTTGGGACGATCTAGAAGTAACCACATTGGCAAAAAAACGTAATACCAATACATTGACTCATACAAAACTAGAAAGATCTCAAAAACAAATACTTGTAAGCATTTAAACTAAAACAATAAATGCAGCTGCTGTCTGTCTTAAGGTTGCAGTTGTTATGTTTAAAATAACAAAACTAAGATAAAAAGTCAAACTGAATAAATTCTAAGGGGTTGGTGTATTTACAAGACTATAGAAATAATATAAACAAACAAAAGACTTAAGGCACAAACTTTTCCTTGAACTAAACTATAGAAAGTTTAGTTATGACTCAACAGTCTTCTGGTAAGAACGCTGAGAGTAAATAAGATTACCATGAAAAGTTTTTCAAATCTCTCCTTCGGAATGAACGTTAAGCTGTAGGTGCCGTCACTCATGGATAAAATTTTCGCACATACCATGGGTGGTGTGACAAGCTAGATTGCATTCCTGGCTAAATGGTTGTAGTGGCCAATTAAGAAAGTGGAAGTAATTGAGTTTTGTTGCTGCATGTTATATTAGCTTCGTCTTCATAGTGGAATTATTTTCTTTTTTAACAGGAAATAGTTATTCTCCAGATCCGGAATAAATAAACTCAATAGTTGACTTCTCGAGCGGTCTCGTTTCATGAAAACCTTGCAACAGCAATTTTTGAGTTATTCACTCCGTGGGTTAGTACGTAGCCGTTCATTTCTATAAGAATTTTTTGGATTAACACTGCAGTGCAGTCTTCTCAATCTCGTTATTAGATTTTGATGTATGTTCCATTCATTCAAACTTTCTTCTAAGAATGTTGTACTGAAATATTTTTTGGTTTATAATACAAAACAAATCATCGTTTTATTGGTTTTGGGTTAGGAACAAGGTCCGATCCGTTATAGACATCGGTGGGTAAAAGACAGAGAATATATTCTGTAGTCCCCTCTTCTTCCTCCACGTTAAAGTTTCTTCTGAATTCGTTTTGAGGTATTCTCAGTTTGACATCTCGTCGGGTTTAATATAAAATATTGTTCTGCAATTATCCATATCGGATCAGATCTGTCTGATCCCTATGTGTTGCTTTTACATGAGCCCCAGGTTTAGCCCATAGACTAACGCTCATGTTGTGCTCTCGTGTTTTAAAATGTTGCCTGTACCTTCTGAGAGTACAATTGAACATAAGAATTCAGATTTTAAAGCAATAATACATGACCGAACATTAAATAATTTCATGGCATTCATGCTTTAAATAAAATTTCCAACATGTGCTCGCCTAATTTATGAGTTACATGATACATTCGATCAATTCAATACTTGAACGCTTTTTCTTGGCTTAAAGAGTTGCTGCTTTGCAGGAATACTCTACAGTGTCTTATATGAAATGATTCAGAAGCGAATGAAAATGACAGTAAACACTATCAGCAATGGCAGGAATAGTGCTATCAAATTGGGTTTTCAGTAATATAACCACTGTTTGACAAAATTGAACTTCTTTAAGCCAGATGTTGTTGATGTTAAGCTGATTAATTTATGGAGCGTAACACCAGCTCCTCCTTGCTCATGTCGAAATATATTAGAAACGATTATATCTGTCAGCCTGTAAACTACATCAAAGAATACATTTTTGATAGAGTAATAATGCTTAATTAATGCAATGAAATCGGTACAACACCTTTTATGCGAGTGTCCGTGTGAAGAACGTTTGAAAATATAGACATGGTGGCAAAGGTGCCACTAAGGGAACTGGTCAGTTTTATACGAAGTTCGGGGTGGTTAAAACCCACTACCAACGGTTAACAACAAGGTGGCTTACCTAACACTGGGTAACACAATGGGCCATATGGGCCACAAAGTGAACTTGCCTGTGAACGGCAAGCTGGCCGCTAACCTAACCTACTGCTTCGTTAACAGATTGACGATTGTCTCGCTCTAAATATATCGATTATTTGTATTAGCCTAACGATTTAATTAGAAATTCTTGATTGGAACCTTTAATTCGACAAGATCGTTTTGAACAATGTAGTTTAAGGAGAAGGCATCAATTGCTTACTCACTACACAAATTATGTTGATCGTAAAGTGGACTTAGGGGTCTGTGAACTTTGCGAACAGATTTATATTTTGCAAAGTTAATTTCCACAGTGAAAAAGAGTTGCTCTGGCGTTAAACGATTCGTGATTACTTAACAAACCTTACTGTATAGGAATATTAAAATTGTGCGACATTCTCAGCTGTCAACTCGTAGTTACCGATCTAGTCTCCCCATAAGGCATTAGTAGTCATCGTAGTATAGTAGGTAGTGTGTTGGTTTATTAGACGAGAGGCCACAGATCAAACCACAGATTAGACATCTCCAACGGAACGAATTATGAATAAATACTTCTCCTGCGACATATTTCTGGCAAAACTCTGAGAGTAAATGAAATTGCATTAACACACACAACATAAGTGCTATGAGAAATTAGATCGTAATCCTGACTCAAGGTAATGAGTAGTACTGATCAATTGTGTATGTATGTACGTATGTATAAGGCATTAATCTTTATTGCTGTTGTATTCACAATTCAAAATTCTTTTCTAAAATTTCTGAAATTTTAGTAAAACCCTCCCCCTTATTTTTTTAGCGTCTGCAACTGTTACAGCTTAACTCATGCAATTTATTGTTTTGTTGCTGCTACTATTGTTTTTTTTTTTTTTTTTTTTTTTTGTTGTTCCACAATGTTTTAAGAATTTAATGCAGTTTCTTGCCATAATTTGTATTTCATTTGTAGTTTATGTAGGTTTTCTCTGCAGTTGTTTTGTGGTCTACAGGCAATATGAATCAAAAGTGAGATCATGATTAAATTCTAGTTGAATACTAAAGAAGAAGAAGAAAAACAACTTAAAACCATATTACATGAACACGTTTCTTTCAAGTTGCAATTTGATTTTTATTTTTCTTTGATACTTATAAATATTTATAAGAATGTAACAATTTTTTTTCATATTAAAAAACAATAGAAAAATAGAAATAAAAACAGCGGATGTTATTGAAAACTATTGGCTAAGGTCGTCAAAGTCTAGGCAATAAATGAATATTAATAATGAATGAAATAATATTTGTTGGCTATAATAAAGGAAAAATTATTCAATAATTATGAACTTATGCTAGGTAACACAAATTTTCTATTTCAATATTTGAATCATTAAGAATTCTGTCTAAAAAAAGTAAAGCAAAGCAGTAATTAAAGTAATTTAACATGCATTATAAAAACAAAAGACTTAAGACACATACTTTATTTCCTAACACACAAAATGTTTTTATTTTTCTGTTGCAATTCATTGTTTAATTCTTAAAATGCATACAGAATTTGTAATTAAAACAACATTTCGAAACAAAATCAAAAGACTTAAGACACATACATACATAGGACTTGTTCTAACCATAAGTGGTAATTAAAATGTTGCATAAACTGCATATTTTTTGCGTTTTTTTTTTTTTAGGAAAATAACAGTTCTTTATAGTGTTTACTTTGTTTTCCTCTTTTGTTAATTGCCTGTTATTTGCTAAACGATGTTAATTGTCTTCTTTGTTTAACAAACAAAGAATGCAACCCACAGTAGTCTACAGAATGACTTCAAAATGAGAATATTTTGAAATGAAAAAAAAAATTTGAAATTCTAATAAACATTGTACGCATAAAATATGAAAAATATTTCACGTTTCAAAAAAAATATGGTTTTTAATTGGTTTTTGGATCCTAGATGAGCGATCGGTAGGTGGCTGTTTTGACAGAGAATTGTTTAAATAATTCATTATACAGGCTTGTTTTAGAAAATATTTTCTAAAATTGTGAAATTCATAACAAAAAAAATTAATTTCTTAAACCCACTTCAGTTACACAACATTAATAAATAATTCCTATTGAAAAAATGACAAGTCCTTCAGATTGCCGCAGTCTTCCATAGTAAGAAAATTTCATTTCATTTCAATTGCAGCATCAAGAATGATTCTATCAAGATTAATATAATCCATAAACTGTTGTAAATATTTGAGAAAGAAGTATAGATACATACATAATTGGTCATTACAATCTTACAACAGGATTACGACCTGGTTTCTTATAACACTAATGTTGTGTGTGTGTTAATTTTATACATGAGTAGCGGCACCTACAGTTTAAAGTCGATTCCGAACGACAGATTTTTGGAGCAACTTTTCACGGCAGTTTTACTTATTCTCATAGCTTTTACCTGAAATCTACTGAGAGGAATTCGCCTAAGAAATATTTTTTCATATTTCGTTTTGGTGGATATGTTTGATCTGGGGTTTGATCGAGACCTTATGTCTAATAAGCCAACACACTACCTACTAGACTACGGCGACTTCAGAAAGAAGTATTTAAGAACATAAACCGAAGCACGATAAGCTTTCGAAGCATATATAAGTGTTAAAACAAAATACATTCAAATATTAGTTATGCAAAGTAAAGTAATTACGCAAAAGTAATCAAATTATGGCCAGTACGAGCCGAAATTCTAAATTTTGACAGTTGAGAACGCTCATCTTGTTGAATAAGTTAAATTACTTGTCATTTATTCAGTGAAACGACATAATTTTCAAGTTTTTAGACGACACCAATCTACATGAGATCCAATAACGGTGAATGCATTTCGAAAAAGTCACAGTTTCGTGTAAATGTTAGGCTGCCGGTGTCATCGGTCCATATTTCTTCGAGAACTACATTGCCAAGGCCCTCACTGCCAACTGCGAGCACTATAGGTTAACGATTACCAACTTCCTTTAGCCTGAATTGAATAATCTGGATACTAACAGCACGTAGTTTCAACAGAACGACTCTAAGTGCCGTACATCACCTGCCACATTGGATAAATATGCACGAGCGATTGGTGGTAATGTGAACTCGTCACCAAGATCATGCGTATTAACCCCGTTAGACCTATTCTTGTGGGACATTCTTATGTCTCAGATATATGCAAATAAGGTATTCAGTCAAATAGCAAACAAGTTTGGAAAATTTCTTATTTTTTAACTTCACTCCTCGATACTAAGACTTAGGGAAGCATGGAGATTGAGAGCGCATAACCACAATCGAGATATTACTTCTCTAGGTACCACTGGATATTTACATTTTAATAACATACAATCATAACTAATCATTACAGTCTTTCAATCAGGATTACGCCTTAGCTTCTCTTACCACTTATGTTGTGTGAGTTGATTTTATAAATGAGTGACAGGCCCTAGAGTTTAAAGTCGACTCCGAACGACAAAGTAGTGTAGACTCCAAAACGAAAATATGAACAAATATTTACTGGGCAACTTCCTCTCAGCAGATTTCTGGCAAAAACTCTGACAAAGTTTCATATTTTAATAATGTTTCAGTCATATCCATTCAGAGACTTAGATAAGCAGAGGAACTGCTGAATAATCTGTATAGACAAAAGGGCAATATTTATGTTCCTGTGTTAAAACCTGTATTGAGTGTAGTGACTATAAACATTAGTGAGTTCTAACCTTTATAAAGAGTAAGCATGGTCCGACCTTCGTATAGTGTCCAATGCTAATATTATCTACACTGGACAACAGAGGTTAGGTAGTTTCCTAGGTTATTTATTCGGAGAGTATTGAAGCCTTTTATTTTTCAAAGTTATGAAACTGTTGTTGTTCCATAATTTTAATATCTCATAGGCTAACAAAACTGCTTGGTTATGCTAGTAGAGAAATGTTAATTGCAACAACAAATACTTGCTTTAATTTAAGCATTAGTTACTAAAGTTTCTTGTATGATTTATTTGAATAAATGAATGTAAAGTTAACACCATTTCTTCATATTGTCTCTTTCCCAACCTTATTTTGTAATTTCTTACATAAAAAATTCATATTTTCTAGACTCTAAGGCAACAACAATTTATCAAAAATTCGAATTTATTGGCAATTAATTTCAAAATAAATGTATGTTTTTAAAATACCAAAAACAAAGTGTATTTGCAATGGAAAACTTCCTTGAATAATGCGTGAGATTTAAATCAGTGTAAACGGCCTGCGTCATAAACATGCAAAATACCAAAAAAAAATTTTTTGGTTTTTTTTAACTGCAATTTAATTGGAGCAGACATACAGGTAAAGCATACTAAGTGTGCAATTTCAAATGCTAAGATGTGTTAAAATTTCCTAAAAAAACTTTAGTTTAAAAGACGTCATAATGACTTGAAAAAATAATGTTTGGTTTTAACCAGGCTAACTGCTAAATAATCAAAATATAAATTAGACCAAATTATAAAGGTATGACTATCATATAAATTAGTTTAAAAAAAAAGAAGTACGAGAGTTTTTTTTCTTAAAATTTATTGGAGTTTTATCGCACAGTTGAAATGCGTAACAACATAAACGTGTATTGCATTTCTGTGCTCTTATTTTCAAACATAAATTGTAAATTGTTGTTGTTTCTTTTATCTTAAATTTGCCATCATCACAGTATATATTGAAATTGAAAGTGTAAAAGAAACATTGTGTCTCTAAAGTAATTGAAATGTTTGTGAAACACCATCAAACATTAAAAACGTGTGCTTTAGTATGTTGTTTTAATTTTAAATTATTTCTTAGTTTTTTTTCCTTAGTTTATTGTGTTTAATAAAACAAAACTCGTAGTCACATGCTAAATTATGCAATTTTCAAATATTTCTTGACAGCTTGTCAAGTCAAGTCTACTAAGTATCAAAACAAAAGACTTAAGAAACAAACTTTATATTATATTATATGCCTTGAGCTATTTCTTATAAACAATAATGCATGCTTGGAAAGGAAATATAACCTTGTATATTTATTTGTTTGTTTTATAAGGATTGTTTATTTTACCCAAATAATATAAAAAATTTCAACTTAATTTCGTATGCCATTTATACAACATATTTAATGGGAATATTTAAAAAAACTAAACTTCCCAACTATCCACCCACAATTAAATGCAATACCGAATTTAAAGTTTTTAAAAAAAACTTTAAAATCACATCAATTTGTTCAAATGGCAACAGTCTTTTGTGAGTGGTGGTTTTAAATAATTCTTTAACTAGCTTCTATTAAAGCAAATATTATTTCTTTTTCTTTTTTAACAAAATAAAAACTAAAAATTGTTGTTGTTTTTTTTTATTTTTTCTTGCAGAATAATTTCATTGGATTTGTTTTACTAGGCACTGCTTTTAAAAGAAGGTAAGTTTATTTAATATTTAAAAATTATTTTAAATTATATTAAAATACATTAAACGTTAAAATATATGGACGTACGTTTCAACGATATAAAACCTTTTCATAATTGTCGCTGTATGTTATACCATACGCGTCCTAAAATACTGATGTAACAATCTTATCTTGCTATAGGTCTTTTACATTTCTTGGTCCCGCTTAACCTCACCACACCACAGTCCAATCAGATGACTATAGTTTTGACTCTAGTGTGATATGATGGTGCCATGTTGCATCCATTGTAACATATTGACTCTTAATCCTCAGAGCGTGAACGATTATTAAATCGACTCTCTATTACATATATACAGACATACATAATTGGGCAATACAACCCTTGCGTTAGGATTACGACCTAGTTTCTCACACCACTTTATGTTGTGTGTGTAAATTCTATATATGAAAGGCGGGAACCAGAGTTGAATGTCGATTCCGAACGACAGATTTTTAAAAAACTTTTCACGACGATTTATTTGCTCGTAAAGTTTTTGCCAGAAATCTGCTGAGAGGCAGTGACCAAAGAAATATTTTTTCATATTTCGTTTTGTTCGAGATGTCTGACCTTAATCCTTGGAGCGTGAACCATCATTAATTACAACTCTTCAGTCAGGATTACAACCTGGCTTCTAACATCACTTATTTTGGATTTGGCAATTTTATACGTAAGTGGCAAGACCCACAGTTTAAAGGCGATTCAAAACGAAAATTTTTGAGCAATTTTTCATTGCAATTTTATTTACTCTCATCATCAAACGAAACTCTATAGAAAGAATAAATAAAGACACCTATAGAATTTAAGATTTACAATAACAAATCAACAATGAGTGTCTAGAAGTTGCCAGAAACAAAAAAGGAGATGTTTAAATAGAGAGAAAAGTAGCGTCAGTTGTAATAAAAACCTGGAGGTATGACACTAGTGGTGGGAGAAGCTAGGTCATAATCTAAAGGGCTGTAATGATATAGTAGCAATGCTATCATGTTATTTATTTATTTACTTACTGACTTCTCACAACTCCCATGTTGTGTGCCTTAATTTTTATACTTGAGTAGCGGGACCTACAGTTTAAAGTCGACTCCGAACGACAGATTTTGATAAACTTTTCATAGCAATTTTACTCTCAGAGTTTTTTTCCAGAAATCTGATGAGAGGAAGTCACCGAAGAAATATTTTTTTTTCATATTTCGTTTTTATGTCTGGCCTGGGGCTCGAACCCGGGCTTTACATAATAATAATAAGCGAACACACTACCTACTAGACTACGGCGACTACCATCTAAATACTTTCGAATATTAAATCAATTCTTGAAGCCTCTCACACGACCATGATTACTTTCTAAATAATATATGATAACCGAACTTCTTGAGATATGACCATACGGGTTATATAGATAATGAAATGGCGGACTCTTTAGGGTGACAGATAGCAAATTCGCCTATATAAGCACCTAGTAGTTCTGTGGATTTACAAGACATCACAAATACTTAGTCTTTAGGAACTGGTAGGCAAAGGAATTCGCGGAATACTAAAATAATTATGCCGGTCATGGAAACTAATAAGATTCCAATAACCGAACGAAAAATTCTCAAAAAACCTACTTTCGCCGAATAGAGCAGGGTATATCCTTTCGACATGATACAGTACGGCGAAGGACTTTGGTAAACTAAGATGCAACCTGAACACTGTAGATATTTCTATGACTAATATATGAGCCTATTCAATGGCTTAATTTGTATTATGGATGCTGCTACATAAATTGAAGTCGCCGTAGTCTAGTTGGTAGTGGATTGGCCTTTTAGACATAAGTGGATGGTTAAAAACCCAGGTCAGATATCTCGAACGAAACTAAATATGAAAACATATTTCTTCGGCGACAGATTTCTGTCAAAAACCCTGAGAGTGAATAAAACTATGAGTTTAAACTGTAGGAGCCGCCACTCATGTAGAAAATTAACACACCCAACATAATTCATATTTCCCCTAACCGCTCCTTCACCCACTTTCTTTAACCATAATTTCTGAAATTAATTTTGGGTTTTAAAATTAAGAAAAAAAATAGAAATCAATAGTGACTAGTTAAAGTGCATTTATTAGTTCAAATTTAAATTCAACTTTCAAATCCAAAAATACATTCATTTGCCAAAACGTTTCATTCTACAACATCCCTTCTCTGCCTCCACTTCTCAGTGTAAAGTTCATATAAAAATGTTACTGTGGCCATCAATAAACCCGCCACTAAGACACAAAAAGCTAAGAATACGTGTTCCAAAGTCAATGACTTATTTTCCTCTTCACTGACAAAAAAATCAATGTCACCCATACGTATGCCATCCCATTCACTGTCTGCTATCAGTTTATGGACAATGCCACTCTCCTTAATGTATAGCAGATAACGATTGAAGTGATCATAAAAAGCGGCACGATGACGAAGTACGATATAAAAAGTACTTGTAAAAACGGCTTCTTCTAATAGCTTAGCTTTGGGTTTCTTCATATATTTCTGTTGAAGCAAATAATATTTGGCCACGTCTTCATGGCAGCTGTAGATATGCAAATCAACATCGAGATGTTTGCGATGATACATCATATACACATTGTTATCGGATTGTAGGCGTTGGAGTATAATGGGCGGTAGATCATAATCTTTGTATTTGTAAGCATCCAAAGAATATTCGTATATCGTGAGATGAGTTTTGCCAATGTCCTGTAGAGTGTGCAAAGGAGGCTCATATAGCTTGGTTACCAAGAGACTGGAGAGACTGCAATTAAAAAAATTTACCAGCATAAAACCAGCCAATAAATTCAGCATTATGTATGAGACATTAAAGGCACTATTCAGCTTTAAATGGCCACTGTAAGGCAAAGAATTCACAACGGCCAAGGCTTGTAGCAGTGAACTTTTTTGGAATTCGCGATTAAAACGTTTATCATGCCATTTATTTGCCGAATAGATGAACACAAATACGCACAAGAATATCAGAAGGACCATTAACCAGGTTATTATTTCGAAGGTTTTGAAAATATACAAACGTGCCTGTATCTCCTTTGAGGTGGGCACTATTAAATAACGTTTCTGCAGCCATAAAACATCACTTGGGGCATAGAACTCATCTCTGACGACATGGGTACTTAATAAATCAAATTTCATTTTAGAAAGCCTATCAAGAAAAAAACGCTGTGTTATATTGCTCTGCCACATGTTCTGTTCAAAGGAGATCAATAGATTTCCATTATAATGCCGGACGAAAAGTTCATTGATTTTAAAATACATACCACTGCGCACTAATTGGCCATGAAGATCGGTAAAGCTAAAGCATCGTGGTGGAAATTGTATAAAGGGCGTGTAGAAGCTGTAACCTTGGAAGTCACTTAGTAAATAACGTTGTTTAGTATATGAAAAGAAAGATTGCAGTTTTAAAACTTCCACTCGAGGATAGGGTTTGTAGGCGTATAGCATTTGATCAAACCAAATTAAGGCATTCAACATGCCTTTCTGCCAAAGCTGCTTGAACACAACCTCCATTAGAAACAAATCGAATTCCTTCTTACGCCATACAATTAAAATATGGCTTAAATGTCGTTTCCATAGCATACGCTCCATGAAATCTATTAACTGCTGGTAATCCATTTCATCCATATGGGCCACTGTCAAACAGTGGCTGCTTGTTCGGTTGTAGATGGGCATGATATTGAAATCGAATTTATTCATCCGTATTTGTGGCACTGTAGCTTCGTGGAAAATTTCCTCATCTTCTAATTTGTTAAGAAATATTATCGTATCAAATTTATACTCCTTTTCCAAGCGCTTTAAAATGTCCTTTTTGCTATAGAAATCCGTTTTTATTAAAGAAAAGCTTTGTTGGAGCAATAAAAGCTTTAATACGAAACATTTTAATGTTATTCGCGCCATGTCCTTAAGTTAACTGTTAAAGTTACAAGTTATTTGCTCGCTTTTTATATCGTCCTGTTGCTTTTATTTACATTTCATTCATATATAATGCATTCACACAATATTAAAAAGGGTGGTTGTTAACGTGCCACTTGATTTGTGGTCAATTTCGGTTTTTCTTTCTCTTGTTTTTTTATTTTAATAAATTTATTAACAAATTATAGACATTTGTGGATTGTGGGTGGCGTTTTGTTTTTTAACACGTTAATCGCCACGATAATATCAAAAAAAATTTCCCATGGGCTATGGTAACTTTATACAGAAAAACAATACTTTTTATGTCACACATACAATGACTGACATGGCCCTATATTAGAACCTTTTTTTCTCGACAAGCCGTGTCAGTCTTATATGTCTGACGGACAACAAGGTACAACAAGTTACAACAAGTATTAACCTGTTGTTTTGAACACAGCGTCGTTTGCGCCGAACATCTGTGATTGACGTGGTCTTCTACCAAATCGTATATGTCTAACAATGTCAGACTGACATGGCTCATGTAGAACTTCTTAGCGTCAAACACATATGACTGACATGGCGATTAACGTGTTAAACATTACATATTTGTACGAATTTTGTTAATAATATTGAATATTTTATTGAAAATTACATATGAAGTCAATATAAATACAACTGCTATGGTACGTTAGTTGTAAAATGATTGCAAGAGACTGTTAATACTTCTTTGTGGCATGTGGTATAAGTGGCGTTTGGTTGTGCATAAAGTGTTTGACTAAATGAATCCAATTTCGATATTTTCGCCTCCAAATTATCCACCTATTATGAAATGAATTAATTTTTAAAATGATAAAAAGTGCTTTAACTTTGTATAATTTTTCAAGGCGAAAAAAAAGCTCATACCAATAAATTGTGTCTTTAATGTCTTGTATATCCTATTCAATCTATTGGCTGATTTTATGATTTTTTAAGTACCTTTCTTATCAGAGATGAGTTTTATGCCACAAGTAACGTTTTATGGCTGCAGAAACGTTTGTATATTTTCAAACCTTCGAAATAATAACCTGGTTAATGGTCCTTCTGATATTCTTGTGTGTATTTGTATTCATCTATTCGACAAATAAATGGCATGATAAACGTTTTCAACGTGAATTCCATAAAAGTTCACTGCTACAGGCCCTAGATACTGTGATTTGTTTGCCTTACAGTGGCTATTTAAAGCAGAATAGTGCCTTTAATGTCTCATACATAATGCTGAATTTATTGGCTGATTTTATGCTGGTCAATTTTTTTAATTGCAGTCTTTTTTAAAGTTGTATTAGTTTCGTGCCATCAAATTGTGTGAATGAAGAAAATGTGTATAGGTTTTCATATGTTTTTAAAAAGTTGTATTGGTTTCGTGCTATCAAATTGTGTGAATGCCAAAAATTATAAAGTAGAATAAGAAGAAAACATTTGGAATACGAAATACACAATACAGTATAGCATTGAGCGTTCACAAACAACTAAGTGTATTCAATACAACATACACGATACAAAGTCGTAAAGTCCCATTACCTATTTCATCATACAATTTTAACTTCTGGCCGATATCTCTCAGTTCACCCATTACTTTTCTGAAGATATTAATTCAATCGAATTCACTTATAGTTTGACATGTTCTGTTAATAATTCTAGATGCTCAAGATCTGTTTGTGTCAGGTCTCCAACTACCCGACAATAAAAGAGAAGATATTAGTGCATTTCCTCTTCTGTGTAATTACAGATTCTACTGAAGTTATTGTAAGGTATTCCCAGCCTCCAGTCGTGTGTCATAACATACAAATCCAGTTCCGCATTTGGTTCAAGTTTTTGTGTGAGATGCTTTCAGTTTATTTGAATTTTCTGTTGTATCAGCCTCTACAAGTGCGTCCGCTTTGTTATCATCAAAAGTGTCTCCGTGTCTAGGAACCCAAACAAGGTTCACTACAAAAGGTGTCGCTATCTCTTCCGGAGACATTATATATATCAAACAAAATTGCCATGAAAAAATCTGTCGTTCGGAGTCGACTTTAATAGGGATTTAATAAAAAAAATTGTTGTGCTCGCTGCATTGTGTTTATTGTGTTTATAGCATTAGATGTACTGTACAAACTTTCTGAGAATATAATGGCCACTTCATTGTCAATAATTCCTAAATTAATATTCAATAATTCCTCCTCCTCCTCCCTCCAGTCGACATGCTCTTATACCAGATTTGCATAGCAGCACTCCTTTCAGCCTTAATTATACTACAATAACCAGGTAGTGCAAGAGACAGTGTAAGATTCAATTGTTCTGAAAAAATTATACACCCGACTTTCTTAAGTGTTCTAGATAGGTAAGGTATCGTGTCCTTAGTAGTTATATCCAGGTCAACAGTACCCAAGATTATGACATTGACTGCTTCTGTACTTCAGTGTTCTTATGGTGCGTAGTTCCGCCAACATGACTGGTGGTCATGGACGAAGTCTAGTAGATAGTGTGTTGGCTTATTTGACGTAAGCTCACGGTTCAGACTCCAGATCAGATATCTCAAACAACTAGGTCGAACCTAACCTAACTTAATCTAACCTATAGGCTTTTGAGCAAAAAGATTATATTTTAAAGGATCTCGTAAGGTTGCTAAATAGGTTCAGAGCACCTGGAGTTTTTTTTTATTAAGAGAAGTACCAGTATGAGAGTTAATATTCTTTATTAGAAAAAATCTCTGCTTGATAATGCGGCCCTACAACTTTAAAGAATGTTTATATATTTTATTGACTGTCTCTAATAATCATAGGATATGAACTATTCGTGCATTGCCTTTTTATGGAAATAACAACTAGTAAAATGGGGGAGGAGGAAAAGAAAGAGTGGGTTATAGTAAATTGTATGTGATTTTTTTTTTGTTTGTTTTTGTTGTAACACATTAAAAATTCATCATAATTTTTAAAAAACGGCTAACAGATTAGAGAGTCTCTGATGGGAATTAAACTCACAACCTCTACATTCGTAGACTAGCATGCTACTCACTAGACTACCGCAGCACCCAAGTGCATGCAAAATTAAGTGCTCAAATTGTGAGCAACAAAATTATTAAAATGGTGAGCAATTTATTAAAATTTCGAAACGTTTTGATGGTATAATATTAGGAAGAGCAGAACAATTGAAAATTTAAATTCAATGGCAAAATTGTAGTTAGAAGAACACCAGCACAAAAAATTATATTGAAACTAAGTTCATGGAAGCGGCTTTTAATGTCAAACGATATGAAAACGTTGAAACAGATTTTCTATTTTGTTATGATGTACGATTGTTGAATGTCGAGCAAAGCAAAATATTGGAAGAGAGAAAATATAAAGAGAGAAAAATACAAATGAAGTAATAACAATAAATACTGTAATGTTTGAATCACACAACTCGACTACTACTAAGAATATGACGTCACGTAAATCTGATCAATAATCAGCTAATCCTTGCATATCAAAGGTAGAATTAGCCAAACGTTCACGAAACATAAAGGAACATACGTTCGTTACTAGCATGTGAAAGGCAATGAGAACAATTACCCAACCGTAATGGAATTTCGGTAAGCACTTGAATTATTTTTGTATGCTTTACTTGAAGATACATTCCCATACGTATCGTAAACGTTCGGCTAATTCTACCTTTATTCTATAGAAAATTGATAATGTCGTACTCTCAGTATTGTTGAGACCACAGTGGGCATTTTTCTTCTACTGCAGAGTTTTGTGAAATGTCTATTTGGTGTCTAGTAGGTAGTGTGTTCGCTTATTAGACGTAAAGCCCGGGTTCGAGCCCCAGGCCAGACATCAAAATTAAATATGAAAAAAAAATATTTCTTCGGCGACTTCCTCTCAACAGATTTCTGGCAAAAAATGTGAGAGTAAACAAACCTGCCATGAAAAATTTTCTAAAAATCTGTCGTTCGGAGTCGATGTTAAACTGTAGGTCCCGGCATTCAAGTATAAAATTAAGGCACACAAGATGAGTGGTGTGAGAAGCTAGGCCGTAATCCTGACTGAAGGGTTGTAATGGCTAATTATGGATGTATGTAAAGGGTGTTTTTTATAGAGGTATAGAACTTTAAGTTGGCATTACTTTTCAAGATGGCGACCGATTTAACAGCTGACAAGTGATTTATTCTCAGTTTGGTTTGGCAATTCATCATGAATAGACTCACGCCTGAACACCGCTTGCAAATAGTGCAATTTTATTTCGATTTATTGAAAGACACGTTTGGTTACCGCCTAATTTCACGTTTTGGACCTGTGAATTGGCTTCCAAGATCTTGTGATTTAACACCGCTAGACTACTTTATGTGGGGCTATGTAAAGTCATTGGTCTATGCGGTAAAGCCACAAACGCTTGACCATTTGGAAGACAACATTCGCCGTGTTATTGCCGATATACGGCCACAAATGTTGGAAAAAGTCATCGAAAATTGGACGTCCAGATTGGACGACGTCCGTGCCAGCCGTGGCGGTTATATGCCAGAAATCATATTTAAAATGTTATGCCACAAGATTATCTTTCGGATAAATAAAATTCATGTCAATCGAATAATCCATCGTTGTTTTATTACAACTTAAAGTTCTATACCTCTATAAAAAACACCCTATATGTAGGTCATTAACTGATCTACTGTAACAGTTTGTCGTGTGAAAGATTTCTTCCTTGCCAAACAATGCTCTATGTTAACATAAGCTTCCCAAACACCACATCAAAATCTATGTATGTAATATAACGCCTTGTTCCGCCATCTGATTACAGGATGCCTTTATATTTAGCATAGGTTTTCCATAGGATGTCGCACAGTTCTTGTCGATCTCAACAACCGAACGCTACATATTTTCAACGCAATATTACTCTCAGAGTTTTAACCAGAAGACTGCAGAGAGGAAGTGTCCGTGGAAACATTTTTTCTATATTTCGTTTTGTTTGAGATGACTGAGTCAGAGTTTGAACCACAAGCTCTCGTTTAATAAGCCAATACACTACCCACTAGACTATGGCGACTTTTTGGTGTTAAACTGAGTATTTTATGTTCAGCTGTTGCAACATTTTAATTCGTTACCTTTCGATAACTTAAGTAGGATGTCTTTATTACAAGTAGGACGCAATCTTTCTTCCTCCCAGACTGATGCACAATAGTGGTTTCAATGTTAACCCGTAGAATTTCTGCTGGTATTCCCTTTGCAGTAGTCGTCTGAGTCTAGTAGGTAGTATGTTGGTTTCAAACTCCAGGTCAGACTCTTCAAAAAAACGAAACATAAAAATCGGCTACTTCCTCTCAGCCGATTTATGGCAAAAACTCTCAGAGTAAATAAAATTACCATGAAAAGTTTCTCAAAAATCTGCCGCTTGAAGTCGACTTTAAACTGTAAAGTTAACACACACACCACATATGTGGTTTCAGCAACTAGGTCATAATCTTAACTAAATGGATGTAATGACCAATTGTACACATACACATATATACACAGGGCCATAAAAGTAAAACAAACCGAAAGCGGATTGGTTAAAAAAAATTCTGAAATTTGTTAACCGTATGTATACTTTTGTGGCTGTGTATATGTAAAGGGTATTAAGAAATTAATTTTAAATACTTGTTGATGTGCAATACTATGGAACTGGGATACACAGATGTGTCCACAAGCATTCAAAATTAATTTAAAAAATTTAATTTCAAAAGAATTAGTTTAAGGTGTTAGTCTAGTATAGATTGAAATCAAAATTCCTAAAATAGTTAAAAAAAAAAATAAAGTTTCGAAGGCACATTTTTAATTGCATATACGCACCATTAGAAGCATGCAGCATATTTGGTTTCAAACCACATTGTTTTCTCAACATACTTTCAAAACGCTGTGTTGTAATCTATGAGTTAATGATTAAATAAATGACTAATGGAATGTTCTTTTTGTGTTTCCAACACCTTCAAAACAAACATTAGCTAATAATGGTATTTGAAAAAAAAAAAAATAGAAAAAAAAATTACACAAACACTGTAAACAATGTCAACCTCTTTGCATACATGCATGAGGTGAGAGCCAGCCAAGCTATGCCATAAAGAGGCATGTACCATAAAAAAAAGAAACTTTCGCTTTCAACACTTTCAGTTTCAGTGTGGATTATTCTTAAAGAAAGTCTATGTTTTTCCAGTTTTTTCTTTCTTTTGCTTTTGTTTTAAAGTTTACAAATAAATTTCTTTAATAATTATGTAAATTTGTTTAAGTGTTTATCTTAAGCTTGGCTTAATTATTTACGATTATTTAAGACACATTTACACCTGCTGCTGGTGATGATCATGATGATGATGATGATGATGATGACGATGATTTTTTTACACTTTTACGATTTTTTTGATCACTCATATGTAAAGTTTTATTAAAAAAAACACTCTGAGAAAACTATAAAAAAAGAAAATAATGTTTGGAAAGATTGTTGTGGTAAATGTTTAAACAGACACCTAAACATGTTAAATTTTTTAAACTTTTTTTCTTAAAATGATGGGCGATAGAGTTCGAAAGAAACACAGCACACTCTTCAAATTCCATGTCAGTGTTAACAAGCGTCTGCTGTCAGTCAGCCGGTGAACAAGTGTTAGAAAGTTTAAGGGTTAGCTTCAGTTTAAATTGTTTTTGGGAAATTTGAAATCGAATTAAAAATTTCATTAAACAAACAACGATGAAATGTTAAAAATGTTTATAATTTGAAATGAAAAATTAGGAAAAAAAAACAAAATATACAGTCAGCGTCAAAAGAAACTGTACAAATACATACATAATACATAATTGGTCATTACAACCCTTCAGTCAGGATTACTACCTAGTTTCTCACACCACTCATGTTGTGTGCGTTAATTTTTATACATGAGTGGAGGGACTTATAGTTTAACATCGACTCCGAACGACAGATTTTTGAGAAACTTTTTCATGGAATTTTTATTTACTCTCAGAGTTTTTGCCAGAAATCTACTGGGGGGAAGTCGTCGAAGAAATTTATTATTTATTATATTCGGTAATCACTAATTCGAGTCTTCAATTATCCGTTTTTTCATTAACATTGATGGTGAAGAGTTGCCACAGTATTTACCAATCTTAGTCTACGTTTGGGTGGGAGTTTGAACCGTTGCCTTACGTTTCATAACTTAATACACTACCTACCAGTCTACAGAATAATAAATTCGAACTAAAAGTCAGTCTTAAGTTCTATTGGAACCTAAAAAATCTTAAATAGATGTGAAATTGGCCACTGTATAGAGAAATATACTTCTCAGAAGGGAAGATCCAATAAAAAAAAGTCATAATAAAACAATAGATACTGAGGCTCACAGAGCTGGGAACTTTGAAATACATAAGTACATAGGCAATTCTGCGAACAGAACTGCTACATAAATTTAGCTATCAATCATAGCCTTAGCTAAACCTTTTGGTATATGTATATTTGCCCAGAAAAGGCAAGTCCGCATTAAATTATGCGAGTGTCTCGAAAGCATCTCTTTAAAGACCTTTAAGTTGTTCAAGAGACTTGGATTTGAATTTTCCCTAAGGCAGATTTCATATACCATCTGTAGTTCAGTGATACTATCATTTACAGTTGTTGCATTACTGGTGTAAAATGTAATCCTCGTTTGTCCAATTCGTAACACTGTGGCAATGTTATCTCAATTAGCTTCTCTTAAAAAAATTCAGTTTTTTTTAAACTTGAAAAATATTTTGTTTTTATGCATAAACATGAAAAGAGAGTTAAGAGAACAATAAACTACAACAGCAAATACAATAGAAACTACATATACAGCCATTCAAATACATAAAATACTTGTAATGCAGAAAAGAGCGAATTGAAACAATAAAGAAAAGTTGGTGAAAGGCGTTCACCATTTAATTGGCAAACATATGAAGAGTATGCTGCTTGGCTTTGTTTAGTTCCAGCCACTGATCTTTAATATTTTTTTTGTTTTATTACAATTTCTTTAATTAAATAATAATAATGAAAAAACTAAAAGAAAAGAAAAGGAGCTCAAGTTTTGATAAATCTAAACAGATTATTATGATATGACAGCCTTTAAACAAATTTCGTTTTTGGGTAATTTATTATGACCATAAAAATTAATAGACAACATGGGCAATAATTCATTAGAAATTGTTTAAAAGTTCAATAGCATTGGGGAAACATTTATTTTTTAAATGATTTCCATTGCATTTTTGTTTAGTTTTGGTTATACTACTCGTATAATATTTGGATGATTTATGTTTGATTTTAATTTTAAATGAAAAGTGTCACACGCCAAATTACAATGATTTTATTGATAAATTACCCCGACTATCAATGGTAGGCAGTTTTAACTTTTTTTTCAATACGTATCTGGTTTCGAAGGCACTGTGGGAAACTGGATTTTTTCTTTGGTGTTCATTTGAATTGCAAATACTCCCAAAGAGTTCAATAGTTATTGTCATGATTGTTTGATTTATTATTGTTGTAAAGTATTTGATTTATGAATATAAATCGATAATCAATAAATCGATAAAATTTTAGAGTGAATTGTCTGTCTGTCATTGAAGTAAAAGGGTTTTTATTAAATCATGAATTAAAACCAATTGAAAAAAATATTTTTTTGTCCGTATTATCTGGAAAAAAAACGAAAAATTTATCATGTCTGGTCCATAAACAATAGCTGATTATAACACAAATCTTTTTTCTTTCATGATTTAATTTTTCTACTCTGACATACATAACTACCTTCTGTTCATACAAAGATAGAGGCCTATTTCCTGAACAAATTTCTATTCTCTGTGTGTACTTCGGCTACAACTTGTCTTCTCCATCTTCTTCTGGTTTATGGTGAATTAATGTTAGAAAGGCACAGAGAGATATTTCTACTCTCTTGGTAACAATTTTCAAAATTGTTGCCCTTTAAAAGGAGGGAATGGTTCGAATATATGATTTTTCTTGATTGAAATAAAAGTTTGGTAGTTTGTTGATTTACTAAACTAGAGTTTGAGACATCAAATCTCAGGCGTGACATCTCGACAAAAAGCAAAGCAGCAGTCTTCTGACTAAAGCTCAGAGAGTAAATAAAATTGCCGTGAAAGACAGATATGAAGTCTTTCGATGATGAAATTTATTGATCAAATTAATGCATAAGAAGCCTGGCCGTAATCCTGACTATAGGGTTGTAGTGACTAATAAAGTAAGTTAGTAAACTAGCTCCCTATATAACGCAAGGCCACAAGGCCACTGTTCAAACCCCGTGGCATGTGATCAATCCACTCTTCTGCTAATCATTATGTTTATATCTTCTATATTTATCATATTTCAAAGATGTACGTTTGCTGATTATCTGAAAGATAACAAGTTACAAAATACTCACAGTTTGTTTTATTTGGACCCAACCTATTGGACTCAACCCTTGTTTAAATGTAGCTTTTTACGTCTTTTCAATTCCATTCTGCATATCCTATACGCCGCTCCCTACATAATGCTACCAATGTTTTTAATTTTTCAATATATGCATAAAGATTGTTTGGCGACTGGTTTGATATGAAATCGATTAGCTTCTCTTAAGTTTGATCCAGAAGCCAAGTTCATTCAACTCTACAATAAGATCATACCCCTGTCCTTTACATATCACAGAGCCTATGAGGGTGGGGGTGTAGAGGTGTCATTAATTATTCGCTTAACTATATATGATATCCAGTCTTATGGAATTCATAGCATCAATAAAATTATCACACTCAAAATGCTTGGTCTGAGAAGCTAGGTTATTGTCCAGGCTAAAGAGCTGTAATGACCAATTAATTAAGTAAGTAATTAACCACATAAGGAAGACTTTTTCTTTGTTTTTATCAATGGTATATAGACTTTCTTGTCTGTATATAAGCACGCCATCACAACTCAAACTAAACTTAACATCGCCACTAGTCAGTCATCAGTATTATAACTCACAGTCATTATACTAAATTATTGAGAAAATTAAATGATTTTAATTCGTAATCATACGCCTATTAATAAACGTCAATTAAATTTAGATTAATGGTATCACACTGCCCCATATTAATTGTCTTTAAATGCAATATGCGACCCTCATTTGGGGATTTTTGTGTAATATTATTGAAATTTCTTACACAAATGAAATTTCTTACGAAATGATTTCATATTAAATGAGTTTAAATATGAATGCAATACTTATATTGTATCTTTTATATGATTATTTGTTTTCTGTTAATGATTATGGCTTTTCTTTACCAACCTACCAACATTGTGAACAGAAAAAACAAAAACAAAAAACTGAACGACGTTGAAAATTTCTGCTCTACTTAATTGCAATTCATCACCATGTCAGTAGAGATTCAACACAAAACATCATTAACAACAAATAATAACAGAAAACTAATAAATAATTACAAGACAACAACAACAACAACAATAATAATAAACTTCAAAAACAACAATTACTAGCAACAGTTGCCTCAACAAAATATTTAACAAATCAACTTCGTCTCAATGATACAACAATTTGAAGTGGCATATAAAATGAAAAAAAAACAAGAAACATAATTGCAACACCTTTTGCTCTTTCTATTAGCCACCTTAGATAAGACGTCTGCCCGGTGTCTAATGCAAATGCTTGATGTTTTTTTGGTGTGTTTATTACAGTGGCAGAGTCCTCCAAACACAAACACCCACTAAGCGGCATAAATAATCAAGATATAAGCCACCGTAAATTGAGGTGCAACAAAGCGTTGCAATCTTAAATATAAATCTGTTGCCATCATAGTCATCATAGCAGAGAGAGAGAGAGAGAGAGAGGGAGAAAGAGAGGAATGTTTTGCAAAAAATGTATGGAAATTGGGATAAGGGGATGTCGGTTATTTGTGCTTAACAAGGTTAATGTTAATAATTAATTAAATAGTAATTAATTTAAATTAAAATAATCGCTTACACAGTCAACATTGAAAACAACATTGTTTATTTGTGTTTTATTTCAAGATAAAGAGCAAGAACGAGAGATAACTGAAACGGAGTTCTTTGACATCCAAACCTTAAACAGTGTCAAAGAAAAACAAAAGACTTAAGACACAAACTTTTTGAATCTGAATTAAAAATTGTTTTTGAAATGCATTTTAAAATCGCACAGAGGCTTAACGATATTTCGGTTTCAGAAGGGAAATTAAATGAAACACACAAACCTATGATTTCATATCTTTGACTTTATACATGATTGAATCATTATCATTATATAAGAAATAATCGCCTCTGGATTGATTACAGCAGTTGACACTTTGACGTAACTTTTAAACTGTTTTTCACACATTTCCAACAGTATCTTGGTAATAACTTGACAAATGTTGTCATCTAAATATTTCAATATTAGAGGATCATCTGGATATGTCCGGTTTTTGACGTATCTCTACAGAAAGCAAGTATAATGGAGTCATATCACAATATCTTTTCGTGTAATAAAGGTCGTGCTGCATGGCTCGTGACATTGTCTTGTTGTAAACACGTTCCGTCAAGTTTGCAAGCTTAAATGAAAGTCGGTTGTCATAAGGCCAAGTCGCCGTACTCTAGCATTTAGTGTGTTCTAAACGAAAGTCCTTGATTCAAACACCAACTCAGACATCTCGAACAAAACGAAAATTAAAAAAAAATATATCTCAGCAATCTTTTGATAAAAACTCTGAGAGTTAAATAAGATTGCCATAAAAAGTTTCTCAAATCTACAGCTCGTAGTCGACTTTAAACTGTAGCTTCTGCCACTCGTGGATAAAATTAACGAACACAACATAAATGGTGTGAGAATCTAGGTCGTAATCCTGACTGAAGGGATGTAATGACCAATTGTGCGTGTATGTTATGTATGTATGTATACGGCTCTCGGATTTTGAAAGATAACGTTCGACAATATACACCTCAATTATGTATATCTTCAGACCATAATGAATAATAAAGAATAAAATTCAGCGGATGCAGACAATTACTTCTAAGTTCTCCGAGCGACATGTGTAATAATTTTACTTGTTAGCTTAACCATCAAATAAATTAAATCGCTGAAGAAATTTTTGTTCAATAAATTAAAATTAAGAAAATTTAAATTAAAATCCGGTACTAACCCCGATCAGCATATCTACCATGCTGTGAATTGAACTTTACATGGATGGATACCCTTGGCTAAAACTGAACCCTTGTTAGCACTTGTTTCCTTAAAACGATTCACTTACTGACAACATAGTTTATTATTGTAAATGTATTATTGTAAATTCAGCCATAGAAGGGAGAGCCCATAGTTAATGATGATCTTCAAATACCATACAATACTAAAACTGAACCCTTGTTAGCACTTGTTTCCTTAAAACGATTCACTTACTGACAACATAGTTTATTATTGTAAATGTATTATTGTAAATTCAGCCATAGAAGGGAGAGCCCATAGTTAATGATGATCTTCAAATACCATACAATACAGGAAAATTTGTTCATCAGCATCAATTTTAGCTGTGTTTTCATATGTATCAGGATTACTTTTAATGCAATTTTTGTGTGGTGTAAGATCCCCAAGCTCCTATTATAGCCAGTCTTGTCAAATGTTCCGAAAAACTTTATATGACAACACTACTGGACATTATTATGTACTCACTTATAAAGTAATTGCTTTAATAGCAATGAAATTGTTTGTAGGGCAAAATCTTACTCTTTAAGAGCTAACAAACGATTAAATATGTATGTATCAGAGATCAGCAATGAATCGTTTTTTCGCTGCTCATAAATACTCATAAAATTTCGAGTATGAGTGAGTCAACAGTATTGAAATTCAACGACTCTGATTCATTTGTACTCACTACAACATTGATTTATAAGTACAGGTTGCAATCAGTATGAGTACAACGATGACATCAGACTCATACCATTCGAAATATGTTTGATTCATACGCCTACTCATTCATATTTATAAATTTAGAAAAGTACTTATAATACTCATAAATGATTCGAGTGATTCGAATCATTCATCAAAATTTACAGTCTTAGTTGTTATTTCACTTACAAAATAAGGAAGAAAGAAAAAGACAAAGACACCAAGCAAAGCAAAAATTCAACCTTCTAGTGAGTATTGTAGTGTTCATACTCGAATCATACTTATTTTGTGATGCTTGTAAATTCTGAGTAAAGGAGAGTCGAAATCAATAAAATCATGAGTATTGTTAGGTATGAGTACGATGAGTATTTCAAACTTTGAATGTGAGTAGTATGAGTATGATATTATAATAAATGTGAAATATAAATTTGAATGCGTATAAGTATCAGAAATTATGAGTATAATTGGAATCTATTCATCTTTTTGAATACTCACTGCTGAAGTCGCCGTAGTCTAGTAGGTAGTGTGTTCGTTTATTAGACTTAAACCCCGGGTTTGTACTCCAGGTCGAACATCAAAACGAAATATGATAAAAAATATTTATTTGGCGACTTCCCCTCAGCAGGTTTCTGGCAAAAATCCTGAGAGTAAATATACCTACCATGAAAAAGTTTCTCAAAAATCTGTCGTTCGGAGTCGACGTAAAACTGTAGGTCCCGCTACTCAAGTAAAAAATTAAGGCACACAACATGAGCTACGCCGTAATCCTGACTAAAGGGTTGTAATGCCCAATTATGTATGTATGTATGCATTGCTGACCTCTGGTATATATATCATAAACAAAAGGGTATAAACCGATTTATAGTGGGCCGATATGAAATGTTGCAGAAATTGCCAGAAATTTGCATTTCAATGAAAAGTGTTGAAAAATTAAATGACTTTAGAAAAATATTTTCAAAATTTAGATTATTTATAAAAACGCAATAACAAACAATACAAAGATTATTAATATTCATTAATTAATAAGAAACCATTTTTTTCTTTCTTTCTTTACAGAGATTCCATTTTAAATAGGCCTGTATTTTCTTTGTATACATTGTTTCCATTATTTTATGGTAAGTTTGATGTTTTCTTTATTACAAACAAATTAATTCATTTCAATTGTTTAATACAATCAACAAAATGTTTTTAAAATAAAAAATCAAATTACAAATTTTCAATGTCATCGTATTGTAATTATAAATTTTGTTTTCTAAACACAACATATGGGATTACATTGTTTCCCACATACAGCATAATTTTGTTATAAAAATAGATTTTTTTTTCTTTAATAATAGTTCAATAATGTTATACAAATTGTTGAATTAAAATTTTAATTTGTTTATTTATTATTTTTCAATTCATATGTTATGTAAGCCGCTTAACCTTGAGGTATTTTTATGACAGAAACATTTAAAAAAAATTTTTTTTTTTATTTAACCCAAGTCATGTTATGCCTAAAAGTGATTACAATATTTAATATGTTCTCAAATGAAATTCAACAACGTAATTAAAGTTTTTATCCTTGTGACTTGATCGGCTTATTAGATTAAAAACTATATTTTAATTGAAAAAAAAAAAATAAGAAAAGTAATCTAGACACACCAAAAAAAACTTAGAACTACACTGATCTCTAAAGTTCTTTTATTACGTTGTAGTAGAATCTTTTATTTTTTTATTTTAAATTTTCCACTGAGCCTTTCAACACCTGAATTTAAAGAATTTGATAAAGTAAGCATACGAAGTTCAAAAAAGAACTCGATTGTTTGTTCGGTGAATACCTAAATTATATTTCTCTACTTGAAGACATCTTCACGGATTCAATTATAATAAATTCTCTTAGTTGGTCATTACAACCATTCTGTCAGGATTACAACCTAGCATCTTACACCCACACCCATATCTTGTGGTTATTTTAACATCGACCCATAGTGACAGATTTGAGAAACTCTCGGATTTTGTCTGAGCTTAAGTCTGAACTCTAATAATTATTAATGATTAAAGGCTTTATGTGAGAAGGTAGGCCGTAATCCTGACTGAAGGGTTGTAAAAGCTTTATAAAGTCGCCGTAGTCTAGTAGGTAGTGTGCCGGATTACGACCCAGCGTCTATCACCAGCCTTATTATTTGTGTTAATTTTATGGGAACTTACAGTTTAACATCAATTCCGAAGAGAGAGATTTCAAAAATTCAAATTCAAATTCGAGTGAAATTAATGCTCCTCTGGAATATCACATAAAATGTATGCCTGATTTAGGCTCCAACCAAATGTATTACAAATAAACCTAGTCAAATCATTTTGAGGTTCTTACGAAAACATGTTGTCTGCCACAGTTCATTGACGTCAAGTCGCTTAGTTCGATCAGAGAGTATCTATCCAAGAACTTTTCCCTGATTACACACAAAGTGGAACAATGATAGATGAAGAGAATGATGATTTAATCAACCTGCACATCATTTCGGATGATTTCAAAATAAATTCATGCAGGTAATAGATGCTTACATGAGCGCCGATGAGGCAGGCATCATTTGTAAATTCTGGACAAAGCGGGTCACAAAACGACCACATCACAGAGCTGGTAGATTTTCTATCAAATTTAGTATTCACCAAATATCATAGCACACGATCTATGTATATTAGATTTAAGATAAAAGAGACGGACGCCGGTTATAATATCGTTGTCAGTTATTGTGAACTTAGCCTCTGCCTTTGCATCTTGAGAGTAACATTAGAGTTGGTCGAGGTCAAACTGTAGGGCCCGCCACTATGGAAAAAATTAACATGGCTGATGTGAGTAGCTTGGTTGTAATCCTGAGTAAAGGTTTGTAATATCCAATAAAGCAATTAAGTAAGGTCGAATTAGCATGGTTTTCCGACCAGATAACCTATATCTAACCTTCTACCATATTACCAATTTTGGTGATAAGTGATCCGTTTTTAATTCTCAACTGTACCTGATTCACCATAAAAATTTCCACTTTCAAATATAACTGTTAAGCTAGAATTCATTGTTAAACACCAACGTACATCTCAAACAGCCTCTCTCTCTCTCTCTCTCTCTCTCTTTTTTGAATTGGCATCTGTGTGTGCACTTGATTTTGAATGCAATCTAAGCAAATTTAGTTGACCATTATCCAAAACCGGTCTATAACAGTACATTATTATTAAATGGCTGAATATAACAAAAGATTACAAGTCTTTATACCGTATGTGACTGACTCAGTTATGAAAAACAAAACAAAGAAAAAAAAACAAAAGAAAAGTTTAAAAAAAAGAAGAAATGTAATGAAAACCAACAACAACAACAAAACATGCATAAAATGCACTACAAAAGTGCACTACTCTTACGAACACTTTCATTTTCAATTTTTGGGGTGTAAGCAACCGTTAAGATGGTAAAAAAAGTGAAAAAACGATGTAATCATAAGCAAGAAATCCCATAAAAGAAACAGAAAAAAAACCAAAAGACTAACGGCCACCATGACCATTGAGAAGAGGCAGGACAGTAAGAAGAAGAAGAAGTAAAACGAAGCGAAAATTATACGATTTTAACTGCAAACGGATGTCAGGCACATGATGGCAGCAGCAACTTTACATATGTCTATAAGCCTCCCCGGTATTGCTTCCCCCTTTTTCCAGTTATACTGACATCACTTGTATGCTCGTATCATAATGATGTTGCATATGAAGTTGTTGTTTAAACAGAAATTTATTGCACAGCTCATACATTTCTGCCTTCTCTCTCTCTCTCTCTCTCTGTCTCCTACAACTTGAATTGCTTTTATGGTTGTTTCTTCGATGCTCATGTACATATTTTAGTTAATGGCAACGAAAGCAATAGTGATTTATAACGGTAATTTTGGAAAACGCAATGCGAAGTAATAAAATTCGGTGCAGCCAGATCTGGCTATACCAGCCAGATTGAATTACGAATAGAAAATTGTGAAAGCAAAGGCAAGTGTTGTTAATTTATAAGATTTATTTACAGACTCTTACTTAACTTACTTAATTGGTGATAACAACCCTTTTAGTTAGTATTACAACGTAGCTCCACACACCACCCATATTATGTGTGTATTAATTTCATCCATGAATTCCAAGATCTATTGTTTACTGCCGATCGATTTTCAAGAAACTGGGCATGTCAAATTTATTTACTTTCAGAGTTTTTGCCAGAAAACTACAGGGGGGAAGTCGCCGTGGAAATATTTTTTTTCAAAATGCGTTTTTGTTCGAGACGTCTAAACTAGAGTTTGCATCACGGGCTCGCGTCTAATAAGTCAATACACTATCTACAATTTCAGCTGTATTTACCGGCTTATGAGTACTAAAAAAAACGTGAACGTACATATATGCATTACTGACCATTATAACCCTTTAGTCACGTTTTCAGCCTAGCTTCTCACATCACCCATTTTTTATGCTTTGTTTCGATCCATGACCTCTAGTCCATCACTTTAAAGTCGACTCAGTGCACTTTACCATGATGTGCGAGATATATTGTCTTTGGTTACAGCAGTCGATCCTTTTAAGTTAGTTTTCGAACACTTTTTCGAACATATCTTGGCGGTAACTAGACAAATAAAGGTTTTCAAATGGTCCAACGTTGTGATATTTTCCGTGGCCATTTGACGTTGCCAACACATTAAATTACTCTCTTTGAAAACCTCTCCTGCAATAAAGCCAAAACCAGTTTTGTTGTATGGCTCTTGGCACGCAATACTTTGCATTGACGGTAAAGGTTCTTGCAGCGTAATTTATTATTTATCCGAACACAATGCCTTTTCCACAATGACTTCTGGATTTTCAGGACCTCGTATGCGACGAATTTTGCTAAAAGATCTCGGTATGACGCTTTATAAAGTTGAATTGGTTCAAGAATTGAAGCCTCATGGCCATCCGTTTCGTATTCGCTTTGCAACATGGGTCAATGGGAAACTGCACGACGATGTCGATTTTGACCCAAAAAAAAAAGTCATCATTTCAGATGAAGCTTATTTTCAATGTTGGTGGGTACGTTAATGAGCAAAATTGCCGTATTTGGGGCTCAGAAAACCCACACACGTGGTCTTACAGAAGCCAATACACCCATCACGAATGACTGTTTGGTGAGGTTTGTGAAGCGGAGGCATCATTGGCTCTTATTTCCTTGAAAATGAAGACGGCACAACCATTACGCCTATCGCACCATTAGAACTCATTTTTTTTGTACTCGCTTTTCATGGTATTGATATGATCGATGTTTGGTTTCAACAGAATGATGCAACTTACCACACATCTTATGCCGCAATTGATTTGATGACGGGACCTACAGTTTAACGTCGTCCCGCCACTCAAGTATAAAAAATTAAGGCACACAACATGAGTGGTGTAATCCTAACTCAGGGGTTGCAATGACCAATTATGTATGCTTGTATGTATGAGCCGATTACTGACATAACACTAGTCGCGCCATCTGTGTATTAGTCAGCGAACTTTTCGATATATAGTGTGATATTTTTATACAACAACAAATTTACATACATTCCAATCAAATCGGCTTCCATACCATTTCAACGGGCATGTTATCGGTTTTAATAAATTAATGACATGCCTAACGGTTTTCTTGTTAACAACACTTACGATTATGGCCATTGCCATTAAGGCCACGTTTAACTGAAATTCAATTTTGTATTCAATCACTTCAAATTTTTTAAATTTTTCTGCACTTTTACCTTTTGAATTATGATTTGAAGTATGGGAAAAAGTACTTCGTGAACTGTACCAGTGCTATTATACCATCATTACATACATACATACATACATACGTATATGTTGTACGATAAATATTGTTGTATGAACGAACTCATTATTAATGTCTAATTTGTTAAGGGCCTCTTAAGTGGGGATTAAAATCTTTTGTTCAACTACGAGTATAAAATTATATTTCATCAATTGTTGTTGTTGTTGAGTGCCTTAAGTTTTGTGATTTCATTTCATTGTTAGGCGGTAGCCCTTAACTTAAAGAAAACATTGTAATGAGAACACCAAAATAATTAACGTTTAAAATCAGTTATCTTAATGGCCATTATATGTTATGATGATGTTATGATGGCCATAAATTTATAAATTATTACTGAAAGTAAAGCTTTTAAGCAATTACATACGAGTATATTTATAGTGAAAGTATTTTTAGAGTTTTTTTTCATTATTTAATCGTAAAGAAATCTGTGATAAATCGTTATTATTTTGCATCATTATCAATAGTAATGCCGTACAGAAAATCCAATACTTTTCGTTAATATTTCTCTGCAAACTAATATTCATTAAAATACATCACTATGATGTCTTTTAGGGCAAAGAAGATCAATCAAGTTCCAAATTCCAATTTTATTACGTAGCCTCTTAAAGAAAGAGTTTTCACTTAGGCCGGCATTTAGGAACATTGTAATACCCTACATAGTTACAACCCTTCAGTCAGGATTACAACCTAGTTTCTCACTTCACTTATGTTGTGTATGTGTATTAATTTCAAATATGAGGGGCGGGACCTCAAGTTTAAAGTCGACTCCGAACAACAGATTTTTGAGAAACTTTTTCATGACAATTTAATTCTACTCTCGGAGTTTTTACCAGAAATCTGCTGAGATGCACTGAAGAAATATTTTTTCATATTTCGTTTAGTTCGTGATTTCTGGTGGGGTTTGAACCGTGTTCTCATGTCTAATAAGTCAGCACACTACCTCCTAGACTACGACGACCGCTCCCATTGTGATACCACTTCTACCCATTCTACCCGGGGATCAAACATCTCCTGGAGGACATTAACCCGAGTCCAAATTTTAAATCTTGCTATTGCAGCAATCTTACTATCGAGCTGTCTAGCAGAGATGTCAGAAAATGAGAAGTAAAAAATTCCGTCTTCTTATGACAAGATGACAGGAGCAGAACACTGACACATGAGGTGTAATTCTGAATAATAATTCAGAAGCCCTAGGTATCGTTATTGTGTCCAGCAGAGTGTAGCAATATTGCACGAACAGTCTTGCTGCAAATGATATTGAACTTCCCTATAATAAGTGTGGGTAATATTCAAATCCGTGGTGTGGAAGGTAGAGTGTAGGCTTACTAGACGTGAAGCTACGGGTTCGTACTCCAGGTCAGACATCTCCACCAAAGCGAAAAACGAAAAAATATTTCTTCAGCGACTTCCTCTCAGCAGATTTCTGGCAAAAACTCTGTGAGTAAATAAATCTGCCATGAAAAAGTTTCCCAAAATCTGTCGTTCGGAGTCGACGATAAATTGTGGGTCCTGCCACTCGTGTATAAAATTAACACACACAACATGAGTGGTGTTGAGAAGCTAGGCCGTAATCCTGACTGAAGGGTTGTAATGGCCAATTATGTATGTATGTATGTAATATGTTATGCTAAGACTTTAGGGCCTACTTACTACTTTAGCTATGCTTTTCTATTTTCAATACTTTCACAACACATTTTCAACCATGACAACTTGTTCATAAACAAAAAAAGGAAAATTTTGCACCTGCTTGTAATCTTGCCAAAAGAAAATTGTGTTACAATAACCTTGAGTCACAGGTATTAACGTGAAAGTTTAAAGTTTTCCACTTTTGCGCAATCGCAGCAACGAACAGAATGAATGAATGAATCGATATGTAAACGATTATAAAATAAATTTTGTTATTGCAAAGTACTTGCCACAGATCAATGATTTAATTTAACGATTTACTTTCACGATCTATGCGCTCTATGTATAGTATGGTATGGTATGGTATGGTATGAATTAACATTTTGAATTATAATAGAGTCACGTTGCCAGAGAACGTGATACTAAAATAAAGCACACATACATACATATTTTATGAGCATTTAATTGGAATATTAAAATAATCCGGTTCTTAACTGTATTTTTTTTTTTTTCTTATAATTTCAGGCTAAACAATGACGAGACACCTGAAATATTTATGTGCCAGCTTTTGTATATGGCTTCTGGTTTTGACTGCACACCCTGCATTGGCTTTAGAAAAATGGTCACGCCAATTGGAAGCCACCGATCCGGGCGTATCGGATAGTTTTGATTGGATACCTTTGGCTCAGCCGGCTGACAGTTCTACTCAGTCAAAGGATCGCTCTGGCAATGGTCGTGTCTTGACCTACTCTCAAGCATTTCCCTCTAATGGCCACTTCAGCGATTTAACCAAAGGTTTCAATAGCCAAGTCTCACCAAAACCTACCCCCTTTGATTTTCCATATCAATTCCAAAATTTCGGCAGTGTACCACAATCCCAGGCCCTGAAACAATCCTCGGTGGGTGTGAAATCAAATGGTTTCGGTTCACAAGAACCAACTTCACAGTCGTTTTTCAAATTTGAAATGCCTTTGAATCAGCAAAGTACCAGACATAATCCGGCACCACTTAATACAAACACGGGAGTGAATACCGGCTATCAAATCTCCCATGCCTTTGGAGGAGGCGCCCAGGCTACGCTATTTAACTCGCCTTTGTTTAATCAACAGCCGGTATTCCCGCCCGAGTTCCATCCTATAGCCTCCAAGCCTCAAACGCAAACTTTACAACAGCAAAAGCCTTTGACTCAACAAAACTTCCTTAATACGGAACCAATTTCCCTAAAGAATTATTTCAAGGATACAAAAGCAGCCCAGCCGTCCACGCTACAATCGGTGACACCACAAGTATTTCCGCAAATTGATAGCCAATCGGATAATGGATTTTCCTTAAGAAATCCCTTCAATAGCCTGCCATCTGGAGCTGGAGCACCTTCGGTATCAGCGCCTCAACAAGACTTACAGTATTTATATGTGCCCTACAACGATATCTACAATCAGATACCGCAAGCACAACCCCACCAACAACAGCAAGCCAAACCTCATTCGCAGGCACAAACTCAACAGGCCCAGCCTCCAGTACAGAATCTGTTCCAGCCTGCAGCAAAATTGAACAATAATTTGCCAACAGTTAATCCCTATCAAATCAATCAATTCTATACACCCGATCCAATAGGGCAACAGCGGGCGCCTCAATTGAAATATTATACCAGCACGACCAGCACCACCCTTAGGCCACCAGTACAAACAACTTCTCTAAAACCATCTAATGTATTCCAGAACTTTGTTAGTCCCCAATACAATACCACACCGAAACCAAAACCTAAGGCTCACCAGCCGCCCTTGGCCATGTTTTTGTTACGCTCCTCAAACAGACCCTCTGAGTCGGACATTGTGGATATTTTAAGTGGCGCAAAAACTATATCCGTCATTGATGCTCCTACACCAAATACCCCTGAAATATTTGTTGGACCCTCGGGCATGCCTACACCTAATGGTTACAAAAAATTCGATTTACCCTATCTGTCCCAACTGCAAGGTGCTCAAAACATTCATGATGTGTCCTTCTTTGTGGCCCCTCTAAGTTATCGTACGCCGGGTGGTTTCAATAAAATTTTATTACCCGAACCACATGTGGGTTCCATAGTCGTTAATCTGGCAAAGTCTGCTTATGCTCAACAGCAGGTACCGCAGCAACAACAACAACAACCGCAACAACAACAACCGCAATATAATCAACCACAAAAACCCCAACCACCTCAACAATCGCAGCAACCACAACAACCGCAATACAATCAACCACAACAACCCCATCAACCGGAATACAATCAACCCCAACAACCACAACAACCGCAATACTATCAACCACAACCTCTACCACCAGTAGAACAACCCACCAGTACCACCACCACCAGCACCACCAGTACTACTCACCGACCTCGCATTCACTCACAACGAGTGAAACCGAATTCGAATCGAGGCAATAAATTCAGTTACTACTACGATCAGGATCCCATACAAGAGGTGGCTTCACCACAGGTTTTGCAAAAGGAGCGTCCCAAAAAGAAACGTCCCCAATCGGTTAAAATTGAACAGCCCTCGTATACGCAACAGCAACTCAACAACCCCTATGCCCAGTTCAATCCAATACCCAATCAAATATCAAGTGATGACTTCTATAAACTACAAACTCGTCCTGCTGCTTCCTCCACCACCAGTTCTACTACATCGACTACTACCACCACCTCAACCACAGCAGCGCCCCACAACTATTTCGTGTACAATAGTCAACCACAAATTGAGTTCCCCGGATCAAGTGGCCATTTATATCCGGAAATAAATCAAATTACCCAACAACAACAACAACAGCATCACGAACAAAAGATTCTGGAACAGGCGGAAGAGCAAAAACAGAAATTGACCACCAGACCGCCAGTTTTAACTACCACTGCCGAGGAGGAATATCGCATGAAGCAATACTACCGAAAACAGGAAGCCATTCGTAATCGCCCACAAATTCAGACGCAAACTAATTCACCTTATGAACAGGTTCAATATACGCCAGTCAGTTTGGAATATGAAATTGGCAAGACGACCACAACCACGACCAATAAGCCTAGAATAACATTCTTCAGTCCCACGACAGCGCCAGCACAAGAAGAGGATTACAACACATTGCCACCACGTACACAGCAAAACCACCAAACACAATTACCTGTAAATCATCGTCCTTCATATACACAAAACGAAATAACCGATAATCCAGTAGAATATGAACCGAATCCATATCAATTGCCATCGGAATTGCCACAATTGCAACCCAATTTCCCCGGTTTGGTTAACAATCTCAAGGAAATGAAGGAACCACAACCACAAACACCAGCAGAGCAGACTACTCAAGAACAGACCACAGTAACGCCACAAACCTATCCGGAACCGGAAATTTCAACTAAGCCTACCAGGAGACCCATTAATCGTGTACGTAAACCGGTATCCACTAGAGTTACATCTTCCGTAAGCTATTCAGAATCGGAAAGTAGCTCACGCAGACCCATTAATCGTATACGCAGACCCTACGGCTCACGTAATACCGCATCTACCACTGCCAGTCCAGTAAATGTGGATTATGATGAGGTTTCTACCTCGACCACTACCAGGCGCCCGGTGTCAGGACGTAATCCTCTACAACGTAATCCCAATCGCATACGTTATCAACCCACACCCGAGGAACGGCAAACTTTGCGGATAAAGCCCAAGAGAAAACATCATGGCAGTGGCAAAATAGTGAATGATGAGGATTTGGATTACCAACGGGATGTCTTAAAACAAAACTATCCGGTATTTAAGCCTACCAGTTCGCGTAGACCCAGCAGTAGTCCTACAGCCATACCTACGACTTATGATGTTACCACTACAGAGGTGCCTACCTCGGAAACCCAACAGGTTTACACTGTAACGCCTAGTAACAGTATTGATAATGAACATAATTTCCCAGCGGGCCTTTTGGAACCCATGCAAATTGCTCAACAATACAATGAGTACAAGAATAACTATGGCCCGGGCTATTTCCCAAATCAGGAGGATATAAATCCCACAGAACCGATAGTACGAAATGAAATCAATCCGATTTATAATGCAGAAATACCAACAACCGTGCCGCCTACCATACCAACCACCACGCCCACCACAACAACAACGACTACAACTACAGAGGCACCAATCATAATAACCACTAGACGATCGCCATTCATAAGAAGGAATTATCCACGTTTGAGGACGACCACTACGGAAGGCCCAGCTACAACTACGCCCAGTGAGGAGGAAAAGCCATCAGTAAGTCCAAATTCGTTATAGCAAATCAAGCGACTCGATTTTATATTCCTTTAAATTACAGACACGCAATCGTTTGCAGCAACGCAAGGTGATTAAGGTGCGTGCACGCACCAGAAGACCTTTGCATCCAGCCTCTCCTACACCCGCCGCTGCAGAGGAAGAGAATGAAGCCACTGAACAGCCGAAACAGAATTATCGCCGCCTTAATCGTTTCAACCAGGACTTGTATGAAAATGAGGTAAGCTTTGTAAGTAAAAATCGTAGACCAATTTCATCTGCAAACTTCCTATCTTATGGCATTAGACACCCAGACGCCGCTACAAACAAAAGTTCCAATTGGAGGGTCAAGAGTCTCAATGGTCGCCCCCGGTTAAAGTTGGACCCACAAATAATTTCAAGCCCATAAATCCCAAGGACACACAAAGAAATCAACATAAATTTGAAAATGAACCGGAAATTGTTACCGCTGGCCCCATTACCGAGGAGAACAAAGAGAACTATGAAGTCAAGGTTTCAGCAAAATATGGACCTGGTAAAAAATCATCAATAAAGGAAGCCAATCTTAAGTAAGGGTTTTCAAGATTTGTAAAAAAGAATTCTTAGAATTAATTTCTTTTTTTCTTTTTCTATGGAAATAGGCCTGAAAAATCCTTCGCCGAGCTGCTGGAAGAAGTTATGGGCAAGGCACCAGAAGAAAAACAACAAATGGAAACAACCACGAGTCCAGAAATGTCTACAGATGGCACTGTATTCGAGGCACAAAAGACTACAATTGCCAATCGTATATTAAGACGTGGCAAATGGAAGAAAACACGTGTCAGCTCCTCATCATCCTCATCCTCTAGCTCATCTTCGTCGGCAACTAACAGCAATGCAAATGGCGAAAGTTTTGAAACAGCAGAATCCCAAAACCTAGGTTCACAACTCTTGAACTCTTTGCAGAAAGCAGAAAAGACGACCACAGATAAAATACAAGATTGGCAAACTACCACAACGCCCATGACAACGGCGGCGGAAATTAATGCCATGTTTAATGGCGCCTCTACAACGCCGTTAAGCATGAATTCCCGCGAAGAGTATAGCATGACCACAACATTTAAGCCACAAACCACAAACTTTGCAACAACTTTGACCACGAATAAGGAAGAAACGGCTACCGAAAGTATGCTAGAAACGACGCAAAGAGAGGAAAGTGCCACCAGGCGCATGGATGATGATATGGGTATGGAAGATGATTTGGAAATACAGCCGAGTTTATTTTCGGAGGTCAAAAAGCAACTGCATGAACTTTTCTCAATAGAGGAAAGTGATGATACAGCTGTAACAGCAGCCTTGGCGGCTGTGGGTAAACGACGCCAGGAATATACGAACATTAAACGGCCTAAAGTGGAGACCACAACACAAGCCATTGATTTGGGGTCCATTACACAACCCATGTCAGTGGAGGATAAAAAAGCCTTCCATCGAGAGCTAATGAAACATGTGGTCTATGCAACATCATCGCCGGTACAGCAGGAAGAAACCTCTGAGGCCGAGATCTGCTATAGAGGGCGCTGTATAAAATCGGAGGATTTACCAGCCAATCACAAATTAAATTAAAAACAAACAAAAATTTATTATTTCTTTAAACATACTTTCATACAAACAATTTCTACCTTATCTAACCAAATCTTCTATATATATATAGTTACAGTTAAAATATAGGCTAGAAAGCAACCTAAAACTATACTTTAAAAGCAGTTCGAAAATGTAAAGCCTTAAAGTAGATTGTGATAAACTGTTAAAGGCTGCCGGGGCCTCTTGAAACTGTAGCTTTAAGTGTCATTTTCTTTATTTATAAAACAAACAACAACAAAAAAAAAAAGAACAAATATTAAAAAAGTCATTGAAAAATATTTCATTTCGAGAAAATTATTTTTTTAGCGAACAAATTGATTTCCTTATCCTTAGCTTTTTTTTGTTTAATTAATTAATTAATTATTGTTTTATTGTTTTTTTTTAATTAATTAATTTTATTATAATAATTTAGCTTTAATACTTCAAACAACTTGTTTTTTCGTTTCATATTTTCATATTATTTTTTAAGTTTAACGCGCGTCTCTTCTTCACTTCGTCTTTCACAGTTGCTCGAAAACATTGTCACAAGTTTTTCTAATCCCTGCTGTTAAATTTTAATTCATTTACATACGAAATTAGTGAAATAGTTTCTCTTGAGAAAAATTTATTGAAAATTTCATTCATTATTTAAGTTTAGTATTATTTAGTATTTTAAGTTTTGTAATATAATTCTTTAAACAAACAGAAAAAGAAAACAAATTTAATAATATACTCTACACATGTAAATTGTACGATATAAATAAATAAATAAATAATAATAATAAATTAAAAATAAAAATAATTGATATTTATTTACTACAACCCTTTAAACAGGATTACAACCTAGCTTCACACACACCATGCATGTTGCGTACAGTGGTAGTCTTGTAATTAGCGCACCCACATACACGACCCCTTTTCCAGTAATAAATAAAATAGAAATAGTTTTCAAAATTTATTTAATGGTGCAGTTAAATATTCTATGGCGTATACTTAAGCGATATATATGTACAGTTAAGGGAACTTCAATAAAACTATGTAACAATAAATGACACCTAACTTTTCATGAATCTGTTGTGAAGAAAAAAAAATCCAGGCTCGTTCACAATAATTGTTTCCTATGGAGACATTTACGACGCTTACTTTATACTAGTTTACACCACCCGGTATAAGACTCTTAATGGAGGATAAAGTATCGAGATTGTTATTCTGGTTTCCAAACTCTCATGAGGAAAGAACATAATTCAGATCGCAAAGAGAACTTCAATACCGCTTTATGCCCTTAAAAGTGTCGTAGATAAGACTTTAGGGGCCTAGATCCACCATTACAATTTGGCACTATTGACACTATGCGGTGGAACCAATGCAAACCCAAAAGCCATTACCGACTGATAGACAAAGCAGCCATGTAATCAATCGTCCTAATTAATAATACACTCTTTTCCATTTCGAATAACTCATTTTTTGCTATACTAAGTTGGCTTCTATCTGACCCAGTTATGAAGCAGAGTCCTTAAATGGTGGCAGTATAATTCTGTTCCAACTTGGATTATGGACATGCTGTAATTCTGAAAAAGACATAAACATATTCGAGCCGATTGTGTGATCCTTTTAATTTTCTGAATTGGACTGGATCTTCTGACTTCTACTTTTAGGCTTTATTTAATGGCTACAAAATACTAGACTGGAACGAAAGGTTCTAATACTAACACTAAGATGTTCTCCAGACAAAGTTGGTGGCCATATTGAAGACAATGTAATGCTTATTATTATATACAGGACAGAGGACACTGAGATTCCAATCGTTGGGCATACTTTCCTCTAGCCATATTTACATATTTAGCCATTGAAAAATTTACGATAGCTAAAAGCTGTTTTGGAGATCGTTATGTTAGCACTACTAAATGCTTTGACAGCCGCCTGGCTATCAGACAGTATGCTATTATCCCTTTCAGAGATATTTTTATCCTTAATAATATTTAGTGCAGCCTATATTATCCATACTTCAGGCTGAAACAATAGTAATTCATCACGCTTACTGATTTTTTAATTGTTTTTAATTTATATTGTATCAACAAATGTATAAAAAAAAGGGTACTCAGCAACACTGGTTGTGCGCCAATTGAAATGTTCGAACATGTTCGAAGTTCGATCACAGTAATCTTTGGTTAAATGATTTCAAAAATAATAAACAACAGACAGCTGTGATTTGTTCAAGCAAATGGTTTGAGGTACAGTTCAAAAACAATGTTTACACAAAAATGTGTATGATGTGTTTGAACGAATACACACACACACAAACATATGGCATGCTTAGTGAGAATGTTCAAATCGACATCAGTTCAAATTCCATATTCGTTGTGGGCATATCGTTTGTGCGCTTGATATTTTCATTTATTTGAAGGGGCTGGTTGCATGGTATGCTTGTGTATTTAAATTTTTCCATAACAAAAAAACAAAGAAAGATAAACACACAAACAAAACACTTGTGTAATCGACCATTTTGATGTACACATTTGATACATTGGAGTTTTGTCATCAAAAACATACATATACATATGCGAACAGATAGCACGCGGCAGGACAAACTGGTTGATAAGAACAAATTGATTTGAAGGTTTATTTAAATATGGAAACTAAACGTACGGATATTGTAGGTGGTGTTAGGGCAACTATGCCTTGTATAAATGCGAATAAAAAATTTTGGAGTGAATTCTTTGAACTTTACAAAAGTTTTCCCGCTTTATGGGACCTCACACATCCAGACTATTTACATCGAGACTCTAAAGCCGATGGTTATAATAAATTGGTCATTAAATTAAAGGAATTGTACCCGGATGCCAATAGGGAGCTGGTAGCGGCTAAGATTAATACGTATCGTACATCATTTCGCAAAGAGTTACGAAAATTAAAAGAATACAAGAAAAGAGGAATAGAAATGACGCCTACATTATGGTATTTCGATAATCTATCATTTCTTACAGATCAGGTTCAACTTAACCCATTAAAGAGTGGTAAAAGGAAAATTGTAAAACCAGCAGAAGAGGTAAAAAACATTCATATAAAATATATAAAACAAATGTAACTAAATTTCCTTCTTCAATTTACATTAATTAAAAGAAACCCTTGCCAATAAACCAGATGCTTCCCATACTAGAGGAATTTCTCATTATTAATAAAAATATACCGGAAAAACCTCAACCCACACAATATTTAAATTTTGAAAAAGAGGTAAGGTATACCTTACATACCTATACTACAATCTAAACAAAATTTTCTAACCTTAACACTCTACCATTTCAGTATTTACCTGAGCCTTTGCCAAGGCCAGCATCACCACCACCACCACCAAAGAAAAAACCTATCAACCATCAGAAGAATGTTTACCTGGTTAAAGAAAAGGAGGACAATAAGACATTGAAAAGTATACAGGACGAAGAACCTAGTTCCACACAATATTTAAATTTTGAAGAAGAAGTATACCTGCATACATACATACCATACAGTTGAAACAAATTTTTTAACCTTAACACTCTACCATTGCAGTATTTACCTGACCCTTTGCCAACGCCATCACCACCACCACCACCAAAGAAAAAACCTATCAACCATCAGAAGAATGTTTACCTGGTTAAAAAAAATCTTCAACCTAATGCTTACCCGGCTAAAGAAATGCCTCAACCTAATCAACAGGCCACTGCAGAAATTTTAGCCAAATCATGGGCTGTACAATATGGCGAAATGCAGGGTGAACAGAAATTAATTGCCCGCAAACTGATATCGGATATATTGTTTCACGGTTGTCTAGGCAATCTAGAAATGTCGCATGCCATGAGAATACAAGATATTCTACACAATGAATCGTTAACAAACTATCATCATCCATATTATATGGAGTCACAGGAAGCCATGGTTCAGCGGGAGCCTAAAATAGAAGATTTAGAAGAGGAAGAAGATATTCATGAAATTTGTTCTATGAATTCTGAGCTTTAAAAAATGTATGGTCTCAAAGAAAGTTGCATTTCGTTGGTCAGTTATTTGAATAAAAGACTGTGTTTTAAAAAAAACTTCGAATTTTAAACGAATTTATAAACCGTTTGGCAATCGCAATGAATTTTACAAACCATTTTACACTTCGAACATGTATTTCGAAAAATTTCGAAGTTACAAAAGGCAAACAACTTAACTGGAAAACTTGTCTAAAAATCGTGAGTATCGTCATTTCTCTATAATATTTTCGAGCTACTGGTACATACATAGGTACACAAATTAAGCTTTAAAAGGAATTATTATACGTATGCGACTTTTTTAGATCTCTAATATGTGAATCGCTTTTTCCTATTTGTATAGTCACTTGAAAAAGGTTTAAACACCTTGAAGTAGTGATACTTTCTCTTTTTGGCATTTCAAGAAGTTTAATCCTTAATTCTGAAGTCGCAGTAGACTTGTTGGCAGTGTGTTGGCTTATTAGACAATGGCCAGCGATTTAAACCCCAGCTCAGACATCTCGAACAACTGCAAAATAGAAAAAAATGTTTGGCGACTTCCTCTTAACAGTCTTGTGGCAAAAACTCTGCGAGTAAATTAAAAATCTGTTGTAGGCTTGGCACTCTAGGGTAAAACTAACACACAAAACATGGTTGGTATAAAAAACTAGGTTGTAATCCTGTCTAAAGGAATGTAATGACCAATTTAGTAAATAAGTAAGGCAGCGAATAAGTGGCAGTTCTGCTTAAACTCCAGAGAAGTAGGCTCAGCACTGTTGTCGAGGTTATTACGGGCGATTGCATTATAGGAACACATGCGAGGCGTATTAGGCCTGGACACCTTGCAAATGATTTCTGCAGAAGCTGTGGAGATGAGGAGGAGGAGGATAAGACTACTTTTCACCTACTGTACACATGCCCGACACTTGGTCGGAGAATAAAGAGGCACCTGGATGTCTGCTATATGGAAGATCTGGATAAATTGGCAGTCTGAGTTGCTTCATCGGAAACTCCGAATGGTTCCTGGACTAGGGGAAAATGTAAAACCGTGGAATCACAATGGACGCTGTGTGTGGCTTAAGTATGTCCATTGAGGGGATAGTCACTTCCACCTATCTACCTACTTTTAGGCAGCGAATAGCTTACATGGATACTCAGAATACTTCACAGCATCATATGATCTCGAGGTAGATATCTTGACACAAGAGCCTTAGAAAGTTATGGGATGGGCTTACCACAGAGTTTTGAGGCATTGTGTCGCATGGGGCAACGATATTGTAGATCTTCTATCAGGGAGATTTTGTATTTCGGTCCTGGTATACAGAGACTAAATAGTTCCAAAGGCCTTGGCTCCCATTACAATTTCTGAAATTGAAAACGTTATAGACATCGAGTTTATAATGTTTCTAGAAGACTCGCCCAGATAGTCCTATAACAATAATTTAATTTAACGAACTTATAATTCAATTTGACCGGCAATATGGCCACAAAACATTAATGAATTTGCCAATATAGACCCATGCTACTGTTAAAAAAGTTATCGAAATTTTCATCAATAGAATGACCATTTGTAAGTTTGCACGCAGAGTATATTATTTATCGTCCACATAACCATTCGAACTTGACGATTTTCGTTAATTCATTGGCATTTGCAACCGTTGAGCCAAAACGTGATGAAATGAAAAGGTCTGAAGCCGAATAAACCTTACGAAAATGGAAAATCATTCTTTGACTTGCATTTGCACTGCGACTTTATTTCGAAGGCTTTTCGAGCTTGTTCGAAGTTGTGTGTTTGTTTGCATATCTGTAAGGATCTTGACATCTCTGTTGTGTACTCGATAATTTAGTTTATGGCTTATAAGTAATGTATGTTTCGGCCAGCAGTACAATGCAAACGTAACTTATTCAGTTGTAATGGATATGGGCAGGAAAATTCTGATTGATGATATAACTTTCTGTCCAATTGTATATTCCACTGTTCTAGGCAGCTTCAAAGCTATGATTTTAACAACCGCTTGCCATTTGCTTTCTGAAGAAAAGAAAGAAAATTTCAAATTATTCTAATGAATTATAAAAATTTTTATAAAATCTTTATAAAAAAAGCACGAAAGCAATTTGGAAAAATTAATTTGATATTGTATATTTGAAAGCATCATATCGAGCCATAACCGCAAAAATATCTCAAGCGACATATTTTTCAAATATCGTTTTTTGTAATAAATAAATTCATTGGCATCATTTGCATCATCTATAAAAATTTCAGGGTCCCACTCTGTACCGTTATGAATTTATAACAGGAAAAAGTTTCATTTTCTAACCTAATTTGCTTAAGAAATAAATAATAAAAACCTTCCCCTGTAAAATTTTGTTTTTGTCGCTTGAGATATTTTTGCGGTTATGGCTCGATATATGAATACGTAACTATATTATATATACATGTACATACATACATAAATAAAAGTTTATTGTTTTAATACATGTTCAATATTTTTTTGTATTATTCACATAACAATTTCGTATATTGTTCAAAATTAACAACAATTTACAATTTCAAATGTACATAGCGTTTACATATAAATTTTTTTAAAAATTATTTTATAATACAATCATAAATAAGCCTTTAATATTTATATAAAAAATATATATTTTAAGTAAATGCACAACTAATGCAAATAAATAGAAATTATTACAAAATAAATTAATATTTATACGATATTCTTTTAAAGTTTCTCTCTATATAGTATATCGGAAAATCAATGAGAAATAGAGAAATGAAGAGAGCTAAGGAGTAGGGAAACTAAAATTATTTTGATTTAAATTTTGTTGGGGTGAGAAATTAATTCTATTTGGAAGAAATGGTTACTCTCTAAGCCGATGGATTGAGCGTATAAAACAGAAATGATTTTATAGGCTCAATCGGACAAAATCCCAATTTAGAATCCAATGCAATGAAAGAGAAAAAATAAAACAAAAGAGAATTAGGATTTTGGACTATAATTAATTTTATTGAAATAAATCACAATATTACCTTATCGGACAAAGGATGAATCAAGAAGAAGGTTTTTGAAAGGACAGAAAAACGGAAGCAATATAAGGACGTTTTAGAACCTGTTGACAGTTGCATTCAGCAAATATGGCGTATGCTCTTCACAATTTTCAGCTTTTATTTATAAGAGAAATATGTGATACAGAATAGTTTAAAATGCACTGGTATTTAATGCCAAGGGTTAAGTTTGGCATTAACATTGCCGCCCGCCTTGCAGGATATGCAAACAAAAGGAGACAGCAAAGCGTCAACGAGTCTTTGTCCGTATATTGCTTCTAAAACGTAAGAAATAAAATATTAAAGAATTCATTCGATAGCTTAGGTTCTAATATTTATAATTCAAGTAATCAATTTTTTATAATTCAATTCAAAAGTACATATACAATACATAAGCATGTACATATTAATAACATAAATAAAATAGTTTGTACGTATTGTAATTGCTTGGGACTAAAAACTTAAAAGTGCAATTTGGGCATTTTAAGCTGAAAAGAAATTAGCAAAAAAAATGAGAAGAGGAATTCCCGAAGTCTAACATTCTGTTGGTAGTAGTATTAATTTGACGATCGGTCGTGTAATTTTCCCCTTCTGAGTAAGAAGATCAGCAACGCGAACGCGATTATCAGAACCAATATACACTTTAACAACCCGACCTAGTTTCCAGGAATTTGGAGGAAGGTTTTCATCTTTTATCACTACCAAGTCACCTACTTTTGTATTTTCCGTGGGACGCTGCCACTTATTCCTCTTGGCAAGCTCCTTCAAGTATTCTGTCTTCCATCTTGAACAAAAGTTTTGATAAACAAATTTCAGTCGTTGCCATCGGTTTATTAAGGAAATAGGTGTATTGTCTACCTGAGGATCAACAGGTGCTAGAATAGGAGACCCGATAAGAAAATGTCCCGGTGTTAGGGCACTCAGGTCTTCAGGATTGGTGGACATCGATGAAATTGGTCTAGAATTAAAACAAGACTCTATCCTGGTCAAAAGGGTTAAAAATTCCTCGAATGTATACTTGTAGACTCCTGCCATTTTTCGAAAGTGTAATTTAAAACTTTTTACTCCAGCCTCCCACAGACCACCCATGTGGGGGGCTCCAGCTGGGATGAAATGCCACGATATATTCTGATGGGCATAATTCGAAATAACTCGTTGCTGGGAGGTCAGAATAAACTCCTTTGCAAGAATCTTGGAAGCGCCTACAAAGGTTGTCCCGTTGTCGGAGTGTAGGTGAAGCGGACAACCTCGCCTTGAAACAAAGCGACTAAAAGCTGCAAGGAAGGATTGTGTAGATAAATCGCTAGTGGCCTCTAAATGGATTGCCTTTGTTGAAAAACAAACGAAGATGCACACATAACCTTTTGTGACTCGGCATGCTCTACCAGAATAACTCTTAATGTCGAAAGGCCCAGCGAAATCTAGGCCTGTATGTGTGAAAGGACGTGCAATTTCAGATCTCTCTGGTGGAAGTGCAGCCATGATCTGTTTCTGGCACCTTTTCTTATAAATCACACATACTTTACATTTGTTAATAGTTGTTTTGATTAAGTTCTTAGCTTTGGGAATCCAATATTCTGTTCTAAGAAGCCGCAATACTAGCTGATTTCCTCCGTGTAGACTTATATCATGGATAAATCGTACTAGCAGCCTAGAAAATTGGGTATTGTAGGGTAGAATAATTGGGTATTTTTCATTGTAGGAGATTCCGGTAGACGATTCTAGTCTCCCACAAGAACGTAAGATTCCCTCTGGATCTAAGAACGGATTCAAATAAGGAATAGTGCTGGACTTGGATATTGCCTGCTTGTCAGACAAAGCCTTATACTCATTTGGATAATGTGCCCTTTGACAGATAGAAATGAGTTTGGAACGAACAGTTTTGATTTCAGTAGTAGAAAGAGAAACTGAATAATTTGCAACGTTGTCTCTGTGGATACGATGAGTTCTATGAATAAATCTGTAGACGTAGGACATGACTCGAATTGCTCGGTGGAAAGAGGAAAATCTCTCTAAAATATCTTCATAGTCGGAGAAATAGGAGAAGAGTACTCGCACTGGTTTCGCTTCGATTTCAGCCATGGGCATTTTGGACAAATCATACCTAGGCCACTCTGAGCTGCTACTTCTAAGCCATTGTGGCCCATACCACCAAAGTTCATTATCAACGAGGTCCTGTGGATGTCGACCTCTACTCGCTAAGTCAGCAGGGTTCGCTTCGGAGTTAACATGGTGCCATTGTGAATAACCAACCACCTGAGTAATTTTGGATACCCTGTTTGCAACAAACGTCAACCACGAGCAGGGGGGTTTTGCTAACCATGAAAGTACAATAGTCGAGTCGGTCCAGCAAAAAATAGAATAATTTTCAATATCGAGCTGAGAAATCAAGCTCTCTATCATTTCGGACAAAAGAACAGCACCACAGAGCTCTAATCTAGGAATTGAAATTGTTTTTACGGGAGCTACTTTTGTTTTGGATGAAATCAAATGGGTGTACACGGAACTATTATCTGCTATTCGAACATATAAAGCTGCTGCATAAGCTTTTTCAGAAGCATCGCAGAATCCATGAAATTGGATTTCTGCATTTGGAGTATAATCTATCCATCGTGGAATCCGAATGGTATTGATTACAGAATAATTGGCTTGAAAAAGTTTCCATTGATTTAAGGCGTCTGGAGAAATAACTTCATCCCAACCAGTACCATCTTTCCATATACTTTGCATTAGAATTTTCGCCTGGACGATGCATGGAGCCAACCAGCCAGCAGGATCGAACAGCTTCGCTATTTGTGACAGTACTTCACGTTTGGTGTAGCTAGTCGCTTCGGAAAATTGAACAGCTGCGAAGTAGAATTCATCCGAACGCGCGTTCCATCGAATGCCTAAAGTTTTTGCTGTGCTGTTATCTTCGAATTTCAGGAAATGTTCGTGGAGGAGATGGTCTGGTGGCAAGTCTGACAATATATCCTTGGAATTGGACGTCCATTTTCTTAATAAAAAACCAGCAGATTGAAGTGCCTGAATCAATTGCCGTTTTGTCTCTACCGCTTTCTCCTTAGTATGGGCTCCTGCCAATACGTCATCCACATACATAAATTTCCTAAGGACTGTACTGGCGAATGGATAAATGGGCTCAACATCATCTGCCAATTGAAGTAAAGTTCGAATAGCTAGATATGGTGCACAATTCACCCCAAAGGTGACAGTTTTCAATTCGTAGTCAAGAATTGGAGAACTTGGATTGTCTCGAAATAGAATCCGTTGATACGGAGTGTGTTTCCGATCAACCAAAATTTGCCTATACATTTTCTGTATATCGGCGTTGAAAACAAATTTGAAAAATCTCCATTTTAGAATCAGGAGGGTAAGATCATTCTGAAGTGTCGGTCCTACGTGCAACAAAGAATTTAAACTATGACCGTTGGATGATGGAGCAGAGGCATTGAACACTACTCGGACCTTAGTAGACACACTGTCAGGTTTTATGACGGCATGGTGAGGTAAATAATATGACATTGAATTGTCATGGCACACAGATGAATTGACCTTTTCCATATGACCTAGGTCCGCATACTCCTGGACTACTCTATCATATTCAGTTTTTAATTCTGAATTTCGAATAAGCCTCGCTTCATTTCTGAAAAACTGCGCCATAGCAGTTGATCTGGAATGACCAACATTCAGTGACTCTGGAAATTCTTCCCTGAACGGAAGCGAAACAATATATCTGCCATCTGAATTTCTGCTAGTAGTACGAACAAATAATTCCTCACAAGCACGATCGGATTGAGACAAAAAGTTCTTCTGTGGAAGATTCTCCACCTCCCAAAAACGTGAAATTTCTTTGTCTAAAGAAATTTCACAGAAATACGAAATAACAGTAGAATTGAGGCGAGACTTACAGAAGATAGGACCAGTCAGAATCCATCCAAAGATGGTTTCCTGAGCAATTAGGGAATCACAAACATTGTGCTGTATCCCTGAACAAACGATCGAAGGAAAAATATCAGCACCGATCAATAAATCTATTTTTGAACTAACATAAAACTTCGGATCGGCGAGTTTAATATGAGGAAGATTGGAGAAAATCGAATTCGGAATTGTCTTAGTAGGAAGGTTATTAGTAAGATTAGGAACTACAAGTGCAGTCACTGGAATTTCGACAGCACTGTCAAGCTGAGTTCCAAGCACAATGGAACATTCACGCTGAACTTTAACTGAAACAGTATTGTTCAAACCTGAAATTAGTGCGTTGGAACGATGTGAAGATAATTTAAGACGATTGAACAAGCGCTCAGAAATAAAGGTTCCCTCAGAACCTGAATCGATCAAAGCGCGAACTTGGTACTTCACGCCCCTATGGCAAATATCCACCATCGCAGTGCCCAGGAGGACATTTTTTGAATAAGAAGCAAAACACGACTGAACTCTATCGTAAGTTGAACTATTAGCGGACTGTAAGTTATTATCGGAATATCGTGCAAAAGAAGGAGAGTTCGGATTCAGTGTGGAATTGGCCCCGGGTCTTGGACTATTTTGGGTTTGATTATTGGCGTCCTTATGCAGAAGCGTATTATGCCTTTTTTGGCATTTGAAACAGCTATTTTTGCTTGTGCAATTTCTAACGCTATGAGTCCTAGAGAAGCAATTCAAGCACAGGCCTTCCTTTTTGATTTCGTCCAATCGCCGTTGATGGTCTAGTTTTAGAAACTTAGGACATTTACGAATAGCATGATTCTCCTTAGGACACAGGTGACAAAACGGACCAGAAACGTTACCCTGAAAGCTATTAACCGCCTTATTCGAAATAGGGCTAGAACAAGGTCCACTTTTGGGTTTTAATTTAGTGCTGCTGGAAGTATTTGACCCACGAATCTCTGAAACAGACTCCAAGGTTCTGTACCGGTTGGTCAGAAAATTATCCAAATCAGACCACTTCGGAACGGTGGTCTTATCCGTGAGCTGCTGTTCCCATAGTGTCAAAGTATTCTCTGGAAGTCTACCTGTACATATGAAAACAAAAATTGGGTCCCAACTTGTGACATCCATTGAATAAAGTCGTAGAATTGAAATACAAGAATTGATGTCCCGTTGGAGGCGTTTTAAGGCATCGCTGGACTCCGAAGAAATGCTTTGAAGACCAAATAAAATCTTCAATTGACCGTTCACCAAAACCCGGCGGTTTTCATATCTGGAGCATAGATTTTCCCATGCTATATTGAACCCTTCATTAGTTAAGGGGCATTTTTGAACAATCTCCCTCGCTTCACCGGTTGTTTTCTTGGTCAAGTAAAATAGCTTTTCGACATTACTTGCCCTGGAATTCGAAATAACCGCTGTAAAAATGTCTCGAAATGTTGGCCAAGAGAAGTAATCCCCGTGGAATGGCTCTATGTCAACCGGTGGGAGATTAAGTCTGCTGGATTCAGACTGGAAAGTGTTTGGCAGATCCAAATCCTTTGAAGAGCCAGGAGAAAGATTATCCTGATGGTGCTTCAACTTTTCCGAAGCAGAACATTGAAGAGCGTCAGACAATTCGCCTAATTTAGCTAAACAGCTGCAATATGAGGTATAGGTGCTTCTATATTTCACCTTAATGGACTCTAGCTCGACTGGATTTGCAGTTTCAGCAGCTTCCTTCTCTGCCTCTGTCAAAAGCTCTTCGTAGGCTGCCTTAATTCTCGTCCAGCTCGACTTCAGTTCACCTCGATGAACCTCAATTGCATAAATCGACGTCACTGGAAATTGATTGCCGTTTAGATCAGCTTCGAATTCAACGACGCTATCGGCCAAGCGTATAAATTTATCCAGAGACATTTTGATACCGAACAAAATTTAAAAAACAATCGAAAAATCAACTTCCGAGGAAAGTCGTAAACCAAAATTTCAAAAACACAAGAAAAAACCTTTTTATTATTTTCGATGGAAAAAAAATAAAATTATGAATTGATGATGACGATATTTGATGGCTATGATGATGAATATGATGGCGATGATGATGAATATTTGATAAATTCCAATAAAAAAGAAATCTTAAAGAGTGTAAACCAATCCGGCTCGAAGGACCAAATGTTGGGGTGAGAAATTAATTCTATTTGGAAGAAATGGTTACTCTCTAAGCCGATGGATTGAGCGTATAAAACAGAAATGATTTTATAGGCTCAATCGGACAAAATCCCAATTTAGAATCCAATGCAATGAAAGAGAAAAAATAAAACAAAAGAGAATTAGGATTTTGGACTATAATTAATTTTATTGAAATAAATCACAATATTACCTTATCGGACAAAGGATGAATCAAGAAGAAGGTTTTTGAAAGGACAGAAAAACGGAAGCAATATAAGGACGTTTTAGAACCTGTTGACAGTTGCATTCAGCAAATATGGCGTATGCTCTTCACAATTTTCAGCTTTTATTTATAAGAGAAATATGTGATACAGAATAGTTTAAAATGCACTGGTATTTAATGCCAAGGGTTAAGTTTGGCATTAACAAATTTTAAATGATCACAATATTAGTTAAGAGATGATGAGAAAAGCACCATTCGAACAAAACGATCCTTATCTTCGGATTCTAAAGAAATCAAGGTGAATTAGCTTGTTGAAGAGAATCAGTTTCTGTAGACTCAGAGGCAGCTTGTTCAATTATAGGCGTTTCTGATGACGAACGACTTCTTGTTGCCGTAGGCACATTCCATTCCCTGGGACTGGTGCGGCCAAATATAACAAATAAAAGGTTGCCAAAGAAATAGAATGCGGCCGTAATGTAAAACACAATACGCCATTGCAAAGGATTTGTCTGAAATTGAAGAATAAAATTAATTAAACATCCCCTTCCAATATTTTCAATTACTTACCTCATCGGTTACTATTAGTCCCACTGTAAGCGGTGCTATAATGCTCATAATATTTGCCGCACAATTGGTAATGCCCATTAAAGTACCGGCAAAATTCGGCGATAAATCAATGTGATTGACTTGGAAACCCAAATAAGTAGCTGCATTCGAGCCCACCGCTATTGTTAACAAGGCTATGGCCAATTTAGTACTTTCTCCCGTGGTTATATATCCCAAACCGATTAAAGCCATCATTGGTATCCACATGCCCAATGTATTGAAAAGTTTACGGGAGAAGAACAGCGGCATAACACTGTTATGATTAATAACATCCGCCACAAATATAAAACCATACGATAGTAAAGTCATGGCTAGATATGGTAAGGCTGACAGGGGACCATTACTGCGTATATCCATGCCTAAAATATTCTTCATATATGTGGGTATCTCTGTTAGCAAAGTCCAAAAACCCCAATTATTAGCACAGTGCACTATAAGTAATGCTAGGAACGGCACTGAAGTAAATATTTTCAACCAGGGTGTTTTCAATTCCGAAATCTCTAGGCGTCCCGCATCTGATGGTCTCCTCACCGAACCAGTAGATTCGATATATCTGCGTTCTTGTGGCGTTATAGTGGCATGTTCTGCTGGTGTACTGGCACAATAGAAATACCAAAAGATAGCCCATATTAGACCGGCCAAACCCGATACATAAAATATACTTGGCCAGCCCATCCAGGAAGATGCTATGTAGCCACTAATAGACAACATTATCACCGTGCCAAATTGTGCTCCCGAATAGCAATAGCTGACTAGGCGTGCTCTTTCCTCTGCCGGTGCCCATTTCGATAGGAATGTGTGTGTGGAAGGAAATATCATACCCTGGCACAGGCCTTGTACGGAACGCAGTATTAACAATATCGGCCAGTCACCAAGTTCAGCAAATAGTGGTGTTAAGAGTGCTAGAACCGAGCAAATTAGGACACCGAAGAAAAATGTAAATTTAGCACCATATTTATGCGATAAGTAACCGCCAGGCACCTGTGTTATCACATAACCCCAGAAGAAACTGCTTAGTAAATAGGATTTGATGCTTTCGTCCCAGTCAAATTCCTAGAAAAAGAATTAAAAAGAGAAGAATTAAAGTAGATTCAGCACGTGATATTGAAGAGAAATTATTGTGAAAGGAAAAAGGAAATCGCTTCGCATTAAATATATTCGAATAAAATGATTCGGTTTCGACATACGAAACAAGGATAGACGAAATATTTTAGAAGGATATTCAACCGTCAACTACCAAGCCTCGGGCAAAGGTGATCCTCTATTGACTCTGAAGTTTTCTTCATCTTCGTCATACTCTCCAAATTCGAAATCAACAATATTCCCTAAGTAACCCAATTACCAGTCTAAGTACTTAGCCACAGCGAACCTATTTAACCATCGCAGACCCAAAAAGCAAAGGCTCCTAATCAAAAACCGTTTGGTCTCTTCAACGAACCCATATGTCCATATCATTCTGGACAGCAAGCTTAATTTAAAGAGAAATGTCAAGAAGAGAATGAAGAAGAGCCTGAATACTTTGCCAATGATGCAACTCTGCAGTAAAAGTTGTGAACCCCCGGCTAACGGTATTCGATGGATTCGTACACGGATTATCAGAATGATTATTACGAATTGTTATGTTGTATGGTGGAATACAAGAGATTACAAGAGGACGCTCAACAAGATTCTGAGAAGCAGTACCCTTAACTCGACTTTCGCTGATGACACTTCCATCCTAAGCATCGATGAAGACCCGCAGGAAACATCTCAGTATTTGCAAGACCATATAGTGCTGCTGGAAGCTTCTTTCAAGCAATGGAGAATAAAGATCAAGGAACAAAAATACACCCATGTAACATTCACATAGCGTAGGCAATCATGCCCACCCGTTGAAATAAACACCCAAATAATACCTTAGAGTACGGGGTTAAATATTTGGGCTTACATTTTGACCACCGACTAACATGGAAGAATCACATAGATGTTAAGTTAGCACAGATTAAGTTAAAGGTGATACAGTTAAGTTGGCTAATTATTAGAAACTCGGTCCTTAGCTTGGACTGCAAGCTTTTTCTATATAAAGCAATATTAAAACCAATCTGGTGCTACGGAACACAGCTATGGGGGAACTGCCTCATCTTCAAACATTAATAGAATACAAAGGCACCAAAATAAAATTCTGCGACTGCTGACGAACGCCCCTCAAAGATTGCAGAATAGGATGGATTGTTGTCAATGGACGGATACAGTATGTACCTTTCATAGAATTAAATATTCTCAGAGGCATGGTAATTAACTCCAGTGATAATATGAAAGGAATTTTAACCTCTACTCACTAACAGCATACAATTAGATCACCGTAAATAGGCTCTGTAACTAAAAAATTAATTTCCTTAGTGCGCGATACGCAATGATAACCAATTTCAGTTCATTAAAAAGACCACAGCAACACAAACTGCGTCATTTGCAATGCAACATGTTCGAAGTTCGAAAGTACTTGACATGTTTGAAACTCATGTATACTTTAAATTTTGCACAAAGATTTTGAACAATTTAAACAGTAAACAACTGTTATTTATACAAGCAAATGAAGCCAATGTTTACACAAAATTTGTATGATTTGTATGTTTGAAGGAACACACACACGCACACACATGGCATGCTCAGTGAAAAATGCTCAAATTGACGTCAGTTCAAATTCGATATTCGTTGGAAGATAGTGTTTGTGCGCTTGATAATTTTAATTACTTTGAAGGGGTTGTATTATTTAGATATTCCATAGCAAAAAGAAAGAAAGAACAACGCAAACATTCGAACACTCAAACAATATATATGTATGCTTGTGTAATCAGTCAGTCATTTTGATGTAGATAATGTTTGTGTCATGCATTGAATTTTTGAACGAATAGCAGCAGCACGACTAACTGATTGATAAAATACAATTTTGCTAGAAATATGGCAACAAAGCGCATTGATACATGTGCTCCCAGAGCGAATGTGCCATTTATGGATGTAAATAGACCGTTTTGGAATGAATTTTTCGAACTTTACAAAAGTTTGCCGTCATTGTGGTGCCTCAAACATCCAGATTATTCAAATCGGGAAATTAAAGCAATTGATTATAATAAATTGGCCAATAAATTGAGAGAATTGTACCCCGATGCCAATAGAGAGCTGGTGGTACGAAAGATTAATACCTATCGCACATCATTTCGCAAAGAGCTACAGAAATTAAGAGAACACACACGAGAAGGCAAAGAATATACGCCTACACTATGGTATTTCAATAATCTATCGTTTCTAATAGATCAAGTACATTTACACGGAAGTAAAACGAGTAAAAACGAAACGATTAAAACAGTAGAAGAGGTAAATAATTCATATGAAATGTATAAACGAAATCTAAACAAAGTTTTTTTCTTTTAGAAGATGCCCGCACCAATAAAAAGAAAGTTAAACACACAAGAGGACAATAAGACTATGAAAAGAATACGTGAAGAAGAACACAGTTCCACACAATATTTAAATTTTGAAGAAGAAGTATATCTGCATACATACATACCACACAGTTGAAACAAATTTTTTAACCTTAACCCTCTACCATTGCAGTATTTACCTGGGCCTCTGCCAACTTTACCAAAGAAAAAACCTACCAATCCTCAACCTAATGCTTACCCGGCTAAAGAAATGCATCAATCTAATCAACAGGCCACTGCCGAAATTTTAGCCAAATCATGGGCTGTACAATATGGCGAAATGCAGGGTGATCAGAAATTAATTGCCCGCAAACTGATATCGGATATATTGTTTCACGGTTGCCTAGGCAATCTAGAAATGTCGCATGCCATGAGAATACAAGATATTCTACTCAATGAATCGGTAACAAACTATCATCATCCATATTATATGGAGTCACATGAAGCCATGGAGCATCCAGGACCTAAATTAGAATACGTAGAGGAAGATAATATGGTTGAGAATTCTTCTATGAATTCTGAAACATAAAATAACTCAAATAGTTGTAAGAATTTAATTTAATTTTATACTCTCTTTATGTATTTTATTACGGAAAGTTTAAGAGTTAGTTGATTAGTTATTTAAATAAAAGACTATGTCTTGTGTTGAAGCAATAGAAATCGTAAAATATATGAAATAATTTCAACTTCTTTGAGCATTATCTTGAAAACCTGCTCCACTTCAATTTGAATTCGTAGAACTTGTTGGATTTACTAAAGCTTTTGAGATTTTAAAAATCGAGAGTATCATTCTAGTATGATGTCCAAAGAGGTGACAGCGTTATCAGTTCCTTCCTTTGCAGCAAAAATTCTGCCCCTTTAATTCGCATAGGAAAGTTCCGCCATGGAAGAGCTATCGAAGTATAGGCAGTTATGGTTTTAAAAATCATTAAAAATATTGGACCATCACATAGCGAACAAGATTTAAGAGTCTTACAGATGAAAATTCGTAAGAAACGGTCTTCCGTCACATTGAAAACTTATAAATTTTATGGGAAAACCAACATTATTACATACATACATAACTGACCATTACAACACTTCAGTCAGGATTACGGCCTGGCTTCTCACAAACATTATTAAACCTTAAAATTTGCCATACTTGGACCATTGGAAAATGTACTTCTCTATGTATTTAGTACTCATTGTAATGTGTAATTTTCCTCATAAAACATCTGGCTTTGTGGCCAATATTGATATGATAGCGATAGTGACATGGATATGGATATAAGGCTTCAACAGAGCGCTAAGACTCCCCATACAGCTCCAAAAAAAAAGGAAATTATCATCTCTTGCAAATCAAACTTCCGGAAATCACAGTTTTTCGTAACTTTGACCACGTTTTATGCAACCCAGACCGATAAAAGACTTAAAAGGCCACATTCGAAGAGATAGAACCACAATTATGAAAATGTTATAAAAAATTTCACCAAAAGAAGAGATGTGTGGAAGCGACTTTCGCCACATATTATTGATCGTTCATAGGTAGGTACATAGATGTGGCGGTCAACCTAAGAGGATAGACACACTAAAACCAAGTCGCCATTGTGATACTAAATTCATTAATTTCCCATAATCCTGGAACTATGCACAGCGTCTGAAAGATCAATAGGATCACCTTCATAGTAGAAGCCCAGTTGCTTCTTTCTTCTACGACACAATGTCGTAACCAATAGCTGAAGAGCAGTTTTCTCATTTTACAGCTTCTGCAGAAGTCAATAACCATATAACCAATACCAATGCATTATTATAATACAACGTCCAGCTGACTGCATACAGAACAGACTTTACATGCCTCCTTTATCGGTCATGCATTGTAATAAAAATTACAAATAAACTCGTTATGTGCTGTAAAAGATTATTTTGCGTATGTAGAATACAAAGAATTTGTTTTTGTACTACGATCGATTGATAATTTCTTTTTTAATTTCATTCATAATAAAGGGCAGAGAATATGGTTTCATTATTGTTTTCTTTGCGTGTAGTGTGTTATCTACACAATTATGTATTGAATGGCAAAAGGAAATCCAATTTGACTAGGTGGAATGCCTATAAAGACTTTCAGAAATATGTTCTTAAGCTTTTTCTTTCCTAATGGAAACGATATTAGTAAAAAAGGAAGATATTAAGCTTTCAAGCATTTAAATCGATCAAAGATTGTTCGAAAACTACGTATGTATGTATGTCTGACAACATGCTGTGCCCAAAAACGTATGAATCATTTGTTCAAAAATGTTTGATTATTTTCAAAGCAAGTGAAATATTGATAAGAAGACTGTATTATGTGTCTGTCTTATTTGTTTCCAGTAAAATAAAAATCAGGCAAACCTTTCATTAGAATTTAAAAACTATTGGCGGCTAGGAATGCCAATCAAAAGGCTTTTTCATGCTCAATCGTGTAGGGCCCATACATTTAACTTTTTGTTTTGTCCGGCATTATTTGAATGGTTCCAAAGGGCACATAATAGAACATGATGCGCCTTTCAAATCTAAATTCCTGAAACGGAATGGAACGTAACCAAAACGTATGGGGTCACAACCTCTATATTGCTTGTAAGGTTATTATGAGCCAAAAGACATTGTAAAAGCCAAGTTTTTTTATTATTCTTTTGCCACTGTGGCTAAACCAACCCATAACGCTTATTGAATATGGAATTTTTATCACATAAGTTAATACTCAGTACGTAATTCTATAAATATCAACAAGACTTTACCTGAAAATTTGGGTTTGTGGAATTTCTATCTGTCATGGCCACAATTGCCACCGACAAATTCACTCTCAGAGCATAGGCCACTGCCAGGCCAAAGAATACCAGCAGGCATTGAACATGTCTTACACCAAAACGGGGACCTGAAAATTACAAACAAATTTAACTCCAACTATTGTTTTAAACCTGCATTTCATATTTCCATACCTTGGGCACCACCGGCAGCAGTAGAAATCTGTTGATAACCATTTCTTTGGAAACAGTCACACCAGAAAACCATATTTTCTCCTTTAACAACAAATTGGCCAGCAACAGTACAAAATAAATAACAAAAAACGGAAGAAAAACACACCCACACGCGTTCGTAGAACTTTAAATAATAAAAATAATTAAGGCCGTAAATACCAAATTAACACATTTCTGTTAAAAAATTTATTTTTAATATAAAAAGAAAATCTGTTTTTTTATTAAAATTGATTACTCTTTATCGGGCTACAGGCCTTTTGCTTTTGTTGTACAGAGAGAGAAAACAGTAAGTGAGATATGTATTGATGACGAAGAAGTTGCAAAGAAAACAAAAACAAACTTAAGTTGCAAACAAAACCAAAACAAATTTCAATATCAAACCTTGTCTACAACTATAGGCTGTTTGACGTCTCGCGGTGTTCCCTACATAAGAGATAAGTAAACAAAAAGAATGAGTGACATTGTTATTCTATGTAGAATATGGGTTAACAAGTGTTTACTTTGTTACAACAACAACAAAACAACGTTTATCAACAATTAAATCAGCTGTTCTATGCTTATCGGTTTTTCATTATTCTCTCTGCCTTAAATTTCTTTGTTATTGTTTTTATGTTTTGTTTTCTTTGAAATGAAACAAATATGGCAGCTTAACACATAAATGATTATATAGGAATACAGGGTTGTATTATGAAAGTACTGAATACGTTAGTTTACTTACAAAATTCGTACAAGTGTGCTGTTAAATGTGCGTGCAGTCTGTTATATTTAATAAAATGTTTGTTTTATAATTATAAAACAAAATTAATTAAAGTGTTTGTAATAAATTACTAAAAAACAGAAAGTGTGTATCCAGAACTAAGAAAAAGTGTCACTTAACAACCAATTTAACACTATATAGTTGTTATAAAAGTTTATACCGCTGCTGATGAATTCTCCATTTTGAAATTTACAGATTTTTGCAATTCATTTAACTTTCTAGTGTGATCTGCAGTATCAATGAGATCTAAAAAACGAATTCATGTTAAGAAACTATATCAGGTAAGCCATTTAATTTAAGGTTGCCAGCAATTAAATATCTTTCGTCTGAAGTTTCATTTACTTATTGAAAGACTTCCCGTTTACGAATAGCAATTGAAAAATGTGCATTGTAATCGCCCTTCAATGTAAGTTAGGTTAAGTTTGAGGATGAATACTTCCTTGATGGCAAGTGCAATGTCATTCAGAGGTCTTTGAAATTCATTGTGGTCATCCGGAAAAAGACACAGAGAGTAAATAATGCAAAATACAAACTAGAACATAAGAGAAGGGTTTAGCTAAGCAAAGATAATCTTGCTTAGCCAGTTACAGAGCAAGTAATCTATAATTCCCAACTCCTTCTCACCACAAAGTACCCTGCAATACTGCGAATTCTTCTCAGCTACTTAATCGCATAATGCTCTCTAGAAGCTCATTCACTAGTCTTCATCCGCAGTAACAAACCAATTCTACCATTGCCTACATCCCGATCTATCCTCCCAACCCCTTTTCCCAATCTTCCTTGCGCACCCACTGATAAGTGCATAGTGGTAGCAAATTGGAGAATTAGGACCAACCAACTAAGCAGTCCACAGAGTTTGAACCCAGTCTAGCAGGGGCATACGCTCTCTTATTGCCAAATATATGTACCCGATCTGCTGTTATGAAGTCCTTGTAATCACGAACCAGTTGATGCTTACACTAGTTCGATCCAGTCACCCTCAGGCTAGTCTAATCGCTAACAAAAGTTACGTAAGAATCAACATTAGAAGAGAATGGCCCAGCTACATCTAAACTTAAGAAGGTAAATAACAAAAAACCCTCTGTTTAATACAATCTCCAACCCAGATGGAATTGTCAAGATTATGAAGAAATTTGAAGAGACTGGAAATGTTATAAATATGGTTAGGTCCTTGCACAGTCGCAAAGTATTGTTTCCGTTAATAAAAGAGTGGAGAATCGTTTTCAGAATCATTTCTGAATTATGGGTTATTATGGCATTTGGTCCAACTTACGCAATCATTAAAGTCGACTGAACACTAAAAACGGCGTAGTTAAGCTAATTGGGCACTTGAGTAACAAGTTTTCAAAGCTGATTTTTTAATAAAAATTTTCTTGACAATTAATGCGCATTTTCTACTTGTTAGTTACGCCAACAAACAAAATTGTCGCATTTGGGGCTCGGAGAAGGTATGACTGATTATGTAAAAGCAATTGTGTCAGCAAAAAGTGACTTTATTGCCCCTTATGGTCTAGAGGTGTCATTGGGCTGTATTTTTTCGAAAGTGGCCTTGAAAATATCTTCGCCGTCACTACCAGCAATCGAAGACATGAACTAGCGAGACTGTCTGAATCCAATCAGAAAAATATTTACGAGCTTCAAACGAAATGTCTACAGCTCTTACCCTATAACAGAACACCCTAATTCTGGTCTACAAAATAATTCCATACGCATCAAAACACTTTCAAGCCTTTGAATAAAACTTTTGTTAATAGTGAAATAGCGAGTGGGGTGTTGGGGGTCAATCAATTTATGTAGAAGTGTTTTGTTAATTTAACAATGAAAAATAGTTTTCACGAGTACACCTGCTGGCAATTTAGAAAAAACAAAAACATCTTCTGCTTGAAAACATTTCTCTGTACAAATTAAAGTCAAGTTTATGAAAGCGATCGAAAGCCAATTAGCAAAAGTCCATTATTGGAAAGAGTATTGCATGTAAACAAGCAAAAAGTTGTTTGTTTTAGAGAGCCACTGTAAGGTTTTGTGTTCTTGAAAACAAATGTGGAAAAATATTCAGAGGAATTATTAACAAGCTAAGGAAACAAGAACAAATAATAAAAGAGCTGTTAACTCAGTTGAAAATTGTAACCCTAATAACAGTGGTGACCTTAAAATAGTAAGTTTAAATGAATTTTTTTATAATAAAAGTCATAATGCTCTAATTCCAGACAATAATACCTTTGTCACCATAAAACATTGCCTTGGTAATGTTAGCTTGTGTGGCATTTTTAAAATCTTGCAGAAATGGAAGTAAAAACACATAATCACACCTGGTCCCATTTAGATCAGTTCATTAGTCCCTTTGCATTATGCAAAGAGAAAGACGCTGATGTACTTTATTAAGAAGAAATTTCTCGTATAGGCACCCTGGAAATTCCTTAAGAACGGAAACGAATTTTTGCATCACCTTTGTAATATTTGCTCCAATCCTAATGCGTTGATAAACTTCAGAATGTTGTTTAATGTCAGTAAGGATAACTCACTACTTAGCACCCTGGTTCTCCTTAAGTGATATATTAAAATCGCACAGGTTTTAATACTCTGTTGGTTGGTCTTAAAGAGGTCCCCTATTAAGAACAAATGTTGTTTTATTCTGCAGTGCCCGGATACCCTGATATCATAAGTCAAATGGTATCAAACCCTCTCATGACCATAAATTTGTAATGGGATCTGGGACTTGGCAGAATGTGAAAGTCCCACTATCTTCGAGTCAACCTCTAGGAGTTGAGTGTTGTAATGGCAACCTTACTGCCAGCTGGTATTGCTATATCCCAACCCGTATTGCACAGATCAATGCACTCATACGCCTTCGACAGAGTGCTGGGCAAGAACACTTTAAGTAACAGACAGTCTTATTCCTAATAGATCTAGGGAGGCAGTTCCCCGAATTCAACCAGATTTCCGCTCGAGTTAGCTGCTGCTGTAGGGGAATCTCAGTAGAGGATTTCTTAAATATAATCAAATGAAGTTCAAACCAAGAAACTTCTTCCAATTAAGTTGGTAGTCTATCAATTTTTCTCTTATAAAAAATGAAATAAAAAAATTTTTTTTTATCCTTACTAGTACCTTATATCTTCATTTTTATTGACATTTGTTATAACTCTCCTACAAACTCTAATTTATTGCATTTTATTTTAGTTGAGTTAAAAGTAATTGTCATTAGTTTGTAAAATAATTTCCACAACCATATGTTCTCTTTAAAAAGAGGTCATTAAAGAGAAAATTAATTTGGCCATTAAAACAAATATACAAAGGCCAATGGGGGGAAATTCCAAGAAAGTATGAAAGAACCCATCTGTTACATGTCGTTTGAAATTGTAACCCAAACGTATAACGAAAGGAAATTTTTAAAATATTTCAAACCAAACATGTGTAGACAGAAAATTTAAGAATACGAGACGAGAAAATGGTAAATCTTCCAAAAGAATTTTAAACCATAATTTATTATTCATTCCCACACATCCTTTTCAATATGACAATACTTGCTATGGCTTCATTACACACAAACAACAGAGGGACGAATTTGTATCTTTTAATCTCTTAATGCAAGGTGAATTTGACTATATTTATCGAAAAATTGTCTACGAAAAATTATTGTTATCGAAAAATGTTTTATAGAAAATTCTTGTTATTATCATTATTCTCGAAAAATGTTTGTTATTGAAACCTTTTCTATAGAAGGTTTTTGTTATCGAAAACTTTTCTACAGAAAATTACTGTTATCAAAAACTTTTCTATTGAAAATTATTGTTATCGAAAACTTATCTACAAAAAATTATTGTTATCGAAAACTTTCCCATTGAAATTTTTGTCATCGGTAACTTTTCTATAGAAAATTATTGTTATCGAAAACTTTTTTATAGAAAATTATTGTTATCGAAAACTTTTCTATAGAAAATTATTGTTATTGAAAACTTTTCTATAAAAAATTATTGTTATCGAAAACTTTTCTACCGAAAATTATGATCGAAAAACAGTTATTTAAAATTTTTTAATAAAATATAATTACAATGAAGAATTATTTATAATTGTTATCGAAAATTAGTCTAAGGACATTAGTGTTATCCCTAAATCTATATTACATTTGTTCTACTTGCAACAAGTGTTATCGATAAATTTTATAAAAAATTTTGTTATCGAAAAACTTTCTACAGAAAATTATTGCTATCGAAATTTTTTTACAAAATAATATTGTTATCTAAAAGTTTTTTACGAAAAAATATAAAATATAGTATAGAAAATAATTGTTATCGAACAGTTTTGTATTACATTTTCTGTTAAATCTTTTATTCTATATTCTATGCTATATTCTATTCTATATCTATGTATATATGTACCCTTCTAAAATCAAGTGACAAATCAATAACAGAAAAAAAACTCCATGATGTCATTTATGTTTGGATTATAAACTTTTCCAAAAAAATACACAATTTCATAAATCTCTACAATACCACAATGATTCATGATTTGATTCCGTTTAAATTCCCAAAATGTCAAGTTAAAGTCCATAAAACAATATAAATCGAATAATTTTGTTATAAATGAATGAAACGAATGGATAAAAATTCTTTTGGACAAATTATGGACGAATATATTCATTTAATATTTTGTTAATCCCAAAATGGTACACTGAAAAAAAAACATTTATAGAAAACATTTTTTTCCAATTTGGTGCCTATTAACCAACTTAGAAACTTAGTGCTATAAATATTTTAAATTACCAATTGACCATCCAATTAGATCATTTGCAGTCTCATTTAATTTGTGGTTAACAGCCATTGATAGCTGTCTCACTAGTTAAATCATCAGCTTAAACTTCAGACATTTTTTCAGTAGGCTGCGCCAGATTCCTATCTTTTCTGCAATACAAAATCAAAAATGTCGATAATGTTTTCAATTTTCATTCTTGTCTTTAAATTTAAATAACACTTTGTGAGATATCTTCGAAATTTTTAATACGTTTGAACGATCTATTGATGCCATTCAGTGTGGAGCATAACATCGTTTAAATGCCCGCCACACCTTTCACTCTGAGTGGAGTGTATCCAAAATGTCTAATTTTCAGTGAATCTTGCGAATAAATCGGGCTGAATTTAACCATTGGTTATATTGGTTTGAGCATAATCTGGGTGGCCAGTTCACATCATCAAATCACTAGTGCAGAATATCCAAAGTGGCATGAAATGTTTGACACGTAGCACCGTCCTATTAAAACCACATGCCATTAGTATTCAAATCATCCAATTCAAGCCAAAAGAAAACTGAGATCTCAGGCCTATAGTGCCCACCTTTGACAGTGATGGCTCGGCCGACATTGTTCTCAAAGAAATATTGAGTAAGGACGCCGCCAGCAAAAATTCATACCAAAAAGTGATTTTTCGGAATATATTGGATGCCCTTGAATCTGATGTGGATTTTTATCGTCCAAAATTCGATAATTTTTTCTTGTTCCTTTATCCTTTCATCCAAAAATAGGTCTCATGAAAATTAGTGTCAATCGCAAACTGCTTCAAAGCCTTTCCAGCGGACACACTTCTAGGTCTATTGTGGTCCATGATGATTTTGAAAAACAAACTGAATAAATAACAACTAATTAGACAGATGCAACTTCCACAAGATGACAGTTTAGATGATATTTTAGAGCCATTTACTGAATATTCCTTATTTCTCTCAGTATATATTTTCATTTTTTTCTTTAATTTAAAACAAAGAATTTTAACGGTGATTTGTTGTAAAACATACATACAAAATCCAAAAAACACACCTTAAAAGTGAACAACAACCGACAACAAAGTCATTCATTTAAACAAAAACTGAACAACATCATGCAACAACTGCTGTTACAGCAGCAGCAGCAGCCATAATACACAGTCACCCACCAATATGAGACACATGCTACCAAGACCACCACCACCAGCACCGTCACCGTCACCATCACCAGCCTCCAAACATTGTTTATGATCATACATAATGCGAGTGCATAAATGTACAAATGAATGAATGAATGAGTGAATGACACATTTTGAGATTTTAAATCATTTTGTTTAAATTTATCATTTGTTGCTATTGCTGTTGATGTTGTAAAGAATATTTATAGTTGCAAATAGAGTTGATGACAGTGGCAACATATAAATCTTAAATATCAAGTAGCAATTGTTTCTATTTATTGCGTTTTTGTGTGGCATATTAAAGCGTCAGCAGCCGCAGCAAGTGACACCAATGAGGGTGGCATACAATCTATATTTTCATTATTTTTTTTTTTTGTTTTTGTCAGCAATAATAGAGAAAAATTGACAAATAATGAATCAATACGCATTTAAATAGGCTTCGAAAATTGAAAAATATGGATTCGATGTGATTTTTTTCTTTTTTTTTGTAGAATTTATTAATAAATTGAGATTGCTTGTCAGTATGTAAGTGGGTTATGCATTAAAATTATATTTCAGTTGCTGTTTTCCAGGTTCCAGTATAGGGAAATATGTTAGTAGAGGCCTATTTCGGGAGCGAAATTGATCGAAAATTTAGGTCAAAACAGGCATACATACATAATGAATTCTATTGTTTTAAAGAAGAGTGTATTTTCCGCCAGAAAGTGTCTGCCGCACCCCAATTCATATATTAAGGTTGTATTCAATTCAAGAATGAAGTGCACTTTCTGGAGCTTATTTCGGATACGAAAATGTCCTAGAAGCCGAATATACTGAACAGAATGAAAAAAATCTTAATTACTCTCTATGATTCACTGGGCCGACTACACAGCGGTAGCCAGACCTACTTATCTCGACCTACGAATGGCCACTATGTCCATGACAGAACAATGATATGGCAGGTACTCAGATCCGATGTCATCTGATGCTCTACACCTACTTCAAAGCTAGAGAAAATTTTAAAACTTTTCTTGGAGAAACTTTTTTGTATGGGCTTAGCAGGTTATTGATAATGGCATGCGACGAATATCGGTCAAGAATCATTAAAGAATTGGAAACCTTCATGAATACAGATTACATAATACCGCGCCTCGAGCACAAGGCAATAGGATTTGTACCTGTAGGTAGGTTAGGTTAGGTTTAATTAGTAACCACTTCAATGAGCATAGCTTAATTGGGTTTAAAAAGGTCCCATAATAACACTGCTACTACATATTCCGCCATATAATTTCAACTCTTGATTAGCATTTCCTAACCATCCCGAGTCATTTAAAAAAAAATGAATTTTATTCAAATCGGCTGGACGCGTTCTTTCAATAAATTCTGGATGCCAAAGAATGCTTTCTTTTAGATTCCCTAGCGCCGAAGGCAGAGAAACTGTTTTGCGACATGCTCTACTTTAGGCGTTATGAGATATTCGCAGTATCCAGGCAGAGCAGATGTCCCGTTATAACTGTTGCGACGTTGCTAATATGGAATCTGTTCAGATTTAATTTTGTTCTGCATATATCCATATTAGGCCAGATCTATCTGGTCTTTCTGCAAGTGGGTTCATTATCCGTTTTTCCTTTGCAAATGAATGAATGAATGTTTGTGTGAGATTTGTTAGCTGCTTTGTAACGGAATGTCAATCTCATGTACGAATTCGAATAGAATTTTCCATTGTACCAGCTTTTGAAAGCGCGTCGACTTTTTTGTTACGTTCAATGTTTCCTTGCCCAGTAATCCATATAAGGATTACCGATGAATTTCTGGCAACATCCTCTGGAGACTTTCGCATTCTTGGACAATCTTAGATGTGATGTACACTTCGCTTTAATGTCGGTAAATTTGCAATATACTCTGATACCAAATTCCCACAATGGTCATCTATATAGCCATTACTTCAGCCTGTATAGTATAGTAATCGGCAAAGGGCAAGGGACAATCTAATATTCCGTAGTTTCGAAAATATTCCACATACGACTTTGTCGCGTCATCTGGATCCATCGGTGGATACTTGGATGACGATCTCAGGAAGGTGTAAACCATTCTCCTGGAAGGATTATAAAGGACGTATCATTGTAATGAAATTATGATCGAAAGCGTGTCGATAGTTATATTCATATAAACTGTATCCAAGATTTTCCATAGCTTCTATACTTCCACGCCTTGTTAATCTGCAATCTCATAGTAATTACTTGTTTTGCCAATACGCCAAGCTATAGTAAACCATGCTTCAGACTTGCCACGAAACAACTTTTTCATTGCAAAAGTCGTTGATGAGAGTATCCTCTATCATCTTGTTCACTTACTATCGTATAAAGAATTATTTTCAAACTGTTTAAAGTTGCACTCCTTTTGATTCCCCACGTTTTTTTTTGCTTAATGCCCCCTATCAAAACTATTTCCTAAACGTTAATCTACTGGTAACTTCTTAAAATATTTTTGCCAGAATTTTAAGTACAAAAATATTTTCCATTCTTATGCTTAAAACCAAACAACAATGTTAACATTGTTGTTTTTGTTTTGAGTTGTAATTCAGTTGCTGTGTTGCATGCTGACGATGATGATGAGGCCACGGCAACTTCTTTAAATCCTGTTGTTGTTACTGCTTCTATTACTGTTGCTGCTACTTCTGACAAAATCACACCAGACGTCTGAACAAGTAAGTGAGTAAGTGAATGAGTGAGTGAGTGAGCGAGTGAATATTGTATAAATGCGTCTGGCCTCTTAATTGGATAAAATTTTGTTGAATTCATCTGAAAAAATATTTACTTGGCAGACAAATCTATGGTCTTTCCTTAAGTGATTCCTTCCTATCTTTAAATTTTATTAAAGCAAGATGTATGTGGGACATAGCATAGAAACGTTTTATTTCTTTGAAAAATTCATGTCATTAAGATCCTTCAAATGTCTGCCACGGCTTCTCTGGGTAGAGCGTATCCGTAGTATTCACTTTTTCATTATTTTGGTCCATAAATCAGACTGAATTTGACTGATGGCGTAGGTTATATTGGCATTGAAAGCCGCTGCGGTTATTCGCATGCACCTGCTACTTAAGAATACTCCACAAGAAATAGTCGAAAAACCATATTGCACAATCTCGGTGGCAATAGATGTCGACCTATAGTGTTTGCTATTGATAGTAATGGCCTATTCGCCAACATCGTCCTCCAAGCTAAATGAACCCATGACTTTTTCGGGGTACATTGGACGATTTTGGATCTTATGTGAATTGATAACGTTCCGAATTTGACGACCCATTCATCCCGAAAGGAGCCTCGTCGCTGAAGATGATTCAATGAAAATGAGCGCCAGTTACCAACTTCTTGATTATGGTCGTTCGTGGTGAGTAAAAGACAACTAATATGACAGATATATCGTAAATAAGATGGCCGTTATCAACGGTCAAATTTCGAAAGTCTCTGCTGTAAGACCCTATACAAGCAAATTCTCAACATTCAGACATTCTTTTATCATGAGATTTGGCAAGTGAGCACTCACATACACTCACATTGTTTAAGTAACACTTGGTGTTAAAATCACTTATTTGAAGAGTTTATGCTGCTGTTGCTATTGTTAGAGGCAAACATGTTGCAGTGTGTGGCTGGTTGTTGGTGAAAATGAAATGAATTTCCCGTTTTTCTTTTTTAATTTAATTATATTGTACGAATAGTCGACTAAATAACTTAGAAAACAGGGGAGCAGGGCGGAATCAATAGGCCCCTCCCTGCCTTGAAATTTTTTTTCCATATAAAAGCATTCTATTTGTGATCCATGTTTCAAATACTTCTTATCTATTAATCCGTAACACGCTACTAAAAGCCATAGAAGGAATTTGTTAGATGGTTATCGTCTATGCAGATGACGAAGTTTTCGAAAATTCTGAAATCAAGACTGAGATGACCCTCGAAATAGTGTAAAAAATATGGACTGGGAGTTATACGAGTCCAAACAAAGTTAGTACTTCCTCAGTTCGGTACTCCTGCTATCAACGGATACAGAAGAGTGGAAGTCTCCCTTAGTCTCGTAGGTACAGTATTTACTTATTAGACGAGCACCGGGCACTCAGACATCTCGGAAGAAAAAAATTTCTTTTGGCGATTTTCCCTCAGCAGTATTCTAGCAAAATTTCTGAGAGTAAATAAAATTGCCACATCGCTCGGAGTCGGCGTGAAAATGTAGAATCCAGCGCTCATTGATATGGTATCAACCAAATAATGGCTGTACAACATTGTATTCCATGGGTGAGCAGTTTGGTGGTTCACTTTATAGAAAAGGACTCATCAAATTCGAAATGAGTGTATTATAAAGATAGTGGGCGTGCTCGATAACAGGTGCTCTTAGTACCAATCATATCATCTAAGATATTGTTAACTATCCTTAATTGGCTAGCACTAGACATGTTGGCGTAACAAGTGGTTACAAATGCGTTAATGAGACGAAGTGCTGCTAGAGCATGGAAGTATAGAAGCCATGGGCATGCCAAAATCTTGGATAGGATATACCAATTGAATACACGATACGTAAACGCTTTCGATCCTACTTTTACAACGGAGCGATGACAATTTAATACACTTTCTCGCGATCGTTAGTTTGATATTCCCTGATCGAACCATATCAAGTAACACAGTCGAATGAGAAATCTCTTCCGAATAGCTGAATTTTGTCCCTCGCACCATCCGATTACCGTTCAGGTTGAAATAATGACTGTAAAGAATGTTCCTATTGCCATTAAAACGGCGATTGGAGCCCAAGAGATTGTATATATCACATCTAAAATTCTCTAAAAATGGCGGGTATCGCTAGAGGATATAACGAGATACTAGACGTTGAAGGCAGCAACAAAGCCAAGCCATACAGAAAAATCAGCTGAACTCATACATGAAATTGACATTAGTGTATAGAGTTCATTTAAGGAAGCTTACAAGAGTTATAACGATATACTGTGAACCGTGGCTGCACACGCCCTGAGGTTGGCGATATCTAACAACGACTTCTGCCGAAGATGTAATGAGGAGCAAGAAAAGAGTACCACAGACTAGTAATAATCTGTCATTATTTGGCATCTGGAAACCTAAGGGGAAGAGTCCTTGGGCACAAGAGCTTGTTGACAGACTCAGAGTTGCCAAAGGTGTTTCGGATACACCATTTTAAAACTATCGGTATGGCTGACAGATGCCACGCGGGCATCTGAATAGTAATCGGAATAGTGTTTCGGTAAATAGGCCCCTAATCTGAATTCGCGAATTAAATTAAATTAAGGGGAAAATATCAACCTCTCTTTAGTGAAGCTTATTTTGTTGATGGTAACGATAAATAGGCCTTTAATAGAGAAAATGTGCAAATTTTAAAAGTATTTTTGAATCTTAAAAACAAATTTTTTATTATTATTGCTGCTAAAAGTATGGCTAAACATTCATTCATAACTCCCATTAAATACTGGAAGCGGCATGAACTGTCATCATAAAAATATTTTTTGTTGTTATTACAAGTATTTAAAGTCTCCATAATTAAGCCGCGTGTTTAAAACTTAGTTTATTTTTCTTTTGCTTTTTTTAATTAAATTATCAAATCATATTTGAATGCATTTGAACGCACATTTTTGTGAAATATTTTGACAGTCTTGTACACATTTTTTAATTTATTTATTTTTTTTTTTTTTTTTAAATAATATTTTATTTACCGAAATGTTGATTTCAATTCACGCTTTTAATATCACGAAAGATTGCAATGAATGGAAAAAAAGTTCGCTTGAAATGAATGTGCGAATAAACAAGTGAATTGCAGAGAAACTTCTTTTTTTTCTTCATGCATTTGCAACAAGAGCAGCAGCACAGATTGTTGAAGAAGTTGCATGTTTTTTTTCTCTTGTGGCAAGAAGAAATAAAGTTGTTTTAAATAGTTTTTCTTATATTTCTTATTATTATTTGGTGACAGTGTCAGGCATTTTAAGTTTCTTTAAATGAAATAATACTTTTAATTTTTCAATTACATATTCAACTTGGAATGGAATGGTTTTTATAATACATCGCATATTTATTAAGTTAAAAATATTTAAAAATGTTAATAGACGGTTAATATCATGACAATTTTTACAAGTTTTGCAATAGAGGCCTATTTCGCGATATTTTAACACTAGAAATAAGTTATTAAAAACATAAATAAATTCATAAATTTGTTATTTTTCAATTGGAGGCCTATTTCATAAGTTATAAGTATTAGAAGAAAATTATCAAATGATTTATAAAATGCTTACACATGGGAGCTTAGTTCAGACTAGATGGTGAACCCTTCTTGAACGATTAAATCCCACTTAGGCCACAAGTCGATATCCAATAGTTCCGATAGGAAACCATCCCAACTTCAAAAAAATACTCTCTATTGCGGGTATCTTTATTTTGGAGAGGTCAAGCAGGACTAACTGACAAGAAATAAGAGGCAAAGAACTTTCACCTCACTATGATAACAGCTGAATACTGACACGTGAAGTACAAGATATTGTACTTATTCTCCGAAACACCTTCTGCAGAAGTCCTGCGAAATGAAATGCCTTTCAGCAGTGCAGTAACCTGTAAGATCCGCGATATGATGGATGACACTTAGTTCTCTTCGTATGCAGAGTAATACAATAGAGCTTAGCAATACTGAATGGGTCCTTGTAATGCCTATAGCATTGAAGCTCCTTGCACAATGGTCCAGAGGATACTCAAATTGACTGAAATCGGAAATTTTGTTTAATATCAGCACCTACGATGGCCTATTCTGTTTAGTATTTTGAAATCGGTGTAGAAGACCTCAAAAGCATTCACGGGAACCTCCGGTTATGTCTTTGCCTTTTAGTATTGCAGCATGTCCATGTGCCAGCATTTAGTCTTTCTCCTTTACCACAAAGACGGAGATAAGCCAATTGAATACAGTCGGTAACACCATAGTAGAATTAGAGTGCTCTGGTAATCAAAACAGCTGACTGTCTGCCCGCTAATGACTGTGAAATTTCTACACCGTTCCCCAAACATGATGTAGAAGACCTCAAAGGCATTGCCGGGTACCTCCGGTTAAGTCTTTGCCTTTTAGTATTGCAGCATGTCCATGTGCCAGCATTTAGTCTTTCTCCTTTACCACAAAGACGGAGATAAGCCAATTGAATACAGTCGGTTACACCATAGTAGAATTAGAGTGCTAATGACTGTGAAATTTCTACACCGTTCCCCAAACATGATGTAGAACACCTCAAAGGCATTGCCGGGTACCTCCGGTTAAGTCTCTATGACATGCGTTGTAGCATGTCCATATGCCAACATTTCGCCTTTCTGCTTTAACAAGAAGATGGAGACAAACTAACTGAATATAGTAAGTAAAGAAGAAAAGCGCTTTGGTAATCAGTACACCATTCTCTAAACATGAGCACTGTAAAGAAAGATATGCCCCGCCACGATCCAACAGATGATGACCCTGTTACAGTTGTGGAACACTGTGGTTGCTTTCTTTACTCCCATTTTTGCCGTCAGGAGAAATTGGGATTCAAAATAGCACTAGTTAAAGAATGTTGGCAAACATATCCAGTTATACGGAACCTGCAAAGTTGTGTTGCGTTTGAAACCTGCCATCAATAACTTAACTCTTCCTTATATTCATACCAAGGCAGGTAACTTTAAAAAAATCAATATCCACCAGAAAAATAAGAACAAACTAGACCTATGGCAACACTTTTCATTATCAAATCTTTTTGCTTTTTGGAAATGACTAATGCTTGACAGTATTGCTCGCTCTTTCACTCTCCCTCTGTTAAATCCGCACGCTTACAAAACAAACACCGGCTAACGGCTATATAAAGGGAAGAAAATACCGCTCTATCAGCAAACCCAATAAGAAAACCGTTGTAAAATAGACAAATTAGAAAAATATAAAGAAAAATTCAACAAAATATGTCACAAATAGTACAAATAACCACCGAACAGCTAAATCAACTATTGGAAGCTGTTAAAAACTCATCAACTTCTTCTGCCAGTGGTGGCCAACAGGATGTGAAAGGCTCTTCAAAACGTAATTTCGATAATTGTAGCGTTTTTGCCGGTGAGCGGGACCCTGAAATTGTCGAAAGTTTTATTAAGACAGTTGAAACCTATAAAGAGGTTGAAAATATTAGCGATGAAGATGCTTTGAAAAGTATTCCGATGTTATTCTATGACATGGCCTCCACCTGGTGGCAGTTTATAAAAAAAGAAGTGAAATGTTGGAATGATGTACCCCGTTTGTTACGTGAACATTTCTCGCCTTCTAAGCCGAACTATCAAATCTATATGGAGTTGTTTGCCAAGAAACAAGACCATAAAACACCCATTGATACTTATGTGTGCCAGCAGAGGGCCTTATTGACACAATTACCCGATGGTCGCCATGATGAGGAGGCCGAAATTGATATGATCTTTGGTTTGCTTAATATAAAGTATCGTAAATATATTGCCCGTCAGGAGATTAAAAGTTTTCGTGATTTACTGGAAAAGGGTCGTGTCATAGAGCACACCAATATTGAAGAAGAGAAGGAGGCCGCTCAACAGCAGAAGAATAATGGAAGAGGCTTTCGTAAAGTGAAACGGTGTACTAATTGTAATTATCGCGGTCATACGTATCAGGAATGTCGTAAACGTAAAAATCAGGAACAAAATTATAGTGACCCCCACCATCCTAATAAACGTGCAAGAACTAATGAATCAGATGCCAATAGTTAATCCCATTGAAATGCAATCACTCTCTTGTGCAGTTTAAAATTAAAAATTTTCATAGTTTCAGCGTCAGTGCTTTAAGATTGTGAAATTTATTCCTCTCTTCTTCTTGTTTGTGATTAAGATTTTTTAAATAAATTATGTTTATATGTTTATTAATAAATCAAATCAAACAAATGTTGAATATTTAAAAAATGTTATATTTTTTTTATTGTTTTAAAGTCTTATTATTTAATAATAATGATGATTTATGTAACAATTAAAAAAAACTTTAAATCTTGAGGTGAGAAAAAAAATATGAAGATCTCCCCGACGGGGAATTGAACCCCGGTCTCCCGCGTGACAGGCGGGGATACTAACCACTATACTATCGAGGATATATTTGGTTCTGTTACAAATGCTTAATTTAACATGACAGAAAACTAAAGATAACAGGTAACGACAATCTGCCTCTTGTTAATAGAACACAGCAAATCAATAAGTGTTGCCGTGGTGCCAGTAGTGTTGCTACCGTTTTAAGTTACTTTTTTATATATTTTTTTATTTTATTTTTCCGTTGTCAAAAAATTTAATGAATTAATAAAAACAACTAAACAAACAAACTTAATAATTTTAATATAGATAAATATAAAACAAATCTATGATAAAAGCAGTTAGTAGTTGTAGAGTCAGTATTTGTTAAACATTTTTCCCTCCTGGAACACTCGTGTGGTTGAAAAAATTGTTTGAATATAAATAAATTCAATAAATTGTTTAATAATTTGTGGCGTTAGTGGTGTGCGGTAGATTTGCTTCTGATTGTGCTTGTTTGTTGCTTTGAGCGAGAGATGGTCGAGGTGGTTTTGTCGTTGTTATCATTACTTACTTGCATTAGAAGTATCTCCTCGGTCGCTTGCGTCGGGTGTTGATAAACTGGTTGGTATGTTATAGGTGCGTGCGTGTGTGTAGTAGTTTTTACTTTCTTTTAATAGATTTTCGGTTTCTGGGCAAAAAACCTATTTTTTTTGTTGTGGTGAGGTTCAGGTGTGGTGAGTTTAACTGGTGTGTTGGGTTTCTCCAAAGTGGTGAATAAATTAAAATTCGCCAAACTACCGTTACTCCAAAAAAGACACGGAATTACCGTGGTTTGTGTCTGTATTAATTAATACAACACAATACACTTAATGAACGTAGTGTTGCCATTGCCTCACTAAATTTAAAAATATTGTGTATAAATAAATATAAATTTTGGAATAATTTCTCTTACTCCTAAGCTTATTCAAAGACAAAGTTCGTGAATAATTACAAACAAACAAATATAATAGTTACTGCCTTTCTACATTTGCATTCATTTTAGCCTAAATATGCTTTCAAAAAATCTACAAATTGGAAATTCTTTCCCGAAATATTTATATATTTTTTGTACTTAGTCGATTGGTAAATTTATTTAATGGGTTACATTTTTTATATCATGGCAACATTGAGCACAACATATAGCGACTGCATTACCAATCCTATATACAGAACGGTTCAATGTTGTTAAGCGCGTATTTAAAAATCGCTTAAAATATTACTACAAATAATTTTATTACTTGCATGCTATGTATATCTGTTGATTGTGAATTTAACAAAACAAACTGAATTAATGATAACTTGTTTGTCAGATGTTTTTTTTTTTTAATAAGATGGCCATTATCAATATTACTGTTGGAAAGGTCAATATCACATACATGTAAATGCCATGTCCGTTTATTAGGCTCTTTTCTATAACTTTATTAATGAATTAAAAGAATTTATGTAATTTTGAAGTTGTTAATAATACAATATTTCTCAAATTTTAACGCTTTGCAATTACATACTTTAAAGTTAACCACTCTGTAAAATGAAATTTAAATTCACCACAATCAGCTGTACAAATGCAAATACAAAGTGTCGCCGATGTATTTGTAGTACTGCCTTATCTTTAAGAAACTGTTTTAACTTGCTGTGCAGACAATAATCATAAGTGATGCTAATTTGTAGATTAAATAATGAATTAATTTAGTAATTTTTAATAATTTTTTTATATGTATTTACTGTATTTAATAAATGTTTTATTGCTTTTGTTTATTAATTTACTTATTATACGGTTTTGTTAACAAAATTATTAAAGTTTTCTATTCCATTTTATATTTATATAAACGCTTTTTAAAACGCCTTAAGTTGTTAACACTTTAGCCGTTACTTGCAACAGAGAGATAAAAACAACACAGATAAACTTCAGTCTGTAAGCATAGAACATGGAGTCCGGTTGTTGTTGAAGTTGTATACGGAAAATTGGTGCGTTCGTCTCTTTCTCACTTTTGAGTGTGTTTTTATTTATTAAGAATTTCTTGTAAAATTAACAAAAGTGAAGTTGTGTATTTCAATGAAAATATAAACAAATAAAAATGAAGTGTCATATTGAAAAGAGCATAGAATGAATGAAGTGATCAGAGTTCAATGGAAAAATCTTAATACAACCGAAAAAAAAGAAGTTCAAGTGATAAAATTTAATGTTTTTTTTTTGAACAGGAGCAAAAAGGTCTGAAAGTAAAAAGTGTGATAGAGAGAAATAGTATAAAGAGAAGAATTTCAATAGCAGAAAAGAGCAAAGAAAAATTACAAAAAAAAAACGTGCAGACAAGAATTACCAACTAAAGAGAAATATGAAAATAATGCAAAAAAGTTTATAAAAAAAAGTGAAGTTAAAAACAAATAAGCAACGGAAAAATAAAGCAGAAGCCAAGATTTGTTTACACAGCCCAATAGCTATAACAACAACAACAAAATTTAGAGATAAAAGAAATTTTACAATTCTTGTAAAGTAACAGCATTTAATAATTATTTTATTGTTGTAAAGCTTACAAATTTGTTTGTTTTCTTGTGTGCATGTGCGTGTGTGTTCTACAGCTGAAAGAGAGAAAGAGTGTGTTTTTTTTGCATTTCCTGCTTATTCGTTTGAATTTTGCTTTTGTTTTACTCTCTCCCATCGTATATTTATTTTATTCCTTGGAAGTGTTTGTTTTTTTGTGTTGTATTACCCCCTAAAGTAACGGGATTTTAACAGACGTTTTACACCACCACTATAACATAACAAATAAAAATTTAAAAGGAAATAGAAAAACAGCAAATAACGCTAAGAAATCAAAATTCAACATTTTTGCAAAGAACGAAAAAAGAGAAATTATAGAATTTTAATAAAAATATTTAATAATTTAAGAAACAAGAAAGAAAATATAAAGTGTTGTGACGTGTAATCAAATGTAATTACAATGAAAACAACAAACATGATTTCATAAAGTGTACGCCTCGCTTTAAAAACTCGCAATACAAATCTCTGCAACTCCTGTCTTGTCCTTTGACTTTCTCTCGGTCTCCTCACCCCCCGCACTCACACACTATGGATTATAATATTTCAACGTCTATTATCCCAGCCCACGCCGCTTCTATTGAAGGCTGCAACAAAATGTCCCGGCATTCCAATACAAAAACGTCAACAGTAGTTGGACGCGGTGTAGTGGCGTTTAAACAGCAGCCGGCATTTGGAAAATTGTTTCATTTTAAAATCATCATTTTTACTTTAATCATCAGTATCATCTGTTTTGCGGACTACGCCACAGCAAGTCAAGGTGAGTGGATTTTGGTGTTTATTCTCCTGTATATTCAATGTGAACAAGGATGTGTATTTTGAACACGTATTCTGAAGAAAAATTTAGAAGACTGTTTTGGTGTAAAAGTGGTGGATATTTTGGAGAAATTGTATCAGCTCCTGGAGTAGCAATTTTTGAAGCCTTTCGTGTAAAGAAAAGGTTCGTTAGGCACACTTAGGACCTTTTTATGTAAGATGAATAGTTTTAGACGAACGTCTATTTGAATGGAAAACATAAACAAAATTTAGTGTTCTAGATGGCTGACCTGGTGTTTGATGGCTTCGACTCTAATAAGCCAACTCACTACCTTCTAAATTACAACGGCTTTAATCTATATACAAATGTGTACTATTCCTATATGTCTCCGTCAAGCCTATTGTCCAAACAAACTTCAGAGCAGTTCCTTGTACACTGCATGATATGAATTAGGGTGTTTCCCCTTGGTATGCATTAATGAGTCACACGACCCCAAATCATCTCAGAGTTTTTATATTGAACTTGAAATAATCCCATTTTGATAATGTGATGCATCCCTCTATCTCCTCTAATTCTAATTTCCTAACAGAAATTTTGATTGCCTCAAACCCATTTCATTTGGAAAGAGTTTTTGCACCACTTTATCATCCTTTTCATCTTTTCGTTGAGTATACCTTTCAAACTTCACATAATTCACCGGAGCGAATTCCCACATATGCTGAGACCCAGCAGAGGGTAAAGGTATTTCAACTACCTATCTGATTCATACTTCCGCACACAGTCCAATACTATCTCACTGTCAGATAATTTTGCTTTGTCCAGTTCTTTTTATTTTCCATCCAAGTTAAATTAAAGCCATTAAATATCTTTCAATGGCATAGATTTCTGATAGGAATATACTTCTGGAATTCCCTAACAGCCTGCAATGATTAATTCTGGTAACAAAAATTTCCTCTCCAGAGGGTAGGTGTATATGTAAATGGACGATCGTCTGAAATTATTTGTCTTATGAAAACTGAAGGCTAGACCTTCCAATTGCTAGAAACCCTCCCAAACAATTCCCAATTGTACACTACAGTTTGCACGTCCTCTTCCAAAGGAGGAGAAGGATTTAAAATTAGAAATCTGTTTTTATTTGAATACTTGAATTAGTTTCCGCTTACGCTAAGATTTTAAATTAACTGTAATGGTTCAAGAACAATGAGGAGAATTCTAACCTAACTTTTCGTTTTTGTCAATAACAAATAAAAAGCTAGGAAGGCAATTTGTATTGAAACGAAAATCTGAAGTTCTTTTAAGCTTGAAATTGATTTCTCGAACTGAAATTGAACACAGTCTGAGAGAAAGACGATTATGTTAGTTAATATTAGAGTCTCTAGAGAAAGTTCGGTTATATATTTTTGTATTTGCAATGACCTGTGTTTTGCCAGTCTCTATGGAATTTACAACATTAAGACAGTTCTGCACAGTTTGAAGTAAATGATAACCTGAAGGACCGAGTTATACTTTGTGTATCAAAACTTCGCAAAGGTTTTTACAATGTTCATGAAAGGAACATATATGTGGTCTGGCATTGTCATGATGAAACAACACGGTGTCTGTTGCTCAATTCGAGCCTTTCTAATTTATTTGCGTTGTAGAAATCCAGAGGGTTAAGACTGGTGTATCTCACAAAAAAATGTGCAGTATCATGCGAACATTGCTGACGTAAGGGACCGTCACGATAATGATCTGCTGCTATATGCTTTCAATATCTCGTTAGTCTCGAGAGTTGGGGATATTAAGTTTTGAATGTCTAAGAGAATAATATTCATCCGCATGTGCCAGTTAGGATTATTATGCTACACGATGTGGTTATTAAGGTGGTGGGATGAAAACTTGCCAGTAAGAATTTTTTGATGAGCAGCACTTTATGTTATCTCACTGTCTCTCCGTGTAAATGTCACCTACACATACCCAGCCGCAGTTCTGAACTGTGCTCTTTATAGACCCTTCCATTGAGTATCACTAAGGAAGAAGGTTCATACTGGGACGATATAATTGAATACAGATTTTTCTGTTGCTTTGTACGTTGATAGTATTATCTCTTTCAATCGATCCTATGTGGCGCTCGCTAATGCCTTTAAAATCTTATTCCTACTTGTTATCTCCTCCTGGAATATGTGGATTGTTTAGGCAGCATTTTATCGAAAATGACTTCCAAGTGCATGAGGTTAGTTAGGTTATGGTATATTTTTGCCTGTATATTCAATAAGTTGTCTTGAAGCACTGACTACAAAATGTATATGAGAATGATTTCTATGATAATTTTTTTTAGGCAGTAGTATGTATAGCATAGGTTCCATTAGAATGTTTTCGATCAAAAAATGATAAACAAGTGCAGTGCGATTGATTGATTTTATTGGGTCTATTGGACCAATACAAAACTAAAAAATCACTTTAATGTGTCTGAATACCTATAAAATAATTCTAATCCAACAAATTTCAGTCTTCTTCTATGGATTTCAATAAGTAAGTTGATGCAGTAGGATATGTCTTTCTAATCTATGTATATTAATCGTTGTTCTTTATTTTTCCAGAATGTTTTGCAAAATAACTCATATACTCTGCGCAAACATTATTCCACGTGTATTGTGAGAATAATTTTACCTGCTAGTCAGGATGTGTCTCTCTGATTCCTTCGTGTCCTTTTCAAAACAAGTCTTTGTTTAATCATAATTTGTCTCACACTATGGGTACTTCATTTATGTGGTTTTTCTTTCTTTTGCTTTTGCTACCTGTTTGAAATGAACAATATCTTACTGGAGTACGTTACAAAATTAGAAATTTTTATAAAGTATTGAAAATAAAATATAAAACCTCAAAATTCTCAGGTAAAAATTGTAAATAAAATATCTTTTTATGACCATTAAGAATGTAACACGTAGCGCTTGTGGTATATCTAATGACAGTTTAATGTTAGTCAAGCATTTTAAAAATAATTTTTGAACGTCCTTGTCTTATCATTAAAATAAATACATACATATGTATGTATGTACAAACATACAATATATTTGAGTAGTTTAGCAAAATGTTTACACACTCTTGCTATACTTGGAAGACTCTCATAAATGTTTCACTAGATAAGATACGTTACTATTTATCGATTATTTTTGTTTTTGTTTTTCTTTAGAAATGATTATTAATTTCGTTAGTTTTGTTTTTACTGTTGTTGGTTTTTTATACGTTTTTAATTGTAACAATTTTAGTACATTTTTTTATTGTTATTATTATTACTGTTTAGTACGTACACCTCCTACACTCCACTATTTATTGTATGATAGTTTTATATTGTAATTGTTGTTTTAATTCCTATTTAAAGTGTTTTTAACCTTTAACCATTGATTGTTTCGTTTCATTTCGGTTGTTTATTTTTAATTCCAATTTCGAAAACCAATTAACAATTATTTGATTTGACAAATTGCTTTTGTTTTCTCTATAAAAACAACAACAAAAAAACCAAAGAAAAATCGTGACATTTAAGAAAAAACAAAACCAATCCTTTATTTCGTATTGTTTTTTTGTTTTTCTTTTAAACAAAAGTCAAGCAATTTGTTATTGTTGTTTTTTTTCTAATATCATTTCATAATCCAGTTAAAGCTCCCGTAATGTCTACTTATTATTGGAATTGAGTTCAAATTGCATTGATTTGCGGGCTGGCTGGCATAGTATTATAATACATTGTTATTTGAATTGTTTAGAAACAATTAAATTGTAATACAATTCGTTAAACTGCTATTAATAATATTTAGATAAGCAGTAGATATTATTTATAATTCTTATTATTAATATTCTTTGCAATTCTCAATAAAAATGTATGTATATCACGTGGTATTTTGCACGCACGCATTCGCTACTCAACTACTTACATACATATTTTGTAAATTTAATAGAAATGACGAAATTTTAAACTATTGGAAGGGAAATTATATACATACATAATTGGCTCATTACAACCCTTCAGTCAGGATTACGGCCTAGCTTCTCAACACCACTCATGTTGTGTGCGTTAATTTTATACATGAGTGGCGGGACCTACAGTTTAAAGTCGACTCCGAACGACAGATTTTTTGAGAAATCATATGCCTGGCGGAAATGTGGATTATTGCCTTCTGTTACACATTCGCTCAGAGTTAGGAACGCCTTATAATGTAGATATATAGGTTAGGGGCCTCTACGGATGATAGGACAGTGCATAATGCGGTATGCATTAGACTGGTGTATCTACTGTACATAGAGATGTGAATTAAATAATGGTTATGCCGAAAAGTTAGTGGCCTCATAAACAGATGGCATCACTAGTCTTATGTCAGCACTCACCTAGGGTTAAGGACAACTTATAACGTATGTATGAGTAGCTTGGTTTGAAGCCTCTACCAATGATACGATGAGATTGTATAATGCAGTGTGCATTATACTGATGTATCTACTGTACATAGAGCTGTGAACTAATGGTTATGACGAAAAGTTAGTTGCCTAATAAACAGATGGCGTCGATAGTGTTATGTCAGCAATCGGCGTTTTCTAATCAGATTATGTGGCGAATAAAATCTCATACATACTTAATTGGTCAGGAACGATCTAGTTTCACACACCAGTTATATTGTGTGGGCTAGTTTTGTACATGAATTTCGGGACCTACAGCTTTAAAGTCCTTTTCGAACGACAGATTTTTTAATTTCTAATGTTTATTTGCCACCACCAATCAATGCTTGATATGAAAAAATTTATCAAAATTGAGGTGTAATCGAACGATAAAAAAACGTCACTAATATGTTGATAACAGACCCATATGCGCACATTTCATAAAACAATCAGAGATAAAAAATATCAGGAACACCAAAACTCATACAATTTCTCAAAAAGATTTTTTTTTTAAATTTTCCCACCCTTACTCCACTGAGTGATAAATTTAATTTTTTATTGTTGTTCTCTAGTATGTTCTCATAGTATATCACAAGGTTGCTTTTTCGTTTGTTTGTTTGTATATGAAGCAAAAACAAATATTTTTGTTTGTTTGTTTATCTCACCAACCAAATGTTACAAAAAAAGCAACAAGAAATAAAAAATATTTCTCATCACTAATGATAATGATCAGAGAAAGATTATAATTTTTCTCTTACATGTTCTCTTACAATAATAACAATCATAATACTGAGAGCGAGAGGGAGGGAGATCGTAAAAGAGATAAACAGCACTGTACGTATTATTACAAACAGTGATGCTAACTTCCTTATCCCTTTTGAGGTTATATTAAACTTCATTTTGAAAAATGCCACAGATTTGTTTGGTTTTCCAACAGGGATATCTGTCATCTGTCATATTAGTTGGAATTTATTCAAAATCACCATGGACGCTCATAGACCGCGATGTCTGTTCACTGAATGGGCTCTGGAGCAACTATGGCAACTGACCCGTATTTTCTTCGAAAAATCATCTACAGCAACAATTCACGCTGCTGGATGAGTAGGCATGTGAACAAACATGAATGTCGAATTTTAGATGACACCAAGCCACATGAGATTCAAGATCGTACAATACGTTGCGCAGAAGTCAGTTTGTTGTAGATTTTGGATTGATGGAGTCATCGATTGATATTTCAGTGAGAACGATGTTGGCCAGACCAACAGAATGTCAACAGCTATGTGGACTCATTTGTGAAAAGCAATTAGCTCCATCGCCTATATCTCTGAACCCATGCAACGCCCGGCCGTAAGGAAACCTGTTTTGGAATCCTTGATAACCATGGACCATTTTTTTTTGCATTCTGTTAATCACTTAACATTCCTCTGCTGAAATATTTCGTTTTTGGCTTGCTAGTTAAATTCGAATTTATTTTCACACACATCATTGCAGTGTTATCCATGAGGAGGGCATGCTCATTTTAAAAACGACACTCGGGTAGGGAGCACGCAATCTCCAACTTGTTACAGGGCTAATGTATTTGTCAATCTCGTTGGCAGCAAGGTAGGGTACGTGCAATTTTGCTAGACATGTATGGATACGAAGAGGCCACTAAGGAAACTGGTCAGATCCATCCCAAGTTCGAGCTGGTTCAAACTCACTACTAACTGATCATGACAACTGGGCTTAGTACACACCGGGTCTGTGAACGGCAAGCTAATCTAGCCTAACCTAGAGATTCTCACAGACAACTGTCCTTTTGGTATCCTGGCATTCTGTCAAATGACTTCTGCAGAAGTTGTTGAGGAGGCGGGAAAGAGACTATCTTTCACCTCATGTTCCCTATTTCTGTCATAAAATGTCCGAAGTTTTTGATCTCTCACAATAGCAACATATATTTTGGACTCGGGTTGATTTATGTATTTTATGGAATGTTTGATCTCCGGGTTAAATACTGATTGTGGTATTACAATGTGCTTTAATGTTGGCCTAAGTGGGAAATTTTCCTTCAAGGAGGGTACTTTACCTTACCTAACCTAACCTAAAAAGGGAAAAACTCCATCAGCCCCATTTGGCGCTTTTATAATCCGTTGTTCATATGTTTTCTCGTGTTTAGCAAATCATTTACACCAGAGCCCGGCAGCTCTTGCCATTGGTCAGTTGTGCGAGAGCGAAAAATAAGAAAAGAGAAAAATTTATACTCTTAAATTCACTACAATGCAGGCATGGAAAATTTAAATTTTTAAATGGTGGTATTTTAATTAAAAATATTAGTTTATTAAATTAAAATTTGTAAAATTCGTTTAGACTTCTTTGATTATATTGATTTAAGAAAGCATTTTAGATTAAAATTTGTTTTTTGGAAATATACATATTTAATAGAAAACTTTCTGGGATATTCATACTGTACATCCCTGCATTAGCAGAAACATGCGACAACACAACCTCTTTCAATGGAGGCTCAAATGAGACTGAGTGTATTTTTGATCGTGAGAGAACATTGTTGTAAATTTAATAATGGCTGACATGCACGCGTGCATAGGATTTGCCGGGCTCTGATTTACACACTTTCTTTGTTTTTTAGCTGCATTTGATTATTTGCTGTACGTTTGTATCCCGTATCAATAGCTCTCTTCTTTCCGTACTGTGTATGCGAGAGAAATAACATGAATAAATTAATAAAGAGTGTGTATTAAGTGTACGTGTGTGTGTGTGTTGGTGCTATAAAAACCATAAATTGCTATACAACTCATCTCTAGCCTTGAACAAAAGTTTGAGAAATCTTTGACAAAATTCTAGGAAAAAGAAAAGCACCAGAGAGAAATGAAGAAATTAATTGAGAACCTCAATTTCTCTTTTATTTGTTCTTTCTCTTTGTTATGGGGAGGATTAAAGTATGGAATGAAATATAAAATAAAACACGAAAATATAGGTTAAATATTTGCTTTCAAAATCCTTTTTATGGTTTTCTTATGCAACGCAAGATATTTTTACTGTCTTGTTACAATAAAGCCCCGATTAGCCTAACGTACACGGAATGTACGTTCATTTTATGTTTACCGAAAGTACACTACCGTCCGGTAGTCGCTCTCATTGCTTCTCGTATTCTAAAAATTAACGTGCATTCCTTTACGTTTCATGTACATACGTTTGGCTAACTAGGGCTTAATCGTTTAAAAACCTTAATTGTGCGTGTGAGAGAGAGTGAGAGTATGAAAGTAAGTGGATTAAGTGAGAGCATACAGAATTTCTAATTATTTTAATTTCCTTTATTTTTTCTTTTCTAGTCATAGCCGTTGTTGTTATTGTTATTGTTTTAGTTAATTGTAGTGGATTTTATATGAGTATGTCGTCTCTATTGCTACAATAACGATACTTATGAATTTAGTTTTTTTTTTTCTTTATCATGCACGTGCTGGTTTATAATTAAAAAATGAAATTTTAAAATAAGAACCAAAAGGGAAACGAGCAATAATATAATACTTTTGTTTTATTCCTGCTACATACATATGTATGTACATATTTAGTGAAGTGGTTGGTTGGTGGTGTCCTATTTTTTCCGCTGCTAAATAGGCAGGATAAAAAAATGTCTATAATTAGTTGACAGCATAAAAGAAAATTTAATTGGAGTTGTTGTATTTTTTTTTTTTACGAAAATACGCAAAACATAATATTAAAATTCTATGTGAAATGGTGTTGTTTTGAGCCATTTACATTATGTACAGTACATTACAAATATTTTCGTATGCTCAGGAGAGTTGTCGTTTTTCTAGTCATTTAAATTTAATTTGAAGACAATTCCACGAAAAGCGACACTTTTTCTTCTATCAGCAGAAGGATAGGTAAGGTGGTCGACTTTCCGTGAAGATAGAGCTCCCACTTAGGTTCGCATTTAGGGACATTATGATACCATAATTAATATTTAAACCAGACTAATTGGAGTGCAAAATCCATTGCTAATCCACATGTATTTCTACAATTTTGTATACTTTCCTCTGAAACCTTGTAATATACAATGTGATGGGAGGTCGATGAAAACATTAAGAATATGGTCTTTTTTTTGATTAAAAAATCAGGCTTGAGATTCATTATTTATCCTACACCTACCATATGAACTATATAAGCAAAACTCAAAAAAATATCAAGTTTATAGTTTTGAGAATATCACTTAAGCTAGGCTATCTGTTAAGAGAACTGACCATAGTCTAGTAGGTAGTGGTTGGCTTATTAGACATGAGGCTACGGTTCAAAACCCAAGTCAGACATCTCAATCAAAATGAAATATAAAAATAAATTTCTTCGGCGACTTCCTCTCAGTAAATTTCTGGCAGAAACTCTGAGAGTAAAATAAAATTGCCATGAAAAGTTTCTCAAAAATCTGTCGTTGGGAATCGACTTTAAACTGTAAGTCCCGCTACTCATGTAGAAAATTAACCCACATGGCATAAGTGGTAAGAGAAGCTAGGTCGTAAATCTGACTGAAGGGTTCTGATGACCATTTATGTATGTATGTATTGTAACTATCAAGAGAAAAAGAGGCAACTATTGAAAAAAAAATTCTTCCTTTTACTCAGTGAGTACTTACTTTTGTATCACACTGTAATAGAAGCAGAAAAACAAGAAACTTTTTTACAAAAAATAATCCATTTTTATAGTTTAACCATGGGAATCTTTCGCCACACGTTTATTTAGCAACTAAAGCACAGCACGTAAAATAATTATAAATTTATACACGAATTGTGTTACATTTTATGCGCAATTTCGGACTTTTATCACCCCATTCTTAGGGTGTTTTTCCACATCAAACAAACAAAACTTGTCATATCAAAAAAATTGTTATTCCGCAGTGTCGTCTGTGTTCCTCTTTTTTTTATTCTCGCCTTTCTTTATTTCTTTCCATTATTTTATGACGAAAATAAGTTGTAAACGTTAAGGAATTTTATTTGTTTTCCGGGTGTTTTTTTTTCTCTCAGTATCGTAAACAAAATTTCGTCCTTATTTGCAAGTTACGTGATAATATGTTACATTTTTGTGACATGTAAAGTTTTTACACAAACAAAAAAAAAAACAGAAAACAGAAATACTTTTGCCCGAGTTTATATCCTAGTTTCAATGAAAAAAAGGGTGCGTCTCTTCCTCTGTGTTTGAAATTAAAGGCTCATAAGCATACAGGATGGGATTGTTTTTCTCCTCTTTTCCCAAGGTAAGGTGTTGGTTGGTTGGTATCTTGGCTACAATTATTTATCCCCCCTTCCTCTCATCTAGTTTTTTTTGTTTTCCTGCTGCTGTCTCCAGGGTTGATTTAAATAATCAGTAAAAATGTTGAAAATGATGACGTTTCTTCCCTTTTCTTTCTCCAGAGCTGGGATAATAACACAAAATTAGGTCAACACTTTATAGAGTAATTGCTTGAGCTAAATTTAATCAAATGGAAACATTTATCTTCGTTTGTTAGTGTCCTTTTTTCTTCTTCTTTTTTTCTTTCATTCTTTTTTTGAGGACATTTTTCACTCATTCATTTGCTTTTGCCGGTGGTAAATTGAAATTTATGTCATTTAAATTGGATTAGAAACACGAAGAAGGGGGATGGATACATTACCATCAAAGGGGGAATAGCAAAAGTGTCGTTGATGAAGGCCTATGTTAAGAAGAATAGCAAAATTGAAAATCATTCATTGATACACCACAGTATCATGTGTTAGAAGTCATATGAATCTGTTTCACTTTTAGACTTTGTCTTCAAATATTACGAGGGTGGTTCCCATATGTATGTGAATTATTGATTTTCTCCCCTTTTAACTGAAAGTGCCACTTAGCTTTAGCAAAAATTTAGAAAAGCTGCTTCATTTAGATGTATGTATATTGAACAGGCATTGGTAGCAGAATAGATAGGAATTCATACAAAAATAACAAAGATCCATGAATTAGGCTAAGAATAGATCGCTCACCCGGCATGTTTTTCGACTTCAGCTTTGAGTGAGTATTTCTTGTCTCTACAGGAGCTCTAAAAGGGCTCGGCGGAGAACGATTTGACTCCAGCAATGAAATCATTTTAGAAATAAATCTATTGGGTCTTCTAATAGGGCCTTCCGAACGTTGATAGTTGATAACGGCTATCTTGTTGAAGCTACATTTTTCATTTCATAGTTTATTCAGTCAGCCACAATGCCAATGGACGCAGCAACACTTACATACATACATATGTACATACATAATTGGCCATTACAACCCTAGCTTCTCACACCACTCAAATTGTGTGCCTTAATTTTATACTTGAGTGGCGGGACCTACAGTTTAACGTCGACTCCGAACGACAGATTTTTGAGAAACTTTCTCATGGCAGGTTTATTTACTCTCAGAATCTCGGCTCCTTAAAACAGTCCTTTAATGGGAATCTGAAATGTTTATCACTTAATACTTATAAAAACCAGTCTCTTCAATGTAAAGCTTGATATATTATTGCTAAAATTATGAAATATGTTTTCGGGCTTTTCTTTTTCCATCTTTTCTTATCTCATTTTTATTAATCACTTCAAATCATTTTACAGAACTCAACCGCAAATTTTTCTTTCCTTCACTTCACTACTCTTCTTTTTTTTTTTTGTTTCTGAATTTTTCAAGTCACTTTATCATCGTGTCTGTGGGTTTTCTTTTCCTTTCATTTGTTTTTGTTGTTAGTTGTTGTTTTTGTAGCATTTAGTAGTTTTACTTGTCATTTTTAAAGGGAGATTAAGTTTTACTTTTGAAATGAAAATTAATACTCGTCGTAGAACACCATAACCCATGTAATATCCAAAGTTCAGTACTGCGTTTGCGTTTTTGTCTGCCGCTTTTGAAATGTGTGGGCGTAGATTGGCCAAATTGCAAAATATTTCTTTATTTTTCCTTTTTTTTTGTATTAAATCTGAATTACTTTTTTTTTGTTGCTTTGTATGGTTCTGAATTACATATGAAAACGGGGCAAAGAGACAGCAATAGTGTTAGCAACAATGGGGGAGGGCTTATGTGGTGTGGTTATGGTAGCAAAACTAGTGATTGTGAAGGCATTTTCATGGTAGACAGATTTAGATTTGAGTTTATAAATTTGATTTTAAAAATAACTGACTTTGATTTTGGTTTTCAAAAGCAATTAAAGAATCCTTATTGAAAATAACAATTGAGAACTATTCGGTTTTAAAGAGTCTGGGATTGTAAGTTTTAAAATGTTCATGAATTCTGAATAGTGTCTTGAATATTGCCTTAGAATGCTTCTATAGTTTGGAGTCGAATTTAAACTGTAGGTCCCGCACTCATGTATAAGTGGTGTGAGAAGCTAGGTCGGAATCCTGACTGAAGGATTGTAATTATCAATTACATATGTACATATGTAAGTAATCGTGATTCATTAACAGCTTGGAAATTGTTTTCGCTCCAGATACGGTAATCTTGCTTATGGATAAGAAATGGGCTGGAGAATGGCGACGAATCGACATTTTAGCAGCTGATTTTGAATCGACAAGAGTAAAGTTATTGTGAAAACGATTAAAAGAAGTGTTGGTAGATCACTAATCGGATTATGTTGGCTGTAAATTGTAAGAAGCACTATTCTGGCGTTAAACGATTCGCGATGACCAGCAAATCTGACTGGATAGGAATGTCCACACAATTTCACATTCCCAGCATTCTCAGCGAATCATTGTTATCGACGTCGATAGTTTTCGTGCTGCTAAAAAAACTCCTGGTAGAATCTTATAAGAATAATTAAATTAATTATGGATGGAAGATGCCACGCCTATTTTTCTATTTTAAAGGATTAAGTTTTGAACTGCATTTTTCCAGACTAAAAAATCCTGTGATAATTTAATTGTCCAGTAGAAAAGGAGTCGAAATCAACAACATCATACGTATTGTTAAGTATGAGTACGATGATGAGTACTTCAAACTTTGAATATAAGTAGTATGAGTATGATATTAAAATAAGTATGAATGCGTATAAGTAACAGAAATTATGAGCATAGTCATTGCTGATCTCTGGTGTAGTTCTCTATCTTACTATATGGTGAAATGCGAAATTTATTCAATAACAATTATATGATCATTCTCAGATATTTTTGCTTTGATAGTCTCAATTATTTTTTAATGTTTGCTTGAATCATGTTTAATCAATTAATTATTGGCACATGAAATCAAACTTAATTCCATTCCATAGACATAGCAAGCTAGCAGGTGTTTGCAAAATATAAAATTCACTTCAGTTTGCAATTTTATTCATGATTTTTTGTTTGGCTTCTGGCTTTATGCATGTCTGTCAAATTAATTTCTTTCATATTCTTCCACTAATAAGAGGTTTTTTAGTTGTTTTTCAATTATCTGCTATTTTATCTTTAATTTTCTTTATTATTTCGTATTTCTTTTCTCTTTCTTATTAACTTTACTTTTTAACTTTTTGGAAGATTCTTATGTTGTTTGAAATTTCCACCTGTCGATTGTATTTTATTGCACACGGTAACGTGCTGCGGTCTCCTTCAGCTATGTACGGTAGATATCTTAATTTCAGTCAGTGTTGATTTGATTAAGAAAGTTTTCAAAACGAAAACGGAACACCTTGCGGTTTGTAGGGTCATGAGTGTTCACTAAGACTTGCAGCGTGACAGAAAATTTCAGAAATTATGGTTATTCGATGGCATTTTGTTATTTTTATTTGTGTATACATATTCCATATTCCAAGAATTCTTTAAATTTTTAACAACAGAATTCATTTAATTGGTTGTGTGGCTCATTTTCTCCCTGCGGTGCTTCGAAATTAAATCAGAACCATCTGCCTGAAAAATGCTCAGTAACGTTGTGCACTGTCAGCCTGTAATTTCAAACGATTGCAATTTATTTTCTTACTCCTCTATAAGTTCTTTGGCTTCCAGGAACTGCAGTTTAAGGCCGCTATGCGTGCCTAAGTGTGCTTTGGTAATCAACACTACCACTTCGATCTAACCAAACCTAACCCAGAAACAAAATTCCTCTTATATTGAGTCCACAAAATTTCAATAAGAAATATGCACACCAAAGGAAAAGTTTTCCAAATAATTCTATCGAAAACCATTTATTTGTTTGATTTAAATCCTCTTCTCCAGCCTGAAGACTCCCCATGTATTCACTACATTTTTTCGCGTGTCATTCAATGACCTTGCTCTATAGTAAAATGGGTTCATGAAAATGTGGACCTAAGTTCCGGTAAAAAATTTATAAGAACCCCATATACAATTTTTGCCAATTTTTTTTTTTTGTTGTGAAGTATAATTTTTCTGGTTAGAATATTATTTCATTCATATGGCTGCCCCACAGTACCTCATTCGCGGACTTTTTCTAGTGTATGAGGTAGTATCTCGACAATGGGATTACGAATGTTGGCCTTCAAATACTCAATTGTCTCTGGTTTGTCAGAAACACAGAAAATAGTCCAACCGTGTCAAATCGCAGCTTCTTGGCGGTCAACTGACATCACCATTTCGGTCAGCGTGCTCCAATAGGTGTCTCCATTAAGCACCTTGTTGCGCCGTCCTCATTTTCAAAGAAATATGGGTCAATGATGCCTCCGTTCCACTCGTAATGGGTACATTGGCTTCTGTAAGAGCACCTGTGGGATTTCTGAGCCCCAAATAGGGCAATTTTGTTATTGATGTACCCACTAAGATGAATATGAGCTCCATCCGAAAAACTCAAACTTCAATCAATACATTGCGTTCAGTGGAGCTAATATACTGAATTTTGTGACAGAATATAATGACATAAGTATTTCCAGATTCGAAATAACCAATGATTCAAATTTAAACCAATAGATGACCCACCCGATATATGAAGTCGCTGTAGTCTAGTAGATAGTGTTTTGGCTTATTAGGCGCGAGCCCACGGTTCAACCCCCGGCTCATCCATCTTAAATAGAACAAAATATGAAACAAATATTTTTTTGGCGATTACCCCACTATTCCGTCTAAAACTCTGAGAGCAAATAAAATTGTCATGGAAAGTCTCTTAAAAATCTGTCGTTCGAAGCCCATTTTGCCCAAGTGTAGGTCCCGCCCGTCTTAAAGTTAAAAGTCTTACGCCTTTCATGCTATGTCGTACTCCTGACTAAAGGGTTGTGATAACGAATTAAGTTGGTAAGTAAGGCAGCACATTGACATTCCTATTAAGTCACGCGGTATAATAAATAAATTCATGTAGTTGTTGAAGTTGTTTTATTAAGTAAATTTTGGGTATAATTTCAATACGTTCTAAATGGTTATCCCTTCACTGATTTTCAATAAGCCATTCATTCAATTACAACCATTATTTTCAATTATCAGAAATCATTTGACCATTTACCCGTTACCATTATTTCGATTTATGTTTCTTGCTTTTCGTTCGACTTGAATGACATCATCAATCATTATGTAAATATTATTAAAATTATGAATAAAATGTCAACAATTGATATGAAATATGAAAGAAAAAAATTTTAAAAATTCTGCTTATTTTTCGTTTAAATTTTAATTTTTGTTTGACCACGAAACAATGTCAATACAAACACAAGATTTTTTTTATTTTTGTTTTCATACTCTATGTTTTGTTTTCCAAAGTTTATCGAATAAACAAAACATAATCAGGCAAAAGTCACTCAAAATTGGCAAATAACAACCAGACAAGACACTCAATGATAGAGGCCAACAAAAACATGAAAACGTTCTTCATGCCGTGGCAACACGTGCAATCCAATGAAAATTGGCAACAAACGAAAACGTTTAACGCAGTCACTTTCAGACAGACAAACAGTTAAAATAGACAGACAACCGGGATAGGAAGAAGCAACACACCTTAAGGTTAAGTTTTGGTTTTAAGAACATTAGAGATGTTCACGTATAAGTTGGACAACTGCGTTCATAAAAGTTAAAGGTTGTTTGAAAAATTCGGTTGGCTGCAAGTGTGATTAGCTGTTCATATACATATATTGTTACGCAAATGGAAACGACCTAATGTCGTTTCACAAGAAAACATCGTTTAACATCAACGATAAACTAAAGTCACACAAATACATCGAACACGTTCCAAATAAACCAACAACAACAAGTATGAAAGAGAATGGGGATAGACAAGTAAGCGAAGCAATGTCAACCAGGTACACAAACAACAATGCAGTAGCAATAGAATTCTCGAGAAGGCGAGAACAAGAATCTTCCCCTTCGAGAACGTTCATCATACTGATTTTGCGGACATATAAAAAGGCGAGTCAGTAAGAATTCGGTCAGTCTTGTGTGAAGACACGTTGTGTTCGAAGTAAGCAGTCAGTTTGAAGATCCCTATTGTGTGAAAATATTCGCCATACAGATATAATGGACAAGTGGTTGTAAGCAGAGAATAATAACGAACAAGCAAGTTGTTGTTGTATCGTGAAGTTGTATACGGTGGCACATAAAAGTAGTGTGAATAATAAAGAGTTTAATTGAAACGAAACACATATTTCTTTTTATTTTGGTTTGCAATCAAAGAACTCATATTCAAAACGTTTTTAAAAAGGTAAAAACGTAACAATATAATCTAGTTTTTCCTCGGAAACTGCTAGTATTTCTGTGATAACCGTTCAGATTATATAATTTGAAAATTCAAATTCGTTTTTCCCTTTCTTTAGAGCTAGACAGGAGGCACAGTCCTCTTCCTCCTAATCACCATAGCTCTTGTTTAAGTCTTTGTCAGAAAGTTCCGTGCATTCTGACATACGCCAGGTAAGTATTTAAGGATCAACCGCTTTTGTATTTGATATTTGTAGCACGTTATACAAGTCTTATTATTTATTTCCAAACTGACCTCTCGGACTTTGACTAAATAGTGAAGGCATTTAAATCTCTCCGTTCTTCAGTGAGATTTGTACAAAGACGTTGACCACAAATAGTATGCATTACAGATTCGTTGCCTTCCTTACTAAATACATTTTTTATTAAACGTTCCAGATATTTTTTAAATAAAAAAATATGGAAGAGAAACAATTTTTAATAGTTTTTTTCTTTTCTTTTCTGTTTCTTTTTAGGTGAGTGTTCCATAATATTGTAGTTTACAGTGTTAAGGTAAGATTGAAATAACGGCATAATATATACCATATATGGGGACTTTGATTAAATGGTGAAGGCCCTAACAGCTGTCAGAAAGTCCTCTAAGAGAAAAAGTTTTTGAAACCTGGCATTCAGACTGCTATGCGCATATAAAAAATATGCCGTTACTCTGATTAAAGCGTTGTAAAGGCTAGTATCATTATTATTTGTCGTAAGAAGGTGCCTTAGTACAGCGACCATACGATCTCTTGTTTTTTTTTTCGAACTTTGTCCCTATATTACCTCCTCAAAGCTTATTGCCCAGACAAATTTCGGCATGCTGCTCGTAGTCAACAATGGCAATCCCCTTTCTGACATTTGATATAAATCCCAGTGTTTCGTCATGGGAAGCCCTAATGTCCCACAATTTCTAGGAATGTGTTCTAATGATTCATTCCCTTCGTCGCAGTATCTACATGTTGCGCTCGAGACAATCCACATTCTAAATACGTGTACCCTGAGTCCACAGTGACCTGTCATAGGCCGGTTACTAACCTCAAGTTTTTCCTGGATAATATGATACGTATCTCAAATCTCTTCCTATTGTAGTTTTCCAACAAAAGTTTCGATTTCCTCAAAACCCACTTGATTTGTGAAGAGCCTTTGCAAATCCAACCATTATTCCCACCCATATAAGGGTTCTGGTTCTGTTCGGAAGACCAGAGATCTTATATCAAAGGCGTAGTACATCTGCAGAAGTAAACTAATTTTTGACCATCTTAAATTCCAGTTTAATATTGATTGATTGTTCTGTAAGCGGCCAGCAGTTTTAAATACAGACTTGAACGACAGATTTCATATCTAAATCTTCAGACTTATCAAAGATCTCTAGATCTCTTTCTGGTTATTGGCAATAGAAAGGAAGCTTAATTTACTCGGAAATCCATTGACCATCAGAATGAATGAATTTTGTGTATCAAACATCTGATGAGGTTGGGTTTACACCGATTGCTTGTGAAAAATATTGAGATCTTTCCCGATATAGCTCTGTTATAAGGCCCATTTGCGCTTCGCTGAATCGTTGTGACGAATGGGCCAAAACGTTTTTGATGTGTGTCAATGGTTGTTGCTTTCTAGCGAGAGCTAGTGTTGGAACCTAGTAGAAGATTTATTGCTCCATATGGTGCTATTGGTGTATCAACCACAGTAAATATATACATACATACGTATAGCGTATTACAAAATTGAGTGCAACTTTTTTGCACTGTTTGAGGGCAAATGTTACATATTTTTCAGAAAAGAACACAAAAAATCATTTTCATGGCAAAATGTCCAAGTTATGGAAGTTAATTTGTTGATCTAACAGTGACGTAGTATCGTTCCCTTTCTGTATAACTTCACGATTTAGTTCCTATAGTGCTGTAACTAGATTACAAGAGTTCTCAAAATTCATAGGCGAGCTTCGACTGCATAACATTAGAAAAATGGCTTCCATCTCAACTTTCTTCTATAAATCGCCAAAACTAATTTGTTTAGTATTCAGCCTATGAATATCCCTAATAGAACCCAAGAAGAAAAAAGAGAAAGAAGAAGAAACAACAGCAAAGAAGGAACCTTGACAAAGTTGTGTAAAAGACAACAACTGCAATTTCCGTTTTATTATTATCACTATTAATATTGTTGTAAATTTTGTGTACTTTTATAAAATTATACACAAAAAAAAGAACGAGAGAAGAAGAGCTAAAGAGCAAGGCCTAAAGGCTTTTCAAAGAACACCAATAAATAAACACAGGATGATTACTTTTCGTAAAAAAAATATGCTTTTTTTCTATTCGATTTTATGCCCCTGTATTGCTTAGTCGAGCGTTAATACGTGACATCAAATGGAGTAATAAAAATATTATTAAATGCATAAGAGAATATTTCTTGGGTTTTTTCTTCGTTTTTTTTTTTTTTTTTTTTTTTTTTTTTTATATTCAGGTGACAAATCTATGGTAGTTTCGCTGCTTTAAAGGCGGTCGGTAACGTAGTTTCTCTGTATTCATTCATGCCTGTTTGGAATATAATCAAAAATTATTCTGCTGCTTCTGTATTTTCTTTATGGCTTAATACACTGAGAAAAATTAAACGTAGATGCCTCAAGCGATTCATTAACAATGGTACATAAGATTGGACCATTTTATTTCAATCAATCTCTTCCGTTCTTTGCCAGATTACTCACTTCCTCATTTTCATACATATAAGGTACCAAGCCATGTATTGAGTTAATGTTTCACTCTATAGAACATTCTGTGAGCCCGTAACTCTGTATGCTAGTGCATTAATTCCCATTTTATTATTAGTAAAGATATTTAAGTTCCTATATGCCACTGACCTAGGTCTAGACTGGTCCTATCTGCATGTTTGGAACCTCTGAAAATTCCGCGTTAATACTTCAGTGATATTGATTTCTTTTGTTTTAACCGAGGCCTCACAGGCCAGGCATCCCAATTAAACGAAATATAAAAAATTATTTTTTCGGCGACTTCCTCTCAGAAGATTTCTGGCAAAAACTCCGAAAGCAAATAAAATTGCCACGAAAACTTTCTTAAAAATCTGTCGTTCGGAATCGACTTGAACCTCTAGGTCCCGCCACTCATGTCTAATATTAACACAGACAACATAATGTAATGTGAGAAACTAAAGGGTGGTAAGGATCGATTATGTATGTATGTATGTCTGGCAATGGCCTAGATTTCGGCTAGGAAAACCGTATTGTTGACGCCTAGACATGTTCTGTCTTCCTATTTAGAGTCATTCGTATAGCAACATGTCCCTAGAGGCCTCTGGTAATTTCGCATTAAGAGCGGTGGTATTGATTTGATATTGTAGTCGTCGTAGTCTAGTAGGTAGTGTGTTCGCTTATTAAACGTAAAGCCAGGCCAGACATCAAAACGAAACATGAAAAAAATATTTCTCCGGCGACTTCCTCTCAGCAGATTTCTGATAAAAACTCTGAGAGTAAATGAACCTGTCATGAACAAGTTTCTCAAAATCTGTAATTCGGAGTCGACGTTAAACTGTAGGTCCCGCCACTCAAGTATAATATTAAAGCGCACAACATGAGTGGTGTGAGAAGCTAAACCTAATCCTGACTGTAGGGTTGTAATGGCCAATTATGTATGTATATATGTATGTATGATATTGATTTCTGGCTCCATTTGATTAATTCTTTTTATAGCCTGGAGGCGACACGCCATAAGTGCTGCCTCATATCGGATCTATATATGAATCGGTTATAAAAGGACGTGATGTCCTCATTGCTCCTCTGAACGGTTTTCCATTTACTAGTCTTAAATTTTTCATAATTGTATGCTTCTTATCATTCATGTGATATTTTTTTGTTTTATTTCTCTCAGTGCATTTTTTAGCTTTGATTCTCTCTCGCTGCCCGATAGCAGCTGCTTCACCTTTCTTCCTGTTACCATAAATAATATTTTTCTTCTTTTTTTTTGCCTTTTTTCGAAACTTCTAAAACAAAACGGGGGGAAAAACTTTTAATATCTATGAATAACTGTGTGTTGTGTGTGTGTGTACAAAGTAGTTTTTTTTCTTAAGTTTTGTTTTAAGACATTTATACGCTTCATTGGCCATGTAATTTCAATGTCTAACACACAAAATACACGTCTATAAGTAGTGACACACGAAAAATCAACGAAATTAACATAAAAAAAAAAAAATAAATAAAAAAAGAAAAAAATGTTTTTCGTTTTGACTGTAAGAAAATCGAAAATTCGTTCGACTGTATCAGAATTTTGTGTGTCTCGGAACGGAAGTGCGAATATTGGCCCTGCTATGACATGACATTTATTACAGTGTCAACGTCTTTGTTTCATTTTATTGTGATATACGTTTCGAAGGTGATATTCGATTGAAAGAAATTTTTGATCATTTGGAACACACACGAATATTTCTCGGAAAGTTTTGTTTGATTTTTTGGTGGGTTGTCAAAAAGAGAAAAAACTCAGGATGATTCAAAGGTGTATTTAAGGTGTGTGCGACGTGGCTTTCAAATACAATGAACCCCTCTGTGGTGTTAATGTTTTAATTTTTTAAATCACATTTTAAACGCTTTAAATTAAGCAATGAATTATTCACAAAGAGAGGGTGAAAGCACTCTTAAACAGGGGGGGGGGGGGAATATGAATATTTAGAAAAAATTTAAAATCTCTCTCTGTGCTCTCTAAAATCTGTTTTTTTTTTAACACAGACATTGAATTTAATAGTTACATTAAGACCTTCTTTAGAACGTCTTTTGAATTGGTATTCATTATCCATAAATTAATTGGTCTTAGCACTACTCTCCAGGCGTTTCTAATTCCATCACTTGTTTGTTGTCATCATCGATGATAGACTTCTTTAATTTCGTCTTTTCAACGCTCAAAATATTGTCGCCTATGCCGACGTCCGTTGATCCCCGTATCAAATAACAGTCTCGCGGGAATATCCCCTTCCATCCGGACAAAAAGGATAGGCAAGCGTAGTCGTCTGATGTTCATAGGCTGAATGTGCATCTCGTTGAGGGGTTAACACAGCGCTTTGCATGAGCAAGACGACAGTATTAGTGGTCGGTGGAGGTTTCTGATAATCAGTTGCCCATTCAGGCCATAATAAAGAGTAATTCTATGTTTGATCTCCAGATTGACACTATTTTCCCTGGAGGTCTTATTATTGTCGTAAAGAGGTGTCTTAGTACATGCGACCATATGATCTATTGTACTTCACCCAGATTTTATAGGGTATTCCTATAATGTCTCCTACCACCCTATTGCCTTGACAAATTTCAGGGTGCTGCTCGGTGGCAACAATGATAATTCCTTGCCTCGAACTTGATATGCCCCCAGATGTCTCATGTTGGGCTGGAGGTAGCCCCTATTCTGAATAAGTGTACTAGTGTCTGCAGTCTCCTGTCAAAAGACCGTTTACCAAGTTCAGGTTATTCCTAGAGAGTCTGTTGCATGCCTTAGGTCTCTTGTTATTGTGATTTTCCAACAAAAGTTTCGGTTGCCTCAAACTTACTTGGTTTGCGGACAGTCTTCGACTCTCATTATCTTCGTTTAGTATACTTTTCCAAACATTCGCTGCCACTCCACAGAAGGGTTCTGGTCCCATCAACGGCGTGGAAGCTCTCCTCCTTGCAAGCTTGTCTGTTTGTTCAATGTCGATAATTCCGACATGACCCGGGACCCAGCAGAGGGTGACCTCATATTGCTTACCTAGCCGATTCAGCAGCCCTAGACAGTCTTACACTATCTTCGATTTAACCTCATAAGAGTCGAGTGCTCGAATCAAGACTGCTTAGACTATCTGATAGACTTCCGTTTCGAATGTACTCGCGAGTTTCCCCATGGGCTCGGAATATTTGATTCAGAAGGGTTCTTGTTACATCAAATGCGTGGAGGTTCCTCTCCTTGCAAGCTAGTCTGCGTGACATTGATTGAAAATTCCCACATGACCTGCGACCCAGTGGAGAGTAATATGATTTTGTCTATTTAGCTGATTCAGCTTTTCTGGACAGTCCCGTACAATCTACGATTTAACCTCATAAGAGTCGAGTGCAAGGCCTGACTGTGGGGTAGACTTTCGCTTAGAAGATACCCGTGAGTTTTCCCATGGGCTCGGAATATTTCATTCTGGCATCTCCTGTTTCAAGATTCGTTTTTGCTCCATCTGTATATCATAGCGATTTACGGCTTCTAGATTATTCCTTTTGTTTTTGTTGCTTAGTCTCGGTGCTAATCACTCTCCAAAATCATAGAATCTACTGATACTGTCCAGTAGATCGATGCCTAGGTCACGAAATTTTTTACTGATAACCAAGGGGCCAAAATACAGAAACTCATTGGCAACGTCAAAGCTATAGTTGTCGGCCGTAATTTGGATTCAAACACTTATCGACAAGACATACTTCGCTTTGCCCCTAACTACTGCTAAACCCATCTGGACAGTCTTGCGCTTTATAATGCTAAAAACAACGGTAACAATTCAAGTCGTACGCCTACTTGTTTCGATGTCATGCGCATATTTAAGCAAATAAATATGTACTGCACAGCCTAACTACGATTTTGAGTTCAATAATCTTCTTAAAGGCAGATAATATGGTTACTGTAGAGCTCTCTTTCTACAGTTGACACAATGCACAATGTTTTCTGGTGACTCTCTACTAATGGTTCCAATGGCAGAGGTGGCTGTCTAAGCTTTCTACTATGTTGGTTGTGACAGTTATTCTCTTCGGAAGGCAGGGATTCCTGGATGGAATTTTTAAACTACAAGAATCAGAATGAATTTCGGGGCTAGAATTTGGATTGCTTGCGTTTGTTGTCAAATTAAACACTTCCTTATTATTACGACGTTCTCTCCTCATCTGATTTGCGGACTGTCGCCGTAGTCTAGTACGTAGTGTGTTGGCTTATTTAGACATGAGGCCTCGGTTCAAACTCCAGATCAGACATCTCCAACAAATCCAAATAAAAATATTTTTTCACCGACTTTCTCTCAGTAGATTTCTTGCTAAAACTCTGAGAGTAAATAAAATTGGCATGAAGAAGTTTCTTAAAAATCTCTCGTTTGGAATCAACTTTAAACTGTAGGTCCCGCAACTTATGTATAAAAAATTAACACACACAACATTAGTGGTGTCTAGAAACTAGGTCGTGTTGAGAAGCTATGTTGTAATGACCAATTATTTATGCACGTGTGTATACAGTTTATGTCTCGAAGAAAGCTCGTAACCATGCCAGATCAGAACGGATTTGAATGAATAAATCATTAGTTGTCTGAAACTTAGAATTCCGATCGAGTAAAAAGAAATGCAGGCCTTGCAGAGTTTAATCTTAGAGGCAGCAGAGACTAACTTTCATGGCCATCGTATATTTAAATGTAGGAGAAATTTATTTTTTATTGTCATTATCTGCAGCATAAAAGAAAATCCATAAACATGGAAATCTATTTGGCGTAGCATGTGGTAGCAATGGCACCACTACTGTAGGTAGTAGCATTGTGTGTTGAAAGTCAAATTAGCATTTAATCTAATCAATTTATCTTAATTTATACCAACGAAAAGAAACAAGAAAAACGATGAAAAAATAAAAAAACAATTTTCATAAACACAATGATTTCTTTACAATTTCTGTTTTTGTTGCTCCTGCCATGTTGATGTCAAAATCCTTACGCATTTATCACAGCCACAGCCAAAGCTACAACAGCAGTAGCAGTAATACATAAACCACCAACATTACCACAGATACGCAACATGCAACATGCCTTCAACTACACCATATGCTACTGTACTCTCGTATGTAACATAAACATATTGGCTGAGACAAACGAAATCAGCAACTTTGCTTAGACAGATAAATAGAGTTTTGCATAGCAATGGATGGTGTGCAATCAAATTTCTTTGTTGTTGTTGCTGTGGTATCTTAATGTGCAACATATAATCTTTTAAAATGTCAAACGTAAAATTTATTTCCTCAACAGGTTCGCCTACAAACGAAACGAAAAAAGAAAACATAACGCCGAAATGTTAACTTTTGAAACTCTATGCAGACTTGTAGTCATTGTTGCTAAGCACCAGGCAGGCAGGCAGGCCTTTTTTATAGAAATCGTAACTTTATGGGAAATTTCGTTAAGAATATGGACATTAAACCCAGAAAGCTTGAAAGGAAAAAAAACAGAAAATATTAACAATATTTCTTGTACTTTTGCACACACAATAAATGTTTAAAAAACAGTGCCAAGTAGGCACTGCGTACAGCCAGGTGCATGTAATTAGCACACTGTTGAAGAGCTAGATAATTGCGTGTGGGTGGTAATGCAAATAATTTGATTTGAATTTATGAAAATTAAGTAATCGCCCAGTAGTTTTCATACAGTTGGGAGTAAGTTAATAGCACAAGTTTAATTAGCATTGTACTAATTGCTATGAATTGAATTAAAAAGGAGATAGAAATCCTTTCGATATCGTCTTCAACAAAGTCACTTCCAAAAGGATACTAGAACTTATTGGTTTTGATCACAGCATATTAGGATTCAGCAGCGTCTTAACATATTTTCTGCAGAATACCGCATCCAAATGGGTACTAAAACCTTTAGGCTTTGGCCACAGCGCATTTGATGTCGGTTTAAAATAAGTTTGATCAGCTGTTGCGGAAAAACTAGCTCAATTGTTGTGGATAAAGCCGTCAAAGTATCATGAAGTAGTCGTGCTATTTCTAAGCCCTGTGAACGTTTGTGTCGTTTTTGGGTTCATGTTTGAAGATGAGATTCCTTCTACAAGCAGAACTGTAGATTTGATAATGAAACTTGTCCGGTATCCATTGGACACTCATCTTCGGAACTCTGCATCTTTCGGACTTTTGTATCCTTTTTTGGACGGAGGTTAAAACTGAAGTGTTGGATATTTGTTAACCTAACTTGTCTTATACTCATCAAGGCTGATATTATAATTTTGTAGTCTTTCGTTAATACTGGAGTTTTATGTCTCATAATGCATATTCAGAGAAATTATTACTAAACAGTGAAAAGCTATGAGGATCACATGTATCACTTTGGTTGGAACTGTTTGGACAATAGAGAGTAGAGCATTGTAATGTACTTTGTGTAACAAGAGGCGTGAAATATTTATGTGACTATTTATCTCGTTACTCTTGGATAGCTTTATTCGCAGTGCTAATTGTGGGCTTAGATGTTGTTATCATTACAAATTATTTTCCTTCGGAAATATAGTTCCTTTACTAACTCGAGAATTGCTCGGAAGTTATATGTGTTGTCAGCAGTGGCATTTGTTTCGCTTAAGTAACTTTTAAGTCGCGGGCACGGTTGAGAGAATTGCTGTCTCTTCAGTTTACAGGGCTTCCAGTGATGGTTTGCTGTTGCTTGTGATGAAAAGAAAAATCAATTGCCACCAAACTCTGTATAGCTTTTCCTCATTTTATTTGCCTTCTACTAAGTCTGTTCTGTACACAGCCTATTACTCCAAGACTATTATATACTCCTCATTGATCATGACATCGTTTGAGAGGTACTTATTAGTGCTATATTTAGCGATAAATGCAGAAAAGAGTGATCAAAACCATAGCATCGGATAGATCTTGGTCTAGTTTTTTTTTTTAATCTTAGCTCTTCTGGGCTCTTGGATTCGTAACCAGTTTTATGATTGATTTATGAAATTAATCTTATCTTTCAACCGATTCCCATCATTTGTTTGCTCAATTATGTTGAGCCTAAAGTGGACGAAGTGCTATCTTATCTTCGCAAATAAATTTATGTTTTTCAAAGGAAATTTCCACAATTTGGTAGCATTGTTCTGGAGTTAAGCGAATCATGATGATTAGCCAAAACTTACCGAACAGAAATGTCAACCCAGTTTGATATTCTCAGTTATGAAATCATAGTTATCGATATCGGTGGTTCTCAAGCAGCTAAACACTTGGTGTATCTGTTCGAAATTTAAGAATTTTTTTTATTAAAAGCAGAATAAGTTTGTTTGTCCCAGTTAAGTACGAATTTTATTTTTGAGTTTATTTTTGCAATAACATTGTTGTTGTTTATTTACTGTAAATATGCTCATTATGCCAGTGGTAATGTTAAATACCATAAGTCAGTCAGTATAAGTAACTTCATTTCTCTGTCCCTCCTCCACTTTGCTGATACGTGCGTGTGTTTTCCCTACAGTTTATTTTATTGTATGATGAATAAGCATTGTTTGGCTGTTTAACCTTCTCCCATGTGCTGCATTTAATTTATGTTTTCACTTAAAGAGCCTTTAATAGCATAAATAATATGCCATAATCATCATAATTTACTCCTTTTAAAAATGCATGCAACATATTTTTTTGCTTTTTTGTTTTTGTTTTTCTCTCCCTCTTAATAATATCACGTTGTAAAGGTTTTATTTTTTTTATTTTTGTTTTTCTGTTTGAGTGTGTCTCTTTGTTCATGTGCTGAATAAAATAAAGCCGAGACGCCAGCATAAAATATTTTCCACACTCTCATGTTATTTGGCTTGGCTGATGCTAAAAATATAAGAATATTGCAGGCAGAAAAGAAAAAGAAAAAAAATTGCAAATGAAACGCATAAAACGTATTTCTTTAACGGACTATAAACAATTTAAAAATTTTTTAAGTCATTTACTGTTATTCTCTGTTGTAGTTTATATTGTTTCTAAGAAAGATATTTCTACACCCTACTGTCATACTATAGGTATTAATTCTTTTTAGGGTCATATAATACAATATTTTTACATGGTCATGTCTAAGTTTTGATATTTTGCCAGTTGGACATCTGAATGCTATTTTAATATCATACTCATACTACTCATATTCAAAGTTTGAAATACTCATCATGGTACTCGTAATTAACAATACGTATGATGTTGGTTTCGACTCTCCTTTACTCAACATTTGCAAGAATCACAAAATAAGTATGATTCGCCTACGAACACTACAATACTCACTAGAAGGTTGTGCGGTTGCTTTGCTTGTTGACTTTGTTTTTTCCTTTCTTCTGTAACAACAACTAAGACTGTAAATTTTGATGAATGATTCGAATTACTCGAATAATTTATGAGTATTATAAGTATTTTTCTAAATTTATGAATTTAAATGAGAGGGCGTATGAATTGAATATATTTCGAATGTTATGAGTTTGATGTCAACGTTGTACTCATACTCATTGAAGCCTGTACTTATAAATCAATGAGCACGAATGAATCAGAGTAGTTGAATTTTAATACTGATGACTCACTCATACTCAAAATTTCATGAGTACTTATGAGTCAAGAAAAAACTATTCATTGCTGATCCTCTGGTATAGATCACATAAACTGCACATCATAATTGAAAAGCGTGGAATAGCGTTAGACTTTTATTCAAATCTGTTAAGTACAGGGTCTTTTTTAAAGCTTTCAATTTTTAAATTAAAATAAAGTGTGTAAGATATTGTCGAAATTTGTAATTCATTTCATATACCAAGATGATCAGTCATCAAGATTTGAGTGAAGGCATGGGTTATATTTCTTAATTTCTTTCTTTCATTTAAGCAACGATGTGGTAGGTGGCTTATTCGCATACACCTATGATTTAAGACAGGACCTACAATTTCAAATCGACGCCGAACGACAGATTTTTGAGTAACTTTTCATGGCAATTTTATTTACCCTCAGAGTTTTTGCCAGAAATTTGCTGAGAAGAAGTCGCCGAAGAAGTATTTCGTTTCATATTTTGTTTTGTTGGAGATGTCTGACCTGGGATTTGAACCGTGGCCTTAAGTCTAATTCACCAATACACTACCTACTAGACTACGGCTACTTCAAATAGATTTACAATAGATGCAGTAGTGGAAATATCCCTCTTATTCAATTTAGGTAGTTGATTGGTATGATTTTCATACAATATAATCGTGGTGGGCGTGGCAGCTCAATTTTTTAGGATCATATATCCAATTCGTTATCTAGACCTTATTTTGAATGACAAATTTGATCGCTTAAGATCAGTGAGATCATAAGTAGCGAACGGGTCAAAATTTGTTGTATAATACAATACAATACATATGTTTTCAAGCCTTTTAAGCTTTTGGCCGACCCGATAAAAATTGGCTCCTAACTCCAATTGAGTTTAAGATCGGTTAGAATAAAAATTTTCACCAATCAACAACACTTTGGTCTGGAAAAATTTGATCCAGAATTGGATCAGTTTTCCCAATTTTCCTTTGGAGCATAACAACGCTCCCTACTTGATTCGTGCATCTTTTCAATTTTCATTGTAAAGTCTAGAGAAGTCATTAAAGTATGAAAAATAGTAATTCTATTCACAGAATGCTTGTTATTCTGATGGCATGAAACAGAGATGTAATCGTGAAGATGTATTTTGTCTGTTTTTATTGTAGTTCTAGAACGTGGATGGTTAGTAAATTTAAGGTAAGGTAGGGTATCCTTAAGAGGTTCGAAATTTTGATGAGAAATCGCCGGTATTTATGGATAAAGGTGGGCGTTGAGGTGATGTTCGTAGAGAACTTGATTGCAATTCAATTGCTCAAGTAAAGCTAAAGATTTTCCATTACCAGCCGACCCTCGTACTCTTCTTTGTAATAAAAAAATTACCTCAATGTTTACATTGTTTTCACTTATATTCTGCACAAAATCTCTTTTTAATTTAATAAAGTGGTAAAAAACGATACTTGAAGTATTTTTTCTTCTTCTTTTTTTTTCTTGCCGCGTGCAATCTCTAACACATTGTTTCTTTCATCTGATACAGCTTTGACTGAGCTGAATGACTGGCTGGTTAGTTGCTTGGTTAACTGCGGTTCACAAAAAAACACTCATTCTTCTGACTGCTGCACCATCTCCATCTCAACATCATGTCTGGCAAACACTGAGGCCAGAAGGTCATCACTTCCAAAAAATCACTGATTTTTTTCTATTTTTGTTGTTGTTGGCACGGCTTTGAAAACACTTTATATTTTCAGAAAGCAAAAACAAAAATTATGATTTTTGTTGCTGTTGTCTATATGTGTGTGTGTGTGTTTTTTTTTTTTTTTCTTCTTTATTTATGATTTAAAGGCAATTGTAAGTCAATAATTTTTATAGACTGTATGTAGTATTCATTGATCGAAGATGATCTTTCACTTTAAATGCTCATTTTACTTTATAATACACTGAGTTGGCTGTGTGAATAGTTGGATGTGGATGTGCATTACTGGCTGAGGATAACAGGTACAACGTTTCTCATTTTTTTTTATTCTTTATTTTCGATTTTTTTTTTCTTATTATAATAATTTTTTAACAAAAATTTAGTGTCTTTTGATAACTAATCGTAGATGGTAAATATTCAGTCGAATATCACATGGAATCTTAGTAATCGCATGTTGGTTGGGTTAAAATCTCATTTCTGTGACAATCTCAATTATGTATCTACCAAATTTTGAGAGGGCGTTGGAATTTAATATGTTTTCGATTTTAAATCATCAGGTTCTATATGTGTGATTGTAAGCTAATTGAAGAAAACCGTGAAGAAATTTTTGACAATTGATAGTTCCTGCCAAGCTTTCTTTAGTTCAAGAAATCTTTGTCATCAATTAGGAATCTATTAAAGAATTCGGAAATATAACATGATTTTATTGGACTTATTTTCCGCAGAAAATTATTGTTATTTTCTATGGACAATTCTTGTTATCGAATAATTTTCTATAGACAATTGTTGTTATCGAATAACTTTCTACAGACAATTCTTTGTTATCGAATAATTTTCTCTGGAAAATTCTTGTTACCGAATAATTTTCTATACAAAAATCTTGTTATCGAAAAATTTTCTATAAAAAATTTTTGTTATCGGAAAATTTTCTATAAAAAATTCTTGTTATCGAAAAATTTTCTATAAAATATTCTTGTTATCGGATAATTTTTTATAATATTTTATAGAAAATTATTGAATAATATTCTATATAAAATTCTCGTTATCGAATAATTTGTTACAGAAAGTTTTCTATTTTTCGATAATTGAGCTAATATTATTCGATAACAAGAATTTTTCCACAACAAGAATTATATTCGACAACAGAAATTTCTTATAGAAAATTAGCCAAGTTGCCGAATAATTTTTTGGAAAATTAGACCAGTTGTGCAATAAATTTCTAAAGAATTTTTGTTATCGAATATTTTTCTATCGAAAAATTTTAACGAAAAATTCTCAGTAAAATATTGTTGTAATTGACAATTATTCTAATTAAAAATTTACTTATTGGCAAAAGTTCTATATTATAGTTACCGCCAAATTTTCTATAAAAAATTATATTTATCGACAAATTTTCTATAAAAAATTATATTTACCGATATATTTTCTAAAAAATTATATTTATATTCAAACTATCTATAAAAAATTATATTTATCGACAAATTTTCTATAAAAAATTATGGTTATTGGCAAATTTTATATAACAAAATATATATAGCTATCGACAAATTTTCTTTTTCGTTTTTTCGTGATTTCAATCAATTTTTTATGCAAAATTGTTATCGATAATTTTTTTTATAGAAAATAGGTATCGAAGAATAGTCTCACAATTCTTGTTATCGCTACATTTTATTTATCGAAAATGGCTATCGAAAAATTATCTTTACACAATTGTTGTTATCGATAGAAGTACTTGCTATTGCTAGCTGTTATCGATTAATCGACAAATTGCATACAAAATAGTATTGTTGTCAAAATATGTTCTCTATAAACTGTTGTATTTAAATGTTTTTTTAAATTTATCGAAAAATACATACTTTGAAGAAAATAATTGTTAATGAAACATTGCCTAAAACTATTATTGTAGAATTTGTTTTTGTGAATAAGTATTTCTCCATGGCGTTCTTTTATTGATGTCGGACTATTGTAAGAACAAAAATATCCGTTTCAAGGAGATGGTAATACTAGAGCCAATTTACAGCAAATATTTCGACCTAAACGACATCCCATTGTCTTTCCAGCCTAGGTAGTGCAACAGACTAGTGGATTCTTTTTATCTTTAATTTTGTAATTGTAATCGCAAAGAAGAAAATCTTTTTCCTCTCACCTCTTTAGGGCTTCAACTCAATTTGAAATGATTTTCAAAAGAACTGTTGGCTGCAGCTCATCATAAAACTCAATTAAGTTTGAAATTTAAACCAATTTTTTCTATTACATGTCAATGATGATGACGATGATGATGATGATTACATTTCACAAGTGATGCTACAAGTGAATAATCATGGATGGATGAGATCAGTGTTTAAAGTACTTTTCTTTTTTCTTCAGAATACAATTTCAAATACAATTTCAGATTTGAGTGGTTTCTCTCTACAGACAGACAACAAACGTAATGTCTGCCACATAAGATAGATCATTGAAATAACCAATGGCGTTTATATGTGGTTTTCTCTATTTCAGCTCATGCTTTAAGTTCTAATGTCTGTCTAATCCAAGACGATTTATAAGTGTATCTGTCATTTATTTCTTTCTATCTTTTCCTATGTACATCTTCTTTCCTCATATCCATAATGACTTTTCATAGTTGATTTAATTGTGTTTAATTTTTCTGTTGATGATTGTTTTTGGACACATCTTTTCTTTCTCTTTGCTTGTAACTCTTGGCATGATTGCGTGTGTCATCATTATTTATTTTTAAATTGAAATGAATATAGACAGACTCTTGCCTCTAGACGTATGATTAATTAGATTAGTTTTACTCAGCTTATTATGCATTTAACATAATCAAATTTGATAAAGTTCCTATGGCTCTTTAACTATAATTATGAATTTTAATAATAATAACACACAGAAACGAAACCTACTTTTTAATGGATTCGTTTTATTTAGTTTTTCTTCAAATATTCTGTTTAAATAGGTGTGTCAGCTTGAATAACCATTAGAACTAGTAAAGATGGTAATTAATTTTAATTACTAATTATTAGGTAGAAAATTACATTCATTACAGTGACCACATATGTATGTCTGTTACTTAACAGAAATTGTATTGAAAGCTAATATCAAGACTGCGTTTTTAGCACAAGTAATACCTTTATACATATAGAATTGGTCATTATAACATTTTAGTCAGGATTACGCCCTAGTTTCTTCCACCACTTAGTTGTGTGTGTTAATTCAGTATATATGAGTGGTGGAATCTACAGTTTAATGACAGATTTTTTAGCGAAACTTCATGGCAATTTTATTTACTCTCAGAGTTTTTGCTAGAAATCTGCTGAGAGGTAGTTGCCGAAGAAATATTTTTTAATTTTTCGTTTTGTTGGAGTTGTCTGATCTGGTGTTTTAATAGAGGCCTCATGTCTAATAAGCTAACACACGAACTCAGTATTATTTTTCCTAAATCCAGTGAGTTCGCTGAAGTTGTAGAGCACTTAGTCTACTCTCTCCTATTTGATGATAACCTGGCTCTGAGGGAGACAAATTATAACTTCTCTGAAGGTAACGTCGATAGGAAATTTCACACTAAAATTCGAAGCAAGGGAGATTGATTCTCTGATATTGTTGTTTCGGTGGTTCGTTAGAAGTCCATACAAAAAGTTTTAACGGAATTTTGCCTGAAATTTTACCTCATTTACATTTACCATTTTACATTTACCCCTATATGGGTACGTTTCATGGCATAGGTCGATGTGATACAAATATCGAATGTGTACCTACCTAATCATCATGTGTTATACTTCTTATCAGCCGCATAAATCTGAGAATCAGATTCTGTTTATTTTTTTTCTCTCTCACACGGCTGGTAATAAGTGAGGCAGGCAACTTCATGTTCACGTGTTTTGAGGAGTAATACAGATGCCGTCCATTGTCTCCAAGAGATCTTGATCTCGACAATTACCATCGGGGCTTTAATTCAGTGCTTGCTACGTTCATATTCAATTTATATGATATGATATAACATCGAAATTTTTTATTCGTTTGAAAATCCTATTGATACCATCTTGGGCATAAATCAGACGGAATTTGGCTATTGGCATTGGTTATATTGCCTTTAAGGACCGTTGTGATTTGTGGCTTTTTCGCGCACACATGCGACTTGAAGAAATTCCACAAGAAAAAGTCAAATCGTTGAAAATAGTCACGTGGGATAACCATCCCCTCAAATCGCTTGTGCGGCATATCCAATGTGGCATAAGCTGTGTAACGCCAGCTGTGTAGCATCGTCCTTTTAAAGCTACATGTCTTAGGGATCCAGGTCGTCCAATTTCAGGCTGAAGAAAGCCGGTGATCATCGAAATATGAACCGATGACGCGATTGGCCCAAAATCCATATCAAGCAGTGACTTTTTTGGAATGCATTGGTCGCTCTTGCATCTTATGTGAATTGATAGCGTGGCAAACTTGGTAATTTTGTTCGTTCACGTACCTATTCATCCATAAATAGGTCTGTCTCATTGCTAAAGAAGATTTTTCGATGAAAATTGGGGTCAGTTGCCAGCTGTTCTAGAGTCCATTCAACGACTACACGTCTATGGCCGTTTGACTGCAGTCCCTTGGACAGTTGAACTTTGAGTACATATCCAGTTCACAATGCAAATTTTCAAAGTTGCAGCCTGCGATTCTGTGTGTCAGATTCTTCTGCACACTCCCACGAATCGCGGCGATACTTTTAGCAGGTCATGTGTCATGGTCATAGACTAACGTTTACTGAACAAGTGGACTTCAATTTATCTGCTACAATGCCCTCTCGGTAGCAAAATTCTGGTGATCGTAAAAAGGCAAAGCGTGCAGTATGTAGACTGAATAGAATATCCATTTTAATAAAATAATTTTGTTGTTTACACCTGTTACTGTATTTGAACATTCAACAGACGGAATAAATGACAACTAAGTTGACAGATGTAACTTCAACAAAATGGCCGTTATCAACTGTCGAAGTTCGGAAGACGCTATGAATTTCCGGTACATGGGATATTCGAACAGTGCTATATGATATGAAACTAGAAGAAGAGCGGTGTTACTAATGCAATGAGCACAATGGATTTAATGGCTTTGTTTTTTTTTTCACTTCTAATGGGATAAACGCTTCAATTTATATTTTTAATTTCCAAGTCCGCATCTGTTTTGTCACTTTGAATATACCCTGAAACTGGAAAAGTCTACATTCTCTTGTTAATTTGAAGTTTTCAAAAAAAAATTTTTTTCCAATTAAATTTCTAATGAAAACGAATTTCTTTAAAAGTTTTGAATTTTTCTTTTTTTTTGTCTTTTTATCAATGCAATTAGAAAACGTTTTTCTTTTCCGTTTTCTATTTCCCTATGCCTTGGGTTTTGTGCCCAGTAAACATTTCCCCAACGGCATTTGAGAGAAAAACAACTGACGCTTCAAGTATTTAGAAAAAGAATCGTTAACGAGTAAAAAAAAAAAAAGAAAAGTACGTTACGTTACGCTAAATTACATTTAATGGTCGAACGCAATTTTGAATTTCAAGAACAAAAATAAAAAACGAAAGGAGAAAACCAACAAATTTTGCATTCTTTTTTTTTACTTTTCTTCATTGGAAATTTTTTTTTTTGAAAAACCATGTTTTTTTTCTACAACTTGACAGCGTGAATTACGTGACTTATTGAACATCTAAAATTGTGTGGTTAGCAGTCTAAAGGAAAAGAATTAAAAAAGAGAACAACAACAATAACAAAAATCCTCTAGGGCCTCCTGTTCATTTTCACTCGTTTCATTCAAAACAGAAATCCATGCCCCAAAAATTTTGAAACAAAAATTAAAATTGAAATACGTTTGACAGCGGCAGAATAGACGTAATAGAACAAACCTCATCCGTTCTTTATCTTTTTCTCCTCCCCTCCTTCCCCACATACTGTAACTGTCCCTGGCCTTGCGTGTCAAAATCAAAGTGAACAATAAACGAAATGATTTTACTTGTTACACACTCTATTATTCAATAGTTTCATGGGGGATGGCGAAATGATGAGGGGCTTTGGGGGGGTGTATGGGGAATGCGGAAAAGAAAAGTGAACAATTATGATTAACGAGCAATTCCTTGCAACATATGAACTTTCGAATTATTTTGCCATAGATGTAGAAGCAAACGAAGAAGAAGATAAAGAATCTATTGGGTTTCAATTGTTGCAATTTAAGTTCTAAAGCATTCGACAGATGAAAAAAATTAAAAATTAGGGGTATCCATACATAGTTGGTTTTCAGTTTTTTTTTTTGAACCTACTATCAAAAAAACCGAAAACTTTAGTTTTCCTAGTTTAAATTCAAATCGAAGTTGAGATAACAGCAGCCTGCAACTCTTGAATGATAAGCAGTTCGTGTAAAAACTGAATACGAGCGTAATTTAATATCTGTGGTTTCATCAAACTTCATACCGCCCAGAACTGTGCTATTCCTGTGTATATTTGTCTATCAGTACCTCGATCTCGAAGTACAAAAGAAGTAATGATATCAACGATCTGGCAGTTGATTCCTTTGATGACAAAGGAGGAGAGACTATAAACATAATTGGTCATTACAACTCTTCAGTCAGGATTACAAACTAGCTTCTCACACCACGTGTGTTATGTGTGATAATTTTATACGTGAGTGGCGGGACCTACAGTTTAAACTTGACTTCGAACGACAGATTTTTGAGAGAAACTATCCCAAGCCCTATTTTATGCAACTGTCTAGCTTCGAATGACTACAGAAATAATATTATTTTCGAAATTCTATTAACATTCCTTATTCGGCTTAGGATAGTCTAAGGCCCAAAGGCATTACCGTTCTGCGCCACTGACAATGCAGCCCTTTGTCACGGGCTTTGTTTTTAAAATACAAAGGAGAAGCCTATTTACGATGTGAAAAATATTTTTCAACTCATTTTTGAACGACCCTAATATTCCGATAGCACATGGTAATTGCGTGACACCATAACACACACACACAATGAAGTGTGATGTCTTAAAATGTGTGATATTTTAATGATGATGATGATGGCGTTGATATCAAGAGGATGCCGACTACAAACAATTTTGCCAAATACCAGAGTCCAGAACCATTTTAGCCCAACAGAATTTAAATTGTAACAAGGGATACATACTCTGACGATAAAAAACACAAACAAAAGCTATGTGGGGAAAAAAACAAAGAAAACTAAGTTCTCCATAACATCATTCAAACGGAAGTGCAATTCGTGTGAGTGATGTATGGATTGTTGGCTGGATGGATGGTTAGCTTGTTGAATTGAGTGCATAGAGTGTGCATGCGTATGTATGTGGTGTGCTTGCATTTCTATAGATACCATATGTAGAATAGATTGATTTTAACATTCAAACGATACTACTTCTCCTTCATCAATGCAATGATGGACAGCTTAACATTAACGTTTTACCAGTAAAAACAACACTCACTTACTCAATCCAATACAGCTTGTGCTTGAGCTTGAGCTTCTCGTCAATAACAGAAATAGAAATAGTGTTTCATATTCGGTTTACAACTTGGAAAATAAATGGTAACTTTTTTTACATGCCTCTCATACGTACATATATACATACGAGTACATACGTGGTATGCGTCATTTACATTTAAAAATTTCGCTTTCCATTCAATATCACGGAAGTCACGTTTTTCCAATGATTTTTTCATTGGAAATTTAATCGTGTATGTCGTATATTTCATTCGTTTTTTTTAAAAAACTTTTTCAAAACCTTAACTATTCCCAGGCCCGTGTCCATCATAGAAGAAGAGAAATGCCATCCAGTCACCATATGCTGCTAACACCATCGCCACCACTGGTGTGTAGGAGGTTTTTAACTCCTTTTGTTGTTATTGTTGTTGTTCACATAAATGTTTTATAGCCATCATCTTTTTAAACAGTTTATTTAATAATACATATTAAATTTTGTATTTATTGTTATTGTTGCTATAGTGGTTGATTGATGTTCATCAGTTTAGGTGACAACACATTTATAGGCGTCTCGAAGCTAAGGATGACATTCCTTCGCTATCAAGTGACATTAAATAAATTGACAATTATTACGAAATGTTGCAATAAAAATTTAAAGTAAAATTGTTTAATAAAAACTAAACAATTCATAAATTTTAGAAATCAAATACGAGGATAGAGGCAAAAGTTTTATAAATTCAGGCAAAAAAAAAGAAGTGGCCATTGGAGGCTATTAAAATTGAAGTAAGCTTCATACATTGAACTATGAATGTTTTACATACATAACATACATAATTGATCACTACAATCCTTCAGTGATGATTACGACCTAGCTTCTTACACCACTTATGTTGTGTGTGTTAATTTTATATATGAGAGGCGGGGCCTACAGTTTAAAGTCGACTCCGGACGACAGATTTTTGAGAGTCTTTTCATAGCAGTTTGCTCTCAAAGTTTGTTTGAGAGGAAGTCGAAAAAGAAATATTTTTTTCATATTTTTGCTTTGATGTCTGACCTGTGGTTTGAACCACGGCCTTGCGTCTAATAAGCCAACCATGCTATCTTCTAGACTGTTGAATGTTTTATGTTATGAAAACTGAATTAATTTGGTAATAGCAGACCACCCGTGTCCTAATTCGTACCAAGAAGAGGTGAAGATTTATGTTTAGGTTAAAAGACGTGTACTTGTGAAATGAGACAGAATCTGTGGAGAGACTTTATGTCGACTCTCGACACAGAATTCAAACAAACTAACAAACTCAAAGAAGCCCCTAGCCAGGCTCCTCAACCTCAGCCTACCAAAGGCTGGGCAGTTACAGAGGAGTTGCTCTATAATCTACAGTTCCTTCTCATCGCAACATACCTTGCAGTAGTCCGCCCGGGATCTGTTCCATATCCCTGTCAGCGACCTAATCACGCAGTGCCCCGTAATAAACCCAATAACTAACCTTAAACTAGCCTTATCCAAGCGCAGCAGCCAATCTTACAATATCTATAGCAGGCCATAGACACCTAGAAGCATAACAACCCGATCCATTCCCCCAACGCTTCTGCTCTTCCCCCTTGACCCATCTATTGATGAGTCCGTAGAGGTTGCAGATTTGGGGGATCAGGACCAACTATTAAATCGCCCCCAGAAAGCGAACCTAACCTAGCGAGAGCATCCGCCGTCTCATTGCCGAGTATTCCGCTATGACCCGGAACCCAGCATAGACGGATTCGGTCTGGTCCAAAAGTCCTTAACGACTCCTAGCACTCGCGAACGAGCCGTGATTTGCACCAGACCGACACAATGGCCCTTAGGGCAGCCTGACTGTCAACAAGATCATGTAAGATTCCGAAGAAGAGGTGAAAGTTAGGTAGGTTGGTAGTATGCTGAACTTTAAGTGCTAAGGCCGTGGGTTCGATTTCCACCAGTTTCTCGGTGTCTGTTATGGTCTGATTTTTTGTCAGGTCTGACATTACAAAGAAAAAAATCTGTCTTTCATCTGTTGTTTAACCAGAAATGAGCTTCAATGCAAACCTTCAAACTAGCGCAATTCGCAAGAATACAACATATACGATTTTGGTTTGGCTTCGTTTCTTGTATGAGCTGTTTTAATAGGCATATAAGGGAAGGCACTTACGTAAAACTTACTGATGTAATAAGTTGGCGAACCGCCATTATGTCAACTTCTTTAAGATTTCAATACAGCCGCTATATTCTCTTCATTATGCTAATTTCTTTCACTTTTTGATAATTTTGAAGAGAAAAGAGTAAAGTTAGTGCGAAAACGTATAACAGTTGCATGGATTGCCTGTTCGCTAGGCTCAATGTACTTCGGAGGCAGACTTTATTTTTTTTGAGGTAAATTTCCGTAATATGAACGTGCTGTTCGGACTTTAAAAGATCCTTGTTGATCTGTAGTAACTCACTGGCAAGAAATTTTGACAGAACTTGCCATTCTAGGTTGTCAAACCTTAGTTATCGATAGTTCTGATAGTTCTCTCTAAAGGACTAGTTACTAGTCAAACTGTAACTTTTGAGACAGCTTTTAGTCCTCTGTAATATGTGTGAAGTTCATGTGTGTTCGTGCAATAAAAATTCTCCGGTTTTATATTATTGATGGACTTTTTAAAGAGAAATAAAATATCGATTACTTCTAAAAGATTCGCGATGGATGACAGGCCATTTTTTTTAAGTAAATTTCCACAATTTGGAAGCGCTGTTCGGACGTTAAAGCATCCGTGATGATCTGTCATAACTTACTGGTAAGAAATTTCAACAAAACTTGACATTCTAGGTTGTCACACCATAGTTATCGATAGTTTTCTAAGGAAACACCCGTTATGTATACGAACTATAATGCTTGAGGCGTTAAGTCGCCTAAAATATACATACGTGAAGTTGATGTGTTGATGCAGTAAAAGAGGAATAAAATATTTTTATTTCAATAACGATAAATGAAATCTCACGATGCTTTTTTTTCGATACATTTTAGAATATTCTTAAACGGATTTTTATTTTAATACGAAGATTTAATAGAAACATTACTGATCGCCTAAGTGTTGACAGTCATTATGGTCATTTATTTCCTCTATTTTTGTTTTCAACTATCTTGGCTGTTATGTCTTAAAAACTATGCTAACGATGGCGATGATGGTGATGACGATGAAGTCATCAATGATGATATCGATGTTGTTTTTGTTTGTTGTCTACTGTCTAGTTTCTTAATTTTCCACTACATTTAGTCAACCCTAAAATTGGTTTCTATTTTCTGTTTATAAATAAACAAATATTTGTTAAGGGGCACCGGACTACTTCGTTTTTTTTTGTTTTCATGCCACATTTTTCAATAATCTTAAATAAATAAAACAAAACAGAAAAAGAATATAAATTGAAAAGAACTTCAACAACATACTGAGAATAAACCATCACATCTATAGAAAGTAAAAGCACAAGTAATGGAAAAAGAATTTTTGTGTTTTTATTTTTATTTTCATTTTCTTGTTAGTTTTTCAATTGACCGTAGGAAAACTAAAACCACAGACCACAATAACTTTGTCTTGTAATTCTCAACAACATGCTGTCTGTTCTGTTGTTGCTGTTTTGTAGCCACATGATGGTTTTTAGTCGCTTAAGTCGCATTGTTTTGTTGAGATCACCACTGATTTGATTCCACTTGATTTAGGAAAAATGAATGTGAAGAGGTTGTAAGAAGTTTGGAACATATAACGTGGGTGTAAGGTACCCTGGTACCCTACGGTACATGCTGTACATTCTGTTTTAATTCTACAAGAATTTGAGTTTATGCAATCATCTCCTGTATGTCGTCAATTTGAATTTATTTGAAGCTAATATGACCGCCAGACTTTTAAGAGCTCTTATGGACTCATTCTGTCTGTACCATTCTATGTTCGAATTGGAGCGAATTGGAGGTTGGTCGACTGTAGTAGAGTCCTTGGATGATAGGTTTGCCATCTGTCATTACCCAAAAAAATTGTTCTGTAAGAATAAGTTCCAGGTATAGTGGTGAAGAATGAATATAGTAGTGTCCTTTATCAATAGGTGGCGCTGCCTGACCTTATCATGTTTATCGATGATGTTAAACTTACTGCGAACAGGGCAAAGGTTCAAAAAGGCTTAATAGATGGAAGGGATTGAAGCCTTTGTTTTTAAAACTCGGAAAACATGATGCAGTTTTTACAGCTCGATTGCTAAATAATGGTAGATTAATATTATCTTTGACCAATTCAAGTATTTCATTAGTTACAAATCTAATTACATTTCGTGATCCCAGTTCATTCCCGAACTATAAAGGATTTATGAAAGCGGACAGCGCTCTAAATACAAAAGCGGTCAACCCTCTAATGTCTGGTGCCTAATGATTGGTCAGTTTACTCAGAGAAATTCCTCTGTAGCGATATATGTAATATAAAACTGATTACGGATTCCAGTCTTAAACACTCCTTAACTATTTAGAAGCTCTGAAGAACCCATATAAGTCCAATTGTCACCAGAGTAGTCACTTCTTTTCGAAAGTGCAAATACAAAAATCTCGTCTATTTCTCTATAATGCAGGCCACTAAAGGGCTTACAAAGCTTTACTTTAGTCGTCTTCTACATCATAGTAATATTTTTTTTGTAAGTTCTTAGAAGAAAGACGATTCAGTCTTATTACAATCGACCCGACCTACATAAATTACCGCTCAGTACCGAAAATGTCAGATTCTCCTGTTTGTTTTGGCTTACGTTATCATCCCTATCAATTTAAACTTTATATAGACGAGTATAGAGTTAAGTCACCGTAGTCTAGTAGCTAGTGTGTTGGCTTATTAGACGTGCGGCCTCGGTTCAAACCTTATGTCAGAGAAATATGAAAACTTTCTTCGGGGACTTCCTCTCTGAAAACTCAGAAACCTCGAAAAGCGTTCTTGGAGCAAAAAAAAAGTAAGATTACAAGTTCGGAAGCCTACGTATGCCATAAGAAGTTGGTCACAGTCCTACTACAAAAATAAATTAGCGTTAGTCTCATCATTTTTCCCCATCGATCCTATAAAAAGCATAGGTCCTCTACAAATTTTTTTTTTTAATTATTTTCCGGCCATCTGGCCTGTGGGTTCTATTTTATGGCATCTATTGTGGTGTTATCTTGAGCTCATTTCAGACGTCGCTTAATTCATTGCAATTTTCGTTTTCTCATCTCTCCCCAACAATCTGCCTTGGACTAGAAGATCTGCAGAATTCTTCGGATGTTAAGCTTAACTCGCTGCAAGTATTAAATTTCACTTAAATAAATATCAGTCGCGTTTTTATAATATGGTTATGGATGCTCTAAGTCGATCCATCAGTTTGCGAGATTATGTTACCGTATGCAGCCTATGGTGAATAAGACTCGGATTGTGAAGTTTACGCGAGGCTATATGATCGCAAACAATCGATTGTGAATTGAGCACGAATTTTGTCTTTCTGCCACTGTAGAGAATTTGGTTAGAACCGATTCAGTCTATTCGAGCTGTTATGGAATCCATAGCCTTTGTTGGTTCTTTATAGCCTCGCTGATTTGAATGAGAATGGAGAGAGAGTAAGATGGAGGGAGGGATTTTATTGAAATTAAAATGAAATCATAAAAGAGAATTTTGTTCTTAACTACGCCACAGCATCATATTTGGCTAAAACTGTTCCACACTTGTTTTGTTAATATGCTGCCTGACGTAATGATGCATAAATAATCTGATGATTTGCTTTGGCAAAATTAAAATTGGTGCTCCATTATTTGTTCGTAAGTGTTTGTGTTATAATTGGCTCATAAACTATAGAGAAAGAGAGAGAGAGAGAGGGAGAGAGAGATTAAGTGCATTATTATTACACATTGGCGACTACAGAAAATAGCCTCAGCAAAAATATACCATAAACGACGCTATTCTGTCCGTCCGTCCGTCCGTCCGTCTTTATTACCATCAACCATTAACAGACCCTGTTCGTGAGCCTATTTATAGATTGTATTTCTAATTTATAAACTCACTTTCTTGTTGTGTTATTTCTTACTTACTTGCGTTGATTTTGGTTGAGTTTATTATCGTAAACTTTAAAAAAAGAAACTAAAATCATTATATCTACGAGTGAGTAAGAGAAGTGCTTGGTATCCTATCCCCCCTTTATGGTGCCACTATCCATTTGTATGTGTAACTGGCTGGTAATGAATCTAATGCGAAACGTTAATACTGTTTTCATATACCAAACTCCTTAGATTTTCTCAACATCATCAACACAATCATCAGCACCAACACTCTTAGGCTAACCACTGCTATCAACAGCCCAACATAGACTCCATCCACATCTCGTCAAATTCACATTCGTGTAGTTTGTTTAGACGGCTGCAACTGTAGCGTTTGGGGTTTGTATATTTGGTCAGACTTGTCTACGCGTCTGTCCAATCCTTTGCTGTTGTTGCCTGCTTTAAGCGCTTTTGCCTGCCTGCCTACCGACGATGGTGGTTGGCTGTCTTTACTTCGTTGCTGCTATCTGCGGCCTATCGGCATTAATGGTCTAAAACTGTTTGTTTTTCCAAAACGTTACATTAATGATAGTGATGGATTTTCTTCTATCGTGTTAGTTTTTTTGTATTTTTCTTTACTTTTTTTCATTTTCACTACTCAACAGGGTGTGGCCTACAAAACAAGGACAACATTTAAGTGAAAAAATCTAAACTTTGAAAATGTGAAATACTTTTCATTTCCTTTAAAGAAATGAAAAAACACCGTCAAGTATAATAAGACAACGTCTGACTAGTAACTTGTCCCAATCTGTTTGGCCACATTCTATAGCGTAGTTTGTTGTTATAATTTTTTCATATATTCTTGTCGTCATGTCTTGTCTGTGGTTAATGGCTAACATATGAATGCGCAAACATGCCGCAAAGCCAGTCTCTAAGGAGAGTGAAAGAGAGAGACTGTGGCACAAGGAGAGATAATAAAATCATAGTTATAATAGGGCTTTGTTTAGTGAAAATTTAACCCCTTTTTTCGTTTAATTGATAAGATTAGGTGGGTACCTTTTAAAATTAAGAGATTTGATAAACGTTGTAAAAAACGTGAAAATTTTGTGTGCGTTTGAACAAACAAATGTTTTATCCCTAGGGAAGGAATACTTTGGAGCTCTAATGATATGAAAATCTGGAAAACCTATACATCTAAATTGTAGATTGATTGCCATCTAGATTTGATTTCGGTTTATTTTTTCTAGAATTCCTGACAGGATGAATGGATTGATAGTGATTGGGTTAGTAGTAGAGTATACACTGCTTTATATCTATAAGACAGCCTGTAGTATGAATTAGATCTAACATAGTGATCATCGAAGGCTGGAGAAAAGGTTTAGCATGCGACAAATATTTGGTAAGATCAGTTCAGTTCTAGCATACACTAGGTTATACATTGAACTCCTTGAAAAATTAGTCGTACATCAAGTGCAGGGGTTGATTGTCGATTACCACCGTGAGAGATCGCAAAATATTTAATATTTAATAAAGAAAGCGGGAAATAGAACAAGAAAATGTGGACAAAGATGGCTGTTGTGGAATCCAAGTATAATCATAAGACAAGTACAATCCTAAGAGTTTGTTGCCCTGCAGTCCTATATGGGCCTACACTCCGTTATAAATTTTCTTAGTTTCGATTGGAATGACTTGAAGTTTATGGCTTCAACAATTAAAATTTTTTAAGTATAACTTGATTTGTAAATTTTTTAAAGAGAAAAAGTATTCCAGGATAAACTGAATCCGAGATTAACCTACAAATCCATACGAAAGTTTTGTACCGGAAGCATATGTAATACATACATAACATATGTACGTCCTTGGCCATTACAACTCTTCAGCCACGATTACGACATATTAATAGTCTTCAACGGTTTGAATATGACCACATCAACTCCATCTACCTATATACCCCATAACTGCCCCTTGCAGGCATTCAAAATTAGTTTCTGGATGTTATTGATGTCCTTGTCATAGTGGGACTTCGACTCTGTGCATTCGCCAGGTTGTTCATTCTGGCTGGTTTTCGACGCTGGATTTTCGTGGTGTCAAGTTCGATCTAATTTAAAAATTTAACTAAATCACAAGAGTTCCAAAAACATGTTTTTAAAAACGTCCTCCTTTTTCTTCCTTTCTCAGATACATATGTATATCCTCTTTATTATTTTCAGTATTTCTTTAAATGTTAAAGAGACTTTTCTTAAGTCATTCACATAAAATTTATAATTATTTTAGCATTTGCCTGTGTTAACAATTAAAACACAACAACAACAAAAAGCTTTCCTTTTGCAAACACTAACAGAAAAAAATTTGTTGTTTGCTTTTCTACTATTTTTCCATATTCAAGGATATACTCGATTACAATGCACTTTCACTCCTCCTCCTCCCTCTTATGTGTTTCTACATCTCCTTGAAAGCATAACGAACAATAAAATTTGCAAAAAAGAAGTGAAATAAAAGAAAAAAGAAAAAAAAGAAATCCTTGGATATTAAAACAATATTCGTCTCTCTTAAGAACCAATGCACTGCAATGCAGTAAGAGAAACAAAGAAAGCAAAGGACTGCAGCAGCTGCATGCATTCCTCCTCATCATCATACCATGCCTGTCTGTCTTTTCAGAGAGTACTGTTGGTAATTTCTGTCAAGGATGCTTTATCAACAACAGAAATAAAATATAAAACTGAAGGAGAGCGGAGTCGAAAGCAAAACAAAAATGTAAATAACGGCAAAGAAAGAAAAACTGTTACACTGTGCTACATAAGAATAAGAATACATTGTTGTGGTTTCGCCAGTTAGATTATGCAAGTCACTCCGGATACTGATCTTTACTCAATCCATATCTAAGTCAGCATTGCTGGTTTAATTTTGCAACGCATAGATTTGTTTGACTGAATATGCTTGAGTGGCCTAATAAGAATACAGGATCTTCGAAGTTCTGTTCATACACACACATACATTATTGGTCATTACAACGGTTTAGTCGCGATTAGGACCTAGTTTCTTATACCACTTATGTCGTGCGTGTTAACTTTATACATGAGTGGCAGGATCTACAGTTTATAGTCGATTCCGAACGATAGATTTTTGGAGAAACAGTGCTCCTTTTACCCGCGTTTCGGTCTTCCCTGACAGTCAGGCAGCCATAAGATCTCTGTCGGGTGTTGTGAATAAGTCCAGGATCGTTAGGGAATGTCCTCACTGTCTCGACCTGTCTCACTGGTCAGTAACATTCCGGGGAACTGCAGGCTCGATGAGCTCGATAGAGCTGGTGTATTCCTTCCGTAATCCTCTTCGGTAGACTTGGGTATGCCACTCGCCTCGGTCAAGCTGGTCAGTGCGCGAAAATGTTCTAGACGCCAACCTCTCCTGGGTCAATGAGGAGTCCTGCTGCATCGCTAACTCACCTGGCCCCTGATGGATAGATAGCATACCAACCAGTTACTTGGACTTGGTCGTGGCATCATCTCAATCACAGTGGCCGTGCTTACAGGTCAGTGTGTTATGGGAAGACACGCGAAAAGGATGCGGCTCCCATTTAACGACTTCTGCCGTGGGTGCAGATCCGCTAAGGAAGCGGAGACTGTTATCCACTTTCTTTGTCAGTGCCTATCTCCTGCGAGGTGCAAATATATGTTATTTGGCTCTCCATTTCTTGTCAGCTTGACGGAGCTATCATCTATTGATGTCAAGGATGTAGCTTCGTTTGCAAACTTTCTGGCTGGTTTTCCAATTTTATTTTATATTCAGAGTTTTTGCCAGAAATCTGCTGTGAGGAAGTCGCCGAAGAAATATTTTTTATAACTTCGTTGAGTTGAAAGTATCTGACCTGTGGTTTGAACCAAGGCCTTACGTCTAATAAGCCAGCACACCGTAATCCTGAATGAAGGGTTGTAGTGGCCAATTATGTATGTATGTAAATATGTACATGTATAAATTTCTGTAAATCCCTGAAAATTCTTGTGGGGATAGGGATTGCTCCCCCTGATATATACGAAATTAAAATTATTACAAATTTAAACTGGATCGAGCTATTTAGAGGCAAATTAAAATTTTGTTTTGAAGCTTGTTTCCTTTACTTTTGCATCACAGTGTAACTACTGCGATTATCTGATTAAAAACACACAACTGGTAAAAACTATGAAATCAAAAAACGTTTTCAAGAGCATTTTAGAAACCTCCCACCACAGAAAAACAAGAAAAAAATTAAAGAAAAACTTCGTTTCGTTTTTTTTTTAAAGTCATTCCATAATATAATCACGAGATTGTTTATGAATATTGAAATTTTATTGTACTGAATATCTTATTGTGTGTTGTTGTAAATGTTTGCAACAAAGAAAAAAGAAGAAAGAAAAAAAATAGGGACGTACTTGTAAGGCTTTAGAATAGTGGGAGCTATGCTTGGCTGTGTTGTATTGTATTTTGCGCAGTGTGGAACATTTATAACTGGCATGTTAAAACTAAAAATATCTCAAGCGTTTAATAGTGTCATTAAAATTCTACAACAAACCGTGTTTTTGTTTCTCTTTCATTTTATTATTCCTCCTTTCTTCTGCAATTCCCCTCCTTGTTTAAAGGCTGTTAACTGTGTTACCATAAGTTAACCAGAGATACACGATAATGGCAATAGCAGGCAGCAGTAGTACAGCAATGATGATGATTGCACACAAATCCAGCAACAGTCAACGATACTTTTTTCTCCTTCTTGTTTTAAAATCTTCTTTTCCTTCTTCTTCTTGTTTTTTCTTGTTTTTATATTTACTGTTTGGTTTTGTTATTGTTGTTGTCGTTTTGGTTACATTTAAGTGTCTTGATGACAAGATGCACTCAGGCCTAAAATCAAGCAAGAAAAGGAGTTTTGAACAAAACACAATTGGACGGACAGTTGTTGGCAGACAAATTGTTTGTTTTTATCGTATTCGTTTAACACTATAAATTTGTAGATAAAAAAAAACAAGCAAAATACGCCAGTTTTTCGCTTAAAATTAGAGGCAGGAAAAAAAGTCCAACTCTAGTTGGTTGTAAAAAATTTCTATCGCGAGTAAAACATTTGTAGAACACTATAACAGAGCAGAGGTTTTGCTTCCCTATGTTAACAAGGCCTGGGTAGGATGACGGATGATGGATATTGTGGAAAAGTGGGACTTGCTGCACATATCCCTCTATGTATAAATTGTAGCCTAAGGTGTCCCTAATTAAACCGAATTAGTGGTATATCCCAAATAATTTTGGAACTGGAGATAGTGGCTTCAAATATACCCATTTTTCCACAATACCCATCATCCGTCATCCTACCCAGGCACTGTTAACATAGGGAATATTTGAAGCCCAATAACTCCAGTTCCAAAATTATTTGGGATATACCACTTACATACATACATACATAATTGGCCATTACAACCCTTCAGTCAGCATTACGGCCTATCTTCTCAACACCACTCATGTTGTGTGCGTTAATTTTATACATGAGTGGCGGGACCTACAGTTTAAAGTCGACTCCGAACGACAGATTTTTTGAGAAGCTTTTCATGGCAATTTTTACTCTGAGAGTTTTTGCCAGAAATCTGCTGAGAGGAAGTCGCCGAAGAAATATTTTCATATTTTCGTTTTGATGTCTGACCTGGGATTCGAACACGGACCTTTCGTCTAATAAGCCAACACACTACCTACTAGACCACGGCGACAACATTAGCTCTGTTAAAATTTTTTGTTTTTGTCTTTGCTAGTTAAATTTGAATTTATATTCACACACATCCATCCATCACACAATGTCCTCTTGATAGGCATTCCGAAAGACTCGGCACTCTTACTAATGACTTCTGCAAGAGCTGTGGGTATGAGTACTAGGAAGAGGCTGTCACCACACTTTACTTCAAGTATCAGTGCCCTATTCTTGTCATAAGGAGATGAGGTTTTTTGACCTCTAATTTTCTAATATCGGTGAGTGAGCTCTCTCTTATATAGACTACTGTAATAGCAGGACTTTTTTTGGACTCTTGTGGTTTTTTTTTCTAGAGAATTGTCGACCCTCGGGTAGAATTAATTATGGTATCACAATGGGCCTAATGCTGGCTTAAATGGGATCGATTCCTTCGAGGGGGTCAGCCACCTAACCTTATGTATCGACTTTAGGTCGTATTCTTTAAGCTTTCAGTTTCCCATTGTGTGGCAGAATGAGTGAAAATTGTTTTCAAATTCACTTACTAACCTTTCATAAAGCTAAAGACGGAGGCAAGGAACAATGTTATCACAGGTTCGCTACTATTATGTTCCCTTTTGTGTAAATATTTACTTTAAAAAAATCGTAAAACAATGAAAAATATCTTCAGGACCATTTGCAGCATCTTTAAAATATTTTCACAGATAATTTTTATTATCGGTTTTACTAAAATGTAAAACGTTTGAATATTCTCCATGGCTTTATAAGATTCAGTTTCTGCGCATGCGTGCGTATTCAATACGAATACGATATTAATACTCATAAAAAAATACTAGAAATCGTGTAAAAAGCGAAAAGAAAGGGAAAAGCGTGGAGAAATGTAAAGAATCAACCGTTAAAAAGCTGATTAAAGTGATGATATTTACGTTACAGCAGCAACAAACAGCATTTCTACCGCATTTACCACGTTTAGCATGTGGCCCAAAACGTAAAGAAGCAGGCCAAGTCAAGCCAAAGCCATATGCTGCCAGTAAGACAGTAGAAGTAGGCAACAGAGTTTGAATGGCAAACGTTGGTTGGTAGTGGCTGGTAATAGACCGCAACATTAACGTAAGCATAGACAAGCATTAACAAAGTAATTTGTAAGGTTGCCTGGTTAAATCATCTTCTTAATCTTTATATAGAGAAAGCATATACACTTACACATACTGCCACATTCGTTCGTTTGGCTCGCTTTGTCTGCTTGAAAAACATTTTACAACTCTCTCGACTCCTCGTCTACGGTTGGCTCAATTATCGTTTTCATAAAAGCAAAAAAATTATGTTAAACGAACAATTTAACCTTAACGCTTCAAAATACGTTTTATATGTTTTTAGAGGCCAATCTAAAGATAATGCTTATGAGATTGCCTACTGCATGCTGCTGCTGCCGTTGCTTTAAGATGATGGCATTTGTTTATTAAAAGTCATGATCAAAGCTGCTGTAGTGTATGCATAAATGCTGGATGCACAGTACAAGAAAGATTTGACTCGGTTACCCTCAACGGGTTAAATAGTGTTAATAGTTCGAGAATTAATATATAAAGAGCCCACCCGATTGCGAAAACGAATTTGATTGGCAATGGCAGGGTCATTAAATTATAAGGGCTTGTAATTATTCTTATTTTGTGATTCTTGTAAATGTTAAGTCATACATACATGCGTACATAATTGACCATTACAACCCTTCAGTCAGGATTACGGCCTAGCTTCTCACACCACTCATGTTGTGGGCCTTAATTTTATACTTAAGTGGCGGGATCTACAATTCAACGTCGACTCCGAACGATAGATTTTGAGAAACTTTTTCATGACAAATTTATTTACGCTCAGAGAAGAAATATTTTTTTTTTTCATATTTCGTTTTGATGTCTAGCCTGGGGTACGAACCCGGGCTTTACGTCTAATAAGCGAACACACTACCTACTAGACTACGGCGACTACATGAGTACTTATGAGTAGCGAAAAACGATTCATTGCTGATCTCTGATATTCATTCAAACTATCCTAAGATTTGCTGATGACATTGCTAGTCAAGGCACACACAGCTATGTATTAATGGATCTAAGAATGAAATATTTTGATTCAGTACAATTGAAGTTTATTAACCTCTTTCACTTGGTTTGCCAACACAATTCTAGGTCAGCTCTCAATCTAAAGAATAGTTCTTTTGGTTTTCTTTTTCTTCTGATTGGTGTGAATATATTTTAGTAATTGTCACAGGAAAACAACAAAAAAAAAGCTTCCAATTCAAAAATGTTCTCAATTGAGAATATCTCTTTACAATGCAATACGATCACTTTATTGTTTTGGCCTTTAAATGACTATTTAATGGGTTTCCGATCATATTTCATTCCATTTATTGCTTTGTTACCATAAATATCGCCAATGAATTTTTATTCTTATCACCGACCAATTAAACTTCTTAATTTTTTTTGTTGTTTTTGTAATCTTCTTTCTTCTCAGCCATAAAATTAAAATAAATTTTCCTTGGCTTGATCTGGTTGGTTTTTAATGTGTTAAAGAATGATTCAAAGATTAAAAATATTGTTTTTATTATTATTCATTACAGTCCGTCCCATACACTTCAAACTCGATTTAATAGTTATTAGGAGATGTTGCTTCAAACTTTAATTGACAGCTTCCGTTGGCTAAATCGACAAAAATTATTTAAAAAAAAAAATGTGTAACAGAAGTTGTTTTAAAAATCCTTTAAGGCCACAATTATTGGTTTGTTGCCTTTATACGTTCTTGTTCGTATACGGCTTTTGATTTCAGAGATTGCAGACTATTGTGCAAGTTGAAGTTTTTCTAAATAATAAAAGACAAACTGGCTTTAAATATGGGCAATTTGATTTACTAATTACTGCAGTGACAAAATATTATGTATACAGTGTTGGAAGAAATAATAGGTACACTCCTAAATTTCAAAATTTTCTATAGATTTTATTTATCATTCCATAAATAAAACAATGTGTATGTGTGTGAATGGAAGTTTTTATAGAAATTATTCATGGCCATTCTATTTACTCTCAGGGCCATTGTTACAACTTGCCGTTAAACTTGGGTTTAGTTAAAGGTACCTTTAGCGAAAGGGAACTGTAAAGTTACCTTTAACTGATTCTCGTTATTACAACTTACAGATAAATTAAAGTTAACTGTTTTGAAAAGTATGGCAGTGCCGGAGCAATGTCGATAAAACTGCTCAATTAAACAATTTTTTTAACGCAGTGGCAACGACAGGCTTCGTTTTTTTTTTGTTGTATATGCTCATTTTGTTTAAATTTAAAGTTGCCATATTGAAAATAACATATAATATGGCAAGTTCAAACATAAAGTTAACTTTAAAAGTTACTGACAAGATGATCCTCCCTTTAGCTTAACGCTTACTTCTATCTTATTGGGTACTCATAATAATGAAAATCAAGTTATCTGCCCTTTAAAATCCTGCCTTTAGTTAACGTAAAATTATAATAATGGCCCTCAAATTTTTTTGTCCTAAATCTTGTAAGAAGTCGCAGAAGAAATAATTTTTCACATTTCGTTTTAACCTAGAGGTTGAACGGTGGCCTTACGTCTAATAGGCCAACACACTACCTTTTAGACTACGGTGAGTCTCTTACTGGAACACCCTGTGTTGTATATCATAATCTTTAATATTTGAAATATTGATTAATTTGTTTTTATTATGATTATGATTTATTAATTTTTTTTTACGTATTGATTTTATAAATATTCAAACTACCTGGAAAATATTACATGGGATTTGCTTATACGTACATACATACATATATGCGTGTATTATTAAAATAAATATTTTTTTAAAATTTTTTTCTTTATTTATTTATTTACTTAAATGCTTATCTCTAATATCTATATTTTCTCTTCTGCTTTTTTTTTATTACAGGTAAGCCCTAGCCTATAGCAGTTGTCTTTATTGTTGTTTTAGTGGTAAAGAAAAATGTTGATACTAAAGGTAAATAATATCGATAACATAAAATATAAAGATAAATATAAATCATTGGATTAATCGTAATAAATGAAAATGGAATAAGTCAACATGACCACCACCACCACCAGCACAATAGAATTTAGAGTAAGCACAGGAGGATAGGCGGCGAGTAGGCACTGTTAGGCAGTAATCACACTGGTATTGGGGATTTTGAAGTACATGTTTGTATTCGTTTGCTTTGCTTTATACATGTAACAACACTTGGGTATTAATTTATCTTTAAAAATTTTGTTTATATTTTCCGCTTTTGAGGCCTATTTGATAAATTATTAAAAAAGAAGAAAATTATTTATTGACCACTGATAAAAGTAATGCGCCACAGACGGGAGTAAGAAGGATCTGCAATGAGTATTCAAAAAGATTAGTAGATTCGAATCATACTCATAATTTGTGATACTTATACGTATTCATACTTATTTTAATATCATAATCATACTAATATTCAAAGTTTGAAGTACATACTCATCGTACTCATACTTAACAATACGCATGATTTTATTGATTTCGACTCTCCTTTACTCAATACTTACAGGAATCACAAAATAAATATGATTCGCGTACGAACACTAGAATACTCACTAGAAGGTTGTGTGTTTGCTTTGGTTACTGTCTTTGCCTTTTTCGTTCTACTTCTTTTGTAAATGCAACAACAACTAAGACTGTAAATTTTAATGAATGATTCGAATCACTCGAATCATTATTTATGAGTATTATAAGTATTTTTTTCTTTCGTAGTCTTTCTATGTGGTTTTCTTATTTTTATTCGAACTTGGTTTCTCATTTTCGTAATGTCATTGTTTCCTTATTGTCCAATCTGTTCCAATGTTTGAAAATCCATAGTAAGAATTGAGCTGTGTCCAGAAGAAGGCATGTGCGAAAATCTTAGCTTGTTGTTTGGCAAGTAATCCCTATAAAAGCCAAATAAGCATCGCTAAAACGGAACTAGATTAAATAATCATCGGATAAATCCATCGAATCACATAGTAAGGACAAAGTGCTTAAGTAGCTGAATATTGTTTTATTCTGCTGAATAAATATTAATGTAGCTGAATTCATATTTCACAGTCCAAAATTAGAGGTTTAAGTAGGTTAAAGCATAATTATAACGTTTTCAAGTATCTGAATGTAGTTTTTAAGAGTGCTGAACAGCAATTTTTCCTTGCCAAAATATTTTTAAAATAATTTGAAGGTTTTATCTCAGCTGAATAGAATATTGAAGTAGCTGAATTCGTTTTTTATTGTCCGAAATTATTGTTTAAGTAAATTGATGCCTAATATTAAGGCGTTCAACCAGCTGAATATAGTTTTTAAAAGCTGAATTATAATTTTTCTTTTTCCAAACTATTGTTTAAATTATTTGAAGCTTTATTTGAAGGTCTTATCTCAGCTGAATAGAATGTTGAAGTAGCTGAATTCGTTTTTTATGGTCCGAAATTATTGTTTAAGTAAATTGATGCCCAATATTAAGGCGTTCAACCAGCTGAATATAGTTTTTAAAAGCTGAATTATAATTTTTCTTTTTCCAAACTATTGCTTAAATTATTTGAAGCTTTATTTGAAGGTTTTATCTCAGCTGAATAGAATGTTGAAGTAGCTCAATTCGTTTTTGGTGGTCCGAAATTATTGTTTAAGTAGATTAGAGCTTAATTTAAGATTTTCAAGTAGCTCAATATAGTTCTTAAAAGCTGAATTAAAATTTTTCTTTATACAAACTATTTTTTAAATCCTTAGAAGATTTATTTAAATGTTTTATCTCAACTGAATAGAATGTTGAAGTAGCTGAATTCGTTTTTTATGGTCCGCAATTAATGTTTAAGTAGATTAGAGCTTAATTTAAGATTTTCAAGTAGCTGAATACAGTTCTTAAAAGCTGAATTAAAATTTTTCTTTATACAAGCTATTTTTTAAATAATTTGAAGCTTAATTTGAAAGTTTTATCTCAGCTGAATGGAATATTGGAATATGTAAATTCCTATTTTAAGCCACTTATGGCTTAATTCTGAGGTTTTCAAGTAGCAAAATATGTGTTAGAATAAAACTTGACTTTTTCTCAAATTAAAAAGAAAGAAACTGTAATAAAATACTTTCAAATGCATTGAAAACATTTTCTAAAAATAATCTAAATTATGACAAAAATAATTTCATAAATTTTCCTAAGCAATAAAGAATATGAGAAAAAACAAAATCCAAGAAAAATTATTGACCATTAGCATTGTATGTGCGTTAGTATTGTGAACATGTGTATGTAATATTGTAATGAACCTTTTAAGCGGGTTTAAAGATAACAGCCATGGAATATATGGAGTAAAGAGATACACAATAATTTTTTAATTTTTTTTTTATTTTAGAAAATGACAACAAATTGATTTATGTTTTAAATACTAGAAAAAAAGAGAGAAGAAATCTTTATGTTAAATAAAAAAATATTAAGAAAAAAAAGGGGAGAAAACATATTTAAAAACAACATTTTTGGTTTTCGTTATTTAAACAAGAACGTTTTGATTGTTTTTCGGTTTTACCAATGACTCTCGATTATTTTTTGAAATTTTTTTTTGTGCGTTTTTAGTTGAAATTGATTAAATTTTTTAAAATAATCTAAACACACATACACACATGCTTACACATGTCAAATATTTATGTATGTACATATATGTGCATTAGTGCATAGTTATTTTGTTATTGTTGTTGTTGCTGTTGTGGTATTAAATACTAAAAAAAATTATTTTTTTTGAATCTTTTTCTTTTTGGCTCCACAGACCACAACAGCCTGGAAAATATCGGTTGTTAAATTTACCATCAATACAATAACAACAATACCATATTACAACAAACAACGTCACATATGTACATATGTACATATGTACAAACATAGAGACAAACATATGTATGTTGTGGTTTAATTTTTGTTGTTGTTGTCAATATTGTTGTTATTGTTGCATTTAGAAAAAATAAAATAAATTAAAATCATGTTTACTTTTGACAGTTGATTGCAAAAATAATAAAAAAAAATGACAAAAATTACTGACAATAAATCTCCAGAGCAGAGGGTCTCTATGCAAGATGAGTGAGAAAATGATGTGTCGTTAAACAACACTTTACTACTGCACTCTGCCAAACATGACATCAATGACACTCCGTGTTCCCCAGTTGTTGTTGTTTGTTTTGCCAGTGAGAGAGAGAGAGAGAGAATTTGTTTTGAATAATTAATTTTATTTTAGAATGACAAATTTGTCTCGTTGTTAAATAAATATTTACAATATTTTTTTTGTTTTTTTTCTTTCTTTGATGCAAATTTACACGTTTTTTGAAAATGTAAAATATCATTAGAATCTAATTTTCATCAATTACAGTGGCGAGCAAAAGTGTATTCATGTTGGCAGATTCCGCCCTTTAACCCCTATAAAATCTTTAATGAATGAGAACGCAAGATGAATGTTTCAGGGTTGATTACTTGTTTATTATATTACATATTTAAGTTAAAAAATTAAAGGAAATTATGTACCATACGTGAAGAATATAAATAAATTAAAAATAACTCAATTCGAACACTTTTGCACGTATATTCAAAAACCTTAATATTAAGAGATTTTTAATACTTTGCCCCCAATCCTTTGTTCTTTTTTATATTTTTAATGCGCTTTGGCATACTCTCCACCAATTTTTGTATGATTTCATCTGGGATTTTGTTCCGCTCCTCTTGTACTCTTTGTTAGAGTTCATCCATGTTCGTTGGTGCTCTTTCATACACTGCCAGTCTTCTTTTTAAAAGAGCCCACAAATTTTCTATAGGATTGAGATCCGGGCTTTGTGCTGGCCATTTAAGGAATTTAAATTTTTGGTTAGACAACCAATTTCTAACAATTTTGGAGGTATGTTTAGGATCTCCATCTTGTTAAAAGTGTATCACCTCATCGGTATATGCACTTTTGTCCACATAGTCTGGCAAATTAGCCTGAAGAATATTGAGATAATCTTCCTTCTTCATTATACCTTCTATCTTAACCAGTGGACCAACGTTCCACCAAGTAAAACACCCCCACACCATCAAACTTTCCCCGCCATAATTTACTGTTTGCTTTGAATGATGGGTGGCGCCAGTAATATTCTTTCCCATGTGATTGGGAACGGTTAATTTTAGTTTCATCAGACCAAATCACATATTTCCAAACGTCTGCTGTCCAGTTTTCGTAAAAAAATTTATTGACGTTTTACAAGAAAATTTACCAACATGAAAACACTTTTGCACGCCACTGTACATTCGCCACATAAACAACTGTACACAGCGAAAGGTACATGTGAGCAGTATAATCATACAACAAATGTTTGACAAATTAAATTTATTTTTGACATCTCACCTCATCGCTATGTTGCACGGGTTGCTTGTAGCTTTATTACGCGAGCTCACTTGGAAGCATTGTGGTCGTAATTCTTGACAATGACAGTTAGCTGAATATTCAAAAACATTTTATTGCTTCCTTTGGATCCACTTAGGAATTTATATTCAGCTAGCTGAATTGGTACAAATATGAACAATTTCGAAGAATTTAATATGTAAAGTCTTTCAGAATCCATTGGGCAAAGAATTCAGGTTATTTTTACTATTTTAAATAGCTGAATACAGCAAAATATTTTTTTTTTGGGGGGGTTTCAATACGAATTTTAACAAATTAAACTCGAAATGAGAATTTACTGCTATTCAGCTAGCTGAATTTGGTAAATATCAACAACTTTTAAATTGTTTAAAGATAAATGACTTTTAAAATCAATTTGTTAGAGAAAACGGGTTGCTTTTACTATTTCAAATAGCTGAATAAGGTAAATTAGTATTCTTCTTTGTATTTTCCGATCCGAATAATCGTATTTTAAGCATTCAGCTAGCTGAATTTACTAAAAACATTAAAACTTTTTAAGCGTGTAACGAATAAAATCATTTAATTGCTTTGAAAATCGATTTTTTTTTCTCATCAAAGCGGCCAGCTGAATGTCGTAAAAACGTTGAAAATTTAATGGGAAATTATAATGAGAACCATAGAATTTGTAATAATGGCTGTTGGCCTACAAAAAACAGTTGGTGGTGAAACAAATTCAATTGTTTTAACAATTAAAAAAAACATACGGAACTCATTTAAATATAAAAAAAGAGGAAAAAACATGACATGGAAGGCAAATTGTAAAATTTTGTGACAACGTTTCTTTAAACAGAACAGATGTTGTTGTTAAACTTCAAATGATTTCATCATTTTCCTAAACTGAAATACAAGGCGAAGAAGAAGGAAGGCGGCGACAGTAGTGGAGGAACAAAATCATAATCACGACTAAATATTGTCTTTCAAATCCTTTCAAAATAAAAAAACATGTTGCCAAAATTAGAACCAATCAATTGCAAAATAATTTTGTCTTCTATGGTTTCTTACTAATGCGGCTGACTTGGCTTGGCTTGGCTACCCTTTTAAATAACAATTATCGTATCGCATAATAAATATCACGTTTTCAATCGTTTTTTACCAGTTTTTTCTTGCTGAAAAAGATTTTCGTTACAGAATATTCAATATTTTGTAATACGACGTGTAGTTGTAATGTAAAATGACGTGACAATATTTTTATGATTTTTTTTTTGGCGTCAAAAGATTCACTATTAAAAAAATATCTTGAAAATCGTGTTGCCGCCAATTTTGAAAAATTAGTTTTTCAAGAATTATTTTTATATTCCACACAATTTACTTTAAAATGTTTTTCTTATTGTTGTCATTCATATTTTATCACGTTAATTAAGTTACGAAATTTGTTTGCAAAAATTTTATTTCGTTTACCATTGTTAACCTCAATTTGAATTTTCTGTTTCTTTCTGTGTTTTTTCTTCCTTTTCTGAAGTTTATTTGTTCTTAATTTTGTTTTCAAGTTAAATTGTTTTTAAATTTCTGCATATTTGCGCTGATTATTATTGGAGAAGAATTTAAAAGTTATCGGTTTTTTAAAACTAGAAATTTTACAAATTTTAAATACAGCGAATTTGTAAATCTATTCAGCTAAGCTTTATCAAATTTTAGATAGGTAGGTAGGTAAAGGTGACTGCCGGAAAGGGCCCATTGTGTTACCTCAGTGCTCCGTTATCCCCTAGTCTCGAAAGCACTCGGAGCTCCCGATGAAGCAATTTAAGCTGCCAATGTCAATCCTTGACAGTTCCTCCTCATCATCCATGTAGTAAGCACCCAAGTACTTCTTTCGTATTTCAATTATGAGCCTACAGGTTCTCATAGGGATGCCCAGAGTCGATAATTCATCGGAGAGTTCGATGGTCATGCCCCGCCTGGCAAGTTTATTAGCTCTGGAGTTACCCGGAATACCACTGTGCCCTAGTACCCAAATGATATGGATATCACATCGTCCGCTATCTTGTTGAGATATTTGCAACAGCCGTACACCGTCTTGGAGTTCATCACATCGGAACTCAGAGCCCTGATAGTCGTGATGTTCCGCATAAAGACGTTTCCGTCCTTAATAATTCTCGCAGCAGCCTGTATTGCCATCACCTGCACCTAAAAGACGCTGCAATAAAAAAAATAAACGCCATTATTGAGCATAATATTTCATATATAGTTTCAATTCATTATTGCGCAATAAATGAGCAAATTGTTATAATATTGAGTAAAATTTGAAATGCAGCACTTTCATAAGTACGTTCAGTTAGCATCAAATGTTAACAAACCAAAAAAAAACATGTTGTTTAAACAACCAGCTGTTTTGTTGACCAGCTGTCAAATGAATATTGAGTAAGCAGCTGAACTGCGTATATAATTATCTCTGAACACTTAAAATATTGTATTCAATAAATAAATAAAATATTGTATTCTTTTTCTTGACTTTATTGACTCAATAAAAGTGCATATATGAACATAGTATAATACGTTTATCTATCGAATATGCACTTGTTTGAAAAGCACTTTGTTGTGTTTATTCTCTCTCTCTCTCTCTCTTTCTTTTTCTTTTATATTCTATACTCTTCTAATTGCAATTTACTGTTAAAAGAAGCTCTCGAATTATAAATTTATCACAACATGTAGTTGTTGATGTTGTTGTTGTTGTTAATTTTCTTACCATTCATTGACATACTATATCAGTCATTAATATCATTATTTAACTTCATTATTATGATTATTATTTGTGTCATAATTAACCGCATCGTCTCGAAACACATTGACAACTTTACTTTACTCGTCTATAAGACCAATACAAATCATAATAAAAAAGACGACATGAAGAGATAATTAAATACGAAGTACATACGCATATGACTACGAGTTATAGAGTGTACCAGTAGCTATTATATTGGTTTTGTTACAATTATTGAGTACGTGTTAAAACAAAAAATTTATACATACAGAGGCGAAGTTAAAAAAATAAGAAGAAGAAGTGAAACTCTCCAACTTAAACTACTACTACGACTGATAAGGCAATCAATAAAACAAATAGGTTTATTGATCCCTATAATAACAAGAGCAACAACAATAATGTAAAAAAAGAAGGAGACATACACTAAGTTTAATAGTGTGAGTGTATGCTTGTGTATACTCGTACACATGTGTGTACGTGTGCTCGTTAAATGCATAAATTGTGTGCTGTGCTGTTGGGTACAATACAATACAAAGAAAGAAAACGAGAATTTATAACGAGTATAATAAAACAAAAACAACAACAACAAAAAAAGAAGATAAAGACAAGAGTATTGAGCATAGAGAGGAGTTGTTATTATAACAGACCATTTACTCAAACTAATGCCCACATAAAGCAATTTAAATGATTTCTTTTTCTTAAGCGCTCCCCTACAATTGAATTTGTAGTAATGTTTACTTTATCACTGAGGTATGTAACATGCAAAGTTAAATTGTAGATTTAAAGCTCATTTTAAAGCCGGTTTAGTTTTTTAAAAATCATTTATCGTTTCATTTTAAATGGGCCTTTTAAATGGTAATTAAATTAAAGAACCATTAAAAATTACTTCTGCACGTTTGTATGACGAAAATGATGCCAACTTTAATAGACTTGATAAAAATAATTTAAATTAGATTTTTATAACAGGAATACACCATAGCACACCACACCACTTACACACCCGTTTGAATTTAAATGACGATATTCAATGATTCATGGCCAGCCTCGTCAGTTCTAAGAAACAAAGTCTGTTTTTTTTTCTTTTCTTTATTTGTTAATCAACTTTAATCAGCGAGAATAATAAACGGATTTCTAGAAATTGGCAAAGATTTGTTCGATTATTTCTTTAATGTTTTTTTTTTTTTTTATTTCTGTGAAGCTTAATTTGCTTGCAAACTCCTCAAAATTAAATCATAATTAATCATGTTTAAAAAGAATACAAATTTTTTTTCTTACCTCTTGTTGCACAGTACATACCGAAAATAAATTATTTTTATTCTTATTTAAAACTGTTTAATTTAGCTGAGTTGTTGTTCTTTAAAAATAGTTAAACCTGTAAATCAGCGGAAGAAATTTCTCTTTGAAATCATGTTCAGTGAAATTTTAACCAAGTTTTGTTGGTAAACTTTGGACAGTAGTTGTATAGTCTAAGAAAAAATAAAGCCCAGATGATGATACTCCGTTCTGAAGTGCATTGTACTCAAATGAGAGGGTTCTGCATCAGTCAAAACAATCGAATCAAAGTTTGACTATTGCATAATGGAAGTGGTAATTACAACAGTTCAGTTAGGATTATATGATCTAGCTTCTCACACCACTTGTTGTGTGTTTCAATTTTATACGTGAGAACGACAGATTTTTAAATACTCTCAGAGTTTTAGTCAGAACTCTGCTGAGAGGAAGCCGTCGTAGAAATATTTACACATATCGTCGGGGTTTGAACCATGGCCTTACGTCTAATAAGTCAACACAGTACCTACTAGACTACGGCGACTTGACTATTAGGAAGCGTTAGTACGACAGCTTAAGAATTTCTTTCCCAATAATAACGAATAAAAGTTTTATGTTGTAACTTTAGACATTTTTCATGTCTGCTTATATATCCCAATCCGTTTTTACCAACGCTTCGAAACTATGATTATCTTTGTCAAATGGTGCAGCTAAATAGATGGCACTTCTCTGGCTACACCACTTGAAATTGATTCGTGCGATTGGTCGGATTATCGTAATGGATCAATTTTTCATAGGCAGCAATTGTTCAATGCTGAAAAGGCTTTTTTTGATGCCTTCAAGGCCCTGCTAATTGTTAATTTTCTAAAATTGCTGCTTGTGTTGCTCTCTTGATTGTTTCAACAACGTGGTTTCGATACATATTAGTACTTTTTTGCTTTAAATTTGTGTTTTTTACTAGAAATGTTGCTAACATTAGTAATACACTGTTGAATAAGCATATTCAGCTAGCTGAATTATCTTTTTTTTTTTTTTGAAGATACATTTTTAATACAATCCGAAATTGCTTTCATTATTGACTTAAAATACATTTTAGTTAGTTAGGCTGAATAACATCAAAATAGGCAATGAAATATTTCGGGTTTAAAAATACGTATGTAAACAGCTGGCTGAATTTGGTTATGTTATATAAAACAAAAAATATTTATTGTTTTAGTTTGTTTCTAAGAAATTTAATATTTCTTACATTTTATATGGCTTTTGTTATTCAATTAAATTTGTTTTTTTTTTTTCGCTGCACTTAACCCTATATTTAATATCCTATTGATGCCAATGCTACAGTATGTCTCTTTCTCCCACTGAACTTGTAATATTTTTAACAGAGTTTTATGGGATTTTCTTTTGTTTTTCTCCTTGTCCTGTTAGCCTTGTCTTACAGGGAAAATATTTGCTTTAGAATTCTAATGCATTTATGTTGTGCTGTTTATAAAATACATATAAGCTAAACCAAGTTCTCATTACAGTGTTTGTATACAAACACAAACAAAGTGACGCGATTCTAGGGGAAAGAGAGTTTAATTTTGTTGTCGTTGTTGTTGTTGTTTCCGTTTTTGCGTGTACATTTTCCTTTTCTTGTGATTTTCTTCCCCTTTTGTTGCTCTAAATGTGTTGTGGTTTCTTTTTTATTTTTTCTTTTTATCGATTTTTCCAAAGATAAACAAATCTGTGTCGGTGTAATGGTGTTTGTATGCGAGACACAGGCGTGTATTTGTTTGAAATGATAAAGAGTCAGAGAAAGTTGAGAAGAAGAGATATCAACTTTAACCACCCTCTTGTTTGATATATATGTATGTGGGATGGTGAAAGTCTGACAATTGCTTTGAAAATCCATAGAAATACATTTTATCCTAAAAGGGAGTGGTGAACCTCAACACGTTTTTCATTTACATAGCATGTATTAAATAGTATAGCAGGCAGGCAATCTCATTGCCAAAGCAAACAATAACAACAACAAAATGAGTACGCAACAGTATCATATTCAACTTTTTCACCTCTTAGTGTGTTGATTTCTCACTGTATACTTGTGTTTACAGTTGTTTTTATTTCATTTAGTTGCTCTTTAGTTAACATATCTCTCTCGCTCTACTCTCACTAGTGTTTTGATATATTTTGGCAAATATAGTATGGCTGTTCATTATGCTGTGTGTGCGTGAGTTGTATGTTTTGATTTTTGTTGTTGATGTTTTTGTCTCGTCACTCATCCTGTAGCATTGCTACCTACCTATACTGTCAATGCCTGCCTGGCTTTGTAATGTTTTGTTTTGTTTGTAAACAACATGCTCGTTGGGCTTGTTACTCTCTTAACCCTCTGATCTCCTTGTTTTTCTTACTCTATATCCCTTTATTTTATGATTTGAAACTGTTTAAATGGCTCTGTAAATTTTATTTGCATTTTTTTCTCCCTCTCTGTGTTTATATTTGTTGTGCAAGTTGTTGTTTATTTTTTATATTCTTTCTGTCATTGGGAAAAAGGTATTTTCATCAGTTGTACATTTCAAATGCAGTTTTTACAGTTGCGGTTTTGTTTTTGTAATCCCCTTTTCACCACCTGCCTTTCATATATGCACTCTTTCTGTGTCTCTCTTTATCTCTCGTCTGCGGAAGTTGTAGAGAAATTGTAGAGAAGTCTTTGACTCCTTTAGTAAGAAATATTACAAAATTCATAAAGATGATGATGATGATGCTGCTGCCTATAGTGTTGTGTTGGTTTAGTTCGTGTATTGCAATGATGAATCATATTTTGTGGTTTTTTGTTTATAACAGCATACATATTTTGTTTTTATTGTGAATGTATACAGTTATGAATGGGAGCATTACTCTCTTATGGTCATTTCGTATTACAGTATGTGTGAGTAATGCACTTCATTTATACCGTTATTTAGTTTTTACTTTTATTTACTTAATATTGGTTAACAAATCTTGTTACTTATTTTGCTAATGAATTTTGCAAAATTTTCATTGACGAGAATATATTCACTCCAAAGAAATTTTTTTTAAATATTTTATTTTTAATTTTTCTATTAATTCAGCTGGTTGAATAACTTTTAAACCTTATGCAGTAATGGTTGTTATATTGCTATTTTTATTTGTTTTTATTTAATTTTCTGCGGTGGGCATAGCCCAGTAGTGGTGTTTCTTTAGGTTAGGTTAGAGGACGTGTACTTGTCATTGGGAGCAAGTACAATGCTCAGAGGTCAAAATGACCCATTTAAGACGTCCTAAAGGAGAGAGTGAGGAACAAAGGAGATAGGGAAAAGGAGTTAGGTTAGGTTAGGTTACTTGTCAACTGTGACAAGTAGAGTACCCGGAGAGCCTTAATGTCGCCACAAAAAGTCCAAACCTTCGGAGGGCTTCACAGTTACACAGTTTCCAACTCCTCCTCGTTGCAACATGCTCTGCAACAGACCGATTGGGATCTGTGTCCTCGCAGTGTCCAGTATCTAAGCCCAGCAGCAAACCTGTGCTATCACTGTCTATAGTAGGCCGTAGGAAGCTAGACACGTAACATTCCCCCAATGCCCCCGCGCCATCCACTGATAAGGCCGTAGAGGCGACAGATTGAAAGGTCACATCCAACTATCAAATCGCCTTCAGAAAGTGAATCTAATCTAGCGAGAGCATCCTCATTGAAAAGTAAAGTGCTATGACCCGAAACCCAGCATAGACGGATTCGGTCTAGTATTAAGGTCCTAAAAGACTCTTTGCACTCATGAATAAGCCGTGATTTACATCTGACCAAAGTAATGGCCCTTAAGGCAGCCTGACAGTGAATGAAGATCATATAAGAAGTAAGTCTTCTAGCCACGGCCTCAATAGCCTTCAAGATAGCGAAAATCTCCGCTTGAAACATGCGCAGCAGCTATCCAACAGTGATGGCCAAGGCCGAGATCCTTACAGAAAACCCCAGCACCTGTGCCGCCACCTAACTTCGACCCTTCCGTGAAGATGGGTATACCTCTCTGCCCCTGTAGTTCAAAATTCCGGATGATCCTATCGAGCGCTGCTTCTAGCAGCCCGATTCCCTCAGACGTATGGCACTACGCGCTGCACTTTGCTTCACATACAAATCAAGCGGAAGCAGGCAGAGCAGCCTGAGGACAACTCAGCCTCATTCCGGTGATACACAAGGAGGCAATCCGATTAACTTTATCCAAAATTTTCCGTTGGAAAATCTTATCCAAGGCACTCCACCAAACAACACAATCATAGCTGAATTATCTTATTTCTAATAGAAATTACCTCTTTTAGAGCATTTAATTAGCTGAATTTATTTTTCAACAAATTCAGCTAGCTGTGAATAAGGTTGTTTCAAGGGATTTCATATTTGAAAGTCTTCGAAAGCCAGCAAGATTAAAATTTTATTGCTGAATAGTGCGGGAGCTAGCTAAATTAAAGAATAAGGATATCATAAGTAAATGACTTAGAAAGGAAACTAAATTAAAATGTTATTGCTGAATAGTGTATACACTCAATCCAGCTAGCTGAATTGCAGTGAAATTACCTTAACATGTCTATTTAAGTGAAATTAATTGGCTGAATTTAGTTTTTAACACACGCAGCTGGTCGAATAAGCATTTTAATTGTATTTTATTTACAAAATAAATTGAATTCTTCAAATTTGTGGTTTTTGGCTGGCTGATCTCTCTCTTATTTATATTTTTATTTTACATGCGAATGGTATTTTTAACAGGAATTATTTGAATTTGAGTGGAAGTGGTATGCCGTGTTTTCCCCATTTTTTGTAAGAATTTTAATTTAAATAATTGCTTGCCATAAACCATTGTTTACATTTGGCTGTTGTTATTGTTGTTTTATTGGAAAAAAACATTTCCAAAAAATCCTCAACATATGAATGCAAACAGCAGACAAAACCAAAAATACCGCAAATTTTGTTGATTTATTCTCATGTTCTTTGGCTTCTGCTTTGCCCTGCCCTTCTTGTAAAGAGAATTGTTTGTATTTTATTTTTATTACTTTTAAGAACCAAATATGTAATCTATAGAAAGAAATTTTGAAAGAGTTTTATCCATCACACCAATCCACTCCACACACACGCTCTTTAAAGGCTGTTGTTGGGAGTTTATTCATTGGACTCGACAGACAGCAGCAGTAGCAGTAGCAACTGCAGCAGTAACGTTGGGAGTTTGATGACGAGTGTCACCCTGGAAACACAGATGGAAAATACAAATGAAATGTTTACTTTGGAAAACTCATAAAGCATGTGACTGCATTTGAGGCAGAGGACGCAGCCCCTTGCTAAATACAACCCTAGTGGCTATGACAACAACATTCATTATAATTGACATCCTTACATGGATTTTGTTTTATTCCAAACACATTAAAATTGTTTAACAAATTTATTACTTCGTTTCGTTGCGTTTGCAACCCTCATCCCCCTCTTTCCATTGGTTTAATTTGCTGCACCAACAGCATCATCATCAGCAGTAGCAGCATAGTGTCTCTTGTATATTTTTGCCCCCCTTTTTCTTTTTTTCTGCTTTCATTGCAATTTCTGCATGATTGCAATTATTTCACACATTTTATAGCTTTTCAGTTTAGTTGAGTTAATTTTAGTTGCGACAACTATTTTTTATTTCAACGCTAAAATGTCTATTTATCACTTTAAGCTCTGCTATAAATGTGGGCTATTTATGCACCGCGTGCCTACATCATATGCATACACACAGCACACCATACCGCAAGTTCAGTCAGGGATAAGTTGTTGCAATTTTTTTTTTTTCGAATTTATCACTGGAAAACATGCATGTGATCAATAACCATTCATTCGCATTTAGTACATTTGGTGCAGGTTTATTAAGTAAAAACCATAAAATCATGCAACATTTTGTGGCTCATAAATGCTACTGCACTTTTTTTATGATAGATTTTCCATTAAATAAATTAAAATTTGATTGCAAAAAAATAAAACGAAAATACATTTAAATTAGAAAAGAAATAACAAAATACATAAAGTACCAAAGTTGAAACCAAAGCACCAGAACTGGAAAAGTGCCCTAATACAAAATTAATATTTTATTTGGAAAACGAAAATATATTTAAATTAGAAGAAAAATATCAAAATACATAAAGTACCAGAGTTGATAAAAGTACCTTAGTAAAATACAAATATTTTATTTGGATTTTTTTTTTTTTAAAGAAAATAAAGCTTTTTAAAACAACTAGTTTTCAAAAGAAGTACTTTTTTTAAAAAAAAGTACTTTTCAAAGAAAATACTTTAAAAAAAATAAAGTACTTTCTAAAAAACTTTGTTAAAATAATTGATTGTTTAATAAGATTTCCGTTTGAAAAGTTATTTTCATCGGTTTCATATTTTTTTTTATAAAGTGTGTCACGTTTTACATTATCATTCTCAATCGTCCTGTTAACCACTTTCTTCTATTTTTCTTCATTCTTGTATCCATTTCCCCCGTTGGTATCATAACTGTACAATGTTAACATTATAGAGAATTCGAAAAGGCGAAGTTACGGACCTTAGTCTTGAAGTACATTCATCAGACTGTTTACCCTGCCATATAAAAGGCAAGGCAAAGCAGGCGAGTGAGTTAGTGAAGTTCACCCAGTCTTGTGTAAAGACGCGGTGCGTTTGAAGAGAGTAATCGTGGTTTAAAGATCACCGTTACAAAGGTCTGTCGAATAATTGTTTAGTGATTGTTATTCTTTATGCAAAGGGTATAAACAGAGGAATAACAAAGTAATGCAATTGTTGTTGTTTACATCAAGTTGTGAAGAGTGGCACACAGTATTATGCGAATAATAATGAATTTTAATGAAAACTAAAGACAAATTTATTTTTATTTTATTTGCAATCTACGAGCCAATATTTTAGAAGGTAAAAATGTAACAATATTTCGGTGGTTGGTTATGGTTTTTACTTTCCCATTACAAATTGGCGAATGGAATTCACAAGAAAAAAACCCTCATTTCATACCAGTACATCTATCATTTGATTGGTTGATTGATGGATTAGAATTTGCAAATTTTTTTCTAGTGAAAGGTGACATGACATGCTGAAATTATTCAGTAGGGATGGGGGTATGCTTTTTAGCTTCAAATATAAAACGGCCACGTTTTAAACCACAACGAAATCACTTTCTAAATTGTCTGGTGATCTTTCTAGGACAGAAAAATGTTCAAAAGAAATTTTTTAATTTTTTTAATTAAAGTTTTGTTATGGTGGCCGTGGCCTGGCCCATTCATTTGTTTTTCTTTAGCTTGAGAAATATATTTTTTTTAAATATGTTTTTTGTTTATTTCAAATTGTGATTTTCTATTGATTTGTGTTTAGATAATGAGGCATCACTAATAAAGTTCGAAAGGCAAAAATAGAAAACAACTCAGCAGTGCTTTCCTCTACACATTTGTGGCAGAGAGGGAGAGAGAGATAATTTCCGTTTACAGTCATAAAATTTTTTCAATATTTCACGGTTTTAATTTATTTTTATAATATTTAATAAGCATTTTTGTTTCGGTTGTTTTAATAAATAAATAAAAACAAAAGAAAAGAAAAGAAAACCAAAAACTTATTGGCCATCACTAAAAAGTAATTAAAAAAATAGGTTTTTGAAGGCAATAAACCCCATTTTTTCTTCTTTTTTTCCAACTTTCCAAGTCGGTTTCATAATATTCTGTATTGCTTGGCACAGTGAGTGAGGAGCTCTTCCCCCCTTCCCTTTTCTCTTTTCTTTCTCTCCTTAAAATACCATAAAAATATGTTTAATGTCATAAATATTAATACTGTGTCAAAAAATCTCCCTGTGTATATAATTTTAATGATTTACCGGCATTTAATGTTTAAATTTTCTTTCTTTTTTTTCGTACTTTTTTCCCTTTCTTTTGTTTTTTTCCTTCTCCTTAATTACTCATAAGGTACTTGTTCTGCTTTTTATAGTTGTTGTTTGTGTGGTAAAAAAAGAAATAAAATAAAACTAAATTTTCTTTATGGCTTTGAATAAATATTTATACACTCACACACACACACACGTATTTTTTCCCTTATAATTGGCCATAAATTTAAAATTTTTATTGCCAAAAAGTACCATGTCTAAGAAAAGTTAATTGAAAGAAATTATTTTTCTTTCATAATGTTGATGTTCATAATGTTCTTGTTGTATTTGCTATAAAAAAAAAATTAATTAGGGAAAGTATGCTTTAGAACATCAAATACCAAAAATGTACTTAGGACCTAGAAACCTAATTTTTTTATTCCAAAAATTGTTGTGGTATGTATTTAAAAAAGTATCTTGGGAAAGAATATTTACACACTAATATTTACAAACCAATTTCCAAAGAAATTATCAAATGGTATGTACTTAGAAAAACCTATTTACGTTTATAGTTACGTAATTTGTAAATCGTCTCTTTCTTTTTTTTTTTTTTTTTTTTTTGAAGCAGAAAATTGTTTGTAAAATTAAAAAAAAAATACCATAATCAATGTACTATAAGATGGATCAGTGTGTAATAGTCTATTGCAATTTAATCCTTTTAAAAATTTGAAATTTTATAAAATTAAAAAAGTACCTTCTTAAAAAGTACGCAAATAAAGTACCATAAAATATAAAAATACCAAAATATATTTAAAAATATTCAGATGTTTTTTTTTAATTTCTTTTCAACTCATAATTTTTAAAAACATGCAAGATCGCCTTTAAACGTCTTTCGGCTTCAGTTCATTTGGTATCCTACTTCTTTGCTTTTAAATGAATCCGCGGCTTTTAAATGCTTTAAGTCATGCTAATGATTATGAAAGCTCTTCATCTTGGTCGAACTAGGTACTAGCTCCACTGATTATCGTTACAATTTTCAACGAATTATAACGGTGGTGTCTGACAAAATAGCATCTTTTTTCTCCTTATCTTTTAAGCCCCAAACAAATTTGCCTACTTTTGCGACAATAAGCATATTTAGATGCCTTCGCTGGCACTTCACTTTCTTTTAAATTTATTCAGCTTATACATATGTAATTGCAAATTTTGTTAGATTGTTTAAATCACATAAGTAAACAAAAAACTATCGTTTGTGACACATACAATATGTGGCATGTTTTAGTTCTTTTCATTGCAGTAAGTTGCATAAGTGCTGCTGTGTGTGTGCCATTTACTACAGATTTTAAATGATATGACGACAGTGGTGCCATTTATTAAAAATTCGATTTAAATTTTATGATTCCTTCTTCTTCCCCTTCTTCGATTCATTCAGTTAGTCATGCATTCATTCACTCGTTTTAGTCATTCATGCATGCAGATAATAGGCCAGGCATGCATGCAGCAGCAACAGCAGTAGCAGTAGCATGTCTATAATGCAAAAGACATTTTTATCTGTATTTTGCTTTTATCTTTTTCCTCTTCTTTCTATATTTTTTCGATATCAAATATGAATTTTATATTTTTTATTGTATTGATAAACTAAAAAAGAAGAAGAAAAAGAAGAAGAAGTGGAAGAAAAGAGTGTAGCATATGGAATTGTTGTTGTATTGTATTGTCCCAGATTTGATTCCATATTTTCCATTTCATATTCATTTGATATTGTGGTCTGCTGTGCATTGCTGCTGCTGCTACTGAATATTTAAATGCATACGTTTTTTTTTTTTTTGTTTCTTTATTAGCATAAAATATTTATTTTGGTTTTTGTGCACAGTTTTTTCCTTCTTTGTAAATCTAAATTTATTTAAAAGCTTTACAGATAAGCCTTTTTAAGCGTTGGCAATAGCTAAACATCACTCAAAATAACTGCAAAACACAATTTCAGTTAAGTTTTCTGGTTGAAAATAAAAAGTTATCGATTTATATAATCGATTTTCATATAAGTTGTCTTACAACTTCTTAAATAAGCCTGCAACTTCTTGTGCCACACAGCACAATGCCTTATGCTATCAAACCAACAAGCCCCCTATATACATACGTGTAAGTAGGCTTCATTACACCATGAACACCCCCAATACAATGTTCAGTATAGACTCCAACAGCGCATCTGTCGTTGACGGCATCTGATGGATAGGCCCGCATAAAAGTTTAAATGTAAAAAAGCAACAAAACAAAAACGGTTCGAAATTTTGTCAAACTTATTCTGTTGTGAAGTACAATTTTTCCGATTAGATATGGAATATTATTTCATTCATATGGCTGCCACGGCTGGCCTCACAGTACCTCATTCGGATCGGAATAGTTTTCGTGCACAGTTTTTCGAGTGTACGGCGTTGTATATCGGTAATAGCATATTGAATATTAGCCTTCAAGTGCTTAATTGTCTCCCGGATTGTCTGCCTAACACATTTCTTTAACGGAGCCTAACAGAAAATAGTCCAATCGTGCCACATCGCAACTTTATGGGCGGCCAATTGTTACAACCATTTTGGCTAATTAAACGGCCATCAAACGTTTGAAGTAATAAATTGTGATTGTGGCATAATAATATGTTCAGACATGCACTTTTATTGAGTCAATATTCGGTTATTTGAGTACAATATTTTAAGTGTTCAGACATAATATAAGCAATATTCATTTGACAGCTGATAAACAAAACAGCTGGTTGTTTCAACAACATTGTTTTTTTTGTCGTTGTTGAAAGTGTTCGGAAAATTGTAATATGCTCACTGAACGTACTTATGACAGTGCTATATTTTAAGTTTTACTCAATATTATAACAATTTGCGCATTTATTGAGTAATAATTAATTGAAACTTTATATGAAATATTGAGCTCAGTAATGGCGTTTATTGCGAATTACACAATAAAAGTGCATGTCTGAACATAGTATAAGATTTGTGCCAAGTTGAACCATTCTGTTGAAACTATACACCGTTCACATCACTACCTTGAGGAGTTGGTACAAAAAAAATCGGTTATCATGGTGCGATAGGTGTGTCCATTGACCATAATGGTTCCATCGTCCTCATCTTCAAAGAAATGTGGGCCAATAATGCCTCCGCGTCACAAGCTGCACCAAAGAGTCATTCGTAATGGGTGCATTGGTTTCTGTAAGACCACGTGAGGCTTTTCTGAACCCCAAATATGGCATCATAAGGTCGTGGAGAAACCCGTGGCATTGGAAACCCGTTCTAGACGCCATTATGTTAGAATCCAGTGGACTACTAATGTCTTTCCGGGAGTATTGTCAAATTCAATAGTCATACTGTATTCTGTATGTGTACATACCGACGCGTTCGTGGTGTATTCTTACGCAGAGAAGAACGTCCTCCTGCCGTTTGACCCATTCCAATCAAGAGGAAGTGGGGGCGATATAGATATTAAATATGCCTTAGTTGAAAAATAATTATATTTAAGCAGTCATTTGTGTTTGTTTCTAACATTATAAAGCGATAAATAGGTCTTTTCTAGCCTGCTTAAAATAACAGCAGTACCATAAAGAATGTAAATAGGCTTCTAAAAATTTTTGTTTTTCCAAATCCATTTAATTTCCTTTCATATAATTTGTATTCTTATTAATATTAAACTTTATTTACCTTCTTTTTTTCATTACAGGTGAGTTTTCTAATACCCAACGTTATCTTCATGCCTATGCTGTAGTCTGTAGTTACATATACATATAATCAAATTTTATTTGGGTCCCTACTTACCATCTGCTTTACATTTTGTTGTAAAAATTTTACCTGCCATCAGCTAGCAAACCACCTGCTGGTATATAGCGTGTGTGTGTATATGAGTCGAAACGATGTGTGTAAGTTTGAAAAACAGAATTTATTTAAAAAATTATTATTTGATATCCGGAAAACAAAATCATTGTTTATGACTCAATTTCCATAAAAGTTACAAATGGAATGGAATTCTACTGTAAAACTGTTGCCATGGAGGACATCATCTCTCCAAAGGCAGTCACATGAAATTTAAATTTTAAATTTAATTTTTTAAACGACAACCTCCTTAGAGTCATGTGTTCTTTTTTTTTTGGTAAAAATATAGGGTTAGGGGTTAGGACATGTGTTCTGCATTTTTCATTATTAAAAATCCTTTAGGCAAAGGGCGACACAATTTACAGAAATTTTCTAAAATATACTCCATTTAAAGAACAAACCGAGAACTCAGAGGTGACAGAGAAGGCCGAGGAAAGCCAGTTTATTGCTGAATATGATTTTTTAAAACCAGTTTGGCTTTGCCACAATTTGTCTCAACGTTTAGACAGACTCCTTTAGCACAGCAAAGTCTCCAACCACTTTGTCTTAAAATTAAATGTGAAAGATTTTTCAGCTGAATAGCGTCAAAATTGTTAGGGAATGTATAAAAAGGCATGAGTTTCATTCTCTGTTGCCTCAGATTACATTCAGCTAGCTGAATATAGAAAAAATGAAACAAAAAAATATTTTTTCGCCGTTAGGGGTTGTATTTAAAGCCCCGATATAGCTGTTTCAGCTAGCTGAATTAATAAATTTTTTACTAATTATAAGAATAATTAATGAAACTAAAATTAGGTTGTATTCAGCTAGCTGAATACGGTTTTATTTATGCATTAAGTAATTTTCTGCTTTGTTTGCAATAATTTGATTACTTCCTGTTCCTTTTTTCTTCGTCGTACTTATTCCATGTAGTAGTAAACTTTTGTTTTTGTTTATTATTTAAATGTTTTATACGATTTTTTAAATTAAATTTATTTTTATATATTAATTCTATGAACATCTATCTGTATAATAATAAAAGATATAACACATGTTCTATTTTCTTTTTCTATTTTTTTTTTTCATTTTGCTTTCATAAAAGAATTTTTCTTGTGTTAAAAGCAACATCTTTTTTTACTTGCCACTCTTTGTAGCAAAGTACACATGATATAAATTTCATTATAAATGTGTCCATACGCACTTATACACATGCAACATGTACTACATTCAAGCATATAAATGTTTATATGAGAAGAGAAAATTATACATTGCATGTATGTATTTCTGTTGTTTTTTTTTTTTGTTATTGTAACACATCTGTAATACTTCTGGGCGTTCACACATACAAGAAACAGATGTCTTTCATAGAGAAAAAAGAGAGTAAGAGAAAAAAAACAAAATACAAAGAAAATTATGTCATTGTACAATACACATATGAAATATTCATATATATGTATGTGTGTACCTGCACTCTAGCACATCGTACATATTAATACCTACACATTCATACTCTCTTTGCAAAAAATAAAATTTCTCTCGAATATCGCATCTCATAACAAATCTAACAGTACACATTTGTTTTTATTATTATTTGGTTTTTTTTTTGTTTTTCCTATGTAAACTATATTGTTGAATAACTTTTGAGATGTTTTTCTCTTGTCTGCTTTTTGTAACTGTATATGTGCCAATGTGTTTTAGTGTGTAAACAATTACTCAAAGAATGTACTTTTTATGTATAAAACTAGCAAAAATCAATTGCATTTATTATATGTCATACGTAGAGTAGATGGAGAGTCCTTTTTGTGTGTTAGGAAATTACGGGGAGATAATGGTTATTTACTTTTCTACAGTCTTTAGATAAATTACAACTAAAAAGTTCATAATTTCACGTCAAGTTATTGCTCCAGCAGCATTAAAAGTAATCAACTCTGATTAGTTTTATAAAGATAAACAAGGCATAGCAAACAAAAGGGAAGGAAAAGTTACAAAATTTTCTCTTTTTTTATTATTTAATATTCAATTACAGGCTTATTGTGAAATATGCAGCGCTATTTACAATAATATTACGTCTTTCATTAGGAGCTTCTTATATTAAAATTGAAATAAAACAAAGTGCGTGTGAGATATCATCGTTTGAATGACCTATTGATGGCATTACGTATCCCATATACATATGTATGTAACATCTATCAAATATCCACCATGGCTTCTCTAAGTGGAAAGCATTCGAAATGTCCAATTTTCCTCAACTGCCATCTAAATCAGGCTGGATTTATGTTTTATGGGTTGCATATAATCATCGTTCAAATGTCAACCATGGGTTCTCTAGGTGGAACGTATCCAAAATCAATAATTTATATATCATCAGGCTGAATTAGGGTTTGGGGATTGTTGTAGCTTGTGGTTTATTCTCATATACCTGCGATTTAAGAAAACCCCTTAAGCAAAAATCTAACAGCGTGATCAAATCGCATGATCTCCCTAGTCAGGTCACATCAGCTTCGCATGAAATGACCATGCCCTCATATCGTTTGTGTCGAAAATTCAATGTTGCATAAGCTGTGGGGCACTTAGCGCCTTGCTGTTCAAACTACATGCCGTTGGTCATCTAATTAAGCCCAACGGTTGAGAATTATCGACCTATAGTGCTCGTTGGGCACATCGGTGGCCACGACAACGTCATTCCCGAATAATTAGCGATTACGCTGCTGACACAAAAATCTCATAGGGATTGGTATCCTTCCAAATGTGGCAATTTTGTTTGTTGACATATCCATTCATCTAGAATAGAGGATTATCACGCTATGTTACGAAACAGAATACCAAGTTTTATAAAACAAATGGACGTGTTGTCCTATGCTCTAGCCGTCCATGGTGCTTGGGCAAAACAGATTGACTAATTTGACAGATATTGCTTCAACAAATATGTCCGCCATCAGCTGTCAAAATTTTAAAGTCCCGTTAATTTGGCGAATTTAGAGAGTCGCCTCAAAGAGCTTAGCTTATTGGGTCCTACAAGGTGACATTTAATACGGATAAAACTGTTCTTTCAAAGAGCCAAACGGTTGGATGTATGCAATCTTCTCCCTTTGGAAAGAATCCTGGAATAACTCCAACAATTTCTCCTCTTTTTTTTGTGATTACCTGGTTGACCTTTTTGGAACCAAATTTTCAATGAAGCCACCTGAATATCTCTCGAATTACATTAAATTGAATTTTATAACCAAATCTATGATGATAATTGAATGAAAAAAAAAAATAAAAAAATGATAAATAATCTGCTCCCATTCTTTAGAAATATTTGCATAACAATCCTTAATTGAATAGTTTTTTTGCATGGTTATGTTACATATAAATTCCATTTAAAAGTGAAAATAATGGTTTTTTTTCTATTTAATTTTAATTTATTCCATGGAAACCAATCCTAAAACAGAGAAAGGAAAAAACCAGTAATTATTTATCTTCTATTCTCACATGTGAATTTATTTAAATTAGAAATTATTGCCTTCCCGTATGGATATTTTCTTTCAAACGCGATAGGTTTGGTGGTAGGTTGGCATATTGAATGCTAGTGATGATATCATTTATGCAAGGTAAAGGCAAAATGAAAATATGAATTTAAAAACGGAATACATAGTGTGCGAGGACCAAAACAAATGAAAAATTTATTTAAATGTGTAGTTTCATAATTTAATTAGAGAATGTCTTAAGGTTACCTACATGAAATAAAATTGTTTCCAATAGTAAATACTTCGTTATAAAGTTTCTAGACAACTGCAACGATATGATCTATGATTGTACTGCCTTGGAGTTATATAGCATATACCCCAACTTACTTACTTAATTGACCATTAACAACCCGATTAACGGATTACGGCCTGCCTTAACACATCCTTCCAGGTGCTTCTGCTTCTTGTGCGCTTTCGCCTGTTGGTCCCACCAATCGATGACAGGGCGTCCTCGATTTGGTCCTTCCAACGCAAACAAGGTCATCCTCTTCGCCGACTTTCAAAAAGTTCCGTAGCATCCTCCGCGGAGCTTAGTTTAATAAGAATAATATCCCTCCTAGTAATTGATATACACCTAGCTGTTTCCTTATGTTAGCAGCGTGGAAGCTGTCTTTTTCACAAGCTCAGCTCTTGGGTTGGTCTCAATTTTTTTAGGGCGCACTTATAATATCTCCCCCCCCCCCCAATTCTGTTGCCATGACGAACTTCAGGATTTTGTTTCGGTGTCTATCTAGCCTAGCAGATAATGTATTCGCTTACTAAACGCGGGATCGTGCTTCAAACCCCAGGTTAGATATTTCCAAATATGAAAAAATATTTCTGCGGCGACTTCCTCTCGGCAGTCTTATGACAAGAAGCTCTGCGAATTATATGAAGATCACCTGGAAGCAGCTATTTGTATGAAGAAGTGAATTGGTTAAAATAGCCTTGTAGGTAGCGTGTTGGCTTATTAGGCGTGAGGTCACGTTACAAACCCCAGGTTTGGCGACTTCCTCCCAGCAGTCATCTGGCAAAAAAAAAAAAAAAAGCTGTGAGTAAATAAAAGTTGTCATGAAGAGCTTCTCAAAAATCTGTCGCTCGGAGTCGTCTTTCAACTGTAGGTCCCGCCACTTATGGATAAAATGCATACACACAACATGGGCGCTGTAAGAAACTATGTTGTGATCCTGACTAAGTGCTTGTAAGTGAGTAAGTTGTTCATTTTCTTTCTAAAAAAGTTCATACGTTTTTGAGTAAATTTTTCTTGTACCAGAGTGTGTCTCTAGCTTGCACAGTCTTCATCAATTAGTGGTTGCCTTCTCCTCCCCCTCTAAAGTTTCAACACACCTTTCTCGCTTATTACAATTACAAGGCATTCATTTAAACAAATTTTGGCCTCAATTTCACACCAAATATTTAGGTTTCCTAAGCATACTAAACGGTAATGAAATGATTACTCATAGAGGAAAACCTTAAATTTAAAATACATTGAAGCATGAAACTTAAGTGTTCCTTGTTTTCTTTCTTTCTTTTAATCTATTGGGCAGAATTTTGATATGGTTTCTAATGTGTTTGTCTAATAGCCACTCTCCCTTTTAGTTTTTTTTTTTTTTTATTTAATTTCTAGTTTTCAAATAAGAAAGAACCAGGCAGTCTGATTAGCAGAGTGAAAGAGGCAGACAAAAAACATCATAATAATGTTGACGATAATGATTGTAAATAGAAATGCTTAACAATTCCTAGACTACCGAAAGTAGGACTTTAAATTAAAGGAAAATAATTTTTGTGTTTACAGGAAAATTTCTATTCTGTTAGCTTAGTTTGCTGTCCATTACTATTGTCTATATCAGGTCTTTCATTAGACGCTTCCTATTTTTGAATTTAAATCAGGATTGCAACCTAGCTTCTCACACCACCCATGTTGCATGTGTTAATTTTATACATGAGTAACGGGATCTTTAATGTCGATTCTGAACGACAGATTTTTTTTTCTAAGAAACTTCGTGGCAGTTTTTGCCAGAAATCTGCTGATAGCAAGAGGCAGTCGCCGAAGAAATGTTTTTCATGTTTCGTTTTGTTGTAGATGTCTGATCTGTGGTTTGAATCTTGACAGTATGTCTAATAGCTGCCTACTAAGGCGGCTACAATGGACCTCATCGCTGAAGAAAAATTAAGGTCAGTTGTCAACTGCGGTGATTTTGGAAAGACACTTTTGGAAAATATATTAAAAAGACTACATTCTCTTAATGACACAATTTTTATGTTTTCAACTAAATTCGAACCTTGATTCGATGCTTGTTAACTGAAACACTATTTCACAACAGAAAGGAATAATCATAGAAATAGGCCTCCAGTCGAAGAGAATTTCTATAAAAAGCATGTTAGTAATGTAGATAATTTAAAGAGTTCGGAGGGTTTTTTGCGTTGTTTGAAAAGCTATCTCAAGGTGCAAACTGATTTAAGGCGACAAGTCAGTAACGTCGAGCAGAAATAATGCAGCATGAGTACTTATGTATTTGTGCTTAGGCTGCCTTTGTCTGGCCAATCGATTATATTTTAATTTATTTGCCATAGTCATACAATATTTTGTTTATTTTTATTCTTTTTTTATTTAAATTGCCTTCTATCTCTCTCTCTGTCGCCTCATAAATAGAAAACTTCCATCAAAGAATTCAGTCACTCAGCAGATATCAAAAAATAATTTTTTTTTTGCTTCAAAAGTCACTTAGACAAACAACAGACGACAAAAAAAGAAAAAGAAAAGAAAAGTAAAGAAAAATTGCAAATGAAAAGAATTGGATTTTTCATTCTCTCCTTTTTTTATTTTTTCAAACCAAATAGAATGATATTCCATTTAAATGCATGAAAAAAAATTTATGCATGATTGTCTCCTATCTCCCCAGCCTCTTCAATGCATAGAAGGGAAGTCATATTTCTGTTGGTTTTTATTGGCATTTTGTTGTGCCAAAAAAATATGTACGATTGTGGCAGAAAAAGTTCTTTCAATTTTTGTTTTGCTTAGAGAAACGACATCATCTCGAAGAAATTTCATAAGATGCTATTGTACAATAACAACAACAACAATAACATTTTGCTTTATAATTCATATTCAAGTGATTGTAAAGAGGAACTGTGTAGGAGTGTGTGTTAAAATATAAATTTTTTTCTTGCAATTTTTCCTATCCGAATATGAAAATGGAAAAAGTGAAGTTAATGACTATGACTGGCATACGAGCAATAGAATAGAATGAATTGCCATAGTTTTGCATTCAGAAAATGCATATGTGGTGGTCTAGGCTCTATTAATATTAAATGCTTGATTGAATTTTATTTACCGCAAAAAAAAAATTTCTTTTTAAAGAAGTGCAATAACTTTTCTTAACACATTTGGAGCAACCAATTCCAATTCCGTCAGGCTGTTGATGCTTAAAAATTGATGGCATTTTGTGTGTGTGAATGTGCAACAAATTTTAGGCGTAAAATTCTTAAGAATATTATTAAAAAAATAAAAAAATAAAGTTTTATTTATTTACTTTTGGAAATGATTTCATCGCTTCCTCTGATATTTGTGTTTGTGAGGTAATATTAGATCATTGCCGTAACTTAGATGCAAAAATACATAATTTGGTCAGCGGGGGCCAAGCCCATTGAATACGGTGGTTGAGGCATGATTACGGTTTTGTTTTTGGCCAAAAACTCACGCACAAGCATCGATGTGTGAGCTGGTGCGTTATCATGGTGCAAAATCCATGATTGGTTTTTTCGCAATTCTGTGCCTTTCTGACGAATTGCTTCGCGCAATCGGCACATAACTTCAAAGTGGTATTCCTTATTGACCGTACGACCTTGTGGCAAGAATTCATGATGCACCACGCCATTGCAATCGAAGAAAACAGTGAGCAAAACCTTCACATTTGACCGAACTTGACGTGCATTTTCGGTCTTGGCTCTGCTGGACGCTTCCATTGGGATGATTGGGCTTTCACCAGTCATGACGTTTTTGAGCAAATCTGTATCGTCGTTGAACGTCGTCTTTAGTCGTCAAAATTTAGCAATTTTGGAACAATCTTCGCTGCCACATGTTTCATGCCTAAATCATCCGTAAAAATTGCTTGGCATGGACCGAACGATATGCCAATATCATCAGCAACCTCTCTAAGAGTGATTCGACGACTATCCAAAATCATTTTCTTCACTGCTTCAATGTTTTCATCGATTGTAGTCGTGCTCGCCGTGGTCTAGTAGGTAGTGTGTTGGCTTATTAGACGAAAGGCCCGAGTTCGAATCCCAGGTCAGACGTCAAAATGAAATATGAAAAAAATATTTCTTCGGCGACTTCCTCTCAGCAGATTTCTGGCAAAAACTCTGAGAGTAAAAATTGCCATGAAAAGCTTCTCAAAAAAATCTGTCGTTCGGAGTCGACTTTAAACTGTAGGTCCCGCCACTCATGTATAAAATTAACGCACACAACATGAGTGGTGTTAAGAAGCTAGGCCGTAATCCTGGCTGAAGGGTTGTAATGGCCAATTATGTATGTATGTATGTATGTAGTCGTGCTCGGGCGACCAGGGCGCCTTCGTCATTAGGAGCATATGGCTTCCACAAAGCATTTTCCATCTTATGCGGCTGCTGTTGTTGCCAGTTGGTTATGTTTCTGCCTTGTTTCCGTTGCATGAATCTATTTGTACCATCTAAGCAGGTGATTAGTCTGCTATAGTAGGTCCTAGAATATCAATAGTTTTTTCCAAAATTTTTTTTCTGTTTAAAATTTCAAATTTTTTATCTTTCGTTATTATTTAAAAATAAAATTCATATCAATTTCAATTTAATTTTATGTTTTTCATTGTTTCGAATTAAATGGCTATTATTTGTCCATTAAAATATATTTTAAAATTTCGTATCTGTTTTCAACATCAACAGCAGCTGTGTATACCACGAAGGACCCTTTTATTTCCAAAACCATAGCAAAAATTATCCTTTTTATGGTCCTTTTTGTGTTGAAAAACAAAAGAAATGAAGAAAAAAATCAAATGAGTCTTGTTTTTTTTTCTTAACTTAGAAGTAATTTTTCGAGTGCATCTTAAAACTGCTACTTAGGGGGTGATTTTGAATGGTTTCCAACAGCTTGTTTTTTTCTTTTTGCTGTGTCTGTTATCTGTTACAAAATACCATCATTTTCAATTGTTAAATGTATGTACGTGGGTCATTCGACTGCTGGAAAAAAAATTGAATAAACGAATCCTATTTCATAAAGCACATAAATTTTTCTTCTACTTCTTAAAAATAAGAAAAAGAGGCGTTCGTTTAAGGCCTGCGAAATGGCTATGTTTTGAACATAAAATTACTTGAGAATTCTATTTTTTTTTACATCCAGGAATTGAATCAGGAGACATGTTTTTATTATTTATTGTTATTGATCCCTAAGGATTAGATATATAAAACTAAAGGATATTAAATCATTAGGAAGAAAAAAACAGAAAATATTTTCTGTAGTTACTATATCCTGTAGATAAATTTTTTTTTTTTTTTTTTTTTTTTCAATTTAAGAACTGAATAATTTTTGGGGACTTCTTGTCATGCGTTCCCAAAAATGCAATATCAACAGCAATGGTGGAAGATTGAGTACGATTACGCATAGGAATATCAGAAGTATAATTTAAAATTCAAACTGGACCAAGTATACCGGCGATAATAGGACACCCTGGTAGTCTAGTGGGTAGTGTTCGTGAAGGTTGTGGTTCCCACCAGAGAATCAAACCGAGCAAATGGTTGAAATTACTTAGCTCAGCTCGTAAATATAAATAAATTTAGTTTGTAATTGTATTGTAATAAATAAATCGGATGTGAATCACTTCAAATTTACTTCCATACACCAGAAAAGTTGTCAAGATATTATAATGATCACATGGCTGCGCAATAATATTAGGAAGTTTTAGTTCAACTTATATCGGATCTACCAACAGGGACTTCTAAACTTTGACAGTTGATAACAGCCACCTTGTTGAAGCGACATCTGCCAAATTATTTGTCTTTTATGCGTTGAATAGTTTTCGTATTTTGAATAATTTTTCCGTATTATTTGACTTTTTAACATGTCAATAACGCTCTTATTATTAATAATTATTTAATTTGCGTTAATATTTTTGTTTTTCATGTTTTTTTTTTAACAATATTAAAAAATTTTTCGGTTTTTCTCAAAATTATAAACAATTTTTTGGCATGAAATCTGTGCGAGAAACTTGTTTTTATTTTGCCATCATGTTTAGGCGCCACTTTATAAACTCCACAGCCAAGCAATTTTGCCAACCAAATACGACATTAGCAGCAACAACAACAACAATAAAAAACATCGTTAATAGTATAATTTTGTTGCACAAGTGGCAAGCGCGCGACACCAAATCATATACAAAAAGGTCGGTTAAAGTCTGAGCTGCCACAGGTTTTTTTTTTTTTTTTTTTTGCGAGAAACAAGTAAATTTTGTCTTAAAATGCTGTGATTGACTGACAACGGACAACTATACAACAACAACAGCAAAAATAACAGACAACATTATAACAACAATATTAACAACCAACACAACAACAAAAGAAATATTCGAAAAAAAACTAAGATTTGATGCAAAAATGATTTTTTTTTATGTTTATGCGTGGGACGTTGGTTCAATAATAATAAAATTGTAGAGCGTAACGATTTTAAAAAAAGTTTTGAAATTGAATTTTAAGGAATTTTTTATTTTTTCATTTTATGAACCTGTTTTTTAAAACTGAATTCGATTAATTTTGGATATACAAACTTACGTACTTAATAGGCCATTTCAATCCTTTCAGTCAGGATTACAGTCTAGCTTCTCACACCACCCAAGTTGTGTGAGACCTACATGAATAAATGGCAACGAATTTGACTGATGGGAAGTTGCCATTGGAAAGCCCTATCGCCACCTCTTTTATTACTTGAAAGAAAAGACTTTAGGAACTGCCAGTGACAGTGAAAGACAGCTAGCAAAGAGAGTAGGTGCTGGAATAAATTCATACACTAAGTTCAGAAGCTATCATTAGAATTGAACTAAAATTCATGCCATTTTAATATTTTTCATATAATATTTGCCTAATTTGCCTTGGCGAGCTATTTCAAAAATTAAATATTACGGATAGTAATTGTCTAGGACTTTATATCTTTCATACATGCGTTCGTGAATATTCATTTAAGGCGTCATTAGTTGCCTTAAATGTTCGTTGACAGAAATTAGGGTACCTTGTACAAATTGTACAATATTTGGCTAGTGTGACTTGCTCTCTCAGAAATTAAATATTACGGACAGTAATTGTCTGGGAATTTATATTTTTCATATATTCGTTCGTGGATTTTCATTTAAAGCGCCATTAGTTGCCTCAAATGTTCGTTTACAAAAATTAGGGTACCTTGTACAAAATTTTGTTCCCTTTTTTTTCTTACTTCGTCTCTTGACTTATTACAATTTTAAGTGCTAATGACGACACATTGACATGTGAGTATTGCAGCATATGATATATTATTATCTCCCAAACAGAAAACGAACAATAAAAAATAATTAAAATGAAGGATGTACGTCGTAATGAAAAACACAAAATAACAACAAAAAAAATATGAAAGAAAGAGGAGCAAAAATAAAACAAAACAAAGAAAAAAGTACCCAAGTGCTGCTGCCATGTCTTAACAATTGCCATAATGGCAGTGTGTGATATTTTAAATTGAAAGAAAAACTGAAAAAGTGACAGCCATCCAGACCAGAGCCATTGTATGTATTGTAAATGCCGAAGAGGAGCAAAGAGAGAATGCTTTAAATGGGAAGAAATAAAATTTTTTTGAAAAAAGGTGTCAAAATGATAAAGTACCACCACTTTTTTCGGGAAGAAACACTCCAAAAATACAATTTTTTTTCCAAAAGAAATGAGTAAAACAAAGTGAAAAAATATTAACAAAAGAAATTAGGGTGTGTTAAAGATAACTAACCAGTGAATGTATGGATGGTACAGAAAAGAATAGAAGTGAAGAAATAAAATATTTCTAATTTGAATTTGTAACAAACGAGGGGGGAAACACATATAAAATGAAATGAAATGTTGAGTAAGTGTTTCAAGTGGTTTTGTCAGAAATAATACTCGAGATTGTGTTTTTCCCTTGCTATCCAATAACACAATACATCATAATTAATACCTTTATTTCCAATTTGTATTTGTTAAAACCGAACGGCATCTATGGGTAGATCAGAATTGCATCACGAGAAACTTTGTAAAACCATAGCTACAAATAAAGTCTTCAAAAAGTCGGCTTTTAATTTGAGTTGCAATCAAAGGAAGCAGCACTTTTGTTAATTTTAAATAACATGTCATGGCAAAGAGGTCAAGGGATGCAGTGGTTGAGCTTCATAGTTTTAAAATGCTTGACCACAAACCCACGCAATCCAAAATATTTCGAAATAATATTTGAAATTCAATTCTATCCTGAATAATCTTCTCCAAGGAGGAGACTTAAAACTTTAGTCATGTTTACAACCTAGCTTCTTACACCATTCATGTTAAGTGTGTTAATTTTATTCATGAGTGCGAGGACCTACAGTTTAACGTCGACTACGAACGATTGTGAAATCAACGAAATTTTTTTTTTATATTTCGCTTTGTTCTAGATGTCTAAACTGGGATTTAAACCACGTACACCCGTCTAATAATGCCTCCTATACTACGGCAACTTCAAAGAGGATGTCATCTCAGAAATGTTAAGCAACTTCACGTCACCAGAATACCTCATACAAGTTCTTAACACATTTGCAGTATGATATTGTTTGAAGGCTTCCTACTCTGCTCTAGCAACACACAATTCATTTGCTTAGCTGGAAAAGTTTGATTAAAAGAATCTGAAATAAAGACATTCTCCTTCAGCTCATTTTCTGGTATTCCATCATTACTACCCCCACTGTTTCTCATAAGATAGACGAATACTGCCTAATAACCGGAAAAAAATTTTCTTATCTCATTAATCGTTGAGGGTTGAATCTATTATTCCGGTCAGAAACTGTAGTCTGTTACACTAAATTCGTGAACTGTAACACGAAAAAATTGCAACGACGTTTAAAAATTAATCAATTTAACAATTTAACGCGGAGTAGCCTCTTTGCAACGCATCGCCCTACAAGGCTATAACCTTTCCCCCTAGTGTTGATTTCAATTTAAAAAGTAAAAAAAGAAACAATGACAATCCAGTGATATTTCTCAGCTCGTTCGCCATTGTTTACGTGATCAAGGAAGCTTCGTGAAAGAGACTTCGAGAAACGGGTCGATATCTGCCCACTAAGTCCTTCAATCGAAATATGAACTAGTAGTGTTCGTAACAGTGGGTTAGACCTGCATGTCGACGAATGGCCAAGTCTACAAGAATATCTTCGAATAAGACAGTATCTTGTGAGAATCATAACAGTATGATGAATTTAGAAAGAGAAGGCAACCAGTCTTCTTTTCATTCACACAAATCCAGGAGGAGAGTTTACTAATATTGCTCGTATTCTCCCGGTGCCAAGTACATAAGTTAAGCCTTCCTATAAAACGTAACAAAGAAGCGCTTGGAAGAATTACTACTACATAAATACATAAATAATTGCTCATTACAAGCCTTCAGTCAGGATTGCGACCTAACTTCTCACACCACTTACGTTGCATGTGTTCATTTTATACATGAGTGGCGGAACCTAGAGTTTAAAGTCGACTCCGAACGACAGATTTTTGAAAAACCTTTTTTATTGTAATTTTTTTTCCTCTTAGAGTTTTTGCTGAGAGGAAGTCGCCTAAGAAATATTTTGTTTCCTATTTCGTTTCGTTCGAAATATGTGACCTGGAATTTAAACCAAAGCCTCAATTCTAATAGACCCACAAACTATCTACTAGACTACGGCGACATTTTTGCTATTAATTATATTTATTTAACTAGTCATTACAACCCTTCAGGATCAGGATTACAACCCAGCTTTTTACACCACTATGTTTACTATGTTGTATGTGTTGATTTTATCCCTGAGTTATCCCACAGTTTAATGTCGCATCCGAACGAGAGATTTTAAAATTTTTTCATATCAATTCTATTTACTCTCGGCTGATAGACTGCTGAGAATAAATCGTCGAAGAAATACCTTTTTATATTTCATGTGTTTCGAACTGGGGTTTGAACCACGAGCTGTCGTCTAATAAGCCAACGCTCTACCTTCTAGTCTACAGCGACTTCATTACTATTACAGTAAATGAATGTACTTACTAACTTGCTTACTTAATTGCTCATTACAATTCTTTAGTCAGGATTACAACCCAGCTTCTTACACCACCTATGTTGTAAGTGTTGATTTTATCCATGAGTGGAGCAGTTTAATGTTGCCTCCTAATGACAGATTTGACAGACTTTTCAAAACAATTTTATTTACTGTCTGCAGAGAGACTGCTGAGAGAAAATTGCGGAGGAAATACTTTTTCATTTTTTGTTTTGTTCTAGATGTTTGAACTGGGGTTTGAACCACGAACTGTATCCTAATAAGCCAACGCACTACCTTCTAGTCTACAGCGACTTCATGTAACCTAATGTAGGACGCTAGGAATTAATGGATACACCCAATTAATATTGAATGGATAGGTTTTATGCTGATCTAAGTCAAGTTATTTAATACTGACCAGCCATTTTCTCTCTCCTAGTCTTTCGTTAATTAAAACCACAAAATTAATTACCTTTAACGTGTGTGAGTGTGTGCTTGGGTGTGTGTGTAGCAGAATAAAAGCCATTCATGTATAAAATTGACTCTGATTGAATTTTGTTACAGAATACGAAAAAAAAAAATGAGAAATCAATTTTACAATTTAATCAATTCAATGAACATGTTCAATTAGAGTCAATTTATAAAAATATTTTCAACCAAAATGGCCACATATTAATCACATGAATTTTTATTTTTTTTTTGCTCTCTTTTGTTTGTATGCAAATCAAACGAATTTCAAAACATTATAAAGTTTTCCACTAGAAGTCACAATTGTTGTAAGCAAAATTAAAACAAAAAAAAAAAAAAAAAAAAACAAAAAAGAATTGCAATCAGATTAGAAACAAAGTAAGTTTGCTTGTTTGTTTGTTGGTTGGTTGCTTGGTTGGTGACTTATGGGCAAAGAATTCAGTAGACAGGAAACAATTTTTTTTTTATTTTTCCTTTTCTTTTTTCCTTGTTGCAACAAGAAAAACAAATTAAAAAAAACAACAAAAATTTCGATAAAAATTATAACTTTGGGCTTCACAACAACAACAACAACAAAAACGAGAGAAGAAAATGACCATAAAAGTTTTTCACAATTTATTTGACTTTAGGTGTCCGTCTGTCTCTATGTCTGTCAGTCTATTGTTTTATTGTAAAGTGTAAAAAAGTTTTAGCACAAGACCGACACAAGGTATAAAACAAGAAAAAATGTGTGTAACAAAAAAACAACAAAAAAGAACTACTTTTTGTCGTTTCAAACAAATCGTCAAACGATGGTACTCAGCTCAACGTGTTACAGACCAAAATCATGTAATTGTGTAGACTAGACGGTAACGATTAAATAAAGACCAAAGTCAGGTGTTAGATCCTATAGTGCATATACATATCTAAAGCGAGGCGAGGAAACTCCTATCAGAGCGTTCAGTTTTCCATCTGAAGTATGGTGAGGAGATCTAGCGTAAACGTTAAGGAGCTTGTCTGCAAATCCTGTTCATTACAGATTTCGAAATACAAAAAAAATTCAATGCCATCAATTCCTTCCAAATTATCAAGTAGTAAGCACTCTCACAAAGAGGACATTACAACAAAACCAATGTAGGAGGCTAAACCGGTACCATGCCTTGGTAACACCATTGTCAGACAATACATTTTCACAGAGATTTTCACGCAAGATGCAACATTGTTTTTTGAACGTTTATCCATAGGCATAGGGAATAAAACTTCAAAATAATGTAATGTGTTCGCAAGAACAAGTCACAAGTTTTGGTTTTAAAAACTGCAAGAATATTTTGTATCATCTGGACTCCTACTATACGTATCACCTAAGATAATGTAGCTTTGGAAGTGTTAGATTTGTTGCAATTATTGCTCAATCAAACACATATAGCGGTCCGTTGTCCTACCAGATGAAAATTTTTCCAATCAGTATCAAAAATTGCTTTCAACCATGTCTTCTTTGAAAAATCAGCCTCAATACTCAAAACATATGGCGCGGACAACACTCTCTATCTCTTCAACAGATCCATAAACTCTGCACCATTGCACAATGACCCGTGAGAATTCAATTTAAATAGTACATTACCAATTTCTATACAAAGGCTTCCTGTTTAATTTATGGCAGTTAGGTTTGGCATGAAACAAGATTCTTCTTCAAGATCATCAGCTACACAATTATCCGTAATGTCTATATTGACCGGGAACCTAAACGGGATTGACGCAATACTGTCGCCAGCGCTGATCAAGGGAATCGAAGTAGAGACCAAACAATTTGCATCAAACTGGAGGACAAACTGGCAAACTTCGTACAACACAGGAACCGTTCTCTCCTTTTTGGCTTATATGTCTTCTTTATTTTTTGTAAATGCAACAATAACTAAGACCGTAAAATGTACAGTGTAAATTTTGTTTAATGATTCGAGTCACTCAAAGGGCAGTTCCTGGTTGCAAACTGTTGATCGATCAGTTGCTATGACTGCTGACTACCATAGGTGGACTTAATTCTGAAATTATGTCACGTATACCTTTAAACGGCAATGATCTTCAAGCAATAGCGCTTAACTGTGCCTTCTTGTGAAAGAGCAATTAATTGTTCAGAAATAATTTCTTGTTAATTTCCAGCTGAGAGTTTCTTTACTTGGCATAATAATCATGACAATTCTTGAGATAAAAGTACCAAATTGAGTATCATCTTCTCTACAAATGCCAGTAACTGTGTATGTATGTAGCTTGTATCATAAGTAAGTACAAGTATCTTGAGACAAAATGTTACAAACTATATGCCACCACAAACCCACACCCACGTGAACCACATGAAAGCACTTGAAATGACATGCTCAATAGTACTTGAAATGGATGGCTTGAAAATGGAAATATTTTCATTGTTTCCAAGATAATTTTCATCGTTTTCTTTTTTTTTTTTTGTGTTATTGTTGGAAAATTTTAAAGAAAGTATTGAAAATACTTGAATTATTTACTGTATCTGTGTAGTATTCCTTGTAAGTACTTGAATAATTTTTAGTACATAATGTTGCAATTGCATGCCTCATACTATTGCATGTTATCGGGCAATTGCAAAAAAGCTCTGCTGTCTGCTGGTAGGGCAGGTTATAAAAAGTGTGAAACATTGTTTTATATTTTTTTTTTTCATTTTTATAAGAACTTATACTCTTTCCTACTACATGGTGCATCTTTATATTTTTCAAACGAAAAAATATTCATTGGGTTATATAAAAAGTATCTGCGGTTGGTTATTTATTTCGTTCCAAGGGTAAAAAATTAAACGATTAGAATCATAAAGGGCAGGAAAAAATGGAAAACTATTACAAATAGTTTGTAAAGTGTTAAGTGAGGATGCTGTGGTAAATATACTGGACCTAATTCGATCACTTTCCCAAAAATTCTTCGTTACAAATAAGTCTCTCTCTTCTTCGTGATTCTATGAATGGATGACCGCAACTTAAGAAGTATTGAAGTTCTCATATATCAGCAGCACTATTTAGTCCTTTCCTTTTTTTGAAGAAACATAGGGGGTGCCACAAAGAATCTTCGTCTTATTTAATGTTATAGTATATTCTAGAACCATAGGGTTGCCAACTATCGTTGTCCTGAACCAACACCCTGTGTTCAAACGTATTGTGTATAAAGTGTTAAGGAACTTTGTTCCAAGGATGAGATGCTGCCTGCCGAGTCGATAATATTTGTTGTTTAGATCATATTTGGGAGTTATGGAGATGTCCCGATATATGATTTGGAGTAATTCGATGCTTCTTACATACATACATATATACATAATTGGCCATTACAATCTTCAGTCAGTATTACGGCCTAGCTTCTCACGCCACTCATGTTGTGTGCCTTAATTTTATACTTGAGTGGCGGGACCTACAGTTTAACGTGGACTCCGAACGACAGATTACGAGAAACTTTTTCATGGCAGGTTTATTTACTCAGAGTTTTTGCCACAAATCCGCTGAGAGGAAGTCGTCGAAGAAATATTTTTTTTCATATTTCGTTTTGATGTCTAGCCTGGGGCTCGAACCCGGGCTTTACGTCTAAGAAGCGAACACACTACCTACTAGACTACGACTTTATTTAAATCTGTTTAGTTTTTGAAACACTGTGAAAATAGTCTACATCTACATCGTGTACGGATAATTGTTTGCTACAGTGTATTATCAAAAAATTTGAGAAACATACTTGTGCACAAATTTTCTCCATACATACATACATACATTTATAATAGACATTGCGTTTTTTACTTTACTGAAATCCGATAAGTAGTTCTTAAAATATTGTGAAAATAGTCAAAATTTGCTTGGTGTACGAACAATTATTTGTGACAGTGTATTATCAAAAAATTTGAGAAACATACTTGTACACAAAGTTTCTAACATATGTTTGTACACATACATACATACATTTGTACATACATATATAAGGAGTTGGAGACTGTCGAGCACCTCCTCTGTAACTGCCCAGCCCTTGGTAGGTTGAGGACCCTTGGCAGGCTCTCCACAGATTCATTAGTAGCTTGAGCTGGTTGAGAAGTGCTAGGGTTTCATCAGTTTAGTCGCGCTCTCCCTTTTTTTGTTTGGTCTGTGTAATTCCTCCGCTTCCCATTCTCCCCTTTCCTACTTTTTCTCCTTTTTCCTTCTATTATCCTTCCTTTTTTAAGGACATTCTGTGCAATGGGTCAATTCGACCTTCGGGTACTGTACTTGTACGTCCTCTAACCTAACCTAACCTTTCACTGCAGTTTTTATTTACTCTCAGGTTTTTTCCAGAAATCTGCGAGAGGAAAACTTGGCAAACTTGAGCACGTATAGCGGCCCGTTGTGGCGCCACTTGTAAGCTGTGAGAGGAAGGTCGGAGAAATAATTTTTACACATTTCGTTTTGATGGAAATGTCTGACCTTGGCTTTGAACCGTGGCCTAAAGTCTAATTAGCCAACACACCCACCTACTAGACCACGACGACTATTATCAGAACATACATTGAGTAGGTCGCCACTCTTGTCGAATTTTTCAACGATTGGAGAACAAATTGAGGTTGTGTTCTGATGAAAATGAATCATCAGAACACATTATTAGAGCCTCACAGGCATTAATGCATTCCTGGAGGAAACACCCGAGATTATGGTATATCAGGTACTAAGCAGGGAATTGGCTTTGTTGACACCCAGCCTGAAAATTTATAACTTTTATGACAAATTTGGTTAGAGGCTAGAAAATAAAAGTGCAACCAACCGATACTCATCTTTAATTTGATTTGAAATGTGAAGCTATTTCAAATTTTTTGACGTTATTTTAAAAAATTTTATTGCTGTAAATTGAAAGTTTTTAATTAAAAATGAAGGAGAACAAGAACTTTACTTCAACTGGGTGCATATCAGGCACCTCTCGCTCTTTTTTTGTTTCAATCAATATGAATGTTTTTTGGTTTCTGCTGTAATAAATTGCAAATATTTTAAATAATTTGACCACCTACAATGCTTTTGTATTTAAAAGTCCATTGAAATCATAAAAATCCATTAACGAAAATATTTAAATCAACCAGAAGCAACAACAAAAAAACGTAATTAAATATGCCAAAAAGCTATATAAAACAGCAGCAAAGAAGAATCATTCTAAGGCAGCAAATAAAAACTGTCTGTTTAATATGACTAATGTAAGCATATATTGAATGTGCCCGCTATAGACGGATAATTTTTTTTATAGCCACATAACATTAACATTCTGGCCACTTAAGCGGTATACATTAAGGCAAACGAAATTCAGTTTAAAATGTGACTCTCATAACGACTTTCGTTTTAAGAAAATATTCATGTTTTGCATTCATAATTACGTGCATCGATGGCACGTAAAGAAATCCTTTTTTTTAATGAACTTTAATTCATTGATTGAAAAAATAAAAACAAACAAATTGTATTACAAGCTCAATAGAATTTTAATTCAGTTTATTTTAGTTACGATTACACACTCCACCCATTTGTTACGAAATTGAAATGTTAGCAGCGTGGGCAAATTTTTTTCCTACACTGTGTGTTTTACTATGCAACTAACTTTAGTCGAAGTTAAGTTGAAATAATTTTTTTAATTTATATCCCTGAAAAACAAATAGAGAAGTGGAATACACGTACAGTAAGCGCCATAAGTGAGTCAACACCCACTATAATTTTAAATTTTCTAGTATGTTCTTAAGTATAAAAAAGTGCCTTTATCATGAATTGGGTTTTTTGTTTTAACATTTTATAAGTAATAAATAAACGTTTTTATTTTTGGAATTTTATTCGACTATTCTCATTTACTTTTCTCGCTATCCTAAGAAAATGATTTATTTCAGTGGTGTTTACTCAGTTTTGGCGTTCACTGTAGTTGACCTACGGAGTTTAACTGTTTCGGTTTTCCAACCGATTAAGCGAAAGCAAAAAATTGTCGCTTTGTCGCTAATGACACCATTAATCATGATTTAACCATTTCCCATTAACATCAGCGTGATAAGTATCCCAATCCTTACTTCCTTCCAATTAATACTTGTAATATCGAATCATTCAACAAGGACGTCCGAAATTTGTTAGTTAAAAACGGTCATCTCCATTACTTAGTCATTTAGTCAGGATTACAACCTAACTTCTCACAGCATCCATGATGTGTGTGTTAATTGTATCCATGAATGGAGGGACCTACAGTTTAAAACCGACTCTAAACGATAGATTGTTTTCATGACAATTTTTCTGTTTCTCTCTGTGTTTCTGCCAGAAGAAATATTTGGTCATATTTCGTTTTGTTCGAGATGTCTTAGCTGGGGTTTGAACCACTGGGTCGTGTTTAATAAACCAACACACAAGGTACTAGACTACGGCGGCTACATCTGTCAAATTAGTTGTTATTTATTCAGTCTGCAATGGTAATGGATGATGCCATTTCGGTTGAATTTTCGATCATTTATAGGCCTGTGGACTGCACCTGTGTATTAGCTAGTAGCCCCAAAGGCCGTATTTAATGTTCACGCGGCATACATACTAATTGTTAGATGCTGGACATACTCTAAAAACGATGTGGAGAGTTTTCAAATTTATCTTTGCTTGGGTGTTCCGACCAGTGGGCAATAAGAGAAATATTGTAGCTGACAGGCTATCACTCAGCTGCTCGGTCACGAACGTTTGTATGATCGGTGACATATAACGCTACGATTACAAGCTACGAAAATTCCAGCGATCTATACAAGACGCGACTATTTGAGCTTAAAATCTTTTGACTTATAAATCCATCGATTTAAAAAAAAAATCAACAACATTAAACAGGATGTGTTAGAGATACATATTAAAGTCATTCCCTCAAACAATTACTTCCTCTCTCTATACAAGACCGTCGAAGGGAACGGACTAAATTAATATATTCACCCCTTTTATTATATTCCGCTGAAGATCAATATTTCATACCAACAAAAACGCTTACTGTTCAAAATTAAACTTTTTTTTTAATATTTTCTACAACATTCCATTCAATATTATGAATCAAAAAACATTTCTTTCTCAATAATTTATGGATTTGTCAGGGTTAAGAATTCGAAGCATTTCCGTAATGTGTTGAGCATTTGTTTGGCCCATAAATCATAACTTAAGTATTTGAAAAGGTATGAGGCTAAATTTAACAATTGTTTGCAGCAACGTTCCGAATAAACACAGAATTGGGAAAAATCATCCCCCCACCCTATCCTATTTTATATGGAATTTATTTTATCAGCAAACAATGTTTTAAAACTAAAAAAAACAATGAAAGGGAATATAATTGTAGTCATTAAAAATGCAATAAAAGACGATTAAAAAATCAAACAGCGCGTGATTTAATTTTGTTGCAACAATTTTAGAGAATGTGGCATTTTGTTTTTAATTCTTAAAACGCTGCTTTCGGATATCTAAGCCGATTTAATAATTTTACATACGCTACCTAAGCAATATGCTCATAAAGCATCTAAGCCCACACGCACTAGCTATAGCTCACGATATAGTTTTCTTGTATTGTATGGTATTAAAGCACTGTAACGGGATACTATCAGCTTTAAGTACTTATTTTAAGCATAAAAATGCTTTAAAAGCTTATCTTGTGTTAGGCATATTTTAGCATTAAAATGCTTTAAAATTTCTTTAAAAAATAAGCTTTTCTCTCCCCCCTTATGTAAACGTTTGCTTAGAATGCTTAAGAAGACATATACCATATGCTATGCACATATGTATGCATGTTTCGTACATGCATTTTTAAAATATTTTTCTTTTTTTTTATAATAATTTGCAGATTTATTGACATTTTGTTTATGCCAGCCAGCTAGTTAATCCAGTCTATTATTAAACATTTCCTGTATTAAACATGAACACAAAAAAAGAAATATTTTTGCACACATCCATGAAGGGGGTCGGCCTGTGGCGCTGGCAGCAGCTAAGGCGGCGGCATCAGGTCCATACTGTATAGCAGAAGCAGCATGGCGGTCTGTTTGACTGTCTGCTGGTTAGCCAGCCAGTCTGCCTGTTTTTGGCTGCCAATTTGCCACGGTATATTGATGAGAAAGAGAATATGTTGTGGCTGAGGTTTATGGGTGCAATACAAGCCTATTGATTGTGCTTTGCACTGAGTAATATTGTGTGGTGGTGGGTCGCGTCAGTCTATTGAAGTATAAATGATTCTAAACAATGAACATCATCATCACAAGCTGTAGTAGATTATGAAATGATGATGAAAGTGTCATGGTGATGGCGGTAATGGTGATGATTTGATTTGATTTGATTACACTGATGATATGATGTGATTATAATGCCTTTTCAATTGTGTTACATTTTTAATATCCTTGCTTACAATCGCCATATATGCCATCATAATTATTTATAATTTTAATTATTCCAAACAAAAGATACAGAAAAATCATCAATTAACCCTTCCACCTCTCTCTCTCTCTCTCTTTCGCTCTCTTACTCTTCTAAAGGGGGCTTAAATTAGCTGAATTTACTGATATTCATAATTATGTTGAGTTTATTTAAACGATATATTTTTTTTTTAATCTCTGCTCATAGCAACTATTTATCGATAATCAATCAGTTATCGTTATTTTTATTTTATAATGAATTCATTAAGCTTTTATACAATAATTTATTATTAGTTGCTTGTCAGTTTGCCGATGTGTGCCTGACTATATGAGAGAGATCCCCCACAGCGCTTGACAGCACGTGCCTCTCTAAGAGGAAATTGTTTATTTTCAAACAGAATATTTTTATGTTTTTGTTTTCCGTTCTCTATTAATTAATATGTTTACGGAAATTTCAAATGATTGAGTGTAATTGGAAACAGACGAAGAAGAACAGAAAAATAATAATTGACAGTCGTATGCTATTTTGCTCAATCATCTTTCCTTTTCAGTCACCCCTGTAATGCATCACATTATTCATGTGTGAATGACGGTGACAACTGCTTTTTTATTTTTTTTTAAATTACTACCCAATTTAAGACTGTTTGGTTGATTATTTGGGCCTTAAATCACGTATTCCCGCACTTACATAAAGGCTGGACCACTCACAATTGACAGAAGGCTGGTGACTTTCCAAAAATGTCTGTTTATCTTTCTAACGCCCTTGTCCTGTTAAATTGACAGCCGCTATAAAAACCATAGCTCCCTTGGTTCTCGTTGTAGTACATTGTATATCTTTTCCACCATACGTCTGGCTGGTATTTTGCAACCATCCTGTCAGTTTAAGATGGTATGGATTTTATCCAAAGCCTCCTCATCAGTTGGGTATGTGCCCTAAAATATTTCGTCTTAGGCTATCAAGTGCCGTCTTCTTCTTCATTGCAGCTTTTGAAGCCCTCGTCGTTGTGAGGTATTTTCAACCTCTGGGCGTTTTTACACAGGCCTAGATATGATTTTTATGAAGTCCAGGAATTTAAAGCAAATTTTGTTCTGCGAAACTCCCTAGTCTGTCAAATTTGGTTGTTTTTCGTTAATGTGGGTTAATTTTCCCGTTTTTTCCATCTTTTTTCTGTGTGAAATCATTTGTTTCGCTCTCTGTAGAGCAATACCTACTTCGAATTTGAATTCGTTTGAATTGTCTGATTTCTTGTCGAACTCAAGTAGTTCCCCGTTGTCTTCACGCTGTTAACTGCTGGACACACCAGTTTTGAAATTCGGCAACCAGGTATATTGGGCCACACGCGGTTTGTTGAATTCCATGCTTTTCCAATTTGAAAAAATATTCCTGTAGGGGTGCATTTATCGTCTCATTCTCAGACATTTCCAATCCCTTCTATGCCAGTTCGTAAGCCTCTTCGTTTCCATCTAAGCCACAGTGGACTTCAACCCAATAGATAGGTGTTGTGCCAACGTATAATGTGTAGATGGTCCATACATGCTCGGTTTAGGGGGAAGAAAAAAAATGCTGGAGAAACTGTCGAAAGAAACAATGAAGAGGATGGGTGTAATGGTGACTCACTTTTTTAAAAAAGACCGTCGGAGCTTTGGGTCAAACAGCTGGAGGAAATGTCGGTTAGCTCGGAGACAGTATTGGTGATATTAGTGATTCTGTACATCTGTCTGTCAACAATAATAAGCTTTCCTGGATTTTAGGCAGCATACAAGATAGACGGGTATTTCTTACGTTTACTAGTGTTTGCTAGAGAACCTTCCTTGTCCTAACATATCACGGCCGATGGTTGATCCTCTATGCCTTTACTCTCCACTAAAAGACAGAGTTCTTTGGGTGTTTGTCAAATAGATAGAGGGCCTAAGTTCGCATCGAAATAGGTTCACTGGTGAGATTGCTTTAACTTCTAGCCAAAGAAAATCGTTTCAGTAGCAGCATCATGTGTATTTCTTCGGCTTCAAGTTTCACCATCGTTGACTGATGTTCTATGCCTGGTAATTAGGAGTATTATTTACCTTTTTGACAACAAATACTTCAAAAATTTATTGTTGTTTTCAAAAATAAGTTAGAGGACTTATGTCCGAGCTGTATGTGAGCTGTATGAGCTCCTCAACGACATTGACGTTGTACAGCGTATTAACATCCAGCGGCTGCGCTGGCTCGGCCATGTCGTTCGAATGGATGAGGATGCTCTGGCGAGACGAGTATTTGATGCGGGTATCTGCGGAAGTCGGCGAAGAGGACGACCTTGTATCCGTTGGAAGGACCAAATCGACGAAGCCCTGTCATCGATTGGTGTGACCAACTGGCGTAGGCGCGCAAGAAGCAGAGGCGCCTGGAAGGATGTGTTGCGGCAGGCCGAAATCCGTTAAACGGGTTGTTATGGCCAATTAAAGAAAAAAAAAGACTTATGTCCGACTGAAATGATGTTCCTGTTACACCCATCTCTAGACATAAACATGGAAGGTGAGCCACATTTGGTGTGTTTGGCATGCACAGAAAGCACTTCATTTTTCCGCATCTGATGTAAAATCGAACGAATTTTATATTTTCAATTTTTAAAATATTTTTTAAAACCCAACAATGGAAATTAAAAAATTCGTTACTTTTAATTAATTTTCCAAGCCTTTTATAGCGTCAATGCCACAAATACTGTCTCGCTCTCTCTCTCTTTTTCCCAACATTTACTATTTTCCAATGTCTGGAATTTTTTTGCTTTAACATTTTACAACTCATACATAGACACATCATCCCACCACATACATTAAGACAGACACATAGACAACAAATGTAAATTCTTTTGGTATTTTGTTTTGTAAGTAGACTTTAAGCTGCTTAAATGCCACTCTCTTCGCGTTCAATGCGAGCAGCAGCATTATTTTAAAGTGCTTTTCATACATATTCTATGGAATTCCATTAGATGAGGTACTTACCACATGTATGGATACCTTGGTGGAAGGAGAAGAAGAAGAAAGTAATGAGTAGCACATTGTATTACAGGCCCATTTAATATAAATACCCCAAGGTACAGTAGAAGCTATAGAATGCCATTTGGAAGTTATTTTGTAAAAAATATTCAATAACGCAAAGGATAAAACAAGGCATTCAATGATTTTAAAATGAGCAATTGTAGATCCAATTTTTCCCATGTACTTTACACAGCGAAGTCGTCGTAGTCTAGTAGGTTGTGTGTTGGCTTATTAAACATGAGGCTACTGTTCAAACTCCAGGTCCACACATCTCCACCAAACAAAAAAACAAAATATTTAAAAAAATCTGAAAGTAAATAAAAATACCATGAAAAGTTTCTCAAAAATCTGTCGTTCGGAGTCGACTTCAAATTATACTTCCCCGCTACTCATGTATATTCTGAGTCCAAAAATATGCCAAATCAAGGCTTACCTCATATAATAGACCATGAAAAACTGAATTCCTTTTTCTTACAGTGTGGAAGGTCGGGATCTTATACTTCTGCCTAAACGAAGTAGGCCTGCCCTTCTGTGGGTTTACTCCACAATTTAAAATCAAAGTAGAACGCCATCTCATCCAACACCTTTGCGGACTACATATTGCAGATAATTATGGGAAGATCATCAGAATAATTGCCGTTTCTCAGAAGTGAGTGAAAAGAGTACACGCCTCCCAGGAGTGTTCCATGGTAGGTAGTGTGTTGAACCTCCCACTGAGGATAGCGTCATCAAACTGGATGGCACAATTATCAACTTTTCTCAAAAAGAAATCTGCAGTACCAGCAAGTTGTCCAATGTTAAAAAAGCACCCTCGACCTAGCTTTCGTTACAGATCTGTGTATAGTGGAGAGCCTTGACTATGAATCTTACCAGATAGCTAAGAACCATATTGCCTTCTCTAAAAATATTGGATCTGAACATTTTTTTATTGCAATTGGCTGTTATTTCGAGCTGTCACTGTCTTCCCATTACAATTTTCTTTCAGATATCGATAATTTAAACGCATTTTTTTTTCTTGCTTACTTTATTTTTTATTTTTTGTCGTTTTTAGTTTGAAATAAATGAATCAAATTGTTGTTGTAGCCAACTTCTGCTGGCTGGTGATATGTGGCCGACCGGCCAGACAATCATTAAAACTATTCCATACTTGTGTGCTACACACAACAAGCGATAATCATAAGGTGAATGGATAGATAGAGGATATACGATAACTTTCTAAGGGCACAAATGTCGTGTTGTTGTTGTTGTTGTTGTTTTTCAATAATTTGTAATACGATAGGTTTTTATGATTATCTTTGTATTCAAAACGTATGGACGGACGGACGGACAGACAGTAATTGTTTAGTATGATTGGACATGTATTTTAAATCGATAACAATTATTGGAAACTATTTTTTTATACACCCATATATGCTATGCCACCCTAAGGAAGGAAAACATCTGTTTAAATAAATTGAAAATATTTTTCCTAAATTGCCAATTTCTTCTTCGTTTTAAAATTTATGAAGAAAAAAAAAAAAGAAAACTAGTCGCATACAACCCCAGGCCTGACTAATTTCGTTTGCCAAACTCCTCAACCCAACCCTGTATTTTTTTTTTCTCTTTACAACTGACCTCAGTTAAGGCCTTTTTTTTCAAAATCGATTTGTATTTGACAGCTACATAGCTTACATACAACCAACAACCCCCAACCCCCTAAGGTTATGCAGCAATGTTTCCTTACTTTTTTCTATTTTTGCCATTTTGCCAAGGGTGAAGAGTAAACTAGCCGAGGCATTTTATAATATTTCGCTGAAATTTTCCGCATAACAACAACAACAGCAACATACATTTTTTTGTGGCGTTTAAAATCTGTGATGAAAATTAAAGTTGATTGCATATGTTCAACGTTGTTGTTGCCAATTTTCTTTAACGCTTAAGGCGTTTTAATAATTTCTGTTGTTGTTGTTGTTGATACTATTTTTTTGCTTATCATTAATTGAGTGAAATATCTCATAAATCACATGGACTTATTTAACAGGAGGTGCGCAATATTTACGGTCAGGTTACGCATGAAATTTTCAATTTTTTTCTTTTTTCTTTTTCTTTTTGTGCACATTTTGAATATCTTAACCGTTGTTGGGGAAAAATGGTGTAAATCCAAATGTAAAGTTAAAAAATTTTCATCATCACTACAACTAGTATATCGAAATCGAATCCATGTAAGAGATTAACATCAACAAGGAACACCACAGGCATGGAAACTCTTAGACAGAGTACAGAGCACTCAACTGTTGTGATCAACAGTGTACTCTGTTTCACTCCAACTAAGCCATTATTCGATGTATTCTAATGGCTGCCGTCTTAGCACTGCAACCATGCGATCTATTGAACTCCCCTCCAAGTTTGTAGGGCTTTGCTATGATGTCTCCTCGAAGTCTATTGTCCTGGCCAACTTCATGATGCTCGATGTCAACAAGAGAATTTCCTGGTATGCACTCGAGTGTTTTCTTGCGGGTTGCATTAATGCGTCATACGTTCCAAGAATGTGGTTTGATGGTTCATTCTCATCGTCACAGAGAGTTTCGTCTTGCCTTCGAAACAACCACCTTTCTGAATAAATGTACCGGTGACCATCCTCAGGTTATTCCTTGATAGTGTCATACATGACTCTGATCTGGTCTTGGTTAATTTTTCAACCAATGTTTTGATTGCCTCAAACTCACTTCGCTTGAGAAGAGTTTTTGCCTTCTTTATCAACCCTGTCGTTGAGTATATATTTCGAAATATTCGCACTTAGTCCAAAGAACGGTTCGAGTCCTATCAATGGTGAGGAAGCGTCCTTCCTCGCAAGCTCGTCTGACTACTCATTGCAGATAACTCCCTCCTAACATGGCACCCAGCACAGGGTAACCTTATATTGTAACGTTCTATTGAAGCAGAGGGCTGAGCTAGTAGCAGCAGATATATACACCTTCAGATCGATTATGTCGGTCCCTTAGAACTAAATACGAATTGAATTCCATTTAAATACTTCTTGTCTGAAGATCCTGTGATTGGCTAGATAAAGTATGCCTTGATACATTTTAAGAGCTTTTGTGGTAAACTTTCGTTTAGGCTATCTGATCACTGCATTGTTTTCCAAGTGGGATTTTTCTGAAAATCTCTTAATTTACGACCAGACAACGATTACGTTCGCGAATCGCTTCGAACTTCACCTCGGCGTCATCCATCATTGCCGGGGATTCCACAGAATAATTTCGGAACATTCAAATGTAATTGTCATAGGGGTGTCAAGGCATAATTGTAGTACCAGAAATTCCATTGCTGTCGAACTGACTATGGCTCACAATCTCCAACATGTTTAAAATTATAGGTGCCAGCCTCAGTTTCTCTAGGAATTTTCCGCTTATTTTAAAGGAAAGCTGAACTGAACGTCGCCGATAGTAAGGAAGCATGAGGACATGGTAAAAAGAGTGCCTTGTTATCGTCATGAAGAGGTGAAGCGAAGCTTCTGAAGCTTTCATTTTCTATGATTCTTAACTAACACTCTAATATAAAGATTACTGCAATGCCACGATATATTTTGATGTCGATTTCATTTCCTACGGGGAATGTCTGAACCCCTGGCTTAAGTAGATTCTGGCCGAAGTAGATACATACTTGCATTTCAAGGAGGATTCGCCATTTAATCTAACCTTACTTAACCGACAAAAGCACCTTACTTTGAGAAAAAACAAAATGAGTAAAAAATTCCTTCAATACACTTTTCACATATCCGCAGACACGTGGCAACCCTGTGATTCTAGAACTTGCTATAGGGGGCCAATGAAGTGCTTAGCTAAAAATACTTGATTAATGAACCTGAAACAAAACAAAAAAATAATGAACTGGAATAAATTCCTATATATTGTCGAACAATTTTGTCTTTCTGTTCATAGTGCGAGATAATACCATATTCAGTGAGTTAGTCCTTTTTGCTTTTATAACATCATTTAAATCATCACATCATAGTGCAACTTTAATGTTGCCATTAATGATTTATTATAGCTTAACACTTTATGCCGGTTTTTCTGTTTTTTTTCTTTTAATTTTAATTTTATCCGGGTAAATATTTGTACATTTTTTTTTTCTTTGAAATTAAAATGTAAATGCAAATCAAAATTTCAAATTAAAAATGGCAACATAAAGTAAAACTATTGCCAGCGTCTTTTTATAGAAACTCTCATAACAAGTCAATGATTTTAAAACAAACGAAAAAAAAAATGAAAATAAAAATCGAAAGTGTTTCGATAATATTTCTTTTTAAGCCTTTTTTTCCTTTCCAGTAGGCGTCTCTGTGACACTTTAATTTAATTAGTTTGTCTGACTTTTTATTTTTGTATGTAATGCAGGGAGATTGAGATTTATTGCCGTAGTTAAATCCATGAGTTGATAGTGGATTTAAAAAATATTGGCTTGAATGAGCAAGCCAAGCAAACATGATTTTATTAAGTCATAGATCTGGAATAGCAATTTCCCTAGATTTACTGAATAATAATGGCTACACGAAGCAATCAGCAGAATTTTTTTCTAAAGCTTCCAATAATAAGGAGAAATTAAAAGAAAGTAATCACGATTCGATTTTTAAAGAACATAGGCAGGTCTCGTACATACATAACATACTTCCATACATAATTGGTCATTACAATCCTTCAGTCAGGATTATGACTGCCTTCTCGCACCACTTGTGTTGTGTCTGTTAATTTTGTACATGATTGGCGAGAAATCATGTGTGAAATCAACGCTGAATGACAGATTTTTTTTGAGAAACTTTTCCTGGCAATTTTTATTTCCTCTCAGATTTGCTGCCAAAACTCTGCTCAGAGGAAGTCGCCGTAGAAGTATTTTCTCATATTTCGTTTTGCTGGAGCTGTCTTACCTGAGGTTTGAACCGTGGCTCCGCGTCTAATAAGCCAACATACTGCCTACCAGACCTTGAGGTCTCGTATTCAGTTATGCGTATATTCATGTCGGAAATGCTAGCTTATATTTAGGCTTCCGAAATTTTAAAATTAAAATGTTTCATTTAATTCCCCTTCAAATAATCTAATCAAGAACCATACAGAGTGGATGATAGCAAACATATCAAGAATGAAATGAGAGTAAATAAAAATGCCATGAAATCTGTCGTTCGAAATCGACTTTAAACTGTAGGTCCAGCCACTAATGTGTAAAATTAACACATGACAACATAAGTGATGTGAGAATCTAGGTCGTAATCCTAACTGAAGGATTGCAATAAGCAATTACGTATGTACAAATGTGTATTACGTTGCATGTCCTTTCTTGTCTACAACATACACTTTATTTCGCTCTCATTTATCCCCAGACCCATCTTAATAAAGTGGCGTTCAATAGCGGTGAAGGCAGTAGTAAAATCTCTCTTGGCAACTCAAAATCTCAAGCAACTGGACACTTTTGTGGAAAGTTGAACTGCCGCCTTCCGTCGAACACTTAACATTATGAAGTCGAAGAGTTTGCATGGTAAGGTATCTCCTTGTCATAAAACTCGCACAGTATCAAAAGGATTAAAAAGGTACGCAAGCAACTATTCACTTTTGTGAAAAATAGCACCCCTACCTTTCGTAGAACGCTCTCCATGACGAAGTTGAAGAGGTCGCATGATAAGGGATCGCCATGTCTGATGTCTCGCATGGTATCAAAACGTACGAAGAGGTCCATTCCTACCTTAACGGAGCTACAGGAGTTGCTTAGCGTGACTCAGCATTCAATTTTTATTCAATTATTAGTAAAGAGTGGGCGTTAGTTTATTTTAAATTTTGAAAACCCATTTTATAAATGAATAAATAATTGATTTTTTTAAGAGAAAACATCTGCTGCTTAAATGCTTCTGACACATTTTCATGCTCTTAAAACAAATGAAGGCGATGTATTTTACATTTTAATTTCAATGCCACAAACCATAACTGGATTATAATGCAACCCCTATGGTTTGTGGGATTTTATAAATGCATTATGGAAACTCTTTCTTACAATATCTAAAGTGTTAATGAAGTTATAAAAACAAAGAAATCTGAATGAAAATTTTGAAATCAATTTACCTGAGTGCGTGTTCCCTGTAGGCATATATGATTTTAATTTTTATTTACATTTTATCGCTAAAGGGGGAGGACATTTCCATAATTACGTTGTAACCTTTCAAAATGTTACGGATTTATATTGTTTATCGATATTTAAATACAAAATGTCCTCCTTAAATTTAAAAATATTTAAATCAGATTCGATTCGTTTCGACAATTTTTTAATATTTTTTCTCAATTTTTTTTCTTTGCAGGTAAAACAAATATTTATAAAGCAAGCACCATAAAAAAAACGCATTAAATCTGTTCACACTCTATAGACCATAGAGTGTTCATCTTTGCACTTTTTTCTATTGACTGTGTGTGTTCAATTTTGTTGGGAGTTTATTTTTTTTTTTTAATTTTTCTAGCACGTGAGTAAAAACTATTGAACTGTAATGATATTTCTGCTCTATTTGTAGTTAAAATAATGAGTCTTTCATTTCGTTTAAATGCACTTTAAAAATAATAATTTACTGTGGGTCGTAACCTAGAAAAATAAGGTCAGCTGACTAGGTCCCACTGCTCTTGTACACTTATTAAGATTATTAGTTTCCAATTGCCACGTTCAAGGTAACGTGACTGGTCAACAGGCCAGAACATACATGCATAACATAATTGGCCCTTACAACCCTTCAGTCAGGATTACGGCCTAGCTTCTCACACCACTCCTGTTGTGTGTAATTTTTTATACTTTATACTTTTATTACTTTCCTTTAGAATACTATCAAGGCTGCGCCATAAAGAAGCACGGGGAGAATGAGCAACTTGTAGAGTATAAGTTATAAGACGCTATTAAACATTTGTTAGGAAATTACAATGGAAGGAGGAGGTTTAAGTCAGGGTTACTTGCCAGTCTTCTACATTTCTACGAACTGTTGATCGTCCCGAACCCAACATGTAAATTCTGTGATAATGCGAATGAACCATCAACAAAAATGCTTGGGGCCTGTGGGACATCTGGAAGCATATCGGATGCTAAGCACTTCTCCACAACAATAATAATAAAAGATACTGTGTTTTTAACATGAATGAGACTGTGTTTTTAACAAATTTCCCATTCTGAGGTACCACTGTGCCTAAACTCTGTTTAAACGTTTTATTTTTTTGCCAAGAATTGAACATTTTGAAATTGATTTATTTTTTGTTGTTGTTTTTGTTCCAAATAAACTTGTATTTGGCAATTAACCATTTTTCACCTTTTGTGTGTAAGAAACAAATATTTTTTAATTATTTTTGTTTCATTTCTATGCCACTTTGAAATGTCAGTTAGTTTATCAGTTCACCAAGAACTGTCAGTTTGACAACTTAATTTAGTTGTTGCTTTTCGGTTTTTCTTCTTTTTTTGTTCTTGGCTTGGCTTAATTATAAGTTTAAAACAAAAAAATGAAATTAAGAATAAAAATTTCTGAGAATTTTAAGCGTCAGAAGAATAAAACCGAAGGACTGGCTGATTGACTTGGAGGCATGGCATGGATTTTTGTAAATGGGTGTGGGGTTAACGTTTTCGGTTTCCTTTTCCTTCTTTTTGAAAAATTTTTTTCAATTTTTAATTGAAAGTTTGTTTTTTTTTCTTATTAGCTCCACTTTTTTCCAGCAGCTTTTTATTTTATATGTTGACTTAAGCCATTTTCTTATCATTGCATGGTACACTGCAGACAATGTTGCTCCTACCACAGGCTGTTTTGAATTTTTTCTTATTGTGGTGGCTGTTTAAAAAGGTCATCAGATTCACTGCTTTGTTCTTCATTCTCCTTATTTTATTGTCATAAATAAAAACCACTTGACTTTATTGTTGCAATGCTTAGCTTGAATGTCTTCTTTTTGCTTCTGAGGCAAATTCATGTCAAGTTATCATTAGTTTTGTCTCAATCCGATTTTCTTTTGTTATCTCTGGCATATCAGCGGGGTTTTCTTTTTATTCTTTTATTTTCTTTTCTTCTTCATTTTTTATTATAATAATGCTGTAATCCCATCTCTTGTTACAGTTTTATTCCCTGACATGATGATGGTTGTCATCATCGTTTTACCACGTATTAAAATATGAGCTTCATTATGATGATGCTCACATGCGTATGCCACAAAATGTTGCATTATCTTGAAATGAAAAGGAAAAAATTTTTAAAATGTATCATATTCTTGGTTTGGTTTTTAAATTTCATTGTAATTTTCGGTTTTTTTTCTGGTTTCTTATTATAAAAGTTTTGCTTGTTAAAGTTTTAATTCTCTTCCTTAAATCAGCATCAAAATTCTTTGAACTTTTTCGCTTATTTTTCGGTTGTTTTTCAAGATAACCATGTAAATATTAGGGTGGTAACCGTAGTAGTGATAAAAAATAAATAATTATCACACCTAAAAATATGCAATGCTAGGGCAATTTTGTTTACCTCCTTATTATATGCTGTTGTTTTTCTCCCTTCTTTGTATTTTAGCTGCAGTTCCCAAAAATTGGTATTTTATTATACATGGAAACATGAACGCTTTTATTTCGATTTTGATTTTCTTTGGGTGTAGTATGTACCCAGAAGTTACATTTGAAATGAAATTTGAAGGTTTTCTCTTCACGAAATTGCGGGGGGAAAAATCATTTTGTGGCCTTGAAAACACTCGACTTGAATAAAATCCCCATTTAAAGTTTCTCAAAGCCTTCGTTCGGCGTTCCACTTTAAACACACACCATGTGGGTGGTGAGAGAAGCTAGGTTGTTATAATAACTAAAGCGTTGTAATGGCCAATTAAGTGAGAAAATAGCCCTACAGATTGATCAGTTGTCGTCCTGTATTTTGTATGCGACATTGTCAGAAAGCTTGAATATTGAACAAAATACTCTCATGTATGTTGGACAATTTCAATTTATAATCAGGGATTTATCGTTTGTCACTTGATTGCTACACCAGCATTCAATTGATAACACTTAGAGCCTAAACCCCTGTATACCTTCAACAGAACTTATATTCAATAGCTTCACTACCAATACTTTATTATAAAAAATAATTTTTCATCTTTCCCCTCTGTAAACAATGGATTTTTTATTGTCCTCTCTTCCCTTACACTTCATCAATACGATCATGAGTATGTACTATTGTGTTGCATGTTTCATGTCACTGCCCTAGAAAAAAAAAAATAATGGAGCCCCTTTTAGCTGTTTGGTATCAGGTAATTTGTATTGTTTACCATGTGCTAAAATGCTGATTATCTCTATAAGAAGGAATACAAAAAGGAAAAGAGCACAGGGAGTGGTACATACAATAAGTATGCGAATGTGATATTTTTTCTCATTTTTTTTTATAAACATGAAAACATAAAAGATTTACAACAGAAATTGGAATGAAAAGAAAAGTATTGTGTTCATCATTAAATCTTTCTTTATTTTTGGTACCAAAATGACGCCTCAAACGCAATTTATTTTGTGGCACCATTCGTAATTCCAAGAATTCATTTGTAAAACTAATTGAAAGGGGGAAAAACAATGTTTTTGGGAATTGAATCCTATTTTTTTTTTTATTTAATTTGTTTATATTCCTTTAAATAAACTTTCCCAATTAAAAGCCTCTGTATTTTTCAGCTTCAAATGAATTTCTAATTTTTATCGGAAGGTATCAAGTTGTTTTGTTTAGTACGCCATAGTCTTAGAGGTGTATAGGAATAGAGTCAAGAATTTAAGCCTGAATATTCAAATTAAGATGTCCACAACTAACTTTGCCATTGCTTTCTGAAAGCTATCGTTAGCACCTGATGCCGATACAAGAGGTCTTGGTGTGGTTGAACTAACGTTGAATGGAAACGGGACACTGTTTTCTTTCCAGAAGGGGTGAATAGACTTCATTATATAGTGCCCAAAGCGATGTGTCTGTCTGTGTTAAGGATTCTCGTATCGGATAGGGCACTGTAAAAGGCTAGGATAATTCAGAGGCAGAATGATATACTCATTGTCACGGATGCGTCGAAGTTCAATAGAGAAGCAGGACATAAGCTTCACTATAGATTGGATGCTGTAATAGTGTGATACTGCAGTGTCTTTCAGTCAAAAATTTTTGCTATCTTGATGGCTCTTGAGCCAATAACTAGCACGGCTACTTTAGATTCAGAATTTTATGGGATCTTCGTTGACAAGTCAGACCATACTAAGGGCTATTGACTCGATTTGTTGTAAATCATGAATGGTTTCGTAATTGTAAAAGCCTTTGGATCAGATCGGATCTGTTTCTTTCGAAACGACGAGTCTTCTCATTAGGTTCGGTTTCTGAGGGCGATTTTATAGTTATTCCTTAGTCTGCAGTCAGGAATAACAACTCCTATGGATTTGTCGCTAAATGGGTCAGTTATATCACTATGAAGAAATAATTGTTCATATATTTCGTTTTGCTGGAGATTTCTGGCCTGGGGTTTGAACCGTGGTCTTACGTCTAATAAACCAACACACTACCTACTAGACTGCGGCGACTTAAAGTTGTTAAATTGCCTGGATTAATTTGAATATTGTTCTCTTGTGTTATGGGGAGATTCATTCACGTTGGCAGCAGGAAGCTATGTCCAACATTACCAGACACTGCTGGGAATGTATGGACGAGAAGAGGACTGATCCTCTGTTCTTAAATCGCATGGTTATCCATCGCACAATGGTGATTCTTATGGGCCACAGTCCTTTTGGTAGACATGCCGAAAGACTCGGCATTTCGACTAATGTTTTCTGCAGCAGCTGTGGGTATGAGGAGGAAGAGGATACTGTTTTTCATCTCATGCGTCAGTGTCTTGATCTTATAAAGAGAGAAATAGAGATTTCTCATCACTCATCTCTCCTTCCGAGTACTCTGATATAAAGATTGCTGCAACAGCAAGATTTATTATGGACTCGAGTTAGTTTTCTCTAGGGAATGGTTGACCCCCCAGGTAGAATAAGTTGTGGTATTACAATGGGCCTAAGTGTAGAATTCTTTTTTCGATGAGGTTTCCCACCTTACCTAACACAGCTTAGTTCGCCTTTCCTCTCCTTTAAGAGTTAATTAAAAGAGAAGAGCGACTCTGGCAACTTCTAGAACTTACTGTGGTCTGCTAACGTAGTTCACTTTGTTTTTTTTTATTGTTTTTTTTCTTTTTTCTTAGAGTAAACATATTAAGCCTTGGTTCTTCCTAAAGACTAGGCTTATCACAAGAAGCCCAACGGTTTCCCTTTAACATGCGATTGCATTAAGAAAATTATTGACATTTTCTGTCAATGGAAGTTTTTTTTTTTAAATATTGAGAAAAAATTAAAATAAAGCCTCATAATTGTCTCTACTCTAACTACTCCAACTAAACGTTGAATGCTCATTTTCACTATCAAACAAGGCAAGACTATTAAAGGCCTCCTATTCCTCTTAAATGCTCAGTTACAAATCATTACCACCATTGATTGTCATCATCATCATCGGCATTATTTCATATTTGTGACTAAGAATGTATGTGTTCTTCTTTTGTAAAGAATAGAAGTGAAAAGTAAAAGAAAGACACGCTTAAAGCCCTAATCACATACTCTAGGAGCTGCTGCTTTTCTTCGTTTCCCTTTGTCTTGCACGCCTTTTGTGTAGAGTGTCTTTAACAAAAGTACTAAACGATGACGACGACGACTACATATAACAAACGCCAATCTGAACATGAAAAAAGTATCAAATGAAATCTGAAGAAATAGAAGAAGAAAAAAAAATCTAAATTATAAAAGAACATTTTTTCCTTCTTCGTTTGCAACAACGTTGTCATCATTATCATCATCATCGTCGTCATTGTCATAATCCTGTTAAAAATTTCAAGAAAAAAATGAAAAAAACGTAGAATTTTTATCACATGTGCGTCATCATTACAGCGCATATTGTGGAGGAGCTTTAAAAGTATAAAATCATTGGGAAAAATAATTTTTAATTATATTTGTCTGTGCCTTTATTTATCATGGCGAATATGTCCAACGTTAGCTACGCCTATCTATCTGGTTGGCATGAAATACCTATTTCGAGAGAAGACTATACATCGCAGTTTGTTAGGGAAAAAGTATTGCTGGTGATTTGCAAATACTTCTAAGGACGAAGGTTTAGGTTAGAGAACTTGTCATAGGGACAAGTACAATACTCGGAGGTCAAAATGACCCATTGTAATACGTCCTAAAGGAGAGAGAAAGAGAGAGGATAAGGAGACGAAAGAAAAACACAGACCACAAACACACAAGACAACGCGACTACATTGAAGCCCTAGCACTTAATGTCGGCACTCGACAAAGAGTCCAAATCTTCGAAGAAGCTCCTGTCCGAGGGCCTCAACCTACTAAGGGCTGGACAGAGTTGGAAAGAGGATAATAAAGTAGAGAAAGTAAGAAAGAGAGGATAAGGAGAATCACTGGAATCATTTATGAGTATTATAAGTATTTTTCTAAATTTATGAATCCGAACGAGTAGGCGTATGAATCAAACATATTTCGATTGTTATGAGTTTGATGTCAATGTTGTACTCATACTCATTGTAACCTGTACTTATAAATCAATGTTGTAGTGAGTACGAATGATCAGAGAATGATCGAATCAGAGTAGTTGAATTTCAATACTGTTGACTCACTCATACTCAAAATTTCATGAGTACTTATGAGTAACGAAAAAACGATTTATTTGGTGATCTCTGATTCTTACTAATAAATGGAGTTAGTTCCAGAATTACAGATTCTGCCAGTAGTCAGAATTACAACCTAGTTTCTCACACCACTTATGTTGTGTGTTTTAATTTTCTACGTTCCGAACGACAGATTTTTGAGCGACTTTTCTTGGCAATTTTATTTACTCTCAGATGTTTTGTCTAAAATCTGAAATATTTTTAAAACAGTTTCAGTAGAAGATTTAATCCTTTAATACCTCTGCCATGTGTTTTTCATTTCTGTGCATTATGCTGCGTTATTTTACCATCTAAAATACGACAAATACTTTGAACAGTAAATGACAACTTGTTGTAACAGGCACATACTTAATGCATGGAAAGACCATATGGACAGGCGCTCAACAGTTTATGAACGGACGGACGGACTGACAAACGGAGAAACTCTATAAAGGCAACTGATTAATAAAGATTGACAGAAGAGGATTTTTACACGAAAAACTCTGCAGGCATTGAAATAAAAAAGAAATGAAAAGAAAAGCGCATTCACCTACTGTTCCTTTACTGTTCACATACATATTACAGTAGACAATAAGAAACCTAACCACCACACTACATTGAAACATAGAGCGAACCATCAAGGCAAACAATGAACAGAAAAATACGAAATTTTTTCTTTGTGTTTTTTTATTTTTCGCATTATGATGTTAAAATTCTTTTCATTTCTCTTTACAATTCAACTTCTGAGAATAAATCACCGCATAATTTATGCATTTTCAAGTCAAGACCAACTCAAGCAAATACTTGTCATTTTGCAATATAAGAAGAAGAAATTCTTTTAAAGCAATTTTTCTTTCTTTCATTTACAATTATTTTTTGTTTTTCTTTTTATTATTTTTTAATTACAATTTTACGTTTTTTTTTATCTTATTTTAATTGACTAGAAAATAAAAACAACAACGAACAAACCTTATATAATAAATTATTTTTAAATTTATTTTCTTAGTCAGTTGTGTACCAAAAACCCCAACCTACATGTCACACATATTTTTTTGGTGTTCTAAAACTCAAATTATGGTTCTGAAAAATAAAAAAACAAACAAAAAAAATCACTGAAAATTGTCAACAACAGTAGGAGTTAAAAAAAATTTAAGCTCAAGTTTATTTAGCATAATTAAATGGATTAAAAAATAAATAAAAAATCATACAGCCAAAGAAATAAAATTAGTAAAATTAAAACAAATTTTCCTTAATCTGTCGTGATCCGTTCAAAAGGATAATATCATAACAACGTCAGGAAGTGTCGACTTGTGAATATAAGTCCCCTAGATAGTACCAGTAAACTGTATGATTTTAGGAAAGGCTTCGCAACGACCTCAGTAATAAGCGTGGCAGAAATAATTTGGTTGCAGCCAAATACTCTACTAACAGGGAGGCAATTCTGTAATATACTGCTACGTCAACGGCATGTAGTAGTACAGTTCCAGAGTGAAATATTCAGAGCACATGAGGAAACCCTCGAGTTGCTTGCAAGTGAAACTCCACACCATCGAGAGATGTGGTCATTTCAACTTAGGATGTACAAAGGACAAGGTATAGCAATACTGTCTGACAGTCACGCCGCGCTAAGCGAACTCAGGTTATATGAAGAGGATATAATATTAGAATGGGAATACTCATTTGGTCTGCTTAGTCAATCACGTAAGAATTCGTGGTAATGAACAGGAATATCAGCTTACAGGGAAGGAGGTAGATAACACACCACTGATAAGTCCCGAATCTTTCTGTAGAGTGCTAAGAAAAGTGGTTTGGAAGGCGAAAGGAAAGAACGGATTTAATATTATTTTACAATTCTAACCGGCATTTTACTGGGCATCATAGTAGGGCCAAAGGACGTTCATTTAAAGTAGGGATCCAAAGTAAAGTAGTAGATCCAAGCCAAATAACGTTTAATGTGGCTTAAATGTCTCTCAGAAAGAAATATACATGGAACAACAGCCTAAAGATGATGTCTGAGAAATGTAGAACCGTATCACCGAACATATGTTTGGGACCTATGCGGCTTAAATGTAGCTCAGGAAGTAATAGGCGGGAAACTGCATCCTAAAAATGATGCCTGAGACATGCAGGTTGAGGACAGTAATTCGTCTGCTCGATTGTAGAAATCATAACAAAGATCTGCCGAAAACATCTCCGGTGTGAATAGGAGTGTGCAGGATAATCGGAGAAGACGATTTCACGTCGCTGATCAGAACTTTTTATTTCGACGACCAAATCTTAGCGAATTTTTGCGTCGTCTGCCCATGTACAAAATTCAAAGGACATGAAGTCCATTTACAATGACGTCTGTTTGCTAGCCATTAACAAGTGACCCTGATCATCTTCAGCGGTGAGGCCCTTTTCTAAATGAATGGATTCATGAACAGAAAAAATTGTTTAGTTTGGAACCATACCAATCCATGTGAGATCAAAGAGCATACAATACATCCCGAGTATACACTGGTTGGTGTGGACTTTTGCCGACGACGTCATTGGTCCATAATTCTTTGGCCAGACCACCATTGTCAATGGTAAGCACTATAAGTCGACGATTACCAGATTCCTTTGATCTAAATTGGATGATCTGGACACCAACGACATGTGGTGTGAAGAGGACCGCTCTAATTTCCACACAGCTTATACCACATTGGATTGTCTAGAGACGATGTAAACTGCACACCTAGATCGTGCGATTTAACCACGCTAGACTTTCTTGTGAGGTTTTCTTAAGTTTATGCGCCAGAACCATGAAAAATGTAGTCACCGTAGCCTAGTAGGTAGCGTATTAGCTTACGTGAGGCCGCAGTTTAAACCCCAGGGCGGACATTTCCCACAATACGAAATATGAAGAAAATATTTCTTTGTGGCAAAACTCTGTGAGTAAATAAAATTGCCATGAAAGAGTTTCTCAAAAATCCGTCGTTCGGTATCGACTTTAAACTGTAGGCTCCGCCACTCATCTATAAAATTAAGACGCACATACATACATAAACAGTGTGAGAAACTTGGTCGTAAACCTGACTGAAGAGTTGTAATGACCAATTATGTATGTGTGTCATGAAAAATTCGACAGTTCAGATGCGCTCCACCCGGAAACGCATGGATGACATCATCTCACACACACTTTTTTTCTTAAATTTAAATATAAGTCCTTTTGATCCAATTTTAAAATCCTTTGCTTAAAAAATAAAACGTTAACGTATCTGATATTTTTACTGTCATATTTTCCATGAACCTATTTAAATTGGAACTTTGATAAGTAAATAATCAAAAAAAAAATAAATTAAATAAACAAATAAATGAAAAATGAAAATCAAATAAATATTATGGCAAAATATTTGAGTATGTGTTCCAAAAAAAAAAACAAACAGAAAAATAAGTTAATTTTTGTTTCTATTCAAGTGACCACAAAAATATTCACAATTCACATCAAAATTCATCAGTGGGCTGAGATTCATGGTGACAACTTTTCAATTTGAATATTATTTTACAGGTTTCAAAATGGATTTTTTAGTGTGGATTATCTCTTGATTTGATTTTTTTTTCTTGTTAATTATTACCACCTTTAGAAATGAAATAACAGGACAGCAATAATTTAAAGTGAATGGCGCGAAACCAAGCAAATCAGCTTAAACCAAAATGAATGTCTTAATATGACCAAACAAATTGTTTTTAGAATTAAAAGAAAACTGGTTATGTGATAAGATAAGGCTTAAAGAAATTAGCAAGAAAACATAGAAAAAATATTGAAAAATTGTAGAAAAATCAACAGAAAAATTTGTGTTTTTAAATTAGTCGTATATAGAAACGGTAAGCTAAACTATTTTGAGTCGAAGAGATTTTAATTGTTGCAACAAAATCTAAAACATGAATTAACAAATTTACAACAAAGATAAGGAGCCTTCCTCTTTGAGTCCTTATCCTTTTCAAGAGATAGCGCTGCTTGATCTTCTTATACTGAACATTGTATATGCTATACTTTATGAGGAGTTTATACCACCTTTAAATGATTCCTGATTCCTGATCCATGGCAAATTCTGAGGATCACTTGAGAAATGTCGAAAAGAATAGAGGAGGAAGTACTCCATTTTTTTCGAAAGCCTTTTATATGACGTACAAATCCATGAGTTTGTTCAATAATTTGCTCAAAAAGTTCGGACACTCATGTATAAAATTTACAACCACAATATCAGTGGTGTAAGAAGCTAGTTCGAAATCCTGACTAAAGGGTTATAATGACTTGTTGATAAATGTATAGGTCTGTATAACTCCCCTTTCATATGAACGTTCAGTCTTCATTATAATATAACTCTTCTATATAACTTTCAACACGTAAATATCATCAGCTATACGCGTTCCATTAGTATCTCATTACTGTTTGTACTTTAGATCAATCGCAACGCTTTAGGGATAGAGCAGTAACAAATCGATCGTGTCATTGTACAAATTGAACTTAAACACAGTTCTTAGCAGGTCAACAAACAAGTCAATCTTCTCAGCATCATTCTCGTCCAATCTTGTTGAATCTATATCTAAGTTATCGTTTATTTAATCTGTTTTGCCAAATTACCATAGACGGGTAGACATAAACCAAATTCGTGTGTTCGCTGAATCGGTTCTAGAGCTGTTGGCAATTAACCCTAGTTTTCATTGAAAAATTTGTTGAATTTGGCCATTTTTAGATATTGTCATATCATATGGAGGCGATGTGAACTGGTCACCGCGATAGTGAGGTTTGACTTTATGTTTTGTTGTTTTCTTAATATGCGTATATACCAGAGATCAGCAATAAGTATTCAAAACGATGAGTAGATTCGAATCATACTCAAAATTTCTGATACTTATACGCATTCATACTTATTTTAATATCATACTCATACTACTCATATTCAAAGTTTGAAATACTCGTCGTACTCATACTTACCAATACGCATGATGTTATTGATTTCGATTCTCCATGATTCATCGTATAAACGAATCACAAAATAAGTATGATTCGCGTACGAACACTACAATACTCACAACACGATTCTGTGTTTGCTCTGCTTGCTGTCTTTGTCTTTTTTGTTTATGTATCTCTCTTCTTTCTTTGTAAATGCAACAACAACTAATACTGTAAATTTTGATGAATGATTCGAATCACTCGAATCATTTGTGAGTATTATAAGTATTTTTCTAAATTTATGAATCTGAATGAGTAGGCGTATGAATCAAACATATTTCGAATGTTATAAGTTTGATGTCAACGTTGTACTCATACTCATTGCAACCTGTACTTATAAATCAATGTTGTAGTGAATACGAATGAATCAGAGTAGTTGAATTTTAATACTGTTGACGCATTCATACTCAAAATGGCATGAGTACTTATGAGTAGCGGAAAAGGGATTCATTGCTGATCTCTGGTATATACCACAAGAATTTATACGCTTTTATACTCCACACATAATGGCACCAACAGATCTTTCAAAATAATAAACTATTTCGATGATATCTCACAGTACTTTCGAGAGACTTTTATTTTTCGCCGTTTTGTCCCTTCCCTTAACTTTGCGGGGTCGATTGCCACATTAGAGCCTTTATTTAATTTTACGCTTTTCCTCCTCCTATAACTAATTTCCAAATTCCAAAGATATTATTTGAATGTCGTAGGTCTTAATTAAAAAAACAAAAAAATTTTTATTTCTCTGACATACATATGTCAGTGACCAAATGTTTAAATTAAATTGTTTAAATTTATAAAAACAATAAGCACCGTCTGTAAATTTTTTTATTTTTTCTAATTAAGTTGGTTAGTATTGTTTTTCATTTTTAATAAACTACCAAATAAAGTTGTTTTTAAAAAATTGTTTAAATTCTGCTTTTTTTCCTCCTCCCATAACACACTTATTAGGAAAAACTAACAACTTGAAGAAATCACCACAATTCGACAAAAACAAAAAAAAAAAAATTAAAAACAAAACATTGTCAACCATTGACATGGTCAACAGTAACAACATGACAACAGCTTTTGAATTTTATGGTCAAACTAGCTAATAAAAAAAAACGCAAAAACATGAAAGTGTCTTAAAGTTAACAGTTTGATTTAAACAAAATATATAATTTTTTTTTTAATTTTTTTATGACAAAATGTGTGAGAAAATTAATTAAATTAAACAAACGAAAATTTAACTGAAAAATATTTTTTCTTTTTTTAATTTCCTTAAAGATTTTTCACACTTCTTTTAAGTGGATGTGGTGACTGTAACCAATAAATTGAAAATAAGAAAAAAAATTGTTTTCTTTTTATGTCCATAATCAAGTGGATTTTTTTTTTAATTTTCATACCATAAAAATTCCTTTAAAACTCTTTAAATATTTAAGCTCTGTGAAGAAAATGTTATTAAAAACAATTTTTTTGTTTAAAGGAATTTTTCATTGAATATTCCCCGTGACAGCATTCACATGCCAAAAAGGGTAAAGAAAAAATGTTTTTAATGTTTAAATTTAGAAAGCAATAAAATGCACAGAACACCTAAAGACTAATCTCGCAAAGCGGAATCTAACACTCAAAACTGTTAAAATAACCATCAGCTAATGCAGCACAATCAAAGCTATTGAACTAAGCTCCAAATTTACTTAGAATGGTTCAAAACCGAAATTAAAAGGATTTTGAGGTGAAAATTTTTGCCATTCGGTTAAAATTTTGAAATTAATTCAACCAAGAAATCTGGGTAGTAGTCTAGTAGGTAATATGTTGGCTTCAGAGATTAGCAATGAGTATTCAAAAAGATAGTAGATTCGAATCATACTCATAATTTCTGATACTTATACGCATTCATACTTATTTTAATATCATACTCATACTACTCATATGCAAAGTTTGAAGTACTCATCGTACTCATACTTAACAATACGCATGTTGTGGTTGATTTCGACTGTCCTTTACTCAACATTTACAAGACTCACAAAATAACATCAAGAATCATAAGTATAAGTATACTATAAGGTTGTGTGCTTGTTTTGCTTGCTGTCCTTGTCTTTTTCTTTCTTCCTTTTTTGTAAAGGCAACAACAACCAAGACAGTGAATTTTGATGAATGATTGGAACCACACGAATCATTTATGAGTATTATAAGTATTGTTCTAAATTTATGAAACTGAATAAGTAGGCGTATGAAACAAACATATTTCGAATGTGTTATGAGTTAAATGTCAACGTTGTACTCATACTCATTGCTATCTGTACTTATAAATCAACGTTGTAGTGTGTACGAATGAATCAGAGTAGTTGAATTTCAATACTGTTGATTCACTCATGCTGGAAATTTCATGAGTACGAGTAGCGAAAAACGATTCATTGCTGTCCTGGTACACCTTAGTACTGAATACCTCTTATATTACCATCATCGTATGCTATTTGTGCCGTAAATGGGTCAGTTATACTGATACCACCTCAACAAATAACACACACAGCAGCTTAACAATAACAGTACAAATGATATGAAACAAAACGAAACGAAACGAAACATACAGACAATTAACGAAAAAATAATATTTTTGTTAAAATTGAATTGAAAACTAATAACGTTACCCTATCAAGAGATTCCGAGCCTTTTAAAGCAAATTTAATTGCAAGTCCACGGTCTTTTCGACGGTATGTTATTGCATCATCAAGAGAGAATATATTTTCTGTTTTTCTTTTTTTTTGTTTGTACCATAAGTGGTAACGGAGTTGGCCAATGTTAGGTTAGTAACGGTGGTGGTGGTGGAGCTGGTGATGGTAGAGATATACCCAGATAGACAGACAGACAGACAGTTTAATGGATGCTTGTATGGTATGCTTGTTTTAGTTGGACGATTGGTTTTGGCTGCTTTATAATAAAGTGTAACAACAACGTCATCCACTTCCAACTAAAGAACCATAAAAGAATACAAAAAGGAATGGAAAACAAAAACACTGAAAATGTATCTTGTCAGCATCAGAATGGCGTCATACTTGTACGGGTCTGTGTTATTATTGCATGCGTGTAATGCATATAAAGATACAATATCTACAATACAATATCTATCGTTATTTATCCATGCACTGTGCTGCAGGTCTGATGGTACTGGTGGTGGTGGTGGTGGTAGTACGGGTCTACACAGTAGCCAAAAGGAATAAAATGCAATTATTATGTTGTTGCCCAAGCAATGGACAGCTGCCTGTTGCTGTTGCCATCAACCACCGCCACCACCACCAACGTTTATTATATTATGGTCTTAGCCTTTATAACAGCCACAAAGCGTTTATTGTATGTTGGAGGCTGTATGATGATGTTGATATTTAGGAAGTTGATGATCTGATCAGAAGTCGCTTTGTTTTTTTTTTTTTGTTTTCTTAAGAAAGTTTTTAAAAGTCAACTCAAAATCATAAGAATCTCCCGGTGAAATGAAATGATTATTTTTTTTTTAACTGTTGCAGCCTTTTTGAATCTCTTTACAGAGCTGAATGTCAGTTATATACTCTTCGCCAGAGAGTATAACATTTTCCACTTCCAATGCTAAGTTAATAAGGTTAAATCCTTAGTTCTAATTGTGATTGTTGTAAGGCAAAACGGAGGTTGTGTTGGGCACAGATACATACGTTAAAATAAACGCGTTCAAATCTTACAGAAGAAAAAATAAAATTGCTATCAAAAGATTTCCAAACATCTGTCCCACCACTCATGTATAAAATGCACACACACAAGATAAGTAAAGTTAGAAGCTAGGTCGTAATCCTCACTGAAGGGTTGTAATGACGAAGTAAGTCTTTGTACCATATTTAGGTTTGCTAAATTTAATCGAGTCTTCTTACAATTCCAAAGATTTCTGATCATTGACTATTATGTCATCGATTAAATTCAACCTGATTTATGTGCCAAATCCATGGAAAATCAAATATTTCGAATGCATTCCGCTCAGAGAAGCCGATTTTATATTATACCCATCATTGCTTAAGTAGATCTTTTAAATGAATAAAAAATTTCGTTTATTTCATACTCACACTTTTTTTTTTTAATATAATGATAGGAAACACTGACTGAAGGACCCTGTCTAACAATAAAATAGAAAATTAGTTCAACACCAATTTTAAGTATCCTGCTTTCAGTTTTCCTCCTTCTAAACTATGGGAATATGTACTGCAATCCCACACAATCTATTGCATGAGTAGGGAAGGTGCCTATTAAAAAAAGTGAAAGAAAATCCCACATCCCGTTGCCATACTTATCTTCTAGTCTTTACTAAATACATACTTAAAACAGCTCTGATACTTGGTTACGAATTATGTATCCTAGTTTTATTTACCATTGGTTGGCAGCCAGATATACCTACTTATGTATCTGCGGAATTTTATGTCCCATTTTGAAATAGAATCATTCAGATTAGCGTTTATACGGCCTATTACAGTCCAGCACGTTCCTAGAAACACATATTGTGTCTTCGTCAAAGCGAATTTTACATGCAAAACTCCCCTATTTCCATGGCCTTTTTAGATAATTAGAATGTGCCCCAAGGACCTTTGCATACTTGCTCCGTTTTATCTTTGTTCTACCTGATCTTCTTAGAATATTTGTTGTTACTTTAATCGTCGCAGAACATTAAGGGTATTTCTAAAGTGATTATTTAAAGAGGTATGCAGGCCTATTCATTTTTCAAAAACGAATGTGATTTTCTTTTTTTTTTTTTGCTTAGATTTTAATCTGGATTGCTCGACTTTGCAGTCAAGCACTTTAATTTTAACATCATGACATTGGTCGCATGGCTAATTCATCGTCTCAATCAGATTCTGAGATTTTTTAATTGGAATTTGTGAGTAAAAATTAAGGGCGAGAACCACGCCCCATTTTGATTATTGCTCCATTCATAATTTTGAACATTTTAAAATTTTAGCGTTTCATTTCATGTTTAAAAAGGCTCCTGGAAAGCCACCACCCATGCTCGGAAACGTACATATCTCGCCACCCAATCAAAATAATTTAAAATACAAGAGACCAAGAAAAGTTTCATTTCACTTCCAATTTCGAATATGTATTAACAAAAAATCCAGTCATACAATGTCACTTCTTGTACATATGAAAAGATCAATTTCTTCTTCTTCTTTATTTTTTCCCCGCAATAATTTATGCATAACTTCCATAAATTTCCCACCAAATACGGTTGCTCTTTTAACGGCTGGTTTTCTTGTCACAAACAAATGTTTGCCTCTTTAAAAGTAAGTTTTAAGCGCCTAAAGCGTGAAATCACTAATAAATCAACAATTTCTTCCCCCCATTTTAATCATGCATGCACTGATACAAACGCAGACAATTTCAAGAAATTTAACAATTTTTGAAAAAGAAAATCCAAAAGATTGAAAAATTAATATCGAACTGACTTTGACTAAACACAAGACAACAGACAATCATAATTTCACTAGTCAGTCAGTCACTTAGCTAGTGAGTGAAAGAAAGAGAGTGAGTGTGTGTGTGTGCATCCCCATAGTAAATGTAAGCACACTTTACTCTAGCAACACTCCTTACAACACACAGTAACACCCAACTGCAAACAGCCACAGACTTCTCTTGAATATGTATATTCAAAGTGTTTTCACAAATCATTCAGTTTCGTAGTTCGTAGTCGACTTTTACCCAGAAAAAGCGTCTTTTTTTCGCCTTTTAACTTGGCTGTAAATCATAGACAGAAATACTTGGAAGTTTAAACAAAAAAAGAAACGATGAAATCGTTTAAAAAGCGCCACTAACAAATAAGAGCACAAAACAGCTTTCGTGTTAAACATGATTTTACAGCGATTTTAAAAATGTTATAAAAAATTAACCCATTACGACCGAGTAGCAAAGTTTTCTCTTGACAACGACATTTCAGTAGCATTTTTAAATTGATGTTTTATTCGTGGTCATTTCGAAAAGCCATATTCCCCATACTACCAACATTGTCATAAGGACGTTAACTTATGTATTTTGTTACATGCATATGTACATACAAATCCCCAGAAAATATGCACAAAATTACACTTTCAAACAGTTGACTGACATTCCATTTTGTAGTCAATAGGCGCATCACGCATTTACGAAAGTTTGTCACACTCAAACGATATGTATTCTACTATTCCTAGTTTATTTAATCAGTTCGGACTACCCCTCACTTGAAGCGTTACGTATTGCACGATTTCCAGTTCATTGAGGCAGTTCGGACAAATAAACTGAGGGGGTTTCAATTAAAGCAGTCATGGCCGGATAGGATCTGTATTAATCTAGTAGGTAGTATGTTGGCTTATTAAAAGTCAGGCCACAAATCGAATCCTAGGGCAGACATCTCCAACAAAACGAAATATGAAAAAATATTTCTACGGCGATTTCCTCTCAGCAGATTTTTGGCAAAAACTCTCGAGTGTAAATAAAATTGCCATGAAAAGTTTCTCAAAAAATCTGTCATTCGGAATCGACTTTAAACTGTAGGTCCCGCATGGTAGGTTGTAGGTTATTGCATGATTAATGGTTATGATTTGAAACATAACCTGTGGACTGTTCTTTCTCTTCAATTGTCTTGACATCTGTCCGATTTTAACGGGTTATTTATTTATTGTTTATACGCTACATCTCAAGGGGGCATGTAATATTGTGTCTAATATATCATATCATAGTGAAACACTTTTTTTATTTGATGATGGATCATTATAGCCGACAGTTTTAAGCATTTTTTTCTTAATTTTTTTCTTTTTTGTTAAAAGATTTTAAATCTTGATTTCCACAGATTTCATTTTTTTTATTTCATTTGAAACTTTACAAAAATATTAAAACTGACATGATTTCACATCAATTTTTTTTTCTATCTTATAGTGCCTAGCCTGGCTGGTAGTGGTTTAACCACAAAATTTCTTTTTTGCTTTTCATAAAATGCTCATGAAATTGACATTCACAATTAATTTTGCCAACATCATCATGTTGAGGTCAATGTTTATCGTATTTATTGTTGGTTATTTCTATAAAACGGGTGATTTTTTGTTGCTATTTGTGTTTGGAATAGATTTAGCAAACGAACAATGCTTGAAAGGTTTTAAATTTTATTATTAAAATTCGTACGAGGACGAGGGAAATGGATTTCGAATCGAAAAATCGTCTTCAGCGATGAAGCTCATTTTAGGCTCAATATGGTAGTCGCTGTAGTCTAGTAGGTAGTGTGTTCGCTTATTATGCGTAAAGCCCGGGTTCGAGACCCAGGCCAGATATCAAAAGGAAATATGAAAAAAAAAAATATTTCTTCGGCAACTTCCTCTCAGCAGATTTCTGGCACAACTCTGAGAATAATTAAACCTGTCATGAAAAAGTTTCTCAAAAATCTGTCGTTCGGAGTTCGACGTTAAACTGTAAGTCCCGCCACTCAAGTATAAAATTAAGGCAAACAACATGAGTGGTGTCAGAAGCTAAGCCGTAATCCTGACTGAAGGGTTGTAATGGCCAATTATGTGTGTATGTATTTATGGGTACGTGAACTAATGCATACATACATACAAACATAATTGGCCATGTACAGAATTAACACACACAACATAAGTGGTGTGAGAAGCTAGGTCGTAATCCTGACTGATGGGTTGTAATGATCAATTATGTACGCAGGTATGTAATGGCTAAAAAAGTCACCCGTTACCCACGATTGATTCAAGTCGTTGCAAGTATAAATATAAAACTTTTGATGAAAAATACGTTCCTAAAAAAAAGAATTGTGATATGATGATGATCATCATCATGATTATTTATTACAGTCAAGAAGACTACTAAAGCAAGTCATCCCGGTTAGACTTTTAGTCACTTAGCCAGGCTTAAACGTGTTTATGCAAATTTTCTTTTTTTTAGCCTCTCTTCTAAATGTTCACTATCATCACAAGTAGTTTTTCTTTTTGTTTTTTTTTTTTCTTACTGGTTTAACGTTTTAGCCTGAGCTGTCTGTTTTAATAGTTTTGTTTGTCTGTTTTCGATTATTTTTTTTCTTGTTTTGTTTTGTTTTAACATGTTCATAAATTATTGTCAAAGTTTTTTTTATTGTTGTTGTTTTTTACAATTTTTCGTGTCATTTTGTGAAAACTATTCACAAAACTATGAATTTACAAGGTGTGAAAAAATATGTTCAAAAAGTGGGTGGTTTTCATGTCGAATGCCATTAAAATAAATTATTATTCCAACAGAGAAAAAAAGAAATAAAAAAAAAAGAAAATTGTTTAATCAGTTATTTATTGTTATAAAATGTTAATTGATGGCTTAGATGATGGGTCAACATATTGTTTAGTGACAACATTGTTTTGTGGCAAGAGACGAGTTAAAATAAATAATAATTCCTGATGACATCTCGATTTGTATTTGAAAACGGTTGTTTATCACAGTGTGAAGGGAGGCTATTTATTCAAAACATAGATTCGTTACTATAACATATTGAGATCTCTAGCTGACAGAATTACTGACGCCTGCCCGACGTCGTTCTCAAAGAAATATGGTGTGAAGATGCCTTCTGCTCAAAATCCACACCAGAGTGTGCCTTTTTCGTGATGCATTGGAAGCTCTTCGATCTCATGTGGATAGGTTGTTTATTTACGTACCCATTCATTCAGAAATTGGCCTCATTGAAGATGATTTTTCGATGAACTTTAGAGTCAGTTAGCAACTGCTGCAGAGGCCATTCACTTGACAGATGTAACTTCGTCAAAATATCCGTTATCAACTTTCAAAGATCGTGAAAAAATCATTTTACAACACGGGTAAAAAATATCTAAGACGTATAAGAAATTATTCATCACTCCACAGGGTTTACTGCGTTTATTTAAGCGTTAATCGCTCTTCTAACCAAAAAGAAATGCAGCCCCTTCGCTAGCCAATTTCTTCTATGAGTTCGGTGGAATTTAGTCAGTACAGGGACTGCGCTTACGCTTGGCGTCACAACGGGGCGCTATGCAAGTGAGCCAAACCTAACGAAATACTGCCGGTTTTTTAAGAAAATCGAACAAGAGGAAGATCTAAAATGCTGATAAAGTATGTTCGTAACCTTAGTGAGAATCCTTTGCATTCTCTTTGTTACCATCTATGGACCAACAACACTGTCTTAATTTCATAAAACAATTGTTTTCGATTTCTTTTAAAAGGATTTTCAAATTCCAACACTCCCCACAATGCCACCAACCAACTGATAACGGCAGTTTTGTATCACCAAACCGTTAATAAGGAAAGATACAGGATGAATTGTAGACAGTTTTCTTAATTTCATTTCTTTTTACAGCCATTATAACGAACTAAGACTTGTGCCGATATGCTTTCTTAACTTAAAAGCTAGAGAAAGAATAAGGAAGACTAGGAAGCCACTAGAGAGCACTTCTTACTGCCGTTAGAAAATATTTAATTTTCGTTTCTTGTTTTTGCCAATTTTACTTCCGTTCCTTATGAAATTCACATGAATTTTAACAATTTTTTTTCTCATAGACACTCTAGTTAAACAAACAACCAGGCATTCAGGCCACCATACAAACGAACGTTGGGCTTATTAGTTGATTGATTTTTATTTTGGCCAGAAGCACATTATGAAGAGCATTTAAGAGTGTCTGCTGTTTGGCTAAAACCTTGAGTCAAATTTAATATTTTATTTCATGTGGTTGTGGCTGTGCTGCGGTTAAGGAGAAAGTCAGTCCAGTTCAGTTTAACAAATCCAGCCACCAATCATTTGCCAGTCAATGCCATGTATATGAATGTCTGTCTAGGTGTCTTCAACAGCCAATACCTGTAAGAAACAACTTTTCAATTTAATTTATATTTGATTTTCACCCAAAAGGAAACGGAAATTGTAAAATATTTCTTTTTATTTGACTATTAATCTTCTTCTTTTTCTCTTTCTTTCTTTAATTTTTTTCCTTTACAAGACAGACGCAAGATTTATGGAAAATTTATTGGATTCAACAGAAGTTGAATTGCTTGTCATACAAAAAAGAATTTTTCAATTTATTTATACCATGTTATGGAGCTTAATTAGGGACTCTGTAAACTTAATTTTTTAGGAAAAATTTGTATTGAAATGCCTATTGGTTTTACTAGTTTTTGCTTCCACAATAAACTAATCAAGATATGTCTATGCTCTAAGAAATACTAAATTACAGTGGATGTCACCTTCTGCTGCATTGATAAAATTCTCTTCTATTGTCCTTACCCTGTGTCAAATTCAGCTTTTCAAAAACGACACTATCTTGGATGGATAATCTCGCAAGCACTAGGGCTTTGGACTCTTTTATTATAATGACAAACTTCAGTTACAACTAACTTCACTTACAACGACTGTGGATCAGGAGAAAGGTTAGGTTGAAGGTAAAGGCATACACTGAAATTATCACGTAGACCTGTTGTAAGCACACATTTGAGAAATACCTGCCAAGACACTATATTTGTTCCAATTCCCTTAGATGAGGAACGTCGGGCAAAGTGTTTTACGTAAAAAAAAGTCTGGAATTCGAGTATCGAAAAAAGTTGTTCTATGACAGAAAGTGTGCCATCATTTCGATATGCTTTTCACATATCCTGCATTACACACATACATAATTGGCTATTACAACCCTTCAACCAGGATTACATCCTAGCTTTTCACATCACTCATGTTGTGTGGGTTAATTTTATACTTGAGTGGCGGGACCTACAGTTCAACGTCGACTCCGAACCACAGATTTTTGAGAAACATACCATACCCAAAAAAAATCGTTTCTCAACTCTTTACAGTACGCGTATGCCTGGACGCCCACGGCCGTTTTATGTTTAGATAGACGAAATCTTAGTATGATTTCTAGTTCTGCAATATAGAAAGCTAGTCCAGCCTTATCTTTACATTTAACACCGTCCTCGTAGCAACTCTGCACGATAAGCAGTTTGCTAGTATTCCATTTGATCAAGATTCTCTTATTCGATATCAGAATAATGCGTACATTTGATATCCTATACATTATGACCCCAACCAAACCAGTTCTCTGTAGAATTTATCCGTCAAACTGTAAGATCCGCTTCCCGTTATCCTCATCGTAGAATTTATTTTCAGGCAGTACATTCTTCAGCCTTTGCAGTATTTTGACTTTGCACATTGTTACTGCTGAAATGTATGCCAACAAGGTCTTAATTATGTTCCTCTAGAGCCCTTATAGTATTCTTCGATTGAGACCCTATTTAGAACCTACAGCCTATGGTTGGATATCTTAATTTCCTTTTTAAGAAAAGGGGGTTTTCATAACGCTTGACGTTCGTTGTCGTTGCAAACAGGCAAATAAATCTCTGATTTATTAGTGTTCACGTTAAGTTCCAGCGTATGTGCTACGTTCAGTAAAAAGTCGCTACACGATGTGCTCAGTTTTTGGCTATTCTCACATTAGTCATTTTCATTCGGTCTTTGTTGCCGTAATGGCCTTACGAATTTTTCTGTACGTAGTGATTTTTTATCCTCCTTCACCGCGTTGTAGTTCCTCTAGAACAGTAACTGCAAATTTATTCACGAGTTTCATTTCCAATCGATGTTCGCCAAATTTCATCATAATTTTCGAATATTAAATCCCTCTCCTAATTATTCATCCAAGCATTTTCATGGTCCTTGATCGCCTAAACAAAATAACATCATACGAAGGTCAGACAGTAACATATATTAAGCAAAGTTCCGCACCACTTCACCTTTGGCACTGGATTTCACAAATGACTTTGTTCCTCAGCAACAGCTAATGGCAGCCCTATCATACTAGAATTTTTACGGTAGACCAGTCACATGGTTAGTAGAAAACGCTTTTGGGAGGCCTACTTAATTGTAGCATCATTCACAGAATTATCCATGCTTTAAACACAACTGAACTAGAAGCCATTTAAATTAAATAAGTTTTTATTGATCTTTTAAAATATTCTCATTTTAATTAAATTTTGTTCAAAAGATTAGCAACAATTTTTATTTATTTTTTTAAATAAAAATTTTAAAATAAAATATAAAAGAAAATACCAAAAGCCAGTAGCTTTAAGACCTATGGAGGAGAAACATGCAAACCATTTATACTGTATATGGGGGGACGAGTACCAATTTTACGTGTGCACATAAAATCCTTAAAGTCCTTTAAGAGAAATCTCATGTATAAAGCGTGTTGTATACTCTGGTATGTTATATCGGATTGTTGTCGTATTTAAAGCTTAAGTTTGAAATATTATTTTAAAGCATTTTAAGCCAAACAGTAAATAAAATCAAAAAATACACAAGCAAAATATCCAGGACTTTACACTGGAGATATGTGTGTATAAAATATGTACGTATGTACCATGCATGTGGGTATAGGGTGGTGTTGCGAGCAGTAGGAAAACAGTAAAATATAATGACCGTAGCGCTTGCCAGTACAGTAAATGTTATTGTTGTTTAGTAAACTCTAAACTATAAATAGTACGTACGTGGTTAGTTAGAAGTCATATTGAAGAATCACTTCTCGAGTCGAATATAGCATATCCGGCAGGCTACCAGGGCATGTGTGCAATATCTATCCCTAAACCTGGAAATAAAACTGTGGTTCGCTATAAATTGATTTATTAATTGTAGTTGTCGTAGTCTAGTTGTTAATGTGTTGAATTATTAGACGTGAGGTCACTCCAGGTCAGACATTAGCAGCAAAACCAAATAGGACAACATATTTCTCAGCCGGCTTTCCTCTCAGCAGAATTCTGTCGAAAACTCTTTCATTTGGAGTCGACTTTAAACTGTAGGTCCCGCCATTCATTTATCAAAATAACAACATAATATTGAAGGGTTGTAATGAACAATTATGATTGTTTATGTAATTTTATAACCGGTTACCTATGAACTTTCGTTGAAAACTATCTTTTAGTAAGTCATTCATTAGAAAACTTATAACCTCAGATATCATCGTTCTCAGTTACTTCATCATGAGTTTAAACTGGATTATCGGGTTTATCACAGGGCACTGACTACTGCAGGGTATGTTGCGATGAGGAGGAGTTGGAGACTGTCGAGCACCTCCTCTGTAACTGCCCAGTCCTTGGTAGGTTGAGGTTGAGAGCCCTTGGCAGGGGCTTCTTTGAGGGTTTTAATTCTGTGTCGAGAGCCGACATCAAGGCTCTCCACAGATTCATTAGTAACTTGAGCTGGTTGTAAAGCGCTAGTGCTTCATCAGTGTAGCCGCGTTCTTCCTTTTTGTTTTGTTTGGTCTGTGTAATTCCTTCGCTTCCCGTTCTCCCTTACTAGTTCCTCTTTTTTTTTGTAGAAAATTGCTTCCATAGATGCCATACCCTTTTTATAGCATATTTGTATATGTGTTTTTTATTTGTAATATACATACATATGTACATATGTAAGTGTGAATAATGTTTACTGCTGCTGGCTGCTGCCTGACTGTCTCTGTCTCTTTAAGGGTATTTGATATGTCGTCTGGCTTTAATGGTTAAATATTGCAAAATCACCGAACACACTTAAAGGACGTTTTTGACAACAAAGCAAAGGCTAAGTGTCCTTTTCTATTTGTCGCCTTTCAATAAGTCATGTGTGTTATTAAATAAAGAAAATTGCAAAAAAAAAATAAAAAATATTTTTCTAAAATAAAATAGAGGGTGTTAAAACACAATGTTCTTCTAAAGTTGTTGTCTATGCTGTATTTTCATCCGTGAAATACAGTGGCTGACAAAATAAGTAAAATTTTATTTTCATTTTAAATTTTAAATTCTTTTTAAATAAAATACGAATTTTCTTTTTTTTTTTCTTTACAGGTATGTAACAAGTTTTTAAACCACAACAACAACAGCTGCTGACAGTATTATAATTGGTGAAGTATTATAATTTATTCTCATAAAATAAGTCTTTTAAATATTCCACTATGATATATTCTATTAAAGAATTGTTAGTGTAAACACAATCGTAATTCACTGTATTTTTAAGGACTCACATTTATCCTCACGCACTTTTATTTAGTCGTCACTTTGCAAGTGGCAGATGCACATTAGAATTTTCGAAACTTAACTTGAAATTTTTGTTGTCTTCTCCAAACGTCGTCCAAGTAACATTCAGTGCACACGACAAAGTCGTATGACAAATAATTCCTTATATCATCATCTAGACTACCCGACTGCTGAAATACAGTCAAAGTAAAAAGTCTGCTTACACCGCTATATACCGTTCAGGCTGAAATATTGGGTATAAAGACTGTCGCTGTGAACATTTAATGTCGGAAGGTATACCCACTGAAGTTGCCGTAGTCTAGTAGGTAGTGTGCCACTAACAAACAGACTTTACTCTTTTGCAATACTCCGCAGTATAGTAAGCAGTGTGTGGTTTAAACCCCAGCTCAGACATTTAGAACCAAACAAAATATGAAAAAATATTTCTTGCAGCAACTTCCTTGCAGCAATTTTCTGATAAAAATTCAGAGAGTAAAATAAAATTACCATGAAAAGTTTTTCTATAAATCTGTCGTACGGTTCAACGAATTATTACTAGAATTAACACACACTACGTGGATGGTGTGAGAAGCTAGGTCATAATCCTTACTACAGAGTTGTAAGGACCGATTAAGTTAGTTATGTAAGTGCTCCAATAGCATTAGGGGTCGAACACAAATTCTCGTAAAACCTAATCAAAATCCATGTTAGGAAACTCTTAGCTATCAAAACGGTACACTTGATTATGTGAGCTGGGAAAATATTTCATAAAAATGTCTGCAGAAGGAAAGAAGAGGAGATCACAATCCATCTTTTCTGTGATTATTTCACAGCCATTATTTCATGACAGAAAGTGTCTAGCCAAAGATAATTGGAATAAAATTCCCACCTTCATATCATAATATCATCAGGACACATTAAAAAAATTTAGCAAAGAAGCTTAAATTTTATATTTTTGCATTAAAATTTTAAGCAACATGTTGCTGAAACATTTCGTAAATTTTTAATTAAAACTTTTGGTCTATTTGGCCACCCAAATCCATATTAAATTATGATTAAAACAGCAAATTATGTGCTCGGGAGATTCAGCAACATTATATAGCAGCAAAAAAAATAATGTTTCAATGAAATTGAACTAACTTCACAAGCAGCTTTGCATTTTATGTAAAAATTAAATAATTTTATTTTTAAATTTTATTTTAAATGAAACAAATTAAATTCGTGCTATTTTCATATTTTCCTGTATTGTTTCATTAATTTATTCTGTAATATAGGTGGGTGGGATTAGTTCTGTTGTAGCTCATTTAAATCTCATTAACTTTCCATTAGTCATTTAAAATCGTTTTCATTTAATTAAAACATTTTAAAAGATTTAATTAAACGACGACAACAACAACAAGCCCTAATTTATTTATTTATTTCTTGTTCATTTCAGTATTAATTTTATTCCAATTTTTTTTTTATGTGCTTCTCTCTTTTTGTAATTCCTTTAGAAAAAATAAGATTTTTTACGCCTGTTTTTTTTAATTATTTATTTGCAGCAATATTAGCTTTTTAGAATTTCAGCTCACGGTTATAGGTTTCTGGCTTAGAAACGTGTCTGGCATTTGGTGTTTTTTTTCTCTCTCTTTTAATTTTTTTCTGTATAATTCTGATGCACAATTTATGATAGTAGAGCATTGCGAATTGTGTTGGAAACAACAAACAGAGCACAATTGACTTGAACTTTTCTTTGCAACATTTTGCACTTTTGTAATATTTTTCCTCATTTACTGCTTGGTTGTAGTAAGGCTTTAAGCCTCAAATGGTATTCTTTCCACCTTTTTTTTCATTTGGTCTTCCTTGTTGCTCATTCTTATAAGGGCTTTTTTGTGCGATTTTCTCTTTTAATCTTTGGCTAAGTGTCAACTTGGGAAAGTTGAAAGGTTTTCACATTTTATGTTGAAAAAATATTGACAATAGATTGAAATTGTTTTTTAAAAAAAATGACGTAAAAAAATCAGACACAAATACACACCTCTATTCTTGATAGAAAATGTCATATTAGGGTATGAGTTTTCTAAGTTTTCGCAGTAATAAAGTTTAAACAGGAAAAAGTAGCTGTGGTTTGAAAAGACATTGAATGGCTTAAAATTATTCGTATATACCTATTAGGCAACATGTTGCTAGAAGAAATGTACTTTAAATAGATACAAGTTTATTGAATATTATATTTCAAGTTTTGGTTTTTTTTAAATCATATTAACGTACTGCTGATACATTTCCTAAATACATACTCTTCTATTATTTTAATTGTAGCTAATAATGTTTGAAGCCATTCCCAATTTTAAACAATTTTTTTTCATAAAATTAATAACGAGTTTAAATTTTTTTTTTTTACCTCACCCGACCGCGGAGGGCTCGTCCACATTACGTAGGGACACGTACACACTACAGTCCGGACTGTAGCGGGTAAGGGAAAAGTAATGGCAACGAGAACGTAAATCAGCTACAGAACTTAATCACAAGCTGAATAAAGTATCAATAAACAGGAACTAACTATGACAAGAACGAAAATACATTTTTATATAATAATTTACAAATTAATGCCAGCATATAAGCTACGTTTTATATTACAAACACATAATATAATTTAAAATCATTACATAATCTACGAAAAGGAAAATTACATCCATAATTCGTTCTATAGAAATCTAAAGAAAGTGGACGATAGTGCCGTGAAAATCTTGCTGGAATACTGAAATTCAGGTTACAAAGCAAAAACTCAGAATCGATATCGCCTTTAACCAGATTAAAAACAAAACAAACACCTAAAACAGTCCTTTTACGTTCCAAAGTTGGAAGTTTTATCAAACCTAATCTAGCCTCATATGACGGAAACCCATTGGCATAATCCCATCCTAAGCCACGTAAACAGAATAATAAAAACTGCCTCTGCACAGACTCTATTGCATTACTATGACAACGATAGTATGGATTCCAAATAATAGGCGCATGCTCCAAAATAGGTCTAACAAGTGAAATGTATAGCAGTCTAGTTATATAAGCATCAATGAATTCCCTAGCCCATCTTTTCACAAAACCAAGAACATCCCGAGCCTTGCCAATCATCATACTAATATGATCAGTAAAAGACAGTTTCATATCCCATAATACTCCCAAATCAAGAAATGTAGTCACAGTTTCCAAAGGGCAAGAATTAATCACATAAGTGGACGAAAACACGCCTCCGCGAGAGAAAACCATGCATTTAAATTTTTTCAAGTTAAGATCCATTAAATTCACTCTGCACCAAATTACAAACAAATCAATATTCCGCTGAAGAACAGCCTGACCATGATTATCATCAAAAGTATAAAATAATTTAACGTCATCAGCATACATTAGAATATTTTCAATCAGAAAGAGCAAAAGGAAGAGCATTAAGAAACAATAAAAACAGTAAGGGACCCAAATGCTATCCTGCGAAATTAAATGCCAGTTGAAATTAAAAAAGAATCTTGAACAATTTTTTTCCTTCAAACAAAATTTTCATGGCACACCACTGTGCCTTATATTTTCTAAATGGCTTGCTCTTATTTTCTTTAGTTTTTTGGTTTCCTATTGTCTTGTGTATAGTACATAGACACCTTTAGGATATGTTTATAATCTTGATGAAAACGTAAAAAAAAATTCGTTTTTTTTTCTGGTCTTGCTTACTGCAGAGTCTTTCTTCCAGTCCTCTAAATTGTGTGTTGGCTGGCTCGATGGCCAGCTACATTTTTAAATGTGTGTGTGTGTATTGTTACCATTTTTTCTCGTCTTTTTTTCTTGGTTTTTTTTTTGTGTAAGTAACACACGTTTTTGACCGTTTTGTTTACGAACTGTCACCGCCGTGTATGCATTTATGCCACCAAAAACCAATGGTTGCAACTTACTACGTTTTCGGCTTGTATTTCTTTTCTTTTTTTTTCTGAACAGAGATAAGCTGCACAAAAAATGTTTTCAATTTGTTTTGTATACAAAATATGGAGTATGAATAAAATGTTTGGCCAAATTTGGTTAAAACTCTTGCCTTAAATGGTGGTACATTTTCTAAGCCAAGCATGGCATATAACCCTGCTCTAAAACTACAAACTTCATCATCATTATCATGAAAGCAGCAACAGCAGCAGAAGCAGCCTTCATTTCTTCTTCTCTGTACATTAGATTTTAAGAAGGTCTATTGATTTTCTGGCTAAGGTCACTTAACAATTTCATTTATTTTCTACAATTTCTCGGTCTATTTGTAGGATTTTCCTTCTTAGCAGCCAGAGTCTTACAACGAAAGATGCGTTTTTCTGATTAGTTTGTTAAAAAAAATATATTTTCTCTAAAGGAGCAAATACTGTCTGTCTGTCTGTCTGTCTAAAGTTTTTCTTTTAAATGAAAATAACAATTTATAAATTGATAAATTGTGTTTAGATCTCTTGACTATGGTACCATATGTACATACATAGGTATGTATATACACTTCGTGGCTTGGTTTGTTATATGAAAGTTTTTATTTATATTTTCGGTATTTGCATATTTTTCCAATTTAGTTCTTTTTTTACAAGAAAAATTTATTTTAAAAATATACAACACTAACAACAACAAAAATAAAATAAAAGCCAAGAGGAGATATGAATTTGTTTTTACATGACTTCCTTTTATGGTGTATCCAATGCTGCAGATGCATATTGTTATACTATACCATGTGCTCCACATATAATGCTTAAACTATGATATCCACTCCTGTATGATACATTAAATTAAAACGAAGAATAAAAAAAAATAAATAAATAAATTTTTTAAATATTTTGATATATGTATTCATGCAGCATAAAATATAAAATATTTTATTGCCTTAGTAAGCAGAAAAAGAAAAAGGAAAAGAAATATAAAAACCAAGGCAAATTATTTGAAAATTCAATTTTGTATTAAAGTGTTTGAAAAATTCCGCTAGATGGGTCCCCCCTCTAACGTAACAATTCTGGTAATATTAATTGCACCCTTTGCAGATTAATATCTTAGGCTTCACGTAACGTTATGAAGTATTAAAAAATTTATGAAAATTCATCCGGTTGCCATAATACATTTGCTTTTCTATTCTAGAAAAGATAAGAATGCGTTGAGGGCTTCTTAATAAGTTTGTGAATTTTTAAAAAGCGAATCCTGTAACAAGGAAATCAGCAAAAAAATACTTGTATGTGTGTGAAGATAAATTGAAATTTAAAAACCCAAGACCAGTTCGAAGATTATGCAGCCCTTGCGCTGCGGAAGCTTCCTCCTGGTTTGGAGGAACTTGATCAGTACAGGGTGACTGCGTTCACCTGTGGCGTCAAAACGGGCCGCTATGAGTGCTCAAGTGAGTTTTTGGTATCAAAGCTACCACTCTGACCTAACCTAACCTAGTTACCAGATTATCCCAGATATCCGACTACCACGGTTGGACCCTCTGGACCAACTTTTGTATATAGTGGGATATGTGTACCAAACTGTCCATTAATCCTCTAGAAGATAATTTCACTTAAATTCTGACATTATGTTTGGCATTTTTTAGTAGAATCATATAGGGGGAACCCTTAGGAAAAATTTAAAAATTTTTTAATACATATTTGTGGACCCAATATCCCATAAATATTTACCGCCGTTAACCATTTTATATTATTTTGTTAACACGAAAATTGTTCTGTTAAAACCAAAATTGCCTGTGAAAAACTAGGTCGTAATCCTGTCTGAAAGGTTGTAATCACCAATTACGTATAAATGTATGTGAAGTTGGTAATCTTCGACCTATAGCACTCGCCGTTGACAGTGATAGTTTGGCCGGCAATATCGTTCTTAAAGAAATGTAAATCCACGGCACCGGTCCTACCAAGCAGTGGGTGGATTGGCAGCATTCCAAATGCTACAAATTTTGTTTGTTCACGTATCCATTCACCAGGAAATTTATCTAATCGCTGAAGAAGATCTTTCCATGAAAATTAGAGTCAGTTTTTAACTACATACTTCAGAGCCCATTCAGCGAACAAATTGTTGTTTTCTATGGGTCAGTTAAATTTTGTACAGATGCAAGCCTCAAAATTCGCCAATTTGTGGTCGATAATTCGATAATTCTTTGAAAGTTAAATTCCTAAATAAAAGCTTCTAAGTCAGCATTTCCTCTCTACAACTAATGTTCCGGCATATTATATTCTTCTCCGACTGACTTTTTAGCTTATGTGGTTATAACAGAAAGTGATTCTAACATTATAAGGTATAAATTCTGCATTGCAGCAAGAGCTTCGATTTGAGAGAAATACATTAGACATAGACAAACAAATGAATATTATTCACGCACACTTAAGTATCTTTTTAAATTTTAGTACAATTTTTTTTTAACTCTAAAATGGTAAACTTTACCTAAAATTATATTGTTTTCAAATTATGTATTATTAAAAAAAATTTCGATTCTACATGTCATTGTTTTGCAACATGTTACCGGGAACTTTTCATAAGAGCTCCAATAATTTAAATATTTAGAGCAACCAGTCTTTTTAAAATATAATTTTACCATCCTTATAATTGTAGGAGCCATTATTACAACCTGCCTTTAACTAAAGGCTGGGTTTTAACTGGCAGATAATTTGTTTTTCAAAATTAGTGAGTGTTAAGCTAAAGGGAATATCATCCTACCTGTAACTTTTAAAGTTAAGTTTATCTTTACATTTGCCATATATACTATACATATTATTTTCAATATGGGAACTCCAAACAAAATGAATTAAACATTTTTGAAAAAGTTATCGGTATTGCTGTCATAAAAAAAATTAACAAGAAAAGTTAAGGATGACTTTAAAGTTCATTTTAGCTAAAGTTACCTTTACTACAAATTGTAATTATGGCGTTTAAAACGCATTTTTCTTTCCAGTATATTGCTGAAAAATTGTAGAACTGATTTAAAATACTTACGGAAATTTTAAAAAAGTTGCTACAGATTAATTACTTACGTATTTCAAAGACTGATTTGCAATATTTAAGTTTTAAAAAAAAAAAGTTTGTCTGGTTTGAAGTAAATGATTTTCAACAGATTGTTTATCCTTTTTTGTATCGAATAGCAACATGTTGCTTGTAACAATTAATAAAAGTTTTTCTGAAAGCATAATCCATTGGCGATGTACGCTATAAATCAAGGCTTCTACGTGAAAAACTCACTACGTAATATTATGTATTTTTATAACCTTCTGGGAAAAATCGTTAATAAACAGGAGAAGTAAAATTGTTGAACCATTTTAAACTTCAAATAATTTTCTTTAACCTTCTATTTATTTCGATTTCAATTGGCCTTTTAAAAAGAATTTATTGCTCTTAAAATAAAATTGAAAAATAATTTGCATAAAACCTTCTTCCTAAACTATCCAAACGATAGAGGAGAAAAACCAGCAACACGTTTAAGCTTTAAAATGAAACACAAGGTGAAAACACAGAGATGGTAAAAAAGAAAGGAAAGAAGAAAAACTATTTTACCATGTTTCTATAAATATTTAAGCCGATAACAGATTAATTAGCATTTCAGACAGCAGGCAAACACAAAAAAAAATGTAGAAAACCTAGAGCACAAGTATATCACACTTTTTATTGGCAACAAACCTCCAACCAGAATACAGTTTTTTTTTTTGTTTTTTTTTTTTTAATGCAAAGACATGTGGCTGCCATCCTTGCTTCAGTGGTACCTTCTTTTGAAAACATCATGTTTTCATCTACGGTTTTACCACAATGATCATCATTGGTATGGAATTGCTGATGATGATAATGATGGCAATGTAGGAGAGAAAATTTACATACAAACTCTACAGATCTACCGTACCGTATATATATAAATTTTTTATGCTAAAGCATATCCTCGTCCTCCCCCCACATCTTTGGCCAAATGTTTCTTTTTTTGTTTTTTGTACTTCAAACTTTTAAAAAACGTTTTAGTCCATGAAGCCAATGTGTGGAATACAATGATGACGTGGTTGGCTGGCTGTATATCCAGTAAACTTGTGTTAAATTTTTAAATTTATTTTCGTCTTTTTTTTGCATCTTTTCCTTCATCAAATTTGCATTTTACAGATATTTTAAGTGTATTTTTCCAACTTTTATTTGATCATGTTTTATTTCTTCTGCTTATTTTTTACTGCATGAAATCTAAATTGAAATCACATTGAGTTTGTCTTTCGTTTCTTGTCGTTTTTCCGTTTTCTTATCAATCAAATATTTAATTAAGCAGGATGTCGGAATATATCACAGGACATAGCATAAGAAAAAATAAGTAATCCTGCAACCACACGAAAAATGTTGCCAAAAATCCATCCTTTACCTCTCGTTCTTGTACTGTGACGCTAAAAACGTTTGAGTCGGTTTTTAAACAAGAAGCCTTACTTTTGTAATTCTTCAGGCCTACAGTCTCCATAGAATGGTACCTTTGTTACATAAAAACTCAACTTTAGTTTATTGAAGTGACCCCTAAAGATAACAGATTTAGGATGACATTAATCGTCAGTCACAGGGTTCTAAAAAAAAGATCAGATTCAACCTAGCACCAGCAGAACATACATATGATTAATTCTGTTAATCTACCTTGGATCTAGGCATGCAATACTCTTGGTCTAGGTCTTAGGTTGAAGTGCTCAAAGCTCACTTGAGCATGTACACCGGCCCGTTGGACGTCACAGGCTGGACGTCGCAGTCCCTGTACAGACCGAACTCCACCAAACTAAGAAAGAAGTTGGTCATCTCAAGGGCTGCACCGCAATCCTCTATATTTTTAAAATATATCGGGTCCTTCAACAGAAATTTCCAAACTTTGTCAGTTGATAGCAATCACCTTGTTGAAGCTACATTTGTCAAATTAGTTGTCATTTATTCAGACATGTGCGGATATAGCAATTGTTTTATCAAAATAGATATTCCTATGAAGCAACGTACCTCGCGCTTTGCCCATGATACAATCACCATAGTCGTCCTACCAAGAGAACTATTTACGATGTAGGAAATAAATTCGAGTCTACAGATTCTGTAAACGATCGACCAACGCTTCACGTCCAAAAAAAAAAAGCGAGATGACCCGATATTATTTAAAACGGGTCATGTATATTTGACAAACAATATTTTGACGTTTTTAGGGACGAAGCCATTATTCCATCAGTGCACATATCTATGTACATACATACATAATTGGTCGATACAACTCTTCAGTTAGGATTACGATCTAGCTTCTTACACCACTTATGCGTGTGTGTTAATTATATACGTGAGTGGTTTGATCTACAGTTTAAAGTAGACTCCGAACGACAAGTTTTTTGATAAAATTTTGCGTGGCAATTTTATTTCACTCTCAGAGTTTTTGCCTGAAATCTGCTAAGAGGCTATTACCAAAGAAATACATACATACATAATTGGCCATTACAACCCTCCAGTCAGGATTACGGCCTAGCTCCTCACACCACTCATGTTGTGTGCCTTAATTTTATACGTGACTGGCGGGACTTACAGTTTAACGTCGACTGCGAACGACAGATTTTGAGAAACTTTTTCATGGCAGGTTTATTTACTCTCAAAGTTTTTGCCAGAAATCTGCTGAGAGGAAGTCGCCGAAGAAATGTTTTTTTTCACATTTCGTTTTGATGTCTAACCTGGGGCCCGAACCCGGGCCTTACGTCTAATAATCGAACACATTACCTACTAGACTACGGCAACTACTGCCAAAGAAATATTTTCTGATATTTTGTTTTGTTGACGATGTCTGACTTTGGGTTTGAAACGTGGGCCTTACGTCTAATACGCCAACACACTACCTACTAGACTACGGCGACTAGTCAATGTCAATCGCTTCACCTTGCTTTGTCCATGATCTTTTTGGTACACGACTGTTGTCTTCGATGATCCAACATCGTCCGTAATCATTCATTTGAGAAATGTTTCTATTTCACTCCGCTTTAACAATGAATTACAAATAGAAATACGATTCCTTAAATGTTCCATTGTTAACTCCTTAGGGACCCGAACGTCTACCTATTAGTTGTCGACCAACGTCCACTCTGATTATATTCCAGTTTTTCTTATTTTTTTCTGCGTTTTTATCGATGTTTTTAGTGAAACAATAGAATGTGCTGCATCTCTAACACGTTGACTGCCAACTACGAGATAACTCGTAGATAGATTGCTGTGGCAGTCAACGTGTTAACGTCGAAATCAGTCGTTCGAATAGTTACAGCATCGTTTCCGTCAACTTCATAATTTATTTAAGAACCCTGCCACGTATTCTTATGTTTTCTATAAAAAAAAATTTTAAAACGTTGATAACTTTGACAGAATAATGTTGTGGGTACCCGTTACCTTTGTTTGATGCAATTAATACTACCAGAGATTTCAATTTCTAACAGAACTTTTTAGAACCCCAATATATATTGTGTTGTATTTAATTTCTTCTTTTTCGTTTCTTGTTTTTATTATTTTCTACTGCCTCCTCTTTTTCGTATTCATTAGTCTTTATATGCGATTTTGGCACATTTTCTCGATAATCTCTTAACAATATTCAAATTTGTACAATTTGTACTACGTACTTTTGCTACTTGGCTGGCTGGCTGGCTGGCAACACACTAATTGTACATTGTTCTTGGCCATTTTATCAGTAGTCATGTGGACTTTTGTTTGAAGTTGAATTTTTGCCCATTGGCAGAATGCAGTAACAAAAATAGTTTCTCGCTTGACTTTATGTGGAGGAATGTTTCATTCTTTTTTCTCTTTTCTTAAAAGTTTTATGATGGCATGTAATATTTGTTCTGAAATAGTTTTCCATTACAAAAGAATATTTCAGTTTCTTTTTTTTTCTTTTCTCTTTGGGGGTAGACAAGATGAACATACTTGTACATCAAGATATTTAAAACGTTTAGTTTTTTATTCCTTATTTTTTTTAGAACTCCTTATTACAATAATAAAAGAACAAGTTGATGTTGGATATTGGATGTATTCTTTGGCTAGTAGAAAAGTAATGAAATGTTTGAGTTTTTTATTTTATTAAATGCACATATTTTATGGTCTTTATCAAGTTATAAAATAAAAGATAAAGAAGTAGAAAGAAAAATTTTATATGGAACTTTTTCCTTCAAAAAAAGTTGGTTAAATTTGTATGGTTGGCAGGCTTATTGTGTTTAGCAACATAGCAAAGTTTTTCAGATTTTCAGCATAAGCTTTTTTGATGAAAAAAAAAAGTAAATAGTTTACGTTTAATAAAGTTAAAACAAAAATTTGCATAAAATTATCAACATAGAAATGTTTAGCAACATGTTGCTAGCAACATTTTCAAAGTATGTTTTGAAATAAATAATAAAAAAAAAAAATACAGCTTTTACTGAGGCTATATATATTTATTCAAAGCATTGGGTGTATTCGGTTTCCCTATCTTTCTGGCAACATAATAATTTTTTATTTTTATTCCCCATGCACTAAGAGACTTTTTGAAACTTACTTTTCTGTCAGTTGTTGTAATAATTTTCGTGCTGGATAAAAAGTCGCCATGATCTATTAGGTAGTGTGGTTTATCGGCCTCGAGGTCACCGTTCAAATCCCTGGTCAGACATCTGCCTTTCAACATATTTCTGCCAAAAACTCTGAGAGTAAATTGCCATAAAAGTGTTTCACAAAAATCTGTCGTTCAGTATCGATTTAAAACTGTAGGTCCCGCCACTCATATATTAAATTAACATACACAGCTTAAGTGGTGTGGGAAGGACCGAAGAATTGTAATGACCAATTATGTATGTATGTTATGTACATATGTATATGTAGCTGCAAAGATCACTAATGATCGTCTACCGACCAGTTTATAATAAATTCTTGCAAATCTAAACGAAAGGTTGTTGAAAACTTAATTATGAATATTTGTAATGATATAAGAATAGATTAGAGGGTTAAGTTAGAAGCATGACATATGTATTCCGATATCCTTAATTAAACTGGCTATCTTCCGCTCATGACAGGTTTATTTACTCTCAGCGTTTTTGCCAGAAATCTGCTGAGAGGCAGTTGCCGAATAAATATTTTTTTTTTTCATATTTCGCTATGAAGTCTGACCTGGGCTTTTATGTCTAATAAGCGAACACACTACCTACTAGACTACAGCGACTTCATAAGTGAACACAACACCTTTAAGTTATGTTAGCTTGGGTTGGCAGTCGCCAAAATTTTTATAACTAAATTCCTTAGTGGGTATAGCTTTACTCCATCATATAATTACAATTCCTGATTGGCATCTCTCCACCAATCCCAGAGCTTTATGAACATCTGAATTCTATTCAAATCGGCTTTGGCTAAACATGTTAAATTTTGGATGCCCAAGAATTCTTTTCCTTAGATTCCCGAACGCCGGACAATAATAGAGAAGATTTCTTGTGATCTCCTTTTTTTCCTCGTCGTTACAGCTTATGCAGAAATCGTTGTAAGGTATTCCCACTCTAGTTTAACACAAATGTATAGTCCACTAGTCTCTTTATTAATTTTGAAATTTTTTCATAACTTGGAGTTATGTGTGTTACACCAAAAACACTTGATAAACCCCTGCCAACCTAACGTGAGTTAAAGTTTTTTCATTAGAATTCTCACTTATTTTTCAAGTGTGTTTAAATTTTGTATCCATTTTTTTATTTTCTATAATGAAAGCAAAAAAAATACCAGTCTATTGGGTTTTTGAACGAAAAAAATCTCTAAAAATCTGTAACACCTGCGCTGCTGCATAGCCTTTGACAACATATATCCGGTGTTACAATAAAGGAACTCACACATAATCTCCATGGCATTCATTACATGACAATAAAAACAACATATACGAACGAGTATAAACAAAGTCAAACAGGAAATACATAGAAAATAAAAACAACAATAATAACAAAAAGGAAAAGAAAAACGAAACATATGTCCACTTGACACTAAATTGAAAATTTGCCACAATCTGTCAAAATGTGTAAACATGTCAGAAAAATAATTGACATGACATTTTCTCTTTTGTTACGAAAACAAAAAAAATAAAAAACCAACACAGGCAACCACCCACTACATATACTCTCACAGTTAAAGATGGTGTTTATGTGAGAGAAGCTCTCCTCTGCTCTTACACTCTCATCAAATGCATGTGGAGTTTTCAACACATTAATGCATTACAACAAATACACCGTTATACGTCCTTATGTATACAAAAGCCTTAATGATGGCCTTAGGTTATGGACACACACAGGTTAATGTCGGCAGTAGAGAAAGTCAACAACAGTCAAGATCTAAAGATTTTACCACAATTTTCAAATAAGAATGATTAACACACATATTAAAGGATACTATACATATGTATGTCCATATATGTATGTATATTTTATACAGTTTTTTTGAAAGGGGTGTAAATTTTTTAAAACCCTTTAAACTCCAAAAGAAAATGTTGCTTTCTATTTAAAGCTTTTATTTTAAATTTTATTTTGTATTCCATTTAACATGATTTTTATTTCTGCCATATTTACTTCCTCTCCTTCTCTTCAACATTGTTTTATAAAATAAGAAAACAAATATTATAGAAATACATACATACATATGTACATATGTACTCGTATTTACAGTATGCAAATGTTGACTATAAGGACAATGTTGACAACCTTAACAACTGTAACGTTGTGCTGCTACCATGAGAGTTCATAATATTTGACGTTTGTATGCATGTATTTAATGAAGGGGTCATGCAAATATAAGCAGTGATGTCAATTTTTATAAGTACAAAACGCGTGCAGTTGTTAAACACGACTATAAGTTCTAATTTTACAAGTAATTTTTAAGAATTTAGTTTGAAGAGACCAGACATCCAAACTGGGCATCAAACATTCCCTATAGAAAACCAACTTGAATCGAAAATAAATCTTGCTATTGCAGCTGTCATTACATACACACCAGAGATCAGCAATGAGTATTCAATAAGATGAGTAGATTCGAATCATGCTCCTAATTTCTGATACTTATACGCATTCATACTTATTTTAATATCTCATACTGCTCATATTCAAAGTTTGAAGTACTTATCGTACTCCTACTTAACAATACGCATTATATTATTGATTTTGTCTCTCCTCAACATTAATAAGGATCACAAAATAAGTATGATTCGCGTACGAACACTACAATACTCACTAGAAGGTTGTGTATTGGCTTTACTTGCTGTCCTTGTCTATTCCTTTTTTCTTTTTTTGTAAATGCAACAACAACTAAGATTGTAAATTTTGATGAATGATTCGAATCACTCGAATCAGAGACCAGCAATTCAAAGACGAAGGCGAACGTTAAGGTGACGTTCATTAGAGACTTTATTGCTGGCTGACTTTCCGAGAAAATGATGAGATTTTCAGGAAAAATCCCAGCATCTACCAAGCATCGAAACGCTTTCAAAACGGTCTGTACCGCAGCCAATACGAAAGTTTAATATCCGAATCCTTAGTATACATACATGCATACCACAGGCTACTCTTCGGTCATCGGTGTTTTCAGACCAGAAGTGCCCAATCGGAATTCTAATATCAAATGTCTATGCAGAAACAATATAAACGTTACGGATATGTCTATGTACTCAAAATTACGGCTTGTCAATTGTCCAGGAGCCTTACAGCCATCAGCTCAACAAGCCTTTGCTTCAATAGAAAGTCAGAGGGGGTCAATAGAGTGCAGTAATTAATGTTTTAGTTTCAGAGGGCATTAGTGATCAAGACAACTGACTGTGATACATACATAACTGAGCATTACTGCCCATACATACATACATACATACACAATTGGTCATTACAACCCTTCAGCTGTCGACTCCAAACAACAGATCTTTGAGAATCTTCTTTTGGAAATTATATACTCTCAGAGTTTATGCTACTAATCTACTGTGAGGAAGCGCCGCAGAAAAAAGCAAAGTATGCATCACTGCAAGTAGCTTTTGTAAACATACATACATACATATTTAGACTGAATTGCATTAAGCTGGCGTATAAACAAAGGAGAGTAAAAGAAAAGAGAACACAATTTTATTAATGTTTGTAAACGTTTGTGTGTATAGTAGGTATGTATGGATGTTCTTTATTCATCTATTTGAGTTAATTTAAGGATTTTATTTTTGTTTTATTTTTTTCCTGCATTTTGTTGTGATTGTAAAGTAAAAATACAAAATAATAACAAAAATAACAGCAACGATGACGACAACAACAACAAGAAGTACAACTGTTTACATTGTTTTACTTTGGCATTCATTTAACTGCAGTTGAAGGCGCATGCATAATCATGTTTTACAAATAGCACAAATACAATAACAACTCACATAAAAAAACATTTTTAATGCAATACCAACAATCATGGTTCGTTCGCCGTCGATGTCGGTTAATACAATTTGAAATATTCATGATGTGCAGCAAAAGAAAAACAAAGGTAGCCAGTCCATCGGTGTAAATTAAATTTAAAACTGGTGTTGTTTACGTATTTAATAAATAATATACTGAAGAGGCTTTATTTTTTCAAATTGGAAAACTGTAATGAAAGTGGTTAGCTGATACAAACGGCGCCACGTCTACTACAATCAAGCTCTTAATTCCGCCCTATATTGTCACGAATTTAAATGCTTAGTGGTAGCAACTTATTAGAGCAGAGTCCGCATACATAAATAGTGATTAGCCTGAAGCAACCAGCCAGATTTGGAAGTTTTCATATGTATATAGGGTGGGGCATTTAAAAGTTTAAATTTAAAAATGCAATAAACCCACAAACGTTTTAAAATTTTACAAAATTTATTTTTTTTGTCGTAAAGTCCAATACATAGTTCGGGGTAGAAATGGAACATTATTTCATTCCTTTGGCTACCGCGGCTGGCCTCACAGTACCTCATCCGATCGGACCAATTTTCTTGCACTTTTTAGAGTGTAGGGGTTCCTTAGCTCGGCAATAGCATCAATAATGCTGGCTTTCAAATGCTCAATTGTCTCAGGTTTGTCGGCATAAGACTTTTCTTTAACGGCACACCATAGAAAATAGTCCAACGATCTCAAGACGCAGTTTCTTGGCGACCAACTGACATCACCATTTCAGCTAATTAAACGACCAGCAAACGCTTGTTGCAATAAATCGATTGTGGCATGAGATATGTGGCAAGTTGCACCATCCTGTTGAAACCAAACATCGTTCACATTAATACCATGAAGAACGGGTACAAAAAAATTGGTAATCACGCCGGGATAGGTGTCTCCTTTGAGCGTAATAGTTGCGCCGTCCTCATTTTCAAAGAAATATGAGCCAATGATGCTTCCGCTTCACAAGCCCTACGAAACAGTCACTCGTAATGGGTGCATTGGCTTCTGTAAGACTACGTGTGAATTTTCTGAGCCCCAAATACGGCAATTTTGATTATTAACGTATCCACTAAGATGAAAATGAGCTTCCTCCGAAAAAATATGATTTTTTTTTTCAAAATCGACATCGTCTTGCAGCTTCTCGTTGGCCCAGTAAATCGCAACGTTGCCCTAGCGTAAATGTATTTATTACGTTCAGTGGAGATAATACACTGAATTTTGTGACAGAATATAATGACATAAGTATTGCCAGATTCCAAATATCCGATGGTTAAAATTTAAAGCGATGCCCAATAAAGAATAGCAATAGCAATTAAGAATAGCAATAGCTGTTCTCTGTATGATAACATACATCCTTATATATTAATATATCATCAGCTAAGTTTAATTAGTTGTGACAACAATGGCCCATAAAGAATAGCAATAGCTGTTCTTTATGTAATAACACAGATGGTCACCTTATATATGTATCAATACATCATCAGCCAAGTTTAATTAGTTGTGACAACAACTAAGCACACAACAAAAAAAACGGAAATGAAGGACTCTTTACCACATATATTCTTCTATTAGCAAGAAAAAAAAACAGCCTGCAAACTCATACTCATACACTCAAAGAACATTCAGTAGAGAATGCCAACGACACCCAGTTCGTCAGGCCAATTAACAACAAACAACCGGGACATCACTACTTCAATTCATTTCATTTACAACTCTCTCTAGCTGACTCTCTTTCTCCAATAAGATTGTATGTGTAGGTTAGGTTTTAATCATTCTCCTTCTTTCTGTTATAAAGCATCGAAGAAGAACTCTGCGTTAAATAATCAACCGACAGACCTCGTTTTACATTGAAGCTCCTGTACAAGGGGGTTTGACTTAGGGGGGTACTTTAAATTACTCCTCTTGCGGTCTTTCATTCATTTGCACAAATACGAAATGCATTAAATATTTTGTATTATTGCATGGCTTGATAGACTAAAAGGCTTTGGCATGGAATGGTTCAATAAAGCTGTGTAGATGTATACAATTTAAAGAATTCATTTCATTTTACTTTTTGTATTTTTTTGTTGCTATTTTATTTTATTTTAATTAGCCCGTTAACAGTTTACTCAGCTGAGATTTGTGGTTGCCGTGCATTCAAAAGGAAAGCTGAAAATATTAAAATTTATGATGTCGATGACGTTCATGTTTTTTTTCCAGATTTAATTAGTTTTTCATCTACAGAGGCAGGCTACATATAAATGCGAATGTCAGTTTTTTTTTTTTGTTTATTTGTTGAAAAAGTTTAACTGCCTACGACAACTGCATCATGCACAATCGAGGTTTATACTCAAATGAGCAACCACGAAAGTGCCACAGGTGCAATATGAGTAAAACTGGTACACTGGCCACGCTGTTAGTTCAAAAGTTAGTTAAAGCTTTGGGATAGTGAGCTCAGCGCAGTGCTCTCTCTTACAATGTGTAATTAATTATCATTATCCCTAAAATTGCAACAGCTAGAGCCGTAAAACTATGTGTAGTAGGCTTATTAGACGTAAGGCCACGGTTCAAACCCCAGGTCAGACATCAAGACGAAAATATTTCTTCGGTGACTTCCTCTCAGCAGATTTCTGGCAAAAACTCTTGAGAAGTAAATAAAATTGCGATGAAAAGTTTCTCAAAAAAAAATCTGTCGTTCGAAGTCGACTTTAAACTGTAGGTCCCGCCATTCATGTATAAAATTAACACACACAACATAGGTGGTGTGAGGAACTACGTCATAATCCTGACTGAAGGGTTAAATTGACTTTTTATATACGTAATGTATGTATAAACAAGCCAAATATTTCAAATAATGTGACAACAAAGCTGAACTAAAAACTGATGTCAATCAGCTGAAATCATTGGGACATTGAACGTTGGAACTTCCATACAAATTAAGCATGTATTATCGTATATCCAATATATCACCAATACTTCTAATCCCATCTACTATTTTGCTGATGATTGCAATATTTTCCATTCATATTCTTTGAATGGTAAGCCAAACCCATTGGAGATTAAGATGACAAGGATTAACAAGAATGACACCCTCACATCCGATCTGCAGTCAATCTCCGATTGAGGTCGTATGAATAGGACTGATTTTAAGGCGCGAAAAACGCTATGCTGTTTGTCGACACACAAGCACTGCAATAATATTACATCATCTTTAGTTATGGGTGGTATAAGTATAAATGAGCCACACGCTCTTGATGTTCTGGGTATGAAAATTCAGTGTGATGTTCGATGGAACGAACACACTTTTCAAGTGTCGAGAGAAACATTCAAGTACCTCGGTTTCTTAAGATGGTGCAAGAAATACTTCATTTCATGTGATCTCTTCACTATTTACACCGCTTATATTCGAACGAGAATGGAATATAACTCACATGTATGAGCCGGTAGAAGTCGCCGTAGTCAAGTAGGTAGTGTGTTGGCTTATTAGGCGCGAAGCCACGGTTCAATTCCCCTGTTCGGCATCAAAACGAAATATGAAAAAATATTTCTTCGGCGAATTCCTCTCTGCAGATTTCTGAATGAATGAATGAATTTTTCAAAAAAAAAAAATCTGTCGTTCGGGGTCGAGTTTAAACTGTAGCTCCCCCCATTCATGTATAAAATTAACGCGCATAACATGAGTGATGTTGAGAAGCTAGGCCGTAATCCTGACTGAAGGGTTGTAATGGCCAATTATGTATATATGTATGTATGTATGTATAATCCACTTGGCGAAGTACACCGGATTTTCTTTGGTACTTTAAAAAAGTTTCTACGCTTGTAAAAAAAAATCATGACCTAAAATAATTGTTATTCCCTGTAATGATTTAATTAATTTATTTCAATTGATTTTTAGCAGTTTCTCAACTCACTTTTTTTTTTTTTGTAATTCCATTTAAAAAAATTATCAAAAAGAAAGAAAGAAAAATTTAAATTTCCTTTAATTGCTTAAAAGCAAGTAAGTTTGTATGTGTCTTTCTTTTTAAATTTTTTAATTAAATTCTCGTTTTTATTTTTAATGTTTGTCTCTGCTACCGCACCGCCAGATATTCAAAGAAGAGAAACGTTTCTCCAGAAATGAAACTCATTTAAGAATAAAAGCAAATCCCCCCAGTAATATTAGTTCAAACGGAAAAAGCTCATAATTACCGCGAATGGTATTATTTAAATCAAAACATTTTAAATGAAATAAATGAACACACAGAAAAAATAACTGACTGACCAAATGAACGTACATCGTTGTTTTTTTTTTTTGTGATTTGATTCCATTTCAAATTGAATTAAAATTTAATTGTATAAACGAAATTATAAAAGAAAAGACAGCACAAATAATGACTCAACATTATTAAAAACATGAAATCTTTGTAATTCACTTCTTTTAACTTCTCTTTTTGCCACAATTTTTTTTTATTTTTTTTTTGCTTTAATGAAATCATTTTCAACGCTCTGTTTTTCTTACTTTAAACTAAAGATGAAGATGCCATTTTCAACATCTTAATTTCTTTAAATGGCAACTAACGTTTAAGTAAAGAATGTCTTATGTGACAACATTTTGAATACGAAATTGAATCGGAGCACAGTTGAGATTAAGATCAGAGATCAACAATGAATCGTTTTTTCGCTACTCATAAGTACTCATGAAATTTCGAGCATGAGTGAGTCAACAGTATTGAAATTCAACTACTCTGATTCATTTGTACTCACTACAACATTGATTTATAAGTACAGGTGGCAATGAGTATGAGTACAACGTTGACATCAAACTCATAACACATTCGAAATATGTTTGATTCATAAGCCTTCACATTTAGATTCATAACTTTAGAAAAATACTTATATACTCATAAATGATTCGAGTGATTCGAATCATTCATCAAAATTTACAGTCTTAGTTGTTGTTACATTTACTAAAAAAACAAACACATAAGCAGAAAAGACAGAGCAGCAGGCGCAGCAAACACACAACCTTTTGTGATTCTTGTAAATGTTGTGTCATAGAGAGTCGAAATCAACAGCATCGTACATATTGTTAAGTATGAATATGATGAGTACTTCAAACTTTAAATATGTTTAGAGCTTCCATGACATTAAAATAAGTATTAATGCATATAAGTATCAGAAATTATGAGTAAGATTCGATTTTACTCGTCTTTTTGAATACTCATTGCTGATCTCTGATTGAGCTCTACGTTAATTATACCATAGTATGCTTGGATCCAATCATATCCCAGTATACTTTTTTTTTTACCAGGTTATGGTTTTTTTATGAGGGTATGGGGTATATTCAAATCAACTTTAGTTACAAAAGTTCTGTCGATAAATACTGATTTCCCTAAAGTTTTGTCTTTAGCTTTAAATTCCAGACAATGACAGCGAAGATGGTCTTCTATCTTCCCCAAAAGTTATTTTCCGCATTCATGTCCTAGTGCTAGTGTTCCCCTGCGTCTATTTTGTATTTTCTAAAATGGATTCTGGCTAAAATTTAAGAAAATGTCTTCCCTTTATCCACACAGTCTTCATTTATTTTGTCTCTATGCAAGGGAATTAATTTCTCATTGTTTGTTTTGGTTTATTTGTCCCTCAGGAGAGAAATATGAATTTCGCACCAACATTTGATTCGAATTAGTTGCAATACTAGCATACGCCAGTGTGTTAACTTTATTATTACTTTCCATGTTTCCATATGTACGGGAACCCATAAAAGCGTAATCGCGGAACCACTCGCTAACATCTGCAAAGCAACCGGTATTATGAAACAATTTACAATGTGGTATACACACTCACTTAGGATCCAATGAAAATATGAAAAATATTTCTTTCGGCGACTTCCTCTCACCAGTCTTATGCCCAGAACTCAGTAAATAAAATTGCAAAGAAAAGCTTCTCAGATCTATCGTTTGGAGACGATCTTAAATTGTAAGTCTCGCCAATCATGAATAAAATTAACACCCACAACATTCGAGGTGTGAGAAGGTATACTGCGTCCTTAATCGAAAATCGCGATATAGCAGGTAGAGTGGTGTCTTCTTAGACGCGAGCCCATGGTTCAATTCCCAGCTCAGATATCTCGTATAAAATGAAATGTGGAAGGACTGCAAAATTTAAAAAAATAATTTTCTAAAAAATTTCATTTGTATCCTTTTATACGTTCACATTGCTACTGTAATTTAGACATCAGCGTAACGTTGCAGTAGCACTCTGCTATGGCTTAAACGTTTCTCTACATCTTTATTAACCATGAGGAGAAGACAAAAAATAGTATGCCAGACAAATTAATATCTTTTAAATATACAAGTTGATCAAAGCAACTGTTCCACCCAAAGACATTTCACCCAAAAATCCATAAAGAAAACCTCCGCCACTCCAACTGCTACTACTGCCACTACTATTCTACCACCATAGCCTTCATTTCACTACATGTTTCATGCTTGAACACCCCACAATTTCTTACTTAATGTGACCACATTTTTTTTGCATTTGTTCCTCTTTCATTTGCCAGTCATTCATTCATTCATCCAGTATTTCAATATTAAATTTAATGATGATAGGAAGGGGAGGAGGGGGGGTTGAGCTAGAACGATTGCAATTCATTTAACAGGATTTAAAACTTCAAACTGGTGCAATTAAATCTACTTGTTTGTAACTCTTCTTATATTGGCTATGGAATTCCTTCCTATGCCATCAACATCATCCGAAGAAGGAGGAGGTGGTGGAGTATGGTTGTATGCTCGAGTCGAGTCATTAAAATAAATTAGTTGTGTTTCTGAGGTGATTGTTGCAGTTGTTGTCGTTGTCGTTGTGTATTACCATTGCTGTTTTTGAATGAAACTGATGTTGTTGATGTTGATGATGACGGTGACGGTGAGAAAGTAAATTTTTACTCGTTCTTTATCAATTAATTTATAATAATTAAATCTAGTTTAGTTACCATTAAGGACGAGTATATTATTTTAGAGCAAGTGGCATGAGTAACTGGTGTAATAAACTAATTATAGGGAATATTAGAAAACAAGGTGTTCAATAAATACATGCCATTACAGTTTGGGATGTAAGTTTGGTGTTAGGTAGGTAAGTAGGTAGAAGTGGCTGTCTCTCGATGGAGTCTTGAGCGGACAAACTTAGGCCGCACACAAGGCCCATTGTGATACCACGGTTTCTCCATTCCCCTATTCTAGGAACCATCCGGAGCTTCCAATGAAGCGACTCAGACTGCCATATCCATACATGACAGTTCATCTATATCCTCCATGTAGTAGGCACCCAGGTATCTCTTTCTCCTCCGACCACAGTAGGTGAAGAATAGTCTCATCCTCCTCTTTATCTCCACAGCTTCTGCAGAAATCATTTGCAAGGTGTTCAAGACCAATACGCCTCGCATGCGTTCCTATAATGCAATGCCCCGTAATAACCCCGATAACAGTGCTGAACCTACTTCTTTGGAGTTTTGTTTGGAGTTGCCAGCTGTAAAAATGTTTGCACTGCAAGACTTTGTTTAATAAAGATAAAATTTTAAAAAATTAGAATGTTGACTGCCGCTGCAATTTTCAGAAAATTGGCCACGCAAGCCAACATTGACTTTTTATTCTTTTCCCAGAAGCCATTTATCGATACTAGCACTGATATAATACGATTTTATTCGTAGCTGCAAAAAATTGCAGGTTTAGTGAGTACGAGATAACTCGCAGTTGGCACCCTAGAAGGCAACGCAATCTACGAGTTATCTTGTAGTCGACAGTCAACGTGTTAAAGGCTTTGAGAATATACCAGTATGAAATGACCAGTATTTTTTGTTTTGTAAATGTACACGATTTTTTCATGGGAAAGTAAAAAATATTTTATTCGAAGTATTGGCCTTTGCTGGCTTTGCATCTTTCAGGCAATTTGTGGATTCCATGCCAATCAAACTGTTCGTCTTTTGAAGCAAACCAATTACATACATACATACATAATTGGCCATTACAACCCTTCAGTCAGGATTACGACATAGCTTCCTACGCCACTCATGTTGTCTCAGAGTTTTTGCCAGAAATCTACTGAGAGGAAGTCGCCGAAGAAATATTTTGTTTTTCACGGCTTTTACGTCTAAGAAGCGAACACACTACCTACTAGACTACGGTGATCAACAATTACTTTAAAACCTCAAAAATTAATAACCCTGTAAATTATACGCTTGAGTCCACAATAATCCCTTGTCATATTAAATATGTCTGCAACATAATTGATAAAAGTCTCTTCTCAATTAAATTTTCTATTATCTTATAGTCTCTGCATATAAGTACATAATTTAATTAAAATCATCTTAATTGATTATTATGTTTATAGTAAAATTGAGAATATGCTTTAATTTATTTCATATTAATTTACTATTAATTAATATGTCATAAAAATTTAAAATGCAATTTGAACCAAACCAGAAATAAGCCAGCCCTCTTATCAAAAAGAAAATTATTTATGTCTGCCTCATCTGCAGTCTACATTTCCTTCACCCTTCTATGATGATATTGCTGTCTCCGTCAATACAAATTTTCCATCAATTTTCATTAATTATAATAAAATTGATGTGTTCAGTTCTTCAATAAAAGTGTTAAGAATTCATATTTAAAAAAAAATGTTTAAAGCCTATTCAAAATAAAAATAATTTCCTTAAGAAAATATTATCATTTGTTCATTCATTCTGTCACTTAATATCATACACAGCCGATGATGGCTAAAATGATGCGGGTGTTTGGATGTTCGAAAAATTCAAATATTGTAGGAAAATATAACACTATGACATAAAGTACTTCACCCTCGTACTGTATGATAATTTTTAAATAACATGCCAAACAAAAACATTATCTTTAACCATCAGTAGAAACTTTTCTTGTCCCATAATTTTTCTCTGAAGCCTGTAATAAGTAAAGTCTTTGACAATAATGTTTGTGAGGCATACGGACAGAGAATCTGCAATTTTAAAAACAAATGCGCATTACGAATATTATAATTGAAATCTTTTGTTATTTTAATGCTTGACAAAAAAAAATGCAATTCATCGACCAAAAGAAGAGAAATCATCCATCAAAAAATGCGTGTCATCGGCAAGAAAATGAAAGTCATCGACCCAAAAATGCAAGTCATCAACCAAGAAGACACAAGTCATTGGCAAAAAATGCATGTCATCGACCCAAAACGGGCAAGTCATCGACCCAGAACGGGCAATATAAGCCACGACCCAAAAAATGCAAGTCATTCAAACAAAAAAAGCAAGTCATCGGCAAAAGAGATGCAAGTCATCGACCAAAAAATGCAATTCATCCAAACAAACAAAAAAACAAGTCATTGTCGCCAAAATTGGCAGTCATCGACAAAACAAAATGCAAGTCATACATACATATATAATTGGTCATTATAATCCTTCAGTCAGGATTACGAGCTCGCTTCTCACGCCACTTACTTATGTGTGCTAATTTTATACATACTTAAGTGGCGGGACCTACAGTTTAAAGTCGACTCTTGTCGACAGTTTTTTTTTCTTTTGGAAAAGTTTTCTTGGCAATTTTTTACTTACGCTCAGAGTTTTTGCCACAAATCTGATGAAGTCACCGAAGAAGTACTTTTTCATACTTCGTTTTGTTGGAGATGTTGGACCTGGGCCTCATGTTTAATAAACCAACATACTTACTACTAGACTATAGCAAGTCGATCGGCGTCAAAAATACAACTCATCGACCAAAAAAAACGTAGTTTTTGTTGCTCTTTTGAAAGAAAGCAATTATCTTCGCGCCTATATATCCGATCACAAGTAACGTCTGACCGTAAGGAAACCTGTTTTGGAATCCTTAATACCATGGCTATCGAGCCCGCTACCTCCATTTCCCTCACAAGTCCAGTTTTCATCCATTATACCTCGATTTATATAGTGCACTTTTTTCTTTACTCATTTGAAGAAAGAAAGCAATTAGCTTCGTCTCCTATATCTCTGGTTCCAAGGGTCCCGATCGTATCGATTACTGTTTTGGCTATCCATTCCACAGACATTCGCTGTAAAAAAAGGATTCAGCTTTCGTAGCTAACTTCACATACATACATACATGTATTAAAATTATAACCTTTTTTAAATGAAATCTTTCCCCTTTTAGTAGTCTTCCTTTTACTACATCTCTGTGCCTTCTAATGCTTGTTATTCAACGTTTTTCTTGCCCTAAACTTGACATTAAAATTTAATTAAAACTCTTACAATGACGCCATATTGTTTGTTTAACAGCATTGTTTGTTTTTTTACCATTGTCGTTTTTGTTGTTGTTGTTTTACTCTTAATACTAATGAGCTGTAAAAAGACAATTTCTTTAACTAGTTTCCTCTGTTTAAATGCCCTTTTTTTTTTTGCAAATGTACACTTTTCTCGCTCTTCTTTTTTTTAAATGTACACACTATTTTGTTCTCTCTCTCTCTCTCTCTCTCTCAATTGCTTACTATATTATATTAACATTTGCCAGTGTTAATTTGTATGCGTATAGTATGTATTTAAATTAAATGTTCATCTCATTTCATTTCGTATTCATTTGTATGTACTGTAAGTACATACATATGTAATGAAGGTTCTGTTGTAAGTTCATGTCTAATAAGGGAATATAATCTGTACAACGGGCTCGTAAACATGATTTCTATTTAAGTTTTAAACACTATTCAAATTCTAACTGGCATAGACAGACTTACAGCAGTGGCTTTGTGATTAGAAATGGCTTTATACAGCTTAAATGTTTGTTAATATATTTTAGAAATTTATTAACTTAAAATAAAATACTAGCAGTAGTTTTTCTTTAAGCATTCGAAGTATATGTCCATTACCGTATACCAAATATCGGTATATAGATATCGTGAAGGAGTGCCTTAGTACTTCAACCATACGATCTATTGTATTCCGCTCTAGCTTTATACATTGATTGGCTGGCAACTCCCTCCTCAACTGTCCTTTGTACAGAACCAATTAAGTCCAAGATTTTGGAAAATGCTTTGCAACGAGACAAAAATGAATGGAATATTCTAGAAGCTACTCCTTTAAAAGAAGAACTATTTTCTGGTATAGAGATGGGTCAAGAACCAATCTTGGGCAGAAGATTTTGATTCCAGAATGAAGTATTTCGAGTCCATGAACAAACTCGCGAGTAAATATCAAGCGAAAGTTTGATGTGCTTAATGCAACTTGGATAGGAGGTACAAAAGGCAAGACATAGCAATACTGTCTAACAATCCTGACTGAAGGGTTGTAATGGCCAATTATGTATGTATGAACATGATAATAAGGGATGTAATGGGATTTGTTAGAATTATTTTGGAGAAGGAGAAGAAGGAAACTATGCAACATTTTCATTACAATTAGGCGTGTTTAGAGAAATGCACATGGAAATATTGGTTCGAGTAGTTCGAATAACCTTAAGTTATTCATGTATACGACTGATTCCATGTTAAACGTTATCACGGACATAAAAAGTGGGTTTTAAATGATGCCACAATTGGTAATCAAAATAATTTTCTTTTTTTTTCTGCTTACAAATAATTTTCTGCGAAAATACCACACACTTTTTAAGAACTCTGTACTCATGGTCTCAATTTCAAAAGCAAAATCGTAATTATCACCACGGCCACTAAGGATTTGCTAAAGTTGTTTTTAACTTTGACATCAAATGTATGGTGAATGGAACTTTTTCAACACCAGTAATGATGATGGCGATGACGACTGCACAGCATTGTGTGGTAAAGGGAAAGAAGGGAAAGAAACAGGTCGAAAGGCTACGTTTGCTTCGTTTGGGTTCTCCTCATGCCATTTCGACATGTGATGTCATAGTTTTTGTTTTTGTAATTAAAACATTAAAGAAGACACATACACACACTTTTACACACAGTGAGAAAACATCATAAATTTAATGACAAACTCTACGAAAACAAATCTTTTTTTTTTTTCTTTAATCTTCTCCAATACTTTTAGTGACAATATCATTTTGTTTTGGTCATATTTGTTGTCGCCTTTTATTTTTTTTTTTTTTTTTTTTGCAATTCATTAAACAAAATTCACACTTCGAAATATTAATATTTGCTTTAAACACTCACAACTATTTATATTTGGCCATAAAAAATATGGCCAAAGTTGTAAAATTGCAAAAACAAAAAAAAAACTTTTTTTATTACCAGAGTCAACAGCCATTCAACAAACGGTTTATATAGTAGCGTTTCTTGGTATCTGGTACATTTAAGAAGTTGGCTTAGACGAAATAAAAAGATGAAGAATATTTTATAATTTGATTCATTGTAGTTAAATTTCTATTTTTATGGCGTCTTCTTTATGACACGCCGAATATTGAATATGGCTGTGAAGGTCTAAGGACTGCAGCTCTTTTTGAGCCGTACTTCTATAACCTGCTTCAACTTGGCTTTCGCTATGACAAGGCATTGCATGATACGAACTTTGAAAAGTAACAAGACGCTCATCCTCCCCGTGCTTCCACATTTGGATTAAATGGTTGCGCAATGGCGAAGAATTGGATTTAAATTATTTGGACTCCATGTTTTCTATAATTGGTACTGGTTCCTTACAGATCTCCTCAGCTGAAGATATTGATTCTGGTAACTATCAGTGTCGTGCTTCTAATACGGTGGATTCTTTGGATACCCAGGGCACGGTACAAGTAGAAGTGCCACCTAAATTCATACAAAGTCCTAAAGATAAAACGGTCAATGAAAAAGAAGAACTAGAACTGGAATGTGCCATACGTGGCAAACCGAAACCGGATTCTTTGGGTGCCCAGGCCACAGTACAAGTACAAGTGCCACCTAAATTCATACAAAGTCCTAAATATAAAACGGCCTATGAAAAATAAGAACTTGAACTGGAATGTACCATACGTGGCAAACCGAAACCCATTATAAAATGGCTTAATAACGGCGACTACAATGACTATATGCAACTGGTGGCTGGCCATAATTTACGTATACTTCCATGCGTCTGCGCCATAAAGAAGCACGGGGAGGATGAGCGTCTTGTAGAGTATTAGTTTTGTCGTACGAGAGAGGTCTCTGCTACTCAATTGCCCATTGAGACCATAGTAGCACCTGTTGTCAAGAGTGATCCTACGCTTGATCTTTACTTTAAACACTTATCCATTAAACGAAATGCCGGCGTAGTGCTTCGTGGTGTTTGAACGATGCCAAACTGATGTTTTGGTGTTTTCGGCAATATTCTCTTATACATCAGTAGTGTTTCCAAAAGACTGACAAATATGTTGAGCCTCGTTTTTGATCACTCTCTGAAAGGGTGACACATTAGGCGCACTTTCTTGACTGGAAATTCTTCGAAGTTTACGAGCGGCCTTCCAAATTTTTGTAACTCGTTGTTCTTTCGTAAATTGTCTAATAGGATCTCACCTCTAGCACAATTTGGACAGTTAATTCCCCCGGCAAAGCTGGAAGTAAATCAAGTAAATTGACTAACAAAGTACTTCTGTAGCCTATCAGAGATTCCAGATAAGTCAGTAAAAGAGATAAACCTCCATTACATCCATGCTGATTTCTTCTGTAAGCAGACTCGTAAATCTCTGCCAGTCAACACTTAATTTTTTTCTCTTGACTTAAAAAACAAAATTTGTACAACTCAGGTTGGTAATAAATTCCACAGCATCATTTACAATCTTAATTTTTTTATTGCTTTATAATGCGTTACAGTTACAGTTGATGCAGTCTCTCTAAATCGCAGTGAGTTTTTGGTGTTCATTTCATGATTTTATTGCCGATTTAATAAAACCAATCGATTTTTAAATGGTTGATCATAAAAACATTTCAAAATAGGAAATCTTATTGGAATTGATTTTATGGCTTTTGTGTTTACGTTAATCTCGCAATAAAACTGTTGTTAGATTCATTGATAAAGTCATACGATTTTTAATCTCAGTCAACCATATCTGGATCAAACCAATTAAATTGAAATTGCAAAACCAAAAACGAGAGTCTTTTAATAATATTGCCTTTTTTTTCTTTCGCCTTTCTTTCTTTCAGCACTCAGCTTTACTATCGAACCTCAAGATGTTGTGGTAGCTGAAGGCCATTCGGTATTGTTGCAATGTGCTGGCACTGCTGTTTTGGGTAAAAATCAAAAACTTATGCCCAATATTAGATGGCGTGGTCCTGATGGCCAAGATCTAGGCATTGTGGGCGACACATTTCGCAATCAACTTAAAAACGGTTCCTTATATATCAGTTCAGTGGAGGAAAATCGTGGCCTAACGGGCTCTTATCAATGCTTGTTGTATGTTGATGTTATCGGAACTATTGTAAGCCGCTCGGCTGTAGTGTCGATAGCCCGTTTGCCGGACTTGAACCAGGATTTTATAGAAACGTATTTGTTGCCTGGCCAAACGGCCTATTTCCGTTGCATGATTGGCCAAATACAAGCGGGCATGAAACACATTGTCCAATGGTTTAAGGATGATATGCCCCTACAAATGGATAAACTACGCATGGTTGTCTTACCGAATGGTGCTTTAGAAATCGATGAAGTAAATTTTGCCGATCGTGGCGTCTACTATTGTAATGTTACCTCGGGTTCCATCACTCGCCTAAGTAGCAAAACGAATTTAAATATTAAGAAAATACCAGAGACTGGTGAAAATCCTACGGCACCCGCATTTCTAGTGGGTCCCTCGCCTCAAACCGTCAAGGAAGGTGATGTCGTTACATTGGATTGTGTAGCCAATGGCGTTCCCAAACCACAAATTAAATGGTTGCGCAATGGCGAAGAATTGGATTTAAACGATTTGGACTCCAGGTTTTCTATAATTGGTACTGGTTCCTTACAAATCTCCTCAGCTGAAGATATTGATTCTGGTAACTATCAATGTCGTGCTTCGAATACGGTGGATTCTTTGGATGCCCAGGCCACAGTACAAGTACAAGTGCCACCTAAATTCATACAAAGTCCTAAAGATAAAACGGCCTATGAAAAAGAAGAACTGGAACTGGAATGTGCCATACGTGGCAAACCGAAACCGATTATTAAATGGCTTAAAAATGGTGACTACATAACGCCCAATGACTATATGCAACTGGTTGGTGGCCATAATTTACGTATACTGGGTCTATTGAAATCCGATGCTGGCATGTTTCAATGTGTGGGCACTAATCCTGCTGGCAGTGTTCAGGCCGCCGCTCGTTTACGCATAGTGCAACCAGGTGAGTTATAAAATAGAATTTTTCTTTTCATTCGAAAATATATTTTAAAGGACCGCTTTCTAGACTAAGTTGTAGTAGAGTGTTTTAAACGTTTAAGCTGACCGTATACCAAAGCTTTTTGTAATGTACAAATATTCCCTACCTCCCTCTATACATACATATGTACATATATATAAAGAGAAAAGCTTAAATAAACTTTCCTTGTAAATATAATGATACCATGTGTTTAAAGGCCTTCTTAAAATGTTAAGCTTATGCCATCCTCCTATATATTCAATTTAAAACTGTTTTTAATGCTTTTTGCCTAAAAATCCTTTTGGTATTTATATTTAAAGAATAGTTCTTTTTTATTTTGTATACATTTTGTAAGTTTTATTTTTTATTTTTTAATTTTTTTTTTTATATTTTTAATGGTAAACTAGGATTACATGGTAGAAGAGTTACCGTGTCGGTTTGTGTCTTTGCTAGATTCGAAGTGATCTTCATACATATTAAATTGTATACCGATCGATTGACGAAATCGATTACTAAACACGGATTCGTTTAAGAAGCTTTTAGATTGGATTAGGTTCAACAAAACGGCCTTATGTAGTCCACATGTATTCATGTTCTGTAAAACATATTTGACTGGCTGATTAGTTGGAAAAATAGCTTAAAAATTAGCTAAAATAACTGTTTACCGTGTAGCCATTAGAAACGTAGACAAATAAATTCTTCATCTAATTCTTTAATGAAATTTCATAAGTTTATTGGCTTGAATTCATTGTTAATCAAAGCATTCCAAAAAATGGCATATTAACGACGAGTGGTGCATGTCTTTAACGCTCTTATTTGATTAGACATGGCACAATTTGGTTTTATTAGCGACCCATTGGGCTACATTTACACAATGTTGATCTTTCTCTTCCAGCATTGTTTAAAGAGAGTAAAATTTTATTTTTTTTGGATACGTACACTGCAACATAACCATAACGTGTACCAAACTCGCGATCACCATATGCGAATTACTAATAAATTCTACTCACTAGCTTGCACTACCTTCTCATAGCCAGTTAAGCTGTCCGAGTCTTAATCCAACAAAGACGAAATAGTTCTTTTTGTCGCTTCCTCCATTCTCAATTAAAGCTTACAAAGGAGTATTCATAAACTGACCAGCATGCCTAAATAATAGACCCTGACGACGCCTACTTTTCTTTTATTTATATTTTCCGTTATGTTATATTGTAGCTTAAATAATTAAACATATTTATTGATATTATTTTCAAATATTATTTATTAATTCCTTATTGTTTTTATTAATTTGTTATTGTATTAATCCTCCTGGAAGCTTTCAATGTTTTCATACCAAAATTTAAAAAAAAAATATTTACAAGGTGACGCAAAAGTTATGCCATAATGTTAATTCGAAAATTGGTATGTTCAAGGTGTTACAAGTGAAAGAAATTGAAATTGCCTTAAAAGCCTGTAGTAAATGCAAAATTTGAAAAAGAACCCAGGCAAAAAGTTATCAGTACCGTTAAACCTTGCTATCTGGAGTAACTATACGAAGTCATTAAAATAAGACACCATACGGAGTGGTATTTGTGTCTAAGAATGTAGAAAGTTCTTCCGAAACAAGTCGGCTTCGAAAGATTTTATCAAAAAGTACTACGATACCATCTTATATTCGGAAATCTGATGGATCCTGGATTACCAACAGTAGAGATACCTCGAATGTACTCTTCGAGACTGACTGTCCCTGGCTGTCAGACACATACTTCACCGATCCTAGGCGGCTCAGACGTAGATGTAGGTATATGATATAATGAATATACCGATCTCAGATCGGCAGTAAAAAGTTTCCGTCCCTTTAAATCTCCGAGGACTGATGTTAAAATGCCTGCGGATTTACAGATGAACACAGACATCCTCACGCCTTGGCTTATATTATTCTTTAGAGCGTGTTTGCTTTTGTTCCAAAGGGAGGTAAAGCATTTCACACAAGTGCTAAAGATTTTATGCCCATTAACCCTTACTCTTTTTCTACTTAAGACGCTTGAGGGAATCATGTCTATATTAAATCATACCTCGGCACAACATGCCTACATGAGAGGCAAATCTGTCGAGACTGTCCTGCATCCTTTAGTTGGTCGCATAGGGAAATTCGTATACTACGAAGAATACGCTCTGGGTGCTTTCCTAGATATAGAGGATGATTTCACTAATCTTAAATCGGAGTCGGTTATTAACGTCGTGAGACAACTGCATGTTTATCATGCTTTTGTGGAAAGACTACTAAGATACACTCGTATTGTTACTACTTTGAACGCCTCAAGTATTTCCAAAGTGGCGGATCGAGGGGCACCACAAGGAGGTATTTTTCGCTTTTGCTATGGAAAAAAATAAACGATTAAGGGTCATTATTACAACTTGTCGTTAAAGTTGGGTTTAGTTTTAGATGACTTTAAAGTTTACTTTAGCTAAAGTTACTTTAGCTTTATCCAGGAGGGGGAAGTTGAGAAGGTTAAAAATATTATTGAATAATTAAACAAAAATATCAGAAAAAATTACAGACAGGCAACTACAAAACTGCCACGGACTTCAGACGAATAACATTGCATACATACATAATTGGCCATTACTACCCTTCAGTCAGGATTACGCCTAGCTTCTCACACCACTCATGTTGTGTGCCTTAATTTTATATTTCAGAGGCGGGACCTACAGTTTAAGGTCGACTCCGAACGACAGATTTTTGAGAAACTTTTCATGGCAATTTTATTTACTCTCTGAGATTTTTTGCCAGAAATCTGCTGAGAAGAAGTCGCCAAACAAATATTTTTTCATATTTAATTTTGATGTCTGACCGGGGATTTGAACCGTGGCTTCGCATCTAATAAACTAACACACTACCTACTAGACTACGGGGACTTCAGTGCATATAGCATAGCCTGTTGAAAATTAGTTCTAAAACTGTCTACCGCATAGATGCCAAAGCACAATGGCTTTTGAACTTATTTTCAGCATTATGGCATTACTTCGACGTCATCTAGGGTATAATTATTTGTTAAGGACCCTGTATAAAATGTTTAAGTAGTAATACTTAGTTTATGCTTGTGTTAAAAAATATTTATTTTTATTTTATTAATTAATAGAATAATTGTTTAAAAATGTTAACTTTTAAGTTTCATATTAATTTTTTTTTTCTTTCTTTTCTTTTCTTTTAATTTACTGTTATTTTCTTTTTTTATTCATTTCCGTTTTCCCTTCATTTTTCGTCCATCTACCCCATCCGACTCCTTAACTTTTACTTTTACACTCTCACATCACACAATCACCTGACCACACATCCACTATCCCAAGGCAAATTGAAAACATCATCATCGCGTAAAACTCAATCACAATCAACGAAATCTCTTTACTTAGATCACTTGCCACCGAATATGAAAAAACGTAAAAATAAATTCAGTTCCGGTGAAGTACGCTTCAAATCGGGCGATTCCATGGAATCGACACGTATCATATCAAAGAGTGCCTTAGACAGTTTATTTTCCCAAAAGGGCAACAAGAAACTGTCAAAATTTCCCGAACAGCCTTTAAATGATCGTCACTATGGCGAGCATGATAATGGTGATGATGATGATGATGTTGACATAGCACGTGAATTACCCACTAGTATTTATGAATATGACAAGACCAATACGAACCGTGACGTTGGTGATGACAATGATGACGAAGAAGATGATTACGAGGATCCATCGGTTAATGAGGAATATATTAAGGCCTATAAGCATGGTGATGATCCAAATAAGATTTTAAATTCCTGGACAAATAGAAAAAAACTTTTGCCTTCTTCTTCTTCTGCTTCTTCGTCGACAACTACTACAACTATTAATTTAAATGCCAATTTACCACAACAAACCTCCTCCTCCCATTCATCTAAAGTTATAGATTTACCTGAAAACGGTGGCTCCAATTCGGTTATATCGAACTCTGGCATATTGGGTTCTGGTCTCTTGAATCGTTTGCCTGGACCGCCTCGTGATCTGGTGGCTCAAATTATTAAGCCACGTTTTGTCACACTCAGCTGGTTGGAACCGGTGAAGAATCCCGTTGAAGTCGTATCCTATACGGTCTACTATAAGATGAACAACAGTGAAAGGTAAGTAAAAATTTTTAAATCGCTTTTTAAATATTTAATATTTTCTTTACTTGTTTTTGTTTTCTTTTTTTTTTTTTTGTTTTCTTATTGTATTATACTATATCATGATGATGACTAATAATATTTTATATCCTTCCGGTGCTTTGTTTATTGAAAAAATCTTGGTTGTTTGCCAATAACCTTCACAATGACTATGGAATGGCATGGGCATTTTATTGTCAGTTTATTTTATTTTATTTTGGAATTAAAATGAAATGATAATAATTTCTCATTTTATGTCGTTCTTTGCGGAGACGTAATTTAAATTGTTTGAGGTCTCCCAAAGCATTATAATGTTCGTATTATTTAAAGTAATACTTGTTTCGGTTCTATTCGAATATCATAGATAGCCTACCAACACAAAAGGGTTTTGGTGATAGTAAACTATTAGTTTTACAATATTCGTTTAATCCAAGCTTTCAGTCTTAAGATCTTACTTCTTAAGACTTGGAATTTACTCTAAGCGAAAACTTTTACATTTTGATTACATTATTAAGCCGCCATCTTTAGTGTGTGGAATACATACATAATTGGCCATTACAACCCTTCAGTCAGGATTACGGCCTTAGCTTCTCACACCACTCATGTTGTGCGCCTTAATTTTATACTTGAGTGGCGGCACCTACAGTTTAACGTCGATTCCGAACTACAGATTTTGAGAAACTTTTTCATGGCAGGTTTATTTACTCTCAGAGTACTCAGTGCTTTAAGCGAACACACTACCTACTACTTATGGCGACTGCTAATGATAACTCACCTCAATCTCTCTGATTAGAATGTATGAACCGTATGCGAATGATGGAATTGTTGGAAAATCCTAAAAACTTAATGAAATAAACAAGAATAGAGTACTAGAGACTAGAGTAGTGATATAATATACTTCATACCCAAGTGTAGTTTATTTACAGCTCTGTGAACTTGCTAAAGTATTCTCAAGTATTTCTTATGAATATTTGTTTTATAGTCATATTTTTCGGATGTTTTATTGTGTCTGAGAAGATAAGTAGGACACTGTTTTCCATTTGCTTCAATTAAGCCCATTATTACAACTTGCCGTTAACTAAAGGGAGGATTTCAACGGGCAGATAATTGGTTTTTCGTTATTATAAATGGACAATAAGGTAGAAGTGAGTGTTAAGCTAAAGAGAAGATCATCCTACCTGTAGCTTTTAAAGTTAACTTTATGTCTGAATTTGCCATATTGTATATTATTTTCCATATGGCAACATCAAATATAAACAAAATCAGCAAATACAACAAAAAACGAAGCCCGTCGTTGCCACTGGGTTTAAAAAAAAAGTGTTTTAATCGAGTAGTCTGATCGACATTGCTCCGGCATTGCCATATTTTTGGAAAAGTTAAATTTGTTTTATTTGTAGGTTGTAATAACGGTAAGAAGTTAAAGGTGACTTTAAAGTTCACTTTAGCTAAAGTTACCTTTTACTAAACCCAACTTTAATGGCAAGTTCTAATAATGACCTTTAAGCTGTTATATTTTAGCAGATCTGCCTTTATCTGCCATTCATAGTAGCTACTCATACTTTTTGGGTTCATTACTGGTCGTTATCAAAGTGGAATTCAAGCATGCTGAAAAAAAAGTTATTTTATTAACAAAAGATGGAAACGATGATACGTATCACTACACAAGGATACCTAAGTAGAACGATCACGATTAAGCTAATAAGTACCTTCACCTCTGACTTTTGTTGCAAACGGACATCATTCTTGGATCTTAATTTAAATGCAATCTATTGACACTTGTCTAATCTACAAATTAAAGACATTTTTTGCTAATAAAATTTGTGTACAGAATTTAATGCGTTTATAATTCTATCTTAGAGACCAATAATTGAAAATAAAAGTATTGACTCTCCAATCTTTCTAAATCGTATGTTTAAAAGGTCTACTATTTAAAATCGGAGGTGTTTTCGAATTCGTCTTAATTTGTTCTTCTAAAGCAATAAAACTAAAATCTCTCTTGTTTGTCTTTTTTCATTTCGCCCCCTTTTTTCTGTATTTCTTTTCTCCTATTTTGTGAAAGAGAAATGTATGTTCAACTATTGTCACCACTGTAGTCATGGGGTAGGCGGGTAAATATCTCAACCCAGCGTATTATTTGTTTATTCGTAGTGTTCCTTTATTCAGATTCTACTTTTTTATTATTTGTTTCAGACTTCAGCGAAACAAAGAAAAAGAAAGACATCATGATTTACAACAATTCATTCTTTTTTTTTTTTGTTTGCTTCTCTAACCAACTTTTCTATTGTATTTGAACAATTGCTCGCAAACTCCCTTTCAGAAAATATCTTCTTTTCCAACAAATCGATTTGGTGAAAATGCCTTTCTTTGACAGCGAAAGCTTTTCTAAAGCCGAAGGCGTAAAAGATTGTCAAAAAGATTTTCGAATTGCTTGATAAAATGTAAAGATAAAGAAATCTTTAAACTATGAATAGTTGAATTGAAATTTAATTTAATTTTTACTTACTGCTACCACTCACACTCACTCTTGTTTTGTTTCCTCACTTGACAGGGAACTGAAATTGGTTACCAAATCCCATGATGATCAACAGGTGAATATACAGAATTTGCTGCCCGGTCGTACATATAAATTTCGTGTAGTGGCCAATACAAATTTCGGACCCGGCGAATCCTCTGAGCCCTTGGAAGTTGCCACACAACCGGAGGAAAATATAGCGGGACCACCACGCAATGTTGAGGGCTATGCACGCAATCACAAAGAAATCTATGTTAAATGGGAAGAGCCTGTTGTAACGAATGGTGAAATTCTGAAATATCGTTTATACTATGCGGAGGGTGATACTGGTGCTGAAATGTATTATGACAGCACAGTTTTGGATGCAGTGCTCACCGAATTAAGACCCTTTACCGAGTATACTATAACAGTAGTGCCTTTTAACAAGAACGGCATGGGAGATCCTTCAAATGAAATAAAAGTCAAGACATTTTCTTCGACACCTTCCGAGCCCCCTAATAATGTTACATTGGAGGTGACCAGCTCCACTTCCATAACCATACACTGGGAACCACCATCGGAGGAAGAACGTAATGGCCAAATAACAGGCTATAAGATACGATATCGCAAGCTAAAGGATGCTCCACAGGTGAAGAGTACTCCTGCTAATATACGTTATTATGAATTGAATGGTTTGGATCGTAATTCTGAATATCAAGTGAAAATTGCTGCCATGACTGTTAACGGGTCAGGGCCATTTACCGAATGGTATCGCGTTATGACGTTGGAAAATGATCTGGATGAGACACAAGTACCCGGCAAACCAGTATGGATGGGTATACACCCAGGGGCCGATACTATAGCTTTGCATTGGGGTCCACCACAACAGCATGAGATTAAAATACGCAGTTATGTCTTAGGCTGGGGTCGTGGCATACCCGATGAAAATGCCGTCGAGGTCAAAGAATCCGAAAGATATTATATACTAAAGGATTTAGAACCGAACACTGAGTACGTGGTCTCGCTAAGGGCACGTAATATGCAGGGTGATGGTCCTCCCATTTACGATAATATCAAAACACGTGATGAAGATCCTATAGATATACCCACACCCTTGGAAGTCCCAGTAGGCTTGAGAGCCATCACCATGTCCAGTTCTTCGATAGTGGTATTTTGGATTGACACCACTTTAAGTAAAAATCAACATGTTATCGATAATCGCCACTATATAGTACGCTATGGCATATCGCCCTCTACCCGCTATCGATATCACAATACAACGGACTTAAATACCATGATTACCGATCTGCGACCAAATACCCAATATGAGTTTTCGGTAAAAGTTGTTAAGGGACGTCGTGAGTCAGCCTGGTCTATGGCTGTCCTAAATACCACCTACCAAAACATACCCATAACACCACCACGTGAGCTGAATGTCCAACCTGATGAACAGAATCCCCAAAATGTCATTTTACATTGGATGCCACCCAAACATACTGTGTACCCGATATCAGGTTACAATATTTACTACACCACAGATACCACTAAGCGTGACCGCGATTGGACTATACAATCCTTTAGTGGTGAGGAAACCTCCTTTATTTTGCCAAACCTTAAGCCACACACCACCTATTACTTTAAAGTACAAGCGAAAACACAAAAAATAGGTTCTGCTACTGGTGGTGGCGCAAATACCGCACCCTTTTCAGCCCTAGTGGCCTATACGACAGGAGCAGCTGTTATAGAACAGAAACCAGCCACTATGGGCAAAAGCATTAATAACGAAATGATTTTGTATATGATCATATTCGGCTTTGCCTTGGTGCTCTTTATAGTGGTGGCTGTAATAGTTATTATGTGTCGCCGTAAACCCCAGTCCACACCGGAGCATACTAAGAAAAGGTAAGTAATGGAGAGAGTAGAGTAGAGCTTGTAATATGTAAACATATCAAATCAAACATATACTCTTATTATATAGTCTCCCATCTTCGAATAGCTATCAGAAGAATAGTGTGGGTGTGCCGAAACCACCAGATCTATGGATACATCATGATCAAATGGAATTGAAGAATATTGATAAGAACATGCATGGCTCAACGCCAGGTAAGGCATAGAAGCCTATATTTCTCTATTAATTGGAAAGAAAATAATATTTTTTTTAAACGTTTTACTTGAAAAGGTTGTAGTGATGGTGCCTCCAGTAGTGGCGCTTTAACTTTACCTCGCTCAGTTGGTCATGACTATGATGTTGAAACTCCAGTGCCTAATCATATAACAAATTCTTTGGATAAACGCTCTTATGTACCAGGTTATATGAGTAAGTATCAACATTTTTAATCGAAGTAAAGTCATTTTTTAATATTTGCTCTTTTAATGCCAGCTACTTCTTTAAATTCTACCATGGAACGTCCACAATATCCTCGTACCCAGTACAATATATCAGCCAATCGCACACATGTCAATGTTGATACAGGCCTATCGCAACAGAGTTTATCACAACCACAAAATAATTCACTTGCGCAGACACCCGAACATCCTTACGGTGGCTATGATGCAAATTTCTGGTAAGTGTAATAAAACGTTTTACTCTCTCTAATCTGTACTTATGAATGTGTTAAGTGTTAGTGAAAATAGTATTATGAAATAATACAAGTTGACTCGCCGTAATCTAAGGGATGGTGCTGGCTTATTAAACTACGACTCTGGTCTGTCCTTTTTATACTGCATGCTCTGCCATACATGACATGGCTGGTATGAAAAAACTCCTTCTCTATTAGTAGATATTATAGCAACGGATTTTCAAAAGCTTTAAAAGAATATCTCAGTAGCAAAATGTTTACGATTGGCAGGAAAAGTCCTGCCTTATTTTGTGGAAACTTTCAGCCAATCAGTTATCGTTCTATTTGTTGACAGTATTGTTCCGTATCGAGAGTTTAGTACTAGGCGATTTAGTATTGCCTTTAGTATATACAAGATACCCGTTGGGAAAGCCTGTATGTAATAAAATGAGTTTATTGGCAATCCTAAACTAGATTCATAATAATTCAAATCTTTGAATTATCAATCCAAAAATAAATTCAACCTAAAATATTAAATACTATATTTGACGCAATATTTCTTTATTTTCTGTTTCAAAAAAAAAAATTTTTAAATTTTTTAGTTTTTGGTATAAAAGATTTCGTTTAATTAGAAAATTTTAGTGAAACTTCAGAGAAATTTTAATTTCTTTTTAACTTTCGACATCTGAATTGGTATACATAATACAAGAGACGTCATGCAATTATGGCAGGAATTTGGAATAAACTTTGTGGAATCTTCCTTAGTCTGGTACAGCCGACTAGACGAAAGACAAGAGTCACCTTTAGTCCCAGCACTCTAATGCGTGAAATTCAACGCAATACTCGTTTAACAGCCTCAACAAATCCATTTTTTAATTTTTTTACCGAGCTACGTTTAAAGATACGTGATAATGACATAAACAACTATTGCCTAACGCCACGAGACTTAACGAGATTAAGTAAAACAGCCGGTCGTTTATGGAATTCTATGAGCGATGAGGAGAAAGCACCATATCGCAAACTGGCCATGGAACAAAGGAACCTAAAAGGTGTAAGTCGCAAAAGAAAAAAATCACGCTGGACTAAACGAAGGAGTAAACGGCGCAAAAGGCTAAAAAACTTAAAAACGATGTTAACTGCTGCTGCTGCTGCTGCTCCAACATCAAATACTGAAACTGCTCTAGTGCCCGTTAGTTGTAGGCCACCGGAAATAATTGGCGACAGTGTTTTTAATAATAACAACTGCATAGTGGCACGGCTGCGCCGGTAGAGGAAAAAAGCCATGAAATGAGTAACAAGTGGTTCCTACAAAAAATTGCAGTTTTCATTTTATTTATTTTTCTTTATTGAATTTTATATTGAATTATTTAAGCGAAATTAAAATTGTTAATAAATATTTTAATTTGAAATACAGACAACGTTAGATGTAATTAATTTAAAAAATTCGAATGAAATCGTAGTTGAAAGTTAAGACACAAGTGCAGTGTGAAAGGAAAACTTTACAACTAACATCACCAGAATTAAGTGTTAAAAGTGGTAAGGTGAGAAAACATATCCCTTATTTTCGATATTCGAAATTGATGCATCCAGATTATAATTAACTGTTACATATTTAGTATGGATATTAATACGCTGTACAACTTTTCTCTCGAACACTCTCAAGGCCGCCAGTACTTAATAGGGTCCATGTCTCTGCCCCATAAAGAAGCACAGGTAGGATGAGTGTCTTGTAGAGTGTTAGTTTTGTCGCACAAGACGTCTCTGCTACTCATTTGCCTATTGAGACCATAGTAGCACCTGTTGGCAAGAGTGATCCTGCGCTTGATCTCCAGACTGACATCATTTTTGGTGGTAACGGCGGAGCCAAGATAAATAAATTCCTTGACTGTTTCAAAAGTATAGTTATCGGCCGTAATCTGTGAATCAATACACCCCACGTCTCTACTTGTCGATAACATATACTTTGTTTTGCCCTCATTTACTGCCATACCCATCTTAGTAGACTCCCGTTCAATATCACTAAAGGCAGCAGTAACATCTCGCTTGGTACGCCCTATGATGTCAATGTCATCGTGTACGCAAGCAACTGGACACTTTTTTGACAAATAGTGCCATTGCGATGCACTCCCGCCTTTCGCAGCATACTCTCCATGACGAAGTTCAAGAGATCGCATGATAAGGGGTCGCCTTGTCTGAAACATCGCACGGTATCAAAAGGTTCGGAGAGTTCCATTCCTACCTCGACGGAACTACAGGAATTGCTCAACTGCATAGCCTTATCAGCTTCGCAGGTATAACGAGCTCAGACATTGCGGCAAAATCACGATCCCTTATGGGGTTATCGAAGGCTGCCTTATAGTCGACAAAAAGATGGTGTGTGTCGACTTGTTGTTCGTGGGTCTTTTCCAGGATTTGGCGTAGTGTGAAGTCTGGTCGATGTTTTACTTGCCAGGTCTGAAGCCGCACTGATAATTCAATCAGTGTTTTGACGAGTGGCTTCAGTCGTTGACACAATACGCCTGTAAGAATCTTATATGCGATAGGGAGATGACTTATTCCCCTGCAGTTGGCGCATATTGTAGGCCATTCCTTTTAAAAATTCCCGGTATTTTTTGACCAGAAAAAATGTCTCATAGGTTACCTTCGGAGTCTTTAAAGCTTATTAAGACAATAGAAATTCAGTTCATCTGCTCGATAATACTTCATCTCCCCAGCCTAAGCATATCTTTTGTCCATTATTTTAACATTAAACTCAGGATATATTCTCACAGTCCTCAATTTAATTCTTGGCGTTGCTGTATTAAGGGACTGACTAGCAATGCTGGCAACATATCCGGGAATCCATTTGATCTGTGAATTCACTTCCCAGTTATTGTTCAGCCTCAAGGGGCTTTCAGCGTCATCATAATTATATACCCTTTTTGTCCTTTTTTTTTCATGCAAATAATTCTAAAATCTTTCTTTCTAGCAATTCTGCTTATGCTGGTGCAACTGCTGGTCCAAATTCTGTAGCTGGCGGCGGTTCGGTGGCAGCCAGTAATGGCGGTGTTTCAACAATTGATAGCAATAAACGTGGTCATCCTCTAAAAAGTTTTAGTGTACCAGGACCACCGCCCACAGGCGGACAAACGCCCATAAATAAGCACAGTAAGTTCAATATTATTGTAATTATTTTTTGCTTGAAATTTGAGAAATAATATGTTTCTGTTATTTTAAAGCACCTGCTGTTACAATACGTCCACAAAATCAATCACCCTACAAGAAACCATCATTTGCAGCAGCCACACCGAATCGTTTGCAAAGCGGTCCCTCAGTGGCTCACAGTACTGATGAAATACAAAGACTGGCACCGAGTACCTCTACCGAAGAGCTTAATCAAGAGATGGCCAATTTAGAGGGTCTCATGAAAGATTTGAGTGCAATTACGGCCAATGAATTCGAATGTTAACATTAGCAGAAAACTATCAAATTACCATTATTTTTAACGAATAAAATTATAGCTGCCATAACGCCAACAACAACGACCTTAACGATTAAAGCTAAAGAATTAAGAAAAAACAACAAGATAACAACGAAAGACGATCATAAACCGATTATAAACGAAATTGAATGTCATGCCAAACAAAAGGATTTACTCAGTAGTAAAACAAACGAAGGTAACAACACTTTAATGACAAAATTTTAGAGAAAGCTTTCGAAAGCAGCTTCGAATTTTTGAAATATTTTGTTCATTGAAAAGAGATGTTTTGCTGTTAAGGTTTCAAAGTGAACTGTTGCAGGAAGCAAAAAAGAAAGTTTATTCGTTTATTACGTTTACTTTTGAACACGTATTAAATATTATTACAGCGAGTTTTATTTTCCTTTTTTTTAAAAGGGTTTAAAGCGAATAGGGGAAAGAGTTTAACCGTTTGATTGCTACGTGGCGCAAAAGCGCTGCGTTCATTTGCTACGAAAATAGTTTTAATATTTAGTAAAATATGTTTTAATATTTAGTAAATCTATTTTCAAAAGGAAATTTTCAAGAATTTCAAACATTTTCTATGAAAATGTTTTGGTTTATCTTACTTTAACAAGTAAAAAACTTAGTTTTTTCTTTAATTCTTAGCAAAAACTTAAAATAAAATAACTTATTCAATACTTTGCCATATTTTTATAAATTAACAATTTTTGCTTAAGCATTTTATTTTAATTTAAAAAAAAAAATTCTTAAATTTTTTATAAAAAAAAAAAATCAAACAACAAAAATGTCTTTAAAATGGACGCCTGTAAATATTTAATGTGTAATAATAAAAAAATATATATATTTTATATTAAATATAATATTATAATATAAAAAAAAAACAAAAACAAAACCAATGCAAAACAAACAAACTTTAATGATAAAAAAAAACAAAAACATTTTCCCTAGTATTGAGAATTTTTAATTTTAACACAAAAAAAAAAGAAATAAGGACACACTTCTTTTCATAGTTTCTTAAAAATACTTGCAAAAATTAACATAGTAATAGCTATCAATACTTTTCGAAAAGTATTTAAGACTTGGAAATTTATTTTTATTGAAGCTATAAGTGTACCCTATGAAATGAAAAAAAAACATTTTTAAAATCTTAACTTTACAATACAATATTACTACTTAAAAAAAAACAATATATAAAAATACAAAAACAAAATACGAATATAAAAATCATAGAGAATTTTCACAGCTAAACTTTTATCTTAAAAGAAAAAAATTAACATCAATTTTATTTTTAGTTTTCAATTATAGAAAGACTTCTGTTTTAAATTTAGACGGAAAGAGGACATAGAAATAATTCTTACAAAAACAAATCCTTGTCAGAATTTTATTTATAATATTTCATTTCTAATTTCATCCAAATAATTTATTAAACTTCCTTGTATTCCATTCCGCCTAGTTTCCCTATTAAAAGTAAAATTTCCAATTGTTTCTTTAATTTTCATTATTTTTCTATTATTTCTTGAAAGTTCTCAAAATAGAATTTTTCTAAAATCGTTTAATAACGATTAAAGTTAAAATTTTCGGAGAATTTTTTTTTAAATCACAAAATGTGCCATGTTTTTTTATAATAAAACTAAACAACATTTATTCGAAATAAAAACAAAGAATCTTTCTTTCATTTAACAAATATTTTCAAACCACTACATCATACCCACTTTTCATAATGTCTGTAAAAATTAATTTTTATATTTCAAGTTTCTAATCTCGTTTCTCTTTTTTAGAAAGGAACAGGTAAACCTTTTTTTAAATCAATGTATAATAAATTATTAATCTTCTTGCTGTTCGGTTTAAGCTATAAAATGCAAATGGAGAATTTTATCGAAATTTAAAAAGCAATTGGTTTAAGATTTTTGTCCACTACTAGTACTATATCAGCAATCGAAGCCTTTATAATTTGCAACTCATCAATATCTGAGCTAGCAATTAGTAAGTCATCGATATATACCGCGATGATGTTAATTTTGTTACTATTTCCTCTAATAAAGACGCATGGATCACTATCGCATGACTTGAAACCAATTCCAGTTAGGATTTCATTTAATTTATAATTCCATTGCCTGCCCGATTGCTTTAATCCATACAATGCCTTCTTCAATTTTAGGACATGGTGTGGGTATCTTGAATTGGTAAACATTTCTGGTATATATTTTAATTTGTGTAATTTCGAATGTTCGAAAGTAAGCACAGTGACATTTTTTTATTTTTGTTTAGATTTTACATATTTTCCTTGCAAGCTTTTTCATTCACCCAAATCACATTTAGTTTTTCTTTTATTTCACACTCATACTTTTCCAAGCATTAGTTAAAAATTGTATGGAATTGAAATGCATAATAGGATGGAATTAAAATTTAGAAAGAGGAATTTAAAATATAACAAAAAATTTTGTAGTTTCTTTTTATAATTTAACTCTCTGTTTTGTTTTATGTATCATATTTTTTTCATTATTATTACATATAAGTAGACATTTTAAATTGATTTTAAAGTTTTAATTACTTTTATAGCATACTATTAAAGAAATATTTGTTTGTATAAAAAAACTACTTATGTAAGAGTAAATGAATTTTTCATAAAAGCAACCTACAAAACTACTTAAAAAAAACTTAAATTTATAAAGAAAAAAAAAAACTAAAACAATGTAAAATACTATTTAAGTGTAAATGTAATTATTAAATCTTAAACAAACAAAAAAACCATACATGCTAGTAAATTTCTTTTGAGAAAAATCAAAAACTATGAAAACCAATTGCATTTATCTTATATTTAAAAAGAAAATTAATTCATTTTGTTTTCTATGCTTAAGTGTAATAATATATACATAATACACAATACAATTAATTACTACTATGTGTCTATCAAATACTGTTTAATTTTCATTATAATGTAAGTTTTTTTATTTTATTTTTATAAGCCATTTTTATAAAATTGTATTGAAAAAAAATTTATTTTTTATTATTTTTTTATTGCCATTGCGTAAATTTAAGTCATGACATCACAATTTTTATATACATACATAAAATAATCATAATTTTTACCATACAGCTCTTTCATATTTAAATTATAAAGAAATGTATTTCGTATTTTAAAACAAAAATAATGATATTTTTTGCACAAAAACTTCTTATTGATATGAGAAAAAAAAGCAAAAACCACACTTAAAAGAATTGTGAATTTTGAAAAATGACAAAGCAATTATTGCTAAATTAAATATATATATATTATATATAGTAATAACATATTAAAAAAATTGATTAATATAAAACAAAACAAAAACAAAAAAGTAAAATGAAAATAAAACACAATTAAATGTAAAATTATCATAATTTACAAAATATACAAGAAAAATTATTTGAAATGAAATTAAAGAGAATGTATTTTTATTTTAGAATACATATTAATTAAATGTAATCCTCTATATTGTCTTTTTTAAGCGTCTCCTATCCTTAGGCCCGAATAAAATATAGTCTGTGTGAGATATCTTCGAAATTTTTTATGCGTTCGAAAAATATCCACAATAATGTGGAATACATATAACATCGTTTAAATGTCCACAACGACTCCTCTGGATAGAGCGCATCTGAAATATCTAATTTTCTATGACTCTGGTGCACAAATGAGGCTGAATTTGACCGAAGGCACGATTATGTTGGTTTTGAAGACCGCTGTTGTTTGTGGCTTATTTCCATACATCTGCGACGCCAGAAAGTCTATGTGTCGTGTGACATGGCACGTAGCGCCATTCTCTTGAAACCACATATCGTTGGTGTACAGATCATTCAACTGATTCGACATATAATGCTCGCCGTTGATAGAGATGGTCAGAATGACGCTACCGCCAGCAGCTACATTGCATGAATAAACAATATTAGCCCTTAGCGCATTATAATCCCTGAATGCTGGATGCGAGAGATCTTCACATCTTTTCGCCTCAGTCTTAACCTGTGATCAAATAAGTAAGCATGGCCAATAGTACTATCATCCGCAAAAGAGTAAATAGTATTAGAAGTTAAGGAGAAAAGATCGTTAAGAATAATTAAAAATAGGACAGAAGGGGGACGGACGACAGTTACTAGACTCAAGGATTAATATCTTGTTTTTGTTGTTTAATATCCAGGGATAAAACAAATTGTGAAAGCCTTCCATCTACTATTGGTCTATTCCAAAAATATGTACTATAACCTCTTCCCGAAATTACGCACCAAAAGCAAATTGATTATTCCAATTTTTTTTTCAACAGGATCCAGGGTTTCTATGATCAAGACATAATGGAATTGCTTTCATATTACCGGTGAGGAAGAAATATCACACAAAATGAATGTCACTTTTCCACCAAATGTTAAATCTATACGCGCTACGTTTAAAAATTGAAATTAAAAATACACGTTTTCAAGCACTATCCTGTACGCGCATCTATTTATAGCCAGTCCATTTGCCCTAGAATATTGACCATTAGGTATTCGTTAAGTTTATAAGTATTCCCAGTATCCCTTATAAACCAGAAAAAGTAATATTTTGCGATTTTGCCCATTGACTTCATTAACAAGAGCAAATACAATAAATACTGTCATGTGTGTGTGTGTGTCACATTTCGTTTGCAAATTTTTCCAATTTCTAAAATCCCAATTTCTACCAGGCGCCCAGCATTTCATAGCAGGTTGATAAATGTATGATTACAGGGTGTTTCATATATTTGTTTTTTCTTTATCCCTAAAAGTATGCATAATAAATAAAAATGCATAATAAATTAAAATCATCTCCTAACATAGAGCTTCTATATATAAGTAAGTAATAAAACAAACAGCGGCTTAAAACAATTTCTTTGCGATTCTCATGATAATTGATATTTTATTTAAACAAAGATTTAAAAAATTTCTATTTTCTATTTCTATTTTATCGATTTTGATATTTACATTACACATTGTGATGGTTTTTTTTTTTAATTTAAGTTTGAAGGCGAAACAGAGACTGAAAATAACTGTTATTTTTGAATTTTTGATTAAAAAAAGCAACCGCAAGGAAATGTCAGAGAACAAAACCATTGCGATTGTCTTGGACAAAATTTTTATAAAATGCGATGCTTTTAAGTCGCCGTGGTCTAGTAGGTAGTGTGTTGGCTTATTAGACGAAAGGCCCGAGTTCGAATCCCAGGCCAGACATCAAAAAACAAAATACAAAAAGTATTTCTTCGGCGACTTCCTCTCAGCAGATTTCTGGCAAAAACTCTGAGAGTAAAAGTTGCCATGAAAAGCTTCTCAAAAAACCTGTCGTTCGGAGTCGACTTTAAACTGTAGGTCCCGCCACTCATGTATAAAATTAACGCACACAACATGAGTGGTGTTGAGAAGCTAGGCCGTAATCCTGGCTGAAGGGTTGTAATGGACAATTATGTATGTATGTATGATGCTTTTTAAAAATCTGATTTTTAGAAAAAAATAACGGGTTTTTAGAAAAAAATAACGGTTACTTTTTTGATCTTTATTTTTTTGAGCAAAAATAACAGTCATTTTTGACTTCTTTCTATTTTTCGACAGAAATAAAAGTTTTGAGATTCTTTTTATTTTATTTATTGGATTGTAAAGAAATGAAATTTTCCATGGCTTTTTCATCGAAATCTTTCAGTATCTCACCAATGTCACATTGGACCTTATATTTGGAGTTTAGATCGATTTTTGGTTTATTCGCATAGACCCGATATTTTTAATACCACAAGTAAAAATTGGAAGACGGTAGAGGTCATGAATTTGGTGACCATTTGACATCAGAATTTCTTGAGATAATTTATTTATGAAAACGTTGCTGCAATAAATCGTTTATTTTCGTCCATTTGAGGCCACAAGAACTCCAGTATCACGTTGCTGTTACGAAAGCCGTTCACAGTTCCTGATGATTCTCGTCATCCGAAAATTATGTTCCAATCGCATCGTGTTTCGAAAAAAAAGTTGCTGCAATAAATCGATTGTTTTCGTATATTTGAGGCCACAAGAACTCCAGTATCATGTTGCTGTTACGAAAGCCGTTCACAGTTCCTGATGATTCTCATCATCGAAAAATTATGTTCCAATCGCATCGCGGTTGTTTCTATTGGTTTAGATCAGTATTTTCGGAACTCCAACATCCAAAATTTTGTGGTTTTACAAAGCCATTCACATGGAAAGTGCTTTATTGGAGAAAAAGATACTTCTTTGGAACATATGTATATTGACTTCATTTTGCTCCATATCTATGGTCTAGCTGGAGCTCAAAATTTTACACATAAATATTTAGCAGTTTTATTAAAAATTGTTGCCTAGTGCTTCGTGAAATTTGAAGTTTTTGAGGACGATGCCGAATTGATGTTTTCTCGTCTCGTTCACAGCAGCAATGTTTTCAAGAGACCAACCAAAACGTTCACGTTCAGTCTCTACAAATTTTTCACCACTCTTCGAATTGCTAGTGCATTCTCGACTAATTACTGTCCGAAGTTTGAATATGGTCTCCCTATAAGTTTCCGTATTTATGCGCTTGCTTTAGAAGAATATCGATTTTAATATTTTGATGTAAGTTTCCTAATGTTGAGCTGAAAAAATATCTTCATGACTAAAATCATTCAGAAAAAATACACTTTTAAGGCACTGTAATATACGATCAACGAAAGAATTTTACTCTCTTGAAGGGGCTTTTTTTTAAAATAATTTTAATAAAATCCAACGTCAACAATTAATTTAAAAAAAATTTATATTCTATGGATGTTTGCTTATACGCACACATTAATGAAAGTCGAGAAGAACAATGAATGCATAGAAATTTGTTGTTATAGATTCTATAAAGATATGATGTTATTTAGTATGCAAACAAAGGCTAGAATTTTAACCTTAAAGTTTCGAAAAGAAAAAAACGTATAAAAACACAGATCCACTTAACATGGCCTTGTATATCTTAGATGATCTTTACAATACAATATGTACTGTTAAGCAAAAGCTCAAACAGATTTTAACAGAGAATCAGAAATTTAACAGTGAGGCACAAGCAACTTTAAGAACCAGCCTGCCTATAGAGAAAGCAATATGTGCAGTCTACAAACAGTTGCTGTTGAACTATCGAATGTTACGGTCTTCCGAACGAGCATGGTAGATACGAAAAGCGAAGAAATAGTGAAAAATTATTTACCGTTGCCTATAAAAAACAAAATTTTTAAAAGACGTGCAATACATTAATAACTCACAATTAAATAAATATGAACAGAAAAAAGTAACGAATAAAAAAATGAAAGATAAAGTGAAATTTTAAAGAAAAAAACTAAAACAACGGAAAACAATTTGTACAATTATAGTAAAAAAAAAGAGAAAAAAAATTAAGCAAATAAGCGCATAAAACAAAAATCAACTTTGAATACATAAAAATTAAAAAAAGGCCTCCAAGGAAAGATTTACATACACACACAGTTTTATACATAATTCAACAGTTGACCTTAACAAGAGTTTTTTGTGTTGTTTTATTACCATTGTTAGCATTGTTGTTGTTAGCATTTTAAATTACATTAAAAAAAAAATAAAAAATGAATTCATTGTCATTAAATTTAAAGCGTGTAACCTGTAACACCTTAACAGCATTGGCCGTTACAGGCAATCGATATTCAATTAGAGAGCAATCTTCTGCATCATCATCACCATCATCATCATCATCATCAACAACAACGACGTCATCGAATTTATATACACAAACGAAACGCTTGAATTCCTCTATAATTGCTGATGCTGCCGAGGTCAACACCACAGTTTGTCCTCATTTAGCTTATAATAAGACCGAATCAAAGTCTACCATACATCATACAGCTGAATGGCAAAATGCCTTACCGTATCATGAAATACCTGGACCAAAACCTATACCAATATTAGGCAATACATGGAGGTTTGTTTTGTTGATATGATTTTTTCCCATATTTTTTTTATTATTTTTTTTTTTTTTGTTTAATTTATTGTTTATTTATTATTATGAATTATTTTTTTTTACTTATTTATTTATTTAACTTTTAAATTTGCTTAATTTTAGTGCTGAATTTATTATGTTGTACACGAAAAATCAAAAGACTTAAGACAAAAACTTGTTTTTTTTCAAAAGTTGCATTAATATCGTACGTAAACATGCATTATCATTAAATATTGTCCTATTGTAGTTAAAAAAAACTATATATTTTTCATAGTTTTATAGACTGGTTTTATTTATTGCAACTTTTAATACCGCTTTAAAAAAACTGCTAACACTTTTGACCACAAAAAAAAAACTGGTTTAATATTTACAAAAAGATGCCTAATCACAATGGGCCTAAATGCTTGCCAAAGTGGAACTTCTATTTTTAATAAGGGTCCCTAGCCTCACCCTTATACTGTGAACTTTTCACGCCTTTTAAAATTGAGAGAATATTCATATTTACTGTCGATATGGCTTTCTGAAAATTTTATAGAAAAAAGTAGGGCTGCAGAAACAAAACGATATCGGGTATTTATTTTTTAATTGCATAGGAACTACCGATATCGCTAAAGGTCAATTTACGTGATAAATGTTTACGTACATGAAATCACAGGGAAGACATTATAGAGAACAAAAATCTAAACATATTGTTTTTTGCGTTTACAGGATTAGGTTAGGTTAGGTCGGACTGGTAGCTCTGATATCACAAAGCTCACGTGAGCACGCATAGCGGCCCGTTGTGATGCCACGGGTGAACTCAGTCTCTGTACTGGCCAAATTCCAGCAAAATCAGCGAAGAGGCAGAAGTTGGTCAGCATAAGGGCTGCACATCAAAAGCACGACTACCCTACACTGGAAAACCAGCCAGAAAGTTTGATGAACGAAGCTATACCCTTGATATAATAACCTATAACTACACCTAGCAAGAGACGGGCACTGACAAAAAAGTGGATAACAGTCTCCTCTTCCTCAGCGGATCTGCATCCACGGCAGAAGTTGTTAAATGGGAGCCTCATTCTTTCCGCGTGTCTACCCATAACGCAATGGCCTGTAAGCATGGCCACTGTGGCTAAGATGACGTCACGACAAAGACCAAGTAATTGGTTGGTACGCCTTCTATCCATCAAGGGCCAGGTGAGTCTACCGGTGGAGCAGGACTCTTCATTGACCGAAAGAACTTCCGCGCAATGTCCAACTTGACCGAGGCAAGTGGCATACCCAGTTGACCATGCTCAACAAAGTTATGCCTCTCAAAGGCGGTCAAATCGCCTTTTTTGGGAAGATTTATAATTGCACCAGCGGTGATTTCGTCTGGTATGGATTCGTCATTCCAGAATGCCTTTATGACGGGTTCCAATAAGCGAGCGCTAGTAGCGCGGTCGGTTGTAAGGAGTTCTGGGGAAATATTGTCCAAGCCTGGAGATTTGTTGTTTTTAATTGAATCAATTGCTCCGCTGATCTCAAGGATTCCTGGGCACTCAGTAGATATATTCTAATTCGACACGTGCGAGGTTCAAGTGCAGATTGAATCTTGTGGAGCTTTTTTGATGTTATAAGTTCTCCAACGTCACTTTTCAGGGGTCTGCCAGACGAGAATGTTCTGTTAGTGAGCTTGTTCACAGCAAGATATAGGTCTCTCGTGCGATGGGTTGCTGCTGCTGCTTGTAGCTCGTTTGCAATATTGCTGACCCAATTCCGCTTATCTCGCTGCGACTTAATGCCTCTTGATTAGTTTTTATGTGGCTATATCATTGGTTTATACTACTCTTAAAGCATTGAAAGCCAATACTAATATTTATTGAAAAAAATAGTCAAAAATTGTACAGATCGGATAGACCATGTAACCCGTAGGCGCCGTGGACAAATGCCAGAAACCATACTTAAAAAATGAATGCCATGAAATTATTTAACTGATTGTAATAAATTTCATTGAATTGAAATTTCACAACAATAACTTATGAATACACGAACATGCACATTAGCAGACATTACATGCCAAGTCTTGATTCCTACACTATCCATGATGTTTGTACGAAACGAAATGAGCATTGGAGGCGATGCACGTTGTAGATGCTCCAGACAGCCTGTTACCGTCAAAAGAAAGCCCACAAACTAATTTTGGATGTCTGTAAATTAAAACTGATGGAGCCGTTTTGGCCCTATACAAATGTTTAGGTAATCGAAAGCTCCCTTCAGAGCGGATGACGCGCGGATTTACAGTCTACCAAGAACGACAACGAATTGGTGTTCATGACCAGTGTTTGAAACTGTTTTACCCGTAAAATTTCTAAATTTAAACATCGATATGTGTGACAAAGACTGAAAAAATTGTTTCTACGTTAACCTACACACTTTTCTACACAACTGAAATCAAATTTTCGAAATTCTTTGCAAACAGATGCTCTCTTTATGCGAGAAAGTTAGTTTTTTTCTTTAATTTTTAATTGTTTAAATATGTATTTTGAATAAATTAAATTTCATATTGTCATACAATCATATTTTGTACCATGGTTTATTGTTAAAAAATTTACAATCAAAACTATGATGGAATAAAAACGAAAGTGAAAACCAGTTTCTCTACATTGAAAACAAAAATTCCTTTAACAAAACATTTCCTGTATATAAACAAAAGACTTAAGACACAAACTTTACAACTTTAGTAACAAGAAGCATGCAGAAGCAAGTGTTTGATTTAAAGAAATCAAACGATTTTCTGTACACGCCATGCTATTGAATGTATATTACATATGTAAATACGTTGTATTTCAGAAAATACGAACTCGATTTCAGTCAACTAAAATTCTTTTAAGAGAGGAAAAATGCTTAATTAACTGGGTACAACAACATTTTTGAACATGTACGACAAAAACAAATAAAACCAGAAGACTCAAGGATAAGCTCCAACGATTGTCCAACTTAGATACATAGCTTAGAAAATCAAAGAAGTTTACGTTATTAATAGTTATACGGTATGATGGACATACATACATACATACATACATAATTGGCTATTACAAATCTTCAGTCAGGATTACGGCCTAGCTTCTCACACCACTTATGTTGTGTGCGTTAATTTTATACTTGAGTGGCGGGACCTACAGTTTAACGTCGACTCCGAACGCCAGATTTTGAGAAACTTTTTCATGGCAGGTTTATTTACTTCTAAGAGTTTTTGCCAGAAATCTGCTGAGAGGAAGTCGCCGAAGAAATATTTTTTTTTTCATATTTCGTTTTGATGTCTGGCCTGTGAAAATAGTCACTAACTGCTTGGTGTACGAACAATTATTTGTGACAGTGTATTATCAAATAATTTGAGAAACATACTTGTACACAAAGTTTCTAACATATGTTTGTACACATACATACATACATTTGTACATACATATATAATAGATATTGCGTTACATTGTTTTTAGATTAAATCAAAAGACTTAAGAAATAAACTTTTTTTATTTCAATGAGTTCGTGTACGGTATTTTGTAAATGTCAATGAATTTTTTAAATTAAAAAAATTTGATTCATTAAATTAAATAAATAAAGAAAAAAAAAGATAAACATACGACGGCATATTGTATTTATAGCTTTCACTTGATAGACTAACATACTTAAGGCAGCAACAAAATGTATGTTTTTAATACCAAGTTTAAAGCAATGCAAATAATTGCTGATGTTATCGTATACATTAACTTTGTATGGTATACGCCTTAATTGTTACATAAACAAATAAATATTTGAAACATGACACGTACCAGACCAAAAATGTATGTTTGCATTTTTATATAAATATGTACGTAACATGTAAATAAATTATATATTGACGATATGCTAATATTTAATGTGTTTTTTGTTTTAAAAATAAAATTTTTTTTTGTAAGTTTAGTAGGCATGCATAGATTACATACATCTGTGTGCTTGAATCATAGTAAAATGCCAATGGGTATATATGCACATAAATACATATGTATATACATATGTATGTTTGTAGTTAAAATTAAGTGTGTTTTTTTAATATTGATTTTGCCAGTGACCGATTTGTTTGATAATTTTTTTTTTTTATTTCAAAGCTATTTTTATAGACAACAACATATTAATGAATATTCACATTACAGCTTTTTTTTTTTGTTTTTTGCATTTAGATGGCATCTTTATTAAGCCCGTTTTTTCTGTTGTTTTTTTTTATTTCAAGACCTTGAAATTTGCCACAATATAAAAATGTATCTGCGCATCATCATCATCGTATATGAATAAACATATTAAAGGCTAAATTCATTAACACTTTTTCATTTTTCCAATTCTAAAAAGTGTTAACTGATAGAACAATCCATTAAATATTAATACATACAGATGACTACATTCTAATGATTATTACCTTAAAGTTTTATGTCATGTATGAAGCTTCTAAATGAATACGAAAATAAACAACATTCAGTCAATAAAGAAAAACAAAATTCCATTGATATTCAAATAAAAAATAAAAATTTCTTTAAAAACTATTTAGAAAGCATTCCTTTCACTTTCTTTCTTTCTTTCTGCCCTTTCTTTAATTATACACATGCTTTAAATACATATTTAATTGATTAGTCGCGTCTGCTTATGGTTAATGTGTTAATTGATTGATTGTTATCTGTTTGTCTTGTGTACCATCAGGCAAAACTGTGAATATAACGTCATAATTGTCTATTTATATAAATAAATGCACATGCCTCTTAAAACACATTTTAACAATGTGTTAAAAACTAAATTTATTCAAGGTCATGGTAAATCATCGACCAATTTTAGTTTTTTTTTATTGAAATCCGATGACAACTTGCCAATTGATAGAAACAACAGGGAAATTATCTTTAAAGACCTAGAGGAAGTGTATGGTATATTTGTACACATTGTACGGGAGGCAGTCGAGTGTAAATTTTGTTGTTTATTTGTTAAGCTACCAGTACTTACGAGTATAATAAAGTTTTATTGTAAATTGTATAGCATATCTTAAATATATTATTTCTATAATTCTTTTATTAAAAATTTAACAACAATCAAGCTACTTGTATTAAGCTTAGAATATACTCTTAATAACAAGAATTACCACAATATATACAAAATAATTGAAAAAATTTAATACAAATGACTTTAAAAAAAATTTGTAATCATCGAACCAAAAAAAATTGTTTTTTTTTTCAACAGAGTTTCCTATCGCAATTTGTCGTTTAATGGCTAAATATGAAACGACTATTTTGTATTGATTTATATCAAAAACATTTTGTTATTCTACGCTGAAAAGCTTTTCTTATAATCTCCCAAGGTTAGGTTAGAGGACGTGTACTTGTCAACTGTGACAAGTACAGTACCCGGTGGTCGAATTGACCCATTGTACAACATCCTAGCTTCTCACACCACTCGTGTTGTGTGCGTTAATTTTATACATGAGTAGCGGGACCTACAGTTTAAAGTCGACTCCGAACGACAGATTTTTGAGAAGCTTTTCATGGCAATTTTTACTCTCAGAGTTTTTGCCAGAACTCTGCTGAGAGGAAGTCGCCGAAGAAATATTTTCATATTTTCGTTTTGATGTCTGACCTGGGATTTGAACTCGGGCCTTTCGTCTAATAAGCCAACACACTACCTACTAGACCACGACGAAATTCAAATTAAATTTTATACAAAACTAGCTGTACTCTGCGCGTGTTGCTGTGCCACCAACTATATATGTATCCAATTAATTTTGTTTCCCGTTGATCAAATGCGCAGTTTACGATTTAATTCATTTTTAGTAATTTTCAGTGGCGCCATCTATCGGAAATTAATCGCACCAACATAGAAACCTCCGTCGACTTATGCGCAACAACATTGCTAAAGATCATATCATGATCAAATGCCCAGTTTACGATTTAATTCATTTTTAGTCATTTTTGGTGGCGCCACCTGTCGGATATTGGTCATTCCAACTTATAAACCTTCGGCGACTCATGCGCAACAACTTTGCTAAAGATCATAATATGATCAAATGCATAGTTTACGAATGGAAAATTATAATACAGGACACACAGATTAACCCAAATACCAAAAAACCTTACATTATATTTTAAGTTGTGGAAAGTAGATTAGGTGGGCAGGGTGACGCATCACTGTATCCACAGTTTTACGCCCTCACCCAATGAGAAAAGAATGAAGAAAAGGAAAAAGGAATGAAGAAAAAAGGAATGAAGAAAAAAGGAAAATGAAAAAACAGCAGCCATTTAGGCACCCGCATATAAATTATCGTTCTAAAAATAACTCCCTAGCCAGCCAATCACATTTATGAATCCTATTAGGGTCCTCCAGTTTGTAGTCCTTCAGATGTACCAGTCCATCAACAAATCGACCACCTAGTCATTTCTGCCTATGTATCTGCAGACAATGGCAGTGAGATAAAATACGATCCATTGCTTCATCTGCTCCCTCACATAGCCTTCAGAAATCAGAAATATCTCAATTCCGACTGCTAATCCTATGGGGTTATGCGGCGTTAGTCACTCTATAATGGCTCTCATCTCCCGTCTACTCATGCTTTGTTTCTTATATGATTGAGCTTTGATTATAAGGCTCCTGTAACCCTACAGTCCGTTCTACATCTCCATGCACTGTTTACGAGGGAAACGAAATTTTCCTTAACAATTCCAAAGCCTATTGGCTACTAGGACTAAATATTTTTACATTTGTTTTCAAATGGATATGAGTATAAATTCGTAATTTTATTCAATTAGTTTCCGAACTATTGGATCGAATTCAAATAAAATAATATGTATAAAGCTTCATTCAGGCTGATAAATTTAATAATTTGAATTATTAAAACTTAATTTAATTACAGAATGATGCCCGTTATTGGTCAATATACAATAGGGGACGTTGCGAAAATTTCCTCTCAACTACATGAACAATATGGACAAATTGTACGTTTTAGTGGCTTGATTGGGAGACCGGATTTATTGTTTATATACGATGTTGATGAAATTGAAAAATGTTACCGTAACGAGGGTCCCACTCCATTTCGTCCTTCAATGCCGAGTTTAGTCAAATATAAAGGTGTGGTGCGCAAGGACTTCTTTGGGGATTTGGGTGGCGTAGTAGGCGTGTAAGATTATACAACGTACACTGACTTAACAGTTCATTCATACTTATTTTTTTAATACAACATAGACATGGTGAACCTTGGCGTGAATTCCGTTCGAGAGTTCAAAAACCAGTTTTACAATTGTCCACCGTACGTCGTTACTTACAACCTTTGGAAGTTGTAACCGATGATTTCTTACAACGTTGTGAATCTTTGTTAGACGAAAATTCCGAACTGCCCGATGATTTTGATAATGAAATTCATAAATGGTCCTTAGAATGTAACATAATAAAGCTAATTTCTTTAGTGGCCAGATTTATTTAAGTTTTGTTTTCATTTTTTATAATTTCAAAGGTATAGGACGTGTGGCCTTGGATACTCGTTTGGGCTGCCTAGAACCAAATTTATCTCCCGATTCAGAACCTCAACAAATAATTGATGCGGCCAAATATGCCTTACGCAATGTGGCTACATTGGAATTAAAAGCACCCTATTGGAGATATTTCCCTACACCGTTATGGACACGTTACGTCAAGAATATGAATTTCTTTGTCGAGTAAGAAAACCATTTTTCTTTTTAATTAAAATTTTAAACCAATTTAAATTATATTTTCAGTGTATGTATGAAATATATTAAATCGGCTACAGAGGACTTAAAAATCAAAGGACCTTGCCAAAATGGTGAGCCATCACTTTTAGAAAAAGTTATATTAACGCAAAAGGATGAAAAAGTTGCCACTATTATGGCTCTTGATTTAATATTAGTGGGAATAGATACCGTAAGTAATATAAATAGATAGCTTAATACACGTAATCCATATTTAAAAATCTTAGATATCTATGGCTGTATGTTCCATGCTTTATCAATTGGCTACTCGTCCAGAAGAACAGCAAAAAATCCATGAGGAATTAAAACGTTTAATGCCAGATCCAAAAGAACCCTTAACTATACAGCTTTTGGATCAAATGCATTATTTAAAGGCTTTTATTAAGGAAGTATTTCGCATGTATAGTACAGTTATAGGCAATGGCCGAACTCTACAAAAGGATACCGTCATATGTGGCTATCGAGTACCAAAAGGAGTAAGTAAAAATCCTATTGAAAGAAAATAAAATTCACACAAAATTGTATTCTATTTTCATCTTAGATTCAGGCAGTTTTCCCCACAATTGTCACTGGCAATATGGAGGAATATGTATCGGATGCAGCCACATTTAAACCCGCCAGATGGCTGAAACCAAGTCAAGGCGGTATTGAAGGTAAATTACATCCATTTGCTTCCTTGCCTTACGGCTACGGTGCACGCATGTGTTTAGGCAGACGTTTTGCCGATTTGGAAATGCAGATTTTACTATCAAAACTATTACGCTCATATAAATTGGAATATGAGCACGAACCTTTGAAATATGCAGTAACGTTTATGTATGCTCCAGAAGGCCCTTTAAAGTTTAAAATGTCGAAGTATTAGAATTAAGTTAATATTATTTAATTATAGAAATTTATTGAAATTAATTTTATACCAAATATTTATAAGAATTAAATTTATAATCAATAAAAAGATATTTTTAATATATTAGGCTTAAAACATTCAATTTTTTTCACTGGAGATTAACAAAATAGAAAGTAGGTAGGCAGGTTGGAGTGGTAACTTTTATACCAAAGCCCACTTAAGCACGCATAGCGGCCCGTTGTAATGCCACAGGTAAGCGCAGTCCCTATACTCACCGAATACCACGAAGTTGGTTAGTGCAGGGACTGCACACTAAAGCACGAAACCTCCTTTATAAAAACGAACCTATAAACTTGATATCAATGGATGATAACTCCGTTAAGCTGACAAGGAATGGAAAGCCAAATAACCTAAGTCTACATCTCGCAAGAGATGGGTGTTGACCCACAACCTCCACAAAAGTCGTTTAATGGGAGCTGCAGTCTTCCCACAACGCAATGATCTGTAAGACTGGCCCCTGTGATCGAGATAATATTGCGATCAAGTTTCAGTAGTTGGTTGGTAAGTCTTCTATCCACCGTGAGCCAAGTGATTCTGGCAATGGCGCAAGATTACTCATTGAGCTAGTATAGGTTAGTGTCCCGAAAGAATTTTTACCTAAGGGCCAATTTTACCGAGGTAAGTGGCATACCTCATTGTAGCCTAGGTCAGGCATCTTCTGAGGCTTCTCGACCGGGTACAGCAGAGGGTGAAAAGGTGCTCATTAGGGATAGTAGGGTATCCATTTCTATTGCCGACGCAATTACCAACTATAAACCAGGTCCAGAAGACTCCTTCTCCTGAGATTAAGGTTGGGAGCGAAAGCTACGATTTGAATTTAATGGAATTCTAAACACATATTCGACCAATAACATAATTTAAGCACCAATTTAAAAATTTAACACTCTTGGACCTCTGGACAACACCAATTAAGGCTGCTAATTTTCTACAACTACATACATATTAATTACGACATGCAAACCAACAACAGTTAATTTTTAATAATTAATTAGTGAATTGATTACCTATCTGTCTTCACTGCTTTGGAGTTTAACCTGGAAGCAGCCAACCTGCACTATGCACAACAACCACTATGGTCACTCCCTTGAATACTAGACAGTGTATGCTTAACGATTAGATAAAAAGCAAATATTTGGTGTTATTATACTGTTATTCTACGAGCACATTCAACATCCAGTGAGCCCAATATAAAACATGCATTTCATATGAATATAACTTTAAGCAGTTAATTACACTTTATTTTCTTTTCCACGCCTTAAACCAACTTTTGATTGATTTTACACTATTCTCAGCATCTTGTTTAGTTTCTCCTTTCAACTCAAACACTATATCGGGTTTATACGAATCTTTGGCCTCCTCCAAAATGGTGCCAAATATTTCACATTCTAGATTTGATTTTAATTTCTTTTCGTTATAGTTACGTCCCTTTAAACGGTCATAGAGAATTGTATTGTTGGGACATGTTACAACGAAAACAGCTTGAAACCAACGTTCCGGAAAGAAATCACAACCATGATACTCGACTATATTACCGCCCTTTTGCATAAGGGGCTCCATATAGTCCATTAGTTTTTCTTCGTCCAAAATAGGACAATCGTATTCCTCATCGTACTCTTCGATAAAATCTTTTTCTTTGGCCACCTTAGAACAATCTATCCAATTTAACTTCAATTGCTCCGAAATACGCTGGCATATGTAAGATTTGCCCACACCAGGGGTGCCTGAATAAAGGTTGACAAATTTAAACAAGGTTTTTATATAAAAATATTATAAATCTTACCAGTCACTAAGATATTGGGTAAAGCATCAACTGTTTCATCTGTTGAAGTCATATTTTTTTGTTATATTATATATTTATATATTTTTTTAATATACAATTTATATATTCCTTTCTTCGTTGAGTGCGTTTAACAATGTAAACAAAAACATGTGCAATTTTTGATAACGACAAAGTATATACAACATATGTTGTTTGTTAGAGATGTGAAAGAACTAGAGATGCCATAGTTTTAAAACTCATATAAATGCATACACATATATTTCCTACAATTTGGGCATTTCCCTTATAATCACCAATTTGGCATCCTCATTATCGAAAACAATTGCTTGTTTGTTGGGCTTGTGAAAATTGTATAAAATTTGACAAAATATTAAAAAAAGGTTCATTTGGAACAATAAAGTATTACAATTTGTTATTTTTACTTTACGATGCCATAAGAAATAAACAAAAAGAAAAAATATCAAAATGGAAAATAAAAATGAATTAGTAGATGAACTCCTTAGTGATACTGAAATGACCACAGCCGGAACAACAAATACAGAAATGCCGGTTTTGGAAAACTTATTTACGGCTGAAGCTGGTGCCACCAGTGTTTCGATATCAGAAATCGTGAATACAACATTAAAATTAAATGAACAGACTGAGGATAGTGCAGCTACTTTACCCGACAAAGATGCGGCTTCTAGCACGATTCTGCCACAAGATCCTGCAAATGAGGCGGAGCCTCCAAATGTGACAGAGAACACAACAGGTAACCAAAAATAGAGCACACTACATCATTGATGTGAATTATTGTAAGCATACATAGTCATCTTACTACATTGATGACCATAATTCTCTGCAGTTTCTATAGTCATTATATACTAATGGTGGCCATAGGTAGGTAGAGGTCATCTTACTACATTGATGACCATAAGGCTCTGCAGACTCTATAGTCATTATATACTAATGGTGACCATAAGGCATTTATTTTTTATGTTGCTCATTAATGGTATTGAGCCTAATATTATCGAAATATTTACAGTAATAGGATCGTTTTAAATATTTCTAGATATCGCTATCAAGCCTCCCATTGAAAATATATCGCCGGATTTGGATTCTAATCTTGAGAGCGCAAATCAAACAGAGGCTCCAAACCAAACAGAAGTTCCTACAAATATTGACGTTGAAAAAACAACTGAAAATCTTGAAGTTATTGCAGAAGATATATTAGAAACCCCAGTAGAAGAGCTTTGTACACCGGAGGTCAAGACTCAACAAGCAAAAGAAGCCCTAGAACAAAACATTTTAGACGAAACTAATAAAGAATCAAAAGAAACCGAAAAAAGTTCAAAGGATAATGAAAATGATAATCCAGAAGAAAGTAAAATTTCAGAATCAAAGCCCTCAGAAATGTCCAATGAGCCAGTAGACTCTCAAAATGAATCTCCAGCGGAAATTAACAAAAATAAAGAACAATTAACAACAGAAAATCTTAAAGACGTTAGCGAAAAGTCCTCAAACGATGCTGCAAATGAAACAAAGGAAAACGAAATTTTACCAACTGAAGAAATTGAACCTATGGATACTTGTGATAGCCAAGAATCCTTAAATTTAATTATAGATGAAACATCAAATGTTACTGAGAACAAAGAAGATGATTTATCGGATAACAACAAAACCGACGAAGATACTAATATGGAAGTGGAATTTAAGGAACACAGATCAGCTGTCATAAAAGACTCAAATGATAAAGGCCAAGATGAAAAAGAAAAAACCGAAGTCGAAGCCGAAAACGAAGAAGCTTTAAATACATTAAAAGATGATGATGTTATACCTATAGAACAGCCGCCAGTGCCTATAATTGAAATTGATGATGAGGATGACATTGAGCCTACAGATTCCATACAGACCTCAGCGAAAGAAAATGAAGAGAAACAAACACCAATGGATGTTGACGAAAAGACTCAAACAGTTGTTTCTAAGAAAGAAATTTCTTCCACTGAAAACGACAATGATATAAGTAAAAGCGAAAAAATTGGAGCCCAACAGAAAGTGGAAGAGAATTTATTAGAAGTGACTTCAGAGAAACCTGTAGAAGAACATTTAGCAACTCAAGAATCAAAGATTACAGAAGATGACGATGGCACCGAAGATCCAACAGTTGAAATATTCTACAATAAAGAATGCATTAATTATGAGTGTCCTCGTAATCACAAACAGTACTTTAGAGTGCCACAGTTTGCTTTTAGTTACTTTCAAGTAACGAAAAAGAAATTTAAAGTGCAGTATATCTGTGCTGATTGCTATGACAAAGCATTGGAAATGTATGAGGTAAGTTAAGCATTTACAGTTTTTCAAAGTTTATAACTGACTGTATTTCTAAGGAATTTTGTGGCTTAATAAGCTCTAAGCAACCCTTGCTGCTAGAGGAGATTCCATGTGGAAGACAAGAATTTGTGGAAATCATTGATAGCAGTGATGATGAGAATACTACTAATGCCAATGACAAACCTGCTGAATCTACGAAATCTGCGTTTTCTCAAAATGATTTATCCCTAATAGAAGCAGAGCTTCATAATACTATAAAATCAGTTTTAAATAAACTTGAAATACAAAATCAATTGACCTGGTCTAAAACCATACTAACGGAGAGACTAAAGCGTTTAGAAGTGGAAACAGATTTTGTAGATAATGAATTAAAAACTTTACAAAAAAAGGCCGACAAAATGCACGAAGGTTTATATTCGTGTCCCAAAATAAAAATACGACAACTTCAACCGTTAGATCTAAACAGTGGCAAACTTCTAACTTTAGATCATGCTTTGCAAAAGGAAATACAGGTTCGTTTAATACGGTTAATATTGAAAAAAATTCTATGTAGTAATGTTTAACATTGTCTTAGCCCATACCACCGGTGGGAGAAATTGAAAGGCCCATCATACAAGTAAATAATATTTATTATGCTGTTAAAAATAATCCCATTGCTAGTTGGGTCCCTTGTCGTGTTATCGAGCAAGTAGAGGGCAGTATTTTGGCACAGAAAAACGTCAAACACTATAAAATAAAATTTATAAAAAATCTAATCCAAATGCCCAAAACTGTACCAGCCAAATATTTGGCATACTATGATCCGCCATCTGTCAGATTACCAATAGGCACTAGAGTTATTGCATATTTTGATGCCACTTCTTTGGCTAGAGGCCGTGAAAAAATTAATGTGCAAAGCGCATTTTATCCAGGCATTATTGCAGAACCCTTAAAGCCGAACAATAAATTCAGGTAAATTGTTTATTTTGATGGCTTTTATGTAATTATAACTTATTTGTCATTTGTAAAATAGATATTTAATTTTCTATGATGATGGTTATACACAATATGTATACCACAAGGATGTACGTTTAGTATGTCACGTGTCCGATTGTGTTTGGGAGGATGTTCATCCTGCTTCAAGAGATTTTATACAGAAATACTTAACCCAATACTCCATTAATCGTCCCATGGTTCAAACACAGAAGGGACAATCAATGAATACCGAGTCAAATGGCTATTGGTTGCATGCCCGTGTAGTGGATATCGACTGTAGTTTGGTGTTAATGCAATTTGAAGGTAGCAAGAGTCACACTGAATGGATTTACAGAGGATCATTACGTTTAGGTCCCGTTTTTAAAGAGTATCAGAAATCCTTACAAAAGAATTCTACTGTACCGGTGTCACGTTTGCCGAGGGTAAGAAAATAATTTTTAATATTTTCGAACATCTTTAATATGAATTACCAAATTCTTAGCGCACTGAACCATTTATTCGTTATACCGAAGATGAAGAAAACACTTCGCAACAGCAAGCTGATAAAACGAATGATAATAATCGAGCTGTGGCTCGTAAAACTTTTGGTAGACCTGAATCAATGATGAATTCTGCATCAACGAGTCAGCAACAACAGCCTCTGCCCGTTGTAAAACATTTAAACAATTCCACAATTTATGTAGAAGATGAAAACAAACCAAAAGGAAAGGTAAGCTAAATAAATTTCCATTTGTCCTCCACCAAACAATTGCTAACGTCACATTTCAGGTTGTCTACTATACAGCTAAACGCAATCTACCTCCTCGGAAATACAAACCGCACATTTGTTCGCCTGCATGTCTCTTCGAAATTACTCATAATCTCAGTGCTTACAGTCCCTTATCGAAACCATTGCTATCTGGCTGGGAACGTTTTATTATAAGACAAAAAATTAAAAGAGTTGTTACCTATCGTGCACCATGTGGCAAAATTATGCGTAATATGAAGGAGTTACACCACTACTTGCGTACCACGCATAATGTTTTGAATGTGGATAATTTCGATTTCAGTCATGAAACGAATTGCTTAGCCGAGTATGTCATCGAAAGTGCTATTGTACAGAAGCGCGATATTTCAGGTGGCCAAGAAAAGATGGCTATACCATTGGTGAATTATTACGATAATACACTGCCACCAGAATGTAAATACTCAGCTAAAGTTATACCAACCGAAGGTGTAAATATCAATACCGATCCAGCTTTCTTGGTAGGATGTGATTGTGAAGATGACTGCATTGTAAGTTGCTTGTAGTGAATTTATATTTTATATTTCCGTTTATTTAATAATCCTTTGCTTAAGGATAAAAACAAATGTGCTTGTTGGCAATTGACACTGGCTGGTGCCAAATATGGCAATCCAAATGCAGCGCCTGAAGAAGTTGGCTATCAATATAGACGTCTGTTGGATCATGTACCGACTGGCATTTACGAATGTAATATCAACTGTAAATGCAAAAGCAGTTGTCTTAATCGTGTCGTACAAAATTCTTTAACCATGAAACTGCAAGTATTTAAAACTTCCAATCGTGGCTGGGGCTTACGTTGTATTAATGATATACCGCGAGGTAGTTTTGTTTGTGTTTATGCCGGCCACCTGCTTACCGAAGCTAAAGCAAATGAGGTATGTTGTCTGTATCTAATACGATACGTATACAGTGTAATAATTTTAATACATTTTTCAAGGGAGGACAAGATGCTGGTGATGAGTATTTTGCCGAGTTGGATTATATTGAAGTTGCCGAACAGATAAAAGAAGGCTACGAGTCAGAGGTAGAAATACCAGAACCGGATGAAGAGGATCCATACAATCCGGAAGGGGACGATGATGAGTTCACACCAAGTAAATCGTGGATGACAAGAGCGAAAAAACAAAACGCTACGAAATCGACACGTTCTTCAAATCAAGAAGAGGATTCCCAAGAGAGACAAGTAATAAATTTCAATCCAAATGCCGATATGAACGAGGACTCCGGCAGAGAAAAGTATGAACAAATTTTCAATATCAGCAAAATAAAGTGCAACTTATTTCGTTAATGTTTTCTTTATCATTTTATAGTTCCATACGTAAGCTATATGGAAAAGATGAAGCGTGTTATGTTATGGATGCAAAAATTTCTGGTAATTTGGGTCGCTATTTTAATGTAAGTTTTTCTTAATGAATTAAACCTTTGGAATTGTGTAATTTAAAGTAAAACTTGCTTTCCAGCACTCTTGTTCGCCCAATATGTTTGTACAAAACGTATTTGTCGAGACTCATGATTTACGTTTTCCTAATGTGGCATTCTTTTCATCTTGTAACATACGTGCTGGCACTGAATTAACTTGGAATTATAACTACGAAGTTGGTGTTGTACCGGGAAAAGTGTTGTATTGCCAATGCGGTGCCCCCAATTGTCGCTTGCGTTTACTTTAAATTTATTTATGTTCTGTTCGTATTTTAACTTTTAACATCGCAGCAAAAATCCTCTTTTAATTTTTTTAAATCATTAGTATTTAAATAGATTTTAAAATCTTAGTTTATAATTTGTTTTTGTCTCATACAAATATTTGAATTGAAAAGTATAACATACATAATTAAATATTATGCACTAAATAAACCTTAGAAACACAAAAGATGAGTACTATTTTTGAAATTGATCAGATTAGATAGGAAAAAGCAACATCAATAACTACAACAAGGTATGCACTCACCATCCGAAAGGCATGATGTTGGCTTAGAAATGTAAACCTACGTTATTTTTCTCGTTCCGAGCTCATCTTTTTTTTGTGGTTCGGACCAAGTTGCAAATTAATAGATATTTATTTGGTAGATAAATAGGTTCGAGGACGTGTTTAGCTTAATGTCAAATACAAAAATATCTGGAGATCATAGAACCAATTGTGGTCGTTCTAGAAAAGGTAGGATGTAAAAGAATCAGAATGGAAAGAGTGGAAGTAAATATACAGAAAAAAAATAGATATCAACTATGCGAGGATGAACACAAACGCCTCAGTCATCATAATCCTTTTAGAAACCTCTACCCAAGAATGAGACAGTCACAAAGGAGATGCTCTAATTCCTCCTCATTAGTACATTATCCCGCAGAAATCCAACTAAGTTCTATCCCCAATCCCCACCAGTGATTAAACATGACAATAGAGCCTCAGCAGTGCGCTAGTTCTACCACTGGAACTTCAAACTAGATAACTCAACTTCCTTTACAGAACCCATCTAATGAAGATTGTACAGGAATAGCAAATTGGAGGTTTAGAACAAACAACCATATAATCAATCGAGTGAGAACCCCTTGTAGCAAGTGCATCAGCCAGTCGCTCTGTCCCAGAACCGAGCAGAAACTGTCCTGATCCGTTCCAAGAGCTCTTACAGTCACCAACCTCTCACGACTTATGCCAAACCGCTCCTATCGCCTTAATTGTCAACGATTATCACACCAAAATCTGCATTAAAAAAAGAGAGGTGTGCTAGAAGATCAAAGATCTTCGCCATGAAAATGGCTGTACAATCAGCCTTTGGAGCCCCATACCGCTCAACTAGTCCCTACCCAGTGTGAGATTATTCAACTAGTCATAAACACAGCCTTGGGAACCATACAGTGCCTTGTCCACCACTGTTTTAAATAAATAACACTACGTGCCAAAACACACTTGATATTGAAGTCAGCCTGATTTAGATTTCCAATATATGTATGTATTTTGTAAAAATCATTTGGTTTGGACAGTAGACTTAGTTTTTAAATAATTAAAAGTAACGGTACTTAAATAGGTCACCCTGACTATTCTAAAGTGATTAAGCAAAATTAATAGACCTTCCTGGGAAAATGCTTGTTCTCCTATCACTTTCGATCTTTACCATTTGGCTCCTCATCCTTAAGAAAAACTTGATATACATATACATTCATATACAAAGCAATCTAAGCCTAGGAATGAAATACATACCTTCTCTTTGCTCAGACCTAAGGGCTATAATAAAACTCAATCCCTTTTATTCCTTCACAGTTATCACTCTGCTATAATTTACACACAATTACACACAATTATCACTCTGTTATAATTTATTTAATTTTAATTAATTTTTTTGTTAACCTATTTCCAAAACACTTTTGTTCTACACTGCTGTTTAATGTTTAAAATTCGATTATTTTGCAATCGATTAATTTACCATCACAATCATTACAATAACAATTGCTATTTAAATGTAATATTGTGATTTAAATAGCTGTTGTTTTGTTTTGTTTACCAAACTTTGTTTTTGTTTGAGAATTTTATAAAAAAAAGAATAATCCTAAAATGAGTGTTCAATTTAATGCCGAAATTGAGAATGCCTTGCAAAGTCTTATAGAAACATATCAAGTGGCTTTGGAATTTGGTGATGAGGGTAAATTTTATACAAGAAACACAGTTTATATTTTGAACTAATTTTGGGAACACTTTTTAATAGAATCGCGAAATACTGAAATGTATTTGAATTTGGCCGCCCAACTTTTAAGTACTAAGGAAACGGCCAAACGTACAGATGAGGCTCTGGAAGTCTCAAAGGAGCAGCGTACGATAGAAGATTTTGACAAAGAATATGATCAACAATTGCAAATGCGATTATCAAAGAAATACGATTCTAAAAAATGTGCCGAGTACAAAACTTTCAAACAACAATTAATGCAAATAGCTCAGTCATATTGTGACGACGAGGCTAGCGGAAGCAATACAACTCATGTGGAGACAGATGATTTTGTTATGGAAGGTGAAATAAATGTATTTGACCCTCTAACCAAACAGCGTATGACAAATCCTGTACGCAATACGTTGTGTAATCACCATTATGAGAAATCATCAATTTTGGAGGCTATAAACATTAGCACGGGTTTGCGGTGTCCAGTAGCTGGTTGCGGCAATAAACAGCCAGTCAAACAGCAGCATTTGGTAGACGACAATGTATTTAAAATGCGATTACAAAAACTGGCCGCACAAAGCACAGAGGAATAAGAGTGTGATTGTTTTACTTTTAATTACTTTTTATTACACCTTAATAGTAAAACTTAGAAAATAAACAGCATGAATTGTTTTCCTTTTTTAATTATCTCGTACAATGCTTTAAAGAATTCCAATCCATGTTTAATTATCATCAATCGGCTTGGGATATATTCTGCGAGGCACTAATCAAAGTATCACGCAAATCTTTTGTCGACTGTATATGCACCCTTACCGTATTTAAAAAGGTAGGATAAGGCATGGGTCCAGCCGGATTATCCTGCATATAGGGTTCCGTTCTTAAAGCAGTTACAGCTCCGGGCAAATAATGTTGAGCCGATGATAATTGTTGCATACACTGCATGGCCGTTTTTAAATGCAACTCGATTTGATCGCAGTAGGCATAAAACTCTTCTAGATTTTTATCAAAACGCGTATTTATGCCAGTATCCCTTTTCAAATTATCTGCCATATTATTTTGCTGTAGAGTTAAAGCTGCCCCACGGAATGTCAACAGTAGCGATTCTCTCATGGGCATAAAAAGACTTTTAACTTTCGATATGTTGTCGATTTTTTCACATTGTTGTTGTTGTTGCTGCTGAGCTTGAGGATTTTGCTGCATTTGACCAGGCATTTGTTGTTGCTGTGGCACCATTTGCTGACCCACCGGTGGCTGCTGAGGTGATGACTGCATTAACGGTGATACGCCTGGTTGCATCATAGTATTTTGTGGTCCTACCGGTCCAGCTATAGCCCCTACACCACCCATTTGCTGTTGAGGCATAGCGTGCATATTCATATTTGGATTCATGACGCTTCGGCGATTCAAAATGGATTTTCTTCGTGCTTCTTTAATAGGCACGCTTAATTTCTTTTAACTTTTATTTATGAGAACTACAGGCAAATTTGTTTGATACACACACACAACAACCGCTGGATTTCTTATAATTTTTGTTTCTCTATTCTTGCTTTCATATACTACAGTCGCATGTAGCAAAAGATATTTATTATTATTAAACTATTGTTATGAATATTATGAGAATAAATAGACCTTTTCAGACAGTTTTGTTTAGTAAACAGCTGTGTTAGAGATGGGAGTTTATGTGATTGAATAGTGATGCCATACTGTAAGGAATTGGTATTATAGAAAAGCTATTTTTTTAATAACGTTAACGAACACTTAATTTTGAAAATATCTTTAAAATAAACCTTTTCTTTAATTTTTCAATAATCATGCACATACCAGGTAGAAGGTAAAAATTGAGGTGCTATTACACTGGGCTCAAGATTTGCTCATTCGAAGGTCCATGTAGATGAGGTGATGTAAGCAATAGTATTCTATCCTTCTGCAATAATACAACTTAAGCAGAAGCGATTTTATGAAGAGTTGCTATTTTAATATGGAGTAATAACCTCAACCAAGGCAAATTCAATAAGGTAACCGTAACTCTACAACAAGTACAACAATGCAAAAACAACACGCATTTTGTTTTTGTTAAACCTCCATTCGGATGTCAAAATAGGAAGAAAAAAAATGGAAAAGAAAAAAAAATTAACAACAACACACAAACGCACAACAAACACACACAAATTTTGACAGCCCAAGACCAGTCAGCTGTTTCCTCACGGTCACTTGTTATGAATTCGCTTTGACCTCAACCAGAAGCATCCTTTCTGACAAGAGGGTTCCTTGAAGGGGAAGTCACCGCCTCATTGCCCCCAGTGGCAATTTGGATACGAGTGAAAGGGAGCCTTTCGATGACCGTATTGTCACCGTCTTCATCCGATAGTGGGGAGACAGAGTCTGACTCCACGCACATATCTTCCGTTGAAGTGGGTATCGCCGAAACAGTCGCCTCACCAAAGGACTCCTCCACAGTCGTAATCCTCAGGCCACCTGGGGCGAAATTTCTGACGATCTCATTGTTGTTGTCAACAATGCTCGCCTGGATTCGCGCAATGAGCTGGGGCGGCTCTAGTTCAGTTGCATTAGCTATTTCGTCATCATCGTTCGTCGTATTTAAATTTTTGTTGTTGCGTTTCTTGTCCATATAAGTCCCACGAGTGAAGGGGAAAGGAGGTCAATCATGACATAGCCCCCGCTAGCATGACAAGGACTTGGTAGAAAACCTAATACGCACTGAGGCGCCCAGGTATAAGTGAGGCTCCTTTATAATACAGTCGGATTAGACCCTCGACTGCAAACCATCCGATAAGCAGGGGTCGCTTAACACTCCGGATTAGGGGTATAGAGGAAATATATGTGATCGGGCGAGTCGAAGAGATTACACAGAGACATCAGTTCGAATACAGTCCTCTCACGATATTAGGGTAATCTTTAGTCATGCACCACATCACCAACAGGTTGGGGATATGTACACTTAAGCCCCCACATCGCGACAAGATTGTTACCCAGCCATCATGAAGCTATGAGTTCCCTGAATGCAAGATAATCCACAAAGTCATGATAGACTTTTTCTTATCATTTATTTATTGTATCTTCATTCTTAGTTTTATACGTTTATCGCAGTGAAGAGAGCAGCAGTCAAGGGATATAAGTGACACTATGGCATACCGACTGTAGTTGGCCAGAAAACACTTATGATCTATAATATTATTTCTTATAGTTGCGGAATATGATTTGGAAAATTTTGCTATATCTTAGGCATCAGCGCATAGTGTTAAACTCTGTCAAAAATTGAAAGCCAATATTAACTACACGAAGCACTTTTAATAGCATCATGCTACTGATTTTTTCTATACTGAGAGCCTTCTTCGAGTTGAATTTGACTCCAAAGCCGAATGAGATGCTTCACAAAACAAGCTCACTAGTAACACTAGTTATTAAGTCGTATGGACCCTTGCAATTAGTTTTATGACTAAACTTAATTAAAAAGTGTCAAAAATGAAAATAATATTTTTTTTATTATATATATATTTTTTTATTTGTTTTACTTATTTTAAATTTACAAAACGTTATTACGCATTTTTTATATGAAAAGTATTCATTTAATATCTTTTTCATGTTCTCAAAAAAAAAAAAATAATAATAAAATAAAAAATTATTTTATTACGAAATATGTATGATATTTTTAGACTAAATAACAAAACATAAATTGTGATTGGTTTTTAACATTGTTATTGTTAAATTCCTGTGTGTGCTTAATAACATTTCTTTTTGTATTCATTTTCTTCCTTTTTACATTATTTTATAAAAAAATATATGATCAGGTTGAGCTTCATTTGTTGTTGTTCTACAACAAATATCATTAACAAACAAAAATGTGTATGATATACAAATGTATGTAGTTATAATAGAATAAGAGCTCAACCAAAAACAAAAAAAAAATTATTTACTGAAGGGGGGAAAACGGTAAGGAAATAATACAAGGATGTTTTATGACTTGAAGAAGGTTGACTATTTACATGAAATCATCGTAATCATCATAAGTAGTGTAATCATTACCATACTTTTTATAACCATCGATATCCTGTTAGGAAAAGAGTAAAGAAAATATTTTCAATAGATTTTATTGAAGTGTCAAAAACAAAAGCAGTTTTACTTACATCGCTCTCTTTTTTCAAAGTTACTTTTCCTTTGCCTTTGCTAGCGGGTTTCTTGGCATTTTGTTTTTCCATTTTCACTTTTTCAGTATGTAAGTTTTCTACACTAATTTTTAATTTCTTCAAATCGGGAAGAGCCACTAGAAATAAACGGGTAAAATGAATAAGTTATTGAAATTTGGTTAAATTTATATGTATATACTTACAATGTACACCTATGCTACGTACTAAATCCTCAATGAATTGCGGGAAATGAGGTGATTCTTTGTATTGTGCCAATTTCCAACTAAGCGTCGCACCAAATTCTTTGAATTCTTCTTCAGTTTGAGGATTAAATGCATCTAAATCACCTCTAATATCACTAACACCAAAGGTTTCTAAAGCACTCTTCAAGTCAGATTCTTCTTGAATTTTTTGTAAGCGTAATTTTTCGGCTAATTTTTCTTCGGCTGTCATATTAGCTAAGCGTTCAGCTTCGGCTTCCTCTGCCAGTCTCTGAATAAATAAACAAATACATTAACTTTAGTAAATATGCTACATTTATGATGGCGCATGCATGTTGCGCTATGTTCAAATTGTTTTTTTTAGTCAGTAATCTCTGTTATTATTGCATTACCTCTTGTTCGGCTAGTTTAGCTTTCAAAGCCTTGTTAGGTTTCGTCTTCGCCGACGCTTTTACTTCAACTTTTTCTTCGTCTTTTTTTTCCTCTTCCTCGAGATCCCAACTGTCCTGTAAACAACAACAAAAACAAAAATATTTCATTAATTGGGCCCAAATATACATAATTTACAAGAGATTTAGAATATAATATATTATGTACAATGAAGGATTGTATTATGCTGTAGACTTTTATTTGTTTTTAATCAGTAAGTACTGATCCGTTCTGCGCGGGCTCTTCTCTTGAAGTTTCTTATCTAACCTTTGAAAACTATTTGAATCTTGTATGTTATCAATCAATTTAAATAAACAATTGCAAAGCGAAATCTACTTTTACTGTTATCGAATTATCGTCAATTAGCTCGAGTTAATAAACTTCAAACTAATTCGTTCTCGTTAAGAACATTAATTAAATAAACGCTGAGCAATGTATTTTCGTTTTTGAATTCTGAATTTTCTAAAAGAAGAGTACAGAGCTAAATGTGTGTTATATCAAATCACTGCCAGTTGATGTTTGAGAAATGCGTTTGTATAAAAATCTACAAATTATTGAGGAGATTTTGACGACTACCTATTGGTTTGATTTCAAGGAATACAATACCTCCCTCTGTTGTGGAATTGTTGACAGTACATACGTCATTTTCTCTGTTATCCTGTGCCTACCGATTTGGTTGCACCCAATTTTCTGAAGGTAACCATAATTGACCATTTCTGGACACCGCCTGGAGGAGCTTCGCTTAGCTTTCTTACCTTACCTACAGGTTTGATTTTGATTTATATTTGTTAGCAAAACTATTCTGACTTAGAATGTGTTTGTCAACAGTTTTTGGTTGACGTTATCGTAGGTTGAGTAAGATTCGGCCCAGAAGCGGTCCAGTATGGTTATGTTCATTAGAGATGGTAAAAGCAGAAAAAGATTAACACAAAGATAAGTTATTTAAACATGGGTAGAGATTGCTGTCAACCTAGGAATATAAGATATCTAAAAGTAATTAAGAGAAGAAAACCAAGGGAAACAAACAGCTATAAACAAATAACAATTTCACTATTGTGAATTGTGACACAAAGGAACATTTCCGGAAGGGCTTCGTATTATTTATAAACATACTCATGACAAAGGCTATAACCTTTTGTTTGTAGACATTATCACTTTAAAATCCTTTTCTGGAAATTCCCCGACACAATTCCAGGCTTTGAAAATTAGTCAGATTTCTGCGAATTATTTTAGATTATCTTAAAATCAGCTGTGTTGTTGCTATTAAATATTACAAATTTTGTTGTAATACGAAAAAAAAACTGATCAATTCAGTTAAAAACCACTTTCTACATTTGGTTTAACTTGACACATAAACGGGTAATAACAACAAAATATATGCAAGACAGGCACTATGAAGCAATTTATGCACACAAGCATACACAAACAACTCATAACAATTGCAAGGGGGTGAAACAAATAATAACAACAACAACGACGACAGACAAATGAAGAAAACAAAAAATCATACACGTGTCAATTATATACTAAAACAAGAAACTGCTGTTAGATTTTTTTTATCTCTAAAAATAGTAATTCACTATAAATTGTTATTAACTTACCTTAACATCCTCATCATCATCCTCGCCAGCCCATTTGTTGACTTTGTCAGGTATAACCACTATGGGTTTGTCCGCAGCACTTTCTAGAAGTATACGAAAATAATTTTGCACACATCAGAAAAATATTGTTGACTTTCAATTTATTTTTAAACATTTCATAATATTTCTTTCCCCAATTAACATTTGTCATTTTTTTTATTTGTTTAAAACAATACAAGGTTGTTGCTGAACGCAATTTTTCGACAATTCTTTATAAATTTTTGCCAAAGCACATGGTCACATTTGGTTGTGTGTGGGGAATGAATTCCTTTGAATATGTCAAGTCTTGTTCCCTATTCTGCTGCCAACTCTTACCCCAATCGTCTTCCATATTTTTTGGCTCTCTACAATTTTATTTATTTAGCAAATTTTTGATTATATGACTGTGTTTTGCTTGTATAAGGCAAAACTGATTACTTTTTTTGTTTAAAATTTTGTCTTTATTTGGTTAAAAATTAGATTTTTCCCGTAATTTTTATTACAAAAAAAATTGACGAATTAAATTAAACTTCAATAATGCACTAGACTTCACGAAGTGCTTCTTCTTAATGATTTCATATACTGGATTTTTTTTCTTATTGTCTTCTTTGTATCGTTTGACACTTCAACTCAGAGTTGTTTAAGAAATGTAGTAAAAGGTGCTGCCGCACATATTGAAAAGTAGCGATTTTATTCAAAAAAATATTGAATAAAAATTACAAATAGTGTTGGCAGATAGATGAAAGTTATTACACTGAAATTCAGTGTAATAATAGGGCAAAATCATAACAAAATGGTACTGTTAGTAATTTGACTGGATTGTTAGGGCTCGTTTCCAAATTATGGACTAGTGTAATGTGATTAATGAGGAAGTAGCGAGTCATATCACCACACGATGCTTGAGATGCATATTTCCAGGTCCGGATACGCTATTTCTCTATCTATCTATTCTAAATCCTGGCCTAGTTAACTAGTCTACGTCTCTAAAAACCAGGGCAGTGCTTTCAAAGCGCCTTGACTTTCCAAATAATATATTTTTTTTTATCATTCATAGAGATCCATTCAAAAATAAGAGTTGTCCAATTCATTATCAGTACTTTTTTTTTTTTTTTTTTTTATTGATATTAAGTAGTATTAATAATACTTTTAATTAACATTTAAAAACTGGCGACTTTTAAGTTTCCAGCATGAGACAACACTGTCAAATAAACAAAAACACTTCCGGTAACTTCATTTGCTACTTTTTTAACAGCTGGTACTTAAAAGAAAAATTAGACAAAATTAGAAAATAATTTAAAAAATTTCAAATTATTAAATGTAAAAATTAAAAAAAAAGCAAAATAAAGAATAATAGAAAAACTTACAATTCATTAGAAACGCAATTAAGAAACTCTTGCAGTGGCTGGGTGTGTGGGAAGTTGTTGCAACGAACCAGTTGAAAGTGTCATAGAAGTTATTTTTTCTTTGTCTTAAAGAAGAAACAGCATAACAAAGATATAAAAAAAGGAAGACTACTTAAACAATGGCTAAAGTGATATCACAAGATACATTTGATGATGTCGTCAAAGAAAATATTGTTGAGTTTGCCATGTCGCCCGATGAAGCCAAACAGGAGACCATTAAACAGTTTGAAGCCCAAGTAAGTCTGGTTGTTGTTGTTATTGTTTAGTACAGGGGGTGGGCGATTTCTGCTTCATTAATCAAAACAATGACTCACTTTTGTTTAATGTTTCTTTTCTACCTTATAGGGCATCAATTTGGCGAATATTATAAAAGATTTAAGTATTAATGCTGAATCCGGCAAACCTATATTGAATGAGTCTATAGAAAATCTTAAAATACATTTGGACAACAATTCGAAGGAGGAACAACAGCTTCTCGAATACCTTAAGGCTATGGAGGAAGAATGTCAAAAATCTATACCTCATCGCGTTCTGGCAGCAAAAAACAATGTTAACTGCCTGCTTCTGCAGATATTGGAGCAACAATTGGAATTAGAAGAATCTAAAAGGAACACAGAAGTGCTAGAGGCCACTTTAAAAGCTCTAAATAGTTTATATAATAAACAACCAGATATATTTGAGGGAACCGGTTTGGCTTTGGCTAAACGCTTACTGTGCACGTGTAAGGACAATGAAACGATAGTTTGTTTAACTTTGCAATGGCTTCAGAAATGTTGTGTTATGCACGAAATTAATCGCCAGAATATAATCAATGGCGATATTATACAGTATTTAAAACCTTTTGTGGCTAAAGAGAAAAAGAAAGCATTGAAAGATATGTTGGCTGTCTGTCGTTATTTGGTTTTAGATGACGATATACGCGTTGAATTTGGTTGCGCCCACGAGCATGCGCGTCAATTGGCTTCAGAGTTCATTATTGAGTTTACAAATCTTTTGGCTGAATTCGATGATACTGGTCTTTTAGCCGATTTATTGCTAACCATTGGTGCACTGGCAGTACGCCAGGAATTTTGTACTGTTGTCGATGAAGCTGGTGGTATCAAGTTGGTGTTGCAGGTTATGGTAAGCGAAAATGTGTGCCTTGTTGGAATGTCAACAATAGGTATCGTTATTGGGGTTTTGGGTACAATATTCTTATATTTAGTTTACATTGTGATACTTTTTCGCTTATATTCCGTGTGTAAGATTTGTAAGTTTTATTCTAGGCTAACAACTTAAACGCAACACGCTTAAATCGTGAAGCTTTAAAATTATTACGTGCTCTAGCCGGACAAGATACGGTCAAATGTCATATAGTTCAACAAGGCATAGCTCCTATACTTAAAGAACTCCTAAACACTAATATGGTAAGTAAGTCATGGTTATAAATCAATGTAACATATAGTATATGTGGACTTAACTTGAAATTTCTTAAAGGACCATGAAAATTTAGTAACAGCAGCATTAGCATGCATATCAACTTTGGCGCTGCGTGTTAAGGAAAATAGTAAAACTTTATTTGAGACTGGCATAGCGGAGAACGTCGTAGAAGCTATGCGTTTATATCCAAAAAATAAAGTTATACTGGTTAGTTCAGATTAAACGATCGAACTCGTTAGTTAGTTATTATAATAATTGTACGTTTTTTCAATCTTATAGCGCAATGGTGCATGGGCTATACGTAATATGGTGTCACGTTCTAGGGAACAGTGTGACACTTGGTTATCATTTGGTGTGGAGGATATTTTAAATGCAGCCATGAGTGATCATCCTACAATCTACCAAGATGTTAAAGCAGCTTTACGTGATTTAGGCTGTAAGGTTGACCTAAAAGAGGAATGGACTGGTACTGCCGAAAAGAAGATTTTAAACCAGAAATAAACATTTGTCTTCTTGCTCAATAAGCTCAAGATTTAAAAACAAGAAAACAGCGATTTATTAATAACGATATACATACACACACAACCCAAGCGTACTCAGATTATAATACATTTACATTGCACGAGTTAATTTTCCTAACAGTTTGTATTTATCATTGTTATCATTACTTTTTTTGGCCAACATATTTGTTAGCGGCTTTTTTTTTATAACAAATCTTTAATAAAGTTTTTTTTATATACAATATTGTGCCAATGTTTGTGAGGTCTTTTAACTAAATTTATATTGGAAGCCCTTTTTAAAAAATACTTACAAGGCTTTGTATTTTAAATTTATTTTATTTATTGTATACAAAAATTGTTTTAAGTTTAATACATATGCTCCACCATTTTGACGACGCAGAAAGTAGTCAACTATCTTGGCATTCGACTAGACCCTAAACTGACGTTCTGGGCTCAGATGCAACACGCTGCAACGAACGCCGCTAAGATCACCTCCTTAATTGGTAAGCTTATGGCCAATATTGGTGGTCCTGTACAGAACAGACGCAGATTGATGATGGCAGTAACGGACTCTATTCTGCTTTACGGCAGTAATTGAAGGTGGAATGTAGAAATAAAATTGTATCATCGGTACAACGAATCGCTGGACTTAGGGTGGCATCGGCATATAGGACTGTATCTAAGTCAGCGATATTAGTAACCAGTGGTGTAATACCTATATGTCTACAGCCAAGCGAGCGGAAGAGAGTGTGGGAGACTAAAAACTTGCACGGAGAGACCATACAACACTGGCAAGAGAAATGGAACACTGAAACAAGTGGTAGATGGATGGCAAAACTTCTCCCAGATATTACCCGCTGGATTGAGAGGAAATTTGGTGAGGTTAATTACTATTTAACACAACTGTTATCCGCACACTGTTATTTTTGTAAATATCTGTTTAAAATGGGGAAGATGACACGACCAAATTGCATTTACGATGATGCGCAACACACTTTCATTGTGAGAGATAGAGTTTAGAAAGAAGGAATCTTGAGGTAAAAGTCGGCGTCTGTACTGTCGAAAACTTCTGCGATGTACTACGAGGAAAATTGGAATAGCATTGCCAGTTACACTGAGGCCTTTCTAAAATCTAAGAAATTTCACTTGAATGAGAGAATTCGAATGGATGTTTGAACACCTTCTCAGATTTTGTTGCGCAATCCGGACGCGGATATGGATATAAAGTTGGCCAGACGGACTCCACTTCGAGGTAATACCAGGGTAGTTCCGGAGTGGACAAAAAGAGTCCAAAAGAGGAGCAGGAGATTTAGTAGGAGAGGACCGCACACACGGGGGATAGTGACGACTTCCCCTATGGTGCGGAAAAAAAACCTCAGACTGGTCTCTCCCAGCACTGCCTATAGCAGGCCGTAGACACCTAGATATATAACATCTCCTATCCATTCCTACCACGCCTCTGCTGACCATCCGGTGATGAGGCCGTAGAGGTGGCTGATTGGGGAATCAGGAAAAATGCATTCTTTTTTGGATGTCAATTTCATGTACAGAATCAATAAACAAAACACTCACTTTATTTTCGTGTAAGCATTTATAATCAGATACAGAACACTTTAAGAACAATTTTCAAAAGATTTTCTATTATGAGTATACAAAGATTTATTTATTTTCTAAATTAAATGACATTTTCACAATAAATAAGGAAAACATATAAGAAGAATAAGGTTTTTTTTTTATAGAGAACATCATAATCCTTAAGGTAGACTTAAAATAATGGAGATATGATAGATATTAAAGAATATTAAGTATTTAAATTGCCACTACTTTTTATATCAAATAACTAAAAGCAAATATGAATTACGAATAAGAATTTTGTACTTATGAAATATAAAAATAATATCTAAAAATTTTAAGGAATATAAGTTCTTTTTTAAACAAAAAAATAAAAAAAACTTTGTACCCTAAGAGATAAACAGGGAGGATATTTAGTTTTATAATTATCACTTGGTTAATTTAAAATTCCGTAGACCACCAGTTTTTAAACGATTATTAATGCTAGTTGAGACAGGCTTAACTTCGGTATCTTCTTTGGTATCAACTGAAACTATGGCATATTCATCATCGGATTTATTACCAAATGGATCCACACGTTCGGAGCCACCAAAACCATTGTAGACATAATTTGGCGGTAAAAGTTTCATTGTTGAACCCGATGTTGAGCCAGCAATTAAATCTAAGCGTGGCTTTTTGAATATGGAATACTTTAAAGAAATGTTACATATTATTTCACAGCTAAATTAAAAGTAGTTAGTTTAGGTTTACCTTTTGTAACATATCACTTTTAGTTTTACGTATGGCTCCTCCAGAGCCATTGGGTTTCGTGGGTGAAACTTTTAACACAGTCACTTTATTGCCCATTGTTTTGGTGTTATTTTTAAGGCGGAATTCATTGTTTTTGATCAATAAATGTGGCATGAGTACATTACAGGATTTAATATTTAAATAAGGTGATGAGGATTCTTCAATTTTTTTTATATTATCTTTCTGAAAATTTATTTAAACGCACGTACCTATGTGTTAAGTATAATATTTTATTATGGAACGAACAGTAAATGAAAACTTACTATTGTTGGTGATAAGGTTGAACGTTTTTCTTCTTTAATTTTGGTAATTTTAGGTGACATTGAGCCAGCAGTATCAATACGGGCTGTATTTAAGCCAATGGACCTTTCATTAACTGTATTATTATTGTTGTTGTTATTGTTTTCATGAATTCTTGCCTCTAATACTTTAATCTACAAAATATAGTAATTAAATTATTATAAATATAAAGATCCTTCCAACTATTGTATGATCGTGTGCCAAATACCTTTTCTAAAAGTTCATAATTTTCACTTTCTAATTGTGATATTCTTTCTTCATGTTTTCTGTTAAATTACAAAATAAAATTTAAATTTAAAAATGTTGTATAATGACATTAATTAACTCACTTTCTTCTTTCGATTTCTCTACGTAGATTAGTTTGTGAAGTTTTTAAGGCAGCACGCATATCACTCTTTTTATTTTCACAGACTTTTAATTCTCTACAAATAAACGAACAAAAGTATATTGACTTGAATTCCACTATGAACGAGTATTTAATTTTTATATACGAAAACTTACCTCTTCAATGTTGTTACCCATACTGATAGTATTTTGGGATCATTTTCATTATTCAGTAATTTTTCTGCATCACTCATTGCTGACGTTAATAAGGTGGTGATCCCTTCCATTGTTTGAACTTGTTCCTTAAGTTGGGCGATTTCTGCCCGTAAACCGTCTATAACTTTAACTTGTGATTCAAGCATTTTTGTCTGTGTTTTTGTAAAATAAGAAAACAAAGTTGATAAAACAACGCATAACGTTTTGTTCATAGAAATTAATTTACCTTTTCAGCATAATTGAGTACAAGGAAATTTTTACTTTGCAAATCCTTTTCTAGGCCAGCTATTGTTTTCCTGCAATAACAAATAAAAAACAACATGAGAAGCTTTATAAATACATAAAATAAATTATTTTACAAAATATTAGCAACAATAACAAACTTATGGAGTAAGAACAGTGCAAGCTCTTAGGATTGCGTAAAGGCAGTCTGTTCTACAAGCCAAAACGGCTCACATCTCTTGAGATATCGACGATGGATTGTCAACCCAGTTACACCCCCAAACGTTGCGCTAGTACAATAACTACAACGGCAATCTTGTATTGTTAGAATGGAAATAACTTGCATTACTAATGATGTATTAGGCTGCTTACAATTCGTTTTTTTAAAGGATCCTAGGGCAAATCAATTAATCTCAAAATATTTGAAACAATGTTTTGTCATTTAAATAATTCATTAGAAATAATTAGACGTTTCAATCAGTCAATAGCACTCCATAAAGATCGCGAAACCCAATTTTATTAACAGAAAAATAATGGAAGATGAAATTTATTATATTTTGGCAAATTGTACTTGCGAAAATTTAATAAAAATACCACAATCCGTGATATTCCGAAGCTCAAGGTTTTTGCAAAACGGTTTGGAAGTGCAAACTCAACTTAACATTATAGTGGACGAACATATTATAATAACAGTCCGGTCCACGAATCTCTTGATTTTCTAAAATCTCCTGCTCTTTTCATAACAAGCCTCGCATTTCGACAAAAAGGTGGAAAGTAGGAGCAAGGTCCTTAAAACTCTGGTTGGCTTCCCATGGGGTACGACCAAAGAGATAATGGTAATCATATACAAGGGAATTGGTCGTAAGATCGTAAACTAGGCGGAGCCGGTTTGGATTCCTTTTCTAAATGACACCAAACGGAAGAAACTCTGAATTGTGCAGAATAATTCTCTTAAGATCATGTTTAGCTGTGTAAAGACTACTAGATTGGATTATGTCCATGAGCAAATAAAAATACTCACAGTCATAAACTACGACATTCTGCTAACGCAGTGCTACATATCAAACCATCCTAACAACGAAGTGATTAGGGATATTTTCCCACCTTTAAGAATCAGATTAGATATCAAGAGATTCCTCGATGATACATATCAGGGACATTTAACCTTCCATTATGGATCGATTATAACCTACGGCTTCCTATAGAAATTTTCACCAACAGTCATTTATGGATACAATGTATACTCCTGCCTAGATTGACAAGATCACCTCTGGCGCAGTTAAGATCATAATGGAGCTATCCTTGATTCATAGCGCGAAAGTGGATAATCCCAAGAACTTTTAATTAGTGTCCAAAGTGTCGCTAGAGTCTTCACGACACTTATAACAATGTCGTCCTATGCCGTCGACTCTGACAGTGATACATAATCACCATCAAAACATACAATATCAAGGACAAGGAACGAATAATTACTTGGAATTTTATTTTGAGCACGCACATCGGCCCGTTGTGACGCCACGGGTGAACGCAGTTCCTGTACTGACCAAGTTCCACCAAAATCAGGGAAGAGGAAGAAGTTGGTCAGCGCAATGGCTGCACATCAAAAGCACAAATACCCTACACTGGAAAACCAGCCAGAAAGTTTGATGAGCGATATATCCTTGATATCAATAGATGATAGTTCCGTCAATGGGGAGCCAAATAACCTATATCTACACCTAGCAAGAGACGACCATTGACAAAGAAAAAGGATAACAGTCTCCTCTTCCTCAGCGAATCTGCATCCACAGCAGAAGTCGTTAAATGGGAACCTCATTCTTTCCGCGCGTCTTCCCATATCGCAATGACCCGTAAGCATGACCACTGTGGTTGAGATGACGTCACGACCAATACCAAGTAATTGGTTGGTACGCCTTCTATCCATCAAGGGCGAGGTGAGTCTTGCACTGGAGCAGGACTCCTCATTGACCCAGGATAGGTTGGCGTCCCGAAAGAATTTCCGCACAATGTCCAACTTGACCGAGGCAAGTGGCATACCCAATTCAATTGAAGAGGATTCTGGAAGAAGCGCACCAGCTCTGGTGAACTCGTACATCCTAGTGATAACATTTCGAGAATCTAAGAGAAGTGATAACCAGCCTTTTTATTATTCAACATTGCGAACATTCTTAAATTGTAATTAAAATTGAAACATTAAAAGCCCATAACCGCCAGTTTAAAATCAATATAATCTATGATTGGTCGCCGTACTCCTGTGAGTACGGTGTTAAGATTTGCAGAAAGGAATTAAAGAAAAAGAAAAATATGAAAAAAAGTAAAGTTTTCTCGATTCTCCTTCAACTGTCTGTTAGTATTAAATGCAACTAATTGCCATATGAAATCTACCACTCGGATCTACGGTTTTAGCGCCTTCAACTTAACCTTTTATCCCAAAGCCATTTTTCATTTTAAGCCATTGAAATATCTCGAAAATGAAACTTACATGCATTTTTTTTGAGTTTCTTTTGAACTTTTTATTTGTTCTCCCGCTTTTTCTAATTCCTTTTCTTTCATCTTCAACTGAAGCTGCGCATTGTCCAACTGATCCTGCAGTGAACTCACATCAATGCGACTTGCATCCAAATTTCCCATATTAAAATAAACTCTTATAATATTGCGATCTGTGCATTTGTTCCGGCACTGTGGGCATGTTTTTGATCTAAAGTGCAGCAAGTAAATAAAACAAAATTCTTTAATATTTAATATTCATTTGCAAACACAAAAGACCTTCACTTTTTCTTTACCTTTGTAGCCATTGCGACAGACACGATATGTGGAACATGTGTCCACAAACGGTAACATGGACATCATCAGCAGCCGTAAATAGTTCAGCACAAATAACACAATTTAAATTTAACATTTTGTTTATTTCTAGTTATTAATTTTAATTCAAGAATCAATACATTTGAATTGAAAGAAAACAAAGGAAAAACAATTTGCAATCAACTGATTTAACACGATTCACCTATGAATGATAGATTTCTCCGGTTCTACTTTATTTAGACATTTTTCAAGATTGTTTTGGTTTTTACCGCCAATTTTTATTCAATCTGTCATGGGTTTGATAACTAAACACAGCTATTTTTAAACACAGTCTGAATGTTAAAACAGGGTCGTTTTATTGATGATATGACTTTAATTTGAATGTGAATTAAAACTCCTCAACTGATTTCTTAATTTAACAAAAAAAAGAAGACAAATTTCTACTAACTACCCCTATTCTATTTGTTGTCGTTTGGAGAAGACAAGACAACATTATTTTTTGTTTCAATTCGGTATACGTGTTGGAAAAGAATCCATCACTTGCCAGAGGTTTCCGCAGGGATACTGTCCCCAATAATTTTAACACCTTGTTTGCCGCGGCAATTTTCAGTGTTTTGACTAGAGGCTTCAATCGTTCACACCAAAAAATGCAAGTCAGCAACCAAAAACTGCAAGTCATCGACCAAAAAAGTTGCAAGTCATTGACCAAAAAATGCAGGTCAGCAACCAAAAACTGCAAGTCATTGTCCAAAAAAATGCAAGTCATCGTCCAAAAAAGTGCAAGTCATCATCCAAAAAAGCTGCAAGTCATTGTCCAAAAAAAATACAAGTCATCGACCAAAAACTGCAAGTTATTGACCTAAAAAATTCAAGTCAGCAACAAAAAACTGCAAGTCATCAACCAAAAAAGTTGCAAGTCATTGTCCAAAAAAGTGCAGGTCATCATCCAAAAAATACAAGTCATCGACCAAAAAATGCAGGTCAGCAACCAAAAACTGCAAGTCATCGACCAAAAAAGTTGCAAGTCATTGTCCAAAAAAATGCAAGTCATCGTCCAAAAAAGTGCAGGTCATCATCCAAAAAATACAAGTCATCCACCAAAAAAGCTGCAAGTCATTGTCCAAAAAAATGCAAGTCATTGACCAAAAAAAAAATGCAAGTCATCGTCCAAAAAAATGCAGGTCATCATCCAAAAAATGCAAGTCATCAACCAAAATCATGCAAGTCATCGACCTAAAAATATCCAAGTCATCTACCAAAGAAATGCAACTCGCGAAAAATGCGACATTTTGTTGTATATATACATATAAATGCGTATTAACTCAATGAGAATTATTAAAATTTTTAAGTTCGTTTCCCCAAAATTTCATTATATAAAAAGAGTTAGTTTCGTTGCCTATATTTCTGATTCCAAGTAAAGCTGGACCCTAAGGAAAACTGTTTTGGAATCCCTGGTACCATGTCTATCCGGCCACTAGGTCCATTTTCCCCACAAGTCCATTTTTTATCCGATTGAGCCCCATTTTACTCATTTAAAGACAGCATTTAGCTTCGTCGCGTATATCTCCGGTCCCAAGTAACGTCCGGCAATAACAAGAACTGTTGTGGAATTCTTGATCTCACGGCTATCCAGTCCACTAGGTCTATTTCGCCTACAAATCCATTTTTGATCCCATTTAGTCTCATTTGTATACGGGTAGGGTAGTCGCAGAACTTTGTATGTAGATGAGATGAAATAAACTTGTAATGGCCTTCTGGTTATTCTAGTAATTTTGTGTAAATGTAGATTTGCTGAATCATAGGAATCTCACTATGATGATACAGGTAGAAAGTGGACGAATGTCAAGCTTCACTGTTTTCTTGGATTACAGTGGCGTAATGAATCACAAGATTGTAAATCAAATCGGAGTATGCAGTGAAAAATGTTTTGACGTTATTGTAAAACAGTTTATGGCTCCCTGACAATAAAGCAACTGATCACTAGTCGGAGGTACTTGTGTGTGATGTGTAGTGTATCACAAGTTTGTAGATCAAATAGAAGTATACATTGATTTTGCAATGACTTGGTAGATTATTAAGGGCTTTTCTAAAAAGTGCTTTTATTCGAAGAGGCATCGATTATTGCAATAAATACCGGGCAGTTCTCTCAGTAGCATATTTACCACCATGCCCAGATCTTCAAACGTTCTATCACTCGAAAACCGATAACATCTGTTCTGAAGTGCAGGGCACTTGCATAAAAGTTGTTGAACTGATTTCGTTCCTTCTATATCATGTTAGCTTCTGCAGTAATTCGGGTGGGGCAGACCGAGCTTGTCAACGAAACTGCCAATAGCGCAGTATCCCATTAGAATTGCCTTTAGAATGTGAACCGTTTTCTTGTCGAACTCAAGTAGTTTCCTCGTTTTTCTCCCGCTGTCCACTGCAAGACACCGCAGTTTTGAAATTCGGCAACCACGTACGTCGTTCCACCCGCGGTTTATTGAATTCCATGTTGCTTTTTCCAATTTGAAAAAGTAGAGGCGAATACATCCCTTCTGTCGTCTGCCTCTCAGGTATTTCCGATCCCTTCCTTGCCCGTTTATCAGTTTTTTCGTTTCCCTCTGTGCCACAGTGGCTCTGTATGTAATTAATAGAATCGTAAACTATGCATTTGATCATGTTATGATCTTCAGGAAAGTTGTTGCTCATGAGCCCGGGAAGGTTTATAAGTTGGTATGAGCAATATCCGACAGGTGGCGCTACTGAAAATTACTAAAAATGAATTAATTCGTAAACTGTGTATTTGATCATGTTATGATCTTTAGCAAAGTTGTTGCGCATGAGCCGACGAAGGTTTCTAAGTTGGTATGACCAATTTGCGACAGGTGGCGCCACTGAAAATTAAAAAAAATTAATTATCAGGTTATGATCTTTAGCAAAGTTGTTGCGCATGAGCCGACGTAGGTTTCTAAGTTGGTATGACCAATTTCCAACAGGTGGCGCCACTGAAAATTACTAAAAATGATTTAAATCGTAAACTATGCATTTGATCATATTATGATTTTCAGCAAAGTGGTCACGCATGAGCCGGGAAGGTTTCTAAGTTGGTATGATCAATATCCGGCAGGTGGCGTCAATGAAAATTACTAAAAATGAATTAATTCGCTAACTGTGTATTTGATCATGTTATGATCTTTGGCAAAGTTATTGCGCATGAGCCGACGAAGGTTTCAAGTTGGTATTACCAATATCCGATAGGTGACGCCACTGAAAATTATTAAAAATAATTTAAATCATAAATTGTGCATTTGATCATAATATGATCTTTAGGAAAGTTGTTGCGCATAAATCGACAGAGGTTTCTAAGTTGGTGCGTTTAATTTCCGATAGATGGCGCCACTGAGAATTATTCAAAATGAATTGAATCGTAAATTATGAATTTGATCATGTGTTGATCGGACAAATACCAGACATTTTAGGATTCATCATTTATGATTTTAATAACATTTATAATAACTCATTCCCGTAAAATGTCAATCGCAAATTTGAAACATTTTAATTTTGGAACATTTTTAAAAATGCTGTTAGGATCAATTGGATTGGGTACATTGTGAGATACTAATAAATTTCAATTCATTTTTCACGTCGCTCCCGTACAATCACCAAAGCACGTTCACCAGGCACGTTCGTCTGAATCATCTGGAAAACGGGAAACAAAATCAATAAAATGACTCAACATTAATTGGATATTTGTGTAATGTCTTTCCTTTAAATTTAATTTAGTTGGTGGGCTAGCAACGCGCGCAGAGTACATCTAGTATTTAATAAATTATTCTTAAAATTAAAATTGAAAACAAAACCAATTCTTTTAATATTTTTTCAATCAAGAATATTTTTTATTTATTAATTATTTTTTTAATAATTTATTTCTTGTATTATTTTTGATTTTCCTTTTTTTTTTAATTTAAACAAAAAAATGTTTGAACTTTTTATTCATTTTTTTACTTAAAAAATTTAAACTAAGACTTTGAAAAATATAAACAGTTTCGTTATTATTTTATTTTGTTAGTTTTACATGCTAGAAGTCAATATTATTAAATTTTTTGTTTAAAGTTTCAATTTATTCTATTACTATTACTAAGTTTTATAAATTTTTGTTTTGTTTTAAGTGTTTATTATGTTGGATTCCTTTTCTTTAATAAAATTCTACAATCTCGGGGCTCTTGAGATTGTGAATTTTACAAGAATTTGTTTTCGTAGTATTTTCAATACAGAAAACAAAAACATTTAATAGTTTTTATTTATGTTTTTTCTTTTTTCTATATCATTAAATTATTATTATTATTATTTTGTTTTTTTTTATAAAAATTTACAATTAAATATTTATAATCTTATTTATAAATATAGTTTTCATATGATGAATAAAGTAGTGGTTTTGATAGTTTTAATAATTTTTTATTATACTTTTAACTTAATATTAATATTTATTTTAATTAAAAAAAAAAAATATACAGTTTGTGTGTATGTATATATATATATATGAATATATATTAACATATTTAAAACTTTCTTAAATTCTTTATTAATATTTTAATTTAATAGGAATATTGTTTATGTAAACAATTTTGATTTATTTTTAAAGATTTTGTAATAAAAAATATAAATTTTAAATTAATTTATTTAGGAGATATTAAAGAAAAATAACTAAACTAAAATAAAATTGTAATAAAAAAATTATTTTTGTATGTATAGAAATTAAAAATTAAAATGAACAAAATGTTACATTAACTTTTGTAAAATTTTTCTTTTAAATTAAAAAAGAAAAGCAAAATATAGTCGGGCCTCGCTTATCCGTGATGGTCGGGACCAGAAGCATTACGAATAATCGATTTTCACGGTTAACCGAATAACAATTTTGGTTATACAGTTTTTTTTATTATTTAACAAGTGAATATTGGTGTACATACATATTTACATTAAAAAAAATTAATTCAAGAAGTTTATGTACATTTTTAAATTAAATAAGTATGTATGTATGTATGTATGCATTAAATTTCCTACTGAAAACATGAGACAAAAAAGGACATTAAGCAAAAAAAGAATACCACTTCTTAAAAAAGTCATGTAATGTAATGTTTGTCTAATATTTTTCAACTTATAATTTTCTTTTACAAGTTTTTCTTGGATGCAACATTTACATCGTCTTCCAATCCATTGTCTCGTTCAGGTTCATCTGAGTTTCTGTTTGCCATGCTTATAATTGCTTCATCTGACAAAAAATCAAATTGGTAGGCATTTTCATCATATCTCTATATCCTCTGTGGTAAAGTCGTCCGTAACACTGATTATTTGTGTCACATTCTCGAGCGTATTCGATATTTCCATACCTATAACAAAACACTTGTAAATGCCTCTGACTCATCGTATACAAACAAGGGAATTCTCCGTTTTCATGTTTATTATATGTATTGTTGGTACATATGAATTTGAAGTTAATAAAAAAATTCTGCCAGTACGGATAATAGAGGTAATAACGGTTAATCGAAACAAACAATTTGAAAACATTGCAAAAAAAAAAAATAATAAAAATAGACTGGTCTTTACAAATCACGGTTAATCGGGGTTACCGGTTAACCAGATCACGGATAATCGAGGCCCGACTATAATTAAATAAAATAAAAGAAAAAAAATAAGAAACAAAAGAAGAGAGACATCCTTTTGCACACCCAAAGGTTACTTTGGTTAGCGGAACTAGTTGTTATCATATTGATTGACATAAGAATCGAATTGTGGATTCATCTAGAAGGGCACATTTGTTCAATTTTATAATTTTTACTGCTTTGCAGTTCAGAACAGACGTTATCGGGTTTCGTGTGGCAGAACGTTTGAAGGTCTGGGCAGGGCGGCGAACTTAGATTACCGTGATATGAAGTGAATTTTTGAAATTTTATTACAGAAGATAAAAATAATAAAAAAATATAAAAAATATAATTATGTAATTAAAAAAAAATTAAATTTAATTTCAATTAAAATATAAAACTTTTTTAATACATTTTTGTTAAAAAAGAACAAAAATAAATAAAAAAAAGTAAAGTTAGAGGAAAATAGTTTTTAAATATATTTTTTTTTTTTGGGAAAAAAATTGTCAAAATTTAAAACAGTAACGCTTTATAATGTTTTTAAAAATTAAATACAAAACAAAAGAAATTAAAACAAAAATTTTATATTTTTTTCCTATTTTGTCCCAAAAAATTTAATTAATTTCAATTATAAAGAGACAAAATTTTCAAAATTTTGTTAAAAATTAAAATAAAAAAATTAATTATTTTTTATATAAAATTTTTAAATTCATTTTAACAAACAATGATTTATAACGAAGTAACAATTATAGATTACAGTAATTAATAAATAAAAAAAAACAAGAAAGAAAACATCTTCTAACGTTCCTATAACAACATTTATATATAATTATTGCCTTAAATTACAACAACAAAAAAAAACAATTTTGTAAAAATACTTTCAATTTAGTTTAATTACTATTTTCTAACCTCTATTTTACATTGTAGTTTAAAGTTCAATTTAGAATATATTGTTCTATCAAATTTACAGGTTTTTTCTTAATTTTTTGTTTGTTTTGTTTATGCTATATTAATTATATTTTATTTATAATTATTGTATTGTATATTTAAATAATTTTACCCATTTTTCCCGAATAGTTGTTGGTGTTAAATTTTTTTGATAAACTTTTTTCTTGTTTGTTCAGTATTTTATAAATTTTTATCGTTTTTTTTTTTATCAAAAAAATTTTTATATGCATTTTTGTTGTAGTTGTAGTAGCCAATATTATACAATTACAAAGAAATTGTTTTTAACTCCTATTATTATTATTTTATAATCATTTCTAATATGTATGTTTTATAAATGTTTTCATGCATATGCATGCATGTATGTATTTATGCTTGTATTTAAATATGTTTTTATACGTAGAATATCATGACCTTAACTAAGTTTATTTATCGTAGTTTTGATTAAATTAAATTTACAAATTTCCTATTTTTCAATTTAAATAGAAATTCTATTAAAATACTGCATGATTTCCAACTAAATTACACTAATCAACAGCATTTCGAAATGAAATAAAAAAAGAATTAAATTAATGAAATTAAAAAACAGTTAATAAAATGAAAAAAAAAAAAATTTACCAATATAAACTATAAATTTTTAGATCGAATTTAAAATTAAAAAAAAAATAAACCAATGTTCTGGATATGAACTAGACAAATACAGTTGTGAGTTCCTCTAGAAAGAAATAATCACACAGAAAAAAATGTTTGTATTGTAAGGAGGATACTCTGATTCCATATATATTTTTTTCATATTAAAGTAACTAGTCCCACCTCTATAGGACGCACAGTGTTTTCTTTTTGCAAAAAATAGAATTAGTGATGCTACTTCATTGAAAATTGGCTAAATTAAAAAAAAAAAAATCATCAAAAATGGCCACGCCCCTTCGACACCGCCCATACAATCTAATTTTTGCTATCCAAGCAAAAGTCTTCAAATCTGATACATATGCCTTCCCGAATAAATCAAATTTTTAAAATTTTTTAAGGTCACATACATATGTACATACATACATACATAATTAAACTTATTATACTTGAGTGGCGGGACCTACAGTTTAACGTCGACTCCGAACGACAGATTTTGAGAAACTTTTTTATGGCAGGTTTATTTACTCTCAGAATTATTGCCAGAAATCTGCTGAGAGGAAGTCGCCGAAAAAATATTTTTTCATTTTTCGTTTTGATATCTGGCCTGGGGCTCGAACCCGGGCTTTACGTCTAATAAGCGAACACACTACCTACTAGACTACGGCGACTACATAAGACCATATTTAATCATACATAATCATACATGAATACATACATACATAATTCATTTAGTAGGAGTGTGTTGGCTTAGTAGAAGTAAAGCCCGAGTTCAAACCCTAAGCCAGATATCAAAACGATATATGGACAAAAATATTTCTTCGGAGACTTCCTCTCAGCATATTTCTGGCAAAAAACTCTGAGAGTAAATAAACCTGCCAATGAAAAAATTTCTCAAAAATCTATCGTTAGGAGTAAACGTTAAAGTGTAGGTCCCGCCACTCATGTATTAAATTAACGCATACAACATGAGTGGTGTGAGATGCTAGGCCATAATTCCTGACTGAAGGGTTGTAATGGCCAATTATGTACGTATGTATGTATGTATTAAAACATTCCACACAACAGGGAATTGTCTTTGTTAACAACGGGCTGAGTTCTAAGATTTGTTAGCGCTATAAGCTTAGAGGATATATTATTGGGATACCCTGTATTGATTGACAATACAATAGAAGGTATGGTAGCGGTACGACGGCATCTCTTAACGGCAACGATAATAAGGTCCCTGGACGCGGCCAGTCTGAGGGCAGGAAAATAGTTTACGCATTTGTAAAGGCTGCTTGAGGGCACAATTGGAACGAATTCATATGTGAGGTTGTTGTACCTCTGTTCCTATTCTTGATGCAATCAAGAATAATTTTTTAAGAATCAAATTTTTTAAATTTAAAGAGATACTATTTTGTTGACTAGTGTAAGTATTGCTATTATGCCTGTAGTGTAGTACAAATTCTTTTTAACAACATTTTAGTTTTTGTAATAATTTCTACGTAAATAATTAAAATTCAGAAAAAAAGTTCGGTTTTTTTTATAAAAATAATTAAAATGTTTCGTTTAATCTTTTAACAATTTTTTTTTTTCAAAATAATTTTAACACAAATTTGTAACAGTAAAAAAAATTTAAATTATTTAGGAATTCTTTTTTACAGAGTCTCTCAAATTGATTTAATTTTTCGATTTTATAATGTCAGAAGCAGGTATGCTTTAATTGTGGTATTTAATAAATATTTTTCAATATAAAAATCATAATTTTTTAATTAATTTTCACAGTTTCACAAAAACGAAAATTGTTTTAAACACTTTAAACACTTTTTTTTTAATGGTTTTATTTAAATAGCTTTGATTTGATTTTCAGTTACAGTGATTCCAGTAGAAGTTTTTTTTCTATTTTTTCTTTTTGTTTTTTTGAAGATATTTACAAAGAAATTTATTTTTCATAGAATTTACAAAAGTTTGAAAGGCAAAGAGAGAAATGAAGCAACAAACAAACAAAAATAAAATGTTATTTTCGAGACTCCTTAAGGAAAAACTAAAATCATAAAATAAATTATGAAGAAATTTTCATCATTTTTATATTCTTCAGACGACACTGCCGACATATCCTTCCTCTTCAGCCTCTTATGAAATGGATCAACCAGAACCAAAAATTTTGGTACCAGAGCATAATTGTAACATTGGACGGATATTCGCCTAGCTTAAAGCAAAACTATCCTATAAGATGCTTAACAAACCAATCGCCATGTAAATGGCATCATGGAGATAGAACGGTCTTATTAGGTCTTTATATAGAAGGAAACGAAACCAAACATTGGCTCCCGCTACCAGACCATAATAGAGTTTTCCTACCTGAGATAAATAGGATCAGAAAGTATATAATTTGTGCCAGTGATAATTTGGTATACGTACATACATACATAATTGGCCATTACAACCCTTCAGCCAGGATTACGACCTAGCTTCTCACACCACATATGTTGTGTGCCTTAATTTTATACTTGCGGGGCGGGACCTACAGTTTAACGTCGACTCCGAACGACAGATTTTTGAGAAACCTTTTTTATGGCAGGTTTATTTACTCTCAGAGTTTTTGCCAGAAATCTGCTGAGAGGAAGTCGTTGAAGGAATAATTTTTTTTTTATTTCGTTTTGATGTCTGACATGGGATACGAACCCGGGCTTTACGTCTAATAAGCCAACACACTACCTACTATACGTCTTGGTATACGTATCATAAATTATAATTAGGGACAATAGCATCCAGCAGTACATGATCAAGTACTGTTCTGGAGTATTTGACTCCAGGCATGTTATATGGGACCCTAGTTATTAAAGAGTGATCGAAAATGAAAAAGCGAGATAATCTATCTAATAGAGATAGCGAATTACAGGAAGTAAACCAGGATAACACAATGCATTTTAGTGCATTGAAAACCATACTACGTAATTTCACTACTGTGAAATAATTAAATAAGAGGAAAAATTGTAAAGATAGTCTAGGACAATCTAGATGGAAGATGAAGACTAACTGAAGACGTCTTCACTACACTAATAAGTATGTACACCTAAATCGTATATGAGTGATAGATAATGATAAATTATGGAACACTTTTAATGTCCTTGTCCGTATTTCGAGTGACAGACATGACACATCTCAGAAGAGTGAACTGAAAGAAGCTAAGGAAGGTTGTAGAAGATATCGGATTCCTATAAAAAATATGAGTGGTAATCCTTGATGTTGATCGCACAACAAACCGACTTGATGGTGTAAGTGTATGCCGATTATAGGGACGCCTGAACGATCTGGATTACGAAAACGATGTATGTATGTCTTTTGAAGCATAGTTTCTTGAATATTGTTACCAATTCCCAAAGGTTGGCTGCGGTAGCTGAGACAGGTACCCCTGAAACAAAACCTCTACAATCTTTCAAAACTTGATATGAGAAATTGGAGGAAGAGTGCATACGATTGATGGGCTTGGTATTACATTTTTAATCACGTTCAGCGTAAACCATAGGGTCGTTATAATAGCCACTACAGAAGAAGAAAGTATTAAGAAAAAAAGGAAAAGTATAGAACAAGAGTGTAGAGAAAATAGGTCAGAATTCTGACTAAAGGACTGTAATGACCAATTATGTATGTATGTATAGAAAATGATTTTTAAATCGTACTTAAAATTTCCTAAATCTCTATTTAACGTTTTGTAAATCTTTACTACAATTTTTAGGAGCCTTGAGAAACTACTTTTATTAGTTTTTTTTAATGTCTTTGACATTGAATTCTTTATTATGTTTCCGAATACGAATGTTTGTTAGTTTGTTTCATTTCATTCTCTTACTTTCAATTATTACAGTTATTTATATATACAGTTGTTTATTAAATATTTTACAGCATTATTACATTTCATTGTCAATTTCTTCTCTTTCTCTTTCTCTTTCTCTCTCACTCTCAATCTCTCTCTGTGTCTTGGTTTTTGTCATTCTCTGCTTGTAGGATAATTATTCGAAAGAGAAGTTATCCTAGATGTATGCTAATGATTTTTGCAATGCATCACATAATAATCATACAATAAACTGTATATTAATCAAATTGCGTGTGTGTGTGTGTAGTATATGTAGTATTTGGATGAGTGTTATTTCATTTATTATTTTAACAAATTAATTTAATATTTATAACATATTCATTATTGTTAATATTATTGTTATTACAATATTATTATTATTATTATCATAATTATGCTTATCATTGTTATAAATATAATTCATTTTAATTAATATTATATGTATATGTTATATGTTTTAACACGTACATACATACATATGTGTGTAGAATTTAAACAAAAAATATATTCACATTCATTTATTCAATCAACTTTAACAGGGATATGCTTTAATTTTTGTTTTTTTTTATTTTATTAATTTAATACAATATTTATAGGAGTAGATTTTTATTTTCAATTCATTTAACTAATATTTTTGGTTTTTTGTTGTAATTTTTTTTAGAGCCAATACAGAGAATATTAATAATACTCTCCTGCCTATGCAATATTGGTATTTAATTTATGTATTGATTTCATGTATGAATATTAATATGAACATTGTTAACAGTTAAGTAGTAGTAAATATTTATTTTGTTTTAATTCTTCAATTTGAATAGACATTCATATATATACAAAAAGTTTAATACAAATACATTTAAATATTCAATTATAATTAATTATTTTATTTTATTTTATTTGAATTTTAGTATACATTTATAACTGTTTCTTAACATATTTATTATAATATTTTAACCATATTATTATATATTTTTATAAATAATTATTAATAGTTTTTATATTATTTGTTAATCGTATAATACATTCTTGTAAATTTCTGTTAATTTTATTTATTCTATTTTATTTCATATTTTTAATATTTTCTTCTATAAATTTATTTTATTTTACTTTTATTTACAATATTATTCTCTATTTTTTATTCATTAGTATTAATTTCATTTATTAGTTCTTTTTATTAATTTTTTTTTTGATTTACATTTTTATTTTGTACAATTTAATTTAAACAGTTTCATTATAATTCAGTTTTTTTGTTTTGTTTTAAACATTTTGATTTTTTCTTTTTTAAACTATTCTTGTTGATTTTTTGTAAATCCTTTGGTTTTTATTGAAACATGGTTCATTGTAATGGTCCTTTAGGTAACTGTAAATAAAAAAAAAAATAATGAAAGAAATTATTATCAACATATATACAATATTATTAATAAGTGTGTTCGCTTCACCAGACATTAAAAAGAAATAAGAAAAAAAAAACATTTCTTCGGTGACTTCCTCTCAGCATATTTCTGGCAAAAGCCCTGAGAGTAAATAAACCTGCCATGAAAAATTTTCTCAAAATCTGTCGTTAGGAGTCGACTTGAAACTGTAGGTCCCGCCACTCAAATATAAAATTAAGGCACACAACATCAATGGTGTGAGAAGCTAGGCCGTAATCCTGACTAAAGGGTTGTAATGGCTAATTATGTACGTACATATGTATACCCAATTATCACTGACCCAGATCATACACTTTCTGATCCTATTTATCTCAGCTAGGAAAACTATATTATGGTCTGGTAGCGGGAGCCAATGTTTGGTTTTCCTTCTATATAAAGACCTAATAAGAATGTTCTATCTCCATGATGCCATTTACGTCAATATTCCCAGAGTGATGCAATTGCTTGCGATTGGTATGTTAAGTTTTGGATAGTTGATAGTTTTGGTTTAAGCGAATATCCGTCAAATGTTCCAATTATGCTGTGGTACTAAAATTTGTGGTTCTGGTTGATCCATTCCATAAGAGTCTGAAGAGGATACGTCGGCAGGATTACGTCTGAAGAATGTAAAATCAGAGATGAAAAAGTTGGTGGACGTTCGTTTGAACGCAAACAGAACAAAATTTAAAGAATTTTAAAATTTTAAGTTTAATTTCATTGTTTTTATATCATTGTTTCTTGATATTAAATTTATATCAAAAAAGAATCTTCTAATTTCTATTTTGTTATTGAACTCATCCAAAACTTTTAAACCTTTAGTAAACGTCTAATGGCATGCCATAAAATTAAATTTTCTTGGCCATTAAAAACAGTAATTGATTCAGTCGAGAACAGTGTAGCATTCATTCATCATTTGCCAGTTTATTGTTATTGAGAATTTGTTACTTGTCTTTTATGGCATGGCATGAAGATGAAATTAATGATTATGGTTATACCGCACAGATGCTATAAAAATAAAGGAATAAAAATTGGAAACTAAAAAAATGAAAAAATTTAAAACTTCTTATTTAAATAGACGACTGCAATTTTAAAACAAATATTATTACTTACATTATTATTTACATTCTTTAATCGTCTAAAGCGTTAAAATCTTTAAATAATAATTCACGCCTAAGGCTTTATGGCCTGACAGTATTTGTCAAGAAATTCTCTTTCTTTTATATCTCAGCTAATCAACACTAATCAGTATTATGGCGTGGTTGTCTATACTTTATAACGAACAGAGGAAAATAATTCTTCTGTAATATTTTTCTTATATTTCACACCCTCTTCTCCTTCTCCTTCTTTTATTATCGTATTGTGGCGTCCGGCAACATTGAATCACATTGAAAATGAATTGAATTCCGATTGGATGCTAATGATAATGGCAAAATAGTTTGAAATTATTCTGGTTTTTCTTGTTTCTATTCTTTCAATTCCTTGAAAAGGAAATTTCTTAAAAAGAAACTAAAAAAAGACAAAAAGAATTCATTTTATATTCAAAAACCGTTATTGCCATCTGAAAAGTATGCTTTGGTTTGTAAGCGCTTAAATGTATGCTTACAAATTAATGTCTTATTGTCCTCACTTTCTCTGTCTCTCTCTCTTACACTCTCTTCCTCTCTGTATAAACTATGAATCAGTGTTTAAATGGCGTTAAGTGTGATGATTATTTTTTATGAAGTGCCTGCATGAATGGCATGGTATGCTGGGAGGGAGCCAAGTAAGTGTGTATTTATAAGTGCGAGTATAAATGAGCCTGAATGTGTAAGCTATGCGAGTGCTTAGTATTGTAACCTGAGTGATGAGGTTTAAAACTGAAATAAACGTAAATTTACCTGAAGCGAGTGCTATTTTTTCTATTCTCTCATGTACTAATTTCATTCAGAAGTACCACTTGCCACAATTTGTGGCAAAGGATGATTTGTACTCACTGATGCAAGGTTTGTAAAGGAATTAATTCAGCAGGAAATTTTTTTGACAAATTACTCACTTCAATTTTAGGTGTAGTTACGAATTGGAACCAATATTATATATGGATTGTAATTTGGCCCTCTCCATTACATACTTATAGACCAATAAATAGGCTTCCCATTGCAAAAATAAACACAATTTTTTATAGTAATAGATGGTTTTCCTTGCAGTCGCCGTAGTCTAGTAGGTAGTGTGTTCGTTTATTAGACGTTAAGCCCGGGTTCGAGCCCCAGGCCAGACATCAAAACGAATTATGAAAAAAAAATATTTCTTTGGCGACTTCCTCTCAGCACATTTCCAGGTCTGAGAGTAAATAAACCTGCCAAGAAAAAGTTTCTTAAAAATCTGTCGTTCGGAGTCGACGTTAAACTGTAGGTCCCGCCACTCAAGTGAGGCACACAACATGAGGAAACTTAGTTATTTTCCTATTGTATCCGTTTATTTTTGTTGTACAAGAGAACTAAACCGGATACTCTCTCTTCTGACTTATAAGGGAACTACGTTAATAATCAGAATCGAGAATTGTTGACGTTTAAATAATTTCAGCTCTGGCAACCTTATTTCATCTGCGGCACAATGCATAGATAATGACACCTTGTAGGACGCTTACATTACTCTGGCTTTGTTATATTGGTGGCTTACTTATCGTCTTATAATTTTATTTGAAAAGACGGTGACTCCTACTGTTTCATTCATTTTTGTTTATTCACAAAAGAATCACTTCCTTTAAATAGCTGTCTTAAGCTTTAAATTATGAAATTTAAACAAAAAGAATGCCGTGCTAACGAAGAAATCTTTGTCTAACAGGATGCTTGTTTGGCTGGTTTGCTGTGTGGCAGGTTGAATGGCTGACTTGATTGTCTAACTGATGGATTCATATTGGAAACGTGCATCCATTTGTACGCTGCAAAATTTTACGCGGTTTTAAAACTGTTGTTGGCAAAACATTTATCATCGTATAGTCTTTTTAAATGAATGACTGACTCCAATGACTGAGCGTTGCTGTTAGTCAGTCTTAACAAATGCTCAGATGATGTCTTGTCTATGAAGCTACACTTCAAAGTGCAAAATGGTTTGTAATGTGAAATGCTCGCAACAATAAATTCAGAATTTTAAGTAAATTCTGATGTTACTGTGCCTGCATTTGTATTTCTAGTGCTGTTTTATTCATGATAAGCATTTGCCTATGTTTGTTGTTACGTTTTCGCTTCAGAGAAACCGTCATTGAAAACAACGTTAGAAGATTTGTAGGGAATAGAGAGTAGTAGGAGCCCAAATGTGTGGCTCATTATCTGCTGTGTTGCTATGGGCATTAGTTTGTAAACGTACAACGACTTAATAACCCTACACTGTCTTAATTGAAGATACGAGAGAGCTTACTATCACTTAGTGAGTATATGTGTGACGTTTAATCTGTCATTTTAATGATTTTAACAAACAATCAAAGAAACATTGAATTTTTGGCTGAGAGTCTTGTGATCACGGCGAACACCATTATAGTACGCCTTTTGGAATATTTTTCGGAAGAAAATAAATGCCGACCGAATAAAATTTCCTGAGATAAATTACAGAAGAACATGGTATTTATGAAGCTGTTGACAATTTGCTGATAACCGCTAGGCTGTCGCCAGAAGAGGGCTGATTTTGGATCGGTCAGAAACCAAAAAAAAAAAACTGACAGCAAAAACTGAAACTATTTCCGTTTCACCTCCAGACCATTGAAGTATCCCAACCAAGTATTCTGCCTTAGTATTCCAAGACAGTAACATCGTGGTCGGCTATGTCAGACTGTCTACCATTTCAAAAAATTCTGCAGAAAAAAGGAATGTCTATGTCCTACAAATTTGTCCTCGCCCTCACAGTCAAATAACCTGCCAAGCCCCTAATAGATTTCTTACTCTGGCTTAGTACTGATATCATCTTAGAACGACTGTGTCTGAGATTATGAGTCAGTAGATCCTGCAGCCTTCCGGTGTCTTCAGCCTTCCGTTACTTCATCGATCAGACTGATGAATTGTTCCAAGTGAGATCTAACGGAGCGCTCCACCTGGTCCACACATGTTGCATTTCTTCTCCGATGATCTGCAATCTCAATAATTACCGCAACACTGCACAGTAATACTCTATAAGCGTCTAAGAGCCTTGTGAGGGTCTTCCTGCAGATCCAAGCCAGCCTAGATGGGACATAATTTCAGTTACTTCAAGGTAGTCTGAATATCCACAACACTTGCTATATTATCATACGTCGCCATCTGTTCCTAGACCAGACCAGACCACTGCTTTTGCTGATGAAGTTACCAGAAAGACTTTACGATAGTTTTGCGCTTATACTAAAGTAGACACCTACACCAGTGGCAGCTTTCATCGCAGAAAGTTTGATTCCAGAGAATTTATTCAAAACAGGTCTTCCGACAGGGAATTTCGACTTTGATAGTTAATTTATTCAATCTATATTGTCAAATCCCGAATTCCGAATCCCGAATACAGGATACAACAATACGTGCAAATTAGAAAATTGTTTTTTAAAAATGTACAGAACGGAGCGCTTCTCTTGAAGAATTGAATGAATAGGTACGTGACCAAACAAAATTAACGTATATTTGACGATACCGTCCCACATGAGATGCAAGAACGTCCAATGCATTCCGAAAATGTCACTATTTGGTACAGGACTGGCTTCACCAGTCGCCGTAGTTTAGTAGGTAGAGTTTTGACGTATTAGACGTAAAGCCCGGGTTCGTATCCCAGGTCAGACATCAAAATCAGCAGATTTCTGGCAAAAACTCTGAGGGAAAATAAAAGTTGCTATGAAGAGTTTCTCAAAAATCTGTCGTTCGGAGTCGACGTTAAACTGTAGGTCTCGCCACTCACGTATAACATTAATGCACACAACATGAGTGGTGTGAGAAACTAGGCCGTAATCCTGTATGTTTGGATTCTTTGAGAACGATGTTGGCCAGGTCATCACTGTCAACGGCGAGTACTTCGGTAACTATCAACTTCTTTTGGACTGAATTGTATGGTATGGACATCAACCACATATGGTTTCAACAGGACACGGCTCACGTAAGGGTGAGTTCAAATCACCTAGATCGTATAACTTTTCATGTAAGAATTTCTTAAGCTCTCAATTCCAACAAAACTCAAGCCATCCGTTAGATTCAGCATGATTTATGCAAAAGAGTCATGGAAACAAGACATTCCGGATACGTTCCATCCAGAGTAGCAGTGGCGGTCATTAATATCTCATACACATTTAGAGGTCCTACTTCCTTGTATGGACATACTTAGACCCACATAAGGCCCATTGCGATTTCACACATATTTTATTTTATTTAAGTTTAAAGTTGGGAAACTTTTAATAAAGACTCATTGTAAAAGAAACGCAATGGAATCGCCTTTTAAAAGACCAACAACTTATCAAAAACGCGATGTAAATTGGCATTGATTTACATTGTATGTTGTTGTTGTTTTACTAGATGAGAGCATCGGGTTCAAACCGCAGCTTTGACATCTGACAAAGAAAAGAGAATAATTGAATAATTGCTTCTTACAGCGTCCTCTTCTCAGAAGTCCTTTGGCAAATACGCTGTGTAATTATGCTCAAGAATATTTTCAGTTAAGAGGCAAAACTGAAGGATTCCTTTTTATAACACCTCATACGTTTCATGCATATTTTTGATTTAATTTAATTTTTTAGCTTAGAAGCCTATTTATCTAGTTAAGAATACACATTTCAGTGTATCATAAAAATTGTTTTCTGTACTTAGAGTAGTGATTCGTATGGTCTTCTTTGTGTTACTTTTATGTACGATGGTTTGCATTTGAATATGGTAATCCATGAACAAAGGAAAATCTATACAACGAGTTACTTTTCTTAGAAGCACTAGATGGTGTTTCCTATTCCTGTGCGTATAATGAGTTAAAGTGTATAAAGCGTTGTACTTATTTTCATTTCAATTATAATTTGTTAAGAAGACTTTTAGCATGGCCATGGTCTTTGTTCTGGTGTTAGTCGTCACATTGATTCCTTTATACGTGCATAATGAATGAATGGGTGGCTGAATTGGTTGACTGGATGGTTGACTGAATGGTTGGCTGGTTGGTTGGTTGGTTTGGTTGGTTAGTTGGTTGCTTTGCTGGTTGAATGGTTGTTAATGAAGTATAATGAGCCCATTTTGTATTTTGCGCAAGACCTGTATAAATGGATGAACTGTAAAAGCTGGTAGCAAAGGACTGAATTTCTGAAGCAACATTTTAAAAAAATTGTCTAAGATCTGTTTAGTCTGTAGACTTCATATAATAAATAAATAAATGAAACAAAATTTCTTTGTGTTTAGCATTTAAAAAATCGGGCTATCGGATCTACATGCAATGTTAAGGCAAATAGGCCCGTTTTCGAAAAGATATATTCTTCTTGTAAAAAATTTAAAAATTTTATTTCATTTCAACTAATGTTTCACTGTTTTGATTGCTAATAATTTTTCTCTCCACCTCACTTAGTCCGTCTGCCTATGTTCCATGTTACTATACAATACTTTCTCTTTCATTTCGTTTAATATTTCTTTGGCCATTTTTTCTGCTTCTTCTTCTTCTTCTACTATTTTTAACAAATTGTTTATTATTCAAGTGCTCAAATCGTATTTGAATAAGTGAATTATAAATGTTTTATTTGAATATTAAATGAGTGACTGTACGACTGAGTGAGTTCGTATCACATCAAATGTTATGTTCTTGCTTCGGCAGAACATATACTAAAATTGGAAATGTTATTTATGGCCTCATAAATTATGTTTTGCTTGGAATTTTTCTTCTTTCATACTCTTTATAAATCCTGCAATGATTTATAATCTAATTAAAGGAAAAAAGAAACCAATTAATGTTTGATTATTAAGAATTTCTTCATAAAATTTGCAAAATTGAATGTGAACCATGTCTTACAGTCTGATCTTCAGAGCACAATAACTGATAAAAAATGTCTCAATATTCTAATAGATCCCCTACCCATATAGGTCATGCTTAGGTCTCAATATAATGGGTATTCGGTAGTCCCTTCCATTTCCCTATGAACTATCCTCTCTCTCGTTGAAAGCAATTGATCAGCCGGTAGAAATATCCTAAAGACGATCTAATAGCTCTTTTCAGCAGCTTCACGCATTTCACCCCACCACTACTTGTCATTAACAAGACAATGCCCCGAATTCTAGCGTAGTATTATCCAGTTCCTGTTTAAAAGCTCTGTCAGAGCTCTCCTCTCATTAGTGACTTTGGTGATAAACAGTTGCCATATAATCAAAGTCTCTGGTTATATTCAAGCTATCGAGTAAAGATAGCATGATCAAACTCAACAACAATGCCCCTTATCTAGAAATAGCATCGAGTGTAAATTGATGAAATCAGATAATTCCACCATAATCTGGATCCAAGTTCCCCTATATAAACAAATTGACTTCCTTCAGAATTCTTCTATGTTCAAACTCTCCTCTACCAGCAAGTTTTTCCAATATCGCCTAAAGGAATAGGCTACTTGACCACTATTTCTATAAAAGGATTGCAGAAATGAGCTACAACATTACTCGATAAGTATTTTTAAGGGTATCCGATCTTTAATCGCTACCCAGCAATATTCATCGATTCGCGCTTTTAAAGCCTTCCATTAGTATGCAAATATACGTGTGAACTGGTAAGGCTAAGGACATACATAGATACACTTTATCGCCACCAAGCAAAGACCCCATCTCCTATTACTGTTAAATGTGTTGTTTTTGGTGGCGTTGTCTCTTTGATGGGATTATTTCAATCCGTTTCGTCTCATTGTGGGTGATGGAGAATCATTGATGATTTTGAAGGTGAAGTAAAAGAGCGAGGCAGCAGATATGTTTTCGAGCAATAGGATTACGGTTTATCAGATTATGTAGTCTGCTGATCCACATAATTTTAAAACTATACTTAATAGAATTTTATTAAAATCGAACGCCTTTATTTTCGGTAATAGTGATGAGATCCCATAAAAGGATCACAATTGAATTAAATTCATCACAGTGCTATTAACCGAACTATACTAAATAAATTATTATCTTAAAGCTTAAAACCTTACTTTCTTTAAGAGCTAATCTATGCCCGTTTAATATAATATTAGGCATTTGGTAGTCAGGCATCTCTAGATATAAAAAGGATTCAACATGTTATTGAATTTTTATTGAAGAAATGCATAAGCTCGGTTAAATTTAAAGTATGCTAAACTTAATCGTATTATGATAAAAATTTTTGAAAAAACAGATGAAAATTTTACTGCAAGTTTTATATGATTGACAAGGAATTTCTTTCGTACGTCATATGAATTCTTATAGATTTTTCGCACACAGTGGAGACTGCAATAAGAGCATAGTTTAGTATTTGTGTAAACATAACAATATTGTCGTTGCGAAGAAGAAAAAACGTTTCTCAAAAATGCGGCATTCGGAGTCGACTTTAAACTGTAGGTTCCGCCATTCACATATAAAAAAATTAACACACACAACATTAGTGGCGTGAGAAGCTAGGTCGTAATCCTGACTGATGAGTTGTAATAACTACCTATGTATGGCAGAAGAACGCTTCCATATTGAGGAAATATACTTTGAACAAGTAAATCTCTTCAAAAAAGTTGTTGGAACGATCAACATAATCGGCGTAGTAAGTAGGCCATTTGTGATGTTACTGATCGTTAACGCATTAATTTTACTATTCTCGGTTGAAAACTATCAATAAGACAAACTAATGTACATGTAGCGGGTTTTTCTTTAATAATCCATTTCAGACAGTAATGATTTTGACAGTGATGACCTTAGCAACGACAGGCGGCGTCGCCTGTCCAGAATCCATACCAATTATTGACTTTTTCGGGATGCATTGGACGTTCTTCCATCTTTTATGGATTGGTACCATTCGAAATTTGACAATTTTGTGAGTTCACATACCCATTCTCCGAGGAATGTACTTGTTGTTTAATGCTGTATCTGTCTAAGGCGATTTGGCTAAACAGACTGAATAAATGACAACTAATTTGACGGATGTAGCTTCAACAAGTAGTCGTCGTAGTCTTGTAGGTAGTGTGTTCGCTTATTAGACGTAAAGGTAGGGTTCCAGCCCCAGGCCAGACATCAAAACGAAATATGAAAAAAAATAATATTTCTTCGGCGACTTCCTCTCAGCAGATTTCTGGCAAAAACTTTGAGAAGTAAATAAAACATGCCAATGGAAAAGTTTCTCAAAATCTGTCGTTCGGAATCGACGTTAAACTGTAGGTCCCGCTACTCAAGCTAAGCCGTAATCCTGACTGAAGGGTTTTAATGGGCAATTATGTATGTATGTCTGTATGTATGTATGTGGCTTCAACAAGATAGTTTTTATCAACTGTTAAAGTTCGGAAGTCCCTACATTGGAAAATATTACTGCCAGAACGTGAAGTCCTGAATAATATGTCAAAATGTCGATTTTACGTTACTGGCATTTGTATCTTAACTATGTAAAGAATTCTAGGTAAGGATCTTAACTTACACGCCTATAAAATATAGTCAAACGACCAACGTTTGCGTCGCATTTTTGTTGATTGGTTTCATGTAAAACTGATAGAAGTTGAGCATTTTTATTAAAGAAATTAGTGATGAAGCATATTTCAGTGTCTGGCGAACGCTATTGAGCCTATTTGTTTCCAGAAATTGTAAAATCAAATCTACTTCGATATCTACTCTATTTCCAGAAGTTGTCCTGAATACTGGCCTCTACGCCTCTGGATTACTTTTTATGGAGCTTTGTTTAGTCATTGGTTTATGCGAACAAATCAGCAGCTTTTGAAACAACTTACCTATATATTGGTCATTACAATCCTTCAGTCAGGATTACGGCCTGGCTTCTCACACCACTTATGCTGTGTGTGTTAATTTTATACATGAGTGGCGGGACCTACAGTTAAAAGTCGACTCCGAACGACAGATTTTTGAGAAACTTTTTCATGGCAGGTTTATTTACTCTCAGAGTTTTTGCCAGAAATCTGCTTAGAGGAAGTCGCCGAAGAAATATTTTTTTTTCATATTTCGTTTTGATGTCTGACATGGGGTTTGAACCCGGGCCTTACGTCTAATAAGCGAACACACTACCTACTAGGCTACAGCGACTTTTGAAACAACTTACATACATATATAATTGGTCATTACAACCCTCTAATTCAGGAATATGGGTCTATATGAACCATTTGAAGCAATGAAAGCCAATATTTAAGCCTCCTTAGACGTCATACAGTTAGATTTATTCATAATTAGACCGATTGGTTGGATCATGTAAATTGTGGTTAAGTTACAATAATGCCAGAGGAGGCTGAAAGTGGTGCAGATTAATCTGCATCACTGCGAAGCTGCCTCACACAACCTACTAACCACCCTACGCCGCCTTGAAGTTGACATCGCTCTTATCCAGGAACCTTGGATCCTTAGGGATAGGATCCTGGGTTTGAGCGATCCTGATTATAGGTTACTTGTTCCTAGAACAAGCGAGAAGGTAAGAACCTGTATATTAGCTAGGGGTAGCTTAGACTTGTTAATCACTCCTTCCTTTTGTACAGGTGACGTAACGACTGTGGCGTACAAAGATGACCTTGGGATCGAGTTGATGCTGTCATCTGTGTACATGCCGTACGAGGCTGCATCCCCACCTGATGACTTAATTGGACGACTGGTGGAGCATGCGGAGAGGACAAGATGTCGCCTTGTCCTGGGTTGCGATGCCAATGCTCATCACACCCAATGGGGCAGTGCTGACATAAATACTAGGGGTGAGTCGATTTTGAATTTTATTATTCTTAATAGGCTCAACATTTGCAACGTTGGCAACACGCCAACGTTTAGAAACCGTGTTAGGGAGACTGTAATTGACATTACGCTCTCTAACATGGACAGGTCTATGATTGAGGACTGGAGGGTTTCAGATGAGTGTTCTTTCTCTGATCACCAATTGATATCCTTCAGTATTAATCTATCAGGTGGCTTTAACAAGCCTTTTAGAAATCCAAGAAGAACCGACTGGATCAGATATGAGATGGCTGTGGAGGAGGAACTTAAGACCCTCAGGGGTCGTTCCACTCCTAGCGTCAATGATCGAGTTGGGTCTTTGACGGATATTTTGTTGTCTTGTTATAGAGATGCTTGTCCTCTCACTTACCCGGGTAAGAGGAACCAGCCAGTCTGGTGGAATGCGGAACTCCGTAGACTCCGCTGTTGTACCAGGAAACTCTTTAATAAGGCTAGAAAGTCGGGCAGGGAAGTTGACTGGTCTGCATATAAGGCCAGTTTTAATGAGTATAAAAGGGAAATAAAGCGCTCAAAGAGAACCACCTGGATGAGTTTCTGCACGAGTATCGAGAATGTTTCCGATGTGGCTCGTTTCCGTAGGATGCTGTCTAAGGACCCCAAAATCCTAGGCTTCATCCAAAAGAACGATGGCGCGTGGACAGCCTCGAGAAAAGAAACCCTAGAGGTTCTGCTGAGTACTCATTTTCCCAATTGTGTGGATCCAGAAAGCTATCCGTCGGGGGTAGCGGATCCCTTCTGTGATGCTGGCTTGATGCCCGATTTGGAGGATATCATTAACAGAGACAAGGTGAAATGGGCGATAAATAGTTTTGAGCCCTTTAAGTCGCCTGGTCCGGATGGTATCTTTCCGGCTCTGCTTCAGCGTGCTGGTGATATATTACACGAATGTCTGGTGGACGTGTATAGAGACTGTCTCCGACGGTGTGATATACCTGATGGTTGGAAAGATGTGCTCGTGGTGTTTATACCAAAGGCTGGTAAACCCAGTCACATCGGCCCGAAGGATTATAGACCGATATCCCTCTCATCCTTTCTTTTGAAAGCCTTGGAGAGACTTATCGATCTACATTTGAGGTCAAACATGGACCGGTCTCTGTTGAGTGGGTCGCAACATGCTTACATTAAGGGTAAGTCGGTTGAGACCGCTCTTCATGATGTGACAGGTTTTGTTGAGACGAATCTGGCTAGGGGTGAGTACACACTGTCGGCTTTCCTTGATATAGAGGGGGCCTTCAATAATGTCACCACTTCTTCTATTGAGAATTCACTGAGGGATATACATGCCCCAGATTTTCTGGTGCGGTTTATCATCCACATGTTGGGTAATAGACTAATCCGATCGAATCTGGGTGGATGTTCTATCGTAAAGCGTGCGACCAGGGGTACACCGCAGGGGGGTGTCCTATCCCCTCTCTTGTGGCTCCTGGTTGCTAATGTTGGTCTGAGGCTTCTAGAGAGTAGGGGCTTTAGGGTTGTGGCATATGCCGATGATGTGGCTATTCTGGTGGGTGGAAAGTTTCTACCGACGCTGGGGGAACTGATGGAGTCTGCTCTTGGAATTTTATCCTCTTGGGCTACGAACTGTGGCCTGGGTATAAATCCGGATAAGACGGACCTCGTCCTGTTCTCGCGTAGGTACAAAGTTGAACCCTTCAGGTTGCCGAGGTTAGCTGGTAGGGAGCTTCCGTTGTCTTCTGAGGTCAAGTACTTGGGTGTTGTCCTGGACAGCAAGCTGAACTGGAAACGAAACACCGAGGAAAGAATGAAGAAGGGACTGAATGCCTTCTACCAGTGTAGGAACTCCATAGGTAAGAGCTGGGGTCTTCCGCCTAGGGCCATTCGCTGGATATATCTGGCGATTGTTAGACCGGTTATTACCTATGGCTGCGTTGTTTGGTGGTGTGCCTTAGATAAGAGTTTTCAGCGGAAAATCTTGGATAAGGTTCAGCGGATTGTTTCCTTGAGTATCACTGGAGTGAGGAAGAGTTGCCCTCAGGCTGCTCTTGACACTATGCTCTGCCTGACTCCGCTTGATTTATATGTCAAGCGGTGTGCAGCGCGCTGTGCCATTCGTCTGAGGGAATCGGGCTGCTGGAAACAGCGCTCGACAGGTCACTCCAGAGTTCTGAATGTCATCTTTCCTGACGGGAGATATCGACTTTCGGAAAAAGCCACCGATTATGTTGTGCCTGAGGCTATGTTCCTGCCCGGTTTAAGGATACTTATACCGGAAAGGGCACAATGGAATGGTGGGGTACTCCAGGGACAGAGAGGTATACCCATCTTCACAGATGGGTCTAAGTTAGGTGGATGTACAGGTGCTGGGGTTTTCTGTAGGGAACTCGGTCTTGAACTCCACTTTAGGTTGAACGATGACTGCAGCGTTTTCCAGGCGGAGATTTTCGCAATCTTGAAAGCTATTGAGGCCATAGCTGGTGGCCCAGCTTCAGATTCGGAATCTTACGTGATCTTCGTTGACAGTCAGGCTGCCCTTAGGGCCATTGAGTCGGTCTGGTGCAAATCACGGCTCGTTCGCAAGTGCAAGGAGTCGTTGAGGTCCTTTGGACTAGACCGTATCCGTCTCTGCTGGGTTCCGGGTCATAGCGGAATACTGGGCAATGAGACGGCGGATGCCCTCGCTAGGTTAGGTTCGCTCTCTGGGAGCGATTTAATAGTTGGTCCTGACCCCCCGGTCTGCCACCTCTACGGTCTCATCAATAGATGGGTCGGGGAGGAAGAGCAAAGACGTTGGGGGAACGGATCGGGTTGTTTTGTCTCTAGATGTCTATGGCCTGCTGTGGACAGTAAGAGAACAGGTAGGCTGCTGGGCTTGGATAAGGCCAGCTTAAGGTTAGTTGTCGGGTTTATCACAGGGCACTGCGAGATTAGGTCGCTGACGGGGATCTGGAACAGATCCCAGCCGGACTATTGCAGGGCATGTTGCGATGAGGAGGAGTTGGAGACTATCGAACATCTCCTCTGTAACTGCCCAGCCCTTGGTAGGTTGAGGCTGAGGACCTTTGGCAGGGCCTTCTTTGAGAGTTTGAACTCTGCGTCGAGAGCCGACATCAAGGCTCTCCACAGATTCATTAGTGGCTTAGGCTGGTTGAGGGGCGCTAGGGCTTCATCAGGATAGTCGCGCTCTCCCTTCTTTGTTGGGTCTATGTTACCCCTCCGCTTCCCATTCTCCCTTTCCTATCTCCTCTCCTTTATATCCTATTCCCTCTCGTATCCTTCCTCTTTAAGGACGTTGTACAATGGGTCAATTCGACCTCCGGGTACTGTACTTGTCTTAATTGACAAGTGCACGTCCTCTAACCTAACCTAACCTACAATAATGCCATGAAATTGCCAAATTGTAATAAAAAAGAAATTTTTAAATTGCAATCCAATTCTAAAGCTCCTAAAAAATCACCCTTTTATTTACTTTTGTTATGCCATTTCTTTGCTCACAACTATTAAGTGGCGTATATAGGAACGGTATAAACAAAGTTTTTTTTGTACCACACTTTTACGTTTTAACCCTGACTAACGTTTAAATGATTTTTAACAGTTTCATACTCGTTCACACACCCATCATATCTTCATACTCATAGCGTACGTTTACCGTTAGTTATCAAGCTGTCATGTACATTTGCATTTTCGATAGAGTCAATTTTCTTCAATTCCCCGAGTTTCTAACGATCTGTCAATGTTTGCGAGTGTTTATTTATGTAAATGTAATATGTAAGTGGATTTGTGTATGTGTATGAGTATGAGTATTTTTTCTTTCCCGGCTGTGCAGATGTTAAAGGTAGAATTTCTAACGGGAATTAAAATACAAACATTGACATATTGAAGATAAAATGATACCCTTTTTCATCTATCACTACTACAACACAGGCAGCATACAGTTATGCTGATTTTGGTTACATATGCTAACGGCAATAGTATTAATACACTGAGAGAAAATAAGTTTAGTGTTTAAGGGAATATTTCTTTAAGAGTCGTATATATTTGTAATAGTTTGATTGTGTTAAATTATTAAACCTCCATAGAGAGAGGTCTTTGAATGTTGAAACTTTTTTATCAGAATTATTTACAGTGTATTGCTTTTAGCGCCTTCATGTTGCTTTCTTTCCTGCTCTTTCTCTCTCTCTCTCTCTCTGTATAATTAAACTGTTATATACACTTTACATATATATTGTTTGTATGTATGCATTCATGCATGTGAGTTGAGTTTATTTCAACATTTAACTGATACTGATACATTTGATGCTGAGATACCATCATCAAATATAATTCCATGAAAATTCAATAAATTTTCTTAGCTATACAACGTTGAAACAATTACAAGAGCCATAGAATATCAATTATTTGCACTCAAGTTATACATTCAAGCGTTATAATGGCGTATGATACTCTAGAAGAGAATGTGCTATTAATACTCGTAAATGAAAGCAAGTGATAAAATAGTATTGAAAAGCGTATTTAACGATAAACCGTATAGTGAAGCAATTCAATAGAAATTCAAAACTAATATTTAATTAAGGAAAATACTTCCATTTGAAGTTATTTAATGTCCGAAAATAAATATCTTTTTCCTTAGGTGCAGGAAGCCTAAAGTTCACTTTTGCGATTTCTTAAGTTGTTGTCAAGTATGTTTCGAATTTATTCGTTATATTGTCTTTCAACAACGACTTCTGAAATTTGACAGCTGATAACGGCCATAGTGTTGAAGCTACATATGTCAAATTAGTTGTCACTTATTTAGGCTGCTTCGAAAAATCTCTATGAACGACTATGGACTACGACATCTATCTACTGAAAGTGCTCTGAAACAGTCTGGAACAATTTTTACTGAATTTGGGACAATTCTGGTCCATATAATATCCAACAACGTACAGTGTATCCTAAAAAAATCACAAATTGGTCCCGCGGCGCGTTCATATTTCTTTGAGAAAGAGGCGTGGCAATCACCATCAGCGGCAAGCACTGTTGGTCAATGATTACTTGCTTATTTAGTCTTTAAAACCCCTTCAGTCAGCCTACGACCTAGTTTCTCTCACCACTTAGGCTGTGTGTGTGTTAATTTTATCCATACTTGGCGGAAGTTTGAAGTCGACTCCGAATGACAAATTATTGAGACATTTTCTGAGAATTTTTGCTAAAAATGTGCTGAGAGCTTTTTGGCTTAAATTACATTATGTGGTCGGCAGAGACATGTGATTTCAATACAGCTTATGTCACACAGCTCATAACACATTGCATATTCTACACGAGTGATTTGAGTTCATGATTACCTCACATGGAAGCGATGTGAACTGGGCACCGGTATCGTTCGATTTCTATGCGAACAAATAGCAAACCACAGCGATCCTCAAAGTCAACACAACCCGTGTCAGTGGCTCAATTTATGCTACAGAGTCATAGAAAATTAGAATTTTGAATGCACTTCACCTAGCGAATAGTTATCAATACATCTTATGTCACACAGCTTATGCCATATGGGATATTATGCACGAGTCTTTTAAGGTCATGGAGACCTCAATGGTATCGTGCGATTTGTATGCGAAAAAGTCACAAGCCACAACGGTTCTCAGAGTCAACATAACCCATGTCTCTGGCCAAACTCAGCCTAATTAAAGCACCAGAGTCATAGAAAATTGCAATTTCTGAGAATCGTTATCCTGACTAAAGCATTTTGGAGTTATAAATAAGATCTAAAGACCCTTCAGTCAGGATTAAGGCCTAGCTTCTCACGCCACTCATATTGAGTGCCTTAATTTTATACGTGAGTGGCGGGACCTACAGTTTAACGTCGACTCCGAACGTCAGATTTTTTAGACACTTTTTCATGGCAGGTTTATTTACTCTCAGAGTTTTTGCCAGAAATCTGCTGAGAGGAAGTCGCCGAAGAAATATTTTTTTTTTTTATATTTCGTTTTGATATCTGGCTTTTGGCTCGAACCCAGGCTTTTACGTCTAATAAGTGAACATTATCCCATAATAATACACATTAATGTTGGTTTGTGTTTCTCTTTTGTTTTTAAATTTTGCTAGACAGACGTTGCTTTTATGGCTATCTAAAACCTGGTGTTACTAAAATAGTATTGTTACGTTTTTACCTTTTGAAAAACGTTTAAAATATGAGTTCGTAGATTGTAAACAAAATAAAAATAAATTGATGTTTAGTTTCAATTAAATTCTTTATTATTCACACTACGAATACAACAACAATTGCTTGTTCGCTATTCTTCTTTGCTTACAAGAGTAGATCTTTACAAGGGAGATCTTCAAACCACGACTGTACTCTTCAGGCGCAACGCTTCTTCACACAAGACTTACTGAATTCTTACTACTCGTTCCCTGCTTTGTCTAGCCTTTTTATATGACCACATAAACAGTCTAATGAAGGTTCTTGAAGTCGCATGTTCGTGGTTTCGCCTTCTCGAGAACTCTATCGCGACATCATCGTTGTTTGTGTATTTTGTTCACGTTGCTTGTTGTTGCGTTCTCGCTTACTTGGCTATACCTTTTTATTTTTATTGTAGCTTTTGTTTATCATTTTAATGTTAAACAATGTTACACCGTTTCCATTTTCGTAACAGTATAATAAGCAGATGAAGCTGAGGAACAGCATGTACTCAATTAGTAGCAATTCGCAGTGTCCAATGGGGTCATTACCTGTGTTGGCAAATATATAGATAACCTATTGACAGACATTAAATGTAATCCATCATATTCCATCCATCATATGCATCAAGGGTGATTGAATCTTTTATTGTTCATTTAAAGGATTCTATTTGCTTACAACAAACATCGAATGTATTTAAATATTAAAGTATTACAAACAAATTTTTTCTCTCTTTCTTAATATATAATAAAACCTGTATACATACATACATACATACATGTATGTATGTACAGAAATATTCTCTCAAGAATTCCAGTGGATTTTTCCTTTTTGCCTCTTAACAATATTGAGATTATTTTGCAATTTTTAAGAGAAATCAAATTAAATTCTCTTCTCCTTTCCTTTTACCCTTCTTCTCACCTTTTTTTCTCTGAATACAGAAAAGAAATTCTTCAACAATGACAGACTGAAATATTCAGAATGAAAATACATTTCTTTTTTCATTTAATTCCTTTTAAAAGTTTTCCTTAAAAATATTGAAAGAAAGCTTTTTTCATTTGTGTTGGATTGGATGGAATGACGAAGTAAAAAGTAAAAGAAAAGGAAAAAACTTGCTCATATTTTTCGGAATTCTGAACCGTTTGCTGCTGTGTATGTGGCAACAGGTACGACGTAAAAAGTTTTCAACATCGCAGATATTTTCTTTAAATTGTTTGCTTCAGTTAAAAACTTCCAGAATTCCCTGAATTTTATTTCATGTTTTTGGATTATTATTAAGGTGAAAGGTAGTTTTATTTTACCTGTACTCAAAATTCTGCTATCAATTAAAAAAAATCTGGTAATACTATGTTCACACATGCAATTTTATTGCGTAGATCGTAATAAACGCCATTATTGAGCTCAATATTTCATATAAAATTGTAATTAATTATTGATTAAAACTTAAAATACAACACTGTCATAAGTGCGTTCAGTGAGCATATAACAGTTTTCCGAACACTTGATATTTGACAACTCAAATGTCAACAACGCCAAACAAAAAAAAAAAAAATAAAAAACACAATGTTAGAAGTCGCCATGGTCTAGTAGGTAGTGTGTTGGCTTATTAGACGAAAGGCTCAAGTTCAACTCCCAGGGCAGACATCAAAACGAAAATATTTCTTCGGCGACTTATTCTCAGAAGATTTCTGGCAAGAACTCTGAGAGTAAAAATTGCCATGAAAAGCTTCTCAAAAATCTGTCGTTCGGAGTCGACTTTAAACTGTAGGTCCCGCTACTCATGTATAAAATTAACGCACACAAAACGAGTGTTGTGAAAAGCTAGGACGTTGTACAATAGATCAATTCGACCTACGGGTACTGTACTTGTCACAGTTGAGAGGTACACGTCCTCTAACCTAACCTAACCGAACCTAACAATGTTGTTGAAACAACCAGCTGTTTTGCTTACCAGCTGTCAAATGAATATTGCTTATATTATATCTGAACACTTAAAATATTGTACTCAAATAATTAAATATTGGCTCAATAAAAGTACATGTCAGAACATAGTATAAAAATTGTAGAGGCTACTGAAATAACATAATCTATCGCCTACCGGGGATGTAACGGAAGAACAAAACATCATTACATCATTACAATAAATCTGTTATAGATAGATGTCAGAATCAACATCTGACACTTGAGATGGGTAAACCTGTAAATATCTTGTCTACTTACATACATACATACATAATTGGTCATTACTACCCTTCAGTCAGGATAACTAACTAGCTTCTCACAGCAATTATGTTGTGTGTGTTAGTTTTATACATGAGTCGCAGGACCTACAGTCTAAAGTCCACTTCGAATGACAGATTTTTGAGAAAATTTTCATGCCAATTTTATTTACACTTAGGGCTATTATTACAACTTGCCGTTAAAGTTGTGTTTAGTTAACGGTAACTTTAGCTAAAGTGAAGTTTAAAGTCACCTTTAACTTCCTTTTGTTAATACAACCTACAGATAAAATAAAGTTAACTTTTTCAAAAATGTGCCAGTGCCGGAGCAATGTTCAATTAAACAAGTTTTTTTTAAACGCAGTTGCAACGAAAGGGTTCTTTTTTGTTGTTCAAACATAAACTTAATTTTAAAGGTTAAAGGTAGGATGATCCTCCCTTTAGCTTAACGTTCACTTCTACCTTATTGTCTACTTATAATAATGAAACACAATTTATCTGCCCGTTAAAATCCTCCCTTTAGTTAACGGAAAGTTGTAATAATGGCCCTTATGTTGAATCCATCTGTGATTGTTTTCAGAGCATCCAATTCAGGCTAAAAAAAGTTGGTAATCATTGACCTATAGAGCTCGCTGTTGACAACAATGGTCTGGTCAACGTCATTTCCAAAAAAATATGGACCGTCACCCAAAATCCAGATTAACAAAGACTTTTGCAGAATTAGACGAATTTGGACCTAATGTGAATTGGTATTGTACATTCATCTAGAAACGTGTTTCAATATGCTGTATAAACGATAAATAATTTGACAGATGTAGCTTCAACATGATGGCCGTAGCAACTACTGGAAGACCATATATGAGGGGTGGGCCATTTGAAAGATTTGTCAATGTTTTGTCGGCATATCACTTTTCCATAACCACGCCTTACAGAAAATAGTCCAACGGTGCCAGATCGCAGTTTCTTGGCGACCTATTGACATTTCGGCTAATTAAACGGCCATTAAACGTTTGGTGCAATAAATCGATTGTGGCATGAGATGTGTGGCAAGTTGCACCACATCCTGTTGAAACTAAACATCGTACACATCAATAGCATGACGAACGGTTACAACAAAAAAAAACAAATTGGTTATCATGGTGCGTTCTTATTTTCAAAGAAATATGGGCCAATGAAAAAATTAATGACACCAATTGTGGTGTTCTGATCAAATATTGACGTAACACATGGTGTTGGTGTACTGGTCAGTGTTGAAAAATTCAGTTCTTTAGTACTTTTTTCAGTACTTTTCCATTACAAAAATACCGGAGTACCCCGCTACACTTTCAGTACCATTTTATTATTAAATATTTTATATCTTGCGCTTATCAACTGTTAATGCATTAGCAACGGATTGCTAAAGGTAGAATTAGTCTTTAGCCCCGGGTAGCCAAACGTCCATACAGCGTACGTTCGTTTGTAGAACAAGAAAAGCAATGAGGACGTTTGCCGAATCGTAATGTAATTTCGGTAAGTATTTAATTTGCTTTACACATTCTAAAATGCACGTATGTACATTCCGTCACGTTCCGTCAACAATTGGCTAAACGTGGCTTTTACGTTACGAATCAACTGTTTCTGTTTTGTAAGTGAGAAACATGTATAAGTCATTAGTTTTTCTATTCTATTCCGTACGTGTATTAAGTATAAAAAATATTTCTTTTCAAAAGTAGCATTTGCTGCAAAAAAGTACTCATTCAGTTATAGTTTAGTACCATTTCAAAATTTCAATTTTGCAACACTGGTACTGGTTCAAATATAACGACCATGGATTACAAAAGCAAATGTACAACGTAAATCAGAGTTGCTCAGGTTCAGAATGATTATAAGACGCTGAAGCTCATGCTTAAATAAGTGTTGTACCCAGAAAGTGGCTTAAAATTGTAATTCTAATGCAAAAGTGGTCTCATATAAAACACTGACATACATACATACCTAAAGTATTCTTTTTATCGTTATAGTATTTTTATAATTTGCCACTGCGATAGTGTACCGGCCGGTGACCGCCAAATAATATACGTTTGAAGGCTTGACGGAATTCCGGACTGAAAATAGTATAGATGACAGGATTTAGCGTAGAATTGAAGTAGCCCAACCACAGGAAGAATGATGCAACACCGTCATTAATTTCACAACTTTCACATAGTGGCAGTATGAGGGCCATGGCGAAAAAGGGCAGCCAACAGACAACAAAGGCACCCGTTATAATGGCTAATGTTTTGGCCGCTTTACGTTCACGTTTTGCCTCTAGGGTTTCTTTTCTTTTCGTCACCTTATGCATGGGATTCGCTATGCTGGACAGAGGCTGTTGCTGTTGTGCATTTTTAGGCCTCGATATCGGTGTCACTTGGCTGGAGGGATATGCGGATGGTGAATTGTTTGTGGTATGTTGTTGTTGTTGGTGTTGCAGGTGGGAGGCGGCATGTGGTAATGGTGCATTGGAAGATGGTGTCGTCACTGTGGGTGTTTGTGGCGATAAGGCTGATATTGATGTTATTGTTGTGGCATTTGAGGTACTAGCACCCTGTGTTTTATGCATTATACTGGTTGCTGTTGTCATTGTTGTTGTTGATGTTATTGTTGATGTTAAAGCTGGCGTTGAGCTGGTGTTACCATTTGTTAAAATCTCACAATTTTGTTGTTGCACTTGCTCCAATTGCTGTTGCAATTGAGGATCTGCCAAAACTTCTAATGTTGTTTCCAGTTGGGCAGATTGATTCTGTAGATGATGATGATTGTTGTTGTTATTATTATTGTTATTAATGGCTGTTGCTGATGCTGTTATCGCTGGTATTTCGTTTGTTGTCACATGCCCTAGGCAGGTGGGTGTTGTTGCTGTTGTTTCTGCTGTCTCTAGAGGATGTTCTAAAGGATTCTCTTGTACTTGCATTGGTTGTGTTAAACTTGTTTTTGTTTTAGACGTTGTTGTTACTGCTGATGCTATTGTTGTTGCATGTGTTATTTGCTGTTGTTCCTGCTGTTGTTGTTGTTGTGTTTTTGATAATGTTTCATTACGCGTTTGATTCGCTAATGCTACCAGGTGGGATACTGTGGCAATTTGTTGGCTATTTGTTGAAGTTGAGGGCACCTTTAAAGAGAGAATCATACATTTGTTATAAGCATTTATTTCGTTAATGATTATTGTGTCAACAATTATATACATTAAAAAATGTTTATGTTTAAAGAATTTTAAATTTATAAATCACGGAACATTCATAACTAAATATGACACTTCGTAGGGATTTGTTGTCAAACATGATTTTCGAATTGCTAACAGAAGGCCAAGAGCCATAATTTGTCTTAGGAAACGATAAGTTTTGGTTAGGTTATGTTAGGATAGGCCGCGGACTCTGGCTAACAGGTAAGTTTTAAGCGGGAGGCCAGAGTTTAGGGACAATGTGATACCGCATGGGAGAAAATGAAAAGGTAACATATAATATTTGAGAGAATACCAAGTCTATCTGATATGCCTCTAAATAGGTCCGTGGCTCGTAAGGACCACAATAGTGAGATAGATGGTCATGCGTTTTAGGGACAGAAAACATATTATTCCAGCAGAGTCTAGTAAAATTGGGTGTACTTTCCAGCTGCCAACAAAGTTGAGCTCTGCTGTAAACTGATCATAGAGTTGAGGAGTTGAGGCAATCGGAATACATATGGCTTGTAACACGTCGCAGGTTGTGAGCTTCATACCGGTCCTGGCATATTCATCACCTACGTCATTTCCGACGATATCCGTTTGCCATGGAACCCATAAAAGAGTTACCTTTGAAAGATACGAAATTTCGGTGAGAAATTTCCGACATTCCTGGACGAGGACAGGACTTGATAATAATTTGGAAGTCTGAGGACGGCCTTGCCTTGCTTTTTGCAAGCACTGCATTGTTGAGAAGCTAGGCCGTAATCCTGACTGAAGGGTTGTAATGGCCAATTATGTATGTATGCATGTGGTATATTCGACAGCCATCTCTGTCTAGCATTTGGAAGCCATTGGTTAAGAGTCGTTACGGTTAAGCTAGGTTAGATTATGCAGCGAACTTTACTTGAAAAGTAAGTTCCCATTTAGGCCTTTTTACGCCCATTATGATACCACAATTAACATCGGAGCCAGAGATCAATCATTCCCTAAAGGAATAAAACCTAGAGAATTTCATCAAGGATGATAGAAAATGCGAGGTTAAAAACCTACAACAAAAGTCGGTCTTTAACATATGAGATGAAAGATAGTGTCATCCTCCTGTATAATATGTAAACTAAATAATTGATATTTTAGGATTCGTAACCACATACGGAAAATAATTCTCTTTCAAAAGCATGTTTATTTGATGTTTTTTTTCAATGTTGTAGTGAGTACGAATGAATCAGAGTAGTTGAATTTCAGTACTGTTGACTCACTTATACGCAAAATTTCATGAGTGCTTATGAGTAGCGAAAAACGATTCATTGCTGATCTCTGATAAGTACACAAACATAGATAATTGACTATAACAACCATTCAGCACGGATTACAACCTATCTTCTCACAACACTTATAATGTGTGTGTTAATTTTATTCATGATTGGCGGGACGACAGATTTTTGAGAAACTTTTCATGGCAATTTTATTTATCCTCTGAGTTTTTACCAAAAATCTGTTGGGAGTAAATTTAATGAAGAAATATTTTTTGTTTGACCTGGGTTTTTAATCGAGGCCTCATGTCTAATAAGCCAACACACTGCTAGAGACTACTGCTAGAGAGAGAGACTACTGCTACACATGTAGTAGGACGATTATGATGACCATAGTAATAACATGGCACAGGAATAGTGGCCACATTTTAATTAACACTTTGGTAGTAAATTTTAGCTATTTTTACACGTTCTTCAATATATTCGTAAAACTTATCACACTTTCGTCGAAAGCCTTTTAACACATTATCGAAATAAACATTTCGAAATTATTATCGAAAAAATTAAATTTTCTGAAGTTCAGGAATCCTCTCAATAGGCTCTTTAAAACTGTTACATTTTCTTTGTTGTTGTTGTTGTTTTTCTTAAAATATTATTGTTTATTGCATATGGTATTTTAATAACCTTTTTAATTAAAACACATACATATTTAAACTCATAATAAATAAATGTTTTAACGGCCATAATTAAAATGAAAAATTCATTACGTGGGGTCTCCAATATGATGGCAAATGGAAATAACCATAATGAGCCAATCGACTATATAACACGAATACATATACATATTGTATATGTATGTATGTGTATATTGTATAATATTATTTTTATAGAATATATTTATGAGTAGATATACTTTGTATTGATAATTTACGAAGGTAAAAATAAATTTATTGCCCTTATCATCATTATTATAATTTATTGTATATCTCATCGTCTTCCTCTTCTTCTTCCTCCTTATTTTGTTGTTGCTGTTGTTCTTGACCTCATAAATGTACTCTCTTGTTCGTCTGCTTGCTTTCCTTAATGTTATCGCCATTATTATTACAGTTATTCGTATTGTTATTGAGTTGGACGGATTACTTTGCTTCACGTTCATGGTTCATGGTTCAAGTTTGTGTCCTGATATGAATTTATAACGTAACATTTCATAGTTAAAAGTGAATCTATGGTTTGGTAAAGTGTTCACACATACCTATACACATACACATTACACATACAAATAAAACATTTTCTCAGCATATTAATAGTCATTTTGAGTTCATTTCCTTTTCCGTTTTCATTTAAATTTCACACACACACATTAGCGGGTGAGGCGTGAGGCGCTCATGATGCCCAGATGCCGTTTAAATACGCGCATATTTATCTGAATTGTTGTAAATTTATATGAATCGTTATGTTACTGCATTTATAGCCTCTTTATTTATTATTTTTGAAGGTTAACAAATAAAATTTTCATTTTTATTTTCATTTCTTTTCACATTCAAAAGATAGACAAATTGTTGTAGTGCGAGAAAAGGTAATGCCACAGAGCAGTTTAAAAGATAATGTGTAGCTGAGCTATAGAAAAAATGAGTAGAAATAAAATTTATTATCTTGTATAGAAACTCAACTGTTGTGTCTAGAAATACAGTGGCAAACAGAAATAGAGTAATTTAGGTTAGGTTGAATTGGAAGCCGCTTTGAGGAGTATAGCTTGCTAGGTTCCCTTTAGTATACGAATATACCTATGCCATACATACATATATATGTAGATACATAATTGGTCATTACAACCCTTCAGTCATGATTACGACCTAGCTTCTCACTGGGACCTACAGTTTAAAGATTATTGAGAAATTATTGATTATTGAAAGCTGAAAGGAAGTCGCCGAAGAAAAATATTTGTTCATATATTGGTTTAATATAGATGTCTTGACTTGGCGTTTGAAACGAGGCCTCACGTCTAATAAGCCTACTAGACTACCTATTAGTTTGCGTCGACTACAAGGATAATAAAAGGAGTCAAATATTTCTTGCTTTGTCTGAAGACACCCACGCACTTGAATGCTTCTCGCATATCGCATTGAAATTAGTTTTTGACTCCCTAATACTTACACTATTCCTGTGAATGGGTCACAAATCTGTCGTTCGGACTTCAAACTGAAGATCCTGCCACTCATGTGTAAAATTAACACATACAACATAAATAGATGGTGTGGCGAGAAGCTATCCTGAGTGAAGGGTTGTAGTGAACAATTATGTTACGATTTTACTCCTTTAAAAACGTTAAAAATATGAGTTCGTAGATTGCAAATAAAAATACAAATTAATTTATGTTCAGTTTTAATTAAATTCTTTATTGTTGGCACATTTCCGTGTGCCACCTTTAACGACTTGATTTAGACAACAACAATTTGTTTTAATTGTTATTATTCTTTACACTCTTCCGCGTACACAATAACAATTGTTCAATAGATCTTTATAATAGAGATCTGGGATTCGAACCCGGGATTTACGTCTAATAAGCCAACACACTACCTACTAGACTACGGCGACTACGCTGAGTAAATACTCTGATGAATGCTCTCGAATGAAAATGACCTTGCCTTTCGCGAAATCTCGATAAATGTAAACATGTTGTTTTTATTATTGTTGTCTGTGTATTTTGTTTACATTTGTCCTTGCAGTGTTGTTGTTGTTGTCGTAACTGTATATATGCATTTATGTATTGTTTTTCTCAGCGTGCAGACCCTGTGCGGACTAACTTCTTCGATGAGTTTGCCTTAATTCGGTCTTTTTTTCTCACAGAACACATACGCTTATGATCATATGGCCAGGAAAAATTTATTTTTCAACCGGCAAGAGTGTCCATATGTGGAGCAGTCTATCCGCAGAAGTTTTTCCACTCACTTGCAACGTGAATAGGCTTCATAAACACTACTCCCTATTTTTTCGTTGATGCAACCTATTTTCCTATTTATCCGAACAAATGCACTGCATGAGTAAGTGTTGTTCAATAAAAATTAAGAGCTCTGCAATCTTTTGATTCTTTGGCTTACTTTTGTCCTTCACTGTATAACAGCTATGGTCTTAGTAAGTAATTTACTAAAATATTATTAAGAGCATGCAAATTTGCACAATATAAATAAATGAACGAAAGAATGAACGAACGAACAGATGAATGAATGAATGAATAAATTTATGATGGAAATATTTACTGCAAAACCAGTAAATTATGAATAAAAAAAATAACAGTTTTTTTTGTTATAAAAACCAAAAAAAAAGCATACAGTCGACTCTAAAATATTTCATTATGAACAGATAACAACGCAATGAATGTGTAAAATATTTAAGATTTATATTCCAAACAGAAAAAACCAGGAAAAATACGAAGATGAACAACAAATTTATGACTATAATTTGTATGATTTGTGTGTGTATGTCCGGCACTCTGATTTAAAATGCTAATTTCGGTTGGAATGCGGTGGAGAATTTTAATTAAAAAAAAAAAAGAAAAAATTCCTGTTTCTTCTTTTTGCCGAATAAACGCATTTACACAACAGAAAACCGGCAGTCTGCTCTAACATGGCTTACAGATAAACTCACTAACTTAAACCGCAAATGTTGGCATGTGGCTTAAAGTATAAAATAGAGAAAAAAGGTTTTTCTTATATGAGTTAATGGTTACAATAGTATGTGCAAGGATTTCGAATAAAAGGACTCTAGTCATTCATAATTATTTGGAATTTTAAGAGAAGCCAAAAAAACACACACACAATCAAATAATTTATTGGAGTTTTGTGGTAAAAAACTTGGCTATAAATATCAGAAAATGTCGCCATAAATGAATGGATATTTTAACTATATTTGGTTGTATTGGCCAATGAAAAAATTAATTTTTTTCTAAAAACTGAGCATAGAGTGAAAGTCTAATAAAAGGTTGAGTTTTAAGCTTTAAAAAGCAGTCTAAGCATATACAAGTAAATAATAGGCAAGCATAGCTTCGTAAATATGAAAAGCCTACCATTAGTGGATACTATTAGAGGGCATAAGGCTTCGATGATGAGCTATGCCAATACATACATATGTACATACATACATAATTGGCCATTACAACCCTTCAGCCAGGATTACGGCCTATCATCTCACCTCCCTCATGTTGTGTGCCTTAATTTTTTATACTTGAGTGGCGGGACCTACAGTTTAACGCCGGCTCCGAACGACAGATTTTTGAAAAACTCTTTCATGGCAGTTTAATTTACTCTCAGAGTTTTTTCCAGAAATCTGCTGAGAGGAAGTCGCAGAAGAAATATTTTTTTTTTTCATATTTCGTTTTGATGTCTGGCCGAACACACTACCTACTAGACTACGGAGACTCCAAGCTATGCCAATGCTCTCACCAATTAAACTTTAAACATGTCCAATTCGGAACATTTTATTTACGATATCCTTACCCGAGATCAGCAATGAATCGTTTTTTTCGCTACTCAAGAAATTTTGAGTATGAGTGAGTAAGCAATATTGAAATTCAACTACTCTGATTCATTCGTACTCACTATAACATTGATTTATAAGTACAGGTTGCAATGAGTATGAGTACAACGTTGACATCAAACTCATAACATTCGAAATATGTTTGACTCATACGGCTACTGATTCAGATTCATAAATTTCGAAAAATACTTATAATACTCATAACTGATTCGAGTGATTCATCAAAATTTGCAGTCTTAGTTGTTGTTGCATTTACAAAAAAAGAAAAAAGACAACGACAAAAACAGCAAGCAAAGCAAACACACAACCTTCTAGTGAGTATTGTAGCGTTCGTATGCGAATCATACTTATTTTGTAATTCTTGTAAATGTTGAGTAAAGAAGAGTCGAAATCAACAACATCATGCGTATTGTTAAGTATGAGTAGGATGAGTACTTCAAACTTTGAATATGAGCAGTAGAAGTATGATATTAAAATAAGAATGAATGCATATGAGTATCAGAAATTATGAGTATGATACGAATCTACTCATCTTTTTGAATACTCGTTGCTAATATCTGATGTTTATACAATTACACAGCAAGTCGGTCTATAAGGGAGAATCAATAATAAGAGTAATCCATCGTAGTCTAATAGGTAGTATATTGGCTTACCATACCAGAGCCCAGGTTTTAAACTCTTGCTAAAATATCTCGAGCTAAACGACACTTGAACAAATATTTCTTTCACTCAGCAGTCTTTTGGTAAAAACTCTTTGAATAAATAAAAGTTTCTTATATTTATAATTCGCAAACGACGTTAAATTGTGGTTTCTGGAAACATAATTGATATCTATTAATGACTTTAATCAAATTACGTTTTAATTACTTCATCTTATCATATCTTCTTCTGTTATTTTCAAGTAATCATTGAACAAAAAATTTTTTTTAGCTTTTACTGTTCAAAAAAAAAAAAAATCCAGCATTGTGCATGGTACCATAGTACAAACCTTAAAGTATGCACTAAACACACAGTATCCCAATACGTATACTTAATATGTAACACTTTCGAACTTTACTGAATTAAATATTCATCATACGCCATAGGCCAAGTGTTGAATACATTTCTTAAATTTTTGTTTTTAGAACTTAGTATTGTCGCTTAATTCGCACTTAAATAGCAAATAGTTTTCGTTGATAAAATTTATTGAGAAACAGTCACCGATGAAATATTTACTCATATTTCGTTTTGTTTTGGATGTCTGACCTGGGGTTTGAACCGCGTGGCCTTACGTATAATAAGCCAACACACTACTTATAAATCAATGTTTTAGTGAGTATGAAGGAATCAGAGTACTTGAATTTCAATACTGTTGACTCATTCATTCTCAAAAGTATTCATGAGTACTTATGAGTAGCGAAAAAACGATTCATTGCTAATCTCTTTTATGTATGTATGTATACTCTAGTCACATATTTATCGCATTACGGTACAGTTTATTAAATGCGGCATGTGCTAGCAGCAGACCTTTTGACAGTGTTAGCCTTATTAATGCTACAGTAGCGTATATTAAGCTGCTTTATTACTTAATTTAAATTAATTTAAGTTTATAGTTTTAGTTTTACAATAAATTTGTATCCTATTATTGTAATTCATTTACACGTTCACAAGGTAGTCTATTGTATACAAAGGTTTCCAGTGCCAAAAAAGCATAAACGATAATATCTGAGAACAAATTGAATTATTAATCAAACAAAACGTTGTTGAACTAATACAGCTTTAAGGGGTTAAAGTTTTGTTTTTCACAAACATCTTGATAAGTGAATTCCGCTTGCTAGTCTGTAACCATTTTTACCTTTTCACCAAAAGTTAACCATTAGTTGATAAATAGTTGGTAAAACTCTCTTAACCTTTGAAATTGATTTTTACCGCCTTTTTTTTGCCTTTTTCTCTCTGGCTTAGTGGTCAAATACCCATGAAATTGTTTAAAGTTTTTCTTTTCTTCACTCTTTTCTGTCTTTTTTCTTTTGTTTGCTTCCAGTTATTTTACATTCGTGGTTTATTGGTTTGCATTTTCATTAAACTTTTATGTCTTTTACAAAGTGCGGTGATGGCTATGAAGTAAAGTCAATAGCTTTTAAAGGAAGTGCCTTCCCCTTTCATTTAAAATTTTGAAAAATAAAAAAAAACTACAACAACAACTGCCAATGACCACGAGTGTCACATATTTAAATGGACAGACACAGCATGTTTAACAACAATATGCCGTATTTATTGTAAAATTTAAACAATAAATCTCTTTCTTTTGCTCAAAAATTCCCTTCAAAATGCCAGAAATATCTTTGTGAAAAGGAAAACCATGTTGCCAAAAATAGTTTGCGAATGTGCGGGAAACACCAGCTTGAATGAATATACGCTTAATAAAGGGTCAAAATGCCTTGGCATGTACAAGTGTACAATCGATGCGAAAAGCATATGGCGAGAGATAACGTTTTTTTTTTATTATATTTGACTTCCATTTCTCTTATTCCTGTGGGTAAAGATTTCGAAACACTTCAAACACAATGACCTCTTTGTATTGTATGGGTATGCGTGTATTGTTGTGTAAAGAAATTGAAATTACAGTACGAGTTATAAGTGTGAGTATCTATTTAATGTGGCCTTTTTTGAGAAGATATCAACGAGTATTGTATGTATGTATGCATGTATGTATGTATGTATGTATGCATGTATGTATGTATGCATGTATGTATATATGTATGTATGCATGTTTGGTTTCAACAAGATGATGCAACTTGCCTCACATCTCATGCCATAATCGATTTATTGCATCAAATGTTTGATGATCGTTTAATTAGCCGAAATGGTTGTGTTAATCAGCAGCGATCTGACACTGTTGGACTATTTTCTGTGAGGTGCCATTAAGGAAAAGTGTTGTGCCGACACACCAGATACAATTGAGCATTTGAAGATCAATATTCGTGATGCCATTGCCGAGATACGACCCCATACACTCGAAAAAATACATGTAAATTGGTAGGATCAAAAGAGGTACTTTGAGGTTAGCTGGGGAAGCCATATAAATGAAATAATATTTCGTTCCTAAACGGAAAAAATTGTACTTCACAACAAAAAAATAAATTTGCCTCAAATTTAAACAGTTTTTTTTATTGGATTTTTAAATTTAAACTTTTAAATCACCCACCCTATACTAGAACAGGCAATAAGCTCTTCTCGTTTCAAGGCTTATTTTTCACATATTTTAAAAGAAAATAATTTTCTTTGTATTTAAATTGTATTACAGAGGACTCCTTTAAAAAAATCACAATTTTTTCTCCTGTAATTTTATTTTGTCAAGCACTGTATTGTTCTGATGGACACTATCGCTATCATTTAAAAGTTTATTATTGTAATCATATCTTTAAGATCCACATTGGTTGCCTTTTTGCTACAATCTTTAAAATTTTTTTTTGTTTTGTGTTATCGAATACACAATAGAAGAATAGAAACTGAATAGAAGGACTCGATATTTTTAATTTAGAAAAGGAAATACAAGTAAAAGTTAAAAAAGAAGTAATAGATAATAGGCCTTTAGAATATTAACAATCAAGCTAATATTGATAGTGTATTATACTATATTATTATGTATTGTGTGATTTTTGTTGTTGTTGTTGCTGTTGCTGTTAAAAATAAATATGAAATGTAATCCCCTATCGGAATATTTCAAATACCACAACAACAAAAAAAACCTTTTCATTTGGGAGTTATTCCATTGGAAATTGAAAATGAATTGAAATGAATTGAAAAGGAAAACAGAATGTTAAAGAATTATAACAATTTAATACTATACTTGTGCTATATCGCTTTTAAATAGCGATTTATTGCTATCGATAGCTTTAGCTTTTCGCAAATGCCAGCTAAGAAATCTTAAAAGTTGCTTTAACAATTCGTTCTGGGTATACCTTCTGTGATCCCCTAAAGTTGGTCACACTAATCGATAACAGTGAGTTCTTTTAAAACAGATAACATAATAATCTATACCGACCTCTGCTGATCCCTACATCAAATACCTATCCCGATCCAAACGTCATGGCTGAGTTAGCGTAGCCGCTGTATGTTAATGTTCTTAAAAACGTTCATTTCGTTGAGGAGCTAATACAGCACTCACATGTAAGTAGTTCGTATGTCCAAATAATCGATAACTTGCACTGGTAGAAGATCTTGGCTTGCCTTGTCTTAAATCTTCCACGGTATCAAAAGGTTCACAGAAATCATTTCCTATCTTGGTGCGGCTTTATGACTTGTTCAAAAATATTAGATTCGCAGAAATACAGAGCTCAGATATTGCAACAAAAACGGCATCTCTTAACAGACTATGGAAGACTGCTTTATTGTCGAAAAAAAGGTTGTGAGGGTCAGTTTTTAGCCGATTACGAATACTTCCCATATTTTGCTCTTAAAAAATCTTTTTTTCTCTTCTGTTTTCGCTACATTTTCTAGTTCAAATGTTTTTATTGGATTTTATAGGGAAAACTTTATGGTTTATTAGTATCTTGTCAGATTCCATACCTTGTAGAAATATGATAAAAGGAGAAGAAAACAAACAAACAAAAAATGTGTATGTATATACGTATATTACGTATACGTAATATACCTTAAGTATACGTATTAACATAGGCACGTACATACATATGTATTTACATCCAATTTGTTGGAAGACTTATTTCTTGGTAACTGATACAGATTTAGTCGGAACATTTTGAGTGATATTGCGTCCCTTTATATATGAAATGCAAATGTGTAAAGAATTATGTATATCCTGTATACAAAGAAATAACATTTAAGCACAGAAGTTTATTAGGGTCTTAACTGAGTAAGGAAACCACCATCGAATACGGTCAAGAGTGCCTTAAAGATACCTTATGGTATACAAAGGAATAGCTCACATGAATATCATGCATGAGCATTTGAGTATGAGAAAGCTCTATTCAAAGTGGGTGCCACGAAAGCTCTCAATCGACCAAATACAACCAAAGATTGCTAATTCTGAGCAGTGTTTGAAGCTATTTCATCACAAAGTCGGTTTGTTAGCTGCGAGTGGTACATACCATTATTAGAGCGGTTTTATTATGTTAGCCTATGAACTTTCCAATTCTAATGTTTCAATCATGCCTTTCATATTATTATTTCGTAGTTCAAGATCTTTTCCAAGAAAGAGAAATCAGACCGTAAGATGTTAACCCATATGTGCTTATCGCCCCATTTTTAAAACGGTAAGATATTGATCAGCTGTGTGGCATACCATATATGTATTTTCCAATAAATACAAAAAATCCATGTTTTTACGAGAAAAAAAGTTGGGCAAATACGGGTTAATCCCCATTCAATAATTGGATTCCGTGTTCTCAATGCTTGCAAGTCCAGGAACGAAGTCATGGTCAGCTTATCCAACACATCAGTACTACCAGAGTTTCTATCCCTCTAGAAATCCATTTCAGATGCTCTTCTACAATTAAATATCCTATATTTTCCACCAGACCTGGATTCTAGACTTTGAATGCCTTGTTACATTAAGATATATAGTATGAAGCCTTTCCTAAGTGTCATGCCAGATGTAATAACCCATGCCAGATTTAAAGACGTTCGTTTGATCTAATACCTTTTGTAGGGTATTACATACCTTATCATAAACACAAGCTGCTTATTTTATGGTGTGGATTATAATAACGCTCGTATATATGAACCTATGAAAGCTCTGTAGCTTAACGTGAACGTAAAAGTAGATACTGGCTGGTAACGATGCTGGTCTAGGCGAAGCGATTAAATTAACATAAACGTGAGCCTTGAGTTAATTTAACGCCGGATAAAATGCGGCTTTTTCATTGACCTTTTTTTTAAGTGTTTTTATTTTGTTGCTGGCTTTTTTGTATGCCATTTCGAACCTTTTTTTTTGGCAAATAATATTAGACATTTTAGTACGTACGTATATATTCATGCCCTTGATATCCATCTGCAGTGTATGGTATGTGTTGTCGTCGTATGGCTGGCTATTATACGTTCTTATCTTTGTTTTATTTATTCCTTGTCTGCATTATTTTAGGAGCATTTTGTTTTTGTTTTGTTATTCTATTCCAAAGAGATAATATTTTGCAGTGGATTTAAATACAATATTTCTCGATAACGGCAGGAGGTTTTAAAAGCCAGAAGGTGTGCTCGTGTGGGTGTACAATACAGAACACAAATCTGTTCGTTAACCTGTAGAATTGATTTCGATTTTTTGTTTTTCTGTTTTGCGATATACTCTCAGCCTTAATAGATTTCTATAGGGCAAAAGGCCGTTTACGATAAAAGTTAAGTCAATTGTGCTGCTTTAGCGTGATGAACACAGTACTTAAGGGAAAATGATATGTTATGGCATCTTCTTTTAGCTACAAAAGTGAAGATATTCTCATTCTATTTGACTGGAATCTATGCTGATATTGCTATCGAAATTATGCAACGCATGTCGACAGGGAGTTAAACTAATTAAAACACAATACATACACAATCCCTCCATCGATTACCTCTAGTATCACTGGAGTAGCTCCTTGTTTGTCCAATAGGACCAAAATATCTTGTTATCACATTGGATCGAAAACTTAACTGGAAATTAAATCCATAAGCCAGAACCACAAATGCGGCAATGAATTTTTAATATTATAAGAGAGCAACAAACCTGAATTGGGGTGTCAATCTGTATTGGCTATACGACTTTGTTTATCAAAACAACTCTATTCTATGTTGGTGGTCGACTTTAAAACAAAGTTATCCTTCAAACCCGATTCGAGCGTACTATGATGATGATGGCGACTATTACATTATTTAGAGCATGGTTTACTATTATTATCTTGCTACCACCAGACATGTTAGTGAAACAAATCGCTGCAACCACCGTAATGAATCTAAGTGCCTTAATATTATGAAAGTATAGAAGCTATGGTATCGATAAAATCTTATGTATAGTTAATCTGGATATGCATATCGACTATACGCTACCTATCCAGTTGCTATTTAGGCTGAAAAATGGCTTACGGTCCCTATGGAGGGTCTACACCATATCTAAGATTGTCCAAGATGGGCGCGACCTACAGTTTAAAGTCGACTCCGAACGAGAGATTTTTTTTGAGAATCTTTTCATGGCAATTGTATTTACTCTCAGACTATCTACAAGACTACAGCGATTATCTTCTATACAGAGGCAAAAAAGTGGTCTAAAACGTTACTAATTTGGAAAGGAAAGGTATAATAAGGGATCCACTTATAGATAGAATAGACAGATCTGGCCCGATATGGATAAATGCAGAACCTTGTAGCTTTTATAACAGAATACTGGTCTCTAGACATACAATTATACGATGAATGGTCATTTGATTTAAGAACTCCAAAACACTCTCTTACATTTCTAGTGGGGTTTATAAATATTACATACATACATAATTGGACATTGCAACCCTTCAATCAGGATTACGGCCTAGCTTTTCACACCACTCATGTTATGTGTGTTAATTTTATACACGAGTGGCAGGACCTACAATTTAAAGTCGAATGTGAACGATAGATTTTTGAGAAATTTTAGAAATTTAATAGGACAAGTGACGTCATCACAAAAATTAATGTGGGGCGACAGGTTTTTGAGAAACTATTCATGGCAATTTTATTTACTCTCAGAGTTTTTGCCAGAAAGGAAGTCGCCGAAAAAATATTTTTCATATTTCGTTTTAATGTCTGATCTTGGGTTTGAACCTTGGCGTTGCGCCAACACACTTCCTACTAGACTACAGCGACTTCTAGAAATATTACACGTACCATATTTTTGCCATCGAAGCTAAGTGTCCGTGTTAAACGAGAATCGAACGCTCAATTTAACCGAGCAATCGAAACCTTTTAAAATTGTCAAAGTTTGTGAATTTCGTATCGGCTCTGATAAGTTCATCAACAATGCAATTTTCAACAGTATCCCTGTGTCCTGAAACCTTTGTACGAGTAACCTTTCAATGATCCTAAATTTCCCTTAGAAAACTCTAGCATTCTTGGTCAGTGAAGGTTTTCGGATTTAGGTACGTTATGGACTTAATCCTAGTCTGGTTATCGGACAGATTAAGAGATTTTCAGGGAAAATGACCATGACATCCATCTGGAAAACACTGAAGTGGTCAAGCTGCCTATCAGAGAGTATAATATCAATACCCTTAATAAATATACCCTCTCACGTGTCTTTGAGCCATTGGTGTAAAACTCAAGGGCCCCAATGGGAACCATTACATAGTTGAAATTCGAAAATTAAACATCGTATTCAGGAAGTAATAAGAAATCATAGAATCGACCTGGATTTTTCCATGTCTATAGTTTAGGTGAGGTCCAGACTTTAACCGCATCCAGCTGCTTCAGTAGAACGACAGATGGTAGCCAATATGTTATAACAAATAATGCCTTAGCAGACAATGGAGTGCCTGCTTACTCCGCCTATTAGTCCCTGATGATATTTGTGTTTGCATATCAATTACTTTTTTAGTTGTTTTGTATGAAATACTCACAGAATAATTGAAATTCTGAATTAAACTCCTGAAACTAACGTTTTGTGTGTAATTGCAGAGAATGTATATATTTTTCTGAAATGGCTAAAACGTGCTGTTTTTTTTTATAAGTCTGACCTTAAGCCTTATGAGTTATTTTGGGCACTGTTTTAAGGCATTCCTTTATCCACTTTAAGATTCTTTTGGTTTATTTGCATTTTTATTATTTGACATAAAAATTCAATGTTGTTGTTGTTGTTGGTGTTGGTGTTGTAATTTTTGTTTTTATAGTTCGAATATTAAGTAACTTGACGACGACGTATTTAATAAAGGCCTACTGCTACCGATTCACTAAAGGACACGTAGCAAACAAACGTTTAAGTGAATATACGTTTAAAGAGGCCTTTTGCATGAGGGAGTCTTTATAGTTCAGTGAAATAAATTAAATTGAAATATTTTTTGGTGGGAAATCGATGGAAAAAAAATTTAAACAATAATTCGAAAACAAAAAAGTGAACAAGTTTGATAAAAAAAAAAAAAAAAAATTAAAAAATAAATTCATGTTGGATTCCAAGAGAAAAATGTAAATTAATTGTTTTGAATTTCGGCTTTAATTGGTTGGTTTCCTACATACATAGGTACATAGTTTGTCATTACAATCGTTCGGCCAGGATTTCGACCTAGCTTCTCACACTACTTATGTTGTCTGTGTTAATTTTATACACGAAAGGTGGGACCTACAATTTAAAGTCGTTTGTGAACGATATATTTTTGAGAAATTTTAGAAATTTAATAGGACAAGTGACGTCACCATAGAAATTCAAATGAGACTCTCATTTACTTTTACTCATGACTGCAATCTATGCTCTATCACTTGCCATACTGTGTAGGTTAATTATATACAAGAGTAGTGGAGTTTGATGTCGACTCCGAACGACATGGAAATTTTATTTATTCGCAGAGTTTTTTGCCAGTAATCTATTGACATGAAGTCGTCGAAGAAATATTTTTCTCGAATTTCGTTTTTTGTTGGAGATGTCTGAACTAGGCTTTAAATCGTGGCCTCACATCTAATAAGCCAACAGACTACGCCGACTCCTAAACTCCATTGGAAATCATATGAAATGCTTTTACCTGATAAATAGGCCTTTAAAACAAAAAATGCATTCTATATCCCTCTGCTAGCTATTATAAATGTCATTACAAAACCTCGTATCAAGAAGTGTGAAATGTTTCTTCTCTTGAATATCCTTAAACAAATTTTGTATCATTAACTAAGTCCCTTATTAATTATACAGAAAATTAATACTTATATAGCCATGGCGTTAAATTGAAATCAAAATACAAAAATCTTCTCTTAAACCTTAACTTCTAAAATAAAAATAAAAACAAAAATAAAAGACAGGGTGCCCTAGTAGTCTAGTGGGTAGTGTGCTAGACTATTAGCGTGAGGGTCGTGGGTTCGATTCCCACCAGAGACTCTGGTCTGTGACACTACACCGAGCATATGGTCAAGTTACTCCGCTCGTATATAATTAGAATATAATTTGTAATTGTATTGTAATTAATTAATAAATAAATAAATAAATAAATAAAAGACATCCAAAATACAGTCGTCCGTCCATTGAGGCAGGCGGCCTGTAGTAAACGAAAGAACGGTATAAACCATGGTTGAGAATAATTTTTTTTTTGTGATGATGATTTAAAATGCACAATAAAAAGGACATAAAACCCACAAGGGGAAAGAGAGAGAGAGAGAGAGAGAGAGTGTGGTGGTTGCGAAATACAAATAAATTGAACATTAAATTCACCTGACATTTATGGTTAATTTATATGTGAAACGGATGTTATTTTATGTGAAATTAAATGAAAAGAAAAATTAAAAGCAAGTAAATGAAACAGTTTTTGAAGAAGTCTAAGCCGACCTAGTAGCAATGTTACGCACGATGTGCACTCATGCGTAAAATTAACACACACAACATAAGTAGTGTGAGAAACTACGTAGTAATCCTGAATGGAGGGTTGTAAAGACTAAATATGTATAAGTTCGCCATTTACGAATATGAATTGTTTAAATACGATGTTAAATACGATGTTAAATACGAATTGTTTAAATACGATGATAAATATAAAAATATCAAAACTTTTTGAACATTACAGAGCGGTTACGGTCATTGTAATCAAATTACTATGGAAGGAATTTGCAAAATTATAGAGAAATCTAGTAGATAGTGCATGTGCTTATTAGATAATAGCCTGTTCAAAACCTCAGCTCATTTGCAAGAAAACGAAGGAAAAAATTTATCTATTGGCGACTCCTCTTCTAACAAAAAGTCTGAGAGTAAAAAAAAATTCCTAAGGGAAGTTTCTAAAAAATCTGTCATTTGGCGTCGACATTAACCTGTAGGTTCCATTATTCTTAAATATAATTAACCTATCACAATACGGGAAGTATGGAAATATAGGTTGCGATGACCAGTTAAGGAAGTAAGTAAATGGGAGCTTCACATAATTTTCTGTGATGACGTCACTTGTCCTATTATATTTGTACAGCTTTATTCGTGTTTACCTATAGCGTCACAACGGGCCGCTATGCGTGCTCAAGTGAGCTTTGATAATCATAGCTACCACTTCAACCTACCTACCTACCCATTTTTTTTTTTTGAGAAACTTTTCATAGCAATTCTATTTGCTCTCAAAGTTTTTACCAGAAATCGGCTGATAGGCAGTTGGTGATGTATGACTTGGGGTTTAAACCGAGGACTCATGACTAAAAACCTATTATGTTACCTCCTAGACTACGGCGACTTATATCAGATACAATTATTTTGAAAATATTGCACTTTGATGTGTGACCTGGATCTGGAAGCGATTATCTACATAACGTGCTCTGAAGGAGTACTTTCGTTGTAAAAACAGCATCGAAAACGGATTCATGTATCGTTATCAAATCCAGATCAACTGCTTTCGTGGCGCTTAATAAACTGAAGCCAATGAAACCGATACAAAAATAGTTACCTTACATACATAATGTACTTCTAAGAATACCTGCTATAATGATCGCCACCTTCTTTCTACTACGATCAAATAGGGTGTGGTTATTCCTTTTCTCCATAACCAACTACTACCATCGAAGACTCATAGAATAGGGCTGGTTTAACTACAAAGTCTAATAAACTGCTAAACTATTACTACTACTATTACTTCTACTACTACTACTACTATTACTACTACTATTACTACTACTACTACTACTACTACTACTATTACTAATACTACTACTACTACTAAACATTTAGGATTGATATGCCAGTTTAGACGTGTTGGTTTCCTGTAACGTTAAAGTGCAAGTGCTGCCTTAGTGAATCTGGATTCAAATCTATTGAACATAAATCAAGATTTAAGGGGACATTTTGGTTGCCTTGGAGTAATCAAATTTAGGGTTTATATCAAGCATTCGCTTACATGGGCTGTTTTTGGAAGAAGAAGACTAATCAGACTCATTTAAATTGTTGCAAATAGTTGCTTAAACATAACATATTGCCCTTAGGGTGTGTACACAATAACATAAAACTGTACTGGCAGGCACAGTAACAAAATTAACGAAACTAAATGAAACCAACTGTATATGGTACGGCGATAATTTTTATCCAAGCAAATGACAACAATAACAACAACAACGGTGACAAGTTGTGAAAAATCGGCAACAGTTATTTCTTACGGCTTAAAACAACTGGTATATCAACGGCGGCCACATTTACCATCGCCTTGGCTACCACAAACAACACAAAAAATCCCGAAGCAATAAAAACTAAAAAAAGGAAGAAAATTCAGTTCCGAAACGAAATGTGCCGTCAATAATTCAAAGTGGATATTAAAACGCACTCGCTAGTGGTATAACCATCGAAAAACGTAAATAATGATTACGTTTTGCTTCATTCCTTTCCACCAATCAATCGGTATTTTTTTTTAGCATATTTTGTATTCTTTTTTTTTTTGGGGGGTATTTTTTTACGATGTTTTTATGTGCAGTATTGTTTCGATTTTCATTGGTTCGATCGTAAATTTGCAACTTAATTTTTATGACACCAACAGAAATTGCGTACGATTTTCATTTTTTCTCTTTTTACTCTTTCTTCTTGTCTCTTATTTTTGTTGTCGTTGATTTTTCATTTTTTCGATTTCAATTCATTGTTTTAAAATTTCTTTTTTTACGATTATTTACTTTGCCCCCACCCCTCCCCCGCTCTCATCCCGCAGGATACAATATATCAATTCAATTTATTTCGTAAGCATCGCCATCCCCATTGCCCTCTTCCACTCATGTGCACATACATTGACTTTTTCGGTGCCTTTCAGTTTTAGTCCGTATGATGGTAGGAAGTCATCATCAGACTCATGTTGAATGTGGCAGGCAGTTCAGTTCAGTTCTGTTTTTTTTTAATATTCGAACTATAAAAGGGAAATGACAGCAACAGTTACAACATGAAATTTTAATGTAAAATAATCAAAAAAACAAAAATCCCACCGAAATGAAAAAAGAATTTAAAAAGCTTACTGAACCATTTGGTACGCAACATATACCGGAGAACTATCGAGAAGAGGCTTATAGCCTTTGGTTTAAAGTTCTATGGTTTATGTGCATGACGAACACAGCAACAGTTTCCTTCCTGTAAATTATTAAAACTAAACTCAACTTAGAAATTAGCTTTCAAACACTGAATTGACTACATTTATCTTCAACCCAACAAAGTCTTTTCCTGAGCTGGTATTGGATGTTTACTTCAAGAGCTTGGGAAGTTAAAATCATACATTGTCTAAAAAATTTTTCAACGGATTTAGAGTATGGGGACTCTCAGGTAGATGTACAGGAATTGTCCAAAAATTCACTAACATATGATTGAATGTGATTCCTTACAGGTTCTATTCAGAAACTTAGTAGGAGAAGTGACGTCACTACAGGAATTCATGTGATCACAGTTTCCATGCTGCTTAGGGTAATTATATACAAGAGTAATGGTATCTACAGTTTAACATCGACTCCGAAGGCATGGCACATTTTATTTACTCTTAGCGTTTTTGCCAGATATCTGCTGAGAGGTAGTCGCCGAAGAAATATTTTTTTTCATATATCGTTTTGATGTCTGGCCTGGGGCTCGAACCCGTGCTTTACGTCTAATAAGCGAACACACTACCTACTAGACTCACTTCCATGTTTGCGGATCAAATCCTGACTCCACTGTTGCCATATCGTATTTATAACAAAGGTCTTAAAATCTAAAGCCTATTTAGTTGAAAGAACTTAAACTTGGATGTAACAAGGCCTATATGCAGAGCTTAGATTTCCACTAATATTCTACTAAATGCCTTATGTTCTTGACTTGCCATCTACTTTTTCGGATTTCTTTAAATATGATACCCAATAATTTATTATCATATTCCAGTATAAGGCCTATTGCATCAATTAAAGTGTGAACATGACAAGATGACAACTGAATAATACTCTTACCTCTTCGGTGTTGTTGGTTAAATTATTAATGTTGGTCACTTCAATGCCAGCACGACTTTTATTATCCATATTACTGCTACTGAATTCCGTATCCTCCACTTCAACGGTATTAACGGTATTTGTTGAATTGCCCTCGACAAGTCCCAATGTTGTGCTGGTGGCTGCGCCAGCATTCGTTTTAGCATTTGCAAATTTGCCAATACGTAAGCGAAGACGTTTACGTTTCTTTTGAGCACTTAAATCGGGCTGCAAATGAAAAAAGAGTACAAAAAGAGAATGAATGAAATGAGTTTTAAAGAAAGTAAAATTCAATTCAAGACACTGCAAATATTTATACGATTAAAGAGATTTCCAAAACAAGGGTCATCGTATCTCATAAACAAAAGGGTAATCGTAAAATTGTTTTCTCTCTCTCTCTTTCTCTCTCTTGGTAGCCACAAGTAAAGGGGAGCCATTAAGTTGAACGTATTTCGTATTGAAGAAAAATTATCAGCATTGCTGTCTACTTACAGTATTTCGTATTTTGGGTTTTAAATGTTCAGCAAAAGATACCAAGAGCAGAAGAGAGAGAGAGAAAAAAAGGGAAGAAATGAATTCGTTTGGTCTTCTTTTGATAAACTGGCTTTATTTTTTCTTTCTTCATTCCCTCAATTGGTATCAAATATTTCATTCTTTATGTTAAAGTATTAACCAAAAAACTTTAACAATGACTAAAAGAGCAGCAAGAGCATAAAGACAAAGAAAAAGAAACGAGAGAGAGAGAGAGAAAATGAAATGAATTGCACAGATTTCTTAACTTTTAATTTGAATACAGAGGTGGACATAATACGGTACCTACAGCAGCTCCTTTAGTTTCAAATCGGATACTGCTCAGAAGCTCTCTCTCTCTCTCTCAATGTTACCATCATAATTATCATGAGCCTCTGTATTCCCAGGTTTGTCTGATCCTTTCCAAACATCCGTAGAATTTTAATTTAACCAACCACTCACTGTACCAATACTGAAGTCGTAAGATAGTATTATTGAAGTCACCGTAGTCTATTAGGTGGTGTGTTGGCTTGTTAAACGCAAGACCACGGTTCGAACCACAGGTCAGACATCTCGAACATAACGAAATAAAAAAAAATACTTCTTCGGCGAATTCCTCCCAACAGATTTCTGGCAAAAACTCTGAGAGCGAATAAAAAATTGCCATGAAAAAGTTTCTCAAAAAATCTCTCGTTTGGCAGGTTGGCTATTAAGAAGGAGTCTATCATACATACATAAATAGTCATTAGAAACCTTCAGTCAGGATTACGACCTAGTTTCTCAAACCACTTATGTTTTGTGTGTCAATTTTATAAAGGCGCGGCGGCACCCACAGTTTAAAGTCGACTCCGAACGACAGATTTTTGAGAAACTTTTCATGGCAATTTTATTTACTCTCAGAGTTTTTGCCAGAAATCTACTGAGAGGAAGTCGCCGAAGAAATACTTTTTGTATTTTGTTTTGATGTCTGGCCTGGGGTTCGAACCCTGGCTTCTCGTCTAATAAGCCAACACACTACCTACTAGACTACGGCGGCTTCAATTCCTTCCATGAATTGGAAAAATAATTAAGTTTTCAAAGGAAGGAACACTTTTCATCCTTTTAATTCGAAGGTCATCGCTTAACTCTTGACCCTTATGCAGTACAACTCTGGTGAACCGAATTTAAATTAAAAATGCTACATTCTTTATAACTTTGATCATTTGTGTGCGTGTGTGTGTGTGTTTAAGTTTATGGATATTTTTTTTATTTGCTCTCTTCATCGTTTGCATTCAACTTGTATTGAAAGTATGAAATAAAAGGCAACAATAAACGATTTAAAGAAAATTGGCATAAAAATAAAATTTCATTTTCAAATAATCCTTAATTTGCACGCAAATGAAATTTTATTAAAGCTGCTGCTACTGCCACTGCTGCCGATGTTGCTACTGTTGCTATACCAGCTGCTGCAGCTGCTGTTTATCTTTTATTCCATTTCCATTTTATTTATTTCCCTATTTTTGGTTCATGATTTTTTTTGTACATTCCTTTTGGAAAATTGCAAACTTTGTTGTCCTTTTCTTTTTGAAAAGATTTACTTGCTGTTTTCGTTTCCTTTCACAAGAACTTTAGTTGAAAACGAATTTAAAAAAAGTTTTATTTCTCTTCATCTTCGCTTTTTTGTTTTTTTTTTTTTTTTTTTGGATAAAGAACTAATTTTTAAGAAATAAGAAGAAAAGAAAAGAAAATCACACTATAATGTAATTGAAAAGTGTGAAACAGGAAATTATTAACGAGAGTGAGGAGCGCAAAAAGAAAATAAGTTCATGTCCACTGAGTTTTTATTTCATCAAAATTATGAATAAAATTTCATTTAATTTTAAAGGATTAATGAATGTTTCCAAGATTGAGACATTAAAATGGAACGGGTATCAGTTGGCATAAAATTGTTTCGAATTTTCTGGTTTAAAGGCTTATTTATCATGCCTAACATCAAGAAAAAAAATAATAATTAACCTAATTTGTGTTAACAGCTTGAGAAATTAAAGTATTATTACACACATACATAATTGGTCATTACAATTAAACCTTGAGTCAGGTTTTATGACATAGCTTCTCATACCACTTACGTTGTGTGTGTTAATTTTATCCATAAGTGGAGAGACCTTCAATTTAAAGTCGTACGACAGATGTGTTTGAGAAACTCTTCATAGCAAATTTTATTTATTCTTACAGTTTTTGCCAGAAATATGCTGAGAGGTATTCGCCGAAGAAATATTTTTTCATATTTCGTGTTGTTGGAGATGTCTGACTTGGTGCTTAAACCGTGGCAATACACTTACTAGACGTTTTACAAATTGGTGGAAATGTTCAGCATACATACGTCTGTTGTGGTCTGTTATGTGGTCTCTAGAATCAATTCTATTTTGATCATTTTTTCCAGTGCCGCCGTAGTCGAGGGAGAAGGGTATTGGTTTGTTATACGAGATCCTATTGTTCAAAGCCCAGTTCAGACATCTCGAACAACACTAAAATCGAAAATAATATGTCTTTTTGCGACTTCCTATCGACAGTCAACTGGCAAAAACTCTGAGAACCAATAAAATTGCCATGAAAATTTCCTCGGAACTGTCATTCAGAGTCACCGTTAAACTATAGGTCCCGCCACTCTTGGATAACACATACAACATGGGTTGTGTAAGAAAGTAGGTTGTAATCCTTACTAAAGGTATTGTAATGGCCAATTAGACAAATGTGTGTGTGTTTTAATGGTGGTTTGAATATTGACTTCCAATAGCTCAATTATTGCTGGCATGCTGGAATAAACGAATAACAATATGACGACATGAAAACTAATACGTAGGCATTAAATCTCACAAACTGAAGGACCAGTGAACACGACTACTTCTGTTTTTTTATAAAATCGATCGATTTGTTGAAACCAAATGTTGTTGACGTTCAGCTGAACTTAAAGCTCAACAGTGCTTACCCCTTAAGACAACTCATGACAATATTTTATTTGCTCTTAGAGTTTTTTTTTTGCCAGAAATCTGCAGAGAGGAAGTTGCCGAAGAAATATTATTTCATAATTCGTTTTGTTGAAGATTTCTGACCTGGGGTTTGAACCGTGGCCTCCCATCTAATAAGTTAACACACCACCTACAAGACTACGGCGGCTACAACTTTACTCAACATAATTCTTTGAACAAAATTTTCATATTCGCACAATTTCAAATTGGCCTAATCGGCAAAAATGTGCTGCAAACGGTGGTCGTGTGGTTTCAATTTATGTACGTGGTGATATTGTAGGCTAAAGGCCAACAACTTGAGAACGTCGACAAATTGCCATACAGCACAAAGGATATTCTGCATGAGCGATTTGAGGGTATGGTCATCCCACGTAGAGGTGATGTAAAGCGTTAGACTTTTTCTTGTGAGGTTTTCTTAAGTCGCTGGTGTATGTGAATAAGCTGCAACCCATTTCGGCATATATGTAATTCAAATAACCAATTATGAAACCTCCTGATCCCTGCTCCTCGTAGAGGATAATACTTATAACAATGGAAGACAGCACCATATTTTAAAAATGAGTAGAACATAATAATTGGTAATTACAACGCTACCTACTGAACTATGGCGACTTTGTTGAAAATATTTATGAACTTTAGTGCTTTTATCACAAGAAAAGATTGACGCTAAAAAGGTTTTGCGCAAAATAAAAATTAAAATCATAATAATTTTGATCACTAAAAAGGTTATCGAGATTTCAAAATTTTTGCACTTTTTGAGAGCAACATCTTTAGAAAAGAACACGATATCGCTTTGCTTAGTAAAATAATTTTTGAAAAAAAATTTAAAGAAATTATTTCGAAGAAAGTAATTTGATGAAAAGGTTTTCATTATTTTTTGATTCTTGTTTTTTAATATTAGCTTTATGTAACTTCTGATCCTATACTAGCTTATATTATTAGCTCTCATTACAGTCCCTTAAGGGCTAAATTATTTCTTTTGTTAGCAAAACTTAAGCTCATCGAAATGTTAAAAATTTTTAATAAATTGTTCCAAAAATATTTCATCTATTATGAGCTTTTTACTTTGAAAAGAATGTTGAAAAGAAATTGTGTTGAAATTCTTCTTCAGGACTATGGTAAGAGTAAATAAATTTTAATGAAAAATGTATTCCTTTTGCATGACGATAAAGTTATGAAAAATAAAAATAAGAAACAACAAATTGTTCTTGGGACATGGCGATGTTATTGGAAAAATTTATTTTATTTTTGGGGAGAATAAATATGAGTACAAATAAAATTCCTTTGGAAGTAAGCAGAATAAAATATTTTCCAATTTAAGTTTACACGTACCAATAAAGGCAAAGAAAAAAATATAAATAAAAAACATAATCAATCTTTCAACAAAATGCCAAACCAAACTACAATATCTCGGCAATATTGGAAATTTAAAATTACAAACAAAAAAAACAACAAAAAAAAAGAAAATTATAAAATTTCATTATGAGTTCCTATTTGTTTTTCTTGTCGAGCCCTTATTTTCAGATTTGAACAATAAAGTCAATAAGAAACTGTACAAACAAACACATGCATTCACTCCTACAATACGTTAAAAAAAGAAAATCAAATTAAACTGAAAAATAATTTAAAAAATTTCATCCAATATTTGCCTTTTCTGCCTTCAGAACTGTTAATAATACTGGCAACAACCATTACCAAGTTCTGACTCAAGCCTACTGGAGGGCTATTTCAGAAAAATACCAAAAAAAAGGAAAAAGGGAAAAAGGGACACAAATTCTAGTTATCCAAATTACAAACATATTGAGACCCATAAGCCACATAACCATGTTGTTACAGATGATGTTGGTGTTGATATTGATGTCGATGTCGATGTCGATGAAGACGTAACTTTGCCCCACAAATTTAAACAACCACATAATCGAAGCTCAGAGTAAAATAATTTTTAAATAAAAAAATTTTTTATCGAAAAATTTCTAATAAAAGAAAGGAAATAAATTGCCTCGTATTATACAATATGTTGCATAATAGAGGGGCAAATACAATTCATAGTCATACAAATTGTTTTCAAATATTTCTTGTTTTTCGTAAATAAAAGGGGGTGAAATGGCAACTGTTCAGTTGAAGTAAAATAGGTGACTATGAATAGTGTTGTTGTTATTTATTTGTTTTTGGTTTTAAGCATTGTTGTAGAACTCTACAACAAACAAACTCTACAAAAACACTTCCATTACATAGAATTTTAAATAATGATTGTTCAAGTATTAAAGGTTTGATTAATTCACAAGCTGACTGGTTTAGTGTAAATGAATGAAAGTCTGGTGGTCAGCAAATGAGAAATAACTGCATCGTATTTCGTTATATACATATGTATATGTATACCCTTATTAAAAATAACAGAGTCCGGGGGATATGGAAGTTACATATACGAGGTGAAATTTACTTTGCGCATTGCGAATACATGCCATTATTTTATTTGAAATGTTTCATCCAAAAGAAAAATTGTACGGGAAATTATTTTTATAGAAAACTATTGTTATCGCATAATTTTCTATGGTGAAATATTGTTATCCTACAGAAAACTATTGTTATCGAATAATTTTCTATCGTAAAATATTGTTATCATAAATTTTTCTATAGAAAACTATTGTTATCCAACAACATTAAATGGGAAAATATTGTTATAGAAAATTTTTCATTAGCCAATTATTGTTATCGAACTATTTTCTAAGGTAAAATATTGTTATCGGATACTCTTCTATAGAAAACTATTCTTATCGAATTATTTTCTATGTTAAAAAATTTTTAACGGATACTTTTCCAAACTATTGGTATCAAATAATATTAAATGGGAAAATATTGTTATCGGAAAATTTGCAATAGCAAATTAATGTTATCGAATAATTTTCTATGGTAAAATATTGTTTACAGAAACTACTCTATAGAAAACTATTGTTATCTAATTATTTTCTATGGTGATATATTGTTATCAGATACTTTTCTATGGAAAATTATTGTTATCAAACAATATTTAATGGCAAACAACAATATTTCAATAGCAAATTAATGTTATCGAATAATTTTCTATGGTAAAATATAGTTATCGAAAACTCTTCTACAGAAAACAATTGTTATCGAATAATTTTCTGTGTAAAATATTGTTATCGGAAACTCTTCTATAGAAAACTATTGTTAAATTGTTTTCGGAAATTTTTCTATAGAAAATTATATAAATAATTGAAATTATTGTTATTGGAGAATCTTCTATGAAATCGAAGAATCTTCTACAGAAAATTCTTGATATTGAACAATTCTATGTAGGGAATTATTGTTATCGAAATCTTTTCAATATTTAAAATTTTGTACTTGAATTTATTGTCATCGGATAATCATATACGACCTACTGGTATGAGATACTTATGTGTGCGTCAAATTTATAAATGTGTGACGACTCCTAACACTCTCAGAATTTTTGCCCGAAATATGATAAGTGGATTTGTTGGAAATGTTTGACCTGAAGCCCCATGTCTAATAAGCCAACATACTATGTGCTGGACTATGTCGGATAATATTCTTTGAAAAATTATTGTGAACAAGAAACCTTGTATTGAAAATTGTTCTAACAGAAGAATCTTCTATAAATAATTCTTGTTGTTGAACAATTTTCTGTAGAAAATTATTGTTATCTAACAATCTTATATTGGATACTATTGTAATCGAAAAATCTTGTATGCAAAATTATTGTAATCAAAAAATATTCCTTCCCAAAATCTTTTAAAATTTTTGTTATCGATTAATTGTCTACAGAAAATTATTGTTATCACTAAATTTTTAAAGAAATACTCTTGTTATCGAAAAATTTTGCATAGAAAATAGGTGTTATTGAAATTTTGTGTAAGAAGTTATAGCTATCGAAAAATTTTCTATAAAAAGTCTCGTTATCGACAAGTTTTCCATTGTAATCGAAAATTGAAATTGAGAGAATATCAGATCAAAATGGTACGAAAACCTAGTTGAACTAATGCTGTCGTTTTCGAAGAACTTTCGCATAGTACGGGATTTTTTTGTTTATAAAAGAACTGTCGAAAACATAAGGAAACCAGAAATTACACATCGCGAAAGATATTTTTTTTCGTGTGTGTACTTCGTTGATATTTTCCTTTTTCTTTAAATTAAATTTCAAACAAATGGTTCGAATATACTACATATTAAACATTTAACCACTTTTAGGCTACTCTCAGCCAAAATTTTAATAACCTTTACAGCACGACGTGAGACTCTTAACTAAAGGCATGTTTCCTGAGAGAAACACAATCTAGCAGTTAAACAGGTTATGGAAAAGGAGACTCATGTCTCACCTAAGTCATCGAGTAGGCTTGTTGTGCGCCCAGAAATACTGGGTATCAATTTTACTTTCTATAGGAAGTATTTAGTCTCAGCTTCTTCCAACCAAATTCTTTAACATGAGTTGCCCTGATATAGTACTTTCCACGGCAATGACATACAAAGTTTTCCATGTACAGCACTTATTATAATCTTCATTTATCGAATTTAGGTGTCACTTATCGAATTTAGATGTCACTTATCGAATTTAGGTGTACATGCAAGGTAAAGTGCGTCTAAGAACGCTCATCAGTGAACTGAAGTCGTCAGTGTGTTCAGTCCAAACAAACTCATGATGTTTTTCAATTCAGGATCGCTTCAGAATATGTTCCAAAGATTACCTTTATTACTCGATGACTGCTTGTAAATGCATTGGAATGACGTTACCCGTCTAAGTGCAAGAAAAAATTGTGTTTTTTTTAAATTCGTATTTAACTTTCAATCTCTAAAATTCTTAAATAAAAATCAAAATTGAACTTCTTTCTCAGCCAAACTCGTAAATTTCGCTTGAAACTGGAAAAATAAATGCCGGAAAATAATCTGCGTTGATATAAAAGTTTCTTTTTTATGAGATTTTCTCTTTTATTGCCCTCTCTGTATCATTTTGAATGCTAAGAGAGAGAAACTTTAAAAGTTTTGTTATTAAAACTTTGTGTGTGCCTTGCTTAGTTTCCGGTTCTTTTTTATTTTATTTGTTTGCTTTCTCTCTCTCTTAGGGCATGCATACGCATAAGCAAATCAGCAAATCATTTCAATTAGAGGCAGAATTTATCATAAAAATTAATTTTGTTTTCTTCTTGTGATTGCCAAACAAAACGTAAAATAACCCATAAATACTGTAACATTATTGTCAGAAGTAGTAACTGACTGAAGGCCATAACGTTTATTGAAAAAAAATCCTTTCTTTTGGCCATATTTATTTTACGAGCCTCGACAGTAAACCAGAAAAACGTTAAAAGTCAATAAATTTATGAGACTTTATTTAAAATCCTCATATTGATTATTATGTGTGGTGCTTATATTATGGAATTTGATGATCAGTTTTTATTGCCCTTCAATAATTTGTATCGTAAATGTAAGGAAACAAATTTCACTCTTTTATAGCCAAATTTTATTTGCCTCTAATTGTAGGACTAAAAAGTATACAAACACCTACTTTTTGGCCAAATTTAAAATGGAATGGATTTCGGTTTTATGATTCCACATGCTCTGGCTTATTTATTATGGGGTTGATTGGCAGAGCTTAGTTAAGCGTTTAATTTAATTTAATTTTATTTTTTTATATTTGAAATAAAAATTTATTTTTTTGTCTGTTTTTTTTTTAACGTAAATTTAAGATTTGGAAAAAAATTTCTTCCACAAACTTTTGATGTACATATATGGTGGCGTATGATTATTGTATGGTGATAGCGGTTGCAGTTTGTACGTATCACTCATACGTAGTGTTGCATAACGTGAGTCTTAGTAGATTTTTTATTGTTAGTGTAGATTGATTTTAATTGTATTATTCTTAGTAAATAGACCTCTATTCTTAGTAAATAGACCCCTAATTTTTGAAGAACGTTTGCTCCTATTCATACCGGAAAAAACGTTACACATGAAAGGAAAGAGGCGGTGGTTTGTTACAAGGTTATTTTATGTTTGAGGATGTATACTTATCATTACGACAAGTATAGTACTCAGAAGTCAAAATGACCCATTGTATGTTCTTCCGAAAAGAGAGAGAGAGCGAGAGAGAGAATAGTGAAGGAGATAGGGAAACTGGAAAAGGATGGAACTGGATGAGATAGGAGAGGGATAGTGTGGGACAAAATCATGTGGGTTTTTCCATATTAAATCAACTAAAAATTTATGTAGTTTGAAGACCACACACATAACATAATTGGTCTTTACAACCCTTCAGTCAGGATAGCGACCTAGCTTCTTTTGTTTGAAGACCATAATTATGATAATACGATCAAGATTCGTAAGAAGACGTAAGACGAACTTGTCCAATTATTAGGTATTATTCAAACAACAAGCAAAATATCCATTGCGCTACAGTCATGATCTATATTTGGTGGGATTAGAAACGTGTGATCCATTATGAGTTGTTAAAACTGGGTCAGACTTTGGATGGTACGTCTTATCTTCCAAATATCATTTGCTTCGACCCGTGCAGAACGCTTAACTGGAATACTTTTCAATTCAGAGCAGGATCTCAAAAATTGGCTCGATCCATTTCTCTTCTCCAAAAACTGGCTGTTTTTCTTTGGGATAAAACGTAGCTTACTATGGACAAAACTTTGGATGACATTTTCTTTTTAAGAAGGATCTAAATGAAGCATTTATTTGCCATAAAAAGACCGCGTTCTAAGTTATACTTCCAATAGGGTAAAAAATAATAACCATAACTGCTCCACAAGCATCTTGTTACAGACTTTACCAGCAGCTTTCTTCGAATTTAGTCCTCCAATAATCGCCGTAGCCCAGTAGTTAGTGTGTTGGCATATTAGATGCGAGCCCGTGGTTCAATATCCAGCTCTGACTTGACGAACAAAACGAAGTATGAAAAATATTTCTCAGATTTTCAGGTAGTGTGTCTAGTAGGACGTGTGTTGGCTTGTTAGCTGTGAGGCCACGGTTCAAATCCTCTAACAAAACGAAATATGAAATAATATTTCTTAGGCGACTTCCTCTCAGCAGATTGCTGGGAAAAACTCTGAGAGTAGGAAAATTGCCATGAAAAATATCTCAAAAATCCATCGATCGGAGTCGACTTTAAACTGCAAGTCCGGCCACTTATGGATAAGTTTAAAACACATGTGGTTTGAGGAGCTAGGTCTGGAGGGTTGTTATGACCAATTATTTATGTGCGTATGTATGTAGTCTTCTGGCAAAAACTATGAAATTTCCATGAAAAGTTTCGCAAAAAATTTTTCGTTCAGTGTGGACTTTAAATTAATATTAACACACACAATATGGGTGGTGTACGAAGCTAGGTTGTAATCCTAACTAATGGCTTGCAATGATCAATTCAGTATGAAATAGTTTTCTTGATCTCTAGACACTGAAAACTTTCTGGTAGTCAGATAGTCAACGAAAACGTTTTCTTTCTTAGCATCATTTTCCATCCACTCATTGATGTCCTAAGGTATGAAGAGGGTAGATAAAAATAGCATCTTTTAATCCAACAATAATAAGGAAATTTGGATTTGATTATTCTCTTTAATTGTGTATTAAAAAATAGTATGGAACAATAAATCTGCCAACAACAAATTCAGCAAAAAACTATTCTTCCATCTACGCACTTTAGGTTTTCCTTGGACAATTGACTCAAGTGCCAGAATGAAAGCAAAAACAAAATAAAGCAATCATATAAAGAACTGCAGGCATAGCTTCACAGCAAACATATACAGGGAAACTCACACTTATTTGTTTTTGTATTTCTATCTACAAATCAAAGATCTGTGATTTCCATTGTGAAAATTACATTATTTTGGCAATTGAAATGAGAAAAGGAAGCAGAAAAATAAATCATAATGTATAAACGTATGTATGTATGCATGTAGAGACACACATTTTTTTAATGAACTCAACTGCAAAAGATATTGTCTTTTTTATTTGTTGTCAGTAATTGTTGTTTTTGTTTTCCTAAGATTTCAATCTGAATTGTTTTGTTGACAAGTCATAAGTCTTGTCAACTTTTGTCAACTTGTTTGTCTTCTTTGGCATTTTCTTTCTGTTCTTTTTTCAGATTTTCTGTTTTCTGATTTCTTTGTTATTGTTTTTGTTCTAATAAGAGACCATATTTTCTTATTTTTTTTTTGTTGGTATTATTATTGTTGCTGTTGTAGGCTTTGAATCATTGAAGAGGAGCATAATGTCTCGGCATGGTACTTTTGTACGCTCCATATGCAATTGTCTGCATGATTTTTGCCTTAAAGGCAATCAAATAATTTTTGAAATCAAACAGAAGAGATAAATAAGTGGTCTGGAAGAGAAGTCGAGAAGTAATTGTTTTTGTAAAATATGGAATAATGTCCTGTAGGGTAGTGGAATGGCAAAAAGTTTATTTTTAATTTTAATTAGTACGTGAAGTAATTCGAATAATGATAATACAACTATGCCCTTAAACATAAAGATCAGACGAAATTGGACCTTTGTATAAAGACATCAAACTCCGAGTCAGACATCTCAAACAAAACGAAGTATTCTGGCTCTGAAAGTGAATAAAAAGTTGCAATGAAAAAATTTCTTAAAAAACTTTCGCTCGGAATCGACTTTGAACTGTAATTTCGACGACTCATGCATAAAATTAACAGACACAATATAAGTGGTGTTAGAAGCTAGGCTGTAAACCTGACTGGAAGTTTGTAATGATCAATTATGTATGTAAAGTGGGATAACTTTTTGCCTTTTAGTGAATTGAAAGTCAGACCACAAAAAAGCAAGTAGAAAGGTCACATGGCACAATAAGAAGCATTCTGTAGATACCCTGTGGCGAGTATTACTCGCATACTTAATTAATTGGCCTTCACAATGCAAACCATTTCCTCATCCATTCTGACTCCCGTAAATCCTCGACAAATAAATAACCGACCCGTAGGAACATCTCTTCCATCCGAACGACATGTAAATTGATACCACGCAGCCGCTGTGTGTTAAATCCCTGTACAACGTTGATATCGTTCAGCAGCTTATATAGCTCATTGTTCGATCGAACGGGGAAATTATTTTCAACTCACACTGGACCGAAGATGTTGCGAACGATTTTTCTCCCGATTACTCTCAAGGGTGCTGCATCAGTGCGTAATTGCGTTCATGCTTCTGCGTCATATAAAAGCACGAAGAGGATGAGCGACATGTGGAGTATTAATTTCGTCGCACGAAATTGAGAGCGTAATAACACATATTGACAAACGTAACCTTACGCTTGATTTCCGGACTGATATCATTTTTATTGATAACGGTGGATCTAATGCACTGACAACAGTGTAAAAACAGTCAGATTACGATGTACTTCTGCCGCATGATAATGCACGATATTAAAGGTTCAGAGTTTTTGCCAGAAATCTGCTGAGAGGTAGTAGCCGAAGAAATGAAACAAATTTTTTTTCGGCGACTACTTCTCAGCAGACTTCTGGCAAAAAATCTGAGGGTAAATAAACCTGCCATGAAATAGTTTCTCAAAATCTGTAGTTCGGAGTCGACGTTAAACTGGAGGTCTCGCCACTCAAGTATAAAATTAAGGCACACAACATGAGTGGTGTGAGAAGCTAGGCCGTAATCCTGACTGAAGGGTTGTTATGGCCAATTATGTATGTATGTATGTATGTATGCGAGAGAAAAGAAAAAGTTGTAGGAGTCGCATAACTTCTTCTGCACATATACAGTCAGTGCTTTGAAGACTGGCTTCAATAAGGTACTTATATAAGATAGGAAGACGGATGTTAATCCTAGAGTTGATGCATCTCATGGAGTCTCATAGAGTCTTACTTTTTCAGAACAGAATAAAGGATACTGAGCCCATATTCTATAAATAGGATGGTGTCGTGTGCCCTAGTAGCTAGTTACATTCCTACAGAGACTGGAAGGAGTTAAGGAAAAACGTACTGGAAACAGAATTTTAATTTAAAAGGAAATCAATATTACAAACCACTTCAAGTAATGATAGAGTCAGGGGATAAAATCTTAATTTTTTTCTTCGATTTTTCAAACCAAAGTCGCTCTTTAAAGGAGAATAGTATTTGCTGTGCTCAACAGCATTTTCGTTCTCAACTTTTCTTCTTTGACTCACTTTTTTTCGATGACTTATTGAAACTAACGTTACTTGTCATCAAATTGATCACCAGATTTATGAACCTTTCAGTTTTCTATTAAATCGTTAAAGTATCGTCCCTTTGCCGATCTCAAATATGTTGATGTGGCGTATGCGTATGATTAATATTATTAATCTTGGATCACGCATAAATTCTCTGTTAAAAAAAAAAAAAGAAATCATCACAAACTTTTGAAATTATATCTTCAAACGACCCTCGCATTTTATTCCTTCGTTTATAGTAAATGAATCAAAAATATTCACAATCTTATTGCAATTTTGCATCATTTCTCTTCTTCTAGCCTTTTTCAAACATTTTAAAACGAACGGAACCCGTGTACAATATTTCTGTTTTTGACTCCAAACAATACGTCAAAGTGCTGAACAAGCGTAAAAGTGAACAATTGTGGCCCGCATTAGAAAAGAAACTTTGTGGCAGAATGTTTTTTTGTTTTATTTTTCTATTTTTGTTTCAAATGAGAAAATATTTCTTTCAGGTTTTTAATCACAATGCAATTGTATGCTGAGAGCATTGTTTTTTGAAACGCACGCAATTTAATTGTTCATATATGAGGAGGATTCCACATAAGCAAGACACATGCCAGCTATTGAAAAATAGTTGTTGATACTAGCCGTGGATGTGTTTCATAATAAGTAAGTGGACGACGTTCTTAGTGTCTTTACTTCAATACAACAATACAATATTTTGTATAATCAACGGGCAAACGCCAAAGGTTTTTTTTTTGCAGATTTTAAGGTATCATACTGAAACCGGAATGAAAAGCAGAATCGTAAATTCAGCTTCTTTCTTTCTATGACGGTAAAAGGGGTTCCACAATTTTATTTTCGTATTTTTTTATAAGACTTATTAGCAAAGGTGAATAGAGCAACCTAGGGACTAAGTACGCTTTTAGACGAGGTACCGTTCTGTGGTTTACGGATGGGCCAAGTAGAGATATTGTTACAGGAGCAGAAGGTTTGTTCTTGGAGTGAAATACTCTGAGGAAATGAAAAAATTCACGGGTATCTTCTAAGTGGAAGTCGATAGCACAGAAAGATTTGCTCAATTCAACTTGAGTACGATAATCAAGCACGCAATAATTCTATCAGAATGTCAGGTCACACAACAGAAACTCTTTGGAAAAACTTAATAAGCTACGAGGTCTCAGGTCATATAGAAATTCACTGTAATAGACAGACAGATGAGTTTACAAGGTGGTGAGCTGCCTTGTCGCTGTTGAAGCCAGAACCTTTCAGTGATGTGGGAAGATGCGTTTGAAGGAGTATACTCAGCGAAAGCAAATATAAGGAGTTTTTAATGAAATTTAAACTTCTGTAAGAGAATTACAAAAAGAAGAGATTTTTGTCATTTATCATGCACCGTATATAATGAAATATATATATATATATATATCTATATAATGAAAATAAAAACGGCCCCATTATTGACCTTCAAGCTACACGTCTTTCAAGTTTCAACAACCCCGATATTTATACAAACTAACTACATTCCGTTTTCAAGATACTTACTAACTTAATTAGTCATTTCAACTCTTTAGTCAGGATTATAATCTAGTTTCTCACATCACCCAATTTCTGTGTGTTAATTTCTTTCATGAGAGGTCAAAACCTACAGTTTTACCTTGACTCAAACAGACAGATTTTTGAGAAACTTTTCATGGCAGTGTTATTTACTCGCAGAGCTTTGTAGGTTCCACTACTCTTGTATAAAATTAACACACACAACAAAAGTGGTATGACAAGCTAGGTAGTAATCCTGACTGAAGGGTTGTAATGACCAATTATGTATGTATGTATTGTTGGGCCAAAGATTAATATTAAATTTTACGTTACACTTTAGACTACAACTAACCACTGATAACGTTACCATTTACTTTATTTATAACTTATTAATTTTCGATTTGGCAACTTCTAGAACCTCGCTGTTGATTTGTTATTGTTTTAAGCTTTTGACTACAACTGACCACTGATAACGTTACCATTCCTTTTATTTATAATTTATTAATTTTCGATAGGGCAACTTCTAGAACCTCGCTGTTGATTTGTTATTGCTTTAAGTTGCCAGCTAGCTAAGGATTCACTTTTGTATTATATGATTTTTTTAATTTTTCACAATATTTTTCTCTTAATAATGTAGAACTTCTAAGGTCTTAGTATTTTTTTCAAATTTGTTTTCTTTCTCATATAAAATTTCAAATATAACTGCTTGTGAAATACACCCTTTTTAATGCAGGACAGACCACTACGCACTATGGCACAGTTAATAAACTAGTACAGTGCTAACTATACTGTAACATTGTTCGAAATTTAAAAAAGTTTTTTTTCAAATTTGCAATTTAGTTGTCTATTGTTAAAGGAAAACAAAAAAAAAATAAAGCTGCGTAAGTATGTGGCATACAAACGTAGTACATATGTATGTGTGTCATATAGGCTTTGATACTTCTCAAAAGGTTAAAACATTTTAATTGTTGCTTGTAAATGTGCATTTTATTGTAATAAATGGCATAGTTTCACTTGTTCTGTCTCCTCTCCTCCTTCTTTTTCTTTTTGCTTTGCTTTGCTTGGCTTTGCTTCTGTTAAAAGATTTACCAACTATTGTTAACTGTAATGGCAGCATCATCAACAGCAAAGCCATTATTATCAACAACAATATCGTCATCATCATCATGAGCATTGTCATCGTCATCATAAACATGATTGCCACTACACTCAAGAGAGTAGTATGTAGTAGGACAAGAGATAGAGAGAGGAGGTAAGAGAGAGTGCAGTATTTGTAAAAATTATTTCTAGTGTAGAACACATCGAAAATGTGTCAAAGCATTTTATATAACAAACACACACACACACATGCTCTTACAGATACACATTCAAATGCTCTTTTAAAAATATATCAGGGGCCTGTTTCACTAAACTACAATTCTACAAGTTTACAAGTTACAATCACAATTCTAATTCTTACAAGTGATAATGAATTGTGTTTCATGAAAATTTTCATAATACTTGTAGCTTTTTGTACTTGTAAACTACAATTCCTACAATTACAATTTCTACAATTTCTACAATTACAATCACAATAAAATAAAATATTTTTACAAAGATATTTTGATAAATGAAATATATGTGTGAATATATGTATATTAGAGGACTAATGAAATATATGAAAATTTCAAAAATTATTTTAAATACTTTTACAATTATGGGTACTCTAATTTATATCAATAATTTGTTTTAATTGTTATCACACCACTAATCAATCAAAACATATATAGTTTGTGTTTAAAAAATTTAAAATAATTATTTTGTAACGGCAAATCAACACAATAAATTTAGAGTGATGCGGCAGATTTTAACTGCCAAAAACGTTCTTTTTGGTAAGTTCAGCGATAAACTTACCAAAGAGATAAAAATGGAATAGTGCGAAAACGTGCGTATGAGGTGTCTTGCACTTGGACTGGTGCCAAGTGGAAAAGACGCCAAACACGTGCGTGATGTTTTTGGGCAAACTTCAAAAGAACGACACTGGTAAGTTGGCTTTATAAAGTGATAACATTATATTATAATATTTTTTTAATTAAGGCCAAGAGAGACAACCCCCGAAAGACAGGGGCGGCTGGTGGAACATATGATTAGTGGTGTTGCCGCTTTCGATAATTTGTGATATAGTTTGTTTTATTATATTCACATATTTAAAAAAATAAATAAATAAAAACAAATAAATTAAATAAACAAATGCTAATTAATATTTAAATTGTTTGATTTTGTGTTTATTTGAAGTAATTTTTTTAAAAAATAGTTAAAAATCAAATTTTAATCCAATTTATCATTCACTTGAGAATTGTAAATTTTTTTGAGAGTCTTCGTCGACCCTAAGCTTTTTTCTACAATTCTACAAGTGTACAAGTGAAAATTTATGTTAGTGAAACATAACGACTTGTAGAAATATGACTTGTAGACTTGTAAATTGTAAAAATTACTTGTAGCCACAAACTTGTAATTGTATTTTGATGAAACACAATTATTTACAATTTCACAATTTTACAGGCAAAAACACTTGTAATTGTGAACTTGTAGCTTAGTGGAATAGGGCCCAGGAAACACACGCACTTCCTTTAATTCATACACAAACACATACGCGCACACACACATACTATTTCTATGGACAATAACATACTTTCACTAGAATCATAAACGAAATGAAAAGAATAATTTTAAACAAAAATACATATGTAGGTTTGTGTTGGTGAGAGCTGGAGAGAGAGTACAAAAATTTCAATGTGTCCTAAGTGTACTTGTGGGTGTAACAGTTATATAAATGTGTGCGTGAGTTAGATAATAAAAAAAGAGAAAAAAGAATGAAAGGAAGAAAAAAATATAAATCATGTGTCAAAACCATAAAAACATCAAAACTGATGTTGGTTTAAATAATTATACATTTTTGTGTGTGTGTGTGCATTTGTGTTGGAACCAAAGCCTAGAATAGTAGAGACGATGATAGAAAAGTAATCTTCATTTATATAGAATGATGAAAATTTTTATAAACACATATGGACTGGTTAAATCTCTCTTTAAATTAAAAAAATACGAAATGAAAACAATTGCCTTTTTGAGTTCCTTTGTTTATTTGAAATGAAATATAAAGAGTTTTAGCTAGCCAAATACGACTGTATGATACCCTATTATCATTGTTTTTCTTTGATTATTGTGTATACGTGTCACACGGTCTGTTCTCATTCTATGTGAGGTATAGTTATGATCTCTCCTTTAAACCTTTTATTATTCTAGTATTTCCTTTTGGGATTCATTAAAGCCTCTAAGTCAGTTTCGTCATCCAGAATCAAACTCCGCGTTAGTGGCGAAAGTACTCTACTCTATAAGCAACTAATTTTTGTACCGACCCTTTTTTATCAGTGTTCCCTCCGTGTGTTTTCATAGACCAGGGGTCTAGTATTTCTGTCATTTATCGAGATATTATAGGCTCTATACTTCTATATCTTCTGTCCCATTTATGACGGCTTTAGAAGTATTTTTCAAATGCGTCTGCTGTAACAAGAAAAGCCCACATCATTAGCTTTTTCACATTATAAAAATCTTGATAGCTTCCGGTAAATCTACAAAAGCGATTTTGGTCAGGATTACGTCCTAACTTCTCACACCACTTATGTTTTGTGTGTTAATTTTAAACAAGAATGGCGGCATCTATAGTTTAAATGAACGACAGACTATTAAGAAACTTTTCATGGCAATTATATTTATTCCCAGCGTTTTTGCCAGAAATCTGCTCAGAGGAAGTCGCCAAAGAAATATGTTTTCATATTTCGTTTGAAACATACCCTCACGTCTAATGAGCCAACACACTACTTACTAGACTAAGGTGACTTTAATAAAGAAAAGGAAAAATACCATCCGTTCTCGAGCTTTTGTGTGATAAAAATACGTTCGTTGCCCATTGAGTGAGCTGCGTACAGATATAAGCCACAACCTGTCTTTTCATTTTACCAAAATTAATCAACCTATCCTCACAAATCATCGGTTCTGTCCTTTCCATTTCACTAATTGTAGACAGTATTGACACATACACTGATATTTGTTTATTATGCTGTATGAAATTGAAAGCAAAGTAGTCTCACATAAAAGTATTATCATATTGGCACTCATTTTAAAAACTGATAATAGGATGTTTTCAGTCTTGCCGACCATAATCTCACAGATATGCTAGGTAAAACAAACAAGGTGAGGATTAGTAATTTAGAATTTACACAGTAGGAGTATATAGCTTGAAACAGAAACGAAACTTGCCTAGCTTCATAGGTTAGGTTAGGTTAGAGGACGTGTACTTTTCAACTGTGACAAGTCCAGTACCCGGAGGTCCAATTGACCCATTGTACAACGTCCTAGCTTCTCGTGTTGTGTGCGTTAATTTTATACATCAGTAGCGGGACCTACAGTTTAAAGTCGACTCCGAACGACAGATTTTTGAGAAACTTTTCATGGCAATTTTTACTCTCAGAGTTTTTGCCAGAAATCTGCTGAGAGGAAGTCGCCGAAGAAATATTTTCATATTTTCGTTTTGATGTCTGACCTGGCCAACACACTACCTACTAGACCACGGCGACTTTAGTTCCATAAGTAGCTACTCAAAACCTATTGGCCTACGAGTCAGTTGCGATATATGCTGACGCAACCTTCAACGAAATGCCGACGTGTAACCTACACACATATACTGGAATGAATCAAACTAAACAAATGAAAATAGAGCGGCAGTAGTAAAAGAAGAAAGTTTTATAGTATCACAAGGATAACAAAGATGGGTGTAGTCCTCAAGATTTTCGAAAACAAAGTTGGGCTTGAAGAAAACTGAAAACATATGAATTAAGAGCGTTGGCATTAAAAACATAAGCCTTCAAAGTCCACCAATTGATTTCGCAGGCAGTACTGTTACAACGAATGGTGGTGCAGAAACAAATGTAAATGACAGTATCTATAAAGCGAGAAAGACATCAAGATGCTTACAAAACGTATGGAGAAGATCTCATTTAAGCAGACCACACAATCTTAAAATATTTATTGAATGTGTTAATTCAGCTCTGTTGTATGAAAGTGAAACCAGGTTAGTTTCGAACACAATTAAGTAAATTACATGGATCTCTGGACCCAAAGCAACGTGAACCTTTTAATAGTAGAAATAGAACATAGGAAAGGTGGATCGGAGTTACTATCCAAATAGCATAACAAGGATGATGCTGGAGTGGATTTCTAAAGAGTCAAGCAGTCATGGCTGACCAATAAATATCTGGAGACGTACGATGTTCCAAGGCAGTGCAATCTTGCAAGAAGTGAAGAAAGAACAGCAAAACCTATAAGATTTAAAGCTTTTGAGGCAGCAATATGTTAATGTCCATCGGCAACGGAAAAATGAGTGCAACCCACATATGTATAACTTACATATACATAATTATTATAATCCTTCAGGCATTATAACCCTTCAGTCAGGATTACGACCTAGTTTCTCAAACTACTTATGTTTGTTTATGTTAATTTTATACATTAGTGGCGGGATCTACAGTTTAAAGTCGACTTCGAACAACAGATTTTAGAGAAACTTTTCATGGCAATTTTATTTACTCTCAGAGTTTTTGCGCTGAAATTTGGTGAAATCAAATCACCGAAGAAATATTTTTCCACATTTCATTTTGTTGGATTGTCTACCCTGGGGTTTGAACCGCGGCCTCACGTCTAATAAGTCAAAACACTACCTACTAGACTACGGCGACTTCATCTTCAGACTTATAACTTTACCATTCGCTTCATATATTTGTCATGTGGCAACGTCTAGACATAGTATGTAAGCCAAAGTATTTACAGCCTACTTTTTAATACAATCTTTTACACACATATACACAAAGCAGTCCTTTACGTTTTTTATATTTATACACATAATTAGGTAATATGTAAACACACTGAGCTATATAGTTAACATTTAACTGTTCATTTTTCATTTTTGTTTTACGGTTACAATGCTAATTAAATTATTAAATCACACAACACATTAAAATATATGTAGTATATAAACATCCATAAAAGATAAAAATAAAAAAGCCATAAGCTATACGGCTTTATTTTAGACTTTGTTTAACTGTTGTTTTGGCCTCATTTACGAACATCAATTCGTTTACAACCATAACAAGCCATATTAAAAATAGGTCCTGTTCATTGATGTAATATTTTGTAAAGGAAACTTTTGTGCCTACGATTTTCATTAAGGTGGTACAAAATCTATGGGAAAACAATTTCAAATGGTGGTGTATGATTTCTTAACTATACGAAGGCAAGGGAAATTTTATTAACCCCGTTAAAATTTATATCCACGCTTACGAGTAAAGAGTTATCCAGTTTCCGGTTTCAAAAGTGAAGTTCAATAAATGAATGAACGGAAAAATCTAGCTTCTCTCAGACGAAAGTGTCGGCAATATGGACTGCGTTGAAAATGATTGTGGACAAAAATGTTCCCAAGCTGAACATTGGATTCCAGTGTAATGAACTACAATATGGTAGACGGCTGTCGCAGATATCCCAACGAAGTACCGGATCGATGTGATGTTTGTATCACATGGGTATCAGGACACAGAGACAAACCGGATAACAGCAGAGCGAATGACCAATGAACTCTTCGTTGAATTCTCGTTATTGCCGATCCCATTGGGAACCTGGAAGCTTATAATTGACAATGCAATCGTGGACCTTGTCAACTGTAGATGTGCAGCTTCGGGCACAAGCAGAACGGCGTAAAAAATTTGGCAAGGCTGAACAGAAACCATGCGACAGCTCTGATTAAACTCTAGAGAAGCAGGCTCAGTACTGATGTCGAGGTTACTATGGGACATTGCATTTAGGAACGCATGCGAGGCGCATTGGGCTTCGACAACTTTCAAATAATTTCTGTAGAAGCTGTGAAGATGAGGAGGAGGATGAGACTGTTCTTCACGTACTGTGTACATGCCCGGCATTTTGTCGTGGATAAAAGAGGCACCTGGGTGCCTATTATGTGGTCGATCTGCATAAACTGTCATGTATTGATAGCAGTAATGGTAAACTGTGGTATCACAATGGCCCTGTGTGTGGTCTAAGTGTGTCCGCTCATAACACCTTGAGGGCATATCCACATCTACCTACCTAACTACCTAATGCTGGCAACTGGCCACTATTAACAAAATAAAAAGTCACTATAATGACAGCCTCTATATTGTTTGCAATCTATCCATTTGAGGTAGTTTTAAAGCATTTTTTGGCACGTTTTCGGTGGTGCATCAGTCTGATGGATGTTCCTGAAGGCGAATGTTCGTGGCTTCGCTTTCAAGAAATCTGTTTTGTTTTTGTAGCTTTTGTTTATAATTTTAATGTTAAGCGATGTTAAAGCAAAACACCAGTATCTTGGTTTTTCTTTTTCTTAACAATATAAAATAGGAAGCGCTTAATGAAAGACCAGATATTTACACAACAACAAAAAAAAACAAGAGAGAAAATAACATATTTTTACATGATGACATACAACATATTTGTTTAAATTTATTTTATTACTTGAAAAACTAATCAGAATTATTTTCCTCAATTACCACAGTAGAACGAACGAATAAAAATAAAATAAAACAGAAACAAAAAATATTCACTTATTTTTATAGTGTCTCGTATATGGTATTTGTAACCTCATGTAGTAAATGTCTGTATGGCTTGTAACAATAATTTCACAGACAAACTTAATTTTTTTGTTTTTTCTCAACCACAAGACTATTTTTTATCTCTTGAAACTTATTTTTATGTCCGCAAATATTGTCCACTAAAACTTTAAATACTTAATAATGGGTTTTCTGGTTGTGGTATGAGTTTTTAAATGAAGACAATTTGTTATGGCCATTAAAGTAGTCTTAATTTTTGGGGTGAAATAAAAGACAATTGCGAACATACCACAATTTTTTTACCAGGAAATTTTGGTATCCCCGTTCATTTTCTTTTATAGCGTTTCTGTTATGAAGAGGTACTAAAATACTGCAAACAGAAAATCTATAAAAAAATTTAGTCACAGAATCTGTAGGAAGAGTATGAAGGGACCAGTGTTCTAAAGAAGTATTTTTTTAATCTGCAATTACCGTGCGGAAGGTTCGTTACTTATCTCAGTTTATTCCTAGTTTTGTAAGGCTCTCATTCCTTCTCACTCTCTTCTTTATATAATTAAATGCCAACAGTTAAGCTTGTCTTAAACTGTTCATTTTCTCTTTCTCTGAATTACCATTTCAAACTCTCCTTTCCATTCCTTACAATCGTTCCGGCTGGATCTAAAATTTAACTTCTTAGCAAACTCTCCTGCAACCATGGCTACAGTAAAGCGTGATACAATTTTTCTATCTAAAAGAAGTCTCAGTAGCCTCGTAAGTGACCGAGAGCCTATGGTTCAAACCCCAGTTCAGATATCTCCAACTAAACGAGAAATATGAAGAAATATTTTCTTGACGACTTCTGACAGAACTCTAAAAGTAAACAAAATTTCCATTAAAAGTTTCTTTGTTATTTTAAGCCATTCATACAGAAAATGAAGGCACACAACATGGACGACGCTAGGTCGTATCCTGAATAAAGTATCGTAATGATCAATTAAATAAGTAAGTAGATGAGTCAATATGCTTATACTCTCTGTTTTGAAGTTACAAGCGAGTTTGCATATTCATTCTTCTTTGAAATTTACTCTCGGAGTTTTTGCCAGAAATCTGCTGAGAGGTAGTCGCCGAAGAAATATTTTTTTTCATATTTCGTTTTGATGTCTGGCCTGGGGCTCCAACCCGGGCTTTACGTCTAATAAGCGAACACACTACCTACTAGACTACGGCGACTACAAATGTAAATCATTAAATTTTATTATTAGCAGTCGTTCTGAACAGTTCGGAATAGTTTCGTAAGTCTTTCGTAAAATTTTCTTCAGCAATGAAATACCGTTTTGACTCGCTAGATATTCCAACAAGTGTAACGACCAGAAGCACTTCAAAAAGCTGTCAATACATCCTGATAGATTTAATGTTTGGTATGTCACATATGTTAGATCAAATGCATAGTAGACACCAACAGAACCTTCTAATTCATCGACATGGACATGTGCTCAATACGTGAAAAAAGTTTCCTTTCCTTCCTCGTCTCTTCATATAATTTAGAAGTGGTTTTCCATGCATCCAATATCAATTCCACTCTCCACAATTATATTAGATCTGATAGTTTGGATTTTGAAAAAACGTTTCACTGCTTATTTCCGCAATCGCCCATGCGATGTTGACAAACTTCATTACTGCATTTTCAATAAAAGCCTTTTCAATGAACCTGCACCGTTCCCATGGATCATTATGCCACCTTAAGCCAGTTATCTACAATACCACTGTGTCCCTGTACCCATAAGTATATATAGTACATAATTGGTCATTACAATCCTTTAGTTAGAATTACGACCTAGTTTCTTAGTGTCTGCCTATCAAATGATATAAATGTCGTAACTCTATCTTAAAATTCATTACATTAGAACCCAGTATTCTTACAGACGCCTGGCTATCAGAAAGCATTCTAATACCCTCTCCAAAGATATTGTCATCCTTAGTAATTCTTACGGAAGTCTATATGGCCAACACATCCGACTGGATGGCACTGTAGCGACATGTTAGTGGAGTGAATTATGCGTACCGAGTTGGTAAAACTTCCATCGCCCACAATTCCATTCAGATTTGAACCATTCGTGAACCGCTAAACTGATAGCTAATGTAGTGCATTCGCTGACAAGTCATAGTGTGGCATGATGTTGTCTACAGAGATAAACCAACCACAATTTCAGCCCTGGAAGACAATATTCTCCTGATTAAATATCGTTCGAAGTGCTTAAAGAGAATTCCAAATATTGCTGGTTTACGAGCAATATATATAGACATTCATGTAATTGGTCATTACAACCCATAAGTCATTGATTTCTAGGACTTATTTTAGATAGGAAGCTGTCTTTGAAATCGAATATCGTTAACAGAAAGAAAGAGGCTTCCGTTGTCCTTTACATAAATACATACATAAATAATTGTTAAATACAAATATTTATTCAGGACTACGACCTAGCTTCTGACACCACTTACGTTGTGTGTGTTAATTTTATACATAATTGGGTGGCATAAAGTTTAAAGTCGACTTTGAACGGCAGATTCTTGTGAAACATTCGCTTATACTCAGAGTATAAAGGAAAACATTTCGAATTTGTTCATCATTTTCGAATATATTTCGTTCTCTTATGCTAATTATTCTTAACGTTCTTTTCTAACAATAAATCCTGTTCTGTACTGACGTATTGGATAATATGATATGGAAAAAATTCGCTTGAAAACATTAATAAAATTAATAACATTTGCCTTAATAGACAACCCACGCTATTATTGGTAACTTGAGATTTATTGTTAATCGAATAAATTAATCAATTAATTTTATACATGAGTTCAAGTCTATCGACTTGCAAATGTTACGTTATGTTAAACCAAGAAATAAAAACAAATCAAACAGTTATTGGTAAAAGAGCATTAAACAGGATGAAGAAGATGGCCAATAAATGGCCACACTTCGAATAAATGGATAATAATACTTACGGTTCAATACATTCAAACGAAATGAAATGAAATGAATAAACACAGTAAAACTTATATTTCAAGGCTTTCTGTCTATCCCCTCTCTCTCTCTCTCTCTCTCTGAGATCATTTAAATGACAATTCCATTATAGCCATTAGGTCAATACCATACACACTGTGGCCAATGTACGTACACACATGTGTGTGTTATCGTCATGTGTATTTGCCATAATTCGAATTGTCTAACTATAATGGCAAAAACATTTTCCATTCTGAAGGTTAAATCTCCTTGAGATTGAAGGTCAACACGTATTGAATTTCTGGATAATTTCTATTTAATACTTTCCAATTCAATTCCAAACCAAACCAATTCAAATCAAACCGAACCGGACCCAACGCAATACTTGTATCGTGTATTTCTCTTTGTCTTTCTCTCTTTATTTGTTTTGTTTGCTGTTGTTGCTGTTATTGTTTTTCATTTCACTTTGCAAGTATTTGTTGGTTGTCAATTTAAGTTGGTTTGTGTGTGTGTATTTGTTTATTAGAAAATCTAATACAAATACAACAGATTAGAGAAGTTCAAGACATGTTTGCAAAATAATTGTTTGCCCAAGTGTAGGGTACGCAGCAAACGTAACTAATAATTGTTTAAACGGTTAAACGATTAATCGGTTCTTTATTATTTGAAAGAACGAGGAAAAACATGTTTTTTTATTGCAATTATACATACATATACACACACATAATTGGTCATTTTAACCCTTCACTCGGGATTACGACCCAGCTTCTCATAGCACTTATGTTGTATATGTTAATTTTTAAATAAGAGGGGGCGGGTCCTACAGTTTTAAAGTAAACTCCGAACGACAAATATTTGAAAAAATTTTTCATAGCAATTTTTATTTACTCACACAGTTTTTTCCAGAAAGAAAAAAAATCAACGGGTGGCGTATACTTAATATTCAATTATACATTAGCATGCCCGCAGGTATGCTTCATTATTAAATGGCATGAATTAAATGTTAATCATACGCTCGGTTGATAAACTTGCAATACGAATTACAAAATATGGAAGTGCAAGCGTTAAACTTAGAGAAATCGTTTTTAATTTTTTATTTTTTAATATTACAACCAAAAGGAGAAATACAATCACAATAAGAAACAAAAAAGAATCCCAATTGTTTTAGGAAATATAAGATGGAGGATGCATTTAAAAGCCTACTTGACGTTTGGCAGAGTAACGGATTGTATTTAAATTCAAAGAGAATTTGCAAGATCGTTAAGTGCCATTCGTTCAGCAATTCTTAAGTGTTTGAAAGCAGCAAGACTCTAAGAAAAGCAATTGTGTTCCATTAAGTGGTTTGTTAAGTTAGTGTGTAAGTAATTCCTCAATACAACCCGTCTGTCAAGATTGCGACCTAGCTTCTACACAACCACTTTGTTGGGTGTGTTAATTTTATACATGAATGGGGCTACCTACAGTTTAAATTCGACTCTGAACGACAGATTTTTGAGAAACTTTTTCATTATTACTCGTGATTACTTCTATAAAAGTCATTATGTGGGAGGCCAAATTTAACCGCTTTAATGGCGTGTCAGAATGAACCCACAGGCTATAAATACTGGACTTCTGTGAATCCGGCACATCTGCATAAAATATTTTGTAACAAATGTGGAGCCACAACTATTGTGTAGTAGTAAAGGTTTATCGATTTTTTGGTTTCAAGCCTAAAGTAAATATAAAAAAAATATTCTCTTTCTAAAGTCATTAATTCTGGATACCCTTTTAAGAATATTTTTCTAATTGTTGTGTAACTTGAGTATCATAACATACGTGTGTTAAAGGTTAAAAACAAAAAGTTTCGTAAATTTTACATGATGACAGGCATTTCGAAAGTGTTGCTTTATTTGTTGTTGTAAACGAAATACAAAAGATTTGTTTATTAATGTCAGCTGCCAGTTGTGGGTTATTTATTGTGGATGCAAATACATTATTCTGGGTGATTAGTGTCCTGTTGTATGAAAAAAGTTTTTTGGATTAAAACTTACTGGCATATGATGAAAAACTTTTTTTGGTATAAAAATTAGTAGGAAAAATATGTTACAATTATTGCTAAGAAGCCTATATAGCTAGTGTGGAATTTATCAACGAAGGTCAGTAATATTCATTAGGTATTTAAGGCGTGAAAAAGCAATGTTCTATACATGAAACCTTCATATTTGAGACGTAAACTCAAGAGCTTAAAGACCAACTGCCATCGGTTATTAAGAATCTGGCAATACTTATGTTATTCTATTCCTGTCACAAAATTCAGTATATTATCTTCACTGAACGTAACGAATCGAGATACGCTTGAGCTATGTACGATGGGATTTATTGGGCCAACCAGAAACAGCACTATGATGTCGATTTTACAAAAAAATAAAAAACATAACCTTTTCGGATGAAGTTCATTTTCATTTTTGTGGGTACGTTAATAAGCAAAATTGCTGCATTTGGGGCTTAGAACAACCACACGTGGCCTTACGGAAGACAATGTACCCTTTACGAGTGACTGTTTATTGAGGCTTGTGAACCGGAGGCGTCATTGGTCCATATTTCTTTGAAAATGAGGACGGCAAATATTACGGTCAATGGAGGCAACTATTGCACTATGATGACCGTTTTTTTGTACTCCCCGCTCTTTAACTTGCCACACAATCGATTTATTGCACCAAACGTTTGATGGCCTTTTAATTAACCGAAATAGTTTCAATTGGCCGCCCAACAGCTGCGACATGATGCGGTTGGACTATCTTCTGTGGGGCTCCGTTAAAGGAAAGTGTTATGCCTACAACCCAGAGTTAATTGAGCATTTGAAGGCCAAGATTCGTGATGTCATTGCCGAGATACGATCCCATGTACTCAAAAAAGTGAACGAAAATTGGTCGGATCGAATGAGGTACTGTGAGGTGAATGAAATAATCTTTCATTTCTAAACTGAATAATTGTTCTTCACAACAAAAAAATAAATTTGGCAAAATTTCAACCCAAAATTTCTCAAATTGTCTTGTTATAGCCACGTATCAAAGACACCTAATTGAGAAAAAGACCGCACGGATTTGTTCCATTAACAGTAACATTGCATCCCACTGCATTCTCCCATGTGCACTGGCAGCTTTTTTACTAGCTTAAATTATTTTTGATACTAAATTCAGCATATCTTTTGAACTAGATGATAACTTCGTCGTTAAAAACAATTTTTAAAGTGACATATATGCGGCAAGCTTTAAAAAAAACAACGTTTTCAAGGCGTTGTTCATTTGTTTGGCTATTCATGAAGGAACAGCGAACCCTACTGGTAATTTTTGAAATTGCCACTGAAAAGAATTAACATTGATAAACGAAATCGCAAATAATGCATTCCATTGAGGTCAACAGGATTAAATGGATACTTCAATCAAAATGTAGTCGCCGTAGTCTATTAGCTATTATGTTGGCTTATTAAACTTGAGGCCATAGTTCAAACCCCAGGTCAAACATTTATATCATATCAAATATTTCTCTGGCGACTTCCTTTCAGCAAATTTCCGGCAAAAATTCTGAGAGTAAATAAAAAATTGCCATGAAAAGTTTCTCAAAATTATGTAGTTCGTAGTCGACTTTAAATTGTAGGTTCAGCCACGTAAGGATAAATTTAACACACATTACATGGGAGCGTTAGAAGCTACGTCGTAATCCTGACTGAAGGGTTGTGATGACCAATGAAGTAAGTTTTTGGTATCTCATTCCATTCCGTATGCACAGACATCGTCGCGGTTTCGTATTTGACTCTGGAGAAAAGTAATCATTAAAACCCGGTTTGCCCTTAGTATAAGAATTGTGGCGATCAGGATAGTAAGTGTGCTTAGAACTGTATTGTTTAAGGAAATGTTTACAACCAACGTGTACGAGTACATGCTTACTCAACAAGTGGCTACGAACACCACAAAGAAACTGAGCGTCACGAGAGCATGTATATATAGAAGTTAGGGTGTTGTCTAAACTTTCAATATAGTTGATCTGAAGACCTTTATTGACCATACGATTTGAATCAGTTTTCCATCGAAAATACCGAATATATGCTATTAAAATAATTGCTTATTCTTGAACTACTTCGATAACTGTGGTGCTATTTAGAAATTGTAAATTCTCTAGATCTTAAAAAAAAATCACCCTTTATATTGATATTGTTTATGGTAAAACAACAACAACAAAGAAATATGCTTAACATAACACGTTTCTCTACTCCAATACAAAAGAAATACAACGCAACGTAGTGACCTTTTAGGATTACTTATGTAATAAATTTGTATTAAACCTGATGTACACACTCACTAGATGTAAATACACTTATTCACATACTCACATATACCATATGTGTATAAATATATATATGGTATGTGTATAGATATTGAATTTGTTATTTATTTATGTATGTGTGCATATGTTTGTTTACATATTTTGCGTTTAAGCTTCAACTTTTATTTGCAGAGTGAAAAAGGTATTGAAGATGCTAAGAATTTTAGCAGGTATTATAAAGAGTTATCCATTTTACGATTTCAAAAGTAAAAGTAAATAAAAACCAACAAAAGGCTGTGATTTCATTATAATGCATGGAAGTGGCCTCTATATGCGGAATGCATCATCTTTTAAATGACCGCTTTCGGATTGATTGCAGCAATTAATTCTTTTAATATGGTAGGTAGAAGTGGCAGTCCCCTCGATGGAATCATGAGCGGACACACTTAGGCCTGACGTTATCAAATCGCATGAGTTTGATGGCCAGTGGACATTCCCTAAACGTGAAATTACTTTTTCTGGAAATTTCTTATCTCTTTCTCATTTATTAAAACTAAATCTGCCAGTTTAATAAGCTACAAGACGCTCATCCTTCCCGTGCTCCTTTATGGCACAGAAGCATGTACCCTATTAAGCACTGATGCAGCAGCTACGTAAGGTCGTCGGTCCAGTGAGAGTTGGCTGGCTCAATCATGTTGTTCGAATTTTTGTATTTGATGTGAGAATTTTCGGAAATCGGCGAAGAGGACGACATTGTTTGTGTTGGAAGGAACAAGTCGAGGAAGCTTTGTCATCAATTGATGTGAGCAACTGGCCAAGAAGCGCAAGAAGCAAAGGCGCCTGGAAAGATGTGCTTAAATACACCGAAATCCGATTAAAACCAGTTAAGAAGACGAAGATAAAATGTGCCTGTTTAAAATTTTCAATCAAAGGTCTGAAAATTGTTCACCTCCAAACCGTAATACATACCCGGATGCAATGACTCTTTCACAACTCTCTGTATACGAGAATTTCAATTGTTGACGTAACCACCGCGTGAAAAATTCACTTTACCGCAGAAGAAAATTTTGATCGCAAAATCAGTATTGTTAACATAAGCTTCTAATGAAGCGACTCAGATTGCTTTTGTCCTGACAGTTCGTTTAGATCATCTATGTGGTAGACATCGAGATGACTTTTTCTCCTTCCCTTCCTGGTCTCTACAACTTCTGCAGATGCACACCAGTGCGCCTTGCATGAGTACATGTACCCTATAGGGGAAGAGTAGTCCGCTCCTCCTCCTTCTGCACATGGGCAGCACCAAAGCGCCTCGCATTAGTGCTCAGAATTGCGCAATACGGACTCCAACCGAAATACGATTGCGTGCTCTTTTGAAGTTTAAATAGACTTTTCCTGTAGTTTCTATAGAGCTTTGGCCGGATTTTTTGGATCAATCTAGTTCGTATTGGAAATCGAGTATTAGGCGTTGCCAGAATCTGCGTTTTCAATTATAAGGTCGCATGACTTTAAGTGGATTCCCAAAGCAGAGAATTATTCAAGAGCTCGATGGCTGTACCTGGGAATTTCATACGCTCTACAATCACCTGGAATGATAATGTAGATCATATCGCTAGGATATCGGAAATAGTATTTCGCCAGGGGATATTTACGCCCTTAATAGTTTTCGTTGCCTTACATGTTTACCTGAATCGTATAAGTCGCGGGGGATAATAATACACGCATATTATGTGTTGTAGAAATCAGGTTTTTACCATTTGTACGATTATTTGATACCACTACGCGGATAACCCTTTATAAAGAAGAAACAAATGTTCGCCAGTAAACAAAACAAATTGTTGACTTGTGTACTAAACAGTTTTCATGTTTTATTCCTTTTCATGATCAAAACAAAAAGGTATTCGGTCTTGTCCATCCTTATCTTAACATTTGCTTATGAGTGTTTCTTCTCTTTTTAATTCTCCTGCTCTCTTATCTACGCTTTTTGTTATTTGTTTGTGCTATTCAGTTGAAAGATGTTAAGCGTTTTTCTTATTTGGTTTTGTTTTTGTGCTACAGTGTAGAGAAAGCCACGAATTTTTTTCTTTTCATAACATATGTTTCATTGCATATATAACTATGGTATGTATGTGTGTAAATATATGTATATGCTTCACTCGAAGTGGCCATTTATTAAAATTTGGTTGTTTTTATGTTTTGTTTTCTTTTGTTACTAAATTACTCACAATAGTTTCTTATTGCCTTTAAAATGTTGTATTCATTACAGCCCACACGGTATATTGTAAGCATGGTTTGTGTCTTTAATAAATTATTTTTTTAAGTGGGTATGGCCCCTACTCATGCACTGCCTTGCTTCGAAACAAGTATAATAGATTGATTTTTATTGCAAATAACTGGAACCACTTTTGTAATATGAGTGCCCTGGTATTCTATTGGGTAGTGTGCTAGACTATTAGCGTGAGAGTTCTGGCTTCGATTCGCACCGAAGACAATGGCCGAAGTTACATAGCTCGTAAATAATTAAAATTAGTAATTGTATTGTAATTCAAAAATAAATGAAAAACTTTTCTAATGCATGGTCGCTTTTACAAAATGTTGGATTGATTTTGGAGGTGTCAGACATGAACGTGAATGGCATAAGATAGAGATTACATATCCTTTTCAAAAATTATATGTTATACGGACGGTTAAAGGACAGGCATCAAGGCAGGAGCTAGAGTTTTTGATCCTGAAGTCCAAGGGAAAACTTACGGTTATGTGCCAAGCAAAAGTATGTATGTGCCCACAATATGTGATCAAATTCAATTTGTACAAAAAGTGTACTTTATACAAAATGGACTAGACATAGCGATATTATCTAACATTCAGGCCACCATCCACACACTCGGCTCCAAAATAATACGAGACTATATGGGGAAGTTGCAACAGCTAGGTAGGGGAAAAAGAATCACCTTCTGCTGAGTCCTAAGTAATGTGGGAATCCGCAGCAATGAATAAGTAGATAATGCCATCCTAGTTTACAAGTAGCCAAAGCCCAGCACAGATATCTCAAAAGAAACTAAATGAAATGAAAAAATTTTCTTTCGACTACTTTTTCTCAACAGTCTTCTGGCAAAAAACTCTGAAAGTAAACAACAAAATTGCACTGAAAAATTTCTTCGATTTTCATTCGGAGTTGACATTCAACTACAGATTTCGCTTCTCATGGATAAAACTAACACATACAAAATGGTTGATGTCAGAAGCTAGGTTGTAGTCCTCGCTAAAAGGGTTGTAATGACTAAGTAAGTAAGAACAGTCAGGATATTTCTGAAGAGTGGATAGACATATTTGGAAGGGTATACTCAGCGATCGGGAAGATAAAGAGAGAAGTGGAGACTTTTCTCAATCAAATTGGTTTTAAGGCAATCTAAAGTTTTGTTTTTGGGAAATTACAATTCAGCAATATCCTGAGGATAGTAACAAGCCATTGTACGCTTGTAGAGAAAGGGGATGATTTCAAACCCAACTTGTTAACTCTGTGATGATGTAGATGAATCATTAGAACATATATTTGCAATTTGGGAGTTATTAATGAAATCCAAAAAGCAAAATCTGGGTACGTATTCGATACTGAAGTCGTCGTAGTCTAGTCAGGCCAGACATTAAAACGAAAATATGAAAAAAAAATATTTCTTTGGTGACTTCTTCTCAGCAGATTTCTGGCAAAAACTCTGAGAGTAAATTAAACTGCAATGAAAAGTTTTTGAAAAATCTGCCTTTCGGAGTTGACTGTAAACTGTAGGTCCCGTCAGTCATGTACAAAATTGACATACACAACATAAGTGGTATGAGAAACTAGGTCCATAACTCTGACTGAAGAGTAATTGGTAATTGATTATTATGTATTATGTTATTTTTATTTTTGATATTCAGGAAATTATCAACAATTATTAACAAATTGAAGTGGAATTTTAAACAAAATTTGAAACAAATATGTGGAGAAATTTAAAAAATAAAAAATAAAAATCTTCAAATTAACCTCTGTGACAAATTTCTTAACTTTATTAACATTATTTGTAGACAAATAAGATTCTAAGGATTTCAAATATTATTTTTTAAGGCATTTTAAAGAAATTTTTATTTAAATTCCTAAGCTTGTTATGACTTTTATGCTTAAGTTCATTGAACTTGTTAACTTAACTGTTACTGTTATGTTTACCCACAAAAGAAAATAAAAAACAACGAACTTTTATTACATTTTTATCTTGCCACAGAAATATTTTTAAACCCTTAAAAATGCCATGCCATTGTTTGTTTAATCGGATGTCTATTAAAATATTTGTATGTGTCCTCAGCCACAATTTATTTTATCTTGTTGCCTCAATTGCCTTCAGTCGTTTGGCAATAAATATTCTAAAAATTTCTAATTTTAAATTGTTGGTTCTGAATATTCCCCTTTTTAAGGACAACTAATATGGTTTATGTCGCCGTGGTCTAGTAGGTAGTGTGTTGGCTTATTAGACGAAAGGCCCGAGTTCGAATCCCAGGTCAGACATCAAAATGAAATATGAAAAAATATTTCTTCGGCGACTTCCTCTCAGCAGATTTCTGGCAAAAACTCTGAGAGTAGAAATTGCCATGAAAAAGCTTCTCAAAAAATCTGTCGTTCGGAGTCGACTTTAAACTGTAGGTCCCGCCACTCATGTATAAAATTAACGCACACAACATGAGTGGTGTTGAGAAGCTAGGTCGTAATCCTGACTGAAGGGTTGTAATGGCCAGTTATGTATGTATGTATGTAATATGGTTTATAAGCCTTAAAAATGTTTATGGTATCCTGGAAAAAAAAATATTAAATAAAGTATTTAGAAACCTACGCATACCCTACACTATTCATAAGATACTGTATGGATTGATTATACATATGAAATCACATGAATTCTGGCTTTTGTACCTAAATCGGATAATTGAGATTCGCACCAGCAGCATTTGACTTGGCATTTTCTCAAATGCAGCTGGAGCTTCCAAGTCCATTTTGAATTTTTGCGTCCTCGAGCAGTAGAGGGTGAAAGTGTTCATTAATAACAGTAAGCCTATGCAACTAGGGTGATTTATTGGAGCATTGTTGCAATGTCGTTTTCTATACAATATATAGTCCTCTGCTGAAAGAAGGGAAGTTGTTGACAGTAATCGGAATTCTGTACATAGAACGCCTCTTTCACTAACAGCACATTCCTCCGCAATCGACCAGTAGATTGCAGTTCAAAAATCTTTGCGCTCACATATGGTAATGTAAACAGACTCAAATCTAATGTTCTTAATCACTAATCCCTCTATAGTACTTATTCTCTTCTACCTAGAATACTTATTCGCCTGAGTGTTATTCGTTCATGTCACGCGGTGCTATGAAATAAGAACTAAAGAACTCAAAAAACGAATTCAAAACCGAAATAAACATACTTCTTATTATATTTAGATTTCAATAGTTGAGTCATATCTGCCCAACTATTTTACTGTACAGTATATAGGAACATTACTGTCCCATTTCGTAGAGAGAGTCGTGGTCGAAGAAAACCTTGTGAGAAAGTATCAGGCGCAGGCATATTTTTATTCTCTATAAGATTTACGATGCCATTATGAATCCACAATCAAACGAATAAAATTTATCGTTCACTTGATGCTGCAGCCTTGCTAGTATTCGAGGGAAAAGTCCTGTATAAGATCTTCAGTTCATTGCGAGTTGGCGATGATTTTCGAATTCGACCCAACAATGAGCCGTATCAGCTCCGCAATGTCATGGGCGTTATGCAGCGTATTAATACATGAAAGAGGATGTTCTGGCTGGACGGATATTTGGTGTGGAATTCGGCAAAGAGGGCGAGGAAGCCCTGTCATCGATTAGTCTGACCAACAGGAAAATGCGCGCCAGAAGCAGAGGCGCTTGGAAGGATGTGTTAAAAAAACCATTAACCGGATTGTAATGGCCTATGAAGTAAGTCAATAAGTATTCACTGCATATCATCGTCTGTGTGAAGAAGTTTTCTATCGAACAATTCTCTTTAGCTTCATTTTTGGTTCAATGGGTGAGTCAACAAACAAATCAAGCTCATTTGGTATGAAAGAGCATTTCGAAGCTGTTAGCATATCTTTAAGGCTACCCCGTTTGATGTGGCCACCATTATACTGTAATTTTTTAAGGACGATGAACCGTGCTATCATTATTGGTTTTTTTTCGGTCCAAAACGAAACACTTCGAGCAGAACAATGTATGGTTTCAACAAAACAGGGCCTTATGCCCCATGTCAAGTCACCCCCCCCCCCCCCAAGTCACCGACTTTAAACTGTGGATCCCGCCACTCATGGATAAAGTTAACCTGTGTAATGTAAGAAGCTAGATTGTAATCCCATCTGAAGGGTTGCAATGACCAATTTAATAAGTATGTATGTGTGTTGGAAGAGCACTTGATACTACATTTTGAAGTAGTCTAATGACCGCTAGTATCGTGCATACTGACACCACTGTGTGGGGATACTTGAAGTATCAAGGACAAAGCAAAATTGGAAATCAACATTACAGTTTACGTTGGTGAGATATTGTCCGAAATGCTAGAAAAGTTGTGCCAAACCTGGAGCCTTTGTATACGCCAAAAGATAACTACTAAATGGCATACATTTTTCACCCCAAATAAATATTTTATTCAGTTTTATTTCTGAGGTTTTTAATTTTTATTTTTAAAGAACTAAAGCGTTGAAATATTATCTGTTAAGAGCAAATATTTACTGGATTAAAATGAATTTAAAATAAAGAAAATTCTAACTCAACAAATTACCACAGAAGAGACAAAAAGAGCATAATAACCGCGTATCTTTTGGTTTTTTCTCATTTTTTAAAACACAATGTTCCTTTAAAAGATTTTCAGTGAATTAATTCTATTGAATTAGACGAAAAACAAATGTGCTTTTAATTTTTAATACAAGTTTCCGGCTTTAAAATAAGTGGCGTGTCGTTTAATTTAATTGAAAAGAAGGCCCACTCCCGCAGCCTCCTTTTGCAATTACAATTGCCTGTGAATAATTCAGTTTTCCAATTGAAATTATTTATTGATAATGAAAACAAACATAATTTTTAGCATTTTTTACATTTTGCTTCTTTCAATTTAATTTTGCAAATTATATTTTTTACACTCACACCTTTAAATGTTGTTGTTTATTTGTGTTTGTACATCAGCATAATGACTATAAATTTAATATTCACATCATAAACATACACAATTAAAGTATCACAACACAAGCAGCAGGCAATACTCGCACTCATACGCTCTCTCTCTCTCTCGTCTCACGTTTCTCTCTGTTTTAAAAACAAATAAATAATAACACTCATAAGCGACCTTATAAAACAAGATGAGTATGTGTTAGTGTGCTATACGATGTATAAAGTCATACTCATGCTCTTACGAACAAACAGCAACAACAAATACAATAAAATGTACCGAAATATTAAATACAAGAAAACAGACAAAAAACAAAAGCACAGCATTAGGGGCAATAGAAAATACACAAAATCATTTTGATTAAACATCAAAAGTTAGAGAGAGAAAGAGAGAGAGAGAAAGAGGGAGCAATAGATTGACAATAAGAGCATAATACTATGTATGCTATTTAAGAGCAATTGAGTCTAGAGAGCATAAGTATTAAATTAATGTCTCTTTTCTATGAATTAATTAAAGTCAATAACATTTTATAAACAATAAACAATTGTCCTTATTATCTTTTAGATAAATTTACATTTACATAGTAAATGTTTGTATATATTTTATATATTCTCAAAGATTGAACAATACATACATACAAACATTCAGTATATACTGTCATACTCTCTCCTATTTAAATATGTTATTAAAGTGTGTGTCTGTCTTTGGTATTTGTACACAGAAATGCTTATTTAATATGCACAGTTTGCTTATGCTTATGTCTTTTATATTGTGTGTGTGTGTTTCAGTTTAATTTGAGCAGTAAAGCATAAAATGAATTAAACTTTTTACAGCTGGTGTTAAGTAGTTAGTACTTTAGAAAATATAAAAAAAAATTTTTAAATACATAAAAAATGCAAACAGACTATGAAACCTTTAATTCCTTGTAATGTTATATATATGTGAACCCATATGAAATGAGCGTTTTTTGATAACATACATTCGTAACCTAATAGGTCATTAAGTCCCTTCAGCCAATATTGCGACTTAGTTTCTCATTCCACTAATGTTGTGTGTGTTAATTTTATACATTAGTGGCGGAACTTACAGTTTAAAGTTGATTCCGAATGGCAGTTTCTGAGAAAACTTTATGGCAATTTGATTTGCTCTCAGGGTTTTTGTCAGAACTCTGATGAGAGGAAGTCGCTGTAGAAATATTTTTCGTATTTCATTTGGTTGGAGATGTCTGAACGGGGGTTTTGTACCTTGTTTTCACGTCTAAAAAGCTACAGCTACCTACTAAGCTACAGCGACTTCTATTGCTGGCCATTTCTGGCTACAGATTTTTTCTATATTTCAGGCAATATATTCACTCCATCCCAATAAAAGTAATTCGTATTTTGAAGTACACCAATTAGTCATGAATTCCTTATAGTGGAATTCACGAAGTGCTGCTCAGCCAATGCATGTTTCGTCGATGAAAAGCTAGTAGTATGAAGTAACCAAGTCTGGTGAATACGGCGGTAGCTCCCAGCCTAATGCTTTGATTGTATCTTGAACCGGTTTTATTTTGTGTGCAGGTGCATTGCCATGTAGAAAAACTACCTTGGGTGTCGTGTTGCCCATTCTGGTAGTTTTTCGATCAATGCGTGGTTCAAATTGATCATTTGTTGCTGGTAGTGATCTGTATTAAAGGTTTTGCCAGGTTTTAGGAGCTCGTGGTACATTACATCTTTCTGCTTCTACCAGACGCATAGCGTTCTCTTCTTTGTCAAATCGATCTGGTTAAGCAACCGAAATTGATAATTATCCTGGATGGAAGTATGAAATTTTCGGTTTAGAATTCTGAAAAGAAATCCATTTTTCATCGCCTGTAACAACAATTCAATGCAACATTGATTTTCTAATGTGTCTTTGAAGCAAAATTTCTCAAGTGATTGTTTGGTTTTCAATCTGTTTGTCATTCAATTCAGGTGACACCCATTTTCCAGAGTTTTGGATCATTTCCAAGGCTTGGTAATGGGCAGAAATTGTTTATTGTGCAACATTTAACATTTCAACCATTTGTTTCTGACTCAAAGTGTCATTTTAATTTGGTTGGTTGTCTTCCATGGTCTTCATTTCTCACATCAAAATGGTTATCCCCGAATTATCGAAACCATCTTGTGCGTGCTGCTTCTGATAGAGCAGGAATACCATATGCCTTGGCAAGCATTAGATGTCACTGTACATACACACAAACATACATAATTGACCATTACAACCCTTCAGTCAGGATTACGGCCTAGCTTCTCACACTACTCATTGTTGTGTGGGTTAATTTTATGCATGAGTGGTGGGACCTACAGTTTAACGTCGACTCCGAACGACAGATTTTTGAGAAACTTTCTCATGGCAGATTTATTTACTCTCAGAATTTTTGCCACAAAACTGCTGAGGGGAAGTCGCCGAAAAAATATTTTTTTTTCATATTTCGTTTTGATGTCTGACCTGGGGTTTCAACCCGGGCTTTCCATCTAATAAGCGAACACACTATCCACTAGGCTACGGCGACTTCACTGTACATCCTTTTAAAAAACGATTGGTTTTTGCAAATTATCATTTTCTGGTACAAAATTCAATATTTTTTGTCAGCAGCCAACACATAAAAAATAAATGTTACCAGTGAAGACATTTGTAATTTGACGCTCACTTCTATAGTGTCATTGAAACGGCCTCTCTATTGGTTGCTATAGTCTATTCTTTGGATTTAGTTTTTGATCCTGGCTTTATATCCGCATATGAGCAGGCCTCAGAAAAAAGAATGCCCATCCTATACAAACAAACTTTGAAGTCAACAGCAGCATTTACCTATTATTCGTATATTTCAAACATTCTTTCGGCATGATATTCAAGATGACGATATGAGAACTGATGAATAGGAACAGCATTCCTTAGAAAATAATACTCCCAATCCACTAAAGAGCTGTGGCCTCATTAGCGATGTGGAAGTTACCCTACTGGCAATCTCATCTACCAATACATTAACTTGTATGACCACATGACAGAGAATATAGCAAAGACAAACACGTTTTATTTTAAAGGAGAGCATTTTTCAAGGTCTCTGTTGTATAAGTCTATCTTGCATAAGTTCTTAGCTATTAGATGAAACGATTAACCTTTGAGGTCCAAAGTAGATTTGAAATCAAATTTTTTCCCAACATCTATTGTAAAGGCACGATAACTCAGCATTAGTATAGAAAAACAAAGTCCAACAAAACGATTTGATTACGTTTCAATAATTTGAAAGAGATCATAAAAGTCTTAATGTTTCTTACATTTGTGAATTATGAAAACAAAAACCAAATATTTACCATTCCGCCCTCGCATATTTACATGCCAAGTGAATTGGTCTGAAGTGCAGACAAAAATAATTTTCATTTTGATTTTCATCTGCAATTTTAGAGAAATTAAATATTATTTTGCCATGTTTTGCATGGAACACGTACCAACAATTATTTCTTGTACAAGATTTATACGACGGCGTCATCATCATCATCATGCTCGAGTGCTAACGCAAGTAATTTAATGCACTGTAAAGGAGAATGGCTGCCAGTATAATATTTACGCATAAAGAAAGATCTTAATGCATAGAAATATGAAAGAGAGAGAGAGCGAGATAGAAAGAGAGATGAAAAGAGAGGTAGAAAGTGATGTAACCTAGTGAACCAAACAATCAAATAATTGTAGGAAATTATCCTAACTTTAAGCATTTTGAGAGTATCGAACTTAAATGACTCATTAGAACCCTACCAAGATGTGGTTGGTGTTCCACCGTTTTGTGGGTATGTCAAGGGAATGTGCTCGTGGGAAATAAGTAGACTTGTTCGTGTATTTATTTATGTACAGCTTGTCTGTCTATTAGAGCATTCTGTAGAATGTTTTTGAATTCCATTACAATACTGTGCATAAGTAGGGATCATCCCCTAAGGTTAACGATTGAATATGAAAAAATTTGTTTTTTTCCTTTTACAACTTTTTCTAGCAATGGTTTGCTGGGTTATTAATTTTGAGTTTAGAAAAGTGGTTTAAGTAGTAACAGCCAGTGGTGGTAGCCGTCGGTGGATGTGCTTGGATAGTGGAAATGGCAGCGTGGCTGTGTGGCAGTAAAACAATTACACTCATATTAATTAATGTTTTGTTAGGCAAGTGGCTCTCAAGAGTGTTGTATTCTGTTACAGTGCTTATACTTATGCTCTACTCTTCTCTTCTCTCCTCTTTTGTTGTGTGTGCTTTACTTATGCATTTATTTTTGTTTTTATTTTTTTTTATTTAACCATTATTAGCCTTCTTCTTTTTCTTCGTTTTCTTTTAATTTTTTTTTTGTTTGTTTCATTCTCGTTAATATTTGCCAGGGTTTAAGTATTTGCCAGGGTTTTAATCCAGCGTGCGTATACGCACGCACACTTGTGCGTTCAGTTCATATGATATTTTATTTTTTATTTTTGTTGTTTTTTGTTGTTGTTTTATTTTTATGTTTTATATTCATTGTGTTTTATTGTTGTTGGTATTGTTATGCTGCTCTTGTTGGTATTGTTTATTTAACTTGGCTTGTTTTCATTAACTTGGCTTGTTTTCATTCACTTTCTCTTTTCATCTCTCTCTGTATCCCATTCTTTAAGAGCTTGTTGGCTGTTGAACGAGTGCATGTTGTTTAAATATTTTTATAGTGTTCATGGCTATTAACAAAGGCTGATATGGCTGTAGATGTCACTGATTTTTTGTAACGCCTTAAATATTGTAAACGGCATATAAAAATTGCGGTTAAATTTTATATGAAAAAATTATGAGATTTACATACAACACAGCGTATGAGTTATAATTAATTGGTGAACATATTCCACATACGCAACCAGTACCCAGTTTATGATGAAGAAATTATGTATTCGTTTTTCAATATTTTTTTAATTTATTGACAAACAAATTAAAATTAATTCTTTCTTGCATAATTTAATGCACAATTCTTGCTCAAAACACTAGACAACTGAAAGCTCTTCCAGTAAATAAAAAAAAATGAATTGTAAGTAAACTATTTACACAAGCTCTACGATATACCATAACTATACTACAAGCTATTAGTGAATTGAAAGGATCCATAAGAATGCATAATTTTTAGCACATTAGTAGTTTCAACATTACTAGCTAATTTGGTAAAATAATGTGGTAGAAATTTTTCATTTTTTTTATGATTTCGTTGGTAGTCTAGTACGCCAGTTCAGATATCTTCAACAAAGCGCAAATGGAAAAGTATTTCTTCGGCGACTGCCCGTCAGCAAATTTCCGACAAAGCTCTGCGAGTAAATACAAATTTGACGTTCGCAGTCGACTTTTAAATTAATTTTTTTAAATATATTTTTTGTTGTGAAGTACAATTCTTCCGGTTAGAAATGGAATATTATTTTGTTCACAAGGCTGCCACGGCAGGCCTCACAATCTCATTCGCCCCACCGAAAATAGTCCAACGGTGTCAAATCGCAGCTTCTTAGCGGCTAATTGTCATCACCATTTCGGCTAATTAAATGGCCATCAAACTTTTGATACAGTAAATCGATTGTGGTATGAGATGTGTGGCAAGTTGCACCATCCTGTTGAAACCAAACATTGTACACATCAATACCATGAAGACCGGATAAAAAAAATCGATTATCATTTTGCGCCGGCCTGATTTTCAAAGAAAAATGGGAAAAAGATTATTTTTTTTTGCCAGAATCGACATCATCGTGCAGTTTCTCTTTGGCACAATAAATCCTAATAATTCTCATGCATAAATTGAGTCTTTATGTTCAGTGGATATAATATACTGAATTTTGTGATTAGAATGGCATAAGTATTTCCAGATTCGAGATAACCGATGAGTCAAATTTAAACCAATAGATTGTCCACCCGATATGTAAATTATGATTAATAATGTAGTTTTAATAAAGTATTCTAATAACGTCAAGCTTACACGATCCCCTTTAAGCAGACTACAGCGGCGGAATTAACTAATATCACAAGCCATCTTTTATCCACAGATTTTAAGCAAAATGTTTAGTGTGAGCACTATCTGGTGATTACTGGGAAAATTTCCTTTTCCTATGAGACTCTTTGCCCAACTTCTGTTTAGACACCTCCATGAAGTCTTTCTCCTTATGGATCTTTTAAATCTCGTAATTGCTAATCATAGCGAGTAGTATACTCGTGGTGTACCGTAGAGTTGTCTCATATATTTTTCTTATAATTCGTTTTTTTCTTTTTTTTAATTTGCTGGAGGTGTTTTGTGCATTAAATTATGCAAGAAAAATCTTTTTTTTCATTTGATTAAGATTTAAATGAATTATTATTTTTGTTTTTTTTATTTTTTTAAGAAAGATGCCAATAAATTTAAAAAAATATTGAAAAACAAATAATTACTCCATCATAAACTGGCACTGGTTGCGTATGTGAAATATTTCTGCCAATTAAATATAAATCATACGCTGTGTTCTAAATCATATGTATGTATGTATGTATGCATGTAAACCCCTTATTTTTTTTTTTCATATATAATTTTTATATGCCGTTTACAATATTTATCATCATCTACACTCACATCAGCCTCTGTTAATAGCCATGAACACTATAAAAATATTTCAACAACATGCATTTGTTCAATAGCCAGCAACCTCTTAAAGAGAGCGATAGAGAAACAGATATGAAGAGAGTAGGTGAAAGAATATAAGCCAATATAGCTCATCTAGCTATATTCAGCAAATTATTTGTCATTTATTCAGTTTTGTTTCACCAAATCACTACGAACGACCATAGACTATGACATGTCTTCGCTGAATGCATTTTGAAAAATCATTGAAAAATCATCTTTGACGATGAGGCCCATTTGTAAGTGAATGGGAATAAAAACGAAAAAAAGTTTCGTATTTCAGAGGATACCAATTCCACAAGAGATGCCGGAGCGTTAAAGGCATACCATTTAAATCACTGTTTGGAGGGTATTTTGGACTGGCGGAGTTTACAATTCTTTGAAATTCTTTGAAAATGCCGTTGACCAGGCCATTCCATTCCAGGCCATTTACATTCAACGGTGAGCACTATAGAGGTCGATTATGATGAACATTTTTTGGCCTGCATTAGATAATTTCGAAACCAACAATATGTCATTTTAACAGGACGGCGACACACAGCTTATGCCGCATTGGATATTATACACGAGCAATTTGAGGGCATAGTCATCACACGTGGAGGTGATTTGTACTAGCCACCGTAATCATATGATTTGACCCCGTCAGACTTTTTCTTGTGGGTTTTTCTTAAATTTTCGATGATTGCGAAAATACCGCAAATCACAGCGGTCCCCAAAGCCAACGGTCAACGTTCAATTACAGTCTAATCTATGCGCCATAGACATGGAAAATTTAACATTTAAAATGCACTCCACTCAAAGAATTTAGCGTTGAATAATCTGTTGTTGTTACCATTTTAGCCCCACAGCTTAATGTAAGAAAAACTGCTAGAGTCAATGTATTCTCATAGGTAGTATGTTTGCTTATTAGACAAGAGCACGAGTTTCTAGCCTCAGATAAAATCCGGTCTGGGAGTGAATAAAATTGCCATGAAAAGTTTCTCAAAAAAAAAAGTGGTTAGGTAGGTCGAAGTGGTAGCTTTGATTATGAAAGTTCACTCGAGCATGCATAGCGGCCCGTTGTGACGCCATAGGTAAGCACGAATAAAGTTGCCCAAATTTCACTGACATTTGATTTTGATTGAATATAATTCCTTTACGCTTACAGGTCCTATTTATAAAAATATAATAGGACAAGTGACGTCATCACACAGATTCATGTGAGGCTCCTATTTACTTACTTCCTTAACTGGTCATTGCAAGCTATATTTCCACACTTCCCGTGTTGTGTAGGTTAATCTTGTGGTTCGAAATCGATTTTAAACTGTAGGTCCAACTACTTATGGGTAAATTTAACAAAACATAATATGGGTGGTAGCAGAAGCTATTTTGTTATCCTGATTACAGAGATGTCAAGAGCTTTTGTCAGTGGATTGCTTAGGTAGTTTTGTTGTTAGCAATAATTTCTTCAGATGCCAGTTGAAAAAAATTTCAATACATTTTCACAGGATTTGTATGCTTTTTAATCTTTTTCTCAAATTTATTGCACTAAAAACTATCAGTTCGAAGTGCTTTAAGTATGTCGTTTAATTCGAAAGCATTTAAATTAATTGAAAAATTAAAACAGTTGAGTTCATTTTTCTTTTTAGCTCTCTTTATTGCGACTTAAATTCTTAAGCGAAGTAATTGAGAAATTTTAATATTCTTAAAAGAAAATATTTGCAAAATTCATAATAAAATTCCTTAAAAAATCTTTTATAAAATATTTAAATACTTATCTCCTCTATCCGCTTTTCCGCTCTTACCACTACACTCACAACCACTACCCAAAGCTACTTTTGCTTTTGAGTTGAATTCATGTGGAATTTTGATTGCTTTTCTCTGATTTCTTATTTAAACATTCAACACTTGCTTTGTGAGTTCGTTCTCAGTACATAAAGTATCATTATTTTTTACTTCTTCGTCGACTTCTACCTCATACCCAATTATACAGTCAAGGACTTAAGTTTTCATACACCAAAAACAATATTTTTTGACTCGAATTTCAAACTTATTCTTACGCTAAATTGCTTCTTCGATTTGTTTCGGATTTGTGTGTTTGTTTTGCACAAAATTCTGTTTGCATTACCTTTAGCTTGTGACATATGTAGTTTGCATACTTTTTGAATGCACTTTTTATTCGTAGTGTCTACAATAGTTCTGGGTAGCTCCTGTCCTCAAAATTTCTTCTCAACAGACTCATCTGTAAAACATATCATCTGTACAGTTCCTTTGATCATCCTAACCTGAGTTTTCTTTTCATTGAAGCCAATATTTTCATTGTATGAATACTTTAGTTTCTGACTGTACATCTACGAGCTCTTCTTCGAAATTTATGAATAAAAATACTTGTACAGCATTTAGTCACAACCAAGTACACTTTGTGTGAATATGTATGTGTGTGCGTGTGTGGCAAGAAGCTGTATGATGTTGCATGTATGTATACAATAAAAGCTTTTGGCATCTTCTTATAAATGCATCAAGGCTTTAAGCCACTCTGTGCCTCAAAGTACGCTTAAACGAATTGCCAAAGAGACTGTATTTGCAACAGCAACAACAACTACAACGAGAACAAGGAAAAGCCGATACTTTAGAAAGAAAATGAAAGCAATTTAAACATGTTGCATAAACCTGTGTTACAATTGTGGTATTCTTATCCTTTCGTTATTTCAAGCACCCATTTAAGATGCTCTCTAAGCGAAAGAGTGAATTTTTTTTTGAGTTATTATAGGTGACGCTGATAATGATGATTCATGTTTATTTTTTTTTTTTTAACTTATCTTCTTCTTTATTTGCAGATCCGTTATTCGGATATAAAGCGATCATACAAGAGTAAAATGTTCTGAATCTCATTATATTTCTTTTTTTTTTTTTTTTGTCATCATATTTTATATTAATTGTGACAGCTCTCGATATTTTGCAGCGTGTAATATGTTTGTTTGATCCCTGTAACCTGTCCAGTCCTGAATGTTTCTAAGCCAGTATATCTCTCTCCTGCCTCTGCTTCGGCGTCCTTCAATTGTACTTTTTATAATGGATTGTACAAATTTATATTTTTCATTCCTCATCAGATGTCCCAAATACGCGATTTTCCTTCTTTTGCCCGTTTTCAGTAGTTGTCTGTCAATATTCATTCGTCTCAGTACTTCTTGGTTTGTAATGTGGGAAGTATAGGGTATCTTCAAAATTCGTCGATATATCCACATTTCAAATGCCTCAATTTTTTTCTCGTCTGCACTTTTGATAGTCCAGGTCTCTACTGCATATAATAATATAGACCATATATAGCATTTGACAAATCTTATTTTTGTTGCGAGACTTAGTTCGTGGTTTGTAAGTGGGTTTTTGTATTTAAAAAATGCGTCTCTGGCAATCTCCACACGACGCTTAATTTCGGCAGATGTGTTCCATTGGTCGTTTATTAAAACACCAAGGTATTTAAAGTTTTTCACTCGTTCGACTATTTCATTTTTAATTTTTAATGTTGTTTCATTTATGCCATGTTTTCTACTTATAACCATGTATTTTGTCTTTTTTATATTTATTTTGAGGCCATATGATTCACTTGTGGACACGAGTTTGTCTAGAAGTTGTTGTAGTCCCGATATACTGCTAGCAATAATGGTGGTATCGTCTGCATAGCGTATGTTATTTATAATTTTGCCTTGTACCGTTATGCCAATTCTTTCTCTTTCTATTGATTCATGAAATATTTGTTGGGAGTATATGTTAAAGAGGAGCGGTGATAGTATGCATCCTTGCCTGACTCCTTTCGATATTGGAATTTCATCGGTCAGTTCATCATTTATTTGAATTCTTGCAGTTTGGTTCCAGTACAGATTTCTGATGCATCTAATTTCCTTTTCTTCTATTCCAATATCCCTCAATATTTCAATCAATTTATCGTGTTGGACGGTATCGAATGCCTTTTCATAATCTATGAAACATATGTACACATCTTTCTGGACATCTTTGCATTTCTGAACCAGTACTTGGATCGATAATAGGGCTTCTCGGGTACCCATACCTTCCTTGAAGCCGAATTGTGATTCTCCCATAGCTCTCTCACATCTGGGGTATATTCTCATGTGTATTACTCTTAGGCATATTTTTAAGATATGGCACATAAGGCTAATAAGCCTGTATTCACAACACTTTTTGGCATTAGATTTTTTTTGGTATCGCAATGAAGGTCGATTTTAACCAATCGTTGGGATATTGACCAGTATCATATACATGATTAAACAAACGTACAATGAGTGAGATGTTGTCTCCATTTATGAGTTTTAAAATTTCAGAAGGAATTTCGTCAGGTCCTGTTGCTTTTTTATCTTTTAGCGTTTGAATAGCGTATTCCACTTCGGATTTGGTGATTGGGGTTCCCGCAATAGCAGTACTTAAACTGTGATCATACCTGGAGCGTTGGTCGTCCGTGAATAATTGTTCAATATAGTTTTTCCATCGATTCTTTATATGTGATGTTTCGAAAATTGGCTGATTGTTTTCATCTATTAGCACTGCAGGTGATGTCCTTCTATACGCTCCGGAGGTTTCTTTTAGCTTTTTATGTAGATTATAATCATCGTGAACGGTTTGCAAATATTCAATTTCTCGGCATTTTTGGTTGAGTAGAGCAGTTTTTGCAGCTCGGGTTGCTGTGCGGATTTCTTTGTTTATCTCCCAATAACGTTCATAGTCAACGTTTTTATATTTGCTTCGTTCCACACGAAGCTTCATAATTTCTTCTGTCATCCATTCTTTATGAGTTCTTCCACTGTGGTTTCCAAGATAATTTTTTGTTATTTTAGACATAGCGTCCTTAACATTGCTCCATATATTTTCCACATCGTATACGTCGATGACTTCAAGTTTGTTGTTGATTTGCTCCTTCACTTCATTTCTGGTTGATGGGTTATTGAGTACCTCAGTATTTATCCTGTGAGATTTCTTATTTCTTTTCTGGATTCGTGCTATTTTTATTCTAATGTTGAGCATCAACAGATTGTGGTCGGATGGCACATCAGCTCCCGGGTATGTTGAGCATTTGGTCACACAATTTTTAAATCTACTGTTGATCAGTATATAGTCAAATTGATTGCGAACGATGTTCCTTCTGTTGTCTAATGGTGATCTCCATGTGAAGAGTCGTCTGGGATGTAATCGGAATAATGTGTTGGTTAAGGTCATCTTAAATTCTTGGCAGAATTGAATTAATCGGTCTCCCCTTTCATTTCTTTCGCCGAGTCCATATCTTCCTGTTACGCCATCTACTTCATCATTACCCACTTTGGCATTGAAGTCGCCTTGAATTATTGTTATTTCATGTGATTTCGTCATTTTTAGAAGTTGACTTATTTCTTCATAGAAATGTTCGACCTCGTCGTTGTTCCCATCACATGTAGGGGCATATACTTGTATAATGTTTAAATTCAGGGGCTTTGCTGAGATTTTTATCATCATAGACCTTTCTGACATTGGAAAAGATCCAATCACGCAGGCTGCAATATTTTTTTGGAGAATAATGCCTACACCTCTTCTGTGTATCCCTTCCATACTTCCAGAATGGTATACTGTAGCATTTTGGGATTCAAAAACGCCGCACTCTGTCCACCAGGTTTCACTAACACCTAGTATATCAATCTTAAGTCGATTCATTTCATTAATTGTGTTGTTTAATTTACCGACTTCGTATAAACTTCGGACATTCCAGGTTCCAATATTTAGTTTTTGGTTTTTACCTCCGGGGATTCTTAGCACCCTCGTTTGGCCGGAGACTGAGGGCCGTGTATTCAGATTTGTGTTGTTCATATTGTATGATTTTCAAGGGAAGTATACTTCAGTGGTTTCCCGTTGCCTTCTGAAGGGTTTATAGTTTTCCTTCTGTATTTCAGCCGCTCCACTGGAAAAACAGACGCTGTTTGCAGCCGCCCAATGTGGAAACAGACACTGCAATAGTAATTTATTATATTGGATATTTTTAGGGGCGCCAAAAACTCGCCTCGTCGACCTAGGGATCTCAGGCACTCGGACATTTACTCCGAGACTCTCCCCCCAGATCCGCTGAGCTGTCCGCGACTGCTTATTTGATTCGCAGCTTCCCAATATATCTATTGGGAGTTCCACTATCCGCAACCTGTGGACGCGTCCGGTAGCATTCAGCTATGCTCCCCGTAGGCCGGGGATTTTAATAATCATATGGAGCATATATATATTTTTTTATTCTTTATTCTTGTTTCTTATTCGTATTCTCTTGAAATACCTACAAGAAAAAGGTTCCTAATCTTGGTGGCCAGTTCACATCTTTACCAAGTGAGGCGATTATAACCTCAAATCTCTTGTGGGAAGTATCCAATGTGGCATTACGTTTGGCAAGTACAGTTATTCTGTTGAAACCAAACGCCATTGTTGTCCATATTATCCAATTCAGGCTAAAAGAAGCTGATTATCATCAAACTATTATGCTCGCTGCAGACAGTAATTGCTTGGTCAATGTCGACCGATGACGACGCCAGCTCGAAACCCACACTAAAGAGTGATTTAATTGGGAAGATTTGAGTGCTTGATATCGATAATTTTGTCTATTTACGTACCCACTCATACGAAAATATCTCTCTTTGCTTAATATTATTTATCGATGAAACTTAAAGTCAATTGCCAACTGCTGCAGCGCCATTTCAGTGAACACATCTCATTGCCTAAATTCGTTCATGGTGGTTTGGTAAAACGGACTGAATAAATAACATTTCGAGAGTTGTAGCTTCACCACGATGGCTGTTATCAACTGTCCATACATGTACTTGTTACGAAATTTATTCCAGCTAAGAACGTAAAGTCTGATAGTTAGGAATTTCCTTGGATATCTTTAAGGTAGGTACAGATGTGTCCACAATGATGGGGAGAGTAGACTTTGCAGGTATAAGTATACAGAGCTCTTACATTAGACTTTCGTATAATCACAGTAGTCTAGTATGTAGTGTGCTGATCCACGATTCAAACTCCATGTTAGACCTCTCTAACAAAACGAAATATGAAAAATATTTCTTCGGAGACTTCATCTCAGCAGTTTTCTGTCACAAAAGCGAAGAGTAAATAAAAGTTGCCATGAAAAGTTTCTTAAAAAATCTGTCATTCAGAGCTGATTTTAAACTGTAGGTCCAGCTACTTACGTTTAAAATTAACACACACAACGTAAGTGATGTGAGAAAATAGGTTGTGATCCTAACTGAGGGGTTTTAATGACAAATTATGTATGTATGTATGTATTAAAGAGGTCATAACCATATTGAAGATGACATAATGCTAGTTGAGCGATGGTATTTTGGATGAAAATTTCTTGACTTTCTGTGATAGCCATGCTATGATTAAGTCCCTTTACTCAAGGTCTGCTTCTAAAAGAAATTTGAAATCTTTTAAAGTTTAGGAATATGGTTGGAAAAAAATTACGAATGAACATAGGTTGATGCAGGGCATAAAATCTATGTGCTGGAGATTTTCCATTGCCTAAGTTCAACTGATTTGTCGTCGGTCGTATAACAACTCAACTTCGTTGGCAGTGTGAGCGAACATGTAATGATATTAAGGTCTGCTGGACTGGTATGGATAAGAAGATGATGAATTCGATTTACCACTATCTGTTGTAATATTGCGTTTCTCGAAGTCCACTAAAATATTTGAAGACATGCCGGTAGACTTGTAATCTTTAACTGAACTCTTCAAAATAAGGATCAATGAAGTTGAATGACTTCGCATTGGGATTGAAATAGTTTCGCTGTGGTATAGTAGGTAGTGTGTTGGTTTATTAGATGAGAGTCCGTAATTTAAGCCCCAGCTTAGGCGTCTCGAAATATGGAAAAAAATATTTCTTGCGATGACTTTCTCTGAACAGTCTTTTGGCAATAACTTTGACTGTAAAATAAAATTCCCATGAAAAAGTTTCTCAAAAAAATCTGTCGTTCAGAGTGGACATTAAATTGTAAGTCCAACCAGCCATGAATAAAATTAACACACACAACATAGGTTTTTTAAAGAAAGCAGGTTGTAGTCCTGACTAAAGGGTTTATCATTGGGGTTGCACTGGTTTTGATGTAATGCGGTAGGTAATGTGTTGGTTTATTAAATGAGAGCCCGTGGTTTAAAACCCAGCTTAAAAATCTCAAAATATTAGAAAATATTTCTTTCGCTGGCTTCCTCTTAACAGTCTTCTGTTAAAAAATTTCGAGGCAGGTTAGGTGGGAATCCTCGTTGAAGTATAAAGTTAAGAACATTGCGATCAATATTTAAACTGGTGATCAAACATTTCCTATAGAAAGCCATTACTTACTTACTTAATTGCTTAATAGAACCCTACTGGATTACAACCTACCTTCTCAAAACACACATGTTGAATGTGTTAATTTTATCCACAAGTGGTAGGACTTAAAGTTTAAAGTCGATTCCGAACGACAGATATTTAAGAAATTCTCAAAATTTTTGCCAGAAATCTGCTGAGAGGAAGTCGCCGAAGAAATGTTTTCATAATGTGGTTTTGATGTTTGCCTTGGGTTTTGAACCGTGGCCTTTAGGTCTAATAAGCCAACATACAACCTACTAGACTATGGCGCTTTCGAAACCAAAATAATTGAATATAAAAATGCATATAAATACATTTGCTGATTAAACCAGCAATTACTAAAATATATGTGTTTATATAACAAGAACTAATAATGTTTGCCATAAAATAAATTATATTGCAATAACAAAATGAATTTTATGCCTTAATGGAGTATCCTATTTTTTTTTTTTAATTTAAAATGGATTTTGTCAAAGAGTGTTAAAATGGATTTTAATTTGTTTAAAACAGCTTTGGATAACAGTGAATAGAAAGACTATTTTATGTTTTTTTTTGTTGTTATGTACGTATAAATGACAATTTATTTGGCCTATAAATTATACGTTTATTGAATCAATTTTAGAAAAGCAATTTAGCAAAATCCAAAATAAAAATCAATTTCGATTGACATGATTTAGAAGAGAAGTATTAAAAAAAATAAATAAAAATTGATGGCAAATGAAAGTTGTATCACAATAAATGAATGAATAAATGAGGCAACTAAACTAAATTGAACACACTTTATAATTTATAATACCGGGTATAACTCTTTCCCCCCCTCTCTCTCTCTCTCTCTCTCTCGCTCTTTTTGAAGCTTAAATATACAAAATCGGAAAGGAAATGAAAAGAACATTTAAACTATTAAATTGTTTGCATATATGTATGTGTAGGTGTGGTGGGTAAGCAGAGAATGGACATAAAAAATCATAGAACAACCACAAAATGCCACCACTATGGCTACTACTACTACTGCTGTATTATTAGTTTGTGTGTGTTATTTATTACAGTCATTAGGCATGTGGTTGAAATGAAGTCGTTTTTGTTTTTGTTTCTGTTAAATAATCATTTAACAAAATGAAAGAGAGAGAGAGTGTAAGGGGGAGAGAAGAGGGACAGTTTAAACATTTAAACAAGTATTATTGTGTGTATGATTAAACCACATAACGTTGAAGGAGACTGATAGGTTTGTTTTCACATACCATTACACATATAAACGTACAACTAACGATGTGTTAGTAAGCTCACTCACTGTGGTTTTTATAATTCTTTTTATAACTGTTTTTTTATTATCATTTCTCTGTTATTTCACTGTCTCTATGATAGAGTGTGTGTGTGTGTTTTTTTTCTAGTTTTAACCACTACGCATCAACACGTATGTCCAGTAGCGTATGGTTACTTTCTCTGTACACATGCACATATGTTTTTTTTTTTTTTTTTATAGCTATGCGAGCTAAAGGTTGGGAATCTTCAAAAGACATTGGTAGCCCGGTCTACACAATGTGCACGATTCGCCGCAAGACTTACTCTCGGCTTGCTAAACGCATACGTACTAAACCCAACCAAGTTCGTCACACTTCCATTAAGTCGCCCCCCCCGGGACCACAATCAAGTATTACATCGGGGGAGGTAAAGATTCAGCGAGTGCTGCTATCCATTTCTGCTGTTCTTGCTCTCTCTATTATCCTCTGTTGCACTAGAACTTCCTTCGCGAATAAACATACCGCGTTCCAGTTTTCGCGTGATGTTAGCATCAGGTTAACCACGTTATCGGGGGTCACCTGGGATCCGATCGTCCTCTCCAGGATATTTCGTCGAAATTCGTAGCGCGGGCAAGTAAAGAATACATGCTCCGCTGTTTCGCCCGTATTTAGGCATGATGGACACGCTTCATCCACGTCATGCCCATACTTGTAGAGGTATGTCCTATAGCAACCGTGACCCGTTAAGAACTGTGTAAGGTAAAAATTTACCTCGCCGTGCTTCCTTCTAGTCCATTCTTCTATATTTGATATTAATCTGTAAGTCCATCTTCCCTTTGTGGAAGAAGTCCACTCGTGCTGCCACCTATTCATTGCATCGTCATTCGCCTGGTCAGGGTGCACTTGCCCCGTTCTCCTTCTTGTTAAGTGTTTCCTCCTTTCAACCTCTACTAACATTCGTAGCGGCATCATCCCTGCAATCACCAATGCTGCATCCGTAGATACTGTACGGAAGGCAGAAATTACTCGGAGGGCAGATCTCCTGTAGGCCCCATCAACTCCTATTCTGTATGTCTTCTTATCCATGGCCTCGGCCCATATAGGGGCTGCATATAGAGCAATCGATCTAACCACTCTCATCAGCAATTGCCTCTTCTCCTGTCTCGGACCTCCCAAGTTAGGCATTATCCGCGCTAGTGCGCCCGTTGTCGCCGCGCACTTCCTACTAATATACGTCAGGTGCTCCTTGAATGTGAGTCTGTTGTCAATCATAACTCCTAAGTACTTGATAGACTGCTTCGATGTTATCCTTTGTTCGCCAACCGTTATGGTGATGTATTCCATTTTCTTCCTACTGCTTACCAATACGACATCCGTTTTATGATCAGCAAGTTTCAGACCTATACTCGCGATCCAGCTTCTAACTCTGCTAACTGCCGCGTTGCACGTTCGTTCCAATTTATCAAGGTGTTTACCTTTCACCACGAGGGCTATATCGTCCGCAAATCCGAATATTTGTGCACCCGTAGGAAGCCTAAGCCTCAGTACGCCATCATACATCGCATTCCATAGCACTGGGCCCAGGACCGATCCCTGTGGTACCCCTGCTGTTACAGCGTATGACTTTCTGCCTTGATCTGTGTCATACAAAAGTACTCTATCCTTAAAGTAGTCCATTATGAGTTCCATCAAATATCCAGGCACGCCCCTATCATCAAGTGCAGCCAAGGTGGCGTCCCAATCTGCCGAATTAAATGCGTTTTTAACGTCCAGGGTGATGATTGCGCAATACTCCTTATCGCCCTCAAACCAGCGGTCACCGCTGATGGCTTCCTTCGCTACGGTTATGACCGCATCCATTGCATCCACAGTGGAGCGCCCTTTTCGGAAGCCGAATTGGCGATCCGACAGGCCATCTCTCTCCAAAATCGTTTCGAGTCTTCTACATATTATCTTCTCCAGCAGTTTACCTACGGTATCAATCATACAAAGTGGGCGGTAACCTGATGCATCCTGCGCGCCGTTGCCCTTCGGGATGAGAACCAACCTCTGTCTCTTCCATATCCTTGGGAATTTCCTCTCATGAATGCATGTATCAAATACCTTCCTAAACACCTCAACATTGTTCTCTATAGCCACCTTAAGTGCGACGTTTGGGATCCCATCAATCCCCGGCGCTTTCCTGAGTTTCATTCCTCTCTAGACTGCATCGAATTCCTGGCCGCTAACCCCAGGAATGTCATCGTGAGGCATGCTGTCTCGCACAGCATATGTGATCTCGGCCCTCTCCGGAAAGAGGCCTTCGACAATTGATCGCAGCTTCTCCGCACTTTCCGTGGCCGGTGGTCGAAAGCAGTTCAGCTTCCTCATTACCACATGCACATATGTATGTATGGTCGTGTGTTTAATTTTGGTCAGTTCACAGGCTGTGTAGTTGGTATTGCTCTTTTATTTCTTAAGGATTTTCTCTCTTTTTTTTGCGTAAAAGCATCATCAGATAGGAAGTGAGTTACAGCCATAGCAACTAAGAAATCTAGACACACATCCGTGTATGTATGCGTGTGAGAGTGGGTATATGAGTGAGTGTTTTAACATATTGATGTTGGTTATTGCCTTTTTCAATTACCAGTATTTTAACACACTCATCCATCAATTTAACGATGTTAGGCATTAAAAAAAAATGAATGAAAAACTGTAAAAACTGAACTGGAGAGGAAAAAAGAAATTCAAACTAAAAACGGAATAAATCAATGTATGGCATCTACTAATAAAAACACTCACATACAAACTCACATACACACATTTTGCATGTGTGTATGTATTAGAGAGTGCAGCGATACACGATATAGTTAAAGAAACAAAACTGTTTTTGAAACACAAACACACACACACGCACACTAATTGAAAAAGAAAAGGGTTTCTCGTTTGAGTGCACAAATACATTGGGGGTAAAGGAAATATTCTTTACTTCCATCATTAAATAAATAGGTCTTCTGTAATTTAATTTATTAGGAAAAAAATTAATTAATTGAGGGGGTTATCGGTAATTTATATATCTTTGTATGCTCCTGTGCGAAATACACACTTTTAAATGATTGCTTCTACATTGGTTGCACCAGTCGATTCTCCTAAGGCATTATTATTTTCGTGATCGCCGTAATCTAGTAGGTAGTGTGTTGTCTTATTAGACATGAGACCAAATCTTAGGTCAGACATCTTCAAAACATGAAAAAAATATTTCTTCCTGACAACCGTAAAAGGGAAAGTTTTTGCAAATAAATTTCCTTAATTTGGAAACTATGTATTGGTGTTAAGCAATGTATTCTGGCTTGCCAATCCTCGCTGAAAAGAAATGTCAATATAGTTTGACACTATTAGCTGTCAAACCACAGTTATTGTTGTCAATAGTCCTGCGACAGCTCAAGAAAGAAATGTGTAATATTTACTTAGTGCGGTAAAGATTGTTTCATGTAAATGCTAGACCTAAAGTTTGTTACTGATTTGTTACTGATTTGTTACTGTACACGTGAAACTGTATGATCTACGGGACTAATGCTCATCAAACTTTAATATAATTATGTTCTTGCTATTGGGAACAGTGTAGTGGCTGGTACCGTCTTGGTTAAACCATATGTCAACAATTTTTTCGATTTTGGGAAATTATCATGACGCTTTACCAAAAAGCTCCGATTTTAATTTGTCTTGTAGAACTACACTCTACAAACTTCTCCAAACAGGGCATCGTTCAGGGTGCAGTAGCAGTTCTTGAACTCAATCTTCATAGGTTGGAGTGGTAGCTTTGATACCAAAAGCTCACTTGAGCACTCAAATCGGCCCGTTGTGACTCCGTTTTCAAAATTTGTAATTCTGTTGAGCCAAAAAATGAGCATCGATTTGAACGACCATAAAATGAACGTAATCTGCGAATCACATCTCTCACATAGCGTGAAATTTGATAAGGAAAATTTAGAGGATATATAAGCGTTGTTCATATAAGTATTAGCGTAATCATGGTGAAATGGTAGAACTTATTGAGCATTTTTGGCATACAACACAGCCAAGATCACTTAGAATGTTGCCATATTGACCACAATAATGAACTGTTAGGAAAACGAAAAATCTAGATACTGGTATCTTGCTTTAATATCGCTTAACATTAAAATTATAAACAAAAGCTACAAAATCAAAGCAATGCAAGTAAACAAACCTGTTTACAAATTATCGTACTGCTTAATATAAAAACAAACACAAGCATAAAAAAAATTGTAAACAAGTGAACAAAAATATACCAACAATACTACGATAATAAACGTAAACAACGATGTTTACATTCAGAGAGATGTCAAGAAGGCAAAAGTTAAGTTGAGGTCAGGTCAGACATCAAAAACGAAATATGAAAAAAAAAAATATTTCTTTACCGACTTCCTCTCAGCAGATTTCTGGCAAAAACTCTGAGAGTAAATAAACTTGCCATGAAAAACTCGACTCGTTCGGAGTCGACGTTAATCTGTAGGCTTTGCCACTCAAGTATAAAATTTAGGCACACAACATGAGTGGTGAGAGAAGCTAGGCCGTAATCCTGACTGATGGGTTGTAATGGCCAATTATGTATGTATGAAGTCATGAATTTTAATTAAAATTAAAGACAAATTTATTTTTATTTCATTTGCAATATATGAGCTCATGTTTTAAACCTTTTTAAAATGTAAAAACGTAACAAAACATTACCTTGTTTGCGTGTATTCCATAAAACATGTCACGAATTTTTTTTACAGAGCAATTTATTTGAAAAGCAGCCGCAAAAATATGAGTCAAAATAAGGAAATTTTAATTGTATAGTGAAGATGCAGTGGCCTTTAAATATTGAATACCCTGAAAATACAATAATTTTCTTGCCATGCAGGGCACGCTTCGGAGTCCCTGTTTAAAATTAAATGGAAACTCTTGATTGCATTTGCCTTGACTCATCAAAGACTTTTGCAATGAACAGGTATTTTTTTTGCTCTAGAATTGATAACCATCAATGATTGTATTGTATACCGGCATGGGCATACATATGTATATATGGGACTATAAGACTTAAGTGTGTGGAATTTTTTTTTATTTCTTTTGTAACACTTAAGTATCGGTCATTAAAACAATTCATCATTCTTTTAAAACATGAACTGTATAATCGTCAACATCACCATTACCATCACTAACACCATTACAATTACCATCACTATCATTTTGATTATCATGAGTATACTCAGAGAGCCTTTTAGTTTTCTTTCATCCATTATTAATTGCTATCGATGCTGTATGGACGACAGGTGGTATAAGGGTTGCATTTAAGATTTATTATCTTAACAAAAAATTGACGAGTTGTTGTTTTTGTTTTAAGGAGGAAAATTAATTGTTTCTCAGAGGAAAATTAATTTTGTTGCGAATGGGCAAGTGGGGGGTAGGTCAAATGATTACTTTAAAGTAAAGAACTTACCTGATTATTATTGCCCGTACTATTAATGGGTTTAGGACGACGTCGATGTATACGTTTCCGGGCGGTTTGATAGATTTTCCAATACAAAAATAATATCACCAATAGAGGCACATAAAACGTGCAACATGTAGCAAATATCTAAAGAGAAAGAGAAATACAATGAAATTTACATTTCAATTGAAATTTCGAACTATCCATCTGTCTTACCTGATAGGCTATATCCTGTGAAACCATACATTTTTGCTGTTCTATGCGCTGCAGATAATCGGGATCCTTCCAACCGAATTGCGGTGCCAGCGATACTATTACGGCCGCTGTCCATACAAAAAAGATCATAAGAAAAACACGACGACTGGTGCGTGAGTGTATGTAATCGATATTTGTTACCGCCCAATATCTACAAAGGAAATGAAAAGAGAGAGTTGGCAGGGAGGTAAGAGAAAATTTAAATTAAATATTTATTGTCAGAGAAATAGCAACAAAGTAAAGAAAATAAATTGAAAGACAGTCAGTAGTAGCAGGACTTATTGATAATAAAAGGGTGCACATCATTCTGTCTGTCTGTCTCAACATTTAAAATAATCAATCACAGCCTGTCAAAGTTAAACAAACACTCTGCCATTATAGCAAATGAAAGGGATGGTTCCCCTCTTTTCTCTTCTCTTACCTCTGTTGCTCATTTTATTTTTTATTTCAACACACTGTTTATTTAAGTGCGTATGAATTAATGAGTTTGATTTGATACGATATTTTAGTCTTTTCATCAAATTAAGAGAAAGTGAATCAAATTGTTTGCTGAATGGACACAAATAAATGAAGTCAGTTGTAATAAATGGCAAAATGTTAATTTAATTTATTGCCTTTCTTCATATCTCTTCTTAATTTAATGTTTTTAAATTAATTCTTAAGGAACTTTAATACAATATATCGCTACTGAAGGTTATTAATCAGTTTCTCTAAAAGAATGTCGGCAAAAATCAATTTTTGGGACGATGTATTGTTGTGTAAAGGCACTTAAGTACGGCGCTTAGACAATCTATTCTACTGCTCACCTATCTATAAAAGAATACCCTATAAGGTCTGCCCCAAAACTTGTCGTCCTAACGATGTTGTCCGTTGTCAATATACGTAACTTGTTTGCTTGATTGGTCATTCCCACCATTTAGATAGGAAGGTAGGTAGGTTGGAGTGGTAGCTTTCATACCAAAAGCTCACTTGAGAGCACATGGCTGCCCGTTGCTACGCCACAGGTAAGCGCAGTTCCTGTACCGACCGTGTCCTACCAAAGTATGGAAGGAGTTGGTCAGCGCAAGGGCTGCACATTAATAGCACGAAAACCAGCACGAAAGTTTCATAAACAAAGCTACATCCTTGATATTAATGTATGACAGTTCCGTCAAGCTATCTAGGATTGGAGAGCCAACCTATATCTGCACCTTGCAAGAGATGGGCATTGACAAATAAAGTGAATAACAGTTTCCTCTTCCTCAGGGGATATGCAGGGGGAGAAGTCGTTAGATGGTAGCTGTAATCTTTTTGCATGTCTTTCCATAACACAATGACCTGTAAACATGGCTACTGTAATCGAGATGACGTCCGAGTAACAGGTTGATGCGCCTTCTATCCATCGAGAGCTAGGTGACTCTAGCGTTGGATCAGGACTACTCAATAACCCAGAATAGATTGGCGGCCCGAAAGGATTTCCATTCAATGGCCAACTTAGTAAGGGGCATACCCAAGTCTATTGAAGAGCATTAGGGAAGGAGTATACCAGCTCTGGCGAGCTCTTCGACTTCGCAGTTTCCCTGAATATGACTGCTCGCAGGGACCCAGACAAGTGAAACTCTGAAGGGCTCAGAAAGAAGATCGAGACAGCGGCGACTCACCCTAACGATCCTGGAGCTATTCATAACGCTCGACAGAGATCTTATAGTAGCCTGACTATCAGTGAAGAGCACCGTTGATGAGAATCCATTGAGCAGCCCAGTAGATGGCCATTACTTGCGCATGAAACATGCTACAATACTTTTGATGGCTATTCCGACCTAACTTTTCACAACATCTATGTGTGTGTGTTAATTTTATCCATGAGTTGCGGATATTATGTCAATTTCGAACGACCAATTTTTGAGAAACTTTTTCATGTCAATTTTATTTTACACTCAGCGTTTTTACTAGGAGACTGTAGAGAGGGAAAGTCGTCGAAAGTAACATTTTTTTTCATATTTCGTTTAGCTCGAAAGGGGATTGAAGCACAGACTCTCGTCTAATAAGCCAACACACTACCTACTGGACTATGGCGACTTTAAACATGTTGAAAGTGCTTAAAACGATCATGCCGTACATCATATATCATTTATAAGTGCAGTTAGCATTAAAGTTCAATTTTCTCTGGCAAAAATATAATTTTTTAGGTTAGGTTAGGTTATCAGATAGCTTGTCGTTCACAGACAAGTTCACTCGGCGGCCCATATGGTCCATTTTGTTATACAATACAAGGTAAGCCCATTTGTCATGATATATTAGTGGCGCGTTTGATCCAATTCGAGCTTCGAATGAAGCCGATCTGTTTTATTAGTAGCACGTTCGTCATCATCGTCATTTCAAATGTTCTTTCATCGAAATGCTGATGACGTCTGTTGTGAAGTGCAGTGCAATCGCACAAAAGGTGTTGTATCTATTATGCTTTCTCCATATCATGGCTCCGTCTGCAGTAATCCTGGTGGTGCAGACCGAGCTTGTCAGCGAAACTGCCAATAGCGTAGTGTTCCATTAGAATTCCTGTTAGAGTGCGAACCGTTCTAGTGTCGAACTTAAATAGTTCCTTGGTTCTCCCACTGTCCACTGCTGGACATAACAGTTTTGAAATTCGGCAACCAAGTGTATTGAACCACCCACGGTTTGTTGAATTCCCTGCTGCCATTTGCCATTTGAAAAAGTATTCTTGTAGAGGTACATATATCAACTCTATCGTCTTGCTCATGTAAGAATATTAAAAACTAACTGTTGCAAGCATCATTCACTTCATACATTCACTTTTGCTTTTGTTTTCGCTTCTATTTTTTGCTAAAACCACTCAAGTCTATTTTAAATTGATTGCACAGCGTATTGGGAGTTTCTGTTATTTTTTATTTCATATTCCCATTGCCAGTATTTGTGGCAGTAATAGAGGTTGGAACAAAACAAAAACTCTTATACGAAGGAACATTCGCAATAAAAACAAAATCCAAAATTGTTTTTCTTTTCACTGTTAAAAGTTGATTGTCTGCGGAGACTAAAAGGCGTGACATTTATGAGATGAATCTGAGACAACTATGGTATACAAATTAAAGCGGAAACAAATGCATTAAATATAGTACAATAATCGCTTTTTTTAATTAAAGGTCTAATAGGTTTCTCAATTTTTTCTCGGTTTCTTACTCAGGCTTTTTGTAAACTGTCTCCAAAAATTATGGAGTTTGCTGGAAGGGGACAGTAAAAGAGATCAGACTATCATAACGAATCTCGTGTTAGCCCTCTTGTGATTCTACCTGTAGTTCCTTTAGCGCTGCCACAGAAGGGATGCTCACAATTGTCTTGGTAATCCTGGCAGCCCTATTATCCTACGACTTGCTACAGCAGAGCAATCAGTTTCCTAAATCCTGGCTTAAGGGTTGTGATGACCAATTATGTGCCTATGCCAGAGATCAGAAATGAGTATCCAAAAAGATGAGTAGATTGGAATCATACTCATAATTTCCGATACTTATAAGCATTCATGCTTATTTTAATATCATCCTTTACTCAACATTTACAAGAATCACAAAATGTGTTTGCTTTTCTTGCTGTCTTTGTCTTTTAGTTTCTTCTTTTTTTGTAAATGCAACAACGACTAAGACTGTAAATTTTTGAGTATTATAAGTATTTTTCTAAATTTATGAATCTCAATGAATAATTGTATGAATCAAATATATTTCGAATGTTATGAGTTTGATGTCAACGTTGTACTCATACTCATTGCATGCTGTACTTATAAAATCAATGTTGTAGTGAGTACGAATGAATCAGAGTAGTAGAATTTCAATACTGTTGACTCACTCATACTCGAAATTTCATGAGTAATGCAAAAAATATATGAAGTAATAAATAATCTATACAAACTCGTAAGTATAATACTTGCACAATGCATTGCTATTCGCTTTTATAGTACTAGCTGTACTCAGCAGAGGCTGTTTATATTGAAGTTTCTTCCAAGGCATTGCCATACAGAATTTCTGTATTTCCGTAAGGACCGCGTCTAAACCAGTTACAATAAAATTTTCATCTGCAGATTCGAGGTGTTGCTTCCATGTGAACGTTTTCTCCATGGAAAGATTATACTTGAACAGGCAGTAAATAGTACGAGACATAACAATACTATATGACAGTTAGGCTACAATTCGAGTACACAGTTTTTATATGGTTCGATATTGGAATGAAAGTCTAAATCAATTAGGCAAGGCTGGATTCCGTTTTACATACAAATTTGCGACAATGAGGCAGTTAGATCAGACTGTGAGGCTTCCACAGTGCTCATGAGTTCAGTAACTTTTTGTGAAGTAGGAAGAGGGCTTTGGCGACTAACCATGCGATTAATATTAGGATTCACTAACTATTTGTCAACTTACATGTACATTTCATATGTCGTCATTACTACCCTTCAATCAGGATTACGACCGAGCTACTGACACCACTTTTGTTGTGTGTGTTGATTTTATTCATAAGTGAAACAGTGTAAGGGAGTACGAGATGTACATACGTTCTCGAATGACCATCAAAACTCCATTTTAAGACTAAAACAAAAACTTTTTGATTTGGTCACCTTTTTACATAAAAATTTTTAATTCTTAAGTGCATATTTTATAAGCATTTTTGCCTCATTATTTATGTATGCATTATGCATGTATGTCTTGCTACAAACAGCTAGAAGAACTAGTCATTGCCCTTTCATTCATATCTCTTTTGACTTATTTATGGACCATTTAATTTCCATAATATTTAGACAGTGTCATATGGTTTATCAGCCAAGTGTCTGTTAGTTTTTCTCTGAGCATTACAAGTTCTTTGTGACTTGTGGTCATAAAAATTAACTTTCCTAAGATTACTATGAATTAAACAGTCATTTATGTTTAATTTATTGTCAGCAAGTGTGCAATAAATATAAATTTTAATTGCAATTAAAAGTTAATTAAGTTTGTAATAAAATTGGCAAGCTGTCGCAAGTGGGTTAAATGACTTGTGGCGTTCACATCTAAAAAAAAAAAAAAAAAAAATAGAAAATCAAAAAAGAAATTCTAATGTTTTAACATGAATTGAAGTAAATTTGTAAGTTCACGAAGTTTGTAGTCGCCGTAGTCTACAGTTACTAATACAGCTACTGTAGCTCTCTGCTTAATTCTTCATTGCCACTCAGGCGTTTGATTCATAAATGCATTATTTATTATTATTGTCGGCGTGTGAATATCCCATAGTGCATAGAACTTTATTTGGCCTATTTGAATGGCGGAAGCTACAGTTTAAAGTCGACTCCGAACGACAGATTTTTGAGAATCTTTTTCATGGAAACCTTTTATTTATACTCAGAATTTTTGCCAGAAATCTGCTGAGAGGAAGTTGCCGAAGAAATATTTTTTTTATATTTCGTTTTTATGTCTGGCCTGGGGTTAGAACTCGGGCTTCACGTCTAATAAGTATGAGTATTATAAGTATTTTTCTAAATTTATGAATCTGAATGAGTAGGTGTATGCATCAAACATCTTTCGAATATTATGAATTTGATGTCAACGTTGTACTCATACTCATTGCAACCTGTACTAATAAATCAATGTTTTAGTAAGTACGAATGAATCAGAGTAGTTGAATACTGTTGACTCACTCATACTCAAAATTTCATATGTATTTATGAGTAGCGAAAAAACGATTCATTGCTGATCTCTGGTCTATGCATATACTATTTATACATATGTATGTATGTATGTAGGTATGTATGAATTCTTCGTTGTGGCAACGTTTGTGAGTGAGTCAGCTTTATTGCCACCTTCAATGGTGCCATGTTCACGAACCCATATGAGGATAACCATAGAATGTCTCAATATGACACCAAATAGGCGTACGCATCCATTCGATATACTCTTACTCTACAGTGTTTCAATAGAAAATCAGTCTCTCAAAATTTTTTCTAAATACTCTGGTAAATTTAGATACCTATCAATGCTGGCAATTTATACTCTGGAGATGTTATCCCCGCTGGAGAGAGATGAGGTTCTGTATTAATTTTTTTAAAAATTGGAAACGAAAACTAATTTGCTTCATCTGCTTTCAGTTTACAGAGATACGGACTTTAAAAAACAGTATGAATTGCTGTTTCAGCGGGTGATTTAATTTGTTATGAAAAAAAAACTACACTCGAATCATGTGGTATTGTAGGGCAAAAACCCTATTTCCCCAGTTAATACACAAGTAATGGGAAAATATACTCAATGTGTTTACAAAAGCAAAAACAAAAAAAGAGAGAACTGTTTTTTTGTAATTTATGTGGGTAAACCAAAAACAAAAAAAAAAAAAAAGAAAAAAAACAACACTAACCATGAGCAGCTGCTGACCACAACAATATAAAATAAAACACGCAAAAAAAAAAAATTAAAATGAAAATGTAATAAAAATAAAATTAAAAGAAAATTTACAAATTGGTTACGCGCTATTTTTGCAAATTTTTCCACAACATTTTTTATCGCAATTTTTTTTCTTCGATTTACTTAAGCCTGGCCAACATTGTGGTTCATTGTTGTAAAGAACTGAACACGGCTTTTGTTTTTTAATATTTATCCACACATTTTTCTGGCGTAAACGAATTTAATAGAAAAATAATCCATATTTGCATACCGACAGATGGCATTAAGTCTTCAGCTGCACTAAAAGCAATCCACTACTCGTGACCGTTTTTTGTTCTATACAAGTCCACGTGCATTTCAAAATATTTCATGCAGCTGTCCTGATGCACCAGGTGGGCCATCTATTGGCTTAAATTTGAACCATCTGCAATACTTATGGCTTTCTATTCTGTCTTAAAGTCGAGTATATTGACTCCACTAAACGTAATGAATCGATTTACGCTTCAGCAACATTGGGATTTATTGGAAATTAATTTCGAAAACAAAGGCAATTGCTTGGGAATTTCGTGATTTGTGATCGATACACGCAAGTTAATTGCTAAAGTTCGTAAAACAGGATTCATTGTTGATGCGCCAAGATGTGAGCGTGCTCTTTCAGTGTGTACACCCGAAAATATTAAAGATGTGGCTGAGAGAGTGCATGAGAAGCCATCAATGTCAACTCGTGATCCTCCTCTAGAATTGAACATTTCACACACTAGTTCACGTAGAATTTTGCGAAAAGAATTCAATTGGTTCAAGAGTTGAAGCTGCATGACACGTGGTCTTACAGAAGCCAATGCATCCATTACGAGTGCCTGTTTGGTGCGGCTTCATTGACCCCTATTTCTTTGAAAATGGGGACAGCGCAATGATTACGGTCAATGGAGACATCTATTGCACCATAATAACCTATTTTTTTTTGCATCCATTGACCAATGATTACGGTCAATGGAGACATCTATTGCACCATAATAACCTATTTTTTTTTGCATCCGCTCTTCATGGTATTGATGTGAACGATGTTAGGTTTCATCAGGATGGATTTATTGTGTCAAACATTTGAAAATCACGAAAATTGCTTCGATTGAGATACTGTGAGGCCCGCCACTGCAGCTATATGAATCAAGTAAGTTTCCATTCCTAACCGAAACCAATGTGCTTCACAACAAAAAATAAATTACGCAAAATTGCAAATCATTTTTCTTTTATTGCATTTTAAAATTTAAACTTTTAAATCATCCACCCTATATTTTTATTTTTCAATTTCTGTTCAAATTAAAAGTAAAAAGCGTTGCATTGTGATACGTATGCGCATTATTATTTAAATACGAAATATTTTATTGGTTGGCCACATTACTGGTGAAATTTATTGATTTATGCACACATCACTGTGTGAGCCCATCAGACGTAGTGACTTACTTAATAAACATTCAATTGTTAACAAACAATAAATTTCAAACGTAGTTGTGCATTCGAATTCGTTGGAATTATAAAAAAATCGAAATATATGGAAATATGCGAGCAGTTTTGTGTAAATTTTTCCTTTTGAAGCTTCTGAGAAATTCAAATACTCTGTGGTTTAAATACGAATTCACACTAAATAGGCCCTAAGTTTGTAAAACAAGGATATTTTTTCATGCTCTAAAGTTGGTGTTTAAGAATCTAAGTTACATACATACACACATAATTGGTCATTACAATCCTTCAGTCAGGATTACGACCTGGCTGTGTGTTAATTTTTAAACATTAGTGGCGGGACCTACAGTTTAACTTCGACTTCCAACGACAGATTTGTGGAAAGCTTTTCATGCTAATTTTATTTGAGAAATATTTTCTCGTATTTCATTCTGTTGGAGATATCTGCTGGCAGCTATTTTTAAGCTTTGTCTTGGACTAATTTTCATTTTTCTGAGATGTAGATTGCCAGGTTACTCATTATTCGCAAAGCTAGAAAAACATCACATACGAATCAAAAGAACCCATTATACTCTGTTCCTTTCTATTTAAATCGTTGGATTCTTGAGCTTCACATTAGAAAGTCGATCAAACTCTCAACTCGTTACAACAACTTAACTCTTCCAAACTTTGACTACTGATAGCGGCCATCTTGTTGCATGTATGTCTGCCAAATTAGTTGTCATTTATTCAGACTGTTTTGCATAATCACCATGGTATAGACAAGAACATGTATTCTCTGAATAGGTTCTAAGGCAGTTGGAAATTGACCTTAGATTTCTTCGAAAAATCATGTTTAGGGTCTAGGATATCTGGATGGATGTGTACGTGAACAAATAAAATTGTTAAATTTAAGACAATTCAAATCAGTATGATATACAAGAGCGTCCAAGGCATCCTAAAAAAGTCATCGTTTATTGTAGTTTTTTGCCTGGTGACGTTAAAGACAACATTGGCCACACTATTCCTGTCAACGGGTTGCAATATAGATTGATGATTATAAGCTCCTTTTAGCCGGAATTGGTTGATCCATACATCCAATACATGTGTTTAGAAAAGAATGGCGTCAGGAGATATACAGCTAATTCCACTTTGGGTATTCTGAATGAGCGAATTACGGACAAGGTCAGATCGCACAGAGATGTGTGTGAACTGGCCAGTGAAATCGTAAGGTTTGACTCCGTTGAACCTTTCTTATGCTTTCAGATGCAACTGTACAGCTAACACAACCCAAAGCCATCAAAGAAAATCAACCGGATTTATGGGACAAAACTTTAGAAAATTACATGTGCTCCATCTAGAGAACCCGTGGAGGGCGTTTTAACGGCGATATACTCCACAGGTATTGGCATCAATAGGTGTTTCAAACGCATACAAAACTTCAATGATGTTTCACACAAACTTTATTGTATTTAAATTTGAAAATGGGAAACGCTTAACGGTCGAATTCGCTCATGTAGTTTCTATACAAAACTATCTCCCAACTCAAACCTATGTAAGTATTGTTGGAGACACTCGAGACCGAGCACAATCTGTGTGAAGTAATCCAGAATCAAGTTCGCCGTATAGTCTCATTTTCTACGTTTCGTGTTATAACAGCGTGTGTCCGTCTGCAGTTGTGATGTGTCTCCCATTTTGTCTGTTTGAATGAGTCTATCTACTTTGCTGTTCTAATAGATTATGAGTGATCCTTTGATTTTTGATCAAGTGATGGTTTTGTACCCTGCTTATTACAGAGCCGTCGAAGCTATGTTGCTTGGAGATCTATCGGCATATTCATAACTGCCTCTTTGGATACTGTTCTGTATGCTTAGGAGACTCTTAATGTAGAGCATATGTGAACATATGCTACCCATAAGGAATATTCTCATATGCCCATATTGGTGCTGCGTTTAGTGTGATTGAGCCCACAAACGTGTTCATTTGCCTGTGGTGTCACAACGGGCCGCCATGCGTGCTCAAGTGTGATTTGGTAAAAAAAGCTATCACTTCGACATAATCTAACACAACCATTTATTGAAGTCGTTTTTTTTTTTGACCTGAAGGCCACCAATGTTCGACACTAAACTCGTAAGCACACGATTTATTTTCTCATTCTTAACACAAACTATTACAAAGTCAGCGTAGTCTAGTAGATAGTGTGTTGGTTTCAACAGAAATGTCAGCACAATTTGACAAATCAGAGTCATCGATATCGATAGTTACAATTTTGATAACATGTATCAAAGCTAGAGACCGAAAATTTGTGCATTTCGTTATGATGACAGAATGTTATTATGGACACAAGACAAAGCTTGAATTTAAGAGTAGATTTTCAATATCATCACATCCCACCCCATTCCTAATTTTTTCCAATAATTTCACAAAAATTCTTGATACCGTTTGTGCTGTTTTTTAAAACAATTTTTTTAATGGAACATTAAACGTAATGCTAAACTATTAAAAATAATTTACAATCTGTCAAAATTTGTTCTGTGTACGCTTAAAACGTTACGTATTAAGGAGGACAGACGTGTCACGGTTGCCAAAGCATACTCAATACACTTCCAATAATTTCGTGTTGGTCATGGCTGTTGTCACTGCTGTTTCTGTCACTTTTTACTTTCATTCTGCTGTTGTTGCTGTTGTTGTTGTTGCTGCTACAACTGTTTCTGCTGTTGCTTTATACACTTGTTACAGCTTGCAACATGTCTCCATGTACATGATGTAACTGTGTGTTCGTTTATTTGTTCGCGTGTAACAGGGAATTATTGTCCATTTAACACATTGACAGCCAAATAAAGATTAATGTGTTGTATTCGCGTGTCAGTTTGTTCATTCGTACAGTTGTTCAGTAATTCGTACGTAACGTAAATATATTGTGAGAACGAACATGTTTAACAACATCAACAACAACATTACCCCAATTGGATGGATGGTGGGACGAACAAAAAACAGAGGCGACCAAATTGTTGTAATGTCATTACAACAGTTTTTAAAATTAAAACACCATTAGCACAGCCGAAAGGTAGAGGAGGAATAATAAGGTTAATGTAATGGCATTACGTTGATAGTTTTCTACGATAATTGACAATGAAAAATTTCTGCCCGATAGAGCCTACAATGACAGTGTCCTTAATCAGGTATATTTTATGGTGGTATTATGATTAAAAAAAAATGGAAAATAATGGTAAAATTATTGCGGGGAAATAACAGGCCACTAACCTCTGGGCCTTGTCGGAGACTGGGAAGACATCATAATCACTTCTGCCGAGACTGTAATGACGTGGAAGAGGCGAACATTTTCACTGACATTGTTTTGGAACTTGAAAATCGTAGACGAAGCGAATTCTTGGGTTCGCTTAACTTATTTGCGAAATCTACTGAGCAAGGAATCCAGAGGATCCAGGGAATGCTGAGAGATACTGACCAATAGTTCTAATTGAATGTGCAAATAGGTACTGCCAGTTTTGCTCTGCGAACTTATAGGCCCTATACTAGTAGTAGGTAGTGAATGAACAGCTTAAACATTTCGAACAAAATAAAGTATAAAAAGAAATATTTCATGTGGGCAACTTCCCCTCAGCAATATTCTGATAAAAATTCTGAGAGTAAATAGAATCGGAAATGAAAAGTTTTTGTAGGTTCCGTCACTCGTGGATATAGAACATGAATGGTATGAGAAAGTTCTGTAATGATCAATGAAATAAGTTAGTAAGTAACCTAAGCGCATAGCTATGGATAAGACTCATAAAATTGTCGCTGAAGTATTTGAGAAACTCCTTTAATTCTTTTCATACGTCATTTTTAGTCGTAATTAGAAAGTAAGTAGGTGCGTTACAGGCTCTTACAGCCATCTCCGGGGATATGGATAAGGAGGCCTTAATAACATCGTACAAGCCAATTGAGCATTATCTCTGGAATCTTACTTCTAGATGAAACATAATGACAAGCACAGCAGACGACAACCGTGAATTAGAACAGGCACATAACCTCTATCTGCCTTGGTGGCTTATCATCATCTAGATCATCAAATAATGATGAAATTTTCCCCACGCTGCATTTGGCAGGAATTTCATTACTTTAATGAAGGCATCCACTTCGTTATCCCATATGACCATGATCTATTGTCGATATTCCTTAAGTCGCTCTTAACAGCGATTTTTTACAATATCTTTGCTTTTGTCCCACTGTGCAATAGTTGTTTTCTATATGTAAGTTCTGTTGCTGTTCTAATGACACGTTAAATAAACGATACGCAAAATTAAAGCAAATGCTACAACAACAACTGCACGCCATCCTATGCACGGACGTTGTGCTGTAATGGTTGTTGTTGTCGTTGCAGAAAGGGGGGTGTCATTATTCAACTAAGATTTAAAATCAAATGAATCTTGAAGGTTTTACTAATGCAGACATGCTTAAAACTAATGACCGCTCTTGTTTAATGTTGAATGTACTCTTTTAAAAAATTTTCTTTCTTTTTTAATTTTCATATTGGTGTCACTAATGTGCAAAGCAGCTCCTACCCATCCGCCCTCCTTATTTACAATATTCCGCTAAATTTTATACGCCACTACCGAGCATTGAGGACCATTAACTAGAAAGTGTTTGAAACTATTTATCATACAACACGACTGTACACTCTGGGTAGTTGGCGTTTAGTTTACGGTGAAGGAAGTAAAGGAAACGCAGTTCCATGGCTTAAGCAAAGCTGAACTCTCTCACTCTCTCTCTCTCTCTCGCGGAAGCTGTGATGGCTGAAGGTGTGATGGTTGGAAGGAAGGCAAGTGAACTTATGTTCTAGTTCTTTACGACATGTTTAAACAAATTTTAGTATTCTTTCTTGTCAGTTATTTTTTTGTTATTGTTTCTGTTTCTGTTTCTGTTTCTGTATACACCCTGTTTCGCCATCATTAATAACGAAGCGGAAAAATCTTAAACTCTGTTCCCCTTTGTTAGTATTTTCGATAGATTTAAATTGACAATTTTTCAAAGTGTCTGTAATAGTGTTCGGAAAATGTAAGAAAGAAAATGAAGTGATGCCTTAAGTGAAAATACTCTGCAGTTAAAGCCATTGGATTGACAGGTTGTCTTAGGTAATCAAGTATGTCCAGAGAGTATTTTAGTTTCGTTATTAATTGTTGAGATTTTGAAGGGATAGCAAGCAATTGGTTTGTACATATTAAGAGTAACGGAAGAGTTTTTGGGGACAACTTAAATATCAGGGGAAAACATTCTTTACCAAATAAAGAAGGTGTCACAGCCATTGACAATTTAAATTATTGCTACTCATTAGGATTTCTGGCAACAAGAAAAAACAGTTTTTCGGGTGCCATTTAATGGCATCTATATTAAGTGAAAAGTTTTTTGTTGTGATTGCTGTTGACATGATTTTTTTTTTGGGTTTAAAAAATTTTATCATTGATAATGACAAGAATTTTATTTGATTTCGAATGGAATTTATTTGATTTTTTATCAAATTATCTCTTCGTTTGTTTAAATTGGATCATGATAGGTCTAGGACTTCCCATGAAGGGCATGAAGGCTCCTGTTAGGCAAACAGAGAATAACAAGCCTAACTGAGGCAATCGAAATACCTATTCCCTGTAGAATATCGAAGATTGTGAGCTGAGAAGTAAGGTTTAACCAATGGCTCAACTATAGCTGCAACTATATCGTCGAGGTTGTATTCGCCGCAGTCTAGTGGGTAGTGTGTTGGCTTATTAGATATTAGGCCTATGATCAAACCTCAGATCAGACATTACAAACAAAACGAAATAAGAAAAACTATTTTTTAGGCAACTCAGAAAAATCTGTCGTCCACTGGCGACTTTCAACTGTAGGTCCCACCACTCATGTATAAAATTAACGCATACAAAATAATTGGTATGAGAAGATAGATCGACATCTTGGCTGAAGGGTTTTAATGATCAATTATGTATGTATGTTATGTACATATGTATTAAGGTCTGGTCTAAGCCTCAACTTTAGCTGCAAGTATGTATGTCACATAAATTTGCGGTGGACTTGCAATCATAATAACCTACATTTTTGAAAGAAACCCCTTCCATATTTTCATACGTATCATTTACAGCTCAGTTGACTTGTTGGAAAATAGAGTAGTCTTTCGTCAAGTTTTGTGGTTACAATGTATTCTAGAAGTTGCCAAATATGTTGCCAAATGTATGTTCGCTGTAATGAGGCAAAAAGAAAACTTAAAGTTATAGGATAATACCCCTCTTGTCATAATAGAACAACAGATTTGAGTAACTTCTCAAGATAATTTTATTTAATTTCGGAAGAAGACCTATCTCGCTACGCTGAACAAGGTTCAGAGGTGGGTGTGCTTGTGCATCACTGGTTCCCTGAAGACCACGAGACAAGCTGGCCTTGAAGTCGTCTTGCTTCTACTACCTTGAACATCGTCCTTCGACATGGGTGTTAGAACTACATTGAGGCTTAAGTTCCCAGATATGTTGAGGCCACTCATGTTGTGTGCCTTTATTTTATACTTGAGTGGCGGGACCTACAGTTTAACGTCGACTCCGAACGACAGATTTTGAGAATCTTTTCATAGCAGGTTTATTTAGTCTGAGAGCTTTTGATCGAAATCTGCTGAGAGGAAATTGCCGAAGAAATATTTTTTTTCATATTTCGTTTTGATGTCTGGCCTGGGGATCGAACCCAGGCTTTACTATACACTACCTACTAGACTACGGCGACCACCCAGGTCTGACGAACACATTAACTACTAGACTACGGCGGCTTCATACTGCATGCGGTAAAACCGAAACATCTGGGTTTTAGATATAACTACAAGGTACCACAGGCTGTTTCCGGATGAACAGACAAAACTCACATTCGCACACGGGAAGAAAATGTCGTCGAAGCTGTCATTGGTGAGGGTGATATAACGATCTTTACCGGTGGCTCGGTTGCGGACTTTCAAAAGTGCTGTGTCCAGCAGTGGACAGCAGGAAAACCAAGGAACCACTTGAGTTTGACAAGAGAACGCTTCGTATTCTAACAAGAATTCTAACGGGACACTGAGCTATTGCCAAGCTCGGTCTGCCTCACCAGCATTACTGCAGAAATTTCCAGGAATTAAGCGAGTGCCCTGACTCCAGAACAGACGTCACCGTTGTTTGGGTGCCAGAACGATTGAAGATCTGGCCATAGTGGCGAACGTGCCACTAAGGAAACTGGCTGGTTTCATCCGAAGCTCGGGATGGTTGGGAAAATCTAATATGTACTTCCACTGTGTATTTTGTGATAGAGATTGTGTCGTAAATGTAATTTTTTTCCATTATAGTATTTAAAACAAGACCGATAGTTCGTGTATTAATTTGGAAACGAGTTTTTTCTTTATTTCTCGACATAAACGATTCGTAGCGGCCTCACGGTAAATCTAATCTTTTTATCGATATTTTTCTCTTAGAATATCCTTTCGTCAAAGCTTTACTTGCTGATCGATTTTTCAGAACGCTACATTATTAGTGTAATAGGTAGCCACTCATGTATAAAATTAAAACACACAACATAAGTGGTGTGAGAAGCAGGTTCGTAATCATGACTGAAGAGGTGTAATGACCAATTATGTATGTGTGTACGTATGGTTTCCTCAGCCTATTACGACTCCGTTTAATTTAAATTTGTCTGTGGCTGTAGTCTATGTATAGATGAAAATAAATTTGTCGATGAATGTGAATAGGCATGTATTATGTCTCATATATTTTTTTTATTTAATTGCCTCATAAATTACAGAGGGGATATAAAATTCCTGTAATAATTCCATAATCCATATGTAGTTCTGTGTTAGTTTTGTTTTTGTTTTTAATTACAATAATCTTCTTCTTCGATAATTCTACTAACGCTTATCAAGTTAATGTTTAATTAAACAGAACATATGATATAAAATTATTATATGGTAGGGGGCCCAACAATTTATTGTCATATCATAATTTAACAATTTCAGGGTTATGCCATTACGATAAACGCTATTATGGTTATCGTACATACTCATTAAATATAAGTTTTTTTATAGGAATTCTTTTTTATTGCAAATATTTATGCAAATTATGTTTTTGAGATTACACAGAGTTTTAATTGCGACAATAAAACTATTTTAATCGCATTGTTTAAATCGTAACTCAACTACGTGGTCGCGTGCATTGTAATCTTTGTAAAGCATTATGGGGATGACATTTGATGCTGTTAGAAGATAATTATAATGTTACTTGTAATTTCTATAATAACAGTTTAAAATAAATTAACATAACAGCAGAGCATAAGTAAGAGGGAGACACATACAGAGAGAGAGAGAGAGAGGGATAGAACGATAGAGAGTGATAAACGTATATTAACAGTCATAGACATGTATATGCCTTGTTTCCTTTGACAATAAAAATTGTTATCATTATAAAAATTCAACTCATCTCTCTAACAAAAGTACTGTCGTTATTGATGTAACATTCAAGGATACATTTTCAAAATTAAACTTTATTGGTATACAGAAAGTGAATCCAGAAAGTGATACATAAGATTCGACAATAATTGTAGCAAATACTTGTGTGTCAAATGTTTTTGAAAGGGAAATTCATGTCTTCCCTTTTCCTGATAAATTTGATGAAAAGAACTACGACTATGCACTTAGCAGCATGAAAGCTTAATGAATTGTAACAGTTACTAAGGAAATTTAATATTTAAAGAAATTGTTAAACGAAATGGATTTTAATTACCAGATGAAGTCACCGTAGTTAGTAGGTAGTGTGTTAGACGTGAGACCACGTTTCAAATCCTAGATCAGACAACTTCAACAAATCAAAGTATGAGCGATTTCCTCTCAGGAGATTTTTGGCAAAAATAAAATTGTCATGAAAAGCTTTTCAAAAATCTGTCGTTCGGAGTCGACTTTAAACTGTAGGTCCCGCCACTCATGTATAAAATGAAAACAGCCAGGATAAGTAGTATGAGAAGCTAGGTCGTAACTCTGATTGAACGGTTGTAATGATCAATTATGTGTGTATTAGAGATTAGCAATGAGTATTCAAAAAGATGGGTAGATTTGACTCATACTCATAATTTCTGATACTTATACGCATTCATACTTATTTTAATATCATACTCATACTACTCATATTCAAAGTTTGAAGTACTCATCGTACTCATACTTAACAATACGCATGATGTTGTTGATTTCGGCTCTCCTTTACTCAGCATTTACAAGAATCACAAAATCCAATACAATACTCACTGCTATCTTTGTCTTTTTCTTTCTTCTTTTTTTGTAAATGCAACAACAACTAAGACTGTAAATTTCGATTAATGATTCGAATCACTCGAATTATTTATGAGTATTATAAGTATATTTCTAAATTTATAAATCTATATGAGTAGGCGTATGCATCCAATATATCTCGAATGTTTATGAGTTTGATGCCAACGTTGTATTCATACTCATTGCAATCTGTACTTATAAGTCAAATGTTGTGGTGAGTACGAATGAATCAGACTAGTTGAGATGGCTACACATTTTCTCCACCTTCAGGCAATTTGTTCAACCCACGCCAATAAAACTTTTCGTCTTTTGAGGCAAACCAATTAGTCACACAGTTTTTAAGTACTTCGTAGAAATCTAAGCGCTGCTTAATCAATGCGTGTCCCATTGATGAAAACAGATAGAAATCGGAAAGAACAAATTCTGATTAAAGAGGCGAGTAAGGTAGCAGCTCCCAGCCTAATGCCTTGATTGTATCTTGAATCGGTTTTGCTTTGTGTGAAGATGCATTGTCGTTTTTCGTAGAATGTATGGTTCAAATTGATTATTTGCTGCCAGTAGCGAACTGTATTTATGTCTTCACTATGGTCTAGGAGCTCGTGGTACATCACTCCTTTCTGGTTCCACCAGACACACAGCATTGTCTTCCTGTCGAATCGATTTGGTGTTCTAGCTGAAGTTGATGGTTGTAACACATTAACCCATAATTTTTTTATTTAGTATTCTCAAAATAAATACATTTTTTGTTATCGCCAGTAACAATTCGATTCAACACTGATTTGCTATTGCGTCTTTGAAGCAGAATCTCACGAAGTAGTTTTTTGGTTGCCCATCTATCTGGCACTCAATTCATGTGGCACATATTTTCCAGACTTTTGGCTTTTAAATGGTCAGAAAATGTTTGTTAAGATTTCTGCCATTTGTTTCTAACTCAAGATGTTATTTTCATACAATATTGTTTGCAATTCGGAGTCTTTCAACCTTTTTTTTGGTGGTCTTCCACGTTCTTCATTTCTCACATGAAAATCGTTACCTCGAACTGTAGAAACAATTTTATCCATGTTGCTTGTGATAGTGTGTGATCACTATATGCACCGACCAACATTTGATGCGATGCTAAAGAACTTTTATCCTCAAATGATAACAAAAAATGATTTCTTTAACTACAACATTGTAGAATTTAACCGATGGCATGGGTTAGGTTGGTTCTGAATACCGCTGTTGTTTATTCACATGCAAATTCAGGATTTTTCTCCTCAGTCTTTTTGATCGCTTTTCTTCTAATAATAGAAATATCACCATTGCTGTTGACATTGTATTTATTTCTTAACATAAATAATTTAAATTTTTAACAAAATTTTCTTTTTATACGTATTTTGGTTTTTTTTTTTTATCAATTTTTATCAAAAAAACTGATTCGAACATTTATTTTAATTTACGTTCGAAATTAACGAAACCAACTTGGTTTTATGACACCAAATGAAACCAACATTGGCTTTCAAAACCGACAATCAAGAAAACCGACATGGTTTCTATAACAATCTGATTCTTTCACATTTCGTTTTGGCAGAGATGCTTGACCCGGGATGGCAGGGATACATTTTAAAATTATACGTCAGTTTATAGAAAAGTTTGTAGTCAGGATTACAACCTAGCTTCTCACAACATTCATGTTGTTTAAGTTGTGTGTGTTAATCTTATTCATCAGAAGTGGAAACTGTTGTTCATATTCAACTGCGACGACATGTTTGACAAATCTTTCATGGCAGTTTTATTGTCTACCCTCCTAGTTTTTGTCAGAGGACTGCAGACAGGCAGTTGCCGAAAGAATTATTTTTCATACTTTTTCTTCAAGATTTCTGAGCTAGGGGCTGTCGTCAAATAAACCAACACAGTACCTGTGACTACGCACACATATATGCCATAAAAATAGTAGGGCGAGAAGTGGTTTGGATTGATGAATTTGAGAAAGACAAAGGTCTGCAAAAAGACTTGGTGATAAGGACTTCCAATATCATTTGAAGTTACTTAAGCTTAAGAATATAAAACATTTCCTGCAAATTGATTCATCGAGACAAACGAAGCCTGATTAGCCAATAGAATCATCATCATTAGATCATGTTTGTCAACAACAGTGGTGAAGTAATTTGGCTGTTATGGTTTATTGCTTAGATATTTCTCCATCCGGCTAATAGTTCTTCCAAACGATACAAAACGCTGTCCAAACTGGAGCTGATCTATTTTTATCCTAAAAAAACTACTTATTCTTTATTCCAAAGGTTTTAAAAAATTTGCAAAATAGAAAAAAAGAAAAAAACATTGCAATTGGTTCAGTTATCTCGTACTCAGAAGAAAAAACAAAAAAAAAATGTTTGTGGACTGCCAAAAAACTTCACACAGACAGTAATATTGGCAGTAACAAGATGTAAAATATTAAAAACGCACTTAAGTACACGCTGCTGTTTCTTTTCTATCTTAAAATTTAAAAATTTTTGTTCTTTCTATCTACTTGAGATAGACAAGCTGCTGCTGTAGCTGTTGTAACTGCTGCTTGCAAGGTTAAAATTTTACATGAAAATCCACTTTGACATGCAACACAAACCGCAGCAAACAAGGAAGTCGGTAGAGTGAGAGAGAGAAATGATTTCAAAACTCAACCAGTAGCATTAACCACAACCAGTTGCTGGTATTAGAGTTACAACATTATCTTCAAGAATGTGTTGCAAATAAAAACCGATTACAAAAAAACCAACAAAAACAAAAGACCGAAATGATGTTAAAGAGTTTAAGCTTCTTTAAATATTACAAGGGAAATTTTGATGAAAAAGATGCGTTTTTTTAGGTAAAAATATTTAAATGGTGTGGCAGAAACATTATAATACAAGAAAATGTGATCGGATTAAAGAAATATTTATTGTATGGTCTCAGTAGGTAAAAGAAAAATTCTCAATGGACTTTAATATTAATCCAAAAATATTTATTTGCTCAGGAATATATTCCACTTACACTTACTTACATAATACAATTGAGTGCGTGAGTTGAACGTTCCTTAGCATGAATATACAGTTTATTTCAAAGGTTTGTCTTAGTACCGTAGCTGGTCATAAAAATAATAATTTTTTCATTTGTCTTCAGGAGTGGGGTATGTATTTCAGTTTCAAAATGCAATCAAACAAAACATTGAAATTTTTTTGTCAAATTTATTTTTTTATTGTGGTATACAAATTGTTCCGCTTAGAAATGGAATATTATTTTCCTGCACTTTTTCGAGTGTATGGGGTCCTATCTCGGCAATGACATCCCAATTATTGACCTTAAAATGCTCAATTGTCTCTGATTTGTCGGCCTAACAATTTTCTTTAACTGCGCCCCACAGAGAACAGTCCAACAATGTCAAATCCCAGCTTCTTGACGGCCAATTGACACTATTTCGCATAATAACGGCCATCAAACGTTTAACGCAATAAATCGATTGCGGCATGAGATGAAGCCAAACATCGTTGACATCAATACCATTAAGAACGGGTACAAGAAAATCGTTTATCATGGTGCGACAGGTGTCTCTATTAACCGTAATGGTTGCGGCGTCCTCATTTTCAAAGAAATATGCGCCAATGAGGGCTCCACTCCACAAGTCGGCGCAACAGTTATTGGTAATGGGTGCATTGGCTTCTGTAAGACCACATGTAGGTTTTCTAAGCCGTAAATACGGCAATTTTATTATTTTTTTATTAACGTACCCACCAAGGCCAAAATGAGCTTCATCCGAAAAGATGATTCTTTTGGCAAAATCGACTTCTTCGTGCAGCTTCTCGTTGGATCATATAGTGAAGTGAAAACGATGCGGATGGTCAACTCTTGAATCAATTTTACTTTGAAAGGCGCCATACCGTGATCTTTTCTCAAAATTCGACGTAAACTTGTTGGTGAAATGTTTAATTGAGAACGATGACGAGCTGATGTTGATGGATCACGCACACTCTCAGCCACAACTTCGATATTTTCTGATGTGCGCACTGTACGAGCACGGTCATTTCTTGCCAATGAATAGCCCACCCGATATATATACCCGACCCATGCTAGAGATTCCACCTCCTGGTAATAGGACTCTATAGGGTACGGTGCAGGTGATGCATTAGATAGTCTGGAGAAGGAAATAATCGCGAGCGTAACCAGGAAGAAGCCAAATCAAGTGAAGCGAGCAATGTTCCTCTTCGTCAACAAAAGAGAATACAAAGATATAACGCGCCGCAAAGAACGAAATCAAGAAGAAGAAATATCTGGTAAGTAAAGATCGGAGCAAAATGAAGTAACACATGGCCGCCTAGGGCACAATGATATTCTAGGTAAGAGCAGTTCCGATGAACTGGCCAGGCGTGGCACAACCAACAAACTCTCACAGGAATTCACGACTTTGGAAATTCCTCTAAGAACGTGTAAGCTTATAACTGACAATGGGGTTATCTATTCCGTCAGCCACAAATGGGCGGAATGAATGAACGGAGGGTGCATGATAAGACTGCTTAAATTCCAAAGCAGCACTCTCAGTATGTTTATGGGGTTCTAAACGGGGAGTTGCGTTATGTGCACTCGTGCTTTGTGTATTAGTCTAGGGCAGCTTGCTAATGGTTTCTGTAGAAGCTGCGGAGATGAGAAAGAGGATGAGACTGCTCTTCACTGGCTTCGAACATGTCCGTTTATTTATGTTTATTGGTGTCACAACGGGACATTGCATTATAAACATGTGTGCGATGCGCATTAGTCTAGGGCATCGTGTTAATAATTTCTGTAGAAGATGCATACTCCGGTTTCAAAGCTCTCTCATTATATCGACGTACGTATGTGTTTGCTTTAATTAATGTTTAAGTATCATTTCACCACAACTTCTATTATGATAGCGCAAGTGATTGTAAAATATTTTTCATAAAAATAGACAGACAGATATAGATACGCATTGCATACAAATATTCAAATCTGTAGATTAGGATGGACATGATTCTGCATGAAACATATACTCATATGAGCTCTTAGGTAATTAATTTAAAAACATTACATCTCTTTACTTATTTTTTTTCTAAATTAATATGCAAATCGTATATATCACATGTTAACTGATACGTATGATGAATATTTAATTTAAACAATTTAAAACAAATATTAATCATACGCATAAAAACACTTTTAAGAATATTAGTCAAGTATTGCATACTTACAGGATGAACTATCATTACGAATTCTTATAGAAATAAGAAGTAGAAATGGTAGGAGAAATTTAAAAAAAAAGTATTACTAACGAATATTGAAGGTGGAGGTGTTGTATTGCCAATAACGACATTAAATCTAACAAAGGTCGAAAGTTTAGATAAAAGTAAATTTTATTAAAAACACAAAAAGGAAGGCTTTGTTTAGTGTCAAAGTATTACAAGTTATGGAAATATGTCTGAAAATATTTATTCTGTGTGTTAACTTTATACATGAGTGGCAGTACCTACAGTTTACGGTCGACTCCGAACGACAGATTATTTGAGAAACTTTTCAATGTAATTCTTTATTTACTCTCAGAGTTTTTACCAGAGGCTGCTGAGAGAAAGAAATATTTTTTTAAATTTTGTTTTGTTGCAGATGTCTGACCAGCGGCTTGAACCAGGGCCTCAAGTCTTATAAAACAACATGTAATGAAATTGGCAGCTTGAGTTGCTCTGGGTGATTGCAGGACTAGTGGATAGAGGAAAAATTGTGGTATCATAATGGGCCCTGTGTGGCTTAAGTGTGATCATGCGACTTCCTTGGGTGAACAGCCACCTCCATTTACTTGCCTACCTACCAACCTATCAGAAACTCTTCTCTGGCTTATAAACTGGCAATGAAGAGTTTCGTTGTCGACAAGTACTTCTACTAGATTATGTTTTATTTGGTGTTTCTTAGGTTTATTTTTAGCAAAAATCTTCGAGAAAGCAGAGCAATTGATTAAACGATGATGAAATAAAATCTGACATCAATTAAAAGTAAAAAAAGAAAAATAAAATGAAATCTCTTGAGAAAATATGATGTGTTGTCTGCTTGCCATTGTTGAAACATTTAAGATGAACAAAAAAAGAAAAAAATCGCAAGAGAGAATAATTTGTAACACGTGTATGCATTTGTAGTAAAAAAAAGGCAAATACCACATCACCATCACCACTCGATTGGTTCCCTAGTAATAAAATCTCTTCCATAATCATTGGATAATAAATGATGTATTGATGGTAAAATAACAGGCTAAACAAACGGTGTGTATCAATATATTTAAGAAAAAAGAAAAAATATATGGGGGAAGGGCACCACATTTAAGATGCTTAAATATAAGAATCAAAGTCAATATGTTAGAAGACACAAAATGATGAATAACATAAGAGACATAAAAGTCTTTCTTTTTTTCTTTTTTGTTTTGTTTTCTTGAAATAATCTTTTCTTAATCAGCAGCCGTACATATTTTTAATAAAGAATAGAAGAAGAATAGAAAAAGAATAGAAGAAGGCAAGAAGCAAATCTGATTTTCATTAAAAATTAATGATTCGTCTATCAATATGAGTTTTACACAAATGATAACGATAATGAAGCAAAAATATTATGAAATGATTTACTGTTGTTGACTCTTGTAGCAGATATAAAACTATGGCTTAAAGTCTTTAAGAATTACAGAAAAAATGAAGATATGAGGCATTCTTAGGCGCTTAGAGTTCGGTTACAGAAAATGGCCTGATTTTCATATCTATTTAAACCATCTTTGTAGGAGCCAAGTAAGATAAGCTGTCTCTCTTTTGTTTCATATTCATTGAGCATACCTCTCCCAACTCTACAGAATGGTTCCGGTTCCACCAGCGGGGTGAAAGTCCTCCTTCCTGCGTGCTCATCTACTTGCTGATGAGTAAGAACTCCCACACGACATTGGGCGCAGTAGACTGTAAAGTTTTGGTGAAAAACTGGTGACACAGCTATTACTGTATGTTCTGATACATACATACATAATTGGCCATTACAACACTTCAGTCAGGATTACGGCCGAGCTTCTCACACCACTCATGATGTGTGCCTTAATTTTATACGTGAGAGGCGGGACCTACAGGGTTTGAACCCCGGTTTTACGTCTAATAAGCGAACACACTACCTACTAGACTACGGCGACTATAAGTATATATATATGTAGGTTGTGATAGGTTAATTAATAATGGAGAAGTATATACAAGTTTAAACATCGACATGACATTCGAGTAATAGTTTATAGCAGTCTGACTGTCTAATACTCAGAAAATATACTGCTACTGCGCCACGAGAATAGTTGTGATTTTCTCTTTGCAGACATTGCCGTAATCTGGGAATATATTTGAGTTTCTTATACAGAACACACCATCAATATAAATTCAGGCATAGCAGCGTCTGTTCGGTACATAGGACAAAGGGTCTAAAACCCTATTAAGTTGGAAGAGTTGTTTGGGTCATCAGGTCAACGTGATTGCCGTAAAAGCTACTTACTGCAGGCATTGCTTAGAGTTCCTTGTCTGGTTTGTCCTCTGGTAACATTAGGAATAAGGATGTCGGAATGCCTTCTCAATCCTTCTAGAGTTCTGAAATTACATTGTCTTGCGTCTGTATAACCAGTTTGTAACGATGGGTTTGAGTTCCCCTCTGTAACCAACTGTTTTCCCAGAAGTAAAGAGAGCCGCGTAAGCTTACGGTGTAATTTCTGCCTTTATAAAAATATCGAATTGAGCATAACTTCTATTAGAGTAGAAACTCAGTTTAATTCTTTCTAGCCTGGGAGAATTGATTCTCACGATTTTATATTTCCTAGTTAACACCATGAGATTGGTCTTATGTGGACTTGCTGCAATGAGTATTCAAAAAGACGAGTAGATTCGAATCCTACTCATACTACTCATATTCAAAAATTGAAGTTCTCCTCATCGTACTCATACATAACAATACGCATGATGATGTCACTCTCCTTTACTCAACATTTACCAGGATCACAAAATAAATATAAATATATCACTAGAAGGTTGTGTATTGGCTTTGCTTGTCGCCTTTGTCTTTTTTTTCGTATTTTTTTTTTTGTAAATGCAACAACAACTAGAACCGTAAATTTTGATGAATGGTTCGAATCACTCGAATCGTTTATAAGTATTATAAGTGTTTTTCTAAATTTATGAAACTGAATGAGTAGGCGTATGAATCAAACATATTTCGAATATTATGAGTTTGATGTCACGTTGTACTCATACTCATTGCAACTCTGTACTTATAAATCAACGTTGTAGTGAATATGAATGAATCAGAGTAGTTGAATTTCAATACTGTTGACTCATTCATACTCAAAATTTCATAAGTACTTATGAGTAGCGAAAAAACGATTCATTACTGATCTTTGATAGAAACATTATGAGCTTATTTCATGGTTCTTGGCTGAGATAACTGTGGATAGATAATTAACATAGCCTGACACATTAAAGCCGTTATCAAGGCGCTTTGGAAACATTTTCCTTGGCAAGAAACGGGGTTAGAGCAGCAAAACATTGTGCTCGACAAAATGTAAAAATCGAGATTGACAGCAAACGGCAAAGTGCCTCGACGCATTTCAAAAGTATTTCTGAAGTAGTTTGATTGATATGATTATACATCATTCAAGAAAAATGGAAGGAATTTATCTGAAGAGAATAAGCTCGGAATTGAATTGGTGTTTTCTGTGTTCTTGAGAATTTTCAATAAATTGTTCTGAATAGAAGCCAAAAAATTTTCGTTCAACAAAAATCATTCCTTACATTGAAATTGTATTTTGCGTAAGAAATTTTTCTTTAAAGAAAATTTTCAAAAATTCCATCATACACTCACAGATAAAAATCAATCATCAACTGCAACCATATAACTTCCATACAAAATATTTATTCAATATCGATAATAAATGTGAATGACAACTGGCATGCCATATGCTTGTATGAGTATGTGATGAATATTCCTATACACGGATGACTTATGAGATGAAATACAGTTACACACACATACAAATATACAGTTAGTATTTAAATATTTCTTTTCAAATATTTCGTTAAAATCTCATTCATACCATCAGTCAGTGAGTCAGTCATTCAGTCGGTCTATCATTCATTCATGCATTCCATCAGCCATTCATGCCAAGCTTTAAACCATGGATGCCATAGAAATTTAAAAAGAAGAGACAAAATATTTCCTCCTTCTTTTTTCTACCTCCTTTTGTTGCTGTTGTCATCAATTTTATTTTTAATATTTTTTCTTCTCCTTTTTTTTTTGGTAATTCTGCTAAACCAACAACAATAACAATAATGTAAAAAAATATAAAAAAGAAACCAGAAAGAGAGGGGAGAGAGAGAGGAAGAGAGGAAGAGAGGGAAACAATGCCGCCCGTATTAAATTGTATCGAAAATATATCAGAGTGTCATAAATTTTTTATGATATGAGCCACCCAATTATGTATGTATGTATGTACATATGTATTTATTGAAGTCTATTAAAAACGTACTAGGTGACGATATCGAAAACAAAATACTACAGCCTTTTCAATTGATAAATACTACGAGTTCCCATATTTGTTTAACATTTTGCGGGAAAAATATTCAAATGTTTTTGTATACATTTTCGAAGAAAGGAAAACCACATTCACAGCTTGTTTACCACTAACAAAAGATTTGTTAACAAAATAATAACAAAAGTACCATTTTAATTTGTTACGAACAAGTTAAAAAAAAACAGAATCTGAAAATTTGATTAAAAAAAACAAGTTAAAAAAAAGATATTTTGCCAGTGAATTAATTACGCACAGCAAGCGGAATGAAAATGAATACATGTTTTCTGGAAACAAAAAAAAAAAAAAAAAATTCATAAGGACTTACACATGTTAGTATAGGCAAAATAATACCATATGTATTCTATACAGATATTGTTTTCTATTAAAAATAAAAAAATAAATATTTTTTATTTATTTTTTGTTTTATTTTCTTCCCTAATCACACCGAAAGCACGGCTAAAAGCCTGTTTGTTATGCATTGTTTCAGTTTTTTTTTTATTATGCCCTGCCATATATTTTGTTGTTGTTTCTTTTTTTCAGTATTTTTTGAATACAACGTAGCAACTGTGTAGGGATTATTTTTGTTTAGAAATTAAAAACAAAATAAAAAATAAAAAAAATTTTTTTGTTCCTGTATCCTTAGGGTATTTTTTCTGTGCTGTTTTTACACAATATGTGGCTTAAAATCAACACAATAGAACACAAATTAAATTGTAAAACATACTCTCTTTTGCACAAAACAAGAAAAAAAAACAAGTCGACAAATAAAACAATTTTTTTTATTTTTTTACTTTCCAAACCAAAAACCAAAAAAGAAAATCTTTACAACCTGTAAAATAGAAAGAGAAAGATATAGAGAGAGAGAGATAGAAAGAGAGAGAAGTAAAAATTTTTATGTTACGGCTTCAGTGGCACTCATAACTGAACAATTTAACTTGAAGTGGCTGAGCATTTAAACTTTGAAAAATTTATGGCTGAAAAAGTTACCCGAAAATATGAAAACGAATTAAAAAAAATCTTTTACTCTCACCATTAAAGGGCCTGCAAAAAGGGCATTTAGAAAAAAAATGTTTAATTTTTAAATTTTTACAAAAGGCCTATCACTTAGAGGGAGTAAGCTAGTAAAAGAAGAATTAATTTCTATACATTCATACAAACAAATTTAAGATTTCTATTCAAGATTCTATGATTTTAAAAGTTACTCATTACAAAGATTCTTGCTTCATCCGTCTGTAGCAATCGAAAGTCATCAGATTGGTTTTGGAGCTCATCAAACCAAGCTCGACAAACAAGAATTCTTCAGCTTTTAATTTACCTCCAGCTACTTTGGAGATTTTAGTCAATCGAAGATTTCGTTATATTGTCTTCTGAAAATATCAGAGCTCCATTTGCTCATTCTGAATTTATATGAAATTGTAGCTTTTTCCTTTCCTCTGGCGGAAAACCCTTTTTTTTATCGGTTATGGATAAGATACTCTCCAGATATGAAAACAATTAGATATCCTCAAGTCAAACGTTATTTACAATGAACAGTTGCCACGGAGTCATCCAGATAATCTAAAAAGAGATATCCTATGGATTTATAGAAAGCCATTCAGGAGTATTTGAACTCATATCATACCATAATACTTTTTGCTTTTCCACCAAGTCTTCCACCAAGAACTGAAGTTAAGCAGTGTATAACGGCCATCTTATTGAAGTTGAATCTGTCAAATTAGTTGTCATTTTTTCAGTTTGTTTTCTAAAACAAAATGTGTACTCTGTTCGGCCAATTTATCACGCGATTGCCATAATCGGCCTGCAAAGACAATTATTAGCACACATAATTGATGATTATGACCTAGCTTCTCACACCACTTATGCTATGTTAATTTCATACATGAGTGGTGGAACCTACGTTGATTCCGAAAGGCAGATTTTTTTGTGAAGCTTTTCATGGCGATTTTTATTTACTCTCACAGTTTTTGCCAGAAAGGAAAAGAAATCAACGGGTGGCGTATAATTAATATTTAATTATACATTAGCATGCCCCCACAATTATGCTTCATTATTAAAAGGCATGAATTAAATATTAATCATACGCTCGGTTGATAAACTCATAATATGAAGTATGAAATATGGAGATGCAAGCGTTAAACTTAGAAAAATCGTTTTTAATTATTTTTTTTTATATATTACAGCCAAAAGGAGATATACAATCAAAATAAGAAATAAAAGAATACCAAATTGTATTAGGAAATATAAGATGGAGGATGCATTTCAGAGCCTACTTGACGTTTGACAGAGTAACGGATTCTATTTAAATTCAAAGAGAAATTGCAAGATCGTTGCATGCCAATTCGGCTGCAATTTGTAAGTGTTTGGAAGCAGCAAGATTCTAAGAAAAGCAATTGTGTTGCATTAAGTGGTGTGTTAAATTAATAAGTAAGTAATTGCTCATTAAAACCCTTCTGTCAGGATTGCAGCCTAGCTTCTCACACCCGTCTCTGTTGTGTGTGTTAGTTTCATACATGATTGGCGGGGTCAATTCCGAACGACAGATTTTTAAGAAACTTTTTCATGGCAATTATGTTTTACTTTCAGAATATTTGCCAGAAATTTGCAGGGAGGATGTCGCCGAAAGAAATATTTTTTCAAATTTCGTTTTGCTGGAGATGTTCGACAGTGGCCTCTTTGCCAATAAACCGACAACACACTACCTTCTGGATTATGGCTACTACTAAACATACATGGGCCTATTTTTTTATAGAGGAAATGGAAAAACATTTTTCACAAAATTTCCAAATACTTAGATAAATTTCTGTTGAAAACTATTTGCTTTTGCTTTAGCAGAATAGAATCGAACTTTATAGATTCTGTTGATAAAACAAAACCTGTATTACAGCGTTCATAATAGTTTCCAAAATCTCATGTATTTATCAAGGCACCAAGAGAAAGCAAGAGTGCAATAGTAAGAGAAAAAGAGAGAGATCTCTCTCTTTGAGGGAGTGTGTATATAGCAAATACGTGAAGCAAACAATTCTGCAGAGTTTAATGTCACACAGCTAAACAAACAAACATACACTTGAACAATTGCAAGGAAATTTAAATGACTTTGCAACGAATGTAGGTGTATGTGTGTGCTGGTGTGTGCAAGTAATTTTTGTGTTCGTGCCTTTGTTATGCCCTTCGTATTGGTGTACGGAAAAGGAAATAAATATTGTCACAGCGTATGTATGCATGCATGTATATAAGGAGTATATGAGTATTTGCTTGTTAATGTGTAGAACTAGTGGCATATTCTGTTGAATTGTTTTTTTGTCTTTGTTTTGTACGTACATAGTAAGACAAAGCATATTGATTTACAAGCTGTATACAACATACATACAACAACAACAATAATTGTAAAAGAAGGAAACAAAAAGGAAAAAGACAACAAAATATTGTAATTTTTTTTTGTTTTTGTTTTCCATAAAATGTTTGCATTATTTTCAATACGTCCTTCAAACCAAAAATTTTTTTATTTTCTTTCTTTTTTGTCATTATTGTTGTCGTTATCGTTATTGTTATCGGTGGTGGTGTTGTTGGTGTTGTTGCTGTTGCCGTTAACATTGTTTTGCTTGGTTCTGTAACGTAATCAGTTCTGTATTCATAAACTCATATACGCTCATATAATTTGACTTCTATTCTTTATCTGTGGTTCCTTCTTCTTTTTTTCACATTTTTTTCTCATTGTTTTAATACTACTCGTACATGTTCTATTTATTATTCCTGCTTTACTGCTGGCAGTATTAAGATTGTTGTTGTTGTTGTTTCTTTTTGTTTTTGTTGTTTGCCATTATTCATATTTGTTTGCTGATTGTTGCTGCTGTTGAGCATAACTGCCACTTACCATTGCCACAAGTGTGTTTGTATTATATTGAAAAATACTGGTTGTTGCCTTAGACAATTGCTGCCATTGTCAAGATGTATGTTTTTTCTTGTTCTTATACTTGCTTTTGTTTCTTTATTTTATTTTATTTTTTATTCTTTTTTTTTGACTTCATTTGAAAGGACATGAAATAATAATAAATTAAAATAAAAGCCAACAACAACAACAGCAACAACAAAAACCAGAAAATGTTTATTAAAATAGAATTTTATAGAATATTTATTTGTTTGCCTTTGTACTTTTACTCTTTTCTTTTCCTTTTTCTTTTTTGTTGTATTAATGGACTATTACATGTTATTTAAAAGAGATAAAAAATAAAATATAAAAAAGAATTGTTGTAGACTTTTTGCGATATGTTCGACACACTACAGGGGCTAACGCAGGCCTGAGTTTATTGCTTTTCCAAATATTTGCAGCTTAAAGAGCTGTGCTTTCTCCATATGTACTAATAAGTCGCTGTGTTCTAGTAGGTAGTGTGGCTAACACCCAAGCTCATAAATTTCGAACAATACGTAGTATTGTCAGCAGTCTTTTCTAAGAGTTAAATAAAAATTACCAAGAAAAGGTTTCCCAAATCTGTCGGTAGAGGCGACGTTAAAGTGTACATCCTGCTACTAATGCATAAAATTAATACATCTAATTTGGATGGTATAAAGAGCTAGTTTGTAATCAAATAATGTGGAATAATCTTCATTACTAAATACAATAAATTTCTCCAAGAAATATACTTATACTTCGAAAAGCTTTAATTCTTGAATGACTTCTTATATTAATTCTTACGAAAATAGAAATGGTGTGACATCGTTTAACATTAAAATAATAAACAAAAGCTACAAATACAAAATTAATGAACTTGTTTACATGATAAGCAAGTAACCAACAACATCAGTATGAAAGAAAAGGGGATAGACAAGTAAGCAAGGAGGCAACAACGAACAATAATAGAGTTCTCGAGAAGGCGAACATTCGACTTCAAGAACATTCATCAGAATGTTTATGTTGGCATATATAGAAGGCAAGACAAAGCAGGCAACACGTAGTAAGAATTCAGTCAGTCTTGTGTGAAGACGCGTTACGTGTGAAGAAAGCAGTCGTGGTTTGAAGATCTCCGTTGTAAGGATCTACGGAACAATTGTTAGTGTTTACGCAAACAGAGTGTAAAGAAGAATAACGAACAAAGCAAAGTGTTGTTGTTTACATCAAGTTGTAAAAGGTGGCACATAAAATTCTGCGAACAATAAAGAATTTATTTAAAACTAAACACAAAATTTATTTTTATGTTACTTGCAATCTACGAACTCATATTTAAAACGTTCTTAAAAATTTTTGATTGGTTCTCTTGTGCGTAAAGGTAATGCTTAATGAACTTATGAAATCCACTTTTATCTTCTGTCTGGAACCCTCTTCAATTTTGTTTGTGGCTGTACGGTACAAGTGTTACCATATCATTAAGATTTGTTGCTTAATTTCCTGTTTAAAATTTTTGGAAAATTAGTTCTCTCGTTTTTCTTACCGCTTTCACCTTTACTGTTTTTGTTTGTGGTGTGTCGGTTTGTTGTGTGTTTTAAAAACAACAACAACAACTACATTTGTAATGATAACGGAAATAAAAATATTACTTTCGAATACAACAACAAGCCACAAAGAGACATTTATGCATGCTACTGGCGTAGTTGGTTTTCACTCTCTGCACTTGGGGAGAGGGTGTTGTCTCCAAGAGAAAGAGAAAGTTTTTCTAGTTCTTGTATTGACTGTGAATGTATTGAGTACGTACCCACAAAAACAAAACCAAACTAAACAACCAGTCAACCAACCAGCAACCATTCAACCAAACAAGCCAATTTAATGAACTTATTTGTATGGTTTTACTCAACTCAACTTTATTGCTACAGCTTATGTGGTTAACAATATTATTGTGCTCTCTCTCTCTCTCTTTTCTTTTCATTCCTTCTATCCTTCCTTATGTCTTACTGTTAAGGGTTTTTCTTTCTTTTTTTTCAGGATTGGTTGCCATAAATGGCTCAGCATGTGTTTTATTGCAGAATGCTTTGCTTGAATTAAATGAAATACGAAGCACAAGTACTTTAAATAAGCAAAAAAACATTGTGTGTTCTTTTCAGCCAGGGCCTATTTCTTTATTAAAGTATGCTAGTATTGGTTATGGACTTCTTCTTATTCTACTTCTATTAGAAACGTATTATATTCCATTGTAAGTCTGCATATTTCTTTTTCTTTTATTAATTTATTTGTTTTCTAATATTTATTTGGATTACAGTTTTCCTATTCAATTCATTTCAGTTTTTTTCTATTTCCATTGTTTTGTTTTTGTTCTTCTCCTTATTTTTTTTTATCCTGCATGTAAATAAACTTTCTTTGCTACGGGGTTATTAACGTTTGAGTTGCATTTCAATAGCGTACCACTAACACACACGACATGAGTGGTGTTAGAAGGTTGCAATCCTCACTAAAGGGTTGTAATAGCTAAGTAAATATGAATGTATATGGTCTGGAGTTGTCATACTGGAATACATTACGTTTCCTGTTGCATCGGGTGGGCCATCTATTGGTTTAAATTTGAACCAAGAATTATTTCGTATCTGGCGTATCTAAAGTTCAGTGCGTACACCCGAAAATGGTGAAGCTGTTGCTGAGAGTGCGCGATTCCATCAACGTCAAATCGTCATCGTCCTTAAGAATTAAACATTTCATGCACCAGGTTACGTTGAATTTTGCAATAAGATCTCGGTATGACGACTTACAAAGTTCAATTGGTTTAAGAGTTGAAGCCGCATGACTATACGTTTCGGTTACGTTTCGCTAGAAGGGCCAGCGGGAAACTGCACGATGATGTACATACATAATTGGTCATTACATCAGTGGCGTGAGAAACTTGGTCGTAAGACTTCTTTTCGCAGGGCACTGTATACTCAGAGTATACTTGTTTAGAATGAGGATCGTAGTAAACACGTGATAATGAATTATCGAAACACATTTCTAGAATCCGTAAGACATTAATGCATCTCAAAAGGAGACACCTGTGTGCATATCAAGAGCTAGACTTGAAATCGGAATTATTGAGAACGTTCACCCGAACTAAAAGGGGATAGTTTAGGTAAATTGTAGAGGCAAGCATGATTTCTGAAGTAGCTATGGAGACTAGGATAAGATAGAAATTGTTTTTTAAATACATATCTATCTATCAAGCAGATAATCCAACCGAATTTTCAAGGGTGGCGCTGGAAGCCTATTAATTTCTTCAGAAATTCTGGAGCTGGGATCGACAAAATATTATTTTACCACAATTAAATTGGTGTTGCAGAAGCTTGTCATGGATAATTAACACAACTTTATATGGCCTTATTCAAAGCTTTCAGATCATTTATAATGGACTCTTCAAACTGGCCATTTCTAATGAAGGTGATGACAATACGGCAGGAGACTGAAAGATGTTTCGTAAGGAGTTTGATGAGCAATTCAACTAAAAAATAAAGTAAATTTCAAGAACTAAGTTTCTATTTTAATTAGAAACTCAAACCCAATAGACACTGCATGAACTTTAATCGAAAAATGTAACCAAATGTTATTGAAACAATTTTCATAATAAATTTAAGCAACATCCACATCTCCATTTGCATAATCATGCTCTACATCATCATCACAGGAGCATGGTCAAAATCTTCAATGCCTTAGAAACGAGTAGCGAGCATTACAAAAACTTCTTCTGGTAGTATTGGTTAAAATCGTATATTTTTTTTACCCATAAGTTGCAGATTAAAATAATTTATTTTTTATTGTTGTTGTTGTTGGTGGTGGTGGTTTTTTTGTTGTTTGGTTTTTTTATATTTGATTTATACTTGGAACTTATTTGCTTATGCCAATGATGGATGATGAAATGAAAGATGCTGATGACATTTAAGGATTTCGTTTGTATCAATCTTCTTGGTTTGAAATGAAAACGAGAGAGAGGGTCTTAATAAAAAATGTATAGAAAATCAATAAAATTGAGAAAAAGAAAGAAAATTTAAGAGGCTTTTAAAAGCGCTACTTTAAATGGAAATATTGAAGGATGAACTGAAAATCCTTTGGAATTGTCCATTACTTACTCTAGTTTAGTCTTTGGGTAATTGAAATTTAAGGAAGAAAAGGAAAAGTATAAGAGTCTCTAGTGGCCATATAAACAACGTACTGATCTTCGAATAGGCAGAAAATACCCGACGTTTTTGAGTCTGCATTTATTTAAAGTGGATCGAAAGAATACGTTGAAGTTAACGCTTCACTAGAGTAGTCTTCGAACCTGACAATTTCAAATCCTCATCACTTTATAGCACCCACAATAAATATACGGATGAGTACTAATTGGCCTTAATTAAGAAAAAAAAAAAACACGTAAAACCTACGACCATAGCTCTCTATGGGTATAGATGCTTCCATTTTTTGTTTCAAAGCAGATCGCATATTAGCTGCTCATTTTGTCACTTTCTCCAAAGCCACTAATTCAACAAAAGAAGAGATTGGGGACAATGATAATAAAATATTTGGAAAACCAAGATGGTACACTGGAGTCGAATTATTAATTATGATGTTCTACTAGGTAGTATGTTGGTTTATTAGAGGTGACGACATGGTTCAAACCCCAGGTCAGGTTCCATGAATGGTCGGAATTTTTTTTCGTGGGTACACTAAACCCCATGTTTCTTATGTAATAAGTTGCAAGGAAGTCTGCCCTGACGATCCTCTTAAGTTGTTCAAGAGTTTAAATAGAGCTGTTTTTTGATTGTTATTGATTTTGTCGGTGATAAGCACGTGATCACTATCAGATCTATTGATATTTCTGACATCCGGTAAAGGGCTTCGCCATGTTCTGCTCTTACATAGAGAAACAATCCACTCGATGATATTTTTGTATACTTATATATCATCTACATGGATATGCTAGACTGCTTACATGGTCTGTTACAACTGTCTATCCCCTCAGACATATCCTCTTTCATCCTGTTGGAATGATCCGAATCCCCAGAAAAATTTAATGGGTAAAAAGATTGCGGTGTAGTATAATGGACTTGCATTAATCTTTTCCGCAGCCGTATGTATATGTTCGGTTGACGAGGATATTAGCGCCAGAACTTATAGTTGAATTTACTGAATTCATATTCCTTTATGATTTTATAGCCATCCCTTGCATGTTATTTGGTTTTCCTAATCAATAGCCAGCTTGCGTTCATATGAAATCATTTCAATAAAATATCTGCGACACTCGATAACAATCTCATGCAGTAGAAAACCAAAAAAAAAAGAAACCAAAATTAATGTGCTGAGGAAAAAATTTGTTCAAATAATTATTAACAAAATTAAATAAAATATTATTGTTTGTATGTCAGGAGAAGGAGGATGTTCGGTCCCAGAGTGCATTGTTAAGAAACCATATGCAAACATGCAGAGGTTTATGCTTTCGACAAATGTGTTTCTTTATAAACTGAAAAGAAGGTTGAGTGAGGTCAGGTAAAATGGGAGACCCCCTTTGGCCAGCATTTAGGCGTAATGTAACATTCCTTAAAGAAAACCATACCCATTCTAAAGTAAATTTTGTTATTGCCGCAATTTTTATATTAAAGAGCCTGGTGAAAGATATCAGAAAATGAGAGGTCAGAAAAATTTGTCTCTTTCGGACAAGAGCGGGGAACTGATATACGAAGTGAAAGACAGTCTCTTCCTCCTCCTCAGACCTACAGCTCCGGTAGACGTGATCAGCTGGAATACCGAGTTTTTTGCCGTGACAATCGCTACTTTGCAATGAATGGACATGCGATTTAAGGACAAAAGTTAATACTTCCTTTTCATCTCCATGCGTAGCCAAGAGAGTCTAGCAATATTGTACGTACCCTCCTACTTCCAAAGAGATTGTGATTCCCCATAATAATTGTGTGGCATATTCAACTGAACTGACGTAATTGGAAATTGTGAGCTCTGTATCGGGCCTGATCGGCACGTCGTGTCGGTTTATTGGACACGAGGCCTCTGTTGAAACCCCAGATCAGACCTCTCCACCAAAACGAAATATGAAGGGAAATATTTCTTCGGTGACTTGCTCTCAGTAGAGTTCTGATAAGAACTCTGTGAGTAAATAAAATTGCCCAGAAATCATTTCCAAAAAAATCTGTCGTTCCGAGCCGATTTCAAGCCGTAGGTCCCACCACGCATGTAGAAAAATTAGCACACAACATAAGAGATGTGAGAAACAAGGTCGTCATCCTAACTAAAGTGTTGCAATGACCAATTACATATGTATGTATGGAATAGGTTTTATAAAGGGATATCATACATTGATGGAGGATACTACAATAGAGAGTATGCTCTCAGTACTTTTTGTACCTTTGTCATCATAATACAACAATAATAACGCTCCTTTAGAATGAGGCAAAAGTGTTAAAAAACCGTTTTGTAAATAAAATGAAAGGTCTCCATGTCTAACGCTAATAGTTTCGTTTCAATATGACAATTTTTTCGTGCGCACTCCTTAAAATATGAAAAATTCACACACACACAGCCAATTTGTGACATTAAATACCAAACAATTGCGGACAATACATTACCCGGATAAAACAAATAATAAAACGAAATTAATAAAACCTATGTATATTCGTGTTGTATAATACAAATAAAAAAAAAGAAATAAAACACATACACACACACACACATACTGTTGTGAATTCATAATAAAATTAATGATGTAGAAAGCGAAACAAAGAAAAATTTGATTTCAAATTACCAGCGTTACTAACACGCCAAATAATAGGAAAGAAAAAAAAATTTACTGGATTGGAATTTTTTGTACACTTCCACTACCAATTGCATTCCTTCCACCACTCCTATCTATATATCTACAACTTCGATTGTTCATAATTTCTTCATTTATATAAAATGGTTTGTAGAAAAAAAATTAAAAAAAAATCTTTTTTTCGCTTGTTTTTCACAATCTTTAAATCCGATTTAAATTGTTGTTTACTTTCTAATAAATTATTGTTATTCATCATCGTCATCATTTTCCGTTCTTCCGTTTTTTGTTACAACTAATAATTCTTCATCTATTCAATTCAAAATTCTATTTTACTACGGCCCCCAAGTCTCTCAACTCTCCCTCTATTTTATATGCAATGCCTTTCATTTAAATTCTATTGTAGAAATTGATGTCGTATGGTTTGAATTTATTTATTTTTTTTCCATTTTTTCAATATTTTTTTGGCTATCCATAGAGCATAATCAGCTTTGTAATCTGGAGATGCTAATAGCGAACAGTGGTGTAAATAAAGGAAAATAGAGGGCAATGTGTACGCGCCATAGTCTAATATGTTGTGTGGTGGCTTATTAAACGTAAGGCCGCGGTTCAAACCCAAGGTCAGACATTTCCAACAAAATGAAACATGAAAAAATATTTCTTCGGTGACTTCCTCTAAGCAAGGTTCTGGCAAAAAATTCTGAGAATTTTGTCTTTGTCTTTTTCTCTATTTTTTTTATTTTAAAGCAACAGCAACTAAGACTGTAAATTTTAGTGAATGATTTGAATCACTCGAATCGTTTATGAGTATCTATAAGTATTTTTCATAATTTATGAATCTGAATGAATAGGCGTATGAATCAAACATATATCGAATGCAATGAGTTTGATGTCAACGTTCTACTCATACTCATTGCAATCAGTACTTATAAATCAATGTTGTTGTGAGTACGAATAAATCAGAGTTCTTGAATTTCAATACTGTTGACTCACTAATACTCAAAATTTCATAAGTACATGCTTATGAGTAGCGAAAAAACTATTCATTGCTGATCTCTTATATGTACATAACCCCTTAGTCGGGATACAACCTGGCTTCTGACATCACTGATGTTGTGTTTGTTAATTTTTAAACATGAGTGGCGGTACCTACAGTTTAAAGTCGACTCCGAACGACAGATTTTTTGAGAAACTTTTCATGGCAGTTTTTTTTTTTATTAATTCTCAGAGTTTTTGCCAGAAATCTGCTGAGACGTGGAATCCACATATTTTCTGAGAGTTGGAAAACAGGTGTAGCCAGCAATGGTCAATACTTTGAATGAAGTTTTTTCACTTTCCCTTTAAATGTTGCTTCCATGAGTAAATAATTTGGAACTCGTTTATTATCCTTTCCATTACACTGTGCCAGTGTCCGAGTGCTACTTTTTATTTTTTGTTTATGAAGGTAATATTAGAGTGAAATATTATGGATTTCTTCTCTTTCCCTTTCTATTCTTTTATTTTTGTTTTGGTTCGCCTGACATTGATGATAAATTGATTAACTTTTCGAAATTCAATACTCAATATTATTATTAAAATATTACATACACATACACATACATACATACATACATTGTATAGCAAAAATATAGATTTTGTAAAGCATTTTCTTCTCTTGGTATTATTTTTACAATTTTGACAATTTTTTTTAATAGACTGTGACAAATTTGCCAACAAAATAAAAATTTGAAGAAAAAGAAGAAACATTCTAGAGAAGGAAATATTGTGAATGGAAATTTAATTATAAATTATTACAAAATTTTGTTGTTAATTCCTGCAGTATACATACATATGTGTTGTAAAATTAAGTTTACATTTTTGTTTTAAAATTCTGTTCAATTTTCTATCATTTCATTTGCAATAACCGCCTCTGAAGTTCTTTTCCTTCTTTGCCTTTGCAAGGAAATTGAAATACAAGAATAAATAAAGAAAATGAAATTCAAACATTTAGTCACCAGCAGCATAAATATGAAGTAAAAAAGAGAGAGAAAGAAAAAACAAAAAACGAAGTATACTGGATGGCGGCTTATTTGACTGACATTTTGGCCAGGCATAATGACGGCGTCCGTTGTTGTCGTACTTGTTCTGGTATTTTACTTGTCAACTTTAAGTTGTATTTTTCTTTTAGCTTTTCTTTTGCTAGAGTCTGTTCTTGGCTGGCATATTTCTTCTTTTAAATATGAAGGCAAATTTCCACAAATAGCTTCTCGGCAGAGATTTCAAATGTTTTTTTATTTTGAAGGATATTCTAAGGCTTTTTAAACTTTTTTAAATGTCATTCAAATTAATGAAGAAATATTTTTAAAACTTCATATTTTGTGGCGAATTATTAGAGCCCTTAAATTATTATTCAAATATTATCGAATTAGCCTGTAATTAAGCTGTTGAAAACAATGAGATATGTTGCCAGTAGTGCTCACCATGCCTACGCTAAAAGTAAAACTACTAAGTTCACCTTATAACTAAGCTAAGCAGCAAGTTAGAGCTCTATCGCTCCTGCTTGAAAATATTATTGTTAGAGGAACTGCAACGTTTTAAGATCCTTCGCCTTTATGGTATCGGGTTTGGTACACACATTCTGTCATTGCTGTGCAACCAGGCGTCAATTCTCCCAAAACAGAATTTTAGCATATATACATACATAATTGGTCATTGCAACCGTTCAGTCAAGATTACAACATAGTTTCTTACACCACCCATGTTACTTGTGGTAATTTTATTGAGTGGCGGGACCTATAGTTTAAGGTCTACTCCGAACGACAGATTTTTGAGAAACTGTTCATGGAACGATCCAAAAGAGTAAATTACCAGGGAACCTCACATTTTTGTGGAGGGAGCTATTCTTATCGTTACTGCACTTTGTTCATTTTCAATATAGGCCTAATTGCATATGCTTTCCTCTGATCTGAGTAGTAAAGCTCAATGCAGTTAAATCCTGGTCCAACCAAGAATATTGAGATTCTGCAATGCGGTTATTCGGTTCCCTACAACTTTTGAATAGGACATTAGATTTTAAACATAGATTTCTGCTATCCCCTAGTCATGGAACCACTCGGAACTCGTAATGAAGTGACTTAGACTGCCAATGCCAATCCGTGACAATTCTCCAGATCATCCGTATAGTAGGTTCCACAGTGTCATTTTCTCCTTTGACAAGGTACCGTGCCTGAGCCCTTATCTGTATTTCTCTGTAGCTTAAGCAGGCTTACCGTTCGCCTTTCATCCAACTTTAGCCAGATTTTTTGCATCGTTCTACCTTTGTCCCATCTGCCGTTCACAGAGTTAATGATCACATTCTCAAATTCGGGAATTCGTCGAAGAGTTCGATGGTTGTGCTTCTTTTGGTTAGTATATCTGCTCTACGATTTTTACATCATATCATTCCGCTACCTCGTTGAGGTATGTGCGATAGCGTTGAAAATCAGAGCTTTGATAGCCGCCTGGCTGTCCGATTCGAGAAGTTTCCGTTTCCAATAATTCTCACAGCAGTCTGTATTGCCAACACTTCCACCTGAAAGACGTTGCAATGCTCTGGACTATTCCGATCGATGCCGAAAAAAACTCCACTTCCTCCAGTTCAGTCCAATTTGGAGCTGTGGATGTGAGTTTGCACAGACTCTCTTACGAGGTGAGTCCAGCCATTTTTCCAGACCTCTGACAATGGATGTCGATGTCTGCTTCCGATACCTCCAACTTATTTTGGGTTCTTGTGTGACCAGCAGCCGATTTATGTCATTGTCCAGTAGCGCAGAACAGCTTTCATATTTTAGCTGCCGTACCCTTACAATAAAAGTGTAACGGAAACAGAAATAAAATTATCTCCATTGACGATCACCAAAGCAGATCTCTGCAACTGCCGTATTAGGTCGTAATTTATTATCCCATCCACAGGTCAAAATAGGTCTGACTACAGCTCCATTTTCTCCACTTTATTGCAAGCGTACAGGGCAACGCGGTAGACTAGTAGATAATGTGTAGGCTTATTAGACGTAAGGTCTCGGTTCAAACCCCAGGTCAGACATACATACATACATACATAATTGGCCATTACAACCCTTCAGTCAGGATTACGGCCTAGCTTCTCATACCACTCATGTGGTCATGTGGGCGTTAATTTTATTCGTGTGTGGCGGGACATACTTTTTAACGTCGACACCGAATAACTGATTTTGAGAACCTTTTTCTTGGAAGGTTTATTTACTCTCAGTGTTTTTGCCAGAAACCTGCTGAGAGGAAGTCGTTGAAGAAATAATTTTTTTTTATTTCGTTTTGATGTCTGGCCTGTGGATCGACCCAGGCTTTACTATACACTACCTACTAGACTACGGCGACCACCCAGGTCTGACGTCTCCAACAAAATGAAATGTGAAGGAAAATATTTCAAAAAAACTCTTTCACAAAAACTCTGCGAGAAAATAAAATTCCCATGATAAGTTGCACAAAAATCTGTCATTCGGAATCGACCTTAAAACTGTCGGCCTCAGCGCTTATGTATAAAAAATAACACACACAACATATGTGTGTGTCGTAATCCTTACTGAAGGATTCTAATAACCAATTATGTATGTATGTATTTATGTACAGGATAATGCAAGCCTTTAGCATTCTGTAAACGATATTCGATTTCCATGGCAGCACCCTATACAGAATAAGGCCTAGAAAATGTGCCTTATTCTTGAGTTTCATTTCCGTCTTATTTAGTTGCAGTGGACGAAAAGGTCAGGGTTTTTACCTTATTGTGCTACTGCTTTTCCAATACCATTATTGAAGGTTTAGTTAATATTTAGGAAGGCAGAATAAACTTCTTTCTTTTCGAACTCCGTAGTGCATGTAAGATGGTCTGCACTTATTATTATGCATCTTGCCATTAAAAGTTCATCAAATATCTGTCGTTAGGTTGCGATTTCAAATTATAGGTCCCGCCCCTCATGTATAAAATTAACACAAACAACATAAGTGGTGTGATAAACTAGGTTGTAATCCTGACTAAAGGGTTGTAATGTATGTTATAATTATATATGTTGTCCCCTTAATTTTATACCAGTGGATAGAGTTTAGTTCCCTTAAAATTATTCTCTAAATTTCTTGTTTTAATGATTGTTCAGAGAGTGGTGAGCTGGTTGGACTATCGAATTAAGAAAAAAGTTTTTAAAGTAAGAAATCTTCACTTTAATAAAAACTATGAGAAAATAAAAAAGAAAATCAAATTAAATTAAATTTAAATTTTGCTGGACAAAAGGAAAATATGAAAAACAACAGACGTTTTGTTGTGTCGTTTGTTAAATTTAATTGAATTTCAGACTCTGTTTTCTGTTTGTTTTTGTATACAAAATTAAACAGATTTAACAGACTCTCCCAGACCCTCCCAACTAACTAACCCAACCAACCAACCGATGGCCAACAAACAAATCAAAATGGTTGGCATAGGAAAACTGAACTGAAACTTAACAAGTGGAAAAACAAAAACAAAACAAAAAAAAAAAAAAAAATGATGAAAAAAGATAAAAAATAATTATTATAACAAATATTAAATTAAAATAATTTTGTTAAAAGAACCTTTTTTAGTTTTTTTTTGCTGCAGCAGCATAGAAAACAACATCATGATATACGTGAGAGCAGACAACAGCAGTGAATACAAATCCTTAAATGGTTGAAAGAATTAAAGACTTTTAAACAGGCATTCAAAACAAAGTTTTCTGTTTTCTCTTTTTTTTTGTTGTTGTTGCAAATAGTGCGTAATGTGTCCGTCTAACCGTCCGTCCTTACGTCCGTTTTTTCATAACAAAAAGTCAAACGAAAAGTTGTGAAAAACAATACACAGCCAGGGAGAACGTACCGTAAGGAAATCTCTGTTTGCAGCTGAATAAAACCTCACAGATATTTGCAAACAAAACGAAGCCAAGAAAAACTGGAAGCAATGGGTATTTATGTATGTGCGTGTAGCAAAGTAAGAGCTATATCCAGTACAACCCTGTAAACGTGCCTCTTGTATTTAATACCGGCTTGTGTTGTTGTGGGGTCTTTAAAACTAATGCCGTTAAACTACTGTGACACAACACAACAGGACAGAATACACACACACAAACAAATAAAACGAGACCATTTTCAACAATCTAATACAGAAATTAATTGAGTATTGTAATGTTGTATCTAAACAGACTGATCTAAAATAGTAGCTCATTTGCATAGTAGATACAGATAATTGTGCTTAAATACTTGAACAGAGAAACACAAACACTCATACACCTACACAAGGGTACATTTTCAAATTGTCTGTTATTTCTTAAGCCAATTTCTTATTTATTATTTCTTGACAAATGAATAAAGTTAATTGAATAGAAATTTAACTTGGAACAGACTATGAGTGTCGACTGTGTGCATTAGTGTTTAGAGTTTGGTTCATAGTATTGCCAAAGGGTTTAAGTAATTGGGCTGGCATATACTAAAGCTTTAGAAAAAAATCATCACAAAATTCATGGTAAAAATAGTTCGTTTGTGGTTCGCATTACGGCAATTAACATTTGGATTGAAAAGTAGTGTAGGCTAACACACAGATGTAGCTACTATTGGGTCTTAAAATACGGACTGCGGAACTTAGTGGACATCCTGTTCAATCCTCATTTGTCCAATACATACATACATAATTGATCTTTACAACCCTTCAATCTGGATTACGACCTGGCTTCTCAACATCACTTATGTTGTGTGTGTTAATTTTATACATGTGTGGCAGAACCTACAGTTTAAAGTCGACTGTGGAAGACAGATTTTTGAGAAATTTTTCATGGCAATTTTATTTACTCTCAGAGTTTTTGCTAGAAATCTGTTGAGAGGTAGTCGCCAAACAAATATAGTTTGGTGAAGATGCCTGGCCCGGAGTTTGAACCGTTTCCTCACGTCTAATAAGCCATCACACTACCTACTAGACTACGGTGCATATCAAAGATCATTTATAGAGTTGATAACATTTTTTTTATTCAATATTCGTCAAATTAATTGTACTTTATTCAGTCTGTTTTGCTAAAACACCAAACCACTTCGTAGATTTGATGGTCGCCATAATCGTCTTACCAAGAGGACTTTTCTTAACGTGGTGGATAAAGTCGAGTTCACTGGTCCCGTCAACAAAACTCAACATCTGTCATAAATATCGCCTGCACATGCAATATTGTCAATTGACCCAGGAACTGAAGGTGAATGATAACAACGAGTTTGTTTAATGAGGTTTATGGTAGTTGGCAACAGGCCCTAAATTTTATCGAAAAAAACATCTTCAGTCATCAGGTCTATTTCTCAATGAGTGTGTAGGTGAAAGAGATCGCCGTAGTAGTCTAATAGGTGGTATTTTAGCCACGTTTCAAACACCAGGTCGGACATCTCCAAAAAACCTACCTTTCGGAGTCGACATTAAACCGTAGCTCTCACCAGTCTTGTATACGTGCGCGAATCAGCTAGTTCCCTCAATAGCCTCTGAAGCAATTGTATTTGTCTGCTCCCATGTAGGTGACGTTAATGTTAAAACTTGTTATTAAATTTATCTTTTAAATTTTAGCCCCCACTCTGATAAGCTACTCTAAGCGATTAATTAATTATTTCAAGAAAACTTGAAAGAGGAAAGCAAAAGGAACAACCAAGTAACAAAACATTGTTAACAACAACCACAACATTTGTGTTAACAGTCTGTACATTGCAGAGCAATTCAATTGAAAAACCTTAAGTGAATATTCATGTTCACCTTAAGGGTATATTAATACTCTTTCCCCTTTCTCTTTCCCCTTCTCCTTCTCCGTCACTTTCTATTTTTATTGAATTGAACTGAAATCTAAAGATTTATTTATTATGAACTTAGAGTTAATTAAAATCAAAGTAACAAAGTTTCTTACAAGTAAGGTAAACTAAACGATAATCTGCTGTATAATAACTCTATAAAATATCGAACATAATATCGTCTCTATATAGCCACTACAATAAGGGGTGATTTTTTAAGAGTTGTAAGAAAATTAAAAAAAAAACACATAAAATTCAGAAAAATGCATGAAATCTTTATTTGAATCGATAATACGGTCCATATAATTTAATGTTTGAAGATTATTTCATGCAAATGTTGACCGCGACTGCGCCTCAAATGGTCCATCCGCTTACTCCAATTGAAACAAAACACTAAACGTGCGTGAGCTGTTTAAACCAGTGTTGCCAAAAAGATAATAGCTAAAATATCACTCTTTATATGTATGTATGTCTATATCCGTGGATCCGTATAACGTCAACTCTGATAATTCTAATGCTTTCAACTCGAAATTATCGATAAATAAACGGCTATCGTCAAATTCGACTAACATTCGAAATAGTGTTCGAATAGGCACTTTGTCCTTTACGTAAATTTGCTCATGCACTTGGCCAAAAGCATGCATGAACTAAATTATTTATCATGCAATTACTCTTCAGGCCGCAATCCAATAAAATGGCCATCTCTTCATTTAATTTAAATTTAATTTAATTTCTTTAATGTTTATTACTTTAAATACACATTTTAGTATTTAATCAACATGTCATTCGAAGTTTATTTATAGCTTTTGCTCATCACTTCAATACAATATACACACTATTTAATTATACGACATATGTTTAAGGTTTTAAATACTAAAAGCTTCATTAATATGCATGGAGATAGTTTACTTAACAAAATATCTCAGAGATATTTACACTCTTACGTATTAATTACCAAAAGAAAACATGCCATTCGAATACAGTATCTTGCAAGTTTGGTGTTCTTTTTCAAATGCAGACTTAATACACATTTTAAATGGCAATTAAAAGCATTTACTAATACATGTACAGGGTGATAAAAACTTTAAAAAGAGCAGCAGTGATGACTTAATTTTTGGTCAGTGACTGTCAATAGACTCTCTCGTACGACAAAACTAATACTCTACCAGACGTTCATTCTACCCGTGCTTCTTTCTGGCGCAGAGGCATGGACCATATTAAGTATTGATGCGGCAGTTTTGAGAGTATTCGAGAGGAAAGTCCTACGTAAGATCATCCGATCCAACAGTGATGCGTATGAGCTGCTCAACAACATAGACGTTGTGCAGCGTATTAATATCCATTGGCTGCGATGGTTCGGCCATGTCGATCGAATGGAGGGGGATGCTCCTGCCGAAATCCGTTAATCGGGTTGTTAATGGCCAATTAAGTAAGTAAGACTGTCTATTGATGATTCTCGAGTACATCTAATTTTTAAAATAGCAAAGCCGTAGCATTATTGGACTACATTCACTTCAAGCTCTTGAAATCTACACTAACAATTTGCGCCCAGCTGTTAGTCACTACCATACAGGAGTTCAGATATTCAAAACAGTTATACTATAAAACATAAAAAGAACAAGGCTGACCTGATATACTGTTATTAATAAGGCTAATAAAATCGAGGATTTGATTGTCAATAGAAGTCCCTCTGGGAGTTTTGTGATGCCTCCACAAACACATTTCATTTACAGACCACCATAAATACATACCTCCGGATAATTATTGAGAGTTATTCACTCCTGGCTTTCAATTCGACAATTCTCGATAAAATTTTTGTATTCCCTGGAAATATTGGAACGACTATAGTTTTAACATTTTTTAATTTTTGTCCTCATTAAGATGAATGTGGTAAAGCAAAGCGAAGCCGCCGTAGCCTAGTAGGTAGTGTGTTGGCTTATTAGACGCGAGTCTGTGGTTCAAACTATAGCTCGAGGACTTCTTCTCAGCAGTTTTGTGGCAAAAGCTTTGGAACTAAGTATCGGGTGGGCCATCTACAGGTTTAAATTTAAATCATCGTTTATTTCAAACCTGTCAATACTTGTGTTATTCTATTCCGTCACAAAATTCAGTAAATTATCCCCACTGAACGTAATGAATCGATTCAGCAAAATTGGTATTTATTAGAAATTTATTTCCAAGACGAAGGCAATTGGTCAGAAATTGTACGAAAATTTCGTACAAAATTTGGTCGCAGAGTAGGACCAACAGTGCTCGCCATACGCAAGTTTATTGCTAAAGTTCGTGAAACCGGTTTCATCGTTGATGCACCAAAACGTAAGTGTGATCGTACCGAGCGTACACACAAAAATAGCGAGTGTGAGAGTGTGCATGAGAATCCATCAACATTAACTCGTCACCAGTGTACGTCGAATTTGCGAAAATATCTCGGTATGACACCTTACACAGTTCAATTGATTCAAGAGTTAAAGCCCATCGACCATTATCTTTTCGAAGGTGCTCATTTGCACCCATTTACGAGTGACTGTTTGGTGCGAGGAGGGTTTATTTCAAGTATTAATGATCTATTGCTTTAAGTTTTTCAATTTTTTATTAACACTAACTCTTCCTACTTATTTTAAGCTCTAGTGTTGCCATAGTAAAAAAAAAATCTAGTAAAACCTTGCCTTTATTGCAATGTCCTTGTTAATCTCAATGTTGGCTGTATGAACTTACACTTATAAAATATCCATTATTAGGAAGGAGAGAGATATTATATTTCTTCATTTGTTTTGAATTTGTTTCTTTTGCTCTGTGAAATAAAGACGTTTTCATTACTTCTTCATTTTCGTATGGCTGCAATAAATCCAAGAATAAAAGAAGGAAAAAATTGTGTTTTTTCTTAAGGTTCCTAACATGAAGGACTTCGTCGAGAAATTGAAATGAAATGCGTCTCTAAACGTTTCAATGATTTCAATGGCATCACAGTAATAATAATAATAGAAACAGTAAGAAATGAAAACGAAAACAAAACTACAGAAATGAGAAAACAGTACTTGAATGCATCGTATAAAATTGAAAACAATTTCCAATTGTTGGTCCATAAAAAGAAAATGTAGGCTATCTCTCACTCTCAATACAGTGTATGATGAAATGATTAAAAGAAATGATTGTTCGAAATCAGTATTGATTCTTGTAGAGAATAAATGAAAAATATCATCATCAGCAGTTATTATGGTTTCTCATTTCTTATTTTGATTTTCTTTTAAGTTTAATAGAAAATTGTAAAATTGAAGAAATAGAAATAGAAAGAATAGACGAGGATAAGCAGTGTAATATTTCAATTTGAAACTTACATATTAAACATGATCGTAAAATTTAAAAAGTAAAATTTTCCTTGACCTTTACACAAACAAGCGATTATGTGTTGGATGTCAGATTTATGCATAGCAAGGAAATGTTTCGATTTTGTTATCATATGCTCAAGAAACATGAAACAATTTATCTTGCACGAGAAGAAACCAACAACCAATGTCTTTAATATGGCATGACTTTGGTTGGTTTTTACTACAGCTGCGGTTTGTGACTTATTTTCATAAGCTTGGGACTTATGAAAACACCACAAGAAAAAGTCTAAAAATATCTATCCCCACTTGAGATGACCACGCCCACATGAGCTGTGGGCCAGTTCTGTCGTGTGATACATGAAATCTAGTTCACTTTTAGGATATGGCCACGGATATTTCATGTTCTATTGAACTTCTCGCTTTATACGATTGTTCTACCACATTAAAGCTAACGATTTTTGGGCCCATAATCTATGCTCAATGAAATTGCCTTAGGTTAGGTCGGAGTGAAAGCTCTGATATCACAAAGCTCACTTGAGCACGCATAGCGGCCCGTTGTGAAATTGCCTTAGTCGAGTAGGTAGTGTATCGGCATATTAGCCTAGAGCCTGTGGTTCAAAGCCCAGGTCAGACATCAAAACGGATATATGAAAAAATATTTCTTAGGCAACTTACTCTCAACAGATTTCTGGTAAAAGCTCTGAGTGTAAATAAAATTGCCATGAAAAGTTTCTGCAAAATCTAACGTCCGCAGTCGACTTTAAACTGTAGGTCCCGCTACTCATGTATAAAATTAACACACACAACATTTCTGACTGAAGGGTTAAAATGACTAATTATGTATGTATGTTATGTATGAATAAAGGACAGTTAATTTGACAGATGTAGCTTCAACAAGACGGCTGTTATCGACTGTTAAACTCCGGGAGTTGCTATTGTAACTGTCTATTAATTTTTACAGTACTTGTTGATATCGTTGCGTTATCATATCGATTCTTTAAACGTTGTTAGGAAAATGAAGAATCTAGATACTGGTGTTACATGGTTTTACATTAAAGTTATAAACAAAAGATACAAAAACAAAACAATGCAGTAAGCAAACCTGTTTACAAATTATCGTACTGCTTGTTATAACAACAAACAACAGCATAAAAAATGCTAAACAAGTAAAAAAATCTACAATTACATTTATAGAGATTTGGAGAAGGCAAAGTCATGATCATTCGCCTTCAAGAACATTCACAGACTGTTTACTGTGCGATATAAAAGGCAAGGCAAAGCAGGCGAATGGAGTTAGCGAAGTTCAGTCAGTCTTGTGTTAAGACGCGGTACGTTTGAAGAGAGTAATCGTGGTTTGAAGATCTCCATTACAAAGATCTGTCGAATGATTGTCTAGTAATTGTTATTTTTTAGGAAAAGGATATAAACAGAGGAATAATAAAGAAAAGCAATTGTTGTTGTTTACATCAAGTTATGAATAGTGGAACACAGAATCCTGCGAATAATGAAGAATTTTAATTAAAACTACAAAACACAAATTCATTTTTATTTGATTTGCAATCTGCGATCTCATATTTTAAAAGAATTTTAAAGATAAAAACGTAACAATATTATTTGGGAATATTTTGGTTGAAAATTAACGGAGTGTTAAAGGTTTCTGACTGAAGTTGTTTCACCTATTCAGTTTAACGAATTTTAAATAGACCTCATTCTATAAGCTGCAATAAATTATCATTAATGTTTCGTTTTTTGTCTAACGATTATTGACATTAAATTGAATTGCAAGACAAAATTATATCCAAATGACATGCGAGGTCATTGCTGTCATTGTCATGGTGTATTATTTTTCAAAATTTTGTAATTTGATCGGATAGAAGAAAAAAATGCAGGGCTACTGTGATAGCCACTTCATGGAAATTGAAATAAAAACAAAAAATGAATATAAAATTTTAGTAACCATTCATTAGCCATCATTATTAAATTTTTAATTAATTTTTCATTGGAATTATTAACGACGATGATACATTCATTCAGCCCACATTCGCTTTATTCTTCGCTCTGCTGCTGTTGCTGCTGCTGGTGTTTGTGCTTTGAGACATGCATCATCAAATTTAATTGCTTTTGTATTTGATTTGCGTGTCGTCTAATTAAATTGTAATACGTTGACCCATTGTTGCTATTGTTATTGTTCTATTTGTTGTTGTTATTGTTATCATTATTATTTTATTATTATTGATAAACATAATTTGGTTATAATAGGCCATAATGATTGATTTTGTGATTGTGTTTGTATGATTATTTTTGTAAATTTGCCGAAATAATGATGCAAAAATAATTGGCTTTTTGTCAATATTTGTATAGAAAATTAATAATATGCCATCCCCCTCCCCCCAATTTCATGTAATAACTTTTAGAAAAACATAATTTGGAATTTAATAGACTAATCAATAACAAAGCAAAACAAATATGAGCACAAATATTAGGAGGCAAATAATATACGCTGTTATGGGTATACAGTAGAGATCGGCAATGAATCGTTTTTCCGCTACTCATAAGTACTTATAAAATTTTGAGTATGAGTGAGTCAACAGTATTGAAATTAAACTATTCTGATTCATTCCTTCTCACTACAACATTGATTTATAAGTATAGGTTGCAATGAGTATGAGTACGACGTTGACATCAAACTCATAACATTCGAAATATGTTTGATTCATATGCCTACGCCATTCACTTTCATTAATTTAGAAAAATACTTACAATACTCATAAATGATTCGAGTGATTCGAATCATTTCTCAAAATCTACAGTCGTAGTTGTTGTTACATTTGCCAAAAAAAGAAGAAAGAAAAAGACAAAGACAAAAACAGGAAGCAAAGCAAACACACAACCTTCTAATGAGTATTGTAGTGTTCGTATGCGAATCATACTTATTTTTTGATTCTTGTAAATGTTGAGTAAAGGAGAGTCGAAATCAACAACATCAAGCGTATTGTTAAGTATGAGTACGATGAGTACTTTAAACTTTGAATATGAATAGTATGAGTATAATATTAAAATAAGTATGAATGCGTATAAGTATCAGAAAATATGAGTATGAATCGAATCTACTCATCTTTTTGAATGCTCATTACTGATCTCCGGTATACAGGCTATTCAAAAGCTCATACACTAAATCCGCGTTTAAAGCGACTGCAGTTAGTTCCAGGATTAATTTTGTGAAGCATTTAACAGTTTAAAATCAGCCCGCATAGACAAGCATATAATATAACGTTGATTATGTAGCCCATAAACGAAGGAGGTATTCCTCATTTTTCTTTGTCTCTGCAACTCCTGCTGAATCCATTAGCCACACGTCAAGAAACAATTTAATTGCATGAGAATCTAAAAACCAATGTCTTCAACAAGTAGTACACTTTCCGTGCTTCTTAGATCTATTTGCGGATAGATTTGCCGCGCTGTCAGGCCTATACCCGTAGCTAACCATTCAGCGTTAACAACATCTATTACTGTCTTATCAATCCAAAGAATTCAATGATACACGCAGTTCAAGAGCAGTTTATGTGATATATGACTGAATGCATCATTGAAGGTACTTTATTGGGAACATTTAAAATCGCAAATTTACCAGTCAATGAAAAAATATTGAGGTTAGGTACGATGAGTACCGATTTTCGATTGCAAAAAAAAAAAAAAAAAAAAAACGTTGACACCGTTGGCAGAACATTAGAAGATTTAAGCTTAGTGGCGAATATGCTGATAAGGGCACTATGCCGCTATCAGTCGGAGCTTGGGTTTGTTAAAACCCACCACTAGAGGATCATAACAAGTGGGTTTAACTCACACTAGATAACACAGGGAGTCATATGGCCACCGAGTGTACTTGCGTGTGACTTAATCTAACGTAACACTCAGAAGATGACTTCTATTGATGCAGGGTATTGTGTTTGAATACAGGAAAGATAGTTTATAGAAGAAAGGAACGAGGAGGCAGTGTACCTAAATCACTTTTTCGGCAATTGTTTTTTCGTAATAATTCTCATTTTCTTTTTTCTATTGTGAGAAATCATGTATAATGTCAGTCAAGCAATAAGATAATCACAAACACCCAGAATCTCTGGTAGTAATCGAAGCCACAGTCTCGATATTTGTGGTTTAATACACTACCAACTAGGTCATCGGGGCACTTAAATTGTAAGAGAACAAAGTGTATGTGAAATATCATAAAATTTATGTATTTAATGCCATTATATACGGAATATAATATCGTTCATATATCCAAAGACGGATATTTATTAGAACCACTGAAGTTCATCATGTTTTTCCCAAATGTCCTTGCATTCATAGTATGTGTAAATGACAGTTTTAAACACACTTCTTTCAATTTGTTGTTTAGAAAGAAAATATTCGGAACACTGGAAGTCGCCGTAGTCTAGTAGGTAGTGTGTTGGCTTATTAGGCATGAGGCCACGGTTCAAGCCACAGGTCAGGCATTTTCAACATCTTTACCAGTGTATCTATCCTCACGGCCCGTTGCGTGGAAACATGTGGAGAGTTCATCCTTACTAATGACCTATACTGGTGTTTTTTACATAGCTTTACATTAAAATTATAAGCAAAAGCTACAAAAACAAAACACTGCAAGTAAACAAACCTATTTACATATTATCGTACAGCTTAAAATAAGAACAAACACCAGCATCAAAAAAAAAAATGGTAAACAAGTAAACAAAAATGCACAAACAGTACTACAATAATAAATGTAAACGACGATGTTTACAATTATAGAGATTTCAAGAAGGCAAAGTCATGAACATTCGCCTTCAAGAACATTCATCAGACTGTTTACTTTGCCATATAAATATCAGTGAAGTTCAGTCAGTCTTGTGTGAAAACGTGGAGCGTTTGAAGAGTAATCGTGGAGGATCTCCTTTACAAAGATCTGTCGAATAATTGTCAAGTAAAAAAAAAAACCAATTGTTGTAGTTTACGTCAAGTTGTGAACAGTGGTACTCAGAATAATAAAGAACTATAATTAAAACTAAATACAAATTTATTTTTATTTTACTGGCAATCTACGAGCTCATATTATAAATGTTATTAAAAGTTAAAAACGTAACAAAATAAAACAATCCCTAGCAGTTGATTAAATAATATTAAATTAAAAGTATATGTATGTATGTAAACTCTATAAATCCTTTAAAATAAACATTTAATTTTTGTTTTTTCTTTCTTGCTTCCTAAATCGTTAATAAATTGTTATTTTTCAGCGTTCTTTCGTTTGCTCAAATTCAATGCTGTTTACTTAGACTCCCATTTAGAGTTTCTTGTTACAATTTCGCTTCGTAAACAAAAAAAAAAAAATAAAAAAAAAGGAAAGGACACACAAACACTGTGTTTTTTGCTCCCTTTTTTGTTAATAATTTTTCATTTTTTCTTTTTGTTGTTATTGTTTATTTAGCCGCTATTGTTTACACGTATAAACCAACAAAAATAATCCTGTGGTTATTGTGTGGCGAAAATAATCAGAAAGTGTTTTTCTCATTCATTGTTCTGTCAATATTTCCTTTTGATAGCTACTGTTTGCTTATTATTGTATTGTCTGTGTGTGTGTATATATTCGTGAATCTCTGTATGTTTTATAGCGAATAATATTTTGTTTATTTATCAATAAATTTTTGTTCGTTTCGTTGTTCGTTACTGTGTATGTGAAAATTGTTGACACAATAAGCGAAATGGTGAGATGTTGATTTAACTGTTTTTTATTACTTCAGCGAATCATTTAATATGTGTGAGTTATTGTGGGTATGTGTGTGTGTTACTGACAACAAATCAGGCAAATTTATTTAGATTTTGTGACAAAGTTTTTTTAACGAAAATTTTTTAAAGAACCTTAGTAACCTTAGTATTTATGTTAATAATGTTTGTCTTAATTTAAGGTATGGATTTTGGCCAACTAGCTGTTAGAAGCAGACTGCTGATAAGTGAGGTGTATACAACAAAATCCTATTACTATTGGATTTGAAAGATTGGATGGCAACTGTGAAACTCCATATTGGAGAGTGCAAACACGTACTCTTATGATACCCCCTGAAATATGCAAACTCTTTAATGAATTCGAATTGAATGTGTATTCAATAAGACTGATTCCAACAAAATTTTGTATCCGTTTAAAAGACCTATTAATACCATTTTGTATTCAAATATAAGCCACTGCATCTAAAAGCTAAATTTTTGTATGACTTTGTGTAGCCTGAATTTGATTGATGACGTGCGTTATATTGGCTTTGAGGATCACAGCAATTTGTGGCTTATTTGCATATACCAGCGACTAAAGAAAACGCCACAAGAAAAGTCTAACGGATCGGAATAGCACGATTACATCACTACCACATGACATGACAGTGCCCTCAAATCGCCCATGTAGAAAATCCAGAGTGGCTTGAGTTGTGCTGCACATATGCCTATTCTGTTGGAAACACATATCGTTGGTGTCCAGTTTCAACAATCATGGATCTATAGTGATGGCCCGGTCAACGTTGTTCCCAAAGAAATATAGAGCGTTGAAGCCATGAAGACTTTGATGTAACAAATCAGACTGAATAAATAACAACTAATTTGACAGATGACTGCTATAAATTCCCGAACTCCGGGAGTCCTTGTTAAAATATCTTCTACAAGCAGAACTAACTTTATTGCCATTTATAACCTAAATCCAGCTCGAACTCATTACTGATACATACCACACATAGGCTGTCTGATTTTTATTGATGATGAGGCCAATTCAGCAAAATTAACCATATCGAGGAAACTTTAATACCGTGATAATTTAATAAAAGTTGCTATTAATTTTATGCTATATAAATATGTTTGAATTCAAAAAGGGTTCGTTACATGTTACAATGCCAATAAGCAACGCCATTTCAATAATAATCGACAAACAAAGAACCAAAGTGCACAAATCATGAAATTTCGCTATCAAAATTTGTGCACATTTCTCACTTAGTGTTTTGGCCTTATTTTCTTACTTAATTAGACATTACATCCCTTTAGCAGGATTGCAAACCAGCTACTTATACCACCTATGGTCGGTTTGTTAATTTCATCCATGAGAGGCGGGATCTACAGTCTAACTCCGACACTGAACAACAGATTTGGTCAGATTTTCATTACAATCTTAGAGCTTTTGCCCAAAGATTACTGAGAGAAAGTCGCCGAAATAAATACGACGTCGTTGGTCAATGAAATATGAAACGTTGCGATGATTACTGACTTTACTTTACTGATTTTTACAGAAAAAAAAAAAAAACGAATACGATTTGGTTGCCGTTGCTGTCATATGCCACACTTTACGGAAACTCCTAAATCTGTTGTGTCACAACTTTTTTGAGCAATTAAAAACATGCGTACATAATTGGTCATTTCAACCCTTCATTCAGTGATTACGACCTAGCTTCTCACACCACTTACGTGGTGTGTGTTAATTTTCTCTATGAATGGCGATGCGTACAATTTAAAGTCGACTCCAAACTACAGATTTTTAAGAAATTTTTCTGTGGCATTTTTATTTACTCTCAAAGTAAGAGAGCGAGGATGTCGCCGACGAAATATTTTTTTATATTTCGTTTTGTTGAAGATGTTTGAGTCGGAGTTTGAACCCAAGACTCATGTCCAATACACCAACACATTATCTACTAGACTACGGCACTCACTTTTTAATGCTCACCAACAAGATTATGCCTTGTAATCCTCTTGGAATGCTTTTTGTGAATATACATGAAGTATCTCTCGTATACGGAGATATAACAGCTACCATTTTGGGAGAAATCGGGCGGAATTTCGGAAAGTGTATAACAAATTGAAACTCGTTTACGGCGTAGCTGAGTTCAATGTTTAGTCAAAGTGATGATCAGAGTGTAAATGGCATGCATTTACGTATCGATATCGTTTCAAATTAATTTTTTTTCTTAATTTTTCTGTTTTCTTTATTGTAACTCATTTAGATTTCATTAGCAATCCTCATTAGTTTCATTCTCTTTTGCTTACATATGCGTTCCATATTTGTTTTTAATGCGCGTTCTATATTAAGTTGTTTGCTTCTAAGAATCGTATTTAATGTTAATAAATTGTTTATAAAGAAAAAAATATTTTTAATGAAATTTATTGTCTAGTCTACAAGCACTGCCTACTCTGATTACGTGCGTATACTTAATATTAATTGGAAGCATTCTATACAAATCATAATAATCATACGCCCTAGTGTATGCTTGTATACGAGAATTGTTTGTAATAATGGCGCTTAAAGTTCTGAATTTATTCACACGTTTTTCTGTGTTTTATTTAATTTTGCTTTTTTATTTATACAGTGAATGTTGTATTTGTAAATATTTTATAAACTTTTTTTCTTTTTTTATTTAACTTACCGGTCAACCGCAATTGCCACCAGATGCAGTATCGATGCGGTACAGCAGAGCACATCAATTGATGTCCAAATGTCACACAACTCCGGTCCCAATATCCAACCCTGACTAATCTGTTTTTTGTTGTTGTTTTGTTATGCGTATTTATTTTGTTGTTGATTTCAATGGTTGGTTACGGTTGATGGCATTTGGTGGAGATTTGGCGTTTTACGGTAGAGGCGAAAGAAGATAGGAAAACAGGATCAAGTATTAGTGAAATAGACAATACAGTGAGTTTCATTGGATTGTTAAAATACATTTTTTTTTAAATTAAAGTTTATTAACTACAATAACAATAACGTTTCAGTCTTATTATATGAAAATGGCATAGGAAAACCTGCATAGGAAAAATTGATCCCCATTTCAGAATTTAAAGAAAGACTTCTAAACATTCGACACGGTACCTTCTGAATTCGGCGTTGAACTCTGTGTACTCATTTTGCTTCCTTTAAACTTAGCAAATCACTTCCCAGAGTCCGAATTTGTTGGTGCAAATTCCAAACAATGCTAATCAAATCAAGCATTGGCTTAAGTTGAATTTATTTTTGTTAGAAATGTTTTCCTGACACATGAAATTCCTTTTTAACCATTCTATATACGCATCTTTTAAATGTTAGGTTTAACTAGAAATCATATGGATCTAATACTATAGGGTCTTTCAGTAAGCGTTTTCTATGCTTAAATTTAAATAAAACAAAGGACAAAAGAAGATGGCAATCATCGAACTATAATGCTCGCCGTTAACTGTGCCGACCTAACCAAGTTCTTCACTAAATAAATATGAACCAATGATACCGTCAGTTCAAAATTGACATAAAACAACGATTTTTTCGGGATGCGTTAAACACTGTATAATTCCGTTTGTTCCAGTACCCAATCATTTAGAAATGGGCTTCATCACTGTAAACTACTTTTCAAAGGAAATTAGTGCCAATTGCCAACTGCTCCATGGTTGTTTATGGTCGTTTGTCTTCCGCTCCAGAGTCAGTTCTATTTTCTATGGGTGCAGGTTAGGCTGCGACGCAAAATTTATGGAGTTATGGTCTGCGAAAGTCGAGTTCTTTCAATCAAGAAAGAAATTGACAGGGGCTCGGTTCCTCCCTGAACACTATCATGGATAGCAGAGATGTTCTCAGCAGATATTTTATTGGTCGATTATTTACTGAACCAGTAGAATCGAACTTATCCACCAAACTGTGAATAGGTATTCGTAAAAGTGGTGAAGCGCGGGGTTTGCTGACTGAACAGAACACACATTTCAATAAAACAATTTCATTATTTGCACGTATTGCTAAATGCTGTATCCATGGTGATTTGGCAAAACAGTCTAAAGAAATGGGAGCGGTATAGCTTTAACAAGATGGTCGTTATCAACTCTCAGTAACGAACTTAAATACTTTTAACTGACCGACCTGACAGTTGTAGGGTTGGTAGGTTAGCCTACAAATTTTTGTGTTCAACTCTTATAAGTAGAATCACATCTAAGGAATGCTTTTTGTTCACCATTTGAGTTTTTTTAAAACCAATCTCTTTAATATGTTTTACAGGTCGTAAGAACACGCTTTGTTGAAGTCTAATGTAATTAAAGAGTTGTCAACACTGAATATGTAGTACTTTTGTGAAGATTGACATTCATTTAACGGGCATTACGCGCATTACTAACAGCTTAGATGATAGTCATACTTAACTTATAGCTTTAATGTGAGGCTTTGCAATGCGGAAGTATATTTCTTAGTTAATTAACGTGAATACTAACGAATATTGATGTTTTTGTTGTAAGCTTTATAAGAATGGGGCTTGAGTATGTATAAAGTGATGGTTCCACAATACCACAAGTAGGTGTACACTGTAGTTTAGTAGATAGTGTGTTGGCTTATAAGACGTGAGGCGTCGGTTCAAACCCGAGATCATACATCTCCGACGAAACGAAATATGAAAAATATTTCTTCGTCGATTTCCTCTCATCAGATTTCTGCCAAAAAGCTAAATTGCCATGAGAAGTGTCTTAAAAATCTGCCGTTCGGAGTCGACTTAAAACTGTGGGACCCGCCACTCATCTATAAAATTAACACACAGAACATAAGTGGTGTGAAAACTAGGTCAGAATCCTGACTAAAGGGTTGTAATGACTAATTATGTATGTTACGTACGCAGCAATACACTTGCCTTTGCTATGGAATCTCGAACACTATACTGAAAGCCAAGAATAGGAAATGCTACAAAATTGACTCTTATGTGGCAGTAATTGTAGCAGTAATCTGAAATTACCTTAGGAAATTAAGGAACCTGCACGAGTCTACATGAGGACTAAGACATCGTGAAGGACTTAATACAATTCCCAATTTGCTAATCAATGCGTCAATGGAGCAGCTGTCATATATCATTTTCCTCTCCTAAGACCATACAGTGTTGCAGTATGCGACAATTTAGTGGCTACAATGGCTTTACAGTGTTGCAGCATGCGAGTATTAAGAGCCTTCACTTGTGTCTAAAGGCAGTGTATGCATAATGTCGTTCATTTATCACCCAACATGGACAAAATTTAATTAAAAATGCGTTGAAAATATTATCGAAATGAAAACTGAATATAATTTTGAATTTCAAACAGCATTTAGTATGCTTTGACTAAACATTTTAAGCCAAAAACTGTCAAAATCAATATCAAGTTTGTGTGATAAATTAAATAAAAATTTAACCAAAAACAAAAAACACAAAAAAAAAAGCAAATCCCACTTACCTCATAAACAGCACCCAGTGGCATTACCAGACATGCCACAAATAAATCAGCAACAGCTAATGATGCTACCAAATAATTGGCAACATTTTGTAAATTTCTTTCCAATATAATGGCGGCTATTACAAAAACATTGCCTGCAATTGCATTGTCATTTAAAATTCCACAACACAACAACAACAAAAAAATCCACACACAACATAACACATTTGTTAAAAATCCAATTCATTTGTGGCACACGTCCATTACATGAAGCAAAAGTTCAGTTTTTGTTTGTTGCATTATTTCGCGTAGGCGTCAGCAGTCGATTTTCATTTGAAAAAATATTTTCATTGTACCATACATTTTCCAGTTTCCAATTGTTGTTTGTAGTTTTTGCAGTGTTGTTGACCAAAAAAATAATTGAAGTTGTCACATGCATGTACCATTCATTCAGAGTCACCAGGTTGTATATGACAGCAAACCGAAGAAGAGATTTGAAAAGAAAAATAAAAAGAAAATAAAACTCCAATTAAGTTTAATATTCCAACAACAACAATTTTAAATAAATTTTGTTTAATCAATATTTTAATTTTTAATTTTCATTGAAGATTTAAGAATCGGTCGAGTTTTTACGTCAGAATTTCGCTTTCAAATAGACTGAAATAATGAAACCAAAGCAGCCTTCTGACAAAAACCCTCGAAGAAAGTTAAATTGCAATGAAAATCTTCTCAAATGTGTTGTTCAGAGTCGATGTTAAACTGTAGGTCCCGCCACTGATGGATGAAATGAATAAACAGAGCATGGGTGGTGTGAGAAACTAGGTTGCAAACCTGACTAAAAGGTATAACGACTAATTAAGTAAGTCAGTAAGTGTTTAGACACACACAGTTTGATATTGCATCACGATTCTAGATGCGAAATTGATACAGCTACTGCAAGAAGCTGTTAAGTCAATACTATAGGCTATGTAGAGCTGTTATGTAACACGTGTAGTCTTCACTATTTTCCAGTCTTAGTCAGCAGAGACTTCGTAATGTTTGAAAATATTTATGGCCTACAAAGGGGTTAAAATCCATTAATGCATCAACAATCAAACTTTGAATCAGGTAGGATTTATCGACGTTTACTTGTCATTGGGACAAGCACAGTACCCAGTTTTCAAAATCACCCATTGTAATACGTCCTTGAGGAAAGAGAGAGAGAGAGAAGAGTAAAAGAGATAGGGAAACTGGACAAGGAGACGAGGTAGGAAAGGCAGGATAAAGAGACGGAGGAAAAACAGATGTACCGCAAACACACAATAGAGCTCGACTACAACCTTGAAGCCCTAGCACTTTTCAACCTATTTATGAATTTATGGAGAGCCGACATTAAGGCTCTCTATAAAGAGTCCAAACCTTCCTCAACCTACTAAGGGCTGGACAGTTGCAGAGGAGGTGTTTGATAGTTTCCAACTCCTCCTCTTCGCAACATACCCTACAATAGTCAGTCTGTAATCTGTCCCAAATCCATGTCAGCGATAAAATCTCGCAGTGCTTTGTAATATATCCAATAACTAACCTCAGACTGGCATTATCTAATCCCCGCAGAAAACCAGTTCTATCACTGTTTAAAGCAGGTTTTGGACACCTAGGCACATAACATACCGATCTGCTCTTTCTCCCTGACCTACCCAATGATGAGGCCGTAGAGGTGGCAAATTGAGGGATTAGGACCAACTATCACATCCCCCTCAGAAAGTGAACTTAATTTAGAGGGAACATTCGCCATCTCGTTACCAAGTGTCTCGGGTGGATGAGGTATCATCGAACATTTCAATTTGTTTGAAAGACTCTCATATCGATTTTGCAGAATATCCAATGTGGCATGAGCTGTAAGGCACGTATTGCCATCTGAATGAAACCACGTCGTTGGTGTCCGGAGCATCCAATTCAGGCCAAAATAAGCATTGTACACGCGGCTGCCAGTGATGGCTTGATCATAGAAATGTGGACCGATAACTCCTCCAGGCCAAAATTCCCACCAAACAGTGACTTTCTTGGGATGTATTAAACGCTCTTGGATCTCTTGGGAACCCATTCTTGCAGAAATAGGCTTCAGCGTTGAATATGATTTCTCAATGAAAATTAAGTTCACTTTCCAACTGCTCCAGCGGCTACTCAGCGAACGCTTTTCGTTATAATTGGTCATCACATAAATCGTCGAATAAATCACAACTAATTTGACAGACGTGAAGTCTCCGTATTCTGCTACGTAGTGTGTTGGCTTATTAAATGTAAGGCCACGGTACAAACCCTAGATCAGACAGCAAAACGAAAATATATAAAAATCTTTCGTTGGCGACTTCCTCTCAGCTGATTTCTAGCAAAAACTCTGGCAGAGTAAAATTGCCATGGAAAAGTTTCTCAAGAATCTGCCATTCATAGCCGACTTTAAACTGTAGACACACAACATAAGTGGTGTGAGAATCTGGGTTGTGATTTTGACTAAAGGGTCGTAATGATCAATTATGTATTTATGCATGTAATTTGACAGATGTAGCTTCAACAAAATGGTCCCTGTAGGGACTATTTATTCCGCAATTTTGAAAAGAAGAAAAAAGTTGCTTACTACTGACCACATCTGTGATAAGCGGTAATTTTGTTTTTTCATTTCATTTCACATTAAGAAATCAAAAAGTGGAATAATTTTTAATTTATTTGCCTGGCAAATACTTGTTGATCCCAAACCCGGTAATGCTGATGTTACCTCTTTCTACACTTTGTTCATTACATTTCTGGGTTTCTGTGCACAATAGAAGCAATAAATATTGTTTATTACACTGACTTCACTCTCCTTCACTCGCTCTCCCTTACGTTTTCCCAGACACCCCTTTATCATCTACAAAAAATGGAGTTTGTTTGACTATTGCCTTGTAAATGAGGGGCATTAATCGCAAATAATTGAAGATGTTGCTGCATCAGCATTAAATAAAAAAAAAAAGAAATTTTTTCTGATTTAACCATAAATAAACGCCTTAAAATTCTATTGTGGCAAGAAGGGGAGCTAAACTCTCCGTCAATATTCCATTAAAATAATTGACCATTATTAATGGCGGCATAAAAATCGTGGGGGAATTGTATGCCAGTGATTACCGCCTTTCACTTTGCTTTGTTGGTAATTTTTCTTTGTTTTGTATTTTTTTCTTCTGTATTGCCTTTCCTTTCTCACTCATTTTGTTTGTTTATTATTCATAAATTTTTCGAAGTGAACATTAAACCGCCAGTAAATGAAGGGCAACACAAAAAGCCTCCAACAATTAATGGGTGTATCTTGGATGTATCTTCTGTATCTACAAAGGAAAAATAAGACAAAACTTAACGATCTATACACACCGATAATAAAAATTCTTTATAGACATTAAGAAAAATGAACCAAAAAAGGAGAGAAAAAAACGTTTTCGTGATTATAACCATAGGCATGGGTTAAGGGCCCAAAATGGTTGGCACTGTGGCTGTAAATTATGTTTCAAATAATGGCCATATTTCAGAGAAGAAAATTAGATTTCTGTTAGGAAATTGAAAAGAAAAAAAACTTTAAATCACCGAAACTTTGAAATCAAAGCTATTTTGTACGCAATTCATTAAAGTACATGATGTGAGGTTTCCAATGCAAACAAATTTCTTTGCATGAATTGGCCTTTGGAGGAAGATGTCTAATGGTTGTTGAGACAAGATTACTTAAAGGACAACCTGCGACGTGGACTTCAAAGCACCCGTGATTCACACACTTTAAATAAATTGTATTTAAAAAGCCCTCATTTCATATTTTCGGAGATTTTATGAGAAAACTGCTAAGCCAACACATTACTTGGTTACTAGACTACGGAAATTTTATTTTCAATACATTGCAAGCCAACCTTACATTGACTGTCAGAGTAGCTTTGTTTTAAAGAAAAAATATGTGTATTTAAATATCTGCAGGTAAATGCCTGTAGTTTTTTTAACCCCTTTCCTACAGGTTATATAAACTCAAGTCAGAAAAAAGAGAAAAAAAGGAAATTGTAGCCTAAAACTAGGCAATGCTTTTGTATAAAACACTAAAAGCCTTATGCCATATAACGTACATTAGTAGTTGTAGTGTTCATGACCAGATTTAAGCCGAAAAAAAAACGAAACCAAAAAAACGGTGTAAAAACATGACTAAACATGGTGTCTACTTGTAAATGTAGTGGCTGTATTACCACATTCTCTTGCCAAAATGTCTAATAGAGAAGGAAAAAAAAATTTAAAAGAGTCAAAGTAAAAATGAAAATGAAAGTAACAGCAGCAGCAGCAGCACGGCAACCCAAAAGTACGTGAATATTTTTCATAAATAAACATGAAAATTTTGCTTATTTTTCTCAAATTGTTTCCCTGCTTGTTTTACTTGTTACTGCTCATGATGCTGTTGCTGCCTTTTTTTTTCTTTTTGTGTCACGTTCATTTCATCTTTTTTAGTTTTGTTGTTGTTGTTGCTACTCTGGTTATTGGTTTGACATACTTGTGGTGGAAACTTAAACAAAAATAATACAAGGTCAGTCGCTCTTTTTTTTGTTGTTTGTTTGTTTTTGTCACTTTCTTGTGAAGCCTTTTTTTACTATTTTTTGTTGTTGGTTTTTTTTATATAAAAATAATAGAGCACAAGTATTCTAAAGGCTTTTTAGTGTCTTGTTATTTTTTGGGGTTTATATGCCGAAGCAAACATTAAAAAGTGATTTCAAAGCAGCAGTTCTGAATGGTTTGATTAGCATTTTCTCATAATTTTCGTTCGGGTTCATTAAAAATGAGTCAAAGGATTAAGAAGAAAGAATTTTTTAAACATAATTTTGCATAAGCTTTGGTGCCTATGGGTGATACAAACGGATATGGTGGTCACCGAACAATGGTGAGTAGAGCTTTGGTTTACTAAGCCACACCGAAGGAGTCTGACATCTAGAAAAGAGTAACTTCTATTTTAAAGTAATTTCATTCATGTGAAATGATTGGAAAATTTCCTGCTTAAGCGAAAATTGCTCATTGGCTCACTTTGCCTAGCAAAAACGAAGCGGATGGTCATGCGGATTCAACTCTTGAACCAATTGAACTTAGTAAGGAGTTACTAGGATTATAATCCTTACTGAAGGGTTATAATGACCAATTATGTATGTATGTATGTATGTATGTAAGGAATCACACCGAGATCTTTCCGCAAAATTCGACGGAAACTGGTGTGTGAAATGTTCACTTCTTAAAAGCGAGGACGAGTTGATCTTGACGGATTCTTCTCACGCACACTCTCAACCACAGCTTCAATATTTTCGTGTGTACACGTGGTACAAGCACACTCACATCTTGGCGCATCAACAATGAAATCAGTTTCACGAATATTAGCAGTAAACTTGCGTATATCTGGTACTGTTGGTCTTTCTTTGCGACAAAATTTTGTACAACATTTTCTTTGTCTTTGTTTTGGAAATAAATTTCCAATAAATCCCAACGTTACTCAAGCGTAAATCGATTCATTACGTTCAGTGGAGATAATACATACTGGATTTTGTGACAGGAATAGAATGACATTTGTATTGCCAGATGCGAAGTAATCGATGGCAAGTTTACCATCGACTAAATCTTCACACTACAGAACAGCCACGAAAAACAAGCTGACACACAACATCTTTTTGTCGACTCTATGGCAGCCTACGATAGCTGCATAAGAAATCCCTTACCATGCGACCTTTTCAACTTCATCATGGAGAGGGTTTTGCGGAAGGCGGGAGTGCAGCGCAATGGCACTATTTAAAAAAAGCATCTAGTTGCTTGTGTACGCTGACAACATTGACATCATAGGGCGTACTAAGCGAGATGGTACTGTTACTTTTAGTGTTACTTAACGGGGGTCTATTAAGATGGGTCTGGCAGTAAATGAGGGCAAAATGTAGTATACATTGTCAAGTAGGGACTTGCGACATATTGGATCCCAGCCTTGCCAACAGGTGCTACAATGGGCTTAATAGGCAGTTGAGCCGTCTCTCGTACGACAAGACTAATCCTCTACAAGGCGCTCATCTTCCCCATGATTCTTTATGGTGCAGAGCCATGGACACAATTAAGCCTTGAGAGTATTCCAGAGAAAAGTCCTAAGTAAGATATTCGGTCCAGTGCGAGTTGGCGATGATTTCCGCATCCGATCCAACAGTTAGCTGCATGAGCTCTTCAACGACATAGGCGTTGTGCAACGTGTGCTCGACCATGTCATTCGAATGGAGGAAGAAAGACACTCCCGACAGACGCGTATTTGATGCGGAGGTTTGCAATGATGTGTTAAGGCACCCTTTAATCGAGTTTTTAATTGCTAATTAAGTAAGTAAGATAGTGGTATAAACCAATGACTTCATATGGCCACATAAAACGTAGTCAAGAAGCATTTAATTACATGAACGTGGGGACAAGTGAAGAGAGCGACATCTGGAAAGAAATTTGTCGTTAAATAAATGTCGAAATAACACGACTGTTTTGCGGGCTGTAAAGCAAGTTGTGCCAACTTGTTGGAACCAAATGCTGCTCTTATTTACTTGATTAACTTTTGACAACAAACATTCAGTCAGCGTGGTTCTCCATTTACTGTAACAACAGCACCTTTTTTATATAAAGAAAAAAAAATGCCACCATAATGAAGTCGCCGCAGTCTTATTAGACGTGAGGCCGCGGTGCAAACTCCAGATCAAATATCTCCTACAAAACGCGTATAAAAAAATATTTCTTCGGTGACTTCCTCTCAGCAGATATCTGTCAAAAACTCTCAAAGTAAATAAAAATTGCCAATAAAAGTTTCTCAAAACAAAAGATCTGTCGTTCAGATTCAACTTTAAACTGTAGATCCTGCCACTTACGGATAAAATTAACACACACAACATAAGTGGTGTGAGAAGCTAGGCCGTAATCCTGACTGAAAGGTTATAATGACCAATTATGTATGTATGTCTGAATAAAACGATTGTTATGCAGGCTGTACAACAAGTTGTGCCATTTTGTTGGAACCAAATACTGTTAATGTTTAGCTGATTAACTTTGTTCGACAGCATTCTCTATATACTGTAGCGACAACTACCATACGACAGCTCTTTATTCATATCGAAAAAAGATCGATAATATCATTAGCATGTAAACCGTACCAAATAAAAATATTGCAACAACAAAAGTTATGAATTGTTGTCTTGCTAATACGACTGCAGATTATGAAGTGTGTTTGTCAAAAGAAAATTCTTTGAATTGAATTCGGCTTTTATACTTCAAACATGCAATTATTACACGTCTTTATCTATAAAATAGAAAAATATCTTTGAGATTTTGTTAAGAAGATTAAAAAACTTTTCGAAGGATAATGCTCCTCTAACAACAGGAACTTCTCATTTTAAAGTGATTTCTTGCATTTGTGGTGTAGAATTCTTGGAAAGCCTTCGTATTATTTTTGTGTCTTTCAAATATAAATGTAATCGTGTTACCTTCCTTACTGCTATAACAGCAGCTTTGCTTTAAAGAATCTTCTTAAGTTCGCGTGCCGTTTAATCAGCTTAAAAAAAATAAGGAACCATAATATGGCAAAAAAAGCACAAAATTTTTTTAAAATTATTGTTGTACGAGAAACTTTGTTTTATATTTGGAAAATAAATATAAAAATTTTTATAAAGTTTTGATTGACGTCGATAAGAACGTATTAAGAATTTATCGTATTTCCTTCCTATTTTTCTTCCCATTTTTTCAATTTTTTTTATTGAACTCAGCTTTATTTGTGTGATTGAATTATAAAAGTTTTGATTGTAAAAAACAAAAAAAATATTTTTTTCTTGCTTTTTAATTTTCGTGGGTAAGAAGAATTAAAAAAGTTATTCTTACTTCACTTCACTTCGCTTCTAACAATCTTTGTTAATTGATATCGTTGTAGTTTTTTCATTTGAAATTTATTGTAGTGAACATATCGGTCATTTGTTGCAATCGCCTGAGGACTATCGAGATCGATAACTATGGTTTGAGAGCTGAGGATGAGATTGACATTACCGTCCAAGGTTTAGCAATTCATTGCGAATTATTTTCCACTTCCAGAGGAACTTTACTTTTATAGAAATAAATCGATTCGCTAAGTTCAGAGAACACTTCGCTCATTTTACAGTTAGGATAATTGTGTTACACATAAGTGGTCATTACAAACATTTAGTTAGGATTACAACCAAGCTTCTCACACAACTGATATTGTGTGTGTTAATTTTAGACATGAGGGGCGGGACCTGCAGTTTAAAGTTGATTCCGAGTGACAGATTTTTGAAAAGTTTTTCATGGCAATCTCAGAGCCGAAGAAATATGTTTTTTATATCATTTAGTTGGAGATGCTTAACTTAAGGTTTGTACCGAGCCTCACGTCGAATAAGGCAACACACTATCTACTAGACTACGGCGACATAATTGCCTTAGTGAGTAAGAAATTTGGTTCAAAACCATAAACAATTAAATGAAATCTTGAAGAAAACTTCGGAATGTCGATTCGTAGTCGTTCTCAACTTGTTACAAGGAACTGAAGATGTTCAGCGACTTAATGGAAACGCAGATATTGAAGCCAAAATACACATTGTTCGTGTCGCTAGCTTGCTGATTGGGCTCATTTGAAATTAGATTGTTTTTTAGCAATAATTTGTGTTCATTAGGTAGAGTGTTGGCTTATTAGACGTGGGGCCGGTTTCAAACCCCAGCCGATACATCTCGAACAAAACAAAATATTGAAACAATTTGTTCCTTTCGACTTCTTCCCAACAGTCTAATCTTTCAGTTTGAAACAAAAATCTCCTGCTCCCGTACCAAAATTTGTTCTAGACCCATCTAAAGGCCACAAAATAGTCCCTATTTTATTTGAGTACGCAATGCTCAGATAACACCGTTCACTCAAGGCGAAGTACCTTAAAAATCATTGAGGCTACTGTAGGCAAATCTGTTACATGCAAGAAATTGCTATGAAAGTGTACTAAATATCTCCTTTAATAATGTGGATAGCTAATCGTTTTGGTACTTTTGATCATTCCAATAATTTATCTTAAAGCCCATCCCGGACAGATAGATGCGGTTTTTCATACTTCAAATGCTATCGATCGATGCCTATCGATTATGACAAACTGTTTGCTCATCTTTTGGCCATACTTCGATGGCTTGAAGTCTCATTTTTCAAGGGATAGAACCTCTTAGAACTAAGAAGGAACTACTCGATCAAAATCAAGTATCACAAGGATACTCAAAAGAAAGTACAATTGTTCCGGTTAGAAATGGAATCTTATTTCATTCATATGGCTGCCGCGGCTGCCCTCACAGCACCTCAATCGATCGGACCAATTTTCGGTTACTTTTTCGGCAATGGCATCACGAATGTTGGCTTTAAAATGTTCAATTGTGTGTGGTTTGTGGGAATAACACTTTTCTTTAACTCCATCTCACAGAAATCATCGCGTCAAATAGCAGCTTCTTGGCGACCAATTGACGTCAACATTTCGGATAATTAAAGGACCATCAAATGTTTGGCGCAATAAATCGCTTGTGTCGGGAAATGTGTTGAAATCAAACATCGTTCACATTAATAACATGAAAAGCGGGTACAAAAGAATCGGTTATCATAGTGCGATAGGTGTCTCCATTGACCTTAATGGTTGCGCCGTCCTCATTTTCAAAGAAATATAGGCCAATTATGCCTTCGCTCCACAAGTCGCAACAAACAGTTACTCATAATGCCTGCATAAGATATTCCATAAGACCACGTGTGGGTTTTCTGAACCCCAAATATGACAATTTTGCTTATTAACATACATACCTACCAAGATGAAAATGAGCTTTATTCGAAAAGATAATTTTTTTTGACAAAACCGACATCATCGTGCTATTTATCGTTGGCCCATCTAGTGAAGAGAAAACGAAGCTGAGGTTTATTCAGCTTAAACTCTTGACCAGTTGAACTTTGTGGGGTGTCAAATGAAATATTTTCTCAAAATTCGATGTAAACTGGTGCGTGAAATGTTCAATTCATGAGAATGATGACGAGTTGATATTGATGGATTCTCACGCAAACTATCAGCCACAGCTTCGGTATTTTCATGTGTACGCACTATACTACATCAACAATGAATCCAGTTTCACGAATCTTACCAATAAACTTAAGTATACCGGGCACTATTTTAGGTCCTTCTCTGCGACCAAATTTTGTGTGACATTTTCGAGCAATTTCCGACCAATTGTCTTCGTTTTGAAAATACATTTCCAATAAATCCCAGCGTTACTCAAGCGTAAATCAATTCATTACTTTGAGTGGAGATAATATACTGAAGCTTGTGACAGAATAGAACGACATGAGTGTAGTCAGATTCGAAATAGCCGATGGTCTAAATTTAATCCGATAGATAATCCACCCTATATTTGAATTTGAGAAGAAGATATGACTACAACAACTATTAAAAATGTATTATTTTTTCGCCCCAACTAAATGTTAACTTTGATTTTACTTTAGCACCACCTCCACATAAATTAACCTTTGCTTGCCACAATAAAAAGTTGGCCAAAAAGTTTTCCGTGAAACTTATTTATTCTACGCTATTAGTCACATACATATACATGTACATAATACATTCACACAAACAACACACATGCACGTACGATTCAAAAGTCATTTATTTTCTCCATCATTTCTTTGATTCACATCTTCACGGTGTATAATAATAGAAACAAATGATTTTTCCACGACATTAGCAGACAATGAAATAACCTCAGCTCATAATTCTTTCTTCTTTTTCTTGTTTTCTTTCTTCATTTGATTCTTATGGACACAAAGAATATAAAGAAACAACAACTGCAACCACAACAACAATGACAAACAGATACTAAATGGCACATTTATTAGACGATTTGCGTTTTGTATAGCCACGGACACCAATACACACACACACACACTTATGGTATTCTCTTTCAAACATATACGTTTCCTTCTTTTTTTACTTACCCTTACCCCCGCTATACTGACATTCACTAGGGTTTGTAATGGATATGGCAGAGGAATTTAAAGCCAAAGGAATAATGGGGGGAGACCGAGAAAATAACTGGTGAGTACATCAACGAAATACGGCCCATAAATGTTGGCATTTTTATAGGCCGTTACGGGGCATATTATCCAACAGCAACACCAAAAACTCAACTGCCGAAAATGAAATGAAACGTAAACATAATGAAAAGCAAGGAAATGAAATGAAACGAAATGAAATGAAAGTGAATAACGGTTTTCAAAACATTTAGCAAAACATGACATATTTTTTTGGGTGCTAAAAATTCCTTTAAAATCTGTGCAAGAATTTTTAAGAGACATTTTATTTCCTATGCGATTCCATTAGGTTTTATAGTCTCAAAAGAAGGTGGAGTAGAGTGAACTCTTTGCAGGCGGATTTAAAGCGAAAATGTGCTTCTCACCTTATTTGGTGGGTTCTATAAAAAAAGGAAAAAAAGAAATCAAAATCCAGAAAGAAATTTAAATGACTTTCATCAAACTTTTGATACAAAATTTTTAAAGGATACCGTAGTGTATTGAAGTTTCTTAGGTAGGTTTCCAATGGCAACTTAGTTAATTGGTCATTACAACCCTTAAGCCGGTTTGTAACCAGAGATCGGCAATGTGTATTCAAAAAGATGAGTATATTCGAATCATACTCATAATTTCTGATACTTATACGCATTCATACTTATTTCAACATCATGCTCATACAACTCATTTTCAAAGTTTGAAGAACTCATCATACTCATACTTAACAACACGCATGATGTTGTTGATTTCGACTTTCCTTTACTCAACATTTACAAGAATCACAAAATAACTATTATTCGCTTACAAATACTACAATGCTCACTAGAAGATTGTGTGTTTGCTTTGCTTGCTGTCTTTGTCTTTTTCTTACTTCTTCAACTAAGACTGTAAATTTTGATGAATGATTCGAATCACTCGAATCCTTTATGAGTATTATAAATATTTTTCTAAATTTATGAATCTCAATGAGTAATTGTATGAATCAAATATATTTCGAATATTATGAGTTTGATGTCAACGTCGTACTCATACTCATTGCAACCTATACTTATAAATCAATGTTGTTGTGAGTACGAATGAATCAGGGTAGTTAAATTTCAATACTGTTGACTCGCTCGTACTGAAATTTTTTATGAGTACTTATGAGTAGCAAAAAACGATTCTTTGCTGATCTCTGTCTAGGAATTAAAAACATTTTCATGGGTTTTATTGTATTTTCTATTCTATTTATGTTGCCTTTCATTTTCATGTTCGTTCCATTTTTTCTTTCTTCTACATATCGAACATATGTTGCGTATGAGTAATATTATTAAGTATGGGATATTAATCATACGCCACATATGTTGGCCGAAAATTGAAAATTTTCGTTTCTGTAGGAAATCAATATTAAAAATAAAATAAAATTAAGTAAAAATATACAAAAACTATTTATAGAAGAAATTTAAATTCCATAGAAAAGGATTGTCTTACCACAATGATTTGGTTCAAAATTTATTTGGTTGAGATTTTTTTTTTTTTGATAGAAAGTATTTCAAAATATTTCACTGCTTATAACGATGTCGTTACTATATTTTAAAATGGAATGAAATATTATCAACGTTGCTAATAGTATCAATATAAACACAATCGATTACTAATAGCGATTAGTTAATTGGGCAATCTATCGATCCTCCTGGTAAAACGTAACTAAAAACTGAGCTCAAAGGTAATAATAAAATTTGAAATCAGATAAGTCAATTTGTTCACGCACCGATTTCCCAAAAAAGGGGGCTCTTTGCTGAAGATAAGTTCACTTGTCAACTCATTCAGCGAACATTCCTCGTTTTCGATGCTAATTTTGCAAAACGAACTGAATATGACTAGATGGCCATTACCAAATGTCAAAGTTGGGAACTCCCTGTAGAAAGATCCATGTGAGCGACTTGAAAGTAACTTGCTGGTTTTCTCCCGCACACTCTCAAGGGCAAGCGGCTTTGTTTTTGGCAGGTCTTGTGTTCACATCGCCTATACTTGAGATAGATGATAATGCCCTAAAATTGCTCATTTAGCTTAAATACAATAATTTCGTTTGTTCACGTAGCTATTCATTCAGAACCATAGATCACACCGCTGAGATAATTCTTCGTTGAAAATTGGAATCAGTTGCCAACTTCTTCGATGGTCGCATGCCTATAGTTCGTGGGGCAGTTGAGTTTTGTACGAGTGTAGACCCAAGACACGATGCAAAGTTTTAGCAAATATTGTGCTCCAATTACGTACGGGTGTTGGTCGATGCATTACTGAGCTTCTCGGAAGGACGAGTATGGTGATCGTAAAATGGGTAAAGCGCGCTAACAGAACACCCATTCTGATGAAACAATTGTATTATTTTTTGTAGGAATTGTCGAATGCTATATCCATCAGTGCCTATTTGACAAAACAGACTGTATAAATGGCAACTAATGGGCAGATATCGCTTCAAAAATGTAAAAAAAGGTCGTCATCAGCTGACAAAGTTCGGAAGTCCCTGTTAAAAAATGCACTAATAATGTTAATCTAATAAAAGCCCCTTTAAATGCATTAGTGAGAGATTACTTTCTTCTTTAATCTTTGTCTGGGCATTCAGATACTCAAGATGGTATATTCAGTGAGTGAATTTTGCTTAAAATATTGTATTAAAGAACTCCTTTTTAAATTAAGCATGTAATGGCCAATCTACTTGTTACTCTATGAACTTTCTTTCATCTTGTAAATCTTCCCTTAAAAGTGCCACTTTAACTTGAAAAGCCTGGAGATCACACAACAACAAAAAATAAACAAAATTGGAATTTTTAATTGAAATGCGATAAGTATTATTGCATGGAAATTGACACGAGTAAAGTGAGTTGAGTTGTTGTTGTTGTTGTTGCACCTGTTGTACAATTAATTTCTTTGATTATCTCAACAAGTAAAGGTTTCTCAGTGTCTTTGTTTTTTTTCTTCTTTATTTCACTTTAAATTAATGATGCCACATGCTTTAAATGAACTCAACCCATCGATATGCTTTCAATGAAACCCGAGCATTAATTCTGTAAATGTGTTGTCTTAAATGCATGAGTGAGAGTGTAAAACAACCGGATCCTCTAGCATGAAAGGCAAGAAAGGAAGGAACATACGCAGATGAAACTTAATTTTTCATGTCATGGCTGTAATTGCATTTAAAGCCAAACAGAATAATGTGTTGGCAAATGAAATTAAATAAAAGCATTCGTCAGAAAAACAAAAACGGGTATAGAAACCAACACAGAATGAAAAAAGCAAAACAGAAGAAGAACGAAAGAGAATGAAATTATAATTGAAATTCTGAAAGTATTTGTAACAGTTTAAAAGCATTTTTAAAGAAACGCAAAAATAAAAAAACAAAAAAGGAAATGGAAACCATTGAAGCCATTAAACAAATGTTGGAGGTTAAACTGGCGTTGCTGGCAACATTCAAGTGGCAGCAGAGAAAAAACAATTGGAATGGTCAGCGAAGAAGGCTTATGTTAAAATGAGGCTTAATTGCGAAATATTAAATGACGACCTAAAAATGGAAAGCAATGTTGAATGCAGCAACTGAATGTGAATCAATGAAAACGCCGCTCGTAAAGAAAATGTATATTCAGATATAGCACGCAGACCTTAGCGAATAGGCAACCGTCTTATCGTGATGCACGGTCAATACCAGCAGGGTAAATCATATCAGAGGACTAGCATCTGAAGATTGTGAATATTATACATCAGTCTGCTAAGATACAAAAGCTAGTGTGAGTTGTTATATCCGGGGCAATGAGATCCGATTCAACAGCGGCGTTAAAAGTTCTGCCAGATTTATTACCATTGCATATGGTAGTGATTTTTCAGGGATGGTTGAAAGAATGGGGGAAATCAGGAGCTTGGTTTAATAGCTCTAACTGAGAGTTATGATTTTGCTAAATGCTTAGCAATAAGATTTAATAAAGAAGGTGTATTAACCTTGAGACTATATATTCCATTTTATGGTATACGGATGGGTAGAGGTAGAGCCAGTGCTTCTCGAAAGGTAAGCTAAAAGGAGGGTTTAAGACAATCTACATCTACAGAAAACACTTACACTCATAAACCAAACTATTAAGGAATATTCTGACGTTAGTGACTGGCCTTTGGACAGGACAGTGTATTGCCCTTGTTGATACCTAGCAACGTTGTAGAGTTTGTAAGGACAATAGGATTAAAGGATGCATCAACCTATACAGCTTAAAGGCATTATAATAAAAAGTATAGTCCCAATACAACATATATTTATATGACAATTATAATAAAAAATTCCCTGCTTAAGACGACTAGTTGACACTAAACTCAGCCTCTATTTGATTTGCCATTGACTCAGTGGGCTAGTCAAGCTGCAATTCTAAAATTCATGATATTTTATAGCCCGTGTTTTAGAAATACTATGCGTTAATAGGAGGACAAAATTCGCAGTGAGTATTCACAAAAGCCCAAATACGACAGCATCAGCACCAAGTCATAAAACCCATTTATTAACGTGGTAGCCTCTAGTAACCGCCATGATATGTACTAGTGTGCGAAAAATAACAACGATTCACCGTTACCTGGTTTTTTGAAACCAAAAACCTAAAGGACTAAACTGGGTTCCCTGGTGCCAAGAGTCTGGTAGTTGGTTAGTCGACGACTAATTCGAAAATCTCCAAGACATCTCCTTTGACCTTGTTTTTAAGATTCCACTACAATCATGGCAAATTCTACAATTCTACATCCAATATTTTTTATTCCTTGCTTAAGCCTCCAACCATACATTATTACAAGAAAACAACATTACTGGTGTTATTTTTCGCTTTTTCAGTCTCTTACACTCTTTTAGTCATTTTCGTTCTCTCTCTGATGATTTTTCTCCTTCGTTTTAATTAATTTACCATTTTTCAAGTTCGTTTTCTTTTGTGGTTGATTAAATTTTAAATGATTCACATTCACACACACTCTCTCTCTCTCTCTCTCTTTGCTCTTGTCTTACAATGTATCACTCACTCATTCACACACTCACACATTCAATTCAATTCGATTGAATTCGATTCAATTTGTTGTTATTGCTTAGACATGATGATGACGATATTGAAGTCTTTGCGTTGTTGTTGTTGTTTTGTCAAAATAAATTGATTTCATTAATTTAAGAAACAGCTTCAGGTTTACTTATGTATTACTTATGTATATGTGTGTATGAGCACTTGCATATATTATACACACACAGACAAACATATACGAAATCGAGTTTATTATTCAGAGTTTTGTTTTGTTTTTATTTTGTATTGAAATGATATGAAATGAAATGCGTGTAGAAAGCAATAGCACCTAAAGAGGATACAAAAAACAGAAGAGAGAGAAATTGAGGTTGTAATATGGAGAGGAGCATAGTAATGTTAAACAGTTATTGAGGAAAAGAATCATTTAACGCATACATTTGCACATACATATGCTACTAATCTCTCTTGTATACATTAGCACATATGTATGTATGTATGTATGTATACTAGCACATTCACCTTTACTCCTAAGCCCATGCCTATATTTATGGTACATACAATCATTGACATTCGTTTGAACGCAGTCACACTATATTTTTGTCGAGTATAAGACTGCCGATTTTGTTTTTGTTCGAGACGTGTGACTTGCGCTTGAACCGTGGCCCTACGCTTAATAAGCCAACACTCTACTTACTAGACTACGACGACTTCATGTCTATACTGAAATGACTAAATCGATGAAGTTCTGCACAACTTGCCCAAAAGTAGTCACTATCTTTCTAACGAGAGGATTATTCACAATGTGGTGGCTAGATTTGAGTTCATTGGTTCAGTAAGCGAGCGACCAACACTAATACCGTGACGAAACGCTAGATCTGCCGAAAACATCATGGGTGTCTGCGAGAGTGTACAGGAAAACCAAAAGCAGTCGATTATCATGTCGTACACAAGTATTTGGCTTTTAGTAGAACACTACTCGGCGAATTTTCCTTCGTAAGCTAGGCTTGAACCGGTACAATAATCAACTGAGGGAGGAATTGAAGATGAAGGATATGCGTTCGCTGAATTGGCTCTGGAGCAGCTGATGTAAGCAAAAAATCATGAAGAAAATTACAAGAACGGAAGTAACAGTTAAAGAATACAAATTAAAAACAAACAATTAAATGCGGTCAAACGATTGTCTATGACTGTACATGATGTGTATATGATAATATATGGCACACTCAAGTAGATGGAAAATAAATAATTTGAAATGTTAATAGCACAGTAAAATAAAGTAAAGTAAAGCAAAGTAAAGTGTAAAACAAAATAAAGAAAAATGGGAATAAAAACAAAAAATAATGCTCTTAGTCTTCTAAACTTATATTACACATACATATACATACAATTTATTTGTTCACACATACGACTACACACATACATACATACGAGTACATAGACTGATGGCATTAAAAAAATATGTGTCTATGAGAGCTCAAAGTGCGTGTGAATTCATTTAACGAATCAAATACCTGTGCGGTGATGGCATTTTTCTTATAAATTCTCCACGTCAAATACAAAATTTTTATTGAATATGTTTGTATGTGTTTTTGCAGATGAAATGCGATGATATGTAAAACAAACATTTAATCAATTTAATTTGATTTAAAGATTTGTTAAAGCCATTCGATATTGATGTGGGAAGATAGAATAAGAATTCGAAAATTGTAGATCTGAAAAGCAACGCACTGCAGTGGAATACATATTCAAATCACGTTTATTAAGTGAAAGGTTTACCATTTTCTGATTTGAATAATTTAACAACCGTACAACAAGTGGCCACTTTTCCAGCTTTAACAGGTAATTATGGTCATCGTAATTAAAGTTTTGTGCAAGGAATTGTCAAGATTGGAACCGACTTGAAGTAGTAGATGTGGAAGCGACTTGAAGCGAAAATATCGCTGCTATTAGACAAAGTGTGCCGGATAATATGATCTCAGCATTTGAACATCATTAGGATTTGCTCATCCTACCATTGTGAACTACCATTTGCATATGCCTGTGTGGTGTAGTATTTCTTATATGCTCCAGAATGGCCACTGGAGTCTTGCAATCGATTGTTTCAAAATTGAATATCTCGACTCACAAAATTAGTACAGCTGTCACACTTCCACGTTCGGCAAGAGGACTCTCTGGACTACTATTTGCATATAGTTTGTATGGTTTACTATTTCTTATGTGCTCCAAAATGGACCAAACTGTTCGTTAAGATTCAGAGAAACCAGAAGTGTTTGAAGTGATTGTTTGTTGAAATGGGAAAAATATCGATCATCAATTCAGAATGTTATCATCGTATGATAACTGACTTTGTAGCATGCTATTTAAATTAGCGAACTGAACGGCGTGTGGCTTCGATTAGATGAAGTCACGAGAAATGGCGATTCGACGTGACTCGCAATCTGTTGACCTTGTCGTTTAACTACTTTCAGAGGCTAAGATGTAATCCCGACAAGAGGATTATAAAGACCAATTAAGAAAATACGTTTCGAAACAATCAAAAGAAACTGCTTTTACGGTGAATGAGGGGAACCAGCAAGTCATATTGACTGGATTTTTCTTACCAGGAATTAATAAGATAAATATCTACGATATTTTGTTCTCATTGTGCGCGATTAGTAGTTGATTTGTTGTGAAATTAACTTGCTGTCAACCTAAAAGTGGTCCTCATCAGTGGTTTCCTGATGGTCCTTTTAAGCCCAGACGAGAATTATGTCCAGCCTGACTTGTCGGCAGCTCTTCAAGCATTGGCAACATGGTAGCCTCCGTACTCCGGTATTCCGTCATGTAATTACAGTTCCTTATTGGCATCTCTTCCTTAAGTCGCCCTAGTTTAGTAGGTAGTAGTGGCACTGTAGTAGGCAGTATTGGCTATCTTTTCTTGTTTTGTTCTGTGTTAAACACTTCGTTTAAACCTCGTCGTTCGCATTCTGAGAGAAGGTAGTGTGTTGGCTTATTGGACGTGAGGCCAGGGTTCAAATCCCGGGTCAGATATTTTTAGAAAAAACCAAATATGAAAAAATTTTCTTCGACTACTGATTTCTGGCAAAAACTCTGAAAGTAAATAAAATTTCCATGGAAAGTTTCTCAAAAATCTGTCGTTAGGAATCGACTTTTAATTGAAGGTCCCACCATTCATGTGCAAAAATTAACACACACAACATAAATGGTGTGATAGGCTAGGTCGTAGTCCTGACTGTAAGGTTCTAAAGACCAATAATGTATGTAAATTATGAACGTCTTCAAGCATTGGAAGCTAAAGCTACTATTGACACAACTCGGCTTCATTTATAGGAATAGGTAAGATTGATAGTATGGAAGACATATTAAAAAGAAGGAATACAATAATCAGTCTCGTTACTGTGAAAAAAAAAACATTCGCAGAACTATCCAATCGTGTTGTATTAGTTGAAGTTCTCATATCTCATCTCATATATGATAAATTTTGAATGTCTTACACTGCGAGAAATATATTGTTACGAAAATGAAAAAATCTATATACTGGTGTTTTGCTTTTACAACGCTTATCATTAAAATTATAAACAAAAGCTACAAAAACAAAACAATGCAAATAAACAAACCTGTTTACAAATTATCGTACTGCTTAATATAACAACAAACAGCAGCATTAAAAAATGGTAAACAAGTAAACAAAAAAATACCAACAACACTAGAAGAATAAATGTATATCATGATGTTTACATTTATAGAGATTTCGGGAAGGCGAAGTCATGAACAAGCGCTTCATCAGACTGTTTACTCTACCATATAAAAGGCAAGGCAAAGTTCAGTCAGTCCTGTGTAAAAAGGCGCTGTGTTCAACGAGAGTAATCATGATTTGAAGATCTCCGTTACAAAGATCTGTCCTAATAATTGTCTAGTAATTGTTATTGTTTATGCAAAGGCTATAAACAGAGGAATAACAATAGAAAACAAAAGCCAATTGTTGTTGTTTACATAAAGTTGTAAACAGTGACACACAGAACTGTGCGAATAATAAAGAATGTTAATTAAAACTTAACACAAATTTATTCTTATTTTATTTGCAATCTACGAACTCATACTTAAAAGGTTTTTAACAGGTAAAATAACGTAACAAAATTATGAAGTGAATTAAGTTTGTTAAATTTAAAATCGAAACAATATTTATTTTTAAAGAACTCATTCGTACCGTTGTTACATTTTCCCCTTGTAGAAGCTTGCGTTTAACGTTCAATTTTCTAACAGAAATTTTCTGTCATTTGGGAATTATTTTTCAATATGGCTGTCTCCCCTTTCAGAGAAAAGTTACATATTTATGTTCTCACATACACATGCACACACACAGCCACTCACATAAATCTATTTAGTGAAACGTTTTTCACACAATTGAAATTCTCTATTGAAATCAAATGTCGTTGCAGGATTCTCAATTCATTCATGATTCTTGTGTATTCAGAGAAAAAAGAAAAAAAGTGGGAGAGAGAGAGCGCATAGGAATTCCTAGCATTTATTGTTATTGTTTAACGCCAAAGGCTGTTTGTTTTTTTTATTATTGAAAAACAAGTATTTCTTTTATTTCATTTCATTATTTAAAAGTATTTTGAAAAATATTTTATTATTATTGCTGCTAAGCATTATTAAATTCAGGTTAAACGTATTGACTTCATTTCACAGGATCTTTTAAAAAAGCTGCTCCTTTTCAGAAGAACATTGCAGCGGCATAATAATGCCCAATAAGCATTACACTGTTTTAAAAATGGCCAAGACCTCCGCCTTAAAAGCACTGAAATAGTCTGTTAGCCAATGGGAAAGTTTAATATCAGAATCCTTGATATATATTCCAGAGTATACCCCGTCATGCTGCTTAGAGTCATCGGTATAAAGTTTAAGAGTCCCATTGGTAACCTCCAGATCTGTAAATCTAGTGACTTCTTACCCTATAATTAAGCGGTTTATTCTGAAAGTAATAAAGAATCACATAATGGACTCGGATGTGTCGATGTTTGCTCGCCTGGGGCTTGGGTACCGGAACACTGTGGCCTAGAAGGGAAAGAAAGAGCAGACGAATTGGCATAGAAACGATTGGAGATGTCTGATCAAGAGACAATAGAGGGGATATCTATGCCCCTATAGTAATAAATACGTCCAATATTGTAGTTGCAGTAGTCTACTAGATAGTGCGTTGGCTTATTAGACGAGAGGCCATGGTGCAATGCCCAAGTCAGACATCTCCAACGAACTGAAATATGAAGCAATATTTCTTCGGCGACTGCCTCTCATCAGATTTTTGGTATAAACTTGAGGAGGAAATAAAAATTGCCATGAAAAGTTTCTGTAGAGCCCGAAACTCATGTGGAAAATTAGCATATACAACATGAAGTGTTGTAAGAAATTAAGTCGTATGTTTGACGGGAGGGTTGTAATAACCAATTATAGTTGATCCAACATACTTGGTTGTTGAATTTCAAACCTGCTGTATCTAACACTGAACAACAGACCACCCAGAGAACTACTTCGAGAAGAGAACGGTTCGCACTGTAACAGGAATTCTAATGGGCCACTGCGCTATTAGCAGTTTCGCTTACAAGCTTGGCCTGCCTCATCAAGATTACTGCAGAAGCTGCCAGGATGTGGATGAAACGGGGTCGGTACTACGCCTTTTATGTAAGTGTCCTGCACTACTTCAGAACAGGTGTCATCGGTTTTTGGGTAACTGAACGTTTAAAGTTCTGGGCATGGTGTTGAACGTACCACTAAAGAAACTGGCCGGTATCGTGCGGAGCTCGGGTTTGGTCACATGCACTACTGCTGGATCATGACAAGGGGGGTGACACAATGGGACATGTGGGCCACCGAGTGAACTTGCCAGTGAACGGCAAATTACCTACTTTTACGCTGTGTATGTTATTTTAATAGTTTAGTTTCGTACTCCATTTTTATTGCTTAACAATCAAATGTTAGAAGATATTGGAAATACACATGAAGCTTTAAGTCTTAACGTGTCTGTGTTAACAATCATTTTATGATTTTCATTTTCATTTCGACAAACACCTCCCCCTCCATTATTTTATTTTATGAGCATTAAACATTAAAAGCTCACATAAACAAACATTAACTGCTAAAAACTAATACATACGCATAAAAGAAAAGAAAATCCCATTGTTTATATGCCAATAAACTAAGACGAAAGACTAGAGCATAATAATAGTATGAGTATAGTAGTACTTACCTATGATGGTTATTAAAATCATCAGGCCCAACACAACTGAGGTAGCTGCCATACGTATCAGTTCGCCTAAATCCTCGTGTGTTGTCATATTACCGCTGCCGGTGTCATTCGCAAAGGCATCACTTATATTGACTAGATCTGCCAGCAGACTAGTATCATTCAACATTGTATCATTGATGAGCAGTGATCCCAAATCCACAGCGACACTGTTAAACATATTGCTGCTGCCGTCGCTGGCAACCGAAGAAACAGGCGCTGCAATAAGCGCCTCCGAAGAAAATGCGTTCATTAGATTGGTGTTGTGGCTGCTGCTGCCAATAAGAGCAGTTGTGGCAGTGACTGTGGCAGCAGTTAAAGCGGCTGTACTACTTAAAGCATTTACTATACGACTGCTTGTCTCATGGCCAAACGTAAATGACGTCGTTGATGCTGGCAATGATGCTAATGTTGGTGATGGTGCGGGCGCGGATGTTGGTGTTGTGGCAGTAAACGCAACTGATGATATGACATACGTATTCGGATTTTTGTCATTCGCAATGAATATATAATCCAGGGCATCTGGTAACAGGCAGAAAAGAAGAAACAAATAAAAACAATTTTTTTTTTGATACGAATGGTTTTTGTTGTGTTTCTATTATCGAAAAATAAATGGTTTTTTAAAGGCCAATAAAATAAAATATTGCCACAGAAAAAACAACAAAAAAAAGTACAATAACAATAAAGCTTTCGACATAAAAATTTGGCAACATTTGTTAGGTTTTCTCTTTGTTTTTGTTTTATTAATATTGACTAGTGAAGGTTATAAAATATTGATAAAGGGCTTCTTCCCCTAAAAGAAAAAAGTAAAATGGCAGGATACTTTTGTTTTTTGCCTCACAAATATGGAGAAGAGTATGTACGTATGTACATGTGATGCATAAGACAACTGTAAACAATTTTTATGCCATTTTAATGGTACTAAAATTTAATAGAATCCTTGGAGAATAAACAAACAAAATTACATGCTTCAACATAAAATAGCATTTATTTGGTAAGCAAATCTCTTATGTTGCATGCCAACATAATGAAAAATGCAAAAATGAAAAGTTTTTCATTTCAAATTTCAAGACAACTTAATTCGTTTTCTTGTAAATATAGTGCGAGTCATCCAGATGGAGAGCAGAGGACTTATATAAATGGCCTGCGGAAGTAATCGTAAAAAACGAACTAAACGAACGAAGTGACACGATGAGAAGTTGTCACCAGGTTGGAATAACTTCCACACTAACATACATACATACATAATCGATCATTACAATCCTTCAGACGGGATTACGACCTAGTTTCTCACACCACTTATGCTGTATGTATTATACATGTTATACATGAGTAGCGGGACCTACAATTTAAAGTCGATTCCGAACGACAGATTTCTTTTGAGAAACTATTTTATTTACTGTCAGTGTTTTTGTCAGAAATCTGCTGAGAGGAAGCCGCTGAAGAATTATTTTTTCACATTTTGTTTTATTGAAAATATCTGACCTTAGTTTTGTACCGTGACCTCTCGCCTAATTAACTAATACACTAAGTAATAAAATACGGCGTCTATGAGAGCTTAATTGCCAGTAACACTATAATTTTTGGAATTTCCTCACAACAAGGCTAAGTATCAAAATGAATGAATCATTCTTTGATATCTTTGATATTTGGATCAAGAACAGATAGTGCGACAAAAGTGGGAAAGATTGTTTTCAGAATGAAATGTATTGCGACCACCCACGAAAATTGAGGGTCAAACAATTGGCCACATGGGCTACTGAAAGAACTTACATGTGAACGCCAAGCTACATTCTAAATAATGAACGAATTTATGTTTCGGTATACATAACAAATATTTAACCTCCTTGAGCCCTACCTACACCTACACAATCTGCTCCAGTCACAATTCATGCTAATACCTACAGAATATTGCACAAAGTTTTTCAGTTTGTTATCTAGACAGCTCGTGCGTGATTTAAATATAACGGTATTCAATTTGGGAAACTATTAATCACTATTTGCGTTTCTAGCCTGGTCAAAATGGGTTTCTCGCTTATGTGTCTCAATTTAAAAAAAATTCAAGTTATCCGCAAAGTTAAGTTATCAAAGGTTCTATGTATGTATATTGCTCTGTAAAGGCACTTGTTTACTTGTATTAGAAAGCAGACAAAAAATCTTCTAAGAGTGGGATTGTTCTGATGTTTTAAACAGATTTGTGATCAAAAGATCCACATAGCGTTGACGGCCAATGCTTACCTCACAATATCCCAATAGGAGTACACAGACAACCATATCAAACATTAATGATGATTGAACGCAACTTCCAGTAATGTCGACTCTTGTTATACCCTTCTTTGCGTTTGTCTCCGAGGCTTAGACAAAAACACGAAAAACAAAACAGGCTCAATCGTGCTAATACATGCATGCATAATTGGTCATTACAACCCTTCAGTCAGGTTTACGACCTACCATCTCAGATTACTTATGTTGTGTGTGTTAATTTTATATATGTATACATAGGTGGTGGGACCTACAGTTTAAAGTCGACTCCTAAAGACAAATTTTTGAGAAGCTTTTTCATGGCAATTTTATTTTACTCTCAGTGCTTACCAGAACCCTGCTGAGAGGAAGTCGTTGGTTCTGTTGCAGATGTCTGACCTAATAAGCCAACAGACTACCTACTTGACTATGGCGACGATCCAGAAATAACTTGATGTTGATAATCGGTCTTCTGACAGGCATTCATTCAGAATGGAAGATTGTATTGAGGTCGACATGTAAATCCTGTGACGATGAGAATGAAAATGAAAAAATGTAGAGCATTAATGTATCCCAGAAAGAAACATCTGAGCGCATATCAGGTTGTCATTGCAGCCATCGTACAACTTCATATTTCGTTCTATTGAAGATGTTTGAGCTGGGGGTTGTACAGTGACTTAGGCCTGTAAGGCCAATACATTATATACTACAACTATCATTCAGTCCTCTCTATTTCCATATTGTACTTTGGAAACGTTGACATAAGGCAACATAAGTTTCTATCGTCTCACTTTGCTTTATTCTGCCGTTATTGTGTATACAATTCTGTAAGGATACTATTTCTATTACTATTATTTCTTTGGCTATAAAACGATTGAAAAGTATTTCCAGAATTCATTGATAAATCCTGTTAATTTTCTTTTTTTTAATGTTTTGCTAATCATTTTCAAAACTTTTTATCGCCTGGAGAACTTAAATATTAAAATAACAGTTAAAATAACAGTTATTGATAACTTACCATCAAAACTTGTTTTGCGTGCCATATTATTTTGTGGCAGGCCCGAAAATGTCCGTTCAACAAAAATGTCAACTTCCGTTTTGAGCTGTTCAGTGATTTGACGACTCGTTTGTCGACCAAAAAATGTGTTGACAATAGCAAACGTGATGTTTTTGTTGTTGTTGTTTTGGCAGTTCAGAAAAATTGTTATTGTTTTACTGCTGGCAACACGTTGTGCTCAAGTAGAAAAAATGCTTACAAAGGCGAATATTTGTGGTCCAAGCGAAAGCGGAAAATGAACACGAAAAATATCAACAAAAAAGTTCAATAGCGCGACTCACGCGACAAAACAATTATTTAACGATGATTATTTTTATATTTTGTAAGATTTGTTGTTGTCGTTCCTGTTGTTTTTCGCAAGTCCTTCAATATCCAGTGAAGAGAAAAAATATTTTTGTTAAGACAGGCAATAGGGAAGAGTGTTAATGATGGGTTGAGGGCTTTTCTTAGTTTTCACAGTTGACACCCTTTTTGGCTTTGATTTTTTATTTTGGAAATTTTGTTTCTTTTTTTCTTTGTTTCTTTTAATGTTTTATAACATGCTAGGGAAGTATTTTATTTTTTATTTTTCTTTTTTTCATATAAATTTCACTTGTCGCAACAAAAAAAAAAAAAAAAAATACAAAGAAAATATGAGAAAAAAATAAACGAAAAAAAGAACAAGAATCTGGTAATTTTGCTAATGGCTGTGTAAGTTAAACCGGATGTTGTGGGTGTAAATATGGGTGTGCATGTGTGTTTTTTCTTTTATTTTTTTTTATAACGGTTAAGCATTAAAGAGTATAACATACAAAAAGAGAGGCTAATGTTAGCATATGCTTCTAACTGTTTAGGTAGAGAGTTACTAACGTGTTTTTAACAGTTCAGTAACTGTTTTTATTTTCTTTCCGTCGTTAGTTCTTTTATTACTTGTGAGCTGAGACTGTTGCGAAAAGTTTTTGTTTTTTTGCTTAAATAACAGTACATTTGATATAATGGCGTTAATGTTGTTGTTATTATTGCTATTGCTTGTTGCTATTGCTGTTGCTTCCACTTCCACGTGCATATTAAAACAGTCGTCGTCTACTTTTGAATTTTCTATTCTGTTCGCTGCCCTGTTTTTTATTTTCCCTGTTGGTTTTCTGTTTTTCGTACGTTTGCTTTGTTGGTACGTCGCTTAATTTAATGAATTTTTAAATTCGTTTTAATTTTTTTTTTATTGTTTTTCTGTAACTTTTGTCAACAACGCAAATTTATTTGCTGTGATTTCATTTTGCCATTCATTATTAAAACGTTTTCATATTGAAGCATTTAAATGTCTTGCAGCTATGCGATCTGTAAGGAAATTAAAAGTAAAAAAAAAATATTTTTTAATTTAATTTTTAAAAATCCTTAATAATTTATTTGCTTTTTAAAAACGTTACAAATTTGCTGTTTATCCTATTACATTACTTAAGCACATAAATTTACTAGAATGAACTCCAATTCCCATTTTTATTATTCGATTATTATTGTTTTTACCGTAAAGAGGTGCCTTAGTATTGTGACCACACTAATGTATTTCCCTCAAAGTCCAGGCCTATATCTCTGACAAATTTCTCAGGTGCACATAATGTGTTCCCATGATTCATTCTTATCGTCACAGGATCTATATGTCGAGCTCAAGACAATCCCCCTGACAAATGCTCCACAGGTTCCAAGAGTGTGTTCTCATGATTATTTCTCACTTACGTATGGACCTCAAGACATCCCGCCATACTGAATAAATGTACTCTGACTCTACAGTGCCCTGTCAGAAGACCGATTACCAAAATCAGGTTATTCCTGTACAGTCACCGTAGTGTGTTGGTTTACTAGGTGTTAGGCCGTGATTCAACCCCCAGCTCAGACATCTCCAACAGAACCAAAAATGAAAAAATATTTCTTCGGCAACTTCCTCTCAGTAAATAAAATTGTCATGAAAAGTTTCTAAAAAAATCTGTCGTTCGAAGTTGAATTTAAGCTGTATGTCCCGCCACTCTTGTGTGAAATGAACACACACAACATAAGCGGCGTTGAGAAGCTGGTCATATACATGACTCAGTTCTCCTTTTCTTGTAATTTCCCATCAACAATTTTGACTGCCTTTAATCCACTTGGTTTGTTTTTATATATGTATATGGGTAGGGTCTTCTAAATGGTGCTTCCGAACTTTGTGAGTTAATGATGGTCAGTTTGTTCAGCCATCATTTGTCAAATTAGTTGTCCTTTTTGACAGACAACCACAGATAATAGCTCTTGTTTCCTGAATGGGTTTAGGAGTAGTTGGCAACCGATCCTAATTTTCATAGAAAAATCATCTTCAAACAATGAGGACCATTTTATGATCAATGTGTACGAAAACCTGGTACAAAATTGTCGAATTTGATAGCGATATCCATCCACACAATATCCAAGAGCTTTCAATGAATCAAGGGTAAATTGGTCCATATTTCTTTTATAATAATGTTTGCCAGGCCATCACTGTCACATTACTCACTTCGTTTGCTGTAAATTGAAAGATTTGGATGCCAATGACATTGGGCTTTTGGAGGATGGAGCTGCGTGTAGCATAGTTTATGCCTAATAGGATTTCCTGCACGAGCGATTAGATGGTATGGGCATCTGACATGAAGGTTATGTAAAATCATAGAAATTTTAAATTATCAGAAGCCCTCCACCCAAAAAAGTCGTGTCGGGCATTTAAACGATGCTTGTTTCCAGGCAATGGTATCAATAGGTTCTTAAACAAATACACATTTCGATGATATCTCATTTAAATTAAATTAAATTTAAAGATATAAAACTTCCCTTAAGGGTAAGCCGCTTAGTTAGGGTTAGGCATTGACGTATAGCCAGATAGCCCTCGTTGAGGGTTAGGCTTTTTGTGTCAAGAAATTTTTATTTTTTCTCTTGCTATTGTTATTTTTTCTTTTGAATACCACCAGCATAGGTCCCCCAAAAACGATACTTGCATTACCCGAGAGCAAGAAAAGAAATATCCCCTCTTGTATTGAACAATCCTAGATGCGGAATTAAGTGAGAGTTTCTAAAGAACCCATAGTCGTCACGATATCAGCGGTTGTCCTGTGTAGCCGTTCGTAAATTTACATTCAATTGAATTGACTTTCCACTATGGGCCCGCACCTGACCAGTTGAATGCAATTGCAAGATTTATTTTTCTCGGTTTGGATATGGAATCATAATAGAAAATGATTCCATATCATGAGACTTTATCCGTACCTAGTCTATTTATTTTACAAACAAATCACTCCTAATCATACTATTAACTATTTGAAGAGCTGGTATAGCCTTATAGGGAATGATATTAGAGCCTAAATTGGTCAGTCAGTTGTTGCCAGTTATGTTAACCGATTCATTTGTCGTTTAAATAATGATCAACTTCCACTTGTAAACTTTATCCCACCATTATACTTCAAAGCGTTTCTTTCGAAACCCCATCCTAAAATCGTTACAATAATTTTATTTAAAATTAACTGCCTTTCAACGAACTGATCTTATTTGTCTTCATAATCTCATTATTTTGAAAGACACTCACTCACTGTTCTCAATAATAAAGGAAAATTCCAGAAACAAAAAAAGGAAAAAAATTACATACATACATACATACATACTTACATAAAATATTTAATTTCTTTAAAATTCAAATTTAGCCTTCATGGTAATATATTTCAGGACATGATTTTGTTGAAATTTGTAATATTTAATGTGAAATTTAACGTGCTGTAACAGGCACGTGTTTAAAAGCCTTCCTTGCTATTCCTATGAAATCTGGGCCATGTACATACAAAAAAAAAAAAAATTGCTATTTGAAACACAGTCTTATACAATAAAATCCTGCAACAAGTATTTTTATTAAACATTTCAGTCTACCATTCTCTACAAAAGGGCTCCTCACACTTCACATGCCGCACGCCTAATACTTTCGTTGTTTTTCAACTGTTTTATGTTGTGAGAAAAGTCTACACTGTGAAAAATTGAAGAGCGAAAAAGGAAATTCTCTAAAAAGTCATATCATGTGCACATCATTTTAATCATAAACAATGCAAGTGAACTTGGAGTTTTTACTGAGCATAGTTAAAATCAAATCGTAAACAAGATTGGTGTACCTACCACTGCCTTAAGGCAGCTGCTGCAAGATGGGAACTCAGTCATCATAATGTCATTCGAATGACATTTAAAATCGAATTCTAGTGGAATGTAGAAATTTTTGACAAAATAAGGTTATCTTTTGCATTCGTATATTACACCCTTTGGACCCTCCTTTAACTTGTCTATGATTCAAAGGCTCTAAATGTCTTGTAATTGATAACACCTCGACTAAATTTTAAGCGTAGCAGACTGCATCTAAGGGATTTCTATGGAACATACGCAAACGATTCTAAACTTGCGAATAAAGCAGACTGTGTGTACACCATTAGATGTCACCATATTCTAGTAGGTAGTGTGTTGGTTTATTGTACGAGAGGCCATGGAAATATGAAAAACATATTTCTTCGTCGACTTCCTCTCTGCAGATTTCTGGCTAAAACTCTGAGGCTAAATAAAAATAAAAAAGTTTCTCAAAAATCATTATCATGAATATCTTCATTAGCTGGGGCCTAAATTGTGTTGGAGGCGTACCAACCAATTCTGCGTGAATTCTCTTCACTCTGACCGATAATTTTAAAATAAAATTCTCAGTAAGACCCAAGTAAACGTAAATCATTAGAGATCTATGCGGGTTGGCGATGTCCTAATTAAGAATAATTCCATTTGTCCGGATTCGTTAACAGCTCACAGCAGATAATTCCCGGTACCTTAACCTCCAACATTCGTGGAGTCATTGTTTGTGTCGAATACATTCTTAAAATCATGGGAAATTTTTCAATTACAATTGAAACAAATAAGCGCACAAGTTTTAAAAAACTGAGAATATGCATCCTAAAAGATTATATGAGCCTCAGTACGCGTAACGTAATACGTAATAATAATAAAGTAAATAGTGCACTATTAACAACTTATAGTGCGTAGAACCCGTAAGTGTGAAACGGAACGACGGGATTTCTTTTGGTGTACAATGTAAAGCGTAAACCTGTTAGAACATGATTTTGTTAGCTTGCATGTGTTCTTATCTAGAAGGCAGAACTACATTTAAGGCATGATTTATTTCTTTTTACTGCTTAAGGACCGTATTATAGATATTTCGTAATTATAATCAAAGGATTGCAAGAAGACAACTATGGTAAATAAATTCATACGTAACTTCAGTCTGAAATTTTTATTTACGGGACATAGCTTCTTCAAAGATTTCTGCATAAAACAGGCTCATTCACAATGAAGAACTGTACAAACGGCATTTCGTTACTTTCTTAACCGATCAATAAAATTCTTTAGTCAGGATTACAACCTAGCTTCGCACACCACTCATATTAGTGTGTGTTAATTTAATCCATGAGTGGCGGGCCCTACAGTTAAATTGCCGATTCTGTACGACAGATTTGTGAAACTTTTCAACAAAAACTTTCCACTCAGAGTTTTTGTCAGAAGATTATTGAGAGGAAGTTGCCGAAAGAAATATTTTCTTTGTATTTCGTTTTGATCGGGATCTCAGAGATGGGGTTTGAACATGCGAACTCTCATCTAGTAATGCAGTGCCAATACATAACCTACAAGACTACGACGACTTTAACTGCCCTTTGCTGATGTTATATTCGCATTTCAATGACTTTGCCCGGGTAAAAGCACTACCATCGTGACGGTGATTATGGTAGACTTCAGTAGGAATGCTTTTTATGGAAGCAATAGTTAAACTGGCTCATCTGTAATAGGTTTGGCGGTATATTTTATTTACTGCTATACAAGTGGCCGTTATCACCCGTAGTATGCTAACATTTTTGTGTATACTCAGGGGGGGGGGGGGGGTGTGAAATTGTTATTACTAGCTGTTGTCGTATACACTCATGTATAAAATTAGCACACACAACATAAGTGGTGTGAGAAGCTAGGTCATAATTCTGACTGAGGGATTGTAATGTCCAATTATATATGTATGTATGTTGTCCTTTGCGGCATCGCACCTTTGTAATCAGTTAGTAAAAAATTTTCTGTGGTCAAAGACCTATTGCGAGGGTAGCATTTTTATTTCTTTCAGTGTACTTGTGTTGTGTTAGCATATCTGCTGCCATATACATATACTTGCACATATAATGTCTGATTGCATTACAAAATTGTTTGGGAATCATTTCATAAATTTTTTAAAATACACGTCACAACAACAATGTTTACAACTTTATTTAGATTGCCAGCTTGTCTGCCATACTCACTTACTGTTTGAGTGCAACATGTAGTAAGTAAGGCTGACTGCGACTGCTGCACACAGGTTAAATATACACTTACATACAAGTATGCAATCAGAGTGTAGTAAGTCAAGAGACTACTAACACCATTCGAACGCCTATATTAACGGCAGAAGGAGACAGGTGAGCAGAAATGCATTTTTAGTATAGAATTTCCAAAAGCTGTTCGCATAAGGTAACAGTAGTCGGCTGAAATTATTTTTAGAATTTTAGAAGACTTTAAAGAAAAGGCTGTTCCAACAAGAAAATTTTTTCCTTTTTTAATATGGTTACCCTGCATTCACATTTCTAATGTCAATCTGTTCCTTTTCATTTTCTACATTAAACACTTTACGTTTACTTTGCAATACATACATATGTATGTAAGCCATGAGAGTATGTAGAGTATGAGTACGAGTCGTGTGCACAGGAGGGGTAACTAATGTATCTGGTTTCAACATCATTATTGTCATTATTTTATTATATTTTATGACTAAATGACTTTGAACTTTAAACAAGAGAAAAATATCGATTTTCATTTCATGTTATCGATGTTTTACAATGAAAAGAAAGGAAGAAAAAATAATAAAATTCAATATTTATTACGGTTTGGCAGATGCCTGATATCGTAGAGTAATAAAAAATTATTTATTTTTTATGGTACACATATTATGCTTCTATACTTCTGCTTTAAGAGTAAATTTATAAGGACACTGCAGAGAGAGAGAGAGAGAGTGAGTTATTTAAACAACAAAAGATTTGTTATTGGAAAAAAATTAAGTTTTTTAAAAACTAAAAATTTATCTGGAAATCACACAAATTGCTCGTGTCATTAAATTCTTAAAACAGATTGTAATTGCCATTATTTTATAATATTTGTCTCTTATAAAAAAATTGATTACTTTGGTTGCTAATGTACCCTACAGTGGAGTATAGTTAGGATAGCAAATAAAATAATGTCCTTAATAAGATGGTTCTTTTAAAAAATCTTATTTATAGTTTAAGTTGAATATACAACCAACTTTTTGTTGTTATTTTAACTTAACTGCAACCTTTACTACTTGCTAAATTTGTCATTACAACCCTTTAGTCAGGATTAAAACCTATCTTCGCACATCGCCCATGTTGAGTGGCTGGTACCTACAGTAGGAATAGTTTTACTTTCCTTTCAGAGCAGTTTTTTTGGAAAACTCTGAGAGAAAGTCACCGAAAGGAATATATTTCTTGCATATTTGGTTTTATTCCAGATGTCTGAGCTGAGGCTTTAACGTTGAGTCCATACCACAGATTTTTAAGAAACTTTTCACTGAAATTTTATTTACCCTCACAATTTTTGTCCGAAGACTGCTCAGGGAAAGCCACTGAAATGTCTGTTTTTCATACATACATACATACGTACATAATTGGCCATTACAATCCTTCAGTCAGGATTACGGACTAGCTTCTCACACCACTCATGCTGTGGGTGTTAATTTTATACGTGAATGGCGGGAGCTACAGTTTAACGTCGACTCCGACCAACAGATTTTTGAGAAACTTTTTAATGGTAGGTTCATTTACTCTCAGAGTTTTTGCCAGAAATCTGCTGAGAGGAAATCGCCGAAGAAATATTCTTTTTTTTTAATATTTCGTTTTGATGTCTGACCTGGGATACAAACCCGGGCTTTACGTCTAATAAGCCAACACACTATCTACTAGACTATGGCGATTTCTGTTTTTTCATACTTAGTTTTATTCGAGCTATTAGAGCTTGAGTTCGAAGCAAAGCGCTTTTGTGTTATCAGCCAAAACACTACCTACTGGACTATGGCGATTTCATCTATTATTCCGCCCTACAGTGTATCTCCCAACCATGCTGTCAATTCCTAGAACTCGCAAAGCATTGCATTCTTCTTCAGAAGTTTAATACTTGTTAAGGGTAAAATTTTCTCTGAAAATCTCTCAATTGATACTGACCACCAGTCTGTGATTAATTTTCTAACGAACATCATCAAGACTTACTTACCTCTCTTTGTATAACATAATGAGCCATATGGGCTACCAAGTGAACTTGCCTGCGAATAGTAAGCTACTTGCTAACCTCATTCATTAATTCTTGGAAGTTCTTAATTCTCATTTTTCAATGGTAACTATTATATGCATTCCATAACAAGTGGATATCGTTGGAAATTCCATTGCTCGTGAACTAATCAGGGCAGGTATGGAACTTACAATTCGATTGCCTCAATTACATTAGGCAGTCTTTGTTTGATTGTCAAACATTACACAATTCGGATTCTGACACTATGGAAAGTCATGCCAACATACTCGGCATTCCACTAAATGAATTCTTTAGTAGTACGGGATATGAAGAAGAAGGAAGAAATTTCACTTCACTTCGTAAGGAGTCGGACTTATTAACCTCATTTTCTGCCATTCTTGAATGAAGTCTTATAATTGCTTGCAAGAGATTATCTTCCACTTCATGTGCAATGTGCAATGCACTTGCCATGAGGCAGTGGAGGTTCTCAACTTTTCATTTGTTGCTATCATTGACTGAACTGTTGCAATTGATTGCTATTGCAGGAATCTCTATATTGGAGAAACACTGGTTTGCTGTAGAGAAGGTATGATAATATTGGATATTATTTCTATTCATCTAACCTAACCAAAATTTTAATTGTCTCAGCCATGTTGAGCTTGAAAAGAGTAGCCGCTTTGCTCTATCTTATCTTTCGCCCTTCTCTTTGAACTTAATTGATACTGGCCCCGTCAGTGTGATATGAAAGCTCCCCATCTAAGAAGTCCATCTGCTTGCTTATTGGTATGACTTCCCACAAAAACCTGATATTCATCAGAAGCTGACTATACTTGCCCTGCCCAGTTGATTTAAAATAAAAACAATTTAATACAAGAAAATAACACTTGATGATCTTAGTTTTAAAGTTAAGGGCACGATTAGGTAAATAAAATTCTAAATATAACCACAAATAATAGCCGTAGTAGATAGCGTAATGGCACATTAGACGTGAGGCCACGCATCAAATCCCAGGTCAGACATCTCTAACAAAACGAAAAAATATTTCTCCGATGACTTTCTCTCAGCAGATTTCTGTGAGAGTTAATAAAATAAAAATGCCATAAAAAGTTTCTCAAAAATCTGTCGTTAGGAGTCGACTTTAAACTGTAGGTCATAGCACTCATGAATAAAATTAACATACAACAAACATAAGTGTAGTAAAAAACTAAGTCGTTATTCTGACTAAAATGTTGTAATGACCAATTTATGTATGTTACCCCAAAGGACAAAAGTTTAAAGAAATAGAGAGACAATCGGTGATGACATCATTTTCAGCATAAGTTTTCTGTCAATTGGATGTATGAGACTAGCCATTGGAGATGTTTACATTTTAAAATTTTCCTATAATAGGAATCAAATTGAGGCGATGTTTCAATTGAAGGACAATCAATTTAAGGACAATCAATTCAAGGAGAAAGAACGTTTTCTTCCTAGATACCTTTGGTACAAGTAGCCTCTTAAAAATTTCGTATTTTCACGTAATGATATCATAAGTTCCAGTTGAAATAGGTGACCCTTATACAACATAACAAAAGGAAGACCATGCGTAAATCCATTATCATCCAGGCTACGCTTTATTTTCAAATCTTCCATATGGATGTATGTGCCTAGGGAGTGAGCCTTAGCGGCTACAAAACGAAGGTTCGACACACTATTTAAAGTCGAACAATATAGAATTTAATGGAAATAAATCCTTTTGAATTTGTTTACGAGCAAACACTTGGAACTCTTTGAAATCCTTCGGACAAATATTCCTAGCTTTTTATTCTCGTCTGCAATATATTTACGCTTATGAATCCTGCTGTCATACTGCAAATATCGTACACTCACTGCCAGTATTTTTTAACCCTTAAAACTGTTACAAATGTTTTGGTCTAATGAAGACGATTAGTAAAGAATGAGTGAAACATCAGTTTGTAATTAACTTTCAAAGACAAAACATATTGAATGAGTTTTGTCCACAAGATCTCCAATATAAGCAAATATGCAAGCCCGTTGGATGGAAATATACTTCAAATGTCTTATTATGAGATGCCAGATGCCGAGAGGAGAAGTTCATTTGATGGACGGCCTTTCTTTTATATTGAAGATTTATTAGAAGAGCGTAGGAATGATTGTTTCAAGCTAAATCTCATAAAATACATTTCAAGTTCAAAAACTCATATATTTTTATGCACTTCCGTCTCTTTATAATGCTAAATAATGCAGGCATAAATTTAAATTCAAAGGAAATGAGCGGCAATAAACACCAAACGGAAATGGGCATAAACAAACACAAATTTTATCAAATGAACTGATGTACAGCATAGAAAGGACGAAAACAAACAAACAGAAAAATCCCCTTTCTAAGCCATTATTAGTCACACATTTTCTCAGTCAATTATTTGGTTGAACATTTTGGGTTTTATTTTTTGTTTTTTCGTGACCTAGTCAAGGGAAACTAATTTTTTTTTGTATTTATTTTAGCTGTGCAACTTTTGTTTTCTTTCTTCTCGTTTTTGTCGTTCTACATGAAAATCTTGCTTTAACTGCAGGCCATTCATTATGAATACCTTGTAAATGTTTAAGTTTTTTTCTCTTTTCGCTTCTCTCTTTTTCTGTTCATTTCCTTTCCAAAACTTATACAAATTTATACAAATGACAGGATTTTTGTTTTTGGCCTTCTAGTTCGTCTCTGCTGCAAAAAATTTATGGAATTTCCTGGTTACCTCTACTGTGAAATGGAAGATATTTTTTATTTTAAAATTGAACAATATTAGGTTGCCTCTACCTTTTTTTCATTTTTTTCTTTCTCATTTTCTCTTTTTTGTTTTCATTTTGGTATGAAGAGAGAATGTGTTAAATTTAAATGAAAATTATATTTTTCTTTGAATTTAATGCCCAATATTTGCTCTCAAAAGTTTTATTTGGGTTAGCTTCTAAAAGGTCGGGAAAAGGTCTTGATTGCTGTTTGTATTTGTTGATCAAATTTGTAATGAAATTTTAAGCAGTAATTTTGTTAAGGCTGATCAGAGACTGCATATAAACCTTCCGTCTACTTTGAACTGAATTCATAGGCATGAGCCTTACACCTCTGTGCGGAATAATAGGACTGAAGTCTTTGTTAAAAGACTAGAGTTTTGGAGACCATGGTTAGGATAATGGAACAAAGGTTAGGTTGGGCTAAACTAGCAGCCGCCTTAAAGGGCATAGTACCATTGTACCACCGATATTACTTATTTCGTCTAATAATTATTGCTCCTGATTGACATCTCTTCTTGAAGTCAACGTAGTTTAGTATGTAGTGTGGTGGCTTATTAGTTTTTGTTTTTGGTATTGTGCTTCACACAAATATATTGTTATGAAAACGGAAATGGTGTTATTAAAATAGTAAACAAAAGATACGAAAACAAAGGACTTGTTTACATGATCGACGTGTAAGCAAAAACATGGCAACAATGTCAATATAAAAACAAAGGGGATAAACAAAGTAAACAAACAGGCAAAAACAACACTGCAAGGACAAACATAAACAAAATACACAAACAACAATAAAAGGCAAGACGAAGCAGACAACGGAATTCAGGGAAGAATTCAGTCACTCTTATGTGAAGACGCGTTGCGTGTAAAGAGAATAATCATGGTTTTAAGATCTCCGTTGAAAAGATCTAACGAACGAGTGCAAAGAAGAATAACAAATAAAACAAATTGTTGTTGCCAAGTACCAAAAGGTGGCACACGAAATTGTGCGAACTATGAAGATCTAATTTAAAACTAAACATACATTTTTTTTTAATTTTATTTGCAATCTACTAACTCATATTTTAAACGTTTTTAAAAGTGTAGAAACGTAACAATATATATATATTTGATACATGTATATATTAGACACATTATTAGTCGAATTATTGTTCCAGTCTTTAAATAGCATGAGTTCTTCCTTCTGAAATGATTTGTCAATTTCTGGGAAGAATTTTCTTGGGTTTTTGTATAATGGTGAGAAACTTTACTTACAGAGTTTAATACTTTCTCAGGATATGGAACGGCTAAACTTTCTATGCAGTTCGTATCAACATATTAATTTTTCTGAATTCACTTCTAGACGAAATGAAGAAGAATTTTTTGTCTTCTATTGAAATAGCATCTGGAACGCTTATATATCGCACGATATTTTATAAAAGATATTTTTTATCGGTACCTAGAGAGTATTCTTGCTATTTACAAATCCTTTACGCTTGGGGAAGTGTAATCTTTCTTTTTGAACTTGTTTCTTTTTGCCATATACTTTTCTGCTAACTATTTATGTGCAATGTCTGTCTTGCTGCTATTTTAAACCCGGTTACCAAACTATTTGCCACTATCGCACAACGATTTTTGTTTGTTTTTGTGTTGCACACTCCATTTAAATCTCGTCATTGGCATAATTATAGAAGCAGATAATGCAGCTCCGTGTATAATGGCAATGAGGCAACAATAATATTTAAAACCATGACCATCATCTATTTATGCATAAGCAGGAGTTTTTTGTATTCGCTTCGTTTGCACACTCATTTGCCTCACATTAAACAGCAGACACATGGCGAAGCGCACTAATATTACCATCATTGTGGGCAACAGAACCAGAAGATGAAACTTTATTTATTGCAAGGTATAGTTGGTATTGGTACAGGCTGCACTTATAAATAAAAATAAAATAAAAGTACCATAAAAAAGGTAAAAGCCATTAAAGCATTTTTTGTAATCACGTAACCTAGTAGGTAGTATATTGGCTTATTAGATGCGAAGCCAGGGTATAAGCCCCTGGCTCAGACATCACAAACAAACCGAAGTTTGAAAAAATATTTCTTCGGCGACTTCCTCTCAGCAGATTTCTGAGAGTAAACTCTGAGAGTAAATAAAATTTCATATGAAAAGTTTCCCAGAAATCTGTCGTTCAGAGTCAGCTTTAAACTGTAGGTCCCGCGACTCACGTATAAAATTACACACATAACATAATTTAGGCCATAATTCTGACTGAAGGGTTGTAATTCCCAATAATGTATGTATGAAAGTGTGAATTTTGCTCAAATCTCTTTTGGTTGAACATATTTTTTCACAAAATCTGTGTGTGCAAGAATTATTCTTCTTGGGTTATACAGCGCCGAATAACCACAGAAAAGATGTTCTGTGGACTTCTCTTCTGTAGAAGTCGTTATGAGGTACTTCCAGTCTCCTGGCGTGAACAGCCAGGGGCCAGTGTCTCGTTATCAATGCCTTAAGGTTTGCCTACATCCGAGTTTGTTGAGCAATATGAATCCATCAGTGAAAACTTGAACGACGTTCCCCGTTTTCAAACCATTATCATAAAGGGATTTACCTGGTGTCTGTGGTGAAAAACCATGATCGAAACTGGTTCATTTAGCGTTTAATTGATAGCTATATTCAAACCATCCACACCAAAGAATTTAGCAGGACCATTGCTTCTGTATTACCATGCTCTTATGGCGCTCAGAATCATTGCCGTGTTCGCAGTCACTTGTTCAGTAAACAATGCCTTGGATGATGTAATCCTAAGGGCACCTTTTATAACGATCGCCTCCATTCTTATAATTCCCTCAAGCCAGGTTTGATGATTCCTTTTTCAACTACTAAGTCTTAGCCCTGTAGAATAGCGTTGGTTTGACAACAAAGTTGTATCATTAGCATATATTTTTAGAGTTAATAACCCAGTTCAGGCCAATTGTACCCTTGCAACAATAAACGGCAGTAGCTGTTCTAGATTGTATATTAAAGTAACAATTACGCTTGCTATCCAATGTTATGCCAAAATATTTGGCGCTATTTGGTAGAGTGAGAACTACTACTAGTGAGGATAGTACTAAAGCAATTTTGATTGGGTTTACTTCCAGTCCACATATGTTGCAGCATTTCTGCAGTAATCTAGGTGCAGATATCAGAATTTCTGAAAATAATTTTGGATCATTGCCTTTAGTCATCACTCCCACGTTATCTGCATAGGCTATGGTTATTTCGTCACAAAAATGAATGGAGTGTTCGAGAAGTTATGGAAAATTGGATTCCCTCCACCTAGATAAGCGATAGCAAACATTTGAATGACGTTATATTCCACATATAATGTTGGTGATAGGGCTTTTAAGGAATAGAAAATTTCGAAGATATCGCACACACGCATTGTTTTATTTCAATTGAAATTTAGGAAGCGCTTTAATAGGACCCTTTTAGATTTTCTAGATTTATGGGTAGAAATTTTGTATATCAATCAAGTGAATAGAAATTGAAAAAACAAAATATTCTTTAAAGTTTTGAACAGAAAACTAAACTTTTCAAAGAAAAAATATCCTTTTGCTGTGTTTCTTTTGCGTTGCTCCGACGCTTTGTGCCTCCTATACGGTACGTAAAGAATAACGGGGTTTTTTTTTGCTCTTTTTGCCTCTTCTCAGAACACTGATATGCTTATGATTGTAAGTAATAAGCAGAGAGAAGTTTTTCTTGTTTTTTGTGGTGCCTTTTATAGGACTCTCCTTATAAGATTCCTTTTTTTTAAATCTTGTTGAGAAGTTGAAGAGCAATCATCAGATGTAAATGAACACAATAAGTGACGTTATTTTACACTTTCGTGTAGATAATATAGGAAAAAAATTTTAAGTTTCAAATTTAGATGATGAAAGTGTATGTGTGTGTAAAGTGTGTTAGCATGTCTACGTATACTTAAGCATCACACACTACACTCTCTCTTTTTTTCCGTTATTTTCTCATCAAACGTGGTTAACAACACCAAAAATATCTTCTCATCATCATGCATACGCTCACGCACATATTTATGTATGTAGAGGAACAAAAAACCGGTTTTAATATAAACATTTTGGCGGATGTTGTTTTGTATTGTAGTTGTTGTTGTTGCTGCTGCTACTACCCATACTACTACAACTACTAGAATTGCTGTTGTATTTCAATTTCAACTGTTATACACAAAGCGTGTGTGTATGATACACATGAAAATGATGAGAATTTTTCGTTAAAAAAAAATTCCCAAACGCAGGAACAGGAAATAAGCAGCAATGCATGCAAAAAAGGCAACTGAAAAATGGTGGAAAAAAACGTCTAAAATTTTAGTGTTTGAAATAAGAGCTGGCTGACAGGGAATGAGGGGGAATGAGTACTCAACATGAAACTTGGCACTTGTGTTTACGTCGTTTTTTGTGACATGGTGACACTTATTTTTTATTTTTCGTTATTTTCTTATGTATTTTTTCCTTTTTTCGTTTTGCTGAGACAACATATTTGTCTGGAAGTTTTTCTTTCACTTGTTTATTTTTTTGTTACATTTTATTATATTTCATTAGTTTTATTACCTCCTATTATTCATAAAAATAAATGGAAAACACAATAACCGTTGAAAAGTGCCACAACAACTTACAACAACCAGTAACCATTAAAATAATTCTTTTTTTTCTGTCTTCTTCCTCAAGATATTTATATTTACCGCAATCCATAGAATTTTATTCATTCACACTTATCAAATTATGGAAATGGTGAGAATAAATACTGGGACATAAAATTATATGATAAGGTATCACTACTACAGTACGGTGGTTTAGAAATTAAATACAATTTTGAATAAATTTCAGGCAAATGGGTGACAGTTTTTACTTTAAAGTTATCCAGCTGGTTATTATAACGGACTAAAGTCCGAATTACAACCTAGCTTCTCACACCACCCAAATTGTTTTTGTTAATTCTATCCCTAAGCGGTACGATCTCTAGCTTAAAGCCGATTTCCAACGACAAATTTGAACAATATTGTTTATTTCATGGCAATTTTATTTAATTTCAGAGTTTTTCCAGAATACTGCTGAGAGGAAGTTACTGTACGAAATATTTCTTTTCATATTCTGTTTTGCTCGGGATGTCTGAGCTGGATCTTGAATACACAATACAGAGCCACTAAGACAGCTTTTGCTCTTTATTGTTCGAAGAGAACGATTGGCCTGAGTTTTATACTGGCGATACAATTTTGTAATCAAATCAACTCTATTCTACAGGAACAAGGTTTTGTAATTGGCTTTAGAGAAATTCACCAACACATCATCAAACCCTCATTGAGGGGATCATAAGAATGGTGGCGATCATAATAACGGCTGCTCTTAGGATTACATTATCCAGGGTATCGTTCACTATCCTTAACTGACTGCCACCAGACATGTTGGCGAAACAAGTGACCGCAAGGGCAGCAATGAGACTGAGCGCCATTAAAGTAAGGCAGTACAGAATCTGTGGTCATACCAAACTTGTGGCTATAGATGGTCAGAATATACATATCTATCGACTACACGATACCTTAACATGCTTTCGATCCTGGTTTTATAACGCAGACTGCGGGTAGATCTTTTTATGATAATGGTTTACTGCTCTCAGGAAAAGGATTTTCAAGTTTTCACGAATAGATCAATCCAGATCACACAATAAAGTCAGATGTGAAATCTTTTCAGAACAACTGAACATTAAATTGTCCGTTGCACCGCTAGATGATTGCAGCAATTTTCGGGCTGATATTAGGACTATAAAGAGTACTCCCATTTGAAAATTCGATCGTTAGAGTATGTGTGTACCATTTGTACTAAGACGGGCTCTCGTCTAATAAGGCAAAACACAACCCACTAGACTATTGCAGACACTACAATTTGCACAAAGTTAAGTCAGCTAGAATTCCGGCCTTGTTTTTGATGATATACTCATTGAAATGCTTTAAAACATATGATAAAATTCTAGCAAGGGAACCAACGCCACGAGCAATTTAAAACGTTAAATTTTCTGTGACTTTGAAGCACATATCAGGCTGAATTTGGCCGATGATATGTGTTACGTTGTCTTTAAGAATCGCTATAGTTTGTGGATTATTCGTTAAATCAAACAATCTTGGTGGGCAGTTTACTTCAACATCATGACGATACCCTCAAATCACTCGTGCCTAATAACGAATGTGACCTAAGCTCTTAGAGCCATCATGTTAAAACCACATGTTTTTGGCGTCAAAATTTAATCCACTTCAAGCCAAAAGAAGTAAATTATCATCGATCATTCTTAACATGACACTACTGCATGGATTTTCAATTATAATTTCACAGATCTTCTTAGGTATTCCAAATGAAGAAAATTCACTTGACTCTTCGATAGTTGTGTCGTGGTTGGTTTAACCGGTTTGTTATTTCCTGGGATCCCACTATGTCTCTGTATCCCTACGCTATGATGATGGAACGTCTCTACCAGTTGTTAGACTGGCTGCGAGGCAGTTTACTAATAACCTTTTCACAGATATTTTCGTCCACCACATCGAAGTTTGCATGATAGGCACTTCTGCCTCGAAGACGCCCCTGTTATTCGATAGTGTTATAGGATGAGATATGCCTGTTGATTTCAAAAAAGTTGCACCATTCACCTTTCAGTTCCGAACCTTTCGAGATAATTGAATGAGTTGCATTTACTCCATCTAAGATAAGAACCCGTAGTTCAAATACCAGCTCAGACATCTCGAACGAAACGAAACATGAAAAAAAAAATATTTATTTCGGCGACTTAATCTCAGTAGTCTTATGTCAAAATCTGCGAGAGTAAAGGAAACTGCCATAAAATGTTTGTCAAATTAGTTGCTCGGAATCGCTATTAAACTGTAGGTACCGCTACATATGAATAAAATTAACATACACAACGTGAGCGGTGCAAGATACTAAGTTGTAAACCTGGCTAACATACATACATACATACTTAATTGGCCATTTCAACCCTTCAGTCTGGATTACGATCTAGCTTGTCACACCACTTATGTTGTGTGTTTTAATTGAGTGGTAGGACTTACAGTTTGAGTGGCGGGATTTACAGTTTAAAGTTGTTTCCGAACGACAGATTTTGGAGAAACTTTTCACGGAAATTTTACTTTACTCTCAGAATACCACAAATATGGTGAGAGGAAGCTGCCGAAGAAATATTTTTAAATATTTCGGTTTATTGTAGTTATCTGATCTGGCGTTTGAACCAAGGCTTCATCTCCAATAATCCAATATACTACCTGCTAGGCTACGGCGACTTCAACTCTGTAAACCTAGAATTAATTAAAGTGGGACACATCATCTGATTTGAATGAAAGACTTAAACAGAAAAAATCCTGATAGAGCAGTTCGTCAAACCCTCCATTGTATGATTTCGATTTTAAAGAATGAAAATTCATAAATGTTCGTGCTTTTGCTTCACTGTACTTGTGGTCAACATTAAAATATGACACCTTTTATACTATTGTTACAACAAAAGTGACAAATAACATGAAATATAAACAAAATATATAAAAAGAGCTGAAGAAAGAAGTTGAGACAAATTTTATTCAAGATTCTTGTCTTGTATCACAATGAAGGGAATATATTTTTATGCTGCCAACGTTAAGAATATAAAAGACGAAAAAATTGAAAATAATAATAACCATAGCGTTACGTTAAGAGTACCAAATCCAATAACATTTCAAGCTGAGATTTAACTTAAAGGGGGGTGGTAAATATAACTGCTTCGTTATCCTAGAAATATAAATAAAATCAAGCGGAATTCTTAATAAAAAACAACACCTGGTTTGTGTCTTCAATAATTGGTATTGTAAGGATGATGATTTTGCTACTTGGTTTCTTATTGTAAATTGGCTTGATTTAAAAAAGAATCGTGACATGGGAAAATGATGTAATTGTTTGCTTATTTAATTGAATTTTATTCTCAAAATTCAAGCTGTTTTGGAAACTCTATGTTAGCTCAAAGAGTACGGGCCTGTTCGTAAATGCATCATTGCGCTGCATAATATGATTATTTTGCGCTTACACTGCTAATCACATGTTGCTGATGCTTCCTTTTTGGTGATTTATTTGTTTGCATTTGCGAACGAACAAACACTGCAGAAATGGAAAAATTATTAATAAATTTGATTTTTGAACTAGACGATAAAACAAATGACAAAATGTTGTTAAATGCACAAAAAAGTGTACTTTGTGCAAAAAAGAAGACATTTAAGGCAGAAAAGATAAACTCTCATTCTCTTCCTCTCACTCATTCAATGCATCAGCCATTTTTATGATTAGTGTTTTGGGTTTATTTGCGCATAATATGATTTAATGTTGCATTTACGAACACTTGACGTATGCAGTGCTACCAAGATTTGCATTTATGAACATGATGCGCATAATATGCAGCGCAGTAATGCATTTACGAACAGGCCCTACATAACTAACTTTGCTGAATTTGGTGTGTAAAGCAGCAAAATTCAGTTCAAAAGCTGCCAATATACAAATATGATTCACAAGTAAGGATTGTAAGCGTCTTCAGTGGACCGTACTTATTCTAGATTAAAATAGCAACATTCTATATAATAGTCCTCTAGGTGTATGTGTAGTCATATTGGTTTTTTCATCCTAAAATTTAGGAATTAAGTTTGGAGAACTTGTTCTTTCATGGAAGCATTGTAATATTCCAAACAGAAATACTAATTTGACAACAATTAACAATTAATTTTCATTTGTTGGGGTATCCCATTGGCCAGCAACCTCATTAGATTATCATATTGTTACGCAAATGAAAAATCTAGATACTGATCTTATGCTTTTACATCGCTTAAGATTAAAATTATAAACAAAAGCTACAAAAACAAAACAATGCAGTAAAGAAACCTGTTTACAAATTATCGTACTGCTTAATATAACGACAAACACCAGCATAAAAAAATGGTATACAAGTAAACAAAAATACACAAACAATACTACAAGAATAAATGTAAACAAAATACACAAACAAGAATAATAAATATAAACAACGATGTGTGAGATCTCGAGAACGAACACATGTCACGAACATTCGCCTTCAGGAACACTCATCAGACTTTTTAATTTGCCACATAAAAGGCAAGTCAAAGCAGGCGACTGAGTTAGTGAAGCTCAGTCAGTCATGTGTAAAGACGAGGTGTGTTTGAAGAGGGTAATCATGGTTTGAAGATCTCCGTTACAAAGATCTGTCCTAATAATTGTCTAGTAATTGTTATTGTTTATGCAAAGGGTATTAACAGAGGAATAACAATAGACAAAAAAGGCAATTGTTGTTGCTTACATTAAGTTGTGAATTTTGGCACACAGAATTGTGCGAATAATAAAGAATCTTAATTAATGCTAAACACAAATTTATTTTTATTTTATTTGCAATCTATGAGCTCATGTTTTTAAAAGGTAGATACGTAACAGTATTTTTTGTTTTTATTTTTAGGAACGCGTGAACCTCACCAAGATGAGAATAATCTCGATCCGATGCAAGATGAATTTTTTTTTGGTTTGCACAATCGACATCATCGTGCAGTTTCTTGTTGCTCAAGCGTAAATCGATTCATTACGTCCATTGGAGATAATATATCCAAATTTGTCACAGAATAGAATGACATACGTATCGCCAGATTCGAAATAACCGATAGTACAAATTTAAATCGATAGATGGCCCACTTGATATACCGATATATATATATATGTATATGTACATCCCACATTTAGCCAATGTTTCACAAACATCTCCAAAATTTTGCACACAAATAAACTTGATTTAGAAAATAAATAAATAAAATAACAATGAAAACTGACTGTACTCTTGATAGTTTGGCCATAAAACAATCGAATTTAATGTTAAGCACCTTTTTCCCCAAGATAAAATAATTTCTAATAAAAAACTTTTATGTTGATTATATTTAATGCCACATAAAATACAATCAAATGAAATGCTTTTAACTTAAACACACACATGCATACATGCACATATGAAATGGGAAAAATAAATCCCTTCAAAACAAAGTGTAGAAAATAAAAATATACGAGCTGAACCAAGTGACCACTGCTGCCACAGGAAGCTGAACAATGCCAGTCGTTTAGTCAGTCAACTTTCCAACACACAACAAGTGGACAAGACAAGACACCTGCTTTGTTTTTTTTAGTCACAATGTAAGTATCGTGTGTGTGTAGTGAATTATCGTAATGAAAATTTACTCTACAGCAGCATCCGATGTTACTGCTCCAATAGACCACAAATACGAGAAGAAAAAGGAAAGGAAAACTTTTTATTTTTTCCTACACACCAAGTGAGGGATGTAAATCTGTTTGGACTTTGCGAATAGTGTTGCATATAAATACTTATCTTATTCATGTATACATACATATATATGTACCTGATTTTGTTGTGGTGTTAGTAGAATATTTATTTGTGTTCATTTTCCTGAAGTTTTTAATATTTATGAGCCAATAAAATCACTCTTCAATGACCTTCACACTTTGAAACACAAACGTAATGCATTGAAAAGCAAAAAATTCCTTTTAAATTTTGTTACTTTCTTCAACACAATTTATCTGTATCTACCACAAATAATGTTCAGGGTGTTATGAGGCACAGAATAAGCGCAAAAGAAAATAAAACACAGAAAATTAAATAAAATAGCATGGAAGTATAAAAAAAGGTAATTCAAGGCGAATATATTATTTCCACTAGACTGATTGGAAAATCACTTTCACACTCATTTTTTTTCGTCTGTTTTTATTTACTCAACACCTATTCGGAAGCCAACAAACACCAACATTCTCTCTTTCACACTCTCAAGCACACAGGCTAGCATCTGCATACACATTCAGCATGCGGCAGTAATACGCATACTTTCGCATTTATTGTTGCAAACACTTGAACAGAAACCTTAAATGCCTAGTTCACAAAGTGTGGTGCTGTGATGCCCAATCGGCCAGGCACTAAGGGACTGGAGTAAAATTATTTAAAAATAGGAAAAATTTACTCAGTTACTTTTTCCATGGGGGTTCTTACCAGAGATCAGCACTGAATCGTTTTTTCGCTACTCATAGGTACACATGAAATTTTGAATATAAGTGAGTCAGTAATATCGAAATTGCACTACTCTGATTCATTCGTACTCACTACAATATTGATTTATAGGTATAGGTTGCAATGAGTAAGAGTACAACGTTGACATCAAACTCATAACATTTGAAATATGTTTGATTCATACGTTTGCTCATTGAGATTCATAGATTTAGACAAATGTTTAAAATAATCATAAATGATTCGAGTTATTCGAATCATTCATAAAAATTTACAGTCTTAGTTGTTGTTGCGTTTACAAAAAAAAGAAGAAAGAAAAATACAAAGACATCATGTAAAGCAAACATACAACCTTCTAGTGAGTATTGTAGTGTTTGTAAGCGAATCATACTTATTTTGTTATTCTTGTTAATGTTGAGTAAAGGAGAATCGAAATTAACAATATTATGCGGATAGTTAAGTATGAGTACTTCAAACTTAGAATATGAGTAGTATGAGTATGCTATTAAAATAATTATGAACGCGTATAAGTATCAGAAATTTTGAGTCTGATTTTAATCTTCTCATTTTCTTGAATACTGATTGCTGATCTCTGGTTCTTACCACTGGGGTTCTTCAAACACAATTATCAATCACAAGACAGTTTGGACTAATTTTAAGTGAACTGACTATTCAAAAAAGCTCGTTTTTTGGATGCCATCGATAGAACGCTGACTAAACTTCAAATGCAGTTCGCTGTTTATATTAATATTTCTTAATTGATTTTTGAATGAGGTGAAGAAGAATTTTTTATCTTCCATTGAATTAGAATGTAGTATGCCTACATATCACACTATAGGTTAAAAAAAAATTTCTTTTGGTCCCTCAAGAGTACCTTTGCAATTTACAAATGCTTCAGGCTTGAGGAAGTGTAATCCTTCTTTTTGAGCTTGTTTCTCCCTGCCATGCAATTTTTCAAACTATTTCTATATGATGTCTGCCTTGGTGCTATTTTAAACACGCTTACCAAACTATTTTCCACTATCCTGCAACGATTTTTTTTTTGTTTTTTTTGTGTCCCACACACTCAATTTAAATCTCGTCATTGGCATTATTATAGAAGCAGACAATGTAGCTCCGTGTATAGTGACAATGAGTCAACAATAATATTTAAAACCATGACCATCAGCTATTTATGCATAAGCAGGAGTTTTTTTTTATTCGCTTCGTTTGCACACTCATTTGCCTCACATTAAACAGCAGACACATGGCGAAGTGCACTAATGTTACCATCATTGAGGGCAACAGAACCAGAAGATGAAACTTTTTTTTTCATTTTATATTACATGATATACTTGGTATATATTGGCTGCACTTATAAATAAAAATAAAATAAAAGTACCAGAAAAGGAGGTACCAACTATTAAAGCGTAGAAAATTTTGTATATTACGTTTGTAGTCGCCGTAGTTTAGTAGGTAGTGTGTTGGCTTGTTAGACGTGAGACCACGGTTCAAACCCCAAGTAAGACATCTCCAACATAACGAATTACGAAAAAATATTTCTTTGACGACTTCCTCTCAGCAGATTTCTGTCAAAAACTTTGACAGTAAATAAAATTGCCATGAAGAAGTTTTTCAGATATCTGTCGTTCGGAATCGGCTTTAAACCACTTGTGGATAAAATTAACACACAAAATTCAAATCTAATCGAACTGAAGTTTGATCGTCAAATAAGCTAAATATATATATATAAATAAGCTAAATTACGAAAAACCGGTTGAAGAAAAACCTGTTGCAGGAGTTAACACACACAGATATGTGGATTGATATGTGAAGATTTGCTGTTCTGAGTAACGTGCAGAAAAATCCAAGAACTTGTCGACTTATTTTGCCATCTTCGTATGAATTGCTTGTTTGTAAAACTTTATGGGGTGTGAAATAAGGTTGAGATTCACAAAAGTATTTAAAATATTATCACGAATAAAAATACAATTTAATTGGAAGAAAATAATGTAGCAGAAGAACGAATTTTAATGTTATAATTACTCTCAGATAATGGATAATAGAAGCAGAAGATCTTGAATAGTACCATATAAAAAGTACTTGCATTAGTACAAGTATTAAATCAAAAAGCATTAAATTTTCAAAGGCTTGTAATATTTTTTGCTTGTATTGCTAACAACAAGAACGTATTGCAGTAATGTACCTGGAGATATTTAAAAAGTACCAATTTTATATTCTACTAATATTGGTACTTTTGTAATATTATATGTTTTGTTATTCAAACGAGTGTATATTAAAAGTACGCTTTCAATGTCACTGTCATTATCAGCTTCGTTAAACAACGACAACAACAACAACAACAACAAAAAAGGCAACAAGGAAAAGAGCATTTCAACTAATGAAATGGAAGTCCTGCAACAACAACAACTACACTAACAAAAACAAAAACATTAAAATAAACTGAAATCGCAATCCACACATAAACTCACGTACACACACCATCAGATCCATCTATATGTACATTCAAGCATTTATTGAAATAAATAAACGTTGTGGAGAAGGAAGCGGAAGTACAGCTATTGCCATTGATCAGTTAAATGGCAAAGAGAAAGAGAAAAACGACGGAAAGTCAATGCTGCAAAGACTTACATACGTATACATACACTCTCGTTTCATTCGCTGTCAAACTTTAGCATTTTAATTCAATTGAAGAATTTTTCAAATAAATTTTGAAAATAAATCACGTCTGTGTGCTGTGATCCTCTTGTGGAGACCTACTTAAAGAGTTTGATTTTTCAGATTAAATGATACTGCATGATATGAAATATTGGATGATTTAGGAAATTTTGTTACAAATTAGAAAATACTTGGTTTTCTTACCATATATTGGAAAGGAGCACTACCATCCTTGTTGTCAATCCTAACTTTGCCATGTTAGGTCTACATTATGTTGTTCAGTAGTAATTTATGTGAGACGCAAGGGTGGTGATTAACGACCCAAGAACTTGGAATAGTCATATTTAAACTATATAATACCCATTGCGATGCCACTATCATCAATTTCTCCTAGTCCTGGAATCAACTTGCGCTTCTGATGAAGTTACATAAACTCCCAATGTCTATTACCAATACATCACTTAACTTGCCTGTATAATAGACACCAAGATGATTCCTGCTTTTCTGATAATCCTAGTATATACCAAAGTGTATACGATGCTACCATTCAAACCTAACCTAACTTCAAACTCGTTCAAGTCTCTACAGCTCCTGCAGCCTTCTTTCAGTATGTATCCATACATAAAGCAATACCCAATAGCACGCCTAAATACGACGCTCAGTGTACTCTTTCAGAGTATTATGAGACTTTTCGTTCACTTTCTATTCAATTTTGCTCATCTAGTATGTTGTGCTATGTTTTCTTTGTACAATGGGTCAATTCGACCTCCGGGTACTGTACTTGTCACAGTTAACAAGTAAACGCCCTCTAACCTGTTGTGCTAGGTTTCTACATGGCGTTGATAGATTCCATTACTGTATCGTCAATTATAAGCTCACAGGTCTTCATGGAAGTTCCAAATGTTCGCTAGACAGTTTGATGGTTGTGCCACGGTTACTTTGCAATTTCCTAGAATACTACCATGTTCCGGTAGTCATACGATATCAGGGTCGTACATCTCCACTATCTTTTAGACTTTGTTTCATTAGGATCCAGTATTCTGATAGGGCTCTGGCTATTAAGCAGTTTAATAATATCATTTCTAGAGATACTTTCCTCCTTAGTAATCCTTATCGCAGTCAGCTTGACCGACGTACTTGCCTGGATTGTTAATTATACGCTCCCAGGTCTTCATAGGTATTCAAAATATAGAGCATTCACTAGACTCCTCGATGGTTGTGTCATGCCTGGTTCATCCACTTTGCAATTTCCTGGAATCCCCCTATGTTCCAGTACCCCTACGGTAATGAGTGTCGTACGCCTCCACTATCTTTTAGAATTCGCTTCATTATGACCCAGTGCTCTGACAGCTATCTGGCTTCCAAGCAGTTTACTAATATCCTTTTAGAGATAATGTCGTCCTTAATTATCCTTAACTCAGCCTGCATGAGCGACATTTCTTCCTGGAAGACGCCTTTGTTAACCGATAGTGCTATATGATGAGATATGCCTGACGATTCCGAAAAAGTTGCACCACCATTCAGTTCCGAACCATTCATGACATTTGAACGACTTGCATTAAACCATTCAAGATAAGAACCCGTGGTTCAAACACCTGCTCAAACATCTCGAACAAACGGACTCTGAGATTAACTCAAATCTATCGTTCGGAGATGACGTTAAACTGTAGGTCCCGCCACTTATGAATAAAATTAACACACACACAAAATGGATGGTGTGAGAAACTAGGTTGTAATCCTGACTAAGCGGTTGCAAAATTAAGCAAATAAAAGTTTTAGAACAAGAGAACCATTCGAGAAAAAAAACACGATTCGACAGGGCTTGAAACGACCGCCAAATTCTTGAATGGAGGCTAAACTTACATACAAATATACTGAGGTTATTCAACTGTTGAAGTAGCCGTAGTCTAGTAGGTAGTGTTTTGGCTTATTAGACGTGAGGCCTCGGTTCAAACCCCAGGTCAGACATTCAACAAATTGAAACATAAAAAACTATATATCTTCAGACACTTACTCTCAGCTGATTTCAAAAACTCTGAGAGTCAATAAAAATTGCCATAAAAAGTTTCTTTCGTTTGGAGTCCACGTTACGTCTTTCAACTGGAAAATAGATTAAGAGCCTCTTTCTGTAAGACGAACGATTTCAATTGCTTGTTTGTTTATATGTTTGAGCACAGCACATACATACATCTTATGGAGAGAGAGGCAGATTAATCACGTACATATAAAATGTTTTGTCATACACTATGATAGACGCATGGCTTGGGAGCTCAAACATAAGCGAAGATCTTGACGTGTCATGCATTGACATGTATGTATGTATGTACAGTAACAATTTAAGTTTCTTTGTGTGTGAACTCTTTACAAAGTCAAGCATAGATCCTGTACCCTGTGCATACGTGAATACCAATTTCTAAACGGTAATTGTAGAATCTTTTTATTTTTTTTTATTGACTTTTAAATAGAAATGAACGCACAGCTGTGTCAATACCAATACCCTGTGTTGCCTCGAGTGCAGAGCCACTTAAGCAAAGGCTAATGGCATGAATGGCATGGCAGGCAACAAACAACAAGTTGTTCATGATTAAATAGTGTTTTTATAACCATTTGCCACTTTTTACCTTTGTTATCGTTTAAGCCATTATTTTAATTTTTATTTTCTCTTTTTTTTCTGTTTTTGTTATTATTGTAGTTGTAGTTTTTATTTACTATTGGCATTGCCATTGTCCTTCTAAGCCTTCTTTAAAATATCTTCGACCATTTATTACTGGAACTCTATTTGGAAGAAGTAAAGCATAAAAGGAAATAGGAAAGGATACTTAACAATGGAAATTGTAAGTAAAAAAGGAAAATTCAAAAAGGATTGCTGTTTCTTTTCTACTTCTACTTGTTTTCCATTTTAACTTTTCGTTATTGGTAACATGTCCGTAAAAAGAAAATGAACGGCAGACCAAGAGAAGGTTTAGCCTTTGTAATTTATGCGTAACCAAAATGTATTGTAAACCTTTTAGCCCCTTCATCTTCACATAAAATCAATGAAATACACTCGGGACAATTTATTTTAAATGTGTTGAATGTCTACTCAATAATTCTAAATATATTGACATGAGAGAGGGAGAGAGAGAAAGTGCTAGAAAGGAAGTGAAAAAAGGGATAATAAATCAACTGGAAAATGTCAACTATTTTAGTTTGACAGTGGTTAAGTAACTCTGTGTGTGTTCTGTCCTAACTGCTAAGTTGTGTTAACAAGAGCAAAATGATTTAATGAAATACCATATCATGCTGGCAAATTATTTATTGTTACACTTGGAAACTTGGAAGAAAAGGGAAATTTAAGTTGATTTAAGGGTAAATATTTTAAAAAAATATTTATTTTAGACTTTAAAGGGTTAAAATAATGTACAAATAGTAGGTAACAAAACGTTGAAAAATTGAAAAATGAAATCCAGATGCCTCTGCTTCTCTTGTATTTTCTCCTATTGCATTCACACATACATACATAATTGGTCATTACAACTCATCTTCTTATACGACTGTGTGTGTATTAATTTTATACATGACTGGTGGAACGTACAGTTAAAAGTCGACTCCGAACAACGAATTTTTTAGAGTTTTTATGGCAATTGTATTTACTCTCAGAGTTTTTACCAGAAATCTGCTGAGAAGAAGTTACCGAAGAAATATTTTTTCATATTTCGCTCCATGGCCTCACATCTAATAAGCCAACACACTATCTACTACACTACGACGACTACTTCAGTTGGTCACACTAATTGACGGTGGGAGCTTTTCGATTTGGAATTTCCAATGCCCAAAAATTGTACCTCAATGACAACTAACCCCCACCGTTACGCCGTAGCATCCTCTTTTGTCCGAACGACATGGCTGACCAAGTGCAGCCACTGGAAGTTAATACACTGCACAACTTTCATGTCGTTGGGGAGCTCATACAACTCATTGTTGGATCAAGATGTAGAAATCATCGCTAACTTGCACCGAACCGAAGATATTTCGTTGGACTTTTCTCTCGATTACTCTCAAGGCTGTTGAATTGGTTTCTAATAACGCACAGGGAAGAAGTAGAGGGAATAAGCAATTTGTAGATCATTAGTTTCGTTTTATTAGGCGGTCTTTGCTCCTGAGTTATCAGTTGAAAGTAATCCTGTTTCTGTTTCTGTTCCGCCAAGAGGATATGGTTAAATCGACGGCATGGAAGCTCAGCTCCTTCCTAGCTTATCTACGTGCGCATTGCCGTAAATTCCAAGTTAACATGCATTCAGGCAAAGAGTGGCAATATTTTACTTGCCAAAACGAACTAAGTTCTCGAGTGGCAGCCTGTCTGTCATATAGTATTGTCTCGTTGTTTGTACTTCCTGACCATTTTGTATTGAGCACGTCTTTCAATGACATAATCTCTTGCATAAAAACTACACTCTTATATGTTCACTATATAGGACCGGCCCATATTCATACCAACCAACGAAAATTCACACACACAAAATAAGTAGCTTAAGAAGCTAGGTTTTAATCACAACTAAAGGATTGTAATGACCAATTAAGTAAGTGAGAATTGGTTTCCTATAAACGTATTTAAACTGCCTACGATATAAAGGCATCAAGTCAATCTAGTACCAAAAAATAAAAGAAAAAAAAAATTAAAAATAAAAATTCAAATACTTTTTAAATGAGTTACACCCAATATGTATATCGTTAATTATTCTCCAATTAATTTCCATTATTTGTAAATTAACATTATAGAGAGTGCTAAAATTCTGTGTATCTATAAAGAAACTCTTACCACCTTCAAACTTAACCGTGGAAAAACGTTAATTTCCATCCATCGACAAAGCTTTTAAGACGACAACGAATTTTCTTTTTGTCTTTGCCATAAAAAATCAAAAAATGTATAAAAAGCAAATGAATTCAATACCCAAGTGCATGAAATCGTTTAATTAATGAGATTTTCAAGTATTTTTCTTTTTAATTACAGTTTTTTGCGAAAATAAAAAAAATGAAAAGAAATTGAAATTTTGCAAATCAAATGTTAATGAAAATGGAAAGAAAAAGAAAATTTCTTGTTTTTATTAACAAAAACTTCTAAAGGGAATCATTTAAAAAACAATAACAAAAACAAAAAAAAATTTTTTTTGACACTCAATAATTTGACTTTGTTATAAACTGGGCAAATAAAATTTAATTGTTAGCCCCCTTGCGCTCCATTAAATGTCAAAAGTTTTGAAAAAGAAAAGAAATTTTATTTTCGCCAGTTTTCTTAAGTGTTTGGGTTAATTTACTCTCTCTTTAGCTTTTGCTCTTTCTCTCTCTCTTCTTCTCTGTCTTAGAATTATTGTTTCGAAATAAAATCGTGAACATTTGAAACAATAGAGAGCATTTGAGAACAAAGAAAAAGTCATTGTTGGTATTGCTATTGCCACTGCTGCTACAAATTACAGTCTTAGGACACAATAATAATGACGACGATTGTTTAGACGACAACAATAATAATATTATGGTTGCTGCGCTGCCATTGCCAATGTGCCAGTCTTAATTAAACACAAGTGCTACCCATAACTGCTCAACAACCGTACAGCTCTTAGCTCTTTTCGTTTGTATAACAAACCCAACCTTAGCTGTAACTATATTCCTCTCCATCCTCTCACTCACCTATGAATTCAAATAGCCTAACAAAACAGTTTATTTTGCTTTTTACTTACACATACATTGACATACTACACAGACACACACCACACACACACACAATACATATGCAATTATGGACCACTATACGAAAGTTTAAATGGATTATTGACAGTTAGTTTTGCCAAGAGAGAGCAAAACTGTTAAGACGATGGTAAGGTAAGGCAAGGGCCAGCAGCAATAGCTGTAGCAGTCTAAATGGTAACAAATCCAAACTAAACAATAAATGAAGACTCATTAAGGTAAATTGCAATTCTTAAGTGTATGAAATTGCAACAACAACAACAACAGCATCAACAATTTTGAAAACATAGTACAAGAAAATTGAATTTAAACAGTGAAAGAAAGAAAATACAATGAAAATAAAACCGTTTCAGTTGCAATGCTGGTTTTTCATTGTTGTTGTTATTACCACCATAAATAGGCCAATATATTGCAAACGGTTTCTTTTTTTCTTAGTTAGGTTTACCGTTATTATTTGCAAAATCCAATTTTTTTTTTTTTATGAAGTGGATGAATGAATCGTAGACCATTTTATGTGCACTTCTATTACTGTTCGTCCTTTATTTTCCTCTAACCTTTTCCAACCACATTGAAAGGTCTTTTCTTTGAAATCCTAAACCCTACTTATGTACAAACCTTTTAAAGACGTGAAAAGTCCATACGATCTTATAAAAGAAAGCGTATTCTTGTTTGTGTGAAACAGGGCGCCGCCGTAGTCTAATAGGTAGTGTGTTGACTTATTAGACATGACGCCACCGTTCAAACTCCAGGTTAGAAGTCTCCAACACAACGAAATATGAAACGAAATATTTCTTCGACGACTGAATCTCAGATTTCTGGGAAAAACTCAGAGAGTAAATAAAATTGTAAATCGCCACTCATGTATAAAATTGACACACACAACATAATTGGTGTGAAAAGCTAGATCGTACTTCTCACGGAAGGGCTGTAATGACGAACTATGTATGTATGTATGCATATAAGACAAGTGCTTACCATTATTTATAGCATTTATAATACAGAGGAAGTTTTAAAGTAAAATAAAGAAAATTTATGAGACACACAGAAGCTGCGTAGACCATGTCCTTCCTTTCAAAATCAATAAATTTGATAGCATAATTTGCTATTTATTACGGGCAATTAGGCTACAAAATTTCAATCATATTGGCTGTAAACCAAAAAAGTTCTCCATATATCCTTTTTTTTCAAAATCAGTAAATTTGATGGCACAATTTGCTCTTTATTATAAGCAATTAGGTCACAAAATTTCAATGAGATTGTGCCAATGATAAGAAAGTTCTTCATATATCCTTTTTATAACTTATTCATATAATTATATGTATATATTTTTCCTCCAACGTTAGGGGATTTTTCGTCCAGAAGCAGTATTTGATAGTGTAAAGCGTAAAATTATTATTTCAGGAAATTGCTCATGCAATAAAGAGGAAATCAATCTGTTTGTATCACTCGTAGCATAGCGAAGTAGTCTAGTAGGTAGTGTCTTATTAAACGTGAGGCCTCAGTTCACACCCTATGCAAGACATCACCAACGAAATGATATATGAAGGAATATTTCTTCATCGACTTCCTCTCCGCAGATTTCTGGCAAAAACTCTCTGAGAGTAAATAAAATTGCAATGAAAAGATTTTCAAAAATCTATAGTTGGCAATCGACTTTAAATTGTAGGTCTCGCCCCTCATGCATGATAATAACACACAACATCGGTGATATGAGTAATAGGTCGTAATGCTGACGGAAGGGTTGTATATCTATACGTACAACAGGACGGTTGTGAGTCTGTTCATATAGATTCAGCAGTTAAAAAGAACAAAACGAAGTATACTTTGTCGACAAAAAAGGGTGGTGTGCGATCAAGCTTAGGATTACTGTTGACAACTGTTTCAATAGTCAACTGAAAAGCAAAGATCTGCCTCATGCGAAGAAACTGACGCTCCACAAGTCGGTCAGTAGTCCAATGTTTTTCTATGGCGAGTTGTTATACACTTAAACAACAAACTTGAGAATACTATCGGGAATCTTCGATACGAAACTTCGCTCTAATGGAAGTTGGCGATTATTTTCGCATCTGAAGCGACAAAGAGACCAGCGATGACATTGTTACGAACATGGAAATGGTGTTTTGCATTCACATCGTTTAAATTGTAACCAAAAGCTACGAAAACAAATAAACAATGAACTTGTTTACATGATAAACAAGTAAACAAAAATATACCAACAAAAATCAATATAAGAAGGGATAAACAAGTAAACAAAAATGCAACAACAACACTGCAAGAACAAACGTAAACAAAATGCACGAACAACAATAAACAACTGTTTACACTTATAGAGATTTAGAGAGGGGGAAGTTATTCGCCTTCAAGAGCATTCATCAGACTGTTTACCCTGCGATATAAAAGGCAAGACAAAGCAGGCAACGGAGTCAATAAAAATTCAGTCAGTCTTGTGTGAAGACGAAGTGTTTGATGAAAGTAATCGTAGTTTGAAGATCTACGTTATAAAGATCTATTGAACAAATTGACTAGTAGTTGTTATACGCAAAAGAGTGTAAAGAGTAATAACAAACAAAGCAATTGTTGTTATTTACATCAAGTTGTGAACAGCGGCACACAGAATTGTGCAAACAATAAAGAATTTAATTAAGACTAAACACATATTTATTTTTATTTTTATTTGCAATCTACGAACTCATATTTCAAACGTTTTTAAAAGGCAAAAACATAACAATATTAACATTAACATGCTGTAGCTATGATTGCACTTCCAAAATGTTTCAGCGAAATAGGTATTTCGTGCGAAGGACAGCAGCATTCCTGTAAGGTATGCAGTTCGGAATTAAGCAATTGCTTGAGAATGGGCTTTACATTAGCAACGCCATAATCAAAATACTAGGATTATTTGACACACTGAGAATACTAGCTCATTGCTTAGGACACTACCGTTTTACTTCGTACGCCGTTGTAAGTCTTATTACCGTCACTATATTCTCGTCACTGTTGGTTTATTATGACCCTGGATTTAATTCCCCCTCTATAGTTTGTGATACTAAAAAGCGAATTAATTTTAAGCGATTTTCTCATTAAATGTACGTTTGTTATTTAAATTGTATGAACTACTGGCACTATGTTCTCTATTTATTGCTCAGTCGTCAGCATATCGTCTCACGAAACGGAATCATGTTCGTATTAATCAACAAACTATTCAAAATAACAACAAATGCTAACAGCTATAAACATGCACTAATACTCATACACCCACAAACGAACTTAGAGAGGAGGAATGAGAGCGTAACACAATATCAAAAAAAAAAAAATAATCACATATTCTCATACTCTCATGTGATTTATTCAACAACCACATGAGTATTTATCAAGTGACGCATAAAACGTAATTTTTTCCTGTGCAATATCCTGCATTTAAACATCGCTTCCCCTTCTTAATTTTCTTATAATTTTTGCTACTCTGTCTTGGTTGGTCTCTCTCTCTCCCTCTTTCTCTCTTTCCTTCTTATGCTCTTTGCTAATGTTATTGTGTTTATGACATTAACCAGCGTATTTTTATTTATCATCATTTAAGTGTACAAGCAACACAAGTACTCGTAAAAGCAAACACTTAAGCATTTAGTTTGTGCTCGCCTATACTTAAACATGCGTACACATACACAACATACACTACTACTTGGTGTTTTCAGATACTGATGGCGGTGACGGTGTATTTAAGTTGTAATTACACTACAAATCTGTACATAAATTGATGCGGTTATCAATCAAAAAAAAAAAAAACAAGGCTCCAGTTTATGGTCAGTTTTTTAAGTTAAAAATTCTTGTTTTTATGTTTTCAATTAGAAATTTTTATTGTCGTTCAAATAATTGAAATTGTTTAAGTGATTGGGTTGCTAAACATTATAAATTTTCTTAAAATTAAAATACATTTAAAAATCTCTGATCGTCGAAATATTAAAACCAATAGAGAGTATGTGAAGTCACCGTAATCTAACAGGAAGTGTGCTGGCTTATTAGATGTAAGGCTTCCTCTCAGCAGATTTCTGACCAAAAACTCTGAGTGTAAAATAAAATTGCCATAAAAAATTCCTCAAAAACCTGTCATTCAGAGTCATCATTAAACTGTAGGTCCTGTCGCTCGTGTATAAAACTACATAAGCGGTATGAGAAACTAGGTCGCATTCCTGCCTGAAGGATTTTTATGACCAAATTTGTATGTATGTATGTAAGTAAATTCTTATGACCTGTAAAACATATTAAAAAAACAAAAAGCATTCCTTAGATGTGATTCTACTTATAAAAGTTGATTTGTAAGGAAAATGCACAGTTTAGTGAATAAGTTCGAGTCTACTGGTTCAGTAACTGATCGACCAACACAATATCTGCTGAGAACATCTCCACTACCCGCATTAGTATTCATGATGAACCGAGCCCCAGTCAATTTCTTTCTTGCTTACAAGAACTCGACTTTCTCAGACCATAACTCCATAAATTTTGCGTTGGGACCCAACCTGCACCCATACAAAATACAACTTAATCTGGAGCTGAAGACCATGGAGCAGTTGGCAATTGGCCCTAATTTTCTTTGAAAAGTAATTTACAGTGATGAATGGGTACGGGAACAAACAAAATTATCGAATATGGCACGATAACAATCCAGATGCAATGCTACAGTATTTAACGCATCCCGAAAAAATTGCTGTTTGGTATCAAGTTTAAACTGACGATGTCATCGTTTCATATTTATTTGGTGAAGTCGTTGGTTAGGTCATCACTGTTAACGACGAGCATTATAGTTCAATGACTGCCATCTTCTAATGGCTTTTCTTTTATTTCAATTTAAACAATGGTTAAAAAGGAATTTCATGTGTCAGGAATACATTGCTAACAAAAATAAATTCTGGTGAAGCCAATGCTTGATTTGATTAGCATTGTTTGGAATTTGCACGAAAATTAGCCTCTGGGAAGTGTAAACAAAATGAGCACACAGACTACTGACACTGAATGCAGAAGGTGCTGTGTGAGATGTTTAGAAGTTTTTCTTCTAATGATTAAGTGAGGATCCGTTTCTAAATATTCACAACTGGGCTTATCCCCTGCAGGTGCTGTACTATTTTTATGTGTGTAAACTAGAAGAGTTATTCTTATGTTATTGTTGTTGTAATTAAAAAGTTTTATTTAAAAGAGAAAAAAAAGTATTTCAATAATTAAATAAAACTCACTGTATTGTTTATTTCTTTAATTCTTGACCTTGTCTAATATCTTCTTCCGGGTCTATCGTCAAACACCAAATCTCCAACAAATCCCATCAACCGTAACCAACCATTGAAATAAAAAAATAACAACATAAATATCGTATAACAACACAACAAAAAACGGATTAGTCATGGTTGGATATTGGGACCGGAGTTGTTTGACATTTGGACATCAACTGATGTGCTCAGCTGTACCGCATCGATACTGGATCTGGTGGCAATTGCGGTTGACAGGTAAGTTAAATAAAAAAGAGAAAAAGTTTATAAAATATATACACTTAAAAACGTGTGAATAAATTCAAACCTTTAAGCGCCATTATTACAAACAATTCTCTTATACTAGCATACACATACTTCTTACACTAGCATACACTAGGGCGTATGATTATTATAATTTGTATAGAATGCTTCCAATTAATATTGCGTATACGCACGCAGTGCTTAGACTAGACAATAAATTTCTTTTTTTTTATAATTTATTACCGTATAATACGATTCTTAGAAACAAACAACTTCATATACAATGCGCATTAAAAACAAATATGGAACGCATATGTGAGTGCAAAAGAAAATAAAAGTAATGAAGATTACTAATGAAATCTAAATCAGTCTTAATAGGAAACCCTTTTAAAACCTGAAGGAAATAGAAAAATTAATAAAGGCGATACGTAAAGGCATGCCATTTAGGTTATGAACATCATTTCGAGTAAACATTGAACACAGCTGTGCCGTAAACGAGCTTCAATTTGTTATACTTTTTCCGAAATTCCGCACGATTTCTTCTAAATGGTAGCTGTTATGTCTACGTATACGAGAGACACTTCATGTACATACATATATTCGCATAATCTTGTTGGCGAGCACTAAAAAGTGAGTGCCGTTGTCTAGTAGGTAATGTGAGTCTTGGGTTCAAACTCAGACTCAAACATCTTTAACAAAACGAAATATGAAAACATATTTCGTCGGCGACTTCCTCTCTCTCTTTTACCTTGATAGTAAATAAAATTGCCACAAAAATCCGTCGTTCGGAGTCGACTGTATACTGTAGGTCGTAAGTTGAATTTTTTTTTATATTTTCGTCTGCAAGTAACTAATAATACGCATGAGAGGGAAAAAAGACATTCGAAAACACTTGGCACTATTGACATTACATATAAAAAAAATTCACGCTTTAATGACTTGAATTAAAAACGTACAAAATATTCTGAGAAGTTTTAATTTCATTTGATTTTTTTCTCTCTTCTTTTTTTAAAGAGAATTATATGAAAAGTTTTGCTCTTCTTTTCCTTATGATTTTATTATTTTTCTTTTTTAAAAAATTATTTAATTTTTATTAGAGAATATTATAGAAAATTACTTAAAAAAAATAAAGTTTTTTTCTCTTAGAAAAAAACTTTTTCTGTTTGCCTTACGTTTATAGCAGACGCCATGGAGCACATGCTTTTTGGCACCTCTTTGAGGGGTGTGAGAGAAATGAAAATTATTACTGAAATACTGATAAAACAGATATAAACTTTTTCCGTTCTTCTCATATCCAAATAAAAGTTCAAATCTTAAGTTTTAAATAAAGAAAAAAAAAGTAGAAATTAAATCGTTCATCAATAAAGATTCATTTACAGTTTTAATGGCATTTAAAGAGGAGGAGGTAACAGATGAAGGGTTTTTTGATTCCAATTTAAAATTTTTTTTTTTTTTTTATTTACCATTTTCAAATTGTAAAATGAAAATAAGAAACTTTATACGTTATTTACCATGAAATTAAATCTATTGTTTTTTTTATTCAATTTTAATGAAAGGTTTGCAATTTTTCCTAAAAAAAATAATTTATTTAAAATATTAAAAAAAAGAAAATTAAAAACTGAAAGTAAAACATTATTTAATATTTTACGTGATTTTTAAAGTGTCAAAAAAAAGTTTTTTTTTTAATAAAAATTTTCAAATAATTTTTGGCCTGAATTTTGTTTCTCCCAAAAAAAAAAAAAATTATTTTCGCGTCAGCATTTTTTGTTTTTAATTCTTTTGGTTGAATAAAGTAAATAAATCTGATGCAAACTGTAGACTCAGCATAAATCATTGAATAAAAATTAAATTATTTAATATGGTAGTGTAAACCATTGTTTTTTTTGTCAAGCAATACAAAAATAACGTTAATTCACGTGAAACAATATTATTCTACTAATGGGTGATTATTTGATAGTTTGGATTTGTTACATTAAAAAAAAAAAAAAAGTAGAAGAAAAAAAACACAAAATGTTTATCAAAGTAAAAGAAATATTGTTTCCGCAGCTGGCCTAAAAGCATTCCTACCAATACGAGTATCTAACTTGTCCCTGTATAGAAGAGACAACACTTCAGTCAGAATCAGAGATCAGAAATGAATCGGTTTTTCGCTACTCATAAGTACTCCTGATATTTTAAGTATAAGTGAGTCAACAGTATTGAAATTCTACTACTCTGATTCATTCGCACTCACTACAGTATTGATTTATAAGTACAGGTTGCAATGAGTATGAGTACAACGTTGACATCAAACTCATAACATTCGAAATATGTTTGAATAAACTTAGAAAAATACTTATAATAATCATAAATGATTCGAGTGATTCGTCTGATTCGAAGCTACTCATATTTTTGAATACTCATTGATGACCACTGGTCAGAATTACGACCTAGCTTCCCACATCATTTATGTTATGTGTATGCTAATATTATTCATAAATGTCTGGATCTACACTTTAAAGTCGAATCAGACTGATAGATTTTTTGAGAAACATTTCATGGCAATTTTATTTATTCTTAGAGATTTTGCAAGCAATTTGCTGAGAAGAAGCCGCCACTCATTAGGGGCGCATGCCTAAGAATATGTCCACATGTCAACCAAGTTCAATTTCAATTAAATTTTAATCAAAAGTTTTTAGGCACAAAAAAAAAAAAGATACGACTGAGATCAACACACGTTGATTCATTGGTTGAATTGTTGTATAAGACCGGCCCTTTGATGCCCAACCATTGGTGTCCAACCAATGAGGCCGTTAGCCTAAAAACAGCACCGAACGAATGCGACAGGCCAGACATCTCGAACAAAACTGAAATATGAAGGAATATTTCTTCAGCGATATCTTATCCGCAAATTTCCGGCAAAAACTCTCAGAGTAAATAAAATTTCCAAATAAAGTTTATTAAATCTGTCGTTCGGAGTCGACGTTGATTTCACTATTCATGGATTAAATTAACACTTACGACATTGGTGATGTGATTAGTGGGTGTTTCTGGGCGAGTGCACGCACAGTGGCTTGACTCGAATAATGCTCACGCAATTAGCCTGAAAGAAGTTGGGACTGTCAAGAGAAGTCATAAATTGATATCACAGTACGACTTCTCAAGTAGATTCAGAACATATCTTCCGGACAATAACATACATACGTACATAATTGGCCATTACAACCCTCCAGTCAGGATTACGGCCTAGTTCATGTTGTGTGCCTTAATGTTATACCTGAGTGATGGGACCTACAGTTTAACGTCGACTCCGAATGACAGATTTTGAGAAACTCTTTCATGGCAGGTTTTATTTACTCTCACAGTTTATGCCCGAAATCTGCTGTTTGAACTCGATCTTTACGTCTAATAAGCGAACACACTACCAACTAGACCACAGTGACTTCTGGACAACAAAGTCTGGACAAATGGTGCGCCCGTACTTCATAAAAGACTCCGTGAAAATTTACCCCAAAGGCTCCAAATTGAATGAAACTGTTAGAGATGGAATTTTTTCGGAATGCAAGTTGATGCACAGCTATCGCAGACAACCTAATGAGGTGGCAGAACGATGTGATATCCTTATCATATGGGTACCAGGTCCTGTGATATTCCAGATAACTGTAGAGGCGATGAACTACCAGACGTGACGCTCTTCTATCGATTCTCGACTTTGAAAAGCCCTATGAAAACCTGCAAGCTTATAATTAACAATGCGGTCATTGATTTCGTCAACAATAGATGATGGGCCTGGCACACAAGTAAAACGGCGCGAAAAATCTGCCCAAGGCTGAGTGTATAGCGCACAAAAAGTTTGCTTATACTCCAAAGAAGCTCACTGAGTATGGTTGCTGAAGTCGCTAAGGAGCAATTTCTTATGGGTACGCATGCGAGGCGTGTTAAACTTAGACACCTTCCAACTGATTTTTGCAAAAGCTGCAGAAAAGATGAAAAATAGGAGATTGTTCTTCACCTTACTGGGTACATGTACGGCACTGTGTCGTAAGAGGAAAATCCTACTATATGGACAATCTGGAGGATCTATCAAGCATTGACATTGGTAGTCTAAGTTGTTTCATTAGAAGTTCTGAGTGGTTCCTAGGTCTAGGAGACAACGAAAAATAGTAGTATCACAGTGGATTGAGTGTGTCCATTGAACTTCTTTTGACGGACAGCCACCTCTACGTACCTACATGGGTGATGTAAGAAGCTAAGTTGTAACCCTAATTAAGGCGTTGTAATGATCTATTAATCTAGTGATAAAGGTGTACATATAACCGGCATTTTAAAAATATTTAAAGGCGCCCAACGGTTTACACACAAAACTTTCCTCGTTTTTATTTCCAAAAAATGTATTTTAAATTACTTTTAAAATTCCATTTTAATATTTCAAGTTTAAAGCCACAATATAAAGCTTAAATTACCTGGAATATGCTAAAATCTAAAAACAAAAAAATACTGTCACAGTCACATAGTTGCCGTCACTTAATTATAGAGTTCAGCTAAAAAAAAGCGGAAACAGTGAAACTTTAACTGTGTATTTATGCACACAGTTGCTGAGCAAACTTTCTAAAGTTTTTTTAATTTTTTTTTTTTTTTATTTAAGTGCAGTCATGTAAAGGAATTAATTTTTAGTGTAACATTAAAATAAATAAAACCCCCATATACAGTTACTAAAAACCAGACTTTGAAACATATTTTCCCCACAAACCTCTGCAAGTGAAGGTTGTGTTAGACCGCAGCAACCATCATAGAGAGGGAAATAATAGAGACAGGATAAAGGAAACAAAAAAAAAATGCAAACACAGACGTATTATATGTGTATGTACGTATGTGCATGTGTACCAGTCTAAAAAAAAGATTGCTTTTAGCCATTATTTAAGGTTCTTATGGTGGTTTTTATTTTTCTTTTTTCTCGCGACATAAAAATTTATGAGCCATGCACTTCAACTGAACTTTGTGGGTTTCTTTCCTTTATTTTCTATTTTTTTCTTTTCTTTTATCACACATAAAATTTTATTTATTATTCCTTAAGGGCCGTTAATTATGAATTACAGAATGTTGGGGAGGTGCTCAAAATTTTCAATGAAAAAAAAAAAAAAATCTTATGGGGTGGAACACAGACTGGCATAGCTGCCACACACTCTAAGCAGACAACTCTTGAAGCAATCAGATGAATTGCTGGCTTAATTAGTTGCATAGGCATGCTCAAGTCAAAAGCCCTGATTCCTCGGTACTGATTGTGTACATGGTCCCCTATAATTATCTGAACAGATGCTTAGGCACCGGCATTCTTAATGAACACTACCAGCATTCAAAGCCTGTATACTAATGGAGACATTCACTGACAACCCAGCTGCACCAGTATGAAATGAGTGTTTGTTCTTTCACTAACTATACATAGGAAAGTAAGTATTGTTACGTAAATGGAAAATCTAGATATTGGTGTTTTGCTTTTAAAATTATAGACAAAAGCTACAAAAACAAAAACAATGAACTTGTTTACAAATTATCGCACTGCGTAATATAACAACAAACACCAGCATAAAGAAATGGTAAACAAGTAAACAAAAATACAACAACAAATACTACAAGAATAAATGAAAACAAAACAAAAAAAGATTTTTTTGAGAAACTTTGCATGGCAATTTTATTTACTCTCCGAGTTTTTACTAGAAATCTGCAGAGAGGAAGTCGCCGAAGAAATATTTTTTCGTATTTCATTTAGTTGGAGATCTCTGACCTGGTGTCTTATCCGAGGTCTCGCGCCTACCTAGTACCACTACCTACTAGACTACGGCGACTAGACTAGCGTTCCTACGTTTTCTTAATATCTATGACATTGAACAGTTTGTGGCAATTGTCTAGGTAGGGGACATAGGTTTTACAATTTTAAGCAGATTTATGGATCTGTTAGAAAAGAATGGGCAACCAATTGTGCCTCATGTCCTTTGACTTTCTCAGCTGATACAATGACAAGGAAGCGGAGGAACCTGTTTTCGCTCTTTTGGATATAAGCCAGATAATCTCATCGGTGTATCAGGGATAAATATTATAAATTGAGCGGCTTCAGTGTCTAATATCTCGACATGATATCCAATTTTACCTCCATAGCTGCCTATTGAAACCAAAAATGAACTACAAGTTATTATATTTTTTTGTTATCGATAAATTTCGATAACTTTAAAATTTCCATTGGATTTCTGAACATAAATTGCAAACTTTTAGTTTTAACACCTCAACTTGAGTTACTTATGAACTAATAGTTGGGACAGACATAAAGGCAGACAATAAATTATGAAAACAACTCGACATTTTAAATCATATTAGGGTGGTACTAATTTGCCAGGAATTCAATAAGAAGATTTAAGAGTCTCAAGGAAGAAAATATTCAAATAAACTTTCATATTAATGTGGCATAAATTTAAATTTCAAATGTTTTCCCAGCAGCATTTCCTGCTGCTCTCTGAGCCTCCTTATTATCAAATTCTCTTCTCAAGGTTTGTCTTCTCCTGCATCGCATGGCACACAGTTGCGGAAACGTTTTAAGCTGCACTATGTTGGGTACCTTCAAACTACGGCAACATGAAGATTTATATTCTTTTTTTGCTGAAGTTGTACCTGCTATTTAAACACTTTCAAATTTATGCCACACTTAAGTTGCAATTTCATTTTACTGTTGCAATAAAGACTGAATTTGTTTTCTCTCTCAGTTTACTTCTCTACATTTTTGAACACAATTTTTTTTGGTGGATTTCATGTACTACTCAGACGGTAATGATGGAAAATTGTTTGTGACTGATGCTAATTTAATGTAGGTTTAATGCATGCATAAAACTGCTTTCGAGAACAAAATATGGAAACATTGGGTATTGTGAGCGTCCGCAGACTTTGAGTAAATGCCGCCGAAGGAGTCCTAAGCGAACAACAATGAATAATTGAATACAATTTTGATGGAATTAGAAAACTAATCTAAAAAGTAATAAAGAATTCCATGACGAGTTAAAAAATAAAACCTACGAGGTAGTATCTTCATCCTCTCAGCAGAGAAAAACTCTGAGAATAAGACAAAGTCGCCACGAAATGTTTCTCAAAATCCATCGTTAACATGACTGGTGTGTGAAGCTGGGTTATAGTCCTGACTAAAAGTTTGTAATGACCAATTAAGGAAGTATCTTCAGTGAACGACTAAAGCCACTTGTTAAAACACTTAGTGGAGCATATCAATGTGGCTTCAGACCTGGCAAGTCCACCATCGACTAGATCTTCACACTACTTCAAAACCTGGAAAAGACCCACGAAGAACAAGTCAAAGCACACCATCTTGTGGTCGACTATAAAACAGCCTTCGATAGGGACCGTGTTTTTGACGCAATGACTGTGCTCGGTATACCTGCGAAGCTGATAAAGCTGTGCTCCGTCAAGGTACGAATAGATCTCTCCGAACCTTTTGATACCGAGCGAGTTTTCAGGCAAGGCGATCCCTTATCATGCGACCTCTTGAACTTCGTCATGGCAGGAGTGCATCGCAATGGAACTATTTTTCAAAAAAGCGTCCAGTTGCTTCCGTACGCTGACGACATTGACATCATAGGGCGTGCCAAGCGGGATTTTACTGCTGACTTTTGTGCTATTGAACAAGAGTCTACTAAAATGTGTCTGGCAGTAAAAGAGGCAAAAGCGAAGTATATGTTATCGACAAGTAGAGACGTGCGAAGTATTGGATAACGCCCGATAAGTATACTTTCGATATAGTTGAAGAATCGAGGAAGCCCTGTCACGGATTGATGTGACCAACTGGCTTGGGTGTGCAAGAAGCAGAGGCACTTGGAGGATGTGTTAAGTCAGTCCAAAATCCATTAATATGTTTATCAATGGCCAATTAACTAAGTAATCCTCAACTTTTTGTTATTGTTGTTGTATCGTACATCATATCAGTGAACAAACAGTATATTCCTCAAGTCAGAGATGCCAATTTTTGTACACAAAAATGTTGATGTGCGTAACACATTAATTTTTTGTTTTCATTTGAAAAAAAGTGTTGGAGAGTCGCATCTAATGCTTGTTGCGGCATATGGTGATCATGCTCTATCAGAAGCAATAGGCAGAAGCCTATTTGATGTAAGAAATAAAAAACGCGGAAGACCAACACAGAAGTTTAAAAACAGCGAATTGCAAACAAAATGGCATAAAGATGACAAATTAAGTTAGAAATAGATGGCGGAAATGTTAAATGTTGCGCAAAACTAAATGAATAACGCAAAAGTCGGGAAAATGGGGGCCACATGAATTGAATGACAGACAGATGGAAACCAAAGGACAGCTTGTGAAATTTTGATTAAAAAATATGATAGAAAATCAGTATTGCATTGAGTTTTATTGGCGATGAAGACTATAATCATTTTCGGAATTCTAAACGGAAAAAATAGAGGGTTCATCCGGGTTAACTATTAACTTTGGCTGCAGAACCAGACCTATGCGGTAGGAAGATAATGCAGTGTGTTTGATGGGACCAGAACGGTGTACTACAAAACGAGCTTCTAAAAGCTGATAAAAACATTTATTCAGATCGCTACCGACAGCAAATGATCAACTGGAACCATGCATTGATAGAAACACGACCAGAATGGGTCACAAGGTGCTATAAAGCAATTTGGCAATATGACAATGCACATGCACGTAAAATAAAAGCGGTTTAGGACCTTGATCACACACCAGTTCGCATCATATCTTATGTTGAAGAACTAGAAGTGAAGCCGCAGACACTTATCTTAACATGGATAAGTCTTGTAACATAAAAATCGATGTAACGAATGCCATTAATTTCAAAACATTATCAATTGGAAGGAACTTAGAAAAGTAGTTGAATTAAATGGCTCTAGTTTGTAGGCCTTGATACTAAGAAACATAATAAATATTAAACAATACAACCAAAGCATTTGGCTGGAAGCTGCAAACCCACCTGCCGCAGTCACCAGACTTGCCACGTTCCAACTACAATTTGTTTCCATCAATGGGACACACACTGGTTGAGCAGCAATTCAATTCCTACGAGAAAGTTGAAAATTGTGTGACAAATCCACAAGTAGCCTGCAAGATGGAAAATATGTGCAGCCGACAGTGGCCAACACTTTGGATAAAATGTTACTTAATTTCCCACGTACAGCAACATTAAGTTGTAATTTAAAAATAATTTTAAATTTAATTCACGAAATGAATTGTTCACTTAATTTTCCTTCAGATAAGTTTTAAGATAATTTAAAAATAAGTTTTTCGGATTGTAATCATATTACCATTCATTTTTAGTTACTCCTTTTCGTTTCCGTTTCATTTTTAGTTTTATTATCGCTTCACTGTTATATGGCTGCCCCAAATTTTTTTTTTTTTTTGTTTGTTCACAATTTAAATTAAAACGCCACTCTGACATTGTGGAAGTTTATTTCAACGTTTCTAATTTTAATTCAGGCCAAAGTGTTAAATGCCATAAAAGAACATTTTATTTATTACCGCCATAAATACCGTCTCTCTCTCTCTCTCTCTCTCCACCCTACCCCACCCATAGGCCTTATCAAAAAGCCAACATTTACAAATTTGTTGCAGCTTTTAAGGACAGTAATACAAAATTTTTCCTTTTGGAAGCCGTTTCTAAAGCACTCTTACACATCGCAAAAATTTAAGTTTTTTTCAATATTTTAAGAAGGCATATTAGGGGGTGTATAGAGAGTACGTACTTATAAAGAGTACGACTTATTTAGATTTGATGCCGCGATAGTCTAGTAGGTAGTTTGTTGCCTTATAAGACGAGAGCCCGTGGTTCAAACTCCAGCTCAGACATCTCGAACCAAACGAAATATAAAAAAAAATTTCGGCTACTTTCTCTCACCAGTTTTATGGTAAAAACTCTGAGAGTACAGTAAAAAATCAAATAGGTAGTTAGAGACGAAGCGAATCTTTCTACATGCCTACCCGTTCTTTTATGATCCTTGAAAATGGCTAATGGGATTGATTGATAGGCTTGCTATTCGATTCAAATCAGTTTAGTCTCTCAAAAAATAAGATTCATCCCCTGTCGAAGTTCTCCCAAACAGCAATAAATATTCTTACGAAATTGAAGAATCTAGATACTAGTGTTTTGTTTTTACGTCACTTAAAATTAAAATTGTAAACAAGTAACAAAATACACGAACAACAATAATGCATGTAAACAACGATGTTTACATTTATAGACATTTGGAGAAGGCGAAGTATCAAACATTCGCCTTCAAGAACATTCATCAGACTGTTTACCATATGTGCCATATAAAAGGCAAGGCAAAGCAGGCAACTGAGTCCGTAAAAGTTCAGTCAGCCTTGTGTGAAGGCACATTGCGTTTGAAGAGAGTAATCGTGGCTTAAAGATCTCCGTTACAAAGATCAGTTGAGTAATTGCTAGCAATTGTTATTGTTTATGCAAAGGGTGTGAACAGAGCAATACCAAACAAAGCAATTGTTGTTGTTTATATAAATCCTACTATATTCTCAAGTTTAGACTTATTCCCAGACTTTCGTATACACTTACATAGAATACCTAGTCCAAACCATGTTACATGATTGAATGTCTCAATGTTCTCTCAAAGTATTCTTAGATTCGCAAGTTACGTTCAAGTTAGTTACGGCAGATGACAACCAGTTTAAACCTTAAGATTGCAAACAAAAGATAAGACAAACATGTTAGTTGTACAGACCCCTAACTGAGAATTAGTTCCGCTGACTACAGTCGTCATGGAACTGGCGAAACATTATAAGAACCAGACTCTTGGAAGAATTCCACAACTTAACTTCTTCTTAAACTATCATTCCAAAATTCATTTTTGGCTAATAGGGATTGGGAATCCGCATATGGGATAGTAGGGACGCATACATAATTAGTCATTACAATTACTTAGTTAGAACTACAACCTAGTTTTCCACACGACTAATGTTGTGTGTGTAAATTTACTCAGTTTAAAGTCAACGCCGAATGACAGACTTTTCAAAGCCATTTTATTAACTCTCAGAGTTTTTGCCAGAAATCTGCTGAGAAGCAGTCGTCGAAGAAATATTTTTTCATATTTCGTTATGTTTTAGATGTTTGAGCCGTGAGGTTTGAACCATGATCTCACGTTTATTAAGCTGACAGACTACTTACTTGACTACCGCGACTGCATAGTTGGAAATGCCAGAGAGAATAATGTGTCAGCATGGCAGGACATTAAGTCAATAATGATAAATGAGAAAATGTTCGTATAATATCTGTGAATTGAATTGTGATACACCTAACTATTTCGGCTTTTTGAGCAACATATCTCCCCCAAATGCTTCCACTGTACTGCTAAAGGCACAGCAGACGAGGAAAAATGTGATAAATATTGTGTAACTAATAAAAATTATGAACAGGATATTTAATAAATTCTGAAAGTATTTCCGGCGAGAAACGTGATAAAAATTTGTTTTAAAAAAAAAATCCCTTCCGTACGCATTTAATTGCTTCGCATACTTGTGCAATGTTTCTTCGTTTTGGGTGGTTTTTTTTGTATACATTGCCTCCCTGTTGCACTCTCTCTCCCTCTCTTTCAAAGAGTACCATAATTTATTCACGGATTTTTTCATTTTCATTTTCTTTCCCTTTCACATCTCCTTTTGCAAGTTATGAAACATGCGAACAGAAAAAAATGCAATTTTCATTATCAAAGCAACAAAATATGTTCTTTTCTGATGGGTGATATTATCAAGGCAACACAGTTAAAGTGGAAAATAATGCAACGGGCAGAGTACATGTTACAAACTAATAAAAATGACAGCAACAAAAACAATATAAAGAAAAAATGTGTTTTTGATTAAATGTTAATGCTGTAGCATTATAATTGAAATTGCGTAAAACGAAAACCATAAAACGAAAGCGAAAGAAAAAAACCCAAAGAATTTGAAAATTAAATAGAATAGAATAGTTTCAGTACATCTTAAAGCAACAATCAAGATTGCCTAAATTTCAGTGCTACTAAGTGCGCTTATATCCGAAGAATACTGTAGATGTATCCCAATATTGGATTTTGTGTTCGTAAAACAAATTTCAAGGTTGTCATTTGGGTTTTTCTTTTTGATTGACATCATTTATTTCACTGCGAAAATTTTGGATCTGTGACCTCAAACACGTTTCATAAAACTCTAGAGATTTGGTATTGATAGGATCTGCTGTCATATATGTTATGTTTGTGTTGCTCTCGACCCTTTAATAGACTTGCCAGATAACACATGACATTTTCTACATTTTTCACTTATTGCCCCATTACGCTAGTCTCCTTTTTATCTTTGGCCTTCTTGCTGTCATATATGTGTTTTCCCAGGATCTAAATTAAGAAGGAGAATCCGATGCAGTTGCATTTATCGATTAGTTGAATGCTACATTTCGGAGATCATCCATTTTGCGTAACGACTTGGGCCTGCACTCACATTAAATTCAACTGTCACAGCAATTTAAGGTAATTGACCAGTAGGCTCTGGAGCAGTGGACAAACTGACTCAAATTTACATCGACTAGTCATCGTCATCGAAGTGACCCATTGCTGGATGAGTGGGTATGTGGGCAAACAAGATTAAAATGATACTTCTTGTTATTAATCAAACAAACTCTATTTGAACATTGGTGTTATATTAACAATGCGGTATGCAATGGCTTTGACTTATTCGTAGATACAACAGGCTGAATAAATGAAAACTAATTTGAGAGAGAGGGGTCATTATGAGCTCAGGCAGTTCGGAAGTGTCTGTTGGTAGTCTCTACTCAAAACCTGTGTTTGTATACCATCTACCACTAAGCATTATTTTATACTGAGATGCCATGTAACTTCCGATTTTGGGTTAAGATATCTTATTATGTCATCTTACAATTTGACGCAATTCTTTACAAGATTAATTTAATGTAATATTCAAACATGACTTCACATACTTACTTGATACACTATTATATCGAAATCGTCATAAATGCATATCTGATTCTCCTAGCTTAGTGCTCAATTTTTTTTATTAAAAAAATTTAAATATTTACCTGCAGAAAGACAAAAAGAAAAGTGATGTATTAATGTTTTAAATTTCAAGAATTTCTTAAATAATTATTACAGTGTAAAGCAGTTTGATATTAAGTTTATAGAGATTTTTCTTTTTACATTCAGTTTTCGAGCTGCAAATCAAAACTTTACATACATAGTTAACACATGAAGACTGATGATGTTATAAAAGAAACACATTTTTATTTTTTTATACAAAATGTTGTTTTCTTAAGTAAACACTTTACGCAAATTTTGAGAGCTGCTTCATTGAAAATTTTCCTGAAACCATTTGTGAGCATAATCGCGCTAAAGCTCGAAGATAGTTACTTACTTGTGATTTCCTTCCTTTCAACCAGCATTTCCGAAATATGACATTTGAAAACGGCCATCTTGTTAAAGCCACATCTGTCAAATTACCAGTACCATCAACGTCTAGCGTATTTAGTAACACTGGCAAATAATAAAATTATTTTATGAAAATGTTGCTGTTCCGTTTAAAAGAAGCATCTCACTCTTGACTTAGATTACGATCACCGTAATCACCCTTCTGAGAAAACTATTCGCAATGTGGTGGTCCAACTAATATTTGTATGTACGACGACAAAACTAAAATTTTTTCAAAAACATCGCCACTATCAGTAAGGGTGTGCAGGGGAATCCGAGACGTCGTCGTTATCTGTGAGAGTATACACCAGAATGCGAGGCTGTCGATTTTGTGTCGCTCACAAGAATTTTGCCCAGGGTAGTCATTCATAGACAACGACGTGTGTTCACTAATTGGTCTCTGGAGCAGTTGGCAACTGACCCTAATCTAAAAATCATCTTCAGCGTTGAGGCCCATTTCTGGATGAATGACCTTCTAAACAAACAATATTGTTGAATTTGGGACGACACTTATACGAATAGACTTCAAGTGCGTCAAATGCATCCTGCAAAGTAACAGTTTGATGTGATTAATTTGATCCCATTCAACTAGGGGTTTGCTTACATCGCAGATGCTTGCTAATAAATTACAAATCTCGTAGTCGCCCAAAGCCAATCTAACCCATGCTATTAGCCAAATTCAACCTATTTATAGGCAGCAGTCATTGCTGATGTTATCAAAGTTAATGTTGTTCTTTTCTGAAATGGGTTTGATCCTTTAGTATTTGGCATTATCCACGCTAAGTGCTCCTTGCGCTTTTTCGACTATTTTCTAGCTACTAACGGCCACTTTCGAATATGCAACAAATGTCCATCCAGCTGAAACAATGCTTTTATAGCAACATCTCTGAGAGTGAAATAAAATTGTCATAAAATATTTTCAACACACACAATATCGATATTGTGAAAAGCTAAGTTGTAATGCTGACTGAAGGACTGTAATGACCAATTAAATGGGCAACTACCTGTAACAATGGAGGCCAACCAAAGTTATTCCAGATTATGATCCGGCATTTAAGATTTAAGTGATAATTTTTAAGAATATTTAACTATTGATGTTTCAATGAAGGTCCATTGAACATATTACTCTTCGCTTCCGAAAGAAAATGTTTATTAACACCTTTAAGTATGGCGTTGTAGCCGTATTAAAATCGATTTTCGCGAAATGTACCCACCCCGTGGTATTACGCAGATAATGAAGCTTAGCTTCTTTAAACACAAGTTAGCAGTCGATTGTATACATCTTATCACACAAGCTGGAGGCATGATGGAATTATTTTACCATCATCTGATCCTTTCATACTCTTGTATGAATAAATACCTTTCACGAGACATTTCTATGTATACATGAGAACAGAGGAGAGTAAGTGCTACCCACACTTCTCAGTTGCTTTAAATATTCTTCTTAAAAATATTGTTTACTTTAATGTAAGGAGTACAAAAGTGCTTCTGTATTTCTGTTTATTATTTTAAGGAAATTTTGTGGTTATTTAAGTATGTGTAGAGTAAAGAAAGTAAACAAGATATTCTCTTATGCCAGTAAATGAATATAAATTGGCATGAGTTTGCTTTAAAACATATCCTTAGCATATATGTATATGTATATACCCACACACGATTGTATAATCCATCCATAATGTAAATTATTTAACGGTTATAACTAACAAGAGTTCAACAACAGAAGGCCTACAGTTAAGATTAAATAAATACATGCAGAGATATATTTTTCTGGTATTAATTTACCCTTGGAATCGAACAAAAAATAGATGAAACATTTTAAAAGTTTTGTTTGAACTGTTTTTGCTGTGTTATATGATGTGTTAAAGACAATGTTATTTTATCGGAGTCGACGCTAAACTGCTAAAATTAGTTCACATAACAAGGGTGGTGTGAGAAGCTAGATCTTAGTCCGCTCTAAATGGTTATAATAACCAATTAAGTGAGAAATCTTTAGAAATGTTTGAAATGCTGTGCTATTTCCCACTGTTTTCCAAATATGCTGCAGTTCAACCATCAAAAACAATTTTTTTCTTTCTTTAAACTCCTCCCTTTTTCCTACTAATTAGTTGCCACCAACTGCTCTTATATGATTATTAGCTTTGCATACATTAAAATCATTTTTGGGAAAAATGTAAGCATGAGTGTGAGGCTGTGTGTGTGAGTGTGTGTTTTTCGGTTCGTACCTTTATCTTGTCACGCAATTTTGTGTTTTCACACACAATTTTCCGCGTTATAATATTTTAAATGAATATTTCCATTGGTTTCCTGTGTCTTCTTCATGTATCCTTTTTTCCTTTATTTTTCACAAATAACACACATACGCTTATGTACGTGTATATATTCATATGGGGTGGTGTGTGTTCCGCATAAACCAGGTGTAAGTTTATGGATGAATTGTATCCTTTCACACGAATAACTTGGGTGTGTTGGTGTGCTTACGCATAGGATGCTAAATGAAAATATTTATTCTTAAGACATCTTTTTATTTAATTAGGTGCTAACGGTATACACACTGTGGGGTAATACTGTACACCGAAACGTGTCAATTCTGAATTTGAGAAAAAAAAAAAATGAGAAATGTCGCCAAAAATCATTGGCAATGTTCCGCTTTATTTTATAGCCTTGAACATCTGATGGGATAAAGCAATTCCCTTTATGTTTGCCTAATCAAAGGTACTTATTTCAGTCACAAATGATTTTTGTAGTCGCTGTAGTCTAACTGCCATAGTCTAGTACTGTATTGACAGACTGGAGATCAAGCACAGGATCACTCTTGTCAACGGGTGTTACTATGGTCTCAACAGGCAATTGCGTAGCAGAGACCTCTCTCGTACGACAGAACAAAAACTCTACTAGACGCTTGTCCTACCCGTGCTTATTTATGGCGCAGAGGTGTAGACTTTATTAAAAACTGATGCAGCATCCTGAGATTATTCGAGAGAAGTAATACATAAGATATTTGCGAGTTGGTAATGATTTCCGCGTTCGATCCAACAATGAGCTGTGTGAGGTCCTCAACGACGTGGATGTTGTTCAGCGTTGGATGAGGACGATCGGGCGAGAAGAGTGTTTGATGTGGCGATTTGCGGAAGTCGAAGAAAAAGATGACCTTGCTTGTGTTGGAAGGACCAAATCGAGGAAGGCCTGTCACCCTGTCTAAGAAACAGAGACGCCTGGATAGATGTGCTAAGACAGATCGACATCCGTTAATCGGATTCTTAATTACCAATTAAGTAAGAAAGTAGATTATTTGATTTTCAAGCGAGAGCTTGCGGTTCAAGTCCTTGCTCAGACTTCTCGAAGAAAGTGAAATATGAAGGAATATTTCTTCGTCGCCTTTACTTTCATTAATGTTCTGTTGAAACCTCCCGAGAGTAAATAAAATTGTCATGAAAAGTTTCTCAAAAATCTATCGTTAGGAATCAAGTGTAAACTGTCGGTCCCTTCACTCATGTATACAATTAACACACACAACATAAGTGGTGTAAGAAGCTAGATCGTAATCGTGACTAAAAGGTTGTAATGACCAATTATATATGTATGTAATGTGGCTACACTAACATTCATAACGAAAACCTTAAAGGATTATTTTCGACAGTGAAAAGTGATTTGAAATAACCGTAGTCTAGTCGGTACTGTGCTCGCTTGTTTGACGAAAGGCTGTGGTTCAAACCTTAGCTTAGACTTATCAAACTCGGTAGACTTTTGGCAAAACTCTAGAGTGAATAGAATTGATATGAAAAGCTTCTCAAATTTGTCGTACGAATTCGATTTTAAACTTTAGCCACTCATGGGTAAAATTACCACACACAACATGGGTGAAGTGAGATGTAAGGTTGCAATCCTTGCTAAATGATTGCAATGACTTATTAAGTATGGTAGTCATATATTCAACAACTGATGGAGAGATGGAATATATGGCGTTGGCGGGTATACAGCACGTCTTAGTACATGGACCCCCTACTAAGGAATATTACGTTCGATGTTCGATTATGCAAATACAATTATCTCACGAGATTCCAAAATTGGTGGTGGGTATTCGGCAGAACTCAGTACTTGAGCCCCCTACTAAGGAATATTACGTTCGATGTTCGATTATGATACAGATATCTGATGGGAATCTGATTGCAGGTTTTGTAGAAGACATGGCCATAGTCTCATTGGCTAAAACTTTAAAGAAAATAGAGTAGAGCAGTTAGAATAGTTGGAGCTTGGCTTGATAAGGCTTCACTAGTATTTGTTGGACATATGATAGAGGCTGCCTTGATATATATGCATTTCTAACCTTTTTATGATGATAACGTGAACACACTTTTACTCCATACTGTAGATTTTTTATATGATCTTTTTAATATTCTTTCGTCAAATTACTTATAAGCTAGTCAAGGGAATTTGCTCAGTTTTTTATCGCAATCAACATCCTCATCATATCTGTTATGCTGAACTCGTCATGACCAAGACCAAGATGGAAGGAAAGGGATGGAAGGAAACCAATAGAAAAAACAGCATGGTTTTTAATGTTCAAAAAGAAACAGAAAATTTTAAAATCATATTTCAGCCTATATTTCTGGCTCAGAGTCAGAAGCCAAACATCAATATCAAATTTATAACGTTTGCCTTTTTCCTCTCTCAGATGGGAGGAGAAGGGTAAAGGAAAACAAAAAAATGTATAATAAGGAGTTTAAGTATTGTTTTGTATATACGAGTATGTATAGAGTGAGGGGTGGTGGGATTATAATCAGAAACCAAACTCATTCACCTCGTCAATGACTACAGTTCAGTGCACACGTGTCGTGCCGTGTCGTGTTGTTTTCCAAAATGTTCACTTTAGTTTAATGAATTATAAATTTTGGCAGTCAATTTAAATAAAAGATTAACTGCGTATAAGATACGTATATATGTATGAGTATAAGTATATGAGGTATTAAAATTTCTATTTTTGTTTCCTTTCTTATGAAATTTAAATACAACACGTTTTCGTTTAATTGAAAGCGATCAATCGCGCTGATAAAAGTTTTTTCTTTTCTTGTTGCCATCATCTTATTAAAACGGAAATCGGATTGAAATATGTAAAATTGGCTTAAAGTTAGTATTCGGTATAAGCCAAGCGTAGAGAGAGATATTTTCAAGGTTTTTAATAAAAACAAAGGAAAAATATCCGTGACGACTTACTAGGCATCATATAATATTAACAGTGGCATCGGTTATTAATCAAATCTACTTTGAACATTAAAATGAAAAAAAATGTTTAACAAACAACATCAAATGTTGTTGTTACAATATTATATGGCAGCTTAAATTGAACGAATTTCTAATAGAAACCAAATAAATACATAGGAATATTCAAGTACTCTTCCAGCATACATATGTACATCTATTCCAAGAGGCTTTTAGAACAGCATACAAGACCCAGAGACTTAATTTTTTTTGGAATATAATTACCAATCTATTCCAATACAGTCAAGCTTATATGGGAGAAAGTCTAAGGCGACTGAGATAAACAACTCAAATTACAAGGAGAAGCTATTACGGGCATGCACTAGCATCAGAGCTAGTCATAGAAGACACCGCAGTCTACTAGGTAGCGTATAGGCTTATTAGATGCGAGGCCACGGTTCAAACCCCAGGTCAAATAACTCAGACAAAGTGAAATACGAAAAATATTTCTTCGACGACTTCCTCTCAGCAGATTTCAGGCAAAAACTCTGAGAGTAAATAAAATTTTCATGAAAAGCTTCTTAAAATTCTGTCTTTCGTAAACGACTTTAAACGTAAACGTTTAATATTAAAACGATAAACAAAGCTACAAAAACAAAAACTATGGACACATTACATGATCAACAAATAAACTAAAAAATATAGCAACAATATCAGTATAAAAAAGGGGATATAAAAGTAAACAAAAAGGCAACAACAACACTGCAAGGACAAAATACATAAACAACAATAACGTAAACAACATGTTTACGTTTATAGAGATTTCACGAAGGCAAAGTCATTCTCCTTCAAGAGCATCCATCAGACTGTTTACCCTGTGTTATAAAAGGCAACACAAAGCAGGCAAAGCAAGACAACAATTGTTATTGCTTAAGCAAAGGAATGAAAAGAAGAATAAGCAATAAAGCAATTGTTGTTGTTTACATCAAGTTGTAAACAGTGGCATACAGAATTGTGCGAACAATATACGATTTATTTAAAATTAAGCACAAATTTATTTTTATTTTATTTGCAATCTACGAACTTATATTTTAAACGTTTTTATAAACGTAAAAATGTAACAAATTTAGGTGGCACTGGAAAATGGAATACAGGCCATGTGAACTTAACGGTGAGAAGTTAAATTCTAAAATTGTAGTCAGTATTTGACTTAAGTTAAGCTAACTAATCCTTTTAAGTAATACCCAAAAGCATATCCGCGAATATAGAGTAGTTGTTGGTGGAGTGTGAACTTATTATATAGCAGACAGTGATAGTGAATCGTATACCCTTCTGTTGCACAAAAGTATCTTGTGTATTCCCACATACTGCTCATGGCACACAAAAATGTTCAATATCCGCAATTTTTTTTAGCATTCTGAAGATCAAAAGAATTTTCTTCACATGAACACAAGACTACCATAACGCACTCCTCGTCATTTTCTTCATTTGCTTGTTATTTCTTTACTTGGTTGAAGTTTCATTACTCAAGCCTAAGCAGGTATAGCCTAAGCAGGTCTTGAGTAGTATGTTCTGAAATAAAAGGGTTGCCATCTATCCTAACCTAGGTTTACCAGAGAGAAATTGCATTGATTTGATTTTTGATAACTATGTCAGTTTCTTTCTCAGGAAGTATAACAACTTGAGTTTTCTTCAATTTTCTCTCCATGAAAAAGCGTTGAGCTGTTGTATTGGTTATTGCAATGATGATAATGAGATTTCTCAGAGAGAACAGCTACCGAACTTCATTTATGGTACCTATAATCTTTTAATTTTTTCTTTTCTTTTTCTTGCCTAGTCTGGTTCAAACCCCAGGATGGACATTTCCAAAGAAAAAAAAAATTAGTCCTGCGACTTCCTCTCAGCAGATTTCTGGCAAATATTCTAAGAGTAAATAAAATTTGCATAAAAAATTTCTCAAAAATCTGCCGCTCGGAATCGACTTTAAACTGTAGGTCCCGCCTCTCGTGCATAAAATTAACACACACACCATATGTGCTGTGAGAAGGTAGGTTGTAATCCTGACTGAAAGGTTGTAATAACTACTAATGTATGTATGTATGTATATAAGTATGTATATGTCTGTATGTATGGATAGATGTGTATGTATGTATGTATGCAATTCGTTAACCTTATTTTGGTTTCGCATAAGCAATGCTTACTTAAGGACTTAAGGAAGTCTTATAAATCAGTCTTTCCAGACATCTGGATCCTTAACAGAAGTAAACATCGAATGGAGGGATAATTCTTTTCGATTTTCATTTGAATAAAAAAATAAATTGATTATAATATCTTCTTCTTAATAAGTGTCATGAGGGAAAAAATGTTTAATACATTATCCAGAGAATAATTTAAGCTGCTTTTGTGTTAATATTTGAAAGCATTTTTATTTTTTATTAAAAAAAATGTTACTTTTGCCATCAAAAATAATCTCATCATCATATTTAAAGTCATTATAAATTTATGTTGCACTGAACACAAATAAAACACTCATTCACACTCACACTCTACATATATCCATACAATACCCACAAACATACATACAGAGAAACAGACAGACAGTCACTTATGCTTGACTTAGAGAGCTTAATGCCGAAAATATGAAAAGTTTTGTTTCGTTTTTTTTCGTTTCTTTCGTCTTTTATTTGTCTTGACTTGAGCAGACTTGACAAATTAAATACTTAAGCAATGGCTGTGGCAGCGACAGCGACAATGTCGAAGTGAAGAAGCAGAGAAAAAAAAAAGAATCCTCGGGGACAGTGTCTGTTAAAAGCGTTAAAACGTTTTGCAAGGCTTTCACAACAATTATGATTGCGACTGCGACTTTGGCTGCTTTTTATGGGCTTTTCTAAATGGCAACTAAAAAGTTTTCTTTTTGCCAAAAAAGAAAAGAAACAAAAATTGAAAATAAAAATGAGCAGCTAAACACAGTATCACTGAAAAATGTTTATATTCTTTAAAGATTTCAATGAATTTTGCGAAATTTAAGCGATTTAATTACGTAAAAGCCTTACAAAAGAGCATTACAAGCGAACGTGAAGAGAGATTTGTCATACAAATGAAAGACGCTTCTTAGGCAAATAAGTGCTGAAAATTTTGCTAAGGCTTCTGGGACTTATAATAACGAAATTTTTAAAGTGGATTAAAGGAATTAATATTAAAAAAAGAATAAATTAAACAGGATTCTTCAAGTTTGATTGACTTCTTCAATAGGAATTTACATACATATATGTCGCCGTAGGCTAGTAAGTAGGTATGTTGGCTTAAAAAAAAAATCACTGAGAATTCATTTGGCCTTCATAAGTGTCCAAGTGAGGATGGCATTTTAGAAACTCGAATCAAAATATTGCATTCACCCAGTTTGGTACAGTCGGTTTGACCCCATCAACCAAAAATGGATCACAAAAGATTGTCGTTTGGTTTCAACTCTTATAAGATCTCTGAAAAATGTTAAGATGCTCACTTCAAATTATCAACGTACAAAAGCCAACAAATTGAGGAGGAAGGGAAATCGTCATTCCGGTGTCTTCTTCAATCACACCATCAATATCAATATTCACTTCAGCACAAATGACAACCAGTAGAATTCGTACGAATCATATATACTCTAGAAATCTGCTGAGAGTAATTAGCCGTAAAAATATGTTTTCATATTTTCGTTTTGCTGGAACACACTACCTACCAGGCGCTGTGTAAACAATACTTGCATAAATTGCTTGCTCGCTGTATCAATCATATTGTTGCATTTTTAACCATGGTTTTGTTCCTCTCTTGTGGTTTTTTAAGCATTTGCTTGTGTTAATTTCTGTTTACCATACGATGTGTATATTTTGTTGTTGTCTGTTTATGTTTTGCTTGTTTTTGTCAATGAAACAATATTAAAATATTTCAAGAATAGCCTAAAACAAGCGGCGAGCCTATAACCAGCGGCGGTGGTTGCTTGTTTATAAGTGCAATGACTAAATGGGCTGAATAATTTAAAATTATTTTCGAAAATTTCAGATAACATTTGTGTCCTAATAGACTACCTACTCTTGAAGTTAATTTAAACACCAAAAAAATACTTCCAAATTCTATACTTCCTTTTCTATTAAAGTTGTTAAAAATAGCTTGTTTATCTCGGCAAAACTTATATTCAAAAACTTCAATGCAATGCCAGGGGGTGGAGGGGGTTGAGTTTAAATAAATAAATAAAAACAGAAGCGAAAGTAAGTCTTATAAACTGAACTTAATTCCAGTTGAACGATAGAGAGAGAGCAGAGAAAAATTGGGGGAGAAACAGTTTAATAAACGTAAAACTGTTTCTTCCATAAATATTCAGGAGTGAGAAAATGAATATTTTCTCTGCTTTACTGTATAAGAAATTTATAGAATTTAACAAACAAACGAGATGAGAAAATTGAAAGAGCGAAACGAATGTGAGAAGAGAAAAAGCAAGAAGAGAAACATTTTTAGCATAATCTTTATTGAAAAATTTCAGGATAAGTTGGTATTTAAAGTATTTCGGGAAGGAAAATAAAAACTTGTTTCACTCTGGTGAAAAGTTTCACTTGTGAGTAGAAATTAAAGAAATGAAATGAATGAGTGGTTCACTTAAAAGGCAGCTGCCTTCATATGAGGCTATAAAATGAGGCATATATAAAAAAATATAAGACGTTTTTTGAATAACGATTTGACAGTTAAGCGACCGTTAGAATCCTAGAGAGTATAAACATTATTTTCGACAGTTAACCTCACATGTGTACTGAGACATGAGAAACAACGTAACAAAGCTTGACAGAGGCTGGTACAACACAGTGAGATTAACATCCATCTTCCTCCGAGCAAATAAATGGAATACTGACACCACCTCTAGAGATTCCAGATAAACATACATACATATATAGTTTGTCATTACAACCCTTTAGTCAGGATTACAACCTAGCTTCTCACACCACTGACGTTGTGTGTGTGTTAATTTTGTACATGAGTTTTTAAGAAACTCTTCATGGCAATTTTATTTACACTCAGAGAGTTTTTGCCAGAAATCTGCGGAGAGAAAGTCGTCTAAGTACATACAGTAGGTCCCATCACTCATGTGTAAAGTGAACACAAACAACATAAGTGGTGTGAGAAGCCTGACTAAAGTGCTGTAATGATCAGTTATGTGTGTATATATGTATGTAATTATATACGACAACGAAATGGTGTCCTTTCCCACATTTTTAATGAACCACTTTACTTGAACCCTCCTTATTATGTTTATCTTTAATAAGGGAGGAATATGAAAATGAAAACATATAAGAAAAGTATGAAAATATGAAAACTGAAAAACGAAAATGAAAATGAAAAACAAAATAGTATTTCTCAAATGGAAACTTTAATGCATTGATGCCAGCAAATTCAGAAGAAAGGTGACAAAAAGAAAAACAAGAAAAATTTTTGCCGTTTTAATATCGTATCATCTTTTATATGACAGAAGTTTGAGAAATAAAGAAGAAAATAAAAAATGAAGAAGAGAATTTCTTAACAACTCTTAGACACACTCACTTATACTTACGCATATAAGCGCAGTAGAAGAAACAAACTTTTCAATATGACTTGTATGTTGTTGTTTTCATTGTTTTTCTTTATATGTTTGACATTGGTGTAGTTGTTGTTGTTGGCTTGTATATTTTCAATTAACTGGAATTCGTTTTTTCATTAAATTTTATAACCTTCGCAAATCATAGGGTCTTACACTAAATGTTTTCTATGTTTTCACTTTTTTTTATGGGTTTGAAAGACCTATTGATGCCATTATGTGTGCGACTTCTCTGGGTGCTGTACAATTTTCAATAATTCTGGCGTATAAAACATGATGAATTTAAGTGATGAAATAAGTTATGTTGGCTCTGTTGTCCGCTGTAGTTCATATACTTATGTGCCAACTCCTGAGATTGCGATGAAAACCCCACAAGAAAATATCTAATCGGGTAAAATCGTATGGTTAGAAGAAATATATTTGTTCATATTTCGTTCTGTCTGATCTAAGATTTGAACCATGGCCTCACGTCTAATAAGCCAACTCACTACCTACTAGACTACGGCGACTTCTATTCACGTGACTATTCATCTAAAAATGGGCCTCAACGTTAATGATGATTTGGAGATGAATTTTATTACGGGCACCCGTTTTGTTGAATGCAACATCTAGTTGAGAATTTCCTGTTGAAAGACCCAATACAGACCTATACATATACACACACAAATTTATTGAATAATACACACACTGTCTATGTGACATAGGTATGTCACATTTTAAACAGGTCTCTGTTGTGCTCTTTGTTGTTATTTTTTTATATATTCTGTGGAGTTTTAAGGCACACATTTTTCAAATGGTAACCAGAAAAAAACCATTAAAGAGTCCTTTTTTCAAATATGATTAAAGGATTCTTTTGAAGGATGCTTAATATTACGTGTCTTCATTCTTTTGTCCTGTTAAAGGACTGTCAAAACTTTAAAGGCGTATATTAGGCGAAAAAGGTGTCCTTTGTTAAGCACATATTCATTGTTCTGACAGACTTTAAGTATAAAGCAAGGATTACACATGAAAGGTGAAAAGGAAAGCAAAAGTTAATCTTTTTAGCAACAAAATTTTCAACAGGCCAGTGTTAATAACTAAGAGAACAAAAAATTAGTATCTTGTCCAACTATGGTGTCATAACGAATTCCAACACACCACAGTTGAAAAAGGTAATTGGGTCCTATTCTATGATTTTGCGATTAAGGAATGTTTCACAAAATTTAATAGAAAATATATTGTTAAAAAAATGAAAAATATAGATACTGGAGTTTTGCTTTTACATTGCTTAACATTAAAATTATAAACAAAAGCTATAAAAACAAAACAATGCAAGTAAACAAACCTGTTTACAAATTATCTTACTTTGTAATATAAAAACAAACACCAGCATCAAAAAATAGTAAACAAGTAAACAAAAATACACAAACAACACTACAAAAGGAAATGTAAACAAAATACACAAACAATAATAATGAGACAACGATGCTTACATTTATAGAGATCTCGAGAAGGCGAAGCCATGAACTTTCGTCTTCAAAAACATTCATTAGACTGTTAAGACTGTGTTAAAATTAGTAAAAGTTCAGTCAGTCTTGTGTGAAGACACGGTGTGTTCGAATAATGTAATAATGGTTTGAAGTTTTCCGTTACAAAGATCTGTCTAACAATTGTCTACTAATTGTCTACAGGCGACTGAAGGAGTATAGTTCAGTCAGCCTTGTGTGAAGACGAGGTACGTTTGAAAAGAGTAATCATGGTTTGAAGATCTCCGTTACAAAGATCTGTCGAATAATTGCCTAGTAGTTATTATTGTTTATACAAAGTGTGTAAACAGAGGAATAACAAACAAAACAATTGTTGTTGTTTACATCAAGTTCCGAAGAGTGGCACACAGAATTGTGTGAATAATTACGTAACAATGCGACTACTGCCACTAGAACACTGAGAAATCGAATCGTTCAATCTGTTTTAGTATAAGACCATTCGGAATCACTACTTTTAGTTTAGTACACACAGTGGCATAAAACTTTGCAACTTTTTGGACAATGCAATGGGTTCCATATTTACCCTGTGAGCAATTTTATCGTTCGTTTATTGCCTAGCATCTGGCATACGGAGTCTAATAATTATTTATTTGGTAGGTTTTTGATGTCTTTTAGGGAGAAAGATTTCGCCGTTTGCCCAGTTGAGTTAAAACCAGGGACCGAAAATAACTGTTATTTTTGAATTTTTGATTAAAAAAAGCAACCACAAGGAAATGTCGGAGAACAAAACCAAGTATACCATTTTGATTGTCTTGGACCAAATTTTTATAAAAGGCGATGCTTTTTAAAAACATGATTTTTATTTTTTAATCAAAAAATAACAGTTATTTTTTGATTTTTATTTTTTCGAGCAAAATTAACACTTATTTTTGACTTTTATTTTTTCGAGCAAAAATAAAAGTTATTTTTTGACTTTTATTTTTTCGAGCAAAAATAACAGTTATTTTTGACTTTTATTTTTTCGAGCAGAAATAAAAGTTATTTTTTAACTTTTATTTTTTCGAGCAGAAATAAAAGTTATTTTTCAACTTTTATTTTTTCGAGCAGAAATAAAAGTTATTTTTGTTTCAATTCATGATGAATTCATAATATTTATTAAAAAATTCTTTAAAAAATTATTGTTATTTATGTCAGAAAATTATTAGAATTAAGTTTTGGGTATATTAAACACTAATCTTTGGTTTGAAGAAACCAAAATAACTTTTATTTTTGCTCGAAAAAATAAAAGTTGAAAAATAACTTTTATTTCTGCTCGAAAAAATAAAAGTTGAAAAATAACTTTTATTTCTGCTCGAAAAAATAAAAGTCAAAAATAACTTTTATTTTTGCTCGAAAAAATAAAAGTCAAAAAATAACTTTTATTTCTGCTTTTAAAAATAAAAGTCAAAAATAACTTTTATTACTGCTCTTAAAAATAAAAGTCAAAAATAACTGCTATTTCTGCTCGAAAAAATAAAAGTCAAAACATAACTTTTATTTCTGCTCGAAAAAATAAAAGTCAAAAAATAACTTTTATTTCCTGACTTTTACGATAAAAGTTATAACAGTTACGGTCCCTGGTTAAAACACTATTCCAGCATACAACTGAATAGCACCGTGAGATGAGTATGAGTATCAGAAGAGTATGAAGTGAAGAGGCTAAGGTCTTGTCAAAATTCTTTATTTGATATATGTATTTAAAGACATTATGCTGTAGGTCCCGCCACTCATATATAAAATTAACATACACAACGTAAATGGTGTGAGAAGCTGGGTTGTATCCCTGACTGAAGTGGTGATGACTAAGTAATTACCCGCTTACTGCATTCGTTGGACTCCTGCTACTAACAAACACATTAAAATTTGTTGCTCGATTGGCACGAAACGAATATTGAATTGAAAAACAATCTCTTACTCTGCCAGAGGTCTGCTCTAAAATACAGAAAAGTCTATCTATATTCCCTAAAACAATATTGGGTTCTTTTATTTCGAATTTAACATTTCCTTCTGTTTGTAAAAAAAAAAATAAAAAAAAAATCTCACAAATAGTTTTGCTAAGTTTAACGTTTTTACCTCTAATCTTCATACTTCGTATTGTTCAAGTACCAATCGAGCGTATGATTAATATTTAATTCATACCTTTTAATAATAAAGCATACTTTTTGTGGACATGCCAATGTATAATTAAATATTAAGTATACGCCACCCGTTGATTCTGTAACAAATATTTAAAAAGCGTTTATTAATACAACAACAACAATAATAAGAATAATAATATTTGAAATAATTTCCGAAAATAAATGCCTATTTTTAATCGCCCTCCTATATTTTGAAAGGCACCATCTATTATTGATTAATTTTTAAGTAATGTGTGTAATTCAAATAGCTTCGCTTTTAATAAATGCAAAGCGTAAGAAATCTTCTTAAAAATTTAATATCGAGGTCTGCATAGCTTAAAACAGTCTTTTTCAAAATGTCCTTTGGAATCTTGCGAGCTGTCACAAACATTTGCAAAGATGAAGAAGAGGCCAAAAAGAGGGAAGAAAATTCTACGAAATTATTTCGTTTTAAGCCTGTCGCTGTCATTTTCCAGCAGCAGACATTTATTGCTTGCGGCCAATTCTCTGTTTTAAAAAAAGTGCGCCTGTTTTTTCTCTTTTGTTTTGTTGCTTTTTGTTTTATTGTTGTTGTTGTTCTTTTGTTGATGTATACTGTATATTACTTTAAGGGCAACAACAACATCAAAAGAAATATGAAATGCTGATGATCTGTTGTGTCGTGTATGAGTGATGTAATGTTTTTGGTTGTCTGAGTTCGATTGTGTTGCTGATAGTTGTCTACATGCCTGTTGCCAGTTTTTAATGGAACAGTAGGAATTGTAAATTTTGCGAAAAAAAAAAACAATAAGAAAAGAAACAGGGCCCCAGATTATGGCCACACTTTTACGAAGCTGACAAAGATGAACCAGTCAGTGTAAGACGATATAAACGTTCGAAACACGTTCACCTTTTTCTGCTGAACCTTTATTGTCGGAGCTCGTTAACAAGGTAACCTACTATTCTCAATTACTTCAGCCTTTCTGGACAATTGATCACAAAACAAATGCTAGGACTTGAGGAACCTTGAAAGCATTCAAGAACATTGATACCATACAAACCACGTTTTGAGTTCTTGAAGAATTTCAAGACATCCATATGAGTTAGAATGAGTTTGAGAAGTGAATTATATATAAATGACTTAAATTATCGCATTTAGGAGCGTGTTTAGAACAAAACTGTTTCTGATACAGGCTGCACTGATGACTATTAAGAACGAAAATATGCCTGTAAAAGAGCTCTGGGTACCAAACTCTTGAACGGCTTTCGGCTAACGTAAATCGCTCAAAACGAGACCGTAGAATTTACATACATACATAGTTTTGATCATCACAACCCTTCAGTTATGATAACGACCTAGTTTCTCCCATCACTTATGTTTATTTTTATGCATGAGTGGTGGGACTTACAATGAATTACAGATTAACGTGAGCACCTCAATATTATCATAACACAGTGAATACTATGCGTCGACAAACGCTTCCACATACAATGCTGCAAACATCGTATGTAGGTAGCAATTCGAAGCCATGTTATTTGGATATGACTTCCCTCTTGTTTAGGGGTCGGAGACTATTTAAACTCTCATGATCTTTTGTTACCCGCTTTCACACGGGCAGGTGGGGCATACAGTTTAAAGTCGACTCCGAACAACAGATTTTTGAGAAATTTTATTCATTCTCAGAGAGTTTTTGCTAGAAATTTCCTGAGCAGAAGTCGCCGAAGAATTTTGTTTTCATATTTCGTTTTATTCGAGATGTCTGACCTGGGATTTGAATCGTGGCCTCATGCCAACACACTAGCTACTACGACAGCTAGAGCTTAACAATATTTATATCATACAATATTTATATCATATATGTACATTATGTTGTATTTAGACGCAGTGATCTAGTCTAATAAGCCAAAAGCTTGTGGTTCAAACTCCAATTCAGAGATCCCAAACAAATTAAAGTACTGCTCTGTTTCTAACTTTCAAAAACATTTAAAATATGAGCTCGTAGATTGCAAATAAAATAAAATTAAGTTTGTGTTTAGTTTTAATTAAAATTCTTTATTACTCGCACAATTCTGTGTGCCACTGTTCACAACTTGATGTAAACAACAACAATTGCTTTTCTCGTTATTCCTCTGTTTACACCCTTTGCACAAGCAATAACAATTACTAGACAATTGTTCGACAGATCTTTGTGACTGGGATCTTCAAACCACGATTACTTTCTTCGAACACACCGCATCTGCACACAAAACTGACTGAACTTGTACTAACTTTAACACAGTCTTAACAGTCTAAAGAATGTTCTTGAAGGCGAATGTTCATGGCTTCGCCTTCTCGAGATCTCTATAAATGTAAACGTTGTTGTTTATTTAACGTTTATTGTTTGTGTAATTTGTTTACATTTATTCTTGTTGTGTTTGTTGTTGTATTTTTGTTTATTTGTCATTTTTCATGCTGGTGTTTGTTGTTATATTACGCAGTGCGATAATTTGTAAACAAGTTTATTGTTTATGTTTTCGTAGCTTTTGTTTATAATTTTAATGTTAAGCGATATAAAAGTAAAGATTTTTCCATTTTTTTCAACGATTTGCTCTCATCAATTTTTTGGAAAAAACTCTGAGAATAACTAAAATTACTATGAAAAGTTACTCAAATCTATCGTTCGTAGTGTCGTCATTAAACCTTAGGTTTCGCCACACATGCATGAAATTAACACATCCAATATGGGTGGTATGAGAAGCAAGGTTGTAATCCCGACTAAAGGCTTGTAATAAACAATTGCTAACCGCATGTGTTTTCAGCATAATTGTTAAGGCATAAGAGAACTATTTATGATTTAATCACAATCATAATCAAAAATGAATTTGCAATTCTTAATAAAAATCAACAAATCATCAATCAATCAATCTAAATTTTATATTTCTTTGCCATACTATCCAGCTACTTACTGCCATAATTTTTTCCAGAAACCAATAAATATTTTCAGATTACAGCTGGTCCCATCTATTTAAATAGTCTAGTTTATGTGAATTTTTTTTCTTTTTTGAACAGCCACCATTTACTTAAAATATCCCCTCCATGTGAAGAATGTAAAATACTTGTGCCGATTGTGTTGTTGTTGTCTACATGGGATGTGTATGTATACAAATGCATGTAAGTTATTACATGCTTGTGCAGGGAACGATGATGATGATGATGATGATTTCACAGAAAATATGAAATGAAGAAAAATTACTTTTGATTTTAGTATTCGAAACAGAAATATGTTTTATGTTTAGAAAAGGCAAAAAAACATGAATTCAGAAGGCATCATTTGTTAACATGAACCCTTTTTACAAGGACGTATTGAAATGTAATCCAATTTTTTATTCGGTTTTATTGCCACGGAAAATGGAGGTTAAAAGAATTAAGATATTTTCTATCGTTCTATTGAATAGAGATTTGGTAGGTAGAGTACGCCTTGTTGGGTCCATTATGATACCACAGTTTACTGCATTTCCATAGTCCCGAAACCATTCGGTGCTTCTGATGAAACAAATCAGACTGTCAATATAAATGTGTGGCAGTTCTTCCAGATTGTCAATATAGTTGGTACCACAATGCCTTTTTCTAATACGACATTATGCTGGGTATGTAGCCAGTAGGTCAAAACAACCTCCTCTCCTTTCTCATCTCTCAGCATCGGCAGAAATCATTGGAAAGATGTCAAAGACTAATGCACCTCGCATGAGTGACCATACTGAGCGAGTTCTTTAAGTAAAAAAGAGTTTAAAGCCGTCTCCGAAAGACAGATTTTTCTGAGAGACTTTAGATGGCAATTTTTTTTATATATTCTCAGGCTTTTTGCAAGAAACCCGCAGAGAGGAAGTCTCCGAAGAAGAATTTTTTTTAAATTTCGGTCGGGGTTTAAACCATGGTCTGACGTCTAATAAGCCAACACACTACGTACTAGCATTCGGCGACTTCTGTACATCGTCTTGGAATTCATACCTGTTTTGCTGACAATGATTCGGCAGCTTTATAGGTTGGACTGTTCCAATAGATTGCGAAAAATTTAACCTTCAACAGTTCCATTCAATTGAGGCATTGGTGTAAATTTTGACGGAATCCTCATCATTTTTCAAGGCTTTATGGAATCAAATCTCACGAAGAAATCGTGCCGCGGTGTCATTTTCTTGCAATATAGATTGCTTCTCAATACGAAAACAAACGCAATATAACGATGACGTATGAGTAATATTTGTTTGAATCTATGTATATTTAATATCAATCATACGTCACATATGATATAGCTATGATTGAGCCAATTTATAGTTTAAGTTGAAATGTCATGCAATAAAGCAAGTATACCATATGCTTGACATATGTATTAGAGTCTGACCAGTATTCGATTCATGCCACTACGCTGTAGCCCAGAGACACCTACTAATCCTAGCCATCAAGCCTTTTCCATAAATATTAAACGGAAAGTGGCATAAAACTATCTCCAATGCCGACGCAGGTTTAATGCACAAGGTACCACACAAAAGAGGTTGCAACGTAGGAGTTTTTTCTAATCTCCTTGTCTTCAAAAAATAATTCAAAAAATTGAGTTTCTATAAAAAAATTTTTTTCATAATTTTAAATCGCATGCAACAGAAAAGTTCTTTTACACAATATATATCCCTTGTTAAATTTTATTTATGCTTTAATGCACAATTAATAAAATCAAAATTAATTAGAAAATATATGCAAGTACTTCTGAATACATAGTACAATTCTGTTAAATTACTTGTAAAAACTCAAGTATTTTTAAACATTTTTGTTTAAAACAAAACCGCTCCTCCATAAGCCATTTATTTTTTATAAATTTTTTCAAATCTTTTTTGCATTTCCTTTCCTTTTGATTTTCATAAACTAATAACGTAACAAAATTAGTTTTTAAAATCGGTTAAAAATACAAAAACAAAAAAAAAAAAAAAAAGAACGAACAAAAACGCAACTTAATTAAAACCACACATAATGGCTTCCGCTTAACTAAAACTGAGAAATACGCTCATTTGAACCCCTCACATCATCATTATCGTCGGCATCAGCATCAGCATACAAGTGAGTATAAACTGCATTAAACATTTGAGTTGAAATAAAATAATAATCATGGATAAACGGGTAAATGGATGGATGCAAGTATGAATGGTTACTGGCTGGGATGGTGGCTGGCTGAAGCAAAATTGTAAGGCAAACATATGAATTGTAAGCAAAAAAAAAACAAAATGCATACGAACGTGGGGTACTTGTGAAAATACAACAGCACAGTTAAAAGCATACAATTGTACAGTTAGAATCAACAACAAAAAAAAAAACCAAAGAAATACATTTCTAAACTTGGCATATTTACAAAGCTATGCTAGTATACGTACCCCTTTTTCTAATATCATATGCTATAACTACCATACTGCAACAGTAATATGATCAACAACAGCAACAACAACAACAACAACAACAACATCAATATTAATACAAATAATAGCGATTAATGCATTTCCTTGCTAGGGCTTATACTTGTTCAAATTATGAACAAAAATTTTTGAAAATTATTAAATAAAATCGCATGCTTAGCACAATTGTACATTGCTAACAAGTTTTCGAAAATAAATGCGATTAGATTTGGAAACATAAAGGTTATAATGAATGGAATGCCATGAAATGAATGGTTGACTAAATGAATGAATGAATGAGAATGACTGAATGCCTGCATAATAAATTAATTTATTTCACCCGAAAACAAATCCATAGAAATTTTTGAAATTTCATCAACTTTAGTTTACGAATTTCTAAAATTATTCTTGCAAAGCATTTCAAATTTTAATGCCACCAAAACAAAAATTATATACCAGCAGCATAAATTATTTACTTTCCTTTGGTTTTAATTAAACAGCAAAACAAAATTCAGAGGACCTTATAATTTTTTTGAACAAATTTCGTTTACAAATTTGTCAAACAAAAATCATTCAACGTTACTTAATCAAATAGCAAAACAATTTAATGCAACAGGGCATAGCTTCTAGGTTTTTCGCGTTTAAGAGATTGGTGCAAATATCAGCAAAGTGAAATTCTCCAAAATACAAAGTACAGGCATCAAAACTTCGCAACCTAGTGCTTTCGGACTGAAAGGACGTATAGGGACTCTACATGCTCAGCAAAAATGTATGTGGAAAATAACAGCTTTTCTGGCCGCTTCAATTTAATTGCATCAATCTGGCCAAAACTGTATGAATGGCACCTACGTTTGCTTAAACTCCATATCAGCACGCTTAGTATGGTTGTCGGTATCATTACCTTGCATTGCAATATAGGCACTCATGCGAGGAGCATTGAATGTAAATTACTTATGCTGAGTAGTTGTCTACAAGGGATATTCCAGTACATACATACATACATTCGTAATTGGTCATTATAACCCTTTAGACAGGATTACACACCCATTGAAACCAATTGAAACCCATTGTCCAATCAATTGAAGCCAATAGTAGTAGTTGGTTATCACTAATATCTACTAATCGCTGTTGGCAGTGATAGTCTGGCAAATTCGTTATCAAAGAAATATGGACCGCTGATAACGCCTGCTTAAAACCAGCACCAAATAGTGAAATCCAGGCATTCATCCAAGTGCATACCTCATTGCTTAAGATGGTTTCTCGATGAATTAAACGCTACAACCGATAGATTTTGAGAAACTTTTTATTGCAATTGTATTCACTTTCCGAGGTTTTCCCAGAAATCTGGTTAGTGGAAGAAATTAGTTTGAACAGCGACCTCACGTCTAATAAGCCAACACAGTACATACGCGACTACGGCGAATTCTGTCATTAACATTAAATACAGTTCATTGGAATAAGCTTGTTGTAACCTTATGTTCTTAAAATGGAGTCACAAATGGTACTTGGGTTAATGGCCTTCACTCAAGTCAATTTCTATGATGTCTTCAAACAAAATAGAGTCAAAGAATTATAAAAGAAGAATTTTTTTCATTCAAAATCTCATTTCTTTTTTTACCCAACTCTTGTCCAATTCTAGAGGGAAACTGATGGATTGTTACCTTTTTCTTATACCGCAAGCCTGTAAGAGTGTGTAATAAAATGTTAATAAGGCTTCACGATTCCTAGCAGCAATGTTACAATGATAAACAAGTAAACAAAAATATACCAACAGACACTACAAGAATATATGTAAACAAAATATACAAACAACAATAATGAAACAACGATGTTTACACTTATAGATATCTAGAGAGGGCGAGGATCTAGAGAGAGACTGTTCACGTTGCCATATACAAGGCTAGACAAAGCAGGCAACTGAGGTAGTAAAAGTTCAGTTAGCCTTGTGTGAAGACGTGGTATGTTTGAAGAGAGTAATCGTGGTTTGAAGATCTTCGTTACAAACATCTGTATAACAATTGACTAGTAATTGTTATTGTTTATGCAAAGGGTGTAAACAGAGGAATAACAAGTAAATCAATTTTTGTTGTTTACATCAAGTTGTGAACAGTGGCGCACAGAATTGTGCGAATAATAAAGAATTTAATTAAAACTAAACACAAATTAATACTTATTTTATTTGCAATCTACGAGCTCATTTTAAAAGGGTGAAAACGTAACAATATCATAGGGTTACCAAAATTAACTTTTTTTCGATTCAATTTGAAGAAGTTGAAATGAAAAAATTTTCAAAATTCATTTTCATATTCAGTTATGAAGATTGAAATCTGTTTACATGCCAAGGCGTGTGTAGTAGAACAATTAATGTTTTTGTGCACTGGACTGAATATGACGAGCAAGTAATATTTATCTATGAAAACAAAAATCAAAAAAAAATCGTTCAAAAATAGAATCGATTTCGAATCTCAACTGAACTGGACTATTGACCTTTTCCAATGCAAACATACGAAAAAAAACATGAATTGATGAAAGGGTTTGTCAGTACCCTACCCTCTGTCTCTATAATAAATTGAAAAACTTCAACTTTACTTTTGTAAAATGAAAATTAATTAAAAAAGAGAAAAAAAAAATTATGTTCGTTTGCAACATTCTGTTGCAGTTAAACAATCTTTACAGGGCTTTTTTGTGTCGTTCAATTGGGAGAGGTCAGTTTGCTGGTTTTAAACAAAAATTTTTTATTTTTCCCATTTGTTTTATATTCGGTCCTTTTACTTCCTTTATTTTAACTTTACCATTGTTGTCGTTGTTGTTGTTTATTTTGTTTTTATTTCTGTTGTTTGATTCGTTTACTTAAAAAAGTACGGTTTTTGCATATTCAATCACGTTTTATGTTTCTTCTGTTTTTGATGTTGTATTGCTGCATGCTAAACAACTGACTGGCAGCCAGTCTGTCAGTCAGTTTGTATTTAAAATCAAACGAATGAAATGCAGAAAAATTGCTGAAAAGTATATATTCAGTACAATAACAACAACAGCAACGACAATAAGGACAAAAAAGAACAAAAAAGTAAGACAGTAAAGAACAGAATGAATAGCAAATATTAGTAGTTGTTGTTGTTTTTGTACACAAGTTTATCATCTCTTGTTGCTTTAAACAGTAAAATATATTATGGTTTTTGTATTCGTGGGTTGTATTAAAAGTTTAAGGCACCTTAAATGTACAAATAAAAGTGTATATTACAAAAATCCAATACAAAAACTTAAAATTCATTTTTAGAGGACATTAATTCTAGGCAATGACATATGGCAACCCTATAACTCTAGAATTGCTACAGTTAATCAGTCGTCTGAATATGGGGCAAAATTTGTTCTATTAGACAGAGACAAATCGAAAGTAATTTTAATTAGAGACGAAAGGAGACTAAAGGAATCATTAGTAAGCGTTTTAGAATTGTCACATGTTACGAATCAGTTTTTTTTTATATAATTAAAATTTTACATTGAAAAATTAAACGGAGAAAAAAATCGCCGATTATAAGCTGCCACAACATATACCGCTTTGTTTACAATACAAAATTTGACAGCACTTAGCTGAGAATGCAGCTTCCATAAAGCCAAGTATCATACTTATGGAAAGTGTCCGTTGAATATATATACCTTGGATATATAAACTTATGACCTCTGACCTGTACAGCCTATAACACTGCCGTGGGTAATAAACACTCAAAAACAAACTTTCACTGTCTGATTGCTATTTATTTCGAAGCCGGCAGAATGCTTAAAAAATTGCTAACAGTGTTTACGTCAAATTCTGCTAAAGAATCTCGGTATGGCGCTTACAAAGTTCAATTATTTCCAGAGTTGCAGCCACATGACCATCCGCTTCGTTTTTGCTTCGCTACTCTAGTAGGTAGTGTGTTCGTTTATTAGGCGTAAAGCCCGTGTTCTAGCCCCAGGCCAGACATCAAAACGAAATATGGAAAAAAATATTTCTTCGGCGACTTCCTCTCAGCAGATTTCTGGCAAAAACTCTGATAGTAAATAAACCTGTTTGGAGTCGACATTAAAATGTAGATCCCACCACTCAAGTATAAAAATTAAGGCACACAACATGAGTGATGTTAGAAGCTAGGCCGTAATTCTGACTGAAGGGTTGAAACTGAACAAGGATGATGATTTTTGCAGCTCATTTTCATCTTGGTGGGTACGTTATAAGCAAAATGGCCGTATTTGGGACTCAGAACTATGCATTTAAGGGCTCATGACAAAGACGTATCCTAACTACACACTTTCAATATTTCAATTAAAATTTTAATTTTTTTTTTGTTTTGTTTATATCAAGCACTTATCAGACAGCCTGCCAGCCTACATGCATACAATATAATCGAAACATCTGTCATGTACGCGTAAAAAAAAGCAAAAAACAGAAAATCTTTCGAACTGTGTGATGTAATGCAATGCATTGTGATGCAATGCTTATTGCCATAACACATGATGCTCGTTCAATACGTTGCCCACCACCACCTCCAGAGCCCTTAGCATCCCATTGCCTACTTGCAAAAATAGTTTTGTGTTAAACATACATATAAACAAGGTTATGAATTGTGTACCATATTATGATGTGTGGCACAAGTGAAGTCAAAAGTCATTTACAAGCATGTAAGTTTAAGTATATATACATATACATACGGTATGAGTGTGCTTGTGTATGGGTGGATGTGTGTTATGGAAGCTGATACAAACATCAATAGTAACATCATTAGTAATCAAAGTTGCAATTGTTGTAACCATTCATGACAAGAGTTCAAATTTCTTTGCCACCACCACCACACCTCCCCTATATTCTATTTTTCTATGATGCTGGTGTTTGCTGTACGCTACAGTTGTTGCCTAAAAAATGTTTCTTGCAGTAAGAATTAAGTAAAGTTTCTTGTTCTTTCTCTTCTTTACTGTTATTATCCTGTATGCTGTTGTATTTTGCTATGTCTGATCTGTTGTTGTAGTTGTTTTTAAAAGTCGGTTTCTATTCGAACTCATTTTTGTTTGATGCTTTAGTTAATGAAAGTTTTTCGTATGAAACAAAACAAAACAAAACCCATCTGAGTCTGATCTCTGTATAGAGAAGGAAATGAAAAACTTTATACCTGCTTGCAAACAAACACATACACACACTTACACATATTAGAAAGAGAACGAGAATGCAGTAAGAAAAAAAAACAGAAAAAATTGAGAGAAAGTTTAACAACTTTTGACTTAAAGTTGTGCTACAAAGTGCTACTTAAAGTATAACAATTTCAGTGTTTTAATATTTTTTTCTTCTTCTTCTTTCATTGTAAATCCAAACATACAAACGTACAAATTGTATAAGAAAAAAAACTGTAAATGATTTCCATATTCTGTAGAGACTAATAAAAACTAATTTATTAGATGAGAACGCTGGCATAACTTTAAGTTGACTTTTGCACAACAAGGCAACGTTTCAAAAGGGAAGAAACCTTTTGTGCCATTAGACAACTTAAATGGATTTGGAGAACAATCAGAAACTAGAAACTAAATGGGCTTAAGGGATTGAAAAGCTTTATTGGGTAATTACAATAGAAAGTGATTTGAGTTCGGCCTCAGATTAATATTAGGCTAGTAATCGGGCGACGTTGCCATAGTCTACGAGGTAGTGCCGTGGTTTATTAGATGACACACACACATGGTCAGACATCTCCAACACAACGGTCATTACAACCCTTCAGTCAGGATTACGACCTAGCTCTCAGACCACTTACGTTGTGTCGACTCTGAATGACAGATTTGTGGAGACACTTTTCATGGCAATTTTATTTATTCTCAGAGTTTTTGCCAGAAACAGAGGCCTTACGTCTAATAAGCCAACACACTACCTACTAGACTGCGGCGACGTCTTTTGAGATTACTTTTTCGATTTTCCACTAATATTGTTGGTCTGGCAGAAATTATTCTTACTTTCCCCTACTTTCCACTGGTACTACGTATCTCTTAAAGTGTAGAGTATCTTCTATCATTTTGCCAGCATAGTAAATGGATGTCGAAGAGATGATACCTCTTCCACCAACTCGTTCAATTTGAATTTCTGTTTATTGTTTCTATCTCATAAAGAGAATTCTGCCTCCCAAAGACTAGAAGTTGCATTCTTCCAAGGTGTCTCGGAGTTAAAAGGGGGTTACCGTCGAATGTTTCGCTATCTCTTCCAGAGACACCCAGCACCCTAAGATATGGATTATATATATGCTCTAGGGACCTAGTGACTGCTTTACTGTCTAAGAGTTTTATTTATTTAATATTGACTTAATATGTATATTCATTGATGCTTCACCTACACTAACCTTATCCCCTTCAATAACGAGTTTAAAAATTTCTTTAACTTTTGCCATCTGCATGTCAGCTTGACATTGTCAAAAATCTTTGCTGCATTGCGGTACCTTCAAAAGTATTATTCTTTTTGAATATTTTAAAAGCCGGCAGTTACTGGTAGAACTAATGCTGCGGTCCCGAGTAACAATAGCTAATCCTCTGCATAAGGATTTTATTTGTCAGTGGTTTTTCGTGAAAGACATTTCTCATTGAGCCCATCATGGCTCATGTTTATTCAACTGTGAGTGTGTAGGTATTTGAGTGTAAAAATTTGTGTAAAAAATTCGTTTTGAAGGCCATAAAACTGTACTTGGTATTGTTGTTGTTGTTTTTATGTTTAATTCCGTCTATAATTTAAAACATTTTGTTAAAAAAATTTAATTTATAACCTTAACAAACGAAAAATGTCACATCTTTGTGGATTTATTACTCGGCCATTAAATGGTCTATGTTTTTCAATTTATTTCAAAATTTTTTTTCTTGTTTTTGTTTTTATTTTTAACCACAATAGAGAAATTGAATGAATTTATAGAAAAACAGTAGAAATAAATTGAAGTTAAAAGCAACAACAACAACACCATACAGAGAGTGAAAATAAAATTAAATCCGCATAGTCTGTCATATACACTGTCACAATGAGCTTGAAATTGGCTTCACTGTTGTTTCCAGGCAACACTTCATATAATCACAGAATAATTAAAAATAATTAACACGCAATTAACCTTCTTTTTTTTTTTTGTTATTATTGTTGTGCTGTTGCTGTTGCCGTTGCTGTTGCTGTTGCCATTGCTGTTGCCGTTGCTTCTCCTGTTATGGCTGTTGTTTAATCAAATAACAAAAAGTAGTACAACAACAATAACAACTGCAGAAGCTAAAACATCAACATCTTTATTTACAAAAAGTGCCATCAACATTAGCATATGTTGCCAGATCGGAAGGAATTTATGGATTTATTTACAGGGTTGCACTCGCGTTGTCTAGAAGGTAGAGTGTTGGCCTATTAGACGCGAAGCCATGGTTCAAATTCCCGATCAGACATCAAAACGAAATATGAAAAATATTTCTTCGGCGACTTCCTTTCAGCAGATTTCTGGCAAAAACTCTGAGGAAATAAAAAAATTGCCATGTAAAGTTTCTCAAAAACCTGTACTTCGGAGTCGACTTTAAACTGTAGGTTGCGCCACTCATCCAATGGGAACCTTGAAGTTTACATTGATGGCTCAACGATAACTGACAGACTGGGCTGTGGTTTAGTCTTTTTCCATTCCCTTTTTCCGAAATCTAAGTCCACTATATGGACAACAAAGCTTGCAATATGCGTCTCAAGAGAAAGAAGCATTTTCGAGTTGACATATATTTCAAGCTCCTGTTGCTTTAAATCTTCATAAAATTCTACCAAACGCATATTCCGGGCATTAATGAGGGGATTTCTCAGAGAAATTTCTGATCAATCAAAGGTATCTCCTATATGGGTTGCGGGACAAAGGGATATCCTTGGAAATTGCATTGCAGATGAGCTGCTCAAGGCCGGTGCCGTGCTCGCCATCTTCGATATATTACGGGGCTTACTTATTCCTCGTTAAAATGGGATATTACTCACTCGGCCAACTTCTGTCCTGGTTCAGATGGCCATCCATGGCACAAGAACGAAGCTTTTAAGTCACTGTCACTGGAAGGCATGTTGAATCACTCGGCATTCCCGAAAACTGATGGAATAGCAAGACTTTTTTTGAAATCGGAATGATTTTCTGTAAGGAATCTTTAATCCTTGGGTAGAATTGATTGTTATGTCACAACTGGCTTACACACTGGCCTAAGTGGGACCTATTCCTTTAAGAGGGGTTCGTCAACTTACCTTACCTAACCTTAAAAATATGTATATTAAAACAAACACTTGAAGTCACCACATTGCTTGGTAAAAATTATTCGGAATTTGAACTAGGAAACCATGCGTTGAGGACTGGTTTTGCTAAGTCTAAGCAGTGACCGCAAAATGAAGTTGATGGAGATAGCTGCAATTCTAAAGACAGCAAAGGAACTTGTTGGTCATATCAGGCAAAAATTCTATTCAAAGAGGGAAAAGGAATAATTAAAACTGATTTGGCTAACACGATACATTATTCACCCGTTTGGGGTCGATATTAAACAGTACGTCCCACCACTCATTAAAGAATTTGACAGGCACTATATGTATGCTGTGAGAAACTAAGTTGTAATCCTGAACAAAGGTTTGTAATGAATAATTAATTACCCAGACCCGCAAAGGGTGTGAGCACTACAGGTATGATTATAAAAGAATAATCCACAGCGTAAATGGAATACATTCACTTAATGTTCCAAATTTCAGTCACGTTTTTAAATCTAAACGGTTATGAGCTCCTCTACGACATTGGCGTTGTGCAGCGTATTAACGTCCAGCTGCTGCGCTGGCTCGCCTAAGTGATTCGAATGGAAGAGGATGATCCGGCGAGATGGGTATTTGATGCGGAGATTTGCTAAAGTCGACGGAGAGGACAACCTTGTTTGTGTTGGAAGGACCAGATCGAGGAAGCCCTATCATCGGTTGGTGTGACCAACTGGCGTAGGCGCACAAGAAGCAGAAGCGCCTGGAAGGATGTGTTACGGCAGGCCGAAATCTATTAATAGTTTTATTAATGCCCAGCTAAGTAAGTAAGTAAGTAAAAAAAAATATCAAAAAACTGTCGTTCGGAGTCGACTGTAGGTCCCGTAATTCCGAGTTGTCACATATTTCAAGCTTCTATTGCTTTAAATCTACGTAAAATTCTACCAAATTTTATTATCTGGCAACGCTCTCTTCGCCAAGTATGAACAATATTAATTCCTACAACGATAACAACAACAACAAATGAAATGAAAACAAAAATTAAAAACATCACATCGAATCATTTCCTACAAGCACGCCTTGTGTGAATGCCTTGTTTTCACGTTATAGGGAATTATAATGTTATTGTTGATGTTTTTGTTTTATATGGACCGTAACTTAATGAAAAATGTTTTGTGTGTATATGTGTGTGTTTGTAATTTTCTTATGCCACCGATTCAAATCATGTTCTCCCCCACCGTATGTATCTAATTGTGTTTGCCTGTATGAAAGCGCGAGCATTCTCATCTAAACGAGATTAAAAGCAATTGTTGGTGTTGTTGTTGTTCACAATGTTGAATGTTCGTTGCGTATTTTGCAGCCAACAATCACATGTGGAATCACAGAGAATTGTTGTCATTTTCATCATTTCATCAGTTTTTCGTTTGAATGTTGAACAAAACAATTGAAAACAATGAACGTCATATGGCGGGACCTCAAGTAATTGAAATAATAACAGCAGCAGCAATATCAGATGGATAGACAGACAGACACACAGACACGGAGACAGACATCATTAGAAAACAAAAAAAGCACAGAGAAATTACAGAAGAATTATAAGAAACGAAAATAAATAACCAGAAGAACATGGAACATAGATGGTATGGAAAAACAACTAAAACAGATGTTTTACAGAGCTGCACCAGCTTATGTGCACCAGTTATTACGTATAAAAGTTAAGAAATTTAATTAAAGAACTGAGAAGAGAGGATTAAAGGGCTTATTGAAGTGTCCTATTTTTTTAAGTCACTCCCGGTAAGAGCAAGGAAAATATGATCGAAAGTTTAGACAAAGGCTTGACTCTACAATTTCCTTAGGCATCGTCAATAACTTTTGCGAGGATATACTAACACTGATCTGGAACATAAGAAGAAAGTCTGATGGTTTTTTCAGTTTTTGTTTTAAAATTCCGAAGAGGAGATCCGACTGCGCGAGGGACGTCCACCTCGAAGCAATACCAACCTAATTCAGAAGTAAGCGCACAGAATACACTGTGGATGAAGTGTTTAGAATTTAATGTTCGAATGCCCCATCGAAAAAACGTATTTTTAACAGTCCGAAGCTTATTTAAGGCTTTATTTTTACTTCTCTTCTTATTTTTATTGCTGGGAAGCTTATGCTTCCCACACAACGTTCAATCAGCAATTGTTGAAGCAACAAATATTTTTGCCAGCCATGAGATTTCAAAATTCCATCGCCTCCTCGTAAAAATCCTCCGACACCGCCTTAAAACAATCGAAACAAATGACCAGATTAGTTGCAGCAATTAAAGGCGATTGTTTTCTCTTTATTGATGTTTTCAATTCACTTTGCCTCTCTCCCTCGCTGTACGCCCTTCGTTGCAAGTGGCTGTTAATGACATTTTTGTTCTACATTTTCCAACGTTCTTATTGTTGCTGTTGCTGTTGTTGTTGGTAATATAATCAATGTCACATTCGTTTTGATTGTCATTCCTTAAGTGCATTGGGTGTAAGCGTCAGTATATGCTCTAACCTAATGGGCCACTTGATATGATGGTAGTCACTCTAGCCAGGGAGGCGAGTGCTATAAAGTTTCCCCACTCATATACGCAGAGACAAATCGCATACCAACACATCATTTGCTGAATGACAAAACAGAAGACAGAAGAAAAACTGTCACGCATTTAACAATTAAAACATCAACACATCTGCAGCTAAAATCTAATATCATTAGCGTGAAACACAAACACTACAACAGAAACATGAACATGTACATTAGCATTCAGATAATGATGAACAAAAAACAACAACAATAAGCACAACTTAAATGGCAGAGCAAATGAAAACATCAATTATCGGTGGAGTGATTTGGAATTTTAGTTCAACTCCTTAACTAACAGAGATAATCACTCATTGGTGGTGGGTAGAAAAGGCTCATTTCTGAAAAAATCACACGTGAATTCTATTCTAAACAAAATAGGCGTGTAGGTGGCTATGACTTTACATTACAATAGCGTTTCAAACAGGTATCGATATTAGCGAACTGGCATGTGATATCAGGCTAAATTTATTTTCGATATGTTCCATTGACGTCCACTGTTCTGCCTCGGCTGGCCTCACACTATCTCATTCAATTGGACCAATTTGTATGCACTTTCTCGAGTGCAAGGCGTCGTATTACACTCTTCTTTATAACACACTTCTTTAACGGCGTCCCACAGAATATAGTCAAACGGTGTCAAATTGCAGCTTCTTGGAGGCCAATTGATTTCACCATTTCGGCTAATTAATCCGCCATCAAACTTTTGGCGTAATAAATCACTGGTGGCATGAGATGTAAGGCAAGTTGTACTATCCTATCGAAACCAAAGACCGTACACAACAAAATCGGTTATCATGTTGCGATAGATGTCTCCATGGTTGCGCCATCCTAATTTTCAAGCCGCATCAATCAATCATTCGTAATGTGTGTCTTGATTTCTGTAAGGCCACTTATGGCTTTTTGAGCCCCAAATACGGCAATTTTGCTTATTAACATACCCACCGAGATGAAAATGAGCTACAACCGAAAAGATATGGCATAGTCGTCATCTTCGTGCAGTTTCTCGGTGGCCCATCTAGCGAAGGGAAAATTTTCAACTCTTGAACCAATTGAACATTGTGAGACGTCATGTAGAGATCTTTTTACAAAATTCGATGTAAACTGGTGCGTGAAATGTTGAATTCTTGAGAACGATGACTAGTAGACGATGCCAGCCACAGGTTCGATATTTTCGAGTGTACACACCGCGCGAGCCCGTTCACAACTTTCCGTGACAACAATGAAACCAGTTTCACGAACTTAAACAATAAACTTGCATATACCGGACACTGTTGGTCCTTCTCTGCAACTAAATTTTGTACAAAATTTTCGTGCAATTTTCGACCAATTGTTTTTGTTTCGTAAATAAATTTTCAATAAATGCCAATGTTGCCTTCAGTGGAGATAATATACTGAATTTTGTAACAGAAATAGAATGGCATAAGTATTGAAAGATTCTAAATCAAGCTCAAACCGATAGATGGTCCACCCGATATAAGCGGCTATAAGCGAGAGCAATTTTATTTACCAGCTTTTCCATGCTAATGGTTCTAAACTAATGGCTTTCGTCACATTGCTTTTTAAGTCACATGACTTATCCTTCTATTCGTTCAGAACGTGGAATGGCCCAATCAAGGTATCCTGGTACATGATGAAGGGATTATAAAGCCGATTTTCATATAATATTCCATTGGTTTCAGCCTTTATTTAATCGAAATATTTTCCCAAGAAAACTGTGTTGTTTCTAAACACAAGCTCATCAATTCAAAGTGAATCTCTAAAATTTTGGAACGAAGCGAAACGAAAACGAAAATGATCATCTTTTAAAAAACTTTTCTTTAAAGTTTTTAAGCATTTTCATTTAAATGCTTACGTTTACATGACATTCAAAATTTTTGAAATTTTCAAAATTGTCTGCACTTTTTCGATACTTAATCAGGGTACATGTCGCCAATAATCAGCACAGCGTGATGTATGAATAAATGATGTTAAACAGTGACTTGTTCGTTGTCTTGTGCTTTTTCTACTCTTTGTGTTTTTGCTTATGCTGTGCGATATTAAAATTTAAAATTTTTCTTTTGCTGATTTCCTTAAATGACAGGGTAAAAGACAGGCGGTTAAATACGACTTTATGATATCGCCTACCAATAATGACTATAATACTTTGTTAAATAATTTCCATCGAGATCCCTTTAATCCAAATACCCCAGACGTTTCTATGCAAATTCTCAGCCCTCCTGTACATAATCGAAATTCAGCTCTACTCGAATAAACTTGGAGCTCATCCTGCTTTAATATTTTAACTCATTAAAAATTCGTGGGGGCAATAATAATTCAACTTTCAAATTTAGTTGTTAACTGTGGGCGAGAGCATTGGTCCGAAATATGTCTTCTCTTCAGATGTCCAAAATCTTTAGCCTTAAGCTCCTTTTTTCATTCTCATTACAGTTTTGGCAAAATATATTGTGACGTATTTCTGAGCCTGGGGTAAATATAATCCATATGTTGGTCTGCGTATGTCCATACTGTCTTAGATTTGTATGGTCTCTATATGACTATGTTCATTTTCATATCTTTCCTTTGCAAATCAGTAAATTGTGTGAAATCTCTGAGAAATCCTTACCCACGCAGGTGTTCGAAATATCTATAGTATCAGCTTTCGCATAAACGTCAGCTACCTTGATAACTTTGATGTACATATGCCCAGGCAACCTACATAAGGGAAACTGCTAAATGTCTCGTGAAATCTTCCATTGAATACTTTACATTTAACCAAAAGCAATAAAGCTCAGTCTGGAGCTATAATAATTAAATATTAAGGACAACCTAGCCCATACTATTTACAGATGTAAGCTTAGAAGGAGTGTGGACCTGATGCCGCAGGTTTGCGGATAGTGTGTTGGCTTGTTACACGAGAGAAGTATAAAAAAAACTTTCTTCCCGCAACTTCCTCTCCGAAATATTCTGGCAAACATTACTCTGAGAGTAAAATAAAATTTTCATCAAAAAGTTTCTCTAAAAATCTTTCGTTCGAAGTCGACTTTAAACTGTAAGCGCCACCACTCATGGATATAATTATCACACACAACATGGGTGAGTATGAGAGGCTGGATTGCAATCCTGACGACCGATGAAGTTAAATTATGTAAGAGCACTCAAAAGCTGTTCAATCCAATCACTTATTATTCCTTTGTTTTGTTTCAGAAATCAAATTTTTTTTCCGTCTAATGGATCGTAGGATATTTCTACGTAGCAACAATGGTTGTTGTCCTGGATATGGTAGAAATAAACTTTACTGGTTCAGTCCTAAATCTATTCCTGCAGTGACACTGCCTGCCATCCGTATGCCATAGACATATAGTGCCGGGCCAAGGAAGGTTATCACCTATTTAGCACATATGTTGCTAATTTTCTCTAGTTAGATTAGAAAGGGTGGCGTACTACTGGCTTTGCAGTGGTCTACTATCGATGACCACGGTGTCAGTGTTCTATGGACAAACTCTCCAGAAATACTTCATAAAATTCAAGACAAAAACCAGCAAGAAAAGAAAATCTAAAATCAGATGAAGACAGTGCGAGGAAGTAAGAAAAGTAAAAAAAGTGGAAATGAAAATTTAAAACAGAAATAGGAACCAAAAAAGAAAAACGTAAAGGATCTCCCATCTATTATGCACAAGGTGACCGAATTGATAAACTAAAACACGAATTACGATCCATTGTTGGTGGTGCCTACAGTAAGTAGAGATATTGCTGTTCCATCTGTTGATCCTGAATCAATACTAGTTATACTCCATTTTAGCTCCCAACCTCCATGTACTTATACTTAAGCTTAGTTTCGGATACCCTGCTTTAGCTCCCAACTCCATTCTACTCATATTTAATATTAGTTTCGTGTCTGTGGGATTGAATTTGGTTCATAGCAGTCAGAACTACATATCCATGTACGATTGGTTAGGGAATGAATCTTTCCCCAATTCAAACGATTGAGATTTAGGGTGTTTTCACCGGTGATTTTTTATTTCGTTGCCAGTAACTTAAGGACGCTTAGCAACATCTTACATTCTCTGACCAGATTTTACCTAAAAGTCTGTGCCACCAATGTATGTATTCTGTATGAACCTACACAAATTCTTACTCTTAAGCTCTTCGAAATATAATATTGCCCGTCCAGTTCCGTAGCTTTAACATAAATACATACATACATACAAAATCGCACATTACAACCGGTTAGTTAAGATTACAACCTAACTTCTCACACCATCCATGTTGTGTTAGTGTTAATTTCATCTGCCAGTGGCGAGGCCTACAGCTTAAATTCTACTCCGAACGTGCTCTTAAGAACTGACAGAATTTCTGTGCAAGAAAAGCACGCAGTTTAACTCTCCCCTGGAGGACTTTACGATTCCTTATCATGACTGCCTTAGAGGAAGGTAGATGCTCTCGTACCGCCTCCAGTTTGGATCTGTATATGAGTATAGCCCAGCCACCGATGAGTTTATCGAAATAACTTGACTATGCCAGTTTAATTACTTCAGCCGAGAGGCCGTTACTACAAGAATGAATATATGTTTTTAGGCTTGCCTTTGAAACTACATATTCTAGCTTTTCTACATGAAGGCTACTTCGACTATAATATGCTGTAGGGTATCCAAACTGACAACTTTATTTAAGAAAAATGAAGAAAAGGGGAAAAATATGCTGGCGCATCAAATAAATCAAAATGTAAATTATTTTTGGGCGCCATATAAAATGTATTCCAGAAACACAAAAAAAAAACATGAAAACAACACACATTTCCTGTAAGTGTGTAAGTATATATACATATTTTCTTGTTAGTATTGGTAGTAATGATGAGGATGATGATTGAAATGAATATCATAATGACTACGATTATGTTTATGATGACAAAACATTGATGTTATGCTGTTGCTGTTGCTGTTACGGCTGTGATGACTACACAAAATATGTGACAGACAAACAGAACAGAATTGAGAATAATTCCTTACACTGTATGTACACACCCACATACACAACCAATTTTATCAATCACTTTGACTAACTGATCAGATCTTGAGAAAACAAAAAAAGAAAACGAAAGGGAAACTCAAATTATACCATGATGTACTATGTGTGTGAGTGTATGGGTTTATGTGTGCTTACATTTATAAGATTTTACTCTTCTGTATGCCTAAGTGAGCTCGTCTATCATTTCTGTGTGTTTGTTTCTTTGTCTTTTTGTTTCTCTTCTACAATATGTTTATAAGAGTTGTATTAATAATTGAAATGTTTATAAAATACATGATTACATATGCATATGTATGGTATTTATTAAGACATATTGTATATGTTGTTGTTGTTTGTTTTATTTTGTTTTTTTTTTATTGTTATTATGACTGAAACCTCACATAATTTGTCATTTCGCTACAATACAACCCACATGTGTGTTTCAAGTTCTTATTGCCTCTCATTTTCTTCCCTTTTTTTTAATATTTCAATTATTTTAATTTTGTTTTTCCGTTATATTTTTGATTTTTTTATTGTTGTTGCTGTTAATATGTATGTGGTTTAGTTGCTGTTGTTGTTCATTTCATCATATTAATTGTATTGCATTTAAGTTTTATCACAGCTGGTTTCGTTAAGTTTAATTATTAATATTATGGTGGTGGTGTTTACTTATGTGGTTTTTCACTCTTGTGAAAGGTTGCCACGATTTTTGTTGCCACATTTCTTGTTGTTAATCATTTAAATTTTTAACTGCGGTTTACTAATAAATTTATCATCAATATTTTACACATGACAAGCGGATTATATTGGCAATTAAAATTGTTTTTTTTCCCCACACATATTAATCATACAATTGAATATTGAAAGGTTAGAATGAATATTAAATACAGCCCTTCCTGCCTAAATGACAAGGTCAAAACAATTCAAAATGACAATGTAATCAGGCCAGTGAAACAACAGAAAAGATGACTTATAGGGTTGCAAACATTTGTGTTAGTGGGGGCAAAGGTAAATATTTTGTTTTTTGTTTTTTTGAGAACAAAGTCGATGGCGTGCTAATATAGGGCGATAATCACATACATAATTGGTCATTACAACCCTTCAGTCAGGATTACGACCACTTATGTTAAGTGTGCTAATTTTTATAAATGGGTGGCAAGAGCTGTAATGGAAGTCACTCTGTGGCAGAAATATTATTTCATATTTCGTTTTGCTGGATATGTCTGACTTGGGGGGTTTGAACAGTGACCCCATGTTTAATAAGCCAACAGGCTACCTACTACACAACAGCGACTTCGGCATTCAATAATACGTGCATAAAATAAAATTGTTTTATCGAAATGGGTATTGTGTCTGGCCTTAATTCAATGGGAAGTTGAACAAATACGTATAATTGTTGAATATGGTGTAATACCAATCCACATGAGATGCTAGAGCGTCCAAGACATTCCAAAGAATGCATAGTTTTGATGTAGAATATCGTTACGTATTTTTTTGAGAAAGATATTGGCTAACACTGCCACAGTCTGAATTCGATGATGTGTAAGCCAACGTCAAGTGTTTTCAGAAGAAACACGTAACTTACTTATTTACTTACTTAATTGGCCATAACAGCCCGATCAACTGATTTTGGCCTGCCGCAAGACATCCTTCCAGGCACCTCTGCTTCTTGCGCGCCTACGCCAGTTGGTCACACCAATCGATGACCGGGCTTCCTGGATTTGGTACTTCCAACGGATACAAGGTCGTCCTCTTCGCCGACTTCCGCAGATCCCTGCATTAAATACCCGTCCGCCGAAGCATCGTCCTCTATTCAAACGACATGGCCTAGCCAGCGCAGCTGCTGGATATTAACACGTTGCACAATGTCTATGTCGCTGAGGAGCTTATACAGCTCACTGTTGAATCGGATGCGGAAATCATCGCCAACCCGTACTGGACCGAAGATCTTGTAGCTGTACTTTATTATGAATAAAAAATGACTGCAATGAGGCCATTGGATGCAATTTTATATTCAGTTGATATAATATATGATGGATACACGATTATATACATATGTCTTGCGTATACTCCAGAAGCAGCCATAGTCTAGTAGGTAGTGTGTTGTTTTATTAGGCTCAAGGCCACGATTCAAACCCCTGGTCAGACATCAAATCGAAAATATGAAAAAAATTATTTCTTGGACGACTTCTTCTCAGCAAAAACTCTGAGAGTAAATAAACCTGCCATGAAGAAGTTTCTCAAAAATCAGTTGTTGGAGTCGACTTTAAGCTGTAGGTCCCGTCGCTCATGAATGAAATGAACACATACAACAACATAAGTTGTATGAGAAGCTAGGTCGTGATCATATCGGAAGGGTTGTAATGACCAATTATGTATGTATGCATGTATGTATACTCCTGATAATTCATTGAACATTTTCCTTAATGTGCACTTCCTTTAAAACTGTACTTGTTTCCATTAATTTGAACAATTTTTCGTTTTTATTGTTTTTTCCTCTCATATGTTTGATAACCAAATAAGAAGCCACATCCTTGTGAAGCATGATGACTTACTAGAACCTAAAATCTTTTCACCTTTACACCACTCACTGACAGGCATTAATCAGTAATATTTTGGCTTTGAACACAATCGGTGAAGGCTTTCAGCAATAACTCAAAAAAACTGTGGTTTTTTCTTCGTTTTAATTTTTCAGTTGCCTTTGAAGCTTGTTTGCAATGTTTCGGGTAAATGTTTGAACTTAAAAAAGAAGAAGAATGATTTCGCACAGATACCCCAACATGATGTTGGCTGGCACAGCATCAGCATCAGCAACCCAAGCAAAGTAACCCACTGTTTGTAGAAAACAACAACACTTAGTAGGTGTTTTCACATGAAATCTTTAGCAAGAACAAGTCGTAGTTGAAGTACCGTCGTTTGCTAGTTTCATGGTAATTCATTTGGTGTTCATTATTTGCTTTTTTTTTCTACGATGAACACCAAGCAAAGAGAGAGAGAGAACATAAGAGTAAACCTATCACGTATTCATTATAAACAAACAAAACGTTTCTTTTCTGTGAATTTAAAGTGTGTTACGTTTCTTCCTATTTCATTAGAAACTAAACTCTACCTATAAACAGGGTTTGTTAAACAGCAGATGATCAATGATGAAGAATCTGTATACCAGCCATACCTGTAAACTATGCAAGAAGACTTGTGCGGGGAGTTTTGTTTGCATTTACGGATACGAATATACAACAATGTTACGAGAAATACAAATTGAGATACACCGAAAACCTAAAGCATGTATGCACACTTCTATCTCTGATACAGAGACTTTTATGCTCGAATTTCCATTTCAGTTTTAATTTTATTTCGTAATTTCATAAGAAATACTTGGTGGTAGCTGTCAAACGTAATATTTCTGGTAAAATTTTTAATCCTCAATTTGTCAGAAAACTTTATTAAGATCCAATGCGTAGCGTGTTGGCTTATTAGACTTGAAAAAATGTAATTCTCTTTCACAATAAATGCTGCTCTGTGGAGACATTTGTATCTTTAGGCAGACCGGATGCACTTAACCTAGAGTATTTAAAAGTTGCATTTAAAAATGCAATCAAACAAAAACGGTTTGAAATTTGTCAAATGTATTCCTTTCTTTTGAATTACGATCGTTCCGTTTTGAAATTGAATATTATTTCAGCCATATAGCTGACGCGGCTGGCCTCACTGTACTTCATTTGTTCGGAGCAATTTTCGTACAATTTTCCATATGAGTGGGGTCGTATCTCAGCAATGGCATGCCGAATGTTGGCCTTCAAATGCTCAATTGTCACTCAAACAGTCACTCTTAATGGGTGCTTCTGTAAGATCCTGTGTGGGTTTTCTGAGCCCCAAATACGGCCATTTTGCTTATTAAGGTACCCACCAATATAAAAATGAGCTGCATCCGAAAAGATGATTGATTAGGCGAAATCGACATCATCGTTCAGTTTTTCATTGGCCCACCTAGTGAAGGGAAAACGAAGCGGATGGTGACGTGACTTCAACTCTGAATCAATTGAATTTAAGTCGCCATACCGAGATCTTTCCGCAAAATTCGACGTAAACTGGTGCGTGAAATGTTCAATTCTTGAGAATGATGATGAGTTGATGTTGATGAACACTATCATACATAGTCGATTCGACAGATTAGTGGCTTCGGGACAGTTTCTGATGAATCGGGTATCGGCAAAGACAATACCGATAGATATATTGGCGGTTGAAATGAGGCTGCCTCGGTCTCCTCCTCCTCGAGTATCCAGGACAAACAGCAGCTATAAAAGCGGAGGAACGATGGACTTTCATTAACAAATGGTAGTCACGATGGGAAAGAAGTGTAATGGGAAGATGAACATTGAACCTTGTCCGTGATATCAATTCTTGGATGGAAAACAAACATTGCGAGCTGAACTGCTACGTGACCCAGTTCCTAACTGGTCATGGGTGCTTCAGGAAGTATCTTCACAGATTTCGACATGATACTTCCCCATTATGCCCAAACTGTGTAGATGAGGAGGAAGATGCGTATCATATTCTAATATGCTGCCCTAGATTTAGATGACCCGTGGAAACGAGTTTTGAACCACATCGGCTTATGGAAGAGGTGTTGAGTTCTAGGATTCTATGGAGCCCATACAGCCTGAGAATGGCTGAAGTTATGCTGGAACTCCGAAGGTTGGAAGAGCGAATGCGAAATTTGATTTAGTGCGATAGATCTTTTAAGCTAAACAGATCTCCACGAAGTAATACCTTACCGTAGTCCCGTGGGGGGAGAGTGGTTGAAGACTGTAGGGGGTGGAGTTAGTACGTAGGCACCAGTGATGGTGAATGATGCGATCTTCTGTTGGAACAAAAGGGACTTTCGAAGATTCCCACCTCCGGCCCAAGACAAAAAAAGCTTCGATATTTTCGCGTGTACTGTGCACTGTACGTGCACGTTCACGTCTTGGTGCCTCAACAATGAAACCAGTTTCATGAACTTTAGCAATAAACTTGCGTATATCAGGCACTTTTGGTGCTTTACAGCGATCAAATTCTGTTTAAATTTTTTTTTAATTTAGATGGCTCTCCCGATGTAATATATTTGTAAAGAAGAATTTTAAATTTGCTATCATTTAAATTTCTTTTTCTTTGGAAAAAAAAGTCAAACTTAAGAGAGCTTTTCCAGAAACTCTAGCTTATGCACACATTGACAGCAGATTTACAAATATTTACGAGATAAAACCGTAACAACATTCAATAATGTATGGAAGCAATAAGGTATATGTAGATATGTAGCTCTTATATTGCTCTAAGTACATAAGTGTTCTTATGTATGTATGTATTTATGCCTCTGTATTTTTAACTCATAACCACGTACTTTTCCAAAACTTTTCCTTATAATCACAATTAGAAAACACTTTCAAAGCATTGTACAAGGAAACGTTCAATAGAATGGCTATGTATTGTAATTGCCTTAGCAATCAACTCTCATCTAAATGTGTATGCGTTTGTATGTATGTGTAGTTTACTTTAAAATCCATAACATATACATGCGTACGAGTTTCCAGTTGAGTTTTCAGAAAAGTATTTCAAAAACCAAACAAACAAACACACAACAACCAATAAAAATATTTTCATATTCAACTTGTACAAGCATAAACTCCATCGCCCCCATATACTTGCAAAATTATGCTGTCAATGAAAACAAGCAAACGAGAAAAAGAAGATGAAGCAGAAGATGATGATGAGAAAAGAATTTAAACAAAAATAAAAACAAAAAAATGAAATCGAAAATATAATGTCTCATGTACAAAACGAGAAATAATAATACAAGGCAGCAGCAACTTCACAAAATAAAGAAATTATAACAGCGTGAGAGAGAAAGAGGGTGAGTGAGAGAGAGACAGGGAAGTAAAGGGAAATAAATGAGATTGAAGTCAAAAGAAAGATTAAGAACATGTGCAACAAATTAATAAAAAACACTTTGTGAATATTAAACAACAATAACAATAAAAAACTAATGACAATGCACAGTGGGCATATGATGATGAAATATCAAATTTTAATATTTCATAGAATACTTCACTATTTATTTGTATCCAGATACAGATTAAAATATTAAAATATGGATTATGATGGACTGGCGTGTTGCTTAAACTGCTTGACTACTTAGCCGGGTAGTCCAGGTTCAAGAAAAGATTAAAGAAATATCCGGCTATACACAGTATACAGAAGGCAATCGATCCTGGTGGTAGATCCTGGTATCTAAATAACGTCGATAATTGATGCGACATTACCCCGCGTTGTGTAGCGTATTGTTGAAACCACATACCATGCACTTCATAATCCTCAAATACATGCATAATTGTACATTACAATCTTTCAGCTGGGATTACGACCAAGCTTCTTACACCACTTATGTGTGTGGGTGTTAATGTTATTCATGAGTGGCGGGACCTACAGCTTAAAGTCGACACGGAACTACAGAATTTTCTGAGAAACTTTTCACGGCAATTTTATTTACTCTCAGAGTTTTTGGCAGAAATCTACTGAGAGAAGTCACCGAAGATATATTTCCTCATTTTTCCTTTTGTGTGGCCTCACGTCTACTAAGCCGACACACTGCCTATTAGACTACGGTGACTTCCATAATCCCTTATTACAGGTCAAAAAAGTCGGTTATCATAGGGGCACAGATCTCTGAACACTTGGTATTGAATTTTGATTTTTTTTAAATAATATTAACGTAGTAGTACTACAATACGATCTATTGACTCAAAGTTTACAGGGTGTTCCTATAATGTCACGTGCAGGCCTATTGGCCGTCAGACTTCAGGATGCTGATCAATATCAACAGTGCCCTACTAGCACTTGATATGTATTCAGAATTAATCTATGCCTCACAGGTTCCAAAATCTACATGTTGGTATTGAAACATCTTCCATTGAAAACTGTTTGAAACTATTACCATACGATTTATTGACTGAGAATTCGTAGGGTATCCCTATGATGTCACCGCTTGAACTATTGGCTTCCTAACTTCAGGATGCTGCTTAGTGTTAACGAAGACAATTCCCTATCCAGCATCTGGTATGTATTCAGAATTTTTTCTTGGATTTATTAATGCCTCACAGGTTCCAAGAATGTGTTCCAATGATTCATTCTCAACATCACAGAATCTACATGTTGGGTTGGAAGCAACTTCTATTCTATACTATGAGTCCACACTAACCCGTTAAGCTTATTATTTTCGCAAGTTCCTCCATGTGTCCGAAATATTTCATACTTGCTCCTAAAGCTCCTGTGTCTCATCCAAGATCATTTTTTGAGCCACATGGATACAATGAAATAGTCTTTCTTTTTCAAACAATATGCATCTTATACGTGATTTTTGTCACTCAGTCTCTTTACGAACAATTTACAGGGTATAGTTAAGGAGGGAACTATAAGCCAATCGATTGCTATACTGAATTTCGTGTCAGTCTTTCCCTTAATCATAGTATTTCACTGAGTTGACTGGTAAAAAAAATCTGTCGTTCGGAATATAAAATAAACACACACACATAAGTGGTGTGAGAAACTAGGTAGTAATCCTGTGTATGTATATATGTATGGTAACGAGTTTTGCAGACACACATCCGAAAATATATGCCCCAATGATATCTACAGACCACAAATGGTTGATAAAATAACTTTTGCACAATTATTGAGAACTAAGCTTCAACGCGGATGAAATTTTGTCATTCTCCTTCATTTTCCTTAGAATCTTGCCAATTCCTTGCAAAGTAGGTCAACTGTGACGATTATAACTACTCCGTAATGACACTTCAGATGAAAGATATTTGCAAGCCGATGACCTTGCCAGATTGGGGAACACAATAATAATGAAAAATAAAATCTGTTTTAATACAAACTCTCCATATTATCCTATAAGCATTAATTGGCTTTGAATGTTATCTAAAAAATATATATTTTTAGTTCTCCATTTTGTGCCTTGTGTTCCACTGTTTAATGATAATAATAAAAACAACAGCAGTTCAACACTCAATTTTTAATATTTTTCTCATCATGGTCATCGTTATAATTGCGAACAGCATATATTTTCATCGTTATAAACTGTAAAACACATGCATACACATACATACATACATACATAGTCAGAATTCTGTTTCCTGCTGCAGGCACACACATGTACACGCAAACGCATACATCGTTATATACAAAGTTATGCAAAAACATTTCAAAAAACTATACAAAGTAAGTAATGCCAACTAAAATGAAAGGAAGTAAATAAACAGCAACATTAAAGGGCATAATGTTGTTTACAGTGTAAAGAGAGGGCGAGAGAGAGAGCGATAGAGAGAGAGCGAAAGAGTACTAAAGAAAACATAAAAATAATGAATAAGATGAAGATATTAAAATTATAGCAATTACTGCTGATATTGTTGTTGTTGTTGTTGTTTTTGTTTTAATACAACATGCACATACACACATGTATATGTATGTACATATATGTATTCACTTACAATATAAAATGAGAATTTTTAAATTGTAATTAATTTTTTAAGGTCATCATCATTATCCCGATTATCGTAATTATCGTTGATGTTACTATTGTTGTTTTTATATATCCTCATAGCCAAAAGGAAATGGAAATTAAAATGACATAATTTATAAATAAAGCTGAGAAGAGAGGAGCAAAGAGAGAAGAAATATTAAAATTTTTCTGTTGCAATGTCCACAATAATTTTCATCTCAAAAGACTGTAGACAGTCAGTCTTCCTTCGATTACAAGGCAAATTTATTTAATATGTAGCCTCAGTGGAGTCACAGTCGAAAAAGATGGACTTTAATGCAATGCGAAATGCAGAGAAAGAGCAAAAGAAATAAAGAAGACAAAATGAAAATTATTTGTAAATAAAATGAAACTTCTTTATGCGTATAAGTCATGTAGAAAGTAAACGAAATGCAATTAAATACTGATGGAATATGGATACTTAAAGGCAAATACTTTGTATAAAAGCAAGGCAATCTTTCTTTACACGAATACTTCACTGGAATTGTTTTTGTTTTGCTGAAGATATTGCAGTTCAAGGTACGAAAACGTTTTCTTTTAAAATTGGATTTCGCTTGATTCGTGGACACTATTCCTTGCGTGATTATGAATATGTTGATAAAAATCATCTTGGAATAAATAACATGCTGGTAGAAATTTGTTATACGAACAAGCTGGTTCCAGATGTAGTAGATCTCAAATAAGCACACTCAGCATTATAAACATTTGAAATGGAATCCCTCTTATACACCCAGACCTACAGATCTTATTGTCTTTCAGAAAACATTGGCTTCTAGTAACTCACAGACAGCGAAACTAAGAAATACACGTAGATTGGTATCCATTCTTTACTGCCATGGCTGTCAACGTATTCATTATTAGGTGTGCCAGTATGAAATGAGCGTTCGTTGTGAAAATTGTTTTTAATACATACATACTTACATAATTAGTCATTACAACCCTTTAGTCAGGATTGCAACCTAGCTTTCCATACCATTTATTTTGTGTGTGTTAACGTTAGTGGCGGGACCTACAGTTTAAAGTCGACTCCAAACGACAGATTTTTGAGAAAATTTTCACGGCAATTTTATTTACTTTCAGAGATTTTGCCAGAAATCTGCTGAGAGGCAGTCGCCGGAGAAATATTCTCTTCATATTTCGTTTTATTGGAAATGTCTGACGTGGGGTTTGAGCCGTAGCCTGACATCAAATAAACCAACACACCTACTAGGCTACCGCGGCTTCTAATAGGAAAGTGAAAACACATTTATTCAATGTATTGGCCATTGATGGCTACACTTTATTCCCATTTTTCAGGCAATTTGTGGATTCAATGGCAATAAAATTGTTCGTCTGTTTCAACAAACCATCCAATTTTCGACTTTTTTGTAAGAATCGAAGTACTGCTCAGTCAATGCCTGTCTAATAGATGAAAACAAATAACAGTTGAAAGAAACCAAGTCTGATGACTACGGCAAGTAAGGTAGCAACTCCCTTTATGATTTGATTGTATCCCGAACCGATGGTGGTTCAAACTGATCATTTACAATCTGTAGCGGTATGTATGAATAATTTCACCAGGTTTTAGGAGCTCATGATACACCACACGTTTCTGATCAGTCACATAGCATTGTGTTCCTGCCGAATTAATCCGGATTAACTCATGATTGTTACCGTTTCGGATTCTGAAAATAAATCAAGTGTTCATCACCAGTCGATCCAACACTGATATTCTATCGTATCTTTGAAGCAAAAATTCACACGTGCCTTTTCGATTTTCCCACTGAATGTCATTTAATGCCTGAGGCGTCCATTTGCCGAACTTTTGGATCTTTCCCACGGCTTTTAAATGTTCAGAAATTGGTTGTTATGGAACACTTAAGCATTTTTGCCATTTGTTTCTGACTCAAAGTGTCATCTTCATTCCATATTGTTTGCAATCCACGTTCTTATTTTCTTAGATCGAAATTGTTATCTCTGAAGCATCGAAACCATCTTCTGCACATTGTTTCTGTTGAAGTATGAACACCATATGCCTTGAGAAGAATTTTATGCTATTTCCCAGCATTTTTCTTCAAATGAAAGCAAAAAATTGTTTACTTACTTACTTAATTGGTCATTACAATATTTCAGCTTCTCACACCACTTATGTTGTGTGCGTTAATTTTTGCGTGTTAGGGTGTGTTAGGGTGGCGGGACCTACAGTTTAAAGTCGACTCAAAACGACAGATTTGTTGAGAAACTTTTTATGGCAATTTTTTGTTTTTGTCGGAGTTTTTGCTAGAAGACTTCTGAGTCGTCGATGACAAATTTTTTAATTTTTTGTTTTATTTAAGAGTTCTAGCCAGGGGTTTGAACTTTAGCCTAATTGCCCAATAAGCCAACACATTACGTACTAAACCTCGGCGGCTAATTTGGCGAATGGAGCTTAAAAATGCTGGAGACTAGCATCAAATCCGTATGCAGCTCTCGCGCTGACCAATTCCCCCTATGGTCCGGTGGAATTTGGTCAGTGCGGGGACTATGCCTACCCGTAGCATCGTAATGGGCCGCCATGCGTGCTCACGTATCAAAGCTGCCACTCCAATCTACCTACCTACCATCAAATGCAGAAGTCGGACTTAGGTGATAATATAGATCACTAAAGCATATACATCTTTCATGAAGCGTCTGAAACATACGGCACTTTCCAGAACTTTTAAAAAATTTACCTTAAAGACCCGAATTTCCAACATTTGTGTCTCATTATCTTAAAAAATTTATTGAATTACAGAAATAATCCACCAATCCAATAAGAATGGCAAATTTTCAAAGACTTGAATTATTTTTCAATAAAGTATACATCTGTTACAAAAATACGTTTTATAGTCTCCAATAATGCAGGTTGTCTGCTCAAAATAATTGTGTTACAAAAAGTTTTCATTTGATTGTCAAAATTTCTAAGAAAGTTTATTTATTTTTTTTTTTTGTTGTTGTTTTTCTCTAATCTTGATAAAGTCATCAAAACAATTTCAAGTAATTTTTTCTCACATCAGTTTTTTAATATCATTCCAGCTGACTTTGTAAGGCGCATTAATATTTCAAATGTCTTAAACAACATTAAGGGATAATGTTTTTCAATCTTCTGTGTTTGTTATTCATTCATTAGCAAAAAGTTTTGTTTTTTTTTGAAACATTAAATATAAATGTCAGGCTATTTGCTGACTTGACTTGACTTTTTAAAATTTTCAAAATAAAAAAAATTCCTTTTTCTACAACTCACTCACCATTTTTTTGGGGGCATATTTTCTCTTACTTCATGCTCAGCATACCTCTCTCTTGTTGTATACGTTTAATGCTTAACGGAAGGAAGTTAATTGCGGGAGAAATATATATAAAAACATAACGGATTTTTATGTGTTTTATTTTATAATGGCTGTAGGCAATACAGCTCTGTTATTTTTTTTTCTCTTTTTCGTTCATGGTTTCATTTACTAAACTGCACTTGTAATTGTTTACACTCAAACACTCTTGCACACACACACTCATATACAAAAATACACTCACACACACTCTTTAGCTTTTTAATTTTGCATAATAATAGGCCCATGAATTATTTTTATTTAATAAATTGAAAAACATTTTTTTGTTAAGAACCGCTCTTTAAGCACAAAAAAAAAAAGAAAAACAATTTTCTTGTTGTTGTTCTCAATGTTATTTTTTAATTATTTTATTTCAGTGCTGATGTTTTAAACAATTGTTTGAAATTTCACAATTTATGGCAGAAAATAAAATTTTTCTCTCTTTTCTACTATACATGCTTCTCTGCCGACGTTGTTGCTGTAGTTTTAAATTATTTATTTTATTTCCTTTAATTTAATTACCAGCAGCATCAGTAACAAAAAAAAAACGTTTTTTATATGACGTCCTTATTTAGCCATGAATTGTTTGCTGCAATTAAAAAATTGTGAAAAAATTTATTTTTTTTTAAATTCATTTGAATATAAAAATATTTTTAATAGAACAAACAGGGTTTCATAAAATAAAGTTTATATTTATATTATATATTATAGGTTATAGCTAAGGGTTGAACAGTGGCCTTACACACTACCTACTAAACTACGGCGACTTCAAATTAACAAAAAACACTCTGACACACACTTGAAACACCCTGTATATTTATTATGTTTTATTTAAATTTAAATTTTTAACAACTAATTGTTACTTGCATAATTGCATTTTTTGCTGTTGATTGTTGTTGGTTATAAAAAATAAGGGAATCAATATTAGACTGCCTTTAAAAAACTTTAATGGGAAGTCTCTTTGGGTTGATCAAATCCACTGAACCTTGTAGACCTAAGTGAACTGTAACATTATGAAGGTACGTACGCCAAAATTGCGCCGAAAAAAACAGTTTTTTCCAAACGCATTCATATCCTCAAGGATGCCAGAGGTTTGGATAGATTTTCTAAAGATTTTCAGTTTACAACTAATTCCTCGATTCATTTCCAAGGAATTAAGTTTTTCCAAAAGTTGTCACAAAAATCTGGATAGTATAACAACGTGAGAACTTGTGCGATATACTATATATCGATTTTTTAAAAACACTCGATATAATTTATCGGTACATCGAAACAATTCCATGTTCTTTTTTTATTGGTCAATATCGATTAAACATCGATGTTTTTTATTCGATGCATCGAAATTAAAAACTATATACAACATGCCATATACAAATCAATCCACAAATGTGATGTTGCATAAGATACAGAGACGGGCTTGCGTTATTTTAACATTGTCAATGAACATTAATTCTATAACGGCATGCTGTAGAGGGAAAGAAGTTATTGAGACTGTGGTTAGATTAATGGGAGTCTAGTCAAAAACGATAATCCAAAAGCATTGAAACCTAGCAAATCTATTAATTGGCAATTGCCGCATCTATTGTATGCTGGGCAGTCCCGAACCAGAACCCGATGCCTTTGGGAAATGGTTCACAACGAGAATGTGTATAAAGGGTGAAAGGAATAAAAACATAAATACTTGTACTAGATGGGTGCAGCCCTTGCGCTGATCAACTTCTTCCTCTTCCCTGATTTGGGCCCGCTATGCGTACTCAAGTGAGCTTTGTGATATCAGCACTAGCACTCCGACCTAACCTAACCTGTACTAGATGGACAAAAACAAAGTGTTCGGCACCAGAGTGAAATATTCGTGTGCTGTGCTCTAAGCGAAACTTTACGCCATCGATGTGTTCAATTGAACAAGATAAATACTCCTAAAATGTTGACTCAAAATTAGAATAGATGTAGCGACAATGAGCCAACAAAACAGCTTGAAGCTGATCAAGTTCGAACCTTTCAGTGGAGAGGAAAAGTATATCCGGTGAAAGGAAAGACATTCTTCTGAAGTTGAAAGTGTTTGATTGAATAATTACAATAAGAAATGATTTGAGTTATATATCAGACTACGGAGTAGAACAATTTTCTAAGGTTAGCCAGAGCGATAGAATTGTGAGAGGCATTACAAAGATACCCTATGTAGATTGAGGGCAGTACAATGAATCGTAATGTCACTGTACCCCAATACCTCTACTCATCAATTCAGTGACATTCTGTTTTCTTTTCCTTAATTTTTTTTTATGGAAATCATACATACATACATAATTGCGCAATTACAACACCTTAGTCAGGATTACAAGCTAGCTTCTCACATCACGGATCTTGTGTGTGTTAATTTTATACATGAGTGGCTGGATCCACAGTTTAAATTCGAATCCAAACGATAGATTTTTGGGAAACTTTTCATGGCAGTTTTATTTACTCTCAGAGCTTTTGTCAGGAATCTGCTAAGAGGAAGTCACCGAGGAAATATTTTTTCATATTTCTGTTTTGATGTCTGGCCTGGGTTTTGAACCGTGGCCTTTCGTGCAAAAAATCATTCGAGTCATTTTCTTGGAAATCAGATAACAACTAATTTGACGGACGCATTTTCAACAAGATGGCGATTATCAAGTCTTTATAACCTTCTTTCTGTAGGGTGATTTATTTATTTATTTTTCTCTTATCTTGCAACGTTGAATTTGCCAGGCAAATAAAATAAGAAAAAAAACGAATTGCTATTGTTTTAACAGATAAAATATTTGTTTTCTAATGATTTTTAAATAGTTGTTACCGGCTTAAATAAATAAATAAATAATCGCTTGAATTTATATGCAATAAATAATACAACAAATGAAAAAAATTATGATTCAATAAATATTTTGCGGTTTCCGACAGCTAATTGTGTGAGTGGTATTTGAAAACAAAATAAATTTGCAAAAGTTGAACAATTTTACAAAATTATATGGGATTTTATGATCAAGCGACCTATCCACACATCTTGTTGATGGTTTCCAAACGAGAAATGGAAAATTAATGTGAAAGCGATCAATAACTATACGTCAAATCGCTAGTTACGTCAAATTGCTCATTATGCTGATTAGAGTAAATGAAGTGCTCTATGAACCTCGCGATGAGAGCTTTTTTTTTAAGTAAATTACTACGATTTGAAAGTGTACACATTTTGTTAAACGTTTCAGTGTGATTTGTGAAATATTACTGTTTGCCCCCTGGCACCTGTCATGTCATAGTTATCGATACCGATAATTTTCATGCAGCTAAAAAATCGGTTATCAACATGATTACAAAATGTGAATCAGGAATTTTTCTCATATGATACATACATACATATATATGTATCTAAATGGTCCTTACAACCCTTCAGTCAGGATTACGACGTATCTTCTCATAACACTTATGTATGTTGTGTGTACTAATTCATGTACATGAGTGGCGTAACCTTCAGTTAAAAGTCGACTCTGAACGATAGATTTTTGAGAAAATGTTTCATTGGAAATTTTTATTTATTAATAGAGTTTTTGTTAGAAATTTGCTGAAGAATTATTTCTTCATGTTTCGTTATGTTGAAGATAATATGTCAACACACTACGTACTAGACTTTGGCGGGTTCCATATGTTTGAGCAGATAAAATCATGTAAAGGACTGACGAAACCCTTTATATTTTCCAATTAAATCTAAACGAACATAATCCTTTTGCAAAATATCTCCTTTGTTTCTAAGCGGTATTTCAAAATCTCTGTAGTGCTGTTAAGTGAGTGTCATTTAAAACTATTTCTCTTCTCTTGGTATGCATTCAAATGCTCTTCTCTTCCAGTTTGAAAATCTTTAAAATGTGAATTAAACGTTTTTATTCTTCTTTTTCAATCTCTTTGGTTTAGTTTTCGTTTTTTTTCTTTTCAAGTTGATGGACATATTTTTGTGGTGGTGGCTTCCATTATTATTTATCTGACTGTCACTCTGTCAGTGTCACCAGCATGTATTTCTATATCATTTTATTTGAATTTTTTCCTTTAAATTTTTCGTCAACTTCTAGTCTGAATGCATATCAACAACAGCAGCATAGAGCGAATAATATTTTCTCTCTTCTCTTTCTCTCTACTTGTGTGCTTGTATACGTGTGCAGAGGCATAAAAACAAACTCAAACAAGTTGAATGGAATAAAATAACGGCAAACATGTTGAATCCTTTTCGAAACCGTTATTTCTTTTATTTATTTTTGGTTTTTTTTTTTAGTTGTCGCTCTCGTAAACTGTTTTTGTTCTTTCACATTGTTTGTTGTTGCTGTTGCTGTTGCTGTTCACTGCTTAAAAGTATTGGCAAATAAAGGCAAGTGAAAAACACTTTAAAAATTCATCTGCATACGAAATCACAAAATCAAATAATTGTCAAGGAGGCTAAACTTATACACTTGCACACAAACACAGATAAACATACACACTTATATACACAAATAACTACAAAATCAAATAAACTGTGGTAAATATTGTATACAGAGAGCAAAGAAAAGGGGGTAAAAAAGTGTCCTTTTATTTTTTTTTCTCGTTGTTGTTATTCTGATTGTCTAGTAACCATTTTCCATTATCGTATTACATTTTCCCAACTTTTTTCTTTTTTCCTTTTGATAGCAGAAAAAAAGGGGAAAGGGAGAATACCATTGAAATGACAATTTTAACTCAACATTTGGCGGCTGTTTTTGAGTTGTTTGGCAATTTGTTACTTTTTTCCTTCTGTTTTTTGTTTGAAAAAGTACTTTTCAAATACAAATCTTTCTTTTTTTTCGTTTTATATTGTAGGGAATGCGTAAATAAAAATTTTTTTTGCTAACTTTTCGTCCTTGTCAATTTACATGTAGAATTCTGTTATATGAGTGCTGTTTTCGATTGGAAAAATCCTTTTTTTATTCAGATTGTAGTTTTAAAATAGCTACACTCTGTACAGTGTACAGTGTATTTAAATAAAATTTGAATTTGTCAAGGAAATATTCTCTGAAGAGGAAAATAATCGGAATATTTCTTATTTTCTCTTCTTCGTTCTTTTTGAGTTAGAAAAAAAAAACAGAAGGAGAAAATAAATAATTTACATGGCAAATGATGTCTAACAAATGGTCAATTCCAATGTTTAAGGCATATGTTTTGTGCAAAATGATTTAACCCTATAGTACTACCAATATACTACACGGTCTTTCATTAAATAGCAAAAGGTTAGGTTAGGCCAGGCTAGCAAAAATTACAAACCCCCCTCAAGGAATAGGTGCTAGCCTTTAAAGCCCAGCTTTAAAGCTTTAAAGCATTAAAGCCCATCAATTCTACACGGGTGTAAAACATTGCTTAGAGAAAATTAACCCGAACCCAAAATCAATCATATTACTGCAGCAATCTTTATATTCCAGAGCTCGGTCAGAGATGTAAGAAAGAAAAAGATCAAAAACCCCCATATCTTGATGACAAGATCAGTAAACTGGCATATGAGGTGTTAGACAGTCTCTTCCTTCTCCTCAGACTCAAACCTATTGCAGGAGTCATTTGCAGGAATAACGAGTCTTTCGGGATGCTTATCAATAGGACAGTAGCCTATAACAATCGCTATTGTGCGGTGGATGGTCATGCGATTTAGAAACAGAAGTGAATTAGTAATCTTCTTAATCATACGTGTTCAGCAGAGTTTAGCAAGATTGTATGTACCTTACTGCTGCCAAAGGGGATTGAGCTTCCCCGTAAATAAAACAAAAAGTGTGTCTGAGATACCAATCCGCCGTAGTCTAGTATGTAGCGAGAGTGTTATTAGATGTGATCCTTCGATTCAATACTTGGCTCACATATCCCGTATAAAATAAATATTTACATGACTTCCTCTCAGCAGATTTCTGGCTCAAATTCTGAGTGTAAATTAAATTGCTATGAAAAGTTTTTCAAAAATCTGTGGTTCGAAGTCGACTTTAAACTGTTGCAACCGCCATTCATTTATAATATTAACACACATAACATAAGTAATGTGCAAAACTAGATCGTAATCCTGACTGAAGGATTGTAATGAGCAATTATGTTTATACATTGTACATATGCGTGTGCGATATCAGTGAAATTTGTTATTCGTTTGAAATACCTGTTGATGACATTGTATTCAAGCATATAACATTGATCAATTGTCCGTCACAGCTTCTTTGAGTACAGCGCAACCGAATTGTTACATTTTTCTTGTCTATTGCACATAAATTAGGCTATTTTTGTCCGATAGCATGGGTTGAACTAGCTTTAAGGACAGTTGTTGTTTTCGGCATACACCTAGCACCTAAAAAAAAAAACTCCACAAGAAAGCCTAATAAGGACAAATCGCATGATCTAGTTGAGCAGTTCACATTATTTCTGCGTGAGATGATCATACTCTGAAATCGGTTTTATAGGCTAGAAGATAGAATATGGCACGTAACTCCCTCTTGTTGAAACCATAAGTCGTTAGAGTCCAGATTATGCAGATCCAGAGATGTATTGGCCAGCGCAAAATACACACGAATACACATGAATAGTCCACTCCGTAGGACAATTATGAGTATTGTAGAATGAGCTACATTGAGCTGCATGGCCCGAACGCAACACCTATTACGATCAAAACAATTTTGTTATATGAACTTGTTGTTGAATGATCCTTCCGTTCATAGTAATTTGCAAAATAGTATGGATAAGTAACAAAGATGGCCGTTATCAATTATCAAAGTTCGGAAGTACCTTTTGAAAGCCCTAGTACAAGCAAGACTACCTGAACTTTAGTGGACTTAGACGATTGGTTTCTGGACCAGCTTTGCAAGAAAAAATGGAGCATACTCACATTACATGGGGGATCGTGCTCGAAGGTACGAGTAAATGAGCCGGGAAGTGGAACGTCTGTAGACTACACTTCTATCATATTTCTGGAACCCGGACGGAATTAACACTGCTTTTTTAGAGCATTATAGACCGGAATGTCTTCTTATACCATCAGAATGGTGTAGAGTGGAAGTAGACTTCAACTTTAGGGCAGAAGGAAATTCCTATAACATATGTACGTAACGATTATAGACCCATAACTCTTTTTTATTTCGTGCTGCTGACCGAGGTGAGACTTATTGGTTTTCAATCAAACGTATGTAATTCGTTTGTTGAAGTCGTAGTATCCTAGTGGGTATTGTGTAGGATTATTGGGCGAGAGCCCATAAATCAAACCACAGTTAAAGCATCTTAAACAAAACGAAATATGAAAACATCGCTTGGTTACTTAATCTCAGCAGGCTTCTAACAAAAACTCTGAAAGTAAAATAAAAATTCAATGTAAAGTTTCTCAAATCTGTCGTCTCGAGTCAACATAAAACCGTAGGTCCTGCCGCTAATTTATAAAATTAACGCATACATCATCATCATGTTAAGCAATCTTTTAGATCCGGATACGGATTTTCTTGAAATTTCAAAACAAGAAAATTAAAACCAAAACAAATCTCAGAAAGACAATCCAATTTTATAGCCATGTAATGTAATCTGTGCATATTCAAGTGAAAACATACCAACAGCAGCGTAATGTAAAATGTAAATCCAACACGTAATATTACGCGAGATGCTAATGAAATGGCGTAAACTGATGCCAGAGAATATGATTTTCAATGGAAGACGGTTGCTTTTTTTCTTTGGTTGGTGATGGTTGCTATTTTGTACCTTTCTTAGGATATTCATTTAATCTACGAAACTGAAGAAAATTAAAGGAAACATTCGAACACACGAACACAATACCGTAATCATAATATTGCCACTGATGAGTTGTTGCCGCACTATTGTTGTCTTATATACGTTGCTACCAAACGTAGTCTTATTAGCATTTTGCGCATTTACTTTACACACTCTTATTACACCTCTGCGGTGTAATAAAAAGTTTCCCATCCATTAGTTTCCCAATAGAATTGGTCCAGGGTTAGATGAAATTAAAGAGATGGGATTTTGAATGACGGTTTTCGCTTATAATGTTTGAAGGCGTTTTAGAAATGGACTTCAATGAGGGCCATTAACCCAAGTACCTAATGTGGCTCCGTTTTTGTTTATTTTTTTAAGAGCATAGGGTCTTAACCAGCTTTTCCAACGAACTGTTGACTTATTAGACGCGAGATCACAGTTCAAACCTTAGATCAGATATCTCCAACAAAACGAAATATGAAAAAATATATCTGCGGCGACTTCCTCTCAGCAGATTTCGGGCAGAGAATCTGAGAGTAAATAAATTTACCATGAAAAGTTTCTCAAAAATCTGTCATTCGGAGTCGACGTTAAACTGTAGGTCCCGCCACTCATGTATAAAATTAACACACAGAACATAAGTGGTGTGGGAAGCAAGGTCGTTATCCTGAATATAAAGTTTTAATGACCAATTATATATGTATGAATGAATGATTTACGTGCTGGCCGGATACAGGTTATCTAGATGGGAGCACTTCTAAGTTATACGAGCACTTTTGTGAATACCATCTGCACTCTTTTCGAGGAAGCGATGAGTATACCTAATCGATTTTCTTTTTCTTCTATGAATAACATGAACGGACGCCTGAATTTATAGCCTCCCAGTCTATTCACGGCTGGTGACTGGTCAGAATATGCGATAGAAAGCCCGCAGATGTCAATAATGTTATGTTAGCCATGTTTCACTGCTATATAAGTATGTCGATTTCACTCATGCATAGAAAATTCTAATTTGCATTCTTCTCAAAAGACTTGCATTTCGATATACTTAAGTTAAGCGCCCATAAGCAGATCCTATCTTGTATAATTTGTTCTTGACGACTTCAATGCTATCAAGTGATGTAACTATACCAAATAGACAGTAAAACTTAATTATTTGGCTTTCGATCCGCAAGAAGAGTTCGGATTTATTTTGTATTCGATTCCCGGTCTATTGTTCCTGCCAGACTGACTATCAGGTTCACATAGACGAGAAGTATTTAAGTTTTCGCGTTCTTCTAAACTATGAGGAAACTTCTGCGGTTCCTATATGATCAGGAACAACAGGAAACAATTGCAAGGGGAAAAGGGAATTGCAAATATTCTCATATAATAATTCTATGGTACCTTCAATCGTTCCGGCAGAAATACCTTTCTATTTGAATGTATACCATGTAGATATGAGTTTCATCATCTAAAATGTTTTCTTGAAATCCATGAGAAGCTTTACGTCATTCACTATACTGGTCTAATAAGATAAGCAGTGTGGTTGATTGGTAAAACAATAGCGATTGCCTGTTAAAGTACGGAGAATTCTTCACGTTTCCATATGCTTTTCATCTACGGTTGAAGAAACAGGGTCATTTGATGTCAATCCCTTAAAAAGATCTCACTGTGTAGTGAGCTTTCATCAGGCGTCTGAATAGCAGAGACGCTTGGTGTGATGTTCGATATTAAACCTTTAACAGCTGCTGTCATATTGCTTTTTATTTCATTCGATTCTATTGGGCAATTGTTGATTTTGATAGGGTGGACCATTTAATAGTTTAAATTTAAAAATGCAATAAAATTAAAGCGGTTTGAAACTTTGCTAAATTAATTCGGAATAGAAATCGAATATTACTTCATTCATACGGCTGTCGCGTTTGTGTCATAATGGAATTACCACTGGATATGAACGCGATGATGGATAATTTTTTACTACACTTTATATTTGGAAAACAAAAAAAGGAGCGAAAAATAGGTTTAACAGCGAATGCCCTTTTTCTATTTCGGCTTGTCTTAATGCCACAGTTTTTATTATTAATTTATGCCAAATCACGTTGCACGACTCTTTCACAGGCTATTAAATGAAGGAAACCCTGGGGGGTAGGGGGGTTCGTAGAAAGAAAGTATCATATTTAAAATAAACGAGCGAAAGTGAAAGTAACAGAAAATTTAATGTTAGATTTTGTAATGGAACAATGTTTTTTGTTGCTTTTTGTAAATTAAAATTCTACAAAAAAAAAATTCAACGAAATGTCGACGGAAGACATAGCAAAACAAAAGCAAAGCGAGTCTTGCCTGTATTTGTATTCCCGTTATCCATTATGAATGTATGTATCTTGAATTTGAAAACAAAATAAAGAAAAATTTTTAAAATGGATTTCAGGTTCCTGTTCTGTTCTCAAAGGAGAGAAGTATTGTCATCTCAGCTGAATAAAGGCAAAAAAAAAACTTAAATTTCTCAAAGCCAAATAGAATGGAAAACAAAAATAGAATTTTTCTTTATATTTTCCGTAATTGTTTTTTGTTTTATTTTAGATTTAATTTATTTTCTCAGGAACACAAAAACGATGTTTAAATTCCACGAAAAATATTAAAAAATAATATTAAAGAAAAATTTTCATTTTTTTTTTATCATTTTTAATCATTTAAAGACTCAATTTTAAAGGATATTTTGAATAATCTTTTCAACTAAATGTTGGAAAAAAATTATAAAAAAAAGAATATGCTGCCAGCATTGCAATTAAACAGCCGGAAGGAAATCATAAAATGAAAGTTTTTAGGCGTAACACAACAAAAACGAATTCTATTCGGAGAAGAACAATAACTTGTTTTATCAGAATATGAGAAAAAAAATTATTGTTAAATTGTGGTCTTCCGCCAAATAGGCCCATAATAACAAAAAAATTTATAGAGGTTTTTCCACACAAAAGTGGACATTAGATCCTTAGATCCATACTTAGCTTTATCCAATAATCCGGATGCCTTTAAAGAATATAGAGAGACATTCATAGCCAGCAGGTTTGTCTAACCTTGGGCGAGAATGATAACGTCTGCAAAATTTCGAGATAATGCACCAAACCCCTAAGTTATTGCTCTTAAATGGGAGGCTACTTTGCGCTTTATTTCATCATGACATAACAGCAAACGACAACAGGCGCCATACCTAGATAAAAAGCATATGGAAACGTCAAGAATTCCCCTTATTTTAGAACAGGAAGAAAGATCCTTGGGAACTTTTGAAAGGCAACCGCTGTTGTGTTACCAATCAACTACACTGCTTATCTTAGTAAAACAGTGTAGTGAATGGCGTAAAACTCTCCATAGCTTTCAAGAGTACATTTGAGATGATCAAAAGCGCACATCTACGTGGTATACGTTCAAATAGAAAAGTGTTTCTGACTAAACCAGTGGAACGATTAAAGATACCTTAGCATTATTATATGAGACTATCCTCAGTTCCCCTTTCAGCATGCAATTGTTTGCCGTTGTTCCTAATCGTATAGGGACCGCAGTAGCCTCCTTATAGTTTAGAAGAACGCGAAGACTTAAATCCATCTCGTCTATGTGAAGCTGTTAGTAAGTCTGGCAAGAATAATAGACTTGGAATCGAATACAAAATAAATTTGCAAACTTCTTGCAAATCGAAAGCCAAACAATTAAATTTTGCTGTCTCCTTGGTATAAGTAGTTACATCACTTGGTAGAATTGAAGATGTCAAGAACAAATTATGCAAGACTAGCTCTGTTTATGGGTGCTTAACTGCCGTATATCATGTCTATTGAGAAGGACACAAATTAGAACTTTCGGTGAATGTATGTAATCACTTATGTATATGGCTGGGATATATGTATGTTTAACAAAACCATGTTGATGTCTGCGGGCTCTTAATCGCATATTCTGACCGAACCATCGCCCTTGATGTGATTCATAGAAGGAAAAGGAAATCGATTAGGTACACTGATCGCAAACAGTTCAGCGATATTTACAGAGGAGCTCATAGAACTTAGAAGTACTCCCATCTAGATAACCTGCAACCAATCAATGGTATCTGAGCAGCACTTAATTCATTCATACATACACACATTATTGGTCACTTAAACTCTTTAGTCAGGATAACGACCTAGTAATGTGAAATGGGAAATGTCCTACATGTGTCCATTTGCTTTTTATTTAGTTTTTATATCATAAAGCCATTTGATACCAATGAAAAGAAGTCAGTATGTTGTGAGTTTTCACCAGCATACTTATTTCGTATAAGTGTTGTCAGCTGAATCTTAGAGACACTCGGTGTGTTGCTCGTTATTAAACTGTTGACAGGTGCTAATTTAGGCTTGTCAAAGGTGTCTCTGGGTCACAAGATATACGACCATTAAATTCAAAACAAATCTTAAGTGAGCTTGATATTCCTCTACTGAACTTCAGAATTAACACCTAATAACACTATCGAGGAGAGTTGTTTCAGCCGTAGTTTAGAAGATAATACGCTTATTAGAGGTGAAGCCACGGTTTAACTTTCAGCTCAGATAACTCCAACAAAACTTCTCTTAACAGATTTCTGGCAAAAACCCTGAGAGTAAATAAAATTGGCATGAGAAGCTCCTCAAAAATCCGTCGACCTTAAACTGTAGGTTCCGCTACTCACGTATAAAATTAACACCCACAACATAGGGGGTGTGAGATACTAGGTCGTAACCTGACTGAACGGTTGTAATGACCAATTATGTATGTTGCTGACCCTCTCATTTTCTGGTAACGTTGACCGAACTCTCTAGTACAAAGATTGCTGAAATAGCAGGATTTATTTTGGACTCTGGATGTTTTTCTCTAGGGAATGGTTGCGTCCTGGGTAGTGTTGGTCAAAGTGATAGCAATGAAAAGAGGGGATCAGCTACTTAACCTAACCTAAGCTTGAGATCACAAGATTAAGGTATAAACGGCAATGCATATATTGCGAGATAGAGCCAACTCTGGAAGTAGCTAAAAAGATTGGTGGAAGATACTGATGATTGGTTGCTCTCACAGCATGACATGATGGCTTAGGTGTAAGTCGATAAGCATAAGCTCTAAATACTCTTACGGTTGATGACCTCCTCTCCAATCCACATACCTACCTAATACATAAGGTTGCTTTCGAAATCGTGAACAGAATAACCTGCTATTTTGTAATTATTTTCTGCTGTTGTGTGGGTTAATTTGTGTTTTATTTCATTGTTAATTTTTTTTTGTTTCGATTTTAATTAACTCAAGTTAATTGATACTCAAGTACAACAACTAAATTAATATCGTCTTATTTAAGTATTCTACGTGCATGTTTATAACAAAGATTTATAGAAACAAAAATAAAAAAATTATACCAAAAGTATTACAAATACACTTAGACATGACAAATACAATGAAATATATATAAAAAAATCAAGAATATTTTATTTATTTTTAACGAAAACCAATGAAAAAAATTGTATTTTTAAATCCTTACATTTTTTATTAAGTAGTCTAGACGGAATACCCAATCAGAAAAAGAAAACAGAGTAAAACATATGCAGGCATAAAGAAGGTAAAAGCACACACACACACACAGTTACCAATATTTACATAAAAAAATTGTAAATACCAAGTATTCTATGTACATATGTATGTATACAATAAAGGTATTTTCCTTTTTTAATAACAAACAAAAAAATTTAAAGAAAAATAAAAAACAAACAAGAAAGTCAGATGATCAGAAATTGTACAATCAATAACACTTTTAACACAGTTACATACATACGCACATACATCTTCTTTCTTCTTCTTATATATAAAGATGAATGTGTGTTTATTTGTTTGTGGGTTAGTTTGAGGTCTATAGACGGCTAAACGACTGAACCGATTTTCTTGAAATTTTAACAGTACCTTCCAGTATGTCTGGAAGGAGTTATAGGCTACTTTTTACGTTGAAATAAGCAAATAAAATAAAATAAAATAAATAAAAAAAAAGTATGAGTGTTATTGTCTAACAAAATATTACGTATACGTCACCCGTCAGCTCTATGTAATCTATATCTTATCTATGTATATAAAAATGAATGTTTGATCATATTACGATCTTCAGGAAAGTTGTTGCTCATGAGCACGGGAAGGTTTCTAAATTGGTATGACTAATTTCCGACAGGTGGCGCCACTGAAAATTACTCAAAATGAATTAAATCGTAAACCGTGCATTTGATCATGATATATTCTTTAGCAAAGTTTTTGCGCATTAGTCGACGGACGTTTCTAAGTGGGTGCGATTAATTTCCGGTAGATGGCGCCACTGAAAATTATTCAAAATTAATGACAAGATATTGGTCAACATACACCTCAAGCACGGAAGAAAAGAGCATTATGAGCCTCAGAATCAGACGAGCAACGTGCATTGGGACCTGAATATCTCCGAGTACATGCCGCTGAGGCCCGTTCGCATGAATCACTTGAACAACGAGAAGTGAGATTAGAAACTGATCAATTGCATACTACTCAGGCCCGTTCGTCTGAATCATCTGGGCAACGGGAAACAAAATCAATAAAATGATTCAATATTAATTGAATATTTGTATGATATCTTTCCTTCAAATTTATTTTAGTTGGTGGCGCAACAACACGCGCAGTGTACAGCCAGTATGTATGTATATATAAAAGTTAGTATATCATTTTCTATCATCTTACCTACACACCTACATTAAACATACATGTATCATAAGTTTCTTTGGATTGCTTTCTCAAATACTCTCTTGAATTTGTCCATTTATGCTTAAAGTCTTTGGAAACTTGAAGAATCTCTTTAAATACAAAATAAAAATAATATTTATTTCTTTGTATCTCTACATACCATACATACATACATACATATGTTTATATTTACAGTGGACAATATAAGTGCTATGGTAACTTTGAAAAGTTTCAAGAAGGTTTCCTTTAAAGTTTTTTTTTTTTATTGAAATCCTACAAAGAAATTCTGAATGAAAGGAAAAAAAGTATTGCAAAGGAAGAAGACCTAAAAACCAAAGGTAAGCCGTGTTTTAATAATTGTAATACCTTTACTGCTTTTATGTAAATTATTTTAATAAGCAGAGAAATTTAAATTGATTGTTGACTCTGTTTTACATACAGTAATGTTCTCGTATACGGTGGGAAAGACTTTGAAAGGAAAGAGGCATACCTTGGTTGGCTTCCAGGTATAAAGTGAGCAGCAACAAAAAAAATTATCTTCATAGCAAATATTCGTTGTGAACAACCCTTATTTCACATTCGTTTTTAATTTTTAAATTTGCGCTGACTTCTGTCAAGTAGTTGTAGTCTAGTAGGTAGTGTATTTGCTAATTTGATGGGAGGCCCCAGATCAGACATCTTCAACTAAACGAAATCAGCAAATTTCTGGCAAAACCTCAGGAAGTAAAAAATTGCCATGAAAAGTTTCTCACAAAAATCTGTCGTTCGTAGTCGCCTTTAAACTGTAGAGCCCGCCACTCATGTATAAAATCTAACTTGAGTAGCAAGGAGCTCTCTTGAACGGCGAAACTAATATTTTACACGATGCTCATCCTCCCCGTGCTTCTTTATGGCGGAAAAGCATGGACACCATTAAAGACTGGTTCCTCAGGCTTGAGAGTAAGCCCTGTCATCGATTGGTGTGACCAATTGGCGTCGTTGCGCAAGAAGCAGAGGCGCCTGGAAGGATGTGTTAAGGCAGGCCGAAATCCGTTAATCGGCAATTTAATTGTTAAGGACCGGTTAAATAAGTAAGTAAGATTGATGAGCAAGAGTTCTCTAAGTGGAACGTATACGAAATATCGAATGAATCTGGAATATAGGTTAGGTTAGCGGGTAGCTTGATGTTCACAGGCAAGTTCACTCGGTGGCCCATTATGTTATCCAGTGTTACGTAAGCCGCCCTTGTAATGATTAGTTAGTAGTTTTTTGCACATCATGGTAGCTTCTGCAGTAATCTTGGTGTGTTAGACCGAGTTTGTCAGAGAAATTACCAATAGTGTAGTGTCCCATTAGAATTCCTGTTAGAGTGTGAACCGTTCTTTTGTCGAACTCAAGTAGTTGTTCGATTTGAATTTTACTAATGCCATGGGATGTGTTAGCTTTGAGGATAGCTGTGACTTGTTGCATATTCGCATACACTTGCGACTTAAGAAAACTCTACAAGAAAAAGTCTAAGTCATGCTCGACAAATCACCCAGAAATGGGCTTCAAGCTGATGATGGCTTTCGATGAAAAGGGCATCTGTCTCCATTGTTGTTTTGTGTAATATTTTCGATAAACTAAAAATTATTTTTTGTGCATTTTATTTTGGCGCACAGTGTATCGAGCAAATAATTATTAAACCAACATGTTAACTGTACACATACGTTACCATATGTATGTATGTAAACATGTTACTAAGTTCCACTTACTTTTTATGCCCTTAAATCTCTATCGTTTACGTACTATTTGTAGTTTCTTCCGTTTCTCTCTCCTTTTTTTATTATTAATGTCTAGAGATATGCTTGAAAAAGAGGCAAAACAAAACGAAATCCATGTAATGGGTTCGGTAATCAGACTGTCAGTTTGGCATAGAAAGCAATTAAGCAGATACAAAACTATACATTTTATATGTATATGGGGCCAGCCATTGTCTCTGACGTTTTATTTTCTTCTCTCTAAAGTCAGTTTGTCCATACGTATGCCTGCATGCGTGTGGTTGGAGGGGTGCGTGTATGTAACAAATGACTTTAATATGGTATACCCCGTGTATATTTCTATTTAATTGTGAATATAGTAGGGGATTCTAAGTAGTACGTATGTACATACATACGTGTGCTAGTGTGCGAACGAAAGACAAAGACATTTGTGTTTTATAATGAATATCCAAAGAAATGTTAGAAAGGTTAGTGCCTCTATAAATACAGGGGTACTAACGTGAGAAATTGATTGTATGCCTAAAAATGTTAAAAAGGGAAAAATTAAAAAAAATTTACGGAAGGCCTTTTTAAAAAGGCCTTTTTCTAGTAGATTAGGCAACTAACCTAAAGGAAACTAGCCCAACTTATTTGTTTAGACGCACATTTATAATGCAATAAGTAGGCAGATAACGAATATAATGGCATATGTAGACAAAACTCAAATACACCGTATTTGTTGACCAAGAGATAACAAGAACACTTTTTCCTCATGGGAAATACCATTCTAAAGATACCATTGGCAACTGAACTCTGCAGCAGTAGGTAGATAGGTTTGAGAACGTGTGTATATGGTACATACGTTATTGATCATTAAAACACTTCACGGCGCTGACGATCTATGGCCTGGTTTCTCGCACCACCTAGTTTAATACAAAATCCAAACAATATTTGACTCTCTGAGCTATACTGCAACACTGGTAAGAGTAAGTCGCCGAAAGATGTCAAAGATGAGGTTTGAGCTCATAAGATTTTTTTTAGGAAGTCAATAGAAGCCATAATGAACTATTAGGCTTTTACTAGATTATCAAGCAGCGCCTATCAAGGTGCGGCTATCAAGCTGTGACTACCAAGCTGCGGCTATCAAACTGCGACTATAAAGCTGCTACTATCAAGCTAAGATTTTCAAGCTACGACTATCAAGCTGCAATTGTCCAGCTGCGACTATCAAGCTGCCACTATCAAGCTGCGACTGTCTAGCTGCCACTCTCAAGCTGCCACTATCAAGCTGCCACTATCAAGCTGCCACTATCAAGCTGCCGCTATCAAGCTGCCACTATCAAGCTCCGACTATCAAGCTGCCGCTATCAAGCTGCCACTATCAAGCTGTGACTATCAAGCTGTGACTATTATAGCGGCAGCACTCACAATAGCAAATATAAACCATCCGGTGGCCACATCAGCAAATATAAAACACTCTTGGATCATAGGACCCACTGCATTCTACCTTGAAGAGGGAAAGAAAGGAACTAAAGAGAGATAGAGAGAGAGAGAGAGAGAAATTGAGGGTAAAGGTAAAACTAAACCAAAAAAACAGTAATAGCAGCGAGTGTAAACCTCTAAGAAATCGCTGGATTACAGTTTAAAAAATCCACCTGCCATTTCCCAGAGTATTAGCCCTTCTTCCACCAAGTGTTGTGCAAATTCTTCATAATTTAGCTGGAATCTATCCTATTCAGCAGAGATGAAGTTCCACTACCGTCTATAGATAGTCAAGGTCTCCTAGTCATGTTAAATCCCCCCAGTACTGGTGTCGACCATGCTTGCCATGATAAAGCATTTTCTGAACTTAGCAACAGGAAAATCAATCGTTGAGAAGTGATTGGCTAAATTGGCAAATAAGCTATTTTCGAATTAAAACAACAACAAAAATTACAACATAACTTTGGTTGACTGCAAAGTAAAGTTAATCGAGATAGCTGAGAAATGTCAAGCACACATCGTGCATGTTCTTTTGGATATTTGAAAGCTTTGTTCAAAAAGGGTACCGCACGAGATCATAGTCGATCAAAAAACAAAAACAAATTTAGTGGTTCAAATCAGTGTTTGAAGTTGTAACAATGGATGAAACATGCCTGCATCACTTTACAGGAGAATCAAAAGTATTGTCATCTGAGTGGACTGCACTTGTTGAGCCGTGTTAAAAAGTTTTTACTCTTTGAGTAGCAAAAATCAGCTGAAAATTGTGATGACAATAATCGGCTTTGATCCAACAATCGGCTGACAACGTTATAATATCAGCATTTCGAGATGCGAATGGTCAACTATCTTGAAAACGGAAAAACCCTCACCAACAATTATGAAGTGTTGGCCTAATAACTATCGTACATATATAGATATGTACATACAAACATAATTGGTTCTTACAATCCTTCAAACAGGATTACGTGTGTGTATTAATTTTATACATGAGTGGCGGACCTACAATTTAAAGTCCACTGTGGACGACAGATTTTTGAAGGACTTTTCATGCGAGTTGTATTTTACTCTCAGAGTTTTTGCCAGCAATCTGCTGGGAGAAATGCGTCTAAGAAATATTTTTTAATATTTCCTTTTGTTGAGTATGTTTGGCCAGAGGTTTGAACTGTGGTCTCACGGCTACTACCTAGTAGACTATGGCCATGACAGTATAATAAATTTCATACCAACTGTTAGTTGTCAAAACAAGTTGCAATTACACACTTTTGAGTTCCACGACCCTGCTAAAATTCGTATGATTTCTCAATGAATAATTGTGCAGATTTTTTCTTCTTTTCAAGTAAAATACTTATCTTGCAGCTGTACTCTAAGAGGACGACGCATATCCGTTTACTGACAATTGCTTTTTGTTACTACGAATTCGAAATGTTTTTGAGTTTTTTTCCTTCATCCTCAAGTCTTGTTGTATTTATATTCAGCTGGCAGTACCTAGATACATACATACAAGGAAACATGCACACATATGCACGAGGTCTATTAAAAAACTTTCACGTATAAAAACTTATTTTATTACTCCCACAGCTCTACATACTATATATGTACATACACGCGATACAGACATAGAAATAGAGATTCAGTTATTTCTTATACACACGCATACAAACACACGCGTTATAATATTATTTGTTGCTTCATGTGTCCTTCTTAGCCGGAACTAAGTACAGTTAAAAGCTTACACACACATACACACCCATATTCTGTTACGTATTTTTCAAAGCATACAAGCATAAGTAAACAAATGTAATGAAATCATGTTTTTTCTTCTTTCCTTTCTTTTCGTTCTTTCTTTTGCATTTATTTGCACACATATGTGTGTCTACTTGTTTAGGTATGTATGTGTGTATGTATTCTATGCATGCTTTTGTTTTAATATAATTGTACAGGTAAATAATAACTTTTGTTTGTTGTTTTTGTTTTTATTTTTCTGTTATATATTTCATGTTGTTGTTGTTATTTTATTTTATTTATTCATTATGTTTTTATACTCTTCTAAAGCCATTATCGTGCTTAAGTTTCATTTTCTATATTTCTTCCGCACTTATCATCACTCTAATGCACGCACACACTGTCAATATTTGAGAGTTTTTCTCTTTGTTTCTCCAATATTTGTAAACAGAGAGACTGTAATGGATATTATTTGTTGCCTTTGGAATTTTATTTAAAAACATTTCTTCTGAATAGATTAGGTAGGTAGGCAGATAGGTTTCAAGTCCCTTTAGCCATCGACATACGCCAAAACCTTTATATTGTCTAGTTTTACTCTCGTTATTAAGAGATACCGTCTATATGTTCTATAGGAAGTCTCTATCATACACAAACTTTCTTAATAACTTCCTCCAGTCCACTCGTCTGAAATGAGTTATGACTGGTAACGAAGATTTGCAGCGACATAAACCATCATATCAAAGTCTTCTCCCTATAACGTGTATTTATTATTATCCACCAGTGTACATAGTTTCAATGTGCTCATGATTTTCTTTATGACCATCCTTGGAGTTACTTATGTTGCTCAAAGATTTATGTCCGTCCAATTTTATGGCACGGTTTTTAAAGGACTAAAAGGCATTGGATTACCCAAGTTTATTTTCTGTACTCCTCTAACTATATTAGCTAAATTACTACTTATCTACTCACTGTATTAGTCATTCCAAGTTTTTGGTCAAGATTACAGCGTAGTTTCTCAAACCACCAATGTTGTGTGTGTTAGTTTTTATCCATGTGGGACAGATTTTTGAGAAACTTTTCAAAGCAATTTATTAAAACTCCCTATTTTTACAGCATACTTCTGAAAGGAAGTCGCCGAAAGGAATATTTTTTTATGTTTCGTTTCGATCGAGATGTCCGCGCTGGAACTTGAACTACAGGTTCTCATCTACTAAGCCGACACACTACGTACTAAATTACTATTAGCTCTACCATTGCTGATCACTCTTTAATGGCAAAGTACCCATAGAATACGTACTGCGGAATGCCTAATGAAAGCGTTAATCGTCTGTGTAGACTCCAGGCCAGCCATTGATTTCATGTCACTGGATATCATAGCCCTACTTGCAATTTGACTATCACTGAGATAATATTCAAATCCCTTTTGTTTTAATTTCGCTAACTTGCACAGGCTTTGATCATACACATCCAGATCGCACGTACATTAATATACTAGTCTAGTAGGTAGTCTGTTCTGTCGTTCAGAGTCGACTTTGAAACTGAAGGTCCTGCCAATCATGTATAAAATTAACACACACAACATAAGTGGTGTGAGAAGCTAGGTTGTAATCCTGACTGAACAATTGTAATGACCAATTGTGTATGCATGTATGTGATCGAATGCATAGTTTGATTTTTAGTTTCCCTATAAAGAATCCAGTTCCAGAATAAGTTCTGCATTGAACATCTTCAATATTTCTGGTGCGACTCTCGTCTCATAAATGCAATCCTATTAAGGCAACATTCATTGTTAAATACATATTAATATTGTATGATATGTGGTCATTGTTTAAATATTTAAATATTTATTTCATATTATATATGGTAGACAAGCTTACCATGTACACATGTGCATAAATACGAGGGCGGAAAAAAAATTATATAAACTATCTTATGACAAATGGACTTTAAGCTAGGTATTGCTCTGTTGGAAGCAGAACTAGAATCAAGTAGAACTTAACCAGTAGTGTAGAATGTAGATTTGTTGGCTTATTAGACGATAGCCTCCGGCTCAGACTTTTCGAACAAAACGTCGAAAAGTCCTACATAAGATCTTTGGTCCAGTGCGAGTTGGCGATGATCTTCCCATCCGATCCAACAATGAGCTCCTCTATGACGTGGACTAGGCTAAATCGTTCGAATGGAAAAGGATGCTCCGGCGAAGAGAACGACTTTATTTACTTTGGAAGGACCATTCGAATGAAAAAGGATGCTCCGGCGAGGCTGGTATTTGATGCGGAAATTTGAAGAAGTCGGCGAAGAGAACGACCTCATTTACGTTTAAAGCATAGATGGGCACTTTGCAGTACCAGTAAAATTTCAGTAAAAATTGATTTTTACTGATTACTGAAAAAAATTTCAGTATTCAGTAAAATTTTACTGGTAATGCAATCTAAATTTCATTTAAATTTCATTTAAATGTCATTTAAATTTAGATTGCATTAACAGTAAAATTTTACTTTTTTTCATTTAAATTTTATTTAAATTTCATTCAAATTTAGATTGCATTAACAGTAAAATTTTACTGAATACTGAAATTTTTTTCAGTAATCAGTAAAAATCAATTTTTACTGAAATTTTACTGGTACTGCAAAGTGCCCATCTATGGTTTAAAGGACCAAATCGAAGAAACGGGGTCATGAATTGGTGTGACCAACTGGCGAAGGCGCGCAAGAAGTGAAGGTTCCTGGGAAGATATGTTAAGGCAGGCTGAAATACATTAATCGGGTTGGTAATGGGTAATAAAGTAAGTAAGTAAGGTTTTGTCAGAAGATTGCTAAAAGAATGCTGCTAAAAGAAATATTTTTGTTTCTCACCGGCTCTGTTCAGATAAGACATTAGTAACTTACTGTACAATTTGATCGTGGCTAATCTGACCAGCCAATTCATCGATCTACTGCACAAGAAATTACGAAAATTACAAAGATATTAGAGGAGACTGTGCATTATCACCATTTATGTACTGCAGAGAATATCGCAGGTTTAACAGAATATGCGACAAAGAGTCCCAATTTGTTGCTTTCATTGCATCCTCAGTAATTGGGTCTAACATATGTCTCATTGTGGTGAATTTTGCTTTCGAATTTGTACTTTAGTTAACATAAAGTCCTACGACAACACTCGACAATCTAAGCCGATTGACCATTAACTACGCCGAATATATGCTGATTGGTTGATTAGGTCGGAGTGGTAGCTATGATATCAAAAGCCCCCTTGAGCACGTATATCGGCCCGTTGTGACTATTGGGTGATAGAGCCACTTGATTTAAATGGCAATTTTTCCCAAAAAATTCTCTTCAATTCGTGGTTACTTCAAAAAGCTTAGGTTAGGTCAGGTTAGGTCGGAGTGGTAGCTCGGATATCACAAAGCTCACTTGAGCACGCATAGCGGCCCGTTGTGATGCCACGGGTGAACGCAGGCCCTGTACTAACCAAGTTCCACCAAAATCAGAGAAAAGGAGGAAGTTGGTCAGCGCAAGGTCTGCACTTCAAAAAGCTTAGAGAACTCGAAAACCCCTGAAGCAATTGCGTGAAAACTTTAAAGTCTCATTGCAACATACTTTTACGAAAATTACTCTTTATTACGTATTAGGATGTACAATGGGTCAATTCGATCTCCGGGTACTGTACTTGTCTTAATTGACAAGTACACGTCCTCTAACCTACGTATTAGGATATTTTCTTCTGCCTACAGTTAAAGATTATGAATTGGAATGTATGTGGTTTCAACAGGATGATGTAATGACATGTGATGGCTGTATTACATGTGAAGTTTGAAGACGCCGTAGTCTATGAGACTTATTAGACGTGAGGCCATGGTTCAAACTCCAAATATTTCTTCGGCGACTTCCTCTCAGCAGATTTCTGGCAAAAACTCAGAGAATAAATAAAAAATTGCCATGAAGATTCTCAAAAATCTGTCGGTTGGAGACGACGATTGTAGGCCCCACCGCTCATACATAAAAATAACGCACACAACATAGGTAGTGTGAGAAGATAGGTCGTTATCTCGAAGGGAGGGTTGTAATGCCCAAATATGTATATATGTGTGAATTGAATTGAATTGTAACTATACAGAGTTAGTTATTAACATGACACAATGGCAGGATGCTTGCATTGTATGAAATAAATGTCTGATCGAACATGTGATTTATTTAATTAACTTGAGCTCTGAAAACGAAAAGGCGATATTACTTTACTATGCAGACGTATTGCTGTGTATAAGCACTGACATAAAGAAAAAGGAATTCCTGCATCATCACGTAACCTATTTAATGAGTTCAGCTTCCTGGTCTAATTTTCTATTCAAAAACTTAGAAAATGGATGAGTGGTAATGGCTCTGCCAAAACTGAGGGGATAAAGTTTAAGAAGCTGGACAATTCCAGTGAATCAAATAAAACTGGAATAATTGTATCAATTTTGAAGATGATTTTCTGACAAGGAATAATAATTTTCCTTTCAAAATTAACTTGTTTTGTGCCATCTGAACTAATTTGGCAGTACCCTCCTATATATGTATGTATGTACATATCATGTATCTATACATAAATACGTATTCAAATAACATATCATACAAGATATATTGTATATGTGTATTTGCACATCATCTTTATTATTATTTTTCTTTCATATTTTCTTATTCTTGTTTTCCATTTTAGCCATAAACAAACTTGAGTAGCCTAAAACTTTCTTTCAAGTTTTGGTTTTTCCTCTTCCGCTCGACAGTTTTCTCTTTAAGCCAACAGAAAATATTTGTTTTATGAGAGAAACAACAACAACAGAAAAATTATTTAATTTATGCATAAATATTATACTTTAATATATGCACATATACATACATACATACACATAAAATAATAATAACGACAAAGCTAAAGAAGATTTAAGCTAACAAATATGGAAACAGCTATTAAAAACAGAGAAGCGAAGGTTAAATCACTTCAAAGTTAAATATTTATAATGTATGTGCATACCTTTGTTTCTCTGAGAGGAGGACGGCATGTATTTGGTGTATGGCCAATATGCTGTGGAATTAAGTTTAAAGATTAAAGTCGAAATACTAGCGTTCTAGGTATTGTTCCTAGCTTTAGGCATTATTTAGTCTACAATTCTATGAAGAAGGAATTAAAAATATTAACACTAAAAGTCTCATGTATTTCAAGTCGGCAACACTTTTTAAATGATTACACAGCGCTATCAATTATAATATATGATCCTTATACTACAAAGATCAAATTACACATTGAACATACAATGCTTCACAGCATCCTCACACCACGCGTTTTACTACACCGACTCTTTCGGTTTATGTGCATTTAATTTGTTGTCAAGTTCTAGAACTTTACTGTTGATTTGTAATTGTAACTGATTTTCTTTTTTTAACATTTATTGTTTAATCTTGGGTTTCACTAGAGCATTGTATTTGTCGAGCTCCTGAGTTATTTAGTGGATACTGTGATATCAGAACGCTAGCAAGTATTAGAGGTTACATACATAATTAGTCATTATAAGCCTTTAGTCAGGATTACGACTTACCCCTATTACCCCCATTTGTACGTAGGCGTCAGCTTAATTTGCAGCGTATATGGAAATGGCTCTTGGCAGAAGAAGAATGAATATTCTGGTGAAAGGTGTTTTTGAGGTCTAAATTCTAAGACTATTGCCTAAGGGCTTGTCTGTATAGACATAAGCTTTAACATAGCCCCACAAAAAATAGTGTAAAGGCGTTAAATCGCACGATCTAGGCGGCCAATTGACCGGTCCCGAACGTGAAATAAAATGTTCACCGAACTCGCCCCTCAATAAGTCCATTGTTACGCGTGCTGTGTGGCATGTGGCACCGTCTTGTTGAAACCACATGTCATGCAAGTCAAGCTCTTTCATTTTGGGCACAAAAAAGTTGGATATCATCTCAAGGTAGCGCTCACCATTCACAGTTACGTTACGATTCGCAGCATTTTTGAAGAAGTACGGTACCAGCCCATAAACCGCACCAAACTGTGACTTTTTCTGGATGCATTGGTAGCTTTTGCAATGCTTCTGGCTGATCTTCACTCCAAAATCGACAATTCTGCATATTTACGTATCCATTGAGCCAAAAATGAGCTTCGTCGCTGAACACAATTTTTCGATAAAGAAGTGGATCTTCGACCAACTTTCCAAGATCCCATTCACCAAAAATTCTGCGTTGCGGTAGGTCGTTCGGCTTCAATTCTTGCACCAGCTGTATTTTGAAAGGCTCACACCCAAATTTTAAATCCTTCAGCAAAATTTTCCACGTTGTTCAGTAACAGAGGCCCAATTGCTGCGAACGGCGACAAATCGATAATTGATGGTCATCATTAACACTGGCCGATACAACAATGTACAAACTGACCATAAAATGGAAGAAGCGCGCGATGAACTTTCTTAACAGAGCACGCATTTTAATAATAAAATTCAATGATTTGCAAGCGTTGTTCGTTTTATAAGACGATTCATGGTTAAATTATAGACCAAACTGAAGATGTTTGACAGTGAAACAAAACACGAAACGTGCGTGAGCTGTTTAAGCCAGTGTTGCCAAAAAGATAACAGCTAAAAAATCACCCGTTATAGGAAGCGCTTAATGAAAGACCTACTAGTTAAATGAGAATCTATGGTATTGATCTAATATCAAGAAGAACACATTTCGTTGTTGAGGAGTATTATGATGAGCAGCTATTGTTTCCAATAGAAACTCTGCTGACGAGAATATCATTCAAAACGGCCTTGACTTCCGGCAATTGTTGCAAATGCCATGCAATACAACAAAAACGACAATTTATTGTTTTTATCATCGATTTTATTTGCTGAAACAATTAATCGCATTAAAAAATGGTTTCATTTCTTTCATTTTTTTCAAAAAGCACTTCAATTTGTTCACAGTTTTTAAAAACCCATTGAGGGTCTGCGAGTTTTTCTTTTTTCGTTTTTTCCACTGACAAAGTAGCATAAAAAAATGCTTTGCGGGATTATTTAAATTGTTGTTTATAGAAAAAACAACAATTCAAGCGTTCAATTAAAAAAAACGGCATTTTAAATGCCACAAAGGCTCATCACTCTTCACACAAAAGCCATTCTCGTATTAATTTCAGAGGAAGATTTCGTTTCAATTTCGTTTTTTTTTTCGCTGGTGAAGTTGGATGGTGAATTTTTTAACTTTGTTTGGAATAAATTACAACAAAATGTGTTGGTTGTTATTGTAATTGTTGTTGTTATTGTTTTATTGGTATTGCAATTGCAACTTGCAACACACAGCTGGAATTTAAAATTTATTTTCGTTAGAATTTCTTCCTGTTTCTGTTGTTGTTGTTATTGTTGAATATTCTAAGAACTTTTGGTAAATACTTATGAAAAAACATCACCAGCATGTGCCATACACCCACACAACAATGCTTAGAAAGGGAGCGGGAGTGAAAGAGAGGGATAGTGTAAGAGAAACACAAATGTTATGCTTACCAATACTCTCTCTCACCACTATACAGCATTTAACGCTTCAAAACTATTTCCGTTAAAGGCATTGTGGTTTATTAAGCAAGTGTGTGTGTGTGTGTGTGTGTATGCGTTACAATGATGAATGACAATAAATTCATCAACGAGTGTTTCAAGAAAAATTTGTTTTTTAAAAAGAATTTCAAATTCAAAATTTCTAAAGAATTTTGTTTTCCATTTTTTGTTTCATCTTTCTAATGAAAATGCATTTCAAATTGTGGGAAGTGCGTTGCGGTTTCTATTTGTTATTCCGTTATTACTTTAAGAAAACTATTACAATGGCATTCTAATTCAAATTCGAAATGAAAAGGTTTTTTTTTGTTAGACGTAATGAAACCTGATAGTTTTTCTTAATGAACGACAGAGTCTATTAGGTTTGAATTTCTTATTTTGTTTGATTTGTTTGATATGCATGAAGCATCAAATGAGTATGTTATTGGACTCTCTCGATGGCCTTTTTTTGATTCTATCTTTACAAGCTGAAATTATAATTTCTTTCTGTAAGGTGAGCATTGTCAGTTGGTCCAACAATTTGTATGAAAAATTCTCAATTAATCTCATATTTTTGAAATTCTTTTATTTTCAATTTTGAATTGCATTAAAACGCTGGTGCCTTACAAATTAAGTGAAACTGTTTTATTAACTAAAGTTAGGCAATAAAAAATAAGGGGACTTTTTCCCGAAAATGATATATTTCTACATAACGCTTGTCTTTCTCGACCAGCACATCCGTATGTGGTCGATAGGCTAGTCGATTGCACACTACATTACAGTAAAAAAATATCTTTTAGTCGTATGTGGCACTCAATTTCTACAGAGGTCTCTCCTGTTACTAATGGCATAAAAATATACAAGCCTAGCGTCAATAAACACTGTTCTCTGTTTCCTCCTTCCCATAAAATATTTTCATAGTTCCAAACACAATGTCATCCATCCCCTGAGTGTTGGTCATACGAAAAAAAAGTAACGGGCCTTGCCTTTGATCTTCCGATGGTAATATTCGAAGCTATACTTGAATTTTTAAAATTGTCTGCAACGACAAGTGATAAATTATTCTCAACTACGATGTTATTTAGGCTTTTAAGGGATTAAAAAGGCATAAAATATAGAAAAATCATCAGCAGTATTCGAAAATACTTTACTCCTTGTTTTGACTAACATACATTTCCAAATAGTAACAATTGCAAAGTAAATACAAAGCTTAAAGTAGCTTTTTGTAATGCACTAAAGTAAAGAATATGATGTAAAGTTTTAATTTTAAAAAATCGTCAAAATATGGACATAAAACGTCAAATCGTCAATATGATACTTTTGGAATCTGGCAGCTATGGCTGATGATTAAAAAATTTCAATATTAAATGAAAGCGATCAAGTATACGTCTAGGGGTACAACATTTTTGTTAAGAAAATTTATGATTTTGTATGATCTGCTTAGGATGAAATTTTAAAATTTTAGAACAAAAAAAAAATTTTTTTCATTCAGAAATGATTATTGATAATGTCAGTGTCTAGAGCACATGAGTGTAGTAGTTTTCTTTTCTGCTTTTATAAAATGGATGATTTTCTTTTATGCTAAATTCCATCCATAATAAAAGTTAAATAAATGCAAACATCAGGTACAACTACTCGTGATTTGAGAAGAAAATTAGGAAAAACAAGAGAATTTCGTGTACTCATTATGGGAACCCTGCGCCAACAGTTCATGTAGTGAAAAGTGTTTCACTGAATTTTATTGCCAACATACCAACAAGAAAGATGTCGAATATACTTGATTCCCAGTTGAAGTCTCTACAGCTAAAACAGTTGAAAAATTCTCATTATTTTCGTGCCCGATCGGAGATTAAATAGATATTTCACATACTAAGTGGTTTAATTTTGAATAAGAAAGCCTTCCACAGAATTGTTACAGTAATTGCTACTACTGGGCACTTCTTTATAAAATTAACACATAAAAGATATGAGTGATCTGCAAAGCTAAGTGGTAGTCCTGACTGTAGTCTTGTAATCACCAATTAAGTTATGTTAAGTAAGTAAGCATAAGCAGTTTAAGAACTGTTTATGACATTTAGTTTTTGACATTTAGTTTCAACGGTAATACAAAGCACGACCATACACATATTTATAGGAGTAAACATGGATCCGAAGGTAGCATCAACATAACTGCAGTCGCACATATACGATTTGGAAAAATGATTTGAAAAGTGGAGAATAAAGGTGAATCCATCCAAGTGTGCTCAGAAGACAAGATGGCCCACAAATAAAAATAAATAATATTGATGTCCCTGTTGAAAATCACTTTAAATACCTGGGAGTCCACTTAGACCGGCGTCTAACATGGTCCCGCCACATCGAGGCCAAATTAGCGGCCATTAAGCTGAAATCCGCTCAAATGCACTGGATTATTGGTCCTAATTCAACACTAGACCTTGACTACAAGGTTCTTTTGTACAAATGCATAATAAGGCCAATATGGACCTACGGCATTCAGCTTTGGGGCAGTGCTTGCGCGTCTAACGTTTTGAAATTGCAAAGAAAACAGTCCAAGCTTTTATGACAAATTTGCTGCGCTTCATGGTATATTCGTAACGACAATATCCATAGAGTTCTTAACATTCCTACAATTCAGGAAGAAATTAAAAAATTCGCCATAAAATACGTCGGTAAACTAATGATTCACCCAACACACATTGAGACACATTGAGCCTCGCTCGACGGCTGCACTGCCCCTAATTTCTAATGTAGTAATATTATAAGATTTGAATACAATATATAGTTAACACGCTGGTGATAACTATTAACCTTCAAAACTAGTTTTAAGATATGAAAACTATTGTAAATTTCATTAAGAGGAATTCATTAATAAAAACAAATATTAAACATATTGGCAGCCAAGTTTGATGAGCAATTAATTTTTCAGCAATCCCGATTATGCGATTTCACCTGCCCTATACTGTTTTTTGACGATATACAGTCACAGAAAAAAGTCTACATACACGGTTCTCTGTAGACTTTTTCTCCTCTAATATTTTTATTTGTTTCTAATAATTTCTGGGGATTGTATTCTCTTTATATTCGATTTTTTCTTCAAACATTTTTTATTGTAACTACCTTAAACAATGCTGTAACACCTTTTTCAATTTGATAAAAATCAACGGGGAAAAAAAGTCTACATACACCGCTATCATTTAACAAATCACACATTATAATCCAAATCCCGTGATTGATTAGATTTATTGAGTAGATTTAGAGACGTTATAGAAGATAAGTTATTAAAACAAATAAAATCCACTGAATTTTTACCAAAAGGAAAGTTGTATAGTAGTCATGTATAGTTTCTATGGCAAAAAATCGAACTTAACGCCGATTGTCATACATTAATCACACAAGTGAAAAGCTAGTTTGATGACCTCGACAAAACTTAGTTTTTGGAAGACATAAAAAATTTAAGAAACGTTGGCTTAAATGCATACAGTTTTTCGGTAGCAAAATCTGTGTTTTATACCAAAATTAATGGATTTAATGGATCCATTATTTTGAGATGCGTATGTATGTCGTTATTGCATAAATTTTGTGAACAAATTGACTGTCATACAAAGGTATTTATTTTGCCACAATTTAATACAAGAATAATTTTTTTTAATGATGAGCAAGCTTTGTTCTGGAATTAAAATTTCTTGCATTATATTGAAACATTTCGAAATAATTTTTTGATTTTTAATCTTTAAAATTTTTTTTTTAATGCAATACATCACTTCACAGTAATGCATGCTTACACAAGATTTTGTGATCTTACCAAAAAATATTTTTTTTTTTAATTTTATTAAAAAATCATAAATTGAAATGACTTTTAATTACCATTTAATTTTCTTTTTATTTGATTTCATATTTTTTATTTTATTTTTTTCTTTTTTTTGTGTTTATACAACAGCACTTTTGCTTAAGCGACTACAATTTATTTTTGATTTTTATTTTCTTTTAATTTCTCATTAAAATTTAAATTTTTTTTTAATATTTTTTTCCCATTTCTTTTATCAAAATTTCAAAGAATTTTTTTATTAAAAAAAATTTATTTTTTATACACACACACACACGTTTACACCAGAATAAGAAGAAAAACAAAAATTTTAAATGTATACCAAAGGAATGTATTGTAAAAAAGCTGGGAAAATCAACGTAAATACCCGGAGTTCCCTTAATCCGAAGGAAATATACGTCTAAATACGCGTAAAGCATTCGGCAAACTGATGTGAAACTCTAAATGTTTGACAGGCACAAGCTAGAACTCCGTTACAGTGGCAATATGTTGAGCAAAAAAACACACACACAAAAAAAAAAACAGTATGAACACAACGCACTCATACACACAGCCACTCAACAAAATTCGACTAACGATTAATCGTATTGTTGTTGTGGTAATTCGTTTTTTTTTGTTATTATTTTTTGTTCCGTTTTATGTTTCAAATTCGCAAAGTTTTCTTCTGTATTTCCTTTTGCCTGTTATTTCATGCTCCTTATAATTTTGGTCCTCTTCTTCTTCTTCTTTTAAGTTTTTTTTTTTGGTTTTTTACTCTCAAAGATGTTTTACTCCTGGCAAGTTGTGTTTTCCTCCAGCCATATACCTTACGTGTGTGCATATGCATGTGCATACGTATGAGTATTTTCGAATGTATTGTTGTATTGAATTGTTGTGTATCATACTACAGAGAGAGCAGGAGAGCCAAAGTGTATAAACAAACTCGTATTAAATAAACTCCCAGTTTATTTTTCTCTATCCCCTCTTTTCTAACTCTTGCTCTTTTTTATTGTTTTTGTTGTTGTTTTTGTTACCATTTCAAACACTCTTGGGAACTTGCTACTGTTTTTCGACCCAGTCAATAACAGCAATGTGTTGTTGTCCTTTCGCTCTGGAAGCTGTTGTTTATGTTTTCTTATTCTTCTTCTTCTTCGTCTTCGTCTTCTTCTTGTTATTCGAATGTCGAGAGTGTATATTTTTATACTCCCTTTCGTTTGTTGGGATTTTACATGTGTGTGCCTGCGTGTGTATTGTATGTTTGTGTAACTGGTAGATATTTAAAAAAGCTTTCCTATTCGTTTGTTTAAATGAAAAAGCTTTTCTCTGTTAAAAACTCACTCTCCCTCTCTTATATTTTGTGCATAGTACAGTAAGAGCATTCATTTAATTTCGAAAACTACAACAACAAGTCTACATAGTAAGAGCATCTGCTCTTTCATACAAATCTGTATCTGTACATGAATGGTGAATTATTTGTTACGTATACGCCTAGTGGCCTAATGAGTTGTTATGTTTGTGTGTTTATTTTGCGTATAAAAAGCAATAAAGAAAAGAATTCACCTCTCTATTGACCGTTTAATTTGAAATATTTGAAGGAAATTTTAAATGGAAATCGAAAAACAGATTCTTTTCAGTTAATTTTTATATTTATCGGCATGTGGGGGCACTAATGTAACGCGCCAAAATGATATTTTGCAATGCATTCTATGGTATTAACTTTTAATCTTGTTCCTATCTTGAAAATCAAGATACTATCGTGAAGATAAATTAAAATGTTTTCAATTGAAGTGCACTAAGCCTGCACAAGTTTCGAATATGTGTTCTGATCATTCGTTTATTCCCAAGTGGAGTAGAAATCAGCAAAGAGAAACTGCATTCCCCCTACCTCGCTATTGCAGCCGACACCGTTCAATGAGTTTTAGCACTTTTTAGTTACATGAGAAGTATCGCTATCGATAGCTATTCAGCAAGGTTTTGCAAGTAATCGAATCGCAAAACACCAGAACAACAAATTGTAAATTGAAGAAACAAAACTGCTCGCCAAATTTCTACAGCACTTTGTACATTTTATATATATACATATATAGTTGGTCATACAATCCTTCAGTCAGGATTATGGACCTAGCTCCTCACACGACTTCTGTTGTGTATCTTTTAATTTTATACATGAGGGGCGGGGTGTACCTACAGTTTAAAGTCAACTTCAAATGACAGATTTTTGCGAAAGTTTTTCATGACATTTTTAATTTAATCTTAGAATTTTTGCCAGAAATCCGCTGAAAGGAAGCCGTCGAAAAAATATTTTTTTATTCATCGTTGTGTATGATATGAGTAAGCCAACATACTACCTACTAGAATATGGCGACTCTACTCGACTTCTAGAGATAATTATACTCTTTTCTATTCAAAACCGCCAACAAAACACAACAATTTGGGTACCGAAGAGAATATTGCTGTTGCAGCACAAAGTTTGATAGAAGATGCTGAAATGTTGATTAGTCGTAGTTCTATAAGTGTGTACGACTTTGTACTTTAACTACGAGAAGCATTTTACATAAGAATATTGGCTGGTAGAAGAATCGAAATGAAACGAATTTCGGCTGCATAGCATTTTTGCACATTGTGTTTATTTTCAAAAATTGTACCAAGAACTGACTTAGGAGATGAAACTCACTTCTGGTTAAATAAATAACAAATTAAATAATTTAAAGCGAAGACAATCCTCACCAAATATGCACTGTGTGAAAGACTTTAGATTAGGTTAGTTTATGTGGCGGAACCTCTCGATGGAAGAAGTGCCACTTAAGTCAGCATTTAGACCCATTATAATACCACAATTAATTCTTCTCAGGGGCAACCATCCCGCAGAGAAAACCATCCCGAGTCTAAAATAAATCATGCTCTTACAGCAATCTTTATGTCTGAGAGTTCTGTCAGCGATGTCTGAAAATTATAGAAACGTTCGTCACTTTATGACAGGAGCATAGCACTGACACATGAGATGAAAGACAGTCTTCCTCATCCTCCGACCCACAGTTTCTGCAGAAGTCATTAGTTGGAATGCCGCGTCTTTCGGAATGCCTACTAAAAGTACATTGGCCCGTAAAAATCGCTATTGTGCTATGAATTGTCATACGATTTAAGGACAGAAGTGAGTCAGTCCTCTTTGTCCAGCAGAATCTGGCAATATTGCACGTATTCCCTGCTACCAATGAGGTTGAGCTTCCATGTAAAACAAGTGGATAATATCTAAACTAATTGAAACAATTGTCGGAAATTGCGAGCTATGTATCGGTTCTGGCCAGCTCACAAGTAATGCAATTTTCAACGATATCTTTCTGTCCCGGAAGCCATATAAAAGTTTCAATCAGAAATCCTCGGCGTTCATGAACGATAATGGACATTGAAACTACGGTCATTAGGGAAGCCTGGCTAACCAAGTAAATCAAGACGTTTAGAGGGAAAAATCCTACCACCCAACAAGCATTATGCCGCGGTCAAAATGGCCATTACGTCTGTTTGAAAAACATTGCATTCAGCCTTTAAGGTATTATAATTTGTGGAGGATATCATCAGATTCCATCAGAATGCCATTTTTCTTTCAAAAAGTCAGTCATACAAACAGCATCAACATATGGATTCAACTTGACTGTGCAACATACCACATTGCACGTTTAACAAGCGACTTATTGCCACCTCGTAGGTGTGATTGAAAGCCCTTAGAATAGTTTTTATGATGCTATGTTAGACCATTGGTTTATACCAGTGAATTTTGAAACATTGAGTGCCTACATTCAAACATCTCCAACTAAACGAAATATGAAAAAATATTTTCTTCGACGATTTCCTCTCAACAGATTTGTGACAAAAACTCTAAGTGATCAATAAAAAATTGCCATGAAAAAGTTTCTCAAAAAAATCTGTTGTTCGGAGTCACCTTTAAATTGTAGGTACCGTCATTCGTGTATTTATAACACAAGTGGTGTGAGAAACTAGGTTGTAAACCTGACTAAAGGATTGTAATGACCAATTATGTATGTAAATTATTAAGCTCTTGAAAAGAAGTGCTTCTTTGACCTCCATTCATTTATGGATTTTAGATTACAAAAGCCGAACAATATCCATAAAAATAGAGAAAATAGATGCGAAGAATTAGTACGATATTAGCTCAACAGTCAACTAATGCTTGAGATGGAAGTTTTAAATACAGAAATTTTTACAGAATCTAATTCCAACGATTCATAAAAGAGATAACGGCTAAGTATCCATGTACGTACTGTGCATACCAGGGCAGAGGCATAGAGTGCGCTCAACACAAAAATTTCCACAAATATGACCCACAAAACACTATGTCAAGTCAAAAAGTTTATCAAAATATTAATAGATTATCTAGTCAAGTTCAGCACCCACTTCATAACAGCCTGTATGCATATTCTGCAATGTCCTTTACTCCACCATAACTCAAGTTTATTTAAACAACAGCAACAACAATAATAACAATAACAAAAAAAATGAAATCAATTTGAAATTGAAATTAAAAATATTGGTTTTTGATTGATTATAAACATTTCATCACTTGAATTTGATAAATAAATATACAACAACAACAACAACAATGTCTATTACAAGAAAGAGAGAGAGAAAAAAATATTTTAAAATTATTGCCAAAAATAATAAATAAATAAGAGTACATATATATGTATATATTTGTATATGTATGTATATGTGGTTTTATAATGTGTGGGTATATATGGTATGTATGAAATGAATGTACATATGTATGTATGGTATGATATGAGTGGCAATTTTCTATTTTTATTGGCACTTAATTTCGTTGATTATTTGTTAGACAATAAAATCGAAAATTGAAATAGAAATTGTTTTCCACAATCATATTCAATTTCATTTACAAATTCGAATTCAAATAAAAATTTTAAATATGAAATCGAAATTGATTTACTCTCACATGGCTGTTTAATTTGTATTTTTATTTTCATTTGATTGTTGATTTCTAAATGAATGAAAAAATAACTTCATATCTGGTAATTATATTATCGTGTATATTTGTTTCTGTTGTTCGCATTTAAAAATTTGCTTTTCATGAGAAAAGGATAACAGCGTGGGTGGGTGAGGGTAGAATATTAAAATCATTATCATCGTCAATAAAAATTAAAATCCCAGAACAAATACTTTAAAAGTGTGGCAAAAAAATTAAATGAAAACACCAGGCAATTTGCCAGCAAATTGCATGAGAACCACTAACCGGTAGCTATGGCAGCAGCAGTTTTCATTCCATTTCGCTTGAGTGTGTGTGTGTGCGGTTATTTTGCACACATGCGAGCACACAAGTTTAACATGTGAATTTTTGTTTTTTCTCTTCTTCTCTTTAATATAAAAATAAAACAAAAGTAAACGTTTAAATATACTTACTTACTTAATTGGCCATAACAACCCGTTTAACGGATTTCGGCCTGCCGTAACACATCCTTCCAGGCGCCTCTGCTTCTTGCGCGCCTACGCCAGTTGGTCACACCAATCGATGACCGGGCTTCCTGGATTTGGTCCTTCCAACGGATACAAGGTCGTCCTCTTCGCCGACTTCCGCAGATTCCCGCATCAAATACCCATCTCGCCGGAGCATCCTCCTCCATTCGAACGACATGGCCGAGCCAGCGCAGCCGCTGGATATTAATGCGCTGTACAACGTCTACGTCGTTGAGGAGCTCATACAGCTCACTGTTGGATCGGATACGGAAATCATCGCCAACTCGCACTGGACCGAAGATCTTGCGTAGGACTTTTCTCTCGAACACTCGCAAGGCTGCTGCATCTGTTCTTAATAGGGTCCATGCCTCTGCGCCATAGAGAAGCACGGGGAGGATGAGCGTCTTGTAGAGTGTTAGTTTTGTCGCGCGAGAGAGGTCTCTGCTACTCAATTGCCTACTGAGACCATAGTAACACCTGTTGGCAAGAGTGATCCTACGCTTGATCTCCAGACTGACATCATTTCTGGTGGTAACGGCGGAGCCAAGATAGATGAATTCCTTGACCGTATCAAAAGTATAGTTATCGGCCGTAATCTGAGAATCAATACGCCGCGCGTCTCTACTTGTCGATAACATATACTTTGTTTTGCCCTCATTTACTGCCAGACCCATCTTACTAGACTCTCGTTCAATAGCACTAAAGGCAGCAGTAACATCTCGCTTGGTACGCCCTATAATGTCAATGTCGTCAGCGTACGCAAGCAACTGGACACTTTTTTGAAAAATAGTGCCATTGCGATGCACTCCCGCCTTTCGCAGAACACTCTCCATGACGAAGTTGAAGAGGTCGCATGATAAGGGGTCGCCTTGTCTGAAACCTCGCACGGTATCAAAAGGTTCGGAGAGGTCCTTTCCTACCTTGACGGAGCTGCAAGAATTGCTCAACGTCATTCTGCATAGCCTTATCAGCTTCGCAGGTATACCGAGCTCAGACATTGCGGCAAAAACACGATCCCTTATGGGGCTATCGAAGGCTGCCTTATAGTCGACAAAAAGATGGTGTGTGTCGACTTGTTTCTCGTGGGTCTTTTCCAGGATTTGGCGTAGTGTGAAGATCTGGTCGATGGTGGACTTGCCAGGTCTGAAGCCGCACTGATAAGGTCCAATCAGTGTTTTTACGAGTGGCTTCAATCGTTCACACAATACGCCTGTAAGAACCTTATATGCGATAGGGAGAAGACTTATACCCCTGTAGTTGGCGCATATCGTAGGGTCTCCCTTTTTCAGGACAGGACAGAGGACACTGAGGTTCCAATCGTTGGGCATACTTTCCTCTAGCCATATTTTGTAAATAAGTTGGTGCATGCGCCCTACCAACTCATTACATCCGGTCTTAAACAATTCAGCGGGGAGGCCATCAGGACCCGCCGCTTTATTGTTTTTAAGACGCATAATCGCGACTTTGACCTCTTCATGGCTAGGCGGCGGAATCTCCACGCCGTCATCGTCGATCGGGTTCGAAACATCATCTCTAAAGGCGGAATTGTTGTCGTCATCACCTTGCAGCAGAGTAGAGAAGTGTTTCCTCCATAACCTCAGCACCCCTTGCGAGTCTGTTATCAGGTTTCCGTTTTCGTCTTTGCAGGAAGACGCTCCGGGCTTAAAACCTTCGGTTAGACGCTTAACCTTTTGATAAAATTTTCGAGCATCATTCCTACACCTATACATCTCGACTTCCTCGCGCTCACGCCTTTCCTGCTCCCTCTTCTTGCGTCTGAAAAGGCGTCTCTCATCCCTTCTCCTCTCTCTATAGTTCTCGACAATGGCTCGCGTTGCGGCTGACTGCAGCGTTTTCTTGTATGCGGCATTTTTCGCTGCAGCAGCCTCGCGACACTCCTCGTCGTACCATTGATTTCGTTGGGGTGGGCGCTCGAAACCAAGGACTGTTTCCGCAGTAGTGCGCAAAGAGTGGGAGATGTTGGCCCACAGTCCACCAATGTCGCTGAGATTGGATGGGGAGCGACGGAGCTTATCCGAGAGTTGAGCGGAGAACGCCTCAGTTGCCCCTTGTGATCGCAGCTTCTTGACGTCCAGCTTTCGCAATGTACTAGAGCGCGCAGATCTCGAGGCGCTAATGCGCAATCGGAACTTGGCTGCGACAAGGTAGTGGTCCGAGTCGATGTTTGGACCTCTGAATGTACGCACATCTAGTACACTGGAAACGTGCCTTCCGTCTATCACAATATGATCGATCTGGTTGGATGTTGATCGATCGGGGGACATCCAGGTGGCCTTATGAATGTCGAGATGCTGAAACCTGGTGCTACATACTACCATGTTGCGCGCCGCGGCGAAATCGATCAGCCTCATACCATTGGAGGTAGTGTCCGCGTGGAGGCTGAACTGTCCGACAGTGGGGCCAAAGATACCTTCCCGCCCGACCTTCGCATTAAAATCTCCGAGGACGATTTTGGCGTCATGGGCCGGGCACTTATCATATACGTCCTCGAGTTTAGCATAGAAGGCATCCTTAACCGCATCGTCCTTTTCTTCCGTCGGGGCGTGGGCACAAATTAGGCTTATGTTGAAGAATTTTGCCTTGATGCGGATTGTGGCTATTCTTTCGTTCACAGGTGTGAACCCAGAGACGAGGTGACGAAGTCTCTTATTAACCACAAAGCCGCATCCGAATTCGTGCTTATCTTCATGGCAACTGTAGTAAACATCACAAGATGCAAGCCTTTTGCATCCTTGTCCTGTCCACCGCATTTCCTGTATGGCAGTGATGTCAGTCCTACATTTAATGAGGGCATCCGCCAGCTGGGCGGAAGCGCCTACCCTGTAAAGGGTGCGGACGTTCCATGTGCCAATACGTAAATCGTAGTCCTTTATACGTTTGCCGTGGTCGTCAACTTTTAAGGGGATCTTATCGGATTCTGCATTTTTAAAACGCGATTCTGCATTTTAAAAACGTTTAAATATAATCAAGGGAAATTAATGGATACAGTTATTTCAACATTAGCGATGTGAAGAGGAGGAGGAGGAGGAGGAGGATTAGGTAATAATAATGAGTGCCAGTTAAGCTTATTATTAAGGATATCCTAGTTTTAGATTTGTTAATTTGTGTTCCATCTTTTATATTTTCTGCCCTAGTTGAATGGCATGGACTTTTGCTAGACATATTTAATTTTGGGACCAAAAATCCCGACTCCAGTCCTAACATTTGCCTTTCGCTTGCACGACACTCGGTAAGACCTTAATATGCTCATACATGACCGGTCATTACAATTTGGTCCTAGATTCTCTTGATATGAGCATGGAGAGCATTTGATTTTAGAAGTCCGATTAGAGACTTTTGCGTAAGATGTGTGATAGGGTAGGCTGCGGTATATTCATTAAGGCACTCTGACATTAAACTTTCTTATACTGGCTATCTGACTACTGCAGTGTTTTCTAGGCAGATGCCATGACTATTTTGAAAGCTGCTCAATGCTTGTTGGAAGGTAGGAATTTTTCTAAATATCTCTTGATTTAATCGGACAGCCGGTCTATGAATAAGTCTCTATTGAACGTTGTTTCAATTTCGATTCTTGTTCATGAATGACTAGGATTTCTCAGGAAAATTTCCTGTTCATTCAAAGGTAACTATTATATGGGACACAGGGATATCGTTGAAAATTGCATTGTTGATGAGCGGGCCAGAACCGGTACGGAACTTGCAATCTGAAACATGTTACAGAGGATAGGTACTCCGATTACATACATACGTAACTATCCATTACAACCCTTCAGTCAGAATGACGGCCTAGCTTCTCACACCACTCAAATTGTGTGCCTTAATTTTATACCTGAGTGGAGGGACCTACAGTTTAACGTCGACTCCGAACGACGGATTTTGAGAAACTTTTTCATGGCAGGTGTATTAACTCTCAGAGCTTTTGCCAGAAATCTGCTGAGAGGAGGTCGCCGAAGAACTTTTTTATTTTATATTTCGTTTTGATGTCTGGCTTAGGGTTCGAACCCGGGCTTTACGTCTAATAAGCGAACACACTACCTACTAGACTACGACGACTACTCTGCTTACTCTACATACTACTACGTGTCTTACTCTTTTCTTAAATAGGCTAAGGTTTCTCATCCAATCACTCTCTTTCTCGAATACAAAGGCCTGCAACAGCAAGTTTTATTTTGAAGTCGGGTTGAGTTTTTGTATGGAATGTACCACAATAACACCTCTTCCCTTAAGGAGGGACCACAACGTTATCTAAACTAACCCAAACAGGTTCCATCAAGACAGTAGAAACTTTGTCAGTTCTACGCTGATTGATTGACTTCAAACCACTCTATCATACACATGGTATCTATTTTATAGAAATATTCTAAGCGTCTATGCTGTTAATTTACCAACCAATCTTAACAGGACATTAACATCGCACATTGGACTTAAATTTACCATCATCGCCATTAAATTCTTTCATACATTTAAGCACAGTTTTCATGTACCATTTCTTATAAATTTAAGAGGAAGTGACATAGAACAGCGTGTGTCTTTCTTTCAATTACGCTGCATTTAAAAAAGTATTAGAAACCGAAAACACAAAAAAACGTATAAAACAAGTGGCAAAAGGATACGAAAGGATACAGAAAGTTGCTAGAAAAACATTAAAATCTCATAAATTTCATAATAAAATATTAAATGGCGTGGCATCATAATGCAGTGGCAGCAAACAGAGAATCTGAAAGAAGGAAAAACAAACTCCATGAAAAACAAAATGAAGCGCAGCAAGCAATAAGGACATGACAATCATAAGAATAGAAAGAAGAATAGAAAGGAAAAACAAAAAAAAAAAAAAGAAAAATGTCGTCCAATAACCGCATGGAAAATCTGAAACTGTAAAACGATTGCAGTTAAAGACACACCAAAAAAAATCGAAAAAGTTGTTTAAAGGACCCACACTTTGTAGCAGAAACTGAAAGAGCTGTGTATCGGTCATAAACTGCATAGGGATTAATGTGTTGCATGTTGCGATTTGTATTAATGTCTTCAATGCTGCATAATAAAGACAAAGTGGTCTAGAAATGGATTTTATAGATTCCGTTAATTTATGGAAATTTTTAAATTCTTAATCGAAAAAAAAATTTTATCTTTTGGCATACGAACCCCTGAAAGAATTCGTTAAACGCCACCAAGCATTTGTTGCAAGGTGTTAAGGCAGTTATAATAGGAAAAACCTTTATTTAAAAAATTTAAAAAGGAAAACTAAAAATATATCTAATAACGGTAAAACTAGATGAAATAAAAAAATTTCAAAGTGAAGCAGAGCGAACATTAATGCACAGTTAAATGGCAGACAGCCCGTTATAATTATAAGTACGTGGTTGGTGTGAAAAGTGTTGCAGTTAACAGCAAAGTGTCATAAAGAAATATTTCCATTTTGATCTATCGTGTGCTCTTAATGTCATTTTGCGCCCAAGTCATTATAGATTCGTCCACAGTGTCCACAGCTGAAACTTTTAAATAACACGAGAGACATCATTCCATATCTACTTCCAGGTCTTTCTATGGTGAAAAACGAAATACACATTTCAAACGGCTTTTAAGCAATCGAAAGAGAATGGCTTTAAAATTAAGAGAGCCTTAATAGCCTTAAATGGAAATATGCCCTTAAGCTATGTGTCAAAATATGGTTTAAAAGACCTCATGGTTCTATACAGATCCTACGAAGTCATTGGTACTTCTTACAATAGCTGTACCTTCTAAACTAGTAGAGTCCAAACGGCATGGATAAATTCAAAGAGCGCAAAACGTAACGTTCTAGTGCAACAGATTTATTGAAGAATTTAATACTACAGCGGCGTTTTGATTTAAGACTAAGTAGAGTTGAGTACCAAGTGGAACGCAGAAGAAATTTTCGCTGGAGGGGTTTTGCGCTATATCATATAATCGAGCGAATTTGATAAACGGTCGGGCGCACGTTTCAGGAAGACGATAATCATACAGTTAAAATTGAATTCAACTGCTTTGGCCAACCTCCTGACATGTTTGTAATCGCTGGTTGGAGAGGGATCTCACTATTGGATAACGGGATGACATTAGTGGCTGTGGCCAGCCAAGTACTGTTTCACAGCTCGTTACAAAAACTAGTTCTATAAGGGATAAAAGTATTACACGTTCAAATGTCCACTACATCTTCTCTTAGTGGGGCGCATCCGAAATTTTTAAACCAGGCTGAATTTGATCGATGAAATTTGTGGCTTATTTGCAAACCCCTACCACTTAAGCAGGCCACATAAGAATAAGTCTGACGTTCTCAAACCACATGATCTTGGGGGGCCTATTTACATTATCTTCACTTGACATGGCAATGCCCTCCAACTGCTCATGCAGAATATTAAATGTTGCACATGAGAAGCAGAAGAAATTAGTAACAATCGATAGTGCACGCCGTTGACAGTAGGGGCCTTTTCAAGGTCCGTCAAAGCAAAACATACACAAAACAGTGGCTCTTTCGGAATGCATTAGATGCTCTTGGATTTGTATCTTCACTTGGATTTGTATCGTCCTTAATTCGCGAATTTTGTTTGTTCATATACCCCTTGGGAAACGAAAAGGCGAACGTACCAACACGCAAGTGATCAGTGATGTCTGAAGAGGAGACGAAAGAAGGGATAAATGCACTTCTTAAGAAGTCGTCGTTGATTTAAGGCCAAGGTTTAAACCCTAGGTCGGACATTAAAACAAAATATGAAAAAATACTTCTACGGTGACTTTCTCTCAGCAGATTTCTGGCGATAACTCTGAGAGTAAATAAAATTGCAATGAAAATGTTTATCTAAAATCCGTCGTTCGGAATCGATTTTAAAACTGAAGGTCCCGCCACTCATATACAAAATTAACACACACAACATAAGTGCTGTGAGACGTTAGGTTGTAATCCGAATTACGGTCGAGCTTCTCACACCACTCATGTTGTGTGCTTTAATTTTTTTTTATACATGAGTGGCCGAACGACAGATTTTTGAGAAACTTTTTCATGGCAGACTTATTTACTTTCAGAGTTTTTGCCAGAAATCTGCTGAGAGGTAGTCGCTGAAGAAATATTTTTTTTTCATATTTCGTTTTGATGTCTGGCCTGGGGCTCGAACCCGGGCTTTACGTCTAATAAACGAGCACACTACCTACTAGACTACGGCGACTACGTACTCTCACGGACGCCTGTAATATTTTTTGTCGACGTGAAGGTCGACAGGGTTTATTGAACCAATGGGCAGAAATTTTTACACCATATTATACACCCCATTGTCGCCGTAGTCTAGTAGGTAATATGTTGGCTTTTTAAACGTGAGAATACTGCTCAAACCATGGGTCAGACGTCTCCAACCAAATAAAATATGAAAAAATATTTCTTAGGCGACTTCCCCTCTGCAAATTTCTCGCGAAAAATCTGAGAAAAGTTTATCAAAAATCTGTTGTTCGGAGTCGACTTTAAACTGTGGGTCCCGCCACTCATGTATAAACGTAATACGCCCAACAAAAGAGGTGTGAGAAGCTAGATCGTAATCCTATTGAAGTTTTGTAATGACCAATTATGTATGTATGTATGTATATGAATAGTCCTCTCGGTAGAACGATTACGGTGAGTGTAAAATGGACAAAAACAAAAGAAAAAAAAACATTATTTGCCCGTATTGTTGAGTCCTTTATACCTCCATAGTGATTTTGCCAAAAAAGGCAGTATAAATAACAACTGAATTGACAGATTAATCTGCAACAAAATGGCTGTTTTCAACTGTCAAAGTTCTAAAGTCACAGTTCTAAATGCTTTATATAAGTAAGTATTGCAGTAGACAACGAATTCTGGGGTAAAATTAGTTTCTAACCGACGCCCTTTGATTTGTAGATCGAGAAGATGAGAAGAATTATTTTACAAACCACGTATCCATTATACATAGATATATACATATATACTAAACTATTTTGCTGCATAGCAATTAGAGAACAATAAAGGAGTTTAATTTGTTAAATGGTAGGAAGAGTCTCTGATGGTTGTTATGGGCACAAAAGAGAGAAAATGAACGTTATTTTGTCCTTTTAATTACAAGAATTTTTTTTTTTGTTAAATTAAGAAAAACAAAAAGGAAAAATTAAAATGATTACAAAACTTAGGGAAACTCTTTAAAATTTGCCCATGGACTTTGATTTTTATAGCTCTAGAGAGGTGTATCCAAGTTAAGCAATTATTTTTATCTTCTGGTTTATTGTATCATCTCTCATTTCATTTTCATTTAAATTTTCTTCTTTTATGGTGCATTTGATAAAAATCAACTTTTACTGACATTTTACTGCGCATAATGCATACGAGTATCCACAGGCAATTTGCACGTCTTGCACACACACTTTGAACTCGACAGAACAGTTCAGTTACTTTCCTTTGTATGTGTGTGTGCCCAAGTAGTATTAAAGTATATGAGTGTGTGTGTCTTAGCCATAATTCAGACAGAAATGGAAAATACTTGAAATCATGAAAATATTGCTGTATTCAGCAAACCCTCCCGTGTTCCAATTCCAATGACAACAGTACATAACATATGGAACCAGTGCAACTAACTGTCAGAGTGACAATTTCAAAACTTTTGATGCAATTATCTGCTCTTGTTATTACTGTAAGAACTTCAGCTGTTGTAAGAAAAGTTTCCGTCTCTGTGGTATGAAATGCTTACAACTGGAGAGGTTTGGATTAGTTTTGAAATAGAAATTTGTGCACAATTCGTTGAGCTCTATTGAAATAAATTGATGCGAGGAATTTTGTCTCAACAATTTAATGGTTCGCTAATTGACAGAGAAAAAGAGGGAGACAGACTAGCAATTAAAATGTAAAATTTAAACTTCTGGTCCAATACATAGAGACGATCGTGAAAAGAACCAGGACAACAAAATAAGTCGTAAGAGTACAAGTATAGGGTAGGTTATCTATCAGTTTAAATTTATACCATTGGCTATTTCAAATTTGGCACTTCTTATAACATTCCATTCTGTCACAAAATTCAGTATATTATCTCCACTGAACGTAATGAATCGATTTACGCTTGATTAACGTTAGAATTTATTGGAAATTTATTTCCAAATCAAAGACAATTTTCATGAAAATGTCGTACACAATTTGGTCGCAGAGAAGGACCTATAGTGTCCGGTATACGCAAGTTTATTGTTCGTTCGTTGAAAGTTCGTGAAACTGGCATTATTGTTGATGCACCAAGATGTGAGTGTGCTCGTACAGCGTGAACACCCTGAAATATCGAATCTGCGGCTGAGAGAGTGCATGTGAGTGCCCATCAACTCCAGATTGCGTCAAGAGTTGAAGTCACATAACCATGCGCTACATTTTCGCTTCGCTAGATGGGCCAATGATAAACTGAAACGATGATGTCAATTTTGCTAAAACCATCATATTTTCGGATGAAACTCATTTTCATCTTGGTGGGTACGTTAATAAGCAAAATTGCCGTATTTGGGACTCAGAAAACCCACACGTGCACCCATTACGACTGACTATTTGGTATGGCTTGTGAAGCGTAGGCATCATATTTCTTTGAAAATGAGGACGGCGCAACCACTATGGACAATGGAGATATCTATCGCATCATGATAAACGATTCTTTTGTACCCGCTCTTCATGGTATTGATGTGAACGATGTTTGGTTTCAACAGAATGGTGCAACTTGTCACACATCTAATGACATAATCGATTTATTACATCAAACGATTAATGGCCGTTTAATCAGCGGAAATGGTGCTGTGATTGATCGCCAAGAAGCTACGATTTTACACTATTGGACTATTTTCCGTGGTGTGCCGTTAAAGAAATGTGTTATGCCGACATATTAGAGACAATTGAGCACTTGAAGAACCACATCCATGATACCAATACGCTCGAAAAAGTGCATGAAAACTGGTCCGATCGAATGAGGGACTGTGGGGCCATCAGCGTTTAGTCATATGACTGAAATAATCTTTACATTTCTAACATTTATTGTCATTGATGGGGCACTCATTGACTGAACAACAGTTCGATTCCTACGAGGAAGTAATTATCTTACCGTGGAATCCACAAATTGCCTGAAAGATGGCAAAAATGTATAGCCAGCAATGGCCAATACACTGAATAAAATACGTTTTTAATTTCCCATTAAAATTTATTAAAAAAAAAAATCGCTCATTTAATACCGGTGCATGTGAAAAGTATATTCGTTTCAGCCTTATATTAATGAAAAAGGAATTTTTTTGTTTTCATTTTTCTTTTTATTTTTTGCCTTTGGTATCCTATTTAATACTGATTTTGTTGCTTTATATAAAATCCTTTATTATTGCGTTCTTGTTTATAGCGAGTGTATCCAGATAATTTCATGAGCATTCATATGTATGTCTGGTCATCTACCCTTTGTGGTTATTGATAGAAATTTTTCATGTTAATGTGTATAGCGGTATTGCAAAACCATATACTGTGTCCGTACGTCATTTGCATTGAAAATGATTAGAAAAATATTTTCTTTATATTGGCCTCATTTGCAGAACACTTCAGCCGGCAAAGATTAATGCACTCACATGTCAATCTGCTACTTGTGAATACTTGTGCTATGCTGTGGCCAATTTGATGATGAAGAATAAAACAGAATTGTTGTTGTTTTAACCAAATTATGGACAATAATTTCTCAATGAACTTTTTGCCTAAAAAAGCCAAAGAACTCTTCAATAAAACTAAAATGCCAGCAATGATGAACACCATCATAAGAACTCAAATGCAAAGAAACACACTCAAATTAATATTCTTCAAATGATATGAAATGAAATCGAGAACTACTTATTTAGGCTGTCATTTTCGAGTATACTTCTTGAATCAAAATTATATGACAGAGTGTACAAGTGGCCGAATATGCGTATGCGTAAATTAATGGCGCATCCAAAAGAAAATAAAGAAAAAAATGAATGAAAATATTTATAGACGGCCTTATGTTTATTGATGATGTCTGGTAAGTGTTTTCTTTTTTATTTTCAATGATAAATTGATTTTTAACGAATTTTTTGGCGAATAAGTTTGGAATTAGAAATCGAAAGCAATAAATTTCTTAATTAATGATGTGTATTTATTGAATGCATCACCAGAAACTCATTATAAATTAAGAAATTGATTGCCTTCGGTTTCTATGCCAAACTTATTATTTGTTTTTTCAGCGCGAAATTATTTTGTTCATTGACACCATGAAGATAAAAGTAATAGAACGATCACGGAGAAATTTAAATCAATTGCATTCAAAATATTTAAAATTCGGATCTTCTCCCTTCCTAGCACATGCGGGACCAGACTCACGTTGAGTCCCGAGGTTAAATATCTGGGCCTGATCCTCGATCCCAAGCTAAACGGGAGGGCGAATCTGGCTGCTAGGGCACGTAAGGTGGCATGTGCTGCTTACTGCTGCAGATGGGGTCTTCGCCCAAGGATCATGCGTTGTATATATTCTACGGTCATTGAACCCAACCTCTTATATGGTGTTGCTTTCTGGTGGACTGCTCTGGACAGACAACACAACGTCAGACTTCTTAATAAAGTTTTGCGGCCATTTATATAACTGGCGCTCTGCGCACCACCCCCACGAAAGCCGTGTTCGTAATGCTCAACTGGCTTCCTACTCTGCTTTTCGCTAAGCAGGCGGCTAAGTTTGCTGCGACTAGACCTAATATCCTGTCTCGTTGGTATATTGTACCTTCTGGTCACTCCACTATCCTGGAGGTTGATACAGTGGCTCCCTTGAACATCGACTATCTCCCTGCTGAATATTGTCTCCACTTTCTGATTCCGTGTAGTGACGACTAGAATCCTAATACGGTTGTCCCCCCGGAAGTCCTGGATATATATACCGACGGCTCTAAACTCGATAATGGGGTTGGAGGCAGTGTCTACTCTGGGAAACTGGACCTGAACATTTCTCTCCGTCTGCCGGACTACTGCAGCGTGTTTCAGGCGGAAGTGACCGCAATTTACCGGGCCACTAAATGGATCCTCGTCAACGGTGCTCCTTTCACTCGCGTCTCGGTCTTTTCTGATAGTCAGGCCGCCGCGATAAGATCTCTATTGGGTTTCGTGAATAACTCTAGGATCATTAGGGAATGTTGCCGCTGTCTAGACCTTCTTTCTGGGCGCTTCACCAGTGTCTCGCTGGTGTGGGTCCCCGGGCACAGTAACGTTCCGGGAAACTGTAGGGCCGACGAGCTCAGAGCCCTTGCCCTGACCAACTTCTTCATCTTCCCTGATTTCAGTGGAACTTGGTCAGTACAGGGACTGCGTTCACCCGTGGCATCACAACGGGCCACTATGCTTGTTCAAGTGAGCTTTGTGATATCAGAGCTACCACTTCGACCTAACCTAACCGAACCATTCAAAATATTTCTCGCATGTAATGTGTCCATATCTAGTCACAGAATTGTAAGAAGAAGACCGTCTAAATGTTATTCGATGTAAGAAATAATGTATGCCTTCAAGCCAGAGGACTGAATTAACGATCTAAAGACAAACCAGATGTTGTAGAAACACTGGTAGATTAAAAAGAGGTAAGAATAGCTTTAGCTTAAAAATATAGTAAAGAGCCCATCCGGTTACTCATCATTGAGCCATAAGTATGGAACTCAAGGGTGGCTTTCGAAACCTCCGGATATTCAGACCAGAATTACCTAGTTGGAATTCTAAAACCGAATGTCTATGTCTCTCCAGAGTAGCAGCATGTCCATATTTCCATCCGGAGGTCATGGCTATTTCGAAGGTGTGGCAATGCTTGCTAAGTGACGGGAGTTTTCCTGAAAAACTCTTGATTTACTCAAATAGCTATTAAGTCGCTAAGGAATGTGTTTTTAACGTCCGACTTTGTTCATGAATGGCAAATATTTCTCAGGGAAATTTCATATCATTCAAACATAACTTTTGCATGGGTTCCGAGGCAAGGGATATCATTGGAAATTGCTAAAGAGAGCCGACATGATACAGGCCACAGGTATTGCGATTGCTTCAGTTGGATTGGATATTAATCAGCTAGAGTGTACATGAACTGTTGCTAGACTTCATTGCACACATATGGATTAAATTCTGTACTTAAATCATTTGGCCATCAACGATATTGCGGTTGCGGTTGTATTCTGTTCTCCTTTATATTTAGTTGCGTGGTTTTAATATAATCACAATAAATACCGGACATATTATTAAGACAGTGTTTTATTTATTTTTTTTCGCTTGGGGGCCTATTTTTTATCTTTCAAATGATTGATCCAATAAGGAATCAAAATCGAATTTCAAATCAATCGAATTTATTTCTATCAAAAGATAATTTCATTTATTATTTCACTTGGGAATTCAAATTTCATACATAAATTTGTGTTGAATTATTTGACAATAATTTTATTATTTAAAACGGATTATAGAACATACACACACACATGTAAAAAATAGAATTTCTGAAATGCCATTAAATGACCATTTCATTTACAATTTACAACAGAATAACCCATGCGATTATACTTTGCAACATCAAAGCAGAATAAGAATAAAAAGCGAAGAGAAAGAAAGAATGAAGAAAACAGGATTAAATTTCCATAATTTTCTGAATATGTATGTATGTATGTGTGTACATACGATATTTAAATAATTTAAATCAGAATGAAAATCAAATAAGCAACACAAAATAACCCTCATCTTAATAGAGCGAACAAAATTACATGAATGACACACAACACACACATACAGCCTGTAAGTCCTTAATCCTTGAATGTCTTTAACTCTACGTGAGAGTGTGTGCATGATAATCCTAAATGACTTCATTATGCAAAAATCATGTTAAACAGGTTTTACCGCATAAAACTCTCATTCTTATTCTCATTCTGTTATTTTCATTTCATCTTCATTCGTTCACTCACTCACACAGTTCAGTTCAGTTAGTCTTTCATTCATTCATTCATTCATTCATTCATTCATTCACTCTTTCGTTTCTTGTGTTTTGCCCGTTTATCTATACAAATTGTCTGTCAGCCTTTCATTCTTTCCATACAATACCGTTATTATTATTATTATTATTATTATTCTTACATTCAATATTCAAATATTATTTGTACTTCTCTTTATTGCAACGCACGCTATCAATGACTGACTGTTTGTTTGTCTGTTTGCCCTCCTTTCCGTTTCACTACTTGCGTTGTGCCACAAAAGGAAATACTTTGAAGTGTTAAAACTTTTTGAAAAGGTTATGTGTGTCTGTGCAAAACATTTTTTTATTCACTTATGCTACGCGTAAGCGTCCCTGGTAGTATATGGTGTTTGGGCTGACACTTTGTAAACATCAGATTGCTTCTTATGACTTAGAAATACTTTCTTATTTGAATGAAGTCAAGATAAGGTCACTACTGGTTACTGTATTTTGAATAGCTGCCATCCAAAAGTATATTCGGGCGATCGTGTTTAGTTATGTGTTGCAATTATTTCCCCAGATAATGTATGAAGTAGCCTTCAATCACCAGCACCCCTTCTCTGGTCTGATATAAAGGGTGGGCCATTTAAAAGTTTAAATTTAAAAATGCAACAAAAACAAAAACGGTTTGAAATTTTTTCCAAATTTATTTTTGTTGTTGTGAAGTACAATTGTTCTGATTAGAAATGGAATATTATTTCATTCATATGGCTGCTTCGGCTGGCCTGACAGTACCTCATTCTATCGTCGCAATTTTCGTGCACTTTTTGGAATGTATGGGGTCGTAACTCGGCAATGGCTACAGGAATGTTAGCCTTAAAATGCTGAATTGTCTCTGGTTTGTCGGCATAATATTTTTCTTTAATGGTGCCCCACATAAAATAGTCCAACGGTGTCAAAACGCAGCTTCTTGGCGGCCAATTGACATCACTATTTTGGCAAATTAAATACGCATCAAACGTTTAACGCAATAAATCGAATGTAGTAGGAAATGTGTGGCATGTTGCATTATCCTATCGAAACCAATTATCGTTCACATCCATACCATGATGAGCGAGACCAAAAAGTCGGCTTCTTCATTGACCGTATTAGTTGCTCCGTCCCCATTTTCAAAGAAATATGAGCCAATGATGCCTCCGCTCCACAAAAACGCACCAAAAAATCACTCGTACTTGGGAGCATTAGCTTCTGTACGACCACTTATCGGTTTTGTAAACCGCCAATACAGCAATTTTCCTTATTAACCGTACCCAGCAAGATGAAAATGAGTTTCATCCGAAAAGATGATGGTTATGGCAACATCGTCGTGCAGTTTCTTGTTGGTTTTTCTAGCGAAACGTAAACGAAGCGAATATTCCATGCGGCTTCAACTCTTGAACCAATTGTACTTGGTAAGGCGTCATACCGAGATCTTATTGGAAAATTCAACGTAATCTGATGCGTGAAATGTTCTGTTCTTGAACACGACAACGAGTTCATGTTGATGAAGGTTCACACGCACCTTCTTAGCCATAATTTCGTAATGTTCTCGTAATATTAATTAATTAATTCAAAGTAGTAGGCAGCGTGTTTGCTACCTCTTAGCAGACTTCCGGCAATAACTCTGAGAATAAATAAAATTGCCATGAAAAGTTAGGCAAAAATTCTATCATTCGGATTAAAAGAAAACCTGCTTTATTGCGAAGCTCTAATGCTGACTAATGAGGATAATTAAACAACACTATTCATCGCTTTATGATTTATCATATTTAGGGCCATTATTACAACTTGTTAAAGTTGATTTTAGTTGAAGTTCAGTTTAGTTAAAGGTGACTTTAAAGTTCACTTTAGCTAAACATGATAAATCATAAGGCGATGAATAGTGTTGATTATTTACCCGCATCAGTCTGTGAGTTTTGTTAAAGGTAACTTTAGCTAAAGTGAACTTTAAAGTCACATTTAACTAAACTTAACTTTAACGGCAAGTTATAATAATGGCTCTAAACATGACAAAGCGATGAATAGTGTTGATTAATTGCCCTTATCAGTCAGCATTAGAGCTTTGCAATAAAGCATATCTTCTTTTAAAACAAGCTAAACACATTTCGTTATTACAATCTAATGATAAAATAAAGTGAACTTTATCGAAGATATGGCAGTGACGGAGCAATGTCGATAACATTTGCATTTGCTCATTTTGTTTATATTTGAAGTTGCCATATTGAAAATAATATGTTTGTATGGCAAGTTCAAACATAAAGTTAACTTTAAAAGTTATCGGAAGGATGATCCTTCCTTTAGCTTAACGCTCACTTCTAGCTTATCGTCTTCGCTATATGTCCCTCAGAGGGCATTCCTCTTATCCTATCTTAAAGAAATGCGATCAGTTTGTATTTGAAGCAAAACAAAACTTGAACTCAACAAATCCTGTATGATGTTAATCAAATACTAGAAATTAATGCTGATTCAAGCAAAAATTAATTCAAATTCAAGTGATTGCTGCTGTTATTACTTAACAAAAAGAAAAAAAAAACATTTTTAATATTTTAAAAATCCTCAGAGATTTTATTTTTTAATAAAACGAAGAAGAAACAAAAAAACTACCCAGTCATGTTGGAGATTTTTTTGAAAAGATGGTTCGTTCGTCTTGTCTGAAATAAAACTTTGGCATTGTGAGACAGTCTGCGAGTGTTTTATAAGGAAAGCGTTCTTTAAGTATGTGAATGCGTGTTGTGTCTGAATGAATTGTTAAGATTTCAATAATAAAAGAATGCGAAAAATCATTTTTCATACAATATTACATACAGGATACAACTAAAAAAAATCTGTTTTTTTGTTTTGTTGCTGCTGTTATCCTTATCAGACAATCATGAGATAAACTTCCATTTTACACTTACACACGGCAATTATTTCTACAGTTAAGCGCTGTTTTTATTTTTCTACGAAACTTTGTTTTTTTATTTCAGATTTCTCAGCGTGACTAAGCATTTAAAAATTTTGATATTTTAATGCGAATGATAACACACTGGCATGCACGAGGGAGAGTACGAGGGTGTAGAGTGCAATCATGTTTTATGCGTTCAATATCGATGATTAATGACAATATTTTGCAACTTGAAATTATCGTCCTTGTTGTTGTTGTTTTATTATTGTAGTATTCGTGTAATCTTGGGTTTGTGCATGTGGATGTGATTATGATGATGACTTTTTTTTTATTCCAGGCTTCCTAAATGCTTTTAGCGACACTACTTATCTAAACATCATGTGCACAAAGAGACATACAAGAATTATGTATTAAACTACAGTCATGGTTAAATAAAAAGCACTTAAGAAAATATATCGAAATGAGATGTGGAATGGATGCCACTCAACATAAATTGTGAAAGAAGGTAGATCGTAATCCTGATTGAAGAGTTGTAATGACCAATTATGTATGTATGTTATGTAGAACAGGATGCCTAACATATCAATGGCGACTAACTGCATCATCTCTGATACCACATCGAGGTTCTTGTTCAAACGGAATCAAAGTGCAGATATCTGCAGGGACTTGTAGCTTCGCTAGCTGTTCTAAATATGGAGAAAAGAAGGGATCGGTAATCTATCGGGATTTCTATGCTTTAGCAGCTGATAACGGCCATCTTGTTGAAGTCACTTCTGTCAAACTGGTTGTCATTTTCACAATCTGTTCGCCAAATCAACATTCAACGACACTTGTTTTATCAGAATGGGTGTTCCATTGGACCTTAATTTTTTAGAAAAATCATCTTGAGCGATGAGACCTATTTCTGAACAATATTATGGGTACGTGAACAAACAAAATCGTCGAATTTGCAACGATATCATCCCTCATGACATCGAAGAGCATCCAATACATATCGTAAAAAATCACTGTTTTGTGTGAATATTGGGCTGGCGGTGTCATCAGTTCATATTTCTTTGAAAACGACGTTGACTAGGCTGTCACAGTCGACGGCAAGTACTGTAGGTCAATGATTATCAAATTCTTTTGGCCTGAATTGAACGACTTGTGGTTTTAACAGGACGGCTCTATGTATCACACACCTAATGTTACATTGGATATTCTGCACGAGCTGTTTGAGGGCACGGTCATCTTACGTAGATGTGACATAAACTGACATCGAAGATCATGCCTAATAGCAGTATGTTTCATACTATCCAAAGTTATGGTGAATCGATATCTAGAGTTATATTATATATATATTATACTGGTTGTTATAGATGGGATCTCATCAGGTTACACTCTGGGGCACCGCAAGGCTTTATTCTTTCTCCAACTCTATTCCTTATTTCCATTAACGATCTTCTTGCTTTAACGATCTAATCGTATCCACTCTTTTGCAGGTGACAGCAATATTCGTCATTCAAATTCTTTTAATAGGTTTTTTTTCCTTGGGGACAGGAACATTGCAAACATTATTTTATCCGCTGCTGTTACTGTAATTTTGTTCGCTTGTATGTATATAATACACTTTAAATCGTCACATATACACACTTACTATGTATAATATGAAAATAATACAAGACTTCTACGATATACCAAATGTATGTATGTATATCACGCTATTTAGTTTAAAACGTTAATGCATTGGAATGTTTTTTTAAAGAGCAAAAATTAATGGAAAAAATCACATATTAAAATATGATAAGCCTCTCTCTCTCTCTCTCTGCCATTTTCAATAGAATATAATGATAAATTATTTGACATCATAATAACGATGATAATGATGATGCTGAAACTGAAGCTCCATTACACTACAACTGCTTATCAGAAGAATGACGAGGGCAATATTGTAAGATTTTTTACAATTGCCAAAAGGCCTATTCGGCAACAACAAAAATAAAAATTAAATCTCGTAAATAAAAATATTATTTTCGTTTATTATAAATGGAACTTAAACACAATATATGTATATGGTGACCTGGAATTGAAGCGGGTGTAATAAATGCAAGTAATTTTATTAGTACTTTACACATTTACGATCAATAGCATGTAAACAAATGATTATGCACTGTTACGTTTTACCCTTCAAAAACGTTTAAAATGTGAGTTCGTAGATTGCACATGAAATAAGAATAAATTTGTGTTTAGTTTTAATTAAGTTCTTCATTGTTCGCACAATTATGTGTGCCACTTTTCACAACATGATGTAAACAACAACAATTGCTTTGTTTGTTATTCCTCTTGGCACTCTTTTGCATAAACAATAACAATTACTAGACAATTGTTCGACAGATCTTTTTAAGGGAGGTCTTCAAACCACGATTACTCTCTTCGAACACACCACGTCTTCACTCAAGACGGACTGAACTTTTACTGACTCAGTTGCCTTGCCTTTTATATGACAGGGTAAGCAGTCTGATAAATGCTCTTGTAGGCGAATGACTTCACATATATACATACATAATTTGGACATTACAACCCTTCAGTCAGGATTACGGCCTAGTTTCTCACACCACACATATTGTGCGCTTTAATTTTATACTTGAGTGGTGAGACCTACAGTTTAACGTCGACTCCGAACGACAGATTTTGAGAAACTTTTTCATGGCAGGTTTATTTACTCTCAGTAATGAGAAAGTTAAAGAGCAATAATCTTTGATTTATATTAGAGAGCTCAGTCACGGATGTCAGAAAAAAGACAAAAAAACTTAATTTTGTATGGCAAGAACAGCGCCAATCACACATATGGTGACAGACAGCCTCCTCCTCATCCTCCTCTTCAGATCCACAAGTTCTGCGAAAGTCCTTTGCTGGAATGGACATTTGCGAAAAGAGCTTGACCCATGGGAATCACTATTATAAAGAAAGGAGTGAGTTGTTCTTCTTCTTATCCATACGTGTCCAGCGGAGTCTAACAATATTGCATATACCCGTTTGCTGCCGAGGAAATTGATCCTCCCTATAAAACGAGTGGAAAATATACAATTTAACTGAGGCAATCGGAATACCTATGCCCTGTAACATGTCGGATTTTGCGAACTCCACATCAGCTCTGGCCAGCTCGTCAGCAAAAGGAATTTTGAACACCTTTAAATGACACAAAAATTGCCTGAGAAATCCATTGCAAAGGGATAATCGTTGAAAAATATGTTCGTTAGGGACTAAATCGCAGCCTGAATGTCCGAGTAAATCAAAACGTTTTCAGGGAAAATCATGCCACCCAAAAAGGATTGCGTCTTGGCTCAATCCTAAGTGCGGAAAACAATACAGTGATTATGACATTTATAACCGTATGTGATTTCAAGACATTTCCTAAAGCGTATATGTAAGCTATCCAGCCAAATGTTTCCACAATACCAATGGTTTTACCCCAATTTTGAAATCACTGGAGACCTTGTATTACATCTCTTGCTAAATAGAAGATTATTACAGCTCCAAACCTCAACTGAATTTTCTTACGAAACATAAGTATATGAATCGAATGATTATTGCCAGTGCCTTAATACCTTTTAAATGTTCGCTGACGATATATAAAATGCTCGCAGGCAATGAAATAAATATGACATGAGCTTAAGTACCATATACATACATACATACTGTGCCTTGGTATAATTTATTATGTATCGTTGTTTTAAAGTCATCATCGTTATTAAGACTATTAAACGAATTACCATTAATTTTACTTTTGAGTATTACTGGGATATTTCTTGGTATTTCTGTACATATTTCTGTATGTATATATTACTGAAAATCATCATATTTTATTGGAACTCAAACCAGAAATACAGAATTTAATTCATTTAATATATGAGTGATGATCTATGACTGTGTGTGTGATATGTATACACTTTTGATTTGCCAAAGAGATAATGATTTTTAATGCTACTTTATTAATATTAAAATGATGATGAGAATTTCATCGTATTCCATATCCATGGTATTAATTCCAACAAAAATAATTCATATTTTATTTTGTATTCCTTTAATTTAATTCAAATTTCATTTCATCATTTAATTTATTATTCAAATTTATCTTTCTCACTTTCGTTAGTATTTGTTTGGCCTGCATTTGATTTATGGCCAATGCTCTCTCGTTTTTGTTTTTGTTTTTACTCTGTATTACCGAGACTTTATGCCACAAAACCAATTTGATATGAGAGAAGTTTTTGTATTTATTTTGTGGCTTAAAATAATTGCACAAGTTATTTGAGCAGTCAAGTGATTTGTTAGCAAATCAGCAATGAGATCAGGTAGGCTTTGAATTCATGGTACACAGAAGAGCAACCAACACATACTGCATTAATAGTAATATGGGAGAATGGACTCACTTGCAAAGTGACTAGGCTGATATGCTGTCTGTTTAGATATGCCCGAAAACTGGGAGTACCTCATAACGACTCCTGCAGAAGCTGTAATAACGAGAAATAAGAATAGACCACAGAAGAAGAATAGACCACAAAACCTACAGTTTTTACGTCGATAAATTTGAGAAACTGTATTTACTTTTACAGTTTTTGCCAGAAGACTTCTGAAAAAAGTTGCCGAATCAATATTTTTTGATAATGTAATAGAGTGGGCCACCTATTAGTTTCAATTTGAATCAGCGGTTATCAACTTTGGGATCTGTTGATAATTTATATCCAAAACAAAGAAATTTTTTTTTGCCAAAAAATCACCTTTTCGGATGATGCTCATTTTCATCTTAGTTATCGAAATTGCGTATATGGAAGTCAGAAATCCACACGTGGTCTTACCGAAGCCAAAGCACCCATTACGAATGACTGTTTGGTGCGGGTTGTGGAGCTGAGGCATCATTGGCCAATATTTCTTTGAAAATGAGTACGGTGCAAACATTATGGTCAATTGAAACACCTATCGCACCATGATAAGCGATTTTTTTGACTCGCTCTTCATGCTATTGCTGTGAACGATGTTTGGTTGCAACAGGATGGTGCCACTTGCCACAGATCTAATGTCACAAACAATTTATTGCAACAAAATTTTGATGGCCGTTTAATTAGCCGAAATGGTGATGTCAATTGGCAGCCAAGAAGCTGAGATTTGACGCAGTTGAACTATTTTCTATCTGGCGCCGTTAATGAAAAGTGTTATGCCGAAAAATCAGAGACAATTGAGCATTTGAAGGCCGAAATACGATCCCATACACTCGAAAAAGTGCACGATAATTGGTCCATTGGAACGAGGTACTGTGAGACCAACTGAGGCGGTCTTATGACTGAAATAATATTCCACTTCTAACCGGAACGATTGTACTTCACAACAAAAGAATAAATTTGTCAAAAATTCGAAACCATTTTTGTTTTTATAGCATTTTCAAGTTGAAACTTTTAAATCACCCACCCTATATTTTGTTCGAATTGCCAGAGCTGAGGCTTGAACCACGGGCGCTAATCGAATAAGCCAACACAGTATTTTCAAAGTAACGGCGATATAACCTTCGAAAGGGACTTAATGCAGCCTGGTCACTCCAGTATGTCAGGAAATTCTTCTGGAACATTACTAAGCTACTAAGCCACGGAAGCCACGACTTCCGCCTGGATGACACTGCGTTGTTTTGAGAATTTCTATATATACCTGACGTCCAAGGAAACTGATTTTGCATTCCAGTAATTTCTGTTTGAAATGAATGTATCCTAAGCACCCGGTAAGCCAGCTGTGGGAGATCATGCAATCAATCAGTACCGAGAAATAAGGGTCTATGACTCTAACATGTCTTTGGTGTTACTAGGGGCAGGGAGTTAATAATCAGGTCGCCGACTGCCATCTGATTGCCGCAAAAGTTGTCTGTTGTTCCAGGAGAAGACCGGTAGAAAGCCAATTTAGCATTGCGTAAAGTGCCTTAGTTGGTGTTGTCCTCAAGGTATTGGTAATAAGGATGGCATATTGTCAGTTACATTGTTGTGTTCTTGTTGCGTATAGTAGTACTAGTCTAGCCAATATGTAATACAAGAATAGAATTCCTATTCTTTGTCAGCGGTCTGCTCTTAAAGTTTGGAACCACAGATAATCCACAATCCTTAAAAATAATCTGCTATGCTGTAAACTGTGTTGCATTATCTTAAGGTAACGTTTGATACGGGCTATCGAATATGCTTTATCCATCAGACTTTCTTTTTATATTTATGAACCCAAATATGCTCAAAAATAAGTTTCAAATGCCAGTTTAAACACTTGCATATTACAATTGTTTATACAACTAACTGATATGCTTTTTTATGCACGTATTTTTGTGCATCATATTTATAAAATGTTTTTCTTTTTTATTTTCATTTCCATATTTTTTTGTTGTTTTTGCTGCCATTTGTTGTCCATAATAATTCTTCTCTTTTTTTGCACTACGAAACTGAAAAATTTTTGCCAGTCAATGCTTTTGTTTTAGTTTTTTGGTTTTCATTTTTGTTGATGTGCAACAAATTTTGTGTTTATTTTTGGCATTTTTCTTCTGTTTTTTCTTTCTTTCTTTCTTTCCTTCACTTATTTATAGAATTTTAGCATTTCTTCTTCTTCTGATATTTTATAAATATTTGCCAACAAATGTTTTCTTTATATTGTTGGATTGTTTTTGTTCCAAAAGGGGAAAAGGGGGGTCAGTTCTAGTTTTTCTGTGGTTTTCTACACCAGCTGGTCATGTTCTCGAGTTCTTGGTTTGCGGTGTTTTTTCTTATTTTCTTCTTTTTTGGCATCTAAGAATTTAAGCCAACCAAATTAAATCCTTAAATTTTACTTCGAACTTGTTTGATGTGTTTTCCATTTTCTTTTTCTTTTTTTTAAAAATAATTGTGACCCGATTATTAACTCAAGTGGAAAATGAAGTTTTAATGATTAAATATGCAAAAATAAATTGCATATGCAGTTAAACAAATAACCAACACTCACGTGTCTATAAATATGAAATTAACAGCAACACCTTTGATGCCACCTTATAAGAAATTTTTCATCGTTGTTGTTGTTGTGTTGTAATACATATTTTAATTTCAAAGAAATTATTACTTCAGACACAAATAGACCATAAATGATGTTAATTAAGATTTAATAATTAATTCCCATTCAATATTTATAATTAACTAACGAATAAACTGTTGTGCTTCGTTGTACCTTGTCAAAACCCATAGCAACATAGTTGGCCGAACGTTAACAATTGCCTTAAGGAAAATAAAACACAAATTTTTAATGGAAAAGTAAAAACAGATTTTTTTTAACATTTTATCCTTTCTTTCAAAGTCCTATTCAACGCCACTTGCGTGTTTGGTTTTCAATTTTCTGAAAAATTTTATACGTAAAATTCAGAGAATCTCAATGCTAATATGGGAAAGCCAAAATATTCTGAAAAGTCAGGCAAAACTGATATCTACTTCCCATGAAGCAACGTGGATTTATCATTGAGATCAATCGTAGGATCTCTCGTACCAAAAGGTGCTAATATGGTCTGAATAGACAATTGAGTAGCAGAGACCTCTCTTCTGCGGCGAAACTAATATTCTACAAGTCGGTAATCCTCCACGCACTTGTTTATGACGCATAAGCCTTGAGAGTAATCAAGAGAAAAGTTTTACGTAAGATCATCCACAATCCAATCCGATAATACGCAATATGACCTACGCAACGACATAGACGGTATGCAGCGCCAGATGGCTCTGTGATGGCTCGGCACTGCTGAGTAGATAATGTCGTTCGGATGGAGAAGGATGCTTCAGAATGACGGATACTTGATGCTAGGAATTTGGCGTAGAGGTTGACGACCTTGCCTACTTTGGAAGGAACAAATAGAGTAAGCTCTGTCATCAATTGTTGTGAACAACTATCAAATGCTCGCAAGAAGCAGAAGCGCCCGGAAGGATGTGTTACGGCAGATTGAAATCCGATTAACGGGTTGTTAGTCGGCCAAGTTAAATAAGTAAGTAACGGTGATTAGGTATTGGCTTGGGAATTGCCTTCGTTTCATATAATGAAATGTGCTTCATCTCTAAACACATAATCACAAACTTTTTTTTCTCAAAATTTTGAAGTATTCTTCTGTCGTTAAGCGATCGTTATAATTGGTTAAACTTTTTTAAGTAGAAAAGTAAACATTGTTGTAAGTCTTCAACTTCTGCACTCAACCCATAGTTTTCTACCGTTCTAATGCAGCTTTCTTTCGATTTACTCTTTATTTTACTCATACGATATCATTACGTATTATACTGCTCACTGCCAAAAGAACTGTGGCCCGTGAGAATCACTCTTATACGGAAGATGGCTATACGATTTAAAGATAGAAGTGAGTACCTCCTCTGCCAATATTTGCTGCCGAGAAAATTGACTAGTGGATAATATACAACTTAACTTAGGCAATCGGATATTGTGAGCTACATATCGGTTCTGACCAGCTCATCACATACATACATAATTGGCCATTACAACCCTTCAGTCAGGATTAAGGCCTAGCTTCTCACACCACTTATGTTGTGTGCCTTGAGAAACTTTTTCATTGCGGTTTATTTACTCTCAGATTTTTGCCAGAAATCTGCTGAGAGGAAGTCGCCGAAGAAATATTTTTTTTTTCATATTTCGTTTTGATGTCTGGCCTGGGGCTCGAACACACTATCTACTAGACTACGGCGACTACAACCAGCTCATCTCCAAATGAAATTTTCAGAGATACCCTTATGTCCCGGCACCCATATAATTGATACCTTTGAACGATACAAAAATTCTCTTCGAAATCTCCCACGGATGAACATTGAAAATATGTTTGTTAGGACTTAATCGCAGACTTGCTGTTGTACTAAATCTAGAGATTCCTTCCAAAAAGCTTTACGTACCAGGGAAATGACAAATCGAAGGTCAGGCTGCCTATAAGTAAGTTTAATACCAGAACCCTTAATAGATATAACACAGCTCACCATATCACTCATTTTTAAGCCTTTCCGGTATAAACCTCAAAGGACCTGTTGGAAAATTTCGAGTGAAATAAAGATAACAATTCACATGATACTTTGGTTGACATTCAACTTTCAGACTAGATGCAGTGCTGCCTCAGATAATTAATATTACCAGATCCACTCTACAGATAATTTGTTGCAATAATTATGCTTCTGAGTATTACTGGGGTATTGTTCGGTATTTCTGTTTGTATTTATTACTCGAAATCATCATATTTTATTGGAACTCAAACCAGATATACAGAATTTGATTCATTTAATATGAGTGTGATGATCTATGACTGTATGTGTGATATGTATACACTTTTGATTTGCCAAGAGATAATGATTTTCAATGCTACTTTATTAACATTTAAAATGATGACATATTCATCATCCGATACTGCTCACAGATGGCACAGAACTATTTTGTTTTAACATTGAAATTATATTCGTGCAACTTATTTTCTCATGAAAAATTTGTTTTAAATTCTTTGATACACGTTACTGATTTCATTTAAAGGCATGCCTTTACGAACTCTTAAAACACAATAAAAACAGTTGTTTTGTTAATTTCTGCTGAAAAGAAAATCAACAGAGTTTCCCCTTTACCCTCCTACGGATCACTAATTTTGATTTCATATTTCTCTGTTATCCCTTTTTTTTAAATCCAAAATGTCCAAGTAATTGTGATTCGATTTAATCTGAAGCAAAAACGAAAACTTACTGAAGCATATTTCATAATAAACCAGCATCCGTAGCATTCAAAAACCATTTATGGTGGGACCATATTTTCGAACAAGTCAAGCAGCATCAGGCCATTGTTGCCAAACGTAATAACAGTCCAATGTGTGTTTGTGTGTTATGTAACCATGACATTATTTTCCATTTTTCCTTTTTTGGTGGCAGAAAAATGTGTCTCAAACAGATTTTCATAATTTTAAAGAACGTTACGGGCGTGCTATTGGCAAATATTTTAATAAAAAAAAACGGAAAATAAAGACAAAAATGGTAATTAAAACCGAAATCAACATTTATTTTATAAATCCTGCAGGATATACAAAAAGAAACATAATTTTTTTTATTTTTTTATGCTGTTGATACAACAACAACAACAAGTCGTTGGTTAATGTAAATGATTTCTGATTAGGGTTTAACAATTTAATACCCTACAGTTGTATATGGTTTTGGTCCAAGCTAAAGACTGTGATTAAAGGTCTTCAATCAGATTAAAGATCTCCAATCCAATGAAGATATTTAAATATGAGAGGATAAGATCTTAGCCTTTTTCAAAAGTTACGTACCTATTCTCCCCTTTTTTCAATTCTCTAGTTGAGCTGAATAAGTGTACCCTGAGTCTACAGTGTCCTCTCAAAAACGCTACGTAATAATCAGGTTGTTCCTAGGCAGTCTGACGCATGACTCAGATCTCCTTTTATTGTAATATCGTAAGAAAAGTCTTGATTGCCTCCAACACACTTGGTTTAAGAATAAGAAGTTGTAAAATCATTGAAGACGGAAAGAGGAACTCTCACAGCTATGCAAACTACCTATTGCATCTTGTTGTTGATTCTGTCAATTGCAGAACATTTTCTTGAATTGAATTGATCAATATTTCTATGAATTTCACAATACTTGTAAGCGGAGCATGAGGTATAGCACCAACAAGTGGCAGATCAGTTGCATTATTGTACAAAATTGATCGTCAAAGCCATACATACTCATCAATCCCATACATAATCATCATACTCCTACATCATCATTATACTCATGCATCATCATACTCATATATTGTGATCATATTTATACATCATCATCAATCTCATACATCATCATCAATCTCGTACATCATCATCATACTCATTCGTTATCAGCATCGAATACTGATTTGATATATTCACAAAAGAGATTATCTTTCTTTATCATTTTTTTCTTAATTTTCGATGGTTTTGTGTACATCTGACAGCAATTTTAAAGCTCATAGTCTCTTGGCTCAATAAATATTTTGTTTGTAGCGCAGTGTCAAGGATTTTCAAACTATATTTTAAGAGATTGCGTTAAATTCTTGCGAGAAGGGAGCTTAAAGCCATTAATGAGGGAAGGGAAAATAATACTAGACTATGACGACTAGGGATATTCTATTAAGTTTGAGTGGAGTACAATAGATCATATGGTCGCAGTACAAAGGCTCCTCTTTATGACAATAATAATAATGATTGGACAATGAACGAACGTACCTACATAAGCTGGGTATTCAGTCTTAACATGACCTGTGATATTTCACCGAATCATGTCTTAAAAGAATGAAAAACAAAAAAAATTATTTTGTGTTGATGGTTACGACTAAGTGCGCATCTCAGACTAGTCCAACATATTGTTAAGTTTTTACCCTTTTAAAAACGTTTAAAATATGAGTTCGTAGATAGCAAATAATTCTAATTCTTTATTATTCGCACAATTCCGTGTGCCACCTTTGGCAACTTGATTTAAACAACAACATCTTGCTTTATTTGTTATTTTCCTTTACACTCGTTCGTTCGATCTTCACAACGGAGATCTTCAAACCACGATTATTATTTTCACACGCAATGTGTTTTCACATAAGACTGACTCAATTCTTTCTGATCGCGTTGCCTGCTTTGTCTTGCCTCTTATGTCGATGGGTAAACAGTCTGATGAATGCTCTCGAAGGAGAATGACTGCCTTCGAGAAATATTTATAAATGTAAACATGTTGTTTTCATTATTGTTGTTTGTGTATTTTGTTTATGTTTGTCCTTACAGTGTTGTTGTTGCCTGTTTGTTTATTTTGTTTATCCCATTTTGTTTATACTGATGTTGTTGCTATAGTTTTGTTTATTGGTTGATCATGTAAACAAGTCCATTGTTTTGTTTTTGTAGCTTTTGCTTATCATTTTAATAACACTATTTCCACTTTCGTAACAATATTTTAATAATTTATTCTCGTCAGTTTAGGTAACTTCAAGAAAATCAATTTTTTTTTCAATTAATTTTATTTCATTTAACTTCTTCCAAAAACTATTAAATTTCCCCCAAACCAACCATTCTAGCACAGCACAGCATCCCGCTTATTTATTCTGAATTTAGACAAATGAAATCCGATTAATTTCTCCACAGGCTGTGGAATAAAAACTTTAAATTACACCAGCAAGATGGTAAGAAAAGTTACAAATTTTAATTCAATTTGGATTGTGGTGGTAGAAATGTAATTTTTTTCTGTTTTTGTTTTGTATGAGGAAATATATGTATAACGACGAATGAAGGCTTAAATAGTAGAAATAGGCCATAAGCAAATGATGATTTTATACAATGATATTGCCAATGATGACTTGATGTATCACTTTCTACAAATACTACACAAAATGACGTACTTCCTGTCATTGCAAACAAAGAAGATAATGAATAAAAGAAAGGAAGACGATTAAGTTAAAGATGTACATGTTGTTCTGGGAAGACATCATTTGTAGTAGGATGTCATAATTATTAAGGCATTTGTATACGAATTATATGTCAGAAGTATTTTCAAATTTATGTTAAGAACACACACGATTATGTTATAATTTTAGTTTTTTCTTAAGAGTTTAAAACAAAGAAATATAATGGGAGAGAGAGAGAATTAAAGAAAGGATTGTTTTGAAGCAAGTAGCAATATGGTGTATAAAAGTATTTATACAACTGTGGTCAACTAATTAGTAGCATAAAAATCTTACAATTACAAAAAACACACACAATAATATTTTGGTCCTGTAGAGGGTGGGCTTTTTAAAAGTTTAAAATTTAAAATGCAATAAATCATAAGTGGTGGAAAATTTTGCCAAATTTATCCTCTTGTTGTGAAGTACAATTCATTCCTATGGCCTCACACTACTTATTCGATCATAGCAATTTCGTACACTTCTTCGAGTGTAAGAGATCTTATCTCGGGACTGGCATCACAAATGTTAGCCTTCAAATGCTCAATTGTCTATGGTTTGTCGGCATAACAATTTGCTTTTAACGGCGCCTCACAGAGAATAGTCAAACGGTCTCAAATTGCAGATTTTTGGAGTCAATTGACATCACCATTTCGGCCAATTAAATAGCCATCAAACGTTTGACACAACAAATCGATTTTGGCATGAGATGGGTGGCAAGTTTCACCATCCTGTCGAAATCTAACATCGTTCACATAGTAGTAGTGTGTCGGCTTATTAGACCGTAAGGCCGCGGTTCAAACCCCAGGTCAGGGATGAAAACTAAAATATAAAAAAATATTTCTTCGGCGACTGCATCTCAGCAGATTTCTGGCAAAAACTCTGAGAATAAATAAAATTGCCATGAAGGGTGTAGGTATGTATGCATACCGAGATTTTTTCGACGTAAAATGGTGCCTGAAATATTAAAGTTTGAAGAACGATGACGAGTTGATGTTGAAGGATTCTCCAGCCACAGCCACCGTATCGATAAATTCGAATGTTTGCACTATACGAGCACGCTCACGTCTTGGCGCATCAACAATAACATCAGTTCCAAGAACTTTAGCGATAAACTTGCGTATAACGGACACTATTGGTAATTCTCCGTGACCAAATTTTGTACCACATTCTCGTGCAATTTCCGAAGAATTGTCTCTGTATTGGAAATAACTTTCCAATAAATTCCAACGTTACCTAAAGTGAAGATAATATAGTGAATTGTGTGACAGAATATAATGTCACAAGTATTACCAGATTCCAAATAACCGATGGTTCAAACTTAAACCGATAGGTGACCTACCCGATGTTATCAAGCTCTCGTTTTCGATCTGATAAAGATACTCTCACTACTCATTTTTCGGAGGAGAAGAGTAATACGGAAGATATAGTACAATTTCCCACATTCATACTATTCATGTTGTGTGAGTTAATTTTATCAATGAATGACGAGATCGTACTACTTTTCTTGGCAAATATTTTTGCATATTTCGGTGGGTTCCAGATATCTGAGTTGAGTGCTGAACTCTGAGCAGGCTCTTGTCTAAAAAGCCATCACACTGCCTACTAGTCTACGGCAACTTCATATTTCTTTACCTTTTACTAATCAGTTTTCCCCCACTTTATGCACTCATAATGTATTCCCTTTTGTATTCAATCATTCAATGTTTAAAATTCAAATATTGTATCATGATATACATTTATAGAGAGAGAGACAGTAAAAATGAAAATGTAGAAAATGTGTTGAAGAGAAAGTGAATGTCAAAATTTGGAGAAAGAAAGAAAGAAAACCTCGAAAAACTTTTGATTTGTGGCACAAACAGTTGTAAATTCAATTTGAAATTGGTTTGATGAAAAGTTGTTTTGAATTCGATACACACATACACACAAAAGAAAAAGTATAACAGAAATGTAACACGGGTGGTAACATCATGACATGTTGGAACAGCCTGATAAAAAACATTTACTCTCACATTATAATAAACAGTTTGAGGGAGATAGAGACAGAGAGAGGGAGAGAGATTTCATTTTAAAAGAAATTAAATTTCGGAAAACATCACTCATATGCATGTACGTAAGAATTGGAAATTGATTGGCGATAATTTAATTCAAACCTTAAATGCTCAACACGGTTTGACTGTGGGCGGGCTTTATTTTAACAGGCATTGAGTACGATAAAGCCACAAGATTAAGGGAGTAGATAATTTTCTATCCATTGCTCGAAATGTAAACCCAGGTCTTTACTTCTGAGATGCATTAATAACTTACAGATACCAAGTACTGAACTGTACTATACTGTATTGTAGTGATGTGTCCTGGATCAAACTCAATAAGTGCTCTTCGAGTCTATAGTGTCCTATCAAAAAGCCTATTATTACACCGAAATTTATTTTTGGACAGTCTAGTGCATGTCAATGCCTCTGCGTCTTAAAGATGCACCTGGAGGATGAGCATCTTGTAGAGTATTAGTTTTGTCGTACGAGAGAGGTCTGTGCTACTCATTTGTATATTGAGACCATAGTCGCACCTGTTGACAAGAGTGATGCTGCGATTGATCTCCAGGGTGACATCATGTGGTAACGGAGGATCCAATACAAACAAAATCCTTGACTCTATCGAAAATATAGTTATCAGCCGTAATCTAAAATCCAACACGCCGCATGTCCCTACTTGTCGATAACATATTCTTCGTTTTGCCCTCATTTACTGCCAAACCCGTCTTAGTAGACTCCCTGTGATGTAAGGCTTCCACCAGAAAAACTAAGGATTCCTTTGCATGACCGTACGCCTCCTTTTGGTTTCCCTCCTTCGATTGTCCTGTATGTTAGCAGCTTTCGAACAAATACAGTGACCGCAAAGTTAATATCCATTCGCCTCATGGCATTAGTAATCCATCCCAGTATTTCAGAATATTTCCTTTGTAGTGCAGGAATTTCTCTACGTGACTATTAAAAGTTTTTATAAGATGTTAAACCGCTGTCTTGTTTTCCAGGCAGAGATCATGGCTATTTTGAAAGTGACGTAATCCTTGTTGTATGGCGAGATTTTCCCTGAAAATCTCTTGATTCACTCAGAGAGCCAGGTTGAAATGGAATTCGTAACGAATGTGTTTTCAATGTCAATCTTTCCACAAATGCGAGGAACTTCTCATGAAAATTTCGGTTCATTTAAAGATAACCTGCAGATAATACAGTTTAGATGACTTAAGGAAAGGAAATGAAGAGACACTATGTGACATCAATCAAAGAGGTCGTTGATGCATTGCAGTGGGTTTGAGGATAAACTCCGGGCACGACCACAATATTACCGTTTATTAGAACAAGAAAAATTCCTAAATGAGAGAACATTCGACTCCTGGGTGAGACAATATGGAGGTAAAATATTTAGGAATATCTCTGGCTATTGAGGCCTTATGTAGGAAGAGTCTCTTTAAAGACCAGATATGCCACAATGATATTCAGAAGGCTTGCAAGGAAAGCCTGTGGATGCTACGTATACTTTAATAGTCACAGAAAGAGTGACCTATGATGCAATCGCTTAGATTGACAGATCTAATCTGAAAATAGCTTAAATGAAGCCGGACAAGAGATAGAGACCTCCGTGTGTTGGCATAACTGGATCAGTGTCAACCTGTGCTATAGCGGTAATGCAAGCTTTGTTCGGTTTAAGTTCGATGTACATGATACTGAAGACCTAAGCTCTGGAGACTATGATTATGTTGATGGCGGACAAGTCTAATATGAAAGTCATTGTGAGATTTCGTAAAGTAAGGAATCGAATTATACCATGGACAGAACCAAAATTCCATTTATCAGGACACTATGTCGCCTGAGCTTTGACCACCCTTGTCATGCTAAATTTATTTAATTCCCGAGTTTTTAACAGACGACTATTGAGAAAAAGTCGCCACAGCAATATATTTCATATTTCGTTTTGTTCGAGATGTCTGAGCTAGAGATTGAACCACGTTTTCCTGTTTAATAAGCCAAGACACTACCTACTAAACTATAGCGACTTCTTAGAAGTCTTAGTGTTAATTATATTAGGTCTCAGTGCTCTAACAAGTGCTTGGGTATCAGAAACTATGCTCACATGCCTTTCAGTGGTGTTTAATCGGAATTATCTGGAAAAAAGTATACATGGTCGACAGTTCCGACTAGAAGCTGAAGAAAACGTTTCGCATTTAAATTATTAGCCTCCCACAACCGCAAATGATAAAGAAAATTATTTAATGAATAATCGATTAATTTATTTCGTATTTATTTCCTCTTTTTATTTTAGAACTTCATTTCTATCTAAAATTTCTACAAATTTTATCTGAAAGCTGCTTACAGGCTTATCTTATGTGCACGAATTCCCTGTGGTTTTTATCTTTAATTCAATTATTTTTAAGAGAATGCCAACGTTAATTGAATGTTTTGTTAACATTTCTCTCTCTTCATTGTAATTTCATTTTCATACCGTGACAGCATACGTTGTCTTACCGAGTAAGAAGGGTGTGTAAGAAGGGCCATGTAACCCTAAGCTAATAATTCCATTGTTTTTTAATCGCATTTAACCACACATTAAAATGGAAACAATTATTACCCGTATGCAATGATTATTAAATGAAGGGATTATTAAAGAATATGAAGACAGAAATGTTGTTGCGGCAATAAATATTCAACGCGAGAATCAAACATTTCCTAGAGGAAACCAACTCTAGTTCACAATAAATCCTTAAATTCGACAACTCGCTCAATGATATCAAAAAGGGAGAGGTGAAAATCCCAGTATTTTTATGACAAAAGCAGGGCACTGCCACATGAGGTGAAAGACGGTCTCTTACTCCTGCTTATTATCACAACTCCTGCAGAAAGCATATGACGGAGTTTCAAGCCTTTCAGCAAGCCTATGAAGAAGACAGTGGCCCCAGAATTTCTATTGTGTTATGGATGGCCATGCGATTTAAGAATAGAAGTGTTTCGGTCCCATTCTTATATGTGCCTTGCAGAGTCTAGCAATACTGTAAGTACCCTTTTGCTGCCAGTGAGGTTAATTGATGGTGGATAATACCCCGTTTAACTGAGGAAATTGGAATACCAATGCCTTGCAACATGTAGGAGGTAGGAGGTTGCAAGCTCCGCACCCGACCTGGCCACCAATACAACTTTCTACGTTAGGTTACGTTATCCTTACGACTCTAAAAAACCTAGCAGGTACGTTGGAACACATTCTTTTCTTAAAAATTAACATTTAAAACTAAATATTTCCGAAAAAATTTGTTTCTAAAAGCCAAAAAAATGAAAAATCTTAATGTTGCCATAACTATTATCGAAAGCCTTAACTTGTATTTATTTGGCTCTCTTAATAAGTCACGTTTTTAACGCATTTTAAGCAAAAATTTTGTTTAAACCAGATTATAATGTTTCTTCTGCTTCTTCTTCTTCTTTTGCTTTTATTTTGCCATTCAAATACAATTTTATCGTATTCAAATTAAATTTCTTGTGAAAAAAAGAATAAAAAAAAATCAATTTGTAGAATGTGGAATACGCAATTACACGTACACCATAGAATAAGTACGTGTTCAATGGATAGGCATTGATTTGATCTGTTCGTTGGTGCTCTTTCACTCACCCACTGCTAGGGAGACTATGGCATCCAGGCATAACGGAATGTAAATTTAGCGGTGAAATAATTTTTTTTATATACAAACCTAGTGACATTTTCGAAATGGACAGACTTCGTGTCATTGGAGTGAAAATATGAAATGACAGACTGATAGACAAACGAATAATATTGACAGGCCATCAAAAAATTCAGAAAAAAATTTAAAAAACATTGAGCAAATCATCAATAAAAATTTTATTTATTTGGAATATAAAATTAAATAAACAATTCTCATTAAGATGCAATGCAATTTCATTTGAATAAATCAAGCATACGCAATACATACCTACATACATACATACCGCTTTACATACATACATATGTGTTTTCGATTTCCATTTAAATTCAATTCATTTACCTGCATGATAGACATGTGGTTGCTTACACACAACCATACAATACATATCATTAATAAATTTAACGATTCCTTTCAAATCCTCATAAGCCTTGGGAAGATGCGTCCAATTTAAGAAATTAATAAAATTCCAACGTATTTCCGTATTTGCATAACCTATTACGTTTGATGAATTGCTTACCGTTATGAGCAACTCCTGGATTTAACAAGAAACTCTTGCCACGGTAATGCTAAAATCAGCAACCTTCTGGCCTTAGCAGCTAAGTAGGCATTTTTTTTTATTATTATTATCGAGAAGAGATGTCTTGATACTGCGATCTATTGTACTTTCCTCATACTTCATAAGGTCTCACTTCAATATCGTCTACAAGTCTTTTGGCAAACTTTAGGATGATGAGCGGTAGGTATTAGCACCTGCTATGCACGCGGGTGTTTCTTCTGCAAAGCATTTATGCAATTAAAGACTCATAAATTCTATTCTCTGTTTCGGAATGCATTTCAATCATTCATTCTCATCATCACAGAATCTACATGTTGGTCTCACACATTCTGAATATATGAACTCTGAGTCTACAGTGTCCTGTCAAACCTCAGGTTATTTCTTAATACATAGTCTGTTGTTTGACTCAGTTTTCTTCTTCTTATAATTTTCCAACAAGAGTTTTGATAACCACAAACCCATTTTGTTTGAGAGGAGTCTTTGCTTCTGTTTCTAAGCCAATCAACGACAAGCACGTCCAATAGGACGTGGAACCCAGCAGAGACAAACTTTATTTTCCCTACAGCGATTCATCTGCCCCGTACTATCTTCAATTTAACATCATAACAACCCAGCACTGGAATAGCTTTAATATTTCTATGTTCCAGCCACGTTGACTAAACTTCGTTAACGTATACTGCCGCAAGTTTCCCTATTTGCTCGGAATATTTCATTCTGAGATCCAGAACTTCTCCTCCTGCCTCAAGATCCGTTCTTTATCCGCTTATGTGCCACAAAATAGTCCCCCTTTTAAAAATAAGCAGCTTCCCAGATTACTGCAATCATTTTTGTTACTCAGTGACGTTGTAAAGCATTTCTCAAAATCATGAATTCTACCGGTGACTGTTGTCATGCTCTCTTTCTGTTATAATTGCTTAGCAAACGTTCAGAATATCTAAAAATTTCTGACCCCATCTGGGACGTGGAGTTACCTCCTGGCATGCTCGTAGCCTTAAATACTCTCTTGACCTCGGATCAATCACTTGGAACAACTTTTTCCTTGCCTCGCTGATAGTAGCACCCTCTTGAGTCAAAATCATAAAAGCTGGCGATGGATGGCATTTGAGCTATTATCCTTTTTGCTTGTATTCAGAATTCTTTTTCCTCATTTTTAAAAGATAAGTTTCATTACAAGCGTACACAAACCAACTCCCATCTTGAGACTGCCATTAGATGTTACTCCGCGCTGTTTACCTTTAAAAATTTCTCACATCAAATTCTATCTCAATTTTCTATCTCGATCAGTTGATTTTACTAATACTATAAAGAATTTCAAAGATTTTAACATACCACTTATAATTTGGAATTTATTCACTCAGCCATCTAAATCTCGCGCAGAATAGTAGAATCACTTTCTCCTCTACACCGTATAGGCCATATAGGGGTGCTGTAATGTCCAAAACTGGGCAACACATAGAAGTTCAGCTCGCGGTATTTTCAGTACCTCCAGTACCAATGGTTTATAATAAGGATACGGTGGAATGTCCACCTTCGTTTTTAACTTTCCTTCCGTTTTAATAGACGCAGATGGCCCTGGGTCCTCAAGATGGTGAAAGTACAGAAAGTGCATGTATACAGGTGCAGATTCCACAGCTATTGCCTGTCCTCTTCTTGGAAAATGATTTCGACCTTATTGAACAAGCATATTGCTTTATCGACTTTGTGAGTCTCGTTGTTAGCTTTCTCTTCAATGGGTTTGCTTTTCAAATATTTGGCATTATCCTTACCAGTGCAACCTGGGACAAAGATACCTTTTCGCTGATGAATTTCAAATTGTCCCTAAAGTTCAACCTGTCAGGTACTGCTACATCCCGTCCAGTCTTTAGCTGGCATTAAGTTCACCTTAGAAGCAGTAGATCCAACTGGCAAGGGGCTAGCTGGTTGGGAGACTGTTAGCCAATCGAGTTTTCAGTCTTCCTTATCATATTCTCCACCTGCTCTACTGTTGTCAGAGACCCGGTTCCACCAATGGTTACCTCTCTTTGCATCTTATACAACTCCACGTACTTTCAAATTCGTGTTGATTGCCAAGCAATGGTCCCATACGTCACAATTGACCTATCCATTATGGTATACATCCACTTTCATAGATTACACGACTAAGATTTTTTGCTGAAAGTCAAATGTATAACATTATGGCATAACATGGTCCCTAAAATCCAAACAGCTAAAAAATCACCCGTTACTATGTACTATTAATTATGCAATAAAATTCTTTCATTGACTTTCTTCACCGCTATTATGCTGATTACACAACCACATTATAACTGATGAGTTCATTTCCGATATGCGACCACAAATACGTATACGTACTAAGAATAAACTGAAGACATAAAAAATAAATTACTTCATATACATGTTCCTTCAAGTTCAGATTTTCTCTTACTTTTAACTTTAACTTGAGAAATTTATAATGTATGTGGGTTTGGGTGTAAGCAAAATAAAAAACCAATTAAAACGATCTGTATTAAACCAAGTATTGCAATTGTATTGGTCATTACAAACCGTTTAGTCTGGATTCCAGCCTAGTTTCTCACGCCACCCATGTTGTGCGTAAAAATTTTGTCCATGAGTTGTAGAACCTACTGTTTAACCTTGACTACAAAAGACAAATTTGAGAATCATCTCATGGCAATTTTACTCTCAGAGTTTTTGCCAGAAGACTAGATACTGATAGTAAATGTCTTGTTTTTTTATTTCGTTTTGCTCAAAATATCTGAGCCTGTGGTAGAATCACAGGCTATTCTTTGAGAAACCAACACTCTACCGAGTATACTATAGGCTTCGCAATTTTAATTTACAATATTTTGCTATTTTTAACAATAAAGCCATTGCTCCATCAATTAAAATTAACTAACCCACACAACATGGGTGGTGTGAGAAGCCAGCCTGTTATCCAAACTAAGAGAGTTGTTATTAATGCCAATGTTAATGTTGAACCCAGCTAGCTTTATTTATACATATATTATTGGTCATTATAACCCTTCAGTCAGGATCAGACCTAATTTCTCACAACACTTATGTTCTGTGTGTAAAAAAATAAAAGTCTTGACAGAATACAGAATTTTTATACAATGTTTCATGTGAATTTAAAGAATAAACTCCAACTTGTATGACCTTCTTTCAATGATTTCTTTTATTTGTTGGTTTTATTGCTATTGCTGTTGATATTGTTGTTGTTGTTGTTTATAATTATTTTATACTTTAACAAACAGTTGCCATTTTAATTTCTTAATTAACTTTACGCCATGTTACACCTGAAAGGCATTTATTAATTACAGTTCTTTGCACAAATTCAATTTCTTTGTATTTAAAAAAGAAAACAAAAAAAAAATATATACATACATCCGTTCTTAAGCGTTTCGTTTCTTATTTTTATTGGTTTGTTTTCGACTGGCCGCATTGGAAATTTTTTAATCGAAATGCCAGTTAATGGAAATTGCTAAGAAAACTAAATTTTTCAATCGTCAATCCAGCAGCCAACTTCAAATTCAACATTATCTTTCAACATCCTGGCGAATATTTGAAAAATCTATTCCTATTGGGTCCTGGCATTACAATCTATCCTATTGCAGCCAATTCATGTTGTACTATTTATTTATTGTTGTGTGTATTGGCAGTGTGTTTGAGTTGAGTGTGTCAACCAACTAGTTCGAGTTTGAGTTCATTAATATAACTCAAGTGAAAGAGTTCAAAGGGTCTTGTTTGTTGTAAGGACTTTTGTGTAATTTTTCTTTCTCTCTCTCTCTCTCTCTCCTTGTATATGATTTTATTGAAATGAATTGTTTACTCTTTAAACAAATACTTACTAATTAAACTGAAGAAAGTAAATGAAGAACAACAAATAAAGAAAACGGAAAACTTTATTAAGTTGAGATGTTGTAAGTTCGTTAAAATTAATCCAAGCAGGAAGTGCTATTCCAATGATAAATTATGTATGTTGAATGTGATGCCCTCCATCGTGGTACTATTTGTGCCCTCATAAAAACATTCTAATGGCCTGTTGGAGTTATAAAAGTGGTTATAAAAAGTAAGGGTAAAGATAAGGCTAAAGTTTCTGACTGCGATTAACGTGGCAACCTCCAGGGCGATCCTTGTCTTGATGTATCCAAGTTGACAAGCAGCCTCCTCGTGGACCCTCCTGGATGGCATTCTAGCACCCGTTAGATGTTAACTAATGGACTGAATTTTAAATTTGGGTTATGCGTAGGGCTTGGAACCCACCAATTGAAACCAAAATTAAAACCCAAACATAAGCCTCTATAAAGATCTCCTCAAACGTTGACGACGACGGCAAGCGTTTAAAAGGCTATGATATACGAATAGGCACTTGGAATGTCCGCACCCTCCACAGAGTAAGCATGCGCCAGCTGGCGGATGCCCTCGTGAAATGTAGGACTGACATCACTGCCATACTGGAAATGTGATGGATAGGACAAGGATGCAAGGTTTGCATCTTGCGATGTATATTACAGCTGCCATGTAGATAAGCACGAATTCAGATGCTACTATGGTCTCAATAGGCAATTGAGTAGCAACGACCTTTCTCGTACGACAAAACTATAACTCTATGACGTAGAGGCATGGACCCTATTAAGCACTGAAAGTATTAAATACCTGTCTTCTCTGCTTTTATACTCTTTGATACACTTTTCAGTGTACGTGTGCGTCCCCCGGAAACAATTTGGGTTTTGGTGACTGTTTTCAGAGACAAGGCAGTATTAGCGTACAGGACGAAATATACGTTATTAAAAGGCGAGTCCGGCATCGAATACTTGTCTTAGACGTTCTGACTGGCTAACACGCTAAAAAAGAGCATGAATTTATTTTTGAAGATTTTCAAAATGAGCTCAGTGCTGTGCGAGTAGACAATAGTAGGCTAACAACACAATCCAGCTGACTCTACCAATGATTAAGAGAAAAAAGAGAAAAAGTTTTTATTTTTAGTACTACTTTAAGGCAAACACTTAACATTAAAGCCGTCTTTCTTAAGGTCATCTAACCATTTAATACATTATCTCTCTCTCTGTGTGTATTTATTTCTTTTAGCATTTAAGGATTAACTTGAGCTATTACACGACTATGGCTCTTGGGCTGTCATTAAATGTCTCATAAAACGAAAATAGAAATCCATTGCCAAACTAACACAAAAACAAAAACACGTTAAAAAGAAAGAAACGAAGAGAATATGGACGCATGAACGAAATGTAATGCTCTGACACCCATTGCGAATATTTTCAAAAAACACCCGGCAATGTTAACGCTGCTGTCGTATTACGTTTTGTTATTTCTTCAAGCGTATATTGTGTTTGTGTTTGTGTTTCTATTGTAAGATTACAACAGGACATGTTATACTTCATATTTCGATAATCTTATCGGCGAAAAAGAAATGAAAATAAAAAAATAAAAACTAAGAAAATATGACAAAATAACACACACACACACGCAATATTGCCCAAACCATTGCCCAGAGAGTAGTATTTTATTTCATATTTCAAGACATTTTTTCTCTTCTGTTTTTTTAAGGAAGACTGAAAACCATTGGCTCCATAGGATATCATATACTGGTTCCTACTACATTCATATGCCAGAACAATACTCGTGTATTAGGAATTTTTGTTAAATTGCAAGAATGTTTCAATTGGTTCTCTCACAGCGTATGTGTGGAGTATTTATTTATTGAATTGAAGTTTGTGTTTTCAACAGAAATTTTTTTTAAATTTTTTCTCTTGGTTTTGCTTACAAATGTTTAAAATGAAGGTTCCCGTATTAAGGATGATGAAATTTTGAAATAATAATCAGTGGGAGAACTATTTTCATCTCTATTTGCTCTCTTAAGAGATATAAACGTAGTTCCCCTTTTTGACAATAAATTCTTAAGAACAAAGGTTTCTCGCAAATACCGCTAAGAAGTGAGCGTCAAGATTCTAAATCCTCCAGCGGGAATATTTATTGTCAAAGAGTCTTACTTTTTTCTGTGTTAGCGATGACATCTATCAAACGTATTCAGTATACATTAAATCAGTAAACAAACAACATCATCGTATCAATGATGTTGAATTTTGTACCAGAAAATAATGATTTGCAGAATGCATTAATTTCTTCTTTTCATTTGAACAAAAGTCTTGGAGAATATATTCTTCATCGTTCTCAAGAATTGAACATGTCACTCACCAGTTTTGGCATGATGCTGCACAAAATTCAATTGGTTCAAGTGTTGAAGCCGCATTGCCATCCACTTCGTTTTCACTTCGCTAGATGGGCCAAAGAGAAAATTATCATCTTTTCGGATGCAGCTCATTTTCATATTGTTGGCTACGTTAATAAGCAAAATTGCTATATTTGGGGCTCAGAAAACCGACACGTGGATTTACAGAAGCGGAGACATTATTGGCCCATATTTCTTTGAAAATGAGGACGATGCAACCATTACGGTCGATGGAGACACCTATCGCGCCATGAAAAACAATTTTTTGTACCCGTTCTTCATGGTGGTAATGTGAACGATGTTCGGTTTCAACAGGATAGTGCAATTTGCCACACATCTCATGCTACAATCGAGATATTGTGTCAAACGTTTGATGGCCGTTTAATTATCAGAAGCGGTAAAGGCCATTAATGTACGAACAACTTCACTATGCTTGAAGAGTGGAAAACGCATATTCTTTCAAGAGGAGACCTTGTTTTGACTTCATTTATTTCAGTTCCTTTATATTCTATTAAAAATCTATAAAACGTCTCAAATTCACAGTATAAAGTACAAAATTTATCATTTGGAAAGCGTTGACAAAAAGAATTTAAAAACTCTTTGTTTAACAAGTTTGACTTCAACAATTACTTCTGTTCGAAACAAAGAAAAGAAAAACACAATAAGAAACTAAAAAGTCTTTCAAATAAGGGGGGAAAGGAAATCGAATTGAATCGCAATAGCGAGTAAGGAAAATAAGAAACAGAAGCAAATCTTTCGCACAGTGTAAGTAAAAACTAAAGGAGTTAAACAGAAACACACTGGGGAACAACAATAGCCTCAAGCTAGCTGTGCTAGAGAAGTAAGAGTGAAGGGAAACGTTTCACATTAAGTGGTTTAATAATGTTAAAATAACGTATTCGTATTGGAAAATATACAAGAAAAATATGTTAAAAATATATCGGAGAAGAAAAGCAGAAAAAGACTTAAAAAATAAATAAAAGGAAACAAAAAAGAGAAAGGGGGAGGGAGAGAATAAAATTATATACTGCTGTAGCAATTGAAGGACTAATTTCTCTTCGCAACTAAAAAATGCTTCAAGCAGATGTGTGTAAAACAAGAGCAACAAAAATACCAAGAGCTTTCTTTCCTAATAAGGCTCTACTTACAGATTTAAATTCAATTCCAAGGCAATCTGGCTGGTCCTCGTTCGACAATTATGAAGAACGCAGAAGTCCTACAATTGCAAATAATGTGGGATGAAGTTCACACGTTGAGTCAGAGACAAATGGTAGAAAATGTTAACTATTGCATAACAAACGTTCAATAGCTATGGGAAGGAACCAAAAGTATAGATATTGGGTGTCATATGAAATGAACGGCAGGCAAATGGAAAACCTAAAAAGTACTTGTGAGATTTTGCTTCAAAGACGTGATAGAAAATCAATGTTGCATCGAATTGTTACTGGCGATGATAAATCGATTTATTTTCAGAATTCTAAACGAAGACAATCATGGGCTAATACGAAAAAAAACCATTAATACCAACTGCAGAACCCTATCGTTTCGAAAGGAAGACTATGCTGTGTATCTGGACCAGAGAGGTGTGATGTACTATGAGCTCCTAAAACCTCGTGAAACCGATAACAAATGAACAATTCAAAAATGAATAACGACTAGAATGGGCCACAAGACCACCACAAAGTAATTTTGCAAAATGACAATGCACCAGCACGTACAACAAAACCGATTCAGAATACAATCAAAGTATTAAGCTAGGCACTGCTACCCTACTCGCCATGTTCACTAGACTTGGCTACTTCCGACAACCATATATTTTCATCATTGCCACATATATTGGCTAAGCAGCACTTCGATTCCTACGAGGGAGTTGAAAATTCTGGAACTAATTGCTTTGCTTCAAAAGACGAACACTTTTATTTCCGTGGAATCCACAAATTGCCTGTAAGATGAAAAATATGTGTAGCCAGCAGTGGAAAATATTTTGAATGTGTGTTGTGTTTTATTTTGCCGTTAAAAATTAAAGTTTTTTTTGTTCCTAAAAGAATGCTCATTTTATATCGTTAGCCCTGTATAAACAGCCGCCTACAAGACCGCTAGTGAATATGACATTCATCATCAAACGTTTATCAACTATTTGAAGAAACTTTAACACGCAAGAAATATTATGAATTAAGCAAGGTGAAGCCGCGGTAGTCTAGTAGGTAGTGTGTTGGCTTATTAGACATGAGGACACGATCAAACTTTAGGTCACATTAAACAAAATATGTAAAAATATTTCTTAGGCGATATCCTCTCAGCAGATTTCTGGCAAAAATTCTGGGAGTAAATAAAAATTGCCATGAAAAGTTTCATTAAAAAACTGTCGTTCTGAATCGATTTCCGCCACTTATGGATAAAAATTAGCACCTTTTACCATGGATTTTGCTTTGGCGGCGTCACCGATTCATATTTCTTTGAGAACAACGGTGAGCACTACAGGTCGATGACTACAAATTTCTTTTTGTCTCGCTTTATTTGCACACCATTCTGTCGTTCGGAGTCGACTTTAAACTGTAGGTCCTGCCATTCATGTATAAAACAATGTAAGTGGTGTGAGAAGTTAGATCATAATCTAGACCAATTACACGCGAGTGGGTCAAAGACAAATCTTGGAGGAGATACAAGAATTTTTATTATGTGTTTTGTATGTATGTATATATGAAATGTCGCAAATGGTAACAAGGTCTTGATTGTAGCTGGTCAAACTGGGAGGGAATTGTCCAATACAACAATCTAGTCAAACGACTAGTTATGATTTCAACTGACAACATTTAATAGAAGCACGAGATAGAAGCAAGCTTGTTCACAGCCAGAATTAATGTAAACAGCCAAGCTGTCGCATGTTGATGACGTGATTGAAACTGAGATTGGTCGCATCCAAGAAAACTTGTACCTTCATACTGTGATTTGTGAGGATCTTACCAGAACTCTTTTAATGGTGAAAATATCAATTCGGGAGCAACTTTTGCCTAAAGAACGCAACCATTTACACGGAGAGCGTAATGGTTTCAACCCAGTCATGGCAAACTGTTTTCGATCGAAACGGTACATGTTTGAATCAATATAGGTCGCTTCATTGTTTCTCAATATGAAAGCAATTTAAGCAAACTTTTTCGAATACCATGTTGGAGACGAACTCTTTTAAACATCCTCTTATAGAATATTCTTTTAAGAAACTCGATTTAGATTCTGTTATGTGCTTAACTTTAATGGAACATGCACGTAGTAAATCCTGTTGTTTCTAACTTAAATATGAATTCTTATGAAAATATTTCACAGAAAAGAAAATCCATTAAATTTCCTTATAATACCAACACACACCATTGCCATTTCCTATGATTTCTACACTATTTTAACGCACCCATCTGCATGAATGAAAGAAACTTGTCCTTGAGATGTCTTTGTCAAGTTAAATGGCAACTACAGGAGATGGAGATGGTTATTCCTGGCAGGTGTTTAAATGAATGTTTGTTTGTGCGTTGACTTTCTGAAAGAAGTGTGTAAACGATTCCAAAAAAAAAATTAAGAAAAAATAAAAGAAAAACGAAAGAAATACACTCACAAGAAGCAGGATACGCATCCTCTACTGTTATCCTGCATATCCTGCGTCAACTGTATAAGAATTTATATGATGGAGGAAGAAAAATGGAAAATAGAGAATGAGAAACAGAAGCAAAAATAAAAGTTTAAAAACTTTAAAAAGAAACATTTTTCATTGAAAGTTTCACAAAATAAATGGAAAATAATTTCTGCAATTAAAGGAATATAATCGTCAGCTCGTTGTAATAAACAAAATGATTGAAGGCTGTAATGCCATACAAGGGAACTTAGATACATAAGAAGTATATATAGAAATCACAAAATAAATACTGTTACAAAAATTGAGAGATCTAAACGGCATTTGCATCGTTTAACATTAAAACAATAAACAAAAGCTACAAAAACAAAAACTAGGAACTTGCTTACAAATTATCGCACTGCGTAATATAACAACAAATACCAGCATAAAAAATGACAAACAAGTAAACAAAAATATACCAACAAACAGCAGCATAAAAAAATGGTAAACAAGTAAGCAAAAATACAACAACAAACACTAAAAGAATAAATGTAAACAAGAACATTAATCAGATTGTTTACGTTGCCATATAAAAGGCAAGGCAAAGCAGGAAACTGTGTTAGTAAAAGTTCCGTCAGCCTTGTGTGAAGATACGGTGCGTTCGAAGAGAGTAATCGTAGTTTGAAGACCTCCGTTACAAAAATCTGCCGAACAATTGTTATTGATTATGCAAAGTGTGCAAACAGTGGGATAACAAACAAAGCAATTGCTGTTGTTTACATCAAGTTGTGATTAGTGGCACACAGGATTGTGCGAATAATAAAAAATTTTAATTAAAACCAAACACAAAATGATTTTTATTTTATTTGCAATCAACGAGCTCATATTTTAAACGTTTTGAAAAGGTAAAAAACGTAACAATACCAATACCAAGGACATACCCCGCATTGTGTAAAGCATATTCAAATAAATTGGAATCATACAGAACTGTTAAGGAACAAGGATTTCACTTAAATTGACTTTAAGCAGATAAACTTTCGCCTCAATTAAGCCAATTGCAAATAATTGAAATGAACCTTTAAAATCGTTTCCTTTCTTTTTTTTTTTGTTATAAACATATTAAAAATTATTGATGCATAAAATAAAGTGTGTGTTAAATATTTGTTAACATTTTTAATATTTCTCACTTACCCATCCATCCACCCATACTACCAATCAACATTTCTCTTCTGTACTGTATTGTAATGTTTATTACAATTTTTGACGCGGTTGCCACATACATGTTTAACTGGATTTTTAATGTCTAAAGAATTGAAAATAAAAAAAACCAAGTGTCGGCTAGCATGACTTCAATTAACCCTTAAAAGAACGCAGGCAAGTGTACTTAACTGAAGATTTTTATATCCACATAAACGACACTAAGTTACTCAGAATAGATCATCATTAAACTGGATGCTTATGCGGCCATAGGCGGGTTCCTTAAAGTTTGATAATTTAAAATAATAACGCCAGGTCGTCCTATGTTTAAATTTAAACAAAATAAGCAGCTTGTGATATGGTAATCGTCGTAGTCTAATAGGCATGGTTCAAACCCCAAGTCAATATATCCCCAACAAAACGAAATAGGGAAAAAATGTTTCTTCTGCAACTTCCCCTTATCAGACTTCCATCAAAAAATCTGAAAGTAGAATAGAATTGCCACGAAAAGTTTCTCAAAAATCTGTCGTTCGGAGTCGGTTTTAAACTGTAGGTTCCGCCAATCATGTATGAAATTAACACATACAAAGTAAGTGCTGTGAAATCGTAATCGTAATCCTGACTAAATGGTTGTAATGACCAATTATGTATGTATGTATGTATGTATATCTGTATGTTTGTATGATTGTATGTATATATGTATGTGTGTGATATATAATCGAAATCCTAGATGTCTAGAGCGCATCCGAAATTTCCATAAATAGATCACCATAAATCAGACTGTATTTGACTGATTTCTTATTCACATACACTTGCGACATAAGAATACCCCACAGGAAAAAGTCTTACATGTTCAAATCGCACAATTTCGGTAGCCAGAACACATTACCTCTATGTGAAAGGACCAAGCCCTCAAATCGCTTGTGCAGAATATCCTATACATCCTAAGCTATGTGGTACATAGCGATGTCCTGTTAAAATCACATTTCGTTGCTGTCCAGTCGCCATAGTCTAGTTGGTAGTGTGTTGTCTGATTCGACGTTAGACCAAGGGTCACACCCCAGAACAGACATCTCTAACAAAACGAAATATTTCTTCGATCACTGACTCTCAGCAGATTCTTGGCAAAAACTCTGAAAGTAAAATAAAACTACAATGAAAAGTTTCCCAAAACTTTTTCATTCAGAGTCGGCTTTAAACTGTATGTCTGGACACTTATGGATGAAGTGAATACACGCAACATGGCTGATGTTAGAAGCTAGGTTGTAGTCTTGACTGAAGTGTATGTATGTATGTAATTGTCAACTTATAGTGCTTGCCGTTGACAGCAATGCTTGGCCACCATTGTTCTCAAAGAAATATGGACCACTGATACTGCCAGCTCAAAGTCCACACTAAAAAGTGACTGATTGGACATGCATTGGATACTCTACGATCTTATATGGGGCTTGTATCGTCCCATTTTTAATAATTTTGTGTGTTCAAGTACCCATTCATCCAAAAGTAGGCCTCATCGCTGAAGTTGATTTTTTTATGAAAATAAGTATCAGTTACCAACAGCTACATAGCTCCATAATGTATTCAACGAACACACGACGACGTTGTCCATGGTTGTTTATCTATAGTTCCTGGGTCAGTTGAATTTTGCATAACTGCAGACTACACAAATTTCACCAGTACAGGTTTCTGTGAGCGACATGAAATCGATTTCTTCGGATTCTATTATGTGCAGCGGCGATGTTTTCTTAGCCATTATGTTTCGTGGACATACAAGTTTGAATGCTCACTGAATTAATAGATTCGAAATTATTACCACATTACTAATATTCCTCTTGGTAGCGCAATAATGGCGATCGCTGTTCGTTGCCCAAACAGAACATCCATTTTGTTACTTGCACGACTCCATCTATTTCCATCTAGATTTGACAACAAAGACTAACTGCCACTTAGTAACTAATCTGATAAATTAAATCAACAAGATGGCCATTAATTGTCTAAATTTGTAAGTCCCTCTATGTGTCGCCTAGTGATCTTTGGTATTAAAGCTACTGCTGCAACCTAACCTAAACTATTACCATCTGTTAGACAATCTCATGGCATTTATATTTTAAACATGTTACCCGATTTACGTTCGTTACCGCTACCAGTTACATGGTCTATTCGATTAGTTGTTTTCTTGAATTCTGTTTTACAATAAACCTGGCTGTGCCTTGAATAACACTGGTCTCGAATGATTCAAGACTTGCTAGGTTGTCGGTTTAAACAAATGACATCACATATCATCATAAAACATAATCGAGAGGCCTTAAGTTATATGAAAAAGAGAGACAAGTAACCAAGTCAACTTCTGGAAAGTAAGTTGTGAACAAATTGATTTCATAATATATTGACTGTTGCGCACACTGTATGTACAGTTGTTTCCAAAAAGAGAACGAAACTTACCGCACCGCCATCTTAACAATTTAGTTCTTTTGAAATTAATCTGTTTACTGGACCTCTCGTTTATTCGATTTAATGCATCTGGATTAATGTTAAGCCATTGGTTTATGCTGAATAGACAATAGTTTAGGCCACCATTGACGCCCAGAATATTTAAAAAAATATGACTGACTTAATGGGCCAGCTGACGGTCTTACACAGGAAAACGAATTTTAAAAAGTAAATCCCTACAAAACTTACAGAACGTCTACGTCTAAGGCACCAGTTTCTCATCTTTGTCCCCTCATAGAAATGAATAATGAAAGAAAATTCATGTTGATATCCAGTAAAAAGTCACGACTCCCAAAGTGTTAAAAACCATCTGAAGGTATTAAAAGTTAAAAAGAAAAAAAAAAGAATACGAAATAAACATGGCAGTAGAACAGACATGTTGTGTGTGTGTTTTTGGTAATATAACACGCCATAATGTCATTTTGACAGAAATTCTTAACGCTTTTTAACATGTTAACTGTAGAATGCTTTAAAATTAGTAACAACAACAAATACAAACAGCACACGTACAACTCATTCACTCACTCACTCACTCACTGATACCTGTACAAAGTGAAAGTAAGAAAAAATACAAACTTTTGAAATGTGAAAAGTATTAAATGTTCAAAAAAACAACAATAACAACAACAATACAAAAAACTTTTAATTTATGGTTTATTATCTGTAAAAAGAAAAAAATAACGAATGAAAGAAAAAAACTTGATATACACATGGACCTAAAGGCAAAATCGTAATTGTGCCATGTATACATACATCCCTGACCATTACGACCCTTCAGTCAGGATTACGAAATAGCATCTCACACCACTTGTGTGTGTTTATTTTATACACGATTGCCGAGATCTACAGTTTAAAGTCGACTCCGAAAGACAGGTTTTTGAGAAACTTTTCAAGGAAATTTTATTTCCCCTCAGGGGTTTTCCCAGAAATCTTCTGAAGACATATTTTTTTTTAAATTTCGTTTTGTTGGAGATGTCTGATCTGGGGTTTGAACCGAGGCCTAATGTCTAATAATCCAACACACTACTTACCTACTAGACCACGGCGCCTTCACAAGACAAACCACTTTTTAATTTATAATACAGAATAAGGCCGAAGCACTTGGGCCTTGTGACTAATTGCAATCCATTCTCATAGACTTAGTTAAAGATAGTTGAGGATTATCTTTTAAGCTTTAGTCGTTTTACATATGTTTCGAATTTCCAGTAGACGTTCTAGTCGCTTGTACGCCATAAAATATACTCAGTGCCTATGTATGGTCATTTGAATGTCGTTCATTCCTATACATTTATTCTAATCTTCAACACGATGATCTTTCCACTAAATATACCTCAAATATTCTAACTGTCCTAAAACTTCTAACGGTAACAGTTACACTTAACAGTCATGGCTGTGTAAGCATAAGCTGCTCCATGCGCATTAACAAAGAATTAAATTCAAACACCATTAACTTGGCAACAAAGAATACAAAATGACAAACAAATCTAATAAACTCACTCCCAAACACACACACTCATTTACACGTGTCATACATACGAAAAGTTATCAAAATAACTGGCTTACATACAGTGTTACAATTGCAGTCGTAGTGAAATTCATACATTCCAGCGAACAGTGAACTGTCCAACCTCTCGGGTGTTCAGATGTTCTAAGCAATGCTTACACTCGCCTGCAATACGTGAAATGGTCACGGGGGTTTAGTGTTCACAAAAAAAATGTTTTTTTTTTTTTAATTTTTCTGAGGGGGTGTAGTAAACGTTAGCGTTTCTTAATGGGAACATACAAATATTTGGAAACGACAAATATTCCCTATGTCAATTTTGTTTTCCACTTTCTGTTATTGTCGACGAAAATTGTTTAAAAGCAAACGTATTTTTTTAGAGAAATAAATTTTGGTTTTTTTTTTTCGTGAAAACAGGGAACAATGAACAGAAGGTCAAGATTTTTTTTTTTTTGACTTTTATTGTGGAAGGATTACGTTGAATGGTATAAAAATCGGTCGTGGATATTAGAATGATTTATAAACAATTGTCGCGAAAAAATAAGAAAAAGGGGAAGGAAAGTATTGGATTTGGTTTTAATTTCAATTTTTAAGAGAATGGCTGCAGTACTGCAGTGGTAGAAGTAAATTTCCAAATTTTATTGACCAATTTTATCAGTGATTCAGCAAACAAATGTCGACTTATAGGCAGAGTTTCTTTCTGAGCGCTTCAGTATCTCACTTGTTTGGATCCCTGGGCACAGCCACATACCGGGGAAAGAAGAGCCGACAAGCTCGACAGAGTCGTAGCACTCCTTTAATATTCCTCGTCAATCGACTTGGGTATGCTACTTACCTGGGTTAAATTGGCCATTGTGCGGAAATTCTTTCGGACGCTAACCTATCCTGGGTCAATAGGGTGTCCTGCTCTACCGCTAGACTCACCTATACCTCGATGGATAGAAGGTGCACAAACCAGTTACTCGGACTCAGATCGCAACGTCATCTAGATCACAATTGCCTTGCTTACAGGTCATTGTATTATGGGAAGACTCGCGAAAAGAAAGCAGCTTCCATCTAACGACTTCTGCCATGGATGCAGATGTGCTGAAGAGGAGAAATGCTCATCTCTTGTGAAGTGCAGATATAGTTTATGTGACTCTCCAATCCTTGTCAGTTAACGGAGCTATCATCCATTGATGTCAAGCATAAAGCTTCATTTATCAAACTTTTAGGCCGGTTTTCTAGCATAGGGCAGCTCAGTTTTTAACGTGTAGCCCTTATGCTGACCAAATTCTTCCATAGTTTGGTGGAACTCGGTTAGTACAGGGACTACGTTTATCTGTGGTATTACAAGGGGTCGCTATGCGTACTCCAGTGTGCTTCCTAACCTGACCTAACCCTATAAGTCGTTAAATAGGTGGCAATAATAATTGTATTCTAATTGGCGGCGTGATGGTCAAGACTGATTGCCTACAAGTCAAGAAGTCTGGATTAAAATCCCAATGGAATCAAAATCAATCATATAAATCGTTCATCATGGTTTTTGAATTTTAAAATAAAGGACTTCATCATCCTCTCAAACACAACCCATTTAAGAAGATCACTCAACTCAAGGAGAAAGCTAAAGTTAGCAAGGTTTCCCACCACTGCAGCATATACTGGGAGCGCATTGTTTTTAGGCGACAAAAGATGGCAACACCATTATCCTACAACCTTCTACAGCGGACTATCCACCTGCGTAGGAGGAACAACAATAAATTATCGAAACGAAAACAAGACAGAATAACAAGCCGTATACTCTCAAGAAAGGTGATGAAAAAAAAAATTGATCAAATTGATCAATTGACCAAAAGAAGTTGGTAATCATTGAGCTATTGTGCCCACTGGTGACAATAATGACCGGACAAACGTTGTGTTCAAAGACATATGGTTCGACGGCTTGTTGACCCAATATCCACACCAAATAGTGAGTTTTTCACGATGCTTGGAGCATTTTTGGGATTGTTTTTGCCTCCTTTTTGCCTATTTTTTGGTATGAAGTATGAACCCATAAAGCTCTACGTGTAAATTTTCATGTATTAAAGTTCGTGGTACTAATTTTTGCTACCTGTAAAAATCTAAGGATCTTTTCCTTTCCTTTTCTTTTCAGAAAACGCTGTTTGATAAGTAAACAAAATTTCATTGCATCTGACTTGTTGAAGAGTTATGGACTATATTGGGGGCAGTTATCTGAAATTTCTAAAGGCAACAACACACAAAGTAAACAAAATATACAAACAACAATGAAACAACGATAGAGATCTCGAGAAGACGAAGTCACGACAGTTCGATTTCAAAAACTTTCATCAGACTGTTTACGAGGGCATATAAAAAGGCATGACAAAGCAGGCAACGAGTAGTAAGAATTCAGTCAGTCTTGTGTGAAGACGCGTCTTGTGTGAAGAAAACAGCCATGGTTTGAAGATATCCGTTGTAAAGATCTGCGTTGTAAGCAAAGAAGAATAGTGAACAAGCAATTATTGTTGTATACGCCAAGATATAAACTTTGTCACACAAAAATAGTGCGAACAATAAAGAATTTAATTGAAACTAAACACCAATTTATTTTTATTTTGTTTGCAATCAACGAACTCATATTTTAAACGTTTTTAAAAAGGTAAACACGTAACAATATATTAATTATCTCGGAATTTACTTTAAAGCACTTCTCAATAATCCAACGTTAAGAAGCAAACAAACGATAGAATCAAGCTCTAATTGGACAGGTTCACCCAAACAAACTTAAATGAAAAACGACGACAGAGATAGACGCCACTCGCGAAGTCATCCATTATATCCATTGTAAAACGAATATTGCCCTCTACCTTTACAATTTCAATTGTTATAGAAATTCTATCAAATCAATGCATTTTTGTGATTCGATGTTGTCTGCAGCGCTGAGAGTAATTTTGAACTTTAAGAAAACGCATGAAGAAGAAAGCAATGTTTTTAAAAATAGTCTTTGAAAACCACATCAGCTTAGGTACACAATCATTGGAAACACAATAAAGCTTCCTTTGGCTGCAAAGAACTCGGTTGAACTCGGTTAGCGTTAATAATAAAAACAAGCAGCCTGTCTGATATGCGTTACCTTAGAGTAAAGTTAAGTGGCCTTTTATTGTTGAAAGTCAATGACATCAACCGTTGTATTGACAATAATAGGAAAATGAATTCAAAAAAAGACATTTATTCTGAGGTTTTGTTTCATTAAATTTCTTTGGCAAAACATAGTTTTTCTACCTTTAATATATTGGCTCTAGGCCATTACCATATGGCTTATAATGCAAAAAGACAAAATCAATAAAACTTGTTACGTAATAAAGCCACAGACTGTTTGCATCTGGCAAAGCTTAAACATTGAAATTTTCTCTTCTGTTTCTGGCAAATATTTAGTCATGATTGTTAACGTTTTTGGCATCCTGTTAACAATTAAATGTGATGGTAAATGTCTGTTGTTTCATTGCCAGTAACTGATAAAATTGCAAAAAAAAAAAACACATAAAAGTGATGTAATTTATCTACTTACCTTAGCTAAAGATTTTCGATTGCCAGAAACCATAAAAAATGAGAGTCTTGTATAAAGCGCTGCTAGTTGGTGGCTACAAAATTAAAAATGCCAGCATCAGTCTAAAGAATACATGATGAAATGACATGAAATTCGACAAAAGCTAATTACAGAAGTAGCAAATCACATGTAGACCAGACGAATACCCTTGGCTTATAATAAAATACAAAGTGAAAACAAATCTTTAAATCTGAATTAAACATAGTGTGTGAAAGACTTCATCGACATTTTTTATTGGTACTTTGACACTACCTCTCGGAATGTAGCGAATCCGAAATTTCCAGTAACTGCATGACTCTGGCGCATAGCGTACATACATAATTGGTTATAACAACGCGACAGTTAGGATTACAACCTAACTTCACACACCACCTAAGTTGTGTGTGTTAATTTTATATATGAGTGGCAGGACCTACAGTTTAAAATCGACTCCGAAACGATATACTTTCTTTTAGAAATTTTTCATGAGTTTTTCAGAGTTTTGCCAGAAATTTGCTGAGAGGAAGTAGCCGAAAGAGATTTTTTCATATTTCGTTTTGCCCGAGATGTCTAAGCTGGGATTTGAATCGAGGCCTCATGTCTAATAAGACAATGCAGTACCTACTAGACTACAGAGACTTCTTTAAATCTCTGTCGCATAAATCAGGCTGAACTAGATTCAATGGCACGGCTTAGGTTGACTTTGAGGAGCATATTAGTTTATGGCTTATTCATCTACACTAGCGAGATCAGAAAATCATATAAGAAAAAGTATAACGGGTCAAATAGCACAATATCGATGGCTTAGGTAACATCACATTTACGTGAGATGACATCAAATCGGCAAAATAAGTTGGTAAGTTGGTTGCTCGGGATGCTTCGGACGCTCTTGGTTCTCTTGGTATCGACCCAAATTCGTTTATTTTGTTTCTTCACTTACCCATATACTTTGAAATGGTCCCTTCGATGAAGTTGATTTTTCGATGAAAATCAAGGGTCAGTTACGAACTGCTTCAAAGCCCATTCAGGGAAAATAAAGGTCGTTGTCTATGGTCGTCCATTGTGATACATGGAGGAAGAAGAGATGCTTCTTTCTCTACTGAGAGTTATATTCATTATATACATTGCTTCTTACTGTAGTATCATTAAAAGAAAAATAAAATCAAAGTATCACAACAGTTGCCAAAAACTTTTTTGAAATAAAAATTGTAATAAAAATCTCAACTTTATACTCACAGGTATATTTTGCTTTGCTCATGATAAACTTTTTGAAGAGATAAAAAGCAAAAAAATAAAAACCAAACACGAGTGTTTGCCTTTAATTTATTAACAACAGCATTATCAATTTAGCATTAAATTTTAAAGTTTAACTTGTGGTTTTATAAGAGGGCCTCTGAAAATTTTGCAAACTGGAATGGAATATTTATTTGGGGCAACAGATGAACGTCTGTCAAATGAATACGGTCGTGGAGCTTCATTATTTCGTCCGGTATTTTACCAACGGCAGAATATATTTCCATAAAACATAGTGGGATTAAATTCCTTTGGTGGCCAATATTATGCTCCAAACTATGATATGATTTTATTATCAAACTCACCACTCAATAGGTTCTCAGCACTGGGTACCGTATGACATGAGCAACGATTTTTGTGGAAACCACACACAAGTCAACCATTCAACTACATGAAACAATACGTCTTTCATGGATCATTAGCAGATCTTGAACTCTCTAACTGTATTAACCCTTAAATCCATAAAGTTTGGTAATTCTGTTTATTGAGGTACCAATTGAGCCAAAAATAAATGTCGTCGTTGAAGGGAATTTTTCGATTTACAAAATAAATGTCACCGTAGTCGCCGTAGTCTAGTAGGTTGTGTGTTTGCTTATTAGATGAAAAGCCCGAGTTCGAGCCCCAGACCAGACATCAAAACGAAACGTGAAAAAAAATATTTCTTCGGCGACTTCCTCTCATCAGATGTCTGGCAAAAACTTTGAGAGTAAATAAACCTGCCATGAAAAAGTTCCGCGAAAAATCTGCCATTCAGAGTCGACGTTAAACTGTAGGTCCCGCCACTCAAGTATAAAATTAAGGCACACAACATAAGTGGTGTGAGAAGCTAGAGCGTAATCCTGAATGAAGTGTAGTAATGGCCCATTATGTATGTATGATATCATGAATCTTTTTTTTTATACTTTAAATGGTGCCGATACAATTTCTATTCGTAAACATTATCCATCAAACTAAGCAATATCAGCAAAATGAATATTTTTGGGTGACAACGAATAACAATTTCATAAATGTTTAAAGAATTCTAAAATAATAGGACGAGCTTACTTATTTACTTAATTGGTCATTACAAGCCTTTAGCCAGGATTACAACCTAGCTTCTCATTGCCAGGTATCATAATCTGTTGCTGCAACTTCAATTCAAAATATTTCAAAGAATATTTGAACAGTGAAGGAATTGCTTCCAGCTCATAATGCACAGCAATCCTTTGATGAACATAACTTATCTGCAAGACATATACTTGGAACATGGGCGGTGTTAATGCGTTTTAGAGGCAAACACATGTGCAACACACATTTTCTCCCAACAAACAGCGTCGTGAACATCATCAGCGTAACAGAGGGAAGTAGACATTAAAGAGCAAAAGAGAATCTAAATTAGGTTTCCAACGTCCTGAAAATCATCAGAGTACCAGAGTAGTGTAGACATTAGAGAGCCTAGATTACCTAGGCTTCCACACCTTTTTTTTCCTCTCTAAGCTTCATGTGATCCAATATGTATGACCTCCTCTACTAATGATCAAATCTATTGATCTTTTCACTTTTGACCGTATTAGTTGTATGGTAGAAGTTCATGTTGAGCTCGCAGATCAATATCTTGACAAAAGCAAAATCATTTTCTTATTAATTTATACAACCGTGGATTGTATTTGTTGTATGTACTACACTATCCACTTACACATGAATTCACATACGAAATAAGCAACGTAAACGCATTTGACTTTGTTTCTTTGTCCTTTGCCAAGTATTGATTGAATTGGAAATATCTTTATGGCTGAGATTTGCTTTTTCAAAAGTTTAGCTTTTACTGCTAATACAGGTGCATTATTGCATTGCGTCAATCCTCTCATGCCATATTTATGATTCAAAAGAAAATTTTTTTATTTAATTTACTAGCAAAGGAGATTCATTTTGGGTGCATATATTTTCCTCAAACCCTTACACAAACAGTGGCTAGCAAAAATGTATAGCGTTTCAGTTGAAGCACATATTAACACTTTTAAATATCACAGTCACACCAACTTTTTTTCCTATTAAGAAGGTGATTTCATGCTCCCGAACTATTGCTAATAGATTTAGAACCTATACCAGAATGTACTGTAACTATAGGCCCCATATTCATGTCTCCTAAGTAAGCTGAATTTTGGCTGATTGAATGTTGACATCAAACTTATAAAATTCCAAATATGTTTGATTCATACGCCTACTCATTCATAAACTTAGAATAATACTTATAATACTCATGATCCGAGTGGTTCGAATCATTCATCAAAATTTACAGTCTTAGGTGTTGTTGCATTTAGGAAAAAAGAAGAAAGAAAAAGGCAGCATGCAAAGCAAACACACAACCTTCTAGTGAGTATTGTAGTGTTCGTATGCGAATCATACTTATTTTGTGATTCTTGTAAATGTTGAGTAAAGGAGAGTCGAAATCAACAACATCATGCGTATTGTTAAATATGAGTACGATGAGTACTTCGAACGTTGAATACGAGTAGTATGAGTATGATATCAAAATAAGTATGAATGTGTATAACTATCAGAAATTATGAATAAGATTCGACTATACTTGATTATTATAGCCCTTCAGTCAGGATTACAACCTAGCTGCTCACATCACATTGTATGCATGAGCAGCTGGACCTACAGTTTAAAGTCGATGCCGAATGACAAATTTCTTGAGGTTGGAGTGGTAAGTTGGAGTGGTAGGTCGGAAAGGTAGTTTGTGGTGGTAGCTTTGCCAACCCATTACCTAGTAGACTACGACCACTTGCGTATATACATATATATATATATGTATGCTCTGTCGAAATTATGGTAAATTGATATGAGTACCCCTCATCGATTTGATATCTCAAATAGTAAAGTAATAATCAAGTAAATATGCTCAGACTTATCCGCCTCAGGTTTTTCCCTATTGTTCCGAGAAAATGTTATCCTCAGTTCACTTTAACTTAGAAATCAAAGGTCACCACTTTCATATCGCAGCTAATTAGATTTTAGGAGTACTATATAGTTTGTAGCTGAATATATCATTAGTATGAGAGCAGGTTACTTTGATGTTCTGAAATCTGATTATTGCAAACAATAAGAGTTAACTTCATAATAGTGAAATTTCCTAGCTTACCCTAATTTTTCCTCTATATCATCTTTCTTGAGGAGATATTACGTCCATTTTATATGATGTTAGGATCTGCATGGATATCAAAAAGGTCTATGTATTCCATTATTTTGTTCAATATTCATAATCATTGTGGCTTGCTTTAGTCAGGGAATTCACGGGACAGATATCCGTTTTATCTGATCAGTTCTTTTCCGTGGGCCCAAATGATTACGTAGGTGTAGTGTGGATCAGAGATCAGCAATGAGTATTGAAAAAGATGGCTAGATTCGAATCATACACCTAATTTTTGATACTTATACGCATTCATACTTATTTTAATATCATTGAAAATCTACTCATATTCAAAGTTTGAAGTGTTCATCGTACTCATGATGTTGTTGATTTCGGCATTCGATAACTCAACATATACAAGAATCACAAAATAAGTATGATTCGCTTACGAACACTACAATGCTCAATAAAAGATTGTGTGTTTGCTTTGCTTGTTGGTCTGTCTTTCCAAACACTCGAATCATTTATGAGTATTAAAAGTATTTTTCTAAATTTATGAATATGAATGAGTAGGCATATGAATCAAACATATTTCGAATGTTATGAGTTTGATGTCAACGTTGTACTCATACTCATTGCAACCTGTACTTAAAAAATGAATGTTGTAGTGAGTGCGAATGAATCAGAGTAGTTGAATTTCAATGCTGTTGACTCACTTATACTCAACATTTCATGAGTACTTATGAGTAGAGAAAAAACGATTCATTGCTGATCTCTGTCTAGGAATTGAAAACTCTTTCATGGGTTTTATTGTATTTTGTGTTCTATTTATTTTGTGTTCCATTTTTTTTCTTCTACATATCGAACATATGTTGCGTATGAGTGATATTATATATGAGATATTAATCATACGCCACATATGTTGGCCGAAAATTGAAATTTTTCGTTTCTGCAGAAAATTAATATCAAAAATGAAATAAAATCAAATAAATATACAAAAACTATTTATAGAAGGTAGACTTAAGGCTTAAAACTTGATTTGATGTACATTTAAATTCCATAGAAAAGGATTGTCTTACCAAAATGAGGACAATTTACATATTTGGTTGATATTTTTTTTCCTTGACTAAAGGATAGTAATGAGCATGTAAGAAAAGAAAGCATCATTTCAGGATACGAGAATTTAAAGGAGATAGAAGAAGATATAATACTGGCATCAGAGCTACAAAAACTAAATACTTCTCTCAACGTTTTTGCCAGCTAACATGGCAATGTTTAAGAGAAATTGGAGATAATGTTGACAACTGTCCATATGCTGTTCAACTACCTACTAAACTACTGTGACTTTAAGTCTGAATCTGAATGAGAATTATCTATGGTAGACGGATTTTTGCCGTGGTACTGTAGGCTCAAAGTACTTATTCAGAATGGGGATTGTCTCGAGGATTACATATACTAGGTTCTGTGACGTTGGGAATCTACATATTGTTGGAACCTGTGGTGCATCAAGTGCTAGGCAGCGAATTACCATTGGTAACAACGAGCAGCATCTTCAAATTTGTTTGGGCAATAGGCTTGAAGGAGACATGACAAGAAAACCATATAAAGTATTAGGGGAGTACAATAGATCCTATGTGCGCAGTTGTAAGGCATATTTACGGAATGAACTGTGGCAAACAGCATAAATGTCTTGTCACTATTATTGCATAAGAAGTGTAAACCCTTTCTGTCCAATAAACCATAACAGTACCTTTTAGTTTAATATTCCAGGTTAATTTGGTTGAATAATTCTTGCAAAAAAAAAATATTTGTATCTAAAATTATTCAAAAATATCATACACTTTTGTTATCCACTGTACTTTCAGTGGGACAAAAGCAAACCATCGCATAAATATCAATGTAAAGTAAAACGTACTCTGCATTCATTTGATGTTTTATATGATGTGGTCGTCGTGTATGCGTGTATTAAAAGTGAATATACATATGTGAACGAGAGCATGAGAGAAGAAAGTGGAAGACATTTCTTATAATATTTATGAGTTATTTTCCCTTTGCACCAAACACACTGTGTATTAGTATATTAGCAGAGTGTTGTAAAGTTGTATTAAAAGTTTGTTCTTTGTGTTCATGTTGAAATGAAAAATAATGAATCACTTTGGTATTAAAATTTGTTTCAATACTCCTCTACTCCCATCTCTGCATTAACACGAAAATAGATTGCTTTTCTTGCTTAAGAGTCAAAATATGAGTACAAATAAATTGGAAAATTTATGCAGAAAACTTAAAAAGAGATACAAAAAGTCAACAAAGTCAACAATTTGAAACTAAGAGAGGTTAATAAAATCGTCATCAAATTAAAGGACCGTAAAAATATTTGATGGCTTTGTGCGTCTGTCTGTTCTTTTGTCAACCAGATTCCGTTGGAGAAATTGTGCTCAATTGCTTGCAAAATTTTTATTGATTTAATCAACTTGCAATCTCTGTCTTCTAAGTTTTTCTATTGCATTTAGAGTTTTGATTTTTAAAAAGCAATGTTCTCTGGTAGTAGTTAAATTACTTCCATTCCTATGAAGGAATAATTTTGGTATTGTAAAGCTGGGCTCTGGAGAGCAGAAGTGTTTTAGTGATGCTGTTTCTAGCGTGGTCTTGAAAACTATTGCACTGTATTGCTGCATGAAAGGATAACTTTTTCGTGGAACGCATATCGCAAATTAAAGTATCGAAAGATTTTTTTCTCACACTTCAATTTGCTAAAAAAAAAGAAAAACAAAAAAAATCATTCGCAAAAGAGTTAAACAACTTAAAAAAGTGTAGAAAGAATTGCTTGAACAAAAATAAAAACCGTACCGTACCGAAAATTGACTTTAAATCGTCCCCAGAGTATGTTTGTTTTTGTCATTCAAAACTGATACAAAAAAAATTATGAAATGGAAATGAAAACGGGGGAAAGCAGTAAAGGAATAATAATTTTAAAATTGAAACTGAAAAGGTTAGTTTTTTCGTTTTGTGCGTAAGTTTAACAAAGGACCATATAAGTACGGGTATCAACGACCCGCATAAATGTGTTTTCGAGTACAATTTTTTTCTTTACTTCTTATTGTCACTTGTGCTGGTGATGTTGTTGTTATTATTGTTGCTGTTGGTAACAATAGTGGCATTGTTGTGTCGTAACAAACTAATAAAATATGATACAATTTTCATAAAACTTTATTACCAAAACCATCAGCATCAAATACGATTACAGACGACACTGAAGACACATAAAAAAATGTATGAACTTGTGACGGTTGGTTAAAGTCGAATATAATGTGGACTACATATGCAGACATAATATAAATAACATTACTTCATAACCAATCAGTATGCCTTCAGGGGGTAATCTATCGATCAATGAATACTTTCACGTCTATCGAAGGGTAAATATAACCAAGCTAAGCTAAATTACATCAAAAAAACTATGCATTAGATGGAATATACTATGAATGCACTCCTTGATATGGAGCCAGATTGCTTGTTATTTTTCTTAATTGGTCATTACAACTCTTTGAACAGGATTACAACTTAACTTCTCACATCAAACATGTTGTATATGTTAAACATATCCATGAGTTAGGATAAAGGCGCTAGAGGTTGCGTTGAATTTTCGAGCATTACATATGATAGTGAGGACCAGGCCATTAAAAGTATGGCTTTAATACTGAGAGCCAAATTAAATGGGAGACTGGCAAATCCCCTAAAAGAACCAGTAAACTCTACTGGCTTTGGAAGTTCTTCACAACGAAAAAGAGTAATAAGAGTGAATGGAATAGTTTGCTTTCTACATATTATTTTAAGACAAAAACCTTTTAGTGCTATACAAATGGGTTAAGGACTTATAGTGGGACGTGAAAAACTTGGCGAGATTTTTTCTAGCGAAGGTTTGTTCCATCGAGTGATGGAATTTAACTTGAACCGGAGGTATAAAGGACGAAACATACTGTCGGACAGGTAGACTGCTATTTGATCACTCGGCTTTACGAGGTTGACATGAGAATGGAAAGCAGGCAGGGAAAGAGGGGCATCCTGTGACATGATGAGACAGATATTTTCCTTATGTTAGGATCCAAGCTGCCTTAGACTTTTAAAGTAAAACTTTCCCAGTTCCAGGCTCAACAATGTGGTTGAAACTACTTTAGGGTGTCTTCAAGTGTCCTTTGCCTTGCAATTTTTTTTTTGTTTATTTTTCTTTCTTTTTTTATTTCCTTAAGGTACTTGAAGTAAAAAAGTTAAAATCGTCTTATGCTCCACTTAATATTTTCTACCCCCAAAATAAAAGAGCTAAAGAATGATTCGAGTATTCTGGGCTGGAAAATAAAAAACAACTAAATTATTAACACGATAAAAAAAAGAAACGAAAACACATCAAAACTCTGTATTTTTAGTGTTAAAATTGAATTGAACCTTAAGAGAATATGATTATGATGGCCCTTATTACACAAAGTCAATGGAAATGAATTGAATTCCAATTCAATTGAATAACATATTCACACATACTTCTACTAACTGTTTAACTGTTACAGATTATTTTAAATTTGAGTCTGCAATTTATAACGAATAATAAATGACAATTGTCCCCCGTTGTCTTTCCTACGCAGAGGACGAATTTTTCGGCAATTTGTCGATAAATTATCCATTGAGCGGATGGGTAAATGGCCAACATTTCACGCTACTGTCTGTGCTACAGTCGGGGTGATATGCACAGGTCGAGTTTCGCAGAATAAACATCGCTACCAACCTTTTCTCAAGTCTGAAGCCATCAGTGTATACAATCAAATATTCTGGTGGGACGGCCATGTTAGAGACCCAGTAGTCCCTGCTTGGAATCAGAAAATTAAATCTTCTGCTCAAATAATATTCTGTAGGGAGATAACCGATGTTCGATGGGACTGGGGGACTAACTTCCAAAATAAAGGAATGCCCAAAGGGGATTTAGTCGTGGCGAATTTTGCCGCTTATTTAGCAAAAAGCGCAGTGAAAGGCCAGTTATGGCTTTCGTTGGAGTGATGCGTAGAGCACGGGTAATATGAATAACTATAGATCTTCTAACCTTTTCAAGAAGTCTGACATTATTTTGTCTATTTAGAACACTCCATCATAAGGCAACCGCATATATGACTGCAAAATAGATTCAGCGTTTGATTTTGGGGCGAAGACCCCATCTAGCTCCAACTGCTCTAGCATCCAGGTTAGCTTATGAATCCCCAGCTATGCACAGAAGTAGTAAATTTTACAAATTTCGAAAAAAGCTTTCAAGTGGCTCGATTTCTATTTTGTGGCTGTTCTTGATATATCCGAACGAAAATGGAATACAACTCTAATGTGAGCGACCTGCTGCTTCGAAGTTAATTTCATAGATTTTCGATTGCATTTTAGCGTGCATTAAGGGACGACGACGACTGTAATGTACTGTTTTCTGTTCTAATGGATTGTACCCTAGAGAAGTGACTTGTTCCAGAAAATCACATTTGCTTGTGTAGTTTTTCTCCACATTTCTCATTCATACATTCGTTCCATCGATCGAGCAATACATTTCAATGCGAATTCATTCCTTTACCGAACTATCCGTATGTGGAACTTTCTTTATGCAGAAGACTTCCTTGTCAAATGAATCTCTGGATTCATAAACACTACTCCCTCTTTCCTCTACTTCCATCAGCTATTTTCATAGTTCCAACTAGAGATCAAAAAGATGAGTAGATTCAAAACATACTCATAATTTGTGACACTTATACGCATTCATACTTATTTTAACATCATACTCATATTACTCATATTACTCATATTCAAAGTTTGAAGTACTCATCGTACTCATACTTAACAATACGCATGATGTTGATGATTTTGAGTGTGTCTTACTCAACATTTACAAGAATCACAAAGTAGGTATGATTCGCGAACTACAATACTCACTAGAAGGTTGTGTGTTTCCTTTGCTTGCTGTCTCTTTTTTTTTTTTTTTTTTTTTTTTTTTTTTTTTTTTTTTTTTTGGAAATGCAACAGCAACTAAACTTGTGGTGTGGTGAGTACGAATGAACCAGAGTAGTTGAATTTTAATACTATTGACTAACTCATACTCAAAATATCATGAGTACTTATGAGTAGCGAAAAAACGATTATCTCTGGTTCCAACACAATGCATTGCTTCTACATATTATAATTTCTCTGCTATATTTATATCCCCAAGTGTTAAGGATAATTGTTCTCCTGGCCCTTTTATAGCCTAAAACATTACTTTTCTATTTGTGTGCGTTATTTTATGAGGCATATTTGTCTGTCTACCAATTCGGTTAGTTGTGCTCACATGTGTAGGTCGTACAGTCCAACAAGTTTGGCATGAGTTGTGGTTGTATTTGACTGGCCTGACCTTAATTTATTCTCAATTTAATAGTTTTCAGTTAAGGCTCTCGGTCTTAACACACAACAACATCGTTTCGCATTCTGTTGACTGTACAACGTATTTTTGGTAATAAAATGTTCAATTTGAATTTAGTAACATTACTTTGAGATGATTGGTAACAATATGGGTTTATACTTGTATTTGTACTTGTATTTGTATTAGTTTAAATACTTTAACCACATAAACCAACTTCCATTACCAATACGTTGGCAAATGAAATGATAAGTAAATGAACTCGTACCGGAGTGTATGGATAATAAATTGACGAGAATTTTTTTTGTTGTTGTTGTTAAAAAGACAACATAAAGGCGTTGATGGTAAGAAGAAAAAAATATTTTCTTGTTGCCTTTATGTCTGCAATTCGAGTACAAATTTCAGAGAGAAAATACGTTTTTAAACCACATTTGTCTGTAAAAATTAAAGAAGAAAAAACGAGAAACTAAAGTTTTAAACAGATGTTCATGAGATATTTTGCCTTGGTTTCGTTTTTTTTTGTTTTTTTTTTATTGGCTTTAAAAAAACACATTTTATTGCTTTTTATTTCGAACAACAATTTCTTACAAAAAACATTCAAAAAAAAATGAAAACAAATTAGTTTTAGTTTCCTTCGTTTGCCACAACAAATTTCTTAAAAGTGTTTTAATTTATGGTGTGGAGCACAGTGTAAATTAGTTTAAATGAAAACTTAAAATAATCGCCCCCATGCTATGGGAGAGGAAAAAGAAAAGTCATGGATTTTAAAGTTTTTTCATTCAATATTTGTTGCTTGCAGTAGTAGTAAGGAAGAAGCCGAAAATTTTGTTTAAATAAGGTAAGTATGCCCTAAGTATGGTAGGCTTTCTAAATACTTGCTTGTTTCCACCTGAAGATACCGCGTAGACTAGAAGATAGTGTGTTGGCTTATTAGACGAATTCAAACCCCAGCTTAAACATGTCGAACAAAACGGAAAAATGACGAAAAAATATCTCTTTCGGCGACTGCCGAATAAAATTATCTTGGAATGTAACTCAACTCACGCACTCAAAACATGTGTTGAGAGAAGCTAGGTTTTAATCCTAACTAACAAGTTGTAATAACAAACTCTGTCTTCAAACCTATGTTATCATTCCATTGTCCTACATTCTCCGTAACCTGAAAATAAATAAAGAATGTTCAAGTTGAATTAGACCCCATCATCCGACGGAATAAATTTTCGCTTTGAAGATATCCACGGTCTTCATCATAGATTACGAATATTTCACTCTGTGATCAAATATCTTCACTTCTGTCACACACAATGGTCGCTCTCATTGTTTTCAAATTTCATCACTCAGGCTCTTCTGGAAAACTATACAGAATGCAGTTTATTTTGATTCTACATAGAGTACAGCTTAGGATGAGGCTAACAACAGGTCGATTTCTTAGGTCACGATTTCCTTTCATGAATTTTGTTTTCGATCGGTCTTAATTACCATATGTGAGGGTCGTAAATCTAGCAAAGCTTCTAGCGCCATAAACATTGCCACGTTTATGCTTAGGTATGCTAGTGTCAGAGTCGTATTCAACTTCGGCATAGTTTTTGACAAGTACGTCATACATATGGTATACCTTCATGGCACGCATATTTTTCAACAAGTTTCCAGCATATTGTTACGAAATGCTTGGTTCTACTTAAAATGATTCCGACATGTACAATTTTATTCTCAGAGTTCCAGGAATATACTTAAATTTGTCGTGAGTGGAGTAATCTTGTGGTTTTGCTCGTGTTAATTCTCGATCTGTCTAAAACATACCAGCGACTCTCAATCCAAAATCCCTTCTGAATAATATCAGAAAAGATGTTTTTCTAAATTTTGCAACATTGATTTTAATACTTAGATTAGTATTAATTTAAGGATATCGTTTGTATTGAGGATTTGCTGTCTTAAAAGTTCTGACTGATCATTCAAATATCCGCCAAAACTCTCCTGAGTGCAGCTTATCCGAAATGTTCAATGTTTCATGACGCGTAAATTAGTCTGAATTTGACCGATGGCATTAGTTATTTCGGCATTGAGTATTAATTACTGATTGATGGTTGAAAAAATACTTTACCTACGCAGTGTAGTATAAACTAGAAACGAATTTAGAATATTCGTAATTCCCTGGTTTTAATGGAACTTTTCTGTCTCAAATTACAGCACAGGCCAGATCTATATTTTTTTTTAAAGTATTTTCTTTTACGAAGATTACAAAAAAAAAAAGAGAAGAACTTTTCTCACTTTTCTTGTCATAAAAATGTGTAACGTATTGTTATTGTCATAAAACAACATGAAATAAAAACGAGAAACAAATGTTTTATTTCACTTTCTAAAAAAGAAAATAAAAAGTTTTTCTTCTTGATTTGTAGTCATTTTCATTTCATTTTCAGTCTGAAAACAAGTAAATTCGTTCGAAAGTCTACCAACGCATTTGTGATATTTTGCTTTTAAGGATCCTCATTGATGCCAAAAATAAAATCGAAAAAAGGAAAAATATCAAAGAGTAGAAAAAAAATCAAAACCTTGTCATAAATGAGAATGATTGCAGTACACAGGATTGTTACAATCCACAGTTCATGAAAAATTAAATTTCGTTGTTGTTTTTTTCCATTAAATTATTGGCATGACTGGTAGTAGTTCGTGCAAGAAGATTTTTTTTATCTGTAGGAGGACATCGATTACGATGACTATGGTTTGACTGCTGTGATCTGATCAGCAGATTTCGTTCGTTTCCTCGGAAAATGACGTTCTTTTAAAAGGACGGTTGCAAAATAAACTACTATTGGTTATTTTTTATTGATTTTCCTTGGTATGGCTCGAACAATTCTATATATCTGAGTCGGTTCGTCGCCATCCACATTTTATAGCCCCATCTAATTGGTTTTCCTCGGATGAATTGCTTGGTTTGCCGTGGTTTCCATAACATGGCACCATTGATTCATCCACGCAGTGATGTTCGTCAATTTCCGTGAATGGCATTAACATGTGAATCGATAGTTCAGCATTTTTGGAGGACTAAAGAACGGAAAAGATTTTCTACATTGACCACCACTAAGAGACTCATATAAAGGTAGTACTCATAATACAATAACTGGAGACATTTTGATAGGAAATCGGAATAAATTAAATGCTCTTCAACGTAACGTGTTCTGAGATATGACTGCCTTTAGTAGGTACTACGAGGCAATATCGTATAACCCTTTTTATTATATTCCAAACTCCTACAATCCGTTTATAAAAGCATTTACACAAATTTCACTTCCTGGAATACTTATCTGCCTCTTTTTTTTTCAAGAATAAATAACTGGAATAACAACAACAACAAATTTCATATTATCTACAATACAACAGGATACTGAAAAATTCTTTATTTCTTTCTCCCTTTGGTGTTGTTGTTTTGTTTCTAAAATTTTAATGTCAAGTTTTGCATAAATTTATACGATATAAACTTCAGATAGTTGTTGCTGCTCTTGTTGTCATAGCCTTTCACTTCTATTGAAAACACTTACTGTTACTGGATAATGTCATCGCTGGGTATGCAGTCAAGATATTGTATAAAACGGCAACCCAGTAAACCATTGAATTGCTTTATTCTGTGTATAAGGGTTTTATCAGCAACCATTTTCAATTTATTTTCGCTTTCTCTTCTGTTGATTTGAAATTATTTTCTCGCCCCATGTATACCGAGTAGTTAGTTATTGCCACGGTTAGTCAGTTCTCTGTTAAGGCTGTTGGTGGTGGTAGTGGTGATGGTGGTGGTGGTACTCCCTTTTGATGTACATAAATCTGGTTGCATAATTTATGGCCTTGTTTAAGTTTGACATTTAATGTTAAATTCCTTTCCTTTCATTTCACTTTTTGCCCATGCTCTTTCTCTCTCTCTTTACTGGTTATGTAGTTGTTTTATGTTTTTTTTCCTTTTTCTTCTTCTTCATTCTGTTTGAGCAGTGTTTCTTGTTAATCTTTTAACAAAAGATACTTCTGCTGGCTGTTATTTTCTGTTCTCTAGTTTATCTTGTATATCCTTTAGCCAAAGAAAAATTAAAAGGCAAAAATTCTTAAGAAATATTAAGACATTGTATCTGTATCTGTATTTGTGTTTGTGTGTGTGTGTGTGCTTGTGTGTTTGTGTGTCTGTTATTTTAAAAACAATTTAATTATTGCAAATGAGAGCAACAAATAATTTGTAATTGTTAAAGCAATGGAATGTTCTTCTTCTGTATTCTATTTAAATAATGCCATTGTTTAGAAGGGTCATATCAGCTAGTAAAATTGTAGCACACAGTGGGCTAAACAAAGGAAAATTAGAAAAAAAAATTAAAGGAGAATAACGAATTTATTTAGGGCTTTAAATGAAGGCTTTCTTCCTTCGAGAGCTGCAGCTCTTTTTCCAGCAGTTCTAATGTAATGTAGTCTTCCAGGACTGGAATTGATGCTGTATATGACAGAGTTTCGGCATCTTCACACAAAATAGTCGCATGGTCTTAGCCAATGAAGTGCCAATATATTGCAACAAAACGAGATTCTTGTAGATTACGGTTCAATGGTGTAGTCGGGTCACAAATCTCCCCAGGTAGGCATCTATCTGGGTTAAGCTGGGCAGCTTTGACTACGTCAGGCTCTCCGCTACAAATTCGGTAATTTAGTTTACTGAAGTAAAAATTGAAGTGAAGTTGCCATAGTCTAGTATGTAGTGTGTTAGCCCAGTTCAGACATTACAAACAAAACGAAATATTGAAAAAAAATATATTTCTTTCAGAGCCTATCTCACAGCAGCCTTCCAGCTAAATTGCTCGGATGAAATAAAATTGCCACGATAAGTTTCTCAAATTTATTGTTCGGATTCAAGTTTATGTTGGAGGTCCCACCAGCCGAACATGAAATTAACGTGATGTGGGAAGCAAGGCTGTAATCCTGATAAAAGGGTAAGTAAGTAAGTTGGACGTACAAGTTGAGTCAAAAATGAGCTTCATACCGGAAGTAAATACATGTGTGCTGACTGTAATGTATTCTGATCTTTATTTCTAGAAAATCTAAATTACAATTGAATATAAATTACTTATATCTTATATACATTGAGTTTTACTTCATAGTGAAGTGTTACCATTGTATTACAGTTTTTAATACTATTTGTTATTAATAATACTACACTACATGTCCTCCCCCAAAAGAAATATGATATATTATAAACAGGCAATAACTAATAACTAGGATGATAATTCAATTACACTATAGGTTATTAATTATTACAATATGTTTATCGGAAAGGTACATAGGTACGTTTAAAAATGTATAATAAGTATTAACAAAATTTGTTTTTATATAATTCAAAGTATATGTAATTTTAAATTTTCTTATTTTAATTTTAATTTCGTAATGCTAATTTTTTAAGCTTTTATTTGTTTAATTTTTATAACAAATACCTTCTTTGCGTGGTCTCAAAACTCTACTAGATGCAGCTTTCGAAGTCTCATCTGTAGTTGGAACGGTATAATCACGTTCAACATCAATGGAACTTCCACTTTCATGACTGTTCACCTCCTCTTGAACGTTTCTTCCAATTTCAAGATTTTGATTTAAGTTCTTGTTTCTAATTTGATCTGAATGTCGCTTAATTTCTCTGTTATTATGAGCAATGATACAAGAATATGATCGAGGACCGAGTTTATCTTTAATAGTAGCTTGAGTCCAGCTAGGTTTGTTAGGATTTCTATAATCTCTTATCATGACATTTTGGCCTGTTGAAAACATGGCATCGCGTTTACCTTTGTAATTTGTAACGTTGTTATTTTGAGCGTCAACAATAACTTGCCTTGTTGTAGGTGGCTTTAATCTGCTTAAACGTGTTTTTAAAAATCTTCCAAGAAAAAGCTTGGAAGGCGATTCACCAGTGGTACAATGTACAGTATTGCGATAGTCAAGTAAAAACCTGTTCAAAATAATGTCTAAGCAAGAGTTTTTGTCAACTTTAAGACTTGCTAAGATTGACTTTTTAAGTGTTTTTATGAAATTTTCTGCTTGACCGTTAGTAGCTGGATGTCCAGGAGCAGTAAGAATATGTTTAATATGATTTGTTTTCAAAAAAAATTTGAAATCTTCAGACGTGAACTGTCTTCCGTTGTCACTAACAAGAGTGTCAACCAGCCCATACCTACAAAATAGTTCCCTTAATTTTGTGATAGCAAAAGATGAAGTTATTTCTTTTGTTTTGAAAACTTCAACCCATTTAGAGTAAGAATCTATCACTACTAAAAAATAAAAGTTTTTAATGGGACCGGCAAAGTCTATATGGATACGACTCCATACTGAATTGGTAGGATTCCATGGTATTAAATGAGATTTCTCAGGACTTTGTTGCAATTCCTGGCAAGGGATGCAATCTCTTATCATATTTTCTATTTCGTGGTCAATGTTTGGCCACCAAACGTATGAACGAGCTAACATCTTTGTTTTCACAATTCCCAAGTGTGATGCATGAAGTTCCTTGAGAACAAAATCTTGTAACTTCTTTGGAATAACTACTCTGTACCCCCAAAGGATACAATCATATTCAACTGAGAGCTCATATGCTTTGTTGCGAAAAGGAATGAATTCATCTCCTTTTAACAAATGAACAGTGCCATTTTGAATGGCTGCACTTAATTTTGATAAAACTGGATCACGGCGTGTCTCTCTAGCTATGTCCTTAAAATTTAAATAAAAAGTGGAATCACTATCCGATTCTATAAAATTAATATAATTGCTTTCAATTTTATCTTCAGCCGACAAAAATTGTGGCATTCTGGAGAGTCCATCAGCTATGTTTAAATTACCTTTAATGTATTCAATGGAATAATTGAAGCCTGATAAAATTAATGACCATCTTTGAATACGAGCTGAAGCCATGATTGGTAAGCTCTTATGTTCACCAAAGATGCCCAATAACGGTCTGTGATCCGTACGCAGAATAAATCGATTACCCAAGAGGTATTGCTTTAATTTAGTTACGCTAAATATTAACGCTAGAGCTTCTTTTTCTAAAGTACTGTAATTTGTTTCACTTTTAGATAAAGCTCTTGAAACAAAAGCAATTGGCTTCAAATTTCTTTGAATTCTGTGACACAAAACACCAGCCACTGCATTATTGCTAGCATCGGTAGTTAGAATTATAGGTAAATTTGGGTTAAAATGAACTAAAACCTGATCGGATGTCACTTCAGCTTTAATCAATTCATATGCCTTTTGACATTCTTTTGACCAATGAAATGGAACATTTTTCCGAAGAAGCTCATATAGAGGAAACATTTTCTGGCTAAAGTTGCAAATAAACTTCGAATAATAATTCGCCATTCCAATAAAAGCTCTAAGTTCAGAGATATCTTTTGGTATAGGTGCCGACGAAACACTTGAAACACGTTCGTCAGACTTACTTAAGCCATGTTCGTCGATGGTAAAACCAAGAAAACATATTTTGGGTTTAAAAAATTCGCATTTGCTTAAATTTAATTTAAGTCCTGCTAAATGAAGTTTCTTTAATACTAATTTAAGAGTTTCTATATGTTGAAAATTGTTCTTTCCCGTAATAGTTATATCGTCTTGATAGACTACAACATTCTGAATACCTGATAATAAATTTTCCATAACCCTTTGAAAAATAGCTGCTGCGGTTTTAATTCCAAAAGGAAGCCTTTTGACTTTTAACAATCCTATATGAGTACTCCAAGTACACAATAATTGTGATTCATCATCTAATACTAACTGATTATAAGCATTGGAAAGGTCAAGTTTAGTAAATAGTTTTCCTCCTTCCAATGAAGCAAAAATTTCGTCAATCCTAGGCAGAGGATGAATAAAGTTTTCTAAACATTTGTTTAGTGTAACCTTGTAATCACCACAGATCCTCAAACCACCGTTAGGTTTTAAAACTGGAACTAAAGGTGTAGCCCATTCTGAATTATCTACCTGTTCGAGAACTCCATCTTGGATTAATTTTCGAAGGTGACATTCAATTTTACTTTTCCAAGCAAAAGGTAGCGGTCTAGGTTTGAAAAATATAGGCTTTGAACCTTCAATAAGTTTCAAGGATATTTTGCTGCCTTTAAATTCTCCTAATCTTTCTTGAAATACTTCTGAAAACTCACTTTTTAATTGGTTTATGATTGAAGAAAAATCTTTTTGAATCGATACTGAATTTATTTGAATTAAGTCAAATTTAAATTTTCTTAGAAAAGAACGTCCGAGTAATGGAGGGGTTTTTGTATTAGTAACTACTACAACTATCTTGTGTTCGGTACCTCGATACGATATTAAAGCATCGTACTCACCCAAAAGAGAAATTCTTTTACCGCTATAATCAACATAAGGAATTTGACACGATCTTAACTTTGATATTTTACCACCAAGACTTCTTTCATACATTGAAAGTGGAATCAACGTACAAGAGGCACCGGTATCACAAGCAATTTTCATCGGAATTCCGTCAAACAAAACCTCCAAATAGTAGATGCCTCTAGTAGATTCTGAAGACACACTATAAATAGATAAACCAAATAAATCGTTATTTATATTATTTTGTGGAGAATTAGAATCTGATACATAGTTTACAGCTCTATTTTTCTTCGAACATATAGGCGCCATATGCCCAATTTTACCGCAGGAATGGCACTTACTGTTTTTGTATTTACAAAATCTAGATTCATGGTTGTGCCAACCGCAGTGTGAGCATACTTTTTTGTGTTTTTGTTTACTTTCACCTGCGCCACTGCTGTTACCTGCTCCAAGTCCATCACCTCCAACGCCACTGCTGACTTTTGAATTGAAAGATTGATTGCTTTTTATCTTACCTTTTGGCCTTGAGCGTGACTTCATGACAAGATTAACCATGTCTTCTTTTGCGGAATTTGACATCATTTTTGTCTCCATAATCATAGCTTTTTTTAGCGCTTCAGCAACCGTAAGTGTCTCATCTTCCTCACATAGCCTTTCAAAAATTTTGCTTGGCAAATGAATGATGAATTGATTTAACACAAACGCTTCCAAATTGTTACCAAACTTGCAATTTAAAGCTAGACTTTTGACCCTGGCAAACCATTCAGCTACGCTTTCGCTTTCATTTTTAACAGACGAAAAAAATTTTTTTCTCTCTCTAAAGATGATTGTTGGCGGTGTGTAATGAGAGCTTAGAATTTTGCAGATCTCATCATAATTTTTTGAAATCGGTGAGTCGGGACTGCACAGACTATGTAACACACTGTATGGAGCAGCACCAATCGACTTTAATAAAGCTGCCTTCTTTTGATTCTCTTCTGTGCAATTAATTTCACAGAAGTGGATATCCAACTTTTCCTTCCAAATTGAAAAAGTTTCATTGTCCGGAGAAAATTCTGGAACGTTGGATGTTTGAAGCAACGTAATCGATGACTTTGGAGCTTCTGTTGTAGTATCAGTCGGCATTTTAAAAAAAATTTAATTAATTGTAAAACAATTTAATTAAAAAGAACTAATTGCCCGAAAAAAAAAAAATTTTTTTTTCAATTATGCGTAAAACGACTTAAAAAAAATTAAAAATTTTTTTTTTTTTTTAGGTTCTTTTGAACGTTTTCTCGTCGCCAATTTGTAATGTATTCTGATCTTTATTTCTAGAAAATCTAAATTACAATTGAATATAAATTACTTATATCTTATATACATTGAGTTTTACTTCATAGTGAAGTGTTACCATTGTATTACAGTTTTTAATACTATTTGTTATTAATAATACTACACTACACTGACATTAAAATTCAAGGATTTATCCGTGTTTTTCGTTTGTTACTCTACTGATGGTAAAATACAAATATACACAGAACATTTTTAGCATTGCCACGTAACACGAATCTTCCTTCTGAACTGAAAAAATTTACGCTGTAAAACGGAATCACCCGTTGAATTTTCCCTATCGTTCCTGGAAGGAACACAATCCAATGTTCATTATATGGTACTTTGCGCACCTCCTTCTTTCATATGTCACTGCCAATGGACAATGTCTTCTGTGACAAATTATTAGATTTTTGTACTGTGTATTGTGATGACGCACCTTGTTATCCTCTCTAGGGGTTTAGTGGCAATAGCTTCCCGGAATGTCTTTTTTAGAGATGTATTGAAGTCTCTTAAGTTTCAAAATTCAAAAGTTATGATGAGAATACTGTTCTTGTTTATCGTCAAGCATTTTCTCATGTACGTAGTGCGCAGGGACTAAAAATATTTTAACTATGTACATGGGAAGAAGTTATGGTAGACAGGGCCTAGGGTACTAGGTCTTCATCATCAAATATTTACAAAGTAATCGAAGAAAGTACTGACTACGATAAGCTCATATTTGAGTGGCTACTAAATTAACATTGAAAAATTTAATTTTCATTAACCATTTACTGCTATTCGACGTAGTCTGGTAGGTAGAGTGTTGGCTTAATGGACGTCAAACTACGGTTCACTATCACAGGTTAGGCATCGAAATATAAAAAATATTTCTTCGGCGACATCCTCTCAGCAGACTTCTGGCTAAAACTCTGAGTGTAAAAAAAATTGGCCATGAAAACTATCACAAAAATCTGTCATTAGGAGTCCCGCTACTTATAGATACAATTAACGCACAACGCACGCATTCGTAATCCTGAACGAAGAGTTGCAATGACCAGTTATGTATGCATGTATGTTCTTAAATTCATATGACCAAGTGAATACGGATGTGAAAAGCTTGGGTATAGAGGCTGTGTGACAACATCGGTTGATGGAAGTGGATAATCGAATATTTTTTTCGCATTACAAATGGGCCAACTACTCGGAACACAGTGAAACAAATCTTACAAAGCAACCTGAGATTATTTAAAACAAAGCGTTTAATGTCCATGGTGCCGTATTCTAAAGACAATTTACTTTTGATTTTCTTAATCCTTTTTCCTTTTGTAAATCGTAAACAGACACTTGTTTTATGAATACGAGTTTTTGCATCAAGGATATCATAATTAATTTCATACAACTTTTGTTATACACCAGCATTGTTGTTGCTCCTGTTTATATGTTTAGCAGTAAGACATTAAAATGAAATTCATGTTACGACATTACAAGACAATTTACAACAGAAATGTTTATAAAAAAAAACAGCCAAATTTATTGCAATATTTTAAGAACTGGAGTCTATCGAGTTCAAGCACTTTCGGGTTGTAATGCCAAAACAAAATTTACAAACTGGCTATGTATAGTCAATGTAAAGTTGCAACAAAACATTTAAAGGCACAACAGGCAGTCAGTTAACAAGCCAGCCAGCCAGCCAGCCAGACTGGTTGGCTTTATGAGCATGTACTCAACCAGCTCTGACTGAGTCAGTCATCAGCCATTAGAGAGACCAACATAACAATAAATTATAAGTGGCTGTCGTTTTGGTAACTGAAATTTGCAGTGAACAGTTTTGTAAGTTCAATTGCATTAAAGACTGTCCACAGAAAAACATTTCAAGTGACTGCCATTGTTGCCATTGTTTGTGGTAGAACTTTTTGTTATTTTGGTAAGTGTTGTTGGATTTAAAAGCAAAACCTGATTATGATAATTACATTGACACACAGAGTGTAAATTCATAATTACAATGTCTTGAGTACCAATGGCAACTGCTGTAGCATTTATTTTACATACAAGTGTTGCTTGTAGTAATTCTGTGTAGGAAACGATACATAATAGCTGTTGATAGAAACAGACAAGGTGATGATGTGGAAATAAAATATTAGGAATACAGGTTTTCGTACTGTAAAAAATTAAAGCTTACATTCAGATTTTTTCCCTGTGTACTGGCGGTAATAAGGTTGGAATTTGATACGTCTCTTTTGAAGGCAAAAAGCGATCCAATACAATATCAGGCACAACACTATTGAAAGGGTATGGTCATTACAAAACTTTTGTCATTATTACAGCATCCCACACCATCAATGTTGTTTATGTTAATTTTATCCATGAGTGAGTGGTGAGACATCAAATTGAAGGTCCATTTAGAATGACAGATTTGAATTGATCATTATAACGCTTCAGTCAGGATTACGATATCACACCGCTTATGTTGTGTGTGTTAATTTTATACATGCCCATAGCCCATGGTTCAAGCCGCAGTTTAGTCATTGCGAATATGAAAAAAAATATTTCTTCGGCGACTTCCTCTCAGCAGATTTCTGGCAAAAACTCTGAGAGTAAATAAACATGCCATGATAAAGTTTCTCAAAAATCTGTCGTTCGGAGTCGACGTTAAACTGTAGGTCCCGCCACTCAAGCATACAATTAAGGCACACAATATGAGTGGTGTGAGAAACTAGGCCATAATCCTGACTAAAGGCCCTGGTAATGGCCAATTATGTATGTATGTATGTATGAAAAGAAATATTTCTTTCAGCGATTTCCTCTTAGCAGATTTCTGGCAAAAACTCAGAAGTGAGATTTTATACCATATCTCATAGCGTGTTAGCTCACAACTACCATTTCATGAAACTTTTCGATATAAGCTGTAGTCCTGAAGTGACTTCATTTCTGTTCCAACAATCGCAACTCAAAGTGGCCAAGAAATATCTCTCTCAACGACCAGAAATATCGTGAAGATTTAAGCAGCGCCACTCTTAAAGAAAGCGCAACACACAGTCAGAACAGGTGCTCATCATTATCACAACGGAAAACTGTGATGGAATTCGCCTAGATGTGGACTGTTCAGAAAGGTAAATCGGCACATCAATTTGTATGTGAATGTCCAATTCCAATAAGACAAGACGTAAATTTCAGTAATGTACTTCCAAAGGAATGTCGAAGCTGACAGAAGTTGTACCGCTTGGTTCTGAAGGGCAATGCATGCCCGAGTGAACTAGCAATGTAAACTTGCAAGAAACCCGCACATTCACCACCTAACCTAACCGTTCTCGTTGGTAATGCAAGCAGTCCATAGATGACCCCAAACGGTCGGAACGATAGACGTTATTACATCGACATTCAATTTCGACATCGAGTTTGCCCCAACACATTCAATTTTACTAGTGGCTTCTACAATGTTTTCCAGTTGGAGGACACAATAATTTTCAAAACGGCGCAATACCTATTGGGTGGCCTAGATTCGAATAAATCTCTAACGAACATCATGCCGACGTTCGACCTCGACCTCGACCATAATTGTCGATTGGCATCCTTCACAGGTATGTGATCCAGAATATATTAATATCGTTAGGTTTTGTAATACTGACGATTTGCAATCTCTGACATGTTACAGAGCATAGATGGAGCGATTGCGTCAGTTAAACAAGTTATTCCCTACCTTTCTACAGGAATGCTCAACCTCGTTGGCAGCATGAAGTTACGTGCAATATTGCCAGTGTGTGTTGGTCTTGTACAAATATGAAGAAGTTTGTTTGTCTTCTGTTCCTAAAACGCATGGTCATCTATCTCGCATGGTCATCTATTTGCGATTTTCACGGATCTCTGTCTTATTGGAAAGCTAACCAGAAGACAGCATTCTGTCAAATAAATTCTTCAAGAGCTGTAGGTCTGACAATATATTACTCGTAGTGCTCTGCTTTTGACTTGAAGAAGAGGAGGTACTTAACTACTCATTTTGTGTCATCCTTGATAGAATTATTTGCTGTAATAGCCAAAAATTTATTTCGGAAACTGTTTGGTTACCTGTAAAGAATTTTGGATTAACTCGTAGCTTATTAATTGTGATATCAGAGTGGGTTCAAATGGACTGAGAGAGATCCGCCCTTTGCTAATATTGCTCACTGAGTCAAGCAATGGTAAAGCTTTTCAGTCTCTCTGACGCATTCTATTGAAATCCATAATTGTTATGCTTCAATCACGTTTCCAAATCATTCCACTCTTTTAATATTCTTTTTAAATATACTCTGACATGCATTCTTAATAATAGTTATCATAAGTTAAAGCTTGTTTTTAAATTTCATTCTGCAATTTATTCGTGTTGGTCATGCACTTGCCACAAGAAATTGATGACACTGACGTCCTGCATTTCTTTGATGCCAGCAATTATTTGCAACTGTTGTTATTAAAAATACGTTTGTTGCTGTTGGTATTATTATTTGAAAATTCTAAGATTTCTAAACAATAAAAATAAAATCTTAGAAATTTATGGTTCCATTATATGTATATCTGGACAATACCCTAAGCACACTGGTGACCAATTAATTTCAAATGAACTTTAATGTGACTTATGATAAGGCAGTGCCTTTCTAATATTTTTTTAATTATTTTCGGAAACGAATGAAGTTTTAATTAAAGTTTGTGTGCTAAAAATAAGAATTATAAGACTGGTTGGTGTCTATTTTTTGCATGAAGAATATATTTCGCAGTACAAGAATGTCATAAAAAGAATTTATTTTGTGCTACTTATGTATGATAATGGAGCGGCAAAAGGCGAGAGCTTAGAAAAGATGAGTTGCATAGAAGCACGAATGTTGTACAAATATTTAACAAAGTGCTTCAACACGGAATATCTTCTAGCAGAGACGACATCGGAAACTTACAATTTCTCGAATTGGGTTCAACCTCACCGCTATTCTATAATATTGCGCCAAAGACACTTTCCAAGGAACAAGCCTACTATCGGCAGACATTTGTGCTATGACAAATCCTTGAGAAACCCCTTAAAAACCATACAAGTGTGCACTAAAAGATAGTTTTAGATGGCCTAATAAGGGATGTGGCAATGTCTAAGCTCAATATCTCTTCAATTTTCTCAGCTCCGTTAAGGTAGTAAAGGACATCTTGGAAACGACTCCTTCTCATACGACTTCTTTAATTTCGACATGTAGAGTGTTCTATGAAAGTTTCCAATTGCACATTCAAAGGTAACTCTTTATTGGTTACGAGACACTTAGATAACGTTGGAAATTTCAATGCTGATGATCTAGCCAGGACTGGTAAGAGAAGGACTGACTCAGTTCTTTCTTTAAATCGCATGGCCACCCATCGCACAATAGCTATTCTTACGGGCCACTGTTTATTTGGTAGACATGCCGAATAAGTGGCGTAAAAAGCCAGATCGTAATCCTGACTGAAGGGTTGTAATGACCAATCATGTATGTATGTGTATGTTTTCATCGGCTGAAGCACCAGGCTATGTGAAATTCACTTGAGAGAAAAGAGATACCCGAGAAATTAGTCTGTCTCATATAGTCACAGTATACAGCATTTCAATGCAGATTGTTGCATGTAGGGGTACTTTCTGATCCTAATTGGTATCGCTTCAGGTATCCAGCAAACAATACATATTCCATTCCCGCTCATTTTTAGTTCTGTTAGCAATCAAGGAGGTGCTTCGAACGCATATAGATTCTTCTACCAACCGGGGCATTCTCTGGCACATAATTTGTATGGAACATGTTAACGATCTGACTAACGTTGATGATATTGCGTTAGTTTCCTGGAAGCGAAACACATACGAGACAAATTGAAGAGTTTTTAAACATATTACTGAAGCCGACATACAATATCACAAAATTGGGCCTCAACTGAAATTCACTGATGTTGTAGTATGCTTATAAAAGTGAGTGAAGCTTGCACCTGCTATTGAAATAATAAAATTGCTTAAGGTAGGAGCACTTGGTAATCAACATTTTTTTTTTAAATTTCGTTTTACACCGGTTACTTATTACAGGCAGAAAATGTTTTTTATTTTCAACGAGTAAGAGGACAGACTTGTTATTTTTTACAATTTCTTATGCATGAAGTCGCCGTAGTCTAGTAGGTAGCATGTTGGTTTTAGCTTCAGCTTAGGCATCACGAACAAAATGAACGATTTCCTTTCAGAAGTTTTTTAGAAAAATCGCTGGGAGTGAATAAAATTGTCAGAAGAAGTTTCTCAAAAATTTGTCGTATAGAGTAGAATTTAAATTCTATGTCCCTACACTCATGTTTAAAATTAACACACACAACATGGGTAATGTGACAAGCTATATTGTAATCCTGATTTAAGCGTTTTAATTACCAATTATGTATGGCAGTATTCGAAAGCCGAATAAGTGATCACGTTTATGGCGTAGTGTCTGAGCTCAATATCTCTGCAATTTTCGCAACTGTGTTAAGGTAGTAAAGGACCTCTTCGTAACTTTAGATACCGGGCGATGCAGCAGCCTGTATGCCTCCTTACCTTCTTTAATTTCGACATGGAGAGTGTTATATATCAGTTTCTACCGAGTCATCAAAACAAAACGACTTGCTTTGATGGAACATAATACCGTTTCTTACGTAATCTCAAGGACTACAAAAAATTTTTAAAATTTTAGTGTGTAGCTATAATTTTTTCTACTACTGTATATGTATGTACATATTAAATATACATGTATATACATGTATTATTTATTTATTTTTATTTTATTTTTTTCTTCCCCCAATTTATTGTTATGATATTCTGTGCACAAAAGTTTCTTTAAAGTCATTAATTTAGTGTTGTTGTTGTTAGAAAAGTTCTTGTATATGAGCATAACACCCACATAACACTCTCGTATTAGTTAACTTAACATCTGCAGACGGAAAACAACTACAGACGGAAGTTGTGAAAAATGTTATATGAAAAGTATGAGTGGAAAACAAGTAGAAGAGAAACAACAAGTAATAAATATTTTATGAACGTGAACATGTTTGTTTGTTTTTTCATATTTGTTTGTTTTTGTTTTTGTGTTTTCTTTTATATTTTTTCTTTGTTTTTTGCCAAGAGAAAAATTTCATTAAAAACAAACAGGTGTTAGAAGGCATTCAGAGAGATTAATTTCTTTGACAGTTGAGTGTGCGAAAATATAACAAAAGAACAGAACAGAAGATGAAATTAAATAAAGAGTGTCTGCAGTCTGTGGCACTGTTTTAAGGCCAAGCGCTACTTTAAAATAATCACACCCGATAACAAAGGAATGAATATGGCTAGTTAAGCTAAAGGAACGGAGTCGAATGTATGCTATTAGTAAAGTACTTATTAAAACTAACAATTCCAGAAAGACTATGGAAATGCACCTTGATATGTCAAAGCATCTTTATCTCTGTATTGGGAGTCTCTTTACTGCATAATGACTGCCGATAACAATAACTTTGCTTTGACACCTTAGAAAGTCAAAGTGTGTTGACGTTTCTGTTCAGTAAGGTATGGCAATGCTTTTATTCATACGTATATACATACATAACATACAGAATTGGTCATTGCAACCCATCAGTCAGGAAGTGCGACCTAGTTTCTCACAGCTTTTATGTTGTGTGTGTTAATTTTATACATGAGTGGCGTGGCCTACAGTTTAAAGTCGCCAAAGAAATATTCGTTCATATTTTTGTTATGAAGTCTGATCTGGGGGGTTTGAATCGTTTCCTCATGTCAAATAAGTCAACACACTGCCTACTAGACTACGGCGCCTATTTGCAGCCCGTTATTAAACCGGCCCGAATTGATCAACAGAAAAAGCTTTATAACGACAACGCTAGACCAACTTACATGTTTGATGGCATGACAGAAATTGAGATAGATTGACTGGGAAGTTTTAAGGCATCCATCATAATGCACATAGCGTGTGGCTTTCTTGTGGCATTTCTTTCGACCTTACAGTGATTAGGAGTAGAGTTAAACGAATTCGTTTCAGAATTTTTTGAATTATTATAAGAATATCAATTATTGTTTTTGCTGGTGTTGTAGTTGTTTCTTTAGTTGTTTTCTTCAAGTAATTATTTTATGAAGAAGTACTGATGCTGCTTCGTATTACACTTACGTGGCAAGTTTTTCCTTTTTTTTTATAAAAAAAAATAAGTTGATGTAATAAAAACTTTCAACAATTTGTAGCATGTGTATAGCACAAGACTCTGTTTCGCTCTCTCCTCTCTCTTTCCGGCTTTAGTTATTGTTATAGCCAGGCTTAAACGGGGTAGCAGTAATAACGACACCAGCTACTGCAAGACTAATAACAACAGCAACAATAACAGCAAAAACAACAGCGTTAATAACAGTAAAACGCACAACGATGTGTTTAGAAGTAACAATTAAAAGAAATATGTATGTAAAGTGCCTTAAATGCGCCACCCCCCGCCCCCCAATGCTTGAGCAGGCACAAAAGACTCGATAGAGGTACGGAGAGAGCTACAAGAAAATAAAATTTAAATCGTTTCAATCATATTTTTATTAATACACCACCGTTACGATTATGTGGATTAGAGGCGTGGAAGAGAGAGAGCGAAGTTCCGGAAAGAGCATTTTAATGCAGCTGCTTGAAGAACGCTTTGCAGTAAATTTTTCATTTCAAAATCACTTTGAAAACAGACGCCACATAAATTAACAATTTTAACGCTTAAGTTTATGATCTTTTTTTCATTTTTTTGTTCTAATAAAATTGTAATAAAAAAAGAATTAAAATGAAAAAAGAAAACAAAGAAAGGAATTGAAAGTAAACCGTGAAAAGCAGAGTTAAGACATTGGAAGTAGCAGTAGCAGTAGTGGCAGAGTAATTAATGGAAAATGAAAGTGCAATTAATCAAGTACATTAAAATGACTTTTTATTACCCTCCCAAAACAAGACACATAAAAAATATTTAAAATGCTTTTGCTTCTAAGCTGAAGATATCAATTAATTTCTTCACTTAAATGCTCGTATTACGATGAAGAAATAAAATTTTAATTTTAAAACGTTTTTTAAGAAATTTAATTGATTGCTTAATTTGATACTTTACATCGCTAGAGTGTGGGGGCGTGGTGCAAGAGGCAATAAAATATTTCCATGGAAATAAAATACATTTTATGGCACTAAAATTGCTTCAGAACAGATTTTCTTTAATATTTTAATTGCTTAGTTTGTTCTGTTTTTCTTTCAACGCCTATTAATTAAAGCATACATTGGAGTAGAGAGAGTTGTAAAGGATCACCAAACTTATTTCAGAAAATTCAAAAAATGTTTTCAGATTTCAATTTATTTCGTTATGGTCGTCGTTACTTAATTGAATTAGAATTACAACCTAGCTTCTCACAACACCACAGATCAGCAATGAATCGTTTTCTCGCTACTCATAAGTACTCAAGAAACTTTGAGTACGAGTGAGTCATTAATATTGAAATTTAACTACTCTCATTTGAAATTTAACTGAACTCACTACAACATTGATTTATAAGTACAGGTTACAATGCTCATAGTTCAAGTGGTATGAGGAGCGAGGTTGTAATCCTGACTGAAGGGTTGTAATGACCACTTACGTATGTATGTATGTAATCTGGCATGTGTAGCTTTAACAAGATAGCCGTTATAAGTACTTATAAGTACTCATGAAATTTTGAGTATGAGTGAGTCAACAGTACTGAAATTCAACTACTCTGATTCATACGTACTCACTATAACATTGATTTATAAGTACCGGTTGCAATGAGTATGAGTACAACGTTGACATCAAATTCATACCATTCGAAATATGTTTGATTCATACGGCTACTCATTCAGATTCATAAATTTAGAAAAATACTTATAATACTCATAAATAATGATTCGAGTAATTCGAATATGAAAAAAATATTTTTATGGCGACTTCCTTCCAGCAGTCTTCTGGCAAAAAGAGTAAATAAAATTGCCATTAAAAGATTTTTTAAAAAATCCATCGTTTATAGTGTCGACTTTAAACTGTAGATCCCTAACGCAAGCCAGGTGTTAGTCCTGACTAAGTTGTTGTAACAACCATTTAAGTAAATAACGTAAGTAAGCATGAATGGATGTATCTCAAGATTGAATATGAAACTCGTATCAGTTCCTGCATACGAATTATTATCAATTAAAATTCGTTTCAATTTTTTCCTTTTTCTTTTTTGTATTGCACACAAGCCAAACTCCATATCATCATCTTAATATTCCCTTCATGTATAATATTTCCTAAACAACTTTAAATTCATATTAATTTTCCTTGAAGACTAACTTTTGTTTCTGTTGTCTCTCTCTCTCTCTTTTCGGTGTTAAGACAATAATTAAACAAAAAATTGAAATTGTTGACAAGTCAAGTATTCTCTGTGATTATTTTGTATGTGTTTTCCATGATGGTGTTGCTGTTCTTACATTTACAAGAATTTGTTATTGTTTCGTAATATTTCTCAGCGATACTTAAAAGCGCCAACATGAGAGTATTTTAAAGTGTAATAAATAATAATCTATGAGCACAGGGTTGCTAAGTTGGCAGATATTTTCCGTAACAAGGCATCAATTTGTTTAAAAATTAAAATCACAAAACAGGGCCTGTTATGTATATTATTGATGTAAGCGGTGAGTATCTGAACGTTAATCGATGGGAAACTTCACTTGTAAGATCAGTCTGTTGATGTATAACATATATATTCATAATTGGTTATTATAACTCTTCAATCAGGATTACGTCCTAACTTGTCACAACACTATGTTGTGTGTGTTATTTCCATACATGAGTGCTGGGATCTCGAGTTTAAAGTCGACTACGAGCGACAGATTTTTGAGAAACTTTGCATGGCAATTTTATTTAATCTCGAGTTTTTGTCAGAAACCTGCTGAGAGGAAGAAGCCGAAGAAATATTTTCTCATATTTCGTTTCGTTGTAGATGTCTGACCTGGGGATTGAGCCGTAGCCTCGCGACCAATAAGCCGACACACTGCAAGTTAGACTACGGCAACTTCTATTAGAATCAGCAGAAATCAATTTTTGAAGCAAAGCCAAGCTCTCGGCCTAATGCTTTAATTGTATTCTGAATAGGTTTCACTTTGTGTGCACTGTCTTCCTTCCGTTTTTCGGTGGAAGTTAATGATCAACCCATGAATTTTCGTTAATAACAATTCGAAGCAATACTGAATTTCTTCCATGCCTTCGAAGCAAAATTTCACAAGATGTTCTTCGGGTTTCCATCCGAAAATTGGTAAACATCGATCAATAGTGCTCTCCGCTCTCCGTTGACTGACCAGGCCATCATGATGTGGATTATAATCATTCTAGATTCGACAATTTTATTTGCGCACGTACGCATTAGTTATTTGACAGAAGTAGCTCCAACAAGATGACCTTTATCGACTACCGAATTGCGGTAGTTTCTATTGGGAGACCCAATATTGTAAGGCTTTGTTTTACTATTTTGCTGAGTTCCTTCCTTCCACTTTATGATTGTAATTTAAATATGCGTGTGGTAGAATTAGCTGCATAAAGTTGTAATTAAATTAGCATTCTTTTCATAGGTTATTTGCGTTAGAAGGCTTATAAATATTCGTATCAAGAAACATTTAAATCACTACCAATACAATAATAATTATTTTCCAAATTTTAATCGACTGCCTGTAAACTCTGTATTTAGTTACTTACATTTGTTTTCCCAGCAGCAGCATGTGATGTATCGTTAAAAAGTTATACTTAAGGAAAACAACTAAACAGTTGCAATCAATTAAGGTTGACTACACTATGAGCTACACCGCATGTATGTATGTTCTTACAATTCGTAAAGCGAATAGGGAAATGAAATTATTAATGGTTTGAAAAATCCAATGATCCTTAGATTAGAAGCGGACTCTACTCTTTGATCGTATGTCTTACCAAGAAATTTTTTCTTCAACAAAGTTATCAGTGAAGCTAATATTTCTCGGCGACACTGCAGCTATTTCAATTTGTTGTGCTTAAGTTTAAGAGCTTAAAGTTCTATACTAAAACGTATAGTAGATGAGTGGATTGAAGTAAATCCAAATCAAATTTGTGACCAATTATAAACCGCTTTTATTAATTACCACTTGTTCTGGAACTATCCGAAGCTTCTAATGAAGTTATTCAGTCTCCATTCTCCACAGTTTGTATCGCGGTACACGTATGATTTATATACCATTCAGATGAGAGAACCTCTGTGTCCGGCATTCAAAACGTATGCTAAGAAATCTTAACAAGTCCCCGTAGTCTAGTAGGTAGTCTGTTAGTTTATTAGACGAAAACCCTGGCTCAGACTATTACAACAAAACGAAATATGGAGAAACAATTCTTTCGGCAAATTCTTCTCAGTCACATGGCAAACACTCAAATAGTAGATAAAATTGCCATGAGAAGTTTCTCTAAAACCTGTTGTTCTAAACCTACGTTAAACTGTAGTTTGCGCCACTAATGAATAAAATTATGTGGGTGTTGTGAGAATCTCGGTTCTAATCCTGACTACAGGATTGTAATGACAAAGTAAATAACTAAGTAAACTCAATAATTAAAATATCGAGAGAGCTATGCCCACCAACACTAAAAAGTTGACTCCATTCAGATTTCCACTCGCTTCTGAACAATATGTGATCCATACGTAACAAAAAATTTATCCGGTGGAGATAAAACCAATAATCCTGAAAGTATCCTTTAGGAACCACGATCAATCCTGATCAGTTTTCAGTCCGTGTCATTATTTAATCAGCCAGAAACATCGCCTAGTGTTAGCTGCTCAGTTGTTACTTCAAAGGTTCTGAGGTAAGTATTGAAAAATTGTCTGAAAAGTATAAAATTAGAGACAAAAACAGGCTAGATTTTGTTTGCAGCTGCTCTCACTACAGACCGCTAGGGCTACAAAACACCTTAGTGGCAGCTCGACTTAACAAACGCAAACGTCTGTTGAAGAATATTTTTGGCAAGGCGAATAATAAGAACAAACAAAAGAAATTAATAACACTGATCGTCACAATTTCAGTTACAATCATAGAAATAGAAGCAATTGCTAATCTGACACGATATGGTATGTATTCTCCAAAACCGATCGTATGGCAATGAACCAGCCATAGAGAAAAACTTTCGAGTCGGACCAATTTCTGTGCACTTTTTCGAGCGTATGCGGTCGTATCTGGGCAATGGCATTACGAAGGTTGGCTTTCAAATGCTTAATTGCCTCTGGTGTGTCGGCATAAGGCTTTACTTTAACGGCACCTCACTGAAAATAGTCCAACGGTGTCAAATCGGAGCTTCTTGGTGGACAATCGACATCACCATTTCGGCTAATTAAACGGCCATTAAATCAATTGTGGCATGAGATGTGTTGCAAGTTGTATCATCCTGTTAAAACCAAACATCGTCCACATCACTGCCATGAAGAGAGGGTACAAAAAATCGGTTATCTTGGTGTCTCCATTGACCGTAGTGGTTGCACCGTCTTCATTCTCAAAGAAATATTTGCCTCACCAAACAGTCACTCGTAATGGGTGTATTGGCTTCTGTAAGACCACATGTGGGTTTGACAACTTTTCTTATTAATGTATCCACCAAGATTGAAATGAGCTTCATCCGATGAAAGATGATTTTTTTCTTTGGCAAAATCGACATCATCGCGCAGTTTCTCGTTGGCTCATCTATTTCAATACATCCCAACGTTGCTCAAGCGTAAATCAATCATTACGTTTAATGAATAGAATATACTGAATATTGTGACAGAATGGAATGACATAAGTATTGCCAGATTCGAAATAGGCCAGGGTTAAAATTTAAACCGATAGATGGCCCACCGGATACAATGGTAATAGTGGACACTAGGTTTAGCGAATTAAGGGGTCCAGGAATATATTACTCTGAGAATATTTTAACTACAACTAATGCTGTAGGGTGCCCGTATTAAAAAGTCACATGAGCTGTGTCTTGTTGTAAGAAAACTTCTGTTCACTTTTTAGTACGTGCGACATGAACTACTTAATGAAACATTTGCTGTGCCGGCATGAGTAAGCGTATTCCATAATGTAAACCGGTAGTGAGAGTGTAATATGATCAAAGCAACACATACATACATAGATAGCATACTTGAACAGACAACCAAAAATTTTAAAGAAAACACTGAAGCTTCTTTAGGCGGACTTGTTAAGCAAACTAGCTATGAAGAGAGGACTTTAAACTTTAAAAAATTGGGGAAAATTAATTTTTTCCTAAATAAGTGGGGCTTACATTAGGTCTCCAAGAAAATTTAACACAAGAAAAAAATTTTTAAGACACTGAGTTTTTTAATATAAGTTAAGTGCCGTTCATACACTTCGAAATGTATTTGGAAACATCTTCCCGCTTAATGATAAATGATGACTGCTGTTGGAAACTTTATCTTCTCAGCAAAAATATTGTATAAAAAAGAGGAAAAAACCAATAAAGTGTTGAAAGAAACAAAATTTGTTTACGTTTTTACTTGCTTTACTTGTCAGTGTTGATAGGTTTCTTTATTATTTTAATGTTACAACTTTCAATTGTTTAAAGATTTTCACTACAGGATACACACAATAACTACCAAAGAAAGAGATGACTGTGTCAGGATTTGAACCACAAACTCTCGTCTAATAAGCCAACACACTACCTACTAGACTACGGTGTATTCAACTTGTAATTCACCGTGAACGGCACACTTGAAAATTGCTGCCCGATTCTCTTTGAATTTAAATACATACATACATACATAATTGACCATTACAACCCTTCAGTCAGGATTACGGCCTAGCTTCTCACACCACTCAAGTTGTATGCCTTAATTTTATACTTGAGTGGCGGGACCTACAGTTTAACGTCGACTTTACATGGCAGGTTTTTATTTACTCTCAGAGTTTTTGCCAGAAATCTGCTGAGAGGTAGTCGCCGAAGAAATATTTTGTTTTCATATTTCTTTTTGATGTCTGGCCTGGGGCTCGAACCCGGGCTTTACGTCTAATAAGCGAACACACTACCTACTAGACTACGGCGACTACTTGAATTTAAATACAATCCTTTACTCTGCTCTTAAATGCATCCTCCATCTTATGTTTCCCAAATCAATTTGGGATTATTTTTTGTTTGTTTCTTATTTTGATTATATGTATTTGTACTTTTGGTTGTAATATCAAAAAAAAAATTAAGAAAGATTTTAACACTTACACCTCCTCCATATTTCGTATTGTAAGTATATCAATCGAGCGTATGATTAATATTTAATTCATGCCATTTAATAATGAAACATACTTCTGGGCATGCAAGAGTATAATTAAATATTGATTATACGTCACCAGTTGATTCTTTCACTCTTTCTGGCAAAACTCTGAGAGTAAATAAAAATCGGCATGAAATTTTTCAAAAAAAATCTGTTGTTCGGAGTCGACTTGAAACTGTAGAAAATAAACACGCGTAACATAAGTGATGTGAAAAGCTATGTCGAGAACAAAGAGGCAAAAGTGCTCATTAATATTATTAGAGTATCCAATAGAATATGCTCGTGAGATATGTAGAAACTTGTTTTCGTAAATTTCATTATGTTCTACTTAGTACTCATGTTTCTCGTAAACTTGGTAAATATTTTCTTTCATTCCAACCATTATATCACAGACGTTTTCATTTAAAGCTAAACATTACACTTCAATCATTTCCGCAAAAATTATTTTTCAATCACGTTCTTCATCTTACAATATGCTTTGATTTATTTTACGAAACATTCCTTTTGTTACATAATATTTCTATGAATCAATCATTGAAATTGGACATAAGAAATCATGTAAGGATGTAAAGGATGTAAACATTATGAGAATGTAACATTTGCTTGCTTGCTTATGTGTATGTATGTATGTATGTGCCTCGTTTCCTCCTATGTATACAATACATAGACTGTTAAATTCAACAAATGCTGCAATGCAACTTTCAACCATTAGAGGCAAAATTAATGTGTTTGCGTGTGTGTGCGTATGTAACTACAGCACAGACCCGTAAGCGACAGTTTGAGAGAAAGAAAATTAAATGTTGATACAACATCGTCGTTATGAAAGTTTTTTAACGTTGTCTAGAATGAATAGTTTCTTGCAATATCGCTGTGCATGATGGAATACAGTCTGTAACGGCTGTTGCTCCTTGCATTTGCTTTACAGAGTCACAAGAAATAAGGAATACACTTAAAAGGACATTATGTATGGAATATAAAGTAGTTCCAATGGCCGCTATATCTTCTTTGACACATTGTATTAGACCGATTGCATTAGTTACATAGGCTTTGAGTACCGCTATCGTTCAGTGTCGGCGACTTAAGAAGAACCAACAAGAAAAAGTCTAACGTGATCAAAACTCACGATGTGGGTGGCCAAATTATACGCCTCCACGTGGGATGACTTATCCGTCAAGACACTCGTGCGGTATATCTAACGCGGCATGATCTGTGTGCCCCGTCCTATTGAAACCACATGTCGTTGGTGTCCAAATCATCCAATTCTGAAATTAATAACTATCGAACTGTAGTGCTTATTCCAATTCATTATGCCAATTTCGTTTTCGAATAAATATGGATTCATACTAAACAGTGACTCGGGTAGCATTGGACGCTCTAAAATTGGTTACTTCCCTAGTTTGACAATTTTCTTTATCCAGGTACTCATTCATCTAGAGATGGGCCTCATCGCTGAACATGATTTTTTGATGAAAACTATGGCCAGTTGCCAAAGCCCAAAGCCCATACCGTGAATTCACGTTTTTGTTTGTGATTCTTCACTAGCTGGGTAAATTGAGCTTTGTATGGGTGCAGGCCCAAGTCACAAGGCAAAATTCATCAGGTTGTGGTGTGCGAAGAGAAGAGCGTAAGTTTGAAAGCAAGATCAGCTACTTCGGATTTAACATCGCACTCTTACAGACATCGGCATTGTTTTCGACAGAACTCGCATTTGGTTGACTTACGGGTGTAAATCGATAGTTTACCATGGCAGACTCAAGTCACAACGGAAAATTCATCAAGTTGTGGTCTGCCTCGCATTCAACTTGGCACTCTCCCAGATATCGGCAATATTTTCGGCAGATCGTTTACGGAATCAGTGGACTCGAATTTATCCATCACAGTCCTCTCATTAGGACAATTATGGCCGAAGCGTGTTGGCTGCACAGAACACTCATTTACATAAAACAATTCTATTATTTTCACGCGCTGTTGAGTGAATCTGTCCTCAGTTCAGAAAAAAAGAAAGAAAAAAACCCATGCAAATACTTAAAACATCGCTTCTTTCCAAATATCGATTATATCGCCGACATAACCTTGGAAGCATCATCAATTACCTTAGAATTTTAGTCACACAACTGTAACTATTGGCGAGCAAACAACGTACACGGATATAATAAAAGTGGATGAGTATACGAAAATTAATACGAGGGTATGCATATCTATAACATTATAACACGAACACGCACACACACAGATATAACAAAATTCCGAGTACTAGTATTCAATGTCGCTTTAAAGATGATTTTGACTACCGTTTATTGCACTCTTTAAATTCAGCTCCTTCTCTCAATATCTTAATATCTCTCTCTGTCTCTTTGTCTGTCTTAAAATATTTTCTAATTCTGCAGCAACTGTAAACTCCCGCACGCGTGTGTGTAAGTACAACTATTTTTGTTAACATCCGTTACTGTTTCACCCAGAAGCGAAAGCAAATACGGGAACAAGAAAAGCTGTTTACATCGTACACATACATGTGGCCATTTCTTCTGATTATTATTTGAAATTTGAAGTATATGCCAGATATCCATCCAATACGCGATATATACAGTCACGGGCAAATGTTTCCATACAGTTTAAGACTTTTAAAGATTTAGAATAAATAATGGGACCATGAGAAAAAATGTTAAACTTTGAAAACTTCATTGTTGAAATTGAAATCGGATAGATAGTGTGTTGGCTTATTAGACGTGAGGCCACAGTTTAAATATCAGGTCATACTTCTTCGGAAAAGTGAAATATGAACAAAATATTTCTTCGACGACTATGTCTCAGCGGATTTCTGATAAAAAAAACTCTGAGAGTAAATGAAATTGCCATAAAGAGTTTCTGAAAACTCCGTAGTTCGTAGTCGATTTTAAAGTATAGGTCCCGCCACTGATAAATAAAATTAATATACACAACACAAGTGGTGTATGAAGCTAGGTCGTAACCCTGACTGGAGGGTTGTAATGACCAGTTATGTATGCATGTGGACATATCAAATTCAATTTTTTGATTTTCTTATAATTATTTTTAGTTTCTTTACAACGTTCAAAATTCATTAAAAAGACAGCGTATGAAGACTTTTAACCTTAACTGTTTATAGAAAACATGCGCTAATATGCCTATATTTTCTATTGGATGTGCTTTTAGTTCTACAATATACTTCAACGTTAAAAATTAAATTCAATAGAACATGTTAATGTTACAGAAATATACTTCTTCTTCTATATTCTTCTTCTTCTCAGTTTCGTTGTTAAATTGATTACTTATTTTGGCTACCATATGTTGTATGTATGTATGTATGTTTTCATTAATTGTTTATATTGTAAGCAATGTTTTGTATTTAAAGAAAACCGACATGTTTCATTAAAAATTATTTTTAAAATACACGCTGCAACATGCAACCGATTGCCAAAGTTACTGTTTGAAAAAGTTTGTTTTCTTGACCCGAAACTACGGTGGTAGGTACCAGAGTTCAGCAATGAATCGTTATTTCGTATGAATTTTGAGTATGTGTGAGTCAACAGTATTGAAATTCAACAACTCTGATTTATTCATACTCACTACAAGATTGATTTATAAGTACAGGTTGCAATGAGTATGAGTACAGCGTTGACATCAAACTCATAACATACGAAATATGTTTGATTCATACGGCTACTCATTCTGATTCATAAATTTAGAAAAATACTTATAATACTCATAAATGATTCGAGTGATTCGAATCATTCATTAAAATTTACAGTCTTAGTTGTTGTTGCATTTACAAAAAAAGAAGAAAGATAAAACAAAGGCAGCAAGAAAAGAAAACACACAACCTTCTAGTGAGTATTGTAGTGTTCGTACGCGAATCATACTTATTTTGTGTGCGTAAAGAAGAAACGAAATTAACAACATCATGAGTATTGTTAAGTATGAGTACGATGAGTACTTCAAACTTGCAATATGAGTAGTATGAGTATGATATTCAAGTAAGTATGAATGCATATAAGTATCAGAAATTATGAATGTGATTCGAATATACTCATCTTTTTGAATACTCATTACAGATCTCTGCAACGTACCATTTACGAAAAGGAGACACAATTTATGAGGATGTCATTAGACAGCAATTTGAGGGCTGATGTAGAGAACATTTCATGAAAGGCCAGATAATACCGAGGATAATCTGATCGTAACGATAAGACCAATAGCAATCCATCGCAACATAGTCCGGGTTGGCATAACAACTCTACAAACAACGCAAATCTAGTTGAACAGGTTTCAGAAACAAGCGTGTGGTGGTTTAACAGAGGCATTTTTCAATCCATTAAAGCCGCCGCAGTCTAGTAGGTAATGTGTTGGCTTATTAGACGTCGGGTCACAGTTTAAACTCCAAGTCAAACATCCCCACCAAACATATTTCATAGGCGATTTTCTCTCAGTAGATTTTTGGCAATAAAATTGCCATGATGAAAATCTGATTGAGTCAATGAAGAGATTAGTTAAGCGCTCCTTTTACAAATATTTTATGTTTTCCTAAATTTTTTAAAACTCAAACAGTTTAAAAAAATCACCCGTTACCATGAATAAGGGGGTTTTTTTTTGTAGCCCTCCAAAAAACAAACTTCAAGAGATTATTTTCTATTCCATGCAAACCTTTAAAAAAACTTGTAGTTTTATTAACTTTTAACTCTCAAAACGAAAATACAAACTCAAACTGTCATGCATGTACTTCAACTTTTTACAAACTCATACACTTATTTGCGTTTGAATTTCAAATAAAAGGAAAGAAGAATGAATAGAAACGAATAGAAGAGCTATAAAATGTGTTGTAATTTAACGTATTTGGATCATGTTAAACGTGAGTGAAATTAAAATTACATTTGAAAAGATATACAAACGTATGAAGGATACATTTAAACTAAAGCCTTTTTTCGCGGCCCTACACATGATATGCAAATGATAGAACTCAAGTTGTATGGTGTTCATATACCCACCTTTATTGCGTAAATCGCAATAAATGGAATTGAAAATAAAATTTAGAAATGAAATGTCGAGTAATTAGAGGGATTAGTGTAGTCATCCAAGTAAATACTATTTACTACATATGGTAACAGTGAAGAAGAGATTTTTCTCTATTCAAAATATTTAAAATAAAAACTATGTACGGTAGGTACGGGACTCCGGACGACAGACTTTTTAAGAAACTTTTCATGTCAATTTTATTTACTCTACGGCTACAAATATCATCTGAATAGTCTAAGTTCCACTTCTCTCTAAATAGATTTCGTTTCATGAAACCATCAACCATAATATTATTACGTTTTTAACCTTTTAAAAACGTTAAAAATATGATTTCGTAGATTGCAAATAAAATAAAAATAAGTTTGTGTTTAGTTTTAAATCAATTTTTTATTGTTCGCACAATTCCGTGTACCACCTTTGGCAACTTGATTTAAACAACAACAATTTGCTTTAATTTTTATTCTACATACTTTACATGCTTCCAAGTACACACTAACATTTATTCGTTAGATCTTAGTAATGGAGATCTTCAAACCACAATTATTCTATTCACACGCAACGCATCTACACACAAGACTGACTGAATTATTTCTGATTCTGGTGCCTACTTCGTCTTGCCTCTTATATCGCTGGGAAAACAGTCTGATGAATGCTCTCGAAGGAGAATGACTTTGCCTTCGCGAAATCTCTATAAATATAAACATTTTGTTTACGTTATCGTTGTGTGTGTATTTTGTTTACGTTTGTCCTTCCTTGCAGTGTTGTTGTTGCCTGTTTGTTTATTTTGTTTATCCCCTTTTGTTTATACTGATGTTGTTGCTATATTTTTGTTTATACGTTGATCATGTAAACAAGTCCATTGTTTTTTTTAGCTTTTTTTATCATTTTAATAACACCATTTCCATTTTCGTAACAATATTAAATAGCTGAGGTGAGAGTACCCTCGCTTTACTACAACAAATGTTTGAAGTAGTTTACTGATATTGTGAGTGTAAAGAACTACGAGTTCATCATTCTCGTACATATCGCTGAGGGTTCAAATTATATACAGGAGTACTTGTTTTCTGCTTAATGCTTTCCATATAGTTTTTCGTTTAAAAGCAGCGAATGCTTCCAAGAATCCATCCTCGAATTGTTAGCAGAGAGTGATTTAAAATTTTTAAAAGGCCATCAAACCTTTAACGCAATAAATCGATTGTGGCATGAGATGTGTCGCAATTTGCATCATTATGCTGAAACCAAACATTGTTCACATCAATACCATGAAGAGCGGCTACAAAAAAATCGTTTATTATGGTGCATTAGGTGTCTCCATTGATCGTAATAGTTAAGCCGTTCTCATTTTCAGTGTCTCGTTGGCCCAATAAATCCTAACGTGCTCAAGTGTAAATCGGTTCATAATCTTCAGTGGAGATAATATACTGAATTTTATGACAGAATAGAATGACATAATTATTGCTGATTGTTAAATTTTAAACCGATAGATGGCCTACTCGGTATGCATAGATTGTTAGCCACCACTGTTTAAGTGGCAATCTGGCTTTACCTCTCCTAGATTTTTTTCAATGTTAATGAACAGCAATATGGTGTTAATTTTGTTCAATTTTAAGATGGCCTTTCTTCCTTCCATACTGGTGTGATAAGAGATCTTAAAAGTTCGGCTGTGGCTTTGGTGTCAACCTGCAGAATCGTCTAGGTAATCCTTGCTCCTCTTCTGGTTAATTTGTAACTTGAAAAAGTCTGAATTATTATTTATATCTTTATTAATTAGCAATAGTAACTCATTTAATTAATACGGTATATTTACCCTCATCACCCACCCTACGTTCATACATATCTTTCTATTAAAACCTTATTTACCTCTTTAGCCGCTATAATAGTGACTTTTCAGGCTCAACAAACCGTTAAAATATACGACTCTTATGGCTGCCCAAAATAGTATCACAAATTCATTTACATTTTGTCTTAGAGGCCCATATCATCTTCATTACACCGCTATTAGCAATGCGGAAAATTTATGCAGCCCCCCTAGGCCACAAACGTCACAACATAAAGGCGAAAGGGTTTTAAAATCATTATAATTTTAGCCAGGAATTAAAAGCCAAATTAAAAGCGGCATTTAGTCAGCCAGTCAGTCAGGCTAAAACTTAAAAATACAATTGTATTGTGTTGATTATATTCTGTATCTGTGTTTGTGTTTGTGGCTGTGCATGAGAGTATTTATGTGTATATCCGCGTGTATGTATATCTGTACTTAGTACTTGACTGGTAGTTGTGGCCAAGTTTTTTTGTTTTTTCGTTGAATGATTTTGAGTTGGTTATTTGTAGATGGTTTTTGTGTTAACCTCACAACACCACCTACCACCCCACCCTCGTAATAGCAAACAATGAATAGTTGAGTGAACCGCAGCAAATGGTTAAAATGCTGCTGCACAGTTTACTTACAAAAGCAAACGAAAAAAACAAAAACAAATCATCGAGGTTTTCAAAGAAAACCGTGCAAAAGGAAACTGAATGTTTGTTTAAAAAAAAAAATGGGGTTAAGAAATTTATTGTAAAATGGGAACATTAACATCAAAATGAAACAAAAGCACCAACAACATAAATATTGTTTAAACAACAAATTATTTGTGTTCATAATTATGAATTATTCGAGTTGCAAATTCTCTTCTTTGTGTTGCCATTTAATTTTCATTTTATTTAAATACTTAAATATCGCATGAATGAATGAACATGTTCACCCTGAAAATAATTTAAGTGGTGGCGTAATATACTGATTGAAGTGATAGCCAACCATCTAAAAGAAGACAAAAGATTTCTTACTTGGTTTCGAATTCAGTTCGCTTATGAACAATCCATTAAAAGTGCTCTGTGTCCCCTGACTACCCGGAGAATAAACATCATAGAAAGAGTAGTTAGCGCCTATTTAGTAAATTTCCTCACCACATTATTCAATACAACAACCCAAGGCATTGCTTCTAGGTATCAATAAAATCAATTCCACCATCCTAGGGCATGTCACAGTATTGCAATCACTTAGGTTAGGTTAACGGGTAGCGTGCCGTTCACAGGCAGGTTCACTCGGTGGTCCCTTTGCCCCCTTTATCGTGATCCGTTAGTGGTAGGTTTTTACCACACCGAGCTCCCGATTAAATCAGCCAATTGAATTAGTGGCACGTTTGCCACCATGTCCAGATCTTCAAACATTCTATCATCCAAAAACCGATTACGTCTGTACTCAAGGGCAGGGCACTCGCATAAAAGGTGTTGAATAGATTCCGTTTCGTCCAAATCATGGCAGCTTCTGCAGTAATTCTTCCCTTCTCAGCAAAATTGCTAATAGCGCAGCGTCTCGTTAGAATTCCCGTTAAAATGCGAACCGTTCTCTTATCAAACTCCAGAAGCTTCCTGGTTCTTCCCGTGTCCTCTGCTGAACACAGCAGTTTTGAAATTCGGCAACCGGGTACCCATCCAACTAACGTTTGCTATGCGGAACTTTTGCAATTTGGAAAAGTATTCCTGCATATCTCCTCTATCGTCTCTTCCTCTGGCATACCCAATCCCTCCAGTGCCAGTTCGTTTGGCTTTTCGTTTCCCTCTTTGCCATAATGGCCCGGAATTTAGTTGAGGCGGATATTGTTTAGACTTATAAGGTGTAGTGGATCCATGCAACTCCTGATGCTCTTTGTTCTGACGAAGTGGGATTCCAAAGCTTTGATTGCTGCATGAATTTCCACACATATATCATTAATCGACAATACGTACAGCTTGTTCAATGACAAAAATCTCTGCCCCAAATACGCCGGTCTAGTTAGATAAATTGTATAACCAGCAGTTTATTGGAACAATCCTCAGATCCAGTTCCGCATTTTATTTATGAGCCATCGGTGACGGTGATGTAACGATCTTCACAGCTTCAGCAACTCATTCTACTCGTGTGAAAATGTGAGTCTTGTATGTTTGTCCGAAAACAGTCTCTGGTTCAAGTAGTCGCATCTTAAACGTGGGTGATTCGGTTCTACTTCATGCAGTGTTAAAGTTACGTGTTAGCAATCAGTGGCGTAGTGAAATAACTTAAACGATTATGGGAAAGATGCTTCTCGATAGCTCCATGTCCTACCAGTATTATATTTACCACAAAAAAGTCTACGTAAAAAAACCATACCACATATTCCCAGAGCTACAACAGAAGGCTATTGCACATCAAAAGCCATACTTGCCGAGCTTAACATTATTATCATTACTGGCAGGAAAATATACTTTAGTACTGCGACCCTCCATTCATATAATATATATTCCAAGCCTATTGCGTATGTAGTTGATGATTACAACCATTCAGTTAGTATTACGACCTTGTTGCCGTTATTCTCTGTTCAGCTCCATTTGAGCAGTTGTTCTGTTCAGCCACCAAATTGCCCCATAGATTTTTATTGATCTGACTCACATGGAGTACATTAAGTATATAATTCTTGTGTTTCATCTCTAGCATTTCCCTGCAAGCCATAATGCCATATCTGGCTTTTCTTGATATGTGTTCTGTATGAGTCATATTCAATATGTATTGCCAAATGTTCATAGGCAACGGCTGAATGGGCTCAATAATGGGCTAAATTGACCATAATTTTAAAGCAAAAATCCTGTTCAGCAATGAAGTTCCACTACTAGGTGAACAATGATGAATGTGAAAAACCAAAATTCTCGAATGTGAAACGATAAAAATCTACATAAAATCATCATTGATTTTGGTCTGGCTGCGTCATATTGGGTGGGCCATCTATCGGTTTTGAATTTGTCATTCTGTTACAAAAGTCAGTATATTAAGTCCATTGAACGTAATGAACGATTTACGCTTGATCAACGTTGCGATTTATTGCAAATTTATTTCCAACACAAAGACAATTGGTCGGAAATTGCACAAATATATTCTACAAAATTTGATCGCAGAGAAGGACCAACAGTGCTCGGTATACGCAACTTTATTTTTAAAAGTTCATTTCCTTGTTGATGTGTCAAGACGTGAGCGTGTTCATACAGTGCGTACACCCGAAAATATCAAAGCTGTGGTTGAGAGCGGAGGCATCATTGGTCATTGGAGACACGTGCCTCACCGTGATAACCGTTTTTTTTTTGTACCCGCTCTTTATGATGTTGATGTAACGATTTTGAGTTTGAACAGGATGGTGCAACTTGCCACACATCTCATGCCACAATCGATTTATTGCGTTAAACTTTTGTTAGTCATGACAATTGGCCTGCAAGAAGCTGAGATTTTACACCTTTGGACTATTTTCTGTGGATCGCCGTTTAAGAAAAACGTGTTATGCTGACAAACCAGACACAATTGAGCATTGGAAGACCAATATTCGTGATGCCACTGTATTTGAAAAAGGTCACGAAAATTGATCCGATCGAATGAGGTACTACGAGGCCAGCCGCGGCATCCTTACGAATGAAATGGTATTCCATTTCTAACCGGCACATTTGTACTGCACAACAGTTTTTATTTCATTCCACTTTTAAATTTAAACTTTTAAAGTGCCCAGCCTTTATATCCTTGAGAATAAAATCGCCAGCCGGGTCAGCACCGACAACGGCGAACACACTATACGTCGATGATTACCAACTTCTTTGTGCTAAAGTAAAGTAGTCGCCATAGTCTAGTAGGTAGTGTGTTCGCTTATTAGACGTAAAGCCCGGGTTTGAGCCCCAGGCCAGACATCAAAACGAAATATGGAAAAAAAAAATATTTCTTCGGCGACTTCCTTTCAGCAGATTTCTGGCAAAAACTCTGAGAGTAAGTAAAAGCCTGCCATGAAAAAGTTGCTCAAAATCTGTCGTTCGGAGTCGACTTTAAACTGTAGGTCCCGCCACTCAAGTATAAAAATAAGGCACACAACATGAGTGGTGTGAGAAGCTAGGCCGTAATCCTGACTAAAGGTTTGTAATGGCCAATTATGTATGTATATCCTAAAGTTGATGATGTGGACACCAAAGACATGTGGTTTCAACAAGACGGCTCCACGTGCTACATATGTACTTCATGCCACATTGAATATCCTAGACAGCAATTTGAGAGCGTGGTCATCTTACATAATCTGGACTGCCCACTAAGATTATGTGATTTGACATTGTCAAACTCGTTTTGTGGGTTTTCTTAAGTCGCAGATATTGATGAAAAAGTCACACGCCACTGTGGTCTTCGAAGCCAACTTAACCCATGCCACGGATCAAATTTAGCCTGATTTATGGGCGCGGAGTTATGAAAGTTGAACAAGGCGGATGGGCTTTATCCAAAGAAGGCGTTCAGGACATTTGATTGACTCTATATTCCCCACATAATGATATCAATTGTTCTGTTGAATTAAAAATGTCGATGATATCTCACATACACTTGAAAATACCCCCATTGGAGCATTTAGAATGGTTTAGTCATTTCACATTTGTATTATTTTTTTGGGCCAAAAGTCAATTAAAAAAAAAGAAATAAGAAGGCTTTTATGGCAATAAAAAATAAAATTTAATCAGTGTTAGAGCCTTACGTTATGGCTAAAACTTATAAATAATTTGAAGAGATTTCTAATGTTGCTAAAGCCATAAATACAGGATTTATTTGACTTAAATTGTAAGCAGTAGCAAGGGATTAATTTAAAATCGTTAATTTTTTCAAAGGAAATCAATTCAATTTCCGTCACCAGAAAAAAGGGGACAGAACTCTGTACGAAATGTTTGGAAAAATACTTGAAAACTTGATTTCAATCACTGCTTCAAGCAGTTTCCTAAAAACCTGAAACGTGATAAATGTGTGTGGCCATTAAATGCAAAAAAATCTTCTTTTAGATGAATGGCCTTCTTTACTGTGCCGAAGACTAATGTCCTGTTCCACCTCCCGTGACACCCATTAAAATAATGGCGCTTTATTAATTTTATTGAAATAATGTTTCATGCATAAAAGGTTTCATCTTCATCTCCAAGCGGGTAAGGCTTGGGTCATTCACTGTGTTTCGTAACCAACCAGTTTCGGCATGTCTTTGTCTGTTTTTTCTTCCGTTTTTTTCTGTTTTGTTATGGGAAGACAATTTTGTCATTGAGTTTTAACCTTTTGCCTGTGTTTTAATTCGTTTTTGCACAAGTTATTGCCACATTATTGTGTTGCAAGTAAGCGTCTCCGAGTATTCAACTCGAACAATAGAACACATTAATAAAGTTATACCTTTAACCACTTACACATATACACGTACATATTGTCAAACACCTATACATTGACACAATAAAAGTTTTGTCATTGTATTTGTGTCCGTGTATAAGAGTGTGTGTATCATTAGTTTGATTGCTTTTGTAGTTCCTTTCCATGGCTTTTCAGATGTTAATGACATTCGCATTAATCACTAGAGGTAAGGCTAAGCCGAGAAGGAAAATCATGAAACTACAGAAATTGTTTTTGGTTCGATTAGAGACCATAACAAAAGCAATAAAAATATTAATAAACATTTTTTAAAAATAAAAATAAAAATAAAAACAAAAATACTAATCTTAGTTAATCGTTATATTTGTATGTATCTTTTGGGTCTTGTCAACCAATTGTCTTGTTTGTAATTCCATATTGCTGGTAAGCAATCAAATACTGTCCAACTGTCTATCCTTGAAACCAACTGTCTATCCTAACACCAAAGTTAAGCAAATTTTTAAGAGTTCGTGCTGTTAAAAGGATTCCTAGGACAGTTCGGCCTGTTGACCTCTAAAATATACCGCATTCGTTATTAAAAACTCTTGATGACTATATATTCAGAAGACAGTTTAAGTATATAGGGTGGGAAATTGAATTTAAATTTATTTTGTTGCAGTGAAACACAATTGTTCGGGTTAGAAATGGAATATTATTTCATTCATATGGACGCTGCGGCTGGGCCTACAGTACCTCATTCGATCGGACCAATTTTCGGTCATTTTTTCGAGTGTATGAAGTCGTATCTCGGCAATGGCATCACGGATGTTGGCCTTCAAACGCTCAATTGGCTGTGATATGTCGGCATAACAATTTTCTTTAACGGCGCCTCACAGAACATAGTCCAACGGTGTCAAATCGCAGCTTCTTGTAGCCAATTGACATCACCCTTTCGGATAATTCAACGGCCATAATTTAAAAAAAAAATTTGTGGCTGTACCAAAGGGTTCAATGCGCTTACATCACGTTGTGTCACTTATCAAACACGATTCAAATTACAAAAAAAATTTTAAATTCTTAATGACTGCGAAGGTAAATTATAAAAGCATTTTCATTAGATTTAATATCGTCATTAAGACATACATATAAAATGAGTATCTTACTCCCCCCTCCATGTATTTTTTACGATACCTAATTGTCTAAGAACGTAAATGTTTTAATGACGCATAAAATAAAGACACGACCCGCTGCAAGTGTTATCCCTGATTTAAACTTCATAAAGTTATCGCACCACCCTAGCATATGTACATATACATTTCCTTGTTTTGTTCTTTCTTTTTATCACACAGTGATTAAATATTAAACACCCTGCTCTGCTCATTAACCCCAATACGCGGGTCCTTGTGCTTGTATGCTTTTTATGTTGCAACATCGAATATGTTTATTACACTCTCATATACATATGTATGTACGTATTCGTTGTCATAAAACATTAACTAATTGAATATAAAATTTCGTGAATCCCTTAAGTCTTTATGCAGAAAAAGTTAAAATGACAGGACAGAGGCAGAGGCAGAGGCTAATGGTTGAGCAGAGAGCCGATAGACATGGCAGGCAGCAAAGCTATTGCTACAGTAGCAAAACAGTTTTTAGCATAAATGCCAACAAACGTGATGTTGCATTTTAAATGTCCTTTAAGATACGACAGATGGAGTATGTGAGCATGTGTGGGTTATGAAGCATAATTTAAATGATATGAGCATATATTTAATTACAACAAACATAAATGTGATGGGCTTATTTAGGTCATAGATGGGCACTTTGCAGTACCAGTAAAATCTCAGTAAAAATTGATTTTTACTGATTACTGAAAAAAAATTCAGTATTCAGTAAAATTTTACTGTTAATGCAATCTAAATTTGAATGACATTTAAATAAAATTTAAATGAAAAAAAGTAAAATTTTACTGTTAATGCAATCTAAATTTAAATGACATTTAAATGAAATTTAAATGAAATTTAGTTTGCATTACCAGTAAAATTTTACTGAATACTGAAATTTTTTTCAGTAATCAGTAAAAATCAATTTTTACTGAAATTTTACTGGTACTGCAAAGTGCCCATCTATGATTTAGGTGCATGCAACATACAATATATGTTCATTTTAAGAGAGTTATTTCGAAGCACTTTTTTTATTTTAATTTATCACTTTGTTGCATACATTTATTCTTATCATTTATATTCATTTGCCACGGTTTTAGGAATTTTTCAATAGATTTTGTCATAAAAGTCTTGCTAATGTAATGACAAAAGGCAAATTTTATTGTAATTCTGTAAATTTTTGATTTCCAAACGGGTTTTTACTGTCTAGGCATAATAATTGTTAAAATTTATGCCACACTTACTGCATGCGGTTAATTGGATTGTGATGAAATGAAAATAAATGTACAAATAAAGGCCACGTACCTATTATGTAAAACAATATTTCGTTATCAAATTGTATGTTTTTATGTCAAAGTGAAGATCTTTTTAGGTCAATGTCAGCGTAGTTACAATTACTTGCCAAAGACCCTCTAAAGGATCAAGGTGTAGCATGACGAATAGCAAGACGCATGGACTTGTTGAAGACACTTGTTACCCATGAATAAAAATCTGTAATCATCACATCGTTACTTGTTTTCCTTTCTCTACTTTTAAGAAGTCGACATAGTCTAGTAGGTATTGTTTTGGCTTATTAGACGTGAGGCCACGAATCAAACCCCAGGTCAGAGATTTCCAATAAAATTAAATATGAAAAGAAATATTTCTTAGCTGACTTTCATTCAGAAGGTTTCTGACAAAAACTCCGAGAGTATAAAAAATTGCTATGAAAAGTCTCTCAAAAATCCGTGGATCCCGCCACTCATGTATAAAACTAACACCCAAAGCTTAAGTGGTGTGAGCAGCTAGGTCGTAATCCTAACTAAAGGGTTGTAATTACCAATTATGTATGTATGTGTAAGTTGACGCAACATTTAAGATGCCCTGGTACCAACTATTTTATTCGACATATCTAATGACTGAACAGAACTCCATGAAAAGAAATTTAGGAGATCCAATGGACAGGTCCACATCTCACCCCATTGTGTCACCACAGTTATCCGCTATTCCCTAATCTCGAAACCACTCGGAGCTCCTGATGAAGCGATTTATGCTGCCAATGGCAATTATTGACAGTTCCTCCACATCATCCATGTAGTAAGTACCCAAGTACTTCTTTCGCCTCTGGCAAAGAGCCGGGCATGTACCCAGCAGGTGAGGGATAGTCTCCTCCGCTTCCTATCTAGCAAGAAACTTTTCATCAAATTCATATTGACCTCGTCAGCTGTCCAATCAAAGTTATTGATATCGATAGTAGTCGTAGTCATAAGGAACTTGCAATGAGGAATGGCCCTTCGACTTTTCATATGAAAATTTCAACAATAAATGAAAAATCCAATGAAGAAGTAAACTGAAATACTCTCTCTATCTCTCGCTCTCTCTCGAACTCTCTCTCTCTCGTATATACTTTTTAACGAAATGAACTGTTAAGAGCCACTATGCCTTTTATTATTGGTGCAGAAGGAAATATTCAAATATTTTCTTAGGCAAACAACAAAATCCCTTTCATGAAAAGTGCTTTAGATTTCCTTGTAAATCTTAAGCCGTATTTAAGATCAAAAATTGGTATTTATGTGGACAACAACTAAATTTTCATTAAAACAGAATTTGTTGTCTCTCTCACCTTTTCTTATTAACTTTTGAGTGTGTTACTTATGGGACACATTTTGAAGACTTTCTAAGTAAATGTGTACAGGATTTAAGCAGCATACAATAATGATTGGCATGTGTTGGAGCTGCTGCTGCTATTAGTGATTATATGGTAAAATATACTCGGAATCATTGACACACTACACACAGACATAAAGAAGAAGAAAAAAAAACATCATAATTCGACAGGCTCATTTCATAAGTACGCCTTATCAACTGGTCACCATTTCATCCACTATTTTTTGGGTGTTGAATGGCACATGGGGTAAATTGAAATCCTTTTAAGTGGCCACATTTAAATAGGAAGAGTAGGAGATGGCAACCAGAAAAGAAAACATAACCACAAGCAGAAAAGTAGAAAACAACAGTGGCTTATTAAAAGTGAAAATTTATTAAACGAACGTGACATTCCTTTGAATATCAACAATAATTTTCCTTTGGTGGTACATTTGAAACAGAATGAAAATGAAAAGACATTAAATTCGTTAAGAAGCCAAACCAAAAACAAAAACAAACAAAGAATATTCTTAAAAACATTCTTATGTTTTGTGTTCTTTAACTCTTAACGCTCTAATTCCGTTCGGGGCTAAATTCCTTACACAAATAGCCAAGATTTGTTACTTAAGGCCGAAAACGTAGAAAGACAAAAGGGCTTGGAAACAAAGGAACCCCACAAATAAATGTTAAAGAAGCAGAAGAAAGAAAAAAGTGGACAACACAAGAAAATCTGCTTTGAAATCTTCTTTTATTCATCACACAAATTCTAATTCATACAACTACTGTCGCACAAATTACCATATAATACGAGAGTATTATTGATGTTGAGCGTAAGACCATCAACTCGACAAACAAATCTACACCCTTATTATGGTGGCTTTTCCAAATGAAATAACCGTAAAGAAGTCTCTGTTCTCATCGAGATACTCTGCTCTCTACATGCTTTTAAGGCAATTGTTATTCAACATGTTTGTGGCAACCGTTTTGGTCACTTAGTGTGTGTTTGTCTGCGTTGAATGGGTTTGTGTTTGTTAAAAAGGCAAGCAAGCTCACCCTTTTCCGCTCATATAATTTTATTCATCGTCACAGTTTTAAAGCAAAAAAAAAACGTTACTGGAAGGCTTAAAAAAAATAGAAGCATTAAAGTGGTCCTTGGCTTTGCTGAATTGTTCAATTATCAATACTAAGTACATTTACTTTTCCAGAACACAGTTTGGAACTATTAAATTGGATTTTGATCAATCAAGTTATATAAGGGAGTTGCATTGCTTTAGCGGTAGTAACAAAGTGTAAATATTCTAGTACGATAGCATAATCAGTGACTCAAATCTAGCTAACACACAACCCATGTTTCATGTGTTAATTGTCTCCATGAGTGGAGTCATCTCCGAACGTCAGACTTTTGAGAATCTTCTCCTGGCAATTTTATTTACTCCGAGCGATTTTGCCAGAAGATGAAGTCACTGAAAGAAATATTTTTTTCCACATTTCGGCCTGACCGAGATGTCTGAGCCTGATGTTGAACCACAGGCTGTCGTCTATTAAACCAGCACTCTACCTACTACACTACGACGACTTCAGACAATGCCTCCTCTAAATCTATTGAACTGACAAATTTTAAAATTGTGGTAGAGTCAGCAAGTGTAATTCGTTGCTCAGCATATGATGTACACCCATATAGTTCCTTCTGGTATATATCACTGCCTCACAGACTCCAAGTATGTGTTCTAATGATTATTATCAACATAAAAAACCTATATATTCACATCAAAATGATCTCCATTCAGATATTCTTTGCGTGTTATGATAAGTTTGGGACTAAAATGGCTTCTGTTGCAAATATCTGTTTCAGTCTATATAGCCTCCATATTACTCGATTTACTTTTGTTATCATTTTAAAATCATAATATATACCGCGTCTGCGTAGGAAACGCGATTTATTAGCTTAGAAAGTCCTCTGATGAATCTCTTGTAAGAATTGTTTTCCGTTATTCTAACATACATATACATAATTGGCCATTACCACCCTTCAGTCAGGATTACGGCCTAGCTTCTCAACACCACTCATGTTGTGTGCGATAATCTTATACATGAGTGGCGGGACCTACAGTTTAAAGTCGACTCCGAACGACATATTTTTGAGAAGCTTTTTCATGGCAATTTTTACTCTCAGAGTTTTTGCCAGAAATCTGCTGAGAGGAAGTCGCCGAAGAAATATTTTTTCATATTTCATTTTGATGTCTGACCTGGGATTCGAACTCGGGCCTTTCGTCTAATAAGCCAACACACTACCTACTAGACCACGGCGACTTCGTTATTCTAACCCTAGTCTTTAAAAGTCTGGTCATCACTACCATATTACCTATGTACATAAATGATTGGTCATTACAATTCTTCAGTCAGGAGTATGAGTTTCTCACACCACTAATGTTGTGTATGTTAATTTTATACATTAGTGGCAGGACATTTGTACTATTTTTAGAACTATGGTATACACCTAGTGTACATTCCATGGATTCGTTACCGGGATTTCAATAGAAGTCTTCCGTAAATCTTTTTCGCATAACTGAACTTCTCAGAAATGAGATTTTGTGTTTCCGTTAAATAAATCACCCAAAAATCGAAGTCCATTTAGAAGATTTTCGCTTTCTCGTAAACCGCGTTGACTATTTACAGTAGTTTTAATAACAATAAATTTGAAATAATAATCTTCTTAAAGCCCGGAAAGGTTGCATTTTTGACGGTATATAGGGGACACCATAGCTAAACATATTCCTATGGTGAGAAAGGTAAGGGTTACCTCTTGTAGTAGTAAAAGTAAAAGCTTCTATGACTGCGACTGAAAATTACTTTGCAGCTAATGCTCTGAAGCAGAGGACTGAGCTGACAGCATTATCTTTGACGGTATATAGGGGACACCATAGCTAAACATATTCCTATGGTGAGGAAAGTAAAGGTTCCCTCTTGTAATAGTAAAAGTAAAAGCTTCTATGACTGCGACTGAAAGAGACTTTGCAGCTAATGCTCTGAAGCAAAGGACTAACTTGACAGCAGTAAGTTCAATATAGTTAAACCCTGGCCGAACTTAAACGACGGACGTGCTTTAATATTAGGAAGACAATGACTCACCCAAGTTGATTAAATAGTTACTTATAGCTCTAAGCATTAAGACATTTCGTTTAAGAAGTCCATGTAAGGTACTTTTGATTGATTGGGAAGTTCCTACTGGGACCCTTGGAGGTTTTCCCTTGAGGTTCAGGGTTCTGCTTCTAAATTTCTTATAGGCTGCCTGACCATAGTCCAGTATTTTCCAAACGGAGGTCATGGACATATTGAAATCGTTGTAATACTTGTTGAGTGATGGAATTTCCTTGAAAATCTTTTAGTTCACCAAGACTTACTGCAATTAAGTGCCTGACGACATCTGTCATCGTCCACAAAACCTAGGAGTTCTGCTTTGGATTGATTGCATTGATGATGAGCTAGCCAGGATCGATTTGAAGCTTACAATCTCCGACGTGTTAATGGTGTTAAACAAGATATTTTTCGTTCGACAAATTTGCAACGCAATGCCTAAATCTGTTGAATTACTCGGACTGTCAGGGTGCGATTAAAGCTCTAATGGATGTAGTTTCGACGTTCAATCTTAAATCGATCTAAATGCAGAAGTTTTCTTTGTATAATTTTAATTCTTATATTAGTTATTATAAGGACAAACAGACTACCTTTCGCTTTATGTATCAGTGACCTACTCTTGCCATAAGGAGACGGAGGCTCTTGATGTCTCAGACCTGACCGATCTCACTATGAATATATTGCTGCAAAAGCATGATTTATTTTAAACTCAGGGTAGCCTTCTCTAGGGAATGTTTGATCCCTCTGTAGAATTGATTGTGGTATTACAATGTGCCTAAATACTACTAAGTAGGATCTCTTCCTTTAAGGATAGTACACCACCTTACCCAATCTAACGTTAGCTGCAGTGGAAAGGTCAAAGCCCCAACCTTCTGTTTATTCTACAGTGGATTTATTATCCAATATTTGATTTGGAATGTGTGAGATCTGTGAAGAACTGAATTTGGTCCAGTGTTGAAAGAGGATAAATTATAATTTTTTTTTTTTAATTTAAGATTTCATAGCCCTTAACCAATATTTTTTGAGATTTTAAAATTCAAATTAAATTTTTCTTTGAAAAAGTTACAAATTTTAAATACCATAAGTAATCGAAATTTATTGTTTCTTTTTTTTCAATTTCCCTTTCCAATTATTTATTCGATAATTGAAAAAATAAAAATTTGATTGTCATCATTTAATAAGTATTTGAATTCGAAGCAAAGAAATAAAAACGAAATGTGAATTTACCAGAAGCAATTTAATCCTGTTTAAGATTTCATTCTTCTACAAATGAACACACAAGAGACGTAAGCAGAGAATAAAGAAAACAGCTAAAATCGAAATCGTTAGAGTCGAACATGTCATACAGAACCCTACACACAATGAGCTCACGGTTGATATATACAGGATATGAAGACCTTAGCGTGCCGGCGCTAAGCAAGTATTATGAGGACAAACATGAAGAACAGCCAACCACTTAAGAGCTCCTTGAAAAATTACCGACTTTCTTACCTCGACAGTGTCATTTCGAAAAGAGGTATCTCCTCTCATTATATCAAGAATTGAGTGAAGCATATAATAGATGTACCGGTACGAAGTAAGCGTCAAGCTACAAATGTCTCCATAGGGAATATTTATTGTGTATACATACATAGTACATAATCGGTCATTACAACCTTTCAGTCAGGATTACTACCTAGTTTCTCACACCACTTGTGCTGTGTGTGTGTTAATTTCATACGTGAGTGGCGTGACCTACACTTTGAGGAGAGGAAAGAAATATTTTTTCATATTGTATTCTGTTGGCGATGCCTGACCTAGGGTTTGACCAGAGGCCTCATGTTTAATAAGCCAACACACGACTTACTAGTCAAGGACTTGTTGAAAGATCTCCGTGCACACTTGTAGGGAAATTAGGATTGCATGGAAAAACTGTATGATGGTCCCATGGCTGTTAAGCGAATTTCCTGAACAGATGTATAATACGACATATACCACTACAATTCAAGATGCCATAACTGTTGGCTTATATTATGTGAAGTCTAACGGTAATCATTGCATAAATATTTAGGGCGTAGGGCACAGAACAAAATTAAATTTCAGATCAAGAAAAATGTCACAAAAAACAATTTTTGCAAGTTTTTATTACAAAATAACATAAAAGAAGTTTATACACTAATACTAATGCATGTTTACTTACAATACGAACATATACTTTCATAGATACATACATACTTATGTATGTACATGAATATTTATGTTTATAAAGGATTTGGAAACGAGATATACATATGTATGTATGTGTGTGTATAATGTAAGTATGTATGTATATATACACCTATTGATATACAAACACCTATTGGTGTTATTATTTGAATGAGTGTGTCAAATGTTAAGAATCTCTCTTGTTTTTTTGATATTTCAAATTAAACGTTATATGGGTTGTTGTTGTTGTTATTATTGCTGTTGCTCGTAGATACATTTCTCTTAAGCAAATACCAGTAGTTTTATTAGGGTGGCTTAACATTAGTTTTTATACAAAATTTGTGGTTATAGTCTAGAATTGTTATGCAAACCTCTTTTGGCCAGACCCAGACCCTTTCTGTCAATAAAAGGTGGCTGCTGAAAAGCTTGTCGCCTCAGGTTATTAATTTCCGGATATATGCTGTCGCAATGAGTTCTTCCTGGTAATTACAGCTCATGCCAAAGTCTTTACACGATACTCCCAACCTCGCAATGTTGTTCACAGTGGCCCAAGACGAGCTTTGACTACGAGATGGTTGTTAAGACAGATTCTGTTCAGTTTTTAATGTTAAACTTGTTCTGCGTATATCCATGACAGGCTAGTTTTAGCTGCTTTCTCTAGAAATTCATTCATTATCTCTTCGTCATTTGCAAATGAGTAGAGCTTATGTGGTATCATTTGTTTTCACCTCTACAGAAGGATTCCAATTTCATGTAAAAGTTCCTTCGAATTATCTGTTGCCTCCCCATGTCCTTGATCCCATATAAAGGTAACCAACGAATGTTTTGTTCTCAAAACGAAATATGAAAAAAATATTTCTTTAAACGATTTCCTCTTAGCAATGTTCTGGCAATAACTCTGAAAGTAAACAAAAAATCTGTCGTTCGGAATCACCATGAAACAGTGGGTCCCATTACTAATGAATAAAACTAACACACTCAACGTGGGTGTTGGGAGAAGGTAAGTTGTAATCCTGACTAAAGAGTTTTAATGGTTAATAAAGTCTGTAGGTACGTACTCTAGGGATATAGTGACCGCTTATCAGCAGATATATTGCGTTACAATGTATTGCCCTTCACGCTATATTTAAACACTAGATTCGTACAGCATCCTTCTTTGTGGTCGCTATTTCAGTCTGAAAATTAGTACCAATCATCGCGTAATCTAAAGGACAATTTAATATTTCATATCCGAATTTGTCGCATGGTCAGTATTTGATGTTCTCTGGTAAAATCTTTATTTTTGATATAATCATATAAAGCTTCCTGATAACGTACACATAATTGGTCATTACAACCTTTTGGTCAGGATTACAACCTGGCTTCTCACATCACTTATGTTGTGTGTGTTATTTTTATATATCAGTGGCGCGACTTAGACTCTGAAGGACAGATTTTTGGGAAACATTTTATGACAATTTTATTTACTCTCAGAGTTTTTGCCCGAAATCTGCTGACAGGAAGTCACCGAAGAAATATTTTTTTGATTGATTGGTGTTTTAAGCCCCATAAAGATTTTCTGTTTGTGACAGCTTGTGCCACCCTAATAGTCAACGGTTTTGTATGTTTGTTTCTGTTTTTTTGCATATTTGCTTATAACCACTTTACATAAATGACTCAATATGTAAACACCTTGTATAATATTCTCTCTAATATAATACATGTGTACACTTATAGTTTTATTTGTGTGCGTGTATGTATGTGTGTGTAATAAAATTGTTAATTCAATAGAAAGAAATAGAGAGGAATTGTAAATGATTGAATGAGGGAAGACAGAAGAGAACAGAACGGAACAATAATGAAAATAATATGGAGTGTTGGTATGTATGTATGTGTTGACACAGTCTGTATTAAATTACCACAAACTATAAACACTAAAAACAACAACAAAACTAAATTACTTGTTACATTTATTGTTAAATAGCACTTGATTTGAACTGCCTACGAATACAAGTGCTCTTCTAAAGCACTCATGCTCTCTAATACGCTCTAGTAATACCATTGTGTTGTAGTAGGCATTATTTTAAGACTGTTTTGTTACATGAAAGATTAAAAATTTTCAATAAAACTTTATTTGTGGAATTAATTTAAACAAATTATACTCTTGTAGATCATGTGGCTGTATTAGTTGACATAATTAATGACAGATTTTAATAACACATAAGGCTCTCAGCCAGCATTAATAACTGTTAACAAGAAATTGATTTAAATAGACAAACTAAACATTACTAGAGAGCTGAAGGATATTATTGTATGGTATATTCGAAAAGACATAGAGGGAGGGAGAGAGAGAGTGGAGAGGGGAGAGAAATAAAGGAAATTTCATTCGTAGAAAGAAAAATAAAAATTTTTTAGGTGTACAAATTAAAATTAGCTATTTCATGTTATGTTTTGTTATACCTGCACTCCAATAATTTAATTTTTTTAACGCATATAATTTTTAGACAGACAAGCTGAAGGGGAAAAAACGCCACCACACTTGGAGGCACAATTCGAACTCGCTAAACGTGATTACTGGAAGACAAAATTTTATTGGAAAATATCGGATAGGCCATCTTCCGGCTTAAATTCAAACCATTGCTGATTTCGAATGTGGCAACATTTATGTCATTCTATCTGTCTCGAAATTTAGTAAAGTATCTCCGATGAACGTAATCAATCGATTTAAGCTTGAGCAACGTTGGGATTTATTGGAAATTCCTTTCCAAACAAAAGCAATTGCTCGGAAATTGCACGAAAATGTCGTATACAATTTGATCGCAGAGATGGACCTAGAGTGCCTGGTATACGCAAGTTTATTGCTTACATTCGTAAAACTGGTTTCATTGTTAAAGTTGTCGTAGTCTAGTAGGTAGTGTGCTCGCTTATTAGACGTATTTCAAAACGAAATATGGAATAAAATATTTCTTCGGGGACTTCCTCTCAGCAGATTTCTGGGAAAAATTCTGAGAGTAAATAAACCTGCCATGAAAAAGTTTCTCAAAATTTGTCGACATTAAACTGTAGGTCCCGCCACTCAAGTAAAAAATTAAGGCACACAACATGAGTGGTGTGAGCAGCTAGGCCGTAATCCTGACTGAAGAGTTGTAATAGCCAATTATGTATGTTATGTATGTAGGTATAGGCCAAAGAGAAACTGTACGATGTTGACCATTTTGCCAAAAAATATCATCTTTTCGGATGAAACTCATATTCATCACAGAAGGTACGTAAGCAAAATTTTCGTATTTTGGGCTCAGGAAATCCACACGTGGTCTTATAGAAGCTAGTAAACCCCATTCCGAGTGACTGTTAGGTGCGGATTGTAGAGCGGAAATTTCAATGGACCATATTTCCTTGAAAATGAGGACGGCACAACCATTACAGTCAATGGGGACACTTATGGCAACATGATAACCGATTTCTTTGTACCCACTCTTCATGGTATCGATGTGAACGATGTTTGGTTTCAACAGGATGATGCAAATTGCCACACATCTCATGTCGCAATCGCTTCATTGCATTCAACGTTTGATGGCCGTTTAATTAGCCAAAATACTGATGTATCATTGCTGAGATACGACCCCATATACTTCAAAAAGTGCACGAAAATTGGTCTGATCGAATTAGGTACTGTGAGGCTAGCCGCGACAGCCATGTGAACGAAAGGATATTCCATTTCTAGCCGGAACAATTGTACTTCAAAACAAAAAATTTTATTTGGCAAAATTTTAAATTTAATCAATTAAATCAGTTCCGTAAATACCGATTGCATGAGTTCGCTTATAGTCAGCCAAATTTTCCCATTGACCAACGTTATATGCAATGCAGACATATTTCCTTTCCTCGAGCATGAAGTGTCTCAGGATGCTCTTCACCAACTGATTCCAAAGCAGAGGCGAGAACATCCAGGCAGTGTCAATAGATATAGAGATTAACTCAGTGTAGTTCCGAGTTGATAACCTATTTAACTAGCATCCCAACTAAGAGAGTCTAGATGCCAGAGCCCATTAGTGGTTATCTGATTAAACACACGCAGTTCAGTCTCAATGGGTCTAGGGATCTCTTAGATTTTGGTAGACTACTCTCTTTATATTTTCAATAACTTAAAATATTCGAGTCTGGGATCCAAACATTTTCGTAATCCATACGTTGGGTATAAATTTCCTACTAAGTCGTCCTAAAGGCATACAAAAAAATTATGAACAATGTCAAAAGTAGATGATCTATATTTCCCTACTCAAGGTCGATTTCCAAAACTAAAGCCATAGAAATGCTTTTTCAAGAGAACTTTAGGGAGACTCCATCCAGCCGCCCCTTCTTTTCTGAAAATCATACGTGGCAGCAAGGCTCTTGGATAAAACCCCTCTGAACCTTGATAGCTTGGTGACAGAACCTATGGATTCCTTCACGAAGTTCTCTTAGTCCTATAATACTTATTGAAACAAGCCCTATAGCTGCTACAATCATCATCCAAAAGGCTCTTGGTAAACACCATATCGACATCGAATCGAAGAGACACCTTTCAAAACAATCTTCAATATGAGCTTCTTAACAGCGTTTATTAAGTTGTAAGTGTATTGTATTTGAAATATGTATGTAAATATGTGCATAGGCTCTCATTTATTTACGAGAGAAGTCATTTGAAACATGTAAAGTTTTTTGGCATTTATTTTATGAGTTTGTTTATGTTTATGATTATTTTTAATGAATATTTATGTGACTTTGAATTGTTTGTAACAACTGGCAGGATACTAAACCAAAAAAAGTTCTTCTTCTTGATTATTACAATGCATTCTTTTAAGGCTTTCTTTCAATGATTTGACAACAGATTTAAACGTCATAAAAATGGAAATCAAATCGCAATGACACCATAAACGTAAACTTTGTCTAATACACACACCCATACACTTAACTTTAATTTCACTTGCAAAATATTGTTAATGTTTACAATGACACAAAAATGTTGTATTATACAGGGTCTTTTTCAATTCCGGTATGTCTTTCAAACAAAAAAGACTCCATGCGTCAAACATTGCTTTAAGCGGAATGAGTTGGAACGTTAGCTGCGGATTTAAAAGTCCATAGCCCTTCTGGTATGTAAAATATGATCCCCTAATACAGGGTGTGGCAATAGTCTTTAGTACAAGAGAAGGTAACACCCTATTCAGCGGATGTTCTGATTTCGCCACAGCTTCTCTGTATAGAGCCCATTCAAAGTGCCTAATTTTCCATGGTTCTAATTCTTCAGACTAAATTTCAACGCTCCAATTGGCTATGATGGCTTTGAGGACCGTTGTGGTTTCTACCCTGTTCGCATATACCTGCGACTTACGACGACTCCACAAAAAATATTCTAATGCAGTTAAATCACATGATCGCGGTGGTCAGTTCATATCACCTCACGTAAAATGACCATGTTCTAAAATCGCTCTTGCAGAATATCCAATATAGCATGAGCCTGTTAAAGCCCCATGTCTTATTGCGCAGATCATCTAATTCAGGCCAAAAGATGTTTGTAATCAGCGACGTCTAGTACTCACTGTGATGACAGTGATGGTTTGGCTAATGTCGTTCGCAAAGAAGTATGGATCGATAACGAACGAATGCCAGCCCAAAATGCACACTAAACGTTCTTGGATTTCATGTGGATTAGTATCGTCCCATAACGAAGAATTTTGTTTCTCTAGGAACTCACCATTCAGCCAGAAATCATTTGCCAACTGCTCCTGAGACCATTGAGCCACCGCACAATGCTATACAGTCGTGTGCCCTCAGTTCCTGGGATAGAAAAATTTTTAACGGGCGCACAGGACATATTTTCGGCCGATTTTGCATTTCCCCAATGTACGGGTGTTGGTCGCACGTTTACTAAGCTAGTGGCCTCGAATTTATTCACCAAATTGCGAATACTTTTCCCGGTAGAACAATTTTGGTGATCGTAAAAGTGGAAGCATGCGGTTCACCGTAAAGAAAGAGGTTCCACTTAGACCAGGTTTTTTACTTCAATTATGGTAGTACATTCAATTCTAACCGGGAATCAAACATTCCCTAGAGAAGACCAACCATAATATAATAATATAATATGACAAGTTCTAATATAAACTTAACTTTAAAAGTTACGGGTGGGATAATACTCACTTTAGCCTAACGCTCACTTCTATCTAATTGGGTACTCATAATGAAAAACAATTTATCCTCCCTTTAGTTAACGGCAAGTTGTAATAATGGCCCTAAGTCTTATAGCTGTTGTTTAATTTCTAGCAATTTATACTCCATGGCTTTAACATTAAGTTTCTTAGAAATAAAAATAGAACTTTGAACTTAGGCGAGGTCAGTTATTTAATTGAAAAGCGTTTGGAGTAACAAAAGAAAACAAAAATTATGCCATAAATGAAAAGACCTTTTTTTATTTAACAGCCTCCTCCTTTTGTTCAATCGTTTTATTAATAAAAATTAAAAAAAAATTATTTAAGCAGCTTAGGAAAAAAGGATACATTTAGCAACGAACTGTTGTCAATTAATGAAGGGAGTGAACACCTGACAAAACAGGGAATATTCAAAAGGGTAACAGGCTTTTGCCAACCGTTAAAAATGAATGAATGAAAAGAAATGAAAGACGAAGATGAAGATGAAGATGACGAGGAAAGAAAATTCAAGATTTCAAAATTTCTCCAGCCTAAGGCAGTAGGGCGGTTTTTTTTATATCATGAGACGCCAACCAAAAAGGTTCATTCATTTTTAATTAACGCAAGCACATTAGGACATGCAAATTAAACTGAAATAAAAATTCAGAAGAAAATTGTTTAAAAATAAAAAAGAAAACAAAAGAAAAGAGAATGAAAATATTTATAAATAAGTGATGAATATTCCAATATTTTTTAATTATAAATACGAACAAATAACAGAGAAATTAAAGTTAATGAATAATGAATTACAAAAACAATTTATGGTATACCGATAGGCGAGTAGAGAGGCGGAACATCATAAATATATTAAAAGGAAACGGAAGAAAAAATAAAACCGTTTTCTTTTTCTCTTTTTTTTTCTTAAGAACGAAATCTTTATAAACAAAGTCATTGTGTGAGCGTGTGTGTAGGTGTTTAAAACAGTCAATTGAATGGGAATTCCCAGAAATTATTTAAGACTTAAAAATTTGCTTAAGGCGACTTCATTCAATGTCGTTCATGGAATTTACTTGCGGCGGCAATAAAATTAAATTTTAATTCGCCGAAGAGCAAATAAATTATAAGAATTACAGTTCAATTGTGTAGTGCACTATACCCCACAATTCGCACACTGACAGACTAGCCTCTATTTATTGGAAAAACTATTTATTGGGAAAAGGCATAGGCAATGATTGCTGAAATGTTATCTTCCAGGCCAGGACTTTTGATCAGTAAATCAAAAACCAATTAAAAATAGTCCAGTGGAGCCAAAACCCATGATTTTCGCGTACAATAGACTACACTAAGAGAGAATAAACGCTCACCAAACTTGTCCCAAAGTAGAATCGCTATATTGCATGACATATGTCATATGATAGCGTCTTCTTGGAACCACATGACAACCAATTTGAATTGCTCCATTGACTGTGGCGGGTTTTCTTTGTTATTAAAGAAATATGATCCAATAATGCTGTCGAACCATAAACAGTACTAAAGACAGCATTTTTCATGGTGCACCAGCAGCTCTTGAACTCTTCGCACTAAATTCGTAGGAACGTTCCTCAACACAACTAAGACCAAAGAAATTAGACTAACTTTGACGTGGAGGCAGGACATAATATCTCATTTATATCTTTACCTTCGAGATATTATTTATTAGTCGACCCTTTTGCTTAAAATTTTTTATTTTAAATCCTTGTTTTCCAGTTCTACTCTGTCTACTGAAATTGAGTGAAATCCTTCAATTCTTTGTTGCAAATTTTAAGACCGAAACTACTTATTAAATCCGGTTAACATAGATAGAAAAAGAGAAACTAAAGAAATTGAAATTTAAGAATATTATGTTGACACTGTATTCTCTATTAAAAACCCAAGTACAACTGGCAACAGAAGACAAAAGAAGACGAACAATGAAAACAACAAAATGACGGACGTAGAAAATAGAAAGTGTGTCAACACTTTTGTTAGCAAGTGTTTACTCTTTGTAAATTAGTGCACGACATAAACAAAGCAAAAGACTGAAATTCGATTATAGTTCGTGCCACAAACTGGAAAGAAATTTGTGATTGGATTTAAATTTTTATTAAATTTATACAGAAATAGGAAAAGTACTTAGCTTAACTGAAAAGGACAATTGAAAGTTGACAATAATTTCGGGCAAGACCGCAATAGTAACATGCACAAGATGTAGAAAACTTTGTAAATGGATGGCTTACATATGTCTGGCTCAGAAAACGCTAGACAAGACATAAATATTGGTGATGTAATGCAGGGTTTGTGCCCTGGATGTACAGTGTGATTATCAAACCAACAGTGATATATGTATGAAGCCATTGCTTAGACAGACAGAACAAATCTAAAACCAGTTCTTTTGTTCAGTTAGACAAGATATTGAGCTAGTGTTTGTTATTATAACCGAGGCAAGGGAAATCTATCCTACTACGTCATTGGAAGCTCTATTGGATTTAAATCTGTTTACCGTGATAGTCGCCTTCTGAGCTTTGAAGACAACGAGACAAATCTAACGCTACATTCACAAGAGGAGGTCTTAATTCTAAGTAAAGGATTGTAATGCCTACTATTTACAACTCTGTGCCTTAGTGAAATATATCAGTTTATCATAGATAATTGCTTGGTTTTATGCAGTTCTTGTTCATTTCGTGGGCTACGAACTATGGAGCAATAGACCTATATCTGACTTATCAACGATAACAGAGCCAAATATAATGTCAATTAACACATCCCCCCTTTTTAGCTCCCACAACCTGAAATTTTGGTTACCACGACTGGCATGTTTAAGGGAAAGAGTGGTACTAAGTAGGTAGGTGAGTGTGAGTCTGATGAACTGGAGAAAACTGCATTTCACCTTATGATTCAGTGCCCTTTTATTGTCATAAAAGGACGGATATTTCTTATCTCTCACTTTCTGAAGCTCCAGAATATACAGGTTACTGCAAGAACAGAATTTACTATCGACTCAGGTTTCTTTTCACCTAATTGGGACCTCTTCCTTTAAGGGAATCTAAATAAAATAAAACCGGTACTGCTCCAAATGTTATTTAAAAAAAGAAGATCAAATTGAGTTTAAGAGGTCAAGTTTGGAACAAACATCTTCTTGTTATTTACAGTCTTTAACAGTAATCGTAATGAAATTTAAATTTTAGCGCGGCATTGGCCACCCTCATCTATTTAAGTATGCACCCCTTGTTGTTGTGTCAATACTTTCTGCAAACATATCGTGTATGAGAGGGATTTTGGAATTGTTGGTTCAAGAAAAGAAAAACAACGACAACAACAACAACAATGAATTTAAATGAAATATTTTTAGTTTCAAATTGTGCTCCTCTTCCCCTTCTCTCCACACTCGAAGTATTTGCCAAAGAATTAAAAATTTATTTGAATTTAAATTTGCTGTCAACATTTTAAATGATGTTGCTCATTATTTAACCAAAAGCCAACTAACAACAACAACAATAAAAAAACATGTCAACAACAATACATATATTGTATACGTATCTATCAATGGGAAGATTTGAATGAAAATGTTAACGACATTAAAGTTTCATATCAAATTTTAGCCAATTTGTTGAATTGTTTAATAACAAACGAGGGTTGTCAGGAAATTCAAAATACATGTAAGTTTATATGAGAAATTCAATAAATGAACTGGACAGTTTTCGTACGATTATTATCATGTATTCGATTTAGAACTCTGATACCCTGCACTGATAGATTAGTTGAAAGCAAGGACTTTCTGTTTTTAGAATCCCTAAAATGTCTCCTCCAAGCCAATTACCATGACGAACTTAAGTGTGCTCCTCGGAGTCAACAATGCCACACAGGTATCAAGAATATATTCTCATTGTCACAAAATCAACATGTTCTGCGACAACCGCCCTTTTTGAATAAGTATACTCTGAGCCTTAACTCAGGTTATTCCTGAATAAACTAACTCAGATTACCTTTTATTGTAATTTCCAAACAAAAGTTTCGATTGTCTTAAGCCCCGTTGGTTTGAGGAGATTATTTGCCTCTCTTTATCTTCCCTTTCGTTGAATATACATTTCTTGGCATCCACCTCAGCTAAACAGAAGGGGTTTGGTTCCATCACAGGCACGGAAGCTGCCTTTCTCACCATCTCGTTTGATTATTCGTTGCCGAGAATTCCCACACGATCTGGGACCCAGGCCTAGGGTAACATTATTTTGTCCACTTATCTAAATAGCTTTCCTAGACAGGCTCTTACTATTGATTAACTTCATAAGAGCCGAATACTCGAGATCTGTGAGACAGTATTGCTATGCTCTGGTCTTAGTACCTCCTATCTAAGTTAAATTGAGCACATCTTTCGGTGATATAGACTTTCGTTTGGAAAATTCCCACGAGTTTCCCCAAGAGTTCGATATATTTTATTCTCGAACCAAAAATTGTCCCAAGATCATATTCTGACATCTGTCCTCATGTTCCAACTTCAATCCTCGCGATTTCTTAGGCCAGGAAATATCCTCATGAATAAGAATGAATAAGACTTGTCTTCATCATCCTAACCAAAGTTTCCAAAGCTTTTGGAAGTTTGTATGCCTTGTCCAACTCTGTTTGAAATGTTTTAAGAATTGTTCTATCTGCAGAAACAATTATATACCAAGTGCATAATTCCTGGGTTGCACACCCAGGCTTTGCCTGAAAGTCTTCTGCATATTATACCATATACAGATTAACTACAGTACCATGATATGATGAGCTATTAGAATATGCTCAAACTATACAGTTTTCAGTGTAAAATCCATTATCCGTTTAAACCTCAGTATTATTTTATTGCTCCATTGTTTCTTCGAAGGAATAGTTAATGAGGAAATTGTCATCCACCTGATCTGTTAGGTCGCAATGCCAACTGCAAAATTTCGTTTAAAGCCCGCCTGCCATTATGCTAACCTTAGTCACCTTAAAAGATAGAGGTTTGCACACAAGCACTTCACACATTTAAATCTGATCCCCTAACATGCCATTGGCTCGTTGCAAGCATTTCAAACAGGAAAATATGATCCTCTGATTAGTTGCAAACCCACATAGACGGTATTAACAGTGGAATTTTTTTTTAATTTTCTTAAGAAATCTTTCCGTTTAAAAGACTATTGCAGTATGTTTCAAGCTGCCGTAATGTACAAAAATCACTCTACGGAATTTTTCCTAAATAAGGTATCACCTGCTATAAATATTTTTATCTTCTCTGATAGCCAAGCGGAAATTGAATCTCTTTCGGACTCAATCGTCAAATCTCGATTAGTTTGCATATGTCGTGACCCTTTGATCGACTCTCGCTTTAGTTTTGTGACAATCAGATATGGATTTCTGTTCAAACAGACATCCCGGGTACCTTATGAACTTGCTAGGGCATGCACTCTCCTATCGACTACCAATTCACATTTGAAAATAGTTAGGCAGAGGTATTTATTTCCTGCCGCAAAATTTTTGGATCAGAAAGAGTCTTGCGTTGTTGTCAGATTCACTAGGATGAAATTGAACAGAAGGCATCGGGTCATTGAGTAAAGTGAAGACAGGTGAAGAGACTACGCTAACTTGACATCGGTTGAAAAGGAAGGCAGTTTTGCTAATGTCCATCGTGGTCTAGAAGCGGATTTATCTCTTTTGGCTCAACATTTCTTGATATTATGACATCAAATGGTTCCCTAGATGAATGTTAACTCATTCAGTTTAGTTTTCAGCTTGATTTCAGGCTTGCTTTCAGTGGAGCATCGCTTGATGTGATATCACAATTGGCTAGCTGTGTTGTCAAATTAGCTTGATTTCAAAAAAGCTGCCACTCCCTCCTACCTTATTTGCAGGCTTTTCTACAGGTTATGCTGCAGTACAATATGATAAATGGATGAAATGACGGCGGCAATGGAAAATGTAGGCTAGGTTAACGAACAAAACTTTTATCCAGTCTGACTATTGGGATTTATTATCAAATTTTATCACATCTTCAGTTACATAATCTTAAACCCAAAAAGAGGCAAAATTTGTAAACATTGAACAATGAACAGCTCAAATTCATTGGTTTATGGGTAGAAAATCTACGTTAGACGATATGATGCCACGATATCCAGTTTTGGTTTGCTGTCTCAGCTTCAAACATAGAGAAAATCAAATGTTAACAAAATAATATCATGAGATAAATTTCTGCTGGTCTCAGAACGTTCAACGCTCTGTAAATTTGTATGTTTCAGTATACCAAATTTGAAAGTTGTGGTAAAACTTATTTAGACAATAGCCCATAATATTCAAAATAATAGTGACTTCACTCGTTTATGAATAAGGTGTGAATGGAAAAAATATCTCATGTTATATTTTTTTATACACCAAATAAAAATTAACAATAAATTTCTATAATAAAACATCAAATAGCTTGAAGAAAATAGGATTAAAACTCAAATTTCTTGACAGTCCTAGTCTACCCACGTATAACTATTAGTTCGACAAGCATAAACATATACAAAAATGGAAAACTTTAAATGCAATACTGTTGTATACTCGTTTCTGCTATAAACATGTCATGTGTTGTTTCGTATTGAACTGTGTGTCATTCCCCTTAAGGGGACTCTTTCGATTGATATTGGTATTAAATTCTACAGTGATTGCCAATTTGAGCGTGAATTAAAAAAAAAATTATGTCTCTTAAGAAAACTACACACATACGTTCTGCCATTCGAACTTAGTTAGGAACACATGGCTCAACATGTGTTACCCGTAAGAAAAAAGTGTGTTGTTGACAGAATTTAAGTTGCATGCCATAAAATATTAAAACATTCTCTCTAACACTCTCTGCTTGAGTCGGGTGGGGAATTAAATACAGTTATTAGAAGAAAAAAAAGTGAAAAAAGTGATGGAATTTTCAAACCCTTTAATAAACATTAGTAGGCCAGAGAAAAAAAACTGCAAAACAAATAGGCAAGTGTCTGGCCATACAGAAACAATATACACCAATACTTTGGTGTAGCCCCTTGTACTTGATGTTTGAAGATTTCAAGAAAGCCTTCGATACCCTCCAACAAACTGTCAGATTAGAAACGAAAGCAGTTCCCCAGAATATAATGCCATCCGTCAGAGCAAAATACGAGGATGTAAAAATTTCTGTTCTTCACAAGAATATCAGTCAACCATACACAAATACATACATAATTGGTCATTATAACCCTTCAGTCAGGATTACAACCTAGCATTGCACATCACTTATGTTCTGTGTGTTAATTTTATAACCGAGTCGCAGAATCTATAGTTTAAAGGCGACTCCGAACGACAGATTTTTGAGAAACTTTTTATAACAATTGGATTTACTGTCTCAGAGTTTTTGTCAGAAATCTGCGGAGAGAAAGTCGCTGAAGAAACATTTCTGGTAAAAACTCTGAGAGTAAATAAAATTGCTATGAAAAGTTTCTCAAAAAATCTGTCATTCGGAGTCGACTTTAAACTGTAGGCCCCGCCACTCATGTATAAAATTAAAGCACACAACATATGCTGTGTGAGAAGCTAATTCGGAAGCTAACTGAAGTATTGTAATGATCAATTATGTATGTCAGAATGTATATAGAGGGCCACATTTGTCTTGTCTCTCTACAAGTGGGGTCCATTATATCATCTTTCTTTTACAAATGAGAGAGACTTGTTTGCCGCTGGTCAAAGGAATGACAATCTTATGAATAAAATTATTCGAATTCGTTATTGATGCTTGCATGTATCCAAATGAATGTAAATATCTCTTAAGTAGACAATCTGCAGTCTGGTACAATATTAGATATGATATGCACATTCTCTAGAAATCTTGTGTCCGATTTACTATGATTAAATATATTACCATTCGATATGCTCTGATCACACAGCTGCAGTATTTATGATCACAATTTCAGCCTGAATACTACTGAATAGTAATCGTTTGGTGCAAAGGTTAAAGTTAACGATTCTGACAAGATTACAAATTTATCGCATGATTTAGATTTTTTCGTGTGATTTGGATCCGTCATTTAAATAACATTCTCGAGGAGGTGTAAAACGTAATTTTATTTGGATCAGTCGTTATTTTATTTGAAAACCCATGTCCAGATTATATATACCCAAGATTTTATCATAACTAACGCTGCTATGCTGCCATATATATATCCTTGGGCATGTTCACTGTCATTTTTTTCAACATGATTTGTGATGGTTGCCAACTAAGTATGTCTACGATGATGTAGACCTAAGCTCAACTTTTGTCATGATCACCATCATCCATGTAGTACGTTCAAGAAGGATTTGTTGACTTTTATCAACGACGAATGCGGTTGATTTGATTACAAAGTCCTACAGCCGGCATACATTTATGGGATTGATAGGCCTTCAGTATATTCTCAAATTTGCAAATACCAAGCCTAGCTTACATTTAAAAGAGGTGTTCAATGAACTAAGACCAAGTTCAAAAGAAAAACTTCTCTTGAAAATTACTTTTTCTCCCAATCTGACCCATAAACTAGCAGTAGGCATACATAAGTGCTTGTGACTTACTTTTTCAATTTTATTTTTTTTTTCATAATTTTCAAATAATATTTTGTAGTTGTTGTTGTTGTTTTAGAAGACAAACTCGGAGAGATAAAAGTGCCAAATTCTGTAACTTAAAATTGTTGGAAATATTTCACTCACAAAAGTCAATAGAAAGTTTCGATAACAACCTCTTTCATCACACAACCACACACACCCCCTCTAGCGTGCGTTCTTAATAAGGTTTCTGTATGAATGTTTATGCCAGTTATTGTATATCAAGGAAGCCTGTGGGTCACATCTCAAATATAATCAAACACAGACAAGTAAAATTTGTGTGTTTGTAGAATCATTGTTAAACGATTAATTGTTAATGAGAATTGATAATTTCTATCAACAGTTATCGAATTATCGGTAAGAAAACAGTTGTGGTTTGAGGGCTTGAACAGTAAAATTTGCATTTCAACTTAATTTTAGAAATTCTTGTGAAAGTTTATTTAAAGTTTATGACAATGGGCAGTTAATGTGATTAAAACTTACATACATGGATAACTGGTCATTTCAATCCTTCAGTTAGGATTACGACCTACCTTCTCACACGAATTATATACTACAGAATTATACAGAAAATTACTGATTAAATGGCAGAGTGTTACTAAAGCCATGCGACAATGGAATTTTAATACTGATTAAACAGAAGGTGTGTTGAAAAGAATCCTCGAACCTGGTTTGAGAAGATGTAAGAAATGCAAAGCAACATGTTGACAATAACATGTTGAGAAGCGGATATTGTAATCAAGCCATACAAGTTTAAAATGTAAACTGGGTGATGGTAGCAGGAAGAGATTTTAGTTAGGTATTCTACTAGTAGTCGCCGTAGTCTAGTAGGTGGTGCGTTGGCTTATTAGAGGTGAGTCCTCGGTTCGAACCACATGTCAGACATCTCCAGCAAACCGAAATATGAAAAAATATTTCTTCGGCAACCTCTATTCGGCAGATTTCTGGCAAAAACTCTTAGAATGAAATAAAATTACCATGAAAAGTTTCTCAAACAAATCTGTCGTATGGAGTCGACTTTAAACTGTAGGTCCCGCCATTCATGTGTAAAATTAACACACCCACACTGTGAGAAGCTAGGTCGTAATCCTAACTAAAGGGTTGTAATGGCCAATTATGTATGTATGTATGTATCAGGATATTCAAAAGTAGCTCACAATAGTAACAGTCATTAAGGGCGTGCGTTGAAGACTCAAGAAATAAGAGAAAAGTAAAACACAAAGTGAATACGAAAGACTCCAAGCTCAATATGTACTTGAGGTTGAGGGCAACACAATAGATTGCCTGGTGGCAACAACAACAAGAAAAACTGATATTGGACTACAAACTGCTTAATGTATTCCAATTGTGGGCCTTGTGCTTACCATTCGGCATGTGTTTAAAATAAAAGACCGTGTAACATTATTTTCCATCGTTTAATAATTTAACATTTAACAGACCCTTTAAAAAAACACAAAAAAAGTCCTATCAACTGGCTGTTAAATTTGTCTAGTGGTCCTTAACACTGTTGGGTTTAAATGTGCCTTGTGCCTAAGTGTGTGTATGTACATATATATGTATGTGTGTTTATGGAGCACTGTTTATCATCATTCAACAGATAAAAGTTTTCTTTTTTTGTATTTAAATGCTTTTGTTTTGTCATAAAAATACAACAACGACAACAGTTGTTTTGGTATCTATTAAAGAAATCCTTTGTTGTTGTTGTTTTTTGTTAACAATGAAAGCTTTTATGGAACAACAACAATTTTCATACAATAAAAGAGTATGATAACAGCTTTAAAGAGAGTTTTAAATGAATTTAAGAGCATAAAAGTTGAAATTTTTTTGTTATTTCAAGTGTAGAGTTGTTAGAAAGCGACATGCGCTGTAAGGAAGTCTACACAAAATCAGCTGCTTAATAAATTTTGACAATAATTTGTTAAAGTTTTTTTCTAAGTTTTGATTATAACAGTAGTTTGTAACATAAACGAAGCGTGAACAGGTGAATTACGCGGTGGACGGCGGATATCAAAAATAAAAAATACAATAATTCACCAAGAAAATGAGCAAAATTTGTTAAAAGAAAGGAATAAAATCTAAAGAACTAGAAATTAAATGTTTCAATAAATAATGGGTTAACAGAAAAAATCAAAAACTTGTTAAAAGATTTGCAAAAAGAAAAACAAAAAAAAAAAAACAATAACAAAAGCATTTTACGCAAGCGATAATATTATACACATGCTTTAAAAACAGTTACTATTATATTGTATGCATTTATACCATAGGCATAGACATTCTCTTATATACATATATAAATACATATAGACATACATACATATGTATATATATGGTAGACGTATTTATATTGTATTATTATTTTGTGTTGTTGTGCTATAAGTTTACAAACAGCCCTTAAGAGCAGATTCCTTTTGTAAAAAATAAAACAAATACAAACCTTTATATAACAGTCTTAAAAATATTAAAAAAAATTCTAAATTAACTGTAAATATGTAAATAACTTAACAATTCAAAGTATAAGTCTGTAAGTGTTTTTAAACTTTTTTTTTTTTTTGTAGAAAGAATTCTTGAAATAAGCAACAAATCCTAACAAGAAATTTTAACATGGAATTGATGTCTACATAAGTACTAGTTAAAAAGGCAACAAAAAAAAAAAGAAAAAAATTTTTAATTAAAAAAAAAGACTTCAGCAGTTTTTAAGTCAATTTAGTCGAAAAATAATTTCATGTGAAACTTTCTAAGTGTAACAACCCTTACATTGTACCATACAACACCAATTTAATAACAACAATTCTCATGTAACTACAGAATATATAAAAAAAATTAACGGTTTTTATAAATAAAATAAAAAAGTTTTATTTTTCTATACTCAACTTACTCAACAAAAAACAAAAACAAAAAACCAAAACAAAAAAACAAAGCTTTGGACCAAAATATCAACAATTAAGAAATAAAAACAACAACAACAACTCTTAAAATATTAAAAATAATAACAAAAACCTAAGAAAACCCAAAATAAATACCTTACGAGAGCGTAAATAAGAAAAACAAAAAAATTAACAACATTAACAAGCATTCATCATTGAAAGGTAAGTGTAACAGCATCTCACCCACTTTTGAATTGGTTTAAGAGTTGTAAAATTGTCATCATCATCACCATCATCATCATTATCATTATCTCTTAAAAAACAGAAACAACAAAAACAAAATGTCATCGTATGCCTACCATACACACAACCAACATCAAACAATCGTCATCATCGCCATCATCATTACTATCCTTTACGATAATTATGTTGATTATACAACAGTTACAAAACTATACAACAAGGCAGCCATTGTTTCAGTGCATTAACTACTCTCACTCACTCACACTCACTCTCTCACTTTCATTATCACATATCCACCACTTTCTTCCAAAACACTCTGTATTTACACTTAAGCCATGATACATACACTTATAACTCACACACACACTCCCACTAACAGCAACATGCTTTTAATATGAATAAATAAATTCCTATACAGACAGTGTAGAAATTTTACTGTTGACATGTAAAGGAATGAATTCTTTGAAGTAAAAGAAAAAAAAATTAAGAGAACTTTAAAGGAATTATGGAATTTTTTTTTTGATAAATTGTGAAAGAAAATAATTTAGAAAAAAAGTATGAAAAATACTGTTGGGCTAAAAAATTCGAAAACTAACATGCGTTTCATCGCTCCAATAACAGTGGCCGTAGTCTAGAAGGTAGTGGAGTGGTTTATTATTACGGTTCAAAATAAAATTGAGGTGAAAAAGTTTCACAAAAATCTGTATTTCGGAGTCGACTTTAAACTAGAGCTGCCCGCACTCATCTATAAAATTAACACACGCTACATAAGTGGTGCGAGAAGCTATATGGTAAACCTGACTGAATTTTTGTAATGACTAATCTATATATATGTATAAAAATGAATGTTTGTTTGTATGTAATTAATAGAAACTGTGCATTTAATCATGTTATGATCTTTAGCAAAGTTGTTGCGCATGAGCCGACGAGGGTTTATAAGTTGGTATGGTCAATTTAAGACAGATGGAGCCACTGAAAATTACTAAAAATGAATTAAATCCTAAACTGTTCATTTGATCATGATATGTTCTTTAGCAAAGTTGTTGCGCATGAGTTGACGGAGGTTTCAAAATGCACGACAAGACATTTGTCGACCTACACCTCAAGCACGGAAGAAAAGAGCATTGCGGGCCTCAGAATCAGACGAGCAACTAGCATTGAGACTTGAAAATCTTCGAGTACATGTCGCTGAGACTCGTTCGCATGAATCACTTGAACAACGAGAAGTGAGATTAGAAACTGATCGAATGCGAACTACTCAGGCCTGTTCGTCTGAATCATCTGGACAACGGGAAACAAAATCAATAAAATTATTCAATATTAATTGGATATTTGTGTAATGTCTTTCCTTCAAATTTATTTTAGTTGGGGGCGCAACAACGCGCGCAGGGTACAACTAGTTATGTATATAATAGACAATCTCTGTGGTTTTTCCCTTTTTGAGGATAGGCAGCCGCTTCAATAGGCACAGCTTACTTGGACCCTACAAGTTGCCGTTGTAATACCGATATTACCTTCAACGTCATATAATTATAGGTCCTGGTTGGCATCTCTCAACCATCTCAAGAGTATTATTATGAAGGTATGAAGACACGTTTTAGCTCTTAATTCCGGATACCCAAAAATTATTTTTCTTAGCTGCTCAACCACCGCGTAATTATAGAGAATATGTTCTGTAGTCTCCTCTTCTTTCTCCCGGTATTTTTAGACAATCTTAGATGTGGTGTACACATTCTCTAGGGATCTAACGGCCGCTTTACTGTTGGCAAACGATATACTTTGATATCGAATTTTAATAGCCATTATTTCAGTCTCAAAAGTACTCTAATAATCTGGTAGTGCAAAGGACGATCTAATGTTGAGTTGTTCTGAAAAGATTAAACATTCGACTTTCTTAAGTGCTCTGGATCCATAAATGAAAACTTAAATGACATTTTCGGATCTACCCGGTATTTGAATGGATTTTAGAAAAACGTATACTTAATATTTATTCAATAAAAAATGCGTATACGCTATAGCGAACTACAAGCATTTGTTAAGTAGGTCAGTACCATTTATACGAAGATACCGTAGCAACATATGTCTAGATCATCCAATTCAGGTCAAAAGAAGCTGGTAGTCATCGACCCATAGTGCTCTCCCTGGATAGTGATCGTTATCCAAGAAGGAGCAACCTTAATGATTTGTCAAAACAGACTCAACAAATGATAAATAATTCGACCGATGTATCTTCAACAATATGGCCGTTACAAACTGGGTGTGTGTTACAAAATATTAAAGTAATCCTAATTTGACTCCTATAAGTATTTTGCAATGTCAACAAGGAGAGTTCCATCCACAATGCCTAATATGCACTCAAGAGTTCTGGACCCATCAGTTGCGTGGCAAGTCTGACCTCAATTATATACATCTAGTGCAGAATTTCTATCTTTTGCCGAAATGCACGCTATATAAACCTTGGATGTGAATTTACTTCCCCGCATTCCCAGACGTTTAATCCGGGCATAACTACAGTATTGGCCTGGCTTCAGTACACTCATGCTCTTGTGGCGTTCAGTCTTACTGCCGCGTTCATTGCGATGTATTCGGTGAACTTATCTGGTGATATCGATGTAGGGATTTCCACAGTATTCTGAGCGCAGCTTTCAGAATTTCAGAAACAAAATTTGGTTACTACTGCTATGCGATTATCAGGAGTCACTCTCGAGGTGTAAGGTGTTTCCATTCTCGAAGCATTTAAGGCATTCGAGAACATTTATATGTAATTATAATATATAACGCCACCGCAAGTCACTGGAAGTCACTGCAGTTGCCGTAGCCTAATAGATAGTGTGTGAGTTTATTAGAGTTCAGCTAGTGGTGCAAACTCCAGCTCAGACATTTTGGGCAGTTGACATCGGGTTAAAACTCTGAGAGTAAATAAAATTGACTGAAAGGTTGTAATGACCAATTAAGAGAAATTGAGATGATGCCGAGTTAAGACTGAATTTACCATATAGTATGGGATATTTTATTTTATATATCGTTGACCACGAAAAGTTCATGTCCTCAAATGGTTCATGCAAAATATAAAATGTGGTTGAGCTGCTTGGCTCTCCTGTTGAAACCACATGCCGTTGGGATCTAGATTCTTCAATTTAGGTCAAAGGAAGTTGCTTATCATACACGAAAAGTGGTCTGGCCAATGATAAAACAGCAGACAGAGATGAAATTCCAGCTAAAATTTAGTGAATTTATATTAAAACCACAGTCGAACCTTAGTCTCGGTGAAGAAGCCATTCCTTAGAAGCTCGCTAAAACGGAGATAATAGAGTTCAACTGACCAGAAAAGTAGCCAGATTTGTTGCATGAGGTATTTCGCACATATTTTGAATTGTCTAAGGTGTTGTTAAAGTCTACGTCGTCTAGTAGGTAGTGTGTTGGCTTATTAAACGAGAGTCCATGATTCAACCCCAATGTCTGATGATATATCGAACATAACGAAACACTAAAATGTATATCTCTCGGCGACTTTCTCTCAGTAGTCTACTAGCAAAAACTGTGAGATTAAAATAAAATTGTCATGAAAGGTTTCTGAAATCTGTCGTTCGGAGGCGACATTAAACTCTGGCTACGGCCACTTATGGGTAAAATTAATGCTTACAACACTTATGGCATGAGTAGCTAGGTTGTAATCCCGACTAAAAGGTTGTAACGACTAATAAAGTAAAGGCTTAAGAAGAGTACATATAATAATTAAAGTTCTTTATTAGCTGTCAATACTTTGTTTCTTAGAAGTTCTTTAAATCTCATTCTATCATCTTTCAATAGCAAATAGCACGTATTAATTAATGTCTCTACGCTGATGCTTAATATTAAAAATCAATTAAAACTTTCATTGGTTATCGTAGTAGTTATCGTTATCGTTCATTCATTCAATGAGACGGTGTTTGGGCTTGAAATAAATTTCTGAGAAAAGTATGTCAAGGAATAAATTAATTGAAGACCGAAAACAAAGCAAAACAAATTAGATTTCTAATTTGAAATCTTATTATAAACTTATTAAAATATTCGTTCTTTAATAATATTTATTAATTTTGTTAATAATTTATTAAGTAAACAAATGATTACAGATGAAAATAATTTGATGCAGCTTTTAGGGGAGTATGGTTCAAGGAAATTTAACAACTTAAATGGGGGAATTTTAAAAAGCCACTTTGACTCAATTTTAAGAAATTTTTAAGAATTTTTATTGTTTGGTTTTTATATTTCTGTTAAAGATTAAAAAAAAACATCTACAACGAAATATTATTTTATAATCATTAAATATTTAACATTCCATTTCGTTATGAAAGAGGTGTTCTCATTATAGACCACACAGTCGAAATAAAAGCTAAATTTCATGTTACAAAAAAGTCATAAATATAGCTGCCAGATGTATTGAGAAAAATTAATGGCATACGAACAACACATGAAATACAGACAACAGAAACAGTGTCTGAACAAAATATAAAAAAAGGCCTGTATTTTACCGAAAAAGAAAAAAAACAACAACACAATGACAAGAAACAATACAAGGAATATTTATTTTTTATTGGCTTTTTTTTATAACAATTGTTTACAGACACAATTAAGAAAAGATATCCTACATGGCAATGGAAACATTTTACAAGAACGGGAACAGATCTATCAAACCGCTTTCAATTGATTGATGATGCTATGGATAGATGGCAGCAAGACTGGTCCAATTCCACTCAAGGGAAGATATACCTTTTGACTCATATCGAGTATAGTAGCATTGGCCAAAAGAAAATTGAGCCAGATGACACAGTAGGTAAACGGTCATGGATGTTACAGAGCACATCGCTATAAGTATGGCCACGCCATTAATGAACCATGCCCAGAATTTCAGAATAAAAGAGAGAGGGCGTAGATTGTTTTATTTGTTTTCCCGCTACACGATAACCAGTGAATTTGCCTGGAAAGGATAATAGGATTCCAGGTATCACACGATCACATGGTTAACCCGATGTTAACATCATATGACAATTGGAACGCAGTATGTGTTTTCACAAGGAAGGTAATGAAGCAGCAAATATTGAAAGAGAGAGAGCAAGATTAGCAGCATCGCTAAAACCATGTTTTTAGTGCAACCAACAGGCGAAGATTAGTTTTCTCTTCTTCCTTGCCTAAGACAACCAGGTTATTGCAGTCTCCTTGTTAATATTAAGGATGACCACGAGTTGATTGACCACGAGTTGCTCAACGACATGGAAGAAAGGCACAAAATTTACACAAAACATATGCTTGCGTTCAGAATGAATGAATTTGCCAAATGAGCCTTTACCATCGACCGTTTTGAGGACTTGCAGGGTTAGGATTGACTAGCAATAGATTCTGTCCACAACAGCTTCAGTTAGAGACAGGTGAAATGAAATAGCACGTTCACAACGTTCGCCTCACCAGCTGTCAGTTGTCGTTGTATGTCTTGTTGTTGCAGTACTCTAGATTCCCTCTCGTTGGCTGGTATTTCATTTGTCGCTCTAATGGCACATCTCGGTAATTTTATTTGCAATTGTTGGTCTGCAACCACAAACAAACTACCGTGGTAATTCGCCTTACACCTAAGCTGCCACTTTCTAATAGATTGTGAATGCTTCTATGATTTCCGGTTCTATGTTCGGGCCTAACTCTGCTACGCTCTGAAGCCGTCTAGTAGGTAGTGTATTGGCTTATTAGACGCAAGGCCACGGTTCTAACCACAGGTCAGACATCAGAACGAAAATACGAAAAAATATTTCTTCGGCGACTTCCTCTCAACAGATTTCTGGTAAAATCTCTGAGAATGAAATAAAATTGCCATGAAAAGTTTATCAAAAAAAATCTGTCGTTTGTAGTCAACTTAAACTCTAGGTAGCGACACTCAAGAATAGAAGTAACACACACGGTGTGAGAAGGTAGGTCATAACCCTGACTAAAGGATTCTAGTGACCAAATAAATAAGTAAGCAGGGTTAAGACTTAATATACTGGATTTTCGCACATGTTCATAATGGTGTTGCGTAAAGTGCCACCAAGTCTACAGACTTTTACCGCAGACCACCAATAGTCGGCATGAGACTTACGGGATTTCGAGCGCACGATTTATGTTATCATTGTTTATGGTAACTGTTTAATCGCTTATCAATCAGTACGCCAGGGTATTTTCTTGCCTCCTATGAATTTATTACGTGCCCACCAATACACATTGCTTAGTGCAGAGTCATTACTTGAGACTGTAGGTACATATGCGAGGCACATGGCCAATGATTTCTGCCCATATCGCAAAGGCGAAGAGGAGGACCAAATGGTTGACTATATGCTCAAAATAAGATCATGGGAGAAAGAGTACCTGATCTTGTACTATGGAAATGATTTCAACTGATTTTCTCTTAGAAAATTTAAAGAATAAATAGAAAGTGTTGAGAGAGTCTGTACTCATCAATATTGTCTTCAAATAATATTAATATTTTGCATTTCGTTCTTTGTTTATCTTTCTTTCAAAGATAAACTCTAGAAATTTCTTATTTAATGATTGCACTCCTTTAAAGTAAGCCTTACTCTGTTGTAAAATCCATTTACATTTTTAGTTCGTGACATAATTGAAAGTCAAGGTACCTTACGTAGGCATTCACACATATACACACTTAATGTTACACATGTGGCAGATTGCCGGTAGTTGTTGTACTTGAAAAAGATATTTTAAAATTCTACAGGAAAACCTCTTTCAACACATTTTTCACTTTCCAAAAACAAGAATAAAAAAGGAAAAATGTGCAGTTTTATTAAAAAATATATCTTTTCCCTTTCACATTTCCAAACACACACTCACACACACTGCCACAAATCTTACTGGCATGCATATGATCAGAAATTTTGGCAAGGAAGTACTAATAAAAGTGGTTGGAAAAACCAGAATTTTTTTCTTACTTTCACAATACAATGATGCATTAGGGAGAGTCAATTTCAAGGTTGTTTCTTGGTTTGTAAGAGAAAATAAAACAAAATTATGACACATAAGGTGGAGGAGCTAGGCCGTAATCCTGACTGAAGGGTTGTAATGGCCAATTATGTATGTGTAAGGTGGGTGGTATGGTGTTCTTAAACTGGCATAATTTCTTTATGTCGGGTGGGCCATCTATCCTTTTAAATTTGAACCATTGTTTATTCTGAAACTGACATTACTTATGTATGTCATTCTATTCTGTCATAAAATTCAGTATATTATCTCCACTGAACGTAATGAATCGATTTAAGCTTGCGTAACGTTGGGAAAACTGCACGATTATTATGATTTTGCCAAAAAAAAAATCGTCTTTTAGAAAGAAGCTCATTTTTATCTTGGTCGGCACATTAACAAGCAAAATTGCCGTATTTTGGGATCAGGAAACCCATACGTGGACCTGCAGAAGTCGATGTACCCGTTACGAGTGAGTGTTTGCTACGGCTTTTGGAGCGGAGGCCCCTTTTTCTTGGAAAATCATCACGGCACAACCACTACGATTAATTAAGAAACCTATCGCAATATGATAACAGAATTTTTGTACCAGCTCTTTGTGTTGTTAACGTGAACGATGTTTGGTTTCAACAGGATGTTGCAGCTTGCCAAACACCTCATATCACAATCGATAAACTGCATCAAACATTTGATGGCCGCTTAATTAGCCGTAATGGTAATGTCAATTGACCAGCAACAAACTGCAATTTGAACCCTTGGACTATTTACTGTGGGGCGCTGTTAAAGAAAAGTGCCAATGCCAAGATACGATCGCATATAGGCGTAAAAGTTCACGGAACTTTGTCCGACCAAATGAGGTACTGTGAGGCCAACCACGACAACCATATGAATGAAATAATCTTTCCATTTCTAACCGGAACAATTGTACTTTATAACAACAAAATAAATTAGGAAGAATTTCAAACCGTTTGGTTTTCATTGCCTTTATAAATTTAAACCTTTAAATAGCCCACCTTATATACAAACGTCAATGGAAAAATATATATAGCTACGAATACCAATATTCTTTATGTTCCTTACTTTAAAGTCCTTTCATTACATCTTCTTTTCCATTTTTAATTTAAATTAACAACGTGTCTACAAACTGAGAAACTTGCCTACCGATTACAAATAATTTATTTACGCTCGGAATTGTTATTGCTATCGTATCTACAGGTTGGTATATCTACTGAACTCCTTAGCCTAGTGCCCCTGACTTTGTAAGTCAGTTTTAATGACAACCCGAACACAACACAACATACTACTCATACCGTCGTTGCCTTATGCCTGCCACACTGTCATGACATTGTAGGTCACACACCGAGAAAATGTTGCAACATTTCAAAGACAAAAGAAAATTACTTTTATTATGTATGGCTGTGTGTCTGTTAGAGTATGTCTGTACGAATATGTAATGCATTACTAGACAAGGGAAATATTGTTTCTCGTTTGTTTGTTAGTGTTTGTGTACATTAAAACGGCGATAAAAATACACATGCACATACACATTCATTGTTGCATGATAAAAATGCAGCCAGGCGTTCAATGTGAATAAACGTTGCATGGATTAAGAAAAATGAAAACGACAAATGAATAATACAGGGTATTGCATAGGAAAATTAAAATTGAGTAATATGAAGAAATATTTAATAGCAAAATAAGAGCTGCAGTTTAATATTGTGCTACAGTGGATAACCTTAAAGATTTATTAGGTAGAGAAAGTCTTGGCTAATTGGTTACAACGGTAATCGAAATAAGTTAGGTTAGGTGGAAGATAGAAGTCACCATAGTCTAGTAGGTTGTATGTTGATTTATGAGACGAGAGACAGTGGTTCAATCCATGACTTAGACACCTCGAGCAAAAACAACGTCTAAGAAACAATATTACTCATTAAGTGCCACTGACAAACAAAATAAGATTGGAGTTGGTGTACGATCTCAGCTCAAACTTCAAGCTCATTCTTTTCAAATCAATTTTTCAGCATGGCGTCAAAGTCAAAAATTGAACGTCATAATGAAATTCTAATAAAGATGACCAATTCCACCCTTTATTTAGGGTGGGTCATTAATAGGTTTAAATTTAAAAATGCAATAAAACAAAAACGGCTTGAAATTTTGCCAAATTTATTCTTCTGTTGTGAAGTACAATTGTTCCGGTTAGAAATGGAAAGATTATTTCGTGAATATGGCTGCCAAGAGTGGCCTCACACTACCTCATTCGATCGGATCAATTTTCGTGCACTTTTTCGAATGTATGAGATCGTACGTCGGCAATGGCATTACGAATGTTGGCATTTAAACGCTTAATTGTCTTTGGTATGTCGGCAAAACACTTCTCTTCGACGGCGCCCCACAGAAAATCGTCCAACGGTGTCAAATCGCAGCTCCTTGGCGTCCAAATCACATCACCATTTCGGCTGATTAGACAACCATTAAACGTCTGACACAATAAATCGATTGCTGCATGAGATGTGTTGCAAGTTGCATCATTCTGTTGAAACCAAACATTCTTCACATTAATACCATGAAGAGAGGGTACAAAAACATCGTTTATCACGTTTATAACGGTTGCGCCGTCGTCATTTTCAAAGGAATGTGAATGTCAATCATGCTTCTGCTCTAAAGCCACACCAAACAGTCACCCCTAATGGGTGCATTGGCGCCTGTAAGACCACGTGAGTTTTCTGAGCCCCAAATATGGTAATTTTGCTTATAAACGTCGCCACCAAGATGAAAATGAACTTCATCCGATAAGATGACTTTTTTTTTGCCAAAATCGTCATTATCGTGTTATTTCTCGTTGGCCCATCTAGCTAAGCGATAACAAAGTGGATGATCATACGGCTTCAACTCTTGAACCAATTGAACTTTGTAAGGCGTCATACCAACGTAAACTGGCGCGTGGAATGTTGCATTCTTGAGAACGATTTGATGTTGATAGTCACTCATACTCTCAGCCACAACTTCGATATTTTCGCGTGTACGGTGCACTGTACGAGCGCGCTTACGTCTTGTTGTATCAACAATGAAACCGGTTTTACAAACCTTAGCAATAAACTTGTGTATAACGGGCTCTTTTGGTCCTTCTATGCGACCAAATTTTGTACGACATTTACGCTCAATTTCCGACCAATTGTCTTTTCTATTTTTCTAATTTCTAATTTTTCATCTTTTTTTTTTTGGAGTTTTTGTGTTACAATATTTCCTTTTAGTGTTCCTGCCACAATTGCTACGTCAGCAGCACACAATACACAAGTAATGTTTATGGTTGAAATAAATATATTTCATAAGCCAACAACAATTGTTATCGATAACAACCATAATGATGAAATTATCGTATACATAACCTTTCATGTCATGTAATTTAATTTGTCCCGATAAGGAAGGAAAAAAAGTAATCCAAACAATGCAGGGGAAAATAAAAATGAACTGTCATGATATAATCACAAATTTAATGACGTTTAAAAGTCACACACACATTCTTATTTACATGAATATATGTATGGGTAAATAGAACGCATACTATACGTATGTGTTATATGGGATTATGTGTTATATGGGATTAAGCTCAACAACAAATAAGCAATTCTGGTAGTCTTAAGCAAATTGAGTCGTTGGATTTTAAGTTCAAATGCTTACATCAACGCCGATTATATTTGTGTTTTGATACATAGAAATGATCATAGCCTAAAATGATTAAGCAAAGGAAATACTTGAGTTCGAGAAGAGAACGGTTCTAATGAGACACTGCGCTATTGGCAATTGCGCTGACAAGCTCGGTTTGTTCCAGCAGGACTACTGTAGGAATTGCCATGATGTGTAGGGAAGGGAATCGATGCAACACCTTTTATGTGAGTGCACAGCGGTTCAAAATAGACGTCATCGGTTTTCGGGTGATAGAACGGCGATAAATGAATAAAAGCGAACCAAAAAAAAGAACAAGCACAAGAACAAGAACATAGAAAAGAATACGAACATTAATGACAAACTGGCAACTGAACCTAAACTTGACGCGGGGTTTCTCATTGCGCATATTCAGACGAGCATAGTTGAAAATAACAAAGAGATCTTCCTCAATTTCGCCACAAGTAGTATGTGGTAGGCAACTGCTTCGGAGATCCCCACTTCGACGGACGGTATGTACTATGTAGCACTAAAGGAACAGGCCGGTGTCATCCAGAGCTCCGAGTGTGGTTTAAACCAGAGATCAGCAATGAATCGTATTTTCGCTACTCCTAAGTACTCATGAAATTTTGTGTATGAGTGAGTCAACAGTATTGAAATTCTACTACTCTGATTCATTCGTACTCACTACAACATTGATTTTATAAGTACAGCATGCAATGAGTATAAATACAACGTTGACATCAAACTCATAACAATCGAAATATGTTTGATTCATACGCCTACTCAATCAGATTCATAAACTTAAAAAAATACTTATAATATTCATAAATGATTCGAGTGATTCGAATCATTCATCAAAATTTACAGTCTTAGTTGTTGTTGCATTTACAAAAAGAAGAAAGAAAAACCTTCTAATGAGTATTGTAGTGTTCGCATGCGAATCATACTTATTTTGTGATGCTTGTAAATGTTGAGTAAAGGAGAGTCGAAATCAACAACATCATGCGTATTGTTAAGTATGAGTATGATGAGTACTTCAAACTTTGAATATGAGTAGTATGAGTATGATATCAGAAATTATGAGTATAATTCGAATCTAACCATCTTTTTGAAAGATTAAAGAAAAGTGTTATGACGACAAACCAGCGACAATTGAGCATTTGAAGGCCAACATTAGTGATGTTATTGCCGAGATACGGCCACATACATTCGAAAAAATGTATGAAAATTAGTCCGCTCGAATGAGATACGTTTAGGCCAGCCGTGGCAGCCATATGAATGAAATAATCTTTCCATTGCTAACTGGAACAATGATACTTCACAACAAAAGAATAAATTTCGCAACATTTTAAACCGTTTTTGATTTCATTGCATTTATAAATTTAAATTTTTAAATGGCCTACACTATATGTAAACGCCAGTGGAAAAATATCTTGAAGCTAAATTCCAATATTCTTCTTGTTCCTTACTTTAAAGTCCTTTCATTACATTTTCTTTTCCATTTTTAATTTAAATTAACAACGTGTCTACAAACTGAGAAACTTGCCTACCGATTACAAATAATTTATTTACGCTCGGAATTGTTATTGCTATCGTATCTACAGGTTGGTATATCTACTGAACTCCATAGCCTAATGCCCCTGACTTTGTAAGTCAGTTTTAATTACAACTCAAAGACAACTCAACATACTACTCATACCGTCGTTGCATTGTGCCTGCCACACTGTTGTGGCATTGTAGGTCACGAAGAATAAATTTGACAAAATTTCAAATCGTTTTTGTTGTATTATGGTATTTATAAATTTAAACTTTTAAATGGCTCACCCTTTATTATAAAAGATCTTTGTAAGGAGATTTTCTTAACTTACTAACTCTGTATTGTTAGAATGCTTATCAAAAAAATTATATTATTTTGTTGTCAAATATGTTGTTGCATTAATTAATGGTTGTTGTTTTTATTTTATTTACAGATTTTTAATGACAACGATAATTACGAAACGCTTATATTAGACTGCAACCATAAGTTTTTACTACCCTTTTAATATACACAAATTCAAATACTTTTCTCAAAGACAGAAATATTTTTAACCTGCATGTAAAGCAACATTTTAAACAAACACCAACAATAATGGAAACTATTAAGGCAACAAGAACAACAACTACAGCAACAATAAGATTAAACAGAATAAAGACTTTCCTTAAACAGAGCGAAGCATTAAAATTATAAGAAATTCCTAAAAGGAAACAAAGAAAAACTGAAAATACCTCAAAGAGAGAGAAAAACAAAAAAAAATCAACTACAGACACACACACATACACACACACAGGCACTCAAAGTGGTAATAAAAAAACAACATTAAAGAGACCAAAATTATAATCCAGGCAAGAAGAAAATTACAAAAGCAAAGGCATTGGAACTCTACCTACTCATAACAGCATAAATATAATAAATCCTGTGGCTTTAAAGCCATTACTACATACACCGGCACCAGCCTTTATATTTCTAAAAAAAAAAATATTTCGTATAATGCTGGCCAATGTTAATATTAATTTGAAATCAACAACCGGCATATTGTCTTTGGCAACAACTGCTGCTCTGCTGGATGTACAACAGCAATATTTTAATGAACAACGTGATATTGTTGATGACTTGCGCACTTACGGCTATTTAATCAACGACAGTTTTCTACTCACCGACTATGATGCGGAAAGCAAGGCATTAAGAGCAACCCAAACAAATTCCGTTATTAGTGGGTCAACTGCTGCTGCTGCTAACAGTATACAGCGGAGTAGTAGTAGTAGAGGTGGTACTGCCAGGAGTAGAACAACTCACCCTACCTTTGGCATCATGTCGTCGGTAGACATAAGCAATAGTAGTGGTGGTGGTGGTTTGGCTGTCAGTAATGACAGTAGCAGCATTGGTGGTGGTAGTATTTTCCTGGATGGCAATTTACAAAACAATTTCAATTTTATAATCTTCAATCAAAGCATTGGCATTGGCAGTGGCAGTGGCGGTGGCATTAGTGGTATTGATGTTGGTGGTTTCATTAAGAACGACTCCACGCATAATAATGACAGCAGCAGCAACAGTAGTCTACTGGATGATGTACTGCTAACTGGCGACGAGGTGCTACCAATGCCCGAGGACGTAGCCGTATTATTGAAAATGATTATTATGTCAATTGTTTTGGGTCTAATGATACTCATCACCATAATTGGTAAGTAACTTAGCCAAGTACTTCAAGTTCTTTTTTATCTCACAAATAATAATTTACATTCACCATGCCGCCATACATTATTTCATATATTTCATATCGTATTAAATAATTTATAGATGTTATCTTACAGCTGCTGGTATATGTATGGTATCTGCAGGCTTGTTTGGTATAAATTAAAACCATTTTTTTCAATTTTTTTTTTTTTGGTAAAGATAAACATGATTTGATTATATTACCATGTTATTCTATTCATGTAGTGTGAATAAAGTGATTTATTTTATGACGTTTGCATACGTACAACCAAAAATCACCTCGTGTGTTGCCTCATAAATCCATTAATAATTGGGGGGAGGGCTGTGATATATGATTCCATGATAAATGAAAACAGATGTTAAAGGCATATCCGAAAGTAATAAAAAATTATCTAAAACTGACTTCGACTGTATAATACGCTACAATACAGCATATACATATTGTTACGTCACTATTGTAAATAAGCTAAGACACAGATGGCGCCATTAGTACTAATTCCACATGATTTTAATGGGAAATTTTTGGAATTTAAAAATGCAATAAAACAACAAAGACGGTTTAAAACTTTGTCAAATTTAGTTGTTTCTGGTTTGTCGCCAGAACACTTTTCTTTAACGGCACCCCACAGAGTGTTGTGAGAAGCTAGGCCGTAATCCTGACTGAAGGGTTGTAATGGCCAATTATGTATGTATGTGTATGTACCGGGCACTGTTCTTCTGTCCGTCTTTGTGACCAAATTTTCCTGCAATTTCCGACGAATTGTCTTTGTTTTTGGAATACATTACCAATAAATCCCAACGTTTCTCAAGCGTAAATCGATTCATTACGTTGAGTGGAGATAACATACAGAATTTGAGATAATAGAATGACATAAGTATTGGCAGATTCGAAATAACCGATGGTTCAAATTTAAAACAATAGATGGCCCACCCGATATTAAAATTAAAGACATATATAAATGAAATTTTTAATTCGTTTAAAAGACCATTTGATGCCATCGTGTGTGGAATATGACATCGTTCATATGCTCACCATGGTTTTTCTGGATCGTGCGCATACGAAATATTAAATTTTCCTGACTCTGGCGCATAAATCAGTCTAAATTTGACTGATAATTTTAAGAATCACTTAAGCAACCTCTACAAAAAACATCTAATGAGTTCGTAAAGTCCGATCTCGGTCCCCTCCACTGATATGACCATGCCCTCAAATCGATCGTGTCCAATGTGAAATGATTTGTATGGCATATAGAGCCGTCCTGTTGAAACCTCATGTCGTTGGTGTCCATATCATTCAATTCAGGCCAATAAAAGTTCATACCCCAGGTCAGACATTTTCAACAAAACGAAATATGAGAAAATATTTCTTCGGCAACTGCCTCTCAGCAAATTTCTGGCAAAAACTCTAAAAATAAATAAAAATGTCATTAAAAGATTCTCAAAAATCTGTCGTTCGGAGCCGACTTTAAACTGTAGTCCCTGCCTTTTATATATTAAATTGACACACACAACGTAAATTGTGTTATTTATATATACAGCCGTCCTGTTGAAACGTCATGTCGTTGATGTCTTGATTATCCAATTTAGGTGAATAAAAGTTGGTAATAATCGACGTATATTGCTCGCCGTCAAGAATGGTGGAATGGCCAAAGGCTTTCAGTGGGAGATATCTACCGATGGCACTGTCAGCCCACAATCCTTACCAAAAGATGATTTTTCATGATGCATTGGATATTCTTGGATATCATATGGATTAATATCGTCTCAAATTCGTCAAATTCGTTTATTGACGTACTCATTCATCCAGAAATGAGCCTCATAACTCCAATTGATCTTTCGATTTGAATTACGTTCAGTTGCCACCAGCTCCAGAGCATATTCAGAGAACACACACCATTGCCTATGCTAGTTTAACTTCAATTTCCGATTGTTAAATTTTTTTTTTGTTCGCACAACTCTGTGTGTCACTGTTCACAACTTGATGTAAACAACAACAATTGCTTTGTTTATTATTCCTCTTTCCACTCTTTTACGTAAACTAAACTACTGTAGCAAATCTTCAAAATACGATTATTCTCTTCAAACACATTTCGTCTTCACACAAGACTGACTAAACTTCTAGTAACCCCGTTGCCTTGCCTTTTATATGGCAACGTAAACAGATTGATAAATGTTCTTGAAGGTTCGCGGCTTCACTTTCTCGAAATGTCTATAAATGGAAATATAGTTGTTTCATTATTGTTGTCTGTGTATTTTTGTTTACATTTATTCTGGCAGTGTTGCATTGTTGCATTTTTGTTTACTTACTATATCTTGTGAAACAAAGGTTATTACCCTACGTGCCATCGATTGTAAAACAAACAGAAAAAAAATTTTAATTATTTTGGCTCCCCGACAAGCATCATATGTTAACCTTTAAGAAATTTTTTTTTAAATTCCTTTTTTACCTTATTTACGGTGTTTTTGTTTTTTCGATAAAGAAAGCACTTTTTTTCCTAATAAAACAAATTGCCGGAAGCCGGTAAGTGTTTAAGAATAATGGCTGCAACTAAACACTACAAAAAAATGTAAAAAAAAACCTTTGTGCGCTGAGTTAAACATAATCCAGTAGCAACAGGCCAAACCCTTGCTGATGTTCAATGCATCGTTCATCTACTTTAATAGACGAATAGTTTTGGCGAAAACTGGTTGTTTTTTGTTGGTTTTCTTTTTGTTTTTGCATTTCCTTTTTCATTTCGTGCCTTTTTGCTTCTGTTAAAAAATATTTTTGTTTTTGCTCATGGCCTGCCATTGTATGCAACATCGGTGCTATAAGTGGGATTAGTTTTTCAAAAAAACTATAAAAAATATGTACTCGCACTTGAGATGGGGTGAAAATGTTGTACAAAAAAACAAAAACAAAATCGTAACAATAGCGGAAATAATTAAAACGATTACAAACAATTTTTCTGCTGTCATCCTCTAAGGGTTCGTTAAATTTTTTTTTTTTGTTTTTCATTTCAGTTTTTTTTATTCCTTTGCTTTGTATTCAAAGCAAGCAAAAGAAATGAAAAAACATGGAAATAAAAAATTTTCACAAAGGTTGTTTTTAATGGAAATTTGTATGAAGAAGTCTAAGGGTGTAGCAACAGGAAACGCTACAAACAAATAAAATGCTTAACAGGTGTAAAAACTTTTTTTAGTCTTTTAGTCGAAGCAAACTGCTCACAGGATAATGGGGAAATGTTATATGAATTTATGTCATTTGCAAGAACAGCTCAAGTTAAAATCTAGTTGTGAACTAGAATGGTATTTCATAACTGATCTTGAAGCAGTGTTCATCGACATTTGTTCTTCCATCAGTGAAACATTTCAGTGGTTCATATACATAGTATTGCTGCAAGGTTGCACTTAGAGCCCTAAAAACTATCACCAAAGAGAAATTTGTTTTACACTACGCTGAACAAGGTAGACAGGTTGGCATGCTTAGCATGTTTTCATCTCCACCACATAGGCTCTCCTCGATGTAATCTTGTCTCTGCAACCATTGGACATCTTCCTCCGAAACGTGGCTGCTAGAACTGTACTGACGCTTAAGTTCTGAGATATGTTTAGACAATGTACAGTGGGTCACGCATGAAGTAGAATCGAATTACACAGGTTTTAAGAAGCGACTACATGCTACTGGACGAACATTCAAAACTTACACTTCCACATAGTAAGAATGGGTTTTGTGAAGCGGTCATCGGTGATGGTGATATAACGATCTTCACCGATGGCTCAAAAATGGATTGCGAAACTGGATCTGAATTCAATTCCAATAAACTGGCACTGAACGAGGCGTATAGATTACCTAACTAGGCCATCGGAATTCAGGCGCAGATTTTTGCTATACACGCATGATTGCCAACTTTGCATCCGTAAGTCAAGATAGCTTTGACCACTGCTGTGTAGATCCATTGAGCCATACTAGATAAGCTCCCTAAGGGTTAATGAAAAGAACAGACCTGAAAGTGCCATTGGTAGGTTATAATTACATTCACACACGAATGCTGTAGTTGGCAATTTTTTCTCCTGAGAACAATAAAATCATCATTCAGAAATGCTTCCAACCAAATAATGTAATTAAGTTAGTGAATGCACCTTATCAGCTCATCAACTACGATGTTGTTGTTGCACTTGCAGGCGTTATTACACTTTACTAGCTTTAAAAAAATTATTTCCTTTCAGAAACATCTTTATTGTTTGTTGTTGAAATTAGTCGGGTATTAAAAGATGATCCCGTATTTTTTTATGGTTTTGCACTCACTTAAAATAATTACATTTTAATTTGCATTCCATTTCCAATTAAATTGCACACAAAAGGAATTAAATTAAAACAACACTCACACATATATACACAGGCACACAATTTAATGACTGCAAATTATTTGAAAGAAAGAAAATAAACTTTTAAATGACCATCTTTAATACCCAGCAAGCATTTTTTTCATTTTCTTTTACAAATTATTTTAAATGGCCAAAACAAACACTAAACAAAACAAAGGGGAAAAGAACTCATTATGTGTCCAATTGTTTAATTTATTTTTCCACTTTCATTACTTACGAATAAAAATAACACACGTAACATGGCTGCTGTCATAACCCTGGCTAAAGGGTTACAATGACCAATTAAGTTTGAATGTATGCTTGGTAAGCTCTTAAAAACCCGACCAAAAATGTACGTTTTCGGCAATAGAAAGTGGTATTAGCTCCGTTAGTAAAAAATAAAAAAAAATAACAAAATAATATCCTCCCCATGTAGAGTAGCATTTATTGAAAATATTGTTACGGTTTATCGTTATTACAACTTTACAACTTGTGGCTGTTTGTGTGATAATTGTTAATTTAATTATTGATTCGATTTTATATCCTTCTGGCCTTTTTTTTATAATCATTTGCATTTTATTTACACACTGGCACTATTCCAACATACCTATACTAAAGTCTGTCATATTACTCAGGCTGCATATTTGTCAACCCAATATGTACGCCCCCTGAGAATCATGATTTTAATTAAAATTTAATTTTGCTCCACCCCCTTATATGGAATTGAAAATTGAATTGAATATATTCAGTGGATTAATTATATTAAAAAAAGTAATTTTTGTGGCCAACATTATTTCAACATTGTGGTGGCTGTATTTCAATGGACATTTTAATGACTCGTTAAAAAATAATTCAATTTAAGTGTGAGAAAAAAACAAAACATCAAAAAATAGAAATTAAGGGGCTAGAATGGCCTAGAATGGATCGGTAAGCCTATCAACGTATCATCAGAGTTGGTGGCACTGGTCCACTGATTGTATTCACTTTGTTTTTACATTAAGTACTATGATTGTTGGGAATGATAAGAAATATGGCGGGACCCAGTCACAGTTAAGGATTATTATTGTGAAGGAAAGTTAAACAATATTTACTCTGTAGATCAAAAGTATGGAATGAAACTCATAAGCTCAGGATAATCGAACAGTAGCGGTGATATGTATATGAGAAAGGGATTATCACTTTTACGCTACTGTTATCGTTAAAGACACTCAGAAATCTATGATTTCGTTCATTTTGTACCATCATGTTCATTTAGGTCTCGGCTTTTTCATTAGAGTCAGCAGAGTATACTTTTCACGTAGTTTTTGAAAACATTTTTGCAGAATCTGGACGATAACTTTGCGTATATTGGTATGACTATAGATTTCTTGCGGAATCTGGACGACAACCTTGCGTGTGTTGGTATTACTTTAGATAGGATATAGCCACCGTACTCTTTTGGTAAACTTCTTATGCAATTAGGCCAAACCTGTTAGTGTTGTGTAAATTGTGACACTGTCTTGTTGGAACCACTTAACATTCAGTTCAATCCAAAAAAATACTCGGTATTCGTTTCTACCAGGTCATAATTAAAGAAATACTTTCAACTGCCACATCTGGATGATAATGTCCATTAAACAGTCATTTTATCTGAATGCAAAAGCTTTTCCATAATCACTGAAACACACATTAGGTTTCATAAGCCTCATATATTACAATGTTGCTCACTGACGGCACTCATCGTAGTCTAGTAGCTGTTTCCGAAACAGCTTTGTTTTAGAATTAATTTTAAGAAATGCACCTAATCAATTAGTTTCGGGTCTTCCCTCTACAATCGAAATGGCTGAAAAGGTTGAGGTTCAATCCTCAAGGAAAAAGTATCCATATTTCAAAGATTCACGACTAAATGCCCATTCCGCTTAAAGTCGTCGTAGCGAGAAACCTGCTGCGATAGGAACTCGCCGATGAAATATTTTCTGATATTTTAATCTGATCTAGGGCTTAAACCTGCGGCTTCACGTCTAATAAGACAACACACTACCTACTAGACTACGGTGACCCATTTGAACACGTAGTCGAGACGGAGGTTTGCCAGAAATCAATATTTGAAGAACAAATGCCATGAATTTCTCTACGTGATTAGGAAAAACAAAAATCATTTCAACATTATTTCTGTCTTGTATTATCATTTTTATTTCTCAAACTGTAAAAAAATACCTCATATAAACCATTCAGAGATTTTCCAAGAATGTTTCTCTGTTATCATTGAATTTCTCAAACGTTTTGGATTGTCCAATCATGAAGATGAAGATGAAGAAAATTAACCATCAGGACATATACTTGAAACTGGAGAGGCTTTAATTTATCTCAGAAAGTAGCATCTGATTACATAACAGATGCTGGGTAGAGAGTTTTCTTTGTTGACGCCAAAGTTTATAAGAGAAATAGGTTTTGAGCAATGCTATATAGATTAATGGCAGTACAATAGATCTTATGGTCTCAGCCACATCTATAAGACGACAATAATAATAAGAGCAACTCCTTTAGCGTTAGAAGCCAATGTTCAAGTTACTAATGATGCCTGAGTGTTTTTCATGCAAAAACTGATTAAAAATTATTAACAAACAATTCTTGCTAAAAGGAAATAATCGATATTAAGTTATCGAAGTAGAGTCATAATTATGTTGAAAGTTTTACAAAAGAGAATCGAATCCATTGATTAATTACAGACTCTCTAGTATACTTTGAATGAAAGGAGTACCGTCTTTTAAAAAATTTTTATTCAATTTGTCTTGAACTTAAAAACTCACAACATTCACCAGGACGTATACGTAATGTGAAAGTGTTTACAAAAAGTACCGTAACTGAATGGTATTCTATTCCGTAATTAGCGTTTTGTGTTCCAAATGTTTGTTTTTCTTTGTTTTTCAAAAACATCTACAAAATAAATCTAAAAATTCTCATTTTTTATTTCTGTTTCTGTTTCTTTTCTGCAATTCTGCGCTACAATGCTGAACATGTATCTCCTCTTAACGATTCTGTGAAATTTCTGCTTCTAATTGGGCGATGCAATAAAATTTCCATCAATACGTGTAAAAACTGGATCTAAAGGGAATGTCTTTGTTATTGCCGCCATAATATTGGAGCGCAACTTACAAAATGTTGCCAATTATTTAGTTGTATCGTTAGCTGTTGCCGATTTATTTGTTGCTTGCCTGGTAATGCCTTTGGGTGCTGTATACGAGGTAAGTTGCCATATTTCTTAACAATTTTAGGGAAAAGGAAATTTCTATCAAAAGTTGCTTTTAACGTGAGAAAGAAAACGACGATAATAACAAACAGATTTAATGCTTTAATAGTGCTGTTATAACAATAACGGGAGGGAAGCTGTAGCTGTTCTTAATAAGAAAAATAACAAAGAAGGAGAAGAAGAAGAAGAAGAAAAGAATTGTCACTTATGCAGTGTTGCGTTTACACACAATAGCAGAAGACGTCAATGGATATCTGCATTATCCTTCAAGTAAATTGTTTGAATTTTTTTTTTCTTTTTTTTTTATAATCTAATTACCGCGCTAACATTATAGAAGAATGAGAGAAAGAAGAAAAAAAAATTCAAAAGAACAACTCATTAAAAGCAAATTTATTGTCGTTTTATGGTTGGCAAAGTTGCTATTGTTCTCAACGTTAATTTATCATTTAATCGTTAATTGTTTCTCTTAAGCGCGTATTTCTTTTCTTTTCAGTTCTGTGCTTTTATTAAACAAACAATAAAAAATTAAAAACAAAATAAAAATTATTTTACAGATCAGTGAAGGCTGGATATTGGGACCAGAATTATGTGACATTTGGACTTCATGCGATGTCTTATGTTGTACGGCATCGATTTTACATTTAGTAGCTATAGCAACAGATAGGTGAGTACCTAGTTAAAATAATGAGCATTTGTTTTAAGTTCAATAAGCTAAGTTTAAGCTGGCAACACGAGATGCACTTAGCGTAGCCGCTGTAAAGGAAAGCATATCCAGTTCAATCAATTCAATATCTTTAAATCAATAAGATTGTGTCCTTGGATATTGTGGAAGATTTTGTAACCATATCGTTACGAAAATAAAAAAAAATTGATATCTTGGTGTTTTGCTTTTAAATCGCTTAACATTGAAGTTACAAACAAAAGCTACAAAAACAAAACAATGCTGTTAACACACCTGTTTACAAATTATCGTACTGCTTAATATAACAACAAACACCATCATAAAAAATGGTAAACAAGTAAACAAAAATACACAAATAACACTACAATAGGGTTTTGAAGTTCACTTAGTCTTCTGTGAAGACACGGTGCATTTGAAAGATTACGAAGATATGTCGAATAATGGTCTAGTAATTGTTTTCGTTTATGCAAAGAGTATAAACAGAGGAATAACAAACAAAGCCATTGTTGCTGTTTACATCAATTCAATACATCAGTGGCACACAGAATTGTGCGAATAATAAAGAATTCAATCAAAATTAAACGCCAATTTATTTTTATTTTATTTGCAATCTACGATTCGTAATCCTTCACGTAATGGTTCAAATACTTGGATTCTAAAATATATGATTACATACGTAATTGGCCATTACAACCCTTCAGTCAGGATTATGGCCTAGCTTCTCAAAACCACTCATGTTGTGTGCGTTAATTTTATACATGAGTGGCGGGACCTACAGTTTAAAGTCGACTCCGAACGACAGATTTTTTGAGAAGCAATTTTTACTCTCAGAGTTTTTGCCAGAAATCTGTTGAGAGGAAGTCGCCGAAGAAATACTTTTTGTACTTTGTTTTTGATGTCTGGCCTGGGATTCGAACTCGAGCCTTTCATCTAATAAGCCAACACAATACCTACTAGACCACTGCGACTTCATATATGATTAAATTTGATTATTTGGCTTGAGAGACTCGTCGAAAATCTACATACACCTAACAAAATGATTAGACTGAGGAAGATCCTAGGAATTGCTTCTTTTATGCCAAATGTACTGCATAGAAGTAACTGAACCAATTCGAGAAGAGAAACTTTTGAATTTCTTGTGGAAACCCTATTTTTATTTAATGACAGGAGTGCGTGATCGTGAAAAAGAAAGACTATACAACAATTGTGTCTGTGGAAGCAATTAAATGATTTATGACTAGAGAACCAAGCGAAATTAATCCAACGCTTTGAGTGGAGCAACGTATGACATTGATTACCAGTTATCGTTTCAATCATATACCGTTGGATTGATGTAGGTTTGGATTGGTCTTCGTTCTAAAGCCAGGGACACACTATTCGACTATCTAACTATTTGACAAGATTGACTGCCCAGGACATTAATATGAACTGGATATCGAAATTACTACGTGGAATGATAATCTAACCAATGCTAAGAAACTTGCTACTAAGCAAATCAATAGGCAGGGGAACTCAACAAAGTGGAGTGTACTCTCCTCCTTCTGAACGTGAAAATCGATTAGTGGGGAAATATGGGATACTGAACCTAGGACAAGTCATTGCATGTATAACGCAATGGTCAAATATGTATAGTGTTGCTCTGATAAGAACAATTTAAGTCTTAAGTAAGGAAACAGTTTAATTAAACAACAACGAAATGTACACATTGCACGGTGCACAGAGAAACTATTGGACTATCTAACTCTCTAACAAGCTCAGCTGTTCAGAACAATAAGGTGCTGTATATCGAAATTACATGGTGGAGAGATAATTTACCCAAGGCTTAGAATCTTGCTAATAAACAAATCGATAGGCAGGGGATCTCAACAAATTGGGGACCTCTCTTTCTTTGTAAAGAACTTGCAATCAGGAACAGGATGCATCTTGCTATGGGAAATATTGGCAAGTGGGAATATTGATGCGTCAAAAATTTGAATCCTGAAAAAACGGTGATGGTACTCTGCACAATACAATACATCCAGCTGCCTTTTTATTCACTGAGAGTATATAGTACGGAACCTTAAACCCAAGGGTGCAGGGCACTTTTTGGGTCTTATTCTAAATAAAAAGCTTTCATGAAAACCGAATATACTTAACACGGTAAAAAAAAAAGATCTAAATTTCCCTGGATGATTGTAACGAAGTACTAGGGCAAAATTGGGTAATGCACCTACGACAACTCATGGGATGTATACCCCAATCATCCAATATAATGCTACGCCGACAAAGTAACAGCATAAACCTTTAGTAATCAAACAAATAGACAACAACAAAGTATACACATTGTACGGTAAACAGAATTACATAAAGGAATACATAAGAACTTATGGGTCCAAAAACGAAATCGCAACAACAATAATACTCAGAGAAAGATCGCCAAGTTAACAGACTTAGAAATTAAGAAAAAAAAAAAAAAGTATAAATAGAGCTCAGAAGGATGCTGCCACGGAGTCATGATTAGACAGTAAATGTTGACATTTAAAGCTGTAATCGAAAGTTTCATTAAAAAGTGCTACTCAACCCGACCTAAGGGAAAGTTTCTTTGGAATTGTTACGGATGCACTCTATCACGAGGCCAACCAATATAATCTCAAGTAAATTAATGAATATCTCTGCGGATATTTTTCATTTTGCAGTGCACGCCAATGTACAACCAAACCAATCGAATACCCTTCTCTGTAAAATTTTAATTTATTCCATTTCATAAAAATGCATATTTTTTATAAGCACATATTACTCCTTCATTTATTGATTTCCTCTCTCTATGTTGGCACTATTTTTCACGAAAGAAAAAAAAAAAGAATTCTTGTTTATTTAAGAAGAACGCTTATGGCGCTCGCTACGCTATTGGTGGGTTCTGCTTTTTGTCCTTTCAGTACCAGGATAACATTATTTTTTTTTTTAGCGTTTTCTTCTCATTTTCTGTTTCGTACATATTTATACCTCCAATGTTTGGATTTTTTCATTTTTTTATTGCTGTTGTTCTGGATGCTGTTGATATTGCATCCACCTCAACAGTTATGGGTTAACCGTATGACCTTTAAATACATATTTTTTCTCTGTTTTTTTGGTACATGTTACCAGTGAAGCCACAAAGCACGGCTAAGGAAATTTTTGGGTTACAAACAAAAAACAACAAAAAAAAAAACAAAAAAAATGGAAGATGAAAATGGCAATGGCAATGGAGATAATTCGGAATTTTTCATTTTGTCAGAAATATTAGCTCTTTGCCAGATGCAATTTTTTGTACAACTCTCAGAAAATTGTAGTCATTTTCAAACCCTGTTCGATATTTAATTCAAAATGTTCTATACGAAGTATATAGAATTTACCACAGTCTAGAGGGTAGTGTGCTTACTTACTAGACCAGAGGTTGTAAGTTCAAATTCCAGCTCTTACAAAACGACAATTTCATCTCAGCATCCTGCTGCAGAAAACTCTGTAATTAAATAAAATTGCCATGTAAACCTTCTCAAATCTGTTATTGGTAGCCAACATTAAACGTTAGGTCACACCACTCATGGATAAAATTAACACACAACATGGGTGGCTTGAGAAGCTAGGTTGTAATCCTGACTAAAGGGTTGCAGTAAATAAGTTCGATACGCTGTTAATAAAATTTTTAGCATTGAGAGTGCTTAAAAGATTTTAGTGTCCGTAATATTTCAGTATTCTTCTCCTTAAAAATTGTGTATTAAAGAGGTTCGTCTTTATAACCATGCCATGTATAACCTTTCGTATCTTGCTGTCTTATAAAGGGTGATTTTTTGGCTATTATCTTTTTGGCAGCACTGGTTTAAACAGCTCACGCACATTTCGTGTTTTGTTTCACTGTCAAACATTTTCAGTTTGGTCTATAATTTAACCATGAATCGTCTTACAAACGAACAACGCTTGCAAATCATTGAATTTTATTATTAAAATGCGTGCTCTGTTAAGAAAGTTCATCGCGCGCTTCTTCCATTTTATGGTCAGTTTTTCGACCCACTGAAGCGGCTATTCGGGATACGTAAATAAGCAGAATTGTTGATTTTGGAGTGAAGATCAGCCAGAAGCATTGCAAAAGCTACTAATGCATCCAGAAAAGTCACAGTTTGGTGCGGTTTATGGGCTGGTGGCATCATTGGACCGTACTTCTTCAAAGATGCTGCGAATCGTAACATAACTGTGAATGGTGAGCGCTACCGTGGGATGATATCCAACTTTTTTTGCCCAAAATGCAAGAGCTTGACTTGCATGACATGTGGTTTCAACAAGACAGTGCCACATGCCACACAGCACGCGTAGCAATTGACTTATTGAGAGGCGAGTTCGGTGAACATTTTATTTCACGTTCGCGACCGGTCAATTAGACTATTTTTTGTGGGGCTATGTTAAAGCTCATTTCTATACAGACAAGCCCGCTTCAATTGACACATTGGAAGACAACATTGAAGCATTTATTCGTGAGATACCGGCCGAAATGTTGGAAAGAGTATGTCAAAATTGGATTAAGCGGATGGACGGTAGTGGGACCTACAGTTCAACATCGACTCTGAACGCCAGATTTTAGAATATTCGAGATGTCTGAGTTAAGCTTTGAACCAGGGATTCTCTTTGACGTCTACTCCGAGCGACAGTTTTGTGAAATTTTTCATTGCAATTTTATTAACTATCAGAATTTTTCCAGAAGTCTGTTGAGATTTTGAGTTTGTGTTTTTTGAGTTTTATATAACGCGTTTCATTGGGCTTAAGTGTATTTCTGCCAGATGTTGTTAGAAAAAAACTACAATATTCAGTTGCTTTCTCATGCTGTCTCTCCAGCTGCTACTCTCTCCCTCTCTCTATGAATATGTATCACACGTATAAATGTGCTTGCAACTGTAAACCGTATAGTTTTCAACATATTTTACGAAATTCTATATAAAAATATAACGGTATCTACACTATATACGATATGCACATCATATAAACAAGTAACTGTAACCTTGTTCAGTGTTTATAAACAGAGCAAGGGGAAAAAAACAACAGAAAGAAAGGTAGAGAGAGAGAGAGAGAGAGAGAGAGAAAGGTAAAGAAATATATACGATAGACAATGTAACAAGTTAAATAACCGTAAGCATAATTTTCATGGAGAGAAAAAACAAATAAAAGACAACAATAAAGATGAGGAAGAAAAAAGGAAAAATGAAAATAAGTTTAATTTTCTTATGCTTTGTTTTAAATCCAAAAAGAAATGGGCATGCACAGTCAAAGAGAAAGAAGTAGAGAGATATAGTAAAACATAACTATGCTTGAATATTATATTGTTTATATGCTTTAAATAAGAACAACAAAATGAATTTTTAAATGAATAACTTTAAAACATAAAAAAGAAATTAAAATAAACTTTCAATTCAACAGCTGCTCAAACACGAGCACACATACTCTACCAAGAAGAACTTATTTACGCATCGTTAAATATCTAATGGCTTCTATTCTTGTAGCATATATCCGTAGTTTAACTTTCTATTTTTCTATAATTTTTATTTTATTTTTTTTAACAATGCAAACTAAACTATTGATTGCTTTTCAATATGAAAATACACACAATGTAACCATGACGTATGAGTAATATTTGTTTGAATTCATATTTAATATCAATCATACGTCACATACGATATGTATATGATTGACCCAATTTATAGTTTAAATTGGAATGTCATGCAATAATGGAAGTATATATACCTTATATGCTTGACATATAAGAGTGTTGTTATAAAAATCCAAAAATGCTTTAAATTTAATCAAACAAATTGAAAAATCTTTCAATAAAAATATTTTTATTTTTCTTAGGATTAGGTAAAACAAATAAAACAAACATAGCAAATAATTGGGCACAACCAAAGGATCTCAGTACGAACCCAGATAAGACTAAAATAGCTTTACATATATACATACATACGTACATAATCTGACTTCACAACGCTCCAGTCAGGATTACAACCATGCTTCTTATGTTGTTTGTGTTAAATTTATACATGAGTGGCGGGACCTACAGATTCCGAATGACAGATTTCTAAGGACAGCTTTATGGCAATGTTATTTAGTGTCAGAGTATTTGCCAGAAATCAACTGAGAGGAATTCGCCGTCTGAAGTCTGATCTGAGATTGGAACCATGGCCTCATGTCTAATAAGCCAACACACTACCTACTATTTATATCGTTACTTACAAGAAAAATGAAGATCCCTCATTATTACAGTCCTCGCTTTCTTGACAAGATGATCAGAATATCCAATCAGATTTAATATCAGGGTATTACATAAGATAGGAATTTGAATTATAGAGGACAGCGCTACAAAAGCTTACAAATGGTGGTCGATATGTAGAAGAGCTGTAGGTTTTAAATAGTATATCACTTAGAAAATAACAGGTTGGCTTTACATAAGCATAATTAGATGTACAGTCGTTTAGTAGTTTCAGAGAATATATTGTTTAGGGATAAGAGGTGCAATGAGACTATCACCTACAAGGTTATTGAAACAATTTATTCAACCGATTAAGATACTGTTAGACTATGAGGAGGAACTTACATCTCCAGGCCATGGCATGGAATACAGTAGCCAATTTTTAATGAATCACCAACACCTGCAACTTAAGAAAACCTCACAAGAAAAAGTCTAAAGGAGTGAGTTAGCACAATCTCAATGGCCAATTCACATCACCACCACATGAAATGACCATGCAATCTAATCGATAAAAGAAGTTGATGATTATCGACCTTTAGTGTTCGTCGTTGTAGGTGATTGATAGGCCAACATCGTCCTGAAACCAACATGGACCGATGACGCTGTCAGTACGAAAGCCAAACCAAGTAGCAAAATGCATTGGAAGCTTTTTAATTCCATGTGAATTGGAATCATTGGAAATTCGATTATTTTGTTTGTGTCATGTGAAGATTAAAAATTAAGTCCCGTTGTCAACAGCCCCAAAGCGATTTCTGCTAACACATGCCGTTGTCATTTTTTAGGGATGCAGGCACTAATCAAGATGCAAAAGGCAAAGGCCGAGTTCGATACAGCGAGATATGGACGATGTTTTCGGCATTCGGATGTTAGTAGATCCTTTGATGCACCAGTGTACCCAAATTCATTCACCACATTGCGAAAAATTTTCTAGATAGATAGATTACAGTGATAGTGAAATTGTCAAATGGCAGTAGGTTGACCGAACATAACACCCATTTGGATAAACAAACAATTCTATTAGTTGCCCATGTTGTTGAATGCAATAACCCTCCATGTAATTTCAACAAGGTGGCCCCATTATTAGTTGTCAAAGTTTGAAAGTCCCTGTTGGAGTATATAATATTTGATAGTTGGAGTTCTCTTATGATTCATGGCCATAAATTCAACCTAAAACACTACACTCTGGTCATGAAGAAGAGATATACTCAGATCAAGTATTTCGCCTTAGCCTCAGCCTTATTTTTAAGTTTAGAAACGTTTATGTATGTCTCTCCCGAATCTCCGGAACCAGACAACCCTGCGTGAAGCGATTCAAGAGATTTCTTTCACAGTCTGGGGATCCTCACTTAGGAGAGAGAAGTGTCTAGGGGGATTAATTTGCCAACGTATAACGCTGCATGTTGTTTTCAATAAAACATGGTTCAACAATTGCCTGAAACATCCTCTTAACAGTCTTCTGAGAGGAACTAAAATTAGCGTGAAAACTTTCTCAAATCAGTCATTCGGAGTCGTCTTAAAATTGTATGTACGCCACTCATAGATACAAATAACACACACAAGGCGGGTAGCTTAAAAAACTAGGTTGTAATCTTGACTAAATGATGTTATTAGCCATTTAAATTGGTATGCATGCTAATTAGTGACATTAATCCTTATTGACAGCAGTCCTTATATTATCAAAGGACTTCTTATTTCAGAAGATAACACCATAAAGGCGGTTAGGTTCGATGCTATGTAGTGAGTGATAAAAAAAAGGCTTTCAATCTATAAGAAGGTTTCGATAATTAAAAAATATTGCTTTTTCACCTTGTGACCATAATGTTAAACTACCGTTATATGGATGTCCTTTAAAAATAAAATAGTATTTGCCAATAAAAAAAAATTTAAATCTTCTCTTATGAGATTACAATTAAAATTCCTACTTCTGCCAATAGTACTGCAGTGCATTACCATTGCGTCTCTCACACACTTTTATTGCATTTTTCATTTGAAATTCACAAAATATTACTTTTTCTTTATAACCACCTTGTTTTTCTTTTTATGTTTTCCTTTGCAGATACTGGACAGTAACGAATATCGATTATCACAATTTGCGTACACCTCGACGTATATTCTGTATGATATTTACGGTGTGGTTTTTTGCGGTCATTGTTTCGTTGGCACCGCAATTTGGCTGGAAAGATCCTGAATACATGGAACGTATTGAGCAGCAAAAGTGTATGGTTTCACAGGATGTCATTTATCAGGTACATACATATATGGGATACACACAGGCAAACAGAAATATTGATGAGTTGGTTGTGCCCCTTACAAAAAAAAAAAAGCTGTATGAATAACCAAATGGGGCAGACAATCCATATAAATATTCACAACCAACTATTTATTGTCTTTTATGGTGTATTTTTCTTCATATTTTTATTCTCTTTTCTTTTTCTTTTTTTTCCCCCGTGTGGCATTTTACTTGAAATTCTTTGGTGTGTAAACCATCGTTTTTTAAATACTTTTCGGGGACCGTGATGTGTCACACAGATTTTTGCCACTTGTTGCTCCTTCTATGTTCCATTATTAATGATTTTGGTGTTGTATTGGAAAATCTATAAAATAGCACGCAAACGCATACAAAGACGCACACAACGCTTACGTTATCATAACAAGGCTGAAGGTGGCAAAGAGGTGGTAAGTTTATTTAACATTTTCATTTCACATATTTTTCTTTACACGCACCATGTAATACAAAAAAATTGTATGTACACAGGGTATATACTATTCACTAATGGTTAGGGAGAGATTAAGTAAATTGTATGTCACATGTACATACGTACGTACAAGGGGGGAGAAAATTCTGAGCTTGACACAATTCCATATCATTTACCTTTAAAATGAAAACGGAACGCATGAAAAATATGGTCATGAAATTAAAGAATTTCTGTAAGAACGAGTTTGTAGAGGAGATTAACTGCTAAAGAATGAAAATTAGGCGACCGTTCAGTTTTAATTATTTCAGTGTAAACAAATGATTCGTGACATGGGGCAATACAAAAAATTTCACCATGAATGCTTGCGTACTCTTTCAATTTTCTTATCAATTTGTACTGCGTGCGTAATGTCGTTCTAATGAAGATAAACAGAATTGATGGATTTGGTGTGAGTAGTAACCTGAAGCAGTTCAAAAGCAGATATATCTGCATGATACAACCGTTCTTTGACCATTTTGTGATATTCCTCAAGAACAATGAAAATCATCCCCGTAGTATAGTACCATTAGAACCATGGTCGCCGTCCCAGCAGTGATTTACTGCTAAAATAGAACAAAGTCGAACCATATATGATACTAATACAAGGGATAAGGAAAGTATCACGTACGTTAATAATAGGAGAAAAAGACTTTTAACGAAGAACGCAGACCTTGGCAAAGCCAGAATTAACATCATGAAAGAAAATGCTGATGGTCTGTGTTGTATCATAACAACTCCAAGCCACATACCACATCTTTCCTGTAACATCATAAACAAAAAGGGCTTGACTGGAATGTTTTCATGCATACGCCATATAATTCCGACTTTCCGCCCTCAGACTTTTGTTTTTTTTTCACTAACTCCAGAATTCGTTTAATTTTAATATTTCCGTAGCAGCCGACAACTTGATCTACATATGTACATACATAATTGGCCATTACAACCCTTCAGTTAGGATTAAGGCCTAGCTTCTCATACCACTCATGTTGTGTGCGTTAATTGTATACGTGAGTGGCAGGACCTACAGTTTAACGTCGAAAAATTATGGGCCAATGATGCCACCGCTTCACAAGCCACACCAAATACTCACCCGAAATGTATGCATTGGCATGAGTCAGACCACCAAATTGAAAGTGAGCTTCAGCAGATGTTTGCATTGGCTACAAGCCACACCAAACAGTCATTCGTAATTGTTGCATTGGGTTCAGTCAGATCATGTGTGAGTACTCTGAGCCTCAAATACGGCAATTTAGCTTATTAACGTACCAAACAAAATGAAAATGAGTTTAATCCGAAAAAATTATTTTTTTTTTTTGGCGAAATCGACATCATCGTGGAGTTTCTCGTTGGCCCATCTAGCAAAGCGAAAACGAAGCGGACGGTCATAGGGCTTCAACTCTTGAACCATTTTAACCTTGTATGGCATTCTACCGAGATCTTTTCGTAAAATTCGACGTAAACTGGTGTGTGAAATATTAAATTCTTAAGAACGATGGCGAGTTAATATTGATAGATTCTCACACACATTTTCAGCCACAGCTTCGATATTTTCAGGTGGACGCACTGAACTCTGCGACCAAATTTTGTACGACATTTTCGTGCAATTTCCGACCATTTGTCAAATAAATTTCCATTAAATCCTAACGTTGCTCAAGAGTAAATCGATTCATTACGTTCAGTGGAGATAATATACTGAATTTTGTGACAGAATAGAATGACATACATACGTATTGCCAGAATCGAAATAATCGATGTGTCAAATTGAAACCGATAGATGGCATACGTTTGTTTTATAAAAGAATATAAACATTTTAAGTCATCTTCAGTAAAAACTCTACAAATGGAAAGATTTTTTTTGTGTAAGAATTTGATTGTAAAGTCGTTGCCCTTGTCTTAGGTTACACTGCATCATTTCCCATATTTCTGTATAACATTTCTAAGACATTCTACTGACATATCCTCTATGACTGTATTCAAGCTTTAAGTTGTAAATAAATCCGTTCTTAAATTGAGATTTGGTTGCTGAATTCAGTTTTTAATTTCAAACACTGTTTTCATTATTCATGGAAAAACACAATAAAGGACGCAAACTTGTAATTACACTTATACGCACTGTTGTCCACACTTTCACACAAATGAGTACAAAATATGTGTGTATGCTTCCGCATGCACACACACACACATGCTCCACATTAAATCAAAATAAATCATGTTGAATGAGTTGTGCTAATATTGACATTGTCAATAAAAACAAAAACAACAACCTCACATTTATTTACGTATGAGTTTTACACTCTCTCTCTCTCTCTCTCTGTCATTCTACCGTTACTACTCTCATGCTCATTTAAACTTTATCTTGAGGACAAATACAAACACGAACAATTATACAAACTTTCAAGGTAAATAAGCATCAAAAACAATACATAAAAGAAGAAGCAACAACAAAGGGGGAGAGAGAAAGAGGGAGAGTTAAAAAACATCGCATAGAGGTAATTTTTGTGGTTGAATTGAACGTGTTTGGGGAGTATTTTGTTTGTGTACATGTGGTATGCGTATGCATGTGTGTGTTGTTGATATTTATTTTAATTGAAGTTGTAAAGCAAAGGTAAATGTGTACGAAAATAAACAAATAATACGCGTTGACACCCATTTTTTCGGCTTAAAAGTACATTTTTTCATGGCATATTTGAAGGGTGTGTACGTTACAAATATATTAAGGAATTGAAGGATTTTTTGCTACTTTTCCTTTTGTTATCCGTGGAATCTATTCACCATAGTCGTTTAAAAGTCTTCAATTTGAAAAGGAAATCATTTTTTATGTTCATTTATTCATTGAATCTTTAATTTTAAATTGAACTGTTAACTGAACAGCAATAAATTCACAAAAGCACAACAAATAAATTGTTTTGTTCTCCTTTGTTTAAATATTTTTTTCTTATTTATTAGAATACAAGTAGAAATCATATGATGGTTATTAAAAACTAAGTAACTTACTCCAGTCTCTCTCCTCCACTTCCACAAACGATAAAAGTGGAAATTTTTAATCCTTTAATGACAATCAATGCCAGGCATACATATATTCAGATCTCGTATTCAATATTTATAAGCGCAGCTACCGTATTCCTCACTTAAATGAATGTCGCCATGAAAGTCTATACTACAACGAGCAAAGGGAAACCGGAATGAAAGCATATTTCTTTATATTGTTACGTTTTTACCTTTTAAAAAACTGATGAAATTTGAGCTCTTAGATGGTAAATATAAATAAAAATAAATTTATGTCCAGTTTTTTAATTAAATTCTTTATTGTTCGCACCATTCTGTGTGCCATTGTTCACAACTTGATGTAAACAACAACAATTTGCTTTGTTTGTTATTCTTCTTTACATTCTTCTGCATAAAGACTATCACTATTGCTATATTTTTGTTTATTTGTTGATTATGTAAACAAGTCCATCGTTTTTGTTTTTGTAGCTTTTGTTTATCATTTTAATGTTAAACGATGTAACACCATTTCCAATTTCGTAACAATATATTGTCAGTATAACTTAAAAACCTGTAATTGGATGCTGTGATGGTCTAGTTGATAGTGTGCAGAACTTCAACTGCCAAAGTCATGGATTGAATTCCGATCAGAGGCTGATTGTGATTGTTTGCATCGTAGTATATATGAATACACTAGTCATTAAAAAATGAAAAGAAAAACATATTGTCGCATACTACCCCTCTTTTTCCTCCTACAAACTTTCTTTTCTGTATTCCGAAACAATGCACAGCATGAATAGGAGTGATTTCCTTACTGTGGGTCAAAAAAAAATATATCTTTTTTAAGATAGGTTTTTGATGCAAAATGTTATCTTGCAGTATATTGTCCAGCTATGGCTTTTTCCCACCTTCATTGCAATTAAAGGACAACGTCCAAAAAAAAAAAAATCCGAGTCCAAGAATGAATCAACACAATATTTGAACGGCGGCCCGACATGTAGCCGAGAGCTGGAATATTACAGCCTCATGTCTGGTTGAATAATCAGGGAAATGCTTGCTTCAAACTAATTACTTGTTGCCTGTACACATCCTTCGCACTTGCAGTTTATAATAGATCACACCCTTCTGATCCCTCGAAACACAGAGCATTACCTTGTTGCAATGGACATTTTGTTTGGCCGTAGACTTTACGACCGCATTACTTATGTTTTCTTGCTCTTCAGACTGTCGTAAGAAAAAAATCTTTCATCGTTATCAATAATTCTATGCAAAAATAATTTATTTTTTAAACCATTAAACAGCTTTTCAAGCATTCAAAACAGTGTTTCAACATCTCTGGGCTTTAGCTCATGTGGCTCTTAATTTCCTTAGATCGTTGACATTATTGGTCTGTACTCCTTTAAATATAATAAAAATCGCAACGGTACCGGCAATGGAGGGCGGTTTAAACATGTGGTTCGATTTGATTCGAACATGACATTGCTACGTACCACACTTACATACATACATACAATGTTAGTTATTAGAACCCTTCAGTCAGCTTCTCACACCTCTAATGTTGTATGTGTTAATTTTATTCACGAGTGGCGCAACCAACAGCTTAAAGTCGATTCCGAACGACAGATTTTAGCAATTTTATTTACTCTCAAAGTTTTTGTCAGTAATCTGCTGAGAGTCGCCGAAGTAATATTTTTTCATATTTGCGTTTGCATATCTGATCTGGGGTTTGAACCGTGGCCTCACGTCAATACACTACCTACTAGACTACGGCGATTGGTTATTGCAACCCTTCAGTCAGACTACGACCTAGTCTCTCACACCACTTATGTTGGGTGAATTATACCTGAGTGAAGGAACCTACAGTTTAAAGTCGAATCCGATCGATGCTCTAGATGTCTGACCTGGGGTGTGAACTGTGGCTTAACGTCTAGAAAGCCAACACACTACCTACTAGACTATGACGACTACTATTGTATTACCATGCAGCACGTAATCCTGTGAACTTTTTGAAAGCCGACTGTGGTAACAATTACTTTTTCATTTTGAAGCGATCTGTTGACCTTCAAGAGACACTCGACGGTTAACGCTATATTCATTCCTGAATATATAGAAGGTAACAACAAAGCCGATACACTTGCAAAAGCTGGTTTCAAACAAGCTTTACTCATTGTCGTTATGCAATGTTGTTTTCAAGCGGAGGCACACACGATCTGGGAAGATATGACCTGGGCTAGTAATCATTTGGTATACTAGACCTAAAGGGATTTAAATATCTTTACAGATAGTTAGATGACTGGAATCCTGCGTTATTGGTAGTTTCGGTCTGCCCCACAAGGATTACTGCAGAAATTGCCATGATGAGAACGTAACGGAATCAGTACAACACATTATATGCTAGTGCCCTGCACGTCACAACAGATGTTATAGGTTGCAACTAAATGAACTGGCCAGTTACAGCCGGAGCTCGGGGTGGTTTAAACCCACTACTAAGGGATCATGGCAAGGGGGCTTACCTCAGACTGGGTAACACACTGGGACATATGGGTCAACGAATGAACTTGCCTGTGATCGGCAAGCTAACTGCTAACCTAACTCAACTTTACTAATTGCCGAATGAGATGACCAGCCCCGCCGGATGTAATGCTTTATGTCGATATATACAGAACAAATTGAAATTCCTTAATGCTACTGGTGGTTTGTTGATAATTTTGTCAGTGCTTAATCGCAAAAGTAAGAGAAACTTCCATTGTCTATTTGAAAGCCACATGGTAGTGGGAACGTTAAGTAAACTAAAAACTTCTACTTTCATTAATAAATTATAAAAGTAATTAAACTGTCTCGCTGCAAAAGGACATAAATTCGATAACTGCTTTCGTATATAACTTATGCAGTGGCATGCAACATGCACGCACTGTTGTAATGTAAAAATAATTTCAAGGTTAATAATTTTCCGTTTTTTTTTCTTGCAATTAAAAGTCGCTTTTGTAAATAATTTCGAAAGAATGTGTTAAAAAAATCAAAATGGAACTTTTCAAGAGTTAAACTGATTTTTCTCTCTCTAAATTCTCCATTTCTTGGCATCGAATAAAAATGCTACAATAGATTGCATAATTAAATTAAATACGTTTTCGAAATTTTTTATTCCTTTTTTTTTTCTTTTTCAATTCTAACTTTAAATCCTTTATTTAAATGGCCTACAAACAAACCGCCAGGGTGTAATGCCGCCACTACTCAATTAAAACTGTGTGTAACCAATAAAATGCAACTTTTTCTAAAAAGGATTTTAATTGAATTTGTTATTAGACAGGGCAACCAAAAACCTAACGACTGCCTATTAGTGGGTTGCCGAACAATAGTTCTGTGTGCAATACATTACTTCGATTTCGATTACCCTGAGCAGCAACAGAAAAAAGTTAGATTCTGATGTAAATGTAATTGTAATCCGGATACTCTAAGCGAATTTTAGTATTCAAAAGAAAAATAAGCACACAATGCAACTTTGTTGTTTTGCATTGTAATGTGCAACAATATGTGGCAACTTATTTAAAATTTTTTAAGTAATTAAACTCATGATAGCCTTTACGATTTAAACTGTTTAAATTCGAAAGACAATCATGGTTTTATTATTGGCATACTTCAAGGTACAGAACACTGTGAATAGGATATCGGAATTACTTTGTGGACAAATAATCTGCTTGACGTTAAGAAGCTAGCTTTTACCAGAAGATAGGAAAAGATAGGGAGCTCTACACATTTGGTTGTTGTGCTCTGCCTTTGGTAGGAAAAATAATTTAGAATGGTGGTCAGATGTGAAGGAGTTGTCTAGGACATGTGGTTCTAAGTACTTAGGGAAAATTTTTATTTGCTACTAGGGACACAGTATGCAACTTTCTATGAGTGGACATTTAATTACGTACATACTTACGTATTTGTTTATTACAACTCTTTAGTAAGGATTATGACTTAGTTTCTCATTCCACCCATGTTGTGTGTGTTAATTTTATCCACAAGTAACAGGACCTACAATTTTAAAGTCGACTCCGAACAATTGATTGGAGAAGCTCTTCAAGGCAATCTTATTTATTCTCCAAGTTTTCTAGAAGACCCTGAGAAGAGTTCTTTTCATGTTTCTTTTTCGGTTTGAAATTTCTGTGCTGAGGTTAAAGCCACGGACTCTCACAATACCTATAACGGCGCATATTTTTCTTCATGTTTGTACCAGTCAATATGGCTACTGACTGACTGTCGCGTCTCTCAGGCGTAAGCGTCAGTAGTATAGGCTGTGGCGAGATTCATTAATGACGTAAATATCCCCAGAGTATTTATGTAATGAACCCAAGAAGGTAAATTTTTGTCGCAAATACCTCAACAAGATAACGGAACGATATGATATCCGTATAAGTTGAGGACACAATGACATTCCAGGTAATTATAAAGCGAATAAGCTAGTCAAGCGTAGTACAACCGTCGAACTCTCCATTGAATCCTTAGCTTTGAGAATTTCTAATAAGATTTGCGAGCTTATAATTGACAATACAGTTATGGATGCCGTAGATATCGAAAAAGCATGGAAAATCTGGCGAATACTGAATTAGAGGGCTCGAAAAAGTCTGCTTAAACTCCAAAGAAGTACGTAATTGTTTTGGGACATTTCTCCTGAAGAAAAAGAAAATCATGCGAGGGGTTGAACCAATAGCTCTCATAAATTAAGCCAACACACTATCTACTAGACTAGCGTGACTTTAAGTGGAGCGGTCATTTAGTTGTGAATCCTTAATTTACGAGGTTGGTAGTTTTCCCTAGAAGATACAAGCTCCACCTTTCCATTCATTACCATTGTAGAGCGTGGACCATAAACTAAGGAATTAATTGCACTTTTTAAAGCTTTTTCAGAAAAAGAAGCTGTCCTGGAAACCCTATATATTTACCGGGATGAAAATGATATTTATTGCTTTCTGTAACTTAATTAGTTATTACAATCGTTTAGTCAAGATTACAACCTAGCTTCTCACACAACCACGTGCTGTGTATTAATTATATCCATGAGTGGCCGAACATAATATGTCCTAAACTTTATAGACGAAGAAGTTATAATAATGAAATGTTAACAAATAAGCATTTGCTTAACGTTTTACATTTTCATTTCACCATAAGTAGGCCTGGACTTAAACAAATACTTCAATAAGTGAATTTAACTTTGCTGTTAAATATCATATCGTCCATAGAGTAAAAAAAATTGCTGTAATTGGTTTTTAAAAAATTATTTCGCTTTTTATAACAATTCCATTTTAATTTAAAGAGCACACTCAACCAAATACTTTTCGTTTTTGGTTTCTTTTTCGCTTTTTCGTTTATTTTTTCTATTCATTCACTGCCACTAGAGTGGAAAATATGAATGGAAGTACTTTTCCATTTGAAGTATCATACTCATCTAAAACCATCTGAATCCGACTTGCTGCTCAAAAAATTTTGTTTGTTAAAGTACTTTCGTGTGTCTCTATATATATCTTGTATTATTTTGGAAATTCTAAATTTAATTTTTCCAATTTTTTAATTGTTATAATCCTATGCAGGCGAAAGCCAAGTGGTTAAAGAGAGAACTCTTTCAACATTTTTAACATTAAAGGCCAAAAGGCAAATGAAAATTTTTTGATATTTTAGAGGAAATTTTTGGAAAATATTTCTCGAATCATACACAACATGTTAATCGTGAGAGGGTACTTGAACTTAACTAGCAAGAATGTGTTGAATTTTATTTAAAAATTCCACTTACTCACGTAAGCATTTAGTCTGGATTACAACCCAGCATATCACACCACCAATGTTGTGTGTTAATTTTATGCATGAGTCCCGTGACGTACAGTTTAACGTCGACTCCAAACGCCATAATCAAGTAAATGTTTAAACCTTTCATCAAATGACTGCTTAGAGGAAAGCGCCGAGACAACAATTTTTTTTTTTTGTTGAACTTATATTGTAATAAGCCAACACCCTTCCCACTAGACTAACTAGTAGACTACGGCGACTTTTTCCCTTCTGTTAGAGAAAATGTGACTGATAATCCAAATTTGTCGATTGTGTTCTCAGCAATTAAGCCTGTCTTTCTCGGCTTATTAGACCGTATTTTGCATTTGGATCTACGCCGCCATCCATAGAAAGTCACATCGTCGTTGATATGCTAGAGCAACAGGCTTTCAATACTAATTTTTGGGATAAGATTTCACTCAGTGGTTATGACAAAATCCAAAACTATCGCCTGTAGCATTCCAAGGATACAAAAGTGATTATAGAAAAGCCAACGCATCTGAAAAAAATTACTACTTGAAAAACATTATTGTATTGGATTGTCATTGAGCCGTCTGTTTCCGAAAGTTACCATCGAAGTCAGTGATTGCAACTTTCTTTTATAAGAAGTTTTCAGAAAGAGTAGAACGATATCAAGATAATTTGCCGTTATTGTGTTACATCAACGACTTTGTCTGCATGTATTATCCCACAAACTTTGGAGTACTTAGAAACCAATATTCGTCAAACTATGTGTGTGTGTGTGTGGGGCTCACTTACGAAATAGGCCTGTACACCCTTTTAGCTGGGACTACAACCTATCTTCTTACACTATTCAAGTTGTGTGTGTTCATTTTACCCATGAGTCCCAGGACACATACATTTTAAAGTCGAACGACAGATTTGAGAAATTTTTATTGGCAATTTTCGTTTACTTTCGGAGCTTTTGGTAGAAGAATACTGAGAAAAAGTTACCGAAAAAAATATTTTTCCCATTTTGTCCATGTACGAGATGTTTGAGTCAGGATTTGAATAAGCAAACACGCCACCTACTAGACTTCAGTAGCTCTGTAAAGGTCCGTATGTTATCGTTAACGATAACGAAAGGATATCGCAGATTTTCAAGACAGTAGTATTGCACATATTTATACAACCTTCACGTTATATTGGGGAGCGAGGCATAGAAGTTTTCCACTGCACGCTGCAAGACAATAATCGAACTTTTGGGTATATGACCTATGTTGCCAGTGAGAATCTGTAATCTTAAGATTTACCGTAGTTAGAAGTCCCAGCAGTCTAGTAAGTAGCGTGTTGGCTTTTTAGACGTGAGCATGTGGTCTAGTAGGTAGTGTGTTGGCTTATTAAATATAAAGCCCGGGTTAGTATCCCAGGTCAGACATTAAAACGAAATATAAGAAAAATATTTATTCGCCGACTTCCTCTCAACAAATTTCTGGCAGAAACTCTGAGGGTAAACAAACCTGCCATGAAAAAGATTCTCAAAAAATCAGTCGTTCGCAGTCGACGGTAAACTGTAGGTCCCGCCACTCAAGTATAAAAATTAAGTCACACAACATGACTGGAGTGAGAAGCTAGGCCGTAATCCTGACTGAAGGGTTGTAATGGCCAATTATGTATGTATGTGGTTGAAATCCTCAACACCATTTTCCCAATTCCCTCTAACCTGAATGAACGTATTGAGCTTCTTTGGAAAATCATAGTGTGATGTCAAAGAGTGACTTGGCAACGATGCTTTGTATTCATCATACCACGTTTCAATTTATAGTTTTGCCGAAGGATTTTACGCTAGACAAGATCAGGTCTGACTACTGACAAGTCCTATAGAATTTACACATACCCGCAAAATCATTGTGTAATGAAGTCAAGTGACTTAATGTTCATAGCAGTTTGTGTGTGTGGCATCCGTCTTGTTGAAACCTCATATCAACAAAGTACAATTCATTTATTTTAATCAACGAATCGTATCTTCTTTCAGTGACATTAACATGACAAGTTCTCAACACATTTTAAACTCAAAAAGATTCTTTTTAATATCAAAGCCTTTCTAAAACCCCGTTCAACTATTTTTCAGGACTTTCAAAGCAAGCCAATCAAACGAAAACGTATAAAAATTTGCTTCAGCAAAGATGTTTCCTCAGATAAATGTTTTGGAGCGGGTTCAGCAGCGGCAGATAATTTAACAAACAATTCCAATCCGAATATGAGAGAAGAAACCGAATTCAGTACAAGTAATTTTGATAGTAAAAGTCATGCGGGTACCGATTTAACTAATGTCTCAGACGAAAATACCACCAGTATGGCAGACGAAGTAAGTACATACGTTTCTTAAGAAAAACAATTTAATTTTTAAACATGAATGATAACAAAAAAATATTAAAATTTATTTTCTGACGTTGTGTTTTGTATTTTGTTTGTTTTCAAAATGTTATCGTAAAAAATTCATCATATTTATGATGAACTTTAAAAACGAAAACGAAAAAAACATATTTTTCTGTTGGTCTTTATCATCAACAGCGTACACCCCTGCCATTGGAGATTTCAACTGTATCCCAGCAGGTTGCTGCCACAACATCAACATTTCAACAACATGTCACCGCCATTGTGCTGACCTCCGCCACACCACGGCTGACTGATTGTAGCAATAGCAACAGCAACAGCAAACAACCGCCAATACAACGACAATTGTTACCATCTCTCTTACAGAACACAACGAATCCCCACCAAAAGTTGGCCAAACGTCGTCAACAAATCGAAGCGAAACGCGAACGTAAAGCTGCCCAAACATTGGCCATTATTACGGGTGCATTCGTTGTCTGTTGGCTGCCCTTCTTTGTGATGGCCCTACTCTTGTCGCTGTGCAAAAGCTGTGAAATTAATGCAGCTGTCGCATCTCTGTTCCTTTGGTTGGGCTATTTTAATTCAACGCTAAATCCTATCATTTATACGATATTCAATCCAGAATTTCGTCGTGCCTTTCAACGTCTACTGTTTGGCAAGAAGTATGTTGCCAGCAAATGTAAACGGCGTAGTGGCAACATATGATCTTAGCTGCAGGGGGTCGCTGAGCCCAGTGTTGCAGTGGCAGTTGGCGATGAGTGTACAAGTTGTGCGTGATGTTAAATTGGGTAAGGCGATTAAGGCGTAGTCCCATTTCGAATAAATTATGCCTTTCTCCTTCATACATCCATCCATCCATCCATCTCTATCTTTAACACTACACTATGGAAAATCGTAGGAATTTGGGTGCAATAGTTATGTCAGATATACTTTAATTGCAATTAACAATATAAGGGTTTATGAAAATTTAAACATTTGATGAGGGAAAACAAATTTTAAGGTTTTCTCATGAAATTATTGAAAATAAGTTTTACAAAATTTCAATGATAGAGTTGCCAAATGCAATGATGGACGATTTTTTTTCATCTGCTCGGTAAAGAGTAAATGCACCAAAATTTAATCTCCTCCTTATGTTCGCTGGCATGTAGATATACGACTTCTAAGATTTTCGTTTACGCATGTACTAAGTCGAGATGGGTTAGTAGTATAATGGATTTTCTAAAAATAGTTTAAGAAACATTTCTAATCATATACAGGCCATATAATTGGTCATTACAACCCTTCATTCAGGATTGCGACCTGGCTTCTCACACTCACTGTTGTGTGTGTTAATTTTATACATGAGTAGCAGGATTTACAGTTTAAAGTCTATTCCGAACAACAAATTTCTGAGAAACTTTTCATGGCAATTTTATTTATTCTCAGAGTTTTTGCAAGAATCTGTTGAGAGGAAGTCACCAAAGAAATATTTCTTGCATATTTTCGTTTTGATGTCTGACCTGGAGTTTGAATCCTGGTCTTTCGTTTCATAAACCAACACACTACCTACTAGACTACTAAATAGTGGCCATAAACACCAAGTAGAATGGTAGTTGTTAAAATGTGAAGTTTTTTTACGGCAGCTGGCCCTATTTATTTGTATGTATATGAATATTTATTAATTTTTTAATCCTTTGTAGAAATAACACCGTCTCAATTCTTCCCCAGTTTAATATTCTAGTTATTGGTCTTTGGTAACAACTTCTAGAATAACATGGTTGACATGTTTTGTTGACATACATATGTCTTTTTGTTGTTGTATTGTGAGGAATCCTGGCATTTTAGTGCAACTTTTTAATCAAGAGGTAGTGCTGCCTGGACCACTTAAAGTATACATTGCTGATCTTATCAGGAAGATCAAGAAGATATCAGGCTGGATGATTTAGAGATGGTTTGAAGTCCCTTAATTTTGTTAAATTTTAAACTTTTGATTAACATTTATTCGTCCATGACAATCCCTTGTCCCACTATCTTTACATTTTATTGTTATTTTACAATTTACGGACGCTTAACGAACGCATGAAGAAATATTTATTAGGCTAGAAGGCAATAGGTTAAACTATTTGGATAACTTCTGATAGGCACTTACACATACACACATCATGCATACACATATGTATATAGTACACTCATGCATGCCTAACAAAATAAAGCTTAAGTGCATTGTCAATATTTAATAGCAGCGAAAATAATTTTAAAATCAAATGCACACACATGTCCACCACGTATGTTGCAATTCGATGTCCTTAAAAAGTGAAATCCAATAAAGTCATAGTTTTTGCCTTTAAAATTTGTAGATAACGGTTATACAGTTCTCTTTCCTCTCTTGCTCATTCTCTTCTCTTTTTCTTATTTTTTTCTCTCACAACATTTAAAGCACGTTTTATAATGTTTTGTTTTTGTTTTTCTTTTTTTTTCAAACTGTCTTCTGTTGCTTTAGCCAAGGCCAACAAACGGTATCAGTTTCTCTTCAATAACCTCGAACTTATTTGCCTGTAGCCTACACGTTTTCCTTGGAAATTTTAAAGCAGTTCTTTTAACCACGTCTGCTACATTAACAGCTACATAAGGACGAGGGCTATTGGATTTTAAATGCCGATGTGTGTGTGTGTGTTCGAGACTATAACTTCACTCTGTGTATTCCTATTCGAGCCGTATCACCAGCCAACAAATTTCTGTCCTGTAAACGCTGTTGAAGAAAACCAAATGTGTGGAGGAATAAGAACCAAAAAACAAACCAAAAAAAAAATCAAAATGGAAATCAATAAAAACAAACTTTATTGACTTTGAATTTGTAACGCCTTTTAGTGTGTTGGTAAGTATAATTGAATCTGTTATTATTTCTCTCTTCCATTACTCTCCCTTTTCCTCACTTTCTTTCCACCGCTTCCAGTAACAATGTTTGTTTAAATCAGTAGCATTTACTTTGAGTTTCCCTATTTCAGCTTGTATTTTTAATAAGAAATGCAAGAATAATATCAGGTCCGTCATTAAGCACTTTCTATTTTTAAATTTAAATAAACATAGAGTGTTTGAAATATTCGTATGGAAGATCTGTTGATGCCTTTATTTGTGGTTCTGGGTGGTGTGTATCCCATATAAGCAATATTACATGACTCTGGCCCATAAATGGTGCTGAATTTGACCGATGGCTAGTGTTAAGTTGACTACAAGAACCTCTGTGTTTGTGGCTTTTTCGTATTCACCAGTAACTCAATAAAACCCCACAAGAAGTAGGTTAACGAGTTTGAAGCACTCAATCTCACAAGTCAGTTCACATCAGCTCAACATGCGCTTACCCTGCGCTATTGAAATCACATGTCGTTGGAGTCCAGATCATCGAATTCAAGCCAAAAGAAGTTGCTAATCATCGAGCTATAGTGCTCGTCGTGGGCCATGATGGCCTGGCCAATTTTATTGTTATGCCGTCAGTCATAAATCCGCACCAAACAGTGCCTTTTTTCGGAATGCATTCGATGGTTTTGAACTCATGTGGATTGATATCATCTCAAAGTCGTCAATTTTATTAGTGCACGTGCCCATTCACCTAGAAATGTATCTCATGGTTGAAGATGACCATTTTATCAAGACAATTGATGCCGATGATTCAGCGAACACAAAATCGAATTCTACAGCACACTTTCACGGACAGCCGCGACGTTTTGGCAGATCTTGCCTTTCTCTGGCCTACAAGTTATAGACGATCGTTTACTGGACAAAGATATCGTATAAGGATTTCGGTAAGACGATTAACTTAGGTTAGGTTAGCAGGTAGCTTGCAGTTCACAGCCAAGTGGCATTGAATCTGCTCGAGCCTCGAACGAAATCGGCCAGTTCCCTTAAGGCAATGATATCGTAAAACGATTATAACGGACATTAAATGGGTAAAGCGCACGGTACGATACATGAGCAATTAAACATCCATTTGAATAAAATAATTTCATTATCTGTACGTGTTATTAAATCACAAATTATTTTATCTGATGTCAAGGTACGCAAGTCCCTGTTGGAAGACCCGCTATATATAACGCTATGTTTTTAAACTATTAAAGGACATGACCAAAGTCTAAGTTGTAATGATACTTGTAACCATGAAATATCCAAAAAGTGTAAATAAAGTTTCAGAAATTTAAAATAAAAAAAAAATGAGGGGAGATGGGGTAAATAAATTTACAAAGTAAATGATGATAATTATAAAACACTGGCCAAAACCCGGCATGCTTCGATAACCTTTCTTTTGTTATTTAAATGAAGTTGTCTTGACTTTTAACAACCAAGTTGTGCTTTCATTTATTTGGACGTGTTAAAGTTGGATGAAGAAGATATTGAGACTAGCGAGTGGCCGCACGACAATAATAAGTTACTCGTAAGCAAATCATAATAGTCTATCATTACTAGACTTTCTTAAACTTCGGCTTATTCACAACTATTTACTTTTTTGAATTTATAACTGGTTGGTTACTGCATGTGTTGTTGGATTGAACATAAGGTCGCATTTAGATTGAAGTCAATGCATTCCAATAGGTCAATGGATACTTCATCAGTAAATCTTAAATTTCGTAACAGGTCATAACAATGATTTAGTCATGATTACAACCTAGTTTATCACACCGCTCATGTTGTGTGTCTTCGTTTTATCCATGATTGGCGGTATCTACCACAAATGATGAAAACTAACGGCCAAAGATCCACATATACTAGAGAGTAATCCATCTCTTTAAGAAACCCCAATTAACTTCATTCTTACTTACTTAACTGGTCGTTGAAATCCTTTAGTCAGGATTACAACCTAGCTTTTCACACAACTTATGTTACATAACATAATTGGCCATTACAACCCTTCAGTCAGGATTACAACCTAGTTTCTCACAACTTATGTTGCGTGTGTTCATTTTACACATGAACGACAGCACCTACACTGTAATATCTACTCCGAACGACTACTTTTCATGGCAATGTTATTTTATTTTCAGAATTTTTGCCAGAAAACTGCTGAAAGGAAGTCGCCAAACGAAATATTTTTCACATTCCGTTTTGTCCGAGTTGTCTGAAACAGGGCTTGAACCACTACTTACATACGTTCAGGGGAGATAATCTACTAAAGTTTGTGACAGAATAGAATGACACAAGTATTGTTAGATTCGAAATAACTACTGATACAAACTTAAGCCGATAAATGGTCCACCCATTAGAAGCGAATGGCAGGCATATTGGCAGTGTCAAACCTAGTTCTTTTATATTTCCTAAGCTGTTGATATGCTATTGAAAGAAACAAATATTGTCCCTATAATTTCATTTAATCGTGTATATAAGGCTTTTGTATGTCATTATATAAAATATTTCTAAATGCCATGTTTATTCTGCTTTTGTATTCGTTTCAGTTTTATGCAGAAAAAAAAATATGTTTTCCTTGACTGTTATTTGTAGCATAAATTAATTCAATTAGATTTGTTTAATCAATTCATTATTAATTATAAGAATTCTTGTTTTTGTTTGGATTTTTTAATTATTAAAATAATTAACATTAAAATAAAATATAGGAAATGTAGAAACTAAAGCACTTAAGGCTGAAAATCTGGACAATCTAATTATAAAAACTCACAATAAGAAAAGAAAAAAATTCCTTAATAAGAATATAAAAAATGCCTTCTATTTAAGTTCAATTAATAAAATAAATAAACTATTAAATAAAAATACAATTAAAGATTTAAAATACTTTGCTAAGGCATAGCTATGGGAATATAGGCCCTGGAGTAATAAAATCTAAAACATGTTAAACACCACATGCCATAATACAATTTGGTTTTTTATTCTTTTCAAAGAGAAATTCTTTATGTTTGGTCCTTCGTTCCCAAAATATTGTTCCTTTTTTTGCAGAACTTCCCCATTCGAATTTAAATTAGTGGATCAATGAAAATAAAAACTAAAATATTTACATAAAAATTAAGAAAACAAATATATTTTTAAATAAAAAAAAAGTATGGAAATAAAATTCTAAAATTTTAAAAACAATAAATTTCTGTGTAGATTTAAACAAAAACAAAAACACAAAAATTTTAAATTCATTTCAAAAATGATGCAAAAACGTGTGAAAAACAAAAAAGAAAAAAAATAGTTTTATTTGTATAATAAATGTGTAGATTGTTTTGGAAATATTTTCATTTTCTTTAATTAAATAAACTAAAAAAAGAAATTCAATAATTGCAACAAAAATATTAAAATTAGAAATTAAGTAAGAAAAATAATTTAAAAGTTTATTCAATTGGAAGAAATCAAAAAGAAGAAAAATAATAATTTGTTTAGACTTCAAATAATGAAATGGAATTGAAAAAAAAAATCCTTAAAAAATATTAAATTATGCTATGTAAACTAGGAAATATGTGTGTGAGAATATGGATATACTATATATATATATGTGTGGGTATATGTGTGTGTCTGAGAGAAAGGCAGTAAGAGAGAAAGTGGTACTTAGTAACAGCTACGAACAGTATACTTATTTTACTTAACTGTATTTTATTTGAGAAAAAAATTCTAGAATTCTTAATCAATTTAACTTATTTCCAAAATAGGCCTCCACTGCTGAAAATAATTAAATAAGATAAGAATTTATAAAATAGTTCCATAAGTTACTTTACATGCCTTAAGTTGCAGCTGCAAATTTTAATACTTCATCATAACTATACCATACTATACCTTAACATGCTAAGAAATAGGCCTCCTTTTACAAAACAAGACAACATTTTTTGTTTCCTTCTTTTTTTTTCCTTTACCCCTCTTGGAGACATATGGCTTCCACAAATCATTTCAATGTTATCCTATTGACTGGTGTTATTTCTGCGTCTTAACTTTTAAAACGTGGTGGTCGTAGTCTAGTAGCTATTGTGTTGGCTCATGTGAGGGCACGATTCAAACGCCATGTCAGACATCTCAAACAAAACGAGAATGTAATGTAAATGCTTACAGAAATTCCATTACGATTTGGTAATTGCTCTCATTGCGAACGTACATATGTTCCGCAAACTTTCACCAAATTCTATAATAACACTAGAACTGCCCTTAGGAATACTGTACGGTAAGATGAAATGAGGCGAAGAGCTATTCAGATAATACTATCAAAATCAACCATGAGAGTACATAGCTACTCTTTTGCTTCTTTTATGTCGGCTAATATTCTTTGCAATACCTTTACACATCTTTAAAGGCTCATCATACAACATCTTCACATGAGTATGAATGCTCAACATACTATCGAACTGAAATCCAAGATCTCTAAAGTTTGGTTTAAACATTAAAACTGATCCTGCTTTGTGGTTTCCCTATTAGTACTTAGTATTCTTAGATCTCTAGGGCTTGTCTGAAACATTAGGAACAATGGTCCGGCATTTTGGTTTCGTTATTAGTACGATTATATGCCTTTGGGTTTACGCTTTTATGCTGCTATGTTAAGTCAGACAAACCCTCTACTTTTGAAGCATTGGAGGCCAATATTAGAGCCACAAAATGAACCGATCGAGAGAATTGTATGTAAAGAATAAGTGCAATGATATTATCTGCCAAACTAATATAAAAAAGGTTTCATTTTTTAAAAAAAGTGTATGCTTTAAAGCTCTTAAAAGACCACCCTTTACAACTTGATACACCAATACTTAGTTATTATAATAAATTCTTTCCAAATTATAAAGAACTCGCTTACAATAATAACTGGCTTATAAAGCACTAGACACATACCATACCAAGGAGTAACGTAGATACACGGAAGACAAAGGTTTGAAGGATCCGATGATAAAGTTAAAAAAGCTTATAACTCGATATAAGGGCCCCATATCGAGCATATAAGCAAAGAACCATATTAAATTCGACTTTTTAGTTGATTTTCTTTTGAATTTCTTCAAAAACAAAATATTTTTGCAATCATATATGTATGTACGTGTAGCTGATGTATTAGAAATTATTATTAAAAAAAAGAACAAAACTTAGTTTTCAAAACAAAATTAGTAAACAAAATTTAAATTTAATAAAAGAAAAATTAAAAACTAATTTAAACAAAAAAAAAAGTACCGACTTTTATAATACATATTTTTCTTAAAAATTGATGGAAATAAACACAAAGAAAAACAAAATCTGTATAAAAAATAGTCATAAGATTGTAATTGTCTTCTAGATTGGTTTTAAAATTTTATTTTCCTTTTAACTTAAAATCGATGTACAATATAAATATGAATAGTTTTCATTTAAGTATCTTAAGTTTGCATTTAAAACAATACGAAAAATAATTAACAAAACTCATGTAAATAAAATAAAATTCCATTAAAAAAAAGAAAACTGTTTCAAAAATCAACATTAAAATTTTATTTTAATTGTCGTAGCATTGAAGGCATTCGTATTTTTGTAAAAGGTAAGTCATAAATTATAAGCAACTCGACCTCAATGTCATCTTGAACACAAAGGCCATGCTTACAGGTCCATTGCCTTATGGGAAAACATGCGAAAAGAGTACAGCTCCCCATTAAACGACTTTTGCCATGGTTGTGGATCTGCTGAAGAGGAGAAAACAGTCATCCCCTTTCTTTGTCAATCCCCATCTCTTTCTGGGCGAAGATTTAGGTTATTTCGTTCTGCATTTATTGTCAGCTTAACTGAGTTATCATCCATTGATATGGGGTTATAGCTTCGTTTATTAAACTTTCTGGCTGGCCGTTCTTTAGTGTGTGGCCCCTGCGCTGACCAAATTCTTCGGATGATTTGTTGGAGCTTGGTCAGTACAGGGTCTTTGGTCTTACCTATTAATTCGGTTAATTAGGCCCGTAGTGAAGAATTCACTCACTTTCCAATGCAGATATCCTGGCAAGAAAATCAATTAAGTAGGCAACAGATCTAGACAGAAATAGTACTTTTACGCCGCTAATGCGTTCAAGAGAACTCTGTCTATTGGGAAGAAGATTTTAGGAAGGTATATTTGGAGAAAACAGAAAGTGTTGGAGACTTTTCTTTCGTTAAACGGATTTGAGACAACCCAAACTCATCTGGAAACAGCCTGAGCATAGTTCCCCCTTTAATCATGCATTGTAAAATTCAAACGACAATTATTTTAAATAAGAATCGCTTGTACAATGGGTCAATTCGACCTCCGGGTACTGTACTTGTCTTAATTGGCAAGTACACGTCCTCTAACTTAAGAATCGCTTGAAATATAATATTTAGATCCTGTGACGAGAAGTACGAATCACAGAAACATTATATTGGGGATTTGTGCTACATCACCGGATGTCCTAATGTCTTGTCAAGTAGTAGAAAGAAATTTATATTTACTACGAGTGCCATCATTCTGAGGGTCGGCGGAACTATCGGAACACCCTTTAGTTAGAATTACAATCTAGCTTTTCACATCAACCATGTTGTATATGGTAATTTTATCGATGAGGGGCAGGGCCTATAGCTTAAAGTCTACTCCGAATGACAGATTTCTGGCTTTTACCAGAAGATTGCTGAGAAGAAATTGTCGAAAGATGTATTTTTTGTTTTCATGTTTCGTTATATTCATTATAATCTGACAGAGGGATTGAACTGCGGCTCTCGTTTAGTAAGTCAAAATACATAACCTCCTAGACTTTATCTTAATAAAGACCAACTGAAAATTTGTGGCGATTTTTAAAGTCATATAAAGCGAATGATTTGTCAAAGAAATCTTTCCAACGATACTGCCATCATTTCTTATAACCGATGCGGTAGTCAATACATGACAGCACACAAGGCCAGTGTATATTTTCGTATAAGATGTTCGTAATGCACATTACAAGGATTCCGTCGGAAAGAGAATGCAACGACATGTTATGAACTGCTATGTTGACTACTAATGTTACTGCGACAACCTTTAATGTATACTTCTTTCATAAACTTTATTCTCTTTAGTGATCATCACTATAAATAGCAAAAGTTAAAGTAAATGCGGCGGAAAATAATAATCTTTTTAAATTATGAAAACTACCACAGTCAAATATAATCAAGGAAACAACAACTTGTTTTTGAGATTTTGGATTAAAAAGGGTAGACTACCTCATCTTAAGCTGATTCTTCCGGAGCACGAATTTTGTTAATAGAATTCCATGATATACATTTTTATAAATTATTATACATTACATATAAAATTACTTCATCGTTTTGATGTCTTTAGGATATAGCCTGCATTCATTATTTTGTACCACGCCAATACGGTTCGGTTCAGATGTATACGGAAGACGGAGTATTTCGCTAAGGTCGCTCTTGTTTAGGCTTAAAATAGTATACGCTCTATATTAGCCAGAGTGTACGCTTCCTCATTTCCACTCACTCCATTATGACTAGGTACCCCTATGCATAACCAATGTGCATATGTAACCATATGCATAGGTAACCATATGCATACAGTTCCATGGCTAGAGTAATCGGTAATCGACCTCTTACACTCCAAGACGGTCTTCATGCCTGTAGATGTTATTGCTCTTGTTGCCATTTGACTATCAACAATGATTACTATCCCTGATAGCACGTATCACCGCTTGAAAAACTGTATTGTCCAGCATCCAGAGGCATTTGCTTTCTTTTTCTGCTATTTAAATGCCTAATCCCGTACTATCTTCATGTTTGAAACTATCCGTGTAGCATGTTAGAGTTTGTTGCATGAAGATTTTCTAAGACTTTAATTCAACGCAACTTTATGCGCTTCATCGGAGAAAATTACTATTTTTTAATTGGCATTTAATGGGAATTACAGCGGCAGCAGCGAATATTACTTTATTTGCATCATTCGCCATTGAGCATATTACTGACCCCTTTTATGGCCTGACGATTTGCGTTGTATGCCCGTTGCTTGTGTATGCTGACGACATTGACGTCATAGGGCGTACCAAGCGAGATGTTGTCGCTGCCTTTAGTGCAATTGAACGGGAGTATATTAAGATAGGTGAGGGCAAAACGAAGTATATGTTGTCGACAAGTCGGGAAATCCCAGATGACGGCCGATAACTATACTTTCGATACAATCAAAAAATTTGTTTATCTTGGCTCCGCCGTTACCACCAAAATTAATGTCAGTTTGGCGATCAAGCGTAGGATCATTCTTGGCAACAGGTGCTAGTAGCGTCTGAATTGGCAATTGCGCTGACTCGGCCTTGTCGTTCGAAGGAATGAGGATGCTTCAGGGGAGAGGGGCATTTGATGCGGTGATTTGCGAAAGTCAATGAAGTGCTCGACCTTGTTTGCGTTGAAGGGACCAAGTCGAGGTAGCTTTATCATCGATTTCTGTGACCAATTGGCGAAGACTCGGAAGAAGCAGAGGCGTCTGGAAGGATGTGCAAAGCAAGCAGACATTTGAGAATAGCCAAATAATAGTTAAATAAGTAAGTAAGAAATATATGTGACAGCTGTCAAACTTCGAAGTTGCCACTTACACAAAAAAGATGATACTTAATAGAACTTCTTCCCACACAGTAATTTCCATTTTTTTATTCTATTTCTTTATTTAATATTTACAGTTCATTTAATTGTCACTGTAAATAAATATGTGTGTGTTAAAATCACATTAAATTGTTTAAAAAAATTTGTCTCTCCTTTTTTTAAACAGAATTCTTTTTCTCGTGCTGGCCGTTAAAACGCTTTGCAATGGTTCATTCCAATAAAACAATTTTAAATTAAAACACAATTATAAACTTTGACAGCGTATTATAATAAATTAACAACTTATTGTTGTTGTTGTTGTCGCTTAAGCTGTTGTTTTTGCCTTTTTTTTTGTATTTATTACTTGAACTATAAAAACATATATACAAGCATTCTGTTACAATGGCCATGTGTACCATAAGTACCTACACTGTGATTGCGCGATTTTTCTTTTTTTGTGTGTTTGTTTTAATGCAATTTAATTTAATGTACTCCAACACATCCTATGTTGTTGCCACATAATACTTATTACAACATTAAATTTAACACGTGTGCAACATGTTCTATAAATGTTGCAAGTAATACAATATTAAGCAGTAAATACCCCATACCCCTACATACTAGTCCGAGTTCAAAATATAAAATTTTTATCGCAACAAAAATGAAACAAACAAAAATAACTAAAAATAACACTTTTTATGGGAGACTGCAGACCGTTTACCATCAGTATACGACAGTAAATTGCATTATAAACTGATATATTAAAAATTTTATACAAACATAACATAATTGGTTCTTACAACCCTTCAATCAGGATTACAACCTAGTTTCTCAAACCACTTATGTTGTGTGTGTTAATTTTATACATAAGTATCGTTCGGCTCAGAACGACAGATTTGAGCAGCTTTTCATGGCAATTTTATTTTACTCTCATAGTTTTTCGCAGAAGACTGCGGAGAGGAATTTCTTTTGTTTTGTTCGCGATGTCTAGACTCTCGTCTAATAAGCCAACACATTACCTGCTAGAAGTTGTCTGCGGTAAAATAAACGTTGGATTTTCTTAAGTGCAGCGCACTTTATGTCTCCTATTGCCGCCAAACTTTTTATTTTTGTAATTACAGGCACAATTACAGTAAAGTGATTATGAGAGCATGACTACAATGACAGTAATGCAATAAATTGTTTCATTTTGTAACGTTACGTTCCAAAAGTGAAATTAGTTTTGTGGTGAAGAACTTTTTTTGATTGTAACAGATTCTCTCGACTGAACATAAAATTGTTAATGGTATGTAATGCCACACTTCAGGTACATTTTGTTAAACTATTATTTTGCTTGTATTCCTGTATTATTTTCTCTGGTAATTTTCATGGGAAAACTACTGTTTTGTCATTCAAATTGTGTGTTCATTTTCAAGTAAAGTTTTTGAAATATTTTATCTTCTCTTACGGATTTCTATATTCAAAATCTTCTTCTGTTCTCTGTGGTTGTTCACCATTTTATTCTCGAAGTATGTGAGCATGTTTAGAGTCGAGACCCTACTGATATTACAATTTATATTTTAGATTTGTTACACGAAAAACTAAAAACTGCTTTAAAAGTGTGGTAGTTTTTTTCCTCCTGTACAAACATTTCGTTTTTGCTGACATTGGGTGAAAAACAAAAGAAAGAATGGAAAAACGAAAATGAAAATGAAATGTTTGAAAAACTCCAGACATGCACATGATCAACTTAAAGCCACACCAATGTACACAGGTTTTAATAGTACATGTGTTGGACAAACAGTGGTGGTGGTATGATCAATATGTGGCCACAAAACTGGAAAATACTAGCAAATACTCGTATAAACAAGGAAACACATAATTTTATACTTGAGTGGAGGGACCTACAGTTTAACGTCGACTCCGAACGACAGATTTTGAGAAACTTTTTAAAGGCAGCTTTACTTACTCTAAGAGTTTTTGACAGAAATCTGGTGGGAGGAAGTTGCCGAAGAAATATTTTTTTCATATCTTTGTTCTGATGTCTGGCCTAGGGCTCTAACCCGGGCTTTACGTTTAATAAGCGAACACACATCTACTAGACTACGGCTTCTACTCTTTGAATTTAAATACAATCCTTTACCCTGCCAAATGTCAAGTAGGCTCTTAAATGCATCCTCCATCTTATATTTCCTAAATCAATTTGAGATTCTTTTTTGTTTCTTATTTTGATTATATTTGTACTTTTGGTTGTAAGATCAAAAAAAAATTTTAAGAACGATTTTTCTAAGTTTAACGCTTGCACTTCCATATTTCGTACTTCGTATTATAAGTTTATCAATCGAGCGTATGATTAATATTTAATTCATGCCATTTAATAATGAAGCATACTTGTGGGGGCATGCTAGTACATATATAGATAAATATTAATTATACGTCATCAATTGATTCGTTTACTCTTTCTGGCAAAAACTCTGAAGGCCATTATTACAACTTGCCGATTACTAAAGGCGGGATTTTAACGGGCAGATAAATTGTTTGTCATTATTATGAATATTATGAATAAGATGGAAGTGAGCGTTAAACTAAAAGGAGGATCATCCTGCTGGTAACTTTTAAACTTGAGATTATGTTAGAACTTGCCATATTATTTATTATTTTCAATATGGCAACTTCAAATTTAAACAAAGTGAGCAAATATACAAACAAAAAAAGAGGCCTTCGTTGCCACTGCATTTAAAAAAAAACTTGTTTAATTGAGCATTTTACCGACATTGCTCCGGCACTGCCATATTTTTAAAATCAGTTAACTTTGTTTTATCTGTAAGCTGTAATAACGAAAATAAGTTAAAGGTAACTTTACAGTTCCCTTTAGCTTAAGGTACCTTTAACTAAACCCAACTTTGACGGTAAGTTGTAATAATGGCCCTGAGAGTAAAATAAAATTGCCATGAAAAGTTTCCCAAGACGTCTGCAATTCGGAATCGACTGTAAGTAAGTAAGTTACGATGGTTGTTCAATCAAGTATTCAACATTGACTTCCGCAGTTCGTTTGAAGGGGCTGTTAAAACTACATCTGCCAAATTAGTTGTCATTTATTCACGCTGTTTAGCCAAATCACCATGATCGGTTATTGCATTCAAAATCACGTGCAAATAGTAAAATTATTTTATCAAAATTGGCATGCTGTTCTAGCCAACATAAGGAACGTTTCGTCCATCTTACATAAATATGTATATACATAATTGGTCATTACAATTCTTCAGTCAGGATTACAATCTAGCTTCTCACATCACTTATGTTGTGTGCGTTAACTTTATACATGAGTGTTGGGACCTGCAGTTTAACATACATAGGTGGTATGAGAAGATACATATGTCGTAGTCCTGACTGAAGGGTTGTAATGGCCAATTATGTACGTATGCAATCATCAATTTGTCCCACTGTAAACCAGTACAATTAAATGTGCAACTCTATACATAGTCGAACACAATTGCTGTAGTCAGTGTGGTATATACAATATGTACAGTGTGTACATTTAAGTGTGTAAATAGTATATTTATCTATGCGTGCGTGTGTGTGTTAAAGATAATATAAAATATGGTCAGCATGTTTTTTCTTTAATGTTTTGTGGTAAAGTGGTTTTATTACCTTAAGTTTATAAAAACAAATAGAAAGATACTCTATCAGTGATTTTTTTTCTTATACGTGATAGAACACAAACTATCTGTAGAGAATTTAAAAAGACTTTAAATGGGTTGAATAATATTTTAATTTTAATTTCGAACAAAAATGCAAACACAAAATGCAAAATCCAAATAGAATGGCATTTAATTTTGCAATTTTATCTATTTAAGTAGAGTACCTGCAAAGTTAATTTACATTTGGTTTGGCATTGTATTCATATTCCTTATCCTTTAAGACTTTATTTTGATTTATTGCCCCATTTCGGCAAGTATTTGGAAACAATACTTGTATTAAACCTTTGAGGGAAAGTTATTTTGGCAACAATTACGTTTGGTTTTTTTTATTATATCGTCTGATTTCATTGACTTGCTGTGTGCCCTTGGCACAATTGAAAAATTAATCTTTTATATTGAAACTGTTTCTAAGAAATAAAGTTTAATATTCTCTAGAATTCGAAATGGATGCGAAAACAAGCGCGAACTACATACAACCATTGATAGTTAATTCGTACTTGTCAGTTGGTTTTGCGACATCGTTGCGTGTGGTATCCAACGACAAATCAAGTAAAATTTTTTTTGCAAAGGCTATGGCGGGTAACATAGATGATTACAAAATACTGTGGGCGTGGATTAGATAATTTGGATACCAACGACTTGTAGTTTCAACAGGACGAATTGCATACAATACAGCTTATGCCACATTATAAATGCCACTCATTCATACAACATCACACTATTTATTTATTAATAAAATATTGGAGGTGTAGTAACGTTCTATATATAGGGAGTGCCATTTAAAATTTAAAATTTTAAATTTAAAAATGGAACAAAACAAAAACATTTAAAGATTTTGCCAAATTTATTCCTTTCTTGGGAAGCAATTAGAAATGTTATACTATTTCATTCATATGGCTGCCATGGTTGGCCTCACAGTACCTCATTCGATCGAACCAATTATCGTTCAATTTTTCTAGTGCATGGGGTCGTTGACCTTCAAATGCTCAATTGTCTCTGGTTTGTCGGCATAAAACTTTGCTTTAACGGCGCCCCAGAGAGAATAGTCCAAAGATATCAAATCACAACTTCTTGGCGGCCAATGTACATCACCATTTCGGCTAATTAAACCGCCGTCAAACATATGACGCAATACATCCCGTTGAAACCAAACGTCGTTCACATCAAAACCATGCAGAGCGGGTACAAAAAATCCTTTATAATGGTGCGTTAGGTGACCGTAATATCTACGCTGTTCTCATTTAGAAAGAAATATGGGCCAATGATGCCTCCTCCCCACAAGCCGCACCAAACAGTCACTCGTAATGGGTGCATTGGCTCCTGTAAGAGGATGTATAAGTTTTCTGAGCCCCAATTTTGCTTATGAACTTATCTTAAACTAATTGAACTTTGTAAAGCGTTATACCGAGATTTTTTTTTCTCAAAATTTGACGTAAACTGGTGTGTGAAATGTTCAATTCATGAGAACGATGACGAAAGGGTCTCACTTGATGTCCGCACTGTACTAGCACGCTCACGTCTTGGTGCATCGAAAATGAAACCAATTTTAGGAACTCTATCATGAAACTTGCACTTAAACTGATAGATGGCCCACCCGATATTGTCTAAACAAACATAAGAACTAAAATCTTCAAGAAGCCATCGTACACAAACCGCAATAAAAAGTTTATAAATTTCTTACTGACGCTTATATACCATACCAATACCATAGATAGCATCACAAAGCAATTCAAGGCCTGTCGCTGAAAAATATTTTGGTCTTCAGTTTTCTCACCCCTCCGACCGAAATTGCACTCAAGAAGAAACCACATGCAAGTATGTTTTGGTTTGATGAAACATCAATACTGATCCGCAAAGGGTTAAAGTTTACATGTATGTATTGCAGCTAAATCATGTCAACATTTTGCAAAACGAATTTTTTAAAACCAAATTACAACGATAACCACAGGCTTTGAACTCTATTAACAAACAAAAAAAGAGAAAAATAAGGAAAAAAACACTAACAAAGACATTTTCAATAGATATGCTGACTTTTGTAAAAAGTTTTCTTTAAAAAATAAAGTTTTGTAATTAAAAATTTTTTAAACTTCAATATTTAAAATATAAAAAAAAAAAAATAAAATTGTAGGATGTTCCAGCAGGGACTTACGAGCATTTTACAGTTGTCATAATCAAACTAACGAGAGGATTATAAGCAATGTGGTGAATAAACTCAAGACGACTGGTTCAGTAAATGATCGACGAAGAACACTAGATCACCTACATATATAGTAAACACCCAAGTACTTTATTCTCCTTGGAGAAGGACAGCCCCTCGCATGCGTACCCAAAATGCAGCGCAGAATTCATCAGGTAGTTCGATGGTTACCCCGGCTGGTCAGTTCATCAGCTCTACATTTACCCGGAATATCACTGTGCTACGGAACCCATATGATATGGACATCATATCGTTATGCTACCTCGTTGATATATCTGCGACAGCTGTACACCGTCTTGGAGTTCTACACGTTGGACTTTAGAGCCCTGATATCTGCCTGGCTATCAGAAAGTATGGTAATGTTTCGCTTGAAGATGTTTCCGCAGCCTGTATAATAATACCTCCACCTGAAAGACACTACTGTGGTCCGGCAGCCTTAGAGACTAATCTATTCCGACCGATTTCGAAAAAAATCCGCTTCCAACATATTCATGTGTTTGCTAAATAGACTTTCAGGTAGTTAACAACTGAACTTATAAAACTGTCGAATTGAGAGCCATACCAACTTACATGGGAACCAAGAGCATCCAATGCAACTTAAAAAAATCACTGCTAATAATGGATTTTGAGCTGGCGGCAGCAATGGTCCCTATTCCTTTGAGAACAACGTTGGCCATGCTTATCACCATCTTCTGCTAACCTCGTTTGCATAAGCTGGACATCAATGGTATATGGTTTGAACAGGTCGGAACTGTGTACAGCACAGCTTGTGCCACATTGAGTATTCAGCACGGTCGATTTGAGGTCATGTTCAACTCACGTGAGTAGCCGTGGTGGCCATGTAAAGGATGTTATATGCTACAAATAATGACGATATGCGATTAGATATCGTTACACATTTTCTTATGGGATTCTCTGCGCAGATATGCACTAATGAGCCATAAACCTCAAAGCCAACACAGCTCATGCCATCTTACAGATTCAATCAGTTTTATGTGCATGAGGAGCCTTGAAGGGCATATGAACAATATTTATATTCTACACATAATGGCTTCAATAGGTCTTTGAAACGATATCTCACACATACATATAAAATATTTGGGCACTACAAATCTTTAATCGGGATTATGATCAAGCTTCTAACCCGACCTATGTTGTGTGTGTTAATTTTATACATGCGTGGCGGAAACTACAGGTTCAAAGTCGACTCCGCACGATAGATTTTTGAAAAACTTTTCACAGCAATTTTATTTTGTTCTCAGAGTTTTTGCCAGAAATCTACTGAAGGGAAGTCGTCGAAGAAATATTTTTTTTTATTTCGTTATGATGTCTGACCTGGGGTTTGAACCATGGCCTCACATCTTATAAGCCAACACATACCTACTAGACAACGGCGACTTCAAACTACTTGTGTTTGGTAAATGAACTCTCGGGAAATTTGCAACTGACACTAGTTTTCATAGAAAAATCATCTTCAGCGCTGAGGCTAATTTCTAGATGAATGGATATGTGAACAAACCAAATTATCGAATAGATCGATAGTAACCAACTTCAGAAATGGATGATTTTGAACAATAAGGGCATGTGGTTTCAGTAGGAAGGAGTTGCAAAACAAACCGATCATGCCACATTAGGTCTACACCAATATTTTAAGAACAAGTTCATTTCACATGGAGGCGAAGTGACTTGGCCACCGACATTGTTTAGTATGGATTTTGGGTAGGCGGCATCATTGGTCCATATTTCTGTGACTATGATATTGGCAGCTCATTACTGATAACCGGCTTTTGATTGAGATGAGCTGGAAACCACCGATATATGGTTTCAAAAAAATCCATTACATGCCGCACAGTTCATACCACATTGGATATTTTCCACTCGCAATTTAAGGGCAAATAAGCCACAAACCACAGCAGGCCTCAAAGCGCACTTAACTTATGCCGTCTTTCGATTTCAACCTTATTTATACGCCTTATTCATGGAAAATTGGACACTTTGAATGTGCTTCTCCTAGAGAAGATTTGGCGGATATTTAAACAATGTTATATTCCACACATAACGGTTTCAACAGATCTTTGAAACCATATCTCACACACCTACATAACATAATTAGTCAGACTTACGTCTTAGCTTCTCATACCACTTATGTTGTATGTGTTAATTTTATACATGAATGGCGGGACCTACAGGTTTAAAGTCACGATAGATTTTTGAGAAACTTTTCATGGCAATTTCATTTACTCGCAGAGGTTGTATAAGAGATGTGCTGAGAGAAAGTCGCCGATGAAATATGTTTTCCTATTTCGTTTTAATGTCTGAACTGGCGTTTGAACTATGGCCTTATGTCTGATAAGCCAACAAAATATCTAGTAGACTACGGTATTCACATACACTTCATTTTGTTTAAATTTAAGGATAGAAAGTGCTTAATAAAAGACCCTATACAATAACATAAATAAAAAAATATTTCCGATTACTTTATCCCTTGTTTTTACCATATTCCTCTCTGGATTATCTAATATAGTATTACTATGACATCAAAGGCCCTGTATTACAAAAATAGATTTTTTTTTAATTTAAATTTTTTTATTCAGTTTTTACTAAAAAAAAAATTCCTTTAAATTTGAAAACTTATTTTCCATTCTATTCATTATTTTCCATGAGGAAATTTTCATTTTTATTTTCAAATACCATACAATACATATATAGGAATAGTAGTAGTTTATTACCCATATTTATAGAAAGAGAAATTGTTTCCATCTGAGTAATTAATTACAGAGAAAATTGAATGGATTGGCATGTGTATCCTGACTGTGTAGTTCTTTCATGTGGAAAATTAACTTCGAAAAACTGTATCACATTTTTAATAAACATCATCATCACTAAGGTACGAGTATCGTATTTTGTAAAATTTAAATTCATTTTTAATTATATTATATATTAGTTTATACCTTTTGTATATATCGAATTTATTTAAATAAATTAAAATTTTGTAAAATTAAACGACAAAAAAAAATTAATTACTTTTGGTTACCGGGTGTAAATCAGAAGAGAGAGAGAGCTAAAAAGACATAAAAATCCGAACAATTTTATTCAATAAAATGAGAGGAAGTTCATGATTCAGTCTCATAAATAGCGGGTTAACCAATTGGTGGCTTCAAAACTGCTTTTTTGACAAAAACCGAACTTAGTTTACTTAATTGGTCATTACACAGCCTTTAGCCAGGATTACAACCTAGTTTGCTACACAACCCATGTTGTGTGTGTGTTAATTTTATGAATGAGTGACAGAAAATAGGTTAGGTAAAGTTAAAGTGGTAGCAAAGCAGCGCAAGGGCTACACACTAAAGTACGGCTACATTGTACTGGAAACCAGCCAGTTTAATAAACGAAGCTGTAGCGTTGATGTCAAGGGATGATAATTGCGATAAGCTAACAAGGAATGGACAGCAAAATAATCTAATTCTGTACCTCGCATAAGACGAGCATTGACAAAGAAAGCGGATAACAGTTTCCTTTTCTTCAGTCAAAGTCGTTTGCTGCAATCTTTCTTCGTGTCTTCCCACAACGCAATGACCTGTAAATACGGTCCCAGGGATTGTTATGACATTGCGATCAAGTTTGAGTAGTTGGTTGGTGCGCGTCTTCTATTCATAGTGGGTCAAGTGAGACTGGCCGTGGAGCAGAAGTTCTCATTGACCCACGATAGATTGGAGTTCCGTAAGAATTTTTTGGCAATGTCAAATTCAAGCGAGGTAAGTGGCATACCCAATTCGATTGGAGAGGGTTCCGGAAGGAATGCATCTGCTGTGGCGAACTGATCGGCTCTACAATTGCCTGGAATGTCCCTGTGCTCAGGACACCAGACAATTGAGACACTAAAACTGCCAGAGATAACGTCGAGACACCGGTTTAACGATTTAAGAGTAGACCGTAATGTTTAGCTTTAGAGTTGATCTGATAATAGCTTGCTTATCAAAAACGATTGCTATATGGGTGATAGAAGTACAGTTGATGAGGATCCATTGAGCGGCCTGGTAAATGACCATCATCTCCGCCTGTAATGTGCTACATAAATAGCAGAATTTTTGACAAATGACTGCTGAGACGAAGTCGAAAAAATTATATGTATATGTATGTATGTATCAGAGATCAGCAATAAATCGTTTTTCGCTACTCATAAGCACTCATGAAATTTTAAATATAAGTGAGTCAACAATATTGAAATTGAACTATTCTAATTCATTCATAATCACTACAACATTGATATTATAGGTACAGAATGCAATGAGTATGCGTACAACCTTGACATCAAACTCATACCATTCGAAATATGTTTGATTCATAAGTCTACTCATTCAGATTCATTACTTTAGAAAAATATTTATAATAATACTTCTGAATGATTCGAGTGACTCGAAAAAGATAGAGCAGCAAGATTCGTACGCGAATCATACTTATTTTGTGATTGTGGTATATGAGTTATGGAGAGTTGAAATCAACAATATCATACGTGTTGTTAAGTATGAGTATGATGAGTACTTCAAACTTGGAATATGAGTAATATGAGTATGATAATAAAATAAGTATGAATGCGTATAAGTGGGCCAAAATACTATGACGTTACATACTGTCTACAACTGGCTGGATGATATTCTTAGTCACCTCTCATAATAACTAAGACTGCGTTCTAAGATGCTGTGACTGGCCATAAAAAATATATTAATAGACTAACGTTATTACTCTCATCGGGGGACCTATTTATGAAACTTTATATTTTACACGTTTTTTCGATTTTAATTTACAGGTGGCAATGGCAAAAACTTAATTTCTCTTATTTTCCTTTTCCTTTTCCAAATTCCAAATTCAATTGAAAATCAAACCCGATGGCAATGGCCAAATACAAGTGAAATAATGGATTTCCTTTTAAGTATTTTGCATGCTCTGGCATGCTTAATTCGTTTTGTAGTTGTTGTTGTTGTTGTTTTTCTTATTTGTTTGGTTGGAAAGATTTCCTAAATGTCGACACTCAATAAATACGATGTGATTGCTTGCCTCGTAAACTTTTACTGCAATTTTCAAATGAACGTTGAAGGCGAATGATGGCGAGCAAGAGCAAAGTGCCAGATGGTGAGAAGAAAGGACAATAAAACAAGAGAAGGAAATTATTTGAAACTATTTATACAAATCGAATTGCAGTGGAAATAAATTTATTTTCTTACTTTCAGATTCATGCCATTGAAACTTTTGTCATGATGGGGGGTGGATGCAGCATATCAAGCTATTATCGAAGAAATAAAGTTTTCTTACCTCTGTGTGCATGTATACTTCCGTTCACTTTCCGTTTCTTGTATTTGTGTGTGAGTGAAGTAAACAAATTTTGTTGTTATTTGCTTAACATTTACTGTCAAGAGTACTTCACAAAAAGTTAATGGCAGTTGAAGTTGTTATTATTATTGTTGTTGGTTGTACTCAATCTTATCGCTTGCAACAAAAGCACCAACACCAACACTTTCACCTATACTCTCACTCTCTCTCTCTCACCTTTACTTTACCAACACAAACACAAACAAATACTTGTGCACTTTGTTTGGGTAGAAATTTAAAGTTTTCTGCATGACAAAGTTCTCGAAATCCAATCTTTGAGTTTCTCTCACGTCTTTGTTTTCTCCCTTTTTTTCTGTTGAAAGAGTGTTTGAATGGGTGTTTGGGTGGGGGCTGAATTTAAATTTATTTTTTTAACAGTTATGTTCTTAAGCAACATTGTTGCTATTTAAGCATTTCATTTTACTCGTTTTAATATTTTTATTTTTTTTTGTTTGCTAAAGTGTTGGAGCTTGACTTGAGTTGATTGATTTGTTTGATGGAAAATTAAATTTAATTTTTAAGTTTTCTTCTCTCAATTTCAAGCTGATTTAAATTCATGCATGACATGGCAAATGGTCAATGTATTGTTTGCAAATTTCAGAATTGTTTTCAAAGTTGAAAACTTAATGAAATAAAATCGATTTATTTTGAAATTTGATAAGAGATTTAAAATTCAAAGTGTCAGTTGTCCGTATATTGTTACAAAAATGAAAAAAATCTAGATACTGGTGTTTTGCTTTTACATCGTTTAACATTAAAATTATAAACAAAAGCTACAAAAGCAAAACAATGAACTTGTTTACAAATTATCGCACTGGGTAATATAACAACAAACATCAGCATAACGAAAAATGGTAAACAAGTAAACTAAAATACAATTGTTTAGTGATTGTTATTGTTTATGCAAAGTGTATAAATAGAGGAACAAAGAAAAGTAACAGTTGTTGTTTACATAAAGTTGTGAACAGTGTGATTAGATTTTAAAAGGTGAAAACTTAACAGTATTTTTGTATGAGCATAGATAGGCCTTTTTAAACACATTAAACAAGACAAAAATTTTATAAGACCTCGAGTTGTCATATAATCAACTTAAGTCCCGCATTATGGCAAATTCTGCAGTCGTCTGGAAACAAAAATCAAGTCCACATGGCATGTATGGCCATTCCTGAAGAGCTCTCTATGAGAGCTCTTGATGTTAATTTACTATCCAGTGATATTTCCAAATATTTTGCCTCAGTTTTCTGTGATATTATCTCAACCAGAAATCGAATATTCTTTCATTTGGGAAGTTCTTTCTTCTTGCAAATGGTAGCGCTGGTACGTGGGACATTGTTTACTTAATTGGTCATTAAAATCGGGTCTACGACCTAGCTTCTCACACCACGCATGTTGTGTGTCTATTAACTTTATATAGTTTATATTTAGTTCGAAATGTTTCTAATAGCCAAGCTGCTATCAAATCCCTCTTGAGTATTACGGCCAACTCTAAACTCATTAGAGAGTTTCGCCGATATCTCAACATTCTATCAGGGCGCTTCTATGTCTCACTTGTCTGGGTTCCTGCGACATTCCAGGCAACTATATGACCTATGAGCTTACCTGGACAGGTCCACTGCTTTTAGAAACCACGCCAAAGGAATTGGGAATATCGTTTACCGCGGTTAAATTAGCCATCAGGCAAAAGTTCTGTCTGGACACCAATCTATCTTGATTTAATGCGAAGTCTTTCTACACTACCAGGCTCACTTGGATTTCGATGGATAGAAGACGTACCAACCGATTACACAAACTTGATCGCAAAATCATCTCGATCACAGTGTCGATGTTTACAAGTCATTTTGTAATAAAAAGATACGGGAAAAGAATGCAGCTCCCATCAAACGATCCTCCTAACAGGAGGAAACTGTCATCCACTTTCTTTGTCAATCCTCCCATGTGCGAGCTGCAGATTAAGGTTATTTGGCTCTCCATTCCTAGTCAGCTGAACAGTGTTATCATCCATTGACATCAAAGATATAGCTTCTTTTATTAAACATTCAGGCTGGTTTCCACCATAGGGCATAGGGTAGCATATCTTTAAATGCGCTGACCAACTTCTTCGATAATATTGGTGGAATTCAGTCAGAATAGAGACTGGGCCTAGGCACTATGCGTGCTCAAGTGTGCCTTGGTAATCAAGACTACCACTTCGATCTAACCTAACCTTACCTAGTTCGAAGTTCGTTTGAACCGTGGCCTTACGTGTAATAAGCCAACGCACTAGCTTACTAGACTACGGCGACTTAGGTACTAATTTTCCAAATTTTCCCATTTCATTAATATCGCAAAATAGTGTTCCTATTACAAATTTACAAAAGTAATCAATCATAGATTATTTTTTATAATTTCTATGATTATTATTTAAAATGAAAAGTCCTGTAGTAAATGAAATATATTTTCCGGTTATAAAAACTAAATATTCTCCTCTACTTTCAGATGCATTTATTGCCACACAAATATTTATTTTAAAAATATTGTGTTAATATTATCTCTCTCCCTCTCTCTCTCTTCGCATCAATAAAAAAAAAGGAACAAAATAATAGTCTTGAGGCATTTTCAATGCGGAAATTGTCCGAAATGTCCTCAGGCCTGTTGACGCAATTGCTGGTTCTTTCAAAACATAAAATAAAATTTTAATTTTTTTTCTTTTTTTTGGGAATAATTTTTTGCTGCACTTATTTTGGTAGGATATTTTATTACAAATCTAAAAAAAAGAAAAGAAAAACATGTAAGGCTTAGACAGTAAAGGTAGACAATTTATTACCCTATTCTTTGACAAATAATTTGTTGCCAGAATATAACTTTCGGATACATATGTCGGGTCATGAACTTCGTTTTCTGTAGGATTGGCAGATCTTGTAGTTTTTATTATTAACTTTTCTACCAGAGTCCATAACGTTTAAAAGAGATATCTTTGGCTGTCGATAATCAGACTGGTGTCTTGATTTTACATCGTTTAACAATAAACAAAAGCTACAAAACAAAACAATGCAGTAAACAAACATGTTTACAAATTATCGTACTGCTTAATGTTGCAACAAACACCAGCATAAGAAATTGTTAAACAAGTAAACAAAGATACAGCAACAAATGCTTTAAGAATAAATGTAGACAACGATTTTTACATTATAGAGATTTCGAAGAACATTCATCAGACTGTTTGTTGCCATACAAAGGACCAGGCAAAGCAAGCGATTAAATTAGTGAATTTCAGATTGAAGATCCGTTACAAAGATTTGTCGAATAATTGTCTAGTAATTGTTATTGTTGTGTGCAAAGGGTATAAACAGAGGAATAACAAACAAAGCAATTGTTGTTGTTTACATCAAGTTGTGAACAGTGGCACAACACAACAGTGTGCGAATAATAAAGAATTTTAATTAAAACTAAACACAAATTTATTTTTTTATTATTTCCAATCTACGAGCTCATAGTTTAAAAGCTTTTAAAAGGTAAAAACTAAACAATATATGCCGACATAAATGAGCCAGTGTTGTAAATAGACGAATGGTGCTGAAGAACACCCGTTAATTAAATTATCCATGTTGGGCTACACTCATAAGGAAGAGCGAAAAAGAACACACTGACGTTCTAATGTAGTAATATAAACTTGTCACTTATGTTAGTATGGGAGGCATAGCTAGTATAAACAACCATGCAATAAAATATTTATTAAGAAATAGCCACACTAGATAAAGATAATATTGTTGTTTATTTTGTTAAAAAAAAAAGAAACCAAAATTAATACTCAGTTGAAATTAGTAATTTTATAAAATTTTATTTTTTTTATTATTTCCTGTAAAAGAAATTTTAATATTAGTGTGGCTTATACCAATGCAAACATATTTGTTTATATTTAATATTTAATATGTATGTATATCTGCCATATACATATGTATCTATTTAGAGGAAAATAAATTGAAAAGTTTCATTAGATCATTTTTAAAATGTACCTTTAAGCGAAAATTCTTAAATATTACCAGAAATTTATGTAAACAATGCAGTGTAAACTGCAAATGAAAAAATTTTGAAGGACTCTTACATCCAATTTATAAGATGGCATTTCCGTCGTTAATTTTCCTTAAATCTCTACTAATGCATCTTGCAAAAATCGTTTACGTTTATTCGATGGAATTTTTGTTGGTCTTCTTTATTCAAATACACTTGAAATATTCTAAATAGAAATCATTACGGACAATCGTAGACAACATGTGTTCGCTGAATGAGCTCTAGATCAGTTGCCAACTGACTTTCATCGAAAAATCAGCTTCAGCGATAAGGCCAATTTCTCTCAACCAAAATGTTAAAGAGCAACCAATGCATCCAAGTCACTATTTGATGTGCATTTTGGGCTGATATCGTAATAGATTTCTGTTTCTTTGAACACAACTTTGGCAAGGTTATTACTGCAATGAGTTCCAAAGGTCGATAATTACCAACTTTTTTGTATGAATTGATTGATCTGGACACCAAACGACATTTGGTTTCACCAGTACAGTGCGACGTTGCACACGCTGCTCATGCCACATTGGATCTTCTATATGAGCTGTATGAGGCCATGTTTATCAGAAGATGTTTACCAACTTTCTGAATAGTATGATTCGGGCACAAATCGACCTATGGTTTCAACAATACAGCGCTACGTTTCACACTCCGCTCATGCCGTACTGGATCTTCTGAGCAAGCAGTTTGTGCGATATTCCCTCATTAGCGTTTTTCTTGTGGCTTTTTCTTAAGACGTAGGTTTATGCGAGTAAGCCACAAACAACTGCGGTTCTCATAATCAATGTAACCTAATGTCATCGGTCAAATTCAACCTGATTTAAACGCCAGAATCATGGAAAATGATTTAGAGTAGTTGAATTTCAATACTGTTGACTCACTCATACTCGAAATTTCGTGAGTACTTATGAGTAGGGAAAAAACAATTCATTGCTGATCTCTGATTCGAATGAGCTTTCTCCTGACTGTTACAACTTCACTGACTGATGTTAGATCGCCGATGTGATAGTGTGCACACACATACGTAACATATATATGTACATATATACATAATTGTCCATCATAACCCTTCAGTTAGGATTACGGCCTAGCTTCTCACACGACTCATGTTGTGTGTTAATTTTTATACATGAGTGGTGGGACCTACAATTTAAAGTCGTTTCCGAACGGCAGATTTTTGGGAAACTTTTCATGGCAATTTCTCAGAATTTTTGAAAGAAATCCGCTGTTAGAAGGTCGTATTTCGTTTTGATGTTTAACTACTAAGCCAACACGCTACCTACTAGACTACGGCGACTTAGTCACCTGCATTCGAATTATTTAATTTAAAGGTTAATTAATTTAAAAAAAAATGCCGAAAAGTCATTTGAATCTTCCAACATTCATCGTAATTTGGGTAATTTCATTACATTTCTTGCATAAATTACCGCACCCATTTAAAGGATTTAAAATTATATTTTCAAACTAATCATCATAACCATTATCATACCCCCCGTTGGTCCATTTCAAAACTTCTTTGTTGATTTGACCCTAAACTTTATTAACCACAATAGATTTGGAAAAAATAAAATAAAAAAAATGTATTTCTCTGTTCCAGGAACAAATATTTGCTTTTGTTTCTCATTTGTTTGTTAAAAACGACATAAATTTTCTTTTTTTTTTTTTTGGATCAAACAAGGGATTTTAGGAACTAGGATTTGTTTATTTGTATTTAACCAACACATACATACACACATCCACACACACTTCTGTATAAAATGGTTGTTAAAATGTCCCTTTTATTGGCTCGTACAATATTTACATTTCGGCACTCTGGACTGAAATTTTATTTTACATTTTACATTCATGCACTACAACAGAACAAAGATTTCAGAATGAATTTTTCAAAATTTCACAACAAAATTAATACGAATACATACATACATTACACACATGTAAACTACATATCCAAACAAGCAGTAACAATATAATACCAATACGAATACCATTTCATTACAATGGAACATGGCGTAGTGTAATGAATTCATTTGTATTGAATGGCTTGTTTTGTGTTGGCTCTCATCTAAACACTTGTATACATGGATGTTACACGTATGTGTGTGTATGTGTGCATTAGATTTTTTCTTTCTATTTAAAGAATTTTTCTCTTGAATATTTTTGTTTTTGTTTTCTGTTTTAAACATAAATCAGTGCCATGTTTAACTAAAAATAGTTGACATGCTTAACAAAAATGTTGAAAAAAACGGCTTAGAAACATGTTTTAAGGCTTAAGGACTTAAACGTTCCATCTCAAGTATTTACAAACATTGAAAGGGATTTATGTACTGTCTGGAGGCCAATAAAGGGTAGTTCACATTGGTTTATTGAGGATTGAAGAAGAAAGATGGAAGATGTTCACTTCACTTCCATGAATGAAAACGAATTTTGCAAACAACACGATTCTGTTGCCAGCTATTTGCCAGTCTCTGATGTCAAAATAAGTATCCATCTAACCTCCATTCCAATTCATTTTATGCAAGTGCCCTATACTTCAAGACAAGCGTCATCGGTTTTGCGGTGACAAAACCTTTAAAGATATGGCTACGGTGGTGAACGTGCCACCGAGGGAACTGAACCTTTTTATCAGGAGTCGGGATGGTTCAAACCCACCACTAACGTATTATGACTCGGGAACTTATCTCACACTGGATAGCACAATGGGCACACATGGGCCACCGAGTGAACTTGCCTGGGAACGGCAAGCTACCCGCTAACCTAACTTACCTCTATTCTGGTAACCATAGCGCAAAAGCTTCGTACTGGCAACTGACAAACCTTGGGCTGAGAAAAAATTACGCTTTATTGTCATATTCAACTAGCCTCAATTGGTTGGGAAGCGTACCATTCAACGGTTTAACTTCGAAATTAGTATGATGTCTACCACTGACTCTGTCATCCTGAGCCATTATCTAATGGGTAGACTTGAGGAGAGACGTCGCTTGTCTGCTAATGAATTAATTTTTAAAACCTAAACTCATACAAACATAATTCATCATTAGAACCCTTCAGTCAGGATTACGACCTAGCTTCTCACACCATTTATGTTATGCTTGTTAATTTTATACATAAATGGCGGAACCTACAGTTTAAAGTCGACTAAGAACAACAGATTTTGGGCAACTTTTCATGACAATTTTATTTACTTTAAGAATTTTTGCCAGAAATCTGATGAGAGGAAGTAGCCAAAGAAATATTTTTTTTTTGGGGTTTTCTCTTTGTTAGAAATGTCTGAGGTGGGGCTTGAACCGTGACCTCATGTCTAATAAGACTAGACTACAGCGACTGACAAGGAATTTAAAAGAGCAGTGTCAAACGGTGTCAAAAATTTTGGAAATATCTAAAACCACAATCTTGCTCATCGATTAACATCCATTCACCATTCTTAGAATAATGTCAACAGGATACCAGTAGAGCGGGCATTACGGAAACCATACCGTCTGTCTTTGACTAGGCTGTTGGACTGTAGACATATTTCCCATGAGGATAGTTTAACATAGGCTTTGATAGTTTTCATGGTTATTAGCATCACCCTTTTTAAGGGATTAGCGTTACATTAGAAGCCTTCCAGCAAGAAACACACTAATGGACAAGCGAACAAAATGGACGCTAAAAACTCTGCTTTAGAGCCAGTGCTGGAATACCATAACCCCCAGAAGTTTTGTTAATGTTGAGATGCGCAAGATACGCGAAAACCTCTTTAATTGCAATTAAATATTTACTAGTACCCTTATATCTCCGGACGCCAATCTACCCTGGGTCAATGAAGAATCTTGCTGACTTGACCGTCGATTGATAGAAGGCGTACCAACCAATTACTCGGACTTGAACGTAGTGACATCTCGATTACAGTGGCCTTGCTTACAGGTCATTGTGTTATGGGAAGACGCGCAGAAAGAATGCGGCTCCCATCTAACAACTTCTGCCAAGGATGTAGATCTGCTGAAGAAGAGGAGACTGTTATTCACTTTCTTTGTCAATGCCAATCATTTGCGAGGTGGAGATTTAGGTTATTTGATTCTCCATTCCTTGCCACTTTAAAGCAGTTATCGTGCATTGAAGTCAAAGACTCAGCTTCGTTTATTAAACTTTCAAGCTGGTTTTCCAGTGTAGCGTATCGTGCTTTTAATGTGCAGCACTTGCGCTGACCAAATTCTTCCTTAGTTTGGTGGAATTCGGACAGTACAGGCACTGTGCTTACCTGTGGCATCACAACAGGCACCTATGCGTGCTCAAGTGAGCTTTAGTAATCAAAGCTACCACTTAAACCTAAGACGCTTTCAAATAAAAGGTTATCCTTATCAACCAGGCTAGTGAACAGACGGTCATTCATATTAAATGTTTCGGCTTCAAGAGTAAGAGTCAAACTAGTCGCTGGAGTCTAGTTGATAACGTTTTGGTTTCTCAGACGAGAACCCATGGCTCAAACCCTGGCTTAGATATCTGGAACAAAACGAAATACGAAAAAAATATTTTTCTAGGCAACTTCCTCTCATCAGTGTTCTGCCAAAAGCTCTGAGAGTAAAATAAAATTGCCACACAAAGCTGCTCAAATGTGTCGGGTAAAATGGATAAAAATTAGTAAACAACATGAGTGGTGGAGCTAGGTTATAGCTAGGTTGTAATCCTAACTTCAATGTTGTAATGACCAATTAAATAAGTAAGATCGCACGTGCGTTATTCCCAAACTTCTAATGACTTCTGCAAAAGTTATAGACCTTTTGAGGAAGACACTAGGTCTCGGGCACTTAATTGTCTCACTCCTTTGAATAGTGTAACAGCTCTAGCATAACTTGGTATGAGGTCAACCATTACATGAATTAAACTTTCAAACTGGTTTCCAGCTTAATTCCAAGGGAACCAAACTTTAATATAAAGCCCTGAAGATGCTTATTAAAACAGGTTAATTAGGATTTGTTAATCCACTTCTAACCTCGTACCTAGATTGTTTGCGGTTGTGATGAATGACGTCATGGTAACCACTACATAAATCCCTATTTTAAAATGAAATTTTCCTTTATTTGTTTCACTAAACTTTAATACAAAGCCCTGAAGATGCTTATTAAAACCGGTTCATCCGGGCTTGTTAGTTTGATTCGAACCTCGAACCCAGATTGTTTGCTGTTGTGATGAATGACGTCATGGTAAACACCACATAAATCCTTATTGTAAACTAAAATTTTTCCTTTATTTGGTTCACCCTGTTTTGAGATTGAAATTATTTACATTGAAATGAACACGATTCGGTTTAAGCACAAGTATGACCACAAAATTAATACGAATGCAATAAATTTGCATTAGTTTTCATTGGTTTAAATCTATGTACTCTAAATATGTACATATGTATGGATGTGTATGTGCGTGTAGTGGCTAACAAACTTTACAAAATACCTGCAGAGTGTGACTACATGCATAAAGGATTATAATGCTCTTTAATGTAGATGTGGTTAAGCAAATAGCAGCGAGACTTAAGCAACAGACATACTATACGACCACAGACAGCGGTGTGTATTTGTTAAATGGGCTCTGGAGCAACTGACCTTAATTTTCATTGAAAAATCATCTTCAGTGATGAGGCTTATAACTGGATGAATGGGTGTATGGACAAACAATCCACATGAGATCCAAAAAAGTCGAATGAATTCAGAAAAAGTGAATACTTGGTAAGGATTTTGGCTTGTCGGTGATGACAACTTATTTTAACCTGTATTGGATGATCTAAACACCAACGACATGTGACTTCAACATGACTTCGCTACGTGCCATACAGCTCATGCCACATTGGATGTTCTGCATGAGTGATTAGAAGGGCAGGTTATCTCACATTGAAGCCATGTATACTGTACACCAAAAATCATGCCGTTAGCCTATTTCTCAAGAGGCTTTCCTAGATCACAAATATATGCGACTGAACATCAAGCCACACCTATGTTTGAAGCCAACATAAACCAGGCCTTCAGCCAAATTCAGCACCTGTCTCTCATTTCTATAATTTTCACCAACAGTGTTGCGTTGTGAAACTATGTTCAAACGGAATCCATTGCAATGTATGGTCGAAAGCAACAACAACAAAAAAACGCGAAAAATACTTCATTTTATAAATCATGCAACACATGCAGCGCGATTATTTAACGGCAACCACATCAAAATCAACAGGATATTTGATGTTGCTGTGCCATTAATATAAACGTACACGAAGGCTTATAAATGACTATGAACCAGTAGCTATGCTATGTTGGCTATGTTGACTTGTGAAATGCTGTTTAAAAAATATTCGGGTTTTCAAAGGAATTTTTGAAATTCTATAAAAAAAAATGCCCGTAAACTTATAGGAACCCAACGAGAACATGTTGATGTTGTAAAAATGTTAACAATAAAACGGATGTACAATGCACAGAAATGTGATTTCTGGCAACAAGTTTGTTTTTTTTTTTTCTCTACGTGTAAACAAGCCAAACACAATGAGATTTTTTTATTTTATTTAAAAGTCCCGTTAATGTAAACACAACAAATGTTTAGAAATATTTTGTAAATTACAATACAGTGGTCTTTACATAAGGGGATTCGGAATATCGGTTGATTAAATAGGATTTTCTAACAGGAATTCTAACTAAACACTGCGCCATTGGTAGATTTGCAGACGGGCTGCGTGTTCCCCACCAGAATTACAGCAGAAGTTGCCATTATGTGGAGGAATTGGAATCGGTGCAACACTTTTTTGTGAGTGCCCTGCATTGCAGAATAGACGCAATCGGTTTTTGGGAGACAGAACGCTTGAAGATCTGGTTATGGTGAAGAACGTGGGCTTTCCTCACACTGGGAGACACAATGTGCCATATGGCCCCCAAAGTGAAAGAGCCTGTGAAATTCAAGCTACCCTCTAACCTAAACCTAAAGTCTGTTTATAAGAGGCGTTATCTTCCGTAGATCACAGTCACGTCTTAGTTCGACACACACAATTCAGTGTAGTGAGAGTCTAAAGATCTTTTCCGTGTGCAAGTATGCTAAACGGCTAATCGGTAGATTGATTCGGCGCTATTGTATCAATTTGATGTGTTCCACGAAATTGCTTGCCGTGCAATGCTATTCATCATCATTTTGATGCCAGTTGACTGTTGCTCCTCTATTTTTCTACTCTTTAAAGTCTTAATGGGAAAATCAAAGAACTAATAAGTTCGACAAGAGGACTGAGAAAATTCTCATAGGCAGTTTCGGTGAGAGGGTAGGTCTGCCCCACCAGGAGTATTGTAGAAGCTGCCATGATGTAGAGGAAACACTTTTTATACGAGCGACCTGTACTGCAGGATAGACGTCATCGGTTTTTGGATAGCAGAACGTTTGAGGATCTGGACATAGTGGCCAACGATCTGCTAAGGCAACGGGGCGGTTTCATTCATAGGTCGGGGTGATTCAAACCTACTACTCACGGATCATCTTAAGGGAACTTACCTCGCACTGAGTAACACAATGGTCCATATGAGCCACCCAGTCATTTTGCTAATGAACTGCACGCTACCCGCTAACCTAACCTAGCCTAGAGGCTTAATTGGTTTTGCACATTTCGAATGCTTTAATGTGCTGGAAATTCTTTAATTTATTTTCTCCCTTATTTTCCTCTATCCAATCCCACTGTGCTTTTATTTACAACATTTTTGTTTTGATAACAATAATAACAACAACAACAACAATAAAAACCACAAAATGCCAATGTGTACCGCTGCCAAAGCGGTCAGCAAACGAAAGAAAAAAAAACTCCAAAAACAAATCGCACATGATAAATTTATGGTTCATAAGCTCAATTCTAAACTAAAACTGACTGCTTGCTGGGGTTAAATTTTAACCACAAAACGTAAACAGCAAGAACACTACACTACTCCTAGCATTACAATAGAAAACGAAATCAAGAGAGAGAGAGAGAGGAGAGAATACAATAAATGTGAGAAATTCATAGACAATTTAAACTCAATGTGTTTATCAGTCAGGCATACATATGTATATCACATGATATACCGTATCCCTGCTCTCACTTGCTCTCTCTCTCTCTCTCTTTTTGTCTCTCTGTCCCCCTCCCTCTATCACATTATTTTTCTTTCTCACAATCTCTTTCACGGCTTATATCGCATTGATATGCCACTCACGTAAATTTTTTTGGTGTTGGTGTTTAGTTAAGTTGAAGTGTATGTGTGTGTGTGTTTTTACGTATGCATGTATTAGTTTGTACTCTTTTAATTTGTATAAGTATGTATAAGTGTGTTTGCATGAATAGTATTTCTTTAGTGACCATTTGTTGCTTTAAATGCTGAATGTTGCATACTTTTTGGGTTTGAGATTGTTGTGAGCAAGAAAGAAAGAAAGAGAGAGAAGGAGAGTGTAAGTCCTGTTTAGCTTCCTTAAAAGATTAATGTCTGCCTTTTAAGTCCGTTCGCTTGTTGCACGATTGTCAAAGCCTGCCTCTTGCATGTGCAAAAAGCTGACATAAGTGAAGCACATGAGTGAAATATTTCTTTTCGGCTGCAAGTGTAGTGAATCAAACACGTTAGAAGTTTATTCATGTCTTTTAATATTTTTGGCTTAAATTTCGTTTTTTACTTCAGCACTTGGCCATTTTTTTCCTTTTTTTTTCCCCGTGAAAGATTTGTAGATTTTTTGTAAACTTTTTTTCGTTTTTCCGTTTTGTCGACAACAACCACTTCTTATCAAAGTTTAGACGTGACTTTCTTATATACTTTCCGTTGCCGTTGCTACGTTTTTATTTATTGTTGAAGTTTTCATATGGGAGCGTATACATTGTGTTCAGAGAATATATGGGAAATCAAAAAATGTGTTTGTATGTGGCCATTCAAATGAGAACGGAAATGTTGAATAAGCTCAAGTTGTTCGTTAAAAACTTGCAAATAAAAGAAGTTTTTTTTCGACTATTTTTATAAAATATTTAAAAAAAATCATTTTCTGAATCCTAACCAAAGAGCTAGGGGCTTCATATGAGAATGGAATGAATTTTTCGTCCTTGCCTGCATATGACTACACCAGCAGAAGGAAAACCCAAGGTCAAGGAGGTTTGGAAGTCGTTGTAGTCTAGTAGGGAGTGTGTTGACTTATTTGTGAGGTGAGGCCACATTTGAAACCTCAGGTCAAACATCTCCAACAAAACGAAAAAATATTTCTCGGGCGACTTCCTCTCAGCAAATTTCTGACAAAAACTTTGGGAGTAAATAAAATTACCATGAAAAGCTTTCTCAAAAATCTGTCGTACAAAGTCGAGTTTAAACTGTTGGTCCCGCCTCTCACGTATAAAATTAAAACACAGAACATAAGTGGTGGGAGAAACTACGTCATAATCCTGGCTGAAGGGTTGTAATGACCAATGAATGTATGTATATGAAAAATCAAGTAATCAATTGGCTCTGGATAGTTGAACAGCAACAGCAATAAGACAAGTTATTTAACAATTCGTTTGATTCATTTGTGATTGTCGCATGACTCTGCAAAAGGCCCCGAAAAATCATAGAAGTAAACACTATCGCAAGACGAATGTACCGTTGCAATTTAAAATGAAAACAAGTATTTTTTGGGATGGTTTTATACAATTTTTTTATTGGATTGTAGAGAAGACATATTCCGATTAACTAGGGAATAAAACATTCGTCAAATAGCCGCCATGCATCTTATCATGACTTTTCCTTAACGATGTGGCTGTACCTCACGGATGACGCTTTAAATTTTGTTTCGTTTATATTTGCTTTAACTTAAGAAGCCCGTTAGAAAAAGGTCTTGGTGGCCAGAAGACTTCAGGAAGTATTTTTGGTCGCTCTAAAATAAAGTACATCTGGAATCGGGCGTCTGTTAGCAGGACAATAACTTTGTATATGACATCCCAGACCTATTTCAATATTACATCAAATAGGACATGAGCTCTTGGTGTAACTAGTTGGGATTCCGACTGGGTACGCTTCATGACAGAAGACAAGGGTGTAGAGATTTATAGAAACCTCACTATCTTTGGGATTTAGAAAAATTGGAGGTAACAACATCGATGATTAGTAAAATGTTTGCTGAAAATCTTCAACAATTTCATTAAAAACTCTGACCCTCCGCATTTTCCATCATTTTTGACCTTTTATTAAGTTAAATCGTTAATCTGTCTAGGGAAGCTTAATCACAGATATGGCGGAAACTCTTTACTGAGTCCGAGGTCATATGGCAATTCACGTTCAACAAGTAGGTAAAAGTGCTTGTGAGGAGAGGAGCTTCTACGCCATTAATGTGGCCAGAATCTTTCTGTGAAGGGGGCTGATATTTTAGAAGGTATACTCAACAGAAAGGAAGATTTCTGTGAGTCGAAAATTCTTCTTAAAATAAATGGGTTTGAGGAGATCGAAAGTTAGGAAAGAAATCTGAGTCATACGTCGAACTATCCCGAAATAATTTGTGGTAAATAAACGGGTTTTAACATAGCCCTGAGAACTTTAATTACAGTGTTCACGTATTGAATACAACATGTAGATTTTGTGATATTGAACACATTCATGGCATCTATGGGCCATTACCATTGCATACCAGAAGGAACCACTTGTGTGCAAATCATGTATTGGGCAGGGAATATCCTTATTGTCACCGAGCAACATCCTGATGTTTGCCAGAACAATAAGCTTAGAGTAGACATTATAATGATATCTTAATAGATTGAATTGAGTCCTTGCAATCGATGTTTGCCTACTGCAACACTCTCAACTGCAGCACTGAGTAACTGTGCAGCTATCTAATGTTGTTCTTTCCACTGCTCGCCATTTTTATTTACGTATCAGTTGGCATAGCTGCATAATAGTATTTTAGTTGTTCAATTTTGTTTTCAGGTGAGAGCCTCGCATTAGTGGCGTGGGTTTAGTAATAATTGTCCCTTTAAACGCTTACTTTTTAACAATTTGTTGACCAATTAGTTTTCCTATATAAATTAAATTTTTAATTGACCTAAAGGGAGATCATTTTTTAAATTCAGTATTTTTTGTGTGTACAGGTAGCCACTCTGTAATTTGACAGCTGTGACATGAGAAGTGCTTATTTAGATTATTATTAAAAAAGGAGCGCTTTAAGAAGGAAGAAATATTATAATCGTACAAATACAATGAATTTTAAGTCGAGAAAATACAACTAAAGTGTTAGCAATTCGAAAAGTGCTCGAAAAGTTTGAAGAAACTAGATCGGGTATGAGCAGTAAAACTCATGAGTGCCAATCTACTTATCGGTCTCTTCAAAGCATTGCAGCTGTAAATGAGAGTCAGAGAAAGGACAAAGACAGCAATTTGTCATTATTATCAACAATATTCGAAACACTGCACAGCGAATTTTGCCACTTTCATGGGTAATAAATTGAGCTTACTCAAGAGCTAAAACCAGCAGACCACGGAAAGAGCCATGACTGCCACTGTGGGTACTGGAGCAAAGTAAAGCCAATGACAATGTTTCGAAAAAAAAAATCATATTCTCCGATGAAGCATATTTCCATATGAAAGGCTCTGTGAATAGAAAAATCCTTATACAATACAATTAGAAAATCCTTATGCAATCCATGAGAAACAAATACACCCATATGGGGCAGATCAACTGTGAACGACATTCATTACAAGAGTAATGTAACAGAGTTCTAGCGGCCTCAACTGGATAGCTGGGATCAGAACGAGATGTGGTTTCAGCAAGAAGGCATGATATGCCACACCGCATGTGCTTTAATTGATTTACTGCAGCAACGGCCTCTAGAACAAATTATTTCAAAATACTACCAGATCATCAAGATTAGATTCCGTGCGATATTTTTCAATGTGAGTTTGTGTAATATTCAGTTTATGAATCCAACGCGTCATCTATGAGATGCAGAGCCACAATTCTTTAAATCATATTCATGTTCAAAAAATAGAATGGATTTGTTTGTGTGTAGAACTCTGCTAAGAAATTTCTTTCTCTAAATAGGCCTCCAATGGAAAATGTAATAAAATGGATGGTGCTTTTATGATTTCAAAGAAACCAAAAAATCTTTTTACTTCAACACTTTGCTGGCATTGATATTTGAATATTCTGCTTACGTCTGGTCGGCCTATTAAATTCTGCTCTTTCATTGGATTATAAATTTGTTCATTGATTTGAATTGAAGCTTAAATGCACGTTCAAATAAATTAAAATGAACGAAACCATTCGAATACATTTCGATTGAAGAGAACAGTTTTCAAATTTTAATTTTTAATTTTAATTTTTTCAATTCAAGAATTCAATTTATTACACAAACGTGATATGTTTTACATCCACAAAAAAGGTTTTTTCTCTCTTTCCTTTATTATTACAACGACACGGGAATACTTTACCATACAATAACGATAATGATGATGACACACACACACACGTGCTCGGTATTTAATGTAAGACAAACAAGAAATAAAACATTTCCGTTTCCACAAATGATAGAAATCTAATGCATATGAAATGAATGAATAAAAGACTTCGTTATCGAACGTCTACGAAAGGAAACAATTTCTTTCAAATTATGCCTTCACAGTAATTGTGGAAAATGAAAATTTTTACAACAACAAAAAAAAACGACGTTCAATTTTGTTGTTCAAAAATTGAAAGACTGTGTTGTGGTGAAGTACTCCTGGTGAGAACTCCTGGCTACCACCAGATATGTTGGCAAAAAAAAGCAGCAGCGAATGCGGCAAAGAGACTGGGCGCCTTAAGGTACATGCTAAAATATTGGGTATGGTTTTATCTAAATATGCAATACCTATCGGCTACACGGATAGAACATTTTATAACAAAGGTTTACATCACCAAGGAAGCGCCATTAAGGTGCCACTGAAGGAAACAGATCGCAGAATGTCGGATATGGAATTGAACATTTAGTAGTATCTGGTAGTCTGGTGCTCACACGGTATCAGAGTATGTCGTATGGTGATTGTACGTATATTAACCGACAGCCAAGTGGCCATCTTCAGAGACTGCCTGTCAGCAGATTTTTGGTAAAAACGCTGCGAGTAAATAAAAATTTTCATGAAAAAGTTTCATAAAAATTTGTCGTTCAGAGTCGACTTTAAACTGTAGGTCCCAGCACTCATGAATAAAATTGCACACATCACATACATACATAAGTGGTGTGAGAAGCTAGGTTGTAATCCTGACTGAAGGGTTGTAATGGCCAATTATGTATGTATGTATATATCAGAGATCAGCAATGAGTAATCAAAAAGATGAGCAGGTTCGAATCATACTCATAATTTCTGATACTTATACGCATTCATTCATATTTTAATATCATACTCATATTACTCATATTCAAAGTTTGAAGTACTCATCAACGAAAATGCATCATTGGAACACATTCTTGGAATCTCTGTGGCATTAATCCATTTTAAAAGGATTCATATGGGTGCATACCAGGTGCTAGGCAGGGAATAGGCATTAGTAACACCCATCAACATCCTGAAGATTACCAGATTAATGGGTTTGGAGGGAAATATCCAATAAAATATTAGGAGAGACCGAAATGTTTTCCAACGAACACATTACTAAGACACTGCTACACGACAATAATAATGGCATAAAATGTACTTTGAATTCTATTATCATTTATTCCAATAAATTATCAAACTCCCCACCTTACTTATATAAAAAATATTCCCACCTGGTACACATACACACTCTGCCACCTCCTCTCCTATGAAGTGTATTAGTGAGTGAATCTGTATGAGAAGAAAATTTTGTAAGTTTATACAATTGTTTCGTTTTACAATTCGTAAATATTTCATCGTTTTACACAAAGAGAGAGAGAGAGAGAGAGAGAGAGAAAATAAAGAGAGAATACGTTTTGTTAACTGTTGTAACAATGCAAGAAATATTAAATCAAACAATATAATAACAACTTCTATTACAAAGCACTCACACACACACAATCGCTATCATAGTTTTGCTCTTTTTCACTCTCACAAGATTTAAAAATATACACAAACAAATATTCTCATATTAAATAAACACACATTTCATATTGTACAGAAAGAGAGGGGCGAGAGAGGAAAGGTGATTGAGAGTGATAGGTCATCAAGGAGAGAAGAAGAAAAATGGAATTATTATATTGTAACTACAGGGTGCAATAGAATTTATAGAGTTAAGTAAAGCTGTAAGAAAATCTTGAATCGGCACCTTTACTGAAAACATAGGACTGTCATATGTCATAAGGCCTGCAGTTTCGGACCCATTTGTCTTCTGGATACTCATTAATAAGAGACATCTGAAATTAGTACATACGAAAAATGGCCCACCTGATCAACAATTTGACTTTCGTAAAGATCGATTTACGGTAGACACGCAATCAAATTGGTGTTGTCGCTTATAGAACTTCAATAGAGGGAAACGATTGTGAATCAGTCCTGCTTGATATTAAAAATCGTGCAAGGAAACATACTAAAACAGAGTCAACTCTGATTAATCAAGTCCACAAGTACCAGATTACTTACTTACAACCCTTTGGCCAGAATTACAATCCTTATTGTATGTATTAATTTTATTCATGTGAGTGTCGGTATCTGCAGTTTAATGTAGACAACGAACAATAGATTTGAAAAACTTCGCTTTTTTTACTCTCAGGCTTTCGAAAAAATATGGTAGTGAGTCCGTTGGATGTATACCAGGATGATCAAGTTACTTGTAACCTATGAAGCCATTGATTTGGGCAGGCAGGGCGACTTTCATTATCACACAGGACAGATGATTTTATATAAAACATCTTTAAGTTAAACGAGGCAATAAAGACTTGACTCATAGCAGCGCAAGAAGCTCTATTGGATATAGACCCATTACATATGGTAATGAAGACAAGAGCTATGGAAACAAGTATAACACGAGATTTCTCAGCACGACCTAACAAGTAGCTAAATATTTTGCAAAGAGCTTAAGAAGCTTAGCAACCTATAGGGAGCAGCGCAATCGGTAGTTTACGCCTTTATGAGCCCAGGGTGATATCCAACCACCTTTCTCTTAGGTGCTGGCTGCACCCTGTTGCTGTTCTGAGTAGCAAACGCAATACAATAGCATGATACGGGATATACAAGCCAATTCGTTTTATTTTTTCCCTCTGTTGAAATGTTTAAATTTTATGCCAAAGGTCACAGATTTCGTTATTAAATATAATTTATGGCAACCGGAAACCGGAAATTCCTCTACTTGTTATAAACACCAGCTTTACGTCGCATGCGTCAATTGGGAAAATGGGGAATTCTAGAAGTAGAAAAGAATGTGAAACAGAAATACAATCTGAAGAATTATTATTTTAAATGTAAAAGTTTATTAAGAATCTTTATTAGCAGGATATGCTAAAATGCTGTACTAATGTTCCATGTTAACGAAATTTTAATTCGTTTGAAAGAAATCAAAAATTCTTTATTGTTGAGCTGAAATTTATTTCAGAGTATTTTTTGCCTTACAAAACAAGGTTATTCAGAAGATTAATTACACTGTGACACATAAGAATAAATTTACTCCACAAAAATGTAATTAAAAACTCTTTCAGTGATAAAGAGCTTCACTTATTGGCATACAAAAGGGTCAATCAAGACGGCGGCATGTATGTACCTATTTTAGGATAGACCGGCTGCATCTGTACTTACTGAATTGCCCATTAACAACTCGATAATCGGATTTCGTCCTGCTTTAGCACATCCTTCATGGAGTATCTGCTCCTTGCACGCCTTTACCCCAGCAAGGGCTTCTTAGGTTTGGTCTTTCCAACGTAGACAAGGTCCTCCTCTTCTCTGTCTTCTCCGCGTCAAATATTGGTCCCGTCCGTACAAACTCTTCTATCCGTACCACATGATCTGGTTGTAAATACGCAGCACCACGTTCATGTCGTTGACGACCTCATACGGCTCATTATTTGAATGGAATGCATAAATAATCTCTAACTCACACAGGACCGAAGAGTTTATGTAGGACTTTTCTCTCGAATGCATTCAAAGCTACTGCATCGGCGCTTGATAGTGTTCATGCTTCTGCGCAATAATGGGAAAATATGAAATCTACTTTCTTCAAAGTATTGCTCTTTGCTGGGTACACATTTCTCGCCATCTCGATTAAAACAAATCGCAAAAACTCTGTGAGTAAAATAAAATTGCCAGTTTCTCTTGCAAAGTTTCTTAAAAAATCTGTTGTTCGGAGTCGACTTTAAACTGTATTTGGAGCCACACTTGTATTAAATGAACATAAACAACATAAGTGGTGTGGGAAACTAGTTCGTAATCCTAAATAAAGGTTTGCAATGACCAATTGTGTATGAATATGGGTGAGCCATTGATTTAAACAGTTTAAACTCTACACAAGGCCAACACTGTTTGCTATTTTTTTAATTTTTCTTTTAATATTTAAATGTTCACTGGGATACTGTATGCTTTACAACAACAGTCTCTTAAACACAGCGTAAGTTATAGTTGACTTTCAGTATGATTTGTAGTTGTTGTATGAGAGTATAAGAGGAACTATTCTGCCGTTTAAATATGTGTGGCTATTGCGTTTCTGTTCATTCTGCTAGAGAATCCTTTATTTGTAGCACGTATGTGTGCTACATTTAAGTCATGCAAGAGAACCAAAAATTTCCTTACGGCGGTAAGCGTACATGGGTGTGCTTATTTACATTGTATTTGCAAGAGTATGTGTGAACGAGAAATTTTGCTGTTTCAGCAACTTTGAAATAGTGTTGCTTGCGTACTTCTGTCATTTTCTTTGATTATTTTGTTTTTCGTTTGTGTTGCTGTTCCAAGACAAAAAAAAATCGGAAAAATTTTTATTGAAGTTTCATTTTGTTTTTGCCCTCCTTTCTGTTGTTCAACAAACTGTTGCAATAATAAAACTTAAAATGTTTGAAGTTTTTCGTTCTTCTTCTTTTGTTTTTTCTATTTTTGTCATTGTTTTACTGCATAAACGTGCTGCATTTAAAACGTGATGTTGTTTTTAAACAAGAACTTTTTATATTTTGTCGTATGGTTTCGGAAAAACATGAGATTTTATTGTAACTTTTTTTTGTTTTTTGTTGTAATTTTTGTCATTTTGATTTTGTTTGTAAATGAATGTAATGGAACAATAAAAATGTTTAATTATGACATGCAACATGCGTTCGTTTGTTCGTTCAGTGAGTTAAACAAACCGAAAATGAACTTTTCCATAAAACGTGACATTTTGTTAATAAAAAAAGGAAAAAAATATTAAATGGATCTTTAGAAAATTTATTTTGTTTAAATTGCTTCTTATTTTCAAGTTTTTTCTTTGTATCATATTGGAATTGACGTTTGTTTTATGTCTTTATTTAATACTGTGTGTACAATTATTTATTTCTAACGAGTCCCTTTTGTTTCTAAAGAAAAAGAAGGAAAATAGTAAAGTGTAGGCATGTTAATGTCTTTCAATCTAAATATTGTATTAACGTGATTCAGAGTTTTTTTAAGTTATAAGCTCAAACTAAAAGTCGACAGTCATAACATAATAGCTTATTATAGTTTGTATTGTTTTGCTCCTTTTTTTATTGGGTTTTCCAACAAGGATTACAGGACTTTGGCGGTTGATAAAGGTCCTCTTGTTGAAGCCACTTTTGTTAAATTACTTACTTACTTACTTTATTGGCCATTAACAACCCGTTCATTTTTGTTGGAGATGTCTGACCTGGGGTTTGAAGCGTGGCCTCATTTCTAATAAGCCAACACTCCACCCACTAGACTTCGGCGATCTCAATAGCATATCATAGTTTGTGTTATACTAATTTCTTATCGGGTTTTCGAAGAGGCCAACAGAATTTTAACAGTTGATAAAGGCCCTCTTGTTGAAGCTACATTTGTCAAATTACTTACTTACTTACTTTATTCGTCATTAACACAGCCTTTACTAGTTTGTGACCCCGCTGCACCGTCTTCCGCTAATCCCCACATAAAATACTCATCTCGTCCAAACATCGTCTTGCATCCGAGCGACATGGCCAAGCCAGCGTAGCTAATGAAGACCTCATAAATCTCATTATTGAATCGAATGCGAAAATCATTGTCAACTCGCACTGGGTCGAAGATCTTACGCAGGACTTTTCTCTCGAATACTCTAAAGGCTGCTGCAGTAGTGCTTAATAGTGTCTATGCTTCTCCGCCATAAATAAGCACGGAGAGAATGAGCGACTTGTACGATTTTGTCGTACAAGACAGGTCTCTGCTATTCATTTGCCCATTAAGACCAAAAATAGCATCTGTTGGCACGAGTGATTCTCTAAACTGACAATATTTATACTTGTAACGACGGAGACAAGATAAATTAATTCACTGACAACATCGAAAGTATTGTTATCGGCTACTACCTGGATCCTATAAGCCGATATTCCTACCTGTCGAGAACATATACTTCATTTTGCCCTCATTTACTGCCATACCCACTTTAATAGATTCCCGTTCCTGCGATAAAGGCAGTATCATGATATCAATATCCTGAGCGTACGCAAGCAAATGGGCACTTTTGTGGAAAATGGCGAAGTGGGAAATGTCGCATGATAAGGCATCTACTTTTCTGAAACCTCGTACGGTATCAAAAGGTTCGGAGAGGTCCATAGCTATTTTAACGGAACTGCAGAAGTTGCTCAGCGTCACTCTACATTGCTTTGTAAGGCCAAAACACGTTTGCTTGTGTGGCTATTGAAGACTGCTTTGCAATTGCTACCTTTTCGGTCAACTTGAGAAATTTTGGGAGATGAACTTGAGTTCAGGAATCCATCGCATTCCATCACATTGGATACAGTAGAACGATAATGGCGACCTTAAAATTGTCGAAACTAGCAGTATGTTGCCCAAACAGAACATCAATTTTGAAAAAACAGTCAGACTGAATTTGAACGATGGTATGATTTATATTGGTTTTGAGGACCGTGAGATAACCATGCCTCCTAATCGCAATTGGAAAATATCCAATGTGCTATGAATTTTGTGACACATAGCGCATATCATCCAATTAAGACCAAGAGAAGTTGGTACTCATCGCCATTTAGTGCTTGCCATTTACAGTAATGGCGCGGCCAACATTGTTTTCAAAAAAATATAGACCGGTGATGCCGCCAGCTCAAAATTCACGTCAAACAGTGACTTTTTCGGTGACCAAATTCAACAATTTTGTTCGTTCACGTATCCACTCGTCCAGAAATACACGTCATCGCTGAAGATTACGTCGTTGTCTATAAATGTTCACTGCAATTTAGCAAAACTCACTGAACAATGACAGCTAATTTAACAGATGTAGCTTCAACAAGATGGCTTATTCAAATTCCCAAAGTTGGGCAGTACGACGATCCAGTAGAAACCCAGGACACGATAAAAAGTATCACACCAACGCGGAAGAATCTCAGGCAAGAGTGTCAAGAAAAGGTCTTAACGACCAAGGTTACTCCTCACTATTTGCTTGAAACCAATTCATACTTACAGAGAGCTTTCTTTCTAGGCAATATTAGATGGCAACCAATCACATACAGTTCAGTACCAATTATTTCCTTCTGAAAGCTGGCAACAATTGATTAATGAAATGGAAAAAGGATACTGAATCAAAGAATGTAAAATGTGTCATTGTGTTAAACCCTTGAAAGGAGCATAAAAATAATTTCTTTTAATTTAAATTTTAATTTTTTATTTGAATTTTCAAACACACACAAATTTTAAATGTTATTGGAATTCTAAGACAATATTAATTAATGTCAGACGAAAAGGCCTTTTTTCCATTTGAATTCAATCAAATGCAAAGCATAAATGTGTTAAGAAGACATGAAAAATTTTATTAAATCCTTAAAACAAATGTTGCCCCAAAAATGTTGGAAACCTTTTTTTGCCGGCAGATGCTAAAACGTAAATTTATTTCATTATGAATAAAAGACAGTCCACAAGGTTTGGCAAATGGTACGAAAAAATATCATCCTTTGGAGCATAACTGGTCAGGAAACATTGTGTGTTAAATAGTTCATGATCTCCAGTTTTTTCCAATAACACAAAACCCTTTTATTGCTTTATAAAATGCATGCAAAGTCATTCGATGGGAAACAAAATGTTCCAAATACCAATCCAAGGAATATTTCCTTTTCGGAAAACGTAAAACCTTAATAAACTTCATTCATAAATTGTAACCATTGAACTGGAAATTAACTAACAACTGTTAACTTTATTTCATTACCAAAATGTAAATCAAAATTCTATTTCAACCCCCCCCCTCCTCTTGCCATAAATTGCCACACACACTGTTATTATTGAAATGAATTCCATAGTTTTGTCGACTCCATTAAATCCCATATGAGCTGAGCACATATTTTATTATCCTTGTAACCTTTAATACTGTATAACATTGTTATTGTTGTTGCTGGTGTTTTAAGTAAATATTTCCATAGTCTCAGAGCATACTTCATCATCCTCATCCACATCATAAGTATCGCCCGTCGTACATCACTGGCTGTTTACAGTATGTAGTCAGTATACACTTAGTCTGGTTCGGAGAAAAAAAAAAAAGAAGAAGAAAAAACGGGTCATCATATGTAAAAAGCAGCAGCAGTATAGACGAGCAAGAACAAAAAAAAACGGTAAACAAAGCTGGAGGGAAACACTTTAGCAACTTGTCGAATTTGATTTATTTTTTAAAATGCCTATTGAGGTCAGGTCATGTATATATTTTTTGTTAAACGTTCAACGTTAAAGAAAACAAGAAAAAACAGGATAAGAGCGAGAGAAAGAGAGAGCGAAAATCTCTTAAACATGCATGAGTTATGGGTTAAGTGAGAGGTCCATTCACTTGGTTATTACGTTCGTAACATGTATGAGATTGTAGTCAAACAATGTAGGATTTAAGTTTGTAGGGATCGATCGTCAATTTAAAATTTTGTGTTCGCAACGGGCAGTTGTGGGCGCTTAAATGAGCCTTGTTGGCAAAGCTACCACCACAAACTACCTTTCCGACCTATCACTCCAACTTACCACTCCAATCTACCACTCTAACCTACAACTTCAGCCTACTACTCCAACCTACCACTCCAACCAACCTACTCCAACATGGCTAATATTAGCGAAAGGGTGTTATATTACCACTATATGAAATCAGTTTCAAGTCCCAGTTTAAACCGTAGGTCAGATATCTCCAATAAAGCAAAATATGAAAATCATTGCTTTCGGCGACTTCCTCTCAGTAGACCCTTAATTGTAAACTGAACCGGTTTTGCTTTCTGTACAGATGCATTATCATGTTCCAGAATTACGCTGTCGCGTCTTGTGAGCCATTCCGGTCGTTCCATCAATACATTGTTCAAATCTATCATTTGTTCCCAGCAGAGTTCTGTATGAACGTTTTCACCACGGTTTAGAAGCTCGTGGTACACAATATCTTTCTGGTCCCATCAGACTAGTGTAGAGGAGACCAGAAGTAGAAGAAAATATCCAAATATAACAATACCGTAGTCTAGTAGGTAGTGTGTTGGCTTATTAGACGTAAGGCCACGGTTCAAACTCCAGGTCAGACATCAAAAACGAAATATGAAAAAAAAGAAAAATATTTCTTCGGTGCCTTCGTCTCAACAGACTTTTGGCAAAAACAGTGAAAAGTTACTCAAGAAATTTGTCGTTCGGAGGAGGTAATGTGGTGACTTATTAGACGTGAGGTTCGGTTCAAACCCCAACTCTGACATCTCGAACAAAACGATATATGAAAAAATATTTCTTCGACAACTTACTCGCAGCAGATCTCTGGCAAAAACTCTTAATTGTCATGAAAAGTTTCTCAAAAAATTTGTCGTACATAATCTGCTATAGGTCCTGCCACTCATGTATAAAATTAACACATACAACATAAGTAGTATGAGAAGCTAGGTTGTAATCCTGACTGAAGGGTTGTAATGAGCAATTATATATGCATGCATACGAAGCCAGTAGATCTCAGCATTTCTTGAGTGATTTATCATTATTTCTCTTAGGGTATACCGGTGCAACATACTATTGCTGTCACCATAAACGATAAACATCTGGACATTGCGATCAATCAGCTCTTGAACGTTGGATCCGTTGGACCGGGAAAGACAATCTAGTATAAAAGTAATTCAAATGGTCGCGATTGATAATATTAGACATCCTAACGAGTAATATCGTGGTAACCGAGTATTGATTCAGCATCTCAATTCGAATCTGGTGCTACGATTTGTGGCTCTGAGCGATCTATTCCCTCATATTCTACAGACAATATACCGCACGTGCTACGTCACATCTACATGTTCGTTGGATATCAAGTATTGTTTCCAAAGGGCTTATAGGTAATGGCAGTGTTGGAACTAGAAAAATATGTTATGAGAACGGGAAAAGAGGAATTAGTGTTTTTGGATCCTGTTTATCTAATTACACTTCTTTTTACACTTGGGGGATGGCCCCTACTCATGCCGTGCATTGTGTTGGAACTAGAAAAATATGTTATAAGAAGGAGAAAAGAGGGATTAGTGTTTGTGGACAGTCTTTATGTCATAAGTTACAGGAAATACCTCCTCAGAAAGGGAGTTTCACATACAAGTGGCCCGGCTAAAGAACGAATTTTTTCTGTAATGCAGTATGCAATCCACTGGTCATTCGACCACAAACAGCCGTAAACGGCGAGAAAGATGAGTGTTAAGTATTAATACATGATTCTCGGGAACAAGTCCCCGTAGTCTACTAGGTCAAGCCCCAGGTCAGACATCACCAACAAAATGAAATCTGAAGAAAAAATTTCTTATGCGACTTCCTCTCAGCAGATTTCTGGCAAAAATTCTGAGAATAAATGAAATAGTCATAAAAACTTTCTTAAAAACCTGTCGTTCGGAATCGACTTCAAACTGTAGGTCCCACCACTAATGTATAAAATTAACACACACAATATAAGCGATGTGAGAAGCCAGGTCCCCTTATTTTATTCGAACAAAATCCGTTGCATTATGCAACGAATCAACGAATCATGAATGCAATGAATCAATAGAGTTGTTTAAGCTACTGTCTTTACTACTGGCTTTAGAGCCAGTGTGTCAATGTTGATGTGTGGTTGCATTTAGAATCGATGGCCCTTCTACAGAGGAAACTCTGCTGTCCGTCCTATCTTATAGATCTAGTCTCCATTTCAATATCCTATCCTGGATAATAACAAGGGGTAGTGTACCTTACATGTATACATGGTATACCAAATCTCCAACACGTTTACCCTTTTTTAGGATTCTGTTGTTTTTATCCTTTTTAAAGTCTGCATACGAAAAAGGTTTATAAGACATTCAAACAATTACATACTCACTCACAAACACATTCAAATGGAGAGAGACAGACAGATAGATAGATAGATAAGCAGTTATTTACATGCAAATATAGACACCCTCGTACCAATAAATTCATTGAGACGACCTACAGGATATTTATCGAATAAATTTTCGAAATGTTGCTCTTTTAGATTTTTCTTTCTTTTTTTCTTTTCAAACTACATTCGTAAGACAAAAACAAAAAGAGACATTTACAGGGCGTCAACACTTGTTAAATAAATTCTGTGGCCTTTTTGTTCCTTTTCTACCGGAGAGAGAAACAAAACTGTTCATTTTAATTTTTATGATTTCACTCTCACACCACCAAACATTTATCATAATCCTGTTACAAAATCCTAAATGAGTGTGTCTAACCAAAAGGAAAATGTATGCTCCAAAGCAATGATTTCTATGTTTTGCCTTTCGACGAGTTTAAGTTGTTGTCGCCAACTTGTATTGTTGATCTGGTGTTTATGGTAATTCTTGTTTCTGTTTTCCGTGAAATTTTCGCTCACACCCTTAATGGCTTACTGGTGCTTTCCCACGAATATTGTATATTGAAAACGAAATCGAATGCCAAAATATTTGATTTCCTGAAACAAGACAAGTTTTACACAGAATTCATCAGCATTCATGCCAATTGCTATCGACACTTTATTAAACGTGAGTTACAAAGCTTGTTTCAATGAAATTATTTACATTTTCATACTTTTGCCTGTGGTATAAAATATAAGGTGTAGTATTAAGGAATCTATTATATGTCCGCCACAAACAGGCACATTAGGAAATCATTTATTGTCACTTCGGCCCTAAACAGTGATTTATGGGAACTTAGTTCCTCAGTGTCACTATTTTCAGTATAAGTAAAGGCTTCGTGATATGTGACAATTCCAAAATCGCTCTAATTCGTCATGAATACATTAAAAAATGAAAAACTTTTGCAAATTATTGAATTTCATTATTAAAATTCCTGCTGTGAGCGAAAAGTTTTTCTGTTGTAAACTTATTTTCAGCAAAAATAACTCATTTTTTAGCTCAATATGTAAGTCAGCTATCATACATACATACATAATTGGCCATTGCAACCCTTCAGTCAGGATTACGGCCTAGCTTCTCAACACCACTCATGTTGTGTGCGTTAATTTTATACATGAGTGGCGGGACCTACAGTTTAAAGTCGACTCCGAACGAGATTTTTTGAGAAGCTTTTTCATGGCAATTTTTACTCTCAGAGTTTTTGCCAGAAATCTGCTGAGAGAAAGTCCCGCCACTCACGTATAAAATTAACGGACACAATATGAGTGGTGTGAGAAGCTAGGCCGTAATCCTGACTGACGGGTTGTAATGGCCAATTATGTATGCATATACTCGTATGTAAGTGTTGCAAATGTGGTCAGGCCTATGCATCGTCACAATGTAGGCACTGCCGAATATATCACTTTCATTAGAGAAAGTGTGGCCTTCTCAGCAATTAAGCCTATCTTATGGGCTATTATAGCATTGTTCTTTATTTACCTCACTATTCAAGAGAAATATAATGCACTCAACATTTGATGTTGTCTGGCCATTCATTAAGACGTTGATTTTACGAGTTCATTTCAGTTATGGAGGTCATCAATTTCTCAAACGGTGGTTACGTCTCAAACAAATTTGGGCCGTGTAGTTTACAGAAGTGATTGTAATCAAGACGTTGCACCTAGATATGTGACTATTATGTTCTGGAGGTGTCATTAAGGTGTCAAATCTTTGTGGATTATCCTCGTTTTGTATGACACTATTCTACATTATTGCTTCCACATTCAACTCAAAATGAAATGGAAGAAGAAAAACACAAGTTTGGCGAACAGACCCATTATACTGAAAATAATTTGAAATCGTATTTTTGATGTGCATCTATCTATGCTAATATAATAAAATGTCAAACTAAACAAACAGCAACTATCAGCTGTGAAATCAGTTGTCAAATAAATTAAGCAATGTTGCCAACTCAAGTGTTGCCAAGAAGTCACCGTAGTCTAGTGGGTAGTGTGTTGGCTTATTAGACGCAAGGCCACGGTTCAACCCCAGGTCAGACATCAAATAAATAAATAAATTTGCCATGAATAGTTTCTCAAAAAATCTGTCATTTGGAGTTGACTTTAAACACATGGATAAAATTAACACACAACATAAGAAGCGTGAGAAGCTAGGCCGTAATCCTGACTGAAGGGTTGCCAACTCAATGCCATAAACCTCTAAAAGAAACACCCTTTACAATGAAAGACATAAAATACTATTAAAATATGTGTTTGAACCAAAATGGATTTCTTTCTACTACACTTAATATACGATTGCCTATGCTCGGCATAGTGGCATAACACTTAATAACGGTAACCATTAAAACATCCTTCCGGAAAAGTATTTGAATTTATTATTTATGGTCGAATGCCTGCTCGTTTATTTAATGTTTTCGTTAACGCAAGATACACGAACTCACACTTTTCATTCCCATAACCTGCCTGCCACTCTTCCAATCTCAAACTTTCTTGGAATTGTTATTGGTTATCGGTTCGTTTCCTTCTTTAATTTGTTCTTTAGCCACACACACATACAAAAAACAATTGTTTGCGAGTAAGAGAAGTCGTTTCTTTTTGTGAGCCTGTACACTGTTAATGCGGTAAGTAATTTTATGAGTATATATGTGTGTGTGTGGGTGTATATGAAATTATGAATATTAAAAGCTATAAAGTTTTTAAGAAGATTATTTTTTTATTTTAATATTTTATTTTAATGGCGTGTTAAAAATTAACAATTTATTACGAGCATTGGGCGTATTAATACAGAAAATACTTGAGTAAGAAATTTTTCTGGAGACTTAAAGGTGAGGGATGTTATATGTAAGAAAATAAAAATAATAATAGAATGGAAGTAAAATGAAGTGTGGTAGATTGTGAAAACAAGTAATAAACATAAAGGAAAACCAGTGATCATGGAAGAAATGCCAAAAGAAATTAATTAGCAACAGGATGTAAAAAGTAGTGGGAAAAAATGCAGTGAACGATACACGAAATATACTTTGAGTTCTTTCATTGCTATTTAAGATGTTTCAATAATATTAATCCTGAGATAGTTATTAATACCACAAAGTAACTGGAAGTTTATACTGCGATCAGCTTGGTTGAAACACTGCTAAGATATAGGAGTATCCAATGTATTTTTACATCCATACATACATAATTAGTTATTAAGACAGTTCAGTTGAGACCTAGCTTCTCACACCGCTTATGCTGTTTGTATTAATTTTAAACATGAGTGGCGGAATCTACAGTTTAAAGTCGACTCCGAACGACACATTTTTGAGAAACTTTTCATAGCAATTTTATGAACCGCAGACTTTTTATAATGCCTCTAAACTACTTCTGCAGTAGATGTAATGACGAGAGGAGAGACAACAGAACAGCATCTCTGTAATCAGCAGAAACTTGGAAGATTGATGGATGAATTGGTTGATCAAACCCATACAAACATACATATAGACGATGGTAAAACCCCAGCCCAGACATGTCGTACATCTCGAAATATCAAAACAAATATTTTTTCAGCAATTTCCCTCAACAGTTTTGTGGCAAAAACTCAGAGAATCAAACTATACCACTCGTTAATAAAATTAACACACATAACATCGGTGGTGTTAGAAACTGGTTTGTCATACCGACTAAAGGTTGTAATGATCTTTTCACGAAGTCGTCGTAGTCTAGTACGTAGTGGGTTAAGGTATTACATATGAGGCCACGGTTCAAACCCACGGTCAGGCATATCCAACAAAACGAAATATGAGGGAATATTTCTTCAGCGACTTCTTCTCAGCAGATTTCTGGCAAAAACTCTGAGAGTAAATAAACCTGGCATGAAAAAGTTTCTCAAAAATCTGTCGTTCGGAGTCGACTTTAAATTGTAGATGCCTTCTCGCATGAATACAATTAACATACACAACCTAAGTGGTATGAAAATTATGTAAGTATGCTATGTATCTCATGATCTTTTCAGTAATACAGATGCTGCAGAAGAGGCACAATTTCTACCAGAAATTAAATGCTGCTCGTTACAATATTGTCTGTAACCATGCAATGGATTGTAAAACTGTTCTTGTGGAGTTTGAAAGAAAAATATTTCACAAGATATATAGACCTTTCTGCATCAATAGCCAGCCATGATCTGTGAGATATATGATTTGTGCATTACAATGAATATTTCTAGACGAGTCAAATTACAATATTGCCTATGTATAGTCATATGGGGTGAGTCACTCAAGAGTTTAAACTTAAGAATGCAATAAAACAACAAAAACGGTTTGAAATTTTGTCATATTTATTTATTTTCGTTGTGAAGTACAATTCTTCCGGTTAGAAATCGAATATTATGCCATTCACATGGCTGTCGCGGTTGGCCTAACAGTACCTCATCCGATTCGTGCACTTTTTCCAGTGTCTGGGGTTCTATCTCGCCAATTGCATCACGACACTCCACAGAAAATAAGCCAACGGTATTAAATCGCAGAGTCTTGGCGGTTAATTGAAATCAGCATTTCGACTAAGTAAACGACCATCAAACGTTTGATGCAATAAATCGATTGTGGCATGAGATATGTTGCAAGTCGCGCCATCCTGTTGAAACCAAACATCGTTCACATCAATACCAAAGAAATGTGGGCCAAAAATGCCTCCGCTCTACAAGCCAAACCATGGTTGCATTGCCTTCTGCAAGACCATGTGCAAATATTCTGAGCCCTAAATACAGCAATTATGCTTATTAATGTACCCAACGAGATGAAAATTAGCTTGAGAGAAAATGGCAAAATCGACATCATCATGCAGTTTCTCGTAGGCTCATCTAGCAAAGCGAAAACGAATCGGATGGTCTTGCGGCTTTAACTCTTTAACCAATTGAACTTTGTAAGGCATCATACCGAGATCTTTGCGCAAGATTCGACGTAAACTGGTATGTGTAGTGCTCAATTCTTGGGAACAATGATGAGTTGATGTCACATCCACAGCTTCGATATTTCACGTCTTGGCGCATAAACAATGAACCCAGTTCCACCAGCTCTAACAATAAACTTGCGTATACCGGGCACTGTGGGTCATTCTCTGCGACCCAATTTTGTACGACATTTTCGTACAGTTTTCGACCAGTTGTCTTTGCTTTGGAAAAAATTTCCAATAAATCCCCATGTTACTCAAGCGTAAATTTATTAATTACGTTCAATGGAGATAATATTCTGAATTTTGTGATAGAATAGAATGACATAAGTGTTGCCAGATTCGAAATAACCGCTGCTTCAAATTTAAACCGACAGATGCCCCACCCGAATTAAATCTGTTCTGCCTGCAGCTATTGGCCCAAGCGGTTGTATCTAACCACCTAATAAAGCTACTCCTTAACCCTTAATCTCTACATTAAAGTCATCTTCTTTCAATCTTTAAATTGCAAAAACATTTTGATCCCATAAATGTAATTATTTTTGTAGAATTTTAACAGAAAATCCAAATGGTATTGCATATGGATACAATTATACATATACACACACACACATATATACACTCAAAAACATATAAATGTAAGAGATATTTCATATTAATTGGCAACATTTATTTTCTTTATTGTAGGCCATAAGCCTTGTGGCATTATTTTTAGTAATTAACGAATGGAAAATGGTCCAAACAAATCCACCCCGTCTCCCCCTGGAAGCCTCAAAATATCTTTATCAAATAATGACTAAATTAATATGGCAACATATCCATATGGATGGATGGATGGATGGATGGACACAGAGTCAAAGGAATTGTTGTATTGATTGCTGGACTGTTTTGTAAGATACTATGGCTACGACTACTAACACAAAACACTAGGCACATGCAAGTACTTAAGTATGTGTATAACACTCTCATTAGTAGAAATGATTAATAGCCAATGAGTTATTGATATGTTTTCTCTTGGAATGAGATGGAAAACAAAACGGCAAAATGGAAAATGCTTTTCCAAATACATGTAATACAGACATAATGAATAATTCCGAAAATAATAATTCTAGTTTCGGTTCTATTATATTCAGTTCTGCTTCTTCTTTTTCTTTTTTGTTTGTATCTTTACTGTATGGAAGTGTTAATTAATATCGTATTAAGCATACGCCTAATGGCTGATGTTAAGCATTTCATACGTTATTTATAGGCATGCCTTATGGCATTAATACGTACTAATGACTAAGAAGCATAGTGGCGATCGTAATACTTCATGGAATATACAATTAAAAAAACCAAATTTTTTTTATTAAATCGAAGAAGTTATCTAGTAAATCTTAAAATACCTACCTAACCTAACTTAATTGGTCAGTAATACACTTTTAGTCAAGACTACAACCTAGGCAATTGTATTTACTCCTCAATTTTTTCCCAGAAGACTGTTGATAAGAAGTCAGCAGCCTGATCTGTGTTCTTTTGCTCTCGCCTTGTAAGCCAACACACAACATAATAGACTGCAGTGATTTCGACATCTTAAAATGTGGCAGTTTGTTTGAAACATAAACAATAAAACATCAAGAGGACAACAAGTCCAAAAAAATTAAGCCAACTCTCTGGTTGTATTAACTGCTTTATAGAGTATCCCTATACTGTCTCCTTCAAGCCTATTGCTGTGCATTAATGCCCCACAGGTTCCAAGAATGTATTTCAAGAAATCATTTTCATTGTCACCGAATGTATATGTTAGTCTCGATACAATCTCCACTTGGATATAGAAGAGTATTTGATTATGTTTATATTCCCTATCGTTGAGCCTACCATTTCTAACATTCCGCATCTCTTCTCTATAACGTTGAGGGAAAGCTCCCGTTCTTGTAAACTCTCCGAACCTAGCAGAGTCTAACGTTGTATTCCCTACATAGTTGATTCAGCTTCCCCAGACTTCCCCTGACAGTCATATATTATTTTCACAACAACCGTCAGATAGTACACAACGACTGTTAGATAGTATTGCTATGCCCTATTTGTATCTCATATTCAAGTTGAACTGAGCACATCTTTCGGTAGCATAGACTTCCCCTTGAAAGATAACCGTCATATTCCCCATGGGTATGGAGTATTTCATTCTGAAACCCAAAACCTACAGCTACTGTGACAAGATACGCTCTTGACTTATCTGTATGCCACAAAAAATGGTCTCTCTCTTAGCGAGCGAATTCTCCTTCCAGATTATTCAATTCATTTTTCTTACTAAGTCTTATGAAGAAGAATTTTCTAAAATCAAAGAATCTATTTGTTGTATACAGGGCCCAGTTAAGAAAGGAGCTCTTAGACGTTCGATTCCTTAGGTCACGAAATCCCTTAATGGATTTTATGTTAGACTTGTTTCGATCTATGCATTGCTTTTATATATTTAGTTTGAACTATCATGTGCAGCGTACTTAAAAACAAGAGGGTTTATAGCGCCGCTATAGGACAAGTTCTATTTATAGCGAGGGCCATTTAAAAGTTTAAATTTAAAATGACAGTAAAACGGAAACAGTTTGAAATATTGCCAACTTTTCTGGTTAGAAATTGAATATTATTTCATTCAATAGGGCTGCCGCGGCTTGGCTCACAGTACCTCATTCGATCCGCAAAATGTTCGTACACTTTTCTAGTGAATGTGATCGTATCTCAGCAATGGTATCACGAATCTTGACTTTCAAACGCTCAATTGTCTCTGGTTTGTCGGCATAACTCTTTCCTTTAACGTTGCTCCACAGAAAATTGTTCAACTGTGTCAAATCGCAGCTTTTTGTCGGCCAATTGACAACACCATTTCCGCTAATTTAATGGCCATAAAAGGTTTTGAAGTTGTAAATCGATTGTGGGATGAGATGAGTGTCAAGTTGCACCATCCTGTTTAAACCAAACATCGTTCACATCAATACCATGAACAATGGGTATCGGTTATCATGGTGCGGTAGTTGTTTCCATTGATCGCAATGGTTGCGTCGCTCTCATTTTCGAAGAAATACGGGCCAATGATGTCTAACCTCCACAAGCCGCACCGAACTGTCACTCGTAATGGGTGCTTCTGTAAGACTATGTGTGCGTTTGCCGAGCTCCAAATACGGCAATTTGATATATAAACGAACCCAACAAGATGATAATGAACTTCATCCGAAAATATGATTTCTTTTTTGGCAATATCGACATCTTTGTACAGTTTCTCGTTGGCCATCTAGCGAAACGAAAACGAAGCGAATGATCATGCGGCTTCAACTCTTGAACCAATTGAACTTTGTAAGACCGAGATCTTTTCGTAAAATTCAACGAAAACTGGTGCGTGAAATGTTCAATTCTTGAGGGCGATGACCAGCTAGCCACAGCTCCGATATTTTCGAGAGTACGCAATGTACGAGCACGCTTACGTCTTGGCGCATCAATAATGAAACTAGACTCATAAACTTCAGTTATAAAATTGCGTATACCAGGCAAGGTTGGCTCTTCTTTGCGACAAAATTTTGTACAACATTTTCGAGCACTTACGGACCAATTGTATTTGCTTTGGAAATAAATTTCCAGTAAATCCGAACGTTGTTCAAGCGTAAATCGATTTATTACGTTCAGTAGAAATAATCTACCAAATTTTGTGACAGGAATAGAATGACATAAGTAATGCCAGCTTCGAAATAGCCGTTGGTTCAAATTTAAATCGATAGATGGCCCACCCGATATATTGTTCTTGATCCACCATTCGAAAATATCATTGCTTGTGCTATAATTGCTGTATAAATTTCTACAAGCAATGCCCATTTAATAAGTTGATAGAAATTAAAACTACGAAAGCATAGCTCCACGTATGTATATACAATAATCCAATCAGATTTTCACGTATTATACATACATATTTACAATAATACCTACATACAGACATACATACATATATAAAGGCAATGTCATTAACTTTTAAAACATAAAGTTCTATCGTAAGTAGATTATAACAACTCGTATAGAAATCATTTGATCTCCTCTTTTCTTTTTTCAATTACAAAACTATTAGAATTAGCTTAACTAGGGTATTTCCGTCTCTAATACTCACATATTTGTTTCCAAGCGGTAGCTTAATGCGCTTACAAATGTTCGTACTGTTGTAATTACCAATTAACTTTAATTTTAGCCCCGTACTTATTATACAGGCTCATAAACATTTCCCAAAATACAGCTGCTGCTCTACTCCATACACATCCTAATTATGAACGGAAATCCTTTTTTTGCTGTTCTCAATTGCCAGCAAAAAAAAAAAGTGACATTGAAACGGTAATAGTAGATAAAGAGACACCAAAGATTTGATACCCTACTCGGCATGTCTAGGTAATAACCGAACTGAAACTGGTATACCTCTGGTTCATATTTTAAATTTTATTTTATCTTGTTGCAGTTTTCCAGCTAAGCAGGCAAGTGGTCTATTGTGTCAAGTTCTAGAATAAACGGGTTGCTATTCAAGCACAACTTAAATAAATCTATTGTATAAAAGGAGTAAGATATCTGAAGTACTACTAAAAAAATACAATTTAAAGTCTCTTTGGTTTTTTGAATAACTCAGGCCATCCACAATTAAGCAAATGTAACTCAGAAATATTGACAGCATTGACGAAAATATGTGATTCAAATCCCAGGTCTCAAGCCATACGATTTGTGCGAACAACAATTTCTTGCGGCGACTTCATCTCAGCAGCCTTCTAGAAAAAAAAATCTGGGGATAAATATATTCCAAAACATATTCTTTCAGTAATTCTGTAGGACAAGTTCGAATACCAGGAAAATGGCACAGCAAAACTGGCCATTATTAGATAAAAATCTACTTAAACTCACAAGGAGCACATGCAACATCTTGCACACACACTTTTTGCTAAACGTAATGGCCTTCATTATATGAACACTGACTTCTACTTAAGTTGCACAGACAAGGAAGGAACACTGATTTCGTAGTGTTGGGTACGATCTCAGCTTTATTCATACGTGAAGGAAACACCAAAGCTTCAATCATGCAGATGATCTCACTGACCTTATGATGGAAGACCTCAGAAACTCCGGATGGTCCCAGAACTAAAAGAAAATAATTTTCATACTTGGCATAAATGCGCCTACCTTTACTTCATTGATGCCCTTCCTATCTCATCACTAGAAAACCATCTACAAGGGTATTAAGCCACTGCATCCAAAACATCAGACTGATTTTAAGGCACAAATTTTGCCATGCAAGACGGGCAAATAACCTGATTGGTTTATGTATTGGTGTGTAATATATTCAGGGGTGATATCAGTTGCCATTCACATATTCATTTCGAGCCACCTTTAACGACTGTCACATAGATAGTTATTTCTGGGGAACAGATAACCTTCAAAGTGAGACTAGAATCTATTCACAGTCTCATATCGTATGGATACCCTTGTAGAGCATACATCGTACTCTGTGCATCATTAATACAGGCAGATTTTAAAATCCTTTGAATATGGCACGTAATACAGATTCATAGACGCTATGCGTTAGAAGTCTCCAGAAATTAGTACATAGTATCCGAAGAGGCAATTAATGTATTGAAGTATCCGTGGACGTTCCAATAGATATGCAAAAAAGAAAGCTTTGACGACTTTATCAAGTACAGGGTGTAGCTTTATATCTACAAAGGTAATCAGAGGAGCACTTACAATCTATTAGAGAATGATAACGAAAGTGGAAGACTCATCGTAATGGCAGATGAACATAGGCTCTTATACCTTGTGCCCTTTCAACTTGGCCGTTCCCTCTTGGCACACCAGTTGCAATCATAAGATGCTGAATATTTTCGGATTCACAAAACTCTTGAAACTTGTTTGATGTATACGCCGAACCTCTGCCTGTAATAATTCTCTTATCTTCTGAGTCGTTTATTATCTCTTCAGTCCCTGTGCTTTTTGTTGGATACAACCACACAAACTTCGAAAAAGCATCGACTACTACTAAAATATGATTGTATTTCTTATCACTTGCTTTCTACGTGATTCGGATGGTATGTTAAAGGTCTATCATTCTTATCTATGGGGTTCAAAAGTCCTTCCTTATGGCCATTAAAAAATTCCCAAATATCATGAGGTGTAGGGTATCATGGAGTCGGTTTCAAACCACAGTAATTTACTTGCGAAACTATTTTCAATTTTTTTTTTTGTTTTTTTTCTTCTGTTTCGCCTCTAATATCTCCCAATACGGTAATTAAATTCTGGTTAAGTGGGATTGTAACTTTTTCTATGCAACCACACACACACACACACATAAAACCATGCAAATGTCGAAACATATGCTCTTCACTTAGTTGTTAAAAGAAGGAAAAGGCTAACGGCAGTCTAGGTCAGGTACAAAATATACTACACGTGCTAGGCTAAGTAGATGTATGAAAGTAAAGCAAATTTATTTAAGGTTGTCTATGTAATAAAGGCCAAGATTACTATCAGTTTATAGCAACCGTTTGTTGAGCAACTCTCTGTAAAAATACATTTCCTCTCTTTAATAGCCGATTATTGCAAATGTGCACGTGTTTCTTTGAATTCATAACCTTCAAATTAAACTGAAGGACATTTTATTGAAACAACCGTAAATTAACGATATGTTTTATCCGTTAATAAACGTTAATAAAATAGACGTTTATTGTTATAATTATACTCTTAAGAATACTTATGTATACTTTCTAATAATAAGTTTAACAATTATTATTGGCCAATACCATAAAGGCCAATTAATGAACGATACACAAATAAATGTTGGCAATTAGAAAGGATCAAAATGTTAAATGATGCCACATACTATTTTATCAATTGGCCTATTGGCCTCCTTGGGGGATTAAACGTGGGAGATTGCAAAACATTTTATTAAAGAGGTCCATTCAATCATTACGATAAATCCTAATGGGATTTAAATTTAAAAACAAGCGTTAATTGTTGCCTCAAATAAGACCAATGCCAGTGAAACATTATTGTTAGGAGTACAAATACATGAGCTTAAATGGTCATTATACTTAGGTATCCCTGAAAACCTCAAGTCATATATCATATGATGATGCCGTCAAACAAACATAACAACGTTCCAACAATAAAAATCTGTGCCAATACGAGAACCATCAAGTAAGGTTCATGGTTACAATTGTAGTCCCTCCCTAACCCCTGCTCTTAACGAAATATTTCTTTCGGCTACTTCATCTTAGTAGCCTTCTATCAAAAACTTTGAGTGTAAATAAAATTGCCGAGGTTGTGGCTCTACTGTCGCGCATACCAATTTCTTCTATAAGTTCGGTGGAATTTAGTCAGTACGGTAACAGCGCATTCCCGTGGCATCACAACTTGCCGCTATGCGCCCTCAAGTGAGTTTTTGGTATTAAATCCACCACTCCAATTTGGTGGCGTGAGGAACTAGGTGGCAATCATGGCTAAAGGGTTTGTAATCCCGAATAAAGGGTGGTAACTCAGAAAAATTTATCCAAAACACTTTCATTTCATACATAAGCTACCGGATGCCGTTGAATACGTTGTCAAGAATATGGTCATACGAACACCTATTGCTACGTGTTCTTCATTATGTACGCCAAGTGCGTGACCTTCACGGATTTAATAAATCTAATAAGAATGATAACAGTGATGGTTTACCCAGCTTTATACTCAAGAAAGACTGACTACGCACTTACCCAGACTGGTATGTTGCATACAAGACTTAAAAAAGAAAAAAATTGTTTCCATCCATTCGTTTGCTTTTGAAATATTTTCCTGGAATACACACTCTTATAACTCATTTTTTTCTTTTCAACAATTTTTCATTAACTCAGGTGTTTTTCATAAATGTTGCCCATACATGTAATGTAACACGCAATTCACTTAATGGCAGTAGCCCTCCACTCCCCATCCTTTTCTCACACAAATGAAATGTTACGATAATGTTATGTTTACAAGCAGTTGATGAATGTTTGCAAATATTTCTTCTTTCCTTACACGTATACATATATATATATATATATGTATATGTTCCTTTTACTCCTCTAGGGAGCATAGGTCCCTTTCACGTATGAAGGCAGTTTTTTTTAAATTTTTTGTTTTCAGGAATGATTTTAACTTTACTCCCAACAGCAACAACAACAACAACTACCACAAAAAGCGGGGGAAAAGTGTTAATAAAGTTCTTCATGCATTTTCTTTCTGTTGTGGTTATTGCTTTTGTTGCTGTAGTATTTTTACAAATAACTTAAGGCAATTATTCTTGTGAATGATTAAGAAGAACGAAAGTTTTATTAACAATTTAAGTTCTTCTTATCATTTCCGTTAAAAACGTTTACAATTGTAAACGGAAATTAGATTTTGGTGTGGAAACGCATAACGGAGCAATCGTAATATAACGGTTAATAAACGGTGATTAATAGAATTTGGGGCATAAAACAAAAACAAAATCTCTCTCAAACAATTTATCTCACTTTATTAAGCGCTCACGGTTGTAGGAAATGAAATGACATGAAATGAGACTTTGAATGGAGTCCTTAAAATAAATACCATCACAAAGTAACAAATCAAATAGATTGTGTGATACAATATGTTTTAGTGCTGGTTGTGCTGGTAACAGACAAACTTTTGCAAAAATTTGAAATGATAGCTTAGGGCCACGTTCAGAAGGGTGAGAAGCATGAAGCTTATACGGTAGATTAAAAGGGCAGTTGACGAATATAACCAGCCAGGAAGGTTATTAATGTTGGAGGCCATTGAAAATGCATATGATTTTTTAGCATGGAAACACTTGCTTGTGTAGGAGGTTGCCTCAAAAATGTAGCTGACTTGGGTTAAATAACGTTTCGCTTTAATACCAGCCTTCTCATATAAAATTGGCATCTTTCAGTCATCTCGGGAAGTGTTAATCGTAATATTGTGTTGGCTTACGCGAGAACCAGTGGTTCAAAGCCCAGCTCTAGCATCTGAAACAAAACGAAAGATGTTTGTGTTAATTTTATACACGAGTGGCGGGGCCTACACTTTAAAATCGACTCCCAACCACAGATTTTCTAAGAAAGTTTTCATGGCAATTTTATTTACTCCCAGAGTTTTTGCAAGAAGAAATATTTTTTCATGTTTCGTTCTGTTGGAGATGTCTGGCCTGGGCTTTGAACTGTGGCCTAACGTCTAATATGGCCATTCAATAGCTATTAGACTACGGCGACTTCATACTTCAACTCTGGCATACACCAGTTTAAATTCTAAAGGTAGTATTAGCCGAATGTTCATGCAACATAATGGGCGGTACATTCGTTTAAAGCAAACGAAAATAATGCAAATTCATTTCGAAATTCCATTACGGTTGGGCAATCGTTCTCATTTCCATCCACCTGCTAGAAGCGAACATACGATCCGTTATGTTCCATAAACGATCGGCTAATTTTACCTTAAAAACTTTCCTGCAGTTATTCTCAGTGTAATGTCAGATAAAAGAAAAAAGTAATTGATAATTACAGATTACTGAATAAAATCGCAGAGAAACTAAAACGTTAATCAGATGCTATTCTCAGGGGTGAAATTCTTTAAAAAAAAAGTGACCATTTTCAACGGGAGTTTATCCACATTAAATGCCCTTTGGGAGAACCACAAATGCTGTTTTAAATGTAAAAAACGCAACGAGAGCATCAATCAACCAACCCCAAGTGTTAAAATCGTTGTTGAGGTCATGGCAATGGGGGATTAAATTTTGTTTTATGACTGTAAACAGTCGTGGGAATAAAGAGTGGCATGTTAAAATTAATAACATGACTTTACATTTATTACCTGCCCTTAGAACAAAGGAGTGTCAAAACATTTGTTATCGCCTCAAAAATAAATTTTTTTAAGGGGCGCGTATCATATAAAATGCCACCACCCACTAATTTAATTTTTTTTAAGAACCCTGGCAGTTGCAGGAAATGCGAAATGCTGCTGTCAGTATTATTTACAATACTTTTAATTAAAAATAAATTTAAAAAATATTTGTTTTTAAATTTTATGATCCAAAAAAAAAAATCGAAAATTTTAACGTATTATTACCTGCCAAATGGCTTTTTCTCCTGACCGTTTACCGTCAAATAATTGAAAATCGTAAAAAAAAAATATGTTTCCATTATGGTTTACAGGGCTATAGTTATAGTTAATGACTGTGTATGTGTGTGTGTGTGTGGTTTTGTAGTTTCCGGTAATTTATTGCCACAACAGTTTTAAGTTATGAAAACAATAAACCCACAAAACAACATCACAAAAGAAAATTGAGTAACACGTGCCAAGCAAATAAATTTCAATTCCTTACAGTTTAATGGTCTAAACGAAACACTAAAATAGCAGCTACAACAACAACAAAGAACACAGAAATCCTTTCACATTTATTCTAAATCTTTGATTATGTTTAAGTCAAGGAAAACTTAGAAAACTAAGGTGTTAAAGGCTTAAAGGACTGTTTCGAAGCCATTTAAAGCCTTTAAAGTGATGAAATTGTCATCATCGCCGTCATCATCATTATCATTATAATCGTTATAATAAATGTTTACGTTTAAATTCCCGTTTTTAACTTGAATTAAGTGTTTTTTAAATGTTTCCGTTTCCTCTCTGTTAAAAAAAAACAAACATTGATTTGTTAAATTGGTGGAGGCATAGGGAGAGTTCTTTTTCTAGTTTATATCTGTCATAAAACATCACCTTTCCATATGAATAAATACGTAGTAATTTTCTTATGAATAATAATATTTAACAGGAGAGTAAAAGAAAGGCAGGCCTCTAAAAAATTATAGGCCTCTAAAGAAAGAATATTAATGTTTACTTTGAAACCAGAAGAAAGATCATGAAATACAAACAATACTAAAACAACAAATACATTTCGCGGTAAGAATAAATTAATATCAAGTAGTCGCCGTAGTCTAGTAGGTAGTATGTTCGCTTATTAGATATAAAGCCCGGGTTCGACCACCAGGCCACACATCAAAACGAAATATGAAAGAAAATATATTTCTTCGCCGACTTCCTCTCAACAGATTTCTAGCAAAAACTCTGAGAGTAAATAAAATTGCCATGAAATGTTTCTCATAAATCTGTCGTTCGGAGACAACTCAAAACTGTCGGCCACTCCACTCATGTATAATTAACGTGGTGTGAGAAACTATCTCATAACTCCCTAACTGAGGGATTGTAATGACCAATGGTGTACGTATGTGTATGTATTTTTCTGGAATCTGTTTTATTACATACATACGATGAACTAAAGTTCCACTTAAAAATAAGGCCCTCTGTTAAATAGGCCTTATAACAAATGCTCTCCTTCTCTCTCGCGAGCTACTTTCATTTTCCATTTCTTATTATTAGCTTCAAGGAATTTCTACCCTCTCCCTTTTAAACAAACACATGCACAAACATATGCAGGAGCCAGCTGGCAAAAAAATAGCTATATGTGCCCGCGTTATGATATCCTTTATCATTTTTCATTATCCTTTTTGCCTCATTTTTATTTTTCTATCTGTCTTTTCAAATGTAATAAAACGATTGCTTTAACAAAACCCTCAGAACAGAAATGGAATGCGAAAAAAGGGAAACCAGTTCAGAAATTCAAATGTAAAGCCGCAGTAACATTTATACGAAAAAAAAAAGAAATTTCAAAAAATATGGGGGATAACAACTAAAGGCTGTAAAAAAACAGCCTCATAAAGTAATGACACCCGGTTAAAATCTTCCAAAAAAAAAACGGCTGATATTGCCATTATTTGGCTTATGAAAATGATCGCATTTGTCAAATAACAATGGCACCATATTGCGGCTGTATTTCTCTCTTTTTCTTTTTAAAATTTGTATCTTTTTTCCTTTCTTTTTTTGTTGGTGTTTGTATTATTAAAGTGGAACTTGTTCTCTTATTTCTTTCCTTTTTTACCCCCCACCGACTCATTTATGGGTGCGATTTTTTCTTCTTTTTTTTCTCATGATTTTACATGTAATCTGTCACTTAACTCCAGCAGCATAAAACAAAACAAAGTCGAATATCAAACAGAAAAAAAACAAGAAAGAAGAAAAAATATGTGGTACAGTGGTACAAGAGAACCAGCGATTACAAAATAAAACGAATATGTAATGAAAGATTGCCTAAAAGAACATACATTTCGAAGAAACTTGGTTTATCCCACAGAAATGTTGTGCAATATTTGTAGGTGTTTTCATTATTCTTTGCATAGTTTAACTGGAGTCTAAGAACGTTGGTAGCCTGTGGGAGTCGCCGTAGTCTAGTAGGGAGTGAGTTGGCGGATTAGACGTTAGGTCAAGGTTCAAATCACAGGTCAGACATCTCCGACAAAACGAAATACTAATAAACATATCTTTGGCGACTTCCTCTCAGCAGATTTCTGGCAAAAACTCTGAGTGTAAATAATAAAAAATCGCCATGAAAAGTATCTCAAAAATCTATCTTTCGAAATCGACTTTAAACTGTAGATCTCGCCACTCATGTATACAATTTTTATAAATAAACACACATCATAAGTGTTGTGAGAAGCTAGGTCATAATCGTGACTAAAAAGTTGTAATGCCTAATTATGTATGTAAACAATGAAACCAGTTTTACAAACCTTAACAATAAATTTGTGGATAACGATTTCCGACCAATTGTCCTTGTTTTATAAATAAATTTCCAATAAATCCCAACGTTTCTCAAAGGTAAATCGATTCATTACGTTCAACGGAGATAATCGATACTGAATTTTGTGACAGCATGGAATGAGATAAGTGCTGCAACATTCGAATTAACTGATGGTTGATATTTAAACCTTGCTGGTTTTTTGTTTCTGAGTTATGCTGCTGGTTTTTGTCTTTGCAAAATTTAGTTTTAGGCTTTCCCATCCCGCTCACGATGTTCAACTTTGTTTATTTCGCGCATGATTTAAAAAACTGTAGATAATTATCTGTAATCAATATCAAATGGGTCTGTTATTCCCACATTATCCACTTGCCATTTCACAACTCACGCTTGTCACATACCTACAGTGAGCGTTAAAAGTGAGTAAAGACCACTGAAATAATTCATTTTCTTAGGATAGCGAGAAAAGTAAATGAGAGTAGTCGAATAAATTTCCAAAAATAAAAACGTTTATTTATTACTTATAAAATGTTAAAACAAAAACAACAATTCATGATAAAGGAACTTTTTTTATACTTAAGAACATAATAGAAAATTTAAAATCATAATGTGTGTTGACTCACTTATGGCGCTCACTGTGGGTCTATCTTCTAAATTCCTCTCATTGCTATGTCAAGTGTAACTCTGTAATAAGCGTTGTAGTCTTTTAAAAAAATATTCATTTGATACCACACTTATGGTATACGTAGCGTATGATTAATATTTAACACGAATATTAAGTTGATACAATTTCAAGAAATTTTATATTCACCATACGATACCAAAACAAGCTTACAGAAGAAATATGTACGTCCGATATTTGTTTCAATTATTTTTAAATTTATTTTCTTCAAAAGTTTTCACTTTTAATTTGCATTCTCCTGCTCTTACACCACTGTGTGTGTAGTGATGCCATTTACTACTGTTGTGTTGTTGTCTTTGTATTTGTATTTGCCATGCCATTATTACACACCAGCAGCCTCATGTGTTTTTTTGTTAGCCGCAGTCATGGTCCTCATTTTACAGCGCCTTTCTTTAACATTCTTTATCTGACAATTTCTTTACATTGTTTACTTAGATTTCTTGTCTGCTTTCTGCTTTCTTCCGTTTTGTTTTGTTTTGGCGTTTTGTCTTTAGAACGTAGTTTTTATGACACTTTATTTAGATTTTTTTTTTGTTTTTTTGATTTTTCTCCTCTCGCATCTTCTGTTATTTTATCACAAGAAGCAGCAGCAGCAATAGCATCTGTAACAGCCGTAGTGCTGTCGTTACCATTAAAATACAACTGAAGGATGACAACAGCGACAATATTATTGAAATGTTGTTGTTGTTTTGCTGCTGCTGCTGCTACTACTGCTGTTGGTAATTTTGATGTTCTGCTTAGTGGCAATAAAACGTTAAAGTGTCATTATCATCAATGTGAGTAGTAGTAGAGTAACGAAACAACAGAATAATGACAATGGTGCACGTATTCCTTTTAGTTTTTAAAAGGGTACATAAACAGGAAGTGTTTTTTGTATTTGACAGTATTTAGTTTTAATACCACAATCTATGGAAAGTATTTTGAAATGCGTCAACCTGCTCCAACTTAATTTAAGATGTATCGGGTGGAAACCATCTGTTATTTCGATTCTGGCAATACACATGCCATTCTATTCTGTCACAAAATTCAGTATATTATCTCCAGTGAACGTAATGAATCGATTTAGACTTGAACAATGTTTGGATTTATTGGAAATTTATTTCCAAACCAAATAAATTGGTAGGAAATTGTACGAAAATGCTGCAGAGAAGGACCAACAGTGCCCGGTATATGCAAGTTTGTTGCTAATGTTCATGAAACTGCTCACGTTGTTGATGCGCCAAAACGTGAGCGTACTCATACAGTGCGTACACCCGATAATTTCTAATCTGTGGCTGAGAGTGTGCACCGCTCATCTTTCTCAAGAATTAAACATTTCACGCACCAATTTACGTTAAATTTATCTCTCGAATTGATTCCGAAAAGATTTCTGTATGGTGCCTTACAATGTTCAATTGGTTCAAGAGTTATTGCCGCATGATCATCTCCTTCGTTTTCACTCTGCTAGATCGGCCAACGAGAAACTGCACGATGATGTAGATTTTGATTAAAAGAAAAATCTTCTTTTAGGATGAAGCTCATCTTCATCTTGGTGGGTATGTTAATGTAAGCAAAATTTGCCGAATTTTGGGCTCAGAAAACCCACAAATGGTCTTACAGAAGCCAATGCACTACTGACTGTTTCTTGCGGCTTGTAGAGCAGAGCCATCATTGGCCCATATTTTTTCTCTTGAAAATGGAAACAACTATCCCATCGTAATAGCCGAATTTTTGCCACACCACACATGCCATAATCGATTAATTGCGTCAAAGTTTTGATGGTCATTAAATTAGCCGAAATGGTGATGTCAATTTTCCCGCCAAAAAACTGTGATTTGACATCGTTGATCTATTTTCTGTAGGGTGCCGTTAAAGGAAAGTGTTATGCCACCAAACCAGAAACAATTGAGCATTTGCAGGAAAACATTTATGATGCCATTGCTGAGATACGACACATACACTCGATAAAGTGTACGAAAATTCGTCCGCTCGAATGAGGTACTGTGAGGCCAGCCACGGCAACCATATGAATGAAATAATACTCCGTTTCCAACTGACACAATTGTGCTTCACAACGAAAGAATAAATTTGGCAAAAATTCAAATCGTTTTTGTTTATGGCCCACCCTTTATATCATTCCAAATGAGCAAGGAACTGTATTGCCTAGCAAGTGCTATCGAGGCATGTAAACTGAATTTTTATATTCCAATTTTAATCAGTAAAACATCAACGACATTTGGTTCATACTAAGGTTTCAAGATATCTGATGTTCTGTGTACTAACACAGGGACTTTGCCTGGGTGCACTTGGGTATAACTCGGAATTGCAATCTCTTCAAGCGGATAAGTGATAATTCCTTAAATGAAAAAGGTTCGTCTAGGACGGTGCGTATGCAATTTTCCTTATCAAGTGGGAGTTCTTAATAGAACTTCAAAGTCTTCGATCTACTCAAACCACGCGTTTTATACGATCCAATAGCCTTTAGATTGTCTCATCAGGAAAATTCGATTCCTGATTTCTGGTGTCCCTGCTATGCTAAAAATTAAAAACAGCATGATGAAAATAGCTGCGGAAAACAATCCGTCAAATGACAACTCATGGAGTCCTTATTACTTCCTGACAATTTCAAGAAATATTTCTTGTTTTTAAAATATCCTGTTCACAACATGCGTCAATGACGCACGCTAATGTATAATTCGGGTGTAATATGTAAAGGTGTTTGTAAAGGTATTTATGTCTGCCTGCCTTTGAAGGTATTCGTCAATACACAAATATGTATGCGTGTGCTTTGTTTGGTGTGTGACTTTGGTTAGAAAACAAAAAAATAAAAATAACAACAGCAACGACAACGGCTGTGACATTAAGAGAAAAATTTTTAACAGCCATCTGTCTGGTAATTTGTGTTACCAAGGTCAGGTGGCAATGAGCTCATTAAAACAAAAACAAAACATCGTTAAAGATAATGTTTCATGCCAACAACAATAACAGCAACTAAAACAAAAGCCAACCAACTTGTGTGAAAGGTAAACAAAACAGTATCGAAGGAATTCTTTAATGCATTCAACATTCATGTGGAATGTTGTGGAAGCAAGGACGCGAAGAAAATGGTCCAATATGTCCTCATTATTATGAAACTAAAGGGTAACACGTTTCAGCCATCAGAATATTAATGCGGGCAAAACTAATGAAAGTTTTTTTTTTTTTTAATTTGGCTTGGAAATACCCTACATAAATATAGGGGAATCATGAATAACAGAGTGAAAAGGCCTCATAATAGTACCTCCGATAACTGGAGTGGATTGGTAAGGAAATCAATTTTCACTTTTTGACTTGATCTTGATAGGCTTGATAAGAGCAGCTATTGTGAATTCAGAAAAAAAGTTATTTTATTTGTAGAAGGTTCTGAATCGCCGTTGTTGTAGCTACATCTGCCAAATTAGTACGCACTCAGTTTGCTTTACCAAATCACATTAGACGGCCATAGAAAACGACGTTTGTTCGTTGAGTATTCAAACTCACGTGCAAAGAGTAAAATTGTTTTATCAAAATGGGATAACTGTATTGGGCAAGTACCGAGCGCTTCGCCTTAATTTTTTTCAACCAAAACTTAGGAGGTGACCCCCCAATTCAAGCAGTGCGTTATGTTGGAATACAAGAAACATAGTTTACAGGAGAAAGGAAATAGAGGGTAGTGTGTGACAATAGTATTTTAGTATAGTGTATATACCTTCGTCCCTTATTTTAAGATTGCTATAATGGTCCTACTGAGATGGCCATTCACAATGTGGTGGATAAATTCAGGACCACTGGTTCAGCAAACATTCGACTAATATCCTTGAGTGCAGACCACAACTTGGGAAATTTTTAGTAGTGACTTGGCCTTGCAAAAAATTCAACTAATCCAGGAACTGAATGTAAACGATCTAAGACAATGGATACCCTATGGAGTAGTTAGAAACTGAATCAAATATTCTTCGAAAATTCGTCTTCATTGTCCAATTTGTTACAATACCAATTCACAAGAGATCCACGAGCATTCAATGCAGCCTGAAAACCTCACTGTCTAGTGTGGATTTTAGATTCAAAAACGCTGGTCAAGTTTACCGATCATCGGCCAGCACTACAGGTCGATTATTATGAATGCCATTTGACTTGAAGTAGTTGATCTGGACTCCAAAGGTTTCAACTGGACGGTACTAAGTGCCACACAGCTCATGTAAAATTAGATATTCTGCACGAACGATATGAGGGCATGAATATCGAACGTGGAGATGATGAGAACTGGGCATCGTGATTGTAGGATTTCACTTCTTGTTCGGTTTCCTTAAGACGGTGGTGTATGCGAATACGCCACAAATCGCAAGGGTCCTTAAAGCCAACGTAACCCATGCCAACGGTCAAATTTAGGCTGATTTCTAAGCTTGAGTCATGGAAAATTTTAAATTTCGTAAGCACCGCTTGATAATAACAGGATATTTTAAACGCATAAAAAATTTCGATAATACATATATAATTAGTCACTAGAACAATGCGCCCAACAATTACGAACTAGATTCTCATATTTTTGAGAAACTTTTAATGGCTGAGAGCAGTCACCAAAGAGATATTTAAATTTCGTTTGGTTGGAGATGTCTGAGCCAGAAGTGGAACCGTCTAATAAGCCAACATACTACCTACTAGACTAAGGCGACGCCTCATACACTTTATCTCATTTAAATTAAAGGATAGGGAGCGCTAAACGAAAACCAATATTCATGTTGATTAACACGAACAATTCTTCGGATCGTCAGAGAACCACTAATTTCCAAATCCTAAATGGTAACAGCAAATGATTTCTTTTCGGAAATTTTACTTATTTCGCGAGTTATATCAAATTCTTATCACCCGTTCTCTGGTGGTATTTATTTCCGTTTTAAGGCACTTACTTTTGATATCAAGAAGGCATATTAGCATGTACAATACGTTCATTTATACGTCCTTAAAATAACGTCCTATTGTTGCTTTAAAATTTAAAAAAAAAAATTATATTTTTGTAGACCCTTTACGATTCGTCTATTAACCACAATTTTCTTTAATTTAATTCTCTAACCCGGTTAGGATATCTTTGAGTTTCATATGAAAATGGACAGCAGGTGTTGCAAATTGATGCCTTTTTGACTTATTACTTGTGTAGCACAGTAACAGTTTTGACTGTGCTAACAAACAAAAAAATTGTTTAAAAACAAAATTATTTTCTCTCTCTCTCTCTCTCTTTTGGGATTAATTATGATTTCAGCCACGTTTGATAACTGAGTTGTAATTTCTATTTCCGAGCGCAAAAGGGGAAAAACATATATGAGAGAAAGGGGAAAAAGAGCATACATAATTGATCATTACAACCCTTTCGTCAGGATTACAGTTTAAAGTCGACTCCGAACGACAGAGGTTTGAGAAACTTTTCAATGCAATTTTATTTACTCTCAGAGTATTTGCCAGAAACCTGCAAACCTGGCCTGGGCATTGAACCGAGGCCTCACGAGTAATAAGCCTCCAAACGAAACATTACAATAAGTTCCAACGAGATGATCTCCAAAGCGGTGTACAGCTATCGCAGATATCTCAACGGGGTATCAGAACGATATGATGCCCACATCTTATGGGTACCAGGCACAGTGATATTCCGGATGACTGTAGCTGATGAACTGGCCAGGGGGGGCATAACCATCGAACTCTCCGATGAATTCTCGACTCCGGGAATCCATGTATGGGAACCTATAGGCTCATAATTGACAGTGTGATCACCGATTCCGTCAACTACAGGTGGGCGGCTTGGAACACGGTAGAACTCCAGAGGAGCACGCTCAGTATTGTTGTAGGGGTCAATACACTTTGCTAAGGATTTCTGCAGAAGCTGCATGGATGAGGAAAGGGAGGAGACTGTCTTTCACCTGCTGGCTACATACCCAGGGGAGAAAACTGTTCTTCACCTGCTGCCTACATGCCCGGCACTTTGTCAAAGGAGAAAAAAGTACTTAATTGCTAAGTATATTGATAATCTAGAGGAACTATTACGAATTGACATTGGCAGTCTAATTCACTACATTAGGAGCTTCGAGTGGTTCCAAAACTAGGGGATAGAGAAAGACTGTGGTTACCCAATGGACCCTATATGGCCTTAGGTGTCTATTCAACTTTCTTAGATAAACGGCTACCTCTACCTATCCACTTATCTATCCTGAAATAACCAGTCTTTTTACTAGGCTGGACTTAGAGGGTAATGGGGTTGTTTCGATCCCAACATGTATATTCGGAGACGATAAGAACGAATCATCGGAAAATATTTTTTGAACCTATGAGGTAGTAAGGCATCGCAGAAGGAAACACATGATGACAGCGAGCAATATTCTGAAGTCTATCAGGGCAATATCCTTGAAGAAGACACAATAAGGATACCCTATATAGTTTGAGGGGAGTAAAGTACATCACATGGTAGCACTGTAATCAGTGTTATTTCGTTATATTAAAAAATATGTCCTCAATCCATACATGTATTATTGCCAAATATTTTTGATTATACTCTTCCCTTAAAAATCCATTTTCAATTTCCTTTTCTTACCTGACATTTTCTTCGAGTTTTTTTTTTTATTCTCCTACCGCTTCAATATCTTGGTTTGGTTTACATTATAAAAAGATTCAATTCTATTGTCATAATACATTGAATAGTTTTATAAATAGAAAGAAATGTTTGAAGAAGAAAAAAAAAGAGAAATCATTTGAAAAATATTCCATATTTTGTAAATCATATTCAAGTGAAATAAACGTACATGGAACATATATATGAAACTGATATTTTCTTCCTCTTTCATGGCACATATTCTACAGAGAAATGAATCGAATTTTTTATTCAATTGAAAGAAGAAAAAAAAGAACTCATCGTTAAGATTGTCATTTTAGTAAATCACCATCACAATCAGCAGCATCAACATCAATATCGTGAAATTTAAACTGACAAGATTTTACTTTAAAAAACGATAACAAAGCAGACGGCGAAAGAGTGTGGGACAGAGTTTTAAAGAGAGACTTAAATAATGGAAGTATAAATAGATGAACTAAATTTTTTTGTAGGAAGCCTTCAAGCAATTTCCTAAAGATATTTAAATGTTTCCTCTAAAAGTTGATGATAATTACAATAAATATGGTAAACATGTCAAGAAGAGTGCCAATGATGCCAAAAGCAGATTTTTAAACAAAGTGAACTATCTCGCTCCTAAGGGATAAATAAGTTAAAAAGCACTCTGGAAAGAATTAAAAAAGTATTGCGTAGGAAAGCTTGGTGGAGCACGACCCCTCTCTAGGTGAAATAATATTCACTGTGACCTGAGACTGTGTAAAAATTTGCATAGAATTACTATTATCAAAGTCACCATAGACATCTAGGTACTGAGTTAACCTATTAGAGCTAAGATATCTCGAACAAAATGAAATATGAAATAAATATTTCTTACGGCCACTTCTTGTCAGCAGTCTTCTAGAAAAATACGTTGTGAAAGTGAAGATTTTGTGACAGGTAGCCGTAGACTAGTAGCTAGTGTGTTGGATTATTAGATGCGAGCCTGTGGTCCAACCCCTGCCTCGACCAAAACAAAATATATACAAACATTTCTAACGGCGACTTCCTCTCAGCAGACTTCTGACAAAAGCAATGAGAGTAAATAAAGCTGCCAAAAAAAAAAGCTTCTCAAATGTCGTTTGGAGTTAGCACACATATACTGTAGGTTTCGCCACTTATTATGATAGTAATCCTGAATGAAGGGTCACAATGACCAATTAAGTAAGTAAGTAATGTCGTCAGAAAACTCATTGCTCAGATGGTAAAAGTACTCATTTTCCAAAGCTTCTGAGACAATTCTATGCAGCACCAGCATGTCACGAACACAAGTCATGTGTAGAGTCATGTGTAAATTAACTTCGGACCACAATTTCGTAATTCTCGCCGGGGTATCATTTACTCTCAGAGTCTTTGTCAGAAGATTGCTAAGAGCAAGTTTCCGAAAGAAACATTTTTTCTTCTTTAGGTTTGTTTGAGATATCGGAGTTACGGCTTGAAACACGGGCTCGCATCTAAGTAGTCAATACAGCAGATACTATATTTTATCCTACAAGAAGGCAGTTCCAATTAATAAATCAATCCCTTCGTATAGTTGTTCTCCGTGTAGCTTCAATTCTTGTGCATAATTATTCATTGCAGCCCTCAAGTCAGGATTACAACCTATCTTATCACTTATGTAGCATGAGTTAGTTAGTTTATAGAAGAGTGGCTGGCGACTCCAAACGACAGATTCTTGAAAAACTTTTTAATGGCAATTTTAATTAGTTTCAGAGTTTTTGCCAGATATCTGCTGAGAGGCAGTCTCCGAAGAAATATTTTTTCATATTTCGGTTTATTGGAGATATCTGACCCAGGGTTTGAACCTTGGACTCACGTCTAATAAGGCAATGCACTACCTACTAGCCTATGGCGACTTCGTATATACGCATATATATATATATACGGACAGTAAAGTGGCCATTAGGTTCAATTGTTACCTCCACATGAGTTTCTGATCCTGGAGACATTGAAGGTAATAAAAAAGATTTGATTTATCATGACTCGCCAAAGCAAACAAAAATTTCAACATAGTTTGACGTATTCAACTGTCAAACCACAAAGAATGCATAAATAATTTACATTTCTGTTCGTTTAAATTATTACCCGGAAATCCAACATTCCCTTTATGTTTCCACCGTAAATTGTTCGTGAAAATTGTTTTTCGTTAACCAACCAAATAAAGGAGATGTTTGATGCAAATAAAACCCTTTTCTGCCTAGACGATGACTAATAAAATTTCTTTGATTTTGATTTAATTTACCCGATAAATGGCATAACAAAAGCAATTTCTTTCCCATCATGCCCATCATATCCATCCATTCAAATTAAGGTTGAAACAGATGAAATAATTGAGTTATGGAATGTTTTTATGCACAAAACACAAAAGCTTTAGAAAAGCGAGAACAAAAAATATGACAAACAGGGATTTGTTTTCCGTTTTTCTGTTAAATTAAATTTTTCAATGGAAAAGAGGAAAATAAAAAAAGTTCATTAATTTCCCTTTAAGGATATTTAGCCACCAGACAAGCGGTTTTTCTATCGTGGCAATGCTTTTAAATCTGTCATCATTTTTTATAAGGTTTGAAAATGGTTTTTCCAATTTTTCTTTATTTTTTTAATTTTAATATCATATGGAGAGTTTGACGTTTAAATCTTTTTTAATACAGGCTTTCGCTATTAAAATAAAACATTTTTTTTTGGCATTTAAACATCTCCGCTTTTTCCTTTTTTTTTGGCTTTCACCTCACTTGTCTATTTAAATGGCAGGCAAAATAGTTTCAAGTTAAATGTTAAAGAAGAAAAAAATTAAGAGAAGAAAACTTAAGCGTTGGCATCTTAAAACTTTTAAACTTCAGAATATACTATTTTCTCCAATCCTTCGCGTTTTTTAAGAGAATTGAAATAGCAGGTGTCTAAAGGACTCAAAACATACAGTTTTGTTTACAGGCAGTTAAACTGAAAATATTACAAAAAAAGGCGGAGGAATTAGGGGTCTTCCTCGACCAGCCACCTAACCACCTAAACCGGCATACATTACAGAAACTATAAAAAAAATATTCTACAATGGTTCTCTGATTATCTAAAATGCAGAAATTATTTACTTAACCCATTCGCTGCCAAGGACGAGTATACTCGTCTTTGACATGGTATCCCGCGTTGCCAAGACGAACTTTTCGTTTTGATGTCTGACCGGGTGCTTGAACAGTGGCGTCACGTCTAGTAAGCCAACACAAAATATTTTATATTTACATTGATATCCTTTCACAAAATAATGGGCTTTTAAGAATGTATTCAAGCTAACGGAAGCTTAAAATATACCTTTTCCGACAAACTATAGTGTTGCCTGATACAGTTGACATCACCGGCAATATAATGGAGCCATTTACCGACAATATGTAACAGAGACCAGCAATGAATCGTTTTTTCGCTACACAAAAGTACTCATGAAATTTTGAGTATGAGTGAGTCAACAGTATTGAAATTTAACTTGTACTTTGATTCATTCATTCGTACTCAATACAACATTGATTTATAAGTACAGGTTGCAATGAGTATGAGTACAACGTTGACATCAAACTCATAACATTCGAAATATGTTTGATTCATACAGATTCATAAATTTAGAAAAATACTCATAAATGATTCGAGTGATTCGAATTATTCATCAAAATTTCTAAGTCTAAGTCTAAGTTGTTGCATTTACAAAAAAAGAAGAAAGAAAAAGACAAAGACAGCAAGAAAAGCAAACACACAACCTTCTAGTGAGTATTGTAGTGTTCGTACGCGAATCATACTTATTTTGTGATTCTTCGAAATCAGCAACATTATGCGTATTGTTAAGTATGAGTAGGATGAGTACTTCAAACTTTGAATATGAGTAGTATCACTATGATATTAAAATAAGTATGTATGCGTATAAGTATCAGAAATTATGAGTATGATTCGAATCTACTCATCTTTTTGAATACTCTTTGCTGATTTCTGATATGTAATGGAAGGTTTTTAAACACTTTGTACTTTCCAACCATATTTTAATGGATTTCTGTTGCGCTCTTCTTGGAAAGAAAATGGTAAGGCTGTGCATGATAAGCTCAAGGAAATGTTAAAAATGTTTTCTCAAGAATTTTTATTTTCGTTTTCCCTAAATAAACAGGTAAAATGTGAAAACTTTTTGCGATCGTTGTTGTTGTTGTTGTTGTTCTTGTTCCATAATCCCATATTATTTTTTTTATTGCATATTTATTATTGGCATAATGACTTTTGAATTCTTATAAATTTCTGTTTGCACTGTGATTTGCATAGCCCCGCAGTGTCGTTATCCTTTTTCCACAGCACATGACAAACTAATTTGCAAGACGAAAAACAGAATAAAAAAGATTTCAAGTCAAGTAAGGGAAACTTTTATTTGAGTTGAATACTTTTATTTTCAATTTAAAAAGCGCGCAAGTACGTATATATGTATGTGAATGTGTGTTGTAACTTCTGGTTTATATTCCTTACAAGATTCAAGAAAATATTTCCTGGTTTAACAACAGCAAACAAACATTGTGTTGGTAGTAGTATAGCAAACAGTAAATTCTGTTTCTTTTTCTTTCGCTGTTCCAAAAAGCCAAGAAAATCCTCCAGCAGCCAAAAGTTTTAATTCTTTTTATTACAGCTTTTCCTTAGGGTTAGGGAAAGTGTATGGCAAAAGTAGGAATTTAACTTGTATTGCTACATGTTGTGCTACATGATGTGGCAACAATATAAACAAGTAACTTTATTACAATCCATTGCAGTTTGTTTCTCTTTTCATTTTTTTCCTGTTTTTCTTATTTCCCCTCAGCTTAATTTCTTTCTTTATTTTCTTTTTCCCCCTTAAATTTCTGATTTGATGATGGCCTTCGGCATTTTCATGAACTTTAAAGTAAAATTCAAAGTGCAATTTATCCTTAAATAAACGACAACTGCTTGTATTATTATCCCCTCCCTGCACATTGAAAACTGACTAAAAGGCAGAGTCTTCCCTTTATTCTCTGCACCATCATATAGTCACTGAAACTGCCTTTCAAAACAGTAGCAGTTAAGTGTTCATCATCATGCATGCATGCTTTAGTTTTCCATTAGGCAGCCAAAGTTTGAAAAGTCTTTAGGGCATAAGGTAGTCAGTCAAGTAAATACCGATTACTTTACATTCACTATGCAGGAATATGTTGTCAGCATATTTCAAATTTTTTAATATTTTAATGCCGAAAAGCTTAGGGAGTTATGGTCGTTTAAAACGTCAGAGCGATGAAGCAAACTAAACTCTTTCCGTCTTGAAGTGACCTGCAATAGATACAGGTATAGAGATGTCTCTCCAATCCAGATTAAATATTTGATTGCCATCCAATTGATGCAAGGGGGCCGAGAAATGAAGCAAATTTCTTACTTGGCATTGAATGAAGGTATATCAACAGCGAGTCGGTTCACCGCTAACATGGAGGTTGGTTGTGGATGAACTCCTGACAAAACCATTTGAGGGGTGCTTCGACTGCAAAGGATATGCAAATGATATAGTCATACAAGGAGGTCTAGAAATGAAGCAGGACTTCTGCTCGCTAATGATATGACAGCAGCCAACAAATACCTTTGTCTAATGGGACGTCCACAGGGCATCCTTCCACCACTAATGTGGAGTCTGATTGTGGATAAACTACTGGCAAAACCATCTGAGATGGGCATTGACTACCAAGTATATACAAATAATAATACAAGGCAATGCACCCATTTCGAGTGACTGTTTGATGCGGCTTGTGGAGCGGAGGTACTTTGTCCACTATTTCTTTGACAGCACTACCATTACGGTCAATGGAAACAAACACCACGATAAACAATGTTTATGTACCCGCTCTTCATGGTATTGACGTGAACGATGGTTGGTTTCAACAGGATGATGCGACTTGCCGCACATATCAATTTATTGCGTCAAAGTTTAGATGGCCATTTTATAAGCCGAAATGGTGATGTTAGTTAACTGTCAAGAACCTGCGAATTGATACCATTGGACTACTTTCTGTGGAGCTCCGTTAAAGAAAAGTTTTATGCCGACAAACGAGCGACAATTGAGCATTTGAAGGCCCACATTCGTGATAGCATTGCCGCGATACGACCCCATACACTCGAAAAAGTACTTGAAAATTGGTCCGATCGAATGAGGTACTGTGAGGCCAGCCGCGGCTGCCATATGAATGAAATAATCTCTCCATTTCTAACCGGAACAATTTTAGTTCCCAACAAAAGAATAAATTTGGAAAAATTTCAAGACGTTATTATTTTATTGCGTTTTTAAATGCGAACTTTGAAATTGCCCACTCTATAAAAAGCATCTCAGGAAAGGCCAGACATGCCATCATAATATGCAGAAGACTTGCGGGAAAATCCAAGGGATGCAATGCAGTAACTACAGTATGGGGCAAAGATCTCAATTGGAGATGGACAAAATACAGAACTTAACGTACATATATTGCTATAGCTGGGGCAATAAATATCTGCCCTACAGCATCACTGAAAGCATAGTTGATCCGAAAATGTTTAAGGCATAGCAATACTACAGTATGTTTAAAGTTCATGTTGGTATAGGTGTTAACTACATTGAGTCTTACTGCCACCAACTAAGCCTTTTACTTCAATAAAAGGTAAGAGAGAAGCTAATTCAGCATAGCATATAAAATCTTAATCGGTCTGAAACAGAGTTTACTAACGAACAGAAGAGCAGACTGCTATCCAGCCAGTTAGACTACAATGACACTGATATTTACACACCCTCCACCAAACCTAAGCATTGTAAAGCAAGATGAACTCTAAAGCCGGCCAAGTTAGCAGGTGATAGGTATTCTAAGCTCTTTTGGAGTTACAGATCTTTTACCCTCACTGATCAGGAGATCAAGATTGGCAATTTTAATTTCAATTTCCGTTAAGGATTGGCAATTTTGAGAGAATACCATCTCACGAGGTGTCTCCCTTTGTTTCCATTACCAGATAAGCCTCCCCACTAGAGACAGTTATGATCATCTTGTTCAAGCAGTTGTTATAACATAATCCTGTTTTATAACTTAGCGTAACGTTTAAAATAATTTTCTTTCCAGTATTCGCCACGGCTTCTCTGAGAGGAACGCAATCGAAGTGTATAGCTTTTAACTGCCTCTGATGCATAAATCAACTTGAATTTGGGGAATTGTAGTTTGTGGCTCATTCGATTACACCTGCGACTTACGACAACCCCACAAGAAAATGCCTAACTGGCTCAGCACTTTCACATGAGAGGAGATAGGAAACTAACCCATATGGAATAGGTAGTGGACCACGGAACGCCTTCCTGTAGAAACCACCTGTTGGTGACCAGATTATCCATGTCATCATCCTCCAATAGTGCTCGACGTTTACAGTAATAGCCAGCCCAATGTCACTGGCAAAGAAATATGGACCAACAACGCCTCTAGCTTAACGACCACACTAGGCAATGATTCCGTTTTGGTGAAAAATAATTTTTTCAGTTTCTTTTTCAATATTCGTTGAATAAGTATGAACTTTCTATACCTTTATAAACATTTTCGCCACTCTTAATATTTTTGAAAGGGATTTAGTTGCAGTTTTGTTTGTTTTTCTCATCTCATTCTTACTGTATTTGTTGATGTTATTCATTCCTGTTAATGTCGTTGACAGCTGAGAAACATATTTTTTGATTATGACCTTAAAGAGTATGCACAGGGGAATAAAAATGTGTTAAACGAGGCTGCCATATAAGAAGTAAATAAAGGTTCAGTTGGAAAATCAATAAACGAGGTTATAAGAAATGAAGAAAATGGTCAATAACCGAAGCTACATCGTAACATCCTTCTTAACGATATTTTACGGCAGTTTGAAAGAAAGTCGCCGTAGTCTAGTGGGTAGTGTGTTGGCTTATTAGACGTGAGGCCACGGTTCAAACCCCAGGTCAGATATCCCCAACAATGAAAATATATTTTTTGGCGACAAAAATCTGTAGTTCGGAATCGACTTTAAACTATAGGTTCCGCCACTCACGTATAACGTTAACACAACACACACAACATAAGTGGTATGAGAAACTAGGTCGCAATTCTGACTAAAGAGTCGTAATGACCAACTACGTATGTATGCTTGAAGAACTTGTAAAGTCCGCTCTGTGATGTGCTTGCGTGGAAGAAGTACTATGCAACTGCATACGCAAAAGTTGAACACTATCGTCAGGAATGCTTTTTCCGATATTTTTCCTTTTGGGTACTCTTGGAAATTACTTTTCTCTTCATGGCCCTGACCCCGATTATAAAATGTGCGTATGCGTTTCAGAGTGTGTATGTGTTTGTATATCATACCTTGCTGCGTGTGTCAATGTAAGTTGTCGTAAGTGTTTTATGAATGTTTTATTTTAGCCAAAAGAGAAAAGGAAAAACAAATACAATACAATTCTTAATAGCATGTAATGAAGATTTAAGACTTAATGGCAAATGAAGTATTGTTTTAATGTCTGGTTATAATACAATACATTATATTACATACATACATAAATAAAATATAATTTTTTATGCCGCATATTAATAAATATGCACAAACAAACACATATCAAAAGTCGCATACAATCATGTTTACAAGCATTTGCTTAAGTTGTGGCTGGAAAGAGTTTTTCTTGTTTTTGTTTTACTTTCTGAAAATTATTTCCTTTCCAATGAGAATTTCTTTTCTAATATTTGTTCTCTATGTTTTGCGTAGGTGTATGAGGGCATTTTGTTGTGGTATTGGTACAATTAAATAAACGTCTACAACATATGTTTACATTTTAGCCAACAAAACACAAAAACAAGAAGAAGAAGAAGATGAAAAGAAACCCAAAACCGAATTTGTAAACATAATTTATTGTCAGCGGTTGGTTATAGCCATGAACTTTATTGTATTGTTTTACAGAGAAACTAAAACTCAAGGTGTGAACCCTACCCTAATTAGCAGGGCATTAAAGAAAGCATAATGAATGAAGGTTTTACATTTGATTTGATTACAAACTCATATTTATGAGCGGGATAAAAATAAAATGAAAATATTTTTAGTTTATTACTGAAATGCTGAAAGGCTGCTTAATCTCATAACTGATTACATAAAATCGAAATCGACTTAAAACCCATGTAGGAACACAAATTCTATACAATTTTGATAAAATGTTTAACTCGTTTCATACCATAGAATATGTTGTTATGGTTTCACCTTTCAACGTCAGATGTATTGTTTGCAATAAAGCTCATTGTTTGCTTTTATCTTTTGTTACGTATTTCTTTAAATAAATTCTTTATTTATTTAAAAGAAGAAGATAGTGTCCACTATTAACTCAATAGATACACTAGAGTAGTAGAAACCATAATATCGACTGCTTGTGTGCTAATCATTACTGAGCAGCAATCGTATGTTCTATAAGAGGTCTGTATCCCGTTTCTTCAACCTATTCCAGCTTACTTCTCTAATATGAATTGTATCTGGTATAATATCCTCCCTAAAATATTGGGATCATGAATTTACTAAAGCTAGGGAACGAAATACTAAGTGTTGCATGGCTTTGTCCCGTCCGTATGTCTAAATAGTTTGTTGTTCAAATGAATCATGTTTTTCTCTAACGATATGAAGTGAATGTTTCTTTATGTGAAATTTAAATACAAATTCCTAATGGGAAAAGAAAAGACATTTTATTCATGGTATTGGCTACACATTTTACTTTCAGGCAATTTGTGGATTCCACGCCTATAAAACTGTTCGTCTGGTGAAACAAACCTAATTTTCTACTTCCCCGAAGGAATCAAAGTGCTGCTAGGTTAATAATTGTCCCATCGATGAAAACAAATAGTAGTCGGCAAGAGCCAACTCTGGTGAATACGACGTGTGATGTAGCAGCTCCTAGTCTAATGCTTTGATTGTATTCAGAATCGATTTTACTTTATGGGCAGCTACATTGTCATGTTCCAAAATTGCCTTACTATGCCTTGTAGCAGATTCTGGTTATTTTTCGATCATCAAATCGTTCAAATTGATAATTTTGTTATCGGTTGTGATCTGTATTAATGATTTTACCAAGTTGTTAGAGCTCGTGGTGCACTACACCTTGCTAGTCCCATCAGACAAACAGAATTATCTTCCTGCCGAATCGATCTGATTTTGCAGCAAAACTTAATGGTTGTCCAACATTAAGCCATGATTTTTTCCGTTTAGGATTCGGAAACTAAATCCTTTTTTCATCGCCTTTCTGGTCTCACCAGACACACAGCATTACCTTGCCGTGCATTGTGGCCCGTTCTGAAGTGTCGCTACTAATGGTTTTATCAGGTTTTAGGAGGTCGTAGTATATCACACCTGGTACATGTAAGGGGTAGTCTTCTATAATATGCTTAAGTTGTATTTACATACATACATAATACATAAGTTGTCACTAGAATCCTTCAGGCAGGATTACTACCTAACTTCTCCCACCTCTTATGTTATGCATGTTAATTTTTTTATATGTATATGAGAGACAGGAAGTACAATGGGTCAATTCGACCTCCGGGAACTGTACTTGTCACAGTTGGATAAGTACACGTCCTCTAACCTAACCTAACATGAGAGACAGGACCTACAGTTTAAAGTCGACTGCCAAGGACAGATTTTTTGCAAAACTTTTTCTTGGCAATTGAATATTTTGCCAGAAATCTACTGGAAGGAAATACTCTTTCTGAGCAGTGGAAAACCGATTCATTACTGGTCTCTGATCCCTATATGCTATTGTCCTAATTGTCATTTGACTATCAGTAAATATATCTAAATTTCTATACGTTATGTTTATCAAATTAGCTCAGACTTAAACCGGACCGGATTATTATGATTCAGAAGCTGGACACATAGTTAGGTCTCTGTTTCTTCTTCACAACTGCCTAGTTCCCTATTATCGGCATAATTAAGATTATCTGTGTAGCAATAAGTATAATATAAATAAATAAGTATTTTTTTTAAACTTTTTTACAAAAAGGTATTCACAACAATTAAGTCTCTGTTAACAATAAAGAGCAATACGACGAGTAATATACCAGGTTCATTAAAATGTTCTTAATTTTCTACTGAATTTGTTGTGTATTTGCGAAGAGAAAACAAAAGAAAATATTTTCTTTTCTTGCAAACAATACAATGAATTTCAATTAAACGCCTGGCCCGTACAATATCGATATTAAATGGCAATAAGAAACTTGACAACAACAAAACACTCCAGGAAAAAAATAATGAAAGTGTAAAATAATAACAACAACAACAACAACAAATAAAAGTTAATTAAAAACAACAATTATTTATTGTGTTTTTTTCTTTTTAACTTTCACACAAAACTGTTGCAATAAATGAGAAAATGAGAAAGAAAAATCGAACAGAAAACGAAAAAAAAAACACAAAAGAAAACCTTCAACAATAGGCCACCATTCTATCGACTCGCTACTGTATACAACGCAACATATACCACAGAATAAAAAAGCAGGAAGAATAAACAGCCAGTCATTTAGCAAAGGCCAGCAGACAGTATACAGGAACAGGCAAGAGGAAAGAGAAAAATGGAAATAAAGAGTGTATGTGTGTGTGTGTGTGGGTAGATGTATATGTGAAAAAAGAAATCATAAATTTCACACTTAATAAAGCCTTGAAGTGCTATCAATGTCATGATGTACGGTCAAGAAAACATGATAAATTTTTATTATCCAGCCAATGCAGCAGACAAAAGAAACAATTTCACCTCATCGAACATTATAGGCCTAATAGCCATTGTGAAGATTAAGAAAATCGCGTGACAACAAAAGGCGAAAGAGGTTAAATGTAAAGATACAGACGTTATCCAGAATGATTGAGTACCGTACCTAAGCTGAATAAAGGATAGCAATCCTCTATAAGTATGAAAGAAAATCTCGAAAATTACAGACAAGTACAGCGTGTTATCCACGTATGAGATATTGTAATACCATCGTTAAGTCTTTTGCCCTGGTTGTAGAATCACTTCCAATATTAATAGCCGTAGGATCGATAAGAAGCCAAGTATTTCATTTTCCTACGACATAAGGCTAGGCATGTACCTGTGACCAATTGTTGTCTCTACTTACTTGTCCCCGCCATCCCTGCAGAAGTTATTTGCCATATTTTCAATACCAATGCATCACATTTAAGTACTTAGAATACCATATAAACGACTTCAGATCCACTGAAGAGGACGAGTCTGTTGTCCACTTTCTTTGTCAATGCCCATCTCTTGCGAGGTGCAGATATATGTTATTTGGCTGTCCGACCCTTGTCAGCTTGATGGAACTATCGTCCATTGATGTCAAGGTTATAGCCTAGTTCATCAAACTTTCTGGCTGGTTTTCCTGGGCGGAGTAGTCGTGCTTTAGATTTGCAGATCTTCTGCTGACCGACCTCTCCCTCCTGGATTCGGGGAAACTTGGTGCGTTCACCTGTGGCGTCACAACGGGCCGCTATGTATGCTCAAGTGATCTTTTAGTATGAAGCTACCACACTAACCTACCTACCTACCTACTATAATCTGGATCGTGAGTGAAAGGTTTAAAGCATTATCACAGAAGGAATGTTCAAACCATTACCACAGATGGAATATGTGGTGTGGTGCAGAATAGTTCAAACTACTATCACAGGAGAAAGGTTAAAACAGGTTCACGTATGGTATAGTCAATAGGTATTTATAGTATATCCCTACATGTGATATGACCGTAGCTCCTACATTTCCATTCTCATTCCCATTTCTGGTGGTAGCCAGTTAAGGAGAGATAGATAGTTACGTTCCACTATGTCACATATTTCATGACCTTCGACAAACTGAGAGAGCTTAACTGGAAAGTTTTGAACATCCACAATACTTCTCTGACATTGCATCTTCTGAGAGACCTTAAGATCCCCTGAGAGCTGTGTAAAACATAATTGCATCAGTTTTGCACATAATAAACTTACAAGTTCTATGCTGATGGAAAATAATAATATCATAAATAATAATTTGGTTTAATAAAGTTCGTTTCAAATACAAGAAATGTGCTTCATTTGTGATAAAAGTTGTGGCCTATGAGGAAATCATATGTTTCAAAAATAATTTCTAGAGCTTCTTGTAGATCCCTAACGTCATTTCCACTTCAACAAGGCAATGATAAAGAAAACTACTTAAAGCGACAAATAGAAATTGTGTCGTAAATTGAGTGATTTCCTATTGTAAATTTAAATACGTTTCATACAGGAATCAACAAAAGTTTGCAGACAAAATAAAATTTTTTAAGAAAATCAATTTTTTTTATTTCTTGTTTCTAAAAAAATGGGCAAGTTTTGAATGTTTTAAACGATTTTTCATTTCAATAAAAAATAGCTTGTCTTCAAAATATTGCCACACACTGTGGTTATGTGTATTATAGTTTTACTTGAAAATTTGTTTTCCTTAAAAATCTATAGATTTTCCACATATTTTTTGTGCTCATTTTTTCATTTTATTTATCTCTCTAGTCTTCTTATTATTTTCAATGTTCCCATTTTATTTTATGGAACAATAAACAATTTGTTTCAGAATAAATTTTTACTTTTGTTTTTATTTTTGTTTTTGCTTTTTGTCACTCTCTAAGTTCTCTGAAACAAAAAATATTTCCCATAGCTGCTGCTATTGTTCTTCTTAAAGAAAAAAAAATTGCAAACAAGAGGAAAAACTTTGAGAGCGGAGAGAGGGGTAATGATGAAAAATTACCCAAATAAATTCAACAATCTATTGAAGATTAGTGCAAAAATAACAACAACATCAACAATAAGAATAAGAATAAAAGCGAAAAATAAGCACAAAAAATATTGACATGAAACCCTGAGGAAAAGAAAATGTCAACCGCAACACCAGGAACAATAACGTCCAACAAAGAAAGTGTTGACGACACACGAAATAAAATGATAAAAATTTATCATTCATTCATATACAGAGTATATGTATGTATGTGAAGGCTATGTTAGCAAACGACTATGTGTGATTAACTATAATGATACCCTACCTGATTAGTTTATGCACCGCTATATGGCGAGTTGCGCCTATTTTGGGTCCCAAATATCGTCATATTTATCTGATTAGTTTTTGCACGACACGATAGCACTTGGCATTAAGGGCAGCTGCTTGCTAATTTCAAAAGAAATGAGCCCGGTTGGTGCCACGAGCGACTAAGCCTCTCCAAAGAGTCAGTTTCAATGAATTTTAAAAGCTTGAGGATTATCTTCGCTCTAAATACGATCAATTTGCTTCTGATGTAGTCACTGACCAAAATTGAGCTTCACTGCTTAACACAACTCTTGAATCAAAATGCTTCAGCTGACAAATATACGACCCAAACAATGGTCATTCGACCATCAACTAAGATGGGTCTGGCAGTAAATGAGGGCCAAACGAAGTATATATTATCGACAAGTAGAGACTTGCGGCGTATTGATTCTCAGATTACTGCCGATAGCTATACTTTTGAAATAGTCAAGGAATTTCTTTATCTTGGCTCCGCCGTTACCACCACAAATGATGTCAGTCTGGAGCTCAAGGTGCTACTAAGGTCTCAATAGGCAATTGAGTAACAGAGATCTCTCTCGTACGATAAAACTAATACTCTACAAGACGCTCATCGTACCCGTGCTTCTTTACAGCGCAGAGGCATGGACCCAATTACGCACTGATGCAGCAGCCTTGAGAGTATTTGAGAGAGAAGTCCTACGAAGATCTTCGGTCCAGTGCGAGTTGATGACGATTTCCGCATCCGATCCAACAGTGAGCTAGCTGTATGAGCTGCTCAACGACATAGACTTTGTGCAGTGTATTAATATCCAGCGACTGCGCTTGCTCTGCTATATCGTTCGAATGGAGGAGGATGCTCCGGCGAGACGGGTATTTGATGAGGGGATCTTTGGAAGTCGGCGAAGAGGACGAGCTTGTATGTGTTGGAAGGACAAAATCGAGGAATCCCTGTCATCGATTGGTGTGCCTAACTGGCGAAGGCGCGCAAGAAGCAGAGGCGCCTAGAAGGATGTGTTACGGCAAGTCGTAAGTAAGTAAGATTAATAAGAATCTGAATGTTCCTGTTACGTAAGTCTAAGGACATCAGAAACTTCTTGAAGATCACAGCAAATATATCTCAGCTTAAATATATAAACCCCCTCCCCCAATTTAATTAATTTCCTCACATTTATCTGTGGATCAATTACCAGTTTGAACTTTGTCCAATTTGGGTCTTATAAGACCCCATTGTAATACTAATTATACCCATCCCATCGTTTATCTATAACCAATGGTAGGCGTTATTCATCCATCCTGGTAATTTTACAAAAGTGTGGATTTTATAAAAACTACCTTTTAAACTTTTCGTATTGTTAATATACTCCAGGGGGGGTTGGCCAAGAATTCTTCATCTGAGGTTGCCAAATACCGGACAATAGCAGAGACATACATAATTGGATATTATAACCCTTCATTCAGGATTACAACTTAACTTCTCACACCACTTACGTTCTGTGTGTTAATTGTATACATGAATGGCGGGACCTACGGTTTCAAGTCAATTTAGATCCACAGATTTTTGAGAAACTGGAGACCTTTAGTCTCTAAGGACCTAATGATTGCTTTACTTTTGCTATGTATGCATAAGTATATCTCTACTCGACTATACTGTTATGCCGGATTGGCAGAGACACTATTTAGCCTATTAATCGGGAAGTGCAAGGGATAATCTAATATTGAACTCTTCGGAAAACATTCCACATCAGACTTTGTCGATTGATCTGACTCCTTCAATGAATACTTAGATGATATTCTCTGGGAAGTGTAAACCATTATAATCATAGAATCTATCTGGTATTTTGAGTTAAATTTTCCTGTATTCAACTATACCTAACACTATCCTCCTTTTTTAGTCTTCATACTTTAGTCCTTTGTGTGTAATTGTGATAGGAAGGAAATGATCATTTGGAAACCGCTTTACTATGAGGGGATGTAGCTCAGTGGTAGAGCGCTCGCTTTGCATGTGAGAGGCCCCGGGTTCAATCCCCGGCATCTCCAGTAGCCTTTTTTTCTTGCTGATTTATAAATTCTGAAGCATTTTACAGCTTTTTTATAAATGTTTGGGTCAAGTATTTTTAAATCAGAGAAGACAACAATACAACCGTATTGTTTGGATGAGCAAGTATGGATTTATTTTAAATCACGTTCTTGACTTTAAGATTTTAATTCTAAAATAGAGGGCGCTTTTCGAATGTCAGATTTAAATTCTGTTTTTGTTTCACTTTAAAAAATATAAAATATCCGCCACACAAGTGCACTCGTTGTAGCTCAGTGGTAGAGCGCTCGCTTTGCATGTGAGAGGCCCCGGGTTCAATCCCCGGCATCTCCAGTGGCAATATCTCTTTTGTAACCCTTAGAACTTAATTGTAAACTTAACAACTGCTGCTTTTAAAAATTTATTGGTTCCCGAATAAGTTTTTATTTAAATTCAATATAAATTAGAAAACTTCCTTTACTAACTTTTAACCTCAACGTTTTCATCTGGACATAGTTCCAAGGTACAGCGCTCGCTTTGCATGTGAGAAGAGCCAGAAGAGCAATTCCCAGTAACTTCAAGTGTGCTTCTTTTTGTCTTTAAGCATCTATATTTAATTTTTCTATAATGTAATAAGTCAACACACTACAAGTAGTCGTAGTACACAGGATAATATATCTTTTGGCTCTGCGTACAAATAAAATTGCCATTAAAAGTTGCTTAAATCTGTCCTTCAGAGTCGACGTGAAACTAAAGGTCTTGCCACTCATGCATAAAATTAGCAGACATAGATGGTGTAAGAAGTTAGGTTGCAGTCCTAACTAAAGTAATCAAGTGTGAGGTTAACACTTAACCTCTTATTCATTTTGTTAATGATGTCCTGTTATTGTCTCGGTTGAAAGCAAATGGCCTCAAATAGATTTCTTCTTCAAAGCCTCAAATAGATTTTATTCTACGCGGGAGGTAAAATAGGAGTCACAGTTTGCTGGATCCCAGTCAATGGGGGAATTCGTGGCAATAAGTAAACAGCTAAGCTTGCGGAAATGCGAACTTCGATACCACTAAAAATTCCAGAACCTTACTGTAGAGGAGAAAGAAAAATTTGGAAGACTTTCTCAAGTCAAATGATTTTGAGACAATAATAGTTCATTAGTTAGGACTGCAACCCACTTCGCACACCACTCATATTGTGTGTTTTAATTTTATCCATGAGAGGCGGGACCTACAGTTTTAATGTCGACCCCGAACAACATATTTGAGAAACTTCTCACGGTAATTTTACTTTATGCTTAGAATTTTGCCAGAAAACTGCTGAGAGCACGCCGCCGAGAAATATTTTTTTCATATTTCGATTTGTTCAATGGGCCTCATGTTTAGTAAGCCAACACAGTACCTACTAGACTACAGCGACTTTTTTTCAATTACAAAAGGAAAGGAAGTGGACTGAGAATGTTACAAACAACACTTATTTAAAATAGAAATCACAGCAAGCCCAATCTGAAGACTCTGTGATAAGGAGAACGAAGCCATACATAACTTTAAATATTTATGGCGTCTGTGCGTCTAAGGAGTAATAGACAGGAAGTTATCCTTAATGACAGCAAAAAACATTCCGAAGTTTTTTAAGGAATTAGGATTTGGATAGACATCTGATATAGATTAAGGTTGTACAATATATCGTACTGTTGCAGTACTCTAACACGCTATGTGATGATAATAATGTGTTTCGATAAGTTAACCTTCACTGTACGCTTTATATGTTTATAATTAAAAAAATTTAAATCTTTTTCATTTTTTAATTAACCGCCAGTATTCTCATTTTCTTTAATGAGTTCCTCAAATCATTTCTTTTTTTTATGAATTTTACCATAAACCATGGGGCATGCCACAGTGCATATACATATTTTGCACATCTTCAAATATAACCGTGTGAAATTGTATTTATTTGTTTAAATTTATTGCGTCTTTTTCTTTTTAAGTATTTTCAAAAGAAAATATTCTTCTTTAAATAATTTTCTTAAATGCTGCATTGGAAGTCGGTTATTACCCCCTTCTCTGAGGTAGTTGGACTGAGAAAAATGAATTTTAACGCAAAGAATTCTTTTTGATTTTTAAAAATAGAATTTTCAATGCCAACATTATCATGCACTTTTTTATTTAATTTTCTTTTTTATTATTTTCTTGTTGATTTTTATTGTTGGTTTTTTAATTTGTTTATTTTACAAATTTTGTTAAATAGACAATGTTTATTAATTGTTGTTTTATTTCTTTTTATTTTCTTCTGCATGTTTTCATCATACACTTCATAATTAAATTATTTATATGGCACACAGAGTTCATTATTGTTAAAACAAGTCATCACAAATACTCCATAAGAGGCATATCAATAAAAAAGAGGCAAAAGTTATCGAACTTGTCACTAATCGATAATTAATTTAAAAATTGTTTAAATCAAATCAAAATTCAATTTTCTTCACATTAAGACATTCTCATGTCTTCTCATTTTTAAATTTAAAAAAAACAAAGTGTGTGTGAAATAACAACGAAATTTTTTATTCGTTTGAAAGGCCTATAGCTCACATTAAGTGTTAAATATAACATCGTTCAAATGTCAAACACGGCCTGTTGAAGTGGAATGATCCATGACTCCATGACTCTAACGCGTAACTCAAACTAAATTTTACCGATGGCTATAAGGACCACGGTTGTTTATGGCTTAGTTGAATACACTTGTGACTTAAGAAAACCACATAAGAAAGGATCTAACGGAGTCAAAGCGTACGATTTTGTTAGTCCGTTAATATCATTTTCACGTACGATGACCATGCCCTCAAACCGCATGTGAAGAACATCAAATGTGGCATTAGCAGCTGTGTGGCATATAGCTTCGTCCTGTTTTTGTCGTCGGTGTACAGATCATTTAATTCAAGAGAAGCTTACCAATATTCCATATTGGAATATTCAGCTCACATTTAAACACACACACAATTGGTCTTTACAACCCCTCAGTCAGGATTACGACCTAGTTTCATACACCACTTATATTGTGTGTGTGAATTTTATGAATAAGTGGCGGGACCTATACTTTAAAGTCGACTTCGAACGACAGATTTTTGAGAAACTTTTCATGGCCATTTCATTTACTCTCAGAGATTTTGCCAGAGGCCTGCTGAGAGGAAGTCGCCGGAAAAATATTTTTTCTGTGACCTGGAGTTTGAACCGCGGCCTAAAGTCTAATAAATCAACACACTACCTACTAGGCTACAGCAGTGTACTGTACTTATTGCATGAAGTAAAAGTGGACAAGTTTTAAAAACTATCGAAAAAATACTAGAGCTTCAAAATCATGCGTAGGTTATTTTTGTTCTCGGACATTCCGGAACAGAACTGAAATATATTTTTGAACCAAAAGGAAGTTTAAAAACTTTGAATACTTAAGTTTTCAATCTGTCTGTTTTACCAAATCACCATGAACGAATACAGTATTCAACACCACATGCAAATTATGAAATTGTTTTATCAAAATGGGTGTTAAATTCGTGTAGGGACTGCAATCGCCATAGAGGCAGAGAGAATTATTTTGGAATGTAGTACGTATACTATGTATTCCAGTCCACTAGGTTAGTAAACGGTCAATGCTCTTATGTCAATTGAACACAAAATCAGCCGAAAACATGATCCCTATCAACGAAAGTGTGCAGTTGATTTCGCTCCTGTCACAAAAAATAGTCCTTTTGCATACCACAACTCAGTGAATTTTGCTTCGAGACTTGGATCTGCATCCGTAGGAAATTCAACGGACACAGAACCTGAAAATAAACGACCATTAACAACTACGTGTGTTCGCTGAATGAGTTTTGGAGCAGTTAGCAACTGGATTTAATTTACATCGTAATATCATTTTCAGTAATAAGACCCTTTTCTGGATCAATGTGTAAGTTTTCAATTTAGAACCATATTAATCCAGATTCGGTATTCTGCACGAGTGATTCATCTTAACAACATACACCCGAGATAACGATATTCTATCCTGTCATAAATTTTCTTGAAAATCAGCTCTTTCATTAATCGCTTTCTATTTCTAAATTTAAATAAAACAAAATATGTCTGACATATCATCGAAATTTTTTGTTCCGTTGAAAGACCGTTACATGTGAAATATTGTTCCAATGTCCGCCATGGCTTAACTGAGTGGAGCACATAAATAATGACCAATTTTCCATAACTCTGACATATAAATCAGTCATAGCTTATGTTGACTTTGCCGACCGCTGTGCATTGTTGGCTGTTGCCAAACACCAGCGATTTAAAAAAACCCCCACAAGAAACAGACTAATGTGGTCAAATCCCACGATCTTGGTGGTGAACATTAGATGACCATGCCTTTCAATTGCTCGTGCAATATATTAAATGTGACAATCCTGACAGTCGCCGTAGTCTAGTAGGTAGTGTGTTGGCTTATTAGACGTAAGGCTAGAGTTTAATCAAGCCCCAGGTCAGACATCAAAACGAAATATGAAAAAATAATTTTTCTTCGGCGACTTCCTCTCAGCAGATTTCTGGCAAAAACTCTGAGAGTAAATAAACCTGCCATGCAAAAGTTTCTCAAAAATCTGTCGTTCGGAGTCGACGTTAAACTGTAGGTCCCGCCACTCACGTATAAAATTAACGCACACAACATGAGTGGTGTGTGAAGCTAGACCATAATCCTGACTGACTGTAATCCTGACCTTTTGAAATGGGTTCCATGGTGCGAGGTGGCGTGATACGTTTCCCGAACAGAACAGTCACTTTAATCTTTACGGGTATTGTTGAATGCTATATCCATCCATGCTGACATAGAAAAACGGACTTAATGAATGCCAATAGCAGTTGCTTCAAAATTTCGAATATTCCTACTGGAAGTTAATTTTTAATAAATTTTTTGGCCTCTGATGAAGGAAATTTGTTAAGCGCTATAATGCACTGATCATACCACAACAGGTAAGTGTACAGACCAAAGATCATAATCAATATTGGATTTTAAAAATAATTTCGATCGCTGTGCTGCGATATATATTTTTTGTATATAGAAAAAGAGATTTTACACAAGAAAACAATTTTCAGAACATCACACAAAAACAACAACAAGGAAGAAATATAAATAAATAAAAAAACAGAAATAAATAGATTTTCACCTTTAAAAACTAAATGAAAATTCATTTTCATACGAAACACGCTCGCGAGTGGACGTTCAAATAGAATTTAAAAAAAAATAATTTAAACAAAAAATAAATTGAAATTAAAAAGAAAAACCAAACCGCACAGAGAAATAGAAAAATCAAATGTAAAATAAAATAAATTAAGAAATTAAAATGGATTTTTACCACCAAAAAAAATATTTGAAAAAAAAAAAGAAAATTTTTAATATACAGGGTTGCCGGACTTGAATGGCTAAAAAAAGAAAAATATGATGACAAAAGAAGAAGAAAAAGTGAAAATTTATTGAAACAAATTTACAATTTATTTAGTTTCCTTTTTATAAGGGGCCTTAGTTTATTATAGAAATCGAGAGTATAGAAATCGAAAAAAAATTACGTGACGTGTCATAACAAAACGCATTTCAGTTGAGCGGTTTAAGCGTAACCGAGACGTGTTGTTTTACTTTTTCTCTTTCTCTCCATTTGGAAATTTTTTTTCTTTGGCTAAAAGAAAATTAAAAAAGAAAAACTTTTTAAATTTTAACAAAAAAGTGTTGCTGAAATTAAATTCAAATTTTTTTAATTTTTTTTATCATTTTTTTAGTGTAAAAAATAATTATTTTTAATTAAATCCTACCTGGATTTAATTGGAAAAAGTGTTGGAAAGCAAAAAAACGCATTTTTTTAAATGCGCAACGATTCTCAAAAACCTTTTAAATTTAAAAATCCTAACAACAGACATTTTCCAGCCACTAGTGAAATAAAGTAAGTCTACTAATAGGCCTTTAAAATAGACCTGTTTTTAATTTAATTAAAATTTATCAAACGATTATGTAAAACCGATTTTCATTATAAAATTAAATACTCATTTAAAATACTCCCATGCACACACACACACTCATTCACTCTTTTTTTAACTCCCTACCTCCTGCTTCTTAGCCTCTTCTAGAGATCATGTGTCTACATTTGTAGTTTTCTCTTTCACTCACTGATCTTTCAATCATTAATGTTATGATTTATGTTTTCCTTTAGTTTTGTATTTGTATACCTCACCTCTACTCATGCTCATACTCATGCCCACACTCATCAATTTTGAAATTTTTAAGGGGGCGTGGTGCGGTTGAGCTATCAGATATATTTTGTTTCTAAGCATCAAAGCGTTTATTTTTATTAATAAAACAAAATTTTCTTTAAAACAGTGAAGCGGGGGAAAGGGGTTTTATATTTAGATCGAATGATATCTTTTTTTTTCTCAATTAATTGTTGTTGTTTTCATTTGCGGTGTTTACTCTACCTAAGGTTCGGCAGGTATAATGGGTGGTAGTCTAGGTAGGTAACAAATTTTTCATTTCATTTTTGTTTGATTTTTAATTCTTTCGAAAGGATCAAAAAGTTACCGGTACGATGAATAGCGATCGCTGCCGAGCCTTACTGTTTGAAGCTTTGTTTCTAAACATCAAAGCCCTTTAGTTCCAGATAGACGGCACAATTTGTCATACAACGCTCTTAACAATCAATTTATTGCAATATCAATTTGGTGACAACTTTTTTCCAGAGGTGGTCCTATTCAATAACCTGCTCTTTGCGCAATTATTGGATCGGGATGACTGTTGAAGTACGTCATCGATTTAAGCCGACAAACTACCTACAATTGAAGCATTGGCAGCAAATACTGTGGACACCATTAATGCTATAACTTACTTACTTAACTCACTTAAATGGTCAGTACAAACCTTTAGTCAGACTTACGACCCAGCTTCTCACGCCACCCATGTTGTGCCTGTTAATTTTATCCATGAGTAGAGGATCTACAATGTAAAGTCAATTTAAAACGACAGATTTTTGGGTAACTTTTCGTGACAATTGTAGTTACTCTCAGAAGACTGCTGACAGGTAATCGCCGAAGAAATATTTGTTCATATTTTGTTTTGGTAGAGATGTCTAGACTGATGGCTAATGACCATAGATATTCACATAACTTTGGAATTTACATTGAATTTACATCCTTAAGAGTGCTTTGTGGAAAATATACTCTTTTTAACATCTCATAGATCTTTTAAAGAACTTGGATCTGTCACAATCTTTGCCTTAATTTAGTCTTATTAATCAAGCTTCATCTAGCTACGCAAGTAATTAGTGTTCTGTAGCGGTTTCTATGATGAAAAGGTTGCCAACAACAACAGAAACAATGTCCCGTGTGTCTTGGCTTCCTATAATTTCCTTTATTTTCTTTGATCAGTTAGGAATCAGAAAGGTCTCCTAGTTTTTAGCATTCTGGAACCATAATAAACATTTCTTCGTTTTCTAATAAACTCAAAGCCAAATTGAACTGCGTTTGAAGTCACTTCATAAGTTAAACATTATGCGTGTGCACTTTTGCTTATCAACTCTAGTTCTTCACTTCTTCAAACATTTTCTAACAGAATGACTAGATTTTGGTTTAAGAGTCAACCAATGTCTGAATTCATGTAAGGTTAAAAAGCGATATCTTTAGCGTATAAGGTTTAAAGTACCGTTACTTGATATCGGATCAATCACCAGATCCAAAAAACTCTTTAGCTGGTTTACATATCATTGTCGAGACAGATTAATCAAAAGTTGTTAGTTAACTCTGAGATTAAGGATTCTTATGCATTTCAACATAGCGTAATTCAATGCACAAGTGAAGCTTAAGTCAGTTTAAAGCGTCCAAAGAATCACACATCAGCAAATACTTTACTCCTTCTAATCTTCCAAATATGTGTACAAAATATCCGAACGAATATGAAATACGAGTATCACGATGCCTTAAAGTATATTTCAATGACTCTTGACCGCGTACAGGAGACGACGAAGATACTTATAAGTAAAGATTGGATATCCAACGCTATTGATTCATTGGAACACTGTCACTGTCACAATGTGCCTTTTATTTCATTGTGGATTGTGCTGTCATAAAATGAAGAAATTTGTTTCTGAAAATCAGTATGCAGCACATTTTTGGTTGGAAAATTGGTCTTTGGATTACACAACGCAATACAGAGAAAATTTTCTCTCGCCTGCACTATCCATATGTGAAATGCTGTTTCTGTAGAAGTTTTTCCTTTTTAACGTCTCTAAACAATACGCAATCGTTCATTTAGTTAGGATTACAACCGAGCTTCTCACACCACCCATGCTGTGTGCGTTAAATTTATTCATTTGTAGCAAGACCTACAATATAAAGTCCACTCCAAATGGCAGATTTTTGAGAAACTTTTCATGGTAATTTTTATCTACTCTCAGAGATTTTGCCAAAACACTACCTACTAGGCTCCGATGATTTGCCACAACATCCTCAATCTAACAACCTATTTTTCAAGTTTAAACACAATATAAGACATGAGAAGTTGCCAGGCTCTTAGTGTGGGTTGTATTAAAAAATCCCACTTTATTTTTACAGCGGGACCGTATCACATAGGCAATTCATTGCCTGCCCTCATTAGCCGTCACTGAATTATTTTCAAAGCAAATATTTCGGCATGAGGGCCATGGCAACACTGTGCTACAAAATCGACACAGAAAAATGCAGAATATGTTTTGGAAGAAATGACGATAATTTCTATCGATCACTGTCACTATTAACCCCTTATGGAACAAGCGTTCTTAGGCTCTAAAAAGTGTGTGTGAAAACACTCAATTACTCAAATATTTTTTGAATCGTCTGTTTTAGATAAACAGGGGAATAATACTGTTACCTTGTGTATGCCGGTATTATTTAAAAATGTTTTTCTGAATCACTTTTCTATCCTCGATTCTTGTCATATGTACATATGTATGTATGAGAGTATAGGGTACAAAAATAATTTAAATTTTTAAGCAAAAAATTTATTTTTAAATTATTTTTATTTTCGAAACAATGTGTGTTTTTCAGCGTATTCTTAATTTTATTTTCGTTTTCTGCTTTCCTTTCATTGCTTTGTTGCATTTTGTGAAAGACGACATTTTAAAAAAACATGAATAAAAATACATACTATTCTCTGGCTGTTTCCTTTTTTTTTTTAATTTATTGATGCCTCTAATGACTAAGAATCATTTCTTTTTAGGAAGAACACAAACAACAAGTGATTCAATTTAATTTTTAATTTCTTCAAATTTTTATCTACCCTACCATGCCCCCTGTGGGGTATTATGTTCAATTTGTGTTCGTGTTCAATGTTAATTAATGAAAATGATTTTTACTTTTCATTTCATTTTGTTGTTTTAATGATTTCTCTTTTATTTTCTTTTCTTTTCTTCGATTTCGTTTTTCTTTTTCATTTCTTTTTAAACAATAAAATGTACTCGCATTTCTTAAAATTTTTAATTTTTGAAAGATATTGTGTGGCTCTCTGCCTGAAATTGAAATCATTTTAAAAACAGATTCGAAATGAGTGAGACAGTCTGGAATTTGCCAGTAAAATGCCAACAAAGTTTTCAATGGCATGCAGAAATAATAGAATCTCTTCCACTAGCCCTTACAATCCTATTTCATAATTTAAAGTAAATAAGGTAGATTTAGCTGCAGTAGTCTAATAGTTAGTGTGTTGGCTTATTAAACGTGAGTCCATGGTTCAAGCCCCAGGTCAGACATCTCAAACACAACGAAATATGAAAAAAAATATTTTCGGCGACTGCCTCTCTCAACAAATTTTTTGAAAAAAAAATCTGAGAGTAAATATAAAATTGCCCTGAAAAGTTTCTCAAAAATCTGTCATTCGGAGTCGACTTTAAACTGTAGGGCCGCCGCCACTCATATATGAAATTAACACACACAACATAAGTGATGTAAGAAGTTAGGTCGTAAACCTGACTGAACGGTTATAATGATCAATTGTGTATGTTCAATACATTACTCATGCCCCACTATCTTTGCTTAAAGTTTAGGTAGCTGATGTATTAAGCATGATAGCTCAGAATATACGATCTTCCCCATTTTCTTTCACGTCATCTACTTATATCTTTAAAGGGAAGCTATAAAGTGCTTTTTGTATTGTAGACTTTCTTTAATAAATTCTCTGTCTCATCCTCTTCTGTTCGATGTTCCAAAAACATTTCCAGAAGCAGTCTTCTCTGTGAAGACGTCAAAATACTGCGACGATACGATCTATTGTACTGCCTCACTCTATATAGCGTATCCCTATGATGCCTCCAAACTTAACAGCAGGATGCTGCAGGACAATTCCCTGCACATTAACTGATGTACACCTAAAGCATTAATGCCTCACCTGATCTAAGTCTGTATTCCGCGGACTAATGCTCATCATCCCAACATTAAAATGTTGGAAGTGAAGTGGTCCACATTCTGAAAAAGTATTGCTTGAGCCTTCACGGATTACTTACCTCGCATTATGCCCAAAAAGTCTTACGAATCACTTTAATTCCATCTTATTGTGGTTATGTATCAATAAAAAGCTTAGATTTCCTCAAACCTATTTGCTTTGACACGAGAGTGTTCGCCTGTTTCTACCTTATCTTTCGCTATGTATAGCCTTTCAAACAGCTCTTTGCATACCCTAGAAAGGTTCTAGCCTCATCAGCGACGTGAAAGCTGCCTTCTTCACTAGGTAATCTGTCTGCTCAGTACCATAAATTCCCATAAGATGAGGGACTTAGCAAAGGCTGGAACCTGAATTAACCAACCTGGAATTAACCAACCTGGAATTAGCCAACCTGGCTAACTTAGCTTCCTCAGACAATCCCATACTATTTTCAAGTTAAGCTTTTAACAGCGGAGTGTTCGTAAGGCAGCTGTCAACTGCTGCCACCCTTTGCATCTTCTATTCAAATTGCACATCTTGCGATAGCATAGACAGCCGCTTGGAAGATACCTGCATCAGCGAATCGTTTGACCAGCCTTTAGATATTTGCGAACAATTTCTTCTTTGTGCCAATCCCGATTTTTCTACAAGGCTGGTGATACCATGAATCAAAGGAGAGCCGAGTTTGGAGAGCAATTATCATCACGGCTTTAAAATGGTCTTTGGTTGCTAAGATAATGTGATTTGAATCCACCCTTATTAGCTTTGCTTCCGTGATACATAAAGTTTCTCATGCCAACTATAATTCCAACCCTGAAAGCCAATGTCACGGCCGCCATTAGAGAGATATCAGCCAGAATGGTACAACACTTATACAAGAAAATAAGCTTTCAAAAACAGAATTTATCGTCCAAATAAATATTAAAACCATTTTCTATCTTCTGCATTGAGTAGGGGTGATAACCTACCAACCACTACCTAAACGACTCATCATCTTTGCGAATTTTGTATCCCACTACACCTATAACGTCTGCTTGATAAACTCAATAAAAACTTATTATTTCCCTTCTAATCTCTCTCTCTCTCTCTCATTCTCCCTCCATTTGAAATGAATGGCCCAGATAAAGATTTTGTTTATTTTTCCTATGATTCCTACAGAAAGAATAATAAAAAGAAATGTTGAAGAAAAAAAAAAAGAAATTACGAATAAAATTCTATTCATAGTTGTGAGGTAATATTCAACAATTTATTAGATTTTCCTTCCATTTGTGTTTATGGTCTGTAGGTGGCTGTTATTTTTATTCAATCAGTTTCAAAAGATTATAATTGCTGGGAGAAGAGATGATATTGACATGGACCTAATTAAACACAATCTTTCAAAGACTTAAACCATTAAATTATTAGATTAATTAACTTTTTGTATAACATTGACCCTGTCTGTATATTGAATGAATTTTATGTGTATCTGTGTATGTGTGTGTTTTGGCTGGAGTTGCTATATAAAGTTGATTTCTCTTTAAGAAACTCATAAAAACAAAAATTTTCCTCATGCTTTCTATTCTATTTTAAATTATGCGCCTAAAAGTATGTTATTAATAAATTATAATTTACTGAAAGAGAATTTTAGTGAGGAATTTTATTTTAAACATTTGTGTACACCACAACCTCGCTCAACGGCGAGGGTAAAGCGCCCAAAAGACATCGTAGCAGATGTTCCGATTAGCAGTCAGGGAAATATGAACCATGTTTACTTACTTAATCGTTGACTATAAACCTTTAGTCAGGATTACAACCTAGTTTCTCAAACCACTAATGTTGTGCGTGGCTCCTACGTTTCAACGTCGACTTCGAACAACTTATTTGAAAAACTTTAAATTACAATTTTACAGAGTTTTTGTCAAAAGACTGCTGAGGGAAAGCTGGCGGAAAAAAATTATTTTTCATTCTGTCGTTGACCATGTTAACGACATAAGATAGATTAAAAAATGGCCTGTAGATTCTTAAACCTAGAGCCTGGCTCCCAAAATTCCGCTCCAATACTATCTATTGAATTATTTTCCATCAGCAGCTGAATAATATGCTTTCACTCTGATATTTGGCAAGGCTCTCTTGAATTTAATAACGTGGTCGAATTATGATGGTCAGAATATCTCACAAAAGAGGAATTACCAAGGCCTCATCTAAGCTGATGATATGTATCTGCTTTCACACTTATAGGTACTCAGACATGCATGCTATCATTGACTATGATTCAAAGCATTACGAGTCGTAGTGTGAAATAACTATGACCATACGTAAGTAAGGGTTCATGCGTCGTTGAAATGTCCGCCACGGTTTCATTCAAATGGCAGTGATTATGTTGACTTTAAGACCCGCTGTTGCTTGTGACGTTTCCCAATAAACCTGCAACTTAAAAAAAAAACCTCACAAAAAAAGACTACGTGGGCATATGAGCTATATGACACGTATTGCTGTCCTGTTGAAACTGCATGTCGTTGACGTCTAGATCACCTTAATAACAACGCTATAGCGTTCGCCATTGACTGAGCGTTGCTATGCTTTGACCAACGTCGTTCTCAAAAAGCCGATGACGCCGTCAGCCTAAAATCCACACTAAACAATGATTTCTTCGGTATGCGTTAGACGCTCTGGGATCTCTTGCAGCTTGGCATCCTTACAAATTCGACGAATTTTGTGTTCACCTACCCATTCATTCCGAAATGGGCCTCATGAAGTTAAAAATTAGAATCACACGCCAACTGCACCAAAGCCCGTAACGCGAATACACGACGATGTTCATGGCGTTTTGGCAAAACAAATTAAATAATTGACAGCTAATTTGACCGATGGAACTTCAACAACAATCAACTGTCAAATTTCGGAAGTCCCTGTAAGAAGTCCCGGTAAGGACCACCACTTGTTTAATTTTTATCTTTACAAACCAATAAACAGGAGAATTAAATCATTTAAGTCTCATGGCAAAAATTGTCAATTAAAAATATCCATGCAATTAAGCCGTTAAACCAGTACTCAGTTTATATTCATACACTATATACCGTAACATTTAATTTTCTATCTTTAAACGCATCTGCACGAAAGAAAAAAGAAAAAGTTTTTCATTCTTTTTTCACTTCGGGAGAGAGAGAGATCCAACTGTGTCTGTAAACATGCACATATAGTCACAAAAGGAAAGGAAACGTAAAGTGTAGAACGAATAAAATTTCTAAACAAAATACAAAAGAAACAAATAAAATCGTGTATAAAAATAAGACGATAAATAAAGAAATTGAAAACAAATAAAAGAATTTGTGAATGCAAGAAAACAAAAATGCCAGTGCGTGGGTCTTCCTTTTCTGACTCCGAAACAAAATTCTGGTTGTCTCGTCTTTACAAATTTAGATGAAACAAAAAAATTGTTTTTTTAAATGAAAATTTAAAACAAAAAAATTAATTTTTTATTTAGTATGACTCTTTTAAATTTAGAAATTGGAAATTTTACAATAGATTTTCAGTTTTTAATGTAAAAATTACAGAAAATTCTTACTGAAATCGTTTAGCAATTTTGAATTTTTTTTTTTATAAAAACTTTGATTGGAGAAATAACCTTCAAAAAAAGTTTTCTATTTTAGGGGATCAGTTCCAAAATTAGCTGACCTAATAAACAAAATGCATCCAAATTGAAAACAAAATCTTTTACACATATGTATACGTACATACATAATTGGTTATTACAACCCTTCAGCTAGGATTACGACCTAGCTTATGGTATGTCATGTGTGCTAGCTTTTATGCATGAGTAGCGGGACCGACAGTTTAATGTCGACTCCGAACGACAGATTTCTGAGAAACTTTTCATTGCAATTTTTATTTACTCTCAGAGTTTTTGCCAGAAATCTGCTGAGAGAGGAAGTCGACACAGAAAATTTCAAGTTCGTTTTGTTGTAAATGTCTGACCAAGGGTTTAACTGTGACCTCACGTCTAATAAGCCAACACACTACCTACTAGACTCTGGCTTTTATTTCTCGAATTAATCATCACTTAGTATGACACAGTTTTCCAAATAATATTCAATTACTTTGATATCACAACCTCTGGTTCAAAGTGTCTAAATTTCTTAAAATAGCATTCAACTGCAATCTCCATCTCTGCACTAATTGCTTATCTTCTAGATCTAGCATATACACTTATAACAAGGCGTTATCCATTATTCGATTTCAAAAGTAAAGCAAAACACTCGTGTACATAACCACGGTTTATACTGAGACTTTGATTTTCTTAGAATGTTTGACCCACTTTCTTACGTTCAAAATAAAATGTAATTTAAATGCACTTCTCTGGATTGATTGCAGCAGACGATCCTTTTAGAGCAGCAGTCCATTTTTTCACACATTTCCAACAGTATCTAGAAGTCCAACATTAGGGAGGGGTTCATAGATGCAATTTTTGATGTGACCCTATAAAAAGAAAGTCATGGTCAAAATTGAGATTGAAGTCATTAGAACGTCTAATTACTGGCTCTTCAAACAATAAAATCAAAATCAGGCTCAGAGAACTTGTGTGGTTCCCTGTTTTTGAAGCAAATTTCAATGCATATTCTTCAATTGCAGACAAGAAAAAAGCAGAAACAATACTGCCGCAGTGTTCTGAAGTAACGGTAACTGTTCTGCAACAATAATTTCCGAAATAATACGCTCTAAAGGCATCTCCAGACTGTAATTTGATCCGTGTAGTCATGACACTCTCACAATCACTTCTATGTTCTTCAAGCTCCATAAGCGAAGAGTTTCATTGTTGACCTAACCATTGTTTCTTACAGAATTTTTCTCTCAATTTCATTACTTAAATGGTGCACCTTCTCTTACCACAAATACGATTCGCACAACTCTTGGAAGGATATCAAAACTCTTTTAATGAAAAACAATGTACCCGATGCTAAGAAGCCCGCTTATTACTAGATTACTAGATTGAACTCCTAAAGCTAGGGTGTCCTCCTCCCACCTATGGCATCTAGTGATGAACTAATTCTTAGTGACGCTGGAACAGGGCAGATGTTCTTATGCGGATGGCTTAGTTTTTACAATTTCAAATAAATTCGAGATTCATACTAGGGAAGAATGCACGTTGCTCTTAATATATATTTCTTGCTACTTATCCAGGATAGACAGCTATTCTGAAATTCGGGTATATTTAAAGGTCTTCATTGCCTTCTTTGCTTGCAGCGAACTATTGAGAAGAAAATCAGATCTGTGTAGGTTCGTTTACCTCTCAGTTTGATGGGCCTTTACTGTAAGAACATCTAATGCTAGTCTAATGTTGAAAACGTCCAAATCGTATTGCCACGAATGCAATGCGAATGGTAAACGCTTTCAAACATATCTACACGTATAGTTCGAGGCTGCATACAGCTGGGGATGAAGGCAACGTGAACTCACTCTATAAGGCTAAATGATTGTCGTTTTATACAAGCCACGGTGATAATTAGTTGGAACTGCAATAAATGTAGGACAAATTCTTTCTTTCCGATATCCAGTTTTCTGTTAAGTTGCTGTATTCTAAAATACTGGCTTTTAGAACGGTTTACAGCATACGCAAGACTTCCAACGAAATGGCAGAGCACGGTCAATGAATTTTCTACATTGGCAGTCCGAGAGTAAGAACGTGCACGATGAGGAATGTTGTGAAAGATTCTGTTAACATCATATAAGCAGCTACACAAGAGTGTATGTATAGCAAATCTGGCTGAGGTTATATACATACAGGTTATATAGAGACGGTAATTATAGTGGATATAGATTTAAATCTTGCGTCAGACGATATACAAACAGTATACCATGCACTGTAGCCCCAGAGGACATTTCTAGAGGATAGGAATCGCCTTCAGCCGAATATGTAGAATCTGTAATGAGGAGAACATATCATCAGTACCCTCTACATTTCAAAATAATACACAAGATACGCAAAGTATCATGCATAAGGCAGAAAGTCCCTCCTAAAGTTTGTCTGGGCGAAAGAGTTCAAAGAAATTTTATACAGCAACCTTATAGAGACTGAGGGCAGTACAGTAAATCGTTTGTAATCAGTACTTCAGTACTCCTTAACAATAATACAACAGTACAGAACAATAATTGTATCTTTACCTATCACCTGCTTTCGTTGTTGACCTGCAAATTGTCCAGTCTGTGTTAAATGATTTTCGAGAAACAAAGAAATCTTTTTTCCCGAATTGTGATGCTGTTTCTCACCATAATTAATTTGTGGCAATTAAAATGTGAAGAGAAATTCTTTGTTTTTAACTACTCAAGCACCAAGCAGCAGCCGTTTAAGCATCATCATCAAGGCTTCAATACAAAAATACAAGGGGTGGTGGCCATTACCAAGCAATGCCGTTGAATTTTAATATTTTAAGACCTTTTGTAACGTACAACTTCCATACACTGTTGTAAAGTCTTATTTTTATGATGCAACAGCCGTTATATTTTTACCCAACGACTCTCAATTTTTTTTTTACTGTGCCATCATTAACGTTTTTTATATTTTTCTGCCTTGATTACTCTGAATAAATTTTATTTATAATTTTATTGAAAAAAAAATAAATAAAAAATCAAAATAGTTACGATTGCACGTACAAAAGAAGAATTTTAAATGAAGAAAACATAAACAGTACTGCCTGCAGTGGGCTTTAAAAGTAAGCACATACTTGTGATGAAATTTAGCACATGGCTCGCATAAGTGAGGCCTTTTGAAAACAAGAAAAATAATTTTTTACACTTTTAGAAAGATTAAAGTATTATTTTCTGTAAAACTTGGTTCAGTACTTTTTCTAATAGTACCAAGACATTAAATACTGTACAAAAACAAAAGAATATTTTTTTGAATATTTTTGAAGTAAAAGGAAAAGAAAAGAAAGCATCGTTGCATTAAGAAATAAAAAGAAATACTTTTTATTGTGACCAAAAGGTACCAATAGTACTGACACAAAAGTACTTTTATTTTAAAGAATTTTTAATTAGAATTTAATTTATTTCCAGCATCACAATATCTATTATTTTTATTTTTTTTTTTTAATTTTTTTTAAGCTTTTTTGATGTTTTTCTATAACATGTTGCCAAATACCACGGTAATAAAAAGGGGATAATGATAATTTCATCTTATCTTTTCTTACGCAAAAAGTACCAAACCTGTACTTTTATGAAACACAGTATAATATCACTGATTTTCATTTATTTCTCACTTACCTGTACGCATCCGACTTATTATAATTAAAATTCGAAAAAAAGCAAAGGTAGAAAAACACATTGAACCTCTTTAATTGACAACAATTGACCCCTAAAACAGAGAATTTCTTAAAATTCTTTTGAATTTCAGCCAATAATGACAACGCATTGTCAGACATTTTGTACGTTTTTTTTTCGTTTTGTTTTCTTTAACATGTTGGTTGTGTCATTCAAAAACCAATTTATAATTAAAGAAACAACAAACGACGAATTCTTAAGCAATAACAAGCACAACAAAATACAATAATTAATTAACAATAGAAATATTTTTTAAAACCAACAAAACAATTGAAAACTAACAAGAAATGATTTAAACAATGAACTTGAAAAATTACAAAAAAAAAAATGAAAGAAAAAAAAATAAAACATGTTTAACATTGAAATTGATTTCTAAATAAAGAAATTGAATTGAGGAAAGCAAAACAGAAATGGAGGCCTACAGGAAGAGCTACCATATACCACAGTGTGAGTGCCATAACAGGCGTAAGAAGCAAACGACAGCAACATTTTTATTATCCATGTACTCGAGTCTATAGTACTCACAATAGAATGAAGTTATTCAATTTCTTTAAATTTAGTTAAAAACTTAATTTAATGACCTTGATTACATGTTTCTCAATTGAGCCTAATTTTTTTTTTGTATGAGTGGGTATATGACCAAACAATATTGTCAAATTTGAAACGATACCAATCCAAATGTGAACGATCGTGTCTTTTGGGCCTTTTTTCAAAACAACAGTACCTCTTGATTACTTTTTCTACAGTTTGTTACAAGAATGATACTCAAAAAACTTATTTTAAGTTCACGTCTTTTGTACCTTTTTAAAAGCAATAGTACTTTTTAGGTACTTTTTCTACAATTTTTTATGAAAATTATGCTCTAAAAATTCATATTTTAATTTAGTACTCTTTTTTGGTACTTTTTCTAGAGTTTATTACGAGAAAGATGCTCTAAAAATTAATTTTTGAAATGAAGAAGAAATACAATTATTCATAACCAAATTGAAAATTAATACGCAAAGTACTTTTTATTGGAATAAGAGAGTTAAAAAGTACTTTTTATTAGAATAAAAGAGTACTTTTCATAATAGTAAGTGTCAAAGTCGCTTTTGGGAAATAAAATAAATTTGTTATTGTATTTTATATGTATTCAAATAAAACATTTTCAGGGCACTTTTCTTATTAAAAAAAAGTACTTTTTATTTTATAAAATTTTTTCTCACATTTTTTTTTCTTTTTTTTTTCTTCTGTTTTATTTGCAGAACAAGCAGTTAACAGCGGTCGTTTAAGGCAAAAGGACACCCTTAAAAGGGGGGTGTCTGAAAAAATCTTTTCGCTTTTACCCCTTTTTTTCTTAATTTTTGTTGTATACAACTTTCAACCAAAAGACGGTAAGTACCAAAGTGTTGCAAGGGACTTGTTATATTTAAATGACTCTCTAGCTAATGACTCAAGTGTAGCCTATATTTACAATCATTTACAATAACAAAAACACAACATTGCATATAAATATATTTTTGCATTTTAGCACAGCGCTATTAAAAAAAAAAAAATTTGGAAGTAAACTGAGAGGCAACATGCAACAAAGCAAAACGGATGCTGTTGATGCCACTGGTGAATTCATTTCATTGCACTATTTTTAAATATTTCCACTGTGGTGTTTTTTTCTTTATATTTTTTGCGTTTTTTTTTTTTGTTTCTCTTTTTCAATTCAGTTGCACGTTTATTTATTACAGGATTTTTATTTTGTTTTCATTTTATGGATACTCATGAAGTGTATCGAACGCTTGCGTTGCGCCTGAGTGTTTATGTGTATTTTATTAGTTGACTAGACACTCAGATAAACTCACACAATAACTGTACGGCTTAATGGCTGTCTAGTTGGCAGGCTGACGGTCTGATTGTTTTCCTTTATTTTCTTTCAATTACATATTGCCTGCTATGTGAATGAATGCAACGAAACAAAATGTGTGAGAGAAACCAAACATCCGTGTTGCATAGTCGCCGAGGCTAAAAATAGCCACACAACACATATCCAATATAGTAGGGATATGTTTGAACATATCTAGTATACCGTAGTGCAGTTGTGAAATTATTTGTATTACACTTGCACACTTGTGCAGTCCATATTATTAGAGATTATCACGATAGATATGTAGATGGGAGGATGGATCACCAAAAAACTGCAATTCTAGGCAGAATGCAAAAAAGTTTTCTTTAAAAAGTCACACACGTCTATTTTTGAACACTTCATTTTATTTGGAAATGAGGACAAAATACTAAAAAACAAACAAAAAGAACATGCTAAAAATAAGAAAATTCCTTCAAAGAAATGATAGGAAAATTATTTGAAAAAAATTTAATTTTCAATTTTTGCAAAGGAAAAGAGCTCCAAATTAACTGAAATCGAGTATAACCTATATGTAAACCTCGTAGTCTAGTTGGTAGTGTATTGGCTTATTACACGTGAGGCCTCGGTTCGAACCCTAGGTCAGACGTCTTCAATAAAACGAAATATAAAAAATATATCTATTTACAGTGTTTTCACGATTGACTGAAATCCGGGTATAACCTGTATAGGAATAGAATCAACTAGTATTGCTGATTGGAGTGCCTTAATAGAACGTGCAATTTGTGATTAAAAACCAGATTTTAACAAATTTTCAAAAGAAAAAAAGTGTTCCAAGATTGGTTAAATTCGAGTACAATCTGTAAAGTTTGGCATCTCCTTTCATATTTCTTGAAGCCCATTCTCCAAACGCCGATTAGAGTGACTTAGAATTGTCACCAAGGAGAGTGAAATTTTTGGGCAACGAAAAGACCGATTTTTATAAAGTTTTCAGAGAGATACAGTATTTTCACGATTGACTGAATCGAAGTATAACCTGATTAGGAATTCAATCTACTATGATTGCCTGGGAACCCCTGTAAGAGATACAGTGTTTTCACGATTGACTGAATCCGGGTATTTAGGAGCATAATCGACTATGATTGATCTGGGAAAATCTTGTAAGAGATACAGTGTTTTCACGATTGACTGAACCTGATTAGGAATACTATCTACTATGATTGTCCTGAGAGCTCTTGTAAGAGATACAGTGTTTTCACAATCGACGGAATCCGGGTATAATCTATTTAAGAATACAATTTACCAGTATTGTCCTGAGAGACCATATAAGTCTGTCCTATTTTACGTATTCTCAAAATACCGATTGGAGTGACATTTTCGATAAAAAAAAACCTTCTGTTTTACCCACCATTCCTTCACAAAGAAAAAGAAAAAATATCTCTTGTAACCAATTTGGTATTCCAAACAAAGAACGAACTTTTTTCTTTCTTAAATCGTAATAAAAGTATTTTTAATACTTTCCTGTAAAGACATAAAGTACTATACATTAAAAAAGAAAAAGAAAAAGTACTTTTTTGTTTCTTCAATAAACAGATAATTACCGTATGCTGTTGTGCTATTTTCAGTTTTCTTTGTTTTCTTTTTGTTTTTCTCCCCATTTCGGTCTTTGTTTGAGTTTAAAACGAAAAATTCTTGTGTGTGAGTACCATCTCATGCTTCTTATCATTTCTACAAAATATTCTTTCATTTTCATTTTTTATTTTCAATTTACATGTAATGATCAAATAATTTCGTGAGATACACACTAAAAATTAAACAAAAATAAAAACCAAGGATTTCGATCAACAAAGAAATGAAACCAAAAAAAAGAAAAAAAAGAGTACCATCTCTTAAAGAAACTGACCTTGAATGCGATATGTTTTGCTGTCTTTCGGCTTGATGGAAATGCTGGAAATGATTTTGGAACCGTATTATGGCACTGAATGGCTAAACTTTTGGAAAGAATGAATTCAAGGCAATATTTTAAATGTTTTTCTTCTCAGAGAATAAGATGTAAAATTTTTTAAATTTAACAAATATTTAACAAAGGAATTATCGATCAAATATAGGGTGTTTTCCTAAATCCATGCAAAATCTGTACAATGCTTTGGACAAACCAGATTTTGTTTCGAACTAGATTTAATTGAAGCACCCAAGATAAAAATCTTGGTTTGATTCTTGACCTAAAATTCCTCAATAAAAAATGAAGTATGAAACTACTTACACATATACTCGTACACACATACATAGTTGGATATTACAACCCTTCAGATAGGAATACGACCTAGCTTCTCACATCTCTCATAATGTGTGTGTTAATTTTATATGTACGTGAGTAGTGGGACGTACAGTTTAAAGTCAGCTTCAAACGACAGATTTTTGAGAAACTTTTCATAGCAATTTTATTTTATGCTCAGAGTTTTTGCCAGAAATCTACTGAGACGAAGTTACCGAAGAAATATTCATTCGTATTTCGTTTAGTTTGAGACGTCTCGACCTGTTCTCTAATAACCCAACACACTACCTACTCGCCTACAGAGACTTAAAACTGAAACTACTTACTAAAGTTAAAAGATCTGTTACGACACAGATTACTTGTTGCAGGCTAACTTTACATAACCCCTTTTTAAAATGTTTAATGCAACCCGACGAGACTTAATTCCCTGCCACAGCATTCGCTCTGGGCAGTGTTCTATCCCTGTTGTTTATACTTCTTACCCTAAATTTGACAAAAGATTTCACATTACAATTCCAATCAACTGACACTGGTCCTCTAACATGGTCTGCTACGGAAATTCTTTAAAAATTACGCGGAATTTTCTAAATTTGAGATTTTTTCCCGAAGGGTTTGATCTCCGCCTCCCAGACTACTTCAGTGATGGATCTCCTACAACCAGCATTTTTAGTTTCTCTGACAATCAAATATCATTCCGATCTCTTTCGAGCACTACCTCCAGTTCAAAACATGTTATCATATGCCACCATGACGGAATCTGCTAAACTTGAGATTATTTTCCGAAGAGCTTGGTTCTCGTCTCCCACACTGCTGTAGTGTGTGGCTACTGTGGAATAAGTCCTAGGTGAGAGATGTTCTAAAACTAGCATTTCACACTTCTCTGATAGTCAGGTCCTTTTGGAACGCTATCTTCTGTTAAAAACAGGTTATCACATGTCATGACTCTCATGTTTACTGCAGTTTTGTGTCAGTCTCAAATGGATTACTGGTCACAGAGACATCCCGAGTAGCGCATAGCTGATAAACTCATAAGAGCAGGCGGCACATTGCATTTTTTTTGTCAGAAATCTGCTGAGAGGAAATCACTGGAGACGTACAATTCTACAATTAAAGCTGAAACGTAGGGGTATCTCTGTCACTGCATTTATTATTATCGGTCTTTGTGCAGTAGATACGCCTTCTGCAATCGATCTATAAATTCTTGGGTGGACTTTAAGCTAAGCTTTAAAGTCATCATGCTTTAATCAAAGCCCTGACATCGATTGTATAGGTTGTTTAATCACGACTTGAAACACTTCGAAATTTATATGAGGCCGGATACGCACAAAAAATGAGTAAAAAATTCCCAATTTTTGGTATGAACACAAATTACCTGTTTTGCCGTTGCAGTTGTGAAATAGGCCCTGAAGTGAAAAATATTTGAAATAAAATTGAACATTTTTTAACTTAAAAAAAATTAATATTCATGGGCCCTTTCAAATATTACAAAGCAATTAGTACTCCCAAACATTCAATGATAGGCCCTTATGTAATAAAAAAAAAAGGAAAAGTTTTTATTAACTCAACAAAATCCAGATGTTTATGAATCTTTTAAATTTCTTTGATAAGTAAATGAATGAAGCTCATTAAGTTGTATTACTTGGTGAGCTCTTTTTAAATTCAAAAGGTTGAAAAGCTTCACCGGAACCGGCATAAAATTTCGATTGAAATTCCACCCAATGTAAGCGTAGGCAATGCAAAAATGCTGACAGACCCTCCATAACCACCAATATGGCTACAGTTAATGCGGCCCAAAAAATGAAAACCACATACAAAACAATGGCATTAACATAGCCCCTTGAACCGGTAAGGCCAACTTTCAGAACCATATTCCATAATACTGTCGAAAGCTGATCATGAGCCAAAGACAATGCCCATAAACGTAGATAGGAGGCTGTATGAGAGACAGCGCCTAAGACACTTTCAATGCAATGTATGCCTGTAAAGGTGAAGAAATTTAAGAAGAGAAGAGAAAGACATGCGATTGCCTATTACCTGAGTGTATCCAAAGTTCACTTAGAACAGTTTCATCTTCTTCTTTATGTTTTGATTGATGTGGTAGCTCTGATTCACCCTCACGTATGGGATCTTCTACCACGTACACCAAAGACTTACGTATATTGCTTAAGGTATGACGTTTGCGTGATCGTTTAACAGCTTCGTTTTTAATTTTTTGAATTTTTCTTTTTTGAATCGTATAATATATGGGCTTGCCCGCCAACAGTATGGGTATACATAATAGGCCAAAGGCCAATAGACACATTTGTATATAATTCTGGAATTCAAACATATACATTTCACAGTTCTCCGGAGGTTCATCAGCTCCCTTCATTAACAGCATATTAATGAAGATTATGAGCACGGAGGGAGCACAAGCTGAATTATAGGGGGTACCTATATGGCCGCCATAAGTTACCCACTTGAAGAAGACCAGGAACACCAAATATCCAAAGATACACAACAGAAATATAATCTGCGGTACAAACACGAGCAGTAGGTCCACATAATTGTCTTTATGAATGAAGTTGGCTGCAGACAGCAGAAGGCCGAAAATCATTTGAGTAACGCCCAATATAATGGCCAATTTCATTTTTAAAGAGTTAAACATGATAATGGCATGCTCACCGGATGCATCCCATACCGGATCCATGCCAAATGCATAAGGCGTGCCCATATAATGTTTCGGATTAGCCGGATCCAATTCTATAAAATGGTTACCAAGTACTTCTGTTTCGGTGAATGGTGCGCGCCACGCGGAGCCAAACAAATTTAGGGACTTGGAGAACATGTCATTGTATATGAGTCCTGTGTAGACGGAAAAGCCACCCATTAGGGTGATTATATAACGGCCAGCAAATAAAATATTCCAAATTTCGCTTTGTTCCTTAGCCAAACGATTCTTTTCCTCCAAGGGTTTCTCCTTCAATACCATCCACAGGCCGAATAAAAACATTATCAGACCATGGCCTACATCACCGAACATAACAGCAAATAGAAATGGAAACGTTATAATCGTATAGGGGGCTGGATTCAACTCCTGATACTGGGCCATGCCATAGGCATCAATGAGATTCTGAAAGCCTTTCGTGAACCGATTCAAAGCAAAGTAGGTGGGCTTAAAGTTGTCCGTCAGATGGGGTTTGTGGATTTCATTTAACATGGGCACAAACATTGCTCTTGCACTGCCTTTAGCGGTTCTGCGTGCCCCCAATATTAAGGCATCTCTGACGGTATTCACTGCTCGCGATGGTATCCAGCAATCGGCCTGCAAATACTTGTCCTTCTGTAAACGTTTCACATGATTCATACGATTCAATATGAAATAAACCATAAGCATTTTCTGGACCTTAGTCTGCCAAATATACAAATCTGCTGAGGCTATTAAAAGCAAATTATAACGGTGCTTTTGTGTCTTCTCTATAACCAAATCCAAATCCTTAAGTTCTTGGCTTAAGCTTTTAGCCAAGGCTTTTCGATCTTCCAATGACTCTGGGCACTCAAAGAGTTTTATGCCAAAGCCTTGGCTAACTTTGGCAATTTTTTTCTTAATTACGGGCCCCATGAAAAATATTATGAAAACATATTTCCTATAGGACTCCTTACGTCCAAGTGTTTGTTGCACTGTGACTGTCACCTCCCTGTGCTTGAGAACAAAATAGCCTCGGGTAATGCGCCACAAAATCGTTTCGAATGTTGCAAATCTCTCAACGGGTATGGTGCCGGTAACAAACGACAAATACATGCCATCATGGACGCCATTAGCACGTGTGACCAATTCATTTTTCATCAAATTCATGATGAAACTATCCGTCCAAGCAATAACCGGTTGATTGGGTTGGCCAAAGAAGGCTTCAACTTTTTGCAAAACCAGCAAATGTTCATGCAACTCTTGGCGCTGGCGCCTCAACGTCTCTACACTCATTACCACTTGCATAAGATCATCGTACATTTGCTGTAAAATTGTTTCCAATGTCTTTAGGTCAGCGGCCTCTGGTATCTCATCCTCATCAACATCCGGATATATGACGACTTTTATGTCAAAATCATCAATTTCTTGTTGCAAATACGTTATTATACGCTTCAGTTCATTGCACCGTTGTATCTCCGGGGTATAGCGGTTGTTTACCACCACACTGCCTGCATAGATGTTAAGAAACTGTACCTTGCCCACATAACCGATTTCGATGAGGCAATTGAATGCTGACTCGCTATGCAAAACCATTTGACACAATGTCATGGGTTCACTGCGAAAGAATGACATTTTTTTGTTTGCTTCTTCCTTTCTTTTTTACCCACCACTCTTTTGCCTTTTTCGTATGCTTTTTTAATCTTTTTTTCAAGAATTTTTTATTGAATTTAAAAAAAAAATTCAATTTTCAAAATGATTTCAAATTTTTTTTGGTTTTTCGAACAAGAAACTCACAGAGTGTGTCATTGAAACTGAAGGTAATTTCGTAAATAGGCCTCTAAGTTAAAAAGAAAAATTTCTACAAATCCTTAAACATTTTTGTCAAACCCATTTTATTATTTCGCTTGCGAGAGTTTCAACAAATCTCAACCGACGACTGATATTTTATTCAAAGGTTTTAAATGTTCCAGAGCGCCCAGAGTTTTGGACAGATCCCACATACATATGTACATACATAATTGGTTATTACAACCCTTTAGGAACGACTACAACCTAGCTTCTCACATCACTTATGTGATGCGTGTAAATGTTATACATCAGTGACGGGACCTGCGGGTTAAAGTTCAGTCCGAAGGACAGATTTTTAAGAAACTTTTCATGGCAATTTTACTTGCTCTCAGCGTGTTCTTTCCAGAAATTAGCACACACTAAGGGGCTGTAGTAACCAATTACGTGTACATGATGTACATTTCACGAATTTTTCATTGCGATTTAAAAAATCACCTGCTAAAATCAGCCTAAGCAATGAAATAGTCTAGTACGTAGTATGTTGAATTATTTAACATGAGCCCGTGGTTTAACCTCCGGCTAAGAATCTCAACAAAACGAAATCTTCTTTCAGCTATTTTCTCTCTGCAGATTTCTGGCAAAAACTCTGAGAGTTAATATAATTGCCAAGAAAAGTTTCTCAAATCTGTTATTCATACAGTTACACACACACATACACACAACACGAGTGATAGTGAAAAGCTAGGTTGGTTGTAAACCTGACTAAAGTATTGTAGTGAGCAACTAAGTAAGTAAGTAAGCGCTGATTAAAGGGGGAAGCAAATAAAAAAATGTATAACTAAATAGGCCCACTTTCTATCACATGATTTTAAATATGCAAGCAAATCATGTCTGCAATTCTCTTCAAAACTTTAAAAAATCCCAAAAATGCCTTTAAATTCAGCAAAAATTTTCTCCGGCATTTTTCTCTCCTACGTTTTATTGTTTTTGTTGTTTATATTATTTAATACAAATACATTGCCATTAACCCACTTCCCATGAGATACTGATGATGTTGTTGCCAATCATCATCACCATTAGCATCATTGACATCAGAGTGTTATTATTATTACGGGACAGAATATCATCATCAATAAGCCTTTAACCGCCATATGCTTTATGGTTTTGAATAAATTTTAAAAAGAAATTGAAAAATTCCAAAAAAATATAAAAAATATCGATAAATTAAGATTGTTATCGATATTATTTGTTTAAAATTTATTTAATTTCTGAAATGAAAATACAAAAAGGAGAAAAAACCCGAATGATTGTGTATTAAAAGTTGAACATCAAAGATATTAAAAAGGCTTTTTATTAATAAATAATTAAAACAACAAAAACAAAACTGCATGTGCAATTTATTTATTAATAATTGAAAATTACATATACACACCCACCCACACACACTCATATTCGCATATACTTCCATACACATGCAAATTAATATAAAATTCATGGTTTTTATTTGTGGCGATGTGCTGTGCAACAATTTTATTTTATCGTGGCCAGGCCATTGGAGATTATGGATCTCTGGATCTTGTTTATACCAGCAGTTGTTGTTTGTTTTTAATTTCTTATTTTTTTTCTCGATTTTATTTTCAGCCGCATAAATAACAAACAATATTTGTTTAAACATTTAAAAACAACGAAGAGAAAAAAATTGAAAATTAATTTATTTTTTTGGTTAAGAATCGTTTTGACGATTTAATGACGTCAATTCGAAAATACTGCGTGTTTGCGTGTTTTCTTTTCTAAATTAAAAAAATTATTATGCGCTAGTATTGAAAATAGTAGAAAATTTTAAGTTTAAATATCCTCAATTCTCTTACACTTGAGCCTGGACTTACAACACACAATAATTAAGAAACTCTAATGACTCCGTAACTCGCCGTAGTCTAGTAGTTAGTGTGTTGGCTTATTAGATGTAAGGCCTCGGTTTAAACCACTTTTCTTTTTAAACTAATAAAAGGAATATTTAAAAGCTCTTAGCATTTATAGAATTAAAATAAACAATAATAAACATGTAAAAAGCAAAAAAAAAAGGAATTAACTAATTGCATTTACATGCGTCTACATGCGTCTTTATGCGTTCACATGCGTTAGTAACCGTTCATATGAATTTTCATGTGTTAGCAAAACAAACTGACTTTTTAAATTACAAAAATTTCAATAAAAACAAAAACAAATAAGAAAAAGGAAAAAAAACACAAAAAATTCTCTAAAATATGTATCTCATAGATACAAAAATACTCATATGATCGCATCCACATATACACACTTTATGTCTGTATTTTAGTTTTATTTTCTAAATAATGTTGCTTTATTTTTATTTAGAAAAAATAAAAAAATAAAAAAATTTAAAGATACGTTCTCAACGTTGTCTGTCCTTATCTTTTTATTGCCGACAAAAATACAAGAATTTTTTTTATTTTTTTATTCTCCGCTATTTCTGTGAATAGGATTGTGAGTGTATTTTTATGTGCTGTTGGCATGTGTTTTACCAAAAATATATTTACGCTCTCATATCTGAGAGAGATAGGGAAGACGTCGTGAGCACATAATATCTGCAACAAGTTCGGAAATATTAGCAACATTTTATCAGCAAGATACGCTTTTTTGTAGTGTCACTATTGCTATGATAATGAGATAATTTCGAAACTTTGTGTTGAAATAGTGATGCTAATTTGATAGAGAGGGGATGGTACTAGTTTTTAGAATTGTTAAGCTGTCCTATCCATACATACATACATACATACATACATACATACATACATGCATACATACATAATTAGCCATTACAACCCTTCAGTCAGGATTACGGCCTAGCTTCTCATACCACTCATGTTGTGTGCCTTAATTTTATACTTGAGTGGCGGGACCTACCATTTAAAGTCGACACCCAACGGCAGATTTTGAGAAACTTTTTATGGCAGGGTTATTTATTCTCAGAGTTTTTGCCAGAAATCTGCTTTTTTTTGGTTTTTTCATATTTCGAAATGTTTCTCAAAAAAATTTGTCATTCGGAATCGTTTTTAAACTGTAGGTCCCGCCACTTATGGGTAAAATTAACACACACAACATGGTGTGAAAGGCTAGGTCATAATCCTGACTGAATGGTTGTAATGACCAATTATGTATGTATTTTTGTAATACATACTAGACTATGGTATCTTTCGTATGCGTTGCCTTGTGTTAAATCTGCCAGATCGAGCAAGAAAGGTCTGATACAGAAACAATATTCTTCACGGTATGTACTCTTCAATACTCTTCTTCAGTAGTAGTTGATTGATTAACGTCCAATGAAGTTAAACGGATGTAAAATTTGATCACAACAGCTTGAATAGCCTTTGACAAATATTAACTTTAACAATTGTGCGATCACATACCATGTGAGACATGCCGAATTCACTACAACTCAATAACGAATCGTCTTCTCTCACTTGTTTGTTTTACATTTGCTTAACAGCCTGTTGCCAGTATGTTGTACAATGTTTATAAACATTTCGAACTTGTCAACATGTTGATGAGTGATGTTAGTCTCACTAGTGTATTTGCAGTGATCCTCTCAGATATTTTGTTTGTATGTTTTTCTGTCCGTATATTTTTTTGTTTTTCTTTTTGTTTTTCACACGCGCTGTTTAAAATATTTTAAAGCAAATTTTCATTAAAAATAAATTTCTTAATCAGTCGGTTTATTAAAATTGAACAAAAATCTACACGAATTTCAATAAAAGCGCTTAAAACGAAATCCAAAAAAAAAAATTAAAAAAATTTTAAAAATGTTTTAAAAAAATTTTAAAATTAAAAAATAAATAAAAAAAATGTAATTAAAAAAAAAAGAATAAAAATAAAAAATATATAAAATAACAGTGTATAATAAAATAATACCGCCTTTTAATAACAAATAATAAATTATTACGACATCTCTTTACGTTTTAAGAAAATTATAAAAAAGATTTATATTTAAAAAAAAAAATTAAATTTTTATAAGAAAAAAATAGAAACAAAAGAAAACTTTGTTAAATAGCTTCTTAATAAGTTTTTCCATTCATTTGCATTTGATGTATGCTTTTTGTAGTTACTTTTTTAATATAATTTTCCAATTGCGACAAACTTTTTAATACAAAATTTTGTTGGTAAGTTTCCCCCTTTAACCTTATACAAAAAAATTTATTTTTGCTTTACACTCAGTTAGTGCGAGGAACAGAGTGAAAATAGTTTTAAAAATTGAATTTTTTTTTCTTTCTTTTTCTGTTTCTATGACCCAAATTTGTTGCTGAACAACAATATTTTTCCCATAATTTTTCTCCTCTAACGCGGCTGTTGCTGCTTATTTTTTTGTTGCTTTTATTTTTGAGTTTTCTTTAGTGTTGAGAAGGAAATGAAAAACTATTTTATTTTAAGTTTTTCTATTTCTCTCTTTTGCATATCAGCGTATGTATCTTATGACAAGTATGAGTAACTCAATGATGCTGCTGTTGCTTTGTATATCTTTTGATTTATTTCAAGAAGTGCTCATGTGTTCTTGATGCTGTTGCTGCGGTTTTCTATGTTTCTCGTTTTTTTTTTCCTAAGTACCTCAAGCCATTTATAAGTTTATTTAGTTTTCTTCTCTTTCAACGAAAACAACACGAAAAAAAAATAAAAAACAAAATTCTGGCATTGCAAACAAAAATTTCTAGCATTTCCTCATGTAAGCAAGAAATAAGAAACGTCATGGTTTTCTGAAATTTAAAAATTTGTTTTCTCCTTCATTTTTCGACTATTATTTTGCTTGGTTTTGTTTTTGTTTTTTGTTTTAGTTTCAGTTTTCATTTAATAAATGCAATTCACAAATCATCATAATTTCTTACAAAAAGTTCTACGCTTTTTTGATTGTGAAAAATTTCTTTTTTTTTCTTATGTTTTCTATTCAATTAAATAACGGGTAATTTTTATCCCTGAATTTTTGGGTATTGAAAACAAATGGAGGATGAATGTTGTCATCAAGGGCAAGAGCTGTGACTAGTTTGACGTGGTCATTATAATCCTTCAATCAGGATTACGACCTGGCTTCTCACACCACTTATGCTGTATGTGTTAATTTTATGCATGAGTGATGGGAGCTACAGTTTAAATACGAAAGACAGATTTGTAACTAACTTCCTCAGAGTTTTTGCCAATAAGCTATTAAGAGGAAATCGGATTTAGTTGGATATGTCTGACCTGGGATATGAAGCGTGGACTCACTTATTAGACGTGAGTCTAATCTTTTTACCCACTACCTACTAGATACGGCGACTTACTGCGCGTATTCCTATATAAAATAGTCTAATGAAGTTAATTAGCAAAAAAAAAACATATTATTTAATAGCGTTTATATGCGGCTTTATGCGTTCCCATACGTTAATAAGCGTTCATATGCTTTTCACGACTTAGAAAACCAAATTAACTTTCTAATTTAGAAAAATTTCAATAAAAACAAAAACAAATAAGAAAAAGCAAAAAAAAAATCTCTAACAAATGAAGTTAAATCTCATGATCTTGACAGCGAATGGATTGCTCCAAAAAAAGAGATTCAATCCTTACCAAACTTATCTTGGGTTATAGTATCACAAGTCGTTTGGCTTGAGAGGGCCTCTTGCTAAAATCCACTTTACTTAAAACTCATGTCTCCTGTTACATGTTAACATCACTTTAAATAAAAACAACGAATTTAATTTCTGTTTTCATAAACTGTATTGATGTTATCGAGTAATTAATTATTCGTGGTATCTGCGACTTTGTTTACATAAATATGTATGTGTTGAACAAAATTTATTTTTTATTTTTAAATTTCTAAATTGTAAATGAAAATTCGTTTGGAAAATAAACTTCAGTTTATTTTAGAATTGTTTTTTTATTTAAAAACATTTCTACAAACAACCTGTCAATTTGTATTCAATTCGAAATTTTTATGAAATTGACATGAATTTGTGTATTAAATGGCAGCCATGAATGGACAACAAACGTTAATGAAATAATTTCCCGAAAAATAATTTTATTTTGTTGTTGTTTTAGTTTTTAGCAAAAGTGCAGCTGAATAAATAAATTATTATAAGGAAAAAGGAAAAAAATAATAAAGAAAACAAAAGAGGTATTCAACTGAAAACTTTTAGAAAATGAAATAAATTTTATGGTAACAAAATGCAACATAAACATTGTTTATAACTGTTTAACTGTTTGAATATTAAAAATTAAACAAAAATCATGGCGACATTTCCAGCTAAAAAAGTTCATTTTCGAATTTTTTTTTTTTGGAATTTTTTATTTCAAAAATATTTATTTTCTCTCGACAAAAAAAAAAAAAAGAAATCAGATATAAATGTATAAATTAAATAAAATTAAATTAAAATTAAACAAATTTTGTATCTCTTTAATGCCTACACTCGACATTTACAAAATAATTCATTTTCGATGTGAGGCGTACATACGTCGTTTGAACCACGGTGATCATAGCTGAAGGGTTAATAAAAGCCTTGCAAAACTACATATTACAAAACGTAAACTCAGCCACTACTACAATGTCCTTGAGTTTTTTCTTTAGACACTGAGTACCTCATGACTGAAATCCATAAGACTTATTTTTAGCCTTTGCTTTTTGTAAGCCCAGCATCAATATGGCACTTTCAATTTAATCGTCTATCAAGTTGCACACCAAAGTACTTAACCCCCGATTGTTGAAGTATTAACTTATCATTTACCAGTATAAATGCCTCTTAACGTAAAGTATATATTACGTGAAAATAGTTTTTACGATTGATTTCCAATCTACTTGCGCTATTTTCCAACCGATGTACGGATCTGTCCTGCTGTTTCATGAAAACTTTGTTGACTTGGTATTCATCGAAAGGCTACAACATCAACTAATGTTGCCGCATGCTTGCCTACATATCTGTTGTTCCAGTCAAGAATATATTTCCTTGTAGCTCACCGGCTCTTCGATAGCCTGTGGTGTAGTAGACCATACGCCGTAGTTAAGGTAAAGTTTTCAACGAGTTAAATAACTACTCAGTAGTTTGCATATGTTTTCGAAAAAATATTTGCCACAATTTGTGTAACAAGTTTTTCTAGGTGATGTGTGTGATGGTTTGAAAGGTATCAATTACTTGCCTTATTTCATTTACCAATATGTGCATTTATTTAGTTGTACTATGTTGTCTATTGAATACAAGTTGTTGTTCAGGTATACTTCCCTTCTATTAAAGATTCTGATGTGGATTTCAATAATTTTTCAAAGAATTTCTACGTGGCCTAAATGTCCTTTACCAGGCTTGGGGTATCATAATAAGCAACGAAAACAAAAAAATTGTATGCAACAACATAACGGATTATTGTAGCATTGCTTACTCATGTACTTAATTGGTCATTACAGTCTGTAGGATTACGACCTATCTTTTCACATCACTAATGTTGTGTGTGTTAATTTCATCTATAAGTGGTGAAACGTCCAGTTTAAAGTCGACTCCAAACTCCAAATTTTTTGAGAAACTTGTCATGGCTATTTTATTTCCATGATATCGTGCAGTTCAGTTAGCATAATCTTGTTGCATTTCTTTTTCTTTTTTTAGAATCGCCTATAGTCTTTCTAGTATGACGATACTTTAATCCTCAAGTCAAGAATACGACCAAGCTTCTCACACGCCTTATGCTGTATGGCCAAATTTTGTCCACAAGTGGCGGCACCTACAGTTTAAACGCGATTCCTAAGGACAAAGTGTTTGAGAAGCTTTTCGTGGCAATTTGATTTACTCAGTAGTATCCAATGAAAGACTTTTTCATATTTCGTTGAACCGTGGCCTCACGTCTTATAAGCCAACACAATATCTACTAGACAATGACGACTACTTTTATATAATTCAGTCAATTTGATTTGAGTACACACCGCTTGCAATTTTACAAAAATTTCCTAATATATAAAATTTATACACCAACATGTATTTGCTTAAATATTTAAATAAAAAGTGCCGATTTTGTTGCAAAAATTTCAAATCAATTTCCCTGATCCACAGGTCAACATTATAAAAATTTCCTGTTTAATTTTCGTTCTTTCTCTCTCTTTTTTTTTATTTTTTTTTTTATTTGTTTCATACTTTGTTGGTGATTTAGTGCTTCCTTTTTATGAGTTTGTTTTTGTTTTTGTTTTTATTTTTATTTGTATTTCCCATTGAATTTTAGTGTATCTTTATATGTACAGTATTATCATTGATTTATTTATTCTGTCTTTGCATTTTTTTTTTTGTTTGTCTTATTTTTCTAACCTTGAATTTACTCGTAAATCTGTAAAAAAAATCTTTTTATTCGCGTGCTTTTTTTTTTTTGCTTTTTTTGTAAAACTTTAAGTGAAACGACAAATAAATTGAGACAAGAAAACAAGCCAACTTTTGCTGTCTGGTTGGTTACAGTTGGGTGCGTCAATTGTTTCAGTGAAATTTTTTTTTTGTTTCAACGCTTCCTAAACGGAAGTTTTTATTTAATTTTTATGTTTCTATTTCTGTTTTCTATTTGTTTTTTTCCACTTTTCTATTTATTTTGTTGCTTACGTTTTTGGCAATTTAATTTAATTTTTTTTGTTTCTCATGATCATACAATACTTCAACACAAACGCATACTATAGCGTTTTTAAGATTTAGGTGACCCTGAAATTTAAAAATGTTTGAAAAGATTATAGATTTCCTGCATTAGATTTCTTATGTTGTGTTGTATTGTTGTACTGTATTGTGTTTGTGGTCTACGTGTGACGTATGATTAATATCAATTATTTATTAAGTATACGCACCAAATGCTTAATTGACATCACGGGCATATTTAGCTTCGTATTTTGTTAAAAAAAACTATTTTTTATTTAAAATTATTTTGTTTTTAGCAAAAATATAAAATAAATTTAAATTTGATTTCTTAACATAGGAAACGACCTTAAAATCGATCGCTTCAGACTAAGAGAACAGATAGGAATCTCTTCAAGCATAATAAGACAATCACCGGAATGCAGATTTGGAATTTACTAACGTTAATACAACCAGAAAAAAATGCTAATCAAGTACTAGGCAAAGAGTTATCCTTACTACCATCGAGCAATACCTGATCAGAGCAGTTCATCATAGCAAAAGGTTTGAGGTAGACATTACCGAGCAAGTTGGGCGTAGTACAATAGATCGCTCAGGCAAAGCTTTGTCTTTGTGATTTTGTCTCTTATTGTATTCGACTTTAAAGTACTGGAATATATTGTTTATCGGCGAAACGGATCGATTGCTAAACTTTTCCTCTTCTTCTTTTTCATACAAATTCACACATACATACATGCATACTTGGTCATTACAGAAATTCAGTCAGGATTACGGCCTATGTAGATTCTCACACAACTCATGCTGTGTGTTTTAATTTTATTTATAAGTAGCGGAACCTACGGTTAAAAGTCAACTCCAAACGATAGATTTATGAGAAACTGTTCATGGCCATTTTATTTACTCTCAGAGTTTTTGCCAGAAACCTGTTGAGAGGAAGTCGCCAAAGAAATATTTTCTCATATTACATTTTGTTGGAGATCTCTGACATGCGATTTGAACCGTGGCCTTAGAAATGTGTGTGTGTGTCTTAATTTGGTGGTGCGAGCAGCTAGATTGTAATCTTAACTGAAGAATTGTAATGATTAAGTATGTATGCATGTACTGAATTCAAACCTGGTTTGAGCAGGTTAGTAATCAAACAGTTAAACTACAACACTATGTCCGTCACCTCCTTTCTTGAGCAGAAAATTCTGATTGTTGGTCCATATTTTATCAATAGTGCCCAACAACTACAAGAATTGATCGATTTACTACAATTTAGGCATAACTCAACTGACACTGTTCGCTAAGCAAATATAGTGCCGCTGCCTAGTTTACAGAAGTTTTCTGGTTGGCTTTACCGTGCCAGCTTGAACACAATAGACCAGCAATTTATACAAACCTAGATACGGAATACTAAATCCAGTCTGCAGGAAAAACAATTATTAATAATTGAAAATTAAAAAATTTTTCTTCCTTTTCAATAAAATGCTTCCTTCAGCAGTTCAAAATACTCCGATATTTGCTGCATCAATTTCCCCTTCAATAAAACTGTATTTCCTTTCAATTGATTTCTGTAAACATTCTTAAATTTTCCACACATGACAGTAAAATCTTTGGTAGTCAAACATTTTCATTTAACAAATAGAAAATCTATAATAAATTCCCTACAAATTGAATTTTCAAAATTAAATTCTTCCTATAAAATGCGAAAATGTTTATACAAATCATTCCGTCAATACAATACCAATTAAAAACGAATAGAATAGCAATTGATACAACTGAGAGAGAGAGAGAGTTTGTGTTACGATATTATTTGTGTTTGTATTTGTATTTGTGGAGACAAAAGATATGCTTTCGATATGAAACATGTTAAAAACCCCTTAAAATTTGGTTACAATGCAAATACTCTACAACATATGGGTCATGGCACAATGTTTCTGATTACATACATACCAGAGATCAGCAATGAGTATTCAAAAAGTTTAGTGGATTCGAATCATACTCATAATTTCTGATATTTATACGCATTCATACTTATTTTAATATCATACTCATATTACTCATATTCAAAGTTTTAAGTACTCATCATACTCATACTTAACAATACGCATGATGTTATTGATTTCGACTCCCCATAACTCAACATATACAAGAATCACAAAAAAATTATAATTCGCATACGAACACTACAATACTCACTAGAAGGTTGTATGTTTACTTTGCTAGCTGTCTATGTACTTTTTATTTCTTCTGTTTTTGTAAATGCAACAACAACTAAGACTGTAAATTTTTATGAACGATTCGAATCACTCGAATCATTTATGAGTATTCTAAGTATTTTTCTAACACTCATACTCATTGCAACCTGTACTTATAAATCAATGTTGTTGTGAGTACGAATGAGTCAGAGTACAAGTTGAATTTCAATACTATTGACTCACTCATACTTAAAATTTCATGAGTACTTATGAATAGCGAAAAAACGATTCGTTGCTGAATTCTGGTGCATACGTAATTGGTCATTACAGTCATTGGTCTACTTACCTAAATGTAGCATTCAGCTTCAAAATTTTACACAAAAGAGATGCCAAATGCTTGTGAAATGTCTCTTAAAGTCCTTTTGTTCGAATGTAATATCCTTTTTGTGTCACATACAACAACTATTGGTTGTATTAAATTCCCTGCATATGTACTCATGTATATGTGAGGTTTAATACAACTGCCTGTACATGAATGTGTGTGTATAGAAATTTTGTTCATTTAAATACACTTCATTAGGCAAAATATCAAAAGAGAAAGAGAACCAGAACGAGAAAGCGAAAGCGGTTCTCCTGTATTGCACGCATCAATTTTATTTAACGAAAATCACAAAATCCGCATGATTGGATTCAATTTCATTGTATTTTTTTCTTGTTTTTTCGGTGATGTCGGGGATTTTCCTGGGCGAGTGTATACATATGTGTGCATGTGCTGTGTTACAATGTTGTACTCTTTTTAAGCCACTAAACTAAAAGTATAACAAAGAGAAAACGTGCAAGGTGGTGAAAGTGAAAGAGCGAGAGTAGGGAATTTAATGGAATTTTATGTTATAAATTGGATTTAATGTTTGATGTTCTCGTTCATTTTGTGTTTTTCGTTCTTCCTTTTTGTATTTGTTTTTGTTAGCTTTAGAAGTTTTATTTAGTTTGTGGATACGAGTGTGTGTGCGCGTATGTTGTATTGAAATTGATATTTTAGTCAGGTGTTGGGCAAACTCTTACTGTTTTGCATGCCATACACACATTTGCATTTACACGCATATTGTATCTCATTAAATGTTTACATATTCATATGTTTGCGTATAAGTGTGTTTGTGCATGAGTATGTGTATGTATTGTATTAAATTTTCGTATTTAGTTAAGCTTAATTAGAACTATGTCTTCGATGATTAAAATCGAAATGATTAGGGCCGCGCTTAATTTTATGGAAAAAATTAGAAAAAAACAGAAATGTTTTGCGCCTCTCCTACACATAAAATGGGGACGCGTCTAATGTTTAATTAATAATACTTTAACATTCGTTCTTTTCAACATTTCAATTTTGAAATAAACCGATCGATAATACTGTTTATACTCAAGTTATTTTTGCCTTGGCAACTTCTAGAACCTTGCTTTTCTTACCTTACATTTATTTGTTACCATTTCATACTTTAGTTAACAACACTGGCTGGCAATACTATCTTTGACCAATGTATGTATGTATGTATATGTATATATATGTACCAGAGATCAGCAATGAATCGTTTTTTCGCTACTCATAAGTACTCATGAAATTTCGAGTATGAGTGAGTCAACAGTATTGAAATTCAACTATTCATTCATACTCACTACAACATTGATTTTTAAGTACAGGTTGTAATGAGTATGAGTACAACGTTGACATCAAACTCATCACATTCGAAATATGTTTGATTCATACGTCTACTCATTTAGATTCATAAATTTAGAAAAATACTTATAATACTCATAAATGATTCGAGTGATTCGAATCATTCATAGAAATTTACAGTCTTAATTGTTGTGGCATTTACAAAAAGAGAGCAGAAAGAAAAATACAAACACACAACCTTCTAGTGAGTATTGTAGTGTTCGCATGCGAATCATACTTATTTTGTGATTCTTCGAAATCAACAACATTATGCGTATTGTTAAGTATGAGTACTTCAAACTTTGAATGTGAGTAGTATCACTATGATATTAAATTAAGTATGAATGCGTAAAAGTATCAGAAATTATGAGTATGATTCGAATCTATTCATCTTTTTGAATACTCATTGTTGATTTCTGGTATGTACAGTAAAGCTTCCTATATGTTATTAGATTCTCTCTCTCATTTTCTCTCTCCAACTATTGTAAATCAACATATTTTAAGCATTGGACTCTTTACTTGTGTGGCATTAGAGCATGCCAGAAGGAAACACTTGTGTGAGTATGAGTCCCTAGACTGGAAATTGTCATTGTTTACATCTAAAGCTTATCAGAGTAATAGACTTGATAGAGTTATTATAGAGATGCCCTATAAAGCGAGGAGAGTACAAGAATGTAGTACAGTCAGCATAGGTTTTTATGGCTGATAACCCCGGTTTAGTGAGCATTGATATAATACCAGCTGAAATGTTTGTAAATTAAAGCCATGGAATATGTTTGTAAAGGATGATTCGAAACGATTTTAATTGTAACACACCAAAAGAAAACTGAAATGCTATTTAAAGGGTAAGGAGCTAAGTGTTACATATCTAGCATAGGGAGAGCCCAACTTTTGGGACAATTTTGCTTCCAAATGCTTCACAGAAAAAATCCACTAAAAATGCACTGAAAAACTTACTTTCATTAAGTTTTCAATGCCCTAATGTTTATCATAACTCATACACACGTATTTATTGATTGATTGAAATCATCATTACATTTGCTAGGTATCAATGTGTCTGGTTTATGTATGTGTATATATTTGAGAGATACAGAGAGAGTGTGAGATATGTTAAGAAAATATTCTGCATCATCGAACACAAATCAATTTCAATATGCAGGTAAATGCTTATGATTTAGTTGACAGTTTTAACGTCTGTTAAGTTCTCACAAAAGAAGAACATATTGCTTATTGAGCATATTTTGCATATAAATCAAGACAAAAAGCTTTTGTAAAATTGTAAAATAAAAATTTTTTACATGGGAATATAAACCAAAATAAAATTATTTTTGGTCAGAAAGGGAAGGAAGGAGTATTTTTTTAATTTTCTTTTCTGTGAATATAAGCATGCAATACAAATAAATGTTAATAATTTTTCATTTGTTTTTTCTTTTTTTGCTTAAAAAAATGTTGAGAAAACGTATAACACGTTTAACATGCCTCATTACTTACAAGTTCCACAATAAAAATCCATTTTAAAGTTTGATTGTTGCTGTCATAAAATTCTAAAAGAATTCATTTCATTGCCAAAATACATTCAAGCATTTAATGCAATCAATTATAATAAATTACAATGAAAATGGTTTTTTTTTTAAATTTCATTAAATTTTTGTTGTGGTATGGTACACATATTGGATATGGGGAAAGAGCTTCGGAATCAAAGAGCCTAGCTTTACAGGAGAAAATTTTTCATGATACAAAAACCACTGAATTGGAGAATATTTAATACAATATTTTATATTTCTTTTAATCAAAATAAGTAATAAAATCCAATAAAAAAGAAGGATAAGTAATAGGAGTTTTCCTTTTTTCTTGTTATAAATTATAGGTAAATAGGCCTTCAAACCTAAAATTAAATATATTGCTACAAATCTTATTAATTGAGGATTCAAATCAGTTTTGCATCTACGCAAGCTTTTTAATTGTTTGATTTTTAAAAATTGGAAAAAATTTAAAAATCTAACAGGCAGGCATTAATAATGGTCTCAAATACATACATACATACATAGATACATACATAATTGGCCATTACAACCCTTCGTCAGGATTACGGCCTAGCTTCTCACACCACTCATGTTGTGTGCCTTAATTTAATACTTGAGTGGCGGGACCTACAGTTTAACGTCGACTCCGAACGACAGATTTTGAAAAACTTTTTCATGGCAGGTTTATTTACTCTCAGAGTTTTTGCCAGAAATCTGTTGAGAGGAAGTCGCCGAAGAAATATTTTTTTTTTTCATATTTCGTTTTGATGTCTGGCCTGGGGCTCGAACGCGGGCTGTACGTCTAATAAGCGAACACACAACCTACTAGATTACGACGAAAATAGCGGTCCCAAATAGCATAAATTAATGCCTGCCATTTCATACATACTTACTATTTACTTACTTAATTGGCCACTAACAACCCGATTAACGCATTTCGGCTTGCCACAACACATTCTTCCTGGCCCCTCTGCTTCTTTCGCACCTACGCCAGTTGGTCACACCAATCGATGACAGGACTTCCTCGATTTGGTCCTTCCAATGCAGGAAAGTTCGTCCTCTTCGTCGATTTCCGCAGATTCTCGCATAAAATACCCTTCTCGCCAGAGCATTCTCCTCCATTCGAACGGCATGAGCCGCTGGATGTTAATACGTTGCAAAACGTCTATGTCGTTGAGGAGCTCATACAGCTCATTGCTGGATCGAATGAGGAAATCATCGCCAACTCGTACTGGACTGAATATCTTACGTAGGACTTTTCTCTCGAATACTCTCAACGCTGCTGCATCAGTGCTTAATAGGGTCCATGCCTCTGCGCCATAAAGAAGCACGGATAGTATGAGCGTCTTGTAGAGCATCATTTCATATATAAGGGAGGATATTTAAAAGTTTAATTTTAAAAATACAAGAAAACAAAAACGGTTTGAAACTTTGCTAAATGTACTATTTTGTTGTGAATCATAATTCTTCCAGCTAGAAATGGAATTATATTTCATTCATATGGCTGCCGAGGCTGGCCTCACAGTAACTAATTCAATCTAATTCACGTTTTTCGTGTGTATTGGGGTCGTTCTCGCGAATGTCAGCCTTCATATGCTCAATTGTCTCTGGTTTGTCGGCATAACAATTTCCTTTAATGGCGCACCACAGAAAATAGTCCAACGGCGTCAAATCACAGCTTCTTGGCTGTGGCATCACCATTTCGGCTAATTAAACGGCTCTATGTTTTGCTTTATATATTTCGCACATGTAGTCTATTGCCTGTAATCAATGTCAAATAATTCTGTTACTCCCATATTATTCACTTGTCAAATACAACTCAGGCTTGTCACATGCTCACCACAGTCCTAGTGTCTATTTCCTCTGTTCGACTAATTGTTATATCAAATGTTTAGTCAGCCATTAGCATTACAGAGTTTTAAAAAATATTAGCTTTATACCTCTACGAGGGTATATGTGACGTATGATTAATATTTAACACGAATGTATTAACTTGATACCATTCCAAGGGTAAATGTGGCGTATGATGAATATTTAATTGGAAATTTTATATTCGCCATACGATACCATGACAAGTTTACAAAAGAAATTGACATAAGCATTGCCAGATTCGAAATAACCGATGTTTCACATGATGATTTCGTCAAATATCTGATTTGAAAAAATATTTCTTCGGCGACATAGAACATTTTCCCTGTCATTATTCAGCATTTGGGAACCTGAAATGAAGGATGTCCGGACATTCGCAATTTATTGACAGAACATGCCAGGGCACGGAAGATAATATTACAACGTGACTTTATTGAACCCAAGTTAGCAACATGCTTTTATGGAGTCCGACAATTTAGTCTAAACTAACCTTACCTTAAGAGATTTGAATAATTTTTTTGTTGTTGTAATTTTCTTCTTTTTTCAATAAATAGGTCCCTGTTAATAAAAAAAAATTATTTTCTATCATTCATATTCTTTAATCGTAATTATTTGCTTTGCTCTGCCATTAAATTGCGAAATCATAAGATGTTTGTTAAGCCTTATAACGTAAAGCGAATACTTTAGAAAAAGAAAAGAATAATGAATGAATGAATGAATGAATAATGAATAATGAATGAATGACTGAATGAATGAATATAAATGACTGACCTAATTGTCTTTATGATGGCGATATTCACCGTCAATTTATCTCATTTTTTCTAAATAGAAATGTGAGTGAATGAGTAAGTGAGTGACTTGAAGAATTTTTTTGCCAAAGATGATTACATTCAATACGGCATTGCCCCGATGATTCAGAGGATTTGTGGTTAGAGAGTCATTGGCCATTTAAGAAAAAGCCTTATTTTGTTAAATAAAATTCAATGAATCATATTAAATTTCACCTTAAATTATTTCATATTCAATTCCAATTTTAATTAAATTTTCTTTGTTTTTTATCTTTTTTTAGTAAAAAATGGAACAATTTGAGCAATTGTTAACTTGTTGCGTATGTTTGGATCGTTATCGTATACCAAAATTGCTGCCATGCCAACACTCCTTTTGTATGGAGCCCTGTATGGAGGGTCTGGTCGATTATGTCAGACGTCAGGTAAGCTGTTTAACATTTTTAAATAAATTCTTGACAAATTTACTCGCAGTATGGTGTTGCACAACACAGCTTGCTATGAAAGTGAACGGAAAAACTCCATGTTTTTCTTTTTATTCTTACAACAATTTAATTAGAATTTCCTTTTTTGTTTAATAAACATAAAGAACGAAGAAAAAAATTAAAAGAAATTAGAAAAAAGAATTTTCCCAGAAAAATTTTTATTCGATTTTTAAACATGAATTCTATTTACAACACATGAAACTGAACTGGCAAATGAATACCTTCGATGTCATCATCATCATGTATGTACATATAAAATGCAAAACTTATAGAAAGGAAGTCTTTGTTCATTATTCTTTAATTTATGCTTTTAAAGAATTTAAAGGTTTTTCCTTAAAAAAGTCCAATTAACATAAATTTTCAATAACACAGCCAGACAAAACGTTTATCTTTTTCTTATAATTTCTTAAACATTTTTTTCTATTTTTAAACTGGGTTTTCCCCTAGAAATTAACAATACACATGCATACATATATAATTGGTCATTACAATCCTTCAGTCAGGATTATGACGTAGTTTCTCACAGCACTTATGCTGTGTGTGCTAATTTTATACATGAGTGGCGGGACCTGCAGCATAAAGTCGACTGCGAAAGACAGATTATTTTGAGTAACTTTTCATGGCAATTTTATTTACTCTCAAAGCCTTTTCCAGGAAACTGCAGGAGAAAAGAAGTTGCCGAAAATATTTTTTCATATTTCGTTTTGTTGGGATGTCTGAGCTAGAATTTGAACCCAGATCTCGCATATCATAAGCCTAAACATTAACTACTGGAGACGAAAAAAATGTTTTCAAATATTTCTTTTCAATGCCATAAAAATGTTGAACATTTTTGCTTTCAAGGGCCTATTTAGCATGTTTGAAATCATTTAAAAATAATTTCTTGTAAATATACAACATTTTCTGTTAATAAATTAATGAAAAACAAACGTCACTGTGTTCACACATGTCTTTTAAATAAAATAAATAATTTTTTTTAATTTTTTCCCCATGCGAGCGTGGGGTCTACTATATCGATCAGTCAGCGCTACCTCCCACATGAAATGTTTGCTTGTTTGTTAACAACAAAAAGAATGAAAGACAAGGAATAAAAACCCATTAAAATTTAAGAAACAAGAAAACAGAATCAGAAACAGAAAACGCATTTTAACAAAACAATCAGGCAGACAGATCTGACGTCTAGAAGACTTACAGTGTAACTGAGTAATAAGAAAATCAAAAGCAAAGAAATTTTCTTTCAAAGAAATTTTCTTTTAATTTGAAAATTTCATTCTTTTGTGTAAAAAAATTCGCAATTTTCTTTATTTTAAACACGGTCACATTTAGTACTCAGTAAAATAAAGATTTTTTATTACGCATTTTATTTTCTTTTTAACCAAAAACATTAATATTTTTTATAAGGGGACTGACTAATCATTGAACCTATGAACCAATGAACCATTATTATCAGAAAGCACTATCAGAAGCAGCTGTCTGTGGGCCATTGAGGGCTATTTGCATATTAGCGGAGAAGTGAATGTTCTAGGAAGCATTCGGTAGTGTTCGATCACAGACCATATGAATTCGAAATTGGTGTGTAATCATGTCCTCCGACAGAGCGGTATGAGTGAGTTTTGTTTGAAGCTTTGTGTGCCTCCCAGAGCTTGTAGATATACACAGATATTCAAACTCATGTTCAAACAATATCAGTGCGTGCTGGAATAAAACTATGTATAAAGGTTTATCAGAGCTACACTCAGAAGTATGTTATCGATAATCGGACATCGCTGGAAGTTCGAATAGATTTCTGCATTCCTGAGTGCTAGGCTAGACGCCTTAGTCTAGTAGGTATTCTATTCGCTTATAAGCCGTGCAGTCACGCGGTTCAAACCCCAGATCAGACGTCTCAAACATAACGAAATATGAAAGAATAAGTGCCTCTCAGCCGATTGCTGGCAAAAATAGAATTGCCATGAATGTTCGGAGTCGACTTTGAACTGTAATTCCCACTACTTATGTATAATATTGACGCACAAAACTAAGAAACTATGTTGTAATCCTGACTCACTCCAGGATCCAGGACAATGAAACTGCAGGCAGTTTAATAAAGAAAGGTTAGTCTTTCTCTTAAAGGAGAGTTGCGTTCGGCAAACATTTTCAGAATAGTAGGTTTCCTATCGAAAGCGGCAAAAAAAGGTTTAAATTAAAGGTAACAGTTTTGTCAGCTCATTTTCGAAATAAATGCGATTCAATGACACCACCGAGGTCTCACGTCTAATAAGCCAATACACTACCAACTATACTACTGCGACTTCCAGTGACATCACCAAACTATGATATATAAACTCCTCAGTGGATAACCCAATATTTTCAATATTTAATTATTTACTATATCAACTAATAAATAGGCTTCTTGCCACAAATTTTTTTTTGTTTTGTTTCCTTTGTTAGCATATGTACATACATACATATGTATGTATTTAATTTTTAATATTTGTTTTTAAATTTTTTATTTTAATGCTGTTTTCATCACTGTTAGTTGGTCTGCTATAAATATAATAAATGACACAATTTTCTTAAAAATTTGTCATTAAATGTGTTCCGCCTGCTTGGCAATTTCGTGTAGGCGTCAGGCATGAAAATATTTTCAGTCAAAGACTTTATTTCTCTTTCTCTTGAAAATAAATATTTTTTTTTTCTTAATTACACAAAAAAAATTTCATAAAGATGCATTAAACATGTATTCGTTTAAAATATTTGCAGAGAATGTACAGGGTCGTCCAACATTGCATTTAAAATAAATTAAATTTAAATCTTGAAAACGCTAACCGATATGCTTCAAGGGTCATTAACTTTTACGAACTGTAAAGTTGTCTAAGTAGTTTTTTTAATTAAACAAAGACGCCATAGTCTAGTAGTTAGTGTGTTGGCTTACTAGACAAAATCTTGTGAGTTCAAACTGCAGCCAAGATATCTCGAAAATGAAATATTTCTTTCGCTCAACCTCTTCACAGCTATTTTCCCTGAGAATAAAATAAAATTGCCATGAAAAATCTTCTCAAATCTGTCGTTTATAGCCGGCGTAAATTTATATATGTCGCTGCTTTTGTTAGCTGTGATACATACATACAAATGTACATATAATATGATGTGGCAGCTCAGTTCAACTTTACATAAAAAATTAAAGTAGCTGGCAGCACAGTTCGAATGTTTCGGAACAAAAATTGAAATTAAACCAATTCGAGCTGAAATAGTTCCGAAGCAAGCTTACACTCTTTCGCTCTCTCTCTCTCTTTCTCAAAAAGAGAAATATCAAACTACATATAAAAAATTGTTTTTATTCTGAAACGCTGGGTGAATCCAGATTTACTAACCTCATTCCACCGAACTCATAGAAGCTGATGGTCGGCACAGGGACTACACAAACAAAATAATATCCTCTATTTGATTCTTATCAGTTCGCTTAAAAATTCACAGCCGCTTCTTTTCAAATGTAATCAATCTTGACTACTTTCCTGCTCATCTACCATATAATTTGAATCAAGGGGGCCAGTGAACACGACTACTTTTAAATAGAAAGTCTGTAGATGAATGAATTATGTCGCAATAAACCGATTGGTAAGCGAATTGTGTCGTTTTATTGATAAATTTTTTTTTTTGGGGAACAAAAATTCAACTCTCCAGTCGTCTTAACGTCATCTCCTTACACATTTCGAATGAAATATGTACCGGCAATGACGTTAGCTTGTAAATGGTTTTTGTCTTCGCCATAAATAACAGAAGAAAGATATGTAGTCTTCTTCTCAGATTCGAAGCTCCTGTAAAAGTCTTTTGAACAGTTCTAGCGGCATGACTCTCAATAGAGCCTTTGTTGCAAAGTACTATAAATGGCCCTCTAATTCAAAAATAGAAAAAAAAACGATTTGGAGTAGACCAGTCAGTTAGACGATAATTCCCAATTTTGTAAAGGAAATAAAAACTTTATTTTAAAGCGGATTTTGTTTTAAATTAATTTTTTTTTTTTTTAATTATGTTGTCAATTTTAAAATCTTTTTCAATTTGTTTAAGAAAATTTGTTCTCAAGCGAAAATTTATTGAATTTTAAAAAAATAATTCTCAATATCTCGCGTTTCTATATTTTCCGGTAAAAAGAATAACAACAATCCATAGTGCCTACGCCTTTTTAAATTTTTTCGTTTTTTCCATTTATTTTTTTTTTAATTTTTTTTTTTCCATTTTTTTCAAGCAATTTACGTAAAACTTATAAATTTTCAATTTAAAATATTATTTAAACGATGATAATAATAATAATAATAAAAACAACAACACAAACAACCCGACACATGTAAGCATATTGTGGTGTGTCTCTTTGGGGGAAATATTCTCTTACACACGCATTGCACTCACACACCCAACACATTCATGCATTTAAAGATGTTAAATAAATAATAACAAAAACAATAATATTGTATTTGTTTAATATTTTCGTTATTGGCTATTTTCCAGGAAAATATAACACACTCACAGACGCACACAAAAACTGAGACACATACCATAAACATATAAACAAACACTCATACATATGTTATTGTAATATATAGTATAGAGCAAGCACTTCATGAATTTAAATATTTACGTAGATAAAAAAAAGAGAGAGAGAGAGAGAAATCAATTTTTTTGCAATTGTACGTTTATACATTTATGAGTGCTTATAAAAGGTTATCCATTTCTCGGTATTAAAAATGTAAAAATAAATAAAAACCCACATAAAGCTTTGATTACTAAGAAACTTTGTTTCATTGTAATGCACGGACCTTGTCATTCAACACGAAATACAATGCCATTTCAATGGCAATGATGAAATAGCATGTCATTCCTCTTGTTTGGAATGGAGCAGTCTAACAATTTAACGTTGTTTTTAATCACTTTTTCCCACATAACCTGACGATAACTTAACACAATGTTAACGATAACCTAACGAACGTTAATTTTTAACTTTTAACGAAGAAATATGATCGTGGTGGCCAATTAATATCATTCAGTTGAATCCATTATTGTATGGCAGTAACGATTTCCCAGCTCAGACATCTCACCCAAATCGACATATGACAAATATTTCTTCTGTGACTTTCTCTCAGCAGATTTCTAGCAAAAACTCTGAAAGTAAAATAAAATTGCCATGAAAAGTTTCTCAAAACTCTGTCGCTCGGAGTCGAATTTAAACTGTAGGTCCTGCCTCATTTATAAATTAACACACACCAACATAAGTTTTGTGAGCAGCTAGATCGTAATCCTGACAGACGGGTTGTAATGAGCAATTACTTACTTACTGACTTAACACACCACTTAATGGAACACAATTGCATTTCTTGAATTGCGGATTGGTACGCAACGATCTTGCAAATTCGCTTTGAATTTAAATACAATCCTTTACTCTGCCAAACGTCAAGTAGGCTCTTAAATGCATCCTCCATCTTATATTTCCTAAATCAATTTGGGATTCTTTTTTGTTTCTTATTTTGATTATATTTGTCCTTTTGATTGCAATGTCAAAAAAAAGATTTTTTTAAACGATTTTTCTAAGTTTAACGCTTGCACCTCCATATTTCGTACATTCAATTATAATTGTATCAAACGAGCGTATGATTAATATTTAATTCATACCATTTAATAATGAAGCATACTTGTGGGGGCATGCTAGTGTATAATTAAATATTAATTATACGCCATCAGTTGATTATGTTTCTTTTTTTTGGCAAAAACTCTAAAGGCCATTATTACAATTTGCCGTTAACTAAAGGGAGTATTTTAATGGGCAGATAAAATGTTTTTCATTATTCTGAGTACCCAATAAGATAGAATGTAGCGTTAAGCTAAAGGAATGATCATCCTGCCGGTAACTTTTAAAGTTAAGTTTATATTTGAACTTGCCATACAAACATATTATTTTCAATATGGCTACTTCAAATATAAACAAAATGAGGAAATGCAACAAAAAACGAAGGCCGCGGTTGCCACTGCGTTTAGAGTTTTTTTAGAAATCTACTGAGAGGAAGTCGCCGAAGTAATATTTTTTTATTTTTCGTTTAATTGGAGCACTTTACCTACTAGGCTACTGCAATTACTAAGTTTAAATATGCTGATTAGGTTCTCTGGGTACTTTTATTAAAAGAATTGTAGTTAATTGTTTAAATGTCTTCATCAAGAAGCCTTCGTTCATGCAATTGTACGTTTCTGGATTAATTTTTATGAGACTGGAACAAATCATTGGTTTATGTCAACAATCCAATAATTCTTGAAGCATTTCGTAGCCAATATTCAAGCCAGCATCTACTCTACTACTAACTTTCTTCCATAACTTAACATTACAAATTTGCCATGTTTGTTTATAAGAAAAAAAGGAGAATTAATTGTTACTCATTACAAGAATTAATTCTTCTGCAACAAACGGGCATACAATAATAAATAAAAACATTTAAGATACCATTTGTAATCGCAAACAATTTGCAAATGGTTTTTACAGGTGTTTACAAAATTATAAACAATTTATAAATTACACACACGCATACATACTCATACACTTAACACACACACGTGTAATGTGGTAATAAATTATATTTTTTAATCATGAAATGATTTCCATTTTGATTGCAGGTTAAATGTCCAGAATGTCGTGCAGAACATCGTATTCCCTACAATGGTGTACAGGCCTTTCCCACCAACGTAACACTGCAGCGTTTTCTCGAATTACATATCGAGATAACGGGTGAATTACCAGATCCAACATCCGGTAAGTGAATCAGGAAAATTTTGAACATTTTGTACACATTTATGTTAAGGAAACGTGTCGGGTATTTGTAAATTCTTTGTAATTTGTTTCTGTAAATTTTTAAAGCAACCAACAGAGGATTAAAGAGAAAAACATTTTTTTCTTGTTCATTTTCATTTTCAATTTTATTTAATTTTCCTACTTTTCCACTTGCCATGGATATATGCAAACAATTCCATTGCCTGTATTGAACCATTTTTCAATATTCTTGTAACCGGATGATAAATGCTTTCCAAAGAGTAAAAAAAGAACACAAAAAATTTGAAAAAACAAGGATTCGTACAATTGTATATGAAATATTAAACGAGAAAAATATATGTATATGAAAAGCAATGTTTTATGTTTCAGGTTTTTAAGTTGTTGTTTTTTGTTATATTTCTACGAAAAACAGTTTTTCATATTTTACAGTGAAGGGCAAAATTAACCGACAACATAATAAAAAAAATTTCGTTTATAAAACTATTTCAACCATGACAAAATTTTAAAATGACACCTATTTACCGAGTTAAAAATTCTGAAAAACTTGATTTTGAACCACCACATTAGTACCAATCAAATACTAAAGCATAGCGACCATACAATGTATTATACTGCTCTTACCCTCAGTTCCAACAGGAAGCTACATCTTCCAATTTAGTTTTCATTTATTCAGTCCGTTTTACCATGGCCGACCATAGGCAACGTCGTGTGTTTACTGAATGATCTCTGAAGCAGTTGACAATTGACCCTAATTTTCAATGAAAAATTATCTTCAGTAATGAGATCCATTGCAGAATGAATGTGTACGTGAACAAACAAAATTGACATTGGGACGATACATGAGATCCAAGAGCGTCCAGTGCATACCAAAGCAGTCACTGTTTGATGAGGATTTTGTGATGGCGGTTTCATCGGTCCATATTTCTTTGGGAATGAAGTTGGCAATTCCATGACTGTCAATGGCATACACATATAGGTCGATCATTACTAACTATGTTTGGCAAAAGTTTGTCAGTCTGAACACCTACAATATGTGTTTCAACAGCTAAATCCGGGGTAAGTCTGGTGCTTAGGTTTCCTTAGGGCTGACAAGGATCTGAAATGAATTCTAACCATCTATTGTAAGGTATGTTGTGATGACGACTATAGAATGCCTCCTATGTAACTGGCCAGTACATAGTAGGACAAGGTTGAATATCCTCAAATAACCGAAATTGTGCGAGGGTTTGCATACGAGTTCTTTTGAGATTTATAACGAAATTAGACTGGCTGAGGGGAAATATTTTTGTACTTGGTTTTGTTCTTTTTCCCTTTGCTTTTCGCTTCTATGTCCCTGAGTGAAATGGGTTTTTGTGTTGGTCGCAATAGTAAGTACATACTTTTGGTCCTTCGATCATACTTTTCCTCATATGTTGCCAGAGGATTTCCTGGTTAGATTATTGGAGAGCGAATTAAAGGCTCTTTATTTTTTAAACTTGAAAACCATAAGGAACATTTTATTCTTAATTCACAATGAATTATGTTGAACGAATGAAGGATTACATACATACATTCATAATTTATACATAAGTGGCGGGACTTACAGTTTAAAGTCGACTCCGAACAATAGATTTTTGAGAACCTTTTCATGGCAATTTTATTTTATTCTCAGAGTTCTTGCCTGAAATCTGCTGAGAGGAAATCGCCGAAGAAATATTTTTTTGGTCCATATTTCGTTGGAGATGTCTGTTCTGGGGTTTGAACCGAGGCCTTACATTCAATAAGCCAACACACTACCCCCTAGATCACAGCGACTTCTGAATAAGATTACGGAAGATTAAAACCCGGTTGACCTTTTTAATAATATCACCATGATCTCAGAAAACACTAAGTTAAATTGATAACTAAAAGTAATCTGCAGCTGAATTTAATTTTTTATTACAGTTTACTACACAATATTGGCCCTTCACTGTTTTTAAAAACCTTCTTGTTGCTGTTGTTATTGTTATTAATAGTGCCATAGCTCACCCATAATATTTAAACACAGTAGCACACAATACAGTTTAGTTTAGGAAATACGACAACTTAAGCGACTACTTTTACCCAGTAGTGGTAGTAAAACTACCGAATCAATACACAAGCAGCTGTAGCCAAAAAGGAAATATACCATATGTACTGTAGAATAGTAAAAGAGTATGGCCGTCTACCCACTCTCCAGCCATGATGTGATTGTAAAACGATGTAAAAATAATATTTTTAAATTCACTTTTCCACATGATTTCATCGAAGGCATATATACACTTACATGCACACATGCACATGTTCAGATACATATATGCAAGGAAATATGAAAGCAGTAGTCGAAAATACTTGCTTGCATGTGTGCTTCAGTTTCAATTGATAATGCAGCCACAGAACTATACATCCTTGCTTTAGTTCTCTTGATAGTTTTTCTTTTTGGCTCTCTATCTCTCTCCCTCTCTCTCTTTTTATCACTTCTTGCTTTCTGTTTTTACAAATTTTTGTATAAAGAGTATGGTTTTCATGCATTCCTATTTTCTTTTTTCTTCCTGTTGACAGCACTTTTTTGAATGTAAAATAATACAAGACATAAAGTAAGTCTTTCTATTTTTGTATTTTTTTCTCCTTCTTCTTCTTCTTCGTCTTCCATTACACATGAGAGGAAAATTATTCCACTTATTTGGTAAGCGTTAAAGGAAATATTTGTACAAAGATTTAAATCCTATAAAAATATTTTCTGAAATCCTGTTTATCGAGAGTGTTGAGCGTAAAGAATAATAAAAATAAATAGCATGAGAAGCCAGAGTAAATCAAAAGGAAATCAAAAAGAATACAAACACCTTGAGAATAAACCATAAGAAAAGTAGAGTACAGTTATTTTAATTTTACATGGACAGTATAGGGTGTTTCAAAATTTAAGTTTCCTTATTTTGCAATGCAAACTGAACAGGGATTTGCAAGGATATTTACCGTGTTTTCCCTTAAACATCAGCAAAGTTTCGTTAACAATTTTACTAAAAATATAACAGCTTTCGCCGTAGTATAGTAGATGGTATGTCGGCTAATAGATACAAAATCATGGTTCAAATCCAAGCTTAAACATCTAGAACAAAACAAAATAAAAAATATTTCTTCGGCGACATCCTCTCAGCAGTCTTCTAGTAAAAATTCTAAAAGTAAATAAAATTGCAGTCTAGCATGTAGTGTGTTGGCTTATTAGATGTACGGCCAAGGTTCAAACTCCAGGCCTGACATCTCGAAGGAAATATTAAAAAAAAAAATATTTCCTCGTCGACTGCTTTCCAGCAAATTTCTGACAAAAATTCTGAGAGTAACATAAAAGTATCATAAAAATCTTCTCAAAAACTCTGTCATTCGGAATCGACTTTAAACTGAAGGTCCTGCCACTCTTGTACAAAATTAACACACACAGCATTTGTGGCGTAAGACGCTAGGTTGTAATCCTGACTAAACGGTTGTGATAACCAAATGTAGTATCACAATGGGCCAAAATGCTGACCTAAGTGGGACCTCTTCCTTCAAGGGGGTTCGTCACCTAACCAAACCTAACATAACCAATGAAGTAAGGAAGCAAGTATGTTCCAAGAGGAAGCCGCTGAAAGGATTTTTTTTTTCATATTTTGTCTAAGCTAGGGTGTCTAAGCTGGGGTATAAACCATGGGGTCTCATACACGTTACTTACCGTTTCCATAATGGAAACAATTGGTACAGTCCGTCGCTTAAATCCCCAAGTCTTAAAAACATCTGGGTTTTCTTAGGAAATCACTTAGATTTCAAATGATATGCCTTACAGATGAGTGAGATTATCTGCGGATTAGAAGCTAGTTGTTTTCTTCAACGACCAAATAGGTCAAGAACATTTTGTTTTTCTACTTCATCTATGTAGCAACTGTAGAACCTATTGACAAGAACAATAGTTATGCCATGGCAACTAAGCTGAATTTATTGACCGTATGGACAAGAGCAATAGTAATGATTTGACTACCCTGTGAGAGTACCTTTGGATTTTGAGTAGAATTTAAAACAACTCGCTATCTAAACTTTGTCAGATTCGCAAAGTATTCTCATCTTGCCCCTATCCTAACTGCTCATGCGGTATCTGTTATTATAATGTCAATCAAGAACTTACAGGCTCGCAATGCTAATTAAGCATGGATGCAGCAGGATGGTTGTGCCACATCTGATTATTTCATTAGCTATGCAGTTTCCCGAAATACCACTCCAATCTATACCCATATGATTTGAATTTTTGATACTCTGCCATTTCGTTAAGAGGCTCGTGGCGGCCCTAAACCATCCCAGTATCCTGAAAGCCGCCTGTTATTTAGAAAGTAAGTTAATATCGCTCCCAGAGATATTGTTGTCCTTAATAACTACTATAGCTGACCGAATGGCTGACTTTTCTTTCTAGAATACACTTTCATAACCCGGTGGCCCTAACGTTTCAATTATATCTGGTGCCTCAGAGGAAATGTTGCCATACGGAACTGTTTTACAAGACCACACCATTTTCTCATTCCCCTGTATCCGGGATGGACTTTTGTAGTTCCTTGATAAGCCAATAGTTCCCTCAGGATACGTGTTTAACCACTCTATTTTCTTTTAAATCAATAAATAGGCCCTAAACTGAAAGAAATATTTAAAATTTTTCAGCGAAATAGGCCTCCAATTGATAGAATTTGTAAACATTATAAATATTTGAGCTTAAAATAATGTATACTACAGATATAAGGAAAAATGTATTTCCAAAATTGGAGGCCCCTCAGTCCTTCAGCCATCAGTGAAAAAAATACTTTTTTTAGTACCTTTGAGCAAATAGGCCTTTACATGAGAAAATAATTTTTATTTATTTTTTTTTTTTTTTTATTAAAATTTCAGGTCAAATCATGGAACGTTGTGGTGTCTGTTCCGAGAAGGCCTATTTACAGCCCTGTGCCCATTGTGAAAAGAAAATTTGCGATGATTGTAAGAGTGCCCATATGGATATTCTAAGGCGTGAAATAACACGCTTTAACTCACAGGTAAGTTATCATTCCCTCTCTCTCTCCCTCTCTCTCTCTCTCTACCGCCTACTTATGAACCGCAATTGAAATTTTTTTTTTATATCCTTAAACAGATCCGTCGCAGTTTACATCGTTTACAGGATTCACTGGCTTTAATTGAGAAGAATACGGTGTGCTTGCAAACGAACTGTGTCAGCACTACCGAAGAAATCGATGAAATCTATCGACGCGTTGTGAAAGCGATTAAAGATCGTTCCGATCAATTGAAGGGAGAAATCGATCGTTACCTCACCATCGAATTGCGCAATTTGAATACGCTCAAGGAGAATCTCGATACGGAGATAAGCAATATTACGAGCAATTGTGATATCGTTGACAAGTACATGAATGAGACCGTCGAGTGGGATGATTGTGAACTTATGGATACGAAGGAGATTTTCCTAAAGACCGTGGAATTTTTGCGTCATTTTGAATATGAAAATTCCGATTATAGTCGTCGTGTACGTTTTCTTGTCTCAATCGATCCCAATCAATTGGTCATGAACTTGGCCACATTTGGCGATTTGAATATAACACCGCATTCGACCACGGGCTCGGCTAGCAGTTCCCATCTGGCACCGCCCTCATCATTACAGCCGGGTTTGATGCGTTCGAAAAGTGATCACCGCTTGGCCACACAATTTCGCCAGCAGGAGGAACGTATCGGCTATAATGATGAGCCCGTGTTAGGTGGTCGCCGTTTTGGTGAACGCCCAGTGCGCATTAATACCGATCGCTATGGTGATTCAGCATCCAGTCGCTATGGCAGAGGCGGTGGTGGTGGAGGTGGCGATTACGATTATGACAATGATTACGATAACGATCAATCGTCCAGATCCGGTAAATCACGCTTCCGTTCACGCTTTGTGCGTTCCCATCAAAACGATGACTCCGACAACGAGCAGGAAAAGTTACAGCGCCAGCAAGAGGAGAAGAAACAAAAGGATAAAGTACGGGATGGGGAAGATGCCTCTCGTGGTCAATTGAGTGGCATTATACGATTGAGTGATTGTGCCCGCGTCGTACAGCGTTTAGCCGATATTGGTAAAGAGAAAAAGGAGAAAAAGGTGGACACCGCTGCCCAGGCAGCCATGCAGGCAGCCATACAAGCACAAAAGGCGTCCATGCAAAGACCCAAACAACAACCACCTGCAGCACAAAGGCAAGTTTCCGAAGATGATGAAATTTCACGCATCAAAAGGCAAAACAAGAATGCTCCCAGCTCTTCGTCAGCAGCCGCATCTGCGGCAACGACAACCGAAACGGATAGACCAGCAGCTGAACGAGTGAGTGCTTTAAAACGTAATAGTGTTGCCCCCGGGGCCAATAGTGAAGAGAGTGAAAATAGTTCGCATACTAATTCGCCGGTGCGTAGGACTCCACCCAGGATAGAGGTGAGTGTGATTGAAACAAACGAAGAAGCCAATCAGCCCACAACCAGTAGTGGTAGTAGTAGTAGTAGTAGTAGTCAACGTATTAGTAGCAATAGTAATAAGAAAGACATACAAGAAGAAGAAGAGGAGGAGGAGGAGGAAGAGGAAACAGAAGAGGAAGATGAGGAAGAAACAGAAGAGGAGGATGAGGATGAAAGTGAAGAAGATCAAGAGACAAAACAACCTGCCAATGTAGTAAAGACGACAACAGACGAACAGGAAGAAGAAACTGAGACAGAAACCGAAACAGAAACTGAAACAGAAACTGAGACAGAAACAGAAGATGATGATGAAGACCAAGAAGATGGAGGCGATACAACGCATCCAGACGTTATTAACACGCAAGACTCACGGACTATTGCTACCCCTAAAGAAGAGGATAGTGAACATGACAATGACAATGAGGAGGACAAAAAGGACACTGTAACTGATAGGCAATTAATTGTTGGGAGAAATCCTAATACGACAAGCGTGACTCAAGAGACTGACAATCAGACGGAGACAGAAGAGGAAGAAATCGAAGAAGTGACCGAAACAGAAGAGGAAGAAGAAGACGAAGAAACTGAAGAAGAAGTCACAGACGAAGATTAAGTTTTATTTTTTAAATTTTTAGAATAATTTTTTGTTTGCGAAGGGATATTTTAAAAATAAGTGATGTACAGTGGGTAACAAAATGAAGTGCCTTTAATAACAAAAGTATTTATTTTATTGCAATAACTTCTTGTGGAAATAAGAAGATAAGACTAAAACGACTTGGTCTGTATTCTAATTAGAATACAAGTGTTAACCTTGAAAATGGATGTGCCATCGGGATGTATATCTATAGGTAAAAAAGAATTTTCTTTCCTTTCTGGTCTCTGCAGCTACTGTAGATGTCATTGGCCATATAATCACTTAACATGTCCAGTAATGACTGCAACAACTACACCGAACGTGCTCTTTGAAATTTGGGCAAACTCTACGTGAGCCACCTATTTAATCCTCGCCAGATGTGCTACATTGTATTGTCTTCTACTGTATAGTCAATCTGACACCAGTAGGCTTTCAAATAAGTTGCTAATGCAGAGAATTAAGCCCAAAGTACGATGGTTGCGCCATATAGGGCCTATTCATCTGATAATGTATCGCTCTGCCTTTTAAAGGGTGGGCCATAAGAGACAGAGACTTGCGGCAAGCGCGAAGCGTCCAAAAGTTTGTTACTTTAGAACGTGTATTTATATCACTACCAAAAATATTTTCATTCTAAGTGTTGCCAACACTATCACCTTGAAGACACTGCAATGCCTCGGTGAACTTTTTCCATGATCTATGTCTACGTTCTAGACAGCTCCGACCTGTTTTGAAACATCTATGGAGATCTGTATGAGGCCATTTAGAAAGTGCATTACAACAATTTTTTTACGCGGAATAGATATTTTGATTTTCCCCAAAGAAGTATTTTTTACTACCCTTCATATTACGATTATAAAACCTGAAACTGTACATCACTTAATTAGGAATTTCTATAACTTAGCATAGATAGTTTCCGATTAAAATGTTGTGATAGTTTTACCATAGTTTTACATAAACAAGCTCCTCCTTTTGATTTCTTCTCAAATATTTTCTATACTTCTTAGACTTGCAATAAACCTATACCTTTAACCCTCCGCCCCTCCTCCACCTATTTTCCTCAATAACACTTTTCTCTTTGTTTTTGTTATTTTCCCATACAATAAATGTTCGATTTGGTATGTGTTGTTTTAATTTAAAGAAAATAAAAAATTTCCGTTGGACCTCCAACCCGAATACGAAAATTTTTATTACAAACTGTAGGCCTAGTAATGTGTACCATGTTTAGGTACTTAATTTCCTTTGGGTATATTTACATGACCCATTAAATTGTACAAAATTTTCTTTAATTTAATACACATCGTAATACGTCATTTTTTATTTCTTACCACTTTATTTCCCTAATGGTTTTGAACCAAATCACCACAATACATACCTAGTTTGTAGTTGTTTGTCTAGTTGTTTGTCTGTTGTTTGTCTGTTGTTCCTTGTATTTGTCCTCTTCTTTGTTTCAAAACACATCTATCCCCCTTTACTGTATGGAGTTCAATAATTTATTTTTCCAATTATTTTCTTTAATTCTATGTTAACAAAAATTTTTTAAGTCTAAAAGGAAAGAAAACGAAAGATTAGCGAATGAAAACAAAATAAAACAAAAAGGATTTCAGAATTATATTTAACCTTTAACCTGATTTACCTATAACTTGTTTTATTTCCTTTTGTTTTTCTGTTCTTTTTCTTTTACCAATAATTTGATTAATTTTTTGTATTTATTTAAGCTTAAGTTTGAATATCGAATTTCAAACTCTATAATTGGCCATGTTTTTTTCTGTTTCCATTTACAATCCTTGTAATCTAACGAAAGAGAAAGAGTAAGCCTATGTATGTTTGTTCTACCGTATTTGAAATGTTATACTAAGGGAAAGTATGCTAAGTAGCAACTAAGGTCCAATGACCAATTACGTATGTATGTGTATTCGTAAATGACAATAAATTGATAACCAGTCAAGTGATAGCTTGACTATAGAACTAAACAGATGATCCGTCGTTTGGCTACTTTCTGTGTTTACTTTAAAAATTTGTCAATTGATATGTGTTACTTAGCATACTTCCCTGCTTTTTTATATTTAAACAAAGTATTAAAAGGATAACTGCCAGTTCAAAATGTGTCTTTTTTAAGAATTTTTTGCATATTTTTTTTCAAATATTTTTCTTGTCCAACAAACGATATGCAAATATTGGCAAAAATCAAAAAAAAAAAGAAAACAAAAAGATCAGAACAGAAAAGAAAGGTAGAAAAACTGATTGATTAGCAAAGCAAATGAATATCTCATAAGAAAACACTTCAAACAGATTTAAGGATTTAATGGAATGTTTAAACAAAACAAAAAAGGAAACAAAATGCATGCCAATTATAAAGTTAAAATAAATTTAACACAACTGAAAAAATGATTAAACAGAAATAATTAATTAATTAATTAACCCTTATCTACAATATTATTATTCTTATTACTATTATTTAATAATTAAAAAATACAAACAAAAAAAAAGAATATATGTCAGCCTGATATTTTTTTAAAGAAATATTTTAATTAATTAATTAAATGCCATTAAAATAATTATTGTTTTTGTGTTTAAATAAAAGGACATCAGAAGTTTTGAATTATAAAAACTAAAAATTTAAAATTTTTCTTTTAACACCCCCAGTTAAAAATGTATGTTAATCTTAAGCAACTAAGCTCGTTATAGAATGGAATGGAAATTAAAAAAAAAAATTAAAAAAAAAACTTTTAAAAATAAAAAAATTTTAACAAAATTTGTTTAGTGATAAAAATAAAATTAAAACCTGTGCCAAAAATATTTAAAAAAAACCAATAAATTTTCTTCAAAAAAGAAAACTTTCAACCTCTTTTTCTTATTATTATTTACCACCTATAGCTTCCCTTAAAAAAGAAAAACAAAAAACATAAAAATTTTAAATTTTTCTACTTTGTTTGTGTTCCTCTTTTTTCATTTGAGCTGAAGAAAATAAAAATAACAAACCACAACGATTTTAAATTTTAATTTCTTTGTTTTTTTCTTACTAATTGAACCATAAAAAGCAAAAAAGTTTTTATAATAATTTTGTATTCTTTTTTTTTAATTCTTAATTTTATTATGGTTTTTGTTTTTAATTCATTTGCATAAATAAATTTAATTTCTTTTTTTTTATAATTTTTTTTTCCTTTTCGTTCCTTTTATTTTAAAATGATTTGCATTTGCGTTGAGATTTTTTTCCGTTTTTTTTTTAATTTTATTTTCTTATCCTATAATTTCGTTTCGTTTTATTTTTCGAATATTTCTTCTGATGTCCCTTTAATAAAACAAAAATTTATTTAAATTAAACTACAACAACAAAAACATAAAAACAACAACAGCCAACCAAAAAAAAAATCATTGTGCTTGTTAATTTTATCTTCTTCCCTCTCCCTGTTCTCAAACAAATAACAAAATAATATCACATTCAACATTATTATCTATCAACTGTAAATACAAACATTACCGCGAAACATTATTCATATCACACAGAAGCCTATCATCATTCCCACTCTCTCTCTCTCTCTCTTTCATGCCATCCATGCGTTCATGCCATGCATTTATTCCTTCATTGTATCCCTCTAATGATGTATTATTTACAATAATTCTTTACTCTCCATCTTCTCCCCAAATTACGCTTGCTTCGCAAGCCTATAGCTGGCATTATTTCGCTTCATGCCACACTTCACTTCCAGTTCTATGACCATGTCATTGCCAGTGCTTGGATATTTTGTTAATATCATCAGTGATTGTAAGGAATTGTTTTGCTTTTTTCCTCAACGGAATAGACTTTAAGTCGCGGAAGAGCCACACAAAATAAAGTTTAAATGACTTCTGCCTCCAAAACATGTTCGTTCGCAACTCAGGGTTAATGAGCATGTTCCCCTGCGAAACGGCCTGCATGACTGGTGTTTAAAAAAAATTTTAAATCATTCTTAAATGTATAATAATGCAAATAATACTGTTCTTGTCGGTAATACCATAATCGTCGGTAATACGGAACTTGTTCTTCTAATATTTGTTATCAATCGGAGATCAGCAATGAGTATTCAAATACTCATAATACTCATAATTTCTGATACTTATACGCATTCATACTTATTTGAATACTCATACTCATACTACTCAAATTCAAAGTTTGAGGTACTCATACTTAACAATACGCATGATGTTGTTGATTTCAGCTCTCCTTTACTCAACATTTACAAGAATCACAAAATAAATATGATTCGCGTACGAATACTGCAATACTCACTGCAAAGTCTTTGTCTTTTTCTTTCTTCTCTATTTTTGTAAATGCAACAACAACTAAGACTGTAAATTTTGATGAGTCACTCGTATCATTTATGAGTATTATAAGTATTTTTCTAAATTTATAAATCTGAATGAGTAGACGTATGAATCAAACATATTTCGAATGGTATGAGTTTGATGTCAACGTTGTACTCATACTCATTGCAACCTGTACTTATAAATCAATGTTGTAATGAGTACGAATGAATCAGAGTAGTTGAATTTCAATACTGTTGAATCAATCATACTCAAAACATCATGAGTAATTATGAGTAGCGAAAAAAAGATTCATTGCTGATCTCTGTTGTCAATATTATGTTTTCGCTCTGGAAGGTGATGATCCAAGAGGAACTATTACTATGCCCAGTTACAACTTCATATATAACCAAACTAGATTTGATTTAGTTTTTCTTCTTGTTTTTGTTTTCCCTTTTCAACAACTGCACCCAAATTTTGTAGCCCAAAATCCCATTTCTTTAAAATTTCTTTCAATTTCATCTTTTTCAAAATCAAATTCATTAATCTCAAATTTCTTTCATAATCGTCACACGTTTTACGCTCTAATCACTAAAACGCTGTATAACTCTCTCTCTCTCAAACGCTGTTCATTTCCCGTTCTACACTTCATATCAACAACATATTCGAAATACCTTGGCCTCAATTAAATTCATTCAAAAAAAAAACTTTAAAAAAATGAAAAAAAAAATGTTAGGCTGTCAGCGATTCTGAAGAAGAATCTGATGGATCTCCTACTCCTCCTACTCAACAGTCAAAACCAGCAGCTCCTGTGCCAGAACGAGTCATGAAGCTTACACGCTCAGGCAGCAGTGACTCAAGTGCCTCTACAGAAAGTTCAACTAGTTCGGCAGCCGTAGCCGCTAGAGCACCCTCAGCAGCACGCTATTCTACAGCTAGAGAAAGTCCAGCACGCTCAACCAGAGCTACAACAGCAGCAGCAGCAGCAGCAGCCACCACCACAACAGCCACAACCACTGAGAAGAAACCCTTCGTAAGTCGTTTCTTGCCACAGCACTCAACGCCAGCCAATGACAAGAGTAAAGCCGATACAGAGTCTAGTAGTGAAGAAGAAACCTCTACGGAAGAGTCTGATGACGAAGTTGATGTGAAGACACCGAATAAATCGACGGTGGTTAGCACAACTAAACCGGCAGCGGCAAGTTCAACGACCTCGTCGTATCGCGATCGTCTCGACTCGAGACGCAGTTCGCGTGATGACACGGGCTCGAAGACTTCCTCCTCAGCTTATGCTACACCCTCAAGCAGTGGCACTAGCAGTGGTTATGGCACTACCTCGACAACAACACGTCAAAGACCTGTACCCGCCGCTCACCATGAACCCGAAGATCGTTATGGTAGCAGCACCAGTGGCACCGGAAGCAGGTATTTATTCGCAATTTAATTGTTTTCCTCTCTCTCTTTTTGTTTTTAAACAAATAAAATAAATAATAATTTTTGGAAAACTATAGAAAAGAAATAATTAAAAATAATTTTTAAAATGCTATACCATAACCGGAGCCTATTATTTATTGGCGATTAATGCCTGATTTAATTCATTTTTTTGTTTTTTTTTTTACTTTTTAATGTTTTCTGTTTGAATAATTTAATTTTGAGTATCTATTAATTATTTCCTCTCTATTAATTGAGTTTTAATTTATCATAATAAGTATTACGGTATATTAATATAATTGTATGTATAAGTAATGGCTATGTATGTATGCCTGTGTATGTGTATAGCTTTTTTAATTTATTTTCATTGGAATTTCCGCATAAAGTAATCCTTAATTTTTATTTACATAAAATTACACTGTGCTACAACATAAGAAAAATAATTCTAAAGTGGTTCTGTGATAGCAATTATTTTCCGTGGGAATCCATAAAGTAAAGAAATAGTAAGAGTTCTTCTTTAACGCGTAATAGCATACAATTTCGCACATGAACGCACATTGACGCATATGAAGGCACATTGACGCATACTTGTAGAAACCAATTTTCACTGAAATTACAGTAATTTTCAACACTATTTTACTTAATTGGCATTACAAGCCTTTAGTCAAGATTGCGAGCGTTAATTTCATCCATAATTTCATCCAAGAGCAATGTCGTCTCCGAAAGACGGGTTTGAGATGCTTTTCATAACAATTATTTACACTCAAAGCTTTTGCCAGGACACTCTTGAGTAGAAATGGTGTAAAGATTCCTATTTCGTTTTGTTCACAACTACGTTTAATACTGACGAAGATTCATAAACACCAAATCGGTCCATACTAACTTGTTGGCAGTATTCCATAGCCAATAAGAGATAACGTTTTTGCCGCAATATCTGATATCGAACCTCTGACGATCTTTATTGTATTTTTATGACTTTTACTCGAAGAGTTCAAATTTATTTCTTGGCTTGCCACGATTTTACTGGGATAGACTCTCTTAGCCATTTAAAACTTTCTTGTTTACATATTGGAAAGCCTAGCATTACTTATTGAATGGTATGATTTTTTATAACCTAATAAAGCTGAAATATCCCCAAAATTTAAAAACAAAATATTTAGGCCGAAAATTCAGCAAACAAATATGCTCTCCCACTGAATATTTTTTTTACAGCAGAACCACATTTTTTCATGTTTTGTAACACTGTGTAATTTTCAATTTTTATACCCTAATAAAGTTATAATAATTTTAATAAAAAAACAGAAAAAACACATTGAATGCTATTTATTAAATATTAATACCCTGAATCAATATGAATAATTAAATGTTTGTGGCGACTAATTACGGCAATTATATTTAAAAACTAAAATTTTATAAAAAATGTTACATCAGAAAATAATTTTATAATGCTACTAGATGACTTACTTACATTACATGACCATTACAATCCTTTAGTCAGGATCGCAACCTAGCTTATCACACAACCCATGTGTAGTATTAGCACACATGTCGAAAATTTTATACATGAATGTCGGAACATACTGTGTCTCCAAGCGACAGATTTGAGAAAGATTTCATGGCAGTTTTATTCACAGTGCATTGATCGCCAAGATCATGCGACTATTCTTTGTAAGGCTACGTGGAATCTATCGGGTACAGGAACAATTTAATCACAATACTTATCCTGGAAGATAACATTAAAGTATTGGTGAGATACCGGTTGAAATGTTTTAAACCCACGAATAGACCACCTATAGCCTATATATGCATCATTTGATAATTAAAAAGTAAAGACCAGGAATTCATGTATCGAATGAAATAGACCAGAAGGGTCTACAGATAGGGAGCTTTATAAAAATCTGAAATCCAGAATATGTTTGTACATCATTTATTCCCTTTTTTAAAATTTTTTCAAACCCTAAACGGTTTGGCTAAATTAGTTAAGGCGGTCAACCTTCCTTGAAGGAAGAGGTATCAATAATAGGCCTATTGGAACGAACATTTTTTAGAGAAAACCAACCTCAGAACCAAAGAAAGTAAGTCCAAAAAGAATATTGTTTTGCAGCAATTTTTATATTAGAGACCTTGGTAAAGGAGATCAGAAGGTGAGAGATCAAAAGTCGCCGTCATTTTATGGCAAGAACAGGGCACTGACACGTGTAGCAAAAGGCAGTCTCTTTCTTCTCTTTAGACCCACAGCTTCTGCAGACGGAATTCCAAGTCTTTGAACAAACTTACATAAAGGACAGGGGCTCCTTGCTGTGCGATGGATGGCCTTGCGATTTAATGATTAAAGTGCCACAAGTGTCAATAATACCCTCCTAATACTTAATAGTACCCTCCAGCGTCCAAGGACTTTGAGCTTCCCTATAATAAGTCTAAACAATATCCAAGTTAACTTAAACAACTGGAATACATATGTCCTCTAACAAGTCAGAGATTGTGAGCTCCGTTCTGGCTCTGTTCAGCTGATCAGCAATGTAATTTTCAACTATATTCCTGTGTTTCGGAACCCATACAAGAGCTAGCTTTGAATGAACCGAAACTTCCCTGAGAAATCCTTGGGGTCATGGTCAAGGATGGAGGTTGAAACAACATTCATTATCAACTTAATCGTACCCTGGCAGTCGGAGTAAATCAACAGATTTTCATGGAAGATCCCTCCCCACTCAACAAGCATTTTGTCGCTTTCAAAGTAGTCTCCACCTGCGACCGCAAAGCATGCCGTAGCGCAAATGGTTAGGTTAGGGAGTAGTTTGCCGTTCATAGGCTAGTACACTCGGTAGACCATATGGTCCATTGTGTTACTCAAGTAACCACCCTTTTCATGATCCATTTGTGTTGGACATAAACTACATTGGACATGAAGCAGGCCAGTTCCCTCAGTGGTTCGACACCATGCTCAGATCTTCAAACTTTCCATCTCCCAGAAACAAATGATTTCAGAACAGAAGTGTAGGGCACTCGCCTAAAATATGTTGCATTAATCCTGCTGGGGTAGACAGAGTTTGTCATTGAAGCTGCCAATGGCACAGAATTACTGTTAGAATTCCTATTATTATTCCTATTATATGAACTGTTCCCTTATTGAACTCAATTAGTTCCCTGGTTCTTCCACTGTTCACTACTGAACTTAGCAGTTTTGAAATTTGTTGAATTGCAATTTGGAAAAGTAATGCTGTAGAGGCGCATACATGTATATCCCCTCTATCGTCTTCTCCTCAGGCATTCGTTTGCCTGGCGCAATCTGTTATAAATTTATGAATTTTTTTTAATATGGTCGGCGTTCATTCCAGTTCGTTGGATAGTTTATTTGTATTGAACTTTTTTCTTGTGTTGCCGTAGTCTAGTAGGTAGTACGTGGGCCTATTAGACGTAAGGCCACGGTTCAAAACCCAGGTCAAACATCAAAACGAAAATATGAAAATATTTCTTCGGCGGTGACTTCCTCTCAGCAGATTTCTGTCAAAAACTCTGAGAGTAAATAAAAATGCCGGGAATCGACTTTAAATTGTAGGTCCCGCCACTCATGTATAAAATTAACACACACAACATAAAGTGGCGTGAGAAACTATGTTGTAATCCTGACTGAAAGGTTGTAAAGACCAATTATGTTCTGTCCTGTATGTGTTCACACCCCAGTTCGATGAACAGTTCGTTTGCATTGAACTTTTATTACTAATGTATTAGTTTTGGGCGATGAATTCATATTTGATTGCTTTGCTAGGCTAATTCCAACCTCAAATTAACTTTCCCTTTTATAAAACTTGTTTTTATATGTTAAACAGTTTCTGGTTTTTATTATTATTTAAAGCCCCGGCTGCAATGAATTTTATTTTATGCTTGAATAACAAATAAAATGTTATTTTAAACTGCATTATTAACACACGATATTTTGTATGCAATAACGAACCACAAAAGGCATCATAAATCATTTAAATGTATACTGTATTGTAAGTTGTAAATATTATAAAAAAAAAACAGGAAAAAAATCATTTTCTCTCTGTTTATATTTTAAAAACAGTTTTTATTTTTTTATTTAAATTTAATTTTTTTTTTATTATTTCTGGTTGTATTTATAGCAGCCTCACATATCTGCGTAATTTAGGATTTAACATTTTGGCACTTGTGTTCTTTGTTCGTGTCGTTTTGCGCATACTCGTCAAATTTTTAACATTTTCATAAAAAAAGTTGATCAAAAAAATACGCAAAAATAATAAATTCTTTATAAATTTAAACAAACAAAAAAATATATGTATAAGAAAACAAAGAAAAACTAAAAATCAAAAGAAAAATTGAAAAACTGCCACAATCACCATTACATTTAGTGTGTGTATATTTTGAAAAACCATTCGTTTGAAACATTTTAAAATTCATACAACACAAAAAAATAGACAAAAATATTCGAAAAATTATTTAAAATTATTACAAATTGGTAAAATAAATCAAGCAACCAGCCGAATAGTCATCACTGCCAGCCACCAAATATCGCCAACCGCCACCACCACCACCACCATTGCCTTTACTTTACTACCACCACTGCCATTGTATATATATTTTTTTTACTCAATCAATTAATAACAATCAAATGATCAATCAAATCCAAGTCAAGTCATAATCACTTAATGATTAAGCACAAAAAGAATAAATTTCAATTCGTAATTCGTAGCAAATTTTTCAAAGCAAATAAAACCAAATAAAATATCAATCATTGGCTGTGAGCCTTTAGGTAAATAAAATTTAATTTTTTTCTTATTTTTAAAAGAAAATTCCCCTCCAAATATTTCTAAAAGAAACCCTAAAAAAGAATTTGATATATTTTTTTTAATTTTGCTTAACTTGGCCAATAACAACACCCATACGTATGTCTTCCATAACCACAAAAAAACAAAATAAAATAAAAAATTAAACATAATACGGCTTTAACAAAAAAGGTTGCATTACACTTGTGGTCACAAATATAAGGAAAGATTAAAAAAAAATTAAAAACTTTAAATAAGTCTATCAGCTGTATGGACTTCGGACACTATCCGATTTTGTGCCAGAAGAGGCAGTCGCCTAAAGAATTATTTCGTTTTGTTCAAAATGTCAAAGGTTCAACCATAGGGTCTCGTCAAATAAGCCAACACACTACCTTCGCTGGTGTTCGAAGAGTGGGCACAACAATTTATACGGTATGGTTGTGTTATGTTTCAGCATAAGAGATCAAAATCAATTCTTTAACTAGGTTGACCAAACCTCTTTATGGACAAGACTCTTTCAAACCCATCATACATATGACAACACTTTTCTTGTTGTCGATCTTGGTTTTGTCACCGCTGGCGAAGCTTCATTAGTTTCGTTCATAATCTTTCGGGCACTTAATTCTCGAACGTAGCTTACTTCCAATCGCCAGTAATTATTGGCTTTAAAAGTGATGAATCATTTCGTTTACACCATGCCACCCATACGTTACGTGACACCCATAGTTCACGTGACACCCATACGTCACATGACACCCATACGTCATATGACATGAATTGATTCATCACTTCTTCGTGTATCCGGATTTCCGCAAAGGTATTATAAGACTTAGAGCCGCGTATGAACATAGCGAAAGAAGTCACCCGATCTGAATAGCAGAAAATTAGGCGTTTTCACGCAAAACTGACAATTCTAAGCCTTGCAGCTGGGAATAGATATAATGAATCTGATCACCGGCAGTATTAAATGTTGTATTACCAAGTCTTATGGCTGCGTATGGACATAACGAATCTAATCACCGGATCTGAATAGCAGATACATAATTAGGCTTTCTTTAGTCCGGAAATAGATGTAGCGATTCTAATCACCGACTCCATTATACTGAAGTATTCTACACATTTTTGATTTTCTTTTTCAAAATTTAATATTTAATTTAAAAGGACTTTTTTATTGGTCTTCACGAACCTTTCCTTATATTTATTAGCATAAGTGTAAGAAGGCCTTTCAAACATAAAAAATATTATTTTTTTGTAGATTTAAAAAGAAAAATATTTTAATTGTGTTTTCTTTTCTTGTTTTTCCATTTTTATTCTTCTTCTTCTATTTGTTGCACTGTCCGTATGAATTTCAAATGATACACACACGTACACGCGCATACACACACGTACTTAGTTTACCCTTTAATGTACCATACATCAGTAGACCCAGTTCAAGATATAGAAGGCGGCTTGTGGATGTTTTACGCGATGTTTCATAGAACTTAAAACACAACAACAGCAACAACAACAACAAAATAAAAATCATTTTAAGAGAAATGTTAAATTTTCTGTATCATTTTGTTGTAAATTGTTTTTTTTTCTGTTTTTATTGTAACTGAAGTTCATTTAATTTTATTAACCACGTGTGTGTTATTTTTTGTTCTAAAAAAATTGTTTTTTTTTACAAATAATTTTACATTTGAATGCAAAATAAAACGAAAGTTTTTTTGTTTATTTGGTTGGTGTTTAATTTTTGTAAATATTTCTTTAATTTGTATGCAAAATATTGTACAGAAATTGGGAGCACAAGTTCCAAAAATGTTAAACAAAAACAAAAAATTAAATTTTTATTTATTTTTTATTAATTATTGCTTACGAGCAATTTAGGTTTTTATTTTTATATTAAAAAATATTTCTTTATTTGATTTATATTTCATAACACACAGACTATTTTAAAATACACATTTTAAGGTTAAAAATATTTTTGCCTGTGCTCCATTTAATACGGCTTAGAGGGAATTCTTTGAATATAAAATCATAAATATTGGAAAGTAACTTCATTGATTGGTGGAGGATTAACAAAAGAGTGCAGTTCTATATGAATTTCGCCCGATTTAGGGCCTATGTAGGCATTTATAAAAGAGTAATGTACATATTTGCTTTTGTAAAGTTATCGAATTTAAAGAAAATTTAATTTAAATCGGAAGCCTATTTATCGAAAACCAAATTGTCAATTTCTTATGTCAATTAAATTACAATTTTTACGACTTTCTCATTTAAAGCATGTGGAGAATTATCAAAAAATTAAAACCTTTTGGCGATTTGAGGCCTATTTACTGAAAACTGCATTATTTAAATATTTAAGGTTTTGTATACATGTTTCCATATTTATTGCTTCAATGTATTCACCTATACGTATGAGCAACTTCTGTATGTATATATATTTTTTATAAATATTACTCATACGCCTACACCTCAAATATTAATATGATGTTTCTTCAAACACTAGCTTAGCTAATAATACAACCTACAAATGCAAAAACGAAAATAAATAAATAGATTATGAAGACAAATTTAAAATTAATATCCTAGTGATTCCGTATTTATAAATTACACTTAACAGCCATACACACACTGGAAGACAATAAATAGTAACGTAAAAATTCTGGACTTTAGGCAAATTTTTAGCTTGTTTTAGCCATAATAAATTTCACACCAATAGACATACATACTTATATACACCATTAGTCATTACTTACTTACTTACTTAATTGGCCGATTAACGGATTCCGGCCTGCCTTAACACATTCTTCCAGGCGCCATTCTCCGTCAGTTGGTCACTCCAATCGATGACAGGGTTTCCTCGATTTGGTCCTTCTAACACAAACAAAGTCGCCCTTCTTGCAGGGCATACGAACGACATGGCCGAGCCAGTGCGGCCGCAGAATGTTAGTGCGTTTCATAACATCCATATCATTGAGGAACTTATACAGCCGACTGTTGGATCGGATGCGGAAATCATTGCCAACTCGCACTAGACCGAATATCTTACGCAGGACTTTTCTCTCGAATACTCTCAAGGATGCTGCATCAGTGCTTAAAGTGTCCATGCCTCTGCACCATAAAGAAGCACGGGGAGAATGAGCATCCTGTAGAGTATTAGTTTTGTCGTACGAGAGAGGTCCTTGCCACTCAAATGCCTATTGAGACCTAAGTAGCACCTGTTGGCAAGAGTGATAGGTTAGGTTAGGTTAGAGGACGTGTACTTGTCAACTGTGACAAGTACAGTACCCGGAGGTCGAATTGACCCATTGTACAACCTCCTCCGAACGACAGATTTTTGTGAAACTTTTTCATGGTAATTTTATGTACTCTCAGAGTTTTTGCTACAAATCTGCTGAGAGGAAGTCGCAGTAAAAAATATTTTTTCATTTTCCATTTTAGTGAAGATCTTGGACCTGGGCTTTGAATCCTAGCCTCATGTCTAATAAGCCAACATACTACCTACTAGACTACTGCGACTATCAATAGAACACATGAAAAAATAAAGCCACTTATTTGCCAAAGGAAAACGTCTTCCAATGAAAGCGCCCTGCATTCAAATTGTAGTATGACAAGGCACGGTTTGGATTACAAGACGTCTTTCAACCGTGGCCTCACGTCTAATAAGCCAACATACTACCTACTAGACTACTGCGACTATCAATAGAACACATGAAAAAATAAAGCCACTTATTGGCCAATGTAAAACGCATTCCAATGAAAGCGCCCTGCATAAAAATTGTAGTGAAGCAAGGCACAATTTGGACTATAAGGCGTACAAGGTATAACCCTTGTTTCAGATGAAGTTTTTACTTGTCTTGTAACATATGGCCAAACGTTGTCAGCTGTGACGTATTACAGCTTTTTGCCTTATCTCATCTTACAGGCGGTTTTCAAGCAATGCTTAGTTCTGTCTGTAATTGGGTGTCTCTGCAGCCCTTTTCTACTTAAAGTAACTAAAAGAAATAAAAGAAAAAACACTCAATAGAATAACACTTTTAAAGTGTAATTAAAAATTGGCCTCACAAAGGTCTATCCAGAGAAGGTTAACTAATAATTTCATCTCAATAACAGACATTTAATGAGTTCTGCTTTAACCCAAAGACCTTTTCAGCAGTCTAGTCTAACTTTAAATGGACTTGTTAATTGTATACGGCCTTAAAAACAATTAAAAAAGCAGACAAATTAAATACAAAAATAAATTTTAAAAAAACATTTCAACGGGAACCCTCCAAAATACTCCCCTATTAAAGCCGGCATTTGTATAGATTTTGTCACTGAAATTTGTTTTACCCCAACAACAATGGCAAACAATAGCATCTGAGAAATAAAAGAATACAAATGAAAAACGAAAAACGTAAACCTATTGTCAACAGCATTAAATTTCATTTAATTTTTCATTTTATTTCGTTTTTTTTTATTTTATTTCTGTTTGTTTAGCTAAGATTCTCTCTCAATTCCATGAATTCAGCGTAACACTAGCCAAAGGGCAATGGCAAGCGGTAATCAGTAAAGAGGAAAGGGGAGAGGGTTGGTTTACAAAAGATAAAAACTTTAGAAAGTTAAAAAGTTCATTTCATTATGAGAAGCCTAAATAAACTGCGGCAGTACAGCCAAGGTAAATAAGAGCCCTTCAAATGGATATGAACGATTAAAGGTTTCACAGCTTAGAAGAACTTACACGGCTTAATAAGCTGCTATTAAAGTCAATGCAAGACGTAGTCTTTAAATAGGGGCCTTTTCAACAGGCCATTAGAAGATTGCTGATTTAAAGAAGAAAAATTAAAGGAGGAAATTTCCATTTGCGATTCACTGCAAAAACATAAAGAAATCGAACCGTTTCTGAAGCAAAAACTCAAGATTCATAAAAAAAACAATTAATGTCGGAAGGACAATTCCCTTCACTATGATTTTCTAAAATGTGGTCAAACGAGATTGTTATGTGTTTCTTTCTACCTCATTCGTTCGAAACAATTATCGTGCACTTTTTCAAGTGTATGCTGTCATATTTCGGCAATAATAATAAATTGCTTTAAAATGCTTCTCGCACTCAATTATTAAAACTGAATCAACAATGCGAATACCGTAAATTATACCAACACTACTACAAGCTCAATATGCCGTTAGGTTTTTACGTACCGCACAATAATAATAATAATAATAACAAGGCAGTGAGAGTAAAATGAAAAGTAAACAAACAAATAAACAAAATTCCAAATAAATGAATTAAACAACAACAACAACAACAAGTTTAACACAGTGACACAAAAACATTATCAATAATACTCCAACACACTTTTTATTTCGTCCATTATGCAGAACACACCCTCTCTCTCTCTCTCTCGATGCTTACGCACACAACAGCAAAGAATAACAGATTTGTGGGCAAAAAAAAACGAAAGGAAACTAGAAACACAAGATTTTGTCTTAATAAAAGAGTACTGTTATAGCCATCTTATTTACATTATACAAAGGCTGTAAAACACTTTCTCTCTCCCTCTCTCTTCCACTCTCTTTGCAATTCTGGTTTGTTTTTACTAAGAAAGGGTAATTTTTGTTTGTGTATGTACAAGTACACACTCACACAACAACCAGCAACTACCGCAGTAGGAAAAATTATTTTTGTGTGCAATTATTTGTTGTTGTTGTTTTAAAAATGAATACTGCAGCATAGTGGTGTTGCTGTCTTTTGTTTGTTTAACAAATAATACGCTTAATTCAGTTTTCTTTTCAATTTTTCTGTTTTTATTTCTCTTTCTCTCTCTCTCAATCGCTTTGATATTTGTTTACTTAGTGTTTTGAAGAGAATATCTGTTTACCATTGTTATTTGAGATGATTTTAGAACAAAAAAAAATGGAAAAAAAGTATAGAAGAACAGAAAAACAGAAAATTAAAGAGAAAACAGTTGTAAGGATTAATAAAGGAAAACTTTTTTCTGTTATTTTTTCTTGTTGTTTTTTTATTTAGAAAAACTCAGCCTGGTTTAAGGATTATTGTTGAATTCGACAGAGAGTTTGTAAGAAATCAGCTACCATATCATAGAGAGAGAACAGAAAAAAGGAAACTATAAGAGCCTGAATATTAAGAAGAATTTATTCCAAATAATAATAAAAAAACTAAATTACCTGAATTTTATTCCACATTTCATGTTTTTTATGGCTGAAAAGTATTGATTTTGTTCTTAAAACTTCATACTCCATTATGGGTTGTTCATCTTCCTAAAGCTAGGATTTTCTGTAAAATTAAAGCATTCGTGACATGTGAATAGACAATCAAATAAAAAAATGCGTGCAAATCATTGAAAGTTTTTTTGTTTATCAAAATTCATGCAATGAAGCCCATTTTTGGGTCGAAATGTACCTCAGCAAGCAGAATTGCCAAATTTGTTATGAAGAGCAGCCATAGGCAGTTCAAAGGCTGGCAATTCAATCTTTATCTTTGGATTATATCACATCGAATTTAACTTGCGACAGACAGGGCCAGATGCCACAAGGAAGGCGATACCGTGAACGTATTAGGAGGCGAGTTTGGTGAGCAATTAATCACAAGTCTTAGAGCAGTCCATTGGCTGCCAAAAAGTCTTCTATATTCGTTTATTATCCTGAAAAATAACACATGTAAGACACCAGCCAAATGTATGCCATTGAAGCACATTGTAGCCACAAGCAATATTTTCATGAAATAATCTTTCAACAGTAGGTAAAGTTAGGTTAACGGGCACATGCAATTTCATACGGTGGCCCATAAGGCCCATTGTGTTACCCAGTGTGAGTTAAGCCGTCTTGTCATGTTTCGTTAGTGGTGGCCACTAACCGCTCAGTTCTTTTAGTGGCACGTTCGTCACCATTCCTAAATCTTGAAACGTTCTCTCACCCAAAACCAATGAGGTCTGTTCTGAAGTGCACGGCACTCACAGGGTAGCTTTATCATAAACTTTATGTTTTCATAGATTTGACCAACATAATATGAAGCATACTTTTAAGGATATGAGAGTATGTATGTATGTATGTGTGCAATTTTAATTGAAAAATTGTTGCTTAAGCAAAAACTAAGCAAAATAGGAAATGATAGAGAAAAGAATGAAATGGAAAAGCAGAAAATAAAAATAAAAGAGCTGCTTACAAAAGTAAAGAAGTAAAGAAAAGTTTTTCTTTTGTGTCAAAATGAGTTTTCTCATTAAAAGAAGGGCATTTAAGTTACCTGATACTTGAAAAGAGCAGGTCGAACATTTTGTTTTGTCTTACTTTATAAAATTGATTTCATTGCTCTTTGTTTTTTAAGAGATTTAAATAAAAAATCAACATTTTTCTCTGTTTAATTACTTGTTTAAGGGAGAGGAGGAGAAGAAGGTTTTACAAAAAGTAATTTAAGGTATTCAAGTACTATATGGAGTTTATCTTTCACAACTTAAGTGAAGGCACGGTGAGGTGAGGTTTATTCAGAATAAATACATGAGGTTTTAGTTACATTGTACAACATCACAGTTACAAAATCGACACACATTTCTCTCTGAGGAATCAATTATGTTCAATGTGTTGGAGTTCTCTAACATGTCCAGCTGGTGTAGGAAATCGCATGTCATGTTTGACGTAAGACTATGCTATAAATCTCATTCTCACACAGAGAAATTATTCTAATGGCATGAAGTTCTGCATGAAAAAGTTGCGGATAGAGAACCATTAAACTTGATTTTACTTACTCTCAACCAGCTTCTGGCAAAAACTCTGAGAGAGAAATTTCCGAAATCTTTCGTTCGGAGTCGATGTTAAATTGTAAATGCCGCCACTCATTCAAAGTTACCGTATTTGGAACGAATATAAGCCTCGATCTATTAAAGCATAATCATTCCATCCATTAAAATTGACTGTTTGAAGCTTTTTACATGCTGACGCATCATGGTTCCTTATTTTTATCGAAATGAGCATGGCACTGTAAGGGGTCGTTACTTTCATTTTTAACGAAACTAGGCAATTTAAATGGCAAATTGCTTAACTATTAATTTTGTAACAAATTGTAATCGATTGTAATCGATTTTTTACATGAAAAATTGTACTCGATTTGCCATCTCTGGATTACTTCTGATACGGCTCTGTTATCATATTAGATTATGCTTGCATATCAGCATGCTTTGGAAGCTAATATTGAAGCCGCCATTGACACCTAAAGCTGAGGTATAATGGAAGAAGTTGTAAAAGTTATCGAGTGGACCATGTAAATTCGAGACTATGACAAAAAAAACTCATTTCAACACAATTTATATCTAGCCTAACCTAACAATATCATTTTAAGTCTTTAAAACGTTGACTACCAACTATTGCGTTCCCTTCTAGGGTGCCAACTACGAGTTATCTCGTACTCACTAAATCTGCCATTTTCGTCTAGCTACGAATAATACCGTATTATATTAATGCTTGTATCAATAAATGGCTTCTGGGAAAAGAACAAAAAGTCAATGTTGGCGTGCGTGACCATTTTTCTGAAAATTGCCGTGGCAGTCAACGTGTTAACCTCTAAAAAAAACACACCCTATATAATGCATGAAAAGTGAGTATAGTTTGCTTGAAGAGTGTTTTACAAAGTGATTAATAACTTTTGTTCTCTCCCTTCTTTCTCTTTCTCTTTCTCTTTTTCTCTTTGACCCCATCTCGACTTAATCTATCACAGTTATATCTACTGTCAAAAATCTTTAAGTATCTGTTAAATTCACTTGACAAAAATGAGATCAAAAGATTACTTTTTTTAAGTATTTTGCTTTTATACTCACTACTGTTATCGTAAGAGGCTTAAATTATAATTCCATGCCAACATAATCAACGATGACGGCGGCGATCTTCCTTCCTGACTTATGACTGAAAATACATGGAGTATTAGAGAATTTATTTGCCATTATTAAGGCTTAAGATGCCTTAAGACACAATGTTTTTAAACGAAAATTTTTTTAATTATTCATTCATCATTATTTATTGATTAAATCTTTAAATTAATATTGAAGTAAAAAACGAAGTGCCAAAATCTTCAAAAAAAAGAGAAAGTTTTCATGAAATTAACAGAAAATTAAGTCATTTCTTACATTTTTGTATTAAATTAAATTTTTTTTCAAATTCTAACAATTCGGTAAATAGGCCTCCAACCGAAAAAGTACAATATTACTTTTTTTCATATGAGTTTTTTGTTGTTTTTCAATTAGAAAGAGTCATAAAAAATTTATGACACTGAAAAATATTTCTTTTTTTATTTACAATTTTTTATTATGTATTAAATAGGCCTTAGCATATGAAACTATACACTATGTAGTTACATGAAAGAGAAAAATTTTAAAAAAACTCTCTATTAACACTAACCCCCTTCAAAATCTATCATTAAATAAAGCTTTTTGTTTAAATAATTCTGCTTATAATTAAACGTATTTTCTTATTCTAAAAATTGTAACTAAAACCTGTATAACTAGATCTTCCTTTTATTATTAATAATTTTCTAATATAAATTGAATGAAGAAATATTGCAAACGAAAAAAAAAAATATTATTTTCTTAATGTATTTAGTTTTAAAAAAAAAAATTAATTTTTTTAAAAATAATATTGTAAATATAAACGTTAGAAGAAAAAAAAGAAACTAAAATAAAGAAAAACCAAAAAAAAAACAATAAAAAAATAATTCCAGCTACACAAGCCGCTTTCTAAATAAAAGCAAGAGCAGCGCCATTGTATCGCAACCATCCCTATCCACGCCAAATGCCTCATTCGATGAGGATGCCAATGGCACCGGCGATGATTCGGATTCACGTTATGGCACCGGACGTTCACGTTACTTAGCGATGAAGGAGCGTCGCAATCGTTTGGCACGTAGTCGCTCCTCACATCAATTTGGCAACGATGATGATGATTTGGATGAGCCCGTGTCGCCAACAACGGCATCACCATCTGCTTATTTAGCTTCAAGGTGCGAAATTAACCACAGAGTTCACAAATTTCTTTTTTTTTCTTTTTAATTTTCTTGAAACAAAATTCAAAAAAAATTTAAAATATTTTACATGCAGGTTTTCCTTTACAAAAAAACCAAACGAAATTTATTCATTCTCTCAAAAGTAAACAACAATTGGGTATTTGCTGTATATACAAATATATGATGATAATCTTTAATGAACAAAAAATTATGTAAAATTTATCGGTTTTATATGTGCGATTAAAATTCATTTCGATGTTGACGCTAATGCGCCTACAGAAACGCTTTATCTTTTTTTTGTTTGAAATGAAAACAAAAACTTTATTATTTTTATTCGTCGTTAAGTGTAAAAAAAACCAAAATTTGGCGTCTCATTTTCCTTAATAATTTTTAATTTTTGTTGTATTATTTCATAAAATTTTGTACATTTTCATTACCATTCATTCTAATGCGTTTTCTGTTTCATCTCTTACGAAATTAATGAGTTTTCCATTTAATTGTAACTCTTTCAATTTCTTTTAATTTTTTTACTCTCTTTCTTTATGTAAATTCGCGTATTTTGTTCTCATTAATTTTAATTTTTCGTTTTTTTTTTAATTTTTAACAAAATTTTTTATAACAAAATTTCTTTTTCTTTAGTTAAAAAATTCTTCTTTTTTAATTTGGTTTTGATTAGAATAATTTTTTTATTCTTTATTTTTCTTTAATATCATGTTATTGCAAGTACAGTTTTACCCATTTATCTTTTTCAAATTAATACGTTTTTTTTAAACATAAATTATCGATTATAAAAATTTTTGGAACAAAAAAGAAACAATTGGTTATAAAAGAATTATTAAAGTTGCCTATAATAATAGGAAATATTTTTTAAATGTATATCATATTACATAGTAGACGAAATTTAATAAATATAAAGAAGTTATCGAAAATTTAATTAATAAAAGATATACATATGTATATCAAAATCTTGAATTATATGAAATGGTTAGAAAAATTCGATAAATATTAAGTACTCATCGCTAAATTATAAATCGAGTATCAAAAGTTCAACAGCTGTAAAGATTATCGATTATTTATTAATTTTAAAATATTTATCGAAAATAAATCTATTAAATAGAACAGAGAATAGAAAATAGTTACTGAAAATTAGAAAAAATAATATAATGTAGTTAACCTAACATCGAATGTTCAGGAAATTAAAAATAGTTCTCAAAATACCAGCTAGAATAGAGGAGCGAATAGATAATAGCAACTGAAAAATAAAAAACCATAAATTAGCTATCGAACTTTCAGAAAACGTATAATACCTTTTCTTAGACAAATAATTTTAAACTATCGAAGATTTAAAAATTATGCAGTAGTTATCGAAAATATTAATTTTCATTGAAAAAATATAAAATAGTTATTAATAATACAAGACTTATAAAATTGTTATCGAAAGTCCACTAACCTTAATTCAAAAAAATACAATAACTGTATAATTGTTAATGAAAATTCAAAACTGTTATAGATATTAAAAAACATAAAATATAGTTATCGATAATTTAAAAAAGAAATAAATGATATAAGTGATGATTATTGATGATCCTATAAATTCAAAATAACTCGATAAATACAACATAGATATCGAAAATTCAATCACTTTCCGTTAGTTATCGAAAATCCAACAAACTTTAACTAATTATCGAAAACTTTTTATTAAAATCAGATATTATTAGTTAAAAACATAAAAAATAGTTATCGAAATATCAATAAATATTAAATAGTTATTAAAATATTAAGAAATAAAATTGGTATTAAAAATTCAAGAATTATCGATAATCCGATAAATATAAAATAGTTTCCAGTACTCGATAAATATTAAAAAGATAATTCAAAAAAAACAAAAGAGATACCAAAAGTAAATATAAAAAAATGCACAAAACATAAACTAGTTATCGAAATATAATAGTTATATCGATATATCTATTATAACACTTTAGTGAAGATTACTACCTAGCTAGAACCATTAATATTGTGTTACTATTTTCAACTTTACAAGCATAGTGGAAAACATTTAGATTTATAGTTTATTAATATTATACTGGCTTTATAAAATTATCAGCAGCTGGAAAACTAAGTTATATATATACATAAATAAATACATAATTAATCTTTAGCTATATAAAAAGAGTTGTCGAGAGTTATGTTAGAAATTTATAGAATAATATTTGTAATCAAGGAAATCGAAAAGAAATATGTTCGATTGATAAAGTAAAAGTTTACATATTAAACATTAAAAAAATTATTTACAATTTATCGATAAAAAAAAATTGTTAATACGATAGACAAAATTATCGACAATTTGATAGAAAGAACACCCAAATTTTAATAAAAAATTTTATCGGTTAATAGAGTTGCAATAATTATCAATGATTCAATAAAAGCAGTTATTGATTATATATAAACATCATATAAGCAGTAAATAGAGTTATCGGTAAATAATAATAAAGTTATAAAATAATTGTTTTAATTTTAACTAGTTCGGGATCCACTTTAAATTGAATTTATCATCAATCAACCAATTCGTGTTTAATATATCAACACATTTATTGTTAGAGATAAAAAAATAAATTATTTATCGATTATTTATTAGATATATTTATGACAGTTTCAGTGTTCCAGCAGCTTTTTATTCAATCTCTTAAAACCAATTGTCTTTCTTTTGTTCAACCATTTACGTTGTTTTCTTTTTCGTTCTGTCATAAACATATTGGCGGATAAATGTTGAAAATATTTATTTGAATTTCTTTCTTTTTTCTTAACTCTCAAACAGATATAGTGGCTATGGCGGATCCGATTTGGCACGCAGTCGTTCATCACATGCTCTTAAATCACGCGACAGTTCACCCATTACTGAACGCCCTTCAACACGCAGCGGTGTTGGTACTTCATCTTTGGCCAATGATAGCAAAGATGGTGAGGCTTTAAGTTCTTGGGCCCGTTATTTAAAGAATAAATATGGCAACAAGACAACAAAGGATACACCAACGAGCAGCGGTCGTGATAGTCTCGGCAGCAGTAGCACGTCTTCGGCCCTACCGTCTACATCGACACACGGTGCAAGCGGCAGCGGCAGTAGTCGTAGCCACGTTGCCAGTGACGTATCACGACGCCTTAGCCTGGGCCTGCCATTGAGGCAAGTCAGTGACCTTGTATCGTCCGATGATGACGGTTCAAAAAACGGGCTAGGCTCCCCTACCTCCCCTACGGTAGCAGCAGCAGCTCACGGTATAACCGGAGTGGCAGGTACTTCCCCTAGGCAATTGTACCTGCGTAAGCGTCAACAGCTGTTCCAATTGGGGGGTCGGGGGAGCGAACCCGGCTCTTTTACCTGGCCACGCGGCTTAGCCGTTGGGCCGGATAATAGCATTGTCGTTGCCGATTCATCGAATCATCGCGTTCAAGTATTCGATTCGAATGGCATCTTCGTTAAACAATTCGGCGAATATGGCAATGGCGAAGGCGAATTCGATTGTTTAGCCGGTGTGGCTGTCAATCGTATTGGTCAATATATAATAGCAGATCGGTAAGTATTACATTGTATTTGTTTTTGTATTTGTTATACTAAATATAAGCAGCATCCATTAAAGGTTTTTGTTTTTGTGATTTCCAATGAATCAAGAGTTACTGGTTTGTCGGCATAAATGAATGCATAGCCGTATGATAAGTAATCCAGAGGGACTTAATCGATCGGACGAAGAGTTCATTTCAGGAAAGAAACTCCTCACCAAACTGATTTCGCAATAAAGCCAATTTCAAGCGCGCTGAATGGCGAATTACGCCATCTTGTTAGACCCCAATGTCGTTAATGTTTAGCTGATTAATCGTTGAACACAGCTCGATAACGCTCTCCATTCACAGAGTGGATTGTGTGCTTCAATTTTGTTGAGGAGATTACAATCATGACTTTAATTGTTATATGAGGTTTATTTCATAGACCCATAAGCCATACTTAAAATTCTTCTGTCGCAGTCGATATAAATTCATAGAGACCGTTTAATTATTTAGTAATTGCAGCATCATTTTGTATTTCGATAGAAATTGACAATTTTACATCGATTTTTTATCGATATGTCTATATTATCATGACACTCCTTCAATTTGTTTCCTTCCCATTGAAACTCTTTAATAACCGATCCATTAATTATGTCATTTCGAATATAATTGTTTTCAATTTGTCATTACTTCACATTATCCTTCATTCCAATCACACCCTAACTGTAAAAATAATAAGGAAACAACAATTTAATCCGAAAATGTTTATTAAAAGCTGATGACGTCAATTGTAATATTAACACAACAGGACATTTTCTTTTCATTAATAAAGTAAACAGGAACAAGATTCCTTAAAGCTTAATTGAGATCTTTTAATTGCCTACAATATGAAGATTAATTATAAATGTTGCTTTTCATAGTATTTTAAATGCGGTTTATTGGACTAAATCTATGCCTTTTTTTTGGAGTAAAGCTGTTATTCCGTAAAAAAATATATATACACCTTTAAGAATGTCCTGAGGGCGACATGTTGACTGTACGCCACATCCTCCTCTATTTACAACATCAAATTGCTCAAAATTCAGTTCCTGCTGTGTTAAAGGCCAAAGCTTAACGTTTAAGTTAAATCAGTCAGGATTACGACCTAGATTCTCACACCACTGATGCTGTGTCTGTTAATTTTATATACACGAGTGGTGGTGACAGATTTTTTTTGAGAAACATTTTCATGGCAATTTTTATTGGCTCTCCGAGTTTTTGCCAGAAATGCTCGTTGCTCGTCTGATTCTGAGGCTCGTAATTCTCTTTTCTTCCGTGCTTGAGGTGTAGGTCGACCAATGCCTTGTCACCCATTTTGAATAATTTTCAGTGGCGCCATCTACCGGCTCATGCGCAACAACTTTGCTAAAGAGCGTATCATGATCAAATGCACAGTTTACGATTTAATTCATTTTTAGTAATTTTCAGTGGCGCCACCTGTCGGAAATTGGTCATATCAACTTAGAAACCTTCTGCGGCTCATGCGCAACAACTTTGCTAAAGATCATAACATGATCATAACATGACACAGTTTACGATTTAATTCATTTTTAGTGGCGCCACCGTCTTAAATTGGTCATACCAAATTAGAAACCTTCCCGGGCTCATGAGCAACAACTTTCCTGAAGATCATAACATGATCAAATGCATAGTTTATGATTTTATTAATTACATACAAACAAACATTCATTTTTATATACATATATAGATTACATAGAGCTGAAGGGTGACGTATACGTAATATTTTGTTAGACAATAACACTCATACTTTTTTATTTATTTTATTTTATTTTATTTGCTTATTTCAACGTAAAAAGTACTCCATACAGGAAGATACTGTGAAAATTTCAAAATAATCGGTTCAGCCGTTTAGCCGTCTATAGACTTTTAAAACTAAATTTCGATAACCTGTAATGATTTCCCAGAAAAGAAGAGAAACTTAATTTATGAAAAATAATTTCTATAATTAATTTATTTTACATGGAAATCAATTTGATTCTCAGAATCTGTTTAGTTTTATTTATTTAATCAGCCTTAAGGGAAATTAATTTCGTATAGAATTTTATTAACGTTTTTTGTTTTTTTTATTGCTATTTTCAGTTATAACCATCGCATACAAGTACTTGATCCTCAAGGACGTTTTCTACGGGCATTTGGTTCACAAGGCACCGCAGATGGTAAATTTAATTATCCATGGGGTGTTACCACCGATGCATTGGGCTTCATTTACGTTTGTGACAAAGAAAACCACAGAGTACAGGTAAGTTAAATTATGCATATTTAAACGCTTATATTCTTCTCCATCTCTCACCACACTACACCACACATACATACATATATGTACGTACATGCATACCACACCACACCATGTACACCAAAATCAATTGAATGCCAATCAAATTAAATTTCTATTCATACGATATAAATGCAAGGAAGAAAAAAAGCAAAACAGAAAAGAAGAGAACTGTTGGGGGGGATGGGTTGGGATGGTCAGTGGAAAATCGCTTTAAATGTTTGAATCAACCCAAATAATGTCGAGTTAAAAATCAAAACTGATTTAAAAAAAAACTGTTAAGGATAGCATTACAGTTCCCATACAAAATGGTTGGTTGGTGGTCAGTTGACAGGCAAGATGAGCGGAGGGGGGTTGATCTAGATATTGTTATGGTACTGCATTTAAATAGGGGCATTTGAAATAATGCCGTTATTGTGTTTGCATTATAATGAAAATTCAAAATATTGTTTAATTAATCAATTGTTGAATGCGGCATTGTGTGACAACGAATATACGAACAGTTAAATTTATTTTATCTTTATGTTGTAATAACGAAAATGAGCAAAGATACCTTCAACTAAGCCCAGGATTAACGGCAAGTTGTAATAATGGTTTCTCTTATGTGTCGTTGAGACTCGATGTTAAACAATAGGTCCAGCCACTCAAGGATAAAATAAATTAACACACTATGAGTAGTGTGAGAAGCTAGGTTGTAAGCCTTACTAAATTGGTATAATGACCAATTAAGTTCGTTTCTGTTATATGTATTGTTAATTATGGTCCGACTATACTTATGTATCTATTCATAGTGTTGGAAAATTGGCCACCTTTTGAAACAATTCATGAATTTATTTAAAAAATTAATTTTTTTTTTCTGTTTTATTTGGACATTCCCACAGGAAAACCTTTTACCATAAATTCCGGCTCAGCTTTTATAAATTGATTTCAAATACCATAGTAATATACATAGTTTTTTTTTTCTTTTGATTTTTTGTTAACCTGGCATATTTGTTTATATTTTCTCCTTTACTGCACTCATGTGGTTTTCTTATATCAATTCAGGATTTTTTTTCTTTATTTTTTCATTTTTAATTTTACATCAGATTGTTTGAATTCTTATATCTTTTTAATATTTATTCTTCTTCTTTTTCTTTTTTATTTTATTTTGTTGTTGCAACATATATAGGTTTTCCAATCGGATGGTTCATTTGTTGGTAAATTTGGCATTTGCGGCCGTGGTGAAGGACAACTTGAGCATCCACATTATATTGCTGTATCGAATACGAATCGTGTTATTGTTTCCGATTCGAATAACCACAGAATTCAGGTAATTTCTTACTTCATTAAACTCAATTTGATTTTGTATTTTGGCTTGTATTTCTTTTTTTATGTTTTTATTTTCATCTTCTTCTTCTCCAATGTAATAAAGCTGTTGGCATTCTTCTTGAGGCATTTTTTTTGTATTTTGGCATTACTCGGCTGTAGCAGTCGAAGGTAATGGTGATGTCAATAAATGCTTCTGAAGCATTGAAGTAATTTGGCAAAGATTTCTTCTCCGTTTTTTTTTTTTTTGTATTTTTAATATTAAAATTTCATTTGTAACGATCCCAAAATGCTTGTGTTGCCTTTTCTTTCCTTTGGAAGGCAAATAAAGAGCATCAAACAAAAAAGAAAGTGAACAAAATCTCAGTTATTCAAACAGTGTAATCTTTGTCAAAATACAATTTATAAAGAAACCCAAAAAAAAAGAATACACCATTTCCATTTTCATGTCGACATCACAAACTTCTCTCAATTGGCTCACCAAATCTCGATAATCTGACACAGACATCGCCATTCAATATCGAATCAATAGCTAAATTCATTAAGCATTCAGGCTAAATTGGATTCTAATGATGCCTTTAATATAAAGCCCAAATGCTAACTTGTCAGCCTCCTTCGATGCATAGCTTCACGTACTATCATAACGGGCCCCAATGTGTATTCAAGTGAGCTCCAACTTTAACAAAGCTAGCACTTTCTACGACCCTATCTTATAAGCTTCCTAAGTCATCTTTGCTTCAAAGTTTGCTGGTATTTGCTTTTTTTTCTGATTGATAGCATTTTGCAAATCTGGATATAAATTTGGGCCTAGACCTACTTATAGGATTTAAATAAGATACAGTAGTTTTCTCTCCTTCTTTCACTTTTCCTATTTCTTAAGATGGAAGCCTTAAGGCCTTGCAGAAAATTTTTAACAAATTCCCTGTCTTATCCTCTTCTAATGAATGTTCCACAAGAAGTATGTCCTGCAGAGGTGTCAAAATACTGCAAATATACATTACAATGCCCTCAATCTATGTAGAATATCATCAAAATGTGTATTCTAAACCTATTGCTCAGACAAGGAATATTTCTTCGGCGACTACCTCTCAGCAGATTTCTGGAAAAAACTCTGAGAGTAAATAAACCTGCCATGAAAAAGTTTCTCAAAATCTGTCGTTCGGAGTCGACGTTAAACTGTAGGTCCTGCCACTCAAGTATATACTTAAGTCACACAACATGAGTGGTGTGAGAAGCTAGGCCGTAATCCTGACTGAAGCGTTGTAATGGTCAATTATGTATATGTATGTATGTTATTAGAGAAGTTGCCGTAGTCTAGTGGGTAGTCTTAGACTAGAGTTCTTGGTTCAAACCCCAGCTCTGGTATATTGAACAAAACGAAAATATAAAATAATTCTTTCGACAACTTCCTGTCAGCAGTCTTGTGGTGGAAAAACTTTGAAAATAAAAAAAATACTATGAATAGTTGTGAATAAAATTAACACTCACACACAACATGGTGGGTATGAAAAGCTAGGTTCTAGTCCTGACTAAAGGGTTGTAATAAGAGTTGTTGTATATTAATTTACTTTGGAAATGGTGTAATGAAATTACTTATCCCCCACAAATCTGCCTCAATGCAGCAATTTAAAAAAAAATCGGTTTCCTTTTTCTGCCTTTCTTTCTTTCTTATTTTAAAGAAGAGGGTGTAAAATGACAGCAGATTTCAATTAACAAACTAAATAGTCCTTTTGTCCTCAATGCCCCCTCTTCAACACTATCTATTTACACAAAATGAAAGGAGACTTTTTTAGTATTTGAATTAAATTAGAATAGAATAGAATTTTGTTGTTGTTCTTGGTTTTTTTTTATTATTTCTTTGTAATAAGCAAAGCTTATGTATGTATTTTCATTAATTCTGCTTTCAGATATTCGATGTAAATGGCAAAGTCTTATCAACCTTTGGTGGTGAGGGTTCCGATGATGGACAATTTAAATTTCCCAGGTAGATAATGGAATAAAATTTCCTTTTTGTTTTGGTGAAAAAAACTAAATTATTTCATAAATTGTTACAGGGGCGTTGCTGTGGATGATCAAGGCTATATATTTGTAGCCGATTCGGGCAATAATCGCATACAAATTTTCAATCCAGATGGCAGTTTCTTAAAGACTTTCGGCTCCTGGGGTTCTGGCGATTCAGAATTCAAAGGTCTCGAGGGTGTGGCCATCATGTCCAATGGCAATATATTGGTATGCGATCGTGAAAATCATCGTGTCCAAGTATTTTAATGGCATTCTTCAAACAACCAACCAACCAGCCACAGCCAAAAAAACTCTACGATTTTCGTTTTTTTTTATTTATTTATTTTTTAAATTAATTTTATTAAACGTTTCGCTTGTTATACAACTTAAATAATTACATTTTTTGTTTAATTTAATTTTTATTAAATTATTTGAAAAAAAAAATTAAAACAAGAAGAATAGGAAGAAAACAAAGAATCCCTCCAATATTTGTAATTGTTTTTTAATTTTAAAAATTTTTGTAGTCCAATCGAGTAATTAATTGAAAATAAAAAATTATAAAAAAAAAATACATATGTAACACTTTATAAATTCATAATTATTTATTATTATTTATAAAACATACAAAAAAAAAATAATAAAAAAAAATATTTTAAAATAATGCAAGCAAACTTGCAACGAAAGCACACAGTGTTTGAATATTTTAGAAGCCTATTTAAACCATTTAAAGTAAGTAAAACGGATATAAAACGTCAATATAACAGTACTTTCGTAATACAACGAGATAGGAGTCCAATTCTAAATGTCCTATTCTGTAATCATTCATTCATTCTGTCCCATGAGCTTTATACGCCAATTTAACAACACATGTTTATATCTTCGTACAGCAGACGTCGGCACAAAGAGAACATGATAAAAAAATGTGAGCGTATTTGTGAGAGGCATGTGTTAACCCAGAGGAAAATTGTTAGTAATATTTTCAAGTCTACTTATTAACCCAATAATATGTATATGTGAACTGAAAATATAGAAAAATTTTAGACACCGTCGTTAACTTGGCAAGTATTCTTCCAAAAATCGAAATCATTTTTCATTGATGTTAGTGAATCCTAGTGTAATATTTCTTTGGGTGTATAATTGAAGTCTGAAAAAAAGCGACATGAACCTTCTTCTTTAGAAGCTGACAAGCAGCTGAATGCATTTTTACCCTCTTTTTAACGAACATTGTTGATGTTCGTGCCCTATGTGTATAAAAAGCGGAAGATGTTATTCCCCTGAGGGACATTGGTGCCGACGTCTGCCGTACAGTGAGAGACATTTATAGGGTGTTTTTCTAAGCCGTTAAGAACTTAACATAATATAGGGTGGATCATCTATCGGTTTAAATTAAAACCATCGTTTATTACGAATCAGGCAATACTCATGTCTTTCTATTCTGCCACAAAATTCAGTAATATTATCTCCACTGAACGTAATGAATCAATTTATGCTTAAGCAACGTTTAAATTTATTGGAAATTTATTTCCAAAACAAAGGCAATTGGTCGATAATTGCACGAAAATGTCGTACAAAATTTGGTCGCAGATAAGGACTAAGAAGGACCGGTATAAGCAAATTTATTGGTAAAGCTTATGGAACTGGGTTCATTGTTGTGGCGCCAAGGCGTGAAATATCAAAACTGTGGTTGAGAGTGTGCATATGAATTAATCAACATTAACTCGTCTTTGTTTCCAAGAATTGAACATTACACGGACCAGTTTACGTTGAATTTTGCGAAAAGATCTCGGTAAGACGCCTTACAAAGTTCAATTGGTTCAAGAGTTGAAGCCGCATGACCATCCGTCCTGTTTTCGATTCGCTAGATGGGCCAACGAGAAACTGCACGATGATGTCCATTTTGCAAAAAAAAAATATTATCTTTCCAGCTGGAGCGTATTTTTATCTTGGTGGGTACATTAATAAGCAAAATTTCCGTATTCGGGGCTCAGAAAACCCACACGTGGTTTTACAGAAGCCAATGTACCCATTGCGAGTGACTGTTTGGTGCAGCTTGGCGAGCGGAGGCATCATTAGCCCATATTCCTACGAAAATGAGGATGGCGCAATTATCATTGCCTATGGAGACACCTATCGCACCATGATAACCGATTTTTATGTACCTGCTCATCATGGTATTGATGTCAACGATATTTGGTTTCATCAGAATGTTGCAACTTGCCACACATCTCATGCCACAATTAATTTATTGCGTTAAACGGTTGATGACTATTTAATTAGTCGAAATGTTGACGTCAATTGGCTATCAAGAAGCTGCGATTTGGCCTCGTTGCACTATTTTCTATGGGGCGCCGTTAAATAAAAGTGTTATACCAACAAACCAGAGACAATTGATCATTTGAAGGCCAACATTCGTGATGCCATTCCCGAGATATGACACCATACACTCAAGAAAGTGCACGAAAATTGGTCCGATCGAATAAGGTACTATGAGGCCAGCCGCGGCAGCCATATCAATGAAATAATATTCTATTTCTAAATGGAACGATTGTACTTCACAACAGAAAAAATAAAATTTCATTTTCTCACTCTATAATACAAGACAGAAATATTGTTGAGATGATATATCGTGATGTTTAACGGATTAATTTCTGGAAACAAAAATTCAATTGGCATGGCTTATTAGCACGCATTATTCACCGTAACGACTTGCTCACCACAAAAAACGAGTTAATGATGCCACCAGTGCGTAAACCCCATCAACCGTACATACATACTTAATTGCTCATTACAACTCTATAGTCAAGATAGATGTTAAAACAAACCCATCCAAGGCTTTTAGCGCTATTTCACTATCCGTAAGAGTCGAAACATCTTTTGCGTATACTCGGTAACACTTTAAACAGTTGATAGTGGCTTAAATTGCTAGCCTAAAGAATATCGCACTCACACAATGAACCATGAACCGAAACTAATTTTCTTTTGCATTCCCCTTTTTATGAGACCACCGAAGACTCCCGGTAACGATTTTAATCCGTCCGTGTAGGCTTCAATACGATCCCTATCATCATTGGTTGGCCCGTTAAAGAATAGGTAAAGCAGTAGCCTATATTACTAAGGTATGAAGAACACATTACCCAAGTTGAATTGATCCGAGGTATAACCTCCATATTTCTTCACCAGATCAACAGGTAGCTAGTTTAAGATTGTCATTAGCGCCATGTACGGAGCAATACGAAGCGTACCATTGAATAGTGAAGCAGAGGATCTTACATACTAATTAATTGGTCATAACAACCCTTCAGTCAAGATTGCGACCTAGCTTTTCACGCCATTTGTGTGTGTTGGTTTTATATACTTTTGAGTGGAAGGACGTACAGTTTAAAGTCGACTCCGAACAACCGATTTTTAAAGGCTTTTCATGGTAATTTAACTTACAATCAGAGCTTTTGCCAAAAATCTGATGAGAAGAAGTTGCCGAAGAAATATAATATTGGGAGATCCACACTTAATTGTGCTGTCTCTATTTTGACCTCCTTTTAGTGACACTCAATGGAGAGAATAGCAAACAGTGCAAATTAATGCACTGAGAACAGCGGCAAAGTGTGTGAAGAGTAAGGATTCATAACATGATGCTCATCAAGCAATTCCTGGTGGCATGCTTACATCTTCACCACCCCAATAGCAGGACACCCTGTTCCACAGACGTATTACGGAAAGACATAAGGAGTGTTCCCGATGCCCACGGGTTGGTTCCCTCCATCTTGAATGCCACAGCAATTGCTGAACAAGAGAAATGACATCCCCACTATGATTGGAATTCTGCGTAGTGCTAAACACCTATAGGGCAAGTCATGTTATGATCTTCAGTAAAGTTGTTGCCCATGAGCCCGGTGAGGTTTCTAAGTTGGTATGGTCAATATCCTACAGGTGGCGCCACTGAAAATTGCTAAAAATTAATTAAATCGTAAATTGTGGATTTGATCATGTTATGATCTTCAGGAAAGTTGTTGCTCATAAGCCCGGGAAAGTTTCTAAGTTGGTATGACCAATATCCGACAGGTGGCGCCACTGAAAATGACTAAAAATGAATTAAAACCGAAACTATCCATTTGATCATGTTATGATCTTCAGCAAAGTTGCTGCGCATGAGCCGACTAAGGTTTATAAGTTGGTATGACCAATTTAAAATAGGTGACGCCACTGAAGATTGCTCGAAATGAATTGATCATGATATGTGCATTTGATCATGATATGTTCTTTAGCAAAGTTGTTGCGCATGAGTCGACGGAGTTTTCTAAGTTGGTGCGATTAATTTCCGGCAGATGGCGCCACTGAAAATTATTCAAAATGAATGACAAGACATTGGTCGACTTACACCTCAAGCACGGAAAAAAAGAGCATTACGAGCCTCAGAATCAGACGAGCAACGAGCATTGAGACCTAAAAATCTTCGAGTACATGCCGCTGAGATACGTTCGCATGAATCACTTGAACGAGAAGTGAGATTAGAAACTGACCGAATGCGTACTACTCAGGCCCGTTCGTCTGAAATTCAAACTCAAATTTATTTTAGTTGGTGGCGTAACAACGCGCTCTTGTGACAGCAAGTTATATTATTTTATTTGCCGGATTACAATCAAAGAATAGTTCTCTTATATTATTATTTCAAGTTCACAAAATTTTTTGAATACTCCACTCCAGTTGGTGGAATTCGGTTAGTACAGGTACTGCGCCATATGATCAGCTAAACATCAGCTACCTATGGCGTCAAAACGGGTCGCTATGCGTTTTCAAGTGTGCTATGGTAAATAAGGCTACCACTCCGACCTAAGCTAACCTAACCTAACCACTCCATTTACCTGCTTAGCAAACACCAGCACATCTGTATTGAGTATCTACAGATGCAATTTGCCACCCTTCAACTGGCATTCTGAATAAAACACGGATTTTATTTTTTTAATACATTTATGTATGTATTGTTGTTTTGTTGTTTTTGTCATATAATTATATGTAAGTTGTTCTTGTTTTTGTTGTAATAATATTTTTTTTTTTTGTAAAATATCTCCTTATGCGATATAAAAATTATTATGAAATAATAATAAAAAGAAAATCCTTTGAAAACAATAGGGATATACGTACATACAATTACAGTTACATTTTTAAACATTAAATTAATAAAATATTGTATTTAAAATTATTATTTTTATGTTGTATTGTATAAACATTAAATTAAATTTTTTGCATTTTATATTTAAAAAAACAGATCAGAGTTCTGGTTTGAAATTTAAAATTCATAAAAGAAGCACAAGACTGTGTACGATTAAAATAATTTGAAGAAATTAAAATAAAATAAAAACAAATAATTGTGTATTTTCTGTTTAATATTATTTACAATATATAAAATGTTTTTAGGGGGGACAAGGAAAGAGTTTTAACAAATTTATTTCAATTTTAATACTTCTTTTATAATTTTCACTTTAAATTTCTTGTCAAACCGTTTGAATTGAAACTGTATGGTGGCATAGGACAGCCCAGTTTAAATAGTTTTTAAATATTTTTTGTTTTTTTTTTCCATTTTCTTTGTATTTATTTATTTGCATCAATATTTTTATTATTTAATAAGAGGAGTTCCAAAAGAAGTAGTGGCTGGGTGTGTATACAAAAAATGTTTCACAATATATTTAAACTTATTATTATTATTTTATATATATTTATGATGTCTATATATAATTATTATATGTAATTTGTTGTTGCTGTTTTTGTTTTTTTTTTTTTTTATTTTAAAAGTAGTAATACAACTAAATTTAAATCTTAAAATTAAACTGTTTAATTAAATATAGTATTTATCTTCGCTTTATTTAATTGTTTAACTAAAACTATTGAAAAATTTTGTTTATATTTTATTGCTGTAAAAAATAATATTTTTTTTTTTTGTTTAAATTATTTATTTTTTTGTTGTTTTTGTTTTTTGTTTTTTGTTTTTTTTTTATTCTAAATTTTTAATATAGTTTGTATGATGCATCATGATGTAATTTATTATAATCTAATGAAGAAGGAAAATAAATATTTTATAATATTTTTAAATAAGAAATTAAAAATCTTATGGACTTCAAGCTTTTCTTTTTTTTAAATTTAAATATTTAAGTGTGGCTGTTAAGTTTTGCGGTAGGCGGAAAATATTTGCATCAATCATTCATGTCATAGTGGTTCACAGGACTGTTCATTACTGGCTGTAAATAAAAGAAGAACATATTGAATGTAATGTATTAAATGTATTATATTAATAAATAAATTGGATGCTTTATAGATATATATATACCCATATTAAAACACACAACAGCGTAACGACCTGAATATCCCTCGGCCACAGACTGTCAACGCTGCTGCAGCTGTTCTACAAGAGATCTTTTTTACATCAAAAAACTCTCGAAAACAACAGTAAGCTGTTACAATAACAACTATTTAGGCAACAGTACAATGAGTACAAAGCTATACATGCACTAAGCTATACTGAACTAACAAAATAACTTTGGAAGCTCTAACTGCAGCCGATACCCACAGGAGTAGCGGCTTATTTAGAGGTTTTAAAACACTAAACTGCAGTTATAGTTCTACCCTATGCTTAAATGACAATAGCGAGCTTATAACATATGAACTCTTGAAGGGAAGAATATTTGCTAAACTTTTTGCCGATACCCACAGGACACTAGCCTACAGCTGTAGCTCGACGCTATCTCCCTGAAAAATGACAATAGTGAGCTTATAAAATATGCAAATGAACACTTGACCCTCTGGGAAGAATGCTTGCAATGCTATACTCGTTTAACAGTATTGAAAAGCGCTGTAGAAATAGAAAGAGACTTTTACTGAACGACTGGATTCGGATAGGTTGCGAAAGCAGATATGTATGTAGTGCACATACCAAGCGACCAGGCCAATGAAAAGAAAAAATTTGAAAAGAGGAAAATCTGATAGAGAGAACAATAGAAAATAAAGGATTACGTACATACATGCATAATTTGTCATTACAACTCTTCAGTTAGGATCACGACCTAGTTTCGCACACCACTTATGTTGTGTTTGTTAACTGCACCTACAGTCTAAAGTCGACTCCAAACGACAGGTTTTTGAGAAATTTTTTCATGACAATTTTATTTACTTTCAGAGTTTTTGCCAGAAATCTGCTGAGAGGAAGTCGCCAAAGAGGTTTGAACCCTGGCTTCACGTCTAATAACCCAACACACTTCCTACTGTACTACGGTGAGTCTAATGTCAAATGTCGCCCCAATCTTATTGCCCCATACGTGGCAATGCAAACAGAATCCAACACAGTTTTGTAATATAGTTCTTAATGGCAAAGGTCGATACTCAAATGAAACCCGATACAAAATAAAACATGTTACTCGTTAAGTTTTATGCTGCGTGGTACAAGAATGAAAACGGAAAGTTGATTACAGATTCACAACATTTCACAATTATACTACTAGACGAAACTAATTCCGCAATTAGAGAAGATATTAAACTGGACGCAATCAATGACAAACCGCCCTACCAAGACAATGGAAAAGTTGCGATTCAGAAACTGAAGAACAATAAGGAAAGTATGTCGAGCAATGGTTCCAATTGCATCCTCTGTCCTGTCCTAAAAAAGGGAGACCCCATAATGGAATCTTAGCTACGAAACGACCCGACCTAAAGTCGGCCAAAGATTGTGTGAAGAACTAAAACCACTCGCCAAGATACTGATTGGACTTTCTCAGTGCGGCTTAAGGCCTGATAAGTTCACCATCGACCAGATTATTCACATTACGACAAATTTTAAAGAACGACCATAAAAACCAATAAGGAATGAAATTCCTACGAAGCTGATAAGGCTGTGCAGTGCAACTCCTGGAGCTGCGTCAAGATGGGAAAGAATGTCTCCGAACGAGGTTTCTCACAATGCGAACATTTATCATGCTACCTCCGAACTTTGTTAAGGAGAGTGTTCTGCAGAAGGCGGGAGTTCATCATAATAACACATAACGCCAACGACATGGTCACTATTGGAGTTCCAAGTATGGACTTGTGGCGTACCGGATCCTGCATTATGACCGACCTATATACCTTCAAAGTGTATTTAGTTAACTTGGTCCCGCCATTACAAGCGAAAATCATGACAGCCTGCAGATCAAGGGTAGAATTACACTTGATAACAGAGGTATTGTGATATCAACAGGCAATTAAAAAGCAGAGACCTCTCTATTGTGACAAAACGGATGCTTTACAAGTCGCTCTCCATGTGCTTCTCTATGACGTGGAAGCATGAATGCGATTACGCATCGATATAGCAGCCTTGATAGGAGCAGTATTCGATAGAAGAATTCTACGCAAGATCTTCGTCCACCGCGAGTTGGTGATGATTTTCGCTTTTCCAAATCTACATTAACGTTGTGAAACAGTGAGACGGACCGATATAAGACCAACTAAGAAATTGAAGCCGCCGTGGTCTAGTAGGTAGTGTGTTGGCTTATTAGACGAAAGGCCCGAGTTCGAATCCCAGGCCAGACATCAAAAACAAAATACAAAAAGTATTTCTTCGGCGACTTCCTCTCAGCAGATTTCTGGCAAAAACTCTGAGAGTAAAAATTGCCATGAAAAGCTTCTCAAAAAATCTGTCGTTCGGAGTCGACTTTTTTAAACTGTAGGTCCCGCCACTCATGTATAAAATTAACGCACACAACATGAATGGTGTTGAGAAGCTAGGCCGTAATCCTGACTGAAGGGTTGTAATGGCCAATTATGTATGTATGTGTAAGTAAATAAGAAAGTTCACTAGTGCTCATTAGCAGGCACAAAACAAAAAACTCGTTTTAACTACAAACTAAAACTTAAGTTTCTGCTTTAATAAGATTATGTTCGTGTTAATGGTTGTTAGAGAGCAAAATTTGAAATAAATCGATAATAATAATGAGGGGAAACTTACTTAATTTATACATTTTTGAAATTCATAAATATATTGGCATTAAAACTGCTGCTAATGCTGCTGCTGCTGCTACTACTACTCGACGTGCTAGTTGATGTTGATAGTGAAGTATCGGAGGTGCTGCTGGTATTTGTTGAGTTCTCATCAGCAAAATCGGCAGTATTGAAGGGCTGTTGTTGATGCTGTTGAGGAGTATAAAAATTAACGGCAGCTGAAGATATTTGTTCGGCAGCATCGTGTAGTATTGTATCAGTTGTTGTGGCACTCATACTGGTGGCATCAGGAAATACATTTAGGTTTGAATTAGGATTCGTTTTACTCGACATTTCACCATCATTATCGTCATCATCATCATCGTCATCGTCGTCTTCTTCTGATATATCACTCTGGTACAGATGTTGACTGTTGACAATGCTGCTGAGATTATGATTTTGCTGATTGATTAGGGAAGAGGAGCATGTCTCTGTTTCGTGATGGTTATCGGTATCACCACCATATGGATTATCGTTGTGAATGTGAATTTCATGGCTACTACTGGTGTTAACCTCACCATTACTATGATTATGGTTTTTATTATTTTGACCATTGTCGTCGCCATCACCATTGGAATCATCTGAAGCATTCAAATCATTTTTTAATATAGATTCTATGAGATTATTCTCCTCAGCCGTAATGGCTGCTAAATTTGTTGTAGCGGTGATCATCTCATTACTGTGCGAAGTAGAAGGCAAATTGTTTTCCGTTTCGTTTGTAATTGTGACATTGTTACTATCTGGAATGGTTGTTATAGACGCTTCTAAATTGCCAACTAGTTTTGTGGCCACTGTAGTTGATGCCGTATCAGTTTCCAAACGTTTCATATCATTTGAATTGTTCGTATTTGAATTCGTAGTATGTAGTACGTCATCATTTAACGTTTCAGTTGTAGTTTCTTCCTGCTCATGTGGTGTTGTGCTATGAAAAGATGTAACATTGTTTGTGTCCGTAATTGCCTCTTTATTCTGGTGATCCTGGCCAGTCAGTTTCGATTTCAATTCTATTAAATTTATATTATCACTCTCATCACTCGATGAATCATCATAATTAAATTTATTATTCTTTTGCGGCTTTGCTGTTTCTTTATCAGACGTATTTCGCTTATCGATCTTCGATCGCTTTCGAATATGTTTGTCTTTAACTTCTCCCTCCTTCCCCTCTGCCTTATCCGCTTTCTCTCTGTAGTTATTATTAAGCTGCTTTGTTTGATCTTGTGCAGTCGTGTTCTTACGATGTCTTTTGTGTTCAACACTTTTATGGGAACTTTTAAGGTGTTGCTGCTGTTGTTGTTGTTGTTGCCTTCTTAGCGGTTCATTAACAGCCTTTAGACGCCAGGAATTTTCGCCCTCACTTTCATTTTCTTCACTTCGGTCCCTAGAGCGTGTTGGGATCTTGCTGCTGCAGCGTTTGTTATTTTGATACATGGCCATAATAAGAGCAAAATTTTTACCGCTCTGGCCATTGTGATCTTTATTAGCATCATCGTCTTCAGAAGAGTTATCGCTGTTGGGCATTTTACGTTTTTTGGCATCACGCTTAGCTCTGCTATGGCTGGTGGTGCCGCTGTTACTTTTACGTTTTTTGGTTTTTCTAGTTTTACGGCGTTTAGTGGAACTATCAGCTCGCGCCGATGATGATGTCTTGCGTTTTAGAGACAAATTTGCCACATAGTCTTCATCACTGGAGCTCGTTGAGAAGTCAGTCGATGATGAGTCTGAGAGCGAACTGGTCGAGGTTGATGAGTTCGTAGAGGTACTGGAATGACTTGTTTCACTGTCCAAGTGTTTACCACGTTTTCTGGATGTTGGACGTTCGTAATTTCTCAAAGAATATTTCTCACGTCGTAATCTTCTGCTACGTCCCTCGTCGGAACGTTTCGATGATTTGTCGTTACGTTTCTGAATTGACAAACGCAATGCAGCCGATGTGCTCGCACCCATATTGAAAATTTCCAACTGAGCATCTTGTGTCTCACTTTTGACCACATTCTCCGAATGATTGCGTTTCTTGGCCTCAACTAAGGCTGTAATTTTACTACGTGTACTAGTCGCAGCTGAGTTTCTTGTATTATGCTGATGATTATGCGAATCTCTTTGACTGTTATCATGCCGTTCTTCATCACTTGAACTAAACAGAGTTTTATTAAGAGGCTTTGATTCGTCAACAAAGACTACATCTGAATCTGATTCTGAATCCAAGCTAACCATTTCGGGCGTTCTTAAGTGTGGAGGTTTGCGCTCCAAAATAAATTCACACTCATCACTGCTGCCCGAAGTTAATTCAATATTTTCCGCTACTGCGGGTTGAATGTTGGACATCATGACATCGCTGCCATCAGCAATCTGTCCATTTGAAGAATTTATTGTTGCTTGGCCAGTTGAAATGGTTTCATTATTATCCGATTCTCCTCTCAGATCAATAACCAGACTAACGTCATCGGGTATATCGGCAGCATTGCCACGCTGACCACCAACCGCATTCGCTGAGGCCGACGATGTCAGACGATTGTGTATGGTTAAGTTAATAGCTGTAAAAGGGTTTAAATAAGAATTAAAAACTCTTTGATGTGATCCAACAACATCATTATTAAATATCCCACCATTTGTAGACGCGGCGTTAGCGGAACGTGATGAACGTGATGACGTGTTTGCCATTACACCACCACTACTGCCATCACCGGCTACATCTATGTGCTCGTTATCGGTTGACTCATCGGATGATGTAAATTCAATAACGATTTCTTCATTTGTTTGTGGTGAATATTGTACGGCCCGATCGTAGCCAATCATATCGTAAGGCGAACGGGCAAAATTATTCAATTCATGTATAAAATGTGCTGTTTTATTGCCCAAATATGGCTGCAAACGGCGACGAAATGCTGGCGATAATATATTCATTAAGGTTAGAGCTGAATTAATCGATTCTAAAACGGTGGTAACATCATGATTGGTCTGACGCAACAAGCACACAATATCACGATTTATCCAAGGCATTAGACGATGTATTTGAGATGGATTATCTCTGTAAAAAGAAAACAAAATGATTGTTATTCCTCATTTCTTTTGTAATTTTATAATAAAAAGACAGGAACGAAACGAATGTAAATAGTGCAGGAAAATATTACGTTTTTTGCTACAGGAGGTTGAATAGCTTGGGCAGGAGATTCGATTTTCGATTGTTTGAACTCTCTCTATTGGGAGCCTACATTTGAGGTTTGTAGTACTGGATCCATTCTCTCTTCAGTCTTTACCTTATACATCCCCAACTCTCCTTATCTCCATCACTATCACTTTTCCTATTCTTTTTCTGACATTTTTTTTTTCTTTAGAACTTCTTGTATTCATGATCTTCACAATATATTTAAAAAATTACGTTATTGCTGGAGGCAAAGGATATGCTCAACTTCTGAAAAACATTTGTAGTCACGTAATTAGAACTGAAATGGTAACTATGGAAGGCTATGAGGTATGTTTTACGATTGAAGACAGAATAAAAACTAAATTTTTCGTTAATTCGACCGGGGTTGTGTAGATATTATCAGCGACCATTTCCTAAAAATGAAAGATGATGGTTCAACTGCCTGTATCCACTTTGAATACGAAATCAACGTTAAAGGAAAACGCCCAGAGCTATCAGTGACCACAAATAGATCACTAAACACCTCCCAAATTTAGGCCTAAACTGTTCGATTCTTTTGCTGCACTATAATACAATATAATTATGAATAGAAAATCAATAATTACCTATAAAAACGTGCACTGCTCTCACGAAAACGTCCAGTTATATCGGCTACTGGCATAGCATACAATTTACGATCGTAAACATAACGGCGCCACAATTGACTCAATGTACTACTGTTCGCAATAGCACCTGGATTATCCTGACGATATAGATCCAACAGTTCACCACGATAGACATACTGATTGCGTAAACCACTGCCATTGCCACTCGACGATAAAACAATGGAACGATTGCTAGCACTACCGCTGGCGGAAGAAATAGAGCCGGTATTGGAACTAGAAGAATAAGGAGAGGCAGATGAGAAATCACTATAGAAAAATGGACGATGTGCTGATTCATTCCAAGCATTGCGATTGTGTCTAATTGAAAGAAAGCATATTTAGAAAGAATTATTTAGCTTAAAAAACTTATAGGCTAATGGTATAGGCAACTTACCCAGGATGGACAACACCAAAAATGCGCATTTCTTGAAAATCCATTTCAAACGGAGGATGAGCTATTTGAACTGTAGGCGGCTGGACATGATATTCCTCAAACTGATGTATGGACTTGACATTGTGAATAATCGATTTAAACGTTTGCTTACACAATGGACACTCCGGCTTGACTTTGCTCCACTCGCACAGACACTTGAAACAGAACTGATGCATACAGGAGTCTGTAAAACATTTGTTTTTACAGCGTCCCAAGCATATTGCACAATTAGGTGGCGGTGAAGATGCACGTTCGCCATCTCCTATTCCTGCAGAGCCAGCAGTGGCATTTGTGGGATTTTCTGATTCGCTATCACTGCTACTCGACGACAAGAGTGGCAGTTTTAAAGCCAAATTTCGTTCCGGATAAGATTGGTTTGCTGTCGCCTGCGGTGGTGGTGCAGTAGCTGAAGTCACCACAACTGAAGCTGCTGCTGGTGCTGTCGGGCCAAAACTATTGGCTTCCATCATACTGTTATTAGTTAATAGAGCTGCAGCTGCTGCTTCCTCTGTTATGGAAACCTGCTGATTGTGATTGACAACATTAATCGGTGGTGAAGGTGTGCCATTCAATAATTCCATTACGCTATCCAAAAGATCCATCAAATAATAAAGGCAAGAATCCTACCTTCTTTCCTTTCTTACTTCCTTCCTTCCTTTGCTTTTCAATTAACAAATTTTTCACAATTTTTTCAAAATAACACAAAATAAAATATCCAAAATATTCATTTTAATTCATTTCTATACTAGAATAAAAAAATCAGACCCTATTTTGCTATTTTGTTCAGTTTCAGTTTCTATTCTATTTTATACATATACGTTCTCTGTTCTCCTTCTTTGCTTCCTTTATTTCACCGGACTTTCACACACAATACGCAATGTATGTTGGTTTTACTGAGTTATAATTCAAGACACCAATAACAACTATTTTGGCATTAAAATTGTTTTTGACATTTTCTGATGTTTCTTTTGAATTAAAATTCACTATTTCTGTTACTGTTTGCATGCATGCATGCAATTCATAAATGTACGTGGGTTACAGTGTTTTATTTTTTTTTATAGTTCTCTTTTTTGTTTTTATCTTTTCCTTCTAACATATGATTTTGTTTTATTCACTCTTTCTCTTCATGCACAGTCGTTTTGTGAAACGCCAGGAAGGAATATACGATGAAAATTACTCAATTCTCCGAAATCACTCATTCAAATTGAGCACGAAAAAATTTGTCTTTACTTGGCTTTACTTTTTGTCTCTTGTGCCGTAAAGCACATTTTCCAATTGATTTTTCTTAGCTTCAAACACTATTTTTCTTTGAATTTTAAGTTCACTCACTAATTTCCTTGTAGGTCTACAATATTAACACGATTTTGGTAATTTTTATAAGGAATTTTTATTTAAAAATTAATAATTTTAGAAGGTCCCTAACTTTAGCAATCGTTTATTCACTTTTCGTTGATTATAGACTATGTCCAGTGTTGCAAAGTGTTCAAAGTGTCTACACAAAGTATCTCATTAAGTTGTGTCAATTGCAACATTGATCATTGTTGCCAGGAAATAAAAAAAATTTTGTAACCAACTTCTGCAAAAGAAATTACCAAACAGGGGAAACTAATTACCAAAATATAATTAATTCATAGTTTTTTTGTTATTAGTTTTCACTCAATTTACTTTTAGGAAGATATACCTTTCGAACTAAGCACACAAAAATTATAAATATTAGGTCAAAGAGTTTTTAATTTGCAGTTTTTTTGCAAAGAGTTTAGGCTAAAATGAACGCAGATGCAAGTGTGAAAGAAAAACAGTATTATTATACTTGTTTGTTTGTATCATTCTCCACTATATTAATTTTTTGAAACAAATTTTTAAGTTTAGTTAGTTAGGCCCTTCTTAAGCCGATAAGAACATTGTCTGTTTTTATCCCCCATTAATTTATATCCACAGACACTGTTTTTGAATAAGTTTAACAGTAAGAAAAATTATTCAGAAATTTATTAACATAATAATTTATTAAATAAATTAGTTTTATATGCAATACATAAATATTTAAAATTTTTTTAGATGCATAATAAACATAATTTACTGCAACAATGGCAACATTACATTCGTTGAGTGTTCTTCATTATTCGGGGTTTGTGACTCTACTAATTGTGATTAAATATCCTTTAGCCAGATACAAGCCATATGGTTCGCAAGGCGGTACAAAATTGTAGTACAGAAATGTCGTGCATTTTGGAGTAACAGTATTGTGGTGAATTTCATATTTATTCACTACACTGTAGGACCTTGTCATACCTGATACTCTCCACACCTAAGAACAAAACCCATCTATGAAACTCACCATACCAGAAGTTCACCACAACAAAAAAGGAAAATTTTTTTCCCAATTTGAATAGTCTGTCCGTCAGGCCTGGCTGACACATTCTTAGTATAATAAATATTAATTAAAATGCAATTACACATTATAATTATTACGCGCTGAGTAACTCAACTGACCACAGTGCTGGTGAGAATGGAACACACTAGTAGACTAGCATAGGTCCCAGTAGTCGGCAAGGACATACATAAAATATTGTCAGTTTGTGACTAGCCTAGGCATGTAGAAGAGTTGTTTGAGCGTTTGGTTATTTTCTTTGGATAGTTTGCAAGCTTTTAGGATTGGATACCTATTTGCAATGTCCAACGTACCCATTGCAATCTAAAGTTTGGTGTTTATGTCCATATTTTTAAATCTCTTCACAAGGTTAAAAATCTTGATATCTTCACGAAAACGCTAAGATCATTCACATCAAGGTGTAAAGAAGTGAGGGGAGAGCTGACAACTCAATTAAAGGTAACCGATTCCCCAGTATTAGTGACCCTGAGATTATTGAGGTAATATTCGACGGTCTCCTTCACTCCTCCTCACAGTCAATTTGAGGAAAAGGAACAGAGTCCTAAAAGTCCTGCCAGGACCATCTTGAAGCAAGAAGAAGGAAACATTGATCACCACAGACAAGGCTATGTGGCGTTCAATAATGCTTCTCTTGTGGACCCTTGCTTCTTCTTGTGAACTCCTTTCCTCAGCGAAACAGAGTAGAGAATGCTGCAGATGCCTCCAAAGTGCGATAGGGTGTGTGATAATGACTGGTGTGGATCATTTACATGGAGAGACTTGGTGGCGAGCCTTCTTCCAAGTCATCTCAACCATCAATCATATTATATTAAAGAATTTCTCCCTCGTCACATCAAAGTGGAATTCTACCGCTTTAAAACTGACGCCCAATAGTATGTGAACACTATGTCATCCCAACGTACATGGATCAATTACTTACAAATTGATCATTGCAACCCTTTAGGCAGAATTACGACCGAGCTCCTTACATATATCCACCGTCAGTATTACATACGCATCGTGCGTTGCGCCATTCAGCGGCATGAACATCCTGGTTTGACTGGCCATGATTACAGAATTTTAGTTGTTGACACAGTTGTTGTAAAGCCTTCATGCTCAGTCCAGTCAGTTTAAAAAACTTACTTATGATTAACCTTGGACAGTAACATAACACAATAGAAATATGGACAGCTGCATTCTTTAAAACACAAGTAATTTATTGTTATCTTTGCATAATTATTGTTACACAGATTATCTTACAGTTCTACCCCAGTACATATGTATAACCACCATTGATTATTGATTGCTCTTTTGCAATAAACGAAATACTTCATCGTTCGGTTCATTTAAAAACAATAATTTGAAAATATCATTATAAAATTCGGGATAATTATCACAAGCTCTTTTACAATCTGGTGTAAAATTGATTTCTAATAATTTCGGTAGAATTTTACCAGCATCCATGTCATCACCAATCTTTTGTTCCCATGCTAACATAATATCGGCTGCATATACAGCCCTTGATTGAGGGCACGGTTGTATGGCACTGGGTGCTGAACCTTTGGTAGCACATTCCAATACTTCATATAACATATCGCATATTTGATCCTCGATATCTATCCAACAGTTTTGAGGATATTGTTCCTTCCACAGTTCCAAAAAGTCTTCACATTTAACGTGATGCAATTCGGCATTATCCTGATAGTTCATGACCGTAAAATGCTTTTCATAATCATCAAAATGATCCAGAGAAAATGGTTTGTTGGAAAAACGTAAATAAAATTTACGATGTATAAAGGCTTCCAGTGGCCGGACGCTCTTTAGCAGCACAACATAGCGCACATCAAATTTTACTTGGGCATCTAGAGCAGATCGGTAGAAAAGTACTGGATTTTCTATGTATTTTTGAGCAATTTTTGGCCCTGTTGCAGGCAAACGTACGATTTGAGTTATATTATTAGTAATATGGGTATCCAAACCACGAGCCAAATTCCAGGGCTTAATAATCCAGTGATTGTCAAGGCCTTTAGCTGCACGATTCTGATAATAGGAAGCAAATTGTAAAAGTTCTGTTTTTAAATTGTACGTTGCAGGCAACCATTTAGGATAAGTTTCCAAGGTCTCTTTATCATGATGCTCTACAGCCGCTCGTCTACAAATAATGCTAAGCAAATCCTTAATGGTAATAACATATTCCAAAGGAAATTGATTCACAAATTTATTAGGGGTATTTTGCGACAATTCGGCAAAATTTTTAAAGTGTGTGGTCAGCCAAAGTATATCAGCTTCTTCGGCATTGTCTACCAATGTAAAATAGGGAGAAGTTAAATGCTGTTGCACCATTTCATACTCTGAAAAGACCTTCAAAGGTTCATTTCGATCGATTTCCGGCTCTTGCATTTCCTCTTCTGTGGAAAACGTTTCGGGTATATGACCCGAAGCGAAATATTCTGCTGAAGGTTCAGATTGTACAAAACTTTCTTTCGTGAGATCAACATGAGCCCAAGGCAATAGTAATGCCTTTCTCTCTTCTGCCTCTTTGCTGACATATTCTATATAATCACGACACACCTGGTCACCACTGTCCACATCTTTAATGGGAAACAAAAGACTATAAGTTGTTTGGCTATTTAAATGCAAAAAGGGTACTAATCTAAAATTGGGCTCGTCTGAATGGCTAACAGCCGAACCCACTTCATCCATAACATACCAGATAGGTTGCCTGGCCTCATCAGACAACTGATCACTGGCCAACGTATAAGCTTGACAGTACTTCCACATTCTCTTCATTACCTTGTCAACTCTTTCATTATCCTCTAAATCTACACCCGTAATGGCGCACAGTCTGTTGCACAAATGCTCATATTCTTCCAGCTGCTGCCTGGCCATATTCAAACGAAATGTCCAGCAGTGATCGACTAAAAATATATTATTTGGATCGCTAGCCTGTAAACCATTTTCTCTTGCCACGGCTAAAGCAAATACCGGTCTGCATTCCTTCTCCTCCTCTGTAGCCAGCTGATCCTCTTCCTCGTCATCATATTCGATCAACATCAGCTGAAGAGCCTCACCAGCATCAAATGTTTCGGTGGTGATTTTATGGTAAAGGGTTGACCAAAAATGTTGTGGCACGCCGGATGATTGCAGCTGTGGCTTGTGCAAGGCCACAAATTGATTGAATAAATTAATTCCGTCCATTTTTATATAGAAAAAAAGAAGCCTTTTTTGATTTTAGTTCACCTTCCAAGGTGCTTAAAAATTAATCTGTGCTGTTCTAAATGTACTTGCAACACAAATTGAGGTTAATGAAAGTGTTGCCGGCGTTGAAAAATTATTAATACAACCAGTGTTGTAAAATGAAAATGAATTCACAACTTTTCTAATTGTTTTACTCATTGCTTGTATCTATCTGGCAGCTTTCTTTCCTTATTTTACAAACAACCGCTGTAAAGTATAAACAAAACCCAGCTGTTTAACACAGTTTATACGTTTTCTCAAGCCATTTGAAGACAAAATCTGCAATTTCCCAACGGGTAAATTTATATAAACCAATGGATTCGACAGGGGAGCAATTGCATCCCAATTGGCGTGCTTTGTCCACTCTTCATATACCCATAAAACGTTTTATTAAAGAAGGCGATCAGGACATTCATAAGGGAACCCATGACAAGCAACTGGCAAAACATGAAATTTTAGGTGTAAACGGTGAAGAAATAAAAGAATTTTATGAAGATTTAGTACAGAAACAAGGAAGTCATGAAGCAAACAGAGCTACTAAACAAAATATACATAAACAACTTGTGAATGTCCAAAAGGAAGAAAAACAACCATTTGAGGTTAGAAAATATTTCCGCAGTGCCACTAACAACAATGTAGACGAACTTAAGGCAATGGAGTACGCGGAAAGTGATATAAATGCAAGTGATGCTTATGGTTGGACATCTTTAATGATGGCCGCTTGTGAGGGTTCTTACGAAGCAGTGGAATTTTTATTAAGATTAGGAGTTGATAGAGACATCAAAGATAAGACGGGCAGAAGTGCACAAGACTTGGCCCTTAAAAAAGGCCACTTCAAAATAGTTAATCTACTGACAAACGGCATAACAGAACAAAGGCCTGTGTATAGTAATGATAAGGAAACTGAACAACAAAGCGAACCCTTCTATTGCGATACATGCAAACAAAGCTTTGTAGAAACAAATCGAAAACAGCATCAAACTTCCACTATCCACCAATTTAATATCAAGTCCGATTTGCCTGTAAATAAATTACAGAAATTTAATATACCTGCACGCAATAGAGGTTTGCAATTGATGGTTAAGCAAGGTTGGGACAAAGAAAGCGGTTTGGGTCCTTCACAATCTGGACGTTTGTATCCTGTCAAAACTGTGATACGTAAACAGCGCTCAGGTCTTGGAATAGAGCAGCAAGCAGCACGTGTAACACATTTTGAGGCATTTGATCGTAAGGCTGTAGAGCGGCATAAGTCAGATTATTATAAGAAAAAATCTAGAAATCGTAATGATATTAAAAGAGAAAAAGTTAGAGAATGGAAAAGGGATAGAAGATTAAGAAATGATCTGAAGTAAAGATTGGGATGCTATTGCCGACTTGTATTTATATAGTGACTAAATAATTAAATAACAATATATTACCTCATTCAGAATTCGTCATATACAATGTCCAAAACGACAGAACAAAAATGTATGGAAATTTTAAAATCCACCGAAGAAGTTGCCGACAAAGTTTTGGTTAACAAACAAGAGCTAATAAATCTCGATCGTAGACGCCAACAAAATCGTGAAGCCATAAGGGAATTGGAAAGGAGTGCTGATAAAAAAGTGTGGACTACAATTGGCAGCATGCTAGTAAAACTGGATCGCCAAAAGGCTTTAGAATTATTAAAAAAGGGTAATTATTGTAATTAGTTTAAATATTTATAAAAACCTATATCTTACGTACTCTTACTTTTATAGATCAAACACAAATCGAACGTGAAATTAAAATTTTACAATCTGATCAAAAGATTTTGGTTAACAAACATCGTGATTTGGAACATTTTTCACCCTATTCCGGTACTCATATAAAACCTTTAGATCGCAAGGAATTTAATGCATTAAAAGCCAATTTACCTATGCTGTAATACAGTTAACTCTTAATTCTAGATATACTTTTGTAATAAAACAACGTTTTAAATGTTAAAAAACTGTTGAAATTTTTATGTATAGAAACACAAAATTGGCCTGCAAAACGGAAACGTGTAAAATTGTTATCGAATGGCTTGGATTTTTGAAGTTTATCGTTTTATTTAATTGATCGTATACAGCTCTTATGCTTATGTTTACTATTGTCCCATTAGCAGGAATATATTAATTGTACTTTAGATCCAGCCGATAAGGATGTCATATTGTTATAAGCTGCTGCCTGTTGTTGAAAGATAGACTGCGTTAATTTTAAAATTCACTTCGCTGTTTCGATTTATTTAAGTTTAATGAAGTTTGTTTGTATTTTACATTTCGTGAGATCTTACGGAAAGAAGACAATCGTTCGGAACAATCCTTAGCAATTTTATGCTTTAACCTATATTTACTAAGACGTTTCCTACGAATTATGATGGGGAGACCATTGTTATTCCCAGCATTCGCTGTGGGTTTGTAAATATTGCACAATAGTTTGGGAGTGATTAAACTAACTGCTTGTGGGACATAATGCTGGGTATTAAGTCAGCATGAGTCTGGTTTCATTCTGAAGGATGGTCATAACTAGGATGTATGACAAGTATGAAGTCATACTAAAATGGATTCCAGAGCACTGACGATGGAGGCAATGACATTGCATATGAGATGGCGGAGACAGCGTGTTAAAATGCATGGTCCTGTCGGAGCTACCAGTTTGATCTCAGTTCTTCAGGTTGTTCGATCTAGGGATCAGAAGGAGATGTTACACTTTATGTCTAACTAGAAATAGAACAAAATGGAAACACTACGGGACTCCATCCACCCCTGTTTCGCACCCCAATTTATGTTTGGAGGTTAGTTTTAACCCAATGGCTGCGCTAATGGAGGTTAAAATTATTTATTCTAGACACACCAGGTTAATTTACCACTCTCAGTACAGTGATCTATGTTCATACAGTACTTATTTCGAATAACGTGCATTTTAAATTTGGTCACCACATCGGACAAATTCATCACCACATTTTGCAAAAACTCACCATCCTCGATCACACCATACTTTGCAAAAACTCACCACCCAGGATCACATCATACTTAGCAAAAACTCACTACCCTGGAAATTCACCACAATCCCCAAAAAATTCACCACTTTAGAAACAGACCACACTAAATAATTATTATTAGGGTCCGTTTGTCTAAATCCGGATAAACTCCAGGACAACACCATGCAACCACACACGCAATAATCCATCCTTTTTCATTATCTTGAAACCGGAAAGTTAAGAAAACAACACACACACACGCCCATCATAAATTGTCTTAAATGACAATTGGCTTCATTTTCAATTATACAAATCGCATACAAAAATGGAATGTGCGAATTAAGATTGTTTTTTTTTTTAACGAACAAACGAATTTTTCCAAATACCATTCAGTGTTGCCAGAAAAGAAAAAATTTTGAATTCAGCTTCTTATAAATAATCAAAAAATTAACGAGTCTTGTTTATAAATAACCCAAAGTGGCAACACTGGTTCTTATGCTCTTGTATCATTTCCTTATCTCTTTTCACCACCTGTTAAAGCATATGTTGTTAAAAATTCAATTACACCACTTGTAGGAGAGAGCATGTCGCCAACAGCAAAAATCAAAATAATTAACTTGTTATTGTTGCTTAATTGTTGACACCAACTGGTTACACAAAAACAGAGCCCCCACATAAGAATATTTGTGGACGAGGGTGGGCCCCATAGCACTTCTTTTAAATAACAAGAAAAAGAACAACGAGCAACAAAATAAATTCCTTTACACTTAAAGAAAATGATTTTCCTAAAAAAAATGCAATTCTACTTGCTTTATACTTCTCTTCTTTTTATATTCTCTCTCTCTCTCTCTCGTTCTGAGACCAGAGTAAACATTTGGTTATAAGATTTAGTTCGTGTTGTGTTATGCTCCTCCAAAACAATGTCCATTAAATGAAATAAACGAAAGAACGTTATAAAATCTGAAAAGAATGGGTGGGAGAGGTGGGAGGGTGAGGTGGTTGGTAGAAGACAAGAAGCAATAATAATAACATGTACTGAAAACTTGTATAGTGTGTGATTGTAGCCGTCGGTTGAGGTTGAATGTTGACTCCTCGTTTAACTAGACATTGTTGTTCTTCTTGTTGCTGTGTTTTACTCACACTTAGGCACACATGCATACATGACGTATTCGTACGTATGCATGTATGGATGTATGTATGTACGAACTACACAATTTTGCTATAGCGTAAATTAAGAAAACATTTTCAATCTAGTCGTTTGTCAAACTTTGCAAAAGACAAAAGTGTGTGTATAAAAAAAATTAGTAAAAACGATACAACAAAAATCTTTACTTTTATTTTTTTTACACAATTTTTTTTAAAACTATTATAATTTCCTAAACGTGTAAATACGTTATGTACGGTACACATAAGTTATAAACATACTTTGCAGTGTTGCCCAAAAGAAAGAAGTTGTTTTTGTTTTTCTAATTAAACCAAAATTTGCCGTGGGCTTTTGAATGTATGACGTTTTAAAAAAGAAAAGAAAAAAAATGAAATGAAATGACTTGCATGCAGCACAATAAATAATATGGTGGAGAAATAATGTGAAAGGAAAAACGTGCTTTTTTTATATGAAATTAAGTAGAAAAAATGTTTTAAACAGAATATAATATTGTTTGCGGAAATTAGTGAATTGATATATTATTTGTTATTGTAGTTGGCTATTGTTGTTGTTGTTGTACTACAAAAACAAAAAAGTCATTGATTAATTTTGATTTTGTTTTGTGCTGTGCTGTGGTGGAATAATAAGCTTAAATTAATACAATACAATAGAATCATAACGGAATACACCTCTACAGTAACTAAACACATGAAATGAGAGAGTCATGTGTGGTAAATAACAAGAGAGCTTACAAACTAATTTAAATTATTAAAAACAAAAACTAAACAAGTGGAAAAAAACGTGCGCTTACGTTGTTCACCTTATTGGGGGAGAATTTAAGAAAGAAAGAAGAAAAAAATATATATTTTTTTGTACACCACACTCTCAAAAGAAAGGTGAATTTTCTTTAGTACTCTTGTTAAAGAGGGAACGTCTACACAGCAAGCCCCATTAAGGTGATAATAAAATTAAGTTAAATGAATATTTTTAAATAAAAATAATACAATTAGTAGTGGAAAAAGTGAATAATAATAGAATTAAAGTTTATAAAAAGTGAAAAAATATAAAGAAAATATAAAAGAAGTTATAAAAAACCTCTTCTACTGGTTGCTCTAAAATATATTGAATTGCAAACAAAAAAAAACCCCGCTCTTTTTTATGTCATAAAGAGGAAACAGAGAAAGAGAGAGAGAGAGAGAAAATAATAAAAAAATAAGTGGTGTATAAAATTTCGTTTGGGCCGCTTTATCACCTCCCCCTTTTTTGCTTAAAATTTGTTTACAATAATAACCAAAAAAAAAATGCAAATGCGAATGTGTAAGTGTGTGCGCGTTTAATTGGTATTAAAACGAATGAAAAAAATAACAAAAGAATAACAAAATAAATAAGAAAAAAGCAAAAAAAAAAAAATAAATTTTAAATAAAATCTATACAAAACAAGTTTGAATTCTTTTCTTTTAAAATCTCAAAAAAAATTTTTTTTTTAATAAATTCCTCGTGTTAAAAAAAATTAAAATTATTAAAACCATACTTTGCATATATTAAGTTTTAAACAAAATCCCTATTTAAAAAAAAATTAACAAAAAACAACGAATTTTTCTTTATAACAAAACTACATACATACCTACATCGCTACAGTATTTTTTCAATATTACATACACTATGTATGTACTTCCCTATTACGGAAAAAAGGTAAGTTTTTCTTCTCTTTTTATACACTGTCCACCCAATTTTTATTTTTTTTTACCATTTCTTTGACGTAGTTACTGTCCTTGCGTTTTGTTTTACCATATTCTTAAGAGCTTTTTTATATTGTATATGTTGTTATTGTTGTTGTTGTTATTGTAATGGCTATAAACGACCTTGAAATCGAGAAAATTCCTTTGGCTGTTTTCTTTACCTTTTCTTATTTATACTACATACACACATATGTATGCACATACATACACACAGGCAAAGAACCAAACTCTCTCGTTTAATTGTATCATTTCAACAGGGTTGTATTTTTAGCCAATGGTAATGCAGGCGTTGGGGGGAAGCAAGAGGGTTTGTTTTAGACTTCATTCAAATGGGGGAAAAAGGAAGTGAGATTTAAAGAAAAAATAAAAATGAAAAAAAGTTCCAAATTTTATTCACGTTTTTTTTCACGAACTCAAAGGAAATGACAAACAGTGAATAAAATTTAAAATTTATATGAAACTAAGTTCGGCTTTCCTAAGCCCGAGTTTTTCAATTTGAATTGTTTTTAAGAATTTAGCATAGTTATCATCAAGTCTAATCTTCTTTATGGAGTTGTGTTTTGGTTCTCCTTGATTCTGATACAAATTACCGGTGCACTGCCCAACACTACGCCAACCAAAGGAAGTATACACAGACAGTTCTAAACTTAAGAGTAAGGTCTTGATTTCGGGATATCTCTCCGCTTCCCTGATTACTACAGTGTAGACTCGGCCTAGTCTAGTAGGCAGTGTGTTCGCTGATTAGACCTTAAAGCCCGGGTTCGAGCCCCAGGCCAGATATCAAAACGAAATAGGAAATACAAATATTTCTTCGCCGACTTCCTCTCAGCAGATTTCTGGCAAAAACTCTGAGTGTAAATAAACCTGCCATGAAAAAGTTTCTCAAAATCTGTCGTTCAGAGTCGACGTTAAACTGTAGGTCCCGCCACTCAAGTATAAAATTAAGGCACACAACATGAGTGGTGTGAGAAGCTAGGTCGTAATCGTGACTGATGGCTAACTGTGTATGTATCAGAGGTCAGCAATGAGTATTCAAAAATATGAGTAGATTCGAATCATACTCATAATTTCTGATACTTATAAGTATTCATACTTATTTTAATATCATACTGCTCATATTCAAAGTTTGAAGTACTCATCGTACTCATACTTAACAATACGCATGATGTTGTTGATTTCGACTCTCCATGACTCAACATTTACAAGAATTACAAAATAAGTATGATTCGCGTACTAACACAACATCATTTATGAGTATTATAAGTATTTTTCTAAATTTATGAATCTGAATGAGTAGACGTATGAATCAAATATATTTCGAATGTTATGAGTTTGATGTCAACGTTGTACTCATACTCATTGCAACCTGTACTTATAAATCAATGTTGTAGTGAGTACGAATGAATCAGAGTCGTTGAATTTCAATACTGTTGACTCACTCATACTCAAAATTTCATGAGTACTTATTAGTAGCGAAAAACGATTTATTGCTGATCTCTGGTATGTACCTATGTATGATAACAGTTTGGTGACGAATGCATTCTTTCTTTCTATGTGCCGGTTTTTCTCAATTTTGTCCAAAATTTCATCGACTTTTAATCGAGACTTCAGAGCGATTTACCATTTTTACAAGAAAATTATCAGATCGAAAACGATAAAAAAACCATTCCGCTACTATTTTTCTAGTTGCAACATCCGCTCCCTAAAATTCACAAAGGGTTTTAGCAGGCGGCGACGCATTCATATCGGTTCTAAAATACAGAAGATCGAATTGAGCATATGACGGATATGTTCTGAGTTTTTATTCATTTTTAAACGTCGAAAACTTTTCACAAAAAAGAGTGATTTCAAGAACTTCTTGTACCGAAGTCACTGATCTAGTTAATATACAGAGTTATGATATTATTGATCCATTTACAGGCAATTTTTAATCAAACAATTTCGAACACCACTAAACGAAATGATAGAGAAAAACTCTATCGATTCTAATGAAATATTTTTACTGTATTTTACATGTGTAGAGCACAGTGTGTTGAGAGTTGAAAAGCTCTCTTAATTTTAATTCAATTACAAGAACCGCAACAACTCACTGTAAATTTCCATGAATTCAGTAGCATCATAATAATTATCATACGAGTATGATACCCTACGCAACTGCGTATATGTACATATATGATGTGGCTAAGTAGTGCTAGTACCACTGTTTGAAGTTTGCTGTTACTCCGTGAAAACCAGACAAGTTTTGCCACCAACCTGAAAACCTTTCACATAATGGGTCGAAAGGATTCAATCGAACATTACAGGGAAAAAAGATTGGAGATATAATTTTATTATTTCGCAGCATACTTTATGTTGCACATTTGAAAAGGTGTAACGTTTTACGACATTGCCTTTGCCGACCAGGGTGCTCCGGCAAAATCTGATAACTTTAAACAGCTAAAATATAAATTTAATACAGATATAGCATATCATACAGTCGGTCTGCATTGAAGACAACTTGTTTATAATTTTTTTAATTGCCTTTTTAACAAAATTTCGTAATAATGTTAATAAAACCATGGCAATTATATAATGACTAATAAATTTACAATAAATCATTGCTTAAAATTCATGCTGTGTTGTAGAGCTTAAAATGATTGACTACAAAGACGAGATATTCGAATTCGGAAAAATTATTTTCAGATTTTAAAAATTAAGAAAGGCTCCAATCAGAATCAAAAACTTCATCTGGAGAACCCATTAAACCCTCTAAGACCAACAAAGATCAACAAAGTTAGTCAAATCGACAGCCAATACAACAACAAAGTACATTTTTTGAAAACACTACTTGCTTTTGTAAGTTGCTATCATCCTAGAACCTGCTATAGTGAACAAATTCCATACTTAGCTAGTAATCACTGCATTCAGTGAAGCCAACATCTGGTTTCATTCTTACATGTACACAGGCGCAAAGTCTCTGTGGTAACCTTCAAATCTCCTTAAAATAATGACACTTAATTTGTTATTTAGATCTCCCTCTTGACAGCGTTAAAGCTTTGAGGTGACTCACTCCATCTTTACCTACCCGAGTTCCACACTATGATTTTATCATGGCTGCTTTAATTCTCTAGGCCTCAGCCTCTCTTTACACCAAGCAAAAGAGATTTGCCTTAATGACTTAGATCTGAAGCACACTAAGCCATATAGGCCTACATAGTACCATAGAAATTGTTCATATCTGAAAGTTATATGATGGCAATATAATCGTTGAGTTTAATCGTCCTAGAATTCATAAAGATCTTCTCAGACACGTACTACGTCCAATGACAAGTACAATACCCAGGGGTCAAAATGACTTGTTGTAATCTCTCTTCTCGTGGCGGTCTTTGTATTTTAAGCGGCATACCTCTACTGTTTACATATTCAATAACTTCAAACAGAAGTTATGGCTGCTGCATTACCGGCTTGAGTCGTTTACGTTCGATATGTGGATTAGTAGTAGGGCAGATTAAAAGATTTTGATTGTATATACTATCGTTGTACTTACGGCTACAGTCGTTATATAGTTTAAGGTGTCCCTTTTTCGATATCGATAGCACCACACCCTATAAATCCTGAAAGAATTTTGTTCTCACTGCCTCCTTATTATGTGGGTGTACCTCGTAGAGTCAATTTCAGCTCTCTCCAATCGACATTTAGGGAATACGTGAAAAGGTCAGATCTACATACATACATATATGGCAACGCTTGGAACTTCCATCCCCATACGGTTTATGCCAGCCAATCGTGGAAATTTTTTTCTTGGAAAAGATTGTAAAAATCACGTTTCTATTCACATTGCGCATTTCATAGAATTAACTTCAGGGTATATCCTCCATGTCGAAACAATGAGATATCCAGCTATTCCATGAAACGTAGGAATTTATTCGTTTTTATCTAGGAGTTTAGGCCCCAGATCGATCCAGATTGCGTACTTCATAGAATCAACTTCGGGACCATGAAATATCGAGATTTTCTATGAAACGTAGGAATTTATTCGCTTTTATCGTGGACTTCATACAACGTGTCTCATTCGACCAAATCGATCCAGATTGCGTACTTCATAGAATCGACTTCGGGACCATGAAATATCGAGAATAGACTCCTTGGATCAGATCGATCGAGATTGCTTAGTTCATAGAATCAACTTCAGGGAGAATATACCATGTAGGGACCATGAAATATCGAGATTTTCTATGAAACGTAGGAATTTATTCGTTCCTATCGAGGAGATTAGACTCCTTGGATCAGATCGATCGAGATTGCTTAGTTCATAGAATCAACTTCTGTGAGAATATACCATGTAGGGACCATGAAATATCGAGATTTTCTATGAAACTTAGGAATTTATTCGTTTTTATCGAGGAGTTTAGACTCCTTGGACTCCATACTGCGATCAGATCGATTCAGATAGCGTTTTTCATTGAATTAACTGCAGGGAGACACGCCATGTCGGGACCATGACGCTTGCGTGCAAAAGCTAATGAAACTGAAATTGAATAAATGAAAAGATGAATATGTTTTGGAAAAACAAAAAAAGATAAACTTTAAGTTGACCACACTGGTTTTTTAATGCAAATTCAGTGATAATTCTTTAGTTCACTCGTTTATTTATTTTTTATACCATATTTTTATAAAATATGATTAAATTTTTTACTTTTTCTCACCTTCAAAAATTACGCCATAATTATGCACTTCTAATGAATATTAAATTTTCTGATTTTCCGATTTTCTAATCGTCGTATTTAACGCATTTTGAAATAAAAATAATTAAAACTATGTACATTGTACATATGTTTGTTTATTAAATTTATTAACAATTTTTGTCTGAATTTGTTTAAGAATTTCGCATTTGTTGATTTTATTTATTTGGTACAATTGTGTTTTGGTTTTTGAAACGTGCTATTTATTGCCTACTTTCCGCAGGTGAGGAAAGATAATGAGATTACTATTTGCGAAATTGATTAGTTTAGTGGTAGTAATTAATGTAAATATGGGACCAACAATAGTAAATAGATAAAGTGATACAATATTATACAATAAAAGATTTATTTTTGTTATCACATCCCATTTTCTTTGAATAAAATAAAACGTAATATTTTCATTAGATTTTAGCCCCGTTGGTGAAATTGGTTTAGACCGCACGTGGACTTATATTAATTGAGGCCTTAATTGTAGTGTGTTATAAACATTTCTGTGTAGATTGTCCAATAGTTTTAATCGAAAGTGTTATTTTTGTTAAATAATTTAAAAATCCAGCAAAAAGTACTTTAATAAGTAAAAAGTACTTTCAAGAAATATGGTATTCTTAAATATGATATTCTTTAGCTTATTAGAGTAGCACACAATATCAGTTTTTGCTGGTCTATGGTTCATTCATATGAAAATGTGCAGATAGTACTTTTATAAAAAAAGTACTTTTATAAGAAAAATACATACTATTATAAAAAAGCACTGTTATAAGAAAAGTACTGTTATAAGAAAGTACTTTTATAAACAAATACTTTTGTAAACACTTTTATAAACAAATACATACTTTTATAAAAAAAACTACTATTATAAACAAATACCTTCATAAAAAAGTACTTTTAATAAAAGTAAAATAAAAAAAGTTTCAAGTCAACAAAAAGCAAGTCTCAACAGTGCATTCACGGAATTAGTTCGTCTTGATAGTTGCGTCAGTTTATCAGTACAACTGTATAAGGTGTTTGAAATTCGTTGTTTACAATTCGAAAGCGAATGTAGTGAAGAGTGAGACATGATTCTATAGTTGTGTGTGTGTGTGAACGTGTCTGGTTTTTAGTTTTAAATTTTAGAATTATTTTTTTGTTGTTTTTATGCATGTTGAAATGCAAAACAAAATGACATTTTGACAGAAGCATAGGAAAAGAATAATAAAATAAAAAATACAACCAACAACTACACAAGATTATAACAACAATACCTAAATACAAGCATGATCATCATGAACATCATACAACGTGTAGATTCAATGTTTTCCATCCTTTTTTCTGATCATCTTTTGGAATATTAAGTAGTTGGGAAGTGTACTATCCCATAGTCAAGTCTCCCATTAAGAGAAGTACAAGTTACACGATGAATGATTGCATTCGAATAGAAGGTGTCTGATGATGTTCATTGGCAGGCGGTTTATGCATACTTTTTGAGCCAAAAAAGTAGGACTTAGTAAAGTACTTCATATGTAGTATGTTCACTGCGGGACATTTTTTTATGTTTCTGGAAATGGCAATCCTATTATCCTAGAACATGCTACAGTAAATCAATTTTTAGCTGAACTCTAAGAACTTGATTAATGATAGTTTTGGTGGATACCCGTTCCTTAAGGGCAAGAAAAGAAATAAAACAGAACAGAACTGTACTTAATCATCTCATTATATAGATCATATAGGTCACAATTTGCCTCATCATCATTTCATACAGTGCAAAATTTTTTAGTTTCACCGCAAAGATTTTTCTACAAACTTCTGTATATAAATTTATGTTTAGTTTTCCTTGAAATGCTCTCTCTGTGACCCTTCCACAACAGTTTACTGTCCAGAAATATTTCCAGCTATTTTGACTTAATTTTTCGTGATATTATGTCGGAAGTTATGGAACAAAAAATGTGCAAGTCATCGACCAAAAAGTACAAGTAATCGACCAAAAAATGCAAGTTATCGACCACAAAATTCAAGTTATCGACCAAAAAATTCCAGCCATCGACCAAAAAATGCAAGTCATTGACCAAAAAATTAAAGTCATCGACACAAGAAGTGGAAGCAAACCACTAAAAAGCAAGTCATTGACAAAAAGACTGCAATGCCTCATTTTGCCCGATTTATGTATATAGAAACCTTTTTATTGCTCATTTGAAGAAAACAATTAGCTTCGTCGCCTATATCTTCAGACTTAAGTAACACCGGACCGTAAGGAAACTTGTTCTGGAATCTAGCCCACTAGGTTCATTTCCACCACAAGTCTAGTTTTTAACAGATTTAGCCCCATTTATACATACCACTTTTTTGTACTCATTTGAAGAAAATAATTACTTTCGTCGCCTTCATATCCGGTCGCAAGTAACGCCCGACCGTAAGTAATCCTGTTTGCCAAAACAGATTCGTATAGCGAAACTAAATTTATTTCTTCTTCCTGTGAATTGTTCTATTTTGGATTATAAAATTACTTCACGTTATTCAAATAAAAATTTATATGTTTGTTTATTTTATTCTACCATTAAATAAACAATAAAAAACATTTCTTTTATTGACTCTAGACAGACATAAAGGTGCCTTCATGTTGCCAATACCACGTGTCGTCGTTATCTTTGAGTCACTTACTAACTTTTATGCTCTTGAAGCATTTCCTTAATGAACTTCTAACGTTTGTGTTGCGTGTTTCAAACGGCATGTGTTGTCGGTTGGTGGTCATTGAAGTTGAAGTGAAGTTCAGGGTACACAATATGTGCGTCATATTTAAAGTCTTTCAGAGGGTTTTATTTTTTGTTGTTGTTGTAGCAGTGGTCTATAAACTTGCTTTAAAGGCTTAAGGATAAATGGAGTTGAAAATGGTTTTACAAGATTTCCAAACCAATGCGTTTTGTTAACTAATTGCTCAGGGGTTTGCAAACCTATAATTTTATTGTGGGATCAATAAATGTATTTATTTTGTATAATAACAACCAACAATAATAGAATTGTTTATAACAATATAATAAAGTGCCGTTAACAAATAAATTTAATTGTTTAAAACAATTTCACTGAGGCAATTAATAACGATATTATGATACCCTACATCTCCATGTACTGTTTTCATAATTTTAGCTTCTAGTATCGCTTTTAGGGGGCGCAAGTGAATAAAAATATTTTCTTTTTTTAGTGGCATATGAGGGTCAATTAGTTTAGCAAAGGCGCCATAGCAAAGTCCATTTGAAGAGTCAGATTATTTAAGCTCTGCAATATCCACAACTGGTGAATTTTCTCTCCTAATCAATTTATCGCTTCACATATTATTTACACAAAAGCAATCATAACTTTCGGGTATGCCAATTCGAATTTTCAAAGCAACACTTTCTAGGTGCTAAAATAGACAATTCATCTAGGAACCGCTCTACTAGAATCAATAAACCGTATAGAAGATACAGCTAAATCTCTTATTTTCTCCGTTGTGATATCACAAGAACACAGTATTTATTTATTATCTATCACCCTCACTCCTTACGAAAGGAATCAGCAATTTTGAAAATTTTCATGGCTGCACGCCTTCGGAAAATACTTCTTCTGTAAATATTTCACAACGACTCCTGTACAAGTTGTTATGATAAACACGGAGAGCTGACCACAGAACGTTTTCCGACACTTTGGAACACTTTGGTTGACAGAATGTGTCCAGTCAAAGGTGATATGCAATAAATCAGTGGGGATTGTATTTTGTGGTGGAGATGGCTAAACGATGCGGGCCAATAGTAATAATTGTTTGATGGAATAGATAAATTCGGCATTACAATGGAGCTTTATTAAAATATATTCTCATGAGATCTTCTATGGCCTACCAGCTACGTTTCTTTTTCCTCTGCAGACTTTTAGCTATGTACTCTACTTTGAAGCCAGCTACAACCCCGATTCGCAGTGCTCTAACAGAGTCAGCAAGTCTCATCAAGATCTTATTCTTATTGCTAGAGCATCCATGCCACTAGAATCTTAAAATTTACAGACGGAATTTATCGAATAATCGATATTTACGTTTTTTCAAAACTCATCTTAACATAAGAAAGACAAATTAAAATAAGAAACAAGAGCTTAAAGTGCATTCAGCTCTGGTAGCATTTAAATGTTCGTTCTAGCTGATCGTTTGCATCCTATCCATCACCCTAATTGCCACCCGGACGATAATATCAATCTATGCTGAGTGTAAGGTAGGCCATTAGCGTTTCACATTGAAGAACGTTACACAGGTCAACAACACACATACGTGTAAATGCCTCAACTTAGTCTCCAAAGAACTTGAAGAACCTATTTCCTTCCTGAATGGCACGAATACCTCAAAGGGTTTATTACATATTATCCTCGCTAAAGCTGCTACAGACAGTTCCGTTGCGACTGAGCACCGAAAACTATTCGAAATACTCTATCGTCTATACTTCTGGCGGCCATCACTTCTTATACAGGTGTGTGCTGCCATAGTTGGGCCCGCAGGCCAATATTCTCTATTAGCAATTTAATCCGTGGCTTATCAGACGTAAGACCACGGTTCAAACTCCAGGTCAGACATCAATAAGAAAATATGAAAAAAATATTTCTTCGATGACTTCCTCTCAGCAGACTTCTAGCTAAAACTGTAAGAGTAAATAAAATTGCCGTGAAAAGTTCTCAAAACGATCTGTCGTTCGGAGTCGACTTCAGAGTTGACTCTAAAATGTAGGTCCCGCCACTCATGTTTAAAATTAACACGCACAACATAACTGGTGTGAGGAACTAGGTCCATAATCCTGACTGAAGGGTTGTAATTATGTATGTATGTATATATCTAAATTTATATATCGAAATTTGCCCTGTTCCTAAAGTCACCGGAAACTTTGAGCCTAAATTATGATTTGTTGTAATTTTAAGGGAACAAAGTTTATTTTAGGTTTGCAATCTGGCTTGTGCGGCAAATTTCCACACTCGTTATTGTAAGACAAGATAATCTCTATACCTTGTTCAGTGTCTTTTTTACAGCTTATCACCAAACGTCAGTTATAGTACATATTATAGGTATAAGACTTAGCTTCAGTATATGTACATAGGTACATACATACATATATGACCTCATGGTTTTGCAAAAATACTTTTATAAGAGGAAAGTTTGACCCTTGTACCTCATCTACCATTACAGCTCCAGGGCTGCAATCTATGTAGTTTCTGGCATCTTATTTCGATATGCGCCGACTTCCTCACATATTTCGATTGTGCATGGTAAAGTTATATTTGCATAGTTTTTGGTACTTTTGGTCACAGCAGTGAGACTTTAGTACCCTCTAAGTAGACGCTTTTTATACGAAATTTGACTATAAAAGCTGCATTTGGATATACATTATAGGGTATACATATACGATTTATATTGTATTCTAACATGTAAATAAATTAATAAAATTTAACAAGAAAACAATAATAACAAATAAAAAAGAAACTCACCACACTCTTTAACCAAAAAAAATTAACTCAACAGTACAAAAGAAAAACAAACAAAATATGACCAGAGTCAAGTACGTAAGGAAACTTAACACACGACAAATAATTTCGTGACACACAGACACAAATTTTCAAGAAAAATAAGAAGAAAAAAACATTACCGGAGAGATTGAAAGAAACAGAGAGAGAGAGTAAAAACTTTACCTTTATTTTTGAGTAACAAAACCGGTCATAATCTCTCTGGTTTGTATACATAAACAATATAAAACACTTGTTGATTTTTTGGACGGAAACAAACAAGAAAATAAGAACAGAGAGCAACGCTCAAAAACATATGATAAAACGAAATTCACCACAGCATTTTATGGAGAGCTTTTTACTTAGGAAGAGTGTACTATTCATATAAACTTACGTATGCCTGTATATACGTATATATCGTATATAATATATGAGTGCAATTCATCGATTTTATGTTCGTTAAAAAATTACGTGTATTTTGTAGGGTTTTGCATATATTTTGCGAAATTGTTGCGTTCGTTTCTTTTCTAGACACTTGGTTTGTTTAGTGTTGACGTAGCAGCTTAACTGATAATGAAATTTAATTGTAAATTTTGCAAAAATAGTAGTATTTTTTGGGTTTCCATGAAGTTAATTTTTCTTTTTAACATACAATCTTTACTTCTATTTTGGATTTGAATATGCATCGCCAATTCATAGAAAGTCAAATTTACGCCAAAAAGCGCCGTTTATATGTTAAATGGTTGAAATAATAACAGGATTTCAATGCTGATTTTTCGAACAAAATTTCTTTAGCTATGTAGTTTTAGACGCAAAAATAGAGGCGAGATATATAAACAACATGTTTATATAAACATGCCAGCTTATCTCATAGCCGTCTACGACATCGGTTTCAGTCATCTCAGAGCTCTTTCATAGTACATACGTTTTGTTGGTGACCAAGTCTTACCAAAAAATTTTCTGAAACTCATATCTGACAGTGAGGATAAATGTTGAAAAACTACATAAAACATTCTCTTTGTTTAGTTTTTGTTTCATTTTTTTTTACCAACCCTTATATGAACTCTTTAATTCAATAAAAATAATTTATAATTTATCTTGTCTTGGTCTCCTATAACGCGGTTCGAATGATGTGGTTTGTATTAATTCCCAGTTTCCTAAAGCGCGGTTTCCATACAGTGCTGTAGACAGTTTCCATAGAATGCCTACGAACTAGCCTGGTTTGTACGGTTCAATCCGAATTTCTTATAGCGCAGTTTCCATACAACGCGGTACGCACTCACCGCGTTATTAGGAGGGTTGATTGTATTTGAACCTTTTTTTTTTGTAAACGACCTTAGAAGTTCAATACAGAAGAGCACTTCGACTTTTTAGGCCTGCAATTGGAGAGCTTTAAGTTTTGGTAATGTTAATCGGATACCAAGATCATGTGATTTGATCCCATTAGATTTTTTCCTATGGCTACGTAACGTTAAAGCAGTTGAAAACAAATATTCGTCATTTTGGGTTCCCTGGTTTTGAGCTAGACCATTAGCGTGTGGGTCGTAGGTTCGATTCCGGCCAGAGAGTCTGGTCTTGTACACTACACCGAGCATTTGATCTATGGTATTCAGATCGTAATAATTACATATAATTTGTAATTGTAATTAATAAATAAACAAATTCGTCATTCATCGAGATACCGCCTTAAATGTGCGAAAAAGGGATCAAGGACTACTTCCAAAGGATTCAATTGAAAGGCAGAATATTAAATAAGATTTGTATCATCAAAATCAAAGCTCTGTATGTGTTTTATTTAACTTTACTTTTATAGCCGAATGATGGATAAATGTGTACGTTATGAGCACTTTGGCCATCTAATACTAAAAAGTAAAGAATTGAAATTTTCGGTATGTTAAGAGCCATAATAAATGCGGGAAGATCTAGGAAAATATTTAATAATAAATTTTAGCTAAAAAAAACTGTAAATTTAATTCCAAAACCAAGAAAATTCGTTTCCTTACAATGCTAAAGACAAAAATTGTAGAAACTATTCAACGTTTAATCAATTAACGCAGAAGGCTTATGATAGGAATGTGCAAGGCAAGTGTGTGCTATACACACTGAATGCAAAAGAGCTTTTGAAGCGATTATGCGTATTTGAAATGCTACTTCAAAAAACATCATAAAAATGAATACCAAAGCCAAATACCACTGTAGCAATACATGTGATGAATATACAATACATACCAATAGAAGTATGATAGCCGAAATATATTGCAAAATCATAATAAGTAGATCACTTATAACTATGTATTTAAAAAGATAACACTTGGATTTTTCCAAATGTAAATGAACTCAAACTTCAAGACAAAGAGCCATTTTTTTCGTATAAAGTGGTGTTTGGCGGAAAAAAGTAAGTGTTTCCTAGTTTTTTTACTGAATTGTAACTGTAAAAAATGGCACTTATCATTTTCTCTACCAAGCAGATACATACTTACTAGTTATTCAAAATAAGACACTCAGGTACATACAGTTAAAGAAAAAAATCTACATACAACGGTGTATACAGACTTTCCCTCTAATTGTTTTGTTTGTCTTTTTTTTGTAATACTTTCTAGGTTATATTTTTATATTCCTTTTCGTCTTTTTCAATTTAATAAAAATCAACGGGGAAAAGGTACACATACAGCGATGTGTGTAGACTTTTTGCTTTGACTGTATTTCTTGAACGCACCATGCCATACCCTCACTATGGATCAACATTATGACCTCACTAATTCTAAAGGTTACGTTCATAAGCGGTGTGTGTAGATTTTTTGCTTTGACTGTATTTCTTGAATGCAACCATGCCATACCCTCACTATGGATCAACATTATGAAACCACTAAGGCTAAAGGTTACGTTCAGAAGCTTGGATAAGCGTTTTAAAAGAAGGAAGCCATTTGACATAATTCGAATATAGTATTAATCTAACTGTTCGAATTAAATTGCCTTTTATAATATATAATATAATAAATATATGTACATTTAAATACTAAAAAATCACTTGGAACAGTTTTTAATACTTTCCTTACAAACATCGTAGCACGTAGAAATAACGCAAACAGCAACACTGTTTTTCTAACACCCATACTTTCTTGGCTCCCTTTAATGGTTGTTGTTTTTGTCAGTTGATAGTGAGTGTTTTGGTTCAACGTTGTTCTTGTTGAACCCCCCTAGAAAACAAAGTTGTGTTCTTTCAACATTGTTGTTATTATTTTGTTCTTTGTTTCGGCTTCTTACTCTTCTTTTTTCTTTGTATACGTATACTATACAATGTAATATAAAAAAACCCAACATTTCTTTTTTTTTCTACTTATTCTTCAAAAAAGAAATTCTAGTTTAAGTTCATTCTTCTTCCACTTTGTATATGATTTGCTCGTGTTTTCTTTTCTCTCTCTCTTCTTTTTTTATTGTACAGTGTCCCATGATTATGTTTAGTTAGCTATTGTTGTTGTTGTTTACTTTTCTTCAATTTTTTATATTCGCATGATTATCGTTCTTTTTTTTCCTTCGTATTTTCCTAGAATGTTGGGTTCTTTATCAAGGTCGTTGTTTGCCATCGTCGTCGCAGTCATCGTCGTCTTTAAAGCGTCGCTGCTGTGTTTTTCTATGCCTTACCTTTGCTACCATGGCCATACACTTACCCACACTGTTATATACGCTATGTAATGGCTCTTTTATTATTAAATTTCCCTTTTAATATGGGGAGCAGCATTGCTCTCTCACTTTTAATTTCTTTAGGTTTTGTTTGCTTTGAAAAGGTTTTCAGGAGTAACATTTTTCTTGTGATTGCACTTGTTGTTGGAGGTTTGTAAATGTGGATATGTGTTGTATATGTGTATCATACGTTTTATCTGTTATTATTTTACCTTTTCGCATTATTTATTATTTTTTTATTACTTATGCTCTGTTAAAATCAGTCGATTTACTACTCTTCTCTTTTCGAGATTTTATAAGGAAACCATTGCGTTGTTGTTGTTTTTCTGTATAGAAGTTAAAGTAGTGGCAGTATTTGTAATAGTAGTGGTAGTGGAAGTAGTTTTGTTAATAAAATATCCTCTTTTTATTCCTTTTCTTCTGACTAAGTGTGCTTGTTGGTATTAATGTTCAATTTAATAAGTTCAAAGGAATTTTCTGTTGAAGACATACTTATTAATGTGTTTTGTAGCAATTTTAATTAAGTAATTAACACAAGTAAAGACGACAACAATAAAGAAAAACTTTAATAGAAAGTTAAATTAGGCCTTTCGTTAAGATTTGTATTTTTTATTTTCTAATTGCCAAAAAACGCTTTGAAAAATTTAATGGCAAAAATAGTATCAAATCTATGTTGTTTTAAATCGTTATACTTGAACCTTAACTTTCGGGTAATCTATGATTATCATCTCATAGACATCTTACATCTCTACAGGATTAGAAGCGATTGTTCTGAAGTGATTATGGTATTCCTAATCCAAGAAGAATTAATATCAGGATGAGACGGGAGTTGATACAAAATTTCCCTGTACTTAGGTTAAGTAGGGTTAGGTTAGTATTGTTCAGTCCCAGAAGAAAATTGAAACATTACATAAGTGATGTGCGAAGCTACGTCTTAATCCTGATTCAAGGATTGTAATGACCAATTATGAACATATGTATGTATGTATGTCAGGGAATGTCGTCACTATCTCGACCTTCTTTCTGGACGCTTTAGTGTCTCACTGGTCTGGGTCCCCGGACATAGTAATATTCTGGGGAACTGCAGGGCCGATGAGCCCGCCAAAGCTCCTTCCGGAATCATCTTCAGTAGACTTGGGTATTGGGCCATTGCGCGAAAATTCTTTCTAGACTCCAACCTATCCTGGGCCAATGAGGAGTTTTGCTCTACCGCTAGACTCACCTGGCCCCTGATGGATAGAAGGCGTACCAACCAGTTCCTTGGACTTGGTCGTGGCATCATCTCAATCACAGTGGCCATGCTTACAGGTCACTGTGTTATGGGTAGATACGCGGAAAGGATGCGACTCCCATTTAACGACTTCTGCGGTGGATGCAGATCCTCTGAGGAAGAGGAGACTGTTATCCAATTTCTTTGTCAGTGCCCATCTCTTGCGAGACGCAGATATACGTTGTTTGGCTGTCTCTTTCTTGTCAGCTTGACGGAGTTATCATCTATTGTTGTCAAGGAAATAGCTTCGTTTATCAAACTTTCCAGGTGGTTTTCCAGAGTGGGGTAGTCGTGCTTTGATGTGCAGCTCCTGACCAACTTCCTTCTCTTCCCTGATTTTGGTGGAACTTGGTCAGTACAGAGACTGCGTTCACTCCTGGCATCACAACGGGCCGCTATACGTGCTCAAGTGAGCTCCTTGATATCAGAGCCAACACTTCGACCTAACCTAACATAATCTATGTATGTATATGTTTAGCTCTTGGCATTATGTACGAAATACAATGTCATTTCCAAGTCCCTCTCTGGATCGATTGGTAGTTTTCCATCAATAGTTTGCACATCTTGTGTGGCATCTCAGCGCTAACTTGGCGAGTATCTGGCTTCAAATGCTCCAACAGTAAGGTGTCATTTGCGTATACTATACCCACTCAAAAAAGCCTTTCGGTGTCAAATCCCATGTTCTTGGTGACCTTGGTAAACGGGAAATTCCTCCTTTTGGAAATACCATCCTTCTCATACAATGAAGCTAAAAATTTATGTTGTGTGGCTCTTGGTATCGTTTTGTTGACGCCACTTACAGTCTTGTCCGTTATGTTTAATTACAAAACTAACAATCTCAACTATTACATGACTCTTGCTGTCCGAATAGACCATAATGCGCACCCAACAGTCACTTTTTCTATCAATAGTTTTGCCGCAATCAGATTTTGGTTGTCTCAGCTCAACATTAAAGAATTTTGTGCTCGCTGACGTCATTTGTCATGACTTTAATCGCTAAAAATCACGTCCAATCAGCATAATTACGACGTTGGAAATGGTCAGGTAGCTTTAATTATGCGAAAGTAATTGAAAGAATGGAGATGAAAACCCAAACACAGAATACGCCATATTGAGCAGTAAATTAGGTCCAATTACAAAAAATACCGTGCAGGTCACAAATTCGGAGGACTTGCCGCAGTTTTTGAAACAAGCGATATTTTTGGCAGTGCACAGTACCAAATGCATTTGTACCCCTCCCAGTCTCTTTAACTTTCTTCATAGTTTTGTAATTTATAAGGAATTGCAGACCTTGCTCTGACCAACTTTTTTGCTAGTTTGATGGAATACAGAGACTGCGCTTACCTGTCTCGTCACAACGGACCGCTATGCGTGCTCAATCGAGCTTTGGTGATTAAAGCTACCACTTTGACAGAATGTGCTAAGGGATTGCTTGCTTCAAAGTCGTAAACTATTGACCGTAGAGATCAGAATTAAGCGTTTGGTTAGGTTGTATAATGTAGAAATGAAGAATTGCTTTCCAATACCAACAGACACACAGTGTTATCTTTTTCGGTTTTAATCTTGGCATTGCCATTGTACGCTTCTCATTGTTACATATTATTTTTATACGTAATTCACTCTTCATCTTCCATAACCATTCACCTCATAACCAATTCAATTTCGTTTCCTGTTCACAGCAAACCGGAAATAGTAACTCGATCCATTAGCCTAGTTCCATAGCACGTCTATTTTAAAGACATCTACCGACAATTTCGTTCCGTGTTCGCAGCGAACCGGAAATAGTAACTCGATCCATTAGCCAAGTTTGCTAGCACGTCCGTTTTAAAGACATTCACCGACAATTTCGAACCCAACGTACATATTTGAACAAAAAAAAATGTTCCTAAATTTTCACCTTTTCACTTGACACTGATTTAAATGTCAACCTCAATTACTAGCAACTAAAACCTTATTATACACATGTCACATGTCACATACAACAACATTTCATTTTAGTGCCATACAGTTTCGGAACAAAAAATTCTGTAAAAACATAAAATTTTTAAAAACTATTTTTAAAACCAACAACATCAACAATAAAAGTTGCAAATGTATGGCAAATAAGAATTGTTAATAATCATTTATTTTAAATGACAGTAAAATCTCTTTAAAATGTTTTCACTTTAAACTTGCTCCTCTCCCGCACTGCTCTACTGCTGCATGATTCCAAGTGGCAATTGGCATTTTCCAGGTTTACGTTTTACTCGTTTTTTTCCTTAATCCCTATTGTTTTTGTTATTTTTATAACAGAAAAATTAAAACTTTATTAAATGCTTTCACTTTACAAAATAACGTACAAGTTCAAGGTTTTGACGTCATTTGTATTACCGGCAACATACCAAAATAACCACACCGAAATGCATAAAAAATAATGCATTTGCAGCAAATGAATACTTTGGTTATGAAATGAAATACGAAGGGGATTCATTAAACAAAAAACTTTAAAAAGAAAACGATAAACTGAAAGGAGAATCATAATAAATTACCAACAATAATAATAACCCGAATAATTCTGTATAAATCAAGGGATTGTTACGTTTTTACCTTTTTAAAAACGTTTAGAATATGAGTTCGTTGATTGCAAACAAAGTAAAAACATATATGTGCTTAGTTTCAATTAAACGCTTTATTATTCGCATTACTTTTATGTGCCACACTTCACGATACAACAACTTGCTTGTTCGTTATTCTTCTCTGCTCACACCCTTTGCGTAAGCACCAACACTTGTACGTTAGATCTGTATAGTGGAGATCTTCACGACAGCGATCTTCAAACTACGACTGTTTACTTCGCACGCAACGTGTCTTCACACAAGACTGACTGAATTCTTATTGACTGCTGTCTGCTTCGTCTTGTCCTTTTATATGCCCGCGTATCAGTCTGGTGAAGGTTCTTGAAATGAAATATTCGTGTCTGCACCTTCTCGAGAACTCTATCGCTACTTCATTGTTGTTTGTGTATTTTCCTTACGTTGTTTGTTGTTGCTTTCTTTCATACTTGTCTGTCTGCTTTTCTTATACTGATGTTGTTTCAATTTCGTAACAATATGCTGTCGACCTGAACTCCCAAATTCTCTTTTGTTCTACTGTCTAGGCTTTAAAGACTTAAAGATCCTAGACGAGGTACTGGTGGTCTATTATGACTATTTTCATAGTTTTTTGAATTTCAATACTGTTGACTCACTCACTCAAAATTTCATGAGTAGTTATGAGTAGGAAGTTTTCAGACTCTCTGCTATAATTCATCTCTTTATTGTTTTGCTCTAAATTTCAAATAAATCGCCAGTAATTTTTTATTACCGCGTTGTCAACATTTAATCTATTTTTTGCTCTGCTTTTGCAATGCTCTTCTTCACATAACTAAACTACAAAACTGTTTACATTTTATTGCAGTTGTTGTTGTAGTGAACATTATTCACTTGCTGTGTTAAGAAAAAAGGAGAACAAAAAGCCGGTTAGTTTAGTGGGCAAACATTCTTTCTTCGTGCCTCGTTCTTTTTATAATGAAGTTTAAAGAAATCTAAAAATAGTAACCGCTTATTAGAAAACAACTCGGCAAAAAAGCAAAAGGAGCCATGAAAAGTCTAAAAATAAACTTTAATGCACACACAAGTGGCTATTTTTAAACTTGAAATGTTTTAAAGCAAGCAGCAGCAGCAATCAAAGCAAAAAACAACGGAAAAGCAAAAGAAGAGGAGATGCAATGAGTTAAGACGACGTTTCAGCTCTTTTTCCAATAGAGAACAAGAAGTTAATAAACACTGCACACACAACTCAGTGGTACGTAAGTATGTACGTAAAGAGTAAACAGAATATTTTAACAAGTAACAACAGTACAACAACAACAACAACAACAATATCAATATCATCATCTTCATTATTATTATTACAATAATGATCATTTTACTTGAAACAACAATAACATCAATGTCGTCTTCGTCGTTGTGGTCGTCGTCGTCATTGGTGATGGTATAGGAGAACGGGTAAAATTGAGTACAGTGAACTTATATGAAAATGGCAACAAAAACAAAAACTTACTCTTTGTTTTTCATACAATATCATACTCTTCTGAATCACTACTTGTGCGTATGCAGTGAGATTTTTACTTGAGCACACATACAATTATACTTTTCGCTGCATTATTACTCACGTATTAAGTAGTAATTGGCTTTATTATTGCTGATGTTTAGAATATCCCAGCAAACATATTAGTTTAGATATGTTTGGATTTGAAATTGAGTACGTTTCTAATGTTTTCTTATTGTTATTATTGAGAGGCTTCTTAATGGATAATAAGGCACAACAAGATGCTGCACAAGAAAGCGGGGGTCTGTCATAATTTTAAATTAAAAAATAGAGAACCCTTGTGACACCATTCAAAGAGGTTTTGATGTTATAAGTTGTTGCTCCATGGCAGCAGGATTAATAATACATTCGAGCAACACTACAATAGTAGCACTTAAAAAAAAAATTCTACAAAAAAATTATAAAATATTCGACTTCTGGGAAAGGTAATCTCTCAGAAAACGTAGGCAAAATGTCAGAAAGTAGTACAAGCCAGTAGACTAATACGGAGAGGCTCATTTCAAGAAGGGCAAGGGCACGTATGTAATGAGGCTAGGCAGAAGGCTTGCAGAAATATTTATGTTTATAAGCCGCTGATAAGCTAGAATCCTTCTGTGAGCGTGACTCATTCTGACAAAGAACATGTGGTCAGAATAGGAATCCCTTGTTGAAGAAGACTTGTAGAAATATGGGTATGGTAACTGGCATTCTGACTGAGTATTGTCGACACAAAGAACATGTGGTCAGAATATTGTCTCTTGCAGACAATATGTAGGTTCTGTATTTGTATTAAATTATTTCAGACGGAATACCTGGATGCTGGATTTATTAAGGGGAGTATAATAGATTGCATAGTTGCAAATATTTTAATACTTCTACAGTATAATACCATAATAGTTCAACACTATAATACCCGAATGAAATCTTGTCTCATATGATTTATAAATGACTAAACAAATTTCGGGTTTCTAACCTTTTAATAATCTTCAGAGGACGCTTACGTATTCGATGCTTAAGAGGATGCTTACGTATTCATATTTAAAATCGGAGAGTATAACATTGTGTTCAGGTAAAGAATTTTGCACCAAATCTAATGAATTTAGGACCAAAGCCTATCCTCATTTCTACTTCAGTAGGTTGCGAAAATCATTAGCGCTTAGTTTATATCATTCCTCGCATCAAATACCATATCAATGGTAGGTAAAGAATCTTACACCAAGTCTAATGATTTTAGGCCCGTAGTCTATCCTAATTTCTCCTTAAGAAGATTGGGAGAATCACTGACGTTGAGTTTAGATCATCCCTCTTATCAGGTGCCATATCAGAGACTCAAAGCGCCTACTTGAAAGGTAATTCTACACACATTAGTCACATAGAGAAATCCTTGTACTACATAGAATGTGCCTTTACTGCTTTCCTGGACAATCTTAAGTTAGAATTGGTTATTAATGTTACAAGACAACTAGACACTAATCCGGTAATTATCACATCTTATATATAAAAATGAATGTGTGTTTGATTGTATGTTTGAAGTTTATAGACGATTAAACGGCTGAACCGATTTTCTTGAAATTTTCACAGTATCTTCCTGTATGTCTGGAAGGAGTTATAGGCTACTTTTTATGTTGATATTCCAAATGAGCGAGGGGCCATGCCCACGTATGCTACATACTACATACTTAATATTTAATTGCATTTGAAATATATTACTCATACGCATAGTAGTTACCCCTACAAGTATGCTATCTGTGATTCTTGATGTATAAAACCAAAGAAAATAAAGTGTAAAGAACGATGCGGGGGGAAAGATAGAAGGGAAAGAAAAAAATTTTGTAACCAACATTTGTGAAAAAATTCAGGAAATAAGAAAAAATATAACCAAAATTAAATTCGTAGACTTTTGTTTTATTTATTTTTTTTTTCAAGTTTAAATTATCTATATACATAAAAATGAATGTACTTTATGGAATCGTAAACTATGCATTTAATCTTTAGCAAAGTTGTTGCGCATGAGCCGACGAAGGTTTCTAAGTTGGTATAAACAATTTCCGACAGGTGGCGCCACTGAAAATTCTTCGAAATTAATTAAATCGTAAACTGTGCATTTGATCCTGTGTTGAAAAGAAAAGAAAAGAGCATTACTAGCCTCAGAATCAGCATTGAGACTGAAAAATCTTCGAGTACATGCCGCACAGATCCGTTCGCATGAATCACTTGAACAATGAATCACTTGATCGAATGCGTACTACTCAGGCCCGTTCGTCTGAATCATCTGGACAACGGGAAACAAAATCAATAAAATGATTCAAACTTAATTGGATATTTGTCTAATGTCTTTCCTTCAAATTTATTTTAGTTTGTAGTGCAGCAAAGCGCGCAGGGTACAGCTAGTTTATAATAAAACTGCTAAATTATAGGCGTAACGAATCTATTTTTAGAGTTTCAAAATAAATGTTTCCAAAGTGGAGGAGCGGAGTATACCTCAAGTAGGTGTACTCTCGAATATAAATTGGCAGTTAAACCAATCAAGAGTTAGTATGATTCAAAACATCTAGCTAGTTCCCCAAGAAAGCAATAGACCATAGGGTATTAACAAGTCTAAAATAATGAATTAATGAATGAATAAATTTGATTTTTTATTTTTAATTTACGAAATCTATTTTTATAAAATAGTTGACATTAATTTCAATGTTTGTTGGGTTATGTTTTGACAAACATCAAACAGTAGGATGGACATAACTTATGTAGTGATTGTAATAGTAGTTGCAGCAGCAGTTTCAGTAGTATTGTAACGTCTTTGTTTTTGGCTAGAACTTCTTCTTTTCGTACTTATTGGCCTTGCAGGTATCTCTATTCGGCATTATTTGTGGAAATGTCCAGGGAAGTTAGCCAATACAATAAAAATTTCTTTAAATTAAATTAAAAGTATTTTTTTCTATTTATATAATTGCCTTTTTTCTAATTAATAATAATTTTTTTAATTTCAGATGTTTAATAAGTGTCTCAAATAGTACCTTAGGTGAGTAGTATTTTTTTAAATTTTCTTTTAAACGGTGACATTATAAGCTTCTGATAGATAAACATCATTTCTGGTACAACTTTTAGGTTTTCAGCTTAAATAACTGACCCATTTGGGTTTATCTGACCCCATTAGTATTTAAAGTTGCATGCTCAAGAGCGTCCAGACGATAGGGGCATGTATCAAAATTTCTCAACAAAGCAGGTTTGTGTGGTCTGACGTTGACATGATGGAATACAACACCGCTTCCATTTTGTAAATTATTCACAATGCAGTGCATAATCAATGGTTTGACAAGGTTGTAGAACAACGTTGTAAAAAAATTAAACATATCCTGCAAATCTCATTAAACACACAGCATTTCATCCGTCAAATGCTCCAAAGTTCACTCAGCGACGACACGGCGTTGTCTATGATCGCCCATGGTGATTTAACAAAACCGAACGAATAAAAGACAACTAATTTAACTGTTATAAACTGCTAAAATTAGGAAGTCCCTGTTGGAAGTTCTTTTATTGAGGCTCAAAACTTAGTAGTTTTCAGAGTCTACTAGTCTTCTGTCGCTAGGATTTAGGAATACTCTTAAGAGCACCTCTTAAGAAAAGAAGAAGTCAGGAAGAGGGCTAGCGCACCACCAGAACCTTTTTGTAGGAGGAAAGGAAATTTTTAAAGGTATAGTCGGTAACAAAAAAAAACTCGGAGATAGGAGGAAAGGAGTCTCTTTGCAAATAAAAGTTTTTGCAACAATTTAAACTTATACTGTACGATTAAAGTAGTAAGAGATGCATTGACTATCCGGGAATAGATTGAGTAATTTAATCGGCCATTACGATGGTTGTTGGGGTAGTTGGTCCTTATCTCCCCACCTTATAATAATTAAATCCATATACTGTCAGCAAAAGCTTATAGAGGCCATAACACGTAGACTTTTTTTGTTTTCTTTTTAATGGAAGATCTGTTTACTGAATTATATATCTTTAATTAATTAAATTTTTTTCTCTTTTTGTTATTTTACAACAATTTCAAATGGCATGCCTTCCCAATAACACCCTTTAAAATCAAGAATTTTTTTATATTCTTAACTTACTATGCCACTCAATTTAAAAAAAAAACTGGTGCTATTTTAGCAAGATTTTTATGGTCAATGCTGTGGTCGCTGTGTTGGAATTAAAAACAAAAACAAAAACAAAAAGAAAAATATTCATGTCAAGTATGCATGTTTCAATAGTTTCTCTGTACGTTTGTTAGTTGTTCTTCTTGTTGTGGCAACTTTTAGTTTCAAAAAGTTCCATTTAAAGTTTCTGGGTTTATTTTTTCTTCTTTTTTTACGTTCTTTTACTATTTACTTCTTGGTGTGTTAAGGTAGTTCTTTGGTCTTCGCCTTTGTCTTCATCATCTTCGTCTGGCCATCATCATTGGGATTGTTATGCACTGGCCATTAAGTTGTATTGGTTTTGTTCTTTTAGTTTTTGTACATGTTGTTGTTGCTTTTGTTGTTATTGGTTTTGGCTGATTCTGTTGGTGCTATTGTTTTAAAGTTTTCATCTTGTCATGTCAAATTATTTGTTGTTGTTGTTATTGTTTTACATTAAACGGGAATATTATAATGGCATCATGTCTCTCTGGGGCATTTCAGAAATCCACAAAGGAAAAAATACAAACTGAGTCAGAATTTAAGCGAAAAAGAAAAAATAACTTTAAAACAAGAAAATTACAGTCGGTACTGGGCGAACACTGTAGAGTACTGTGGTGAATATTTGACAACAAATAGAAGCTTATTGAGCAAAGAAATAAGCTCATACAGGAAGATGGGAGAGGCTCTAGCGTCAGAAGCCATGAATACTACAATTGCCTACAATATATGCCAACTCCAATCAAATTATTGGTCAACTAACAGGATAGAGCACTCGTAAAGGCCTGTGCTGCAACATCTAATTGTAGGGTACTCTTAAGAGAGAGAAGAAAAAACAAAACAACAAGAAAATAAAGTTGAAAGATAATGGAGCAACAATTATTTGGAGGTTGGGTTGTAAATGATCGATTTCTATAACAAGTTTTCGTTGATTAAAATGTAAAATAATATGTGATGGATGGTTGGATGGATGGATGGATGTATGAGTGTTTTTGCACAACCTGTCTATTAAGAATTTTTGTGTTCTTTTTTCTTTTTAAACTTGATATTTTAATTTAATTGTAACATTTTTATGAAAACAGTCTTTAAGCGTTCAATGAAATATCAGGCCATGTCACTGTTTACACCTTTTAGGTGCGTATAGGTGTCTTAGTCAAGATATAACTGAACTGCGGTAGTTCAATAATAAACTATGTACTGTTACACTAATTTTGAAGGCCGTTGAGGCCATAGCTGATGCCCCCGCTTCGGAATCGGAATCTTACATGATGTTCGTTGACAGTCAGGCTGTTCTAAGGGCCATTGCGTCGGTATGGTGCAAATCACGGTTAGTTCGCGAATGCAAGGAGTCGTTGAGGACTTTTGGACCAGACCGTATCCATCTATGCTGTGTTCCGGTCATAGCGGAATACTGGGCAATGAGACGGCGGATGCTCTCGCTATGTTAGTTCACTTTCTGAGGGCGATTTAATAGTTGGTCCTGACCCCTCAATCTGCTACCTCTACGGACTGATCGTTGGATCGTTGGACTGATCTCTCGATGTGTGCTATAGACAGCGTAAGAACAGGTTGGCTGCTGGGCTTGGATAAGGCCAGTGTAAGGTTGACTATAGGGTTTATCACAGGGCACTGCAAGATTAGGTCCCTGACGGGGATCTGGAACAGATTCCTGGCGGAGTACTGCAGGGTATGTTGTGTTGAGGAGAAGTTAGAGACCTCCTCTGTAACTGCTCAGCCCTTGTTAGGTTGAGGACCCTTGGCGTGGGCTTCTCTGAGGGTTTGAATTCTGTGTCGAGAGCCGACATCAGGGCTCTCCACAGATTCATTAGTAACTTGAGCTGGTTGAGAAGTGCTACGGCTTTATCAGTGTATCCGCGTTATCCCTTTTTGTTTCGTTTGGTCTATATAAGTCCCTCGCTTTCCATTCTCCCTTCCTACTTCTTCTCCTTTTTCCTATCCCCTCTTGTATGCTTTCTTTTTAAGGAGTACTGTACTTGTGTCATGTGACAGGTACGCGTTCGCTTACCTGAACTGTTTCAAGCTGAGGTGTTGGCCATTCACAGCAGCTCACAGAATCCTCATCAACGCTGCTCCTTTCACCTGTATCTCGATCCTTTCTGATAGTCAATCCAGCGTTATTATCAACTCCAAACTCGTCAGAGGCTTTCTCCGTTGTCTTGGCGCCCTCTCTGAATGACTCAGCGTCTCGCTTGTCTGGGTCCCCGGGCACAGGGACATTCCAGACAACTGCAGGCCTGATAAGCTTGCCAGAGCAGGTATACTCCTTCCGGAACCCGCGCCTATCTAATTGGATATGCCACTCACCTAGGCTAAATTGGTCATTAGGCAACAATTCTTTCAGGACGCATGCCCATCCCAGACAAATTAGGAATCTTTCTCAAATGCCAGACTCACTTGGCCCATGGTAGATAGGAGAAGTACCAACCAACTACTCAAACTTGATCACAAGGTCATCTCGATTACAGTGGCCATGCATATGGGAAGACACGCGGAAAGATTGCAGCTCCCATCAAACGTCTACTGGCGGGGTTGTGGGTCTCCTGAAGAGGAGGAAATTGGCCGCTATGCGTGCTCAACTTAGCTTTTGGTATCAAAGCTACCACTCTAACCTACCTACCTACATACCTACCTTCACTGATAGTATGCTTAGAAGTATCATTTACTACTTTATGTTGCTTTATTATTTACTGCAATATATATGTCAGTTAAAAACTTTATCAAGAAGCAAAACAGAAAATGGAAATCAAACCAAGAAAAATGATAAGCATCCTAAGTTGGTGGTAATGCGAGTATTTCAGTCTCTCTGATAAATCTCATCAATTACAATTGAACATATTGTCACATTTATGTCTAAACAGGGGATATCATGCGCTTCTTGTATGGCCGACCATAGTTTGAACATATTTTTATATTTCTTTGCGCAAAGTTTCAGTTTCAGATTAGGCACTCGATTAACCGCAAATTCCCGCAATCTTAAAAAACGGTGTTCATATGGTAATACAGAAAATATGTTTATAATTTTCTGTTCTACTAAAACTAATTTGTTTCTTTATTGTATTTATCGATTATTTTGTTAAATACTATCCTTGAACTGTTATTGCCTTCCAATCCATACAATTGGCCAAGTAATTAATAATTGACAGGTTTTGCTACACACTTACAGTTTAAAGTAAAAATAGTGAAAGAATTTCTATTTTTGTCGGCCTTTTTTTTTAAATAGAAAAAGTAAAATGAGTTCCTTTTTCAAATTATATTGTAATTATTTGTAATGACGTTAATAGGAGAACTTAAAAGCGCTTAAAAGGGTCGTTTTTCACAAAAGCGGAAATCTATAAATCCATTCATGTTTTTCAAAAGTTGTCATAAACAATTCAATTAAGTTTATACAGGAAATTTAAAACTAGAAAAAAGTACTTTTTTTCAAAGTAAGTACATTATTAAGTACTTTATTAGTATAGTGGGTAGTGTGTTAAACGGATGCCTTTCCTTATATTGAAAGTTCTCATTAAGTTAGTCGAACTCATTCTTAATAATGCCAGAGCAGACATTATCCTACAATCTCAGTTGTTTTCAAGTCATCTGTAAGATCAGAAATGAATCGTTTTTTCTGTACTCATAAATACTTATGAAATTTTGAGTATAAGTGAGTCAACAGTATTGAAATTCAACTACTCTGATTCATTCGTACTCACTAAAACATTGATTTATAAGTACAGGTTGCAATGAGTATGAGTACAACGTTGACATCAAACTCATAACATTCGTAATATGTTTGATTCATACGCCTACTCATTCAGATTCATAAATTTAGAAAAATACTTATAATACATACTCATAAATAAAAATAAAATTCGAGTGATTCGAATTATTCATCAAAATTTACAGTCTTAGTTGTTGTTGCATTTACAAAAAAAGAAGAAAGACGAAGACGAAGACAGCAAACAAACACACACACAACCATCTAGTGAGTATTGTAGTGTTCCTACGCGAATCATACTTATTTTGTGATTCTTGTAAATGTTGAGTAATGGAGACTTGACATCAAAAACATCATGCGTATTGTTAAGTATGAGTACGAAGGGTACTTCAAACTTTGAATATGAGTAGTATGAGTATGATATTAAAATAAGTATGAATAAGTATAAGTATCAGAAATTATGAGTATGATTCGAATCGACTCATCTTTTTGAATATTCATTGCTAATCTCTGATTGTGATGATGCAGCAAGTTTTCGTTTCTGGCTCGACACAGACTCCCCTTGATTGATTCGCGAATTTTTCATTGTCTAATGAAGTTATCGTTACATCTGATTATCTGACTGAACACTATCTTTGCTAAACTTTCAGGCCTGATTTCAGTTTGATTCTAAAGGTATCATGTTTTAATAGGAAGAACTCCTCCTGATTGTTGAGACTAATCGGGACTTGTCCGTTAGTTCTGGAATATTGGTTCAGGTTGTATAACGTTGGGCCGGTATGTGTGTTTAATTCATTTGGCACTTCACTTCACTTCTTGAATTTAGTAAAAATAATTAAATGAAAAATGTCTTTATTTTAATTTGTCTTTAATTAGTTTAATTTTATAATTAATTTGTCTTTAATTAGTTATGGACGCCAAAAAAATTTTAATTATGCTATAAAAAGAGTGGTGAGTGCATAGAAGTGCATTGAAATAAAAAAATTATTTTTGAAAAACTTGTAACTATTAACACTTAATGACTTAAAAAAAAGAAAGAAAAACTCTGAACTATTCAATGAAAATATAAGAGGAGCCTTGTGTAGCCACAAGAACATTTTGCGGGTAAAATGATGCGATGCGATAATGAACATGTTAAACAATTAAAAGAATTGCACCTGACAGTAATTAGGGTCATATAAGAAATACTCAAGAAAATTGGAAAGAAAAAAAAAACACCTGACATGTAAAATATTTGACATCTAATGAGATTTCTATAAATTGTATTCTTTTTTGCTTAATCGGTTATTACAAGCCTTCAGTTAGGATTAGGACCTAGTTTCTCATACCACTTTAAAGTCGACTGCGAATGACAATTTTTTTTGACAAACTTTTCATGGCCATTTATTTACCCCCAGAGTTTTGGCCAGACATCTGTTGAAAGGGAGTCGCCGAAGAAATATTTGTTCATATTTAATTTTGTTCGAGATGGCTAGGCTAGGTGAACCACGACCCTCAGTGATTGCTGTTAAAATAACCAAAGAATCAATATGTGTGAAAATAAATTCGAATTTATCTAGCAAAGGTTAACATTAAATTTTAACAGAGCTAATGTTAAGGTTAAAAGAACACTGTTAAGTGTTTAACACAAAATGTTCATGGAATTAATCATTAAAATATATGAAATCGGAGCATGGAATATGCATCGCTCCCATTAAAATTTATGCCGTACAGTGGAACAAATTCCCTGCTCAAATGATGATTGGAGATTGATGCAATATTTAATTTCTTTTAAAAATTCTGGACAAGATGGACTATATTGTGAAAAATTGGAACCAAGTACAAACATCACTTCATATAGAGAATTGTTGTCCAAAAAGGTCTCTAATAAAATTCAATTAGTGATATTCCCAAATGATTTTGGGAAGACTTGACAAATTGACAGTAAAGATCGAAACCAATTGACCAGTTTAGAATGAATAATTCCTTCCCATGAGACACACAGCTTTACCTTTCCGTGAAAATTTAAAATGTTATAATACACCTTGGAAAAGGTTTGATTTTGTTCGATTAACCAGTGAATTGCAAATGTATATTTAGTTCAATAAATATTTTTACTGCTAATTCACACCTAATCATCGAGATATTCTCCACAGGCCGACAAATTTTCATAAGATGAATAACTCAGGAACCATACCATACTTTTGATGTGCTGAATACGAATTCGAGCTCAGAAATAACAGACTTCTGTTAGTAACATAACAGAGCTCTGTTAACTGACTTGGTTTGAGTCTGGGGAGATAGATTTTAAAATCTATCTTCACACACATATACTATTCGCTAATTGTGTGATCAGTGTCTTTACATACTCGATACTTTTTAGCGACTAATTGAGAGAACAAGGTTCATCTGTAATATGAAAATTATCAGAACGAAAAACGATTAAACTCTGCTGCTGCTATTCATTTTATTAAACTTATAAGATAATGTTTCCGACACTATTTCTCTAGGATCGTTCAACACTCGTACACTTGGTCATAATAATAACTGAAGTCTGCATCAAACTTTTTTCGTCGCTTACATTAATGTTTACCATTCATTGGTCTACTCGGTCCAACTCAGAGTAGATAAAATTATAATGAAAAGTTTCTAAAAAAATCTGTCGTTCGAAGTCGACTCAAAACTGTAGGTTCACTCCACTCATGTATAAAATTAACACACACAACATAAGTGGTGTGAGAAGCTAGGTTGTAATCCTGACTAAAGGGTTGTAATGATCAATTACGTATATATCTAATCCTCTATTTTTTACATAAAATCGTGCAATTTAAACTATAAAGCAAAACACTTCTTTGTGGTTTGGATATAGAAATTAATGAACTGTTTGACAACTGCGGCCAAAGCAATGCATATTTGCTATTCGAATGCCTTAAACTAAAAATTCTTATTGTTTTGTGTACAAAGCTTAATAATTTAAATAAATAAACAAAAATAGAAGAAACTGTTACGACCATCAATTAAAGGAAACAAGTTAAGAACAATAAATTAAGTGCGGCCAAACGATTGTCTTGAACTATAGAACGTAATCCTGACTAATGGCTTAGAATGGTCATTAAAGTATGTAAAATAGCTTCTGATACGACATAGTCCATGGGATATCCCAAATCTTTTACACAGTAATCAAGAACATACCAGCTGTATACATATTTACATATGTTGGATGAAATTCTTGTATAAAAATTAAAGGTTTAACTTTTAAATCAAAAAAGAAAAATTTTTTTTTCATAAATATTTTAAATAATTACAAACGTTTTACAGATTTAAACACCGGAGGCTATAGTTGTTTCTTCTTCTTTTATTTGTTTATTTAATTCATTATTAATTTGCCTTGACCATCGCACAATACCATCGTTATTATTATCATCGTCAACCTCATCATTATGAATGTGATGATTAATTTAAATAAATTTTTTTTTTTTTTGTTTATTATTAATTACGTTCGTCAATAACAAATTGTTGGTTTTTTTTTAGTTTTGTTTTCTTTTTTTAAAAATATCTGCATATTTTTATAAACAGTTTTTACTAAAAATAAATACATTTCTATAGGTATTGTTAGCGATATGATTTGATTTGATTTGATTTGATTAATGAAAACATTTTGATTTTTTGGGTCATAAATAGTTATGTTTGTCACCACGAAGCTATTTAATGATGATTATTAGTGACAAAAGTACGGGAAAAAAGTTTGAAGTACAAGAATAGTTTCTTGAATAGTCTGTTAAGGGCTGAAGCTCTTAACGCCATTACATATAATGCTAGGTTTCAGACTAGGCGAGTGTTTTTCGTGCGATCTTTTTCAATTTCGTTATTAACAGTGTTCTGCGAAAGGCTAGAGTTCATCACAATGACAATGACAAAAATATCAAGTTGCTTCCCTACACCCACGGCTTCGACATTATTAGACGTTTCAAATGAGATATTGCCGCTTTCTTCAGTGCTATACAATGCATGTCTGTAAAGATGGATCTGGCAAAATCCAATTGAAAGTTTTACAAAAAAATCTGTCGTTCGGAGTTGACTTTAAGCGGTGTGAGAAGGTAGACCGTAATCCCGATTGAAGGGTTGTAATGACCAAATATGTATGTACATATGTATGTATGTATGATGATGACTAATAGCGAGGTACTTAGGTGGCAAAGTTTTGGTTTCGAGAGCTGGCATGGATCGGATTTATTTCTCTACTGATATAAGAATGTATGGGAATAAAATCCGAAGATATGAGGTGACAGCTTGGATTGGAACATCAATGGATTTTTCTGCAGGGCAATAAGCCGAAACGCAATGCCCACTTTATTGTGTCCTCATCCATTTGAACTACCGCAGCCACCAGATCATAACCTAATCGTGCATATTTGAAATGATTTGAAACAAGTTGTTGTAAAAGCATCACATAATGAGTCGTGAATTTCAAAAAAGTCTAATTAATCGAGCCGAAGTTGCCGTGATCCTGAAGGCAGTGTGTTGCCTTATTAGACTTGAGGGCTCGCTTCAAATCCCAGGTCAGACATCTCCAACAAAACGAAATACGAAGAAATATTGCTTCGGCGACTTCCTCTCAGCAGATTTCCGGCGAAAAAAACCTCTGAAAGTAAATAACATTGCAATGAAAAAGCTTCTCAAAAATCTGTCGTTCGGAATCGACTCTAAACTGTAGGTCCCGATACTCATGTGTAAAATTAACACACACAACATAAGTGGTGTGAGAAGCTGGGCCGTAATCATGACTGAAGAATTCTAGTGTTATCTAATTAAGCGAGTGTGGGCCCATTAATACAGACAATTTTGTGACATCAATTCTTCGGAGACCAAGGTGGTCTGTTACACTACACTAGGCATTTGGTTGTAATTACTAGTTTCTTAGAATTTTAATATAATTTATAATTGCATTATAATCAGTAAGTGAATGGAAGAACTTAAAATAAGTTTTATTTGTTGAGGTTGTATGTTCACTTTTTAAAGTTATTTATTTTTATTTTATTTTATTTTATTTATTTTTTGTTGTTTCCGTATTGAGTTATTTTTTTATTTTATAAAAAAAAATACATATTATCGTTGATGTCGGAAAGACTAAAACAAGTGGGTGTAAGTACAGTTTTTTGCGTAACTGTATGTAATAGGAGTATTGAACTTTTAGGCGTAATAAATTGAAAATAGTTTTCTTTAGACTGTAAATTCATAAATCATTTTTTTTTCATTAAACAAGTTAAACTCGTAAATTGCACTTGATTAAATAACTGTTTAGTTCGACAAAAAAAAAAAAAAGTAAATATCAACTCTGTTTGCCTTTAACCCCTTCTCTTTTGAAACGTAATCATTCATACATGTGTTTAGCTATGGTTAACAACAGCGATGATGTCATACAAACAAAACATGATCTTGCAAAAACAATAATAATAAATAAAAAACCAAATAAAAAACAAAATCGATAATATAATAAATAAAATAAAAACACACACATGCTTACACAAACACACATAGAAGATAATACTCATATTTAAATCTTTTAAGAGAATTACTGTTATGAATGAATGAATGTAATAGAAAATTAAAAAACTCATAACAATTACAACGAAGTAAAGCTAATTTCCAAACACACACAAACACACATACACTCATCTGTGCGATAAAGTCATACATGAATGTAAACTTTACATTGTAAAGATTGAGAGAGCATGCTGTTGTTGCTCTCTCACATTACTTATCATACAATACAATTGAATTGTAGCAATCAAAGCAAACTGTCCATTCAGAGACAATATTGATTATTTGTTTGTTTATCTTTATTTATTTGATTAATTTGTTGTTTTTATTGTTTAATAATTAATAAAGAAAAATGGTAGCTAATTTATTGTAATAATGATGTTGTTGTTGATGATGTTTTTATTATTTTTCATTAGCAATTCCAATTACATGATCAAAAGACACTGTTTGGTAAAAGTAATCATTAGAGTGGGAGCACGAGAGAAAGGAGACAGAGGGAGCGAGTACGTAATTTCAACCATAGTGACGATTTGCTTAAGGATCTATTATTTCCATTTTTCTGTAGTAACACTGACGAGTTATTTCTATTTAATCTAACCTCTAGTGAATTTAAAATTTTAAGTGCTTGTCATATCTGCCACATTTTAAGAACTTAAACTATTACTTAACAATTTAAATTTTTTTCCGAACCCAGGAATTTAAAGAATTTGTTCAAGAAAAATTTACTTTTTTCTCTACGCTTTGCATGTGCGTATAAGAATGCGTTACTCTTTGGAAAGGTTTATGAGTTCTCTTGGTTTGCTTGCGTATGCAGGCATGAATACATGAATGGGTCTGTGTGTGTATGTATGTTTACATGAAAAGGTCAAAGTATGCTTCCGGAATTCTTTTGATTTTGATCCAATTTTGTATTTTATTTGCTTTAATTTTTCAACTTTTCTGCCGTTATACCTCGAAGCTATAAAAGTAAAGCGAACAGTGTAAATAGAGAACCTAGAAAAAATTGGGTTTTTATAAAATGTTTCATGTTTTTTTCTCTCTCACTTTTGCAAAGGACGTAAAACGATTTAAATTTCAATACGCAGAAAGGATGAAAATTTGTTGGACTTTTTTTTAAACAGCCTTTAAAATCCCTTTCCAAAGTTTCCACTTTAAAGACTAAAAAAAATTAAAGTCCTAAACAAAACTGTCATTTTGTTTTTAATTTATTGCCATGGCATGTAGTTTTTTGTTCTTTTTTTTTTTTTTTTTTTTACTTTAAAAAACGCACAAGTTTTTATTAAAAAATTAGTTGTAAATTTTAATTAGAATAACCCACCGGTACCACAATATGAAATCACGTAACGTAAAGCATGTGAAGAAACATGCAAATTTAAATTACACGGTAACAGGTTAAAAATATGTTTAAAAATACTTTTTAAAAATAGTTTCTTGTATTTTATTTATTCTAATATTTAATAAAATATTCAAAAATTTATTCAATTTAAACGGTTAGATTATACATTCGACCATGTTATATTCGTAGAAGCTCATAATCGGTAATTCCTTTACAATCACACCCGACACACAGCATTACAGAATTTAGTGTTAATCCTGGCTTTTCCGCGGGTCTGCTTCATTCATATTTTTAAATGTTTCACTCGCATTAAAAAATAGATCTTCTTTGTGTATCCAGCTCTGTTCAAATGGATAATAACTGTTGATGAATGATTTGTTCTTAGCAATGTCCATGCTTGTCTCTCTCAATTATTTTCTATGTTTTCATACACTTTCTAGTGAATTCCGTACCAGAGTATGGTTAAATGTAATGTAATTAATGTAATATTTGCAAAAATAATGAATGTCTGTCATTTAAGCGCTTATTTTGGCACATTTTTCCCAGCATTTCGTAAGGCATGTTTCTAAAGTCAACGGTGAAATGGTCTTGGCATGTCTTTTTACACGAGAGACTTCTTACCTTACAAAATATAGTGCAATTGGGTTAAATTGTAAGATCTTGGCGGCCAATTGACTACTTCGAAACGTCGTATTAATTGCCTACCAAACTCGGTTCTTAATAGGTGCATATTCGTGTTGACAGTGTGTTTGCAACGATTTCTGACATTAGTTCCAGTTTAAAGCTGAAAACAGCTGATCAACGAGCAAAAGTAACGGACATGCGCAATGCATTATCTAAATTTCTTTGTTTCATGGGTGGTAGTCTATTCTATTTTAAATTTTTTTCTCCGACTTCTGTCGCTCTCTTTTTCAATTTCATCTCTCCCTTATTCTTATTTCTTTCTAACTTTTAGAACGAATACAATATGGCAGTTGGCTTCTGGGAACTCTGAGACCTCTAAAGCAATCGCTTCTGGGAACTCTAATACAATCGCAAATGCAGTATTGTAGGCATAATCCTATAGAACGGGGAGTGAGTGTTGGGAAATGGAAATTGATTCAATTTGTGCCATTTTAGAATTTTCTCCCAAAACTTTAATCTTAGAATAACTCTCTGTCTCTCTCTTGATTAATGTAGTGAGTTTTAGGCCGAGGGAAAGAACATAACTCACGCTGCAGAGATTATTGAGAGTAATTGGTCTCCTTTTTTAACTCAACTTTGACTTTTCTTATGTTGGCAATTTTTATTGTCAATATTCATCAGAATATTTAGGTTTATTAGGACTTTTCAGTAACCTATGGGACATTATTTCATGTGATTGATATTGTAAAGTTTCTCAACATACATATATCGAACTGAAAACAGTTTTGAATCCATAAAGCAGCCACCGAATAGAAAGATCTTCTAATGGTGTACATATATACATATATATGTATATATATACGTATATACATATAGCATATCGACATATTGATATACCATTACCGCCTAAACATTCAAATTCAAAGTCCAATTGTATTCTCTCTCATTGCAAGTCAACTCATATGCATTGATTTCCTTAGACTCTAAGGCTTAGAGTGTACGAACGCAATGAAAGAAGAACTTTAAGAATGTGGCTTAAAAAAGAAATTCTTTATTCATTTCTTAAATGCTAGCTACACAATGCAAAAATAGCTGCAAATAAGCACACATATTTTTACACTATAAGTGCATTATAAATTCTAAAAATGTTTCGCTAAAATAAAAAAAAAATGGTATTTCCGTTTAGCGAAATGCAACAGCGATGAAAAAAAATGGCGGTAAAAATACTAACAAACTAAAACTGAGAGAAAAGAGAGAAGAAGAAAAACCTTTGCCCTTGTAAAACTATTATGAAAAGAGAATGGGTTTGTATATGTATGTGTACGTGTGTTATAGTAAGTGTGTTCGTATGAAAAAAAAAATGAAAATAAAAAAGAACCTGTGCGTGTTATTATTAAATTGCCATAAAACTTATTACAAAGTTTGTTCACTACAGTAAAACAGGCTTATTTAGTGAACATTAATTTTATTACTTAGTGGCCTATTTTTAATGTCATATGCAGTTTAAGAAAAACCATTCACTCAATGCAAATTTGTTAAATTTTCGACGAGGAGTTTATTTGTCAGCACAAATCTTTGTCCCAACAATAAAGATTCATAGACTTTTCTGTCTAGCTAGGCCCTTGGAGCAGCAGTATTACTCTATAGGCTATTTTGAAGTGTATGCTTTGTTTGGCATCTCTGGGCATTTCACTTCTGATAGTCCAAGTAGTTCGCAGATTGATGCTCACGATCATTTCATTTCACCGGTCATGATACTTAATTTGACCAACAAAGATGATAGATCTGCAATGTGAATAAATGCTGACCCGAAATCTAAACAAAAAATGAGCTATACAGTCAAAGAAAAAAGTTTACATACAGTGGCGATTTTTATCAAATTGAAAAAAAGTGTTTTGAGCGTTGTTTAAGGCTGTTACAATTAAGAATATTTGGAGACAAAAATGAATATAAAAAATATAACCTAGAAATTAGAAAAATACCAAAAAAAATTAACAGGAAAAAGTCTACATACAACGGTGACGTTTTTCTGTGACTGTACGTCATAACTGAGACTGATAACATCAGTTTTTAATATAAAATGGAGAATTTCACTTGTCAAGAGATGCTATTTTGACTTAAGCTCTTCATCTCTTTCCTATCCTAGTGAAGGATAGTAATTTATATGTAAATTTTTGTGAGAATTTTTATTTATTTTAATAGTAAATAATTTTTTATTAATCCTACTGTCGAATGCACCATTTCGTCAGAACGCCAAATTTTTAAGCGTCCGTTCATTACTTACTTAATTGGTCACTACAATCCTTTAGTCACGATTACAAAATAGCTACTCACACCATCTATGTTGTGTAAGTTTATTTTATTCATGAGTGGTCCGACCCGATCGACAGACTTAAGAAACTGTTGCTGAAGATTTTATATACCATCAGAGTTTTTATCAGAAGACTGCTGAAAAGAAGTCGTCGAAGAAGTGTTCTTTCATATTCCGTTTTGTTGGAGACTACTGACCTGGTGTTTAAACCCTGGGCTCCCGTCTAATGAGCCAATACACTACCTACTAGACCACGACGACTTGATTGAACTAGAAATAGAAATAACCTCTCTAAAAATGTTTTTCTTCAGCAGATTATGTTGAGTTAAAAAGAAATTTTGACCCAACTAAGTCGATGTACATCTATATTTGCAGTGTTCCCTATTACTTTACAATACAATGTTAAATTAAATTGTTTCCATTGATTTTTAATGTGTTGATAAGGTGAAGAAACATTTTAGTTTAAAATTGTTACAATATGAACACATTTATGTGGCCACACCCTGTTTAAACAACTTGTTTTATGTACGCGATGTCATATAATGGTGAGAACCATTATGACAACATACCTTTACAACTCTGTTATCGAAAATCGTGACTCCATAACTGAAATTTTTTTCCTGCTTTTCCAAGTGTATTTTACAACAACAAAAAATTTCTTACACGTTTTTATTAGCAGCAGGAATAATTCCAACAAAGTGTGTGTGACTAGCTGAATGACGGTTGTGGTTGAGATTTAAAAAACATTTTTTTTGTTGCTTTTGTTATTGAAGAAAATGGTGAGCAGTAGCAGCAGCAGTTATAGAAAAAAACAGAAAAAAGAAATAGAGTCACGAATAAAGCAAGTCACTCCAGCCGATGGTGGTACCGACTCACAAGTCAGTCAATAGAGTCAGACAGAGTCATAAACACTAGAATGTTTAATTTCGCTTTCCTTTTCAATTATTATTCGAATAATACAAGTAGTTTAAGGGAATAAGGAACAATTATCACAATGAAATAAAAATATTTCTAATTTTTTAGTTAAAGGCCTATTTATGAGGACGATTTCAATGCATCGTTGGAATTTTTTTTTTTTTAAATATAGCGGTAAAGAAGCTGAATGTAACAGTGCATAGAGGTGTACCTCAATACCAGACGATTTATTATTCTGCCCACAACTTACAACCCAGTAAGGATAAGTCTCTGCTTCTTACTTGGTTAACACCCAGGTGCTTAGCTCTGAGATGCATTAACGCGTTGCAGATTCTGACTCGCTCTCCTAATTACAGAGTCTACATATTAATATTGAAATTTTAATATAAAACTGTAGTTTGAGTCTACGATGCACATTAAAAAGCCGATTAATTTCGATGGTCTTCTTCTCAATCGTTTGATTCATAACTCAAGCCACTTCTCATTGTAATTATCCAATCGAATCCGAATGCCCCGCCTACCTTTTCCCTTTTCTTTTCGTCGGGTATATCTTTTCAAACACTACTCCCTCTCCACTGAAAGGTACTGGCCTCATGACTTAGAGTGTCGTCGTACGTACAGTACCGAGAAAAAAATGCAACACTAAGCCGATTGATCTTTATGTACTCCTCTTTCCATTTGTTGATGAACTTTGTTTATGCATTTTTTCTTTATTTCTTTATGTTAATAAGTCATTGAATGACCTTGAATTCAAATGCTATTTTTTGGTTTTCTATGTACATTTCTTGTTCTAAATTAACGGTATTGTCGTATGATATTTCTTTTAAATTTCTTTAATATTTGTTGCTTAAAAATTGAGAAGTTATTTTATTATTGTTGTAACATAACATGGAAATACATTATTGATAGCTTTAGTTGATGGTCTGCTTTTTTAATAAAGTCAGTCTGTTTATGAACATTTAAAAGACAACTTCTTTTCTTTTCTCGTGTACACCATTCTTATCTCAAGTCAACCTCTTAAAAGTTGAGTAATCGGATGTCGGCCTGACAGCCAAAAGGTATTGTAACGTTCTTTATACTTCCTGTTCAAGTTGAATTTGAGTACATTCTCGGTGTCGTCGACTTTCGCTTGCAAGCAACATAAGAGTTTTGCCATGGGTTTTGAATATTTCAATCTGGGACCGAATACCTCATTGCCATATATTCTACATGCATTGTTGGGACCCCTGTCCCGGAGGGTTAATTCTGGTACCACGGGTGTCGGGAGTTTCAGAAACTTGTCTCTGCCAGACAATGGTGCGGTCACCTTATGGGGTCAACGTGGTGCCTTCTGTTTATACCCAAATACGTGAAAAACGCAAGCTCATATAGAAGTTTAGATAGTCTAACCAAGAGGGAAGTCATGTCCAAATATATGGCTTCGATTTGGCACTCACATATGGCGTTGTTTCCACCCGTGTTTTGAACACCGTGGCCCAAAATTCACGTTAAGCTCTGATCTAAAAAAATCATACAGGAATTGCTACACCACAGAATGGGTCCTCTGTTAAAAGACTAATTACTCATTCTTGCTGCCAAGCATTTTCTAAAATCTTGGGGTTTACTGGACTCTGGTCCTCTCTAGCCCAGGCCACGTTAAACAAATAAATGGAGTCTGCAATATGGCAACTTCAAATATAAACAAAATGAGCAAATACAACAAAAAAGAAGCAAGTCATTGCCACTGTACTCGTTTAATTGCGGAATGTTATCGATATTGCTCTGGCACTCCCATATCTGTAGGTTGTGATAACGAAAAGAAGTTAAAGGTGACTTTAAAGTTCACTTTAGCTAAAGTTATCTTTAACTAAAGTTAACTTTAACGGCAAGTTGTAATAATGGCCTTTAGACTGATATCAACGAGTCTCTCCATGGCTTAAGCAATGAAGGAGCGATTACCCAATAAAAGTTAGGTATTCAGAAGCCTTGATACATACATAGACTAAATACACTAAATAAACGACGTTGCCGTCAAAATTGCGTAGCCACTAGATTTCGCTGACAGTTTGATTGTTACCACAAAAACTCTTAAGAGTTCCCAGTGATTCCAATTGTCGGATTTGCGTGCTGATGAGCATGCATGGCTCTCTTCGAAATCTGTCCAAAACCTGGTTCTATCACTTTACTTGCTCTAGACCTGGCTTTCGCATGCCACTTTGGTTATTTTTTCAAAACAGCAGAAATGGAGCATGGACTTAATATAGAATTTCTGTTTGGTTTTTATTTTATAAAGATTGCTCTTAAGCCCTTATTCACATTAACCCCCTTGATACGGCTGCGGCTTTAAAGAACGAACACTCCTTGTGGCCAGTTTTTTCCCATTTTTTTCTCTTTATATGCTATTCGCCTATAAAATATTATCACTGTTGGTTGGTATACTCCTAAGACCCCTCTTTAGTTGCTTTGCCTCACTATTTATTTATTGTTATCTCTCTCTCTCTCTTTCTACACTCATATACACTTACATGACTTAAGGTCATACACCGCGTGTTGTTGTTGATTGTCATTTAACGTCAGTTGATGTCGCATTTGAAACGGATGTCCTTGAAATTTTTTGTACAACAACAAGAATGTAAAGGTATATAAAAACAACAACAACAATAATAATATGAACATATTCATATGTTTTTTGTTCTGTTCTTTTGTTTTGTTTTGCTTTTGTTGCTGGTATTGTAAAAACAAAAAAAAAAAACAAAAAAGAACTGAGAGACCACAACTATCATGACAAGTTTGTTGTGCCACAATTTGTTACTGCCACAAACTAGTCGCTACAAGTGTTTGGTTTTTACAATATAAAGCCGTGTTGTGTGTATGTAATATATTTAATAATTAGCTGGGATAACTTATGAACACATGTAAGGGAATAAATATGATTGAATATTGTATTTGTATTCTTTTCAAATTCGAGGCCTATTTAGTGATGATAGAACTTGGAAAACAAATTATTAAATGGCCAAACCGATACGTTGAGTCTATGAAAGCACCATAACTTTTCATTTAATTCTAGTATGTAAAGAAATTTCTTTTATTTTTTAACTGGGGGCCTATTTAGTTGGGTGTTAAATTCGTTAGAAAAAATCTACAATTTATAATGGTCTAAAGATCTTAATTAAGCAGTTTGGCAAATGATGATCGTCACTACATCCCAGCTTTGTGGACTTAGAAGGTAAATGCGATACATTGGAGCAAAGTCGCATATATAGAGCCGTGATATGCAAAGGAAATTTATTTCGCTTTTTAATACAAGTCTTAAATGCAAGTACATTAGGTCTAGAAATTTCATTCGATTTCTGTGTTGGAGTATGCCAATGATTTGCCCTGTTCAACATAATCCTTGACTTTATTATGACAAAAGCAATGTGGGCTGTCAGAGATGTTAGGTGGGGTTTGTAAGGATATCTAAACGATCTTGTTTACGCAACTGATATTGTTTTTATAATACTCAAATTAGAGGATACTTATTGTTGTCATATATTCTATCAATCCAATGAAAATTTATTTATTTTTCATTAATTAGAAAATTTATTTTAAATTTTATAATTAATTTTCATCATATTTCCTCTCTTTTACAGGTTAATTAAACTAAATGCTGTTATTAATTATCAAGTACAATAATGGTATGTAGATTCCTTAAATTTATAATAACATTAAAATATATTTAAATTTTGAATTTTATTTAACTACATAACTATTACCCAGTATGCTTCGCAATTCCCTGCTAATGAAGTTTATTTATTTATTATTATTTAGAATAAAATTACAAATTATATTACAATTATTTATGAGCTGAGTAACTCAGACCTTATGGAGACCCAAAAACTAATAAAGTTAAATTTAAAGTTTAAAAGTGTTTTCTCCGCCCCTTGACTGCTCCATTTTAGCTGAGTCGTGAAATTCAATGCTGCAAGAATGTTCCATTAGTCCCAATAAAAAATGTTTGACGAAATAACCTGTAACGGGTAATTTTTCTACAGCGATTCAATTTTGTAAATTGAATATACCACAGAAAATTGTCAGTGTTAGACTAGGTTAAATTAAAGCGGGCTTAGCTTACTTAAATGCTAGAAAGACCCGTTGTTATACCGAATCCGACATACAACTAGAAATTCTTGCAAGTTTATTTCAGTCATGCCGACAGTTTTATGAAAGCGTAGATACTATCTAAATTACCTTCAGTTACTATACGTTCTTTAATTAAATATTCCGTTCTTTAACTAAATATCCCACCCAAAAATCCTTCGTCTTATGTTCCCAAGTGCTGGACAATGGACAAAGAACACGTTTTGTGAAAAACCGACTTTTCCCCAAAGTATAAATAAATGAATGAAAGTCGCCGTAGTCTAGTAGGTAGTGTGTTCGCTTATTTGACATAAAGCGAGGCCAGACATCAAAACGAAATATGAAAAAAAAAATATAAAATAAATATAATAAAAAATATAATAAAAAATAAACCTGTCATGAAAAAGTTTTTTCTCAATTAATTATAACGTTTGAAGAAGTATGGTTTGATGACGCCAGCCCTTATACCACACCAAAGAATTCACTTCACAGAATAAATTTTCCGTTTTTGAACTGCATCTGACTTCAAATTCGGCAATTCTGTTGATTGACGAACCTATTGAACCAAAAATGATCTTCCTTGCTTAAGATAACGCTTCGGTAGCAACAAATTCCTTACACAGCACGAATAGCGAAATGCAAACCTTACTGAGCATTTTTGTCTCTGTCACATGGCACGAATTCTATCTTATACCCGAAGAACTTACGTTAAATCCCGAAGGATCACTTTCATTTTCGTTGTCACCTACAATCTCATTCGTTTCAATTATTCAATAAATTCAAAGTGATCCGATAATTTCCTTTCACGAAAACTTTTGTAAAATTTTAAATCGTTTAAATTGAATTTGAAAATATAGCAAAAAAAAAAAGAAATAATCCTTTCACCTGATAATTTTTTCATGGTTCGACACATTTTTCCAGTTCAATAGTGTGTGTATATTTGAAGTATTCAACAATAATAACAGCAAACCTTTGATACGTTACTTAGACACACATATGTATGTACGACATGACACATACACAATTATTATCAAAACTCTTATACTTGAATGATGCTTAAAGAGATCCTTTTACTCTACAAGTAATAAAAGTTAAAGAGTGTGTGTGAGTGTGTGTGGTGGGAACCTATTAATGTGTGGTGGTAGGTAACCTATGAAGTGTAAGCAGAATGGGTGAGTAGATGTTAATATTCACATACACAAATAAAATAATGTGCTCTGATAATACTCTTCTCACACCATTTGTTGGTGTTGTTCTTGTTTTTTTATTTATTCATTTTAATAAATTGAGCAAATTGCCTGTATGTGAGTGTGTGTGACGTTGCGCAAGTGTGGGTAGATGAGAGCTCTGCAGCATTACACTTCACTAATTAAACAACTCAATAAAAATTAATTCATTGCACGAATGATGAGTAGATTGCATAAGAGAGAGAGGGAGAGAGAGCTTTAACTGTTTAATATTGAATATCATTATATTTGTATGTGTATGTATGTGGGAGAAAGTAAACATACAATCTGTGTGAGCTGATTAGTAATGAATTTATTTTAATCAAAAATTTTTTGTTTTTTGGATTTTAGCGAAATTTTCGAAAGAAATATTAAAAAATACTTCTTCGGTGCATACCTCTCAGCAGTATTCTGGGAAAAAACATGAGAGTAAAATAAAATTGCCATGAAAAGTTTTTTAAAAATCTGTCGTTGGGAGTCCACTTAAGGTCTCGCTGCTGATGTATAAAATTAGCACATCATACACAACATGGGTGAAGCTATAACGTAATCATGACTAAAGGCTTGTAATGGTCTTTTAAGTAAGTAAGATAAGCTTGGTACGCTGTCCAATATATTAGTCTTATGAGTATATACTTCTAGGTTCTCATGTATTTTTATGCTAATGGTATACTTTATGAATTTATTCTAAGACAACGCATTCTTTGAACCCTTTGAAGTATTCCGACTTTGCACTTTCAATCTAATGATGTTCCATCACAATATTATAGCGCTTGTTAGCAATGGTTTAAGTACATTCTTGTAGAGGCCCCATTTAGCATTAATGGCGCTCTTATATATCAACTTACAGCCACGCGATGCTTTTATCGCAGTTTCTGATTCAGACCAAAGTCTTAGTAGTTGTCGTTCTTGGACGTCTTGATCTCTTTGTCGAACAGTGGACTGTCAGGTTTTTTGAGACCACTGTTCAAACCCCAGATCGGAACAAAATATGAACAAATATTTTTTCGGCGACTTCCTCTCAGCAGATTTTTAGAAAAACTCTGAGAGTAAATAAAATTGAAATGAATTGAATCATGTATAAAATTAGCACGCACACCATATGTGGTGTGAGAAGCCAAATCATAATCCTGACTTAAGTATTATAATGACCACGTTCAGTGCTACGTTCATAGCATCTTCTGCTATCCTACGCAATTGGTTCGTATTCATTACCATCAGAAGTAAAAAATTAAAAATTGTTTTGACGACTTGTACCTATCCAGTGACCAGTGGAATGCCGGCCAACTAATCGTAGGATGAGTTTTGCACAGCCTGATCATAATCGAGAGGAAATACAAACACAAAGTTTGAGCATAGTGTCCT